>OV884041.1:15405000-20405000 GCA_930367265.1 Catocala fraxini
TCAGCACCATGTCCGAGAGGCGGCGTGCGTGTTCCCACGCGCGCCTCTGTGTTGAGTCCGTCTCCCCTCCAGGGGGGGTCAGTAGGGAATAAGTGAGAAGTGACCATAGGGTAGGTCTTATCGTGTAGTGGCCTGCCGTTTCATACGGCGGGCCGAAACCTCAGCGGGGTCGCGACTACATGTGCAAGTGATTCGCGTGGCCTCGTCGATAGTGGTTTTGTCGAGTAACACCGTGGTAGGTTTAGTCGGCATTCCGGAAGGTCCATTATCATTTCAACATCATTCTTTCTTCTCAAAAAACAAAAGGTATTTTATTTTTATAGAAAGGTCATTAAATCTATTTCTTAGGTAATCTATTCGACCATTGAACATTGGCAATTAGTCTTGTAATCCGTTTACTAATCTGCGGTCATATAGTACTTTTTTAAATTTAAGATGTTAGTTCTTGTCTTTGGAGCAATAGCCACATCTCTCTGTCTTCTGTTTTTCTTTTCACCCCTGATACGATTCGAGTCTCAGTTTTCCCAACTTGCTCTTATAGTGTATGAAATTGATGTATATTAAAAAAGTTGTGCATTATTTTCCGGAATATTTTTAAGGGGTTAAGTAAGTAATACAAGTATTTATTTTATTGTTTATGTTATATCTCCAGTATTTATCAAAGCAAATACTCGAGCAACTAAGACTATCTCAGTTTCCTAGCAATAACCCCTTACAATGTGAAAAGTTAGTCATACAATGGAGTTATTGTGGATCTGGTAAACACAGGACGGCAGACGGGTGCCGCCACGCTCGGTTGGGCCCCCCTCCGCAGTTCGTCGGGGACACACGGAGCCCCGTTTGGTCTGCGACCGCCTTTTTGTTATTTTTTACGAGCAATATTGTTTTGGCTTATTGGTTTTTGTTTTGTACAAACAATTAGATAACACGAGGCTTTTAAAATTTGCTATTGAGATGTTTTTATGGCTGCATTCGCAATAAAAGTAATTCGGCAACCTGTATGCTTTGCCTTTTATAGAGCTATTTCTGATAGATATAATTAGTAAAATTGTTTTTATCTGGTTATCGTAAACAATTCGGGTACCTGACCAAGTCAATCTTTGAACCATAGATGACCCATCTTGTACTACCATCCTTAGTAGTTGGTTGCTAATCTAGTGTGAAAGTTAACTTTCGGTTGAACGCTGGCTGGCTGATGAAATTTGCATCAAGAACATGTAATTAATAATTTCCGAAAGTATCCTGTACTTGCCGGATTGTTTGGGCAAGATCTCCACATTCTCTTTATAACAAGTTTTGTAAAAAAGGAGAATCAGAGCTTAAAAAAAGTTTCGTTCATTTTCTCATCAGTCGATATGCGCGGCGGCGTACGCAATATTACATTGTACGTCACCGAACCCTTGTTGTGTAAACGCCGCTTTAGCAAATATCCTACAGAGCATAGCGGTTTTGCTTTTTAAAAAATCATGCTATACTTGCAGAATACACATAATCGGATCATAAGATTGTGTGTAGGGAAATGAAGGTTTGATCTGCTTATGCAAATACTTCTTATCTGTTTAACATCATAATTCATAAAAGATATTCGGTGCTATTATCGAAACGTTTATTTCAGCCACTTGAAAGTAACATCGAACGGTCAAACGACGCAGTTTGCGCTGTACGGTATCTTTGGCAAATTGATCGCAGATACTAAAGAGTTCCTTTACGAAACCTTTTTTCCGTTGGCCGACCTGTCAAGTCGTACAACACAATGCCGACGCCTACGAACCCTTTGAATTGTTCCTCTACTGACGTATTTGAAGCTCAGTAACAAATCGTTGCGATCACCGATAGCTTTCCCAAAAAGTAAAGAAATAAAAAGAGTTTAGGCAAAGTTTAATTTCCGCTACGTTGCGGAGTGCACGAATTTTTTTAGAAAATATTTCTTTCTTTGTACAAAGAAAGAACTTTTTAATTGAGTCTCAAGAAATGAAGACTTACAGTTCCGTTAGTGAAAAGCCTACACTTTTGCGGCATCTCGATTTGATTCAGTATCTTTAATGGCGATGGGCGGCGTGGCTGCGTGGGTGAGCTTCTTCAGACAAAGAAGTGTAAATATGTAGGGGTGTGGGGCGGGCAGGTCGGGAGGTCACGTCCGGCGACAGAGGACTGGCTTCATGCCTCGATGCCTCCGCTGCTGACGTTGGCAGCCTTCTTTGCTCGACAATATTCAGACGCGTTAATCCTGTTTGCTTATTCTTAAGCATGCCGACATACTTCTTCGTACTCATATAATTATATGTATGTGTATTTTCATAAATGGATTCAATTTATCTAAGTCTGTCAGCAGTACTTAATCACTATAACCGAGTATAGAATTAAAGGTCGGAATGATACGCCTCCCTTTGAACTTTCTTACGCGACTTTGATCTAAAATTAATCAGAAACGATCCTTTATTCTGAGCGGTTAAGTATTTAGATCGTTGAACTGACTCGTGTAAAGTTACAGTGTCAAACCTAAATATTGTACGATGATTAGAATGCATCAATTACAATAATGGCAAATTTACTATATCAAAGAAGAGAAATTATAGACATTTGTTAAAGTTTGCCTAATTTTAAAAGTAATTATGTAAGTACGCTGTAGACATCTGTTGTAATATCGAAATTTTAACCACTTTAACTGGAAGATGAGTTCAAATACAAAAGCAAAACAATATGAACATAGAAAACAAATACTAAACTTATTGTAAGAACTGACAAATACGAAACTTCAAAGTGAATATTTAAATACTTTTAATTTAAACGAATTTAGAAAAGACGCATTGAATGTGATTCAGCTGTAAAGTTAAGTTAAGTACAGAGATGCAGTTATCATAATAACAGTATTACGTAAATATTGCAGGTTATTAATTCTTACAGTAGCTGAATCTCTGAAATAAAAAGTTGTTTTTACCAAAATTGCAAATAGACTTGAAGTTTACTCATACATAATCAAAATTTAGTAAGTTTGTTTAAATGTTAGTGACGAGTGAAGCCACTGTAAAATTTAAAACCTTTTAAAATTTAATTCATTTATGCATTAGGGCGTAAAGTTACATTTATAAACCACAAAGTGATATCTGCTAAATTACAGTTACTAGTCTCGGTTCGTTTAAAAAGAGCGATGCCAAAAATACTCCTTTTAAAACTGCAGCTTAAATTGTACGGTCTTTTATAAATGGTATCCGCAAGTCTATGCCCGGCGTCTGCATACAAAATTATTCTTAGTATTATACATTCTTTGAGAAAATTTAAACGTTTTATGGATTCAATTTGCGTCCAGTGAGATTGATATAAACTGATGTATAGTACCCAATATCAAAATGAATTATTAAATTGGATACTAGTAAACCATAATGAAAAATATACATTTTTGTATTAAGATTGTATATCACGAAGAATCCAAAGTTTCAAGGCCTCGGTTTCCTCCGTTAACGAATTTCAAACTTCCATTTTTTATGAGAACATACTTATAATTTAGTTAGTCTGTCGAGTTATATAATTTTACATTAAATTCGCCTACTACTTTCTGTTACAACCTGTATAATATAATTTTGTAACAGATGTTACAAAGTTTTTGCCTTTGTGGCTAGGATTAATCCATCTCGTGCTATAGTTGTAGTTTAATTAAGTTTTTGTAACAAATTGTTATAAAATGACAACGTAGTTAATAAACACTAACTTCTATAAAAGGATGAGTACTGGCACTATACATCATAATGGCCAAATTTGCGACTCTTTGTTCTTTATTACGAATTCATGACTGGAATTCGTGGGATAATAAGTCCAATACTTCTTAGTCGTTCAGTTTTGACATTATGATCGTGGTCATCATGTTGTCTAGGTGTCCAGAAGAGTCGACGTCACACGCCTCACGATGTTCTGCCATTTCTTCCGGTCAGCGGCATATCTTGTACACTCATGCAATGGATCGCCCACGTCTGACTTAACTTGGTCAGTCCATCTCATAAGTGATCTCCCGCGCACTCTCCTGCCTTCCACCTTTCCTTGAACGACCAGACGCTCTATAGAGTCAGTATTGTCCCTTGACATGTGCTCAAAGAATCTTAGAATATGCGTCTGAGTTACTGATAGACGCTGCTTGATGCCGAGTTCTTTCAATATGGAGATATTTGTTCGGAACTCCGTCCAAGATATCCCAAACATCTTCCTCCAGCATCACATTTCGAGAGCATCTATCTTCTTCTTTTACAATTCCCGTAACGTCTATGTTTCTGCAGCATACAGGAACACAGGGAACACTAGTGCCCGGACGAGGGAAATTTTCGTGGCTTTAGTGATGTGCTGACATTTCCACACTTTCTTAAGTTTTTCCATTGCAGATCTTGTAATAGCCATGCGCCGCTTTATTTCGTCAATTCAGTCACCGCTATTAAGATTGTACGACTTCACAGTTCGCAAACTTAGTGATTTGTGGTGAATTGTGATTGATGTGGTCGACGATCTTGATCTTGGTCTTGCTCCTATTTATCTTTAGGCCAAACTGCAGGCTTACTTGCTCCATTTTGGTTATTAGCTGCTCCATATGGCTAATGCTTGTTGCGCAATGTCTGCATAGCGCAAGTTCGATATAGTTCGCCCTCCTATTTTGACATCGGCCGTCCAGTCCTCAAGAGTAATCCGCATTATTATCTCCGTATAGATGTTAAATAGGAGTAGGGATATGATACATCCTTGGCGGACTCCTGCACTTGGGTGGAAACTACTGGACAATATGTTGTCTGTCTTCACTGAACCTGTCTCATCTTCGTAAAGGCGCCTCAATAGGTGTACAAGGTGCTTGGGTGCACTCACTTCGAAAAGGGTCTTCCATAGTATTGGCCATTTCACTGAGTCGAAAGCTTTCGAAAAATCAACAAAACATATGTATGTCGGCTGTTGAATTCTCTAAAAAGTTTTCTGTTTCTTAGCTGCTCTCAGTTTCAGACGTATAATGAAGACCAGCAATTGGTGATCCGATCCACAGTCCGCTCCAGGTAGAGTACGAGTATTTCTTTTCTAACTGAGGTTCTCCAGCGAGATTTGACAAGAATGTAGTCGATCTGATTACGATACTTCCCATCTGGTGATGTTCAAGTGTACAACCTACGTGGATGGTGTTTAAATAGGCTATTCGTAATCATTAAGTCGTTGTCAGCTGCAAATTGTATCAAACGCTCGCCTCTCTCATTACGTTGTCCCAGTCCAAACTTACCAACGCATTGGCTGATTTGGTTCGAGTTCATACCTATTTTGGCGTTGAAATCACCTATGATCATGAGCATTTCTCTTGTGGGAATTTTCGAGATGGTGGTGTCTAAGTTTTCGTAGAAGTCCTCAATTACATCATCGCTTGCTGCACTTGTCGGTGCGTAAACTTGCACAATGTTGATATTGGTTGGCGTCGCCTTGAGCTTGATACTCATAACTCGATCGTTTATAGGTTCATAACTCAACAGGCAATTCTGTAAGTACTTTGGTATCACAACAGCAACTCCATTTATACTGGCGTTCTCATTTCCAGAAAAGTAAATGACATTATTTTCGGTAAGGAAATGTCCGTTGCCTTTCCAGTGCGTTTCACTAAGGCCGCAAAAGCTTAGTTCACATCTAGCTATTTCCATCAGCAAAATCTCCAGCTTCCCTGGCATAAGCAATCCACGAACATTCCAAGTGCCTATCTTATGGTCATGTCGAAGTTTTAAAGGCATTGCAGTAGCTAGGTTTCCTTGGGGAGCCTGGTCTCTTACTCCATCATGGCCGATAATCCATTTCTCACTGTCTGCTCCGGACGCAGAACGCCGCCGGTCGCTACTCGGTTCGGCATGGCAATCGTGACCTCTTCTTTCTATCTTCCATGATGACTATCTTGGGAGAGTAGTTGCAGTGGTATCCCCTTGCCTTCCGGACCAGACATTTTAGGAATTATTTAGATTCCAGGGTTGCTGTAGCCTCATCTAGTCAGTTACCTGGTTAGGTTTATGGATATACCGCCATGGCTCGGTTGCCAGAGCCTTGTTAGTTGTCCAGCAGGGAGCACCGCGAGCAGATGAGGTTGACACTTGGGGCCGACTAAGCTTTTACTCGTTCTCCCCCTTACTTCTTCCAATACTTAGAAGAAGTAAAAAGAGGCAAAAGACTTTCGCTGCTTTAATGATGCGATTGGTATCACCGTCAACTTTTTAGTGTTATTATTATTCTATTTTTCCACGTCTGCATTTTTTCGTGGCAGAGCAGAGAGCAGACTTTCTTTGCTTGTTGGGTGCTTCTTTGTTGCCATGTGTGGCTTCATCTACAATAGCTCTAACAAATCCAAATTAAGTGCAATTCTTTTTAATTTGAACGCCAGGTTAAAAAGGTTAAAGTATGCTCTTCGCGCTTATGCACCTATGCGGTGCATATGGCGCGCAATGAGTTAAGGTCTTTTAAGATTACGTGTTTGTTAGCATGTTGTGTTTCTTTATTTTATATCAACGATATACTAAATGAATCGAGAGAAACAATGAGTTTGAAAAATGTGCTAGTGGCGGTTTCTCGAAAGCAAAAGATAAAATTTGAATAATCTAAAAATCTATCCGTTATGGACGGAAACGGACTTGTCATATCCGGAGATCTCGCGGCCATAATGTGTGAATACTGATTAGGAAGTACGCACCCGCTGTAGGAAGAACGCTGTCTTATGATGACTGCCTTTTATCGAGCGTGCGAGTGAGATGTTCGAGACGATTAGAATGAGACAGATACCTACGCCCTTTTCTATTTGCGATGCCTATTACAAGCAATCTATATTTTATAAGAATCCACGGCACTGTGAATATTCTTTGAAAGTTACTTACTTTTTAACACAAGCGGTCGCACTTGCGACGTCTTGACCAAAAAAACGGTCTAACAACAAATATATCGATGGCGTATTGGTTTAAGTAGTCACTTCGTTATTGCCAGTGCGCCGAGTGTTGTAGGTTCGATCCACACTCGAGACAAACATTTGTGGGATCCACAACTAGTTGTTCTAAGCCTGGTTGTTCTTTCTGTTCGTTTTGTAACACAGGGTTATTCCTGGAGTGGGAGATGTCGCTTTTGATCACAAAGCTTCACCGAAAAGTATATCGGACTGTTAATGACTGTTATACACCGATGACTGACAAATGACACTGTGCCATCGAAGTCGGAGTTCTCAAAGCAAATACTTTTTACTATCTTAACCTAGGTTAGTATCACAAAAAACTTCGCAGTTACTGTTCACACACGTTCACCTTTAAATAAGTCAAAATGAACGAAGCACCTAATACCGCCAACGCAAAACCGTGGTCCCTTTGTTTTTTGTGTTACTTTAGAGTGTGCGTGATCTGAAACATTAAGGCTGCACGTTACTAATATTATTGTTACTATGATATGCTATACGAATATGTAATAGTGTATTTTGTTACTTAAGTATCGTAACGTTCGTATTGTATTGAATTCGAGTATATTTTTTGTGTTTAATTTATCATGCTGACTTAATACAGTAATGTTTTTATTTTGATACAACGTTTATACGAAATGGTAACGTTGTCATAATAAAGCATTTTGTAAATAACTAGGTGTATTTTTAACAAAAGATTTAATGTAAGATTGTTCGTTGATACTTTTCATCAAAAATATTATTAGTTTAATCTAATAGTTTGCTTTTAATTAGGTAACTAGATGGCGTTTCTTAAGAAAGATATAAACACGATATCCGCTATGTAATTAGATAAAAATCTAGCAAGAATTGGAGCACAATAACTATTTTGTATGCTATAGATAGATTTATATTGAATAAATACAGAAAAATATACATGCTATCAAGAATGCTATGGTAAATACTCGTACGCCATGAGAAGACAGAAACATAGTATAGGCACAAACTTGACATAATAAAGATTATGCATCAAAAGTGAAGTTTTAAATTTGGCGGTAAGGTTTCTATAATATTATTTTAGATATGATTTCATTATTATATCTATAATAATTGGTCGGATAGGATGTTCAAATAAATAAATGAAAATGCAACGATTTTACAATTTATATTATGAACGCCAGTTTTAATAAGAATAAATGTAAATACACAATTCATTTCAGTTAAATGTAATACTAAAAAAATTAACAAGGTGTGTAAACCTTCCCTATCAATTTCCGTATACATCTCCCGATAACGCGGAACCATATTTATTCAAAGTCCATTGAGCGTCGGATGCAAATCCCCACTTCGCAGCTGCTAAGCAAAAAAGTCACGCTTCGGTAGTAAAAACTATACGAGACGTCGGCATCGCTGAGAGATGTCACCAGTTGTGAGTTGTACTGCATCTGAGCAACCTTTTTGTCAGCCTTTACATTTGTTGTTTGTACTTCACAAATGTTGTTGTGGAAATCGTCATGTTTAAGGATTGACGTGTGGAAACGGCGATGCCTTCAGAACTATATCATATTATTTTTTATTTATTTACGCAGTTCATACGGCCTTTGATCTGGCAGAAAAATGTCATATTAACTGTACAGGGTTGTAAAATCGTCTTACTTTGATAAAAGAAGCCATTGGTTCGATTAGACGTACAGATGTAATCTTAATAATCGTCGTGTAATCATCGGTTTCTTCCTACATATAACATGTTTAGGTTATACGCTTATAGCCAGTTGCACTTACTGATCGGTAAACGATTAGCGAGGTTACGCAACGTTGGGTGCGGTCAGTCTATAGATGGGTGACCGCTTAGTGGTATTTCATCTGAGCGTCTCCGTGCTTCGGAGGGCACGTAAAAAGTCGGTCCCGGTTGTTGTCAAATTGACAGTAGTCGTTAAGCCATGTCGGAGGCCTACTAGGCTTGAACAACTCTTGACATAAGGTTGGCCACTAATCACACGAAAAGAAAGAAAGAAGGTTATACATAACACAACGTCCAAGCATAAAGAACGAGGCGTTTTCAATTACCATTTTATGTCCAGTGTCACAATTTCGGACAAAGTTCCGACTCAGTGCTACTACTGAGAATTTCAAACAGAACAACTCGATGGCACGACAGGAAGTCTTTATTTAATTGTAGTTGACGCATACTCGTATCCATGACGCGACGATGTTGGCACAACATTTAAAAGTGGATCGCACATCAATTACATACATATTTCATGTCAAAGGAGGAATCCCATTGTCCGACTTCATAGCATGTCGTCTACATCGATTTAATTTTTTCGCATCGTCCGAGTTATCTCGAGAACGTCTCGATGGCAACTGGCACGAGAATTACGTGACTCTTTCAAAGGGAATGTCTTATAAATCTCGCTTCGTAGCATTCGGAGCAATTGAAAAAATCAGTGAAGTAATAAATCCACGACGGTCCTTTCTCTGTTACATAGAAAACGATCCAATTGATAACGATGTAGTGACGGTTTACGCGCCTCTCAATAGAAGCTGAAAGAATAAGTCTCGCGAAAGTACTTTAAGTTCACGTTCTCGACTAAAAATACTAAGTAAAGTTCTGTTGTGTTTCGTACAGTTTAGAACTGCTCGAAAAGTTAGGCGTGGGAGATTAATAAATTAGGAAACAGAGCTAAGATTCGAATGTTTGTTGGGCGCTGGTTTTCTATGTGTAGTTTCTTAAAATTAGTTACTTATTCAGTTACAGCTGTAGGTTTATTATGCAGCTTGCTTTTATTTACAACATCGAGATATGGTATATAAACGTATGCCTCTTCATTGTTATGAGTTACGATAATAAAGGTTGTAAAAAAAATCGAAAACAATATTGATTGTTTGCGTACACTGATTGTGGACTCAAGATGGTTTTACATTCGAGATGTTTACAGGAACAAAATCAATTTTCGTAAGTAAATAATGTGCAAGAGTGTTGTTCCATTTTCTGAATCGAGACAGCGAGCCTATAAAAAAAGAAAAGTTTCGATTAAAAATACGAATTGATATCGTTAACGATAAAATTGTTCGCGATACGAAGACGTCTCGCGCTATCGGCAACTTGACAGTGACTGATCGCCGGCTGGCCTCGACACCCCCTCCACCCAGTCCCCCATACTCTCCCTCCCCACTCTCAACCCGCCGTCACTTCGATATTCACTTTGTTAAAAGAACATACTACGTATTCTTCGAAATGTTTTATATTCTAACTCCAATATTTTTGATCTATTTGAAAGTTTTTCTATCTCGACACTGTAATTCTAGATATAAAAGCACATTAAGTAAACATTTTAATACGTAATGTGAAATTTGTTACTTTGTCGTTAACAACGAATATTGTATACCTCTTAAATCCCTTGTGGTTCATATTTTACAAAATTTAGGCAAATACTCACGTTTTTTGTTGAAAATTTTCCTGTTCAAGTGCTTGGTGGGGGTCCGTGGTACTGGTCACGTGTTTCCTCCCCGTGACAAAGAACATTGTAAAAGTAACCCTTTGTTTTATTTTCATATTTTTATTTCGCGTTTTCTGCTTCCCGTCTCATTTTCGGATTCGTCGTAACAATTTCGAAAGATTTACAATGAAAAGTTTGTTAATTTTAACATCTTTTCCTCTTCAGATGGTAAACTCAATAAATGTTTTTGCATTTGAGAGTGATCCGAAATTAATATTTGGCTCTTTGGTAGTGAATCCGTGTGTAAGAATGAATTTTGTTTTTGTGTGCATAAATGGGCTATGTATATTGACTATATATTTATATATACCTAGTCAAGTATAGTTGGTTATGTACATATATGGTTATACACATATGTGTATATAATAAAGTATACATTTACGTGTATGAATGATTCTTATCATATATTGGTATATGTGCAATATTCAGTTTACTTAACGTTGGGGTTATCGAAGTGATGTAGTGCTTCTCAATGAATTAATCTATTTTATGTTTATTTGCACTAAAATCATATAGGCCAAGAACATCATAATCATTCATATCGATTCGGTAACACTTAGGTAAAACTACATTATACTTAAACGGATCATAACGCAATCTTTTAAAGTCTTTGTTTATTTAATAGTTTAACCTGTTCTAGAAGACTACAAGTATGTGAATTTGTTGGCAATAAAAGAAAACAGAATAATATCACAAAATTTCAATTTAAAGAAACGGTAAGCCTATTGTGACTTAATGTAATATTATATATAATTTAGTAAGAATTACAACAGATTAAGGGCCTAGGTTTCATCCCTGAGACGGCAACGCTTGTAGATTAAATTCCTAGGTACCCTGCATAGGAATCAAATCTACAAGCGTTTATCGCTTATATTTCATATACCATCAAGTGGGTCGCTTGCTCGTCTGCGACACACAGCACTAACAACAAAACACTTCACGTAATTGCAAAAAAATAAGAATATAATAAATAATTCGAAAGCGATTGACTGCTTTATACCAGCCTGTAATTTCAAACAAGATTCTTTGTTGAAATCGATGATCATATTTGACGTGAAACTCAAATAAAACGATCAACCTGTGTACACCACGTCGTTAAACACATCGGTTTAAACGTAGTATTAAATTTAAAACAGCTTATAAGTCCACACAAAATATTCTTTGTAGTAATTAATGATCATATTAGACGCGAAACTCAATCAAAACGATCAGCCTATGTACACCACGTCGTTATGTACATCGGTTATTGACATAGTATTACTTAGCATGTGTTTAGCGATCCGTGTAAGTTTATGTTTAGCTCGTGTAGCTACATCAGGGTTTACTTAATTGTTTGTAAGTCCAACTTATGTGCGTCATAACAATGTTTGCTCCAACTCGTGTGTTCAACGGAAATTAAATGGAACGTGTTTTTGGCATTTATTTTGTTAAGTTGGTAGTTTGAATATGCAAAAGTTTAGATAAGAATGTCGTGCATATATTTGCTTGGTTGAGACATATCATAAAATCGTAAATAGTTTTCTGTCTGTGCATTTGTGTTAACGGTAATGCTGTAAGATAAGCTTAGGCTCATATTTAACGGTTGTTTCATTTAAATTGGTTGATTAATAAATATGATATGGATATCAATTTAAAAGTGAGTAAGGTTACGTAAGTGATGTTAGTATGAAATTTCGAGTACAGGCTGTTCTAATTCGTATTTTAAACGCAAATATTCATTTGGTTTTCTTCGAAAAAGGAGCGATATAGAGGAATTCAGGCTACTTTGACATTTACATAGATTTATACTTTCGAGTATAGATAGGTATTTGTATTTATATAGCTTTTGCCCGCAACTTCGTCCGCGTGGAATAGTTACTTTGGGCAGCATTTTTAATTTTGTTAAGAAACTGTTTTGCTAGTAATTCGCCTATAAATGCTGTGGTTTACTGCAAATAGCTTATTTTAATACATTTGTATACCCTACGTTTTTGTTTTTCCATCCTAAACCAAAACATTAAGATTTTGCGGGTTTGATACTCGTGAGCACGCCACATAGAGATGCCCATGGAAAATAGTTTTGTTTATTATTATCGTAATTGCTGATTTTAGGGGAATCTGCATTCTTTTAAACTGAAATGGCAAATCGGTCACTCACTACGTCACGCTGCGCCGCCATCGCCGGTGCATCGTCCATTGTGTATGGCGCTTGGCGTGGCCCGCGCTCGCTCGACGGCATTTTTACTAATTATAAATGTTTCCGATAAATATACGTACTGTAAAAAATAGACAGATTTGTTTGGGCTTCCACACGAACTTTCGTCGCCTATTTCATCCCCATGTCGTCGAAATTTCAAAATCGCTGGAACAAATGTTTACTTATTGCCATCTTATCTAGTGCCTAAATACAAAGTCTCATGGATTCATCTTCAATAATGACGAATTCCCATACAAACTTTAATTCCTTATTTAAACCCCTTTTTGCCTTTTTTACAACAAAAGGTAACCTATGTCGTTTCCCAAGGTCTGGTCTATCTCTGTACCAAATTCCATCAAAATCGGTTGTGGTTTAGGCGCGATGATGACAAAATGCCATACAAACTTTCATCCCTTATTTGAACCCCTTCATGCCTTTTTTTACACTAAAAGGTAACCTATGTCCTTTCCCAAGGTTTAGTCTATCTCTGTACCAAATTTCATTAAAATCGGTTTAGTGGTTTAGGCGTAAAAGTGTACCAGACAAACAGACAGAGTTACTTTCGCATTTATAATATTAGTAGGGATTTTTGCAAAACTGAAGCAACAGACACATACTAGGAAATGTACAGCTTTAGACATGCTATTACAATACTGAGACCAATCCCACGTTTTCACGTAAATTCCCTTGAATACGAGTTGCTATCTTCAAATATTTTAATTTTACCCTTCTATTGAAATTCTTGAAGTTGTATATTAATGAACAAACCTTTTGTTTCAGGTACATGCAAATAATTAACTCCATAACGGTGCCTTCATTACGGAGTAAGCGTTTGTTGCTTTAATTATCCAACCACTTTAATTGGATAACTCGATGGGGCTGAGCAAAATTAGGATGAAAATGGTACTTGTGCGTTCTTTCCTCATTTCTACGTTTTTATGTGTAATTTTGAAGGTAATTTTTCAGCGTCGGCGAAAACAATAAAGTTATAACAGTGGCTATTTTACTGTTGCTAACTAAGTTGGTAGACTTCTGGGAATTAGGGGTGGGGGATGAAATTTCAAAAATCAACAAAATCTTCACCTATTTAACGTGAATCTTGATGTACTAGACAACAATTATGAGTAGAGCCTCGATTGAATATCTGTCTATAAAATAATCATACCACAAAATATATGTATAACATACTGGGCGATTTAATAATAAGTGAGTTGTATACAAATGCCTAGTCATTTTTATGAACTACATAGGATATTATGATAAAAAAATATATTTAAATAGGTCTTTATGATATATTTTAATACCAATATTAAATATTCAAAAACCTCAATAAAAATGTAAATATAACTGTAAATAAAAAAAAACCGCGATGAAGGGCGCAGTTTAATTTGAAATTTTAAATGCAAGCTAACATGTTCTGCAAAACACTTGGGCTCGCGTCTGAATATCGTAATATTAGACGTAAAAGAAAAATACGTACTTATGTAAATACGTAGGTATTATTTCTCAGCGGAGCCACTAAACCGCAACGTAGTCTGTCAGACAAAGGCCTCCAGTGGGCTTACAGACCGAGGCTTACGGACTCCCTGCATAATGTCAATAGTCTGGGCCCTCAGGACCAAGTCTGTAGGATCGCCAGGTACTTGACTTTAGTAGGACATTGTGTGTATTTTTAGGACGCTTGACACGCTTTCAAAATGATGGGCGACGCGATTACGAAAAGGATTAAGATGTCGTGGCAATTGTTTTAAAAGACGCCTTTTTTCGATGATAAAAATCTTCTCTTAGAGATTATGGTAACAAGAATAACTGCGGTGTTTTCTTTTTATATAGAATATTGATGTTCAAAGATAGTAATTTATATATCTATACAATACCTACATTTTTCTGCTTTTATAAAAATATCTGACTGGCGTTGACAGAAAATAAATATTTTCTTTTGAAAAGTATATAGAACTATTTTTCAATAGACCATGCAACATATTTTGTAAAGCAAAGTGGCAGCCAAAAGTCACTACATTCGCTATCGTGGTTTGTTTTTAGTTTTCTGTGTGCCACGTGCCACTGGCGCATGTTTTTGGCAGATTGCGAGATCTTGCAAGATCTTGCTCTGGTTTTTTTGCTAAGAATTTTTAACACGCTGTTTGGTAATGTGCCAGATACGCGGTAATATGCTTGCTCTTTACTATCTAAAAACATAGCTAGCGAAATATAACAAAGACACCTATGTATGGACTCGATATTTTCGTCAGTTGTAGTGCGATAGTTTTCAGCTATGACAGTCTATATTACATACCATAGACAGGCCTTTTATGTTGTGTATATAGACGGTCAACAGCTACGAAAATTCCATCCCTTCGTTGCTTCCTTGTTCATGAAGAAAATATAAACTGGCAATTCATGACCTCAATTCGATTGGGATTAGCGTTATGGCTTAACCACATGCTATATGTATATAGTATAGTAGTATATGACTATAAGCTTTTACTCAAAGTAATTTCGATTTAATATCGCCACAAACAAGACAAATCTTCTGCCATTGGCTTGGACCGGACAATCCAATGATCAATCTAGGACATAGTCTATCTGTGTGCCAAGTTCCATCAAATGGCTTACGTGATTGCGTACAAAATATCCAGAGCCAAAAACAAATTTTCACACAAACTTGCCCATTTATACAATTAACCCTAAATAATATTATAAATGTAAATGTAAGTTTGGCTGTTTGTTTGTTGTGCTTTCATGTCTTAACTACTCCACCGATAATCATGTAATTATGATCGCATACACGTTGTCAGAGAAAAGGACATATTATGGTACCATTTATCCAGGAAAAAAAACCTGTTTTTGAGGGATAGCCAGTAGGATATAATATGATACATACCTCGATTCCGATTAGAATGTATAAACATTCATATGAAACGAATATATTACTTTAGAAATATTGTATCGCAAACCCTAAATCTAAAACCATCCCGAATTTACTAACCGTATCGTGACGTCACGAGCGCCCAAGAGACAGGACGTCTTTCTCTAGCGCCTAATTTGACGCCTTACGTTCACTTTACTTAATAATTTACATGTTTGTGAGCAACTATAGACTTAGCCTCGTACCGAAAGAGTTCATATAAATAGGATGTCACATAATTGCCTAACCTTTAACTTTAATTTAAGTATGCTGGCGAAGATTTTATGATTTTAACTAAATGGAAATTCTACTGATTCTAGTAAAGATTTTGTGTTTTTTAAAGCATAAGGTAGTCGTCATCTATATCATTATGTATGAATATATAGTAGCGTAGCAGTAAATAGTTACTTCTAAAACCTTTGACCTAAAATAATCGCAAGCTAAATAAGGTTTTGTAAGAAAACTTGAATTAAGTGTAAGACAGATTAAAAAAACATGCACGAAATCGTTAGTAACAGTTTATTATAAAGCAGTAAATTTTATTTTAATCTTAATAGAGCTTCTAAGATACAGTATATAAATATGGCTCGCAGGGGTTAAAATTAAAAACGAAGTTTAATCTGCACAGTAATAGTCTGCGTACATGATTTAATGCATATTTAAGCTGTAATATAGTTGTAAAT
Organism: Catocala fraxini; assembly: GCA_930367265.1. Taxonomy (NCBI): domain Eukaryota; kingdom Metazoa; phylum Arthropoda; class Insecta; order Lepidoptera; family Erebidae; genus Catocala; species Catocala fraxini. The sequence continues at coordinate 15,421,172 of OV884041.1, forward strand.
TATTCAGATTCGTGAATAAACTTATCTATAAATAGTTACTGACGTATTGCAAAGCATTTATATGACCTATTGCATAGTAATGTGAAGTCAGTATGTATACCATAAGTACCTACTAATGATTTCTCGCGATTTTGTACTTGTGTAAACCTAAACGGTAGCTATGTCTGAGGTATATAATGTATACGTCATCTATAAAAGAAAGACTATGACTATGATTTGAACTTGAGGGCTGAGTCTCCCTCAAAGACTCAATTCTAAAGCATATTGGCATGATAATACATGAGCATAGGTACATATCTTAGTATTAACCCAATGACGCTATTCAGTGTTTTGTATCAATTCAGCCTTTTTTCCCTTTCTTCATTGGCGGTCATGCCTTATGTTAACTGAAGAAAGAAAAGAAAATAATATGACGCAATGGCATTTTTTATCATTTATGTCATGCCGTTTTTTCCTAGCAGAGTTTAATAAGCGAGAATAAGATGCAAGCTTGTCGTTTAATAGTTTGAAGTTGAATTTAAAATTTTGTGCCCTTTCATCTGAATCCGTTCAGTAAACCCCAGAAATATGATGCATAGTGTGACCCACGTGAATGAAATTGCGAACGATTTGTACGCGGACGTAGTGCACATGCACATGCAAACTATCCAAATTATTATTTATCACTTTCATATATTTAAAATTTATTGATAAAGAAAAGACATTTTAATAATATAGTTACCGAATTGACGAAATTGGTTCATATTTTTTTAAACCTTTTTGCTTTTTGATTATTTTTGTTGTATAATTTAATTTTGCCAAATCTCACACTCGTTAGAGCAATTTCAAGCGTATTGCCATACAAAGTTTTTTCTTCCGAACTAGTATATAGATTACATTACCACCTTTATGTATTGCCAGCACTTAGCTCACGTCACGATAGCGTGCTGTTAGGAAACTTCGTTATTTTAGCAGCTTTATAATAATCACATACATGAAAACGGTTTAAATTTAAGTTTCGTATTATTTAAATAATTCGTTGGTTGACCTGAGTGCTTTGTTTTCTAAGAAAAAGAAAATTCATATAATAATAGGTCATGTATGTCTAAATATATGTATTTACTGCAGTTTATCTGGAATGAGTACCAAATGCACCCATTAACAATATAAAAACACGTTAATGTCTTTATTATAGCAACTGAAATATTAAATAAGAAGCTGCATTTTATCTAATCTTCGCATTGTTATCACTTATCATCATTACTTTTTTAACCAAATAAACAAACAGAAATAGCATTTTAGCATCCGGATTTCAAAAAAACTATTATCTATATCTATTGTCAACACTATCTTTAACGATATCCCGCCACTCCCGGCTGCAGCACTCGCTGGATCCGTTCACAAACAACGGGACCGCAGTAAAACTGCATATTGTGACGTCATAGTGTGATATCTACGGATATGGCTCATTAGAGAGCGGAATCACTTGCATACACCTGCTTACTCATGCGTTGGTGCACTACTATATATTAGTTTTAACTTTTCTCGTATGATTTGGATATTTAGCATAAGGGGGTGTTTCTGGGACCTAAAATAATAAAGTTTCGATCAGCTGTCAAATATTATTCTTTAAAAGAATCACGTGATTATAAAATTCAGTAAGAAAACTTTCTAAGGCTCTTATCAGTTACGAAGAGCTGAAGAAAATAGGACGAAGGAATTGATAATATTGATTGCTAGAATTATATCTTAATAGGTTATGGGGTAGTACATATATTCTATAACTATAATATAATTATGGAAGAAATAGTTAAATACGAGACAGGCAATAGTACAGATGTTTTGCAAAAAATGTATTCTAGAGAATATTGGTATCCGTATTATAAAGTCAAAAGAAAGAGTCAAGAGCGGAGAATAAAACAAGGTCTGTTTAACAGACGAAAACAAATTTATGAAATAAAAAAGTAAGTCTATAATTTTAATGCAATAAAGAAGCCAATAAAATGTATGATATTTATGACACAGTTCGTTGCGCTGAGTAATCTAATTTTATTGACATGTAATCACTTACACTCAATAGTGTTTGTTATAGCGTCTAGACTAAACTATCTAAGCCAACGAAAAAAATATTAAAAACTGTGGTATATTGACGAAGAAAGACGTTCTTGATTTAAAGTTTACGTTTATGTGAACTGTAAATGAGTACCATCTGATGGTAAGCGGTTAATGTAACTTATGGACGGCAAGCATTGTAAGTAAATAGGGAAATCCGTTCTCACTTCCAAGTCACTGCCAGGTTACTGCTAGCGCAGTGTGTGGAGCGAAAATACTCTTCCCCTACTGAACGCATAATGCTTCTTTAAGGAACCTGGAATCCCTATTCACTAACAACATAAGGTTGTAACTTCTGCAGTTCTGTAGTAAAGATACTTCCTCAGCCGGGCTGCTACGCTATGTATATATCTAATCAATAACCATTTATTTGTATACGCCACTTTTGTATTCGTTTCTATAATCTGAAATAACATACACTAGATTTAGTACAGGAAAAGCTACCTTGATTAATTGAACAAAGGTAAAAACTAAACCAAATTTAGTTGCCATCTTAATACACACCGTTTCATGAATATGCGCAAAACCTAAACACGCAAATGTGTTGTAACAGTATTGTTTGCAGAAACGTATGGTGGGCCTAATAAATCCATTACAATATCGCTTGCCGCCGATTCGCGTTATTAATTAACATGCTCATTCGCAGGTAAGCTATCGAAAAGTGTGAAATAATTCGAGGTTCTGACAAAGCGTAGATAAACTACCGTTTTGTATGAGTGTAAAGACGTTTGTGTAGATTTGAAGTAAAAGAAAATAAATAATATTTTATAGTCTTTAAATCTAGTGTCCATAGTTTTAAAATAAACGTTTAACATTTGACATTTTTTTTTGCAATGGATATTACAATATACAAATGACATGAACACTCAAACCCAGATTAACTATCTATCGATAGCATATCAATAATTGTGCTTATCACTAAACTGGATGCAGTAACGTAATGCTCGTAATGCTTCGATAGCCACGCAGTAATTTCAATTCCTCATGAACTCGAAATGTTTAAATCTTTTCTAAATGATGAAAATGATCCAGCAGTTAGATCGTTTCACTAACCAATCCTTTAACAACGTTAAAAAAACTGTCTAGACCGGAGTGGATAGCGTAACGTTGAATTATTGGTAATTAAGCACCTCTTCGGTTTTTACGTCAGATATTAGAAGTTATTGCCCAGAGAGATGAGCTTGAAGTGGTCACGTTCGTCGAATTAATAGTCTAGCTCATAGCACGTTTACTGTTGGTTTTAGCTAATAGTCGTTTACTGGTAATATTTCGTATATGTATTTAAGGTAGAATGTTAGTTTTGTTTGTAAAAGCTATTTAAGATAACGTTCTATATTCAACATTCTCTGCCATAACTCAACAATTCTGGCGTTTTGTTTATATTGGTACAGGCAATGTGTTGAATATATTCTTTAAGTGGGATATGTAACATTAAAACATGACCCTGAGTCATAAAATTATCCAGGTATATTATTATTTATTAAGGTATATGCTTTGATATTCTTTTAAGATGATAATGAGGAATGGTTATCTTGAAATAACTGAACATTTCTGGAGTCTCTTAGATTGGATTTAAGCTTTACTTGGAAAGGCCATTCAATGTGGTATTCCAGGAAAAAGTTTGTTAATTATTTATTCCTTTTATATATCGGAGAGTAGGACGGCAACTCGCTTTTGACATGATGAAGCAACAAAATATAGGCGTGGTATTATACTTCGTACGTATACTAATGATAGGCAAATACAACAGAAATAGAACAATAAAGGTTGTCTGTGATTATCTCTGATTTGATCCGTAACGCAGCGAATTTGTCACATCGAATGTGTCCGCGCACGAGTTTCCGGCGCTTATAAAATATCAATATGACACTGACATTTATAACTGTCGCTCCAACTAACACATTAGCTCTGTGGCGACCTCACTTAAGCTTACGCTTGACGTTATGAAACAAACCAATAGATGGCGCTATATTCAACACTAATTACAGAAATAAATTATATTCCAATGATTATTTTCTTGACGCTCCGACATATATATATTAAATCCGTCACCATACCGAATCCATACCGAAAATCTTTACAAATTATGACTATATAATAAAAACAAACAGTCAGACCTGGAATGAAATATGTTATCTACAAAGCAAAACTTCAATCCGTAGCATGTGGCGTAAAAATATTGGCATGATAGTAGCACAAACTGTAAAGATTTGGGTCATAGAAAGGTTACTACAGTCACCTCACAATCGGGCCGTCTAGGTATTACTACAAGAATAAATACATGAAATATTTATCCTCTGTTTAATACAAGCTATCGTAGGAGAACCTGACGCCAGATAGCCTTAAATCTCGCAGTGGATTTGCCTACGGCAAACTCGTGACTATATTGGATACGTGTCAAAAAGCCTTTATTCTCTCAAAGAGCGCCACAGAATAGATATTACCTGTATATTCCTTCGATGCGAATCCTTAAGCCTTTCTGATTTGCTACGTCTTTTGTGGGAAATCAAAAACTCTGTATGTCTTTATTCTGATTTGCTGTCTGTATTAACGGATTACTATGATAAATATTATAATGTGTAACTTAATGTGATCCTTACTGTAGTTTAAAAGCTAAATATAATATATAATAATATAATATTCTTACACATACACACGACACCATCTAGCCAAACTAAGCAGAGCTTGTACTATGGGTACTAGACAATGGATAAACATACATATATACTTTGTTCTTATAAATACCTACATTAAAGCTGAATTATACATAAAAACACCCAGAACAAGACAAACATCCATGTTCATGCACACAAATGTTTGACTTGTGCGGGAATCGAACCCGCAACTTTAGGCGTGGCAGTCGGTTACACTAACCACTACGCCATCGAGGCTGACAAATGCATTAAGCATGTATACAGGTGTGTGCTTGTATGTTGTGTAGATGATTTGGTACTATTAATAGTAATTATATATGTATTCAAATAAATTGTTATCCTCTGATTTCTATGCATAACCTTTGACCAATTATAGTTGCACGTCGTCGCGTTTTATTTGATTAAACATTAAACAACAAGTTATCTCTATAGGTGAGAACAATTAATCTCTAATTATACAGATATAGCTGCAAAATGTTGATATTGATGGGTTTGAAGAAGAAAACTGGGAGTTTTGCTGCAGGGCTTCAAGTCTATTGTGCTCCAAAAAATTATTTTTATACTTTAATTTTAATGAGCTCCATGATTTTATAGGTCTACATACTATTCATGTTTAATTAATTATTGCCCTATCACTTAAAAAGTATGGTGTAGTAAAATTCATTGCCAATGCTGATCCTATAGACTATATTGCAAAAATAAACTATAGGTTAGATATAGACAATCCGAACTGTCTGAGTTTTTAATGAACTAAAACATTTTGAATCGGATACACATCTCACTAGTAAATTTAAATCACAAATTTCCGTAAATTTCGAATAGCGTCGTTGATAATTATTAAATCAATATATACTAGATCAGGAATCAGTTTAGTTGTTGCAAGTAGGCTTAGCGATTCAGTCTAAGTTTAGAATATATTTTAGACTAGTTGTTCAAATAATTCAACGGTATTTTAGTAAAGGGCCGCAGTGCTAGTTCTAGTTGAGATAAAATAATAAATAGTTTTTGGAGCGCGATATTTTAGCTAATATTAAACGAATACATATTTTACGCTGTAATCTTGATAGAAAGCTCGTAAGTTGAGACCAGCCACAACAGATATTAAACAAGTTATTGCGTTTGTATTCCATAAGCAGTGAGTAAATATAACGTATAGTCTCTACAGGTTGGTAGCGACGGCCCTACAATGTTGTGGTCTGGCAATGTAAGATTGTGAATAGGTGCCTTGATTGGTAATCTTTTAATACGCATCTCTGTGTACTACTTAAAGCTGGAAAGAGACAGTGTCTATTTATATTGGGGATGTAGTTAGTTTAGTATAATTATACTACTGAAGTGGTTAGGGTTTGCTTCCTAGAATACTAGTTGCGTAGGACTATGTGAAGTGTAGTGTACATAAACTGGCAGCAATTATAAAACGGTTATACTTTATATTACTATTTAATTAAACGCACCAGTGCTCAAGAGAGAATATAACATTCGACACGCTATTTATACAAAAGACTTATTAATAATAATAAACGATCGTGTTTCAATACATTTTACCATTAATACTAATTAGAATTGGATACAGGAGCGGACTATTTTATTAGTCTATATCGCACTCTTAATAAAATAGCGACTTAACTCGAAATTTGAAATTAAGGCAATTTGAACTCTAATTGTATATGTTAAATTCTAATGTTATATTTGTGTTAATTTTTTGCAATAGAGTTCAAATATGTTTAATCCAAAATACTGAGATAAGTCTCTGTTTTATTAAGGGTGCGATATGTCTGTTTGGTCCTATTTTATGTAAAAACGATAATATACGGCTTTTGATCGAGTTTCACAGTTTGATAGGATTATAACTTAAAGTCTAAGCTTTTCGTTTTATCTAATCCTGTTTAGCAGAACCGATTAACTGTCTAACTGTTAGTGTCTTCCTTTAAAGATAAACTATTAGCATAATGGAGAGGTAATACCTAGAGCATATACTACCAGTTAATCTTGAGTTGATGTTGAGAAGTGAAAGTTGTATCAGTGGGTCTAAGTAATACGTCGAGTTACATAAATAATATACAAAATGGCCTATTAAAAGTATATAATATTACGTTCGCGGTCTAAGAATAGAAATAATTTCAACTGAATTTTTCTTGACATTAAAGATTATGCAACTAGTAAGCTTTATTTATGACAAGTGAAATGATAGTGTTGATTTTTGTATATATTTGACGTACTTTGACTTAGGAGTGTTGTACCTATATTCCAATATATGTATATAAAAACAGGAGACAGACATAGAAAAAGTATTTTATATAAAGTTATATTAGACTTTTTGCGTAAATTAGACTAGTCAACCAGAACTAGCAACCTATCTATAAGTATTAATGCCAAAATATTAATTGTAAATTACTAAACAAAGTTTAATCCAAGATACCCATGAAATTTACAATATATTATAATTGTGTTATTAACAATAATATTGCTGCAAACTTTTGTTGCTGTAAGCATATGTTGTGGGTTCAATGACCGGTATCGGGTAGCGTTCGTCGCGCCCATGGCCCGCCCCTATCTGCCTCGGCTAGGGCTGACACAAATATAATTATATGCTAGGACAAGGCGTCCAAACCCCGAACTCTTTATTAGATTGTTATCGTAATCTGACTGTCTGATTGACATTGTGAAGGGGCATTTCAGTTGGTTCCATGGAAGATTATTAATAAGTTATAAAATATGAAATTTAGTTTTAGTTTTGTTTATATCGCAGATCGGTTCACCGGTGTAGATTATCTAATATTAATTTATTTTAATATAAGGACAACCTGCATATCTGAGAGATCTCCATAATGTTCTCGAAGTTATGTGAAGTCTGCCAACCTGCACTAGGCCAGCGTGGTGGACTATAGCCAAACCCTTCACTGAGAGAAGGCGCGTGCCCAGCAGTGGGGCAGTTTAATACAGGGCTGATATTATTATTATTTATTATTAATATAAGTAAATATAAGATACGATCGTTTTGAGTAACGTTAAGGATAAGGATTTAAAATATTCCTATTATTTAAATGTCGAAAAGACTTTACCATTTCTTTTATAAACAGTAAAATGTGCTCATATTTAATGCTTGTAAGATACATGTATCTGTTAATTAAAGAATAATTAGCCTGTAATGACAGCTTTTTATATAGTTATCGCTGCATATTGCAGTTTAATATTCCGAAGCGATATTTACAGTCGAAATCTTGCTTTATAAAAAGGGATTTTAAGTTGGATATAGGTCACATTTAATTTTATCTTTATCTTCTCTCTTCTGCGTACATTGAACCATTAAATATGCATGCATTTTTCTGTTCATTATTATATTATATTCAAAGAGACCCTTGAGTAGACAGCCCTAACTATAGGACCACGGAATAATATTAAAGTTGCATGCTTTGTGCACTTCTCAACTACGCACCTTTGTTTGTTCTACTTTGTGTATTCGGTACTGTTTGGTCGCTCGTTATGGACGATAAAAAGAGCTATTCAATATTACGATGTTTTTGTGCGTGTGTGTTTTGGGAAGGATACAGATGTCAGAGCATTTTATAGGGTTTATATCGAGTATAAAATGTAAGGCTACCTCTTTAGTACAGAGACGGAGCGACCGCAATGATCATTAGATAATAATATAATATGTAGTAATATCACATGACATCGAATACATTCGAATCACTTGAACATTCGAATATTCACATTGATAGTCGATAATTGGATATTACTAGTCGTTACTAATCGGAAAGGTTCAAGACCCTGGTCGAACAAGTTTGGTTTTCCATCAGTGGCATTACCTTTGTGATGCTGGAATTGTGCCAGATAAGCTTGCCCCATATTGGGTGGAACTTAGAAATACCTAGCGAAGCACTTCTGTCTAAAAAGGAGTTGTTCGTAATATCAGCAGTTGGACGGCTTTATAGCCTTAGCCTATCTCTTCAGAAAATATTATGTACGGTATCCAATGTTTCTTATTCAGCTGATTTAATAAGACAACATTCGCAATATAAAACAAAATATCAAACATGTCATTTTCCATCAGCATTTTAGTTCAACCGATGGCTTAGTTTCCATGAAATATAGATAAAAAGGAACTGAAGATTCAAATATTTCTCTCAAGTATATTTAATTAAAAGGCGTATAACTAACAAACAAACTTTGGCATTAATATATTGAAACTCTAGAATTCGAGTTTCATTCAAACTGCATCCTGCAGAATTCCCCTTTCAGATGGGGTGCGACAGAAAATTGTCCGTAAACCGTATAAATCTTAGTTAGTATGTTCCCGAGATAATAATCAGGTAATGAACCGCTTAATTGTGAGCTCTTACTAAAGTGCAACATGCGAACTCTTAATGAAATAACTTCTACGATGGTTTGCGTACGTACTTAAGTATCTGCGCTTAAGGAATTAATAAAACTTTGCAACGGTTATAGAAAAGATTAAAATAAAATAAAATTTGTATGTACTATGTTGATAGTAGTATCTACATATTTTAATAACATACAGCGTAATAAATAATAAGATAGTTATATATTAAGATCGTATAGTGGATGCCTAAAGTAAAACTCTAAATTTTATTTTAAAACGTGTCTTTTAAATACTCATTAATACTATGTTGTCTATGTCTATGTTTGATGCTATGTTGATACAACAAATTTCTTATTAGATAGATGAATTGATTGAACTATAGGTTATGTATTACAAGGGTGCCGATGTCATGTCGGAAGTAATTGTAGCTGATAATGTTTTTCATCACCAATAAGCTTCTAAAATATTACCGCACCAACACAATAACGGCAATTTGATATGTAATATCTAATATTAGTTCATCGTTCCTTTTAAGAAAATATATAGAAAGACTTAGGTACCAGCGATCCAACGAGTTGAATATCCTTAAGCGCTAACTCATTATAGACTTTCTATATAAAATATATTCTAATGGGAACCATTAAACCAACTAATCAAGACTATAGCCATGAGACCACTTACTTACGCTTCAATAAATTAGATATTTCACCAGCTACAATTATGATTTGCTTCCGGTAAAGCTGCAGTAAACCCCATTCATGAATTATCACGCGAACTTATACGTATCTGGATACCAGGCTGCCTTTTGCAGGACCTATATACCATATTGTTCGTGAGAATTGTAACATAAAAACTCTACAACATCTTACATTACACAAACTAGGACCTTCGCGATCACTGGTTCCAATTATAAAATTATATAAGCCTTAAAAAGCTAAGTGAAAAAGTACATACATATATACCATCCGTAGCCTAAAATAACCAAAATAGCTGTTAAACTTTAATACCTTATTAAGGCAAAAGGCCTCCGTTTTGGGGATCATAATTGATTACCATCATCGCATACTAATTCGGCATTTCAATTTAAAAAATATTACAAATTATCTGCGAAGAAAAATCGCGGCAATTTCGTTACTCTAATAACTTGCGTATCTTGCCGCTAGATGGCAGTTAAATCGCTAAATTGGGCCGTCCGCATCCCTTCAACGAAGGCTATAAAGCGTCTTACATCTTGTAAGATTTAAGATTGTGCGTTGGTGATAGTATCGATTTGTTGTTATTCAGTTGTCGAGTTGTTTTGTGTTTATGTTTCGACATTGATTTGTTTTTATGTTGGTCATACTGAGAGTCGTGGCTTAAATGCGACAAGAACATTGGCATTTGTAGCCTGTAAAATTGTTATTGGATCTGTTCCACGGCGACACTACAGACAACTTCGATCATGGGGTGTCATGAAGACTCAGGCATAATGTGGCTTTTTGTTAGTGAATCGTTTCAGTCTGTTTCAGAGAATACCAATAGATATAAAATTTATCTGTATAATACATTTATATAAATGAACTTTACCTATTTACAATATTTATTTTGCTTTTTGTCTTTTATTTAAAACTAGAGAACCCGTTCTGGTTTAGCACAGGTATTACAAAACCATAACAAATTGTACACCTAAACCTTCCTCATAAATCACTCTATCTATTGGTGAAAACCGCATGAAAACAAGTTCACTAGTTTTGAGTTTATCGCAAACAGACAGACAGGCAGACCCGGCGGGGGATTTTGTTTTTTAATATGTAGTGATGTAGTGATATTATTAGTAATTTGGATTACAAATTAGTTAGTTATTAAAAGCTAAGCTAGAATAGTTGTGTTGCTAGTAGGTTCATTCGATCGCAAGTCCAATGCATTATTCACTAGATTATGCCTGCGGCTTCGCCCGCGTAAATGTAGGTTAGGTTAGGTTAGTAAAAGTATTTCTTTCTGGATGTAAGGTTCTCTATGTCCTTTTCTGTTGCCCTGACAACGTGTAGGTATGCGGAATTTCATAATGATCGGTCCTGTAGTTAAGGAGTGAAAGCGTAAATCAAACATACTCACATTCGCATTTATAATATTAGTTAAGACTGGTATACATCTTCCGCTTCTATATTAGTGTACATAAAGGAAATTAGATGTAGTATAAAAATGATAACTTTATAGGTAACGTAACCTTATAGTTAGAAATAATACGGTGTAATTAATAATTATAGTGTCTTTTTTTCTCTAATTAATTAAATATTAATTAGAGAAAAAAAGACCGTATTGAATTAATTAAATTAATTCAATACGGTCATTCAATGTAATTAACATATTCTAACTAATATTATAAATGCGAATGTGAGTTTATTGTTACGCTTGCACGCATTAAATACTCGACCGATAATCATGAAATTTTGCATACACCTTGTCAAGGTTACACAAAAGGACATAACAACAGCCCTGGGCAAAATCTAGTAAAACAAAAACTTTTCAATCACACAATACGTTTAAATTACATTGTTAGGAAATCACCTTTTAAGTATGGAGATGTTTGTATTAGGTCATAAAAACAGCTCTTCTTCTTAAATATTGACAAGTGTCATAGCAGACTTCACATATCTTCGAGAACAAATTATCTGGTAAATTAGCCTATATAATAATTTAAATATATCTGCAAATCTTAGCAAGAGATTAAGATCTTAAAGTAGATAACTACTAAATAATTAGTAAATAGTACTTTAGGCACCTAATTAATTTAACATTTATTTTTTAGCGCTTAATTAGTAAAGGTAATTTATTGTAAAAAGAATTTTGTTAAGTAATTAATATGGCATCTGATTACCTGGAAATTATAAGTATATGTTCGAGTATAGGTGTCATTAATTATGAAATACTTAAACCATATTAATCGATATTTTTGGCGTAAGGGGTTCCTACGCCAAAAATATCGATTAATATGGTTTAAGTACACGGAATTAAAATTTGTGTGCTCCATAAATTGTTGTTCCAAGTGAGGGTTTTCTTTGTGTCCGTTGTTTGAATATTTTTGAAGTCCCCGCGAAATAGGAATTATCTTTAGTTCTTGTGTTGCCGTGTTTGTTGACATGGGATACTTAAGTAAAAACTCGCCATTGATGTCACAGGTGACAACTATTATATCATAGGCGTAGGCCTAACACGAAAATGTTAGACGTTTTTAGACTTTTGCGATTTGTACACACAGGTACTCAAAATAATACTGAATTACCTTGAAATACTTAATCGCAAGTAAAACCCGTTATCTAGTATTATATTAATACGTAGGTGATAGTACCTTAAAGCACGAAATATTTCTACATTATATATTTCCTTCAGGTTTTAAGCTCAGTATAGTTTGGTAGATATGCACGTAGCCATAGGCATCCACAAACTACCGCAGAGTACTACAATTGTGGTAAGAGTATACTACCGTGGTCTGCAATATACACTGCTGGTTATACACCGGCTTACCTATCTATGAAGTTAGAATTCCTAGCTATGTATTGTAGCCACAATTCGGCCGTTCGCAAACGAAATTCAACCCAGCTCTTGTTGTACTGGTATGTTGGCATCAAAATACTGGAATAAGGAATAGTATTTGGGTAAATAGAAATATCGAACGACGAGTTTATGTACGCTGGGGGCTAGGCAGGTAGGGTCGTGTCTATTCATAGTTTAGCAGACTCGATGCAACAATGGAATATATTGAAAATCTAAAAGGAATATCATCGCATGAGATATTTATACACTTGACTCCAGTCGATCGATGAAGAATTTATGATTTAATAGCTTCTCGCGGTTTTACAACGTGGTTCTAAAAAAAAAAGGCGCCGTACATTTTTATGCGAGAAAATAGGTCCGGACAATGACATTCGCTAGTAACTCGTGGTTAGTAGCGTATATCACTTTTCGGGTTATAAACTATCTCTATTCTAAAAAAGGGCGATCCGTAGAACTCTTTGTAAGTGAAAGAAGAGCTAACCATCAAAAATGCATTTTCGCATTTATAATATTAGTAAGCAGCAATAGCATGGTGGGAAACCGTTGGACTTTTACGCAGAGGTCTCAAGTTTGCACCTCGGTCTTATCGAAGTCACGTGCGTATTAAACTTAGAATATCAGACAGAATTAAAAATGTATTGTGTCTGGTCACCGGTGTGCCGCCGCGGTTTGAAAGGCTAAATAGTTAATTATAGGTCGCTTTTGGGGTGAAAAATAACATCGTGACAAAACCTGCACACCTGAGAGCTTTCCATGATGGTCTCGAAGATGTGTGAAGTCTGCCAACCCGTATTTGGCCATCTGAGGTGGATTATGGCGTAACCCTCCTCACATTTAGAAGAGGCCCAGCAATTTATATACAAGGCTGATATTATACATAAACTTATATAAGTTTGTTTGTTTCTTACGCTTTCACGCCATTACTACTCGACAGATCATCATGCACTTTATAAAAGAGTTTTCAAAAATATCCTATTTTAAGGGATTAAGGATCAATGGTACTTATTTAACCGCTAACCAAGTCGTATGCGACATCTACCATATAAAATGTTGATTTTGCACTAAAAGTTTTTGGGTATCGGGCTATGCTTTTCCACGAACAACTTTGAGTTTAGCTGTGTTGTTGACACCGTCGGCATTGGCGCGAGAAACTGGAACACCACTCGCATCGCACGGCACTGTCATGTTGTTTTTTTATGGTGACAAACAAGCATACCGTCCATTGCCAGTGCAGGCATCACTCGCTTTACTTGCTTATATGCATAAAGGAATTCGCACAGTTACCAATGCTAGAGATTTCAAAGGACACTATGTCCCATTTGATAACAACCTTTTTTTTATATGGATCTCTGGGAACTTTATTCATTGCACGATACAACAACTTTGGTTTGAGAGATTCTGTAGTTAAAAATTGCTGAAAAGTTCGAATGCGAATGCTGCCATGCTGTCCTTTTTAATGCGAGTATATAAAATATTAATATCTGGATAAAGTGTAATCCATCACGCATCACAGATTGCCCACCCCAACTGTACCAATATAAAAATATACAATTAACAATACCGAATTCCTCTGAAACAAAACAACAGAGAAACAAAAGAGGACTGCAGCGTCATGGGATCTGGATGTATTTTATCTGAAAACATATCTTAAGATCTATTTATATATCATCTTCATTTAAATGATACATCTCCAGGATAGTTTGGCAACGAATTGGTTATCAACAGAACAGAGTATAAGCAAGATGATTTTATTCTTCACAACTTTCCTAAAGAGTAATAGGGGCATATTTCATAAGTTACGGGCGTGTGTACAAGATAATACACCACCATTTTAACTGAAGCCAACTAACTTAACCTACTTCCACTCCAATTTCATATAATACTAATTACAATGCGGTTTTATTTAAACCAGGTCCCAGAGCTCATCCTATCAACCGAGTAATGTAGACGCGTAAAATTGTCCCAAGTTAACAAGCCCGCCCCCTATCGGCCGCAGGCGGGCATCAGAAATGAAGATATTGTGCGTTTTCGTCACTTACACCCCCACCTCTCGCCTGGGGGGAGGAGGACCTCACCACCGTCGTTTGCTCGCAATGACGTAATCTTTAAAGGCGATAACTAATCTTCTTAATTGATCTTTTCCTTGATGAGTTAAACAAATGAGAGAGTACGCGATAATGGGTATAAATTTCTTGTGTTCGCTGTCGATTTTTGGGTATTAATATCAATGTAGTATTTTATTAGTCTGTATTACTTGGAAATTATAGTGATTTATGATAAATTGCCGAGAGCAATGAACCGCCTTTATCGAGACCAGAAGCTGTAAGCTCACGGTGTATCTACATCTTAACGACGCAACTACCTCCGAACTAAGATCTTGATTACACTAGATTATCATTAATAGCTATCTGCGATAGCTATAAGCTAATTTAACAGTTGATACTAACACCTAAACGGCTACCTTAACTGTTAATCGAAAATGGCGAGCGACTCGAAACCAGGCTACATCAATATTAAAGCCGCCTATTGTTAGATAAACACATCCAAACTACCATTGGATTTTAGGCAAAGACGGCCAAATTCAGACCTTGGGTCCGGCCCGGGAAGCCTTCAAAAGCTATGGAACTTCAAACTTGGAAACTTCCACGTCTCC
Organism: Catocala fraxini; assembly: GCA_930367265.1. Classification (NCBI taxonomy): domain Eukaryota; kingdom Metazoa; phylum Arthropoda; class Insecta; order Lepidoptera; family Erebidae; genus Catocala; species Catocala fraxini. Next base: position 15,436,428 of record OV884041.1, read on the forward strand.
GAAACAACCGGCCAACTCTGCAATGGGTAGTAACTATAAACTTTCACTACGTAAATTTCGTGTAGCTTGGCTCCCTGAATAGATTCATTCTAGATTTTATAGTCCACCACGCCGCACAAGGCTATGCATGAAATAAACATATCTTTGATCAAATGTAGTGCCCTCCGAATATAATGTCGGGGGAGACGTGTTGTTATACTCAGAAATGCCGCGCCATTTTATTGTTCCTTTTTATTACTATACTTTTTAGCGCCGTAAAGAGAGTTAAATAACAAATCCTCCGTTGTCTTATACAAATTAAAACTGGAAAATAAAGAAGCAGACTTAGCTCGTTAAATTTTATGTTTTCTTATAGTTTATTTAGACTTTTTTAACTTATATGTGCCTATAATATCTGAATCTGAAAGTTTTTAAAAGTAGTTTTCTTTTTTTAGATAGATTCAGAATCAGTCTGACTAATTATTATTAATATATTTTTTAAATTTTCAAACGTGCCTAACAAATATTTGGTTGGAGTGTAACAATAGAGACGTAGCAAAAGTATACACACCTTTACTTGTTACCATTTTTATTCAGTTCAATACAAAAAACATTGAAGATAATATAATTAATCAGATGATGATATCATTTGAAATTAAAAACAAAATGTAAATTCTTCGATCGTTCATATAGCGCAAATGGTGTTAAAATAACTATGATAAGAAGGAATTGCTTATTTAAATGATAAACAAAGTCTAAAAAAAATTTTGTGAAAGAAGAAAGAAAGAAAGAAAGAAAAACCGTTTATTTGCCACAGATACAGTTTAAAAAGGAAATACATACTTACAATATAACTTAACATTAATTATTAGAAACGTGCAATCTGTGGACAGATTCTTTTGATGAGAAGCAGTATTTCTTGTGTAGTTATTGTAATTTTTTAGAGTCGAATTTTGCGTCAATACTAGCTGGTCACAGTGTATATCGCTGCGTTCAGATTCCATGACGCTACATTATAACTGAATGTTACTCTTAAGCATTGGTGTTTACTTCACAATGCTGTGGTGATACTCAGGACAAATAAATGTTTATAAATGTACTTTAAAAGCTTTTGTCATTAATCAGCATTGTGCTGACGTCATTTTAAATACAACCATGAATATATTCCAATTTCACATAGATGGTGAACAGAATGACTAACTACAATATTGGTCTATGGCTTTCAATATGGCAGTAAAAAGATGCAGCGATAGTGTATGCGACTGCTGTGCATGAGTTCTAGAGTTTGGTTTCTCGGTCTGGTAAGTTTTAATAGCATAATGGAGTCCGGAACTATGCCCTCACGCACTAAGTTGGACCTAAAGCTATATCTGGTGAAGTGTGGGTGTATTACACCTCTGGGTAGCTCTTCGAGTATATAGGCCTGATACTGAGTTTGTATGAACATAGTAAAATAAAAGCAACTGAGGTGTATAATAAGTACTGGGATTATACTTTGAAACAGATTTTGAGGTGTTAATTTCATTCATTTAATTTTGTTTGTTTTTTATGCCCACTCATGACTGACTTCAGACTAAAGTACGGTCTATCAAAAACAACAGCAAATACACAGATAATTCGTTTAAATACTGCATTGTATCCACTGTACACTCAATATGAGTCTAGTGCACAAACACATAAATAGCTTACAGCATCGCTTACAAAAACAACAAAGTACGTCCATACTTAACGTGTAGTAAACAAAAAGTTTTTCGAATCAGTTCACTGCTTACAGACGAAATCGAGCATAAACGCACCAAATAGCAAAGCTCTATCGAGTGTTTAAAAACATCAGTTTATTCGATTGTGTAGAGTTTTCGATTGTATCGAACAAATTCATCGTTTCGGATAGAGAAATTACTGACCCGCATAATTGGTTAGCGCGTTGTATAATTTAAAAAATTTCATTCGTCCAATAATTTGGCGGAAATCACCGGGTGTTCCACACCGAATCGCATGATTTCACTTCATTAATAATTGGACTTTTCGTGCTTTCGTGTCCTGTCTACTCACCTTATATAATATGTATAGGATAATATAAAATATTTGATTATCGTTTGCGTCTAAAGTTGATTAGTTTGGGGTGGATGTTAGACGTTTGTTGGATGTTCGTTTAGCCATTAATAAACATTGTTTCAACTTTGGCTGGTGTATGACGTGCTTTGTTGCCTTGTATCCAATTTTAAATTATCATTAACGCAACAAGAGAAAGTTGTTGTTTGTCAATCACATATTAAATTATGTTCTAGGGTGAACAGTCGATTTCGTCACCTCTATTTATTGTTAAATGTAAAAGAAGTGTATGGTAATATGTGGTTGATTAGAAACGTACGTACGTCCGTAGCACGTTTCTGGGCAAAGGGTCTGTTTACACTAGGTAAGACTAAAGAATCCTTGTTTGTTTCACTAAGTAAGACAATGATAGCACAATATATGGATCAAGTAACTGACTGCATATTAATTTAAATTAAATAACATACCATTATAAATATTACAATAAAGAGGATTTTCCATATTTTATCATCATAAATGCAGAATTTATTATTTCATTGCGAGCACGAAGGAAACTAACTGCACCTCATTTTCTCATTTATCTTAATCGTTTCCATCTATCTTAAAATTCACAATGCCATTTTGCTACCTATGCATGATGTAATGAGATTTCAATTCTTTAATTCTGTGCCTCCTGTGATGAGTAATATATGTAAGTCGAGTGGTACCCTTTTTGTGATTTTTACATATAAATAATCAGGAAAAATAGTTATTTTTTTATCTAACTCACGTTCTTCTATCTACCATAGTTTCGCCGATAATTTTGTGCAAAGTGATATAACTGTCAGGATTTTTGCAATAATATCGTGATATATATATAATAATATAGATATATTTTAAGTTATAACCTCTATAAGTAATTGTTGCACACATTATTTTTTGTGTTTCATGGTATAAGTGTGATATAATGTATTTATTTGCACATATTTTTTTTTATCTTACACAAAGACAACTTATAAGTGCAATATAATTTAACTGTAGTTGTATCATTTATCACGTCATTAGAGCATGTATTAGAAATAAAAAAGGTACAACTTGTAGGTTTTATAACAATTACTTAAAATCTATAATATGGTCAATATGTAAATGAACAGAGAAAGTTAATGTTTTATCTACAAAAAAGTACTCAAGTTTAACCTAGCATAGTTAAAAGGCGAACTAGATTTTTAAAAATCTTGCTTTTGTTCACCTGTAAAATGTTGATTTTTGACTTGTATCACGTTTTACAGGAGGCACAGAATTACAATAGAATCATAAATATCTTATTAAAAACTTAATACAGACCCAATACTGTGATGTGATTCATACTCATACGCCCAATACTTTAATCTGACTAATCTAACCACAATATTTAGTGGTGCGGATAATTCTACCAATATGATTGTATTATAATATCGATAATTCATAAGTACACGGTTATTTAACACATTTAGTCAACGTAAGCTCATTATATAACCGCAGAAGTAAAATAATATGTAATTATCTGACATGGCACCTCTATACGTTACATTGATGGACGCAAATTGGAATTTTAATGGAGGTTATAAGTGAGGTTAATGAGTGTAGGATTTTTACTGTTGCTATTATAATCAGACAGTATTTAATAAAGAGTTATTACTTTATTATTTTATGGTTTATTTTTTATTAGGTGTTTCTTTGTGGTGTGTTTTAGTAGTTGCGTTTGTTTAGACTGGTCCAAAAAAGTTTTATTACACTTCAGGCGACATAGATTCAAAATAAGTAGTTAGTGATATGCAGAAAATCTTATTTAATTTTATTATGTACTAGGTCTTACCCGCGGCTTCGCTCACTCGGCAACAGTACTTTCTTCTGAATTAAACTTAGTACCATATGTGTTCTGTAACCCTGACAACGTGCATGCAAAACTTTTATGATGTTCGGCCACGTAGTTAAGGCCTGAAAGCGTAACAAACAAACGTACTTAGATTCGATTTTTTTATTTTACTAGTTCGGATTATTTGAGAAGATCCACAGCAGGTAGTGTGTGATTTCTATAGTCATATATCTGAAAGAAAATATTGTATTTTTTTGTGTACGACTAAACTGGAGTAGCATTAAACAAAATTTTACAACAAAAAGAAAAAAAAAACCTTTATAATGTTACAATATAATGTTTTCCACAAAGCCTTGTCGCACTAACCCCTTGAAAGCGCAACCACCTCATTGTTCTGCTAATTTCCGTATAAATTGGCATCTCAATTTAAACTGACACGTTATCACTTGTCAAGAGTCGTGTATGAGTGAAATAATTATCAGTCACAATGTTCATGACTTCTCAAAAAGAGTTAATGTGTGTAAAACAATAAGTGAGTCAATTTGGCGTGCAATAATGAGCGGAATTAAAATTGCGAGTAAAATTTTTGTTTAAGCGATATATTTATAAGGGTGATGATTAATAATTATGCCCACGTTATAACACTGGAGTTTCTATGTTTCGAATCTTTTTAGATAGTAGCCTGTTGTGTGGCGACGGCAGTCGACGGCAACTTTTGAAAGTGTAGCTGTAGTTATTATGTATACACCTGTCAATTCTTGGAATACCTGGCATAATTGAAAATCGAATGTGTCTGGCCGCCAGTGTTTCACTCCCACTCAAAAAGTTAATGTCCTCAAATGCGTGTTTTAATAAAGTTTAACTTCAAATAAAGGCGTGTGACCCTTCATTAAAAAATTGTTTAGACCATGCTAGTCAAGCTAAAGTCGACAAACTTAAAACAATACAAAAGACGGTAAGGAGATCTGCCAAACATAACTAAATAAATAAATACCATGTCAATACGGATTTTGGACTGGAGTCTCGACTCGACGCGGTATTGGACATGACATGATGTTGCCAAATACCTGGACAACAAGATAAAATGTCTAGGTATTTTCCTAGACCAGTCCAAGGCCTTTGATACAGTTTCTGTTCCCAAACTGATCTCTAAACTGGAATATATAAGAATACGTGGTACTCCTCTTGATATATTTAAAGACTATCTAAAAAACGTACGCAAACGTAAACGCAGATAGCAAGTTAAAATTGATGATCATTATAGTAAGGAAGAAATAGTGACATATGGCGTGTCCCAGGGTAGCATACTTGGCCCCTTATAATTTTAGATCTACATAACCGATCTTTGTTTGATGCCACTCTCAAACTGCAAAATCTATGCGTATGCAGACGATACGGCCGTGGTTGTACATGCCTCCACATGGGAGGAAGTTAAAGTTCATGCGGAATTCGCCATGCGTGCGATAATGAATTGGCTTAACACTAATCTGTTGACGCTTAATCTCAACAAAACCTTCTATATTCCCTTCTCAATCCGCAGCAATACTCAACCATCACCAACTTTCACTCTCCAGGCGCAAACATGTTATAAACAAACCACGTCTTGCTGCTGTGCCGCATTGGTTAGAGCTAAAGCTGTTAAATACTTGGGTGTACAAATAAATGATGGTCTAACATGGAACATGCAACTTAACACGCTATCAATAAAATCATGCGTCTCATCTCTATATTTAGAACTTTTCGGGGATCGGCTGGCTGTGATACACTCAAAATGGTGTACCTTGCGCTATGCCAATCCATAATTGGATATTGCATATCAGCATGGGGTAGAGCAGCCAAGACTAATTTTATACAAGCGGATAGGGGGGCAGAGGGCTGTCCTTAAAGTTATGACTAAAAGGCCTTACAGATATCCAACGGAACAACTGTACGCAGACTGTAAGGTTTTGACAGTTCGGCAGCTCTTTGTGCTTCGTTCTTTTTTGCGAGAGCATACTGGTATGCCACCATCAAATCCAAATAAACGCAAAAATATCCCAACACGAGTGCGACACAAAACACCCTTTGAAAAACACTAGTTCTACGTTATAAGTATACATATTTACAAAAAACTGCATAAACAGCTAAACATACTCTACTAAAACAAAAATCATAGAATGGCTTGTAAAACTATGACAGAACTGAATCATTATTAACATACATCATGTAATAATTATCACGCAAACACAATCACTCACACACACACACATACACATACATATACACATACATATACACACACACACATACTCATACATATACATATACACACACACACACATACTCATATACACACACACGCACTAATACTCATACACACACACACTTGAGATAACCATCACCATCCACCACTAACACGATATCCACACGATCCACTTATAATAATTATGTATAATGTGAATCCCTATCATACCAAACACTGTCTCAAGATACAGGTATTATTGCCTAGTTTGAGAGACAGGGCTTAAATAGTGTACCTACTTATAATAATTTTACATAGTTACGCTATTATGATAATTAAATTGTGCACTGCAACAGTTAATTTTGGTGATAAATAAACTTATTATTTTATTATATTATTATTAAATTTTACTCACAATTTGTAAGCATTGCATCGAATTAGCACAGAGAAAGCTTCAGACTACTGAGTTTATAGTCTAGCAGACTGTCCATGCGGCGTCATAAATTATTATTAAAAAACCATTACTAAGTAAAATATTTTATTAGATACATATGTGAGTATTTATCAGTTGCATGGACAAACTCCTTCCTTTAAGTGACATGACTTATTTTTATCATGAAAAATAAGTAGGAAAAATAAGTTGGAGGCGCTCATAGCTAGTTGCACTCACTGATCGGTAAACTATTAGCGAGGTTAAGCAACGTTGGGTGCGGTCTATAGATGGGTGATCGCTTAGTGGTATTTCATCTGAGCGTCTCCGTGCTTCGGAGGGCACGTAAAAGTCGGTCCCGGTTGTTGTCAAATTGACAGTAGTCGTTAAGCTATGTCAGAGGTCTACGGGGGGATTGAACAACTCTTGACAACAGGTTGGCTACTAACCACACGAAAAAGAAGAAAGAAGTAATAAAAACTAGTGTCTTATATATGTTGCCGTTGTCTATTGGCAGACAACCTAACGGTGACCATGTTAAACCGTGATCTATGATTTAATATTTGATTGAACACAAATAACTAACCTCTATAACGATTAATCAAGTCACCACACAGGTCTATAATGCACTAAACATTGTGCTTGTAGCAGTAAACATGCACTCATTATGTGTGTGGCTTACGATTCGTAAACTGTGTGAACATACAGAATGGCTTTCAGACTTGACAGGGTTACAATGGGCCGACATGCCGATAGCTGCACGCGGCGATAAGCGGTTACCATACAATAAACTCAAACAAATATAGTACAATTTTCGGATTCATATTTACATGAGCACGTTAAGCTTGTGTTCATCCTGTGGCGATGGAATAGCTTTTTGGTTTGTTTTGGCTATTATTTTGCGTTGTGCGTGTGGTTTTTGTAATTAAAAAGGGGTATACTGAAGTTTTTGTTTTGGATGTCTCAGGTACATTATCATATGCACGTGTGTTCTAGTGCTGATTATTAAGTATTCTATTGTGATTGATTAGATTTATCGCCCTATTTGTATGGTGAAAAGTACTCCATGACGATATTTCGTTTCAATGAGCTTTCCTTTGTGTTAGTCTAATGCTAATATGGACGCTAAAAACTTTCTTAACCGCTTACCTTTTGGGAAGCCGTTTGCTCGTTTGCCGCCTTTTAATCCATTTAGGTCACATAGTAACAGTTTCGAACGTTAAACTTTAATGGTTAGTAAGTTTACTGAAGTTTAGTTAGTTAGTAGTTAGTTTAGACTTATTTACTTAACTTATATTCATTTACTTATATTAACTTAGGTTCAGCTACAAAGGGCTTAGCAACTTCGAAAGAAATGTAAAGAAAGGTTATCATAACAATTTTTGATGATTTCAATGAGCAGTAATAACACAATGGCTAAACATTCACCGGCACACCGGCAGCTAGACACCAGTTTATTTGAATACGATAGAAATATTTTTTTATATAGAGGGTTGATTTTTATTACTAACAAGTAATCCACAAGGGAGGCATAATGTGGCAGACTTTCTAAGGTAATCTGTCAAAGTTATTGCTAAGGTTAGCTAACTGACGATTGAAAAGTTGACCTTAAGTGAAATAAGTTCAGTTAATTTCCTTACATAAGTTTTTGATTTCTGGAAAACTTCAAATTAAACTTATAAAATATAGCTTCTCCTAGCTAACTACTAACTACTCCTAGTATTGATTAGGCTGGGTTTTCTGTATTTGATATAACTTTTTTATTTAATTCGGAAATAAATAGGTGACTAAATTCAAATCAACCATTTGATTTCTTTCCTATGTTTATCTGAGAGAAGTCTTATGCATATCAATGCGTTAATACACTGATACCATAAACCTTAAATAAATATATAAAAAACACATTAAGGTTACCATTTTATATTCATATCACAGAAGATGGTGAACGACATCTCAATGTGTGAATAACAGGAATTATATAAAATGAGTATTTACAACTAACTTTACATTTAATTTTAGTTATATCAATACCTGTAGGGACAATGGCACCCACTGATTCTAAATACGTAATACTTCTTTTATTTTCACACAGAGAAATAAAGTATGCGAAATTGTAGAAGTGATATTACAACTACGTATTGCACTGTGCAGTTTCGTAAAAGACACAACACAGAAATTGTGTGCATAAGAATTCCGTGTGTAAATTCTAAAAATGTCTATGTCAAAACAATAACACGACGCCCGTAACAAGTATCTATGGATCAAAAAATGTTGATCCTTGTTCAGAATAAGTTCATAAAACATATGTAATCAGCACAGAATAGAGTTTTTGCAAACGTTTAACAATACTACAACTGTAAGTGCATTTATCGCCGATGTTAATATTCAATCTAATCTATAATCCTTAGACGACTACAGTGGACATTTATAATATAAAAAACAAGGCGTTTGACTATTATAAACTGCAGATTTATTGATAAGATTGAATAATAATTTCGGTCTTAATTAGTGGTGGGCTATTTACCCATACGTGACATGAAAGTGCAAATATAATTGAACAAAGAGTGACATAAAATGTCACGTTATACGTAGCATAATATAGCAGTCCCACTATCATAGTTTGATATGAACAGTTTGTTAATACGGGTACAAATATTGTCAATTCAGTACAAAATAATTTCGATAGCATCATTGCTGCAATTAAAACCGTGGTCGCAGGCTACGTCCGTTGTTAATTAATCTCATTTGTTATCTCCAATTTAAAATCCCGTTACACACTAGTGTTGCCTTATTAATGGCCCTTATATTCATTTATTTTATGAGTAATACAGCCACGTAAGTGTGAACCCTACTTAAGTATCCTTATGACTACTGCCTGGTTATAGCCAATAAGGATTGGTTCTATTTACGAATAGTAAAACGTCTGAGTCAATACTACTTATATAATAAACAGCTTGTAAAACAAATTATGAATGGTTTGCTACAACAGCTTCTATTATAATAAAAACTATATTGGCTTACAGTTAAAGTATTCGTAACTTAAACCATCTCGTTTTTGGTATATAAATCGGGCATACACCTGACTATTGGGTAACGTTATTATTAATTTATATGACTATTCGATTTTCTAAGATTAATTGGTGACTTACCTCGAGTATTCTAGCACTATACAACAGACATAAATCAACTTATATTGGATACAATTTTAACATTCGAAATTAAGTAACAATAGACGCCATTGCCACTACAGACTACATGTGTGTTTTCAATGCCAAGAATGCAGGGAATAATGTTCTTTAACGGGTACGAAGACAGGCTTTTCAACGTGTACAGTGTTGACAACAGGCACGTGAACAGTCTGTACGACTGGTAAGGTCTTGATTATCGGAACTTCTTTGATGATGGGTACCGGCTTGTAGACTGGTACTGTTTTGATCACAGGCACAGTTTCGATGTGATGGTGGTGCATTGTATGGACTTCATACGGCACATGGATTCTGATACTGGAATAAAGAAAAATATATTTTTATCTAGGTTTATTAATTATTACATATGGAAGCGTTGCTGCGTCGAGTATAGTGGATTCGATCTACTAACGGGACAAAAAAGTTCCACCGATCTCTCGCAACACAGCGACTGTTATCTAGTGCTAAAGATGTCTTGTTAACAATCAAAAATATAATATCTTACATAGAGCCTTTAAATCAATCACTTTTCTTAATTATATTTCTAGACTCCTGTCTAGAAGTATACAAAGCACACAACTTATCAACGTATCCCTCTGAATACAGCAATTAGTCGTGTAACTCATCTAGCTTTGAAGGTGTTTTGGGTTCAAATCCGGGGTTGAGTAATGTGTTATTAGATTATTTAGTCAAAAATTTTGAGTAGGGCACGAGGTCCGTGAACATTAGACGGCAATAGGCTCTCCTCTATTACGCAGTACTTAAAACTACAGCTGACAAAATGTTAATATAATATGTTCCTGTAAACCAGACCAAAGAAGAATGTGACTATGTATGTACATATGTATATAATATAAACGTTGAATACAAAAATTATAACGACATAAATATTATGAACTCATACAATAATGTCACGTAGAACATTGTGGCCACAAGCAAAGGTACCTATATATGTACATATTATATGAAGGTAGAGCAGTCAACAGCAGTAGTACATAACTCATGTCGTGGCTGCCATTAACAGTTATGCCTACCATAAATCTGCCAGATAGACAGCGAGATATTATCGTATTTATTATCGCGGATCTACCAAATCTCGCGATAGTGGCGAGAATAATTATGGCTGAGGGAACGAGATGTGTATAGGAAATGTGGTTTATTACATTAAGTTGGCGAAGGAGAAGCAGTAGGTTTGTAGTTTTTGTCTCGAAATGACATTGCGATAAAATATGTAACCTGTAGCTTCGTGGTATAACGTTGTCGATCATAGTTAGTTGGTAGCATTTCGATTTTGATATACATTATCCTAACTTGTTTGTTACGTTTTGACGCCTCAGTTACTCGACCTATCATCATGAAATTTCGCATACATGTTGTCAGGGGTACAGAAAAGGGATAGAGTACTTTTATTCAGGAAAATACCTATTCGCGAGCGAGTGAAGCTGCGGGCAAAAGCTAGTTAAGACTATAAAACGCGAACTATTGTGAAAGAAAAATGTATAAAATGGAGTTTCATGAACAGATTGTAAGTAAAATGAAATATCATAGGTTAAATCCAATAAATTTTATCTGATTCACCGATATAGGGCGCTAAAAAAGGTTTATGATAAGCGAAAATAATAAAAAACAAATGACAAAAATTACACCAGCTACGGTAAGTTTTTCGGGAACCTCTTGTCTTCATTTCATTTAGAAAATTTTATAACCTTTCTATAATAACATAATGTAAAATAAAATTTCATCATTTTATTTTCACCTATCTAAATGATTTCACATCACGTTATAATTAAGCAATTGTAGAGTCATTTACGCGAATGCTATTACGCATTGAAATTAAATAATATAATAGGTTTTTTTTTAAAACAACCACATTTACACTTTTGAGACAATTTAAATATTTTATGCTATTGGTATAGTATAAAAACACTACATTTTTATTTAACAGCTGTTTAACTTAAATAGTAGTAATGCTATGTTTTTTAAATAAACCGCGATACATAACAATATAAATTGGTTTAATTTCAATTATAGTAAGTAGTACTCATTATCCCAACCATTGATATCGCGAAGAGTTTTAATCAGATTCTAAAATATAAGTACGATACACTCCAAATCCAATCACATTTTAATACAAATAATATCATGGCATCTCGTGTACAAGTACAATATTTACTAAAGGTTTTACGAAAACCACCTTAATTGTTTTTGTGTTCATGAATTTAAGTCTAAAAGCAAGAAAGAAAATATTCGTTTGACAAATTAACAAATGATAAAGCGCTTTTTGTTGTTATTTGTACTAAATTCTACTAATTCTACTATAAGAAGTTATAAGTGAAAATTGGGTCGATTTTCGGACACCTGCTACTCATTCACGCATAACCCGTTGAATGAATCCAAATGAAACTCGGCACACAGATGTCTTGGATTTCTTTGGTTGGTTACATTTTTGTCTCGGTAATGCGTTCCCGCAGTATTTATGCGGGCGCAGCCGCGGGAAGGAACTAGAATTTTTCTATACCTAAATCTTTTCGATTGTAACAAACGGTAAACTAAACTTAGGCACACACACTGACATTATTTATGAACAATTTGTTTGCTTTAGTTCCAAGTCGTCTTGTCTACCTTAGGCTTAAGCTAGCTGTCTATCTTTTATTATTACTAATACATCAGTTTAGCCGTATAATCTTAAGTCTTAGAATACCAGACATAATTAAAAAACTATTGTCTATGGCCGCCAGTGTGCCGCTGAGACGCAACAGGTTAATAACACACGCATTTTCGTGTTTCTAATATAAGTATAGGTTTATATAGCTTTTCAAATTGTCACATGCAGTTGCTGTTAAAATCAATATGTCTTAACGCCGGCAACTAAGGGCAGTACACTAGGGTAGAATGTAATTACATAAATGTACTTACTGTGTTCTGTGACCATGGGGGTCGGGTTCTGGTACCGGGTTAGCCAGGCACATATGGCTGGCAACCACAACAGCTAAGGTCAACTGAAAATATAATATACGATGGATTAGAATATGGTTTTAAATAGATTTAAACTTTTTTTAATAGTTAGGTTTTTGACACATGTTGAGAGACAATTTATTTCTTTGACGGCGTTAAAAACTTTACGTTGGTCTATTTCTGTTTTCTGTCTAGTAAAGAAAACCCAGAAAATAAAACAAACAATTACATCCATTCATAATATTAGTAATGATTTGATGAATTATCTTTATGATTTGTTAACACATATGTCAAGGAAAATTTAAAGTTATGGATACTAATTTTGGCACATTCATGTGGCAAAGTTTTATATTATGAAATGCAACAGTGGATTATTTACATTTACATAATGAGTTTTTTTATAATTACGCCGTCAACATTTTCATATACGAGTATACCTATACATATTTCATTATTAAAAACCTTATTAAAATGAGTTATGGCGTCTTTAAACCTAAAAACATTAGTTGTTAGTTACGTTATTTCCCTTAGCTAATTATTTAAGACTATTTTAATATATCACTTAAATAAAATACTCACAGCAATGTTACGATACATGTTGGCGGGTGGCGTGTTACTGTGTACGATGCGCCTGCGCACCCGTTAATATGCACTGCGCACAGCGCTGTTGTGCAAGCTTCTGCCACCGTTACGGTTCCTGGTTTGCTTGCGTATACGCACTTGCGTGTGTCATAGGACGAATAGATCGAAGGTATCTTATAAATGTACCTGTTAGGGGATGTCCGTAGTACCGATAGCGGTCGAAGCAGATCAATCTTACGTGTCGTAATCTTGTACGTATTAGAAACTTATTATTATTTATTTATCTAACCGTGTAGGAAAATAGACGAAAAGCTGCGTGTTTAGTAAGTCTCCTAGCGGCGCTGTGTATCTAGTAATTGTGCAAACACCAAGTTATTTACATTTTACAGATTTCTTGTACTATATTTGTAAATATGTATAAAAATAGTAAATGTAAAATAATGTGGTAGTAAAACATGAATTTACTTTAATTACTGCAATATATTGGCGAACTATCGTTTCGCCGAATAAAAACAAAATGCCAAAAATAAATTATGTTCCTTCGATTTTCCAGAATACCGAATTAAGCTATATTTAATTTTACATACAAAATAAAGTATCTCTGTGTCGTATTTCTATGAATATATTTGTATTGAACATTTATTTATTTCAATAAATTGTGATATATATCATAGACCTTTATCATGAAAGCATCTATGTACATATATAACTCGAACTGCCTCACAATGTAACTTCTTCATCAACAATCAAACATACCATTACATCCGAAATAAATCAATGCTAAAAGAATTTCTAATTAATTAATTTGCTTGCAAAAGTGAAACAGTTATCATAACCTAAATAAATCAATTCAATAATCAACAAAATATACTTGTGATTTATTTGCTTGTAAAACAGTTATGAAATCCCCTTGTGTATTGCCATTTACGCTCGAGCGAGTATAGACGATGTTTTTTATTGATGAGTTTCACGCATGTGTGAATGGCCAGGATGTCAAGGATTCGTCTGCAACATCGGGAAAGTGATTCGCAAACGCAACTATTTCTTGGTTGATAGAACTCATGTAATTATATATTAGGTACCGTAATGTAGAACATTTCGTGTTATGATTACGTTGCTGCTTACGTCGCACAGCGGTAGTGTATGCGACTATACACGAGGTCTCGGGTTCGAATCTCGGGTCGGGTTAAACAAACAGTCATTGGGTTTGTCTGACAAGAAATTCTAAGTTCGGAATTAGGAAGTTGGCAGCGCTACATACACCTGTGTCTCGGAGAACACCCAAAGCTGTTGGTCCTGCGTCTGATCTCTCTCCGGTCGTGTCGGATTGCCGTGCCATCGGAACATGAGAGTTAAGGAACAGAGATTGCACTTATGTTTGCCTACACACTTGTGCACTATAGCATCTCCTGCATAGATGGCCAATCTGAATTAACATAGGCCATCGTGCCCGAAGTTCGGTCTGGAGGAACCTTGATCGGCAGTGACCCACCGGCGACCACATAAAATTATTTTAGATTTATGTCTGGCGTTCCAGCAATTGACTGATTTAATTATTCAATTCGCGTTTTATTAATCATGTTTGTTTACTGGTGTAAGTATTTTTGTAATCGTTTTTGTACCTACTACATTTTACGGCGTTTGGTTTTATGTCAATTCAATTGGTCAGGCTGATTGATATTACGTTTGTTTCTGTAACTTCTTTTTTATGACTTAGTTTTTGTACTATTCAATAGGACTGAATATTGTATAACAAGTGTCGTTTTGTTTTCTTTGACTAGAGGCTATTGCCTTTCGTCATATCGTTATGTTAAAGTTTGACTTACTTCTATGAGTTATTTTTGAAACTCTGTTTGTCTTAGAACTTCTTAACTAGAAATGAGATGTTTTTAAGACTACTGTGACGCAATTGTTATAGAAACGGTCACCCATCTTAAGTTTGCGACCATGAAAATATTGCTAGACTTCGCAAATTAAACGATCTCCTAGTTTTTGAGACCACAGAGAAACGTTTTTTTTTTAAATTGTCCACCTAAACAGTGCATCTAATGGTTGACATGGCAATATTGCTTGATCTCGCAATTCAAACAATCGTAGTTCATATCACTTTTGTCAGTAAGTATTTTACGTAGCTAAACTATGATTATTTCTTGCCAATAACTCTACATTTTCTAAACTGTTTTTAGCACTAAAGTTACTTCATATTGACTTAAAATCAAACGCTAGAATTCATAGTAAATTTCACCTGAGTACAAATAAGAACGAGGTTGGAATCAAAATGCATCATGTGTGAGAGGCAATGGTGGAGTGCAATCAAGTGTATTTCCCTTGGCTCTTCACCTGCTGAGGGAGACTGTGCAGTTTTCGGTCTGTTGTTTTTCAAAGTGATTCGCTTTGTTGGCCAGCTAGTTCTGAATGCAGATAACGTGCGAGTTTACTCTATTTTGGACGGGTGTGCATTATATATGGCAGCAAGTGACGTGTTAAGGGATTTGGATATGCGTTATAATTCAAACTGACTGGCTGGTTTTTCTGTCAGATAATGCTCAGTCGCGTATTTAAGTTTGGTTACGTGCCCGGTATATGAGAGTAGATCGCTGACTATAAAGTGGGTTCTAAATGAAGCTGTAATTATATGTCATAGACTAGGCTTTTATTTAATTCGTATTTGTTTCCAAAAAGAAAATTCCCGCTCTGTGTCGCAAGGGACTTTACAAACATTCAAATAACGAACACATAAAACACTTAGACTCGATACCATGTGGAGATCGAACTCACAGCTCTCGGCGTAGTGGCAGTAGCGAGCGACTACTTAAATCACTACGCCATCCGTGTAGTCATATGAAAGTTCACTAGCCCAGATACTAGTTGGTTTAACTTCAGCTTTATATGAATTTACTGTATTATTTACTATTTATTTAATATGGTAGAAACGATATACAAACTGCGTTCTTAACTACATTATAAGTAAAGCGAGTTAAGTATTAACGTATCCAAAAACCGTCGTAGGTAATCCCCAACATTAGGCAGAGTTTCCTCTTAAAATAATACTATACTAATTATGGACTAGTTGAGCTCATAAAACCTTTACAAGAGGTCCGTAAGTCGTCCCCGCTTTGAAGCCGCGATACTTGAGAGGCTTACAGGTGTAATCCCCTTACAGGTCACTCTGACGTCACCTGTGCGCGGATTTACTTTTTTTATACAATGTCATATGTTCTGTTTGCGCGGCTGAAAGAAAACAATTTTATGGATAAAGGGGAACAGGAAAATGTTGAAATAAGTAGCTCTTTTTTGCTGTCAGCTTTCTTTTGGTTAGAGGGTTAAGCTGTATCGTCTCCATATTTATTTATGTTGCCAATCTCGGTGTTTTATCTGTGGTATTAATATTTGACAGCTGTTGATTTTAATAATTGCGAATGGCGATAGATACTTTAGTTCTACTATACAATTGTTGATGAATATAACTAAATATTAAGACTCTGTTTCATAAAGAAAAATATATATTAAATTTTTTATGAAGTGCTCACTTCAGAAGTAATTAACAGACTTGTACTAATTAAATCTCTTGAAAACTATTAACCAACTGTTTATAACAGGCTAATTAACGAAAACATGTTTAGCCACAAAACGTTCTTGTCGTAGTTTTTTATACTATACTAATTTTTGGTGAATTATTCTGCTGTTAAATCTATTAACATAGTCTGCCATGCCTTTTACGGCCTAAAGTACTACACTTATATTGCGTCAGGATTTTTGGTCCCATCGGATATTGTACCTATATAATCCCAACACCTTTCTACTATAATAGCATTATCCTAAAACGGCTAACGGCCTAGACGCCTGAGAATCAAAACCAGTAACATACAACTGGCACTTAGCGTTAATTCTAAATCGCTTCACTATGCACTAAATCAACAAGACACTAACAAATATTATAAGTGGCAAACAATAATATTGAAATACCAAAATGTGTAAATAAATCAACATTTTAACGCAGCCGCGCCATATTTGGTGAACGCCACAAATCATTCCGGGCACATGCCATGTATCGGCTGGCATTCATCTCGCGCGCTTTTTGACACCTCACTGCAGCTGCCATATTGTTGTGACAGCTAGCGCATTTCAAAATTCTGAGTTGCAAATATAAAATTGGAAATTGATTACGAATCTTACGGAAGAGCGTTTTAACAATCCACTTAGCCATGCATTAGTTACAGTACCTTTTTCTATTTATTATTTAAATAAACAATAGCAACAATTATAATTTACAACTTAACTAATATTTACAAATTCAACTTCAACTTCTTTCTTCTTTCTTCCTAGCCTTTATTATTCCCAAGTCACTTGGGGTCGGCTTTTCTAGTCTAACCGGATTTGACTGGATATCATTTTTTACACGGAGCGGCTGCCACCTGGCCTCCGCAACCCGGAGGTTAACGATACCCTAAGGCTAGACCAGTGTCAGGATATTAGAGGGTACTGACTTTCCCAATAACGACTGCCATAGATGTTCATGGCAGCCGGGACCGACGGCTTAACGTGCTCTCCGAGGCAAGGAACAGGCGATAATTGTCAATCAATATGCACATAATTTCGAAAAGTCGTATAACTTCCGAAAGTCTGAGGTGCGCGACGTGGGTTCGAACCCGAGACCCTCTGCATTGCAGTCTGTTGGTCTCCCCACTAAGTTATCGCTGCTATTTTACAAACCAGAACAAAATATAGGACTGTAAAATTGAATAAAAAGAAATGGCTCGTTTAGGCAGCGTCGTAATATATGCATTTGAATCATATCTTGGAATTATACGTGAAAGCTACATTTAATACATAAGTGTAACATACAAAAAAAATGTTTAGATTGCATCTTTATTTCTTTTCTTTACCCTGACATCGCCGTGACTTATGTTAAATATGAAAATATTTGTAGAATTATAACGTTTTCTCAAGTTAGTTCGCCGTATTATATTACCGTCAATCAACGTGATGAGCACCTGACGGTCTGAATACATATTTTGTTATTCTACCTCTGAAATAATTGTATTCTACGAAAAATGGAATGGTTTACAATTCATATATAAAATACATACTAGCGACCCGACCCGCCTTTGCACGGGTAGTACAAAACCTTAACAAATACAACTAAACCTTTCTAATGAATCACTCTGTCTATTGGTGGAAACCGCATGAAAATCCGAAAAGTAATTTTTGAGATAAATTTAACTTCTGTAACGTATGGTAAATATTATTGCCAATCAATAAAAGGAGGGATGGGACATGTCGTACTCGGAGTCTTGCCGATACGGATACACAAATTCAAACGGGATATCTTACATTTATTTTTATTAGGTTTTTGACGGTTACCTTATTAGAGGCGAACCTTATATGATCCTAGCATTAAATATACTGTGATATAAGGGTTGCCATATAAATAATACTAAGCTAAAAATATTAATTGGCAACATCACTAAATTTTCACCGACTGTAATGAATAGCCCCAGTAATGCCTAGGTTAAGTCTAAACTTTGTAATTAATCTAACTACCGCAAACAAGGCAATTTGTTACGTATCAAATTATAAGCATTAGAGCCAATTTCGTTTAACGTCTGTATTTATTAGGCCTTTATTGAATTCTTTGATATTGCGGCCGAAGTATATCGAATTTATAGAATATAAATAAATTCAATAACTGTCGCTTCCGTCACTAGATGTCACTGTTCATAACATTGAATGTAATATAATTACGTTATTGGTGTAACGTTACATGGGCATAACGATATTTAATTTCTACTTGGATCTGGGAATTGTGGAACACACTTATGCCGATTCTGTTATTAGAAATTAGACTAATAATCTTCTAAAATAGTATATAATAAGTAAATACTTACATGCAATCAAATATTTTTACGTTATCGCTAAGGTCACAAGGCTGCCTTGTTGATCCCGCGACACACGTTTGCGCTTTACAGACGATCTAGAATTCCTGGGTTCGATGGGTCAGAGTCAAAGTGTTATTGGGATATTCTATTGCGAAATTCTTAGTAAGCAGCAGCCCTTAATCGGGAAATATGCCCGGCAGAAATAATAGGCTTGGAACTAATAACGCCGCTAAGTAGCGCGAAATGCGAGCGCAATAATACAGCACCACATCACACGTCTGCCCAGTACTTCGAAGATACAGCCAAGTCTATGTTATACTATCTAGGGTAGTTTGTTCGTCATCATATTTATACCTGGAAAACTTAAGTATATATACAATACATAAGCATATTTATAACTCTAAAAACCTCTGTTCTTCTGAGAAACCGCGTTGCCAGTACATCGAGTTCGATGAAATAACCCTTTAATTGAGTATAATTTATGCGATTACCACAAAAAAGTAGGTTGTTTAATCCGGTTTTATCATTATTACAGTCATTTTCTGCAGGAAATCTATAAATTAATGGGTTGCAAAAGATCACACAAAGAAGCTCAAAGTTACAGGATACATTAAATACGTTGATTATTAAATAATCATTTGATAAGCAGATTTAAAATCTTCGATGAGTTAGGGCATAAAACACCGGCTATGCATAGAAATGTCCTACAGTATATGTATATTTATTATCTTCTTATAATGATAAAAACTGCTATCTATGTAAAATTATAAAGCTTATCAAAATAGTTTCATCGTGACTAGAAAGTGAATATTTACATAGCTTTGTATAAAATAAAATTAGTTAATAGATACAATTATAATTAACCGCGATAGGATTCGTATAAAGTAGCTTACATTCAAGAATTCTAAAAGTATAAAGATATTAGAAAAACTAAATCATATTAAATAATTAATATTTTCTGAATCCAAAACTAACGCATTAATGAAACCATTGAATGGAATTTCATAAAAAACGAATCATCTTTTCCGATCTGTAAAACCGGAGTAATAGCGCAAAGTGTGGTCTGCGTAATTACCTTACAGATTAATTAAATTCCTAGTCCACGCGGACAAAGTCGCGGACTTAGTTTAGTAACCTATATGTAGGTTTTTTAACAACACATTGAGGGACATGTAGTCATAATTACTGTAATAAACTGTTAAAGAAGGTTATAATAACCTGTCATTTGTAATACCGATCGTTTTGAAATTCGAATTTCGTATGTCTTTTAATCTGTTATATTAAGTATGAAATAAAAAATAATATAATGACACGGTCGCACCTCTAACATGCTATTATGTTGTATAACTTTAGGCAAACGAGTTTTTATAGTTTGATACTAATTATACATATAAGTGGAGTTATACTCAAGATTTTTTATATTAATTAATTCTTTGTTAACACTGTACTCATTTACGCATGTATTGTTAAATCCACAGTTTAAATTCAGTTATATTTGATAATAATATTAGTTGCCTTAAACATTTTAAAATGTCGATGATTTCCAATTTGTATTAAAAATTTTACAAATATAATATTAGTTATAATATATTATTTAATATTATTGCATTAATATTACTATTGACCAGCAAAAGCAATAACAAATGTCCAATTTAAGTACCGTATCATAATGGAAATTGAAAATTTTGTCGTAAAGGTTCAGATGTCGCATCTGTCATGCTGTGCTTTTACATTGACCCGTTTCTTGGCAAATAGAATTGCTACTTTGCACCGGCAGGGACGTTAATTTGAAAGTAACTGCATCCACTAAAAGTAAAGGTACTGCCGATATTTTGTAGCATAGTTATCTTCGTAACCGTGCCAGCATATACGAGACAATATTGTTGTAGTGGATTAATATGTGCCATATAAAGTATATTGGTGTATGTCACATAACTACATGTATTGTATAAAATATATGTCTGTTTGTTTGTAGTGTATTAGATACATTTATCCGATTGCGATGAAACCCTGGTGTAGTGCGTCATACTCGCGGTGGTTTGCGACAGACAAAAACAAATATGATATTTCTTCCTGAGGTTTTTGGAAATGTGTGCCAGACTAGTCCAGTATTTTTATATATGATTAGCTCTTGCCCACAGCTTCGTTCGCGTTAATGTAATTAATTTTTCTAGGTGAAAGTGATCTTGTTTGCTTTTCTGTACCCCTGACAACGTGTATATGAAATGTCATGATGTTCGTTGTATTAATGTAAGTTTTTTTCTAGATGGAAGTTACCTTTTATCCTTTCCTGCTACCCCTTACAACGAAGATGCTCGGCAGACTAATTAAGGCGTGAAAGCGCAACAATCAAACAATCAAACTCATATTCGCATTTATAATATTATAAGTTGAGAGGATTATACATTATATTAGACTTGGTTCTAGACTACTCTGGCTTGCGTTGCAGAGCCTCTATATAACATATTTAATCTATTCAAGTATGATATAGGCATTTACTGGACCGTTCCATCACCGATAAGTACCAGGCTGCGTAGGTGGCCGTCCAGAAATGATATCTCTTCGAGAATTTTCTATTTCGTTCTTGCCAACGTTAGGCGTTTACTTCGCCTTTCATATTTTAAGCTCAGACATAGTATGGAATGATATAGCAGGCAGAAACCCTAAATTACACGTTAATAATAAAGAAGCTATGTCATTAAAATACAGCCTTATATTATTAAAATATAGCTTACCTGTATTAAAAGAGAATAGTTACAATCTGTTCAGTAATTCTAGACATTATTCTATACAAACAAAGGAGAGTGGACATTTTGGGCCTAAATGTAATCTATATATTAATACGTGAAGCAAAAACTTTGTACCCCTTTTTACGAAAATTGCGCGGACGGAGGTGTATAAAATTTGGCACAGTAAAGTTTATATGGAGAAGGAGGGGTGAATCCTAATATTTATATAAAATATGCATTAGAAATACATTAAATTAATGAAAAAATACTACACGCACACAACCATGCATTTGACACACGCAGTCGAAGCGCGTAACTATGGTTACATACATCAATATATAATGACATATTTCAGCAATACCTTACAGGCAAACTTTGGTCGAATTTCAAGCACTCGGCGACTGCTAGTAAGATAAATTATAGCGTTATTTTTTTCTAAATCAATAAGCAAAATTGCAGCTCACACCGCAATCTGGGCAATGAGATATTTTATAAATACTTATCTTCTACTTGAGTAAAACACTATCGATTAATTTTATCGATTTTGATGTACAAAAATTAAACAAAAAATAATGGACAGTTAATAGGTAAATCAATAATTAATTCCTAATATATTAAAATAAGAAATCACAAAAATGAAAAATAACTGTATAATCGATTACATGCCTTTATTATATCTGAGTGGATAGTGATAGTTCAGACCTTAGACAAAATAAGGTTCTGACGTGCGTTAGCATCTGAGTAGTTTGTGGTTGAGTTACTTTACTGTTTGGGTTATGAAGAATTAGAGCCTTTAAAAAGTGAAATGTAATAAAAGTCCAAAAATGTTTTTTTTTTTTTAAAAACGCATATCTCTATTTTCAGGATGGTGAAACTGTCGAATGTTCATAACTAACATAATAACTTTTTGTCTAAAAGTTATTTTGTTAGCAATTATCTCAAACGAGAACGCAACGAAAACTGTAATTTTTATTTTATCTGTTATTGCTTTGAAGTGTCAAGATATGTGACAGTTTATTCGAAATGCAAACGTCAACATTGGTTAGTTTTTGTTTCGTATAATTCAGTAATTTTACAACGAAAATCAGGACTATGCTTGTATATTCCTTTAATAACATTTGCAAGAATACTGCTTTTTCGTTGGACTCGTGCTTTTTGCTATTAACGATCGACCTTGTATGTTTTACTGAACTTGCATGTTTTTTATATAAAACTCTTATAGCTCAGCTCTCAGACTGCCAAAGTCCTTTGCATTTTCAGTGATGGTATTATAAAATATTGGCTATATAATTATACCAATTTCGTCTTTTTACATTCAGGCCCAAAATTGTATGAAAGATGTCCACTCTCCTTTGCACAATCTCATTAAAATATTGGTACCTATGTTTGTGAAATGGCTTTCTTTATGGGAAAATATTGAATTACGATAGCCTAGTGGGAGACCGTTGGACTGCCATGCAGAGGTCTCGAGTACGATCCCAAGGCGCGCCTCTCTGACTTTTCGAAGTTATGTGCGTATTAAATAGTTAATTATCGCTCGCTTTAGCGGTGAAGGAAAACATCGTGAGGAAACCTACATGTCTGAGAGTTCTCCATAATGTTCTCGAAAATATGTGTAGTCGCAACCCCCAATGAGCCAGCGTGGTGGACTATGGTCTTGCTTTTCTCACACTAAGAAGAGGTCCGTGCCCAGCAGTGGGACAGTTTAATACAGGGCTGATATTATATTATATACTAGTAGTTTTCCGCAGTTTTTACGCGGTTTCACCCGCGTAAATTCCGTTCCCGTGTGAATATCGTGTTCACCTCCTTTCACCCCCTTCGGGGTGGAATTTCCAAAAATCCTCTCCTGGTGCTCCTCTACACTCTCCAAGGAACATACATGCCAAATTTCAGCTTTTTGCTTTCAGTAGTTTCGGCTGTGCGTTGTCTGTCAGTCACTTAGTAACGGAAGAGTTTTATATATATAGATTGTTTTTAAAGCGACTGAAAGACAAAACTACTATTTACTATTTATTTGTTTTAGTATTTGTTCTAGTAAGTAATATTCACCTTTAACCTGCATTATGAATAGCTAAAGTTAGAATAATGTTGAAATGCAAGTACGAACTGTATCTTGCATTCAATATTCGTAACTATTGCAATTAGTTCGTGATATCGACATAGTTTGGGAACTACCGTGCAAATCCTCACATACCTAATGGTTTCACATATGTGAGTTTACATTCTTATAGAATTCTGAACTTTATTATTAGGTGAATAAGATATGTTATTGAAAGAAAGTTGTGATGGAACAGCCTTACAAAAATATAAGTTCTTTTAAGTTACTCAGTAATTGCAAAATAACCAATTATATACTACTATTACAAAAGGCTGTATAAAATAAAATAGATAATTAAATATTGCCAATAAAAAGTTTATTTGAAAGTACTTGTTACAATAATTTCGTAAACCTTTATATTTCATCAGGCCGAACTTAGGGCTGGTACTGAAAACACAGGAATCTTTTTAAAATTACTGTGCCACGGGAATGTGGGCCATCATAATCAGCAGTTGCACATCAAAATATTCAAACATATGTATGTTAATGGCTCCAGTAGTTTAAATTACTTCACTATCACTACATATTATATAAAAAAATCCCCCGCCGCGTGTGTCTGTTCGCGATAAACTCAAAATCTACTGAACTGATTCTGATGCGGTTTTCATCAATAGACAGAGTAATAAATGAGGAAGGTTTAGGTGTATAATTTGTTCAGGTTTTGTACTATCTGTACGAAGCAGAGGCGAGTCTCTAGTAAACAATAAAAATACAAATAATCACTTATCATTCTCTTCAAATAAATGCATAAATGATTTTCAATAAATTTCGTGATTACATTTATGCATCCCGAACATTCACTGATCTGTCATAACAAAAGTCAGCTAACACATTCCATTAAAATCACAGTTTGCAATCTAAAAACTAATACATAAATTATGACGTCCAGTTTACAATACTACGCCTTCATAAATACTTAATTCATACACTAGAAATAATGCAAAACCGTCATCCCGCTTTCAAGTACTAATGTAAAGCCAACCCGGCGAAATGCAAGAGATCCTGTTACTATTCGACCAGTCTGTATTACAGGAACATTCTACACAATATAGGGTTACCACTCGCATACCGAATGACTCTTAAAGTATCGAATAACGGCCAGTAAATGCAATATTCACTGTAGCCCTGCAATGTCGGTGTTTGATTACTTTCAACACCTTGTTTGATATAAGAGGAAAAACGACAGTTTCTCTATTTGCTAATATGTCTGTAAGCCCCAAATATTCTTTCGATTTAAGACCTTACTGCCTTGCAATAAGTACATAAAAGAGGACTCCAATAATTGTGTAAGAAACAACTTCCTTAAAAAGGAATGCGCCAACTGTTTTTGGTTATAAGTAGTGGGTACTAGATGTTACCGCATACTTACGTAAATAAAGAAATTTAGTAAGAAAGGGTGTGCGCCAGCTCATTGATCGGCAAATTTTCTTGTTTTTCCTAATTAATAAATATTTAGTTGCTTGTGAAAGTTAGGAGTCACTGTTCCTGTTTATACGTGTCTATTAAACCGCACAATGCATTACTCATTTCATTCGAATGATCTAGAACGTCTATATGTAAATTGATGCGATTACTCGGGTAATATTAGTAATGCGAAATTGTGTGTAGATTTTTGGATATCTGTTATTCAACTACGCGTAAGCCGTTGAACAGATTTTTAATGCAACGAATAGAATATGTCCTGGATTCAAACACAGGGTTCACACACCCCTTTTTGTCTCGATATGCATTGCCGTTTGATTTAGGTTGGGGAAGGAAGCTAGTTCATACTAAACTTAGTATCATACAACAAAATGAAATATTATTCGATCAATATACTTAGCTGGCATGAAATAATAATTCAGTTACTTGTAGTCGGAGTAGTATCAAAGAGAAACCAGCATATTATGCTTGATCTATGTCAGTTCAATAAGCAATAGTTGTCTTACATTGAGCGATTTTCAACGTCTCAGGAGTTATCCAGATGCCTGGAGGTGTTTTATAATAAAATCAATTGTTAAGTACATTGTGTGAAGTTACGAATATGTTTATTTTAATACGTAAGACGTGAAGTAGCTCTATGGCTAAAAGTTACAGAACAACACGCAGGTAACCCAATATTATCAAAAATATATAACCTGTATGTATATACCTTTAACACGAAAGGGGTGAGCATATGTATATTACATACAAATTTCTGGCGATACTTTTAAGTTAGCCTTTTGTCTTCTACTGAGCACATTTCCAGATTACATGCGGCTGCTCAGAATTTCTTCTCTAATTAACTCAGTAACACTAGCCCGTCTTGGAAATCGAATAACGGACCGTACAATTGCTCGCACTTTTAAACGCAAATTTATGATTATGAGACACGAGATGATAACAAACATTAAAAGATTATTTCTTATTTATTTTATTAAAAAAAGACAATTCTCGTACTAGGAATAAATCGTGTGTCCCGAGGGACTTTACAAACATTCAAACAACGGACACAAAGCACACCTAGATTCGGGACAACTATTTGTGGATCACACACATTTGTGTACGGATCGAAAAATCGCTACGTCATCCGTGCAGTCGAGTATATCATAGCATAACCCATAACATCTATACCAATAACCAAACTCGACACTATATTGTCGCTACTACAATACAGCAGATATTCTACCTATTAACCAACGGCTTTATCCCAAAGTTAAGCCAGTTACGTGCATTATATTACGAAGTACCGATCCGGTACTATCTACGCTATTATCATATTATAATTTGGTGGCAGCCACGGCGCACGTAATATGATATTAGACACGCTCGTGACATGACATGACTGCATTGCGCGTTCATTACAGTTATTAAGGATGAGCAACTTAGTGACGTCACTGGCTCTTAATAAATCATGGATGCTACGTCATCGTATTTACTAGTTATGACGTCATACTGTCTATTTAGGTAGTATTAGGAAGAGATTAGAAGAAAATTCACCGGTGATTGTATTTTAAAAGAAGCTTTTAAAATTTCAATGCAGAAGTAGCGCATGGTTAATGTAGTACTCTTTCGATCGGTACTACGCCGAATATTGTGGGTTCGATTATGGAGTAAACATTTGTGTGATTCATAAATAGTAGTATATGTACGCATATATGTATATAGTAGTCGAGGTATTTTTGTGTCCGTTGTTGCAATAACTATGTTATTCCCTGATTCAGGGAACACATTTATAAGTGGATTTCCTGATTAAAAAATATATGAATTTGTTCGATGCTATTTTGTTAATAAAATTTCTATGTTGGTGTAATTTTGTGTCCCATAGCTTCGCAGACAATAATACCATGATCACATAAGTAAAATTTAAATGAGCAACTTAAATTTTTACATAGATATGTACAAAACGACTACTTTTGTATTATTATTAGTTATTTTAAATTACCCTATAAATCAGTATATACAATTCTATTGACATTATATTTTCATGCATACATTGTCACGAAAAAGAAAATAGAATAGGCATTTCCACAATTCTCTGACTTTGCCTAATTATGTATTCCGCATGGTTCCTTTTGTTAATGAAATGCATTGGATCGTCAACTTTTGTTCTAAGATAATAAAACTTTTAGGATCAAACATCGTAATAATGGTTAATCCGTGTTTTAATGAGTTTTTCGCACGAGACGTTGGGTTTTTCTTTTGCGCAAGAATGACCTAAAACTGTCATGACTGGTCCTTAAGATTAATTAAAAAAATATACCATCGCTATAGTACTTGAAACATACTTAGATACTTCAAAAGTTTGGTATATTAGAGACCTTTATGCGGAAATTATTTATTTTGTGATTGCTTGACATTCAGTCGGGTTGCGTTGGCCCTATTTCCATGCTCCCGTTTCGTGCCGTATTCACGTAAATCATGCAACGCAAAACTTAAAAAGTTAATGGGATTTTGTCCATTAGTTTTCTTTATAATGGGATTCAATAGAACTTTTAGTTTCAATTTGTTTTCTACACGATATCAGGCACAGCATCAAAACATTTTTAACAAGTCTTTCTTTCTTACAAACAAAACTAAACTAAACCTTTCCGTGAACTGTAATCAAAACGCCATACAATTTCGTATACAGTTTCAGTAGGTGCTATTTCCATTACGCTTACAGTTTCAAAGAAATAAAACGTAAATCCACGCCGCATTTTAGCCGGAATTATCTAGTACATTATTTAGGCTTTAGACAGAGGCTGGCGTTAGGTAATTCGATATTAAACACGCGGTTGACAGGTGACGTGACTGGAGGCTTTGTCACGCGACCAGTGTGGAACGAGCCTTAAGCAGGGTTGCCATTGTATAAAATAAAGGCTGAATTATGTTGGCGCTTTTGCTTCAAATTATAAATTAGATTATGTTAAAATGTTCTAATTTTAAATTTGTGCAAATTAGCGACGTCGTTAGTATTGTTGCTGTTTGTTTTTTGTTGGATTATAATAATTATAGCATGTTGAGTTAATTTGCACCAGTAAATTGTAGAAATATCTATACCTACAAAATGATTATAAATCTAGTATCTAGTTTAATATCTTATATGTATACCATGCCTCATTTCTAGATGTTGGATTATAATTGTATGAGGTGGTACATTTACAAACAGCGGTATATCTAGAGGATAAACCGCTGATTGTAAATGTACCACCGCAGCACCGCAGTTATTAGATAATAATATTTTTTTAAGTTTCGTTTGTCCTGTGCCATAACTTAACTTGCGAGTAATGGTAAGGTCCTAGACTCGACGGTCTTTAAGAACGAAGCAAAAAATTTTTTTAGTAATTTCTCTATAGCTTCAAAGAGTCTGCGTATGAGACCGATACACAACAATAACCAATATGATATTACCTAAAAAACATTTGGCAAAATGTGGATGTAATATACGACTTTCTACCTTTTTAGAGATAAAAGCGTGGTTGTATGTTTACCGGGTGTTAAGATCGTTTAATTTATCTATCAGCCTTTAGTTACACAATCTGTTTACTTTGTCAACAGAATACTGACAGTCTATATAATTTGTTGTCTTTTTTAATTATATAATGTTTCTTTTATCGAAAACAGTGTATAAACAATACATTTGTATCAGATGTTTTTAAACAAGATTAATTATTCTTTTCCTTGGAGTTCTTTCAGTAGTTTCCTTTTTAATTCTCTCTAGAGTTACATTTTTAATACGCGTTCGTCCAATTTAAAAAGTTAGTGGAAATGTAAAATGCAATGTGGATTTGTGGTTATTTTTACAGTGTATATTTCCCTTGTCGGTTCCTATTTAACGACCTACGAGAATTAAAAAACGTTCGTTGTTCATACAACATTATTTATGAAACTTGCATTGGTTTGATTGCGCTATTGACTGACATTTCTTAATTGTAATTGACGTACATGATTTTGTATTATGAGTAAATTTTGTCAATGACTTCATTTTCGGTGGAATAGCGGATAAATAAATAGATTACACCACTCTACCAACCATCAACCTCTAATTAACCTTAATAAAACCCATAATAAGGCCGAATAAGAATATTTGGCGCTGTTTTATTACAAGTGTAGAATTTGCAGATTGAACAAACTACCTAAAATTCTGCACGCTGCAGCTGAATTAACTAATCATTATAATCTTAGATGGGTATCAATGATTGTGTCTACACAGTCCCTTTTCAAATTTGTTGTTGATGGTCATTTCCTTATGATGTGGTCACAGTGTAATAAAAACTAATTAATCTACCAACAATCGCACTAAAGCTATATTTGTTAACGGAGCTAGTCTGGCGAATAAAGTACTGACCAATTGCTTGTTTAGCTGTTACAATGTGTCACCTGTCTATGGTTTCGACGAACGTGAAACAGACTGTAAGACCAGTACTGCACTATGATATGGTCGTGTGCCAATAATATACATTACCTACCTCTCATTAAAATAATATAACATTATAATTCTGTAATATCTTTAGTGACTGCGTCGATGGCACAACGTTAGTGAAAGCGATTGATGTGTGTGCTGTGCTACTTGCTATGAGGTCGACGGTTCGAATCTTGAGTCGTGAAAATGTAACAGGTTTGTTGTCAGTTAATTCTTAGTAACAGTATGTTTAGAACTGTGCCTAGTTCCTGCCCAAGCGGATAGGTCCTACGATATAAATCCGGTGATAGGCCTGATGACAATAGCATCGCCTTCCATTGCGTAGGACCTATCACCATGGTTGTAGTAAATAATATAAGTGTAGTACACCATTTACACTACCCTTTTAGAGATATATGTATGCGTGAGACTATATATCGACGGTTGAAAGGCTATACATATGTCACACAATAACCTAATAACTCATTACCTAATCAGGAAATCTAACCCGAGACCGGATAGCAGTCGTATTCGCTACCGAGGCATTTTCAACGTAGTGATATTTATCACGATATATAAAATAGTCTTAGTGGTAGATATGACAGTCATTGAAAGCGCCACTTTTGCGACAATGACTTATATACATATGTATTTGAAATCAGCAATTTTTTCTGATTTCAAATATGTATTTATGTCATTATCGTAAATAATTACGATAATAATAATGATAATAATGGCAATATGTACATGTTAGTGATATCATGATTTCGTGAACTCGGCCAATTGGATTGAAGTTACTTAGATACGCATCAGTGCAATGCAGTATTAAACCCAATTTCGCATTGCGTCGTACAATTTACTTCGGAATACGTTGTAATGCCTCTGTATACTGCATGTAGTGCTGTCCGATTTCACGCTTACGTATACTGAAAAATGCAATGCCTTTACTCGGCTGCCTTTTATTAACCTCTGAGTCTTTTTCTAAGAGGATAATGAAAACACTATGTGGGTCTGTGTGTTAGTGACAGACTGGTGTTAGTGACAGGCATAACTCTGGTACCACTGGACCGATTAACTTGTAACTTGGTGTGCAGACACCTTGGGATCATACCCCGGTCGAGTTTAAATATGGGCCCTATGGGTCAAAGGACCCCCAATATATAGGGGTCATTTCTTTTCATTACTTTTACATTTAAAACGTGTTGGTTGGATTTTTACACCCATCTCGTTTAATATAAGACTCCACGGATGGCGTAGTGGTTTAAGTGCTCACCTCGCCACTGCCATTGTGCCGAGTGTTGTGGGTTCGAATCCCACTCGGGAAAAACTTTGTGTGAACCACAAATGGTTGCGCCGAGTCTGAGTGTTCCTTGTGTCCGTTGTGTAAATGTTTGTAGAGTCCCTCGCGACTCAGGATTTATTGATAGTGCGGGGTTGTCTTTTTAAAATGAAATATATATATATATCCTAGCGCTTCTTCATAACACCAATACAAATAAGTTTGGTCATAATGTAACATTTTTGGATGTCGACGTTACACTTAGTATGCTTTACTGGAATTAACGCACATGGTTAGTTTCTCTTCCCGAGTGGGTAGGCAGGAGTGTGTTTCACCCAGATCGTGCCAACTTTATTTTTACGTCCCACGTAATAGGGGGCAAACCAATCACCACAGCTCCGTGCTGCTGTTTAAAATGTCTTCATTATTAAACTAATAACACTAGTACATTAGTACTACCGTCTCACAGAATATCGACGTGAAATAGCAGTATTCCTACTGTTGTATTTCGTTTGGTAAGTGAGAGTGCCGGAGGCCCAATCATCCTCTCTCCCCCTTCCCGCTCCTTCTTCTTCCCACTTCCTTTTTTCCCTAAATGGTCGCAATACGCAAGTGATGCCTCTCGTGTTGCAGGCGTCCATAGGCTACGGTGACCACTTACCATCAGATGGGCCATATGCTTGTTTGCCAAGTCAGTGGTATAAAAAAAAAGAACTTGCTATCCAATAACACTTTGCTGGTCCGGTAATCGAATATGTCCTTGACCTCACGCACAGCAGTCGCATTCACTGCTGCTGCCCCATAAACGCAGTCAGGGAAATTAAATTTTGCAACAGTGAGTTCATTGGTTTGATCCTTACAAAACTCGTTACAAAAGTAGTTAGCGTACTCGAGTGATCAAAACGAATTTTAGTAATCTGCAAATCAAATTACAAGCAGGATTTAAAAAGTCTTGCTCTATGAGTCCATTTTTGTGGCTGTCACCAAATTATTGATTGAACAGCAGGCTCCTCAAAAGAAAGACAATAACAGTAACCACACATTCATGTAAAGAAAGCCGTTAAAACTCTACGAAATAATTTCAAAGTATATCTATACGAGCAAATTACACAAACACCCAGCTATATTACGCTCGGTGCGGCCTTAAGCTGAATACATTCAGCTCACTGGCACGGCAAAAAGACTTCTTAGACTACAGCGGCATTCATGCACTCAAATTACATCTGCATTTAACATAGAGTTAACTTTAAGTTTGCATCACTAACTAACTAGGCTATCTAGATAGGGGTAACCCTACTACACTTCGCGTGCATCCGATGCTTTGTCTAGCGATTCGAGTGTAGCAATCTTGCACTGTCTGCTCTTTGTGCTAGAAAAAGCTAAGTTATGTTCTAGGAGTGAGCCAGTCTTGATTGTAGACTGACGAGTTGTTTGTTGTGTATTTGTTTTTCATATTTTGTTTGAGTTTTGTGTACAAGTAGCAAGTTCTAGTCATAAGAACTGCACGAATCCATGACTTCTGAAACTCGGGCCAATCACATCAGCTTCGCTCGCGTAAATGTAGGTAAGGTTAGGTTAGCAACAGTACATATTTCTGGATAAATAATAATAAATAAATAATAAATTTTATTGAATAAATGAAAGTCTTTACGAAACACATTACAGGCTACTTATTGTATTAAATTCACATTAAAACTATATTTAATCTAAAGGAAAACATTTATAATTTAAATATTGGACACTAAAAGATTTCTTTATGAAGTCTGTTTTTATATTGTATTACTTGAACTAGGTCAGAGACCTGTGTTTCAGGCTGTTTCTAAGATTACATTTTTATTCTACTGTTAAAAAAGTAAGGGTCTACCAAAATCATTTATACATGTACTGCAAACATATATAGTTAAGTATACAATTAAAATAGTTTTAAACAATAACAATTAATTTTACAACTACTAGCAATTTTTCTGTATCTGAATACGTAAGCGTTTTTAAGTACTTTGTCAAAACTGACATTGATTATGATTAATGCTATAAATATATATCTAATAACTTATTTAGTTTATTGTACAATAAAGACTCTAAGAATAAGAAAAATCTTTTCATGTAAGCATGCTTAGTTTGGAAACTTTCACAAACTAAGCCTTTCCTTCTTTTGTTCGTAGGTACAAAAGGTATATTGTTTAAGGACAGTGTGCAGGATAAATAGTTGACGGATGAATGGTCCTTTTCTGTAGCCCTGACAAGGTATATACAAAATTTCATGATCATCGGTCGAGTAGTGAAGGCGTGAAAGCGTATCAAACAAACAAACTCACATTCGCATTAATAATAATAGTTAGAATTTTCATTTATTAGATTTATACCCGTAGCACATAGTATACTTACCTGTAATCCTAATACAGAGAAGTATTACACCCACATTCCACAAACTACATTAAGTCGCGCGTCATCGGGGCAATCCTTTCGACTACATAAAGATCGCCCCTGATGGCTAAGTAATTCTCAATAGCAGCATGGGGTCAAAAAATATACTCACCCGCACTTAACAAAAGTAATCTTAAAACCTCACGATCGGGTGGAAGTATAAGCACGACAAGAGGTAATGCAACCAACAAAAATAAATATGCAAGCCAGATATTTTGTGTTATGCGTTTGATAAAAATGCCCTATAAATGGCGAACGTGGTAGAAAGTGGTAATTTATCCCATATGTAAAAAGAAATAATCCGAGCACTAAATAATATAAAAATAAAGAATCAGTCTGAGCACAACAATTTTTTATACGTCAAAAATATGCTGTAAGCTATACACTGTCTATAATGCTGGCCAACTAATCGGTCAATGAATGCCATTCACGCAATACAATCCAATTTGCCACTCGATCTGTTTTGGATACGTATCGTTTCTTCTAATTATCCACGACATTAAGCGTTAATAACTGTAATTATTCGTACGGGCTGCTAACTAAAAGCACTGGAGTAAGTAATCCTTAGATTTTTTGAAATAAACCATGACATTCTAGTGCATCTTCAGTGCGTAATGAGCTCAATTACCGTTCCCGCCCGTTCATTCATTCAAGAATTTTTCTCCACCATCTTAATTTGTACGTGACTCCAACATTTAATTACAGCAATTACGAGATCTGGCTTTTCGTTTTAGTGTTCACAGGGCTGGCATTGTGTTAAATTATATTAGTCATCAAGTTATTTCTGATAATATCTGTCTTCTTAAAGAACCTGTTTAATATTTGTGAAGATAATCGGAAACATATCTTTCTCTTCCCTAGTATTTCAAATAAAATCAATATAATCTCATTAATTAGCACTAAGATATAGTCGCTTGACCTTATTGCTTAGTTGTAAATGTTAGAACAATATACGTATATGTCGTATATGAGTGGTAATTCTAATGGAATGTATAAAACAGATTCACGTGAGTTATTTTATTTTGCCACGCTTGTTTCGAATCTAACAGGCTAAGATCAAGAGTAAAGTATTCCAAGTTAACATGGACCTCGTACAATTTAAACATTTAAAAAAACGAGACATCCCATTTCCTCTGTCTGTGCGTTTGGACACGCTAACTGCTAACAAAAACCAAACGACTTACATTTAGTGTTTATTTAATTTAATTGGTTAGATAACATAAAGAAATGTGTCAATGTCTGTGCGATGAAGGCTATTTCTTAATATATTGCTAAAACATTAATGTTATTCAAAAACATTGTTCATAAGCGCACAGTCAGAATTCAAATAAGTATTGCCGATTGATTTCCGCAATCCAATATAGACTTAACGCAACATCTTTAGTCTTCAACTCAGCTGCAATATATTCACAACACGTACCTGCAGGCGAAATCAAAAGATTAAACTAGTACACGATTGTAATGCGATAGTGAATATACATTGCATGTCTGGTCAACCAAAATGACTTAATGATGGAGATAGATTACGCAATCGATCGGTATCAATGCGTTATAGCTTAATTATTATTATCAAGTAATATTTATAGGAACACATGTACGCAATTAATGATTTTGCGGTGTCGAGCTTCATTCTATAGTGTTATTTGAATGGGACTAATTACACCTACACTTTCGTTGCTGTAACATTTGTATAACCGGGATTAGCAGTGATGCCCATAGAAATGTTTCAGTTATGACATTCGTAAAGTACCAAATAAAGGGAAAACCCAAAGCGCATTATATTACAATTGTATAGAACTTAAATAAATTCATCAGACAAAACACTGCGGTTATCACCTTACCATCTACTTTTGATTCACACCTTACAATCTAATTGGTGCCGCACCAAGCGGTTCCAAAGATATTTTGTGCCGCGGACGGTAATGTTACGAAATGAACTCCCTGCCAAGATTTGCCCACAAGACTACAGTACGGGGTTCTTCAAAAAAGGTGTTAAAATGTTTTTACATTGTTGGCAACGCGCAAGTGATGCCTCTGGTGTTGCACGCGTCCATAGGCTACGGTAATCATTTACCATCAGGTGGGCCGGGCCGTACGTCTGTTTGCCACATTCGTAGCATACAAAAAAAAAAGTGGGCTGCAGGTTTGTCTACCATCAAAGGCAATAAACAAAAACAATGATGATATATTATGTTCATATTCAAAGCTTCGTATATTACAACTACAGAACTCATTTTTAGAATAGTGTTAATGGAAACAATCCATTAACAAAGAGGAATTTGTATTCATTATCTTTATGAAAGTGATACTCATTAGTTATTGTCCTGCTGAATTCAATTCACATACCTAAGTATTCTATTACATAAATTGGTTATGAAAAAAAGGAAAGTAAGACAAGAAATGTAATAACATAAGAGATAATTACGAAAGAAACGAGTTGTCATTTGTGTACATACATACAATTAGCTATTATGTTATTTTAAGCTATTTAGGAGCAGCGATAGCTCAGTAGGGATACCAACAGACTGCAATGCAGACGGTCTCGGGTTCGAACCCACGTCGCGCACCTCTGACTTTCGGAAGTTATATGACTTTTCGAAATTATGTGCGTATTGATTGACAATCATCGCCTGCTCCGTGCCTCGGAGAGCACGTTAAGCCGTCGGTCCCGGCTGCCATGAACATCTATGGCAGTCGTTATTGGGAAAGTCAGTACCCTCTAATATCCTGACACTGGTCTAGCCTTAGGGTATCGTTAGCCTTCGGGTTGCGGAGGTCAGGTGGCAGCCGCTCCGTGTAAAAACTGATATCCAGTCAAATCCGGTTAGACCAGAAAAGTCGACCCCAAGTGACTTGGGAATAATAAAGGCTAAGAGAGAAAGAAGTTATTTTAAGCTATTTATTATACTATAATGATAACTACGAAAGTACTACTGTGTTTATTGCCTTTCATAGCTAACCTGCTGAACCAAGTGTGAAAAAATCTGTGTTAGAGATACCTTAAAGATATAACATATAGTTTGGTTTTACAATTAAGTATTATGGGCATTTATGGGATATGGCATTATATGGCATCGTACAATTATTATTACTTGTACTAAAATATAGCTGATTTAATGTTGAAGTAAACTACTGCCTATCCCTTCAGAGTCACTCAGGCGTGAGCTATGGATTATGAAGTTATCTCATGAAACTGCTCAAGGCCATAATCTATAATTAAAACACAGAGCATAATAAAATTAAAAGCAGAAGAATGACACATTTCATGTACTTACACGATGCATTTGATGAAACCTAAGATCTAATATAATAGAATAATAAAACATTTATTTCGGACATAATCCATATGAGTTAGTAACAATTTTCTTACAAACTATGTTAGTAAAAAGAAATAAATTAAGCATACATTACAGTTTTCCCGTAACGATGCCTACCCAGTGTGCCTGTATAGGACAATCATTACGGGAAGCAATCATTTGCAGCAATCTAAACTGCCTCCATAATCTTTCAATTGCAACCTTTATATATAAATAACCATTTCTAATTAGTAGTCAAACATAGGACATGTTTTCATAAAAGCCTACATTTCACAGTCACGTAATACATGAAGACTGAAGTCGCAGTGCACGTTTCAAATAAAAGTTGTTCGTCGGTAGCGTGCATATGAGTAATTATAATGCATCACACGGGCACTTCCACTTATTTAGGTTAATTTCCTGCCTTTTGAAGACCTGACACGATCCGACTTTAACGTCTCGAGCTCTTTATTGAATTTTCTAGCTCTACGGAATTCTACCTGCATTGTGCGTTTGCAGTTAAGTGTTAGCGTATTGTGTTTTGGCACAAAGTGCTTTAAAAGTCCATTGACTTAGTACAAGTAAGCATAAATGTTGTGGAGTGGTTAAATATTAAAATTCGATTGTTATTTTATTTTAATTTATTACGTACTACATTTTGTTTGCGGTTTCGTTCGCATAAATGTAGGTTATGTCAATTTATACCTATTATTTTCTTCAGGAACAGTATTTTTCCTGGATGGAAGGTAACGTATATCCTTTTCTGTTGCCCTGACAACGTCTATGTGAAATTATATGATGGACGGTCGAGTAGTTAAGACGTGAAAACGTAACAAATAAACTCACATTCGCAAATATAATAATAGTTAGGATTAAGATAGAATTAGTGCATTGACTTACATACATTATCTTGGAACAAAGTATATATATATATATATATATATATATGTTGTGTATGTGTGCATAGGACGTCTATGTGTGCGTGGCTGCGCCCGCGCGGTTCGTCTACGACTAATAAATGAGTGTGTCAATAGCTATCACTTGTTTCACTTGTCTCCCGTAATAAATACTTAACAGTGGCGACGAGGATGGGACAAAATCGTCAAAGTTCCCCGATTGAGTCAGATCCCTTTATATTACGAACGGATCACAAGCCGTTAATTTCTATTTTCGGCACACATAAAGGTATACCGGAGGTGTCCGCTAATAGATTGCAGAGATATGCGATGTTTTTAAGTGCATACAATTATATAATTGAGTATGTTCGTAGCGCCGATAACAACGCGGATTACCTATCTCGTGCGAGTTTGCAGTGTGAGTCAGGCGTCGCGGCCGAGAGGGAGGGAGACAACGTCGGCGCACACGCCGCCGCTGCCGCTACTCCCATTGATCGCGCATCATATGTCAACTTTGTTGTCGAAGGCGACATGCCGTTGACCTTGAACGAGTTACGCAAAGCTACTAACGAGGATACTTTATTGCAGTTAGTTGTAAAATATATTCAAAATGGTTGGCCTAAAAAGGTTGTGGACGCGCAGTTGAAACCCTATCATTTATGTAAGACACAACTATCATATGAAGACGGTTGTTTAATGAGGGGTCACAAGGTGGTACTGCCCGAATCTTTGCGGTCGAAGGTTTTGTCGGAATTACATAGCTCGCATTTAGGCATCGTAAAAACGAAGTCAGAGGCTAGGTCACGGGTTTGGTTCCCAGGTATTGATGCAGCGCTAGAGAAAATGATATACTCGTGTGAAATATGCAAACAGCTGCGGCCTTCGCCGCCCCGGGCGCCGTTAGCCCCTTGGAAGTTTCCTCCTACACCATTCCATAGGTTACATATAGATTTCCTGGGCCCACTGAATAATAAAATGTTCTTGGTAGTGGTAGATGCGCATACCAAATGGTTAGAAGTATACGACGTGAGTACATCTACAACCTCGACAGCTGTTATTGAAAATCTTTATGATTTTATGTCTAAGTACGGATTACCCCACACAATTGTTAGCGATAACGGTACTGCCTTTACATCCGCGGAGTTTACAAATTTTTGTTTACTTAATGGTATTGCCCATCTTACATCACCACCTTACAATCCTGCCAGTAATGGACAAGCAGAGAGCTTTGTTAAAATAGTCAAAAAGGGTATAAAGTCAAGTGTTTTAAGTTCTCGCAATAGACGTGAGTGTAAGCTTAATATTTTAAAATATCTGTTTGACTACCGCAATTCAGTTCATTCTGTCACGGGTTTCTCACCGGCTGAGTTGGTGTTTGGGCGAAAGCTCAGAACGCGGTTAGATTTACTTAACCCAAAGTCAAAGTCGACCCCACCCACATCACTCGCTGACGATGTTAAACAAAAGCAGTGCTCGCAAATTAAGTGCTACGGCGGCAATAATATACAAGTGTATAAACCAGGCGAAGAGGTTATGTTTAAAAAATTTTTGAATAATTGTAAATTTATGTGGTGCAAAGGAACCATTATAAAAAGACTTGGTAAAGTGTTGTATTTGATTAAAGACCATGTCTCTTCTTGTGATGTCAAAAAACATAAAAATCAAATTGTTTTATATAAAGGTATGACTCAATCGGGGAACTTTGACGATTTTGTGTTGGACAGCGACCCAATCCACAGCGAACCCAGTGGTTCTCAGTCGTCGGATGGTGGGGAGGGGGAAAGGAATGAGGCGGAATTGTAATCCTCATCCCCTCAGTATTCGAGATGTTCCAGTAGACTGTTGCGGAATATACCCAGGGTCGATTATAAACAGTTCTTTTAATAATTTGTGTTTTTTATATGTATCTTAAATAGGGTGAGGGATTGTTGTGTATGTGTGCATAGGACGTCTATGTGTGCGTGGCTGCGCCCGCGCGGTTCGTCTACGACTAATAAATGAGTGTGTCAATAGCTATCACTTGTTTCACTTGTCTCCCGTAATAAATACTTAACAATATACTTATAACTCAATTTCAAAGTCATATTTATAATATGACTTTGAAATTGAGTTATAAGCGGTAACTGAAGTGAATGTTCTTATATATTATAATTAAATTTTACTATATTCTGAGAGCTGAAATGAATATATCCTTTTATACAGAAGAAGATTGACATTAAATATATTTGAATTTGATTTGTTTCAAGTTATATTTGTGCTCACTTTGACTGAAAAGGAAAACATAGCACATCCGAAAATTCTTCGAATAGTCAGACGTGCGTCAGTTCTAAGCATAACTCTTTGAGTTGGGATTCCAGAGGTATTATATCGCTACCGTAAATATACACAACTGACCTGCGCAACTTTGTCTGCGTCACATAAAATATAATTTCCCGTTTTTGTAACAATTTTTATTGATGATCCGCTCTTATTGGTCGTAGTGTGATGTTATAGCTTATAGCCTATTCCTTAATAAATGAGCAACCCAACAATAAAATAATTTTTCAATTCGAACCAGTAGTTCCTGAGATTAGTGCGTTCAACCAAACATACAACATACAAACGAACAAACTCTTCAGCTTTATGATATTAGCATAGATAATTTAGTTATAAAATGATATTAGATATGTTTAGTATCTATCATATTCACATCACATTACTGCACAGATGACGTAACGGTTGACTGCCACTAAGGCGAGTGTTTTAGGATCAAATCCCAAACATGACTAATATTTGTGTTATCCACTAATGGTTATTTAAGTCTGGTCAATTATTGTTCTATTTCGTTTTAATGTTTGTAAAGACTCTTGCAATATAGGAATTACTAATTGCGCGGAAAAAGTCTTTAATAAAAAAAGATTTTGGTGTATATGAGTAATAGCTGACCCGCGCAGCTTCGTCTGTTTCACATAAGAGAATTTGCCCCGTTTTTGCAACATTTTACATTGATGTTCCGCTCCTATTGGTCGTAGCGTGATGTTATATAGCATATAAGCTTCCTCGATAATTAGGCTAGCCAACAGAAAAATAATTTTTCAATTCAGTCTAGTAGTTCTAGAGATTAGCGCGTTCTACCAAACAAACAAACAAACTCTTCAGCTTTATAATATTAGTATAGATATATGTATGTATATCAAAATATGTTTTCATGGAAATCTTTTCTTATTCGATTAACCAGCTGATAAGTCATCACTAGGCTACTACATTGTTTTATCATCAATTCTTGATTTTAACTAGAATCTAGTTCTAAATCTAAGAGATGTCACATTTTAATCCGACCTTATTTTTGTTGCAGGTACATAGCTACGACTTCACGTGTGGTGTGTTACAACAAAAGAAATGGGAGACACGCTTTTGAGAAATTCTTTCCGTGCCCTGCTTTCTGCACGCCATTGTACAACTGTCTAAAGTTTTTGTTGAACTGCTGCATGCGCTACCTTCTAGGTACGTATATAACTGTAGTTTGATGATGCATACTTCTAGTAGTTACCGTTTACAAAAATATTACGTCAAGTATACATAGCTTTATCTTGGCAATACATTTAATAGAGTATAGAGAAATTAAAAAGGTGGCTTATGATTATTAGAGATGTGACTGATGTGAGTTCACTACGGTATCATTGCTTTAATCATTGCCTAAGTTATGTTTATAGATACGAGTACACGCAGCTTATGATTTTAGTTTTTGGGTTTCAATCCAATGCTAGCTTTTCATGTTGTAGAGTTATTTAGCTAGGACTAATACCACCTGCACGTCCATCACGCTTAAGCAGCTGGGTTATAGCAGTGGCAATAGGCGACAGATAGACCATGTCCTAAATTAATACACATTACCCCTTTTTGTT
This sequence comes from Catocala fraxini, assembly GCA_930367265.1. Classification (NCBI taxonomy): domain Eukaryota; kingdom Metazoa; phylum Arthropoda; class Insecta; order Lepidoptera; family Erebidae; genus Catocala; species Catocala fraxini. Next base: position 15,477,996 of record OV884041.1, read on the forward strand.
CTGATATGCGATCTCGTAGACTTCACGCAGGCGACTGGAAGAATTAGCTTTACTGTAAAACTTTGAATTAATTGCTGATGTCCAAAATATATTTCTGGAACATTCCACACGACTCCTACGTACGACCACATCTTTCGGTGTCATGTCGTTTATTATAGATCATAAAAACTTTAGAGCCATTTCACCTTAAAACAAGCGTGCTGTATCGTTTAAGGTAAAGCTATAAACTTTATTGGCTTTATTACGCTGAAGGTTTTGCGCAGCAAAAACCGTCGCTTACCCCTTACGGAAGCAACATCTAATAAAACAAAACGGCATAACTCACATGTTAAAAGGCAAATGCATTTGAATTCTATTCCTTAAAACATAGAGCCTAAATTTGTGTTGCCTGTTGCGCTAGAGGGTTTAACCGAGGACATCTTTGATGTGCACCCTCACGCCTCAAGCACACGAAGGCTCTCATAGATAAAGTGCATTTCGATATTAGAAGTTTCAAACATAGTTTTAAAGTGAAATTTACGGTATGAAATTGTTTTCTTCGAAGGCGGACGTGTCGTGACCCGTGGCAATGAGTTCGAAGGGTGAAATAAAAGTACTGGGTTTTGTGTGCTATTCCCTCTTCTAATATTCTTATTGATTTATGAGTGACTTTGATGTTTCGATGATTCGTGTTACGTTTCTTTGATTCTGATTCAAATTATACTTACATATTTAATTCAAGCTAATTCCATTGATGGTTAGCATACAATCAATATTATGCTTTTTATGGCGACACTATTACTATAGTGCCGCCATAAAAAGCAAAAAAGACACATCTAACGAAAACAAATACAGAACACTTTCTGTATTTGTTTTATTTAGGTGTAGAAAAGTATGTATAACATTTAAACTAACTACTAATAGTAAAGGGAGTTTAACTGTTCTTATTTTGATGGTAATACCAGAACCGACGCTATTTCTTTCTTATCGACAAAAGTTGCACGTCTTTTGAGTAACATAGATTATACATACATATTTCGATATATCCGTATAACATAAGAAGCTACAGCCACAAACGACCAAAGATTTGGTATCCTATTAACTTGGTACACGCATGTTTCAGCATTCAATAAATCTTACAATTTATGCGATATGCCATACCAGTACACACCAACCTAAGATAGCTTACAAATTATACAACAATCACAAACTGATTCAAACAATTGTATACCCACTCAGAAATTGCTATAGGAATGTTTTAACAAGAAAATTGACCTGTAAACTATGTAGAGGGCCCGGTAAGGGTTTGGGCTCAAACTCTGCAGCTAGTTTTCCATATTGTGATTACCCTTGGGGCATAACTTGGGCTATACGAATGTTAGAATGGATTCCGATGTATAACTGCGTGATATTGATTTGTGGTGTTTCGTGTTCGTATCATATTCACAACGAGCCAATTAAGAATATGGAACGCCAGCTGAAGTCATTCCCACGAGAATCAAAGCTCATTGAAGGAAAAGTAAAGGACGGTTTTTCACTGTCTGTAACGTGCTTTAAAAGCTATGCAGCTTTTGAAGCATGTTACTTCTCGGTAATGCTACCGAGAAGGTAGGAGAACAATTAAAGCTCCGTGAGGAAAATATATGCGATATTATTTAAATGTTGATAATATGCTTTAACAACTAAGACAATAGGTAGGATCAATAAGTAGGGTATTTGAATCTAAAATTAGAATTTACAGAATTCTTTATAAATCTATAACTTTCTTGATTTCTATGTTTTTTATACAACAAAGTGTGACAATAGAGCATACGTGCAACCTAACTGTGTAAAATTCAGAGGTTGTCCACTCTAGGAAAAAAGGAATTAAAGAATGGAATAGGAGTGGTGGATAGAATTAAGTAGGTAAGCCTCCAGTACATATAACCTAAAAGACGTTCAAGCGAATTCGCATAATTTTAAATCAACGAGATATTACTGAAAATACACTGACTATCGTTTTTATGCTTAATAATAAAATTATACTAAGAGGTTTTATGTTTCTTAATATATTGCCTAGATCTTAGCGGGCGCTTACAATTTTCTTACAGCTTAATAGCAATTAGCATGTTAATAGGGGTGAAAGCAGTTTATTTCATTTGAATTCTACGTCACGTTATCTCTATATATAAATACTTGAAGCAAAAACTTTGTACGCCTTTTTACGATAATTGCGCGAACGGAGGAGTATGAAATTTGGCACAGTTAAAGTTTATATGGAGAAGGAGTGGCAAATCCTAATATTTTTATAAAATATGCATTAGAAATACATTAAATTACTGAAAAAACACTACACGCACACCACCATGCATTAGACACACGCAGTCGAATCGTGTTTGTAGTATTACGGCATTGTTTGTCTGATATCGTACAATTCTTCGTAACTATGGTTACATAATAATATACCTTATTTATATTATTATGTAGGTAATAAAGAAAAAAGAAAACGAAGTAGCAGGCTTAGGAATATTGTTAATGAAAGAGTATAGTTAAGTAAATAATAATTTGTTTGAAAAAGTTAGGTAAATTAACCTTTATAGCCTTGGCGAAATCTAAATGAAATGTAAATAAGGGTAAAGTTATGGACAATAAAACCAAATAAAATAATAACGATCAAACTTAAAATTTAAATCAATTATTGCCGAATTTTGACCAGTAGGCGACTGCTAGTATGAGTTAAACGTCTCAGACGAGTTCAGGTATTACATCTCGATTGAAGAGTAGGGAACTCTTCACACTCAATCGATTGTAATAAAATATGATCACCTGACGACGTTTGTGGGAATTACATCACATGTGTTTATCACGCTAGGAAGTTCGACGATGATCCTATCACACATACTCGGCATATGCACATCCCTATTCTATTGTGTATATTAAATGTACTGACTCGAGTTCTCGATTTCTCGTGGAAATCGGATTATCCGATTATTTGTAAACGTGGATTGAGAATGAATCCGATCTCATTGCGTCTCAGTCGTTACATCATGTTTTTACTCCTTACGTTCATATATTCTTTGTATGTTATGGGATTAAATAAATATTGTGAATCTGCTTTGTTTATTTCAAGGATTTTGCCCTAGTTACTAGATGTAAGAACGTTTTGTTATGCCGTTATTAAATATGGATGTTTTATTTTTGGAATGCTTATGTTAGTAAGGAATAGATTATATTGCTTATGGTGTTGTGAGGGTCAAAACCTTTTGAAACAAAATATAACGAAAGACTAATAATTATGTAAGTTACATTGGCATTCATATGTGTTACTGAGCAGCAAACGAAAAGTAATTGTCTTTCTTTATCGAAATATCTTCTTACATCTTTTGAGCATTCTAAATATTTTAATAAAAATTAGTCGTGACGATTTTTTTACTAATATTATAAATATATTTGTTTGTTACGCAGCCACGGGAAAACGGATCGAAAGCATTTTACAAAGTAAAAATTTATGTTCTATATTCATAATTATATAATGTTGTTTTAGACATATTATTTATTAGAATAGTCATAATTATTATAATTTATATATATATATATTTTTTTTTTTTAATTTTAGCTTCAATAAGGCTAGTCTAGCACGTCGTTACAAAAATACTAAAGATTTATCTGAATACGTTATTCCGATATTATATCTACATTCCCAGTTAAAATATAGTAATGCCAAGCTATTAGTTATAGAGGATAAAAAACATTGTAAAAGTGAGCACTTAGCAAGCCAGACATATTTGTGTACTCAATTCATAGTCGTATATAATCATAAATTTAGTCTTAAACATAACAGTTTCTCTCTCCGGTATGCCCTTTATTACAGAATACCTCCGTATTCTATAGTCCTCTGACAATTGATATGTGTTCCTACCATACATACATACGTACGTAGTGACTATACATATATTTGTTCATAACTTCAAGTACAGAACGCACATATTGTCAACTTTAGTTGCCGTATAAACAATGATACCGTTCTGCGGCGGCGGCGTCACGAATAGTTGAGCAAACCATAAAATTCACACAGAATTTATTTTAGCGTTATCGAGTAAATCTTGCATATTTTTTATTCGTGTAGCGTGGAAAACAAATAAATTTCTCTTGTGTGTTGTCGTAAAAATTTAATAATTCCAACTTTGGTTACGCTTTGGCGAACAGAAATCGTATTCACCTTCCTCGTATATACGGATGCGTATTATACATGTATGCATAAGTATGTATAAAAGCCAATTTTTATTTTCAAGCTATTTTCGATGAAACTCTAACTCGCTTAATGTGGGGAGTTGTAACGAGTTGGAGGTTTATTCTGTTCAAAACGAAATTGGTTCAGTATTCGATTGAATCGATTTGCGAACAGCGCTTAGCGTGCTTTATTTTCATGACTTTTTATTATATCATTGCCTTTTTACGTTGATTCGATTTTAAGGAAGAGTTTCTCATAATTGTGTGAAAAGGAGATAATGCATTTATTTATGTTTACTTTGTACTCTAGGTTATGTTAAATATTTTTGTAATAATTACTTGATTTAAGTGCTATATATATAAAGGTATTTTCATTTTAATTTATTTATATTTAGAGAGACGTCACTCCAGGCTTAAACTCAAAGTGTGTATTAACTTTAAGAGTTCTGGGTACTATTTTAGCTGCAGTTGCCTCTGATGGTATATCATTATAGCGTCGGCGATTTTTCTTATATTGTTGTACCTACAAATGACTGGCGCCGTTATTCAAGTTTTCAACCTTAACCGCGCTCTCCATTTAACGAAATTGCCATCTCTTAATAATACCGGAGTTTCACCAGAAGAATTTGAAAACTTTATTAAACGGGGTTGCCATTATCTATATCGTCCGTAATAAGTAGATGGACTCTTTAATATCAAAATATTATCAGAACATAAATTGTCGTTCACTCTTGTTGTAACCGTTCAAAAGTGCTCATAGGCGAAGAACACATAAGAACGTCATACATGTCGAAGAGGTTGGCCATGTGCTTGTGGGTTCCACATTAATATATACCATATCTACTATTATATGTACAAAATAAATCACAGCGAAAGTTAAGCTTCCCCCGACTGCGTTATCTTTTAATTTCCCCGAGCTTTTAGTTACAAATCACACATTAACATCACGCAACGATCTGTTTTATGCAAACGGATAAACAGGTTACGTAGTTTCCTTCTGATGGGCTTACTTTAATAGATTCTCCTGTTTGCCGAACAAGTTTCCTACGAATCACTTAATCTGCCACTCTCTTGATACATTTTTATGTGATTTATGAACGCGTGTCGCCAACACGGCTAGACGAAAACATTTATTTTGGATTTTCTCAAGTATTTTATGGGAAGTGGGGCCCGGAATTGTAGGTTATTGTCCGTAACATGAGTTTTCCTCGCTCGTGATCCTCCATCTACATATTTACGTATGTACTGATGGTCCTCGACTATTGTCATATTTTTTCGCATGGGTTTTTGTTGTCTTCGTTTTTGATATTTGTCGTTTCTTCCGTCTTTCTCGTGATTTTTATAAGGGACTGGGTTTATATAGAAGTTAAAGTGCTCTCTTTGCATGTATATCCGGGTTTAATAAGGTTTATGTTTCGAGCTACCTGTATTGTGACATAACGTACTCTGGCATCACGTCTATTGTGGCCTCGAAACCTTGGGTAGACAAACCATCTTTAGGTTTTATGTCATCTTGTCATGACGTTAAAAATAATATTGCTCTAATTATTTTCAACGTCATGTCGTTATGTCGTTGATTAGAAATTTGAAAAACATAATGCTATTATTATGTTTACACGTGTCTATGGCCACAAAGTACTATTACGCAGCGTAACTCAAGACAAAGTATCACTTTTAGACAAAATACTACGCAGTGATAGTTACTATTAAAATAAATATTATATAGCAATAAACACAAACTTATTAATTGTTTAAAACAGACATATTTTGCGCATCTAAATACGCAGAATGCCGTAAATCCTATTGTAATGCAGCTGTCGTGTGCTTCTACCGTATTGGCTTAACGCTTCTTGGGACTTGACAGCTTAGAAATTAGGGAGCTGAGCACTTCGAGACAACTGAATTGCATTACTGTTTCAAATTGTCGCTGTATTTTGAATAAACAGTCTCATGTATGCGTGTACGAAAGAACAGTTTAGAAATAATAAGTTTATTGTGTATATTTTAATAATATTATATTTTAAGGAAATATAGTTATCGCTCCAGGAAAGATACGTGAATCTGTGTATGTATGCATATGACTATGATAACTTCTTAACTAATATTATAAATGTAAATTTGAGTTTGTTTGTTTGTTACGTTTTTACCGATCATCATAAAATTTCGCATACACGTTATCAGGGGTAGAAAAAAGGATATAGGATACCGTTCATCTAGAAAAAGTGCTGTTCGTGAGTGGGCAAAAGCAAATAAAATTAAATGATAAAAGTGTAAGTTCATTTGTTAGTCTTTTCTTCTTGTCAATTATGTAATCATAATAAGCTTAACATATTATATTTACATACATAGAAATTTTCTATAATGTAACTGGGGCAATACTTTATTATTATTACGATTAAGATTTTGAAACACTTAAGATAAGATCAAATTGACTTTAATCAAGCTAAAGGGTTTAAAATTTGACTGAAGTTTGATCATTCTGATATTAGTTAGATAGTCTACCTCTTTTGTGTGCAGAGTGCAGTCCATAACTCTTGTTTTTTTATAAACATACAGACCTATGCCCAGATTGATTATTTATACATTATTATATTTACGTAAACAAGCAGCAATAGCCTAGTGGGAGACCGTGGGCCTGCCACGCTGTGGTCTCAAGTTCGAACCCAAGGCGCGCGACTCTGACTTTTCTAGGTTTAGTGCGTAATAAATAGTTAATTATTGCTTTAAGGTAAATATCGTGAGAAAACCTAAGATATGTGAAGTCTGTCAACTTGCACTGGGACAGAGTGGTGGACTATGACCTAATCCTTCTCACACAGAAGATGCACATGCTTAGCAGTGCGACAGTTTAATACAGGGCTGATAGTATGTATATAATATATTATATATACATGTGTAGATACAAATGAGTAAATGAACGGGCAGGATTTAGAAAAGTCGAAGAGTTTTACAAATTAATAGTCTTTCTGGGGATAAAACGCACAGAGAAACATGGAGCGAACTCATAAATTGTAAGACCGACAGCTAGAACAAATATAACGATTTTGAGATACTCTCTTGTCCTTCTACCAAATAGACGTGGCTAATTTGGCCTAATGCCGCCTCACCCTCGTCTGCATTAACCATTAACTTGTGACATGCCTAATTCGCTAAGTGCTATGGTCAGCCTTGGGATGCGGTAGTACTGCCCGCGGAATAATTACTTTTAAATACAATGTAAACCTGTTGTGGCGCTTACACTAGATTAATGCGGCTTTTAATGAGTCGTTAACGTTTTGTAAATGGGTAAATCAAATTAAATGTACAGTGTTCTCTTCGTTCAACAGTTTGTTCAGTAATGAAACGACGTTTAGTAAAAATACGCGGTATTTAAGGTATGTCTTTGAATAACGGAAATTTAAAAGATGAAGTCTGTGTTTTGGGATACGAATCGATTTTGCTGGAAACTTTAGAAATTATAGATAATATTATTTGGCTACGAGTACTGATATCTCCAATGTAAGCTTCTTATTTGTTCAGCAATGTTCATATAAAATAGCAATTAAACAATGAAGCAGCTATTTACTTGAAAATCAATCCACTTTGTACACAAACAGAGAAATAAATCTAAATAGCTTTTAATATCGTAACGGTATTACACTTTTTTACCTACATATAAATTATAAAGCGAATATTTCTGCTATATCTATTAGCCTAGTATACCTACCTACTATGTTTTGATTTTATCACTAAACCAATATTATTTTGAAATTTGGATCGAATTGACATACACATTTGCAAGTAAAATTAATTACGGTTTCTTCATTTTACTTGCAAATGTTTATTAATATAAACCATCATATTTGACATGGCTCGAAGCGGAGGTAATGCTAAAGTATATGATGGGTCTTACACTCAGTATGTACATAAAATAATAAATTCGCGTCTATTGTTCAGTCTTCGTCTATGTGCAAAAATGTCTTAACTGATTTATACATATTATATTGTAATTAAAATAAATTAAAGTAGTATGATATGAATACCAATACTATTTGCAGAATTTTAAAACTAGAAACTAGAACTAATTTTAATATTTTGTCCCAAATCATCAACACCAGTATAAAAGTAATAATTTTTTAACCTGGCTAAATACAGTATCCAAACTGACAACTGTAATGCACTGCTTACATAAAATGATACGACTTGCCAGCATATAAAACACTCTACATATTATACGTTCTAATAAGGTTTTTAATTTACTTTCAATAAAAGGTTAACACTACGGACAAAGAGTACATTTGTTTAGGTGAGTATTGTAGCGTTTGTAATGAAGTCACTAACAAAGTGAAACGTTTTCTTAAATTTATAATTAACCATATTGTTCTATTAAGTACATACAAATGATGCAATATTATGGCTGAAAAAGGATATGACTTCTTCAAAATGGAAAATGCCGATTAGACTGTCAAGTTCAGAAGGCTATATTCAAATTAAATTCAAAGCATTGCATCACATCTAAAATTAAAAGATAATAATAATAATAATAATAATAATAATAATAATATTCTACCACATACACACAACACCATCTAGCCCAAACTAAGCAGAGCTTGTACTATGGGTACTAGACAATGGATAAACATACATATATACTTTTTTTTTTTTTGTAAATACATACATATTATACATAGAAACACCCAGACCAAGACAAACATCCATGTTCATGCACACAAATGTTTGACTTGTGCGGGAATCGAACCCGCGACCTCAGGCGTGGCAGTCGGTTACACTAACCACTACGCCATCGAGTCGTCATAAATAAATAAATAAATAAGATAAATAAAAAATAATATTAATACCAACATTTGATTTGGTTTGTTATATAAATATCCTATCAAACTCCTAACAAGAAAGTTGTAAAACTTAATTCGTCGGTCACATTTAAAGGAGGCATTCTGTCTCCGCTTACAATAGAACCACACCCCTTAACGGATCGTAGAAATGACCAAAATGTATTACCCTATTAACTGGACCACCTTTGTTTAACTAAATCTGGGGGCTTGAGTCAAGTTTAAATTATTTATTCAGCCGTAAAGGTCAGCAACAAATGTCTTTGGAAGGCTGGGACGTCGCGTGAGGCTTTCGGGGCTCAAATAACAATGTTTGAATTTTAAATAAGATAAGTGGACCCAATTGTTCGTACTATGAATTGGAGTCATATTGTTCAATAGAAAATCCAATCATAATATGAATTGAGCTCCTAAATCAATTTTAACATTGAGAAAGGGTCTTCAACAAAGTATTATGAAAATGTATTTTTTATATCTTTGCTGTGGGGCTCGCAATCATTGAACTACAGTATAGTAAATCTACTACAGATTTCAATTAAATATCGGCATTCTGATAAAAGATCATAATATTCACAGGCATTTAAATATTTAAAACCAATAATACCGAACATAAAATTGATAATACTTAATCTCTCTAAATATTGTGGTCAATTTTGTTTACGACGACTTTTTAAAAGAATAGCAGGTAACATTTATGAATATAGTACCAAAACCGGACAAAAATTGTTTAATTTTAATACAATAACGTCCTTATAGGTGACACCATATGTATTCTTGTAAACTCTTTAAGGTAGGATTGTGATATTAATTAACAGTGGCCTCATGTTTATAGTGCAATGCATGGAAATGCAATTAGATCTTAATACGAATAGTTTATTAATTACCCTACCATCGTTTAGTACTCCCCTAATATTTATAAGGCAGGCCCCTAACATTTTTATTTGCAGTAGGAGGCAATAACACCGGTTTGTGCATGCAGAGTGAATTCAATACACTTTATTTTTTTAGGGTTGAATGCTTCCTATAGTAGCAGCGGTTGAATAGCGTTATGCTTTCAGCATTTTTGGGCGTTACTTCAAAGGGGACGACGTCGTTAACTCTTAGCACTTGTTCTGTATTAGGGGAGACGGTAACAAGATGAATATGCGACACAATTATATACATAGTTATTTTTTCATGTAATTGTCGTAAACTTTGGTGCCACGTAATAAAAACCTATTTGGAACGCAGTTCCAGGCTCCGTGCTATCCGACGTTCGTGTCGTTTTAGCCGACCCAAATTTCGAACGTGAGACCTCATGTACAGCCGTTGCATATATTATTACCGAGCTATCAAAGTATCTGGTTAATATTATAGCATATGGTACCGATACTTTCTACCTTTATACCAATAATCTCAGAATTAGGTGCAGTAAGTATTCGCATGGCAAAGTATACATATACAACATGTCACAGATATAAGGCACAACCTCAAACACCCCAATTAGATTATTTAATCGTAATAATAATATAATCATTAAAATATTACTTTAATGTACTTAAATATTTTAATTTAACGAATTAGTTCTCCTTATTGTGCGCGGATAGTATGGGCACAGATAATATAATACTATACTGCATACAGTATAGTATTATATATACCCATAGGTATATTACAATAAATCTAACATTATTGCCTTTATTGCATCAAAAGCCTTATTGCCTTAAATTATGATACATTTTCATTTCAGATGTTTAATAAATGGGTAAATATAATTTAATTCGTTTTAATTATTCTAGAGAAAAAATTACCTATATTAAAAATTGCTGCAATTGATTCTTTAGCCGATTTTGAACAAACTACTTTTAGGGTGTGCGTTATTATGTTACATGTTGTATATTGTCAGTCTCCTCTAAATCTCAAGGACTTTATCTTGGGATCTAAAATAAATTAGTTTAAAAGTGATAAGAGGTATGATATTCATAATGGAAAAGTAAGATTCGTTTCAAAATCCTTCAATGAACGAATGAATACAACGGTAATCCTGACATAACAATTATTATGTTCAATACATTTTTATTATCAGCCTCGATGACATAGTGGTTAGTGTAACCGACTGCCATGCCTGAGATCGCGAGTTCGATTCCCGCACAAGTCAAACATTTGTGTGCATGAACATGGATGTTTGTCTTGGTCTGGGTGTTTCTATGTATAATAAATATACAGTAAGTAAATATTTACAAAAAAAAAAGTATATACATATGTATATTTATCCATTGTCTACTACCCATAGTACAATCTCTGCTTAGTTTGGGCTAGATGGTGTTGTGTGTATGTGGTAGAATATTATTATTTTTATTATTATTATTATTATTTGTTGTATTTGTGTTGTTTTAATAACTGTATTAAACGTTATATGTAAAAGTTGTCTATCTCTTATTAAAAAGCTTTGCAATATCTAAGGCCGAAGAAACAATAATGTTGATGAAGATTGTTAAAAAGTTATGTCGACTCGTAATATTTTCTTGTGTTTTATACTGGATGTAACTCTGATAATGTCGCTCTTAGCAACTCGTTAATTTTATACTAGCAGTGGGTTACACCTTTCCCTCTATAGTATATGGAAGTTTGGATCTAATAGATCCATTCCGAGTTGTCTTTTATGGCTCTTGTGCATGTTGCGGCTAACATATAGAATTGTACAAATTGTACAGTTATATGCATTGTATAAATAAACAGCGATATAGCAAAATGAGTTACTAACTGGCCATATAAAGAAAGAATAGGATCCAGATCGCACAAAATAGGGTAAATTTAAGAAGGAAGAGAAAGGCGTTGCCTTGCAGTGAGACAGCAGTTAAGCTTAATTTATATTAATAATAATCATTTTGATGCAAGTGTAAGTATCATCCTATCTCTGGAGCCTAAACCAACGTGGCTTGAACTAAGTTCGCGATTCCGATGGTTCTACACATATATTTGTATATTTAAATGCATAAAAAAAGAGAAATATTAATTTAATTAAAAAGGAATAATAATATACAGAGTGGCTGGTTAAACATTGTAAAATAAAATAAAATTTGTATGATATATCCATAAAATGTGGACACTGCGCGGGTCGCACACAGCTGTGCGCGCCGCGCTACCGAGGCTAATGACCTTTGATAAGAAAAGGACGGTCGGGGGTGCAAATTTGGGAGAGTGCGGGGTGCGGTAGGGAGAGGCGGGGGCGGAGGTTTTGGTTACTGTACTGAGTCGTTTCGTGGAATAACGGGCATTACCAAGGTCGCACAGCCAATCGGCTCATCGTTTATAACACAGCTGTGGTATATGCAAAGAGTGTCAACACATTAAGTTTTTATTGGATAGCTAGGTAAAATTTAAAGTACCTATTTTTTTTAGATATTCTGGTCCAGAATCGGGCACTGAATACCCTCCTTCAATATGTCCTTCGATACTTTTGCGTTGCGTCGTCGTCTTTGCGTCCTTCATATCTGTGATGTAAATCACATTTGTGGTACCTACTTCTTTTAACTTTTCATTAATAATACACAATCATTCATATTTACAGCATTAAGTAAGGACGACACTGTTTATACTGGATCACTAAAACTAAGTTGCTCACCTACAAAGTTGTTTTATGCAATGCTTAATAACTCTACTAAGCCATATGTATGCAAAAACACACTAACCAAGTAATATTTTCTCGTCTATTATTCACGACGGCTAGGAGACTGGCAGGAACTAGCAAACTAGATAAGTTTTAAAAGGACGAACTTAGATGGATCTTGACTGCATAATGACAAAGATTAAAAGTTGTTGATTGTGAAAATTCAAAGAGTTTCGGTTGGGGCCGGTAGCTATTAGTATAATCCTCTGTCGAGCGAAGTACCTACTCTTCATAAATAAGGATTACGCCAATATAAGCTCTCTAAAGTGTTCGATCGGTTAAACCGGTAAGGGACAAACCGACGTAACGATTATTACATTTTTTATACGTTTTTAAAGTATATTATAAACGTTTACCAATATATTGTGATAATGTTAAGTGTTCCTTGTAATAGAGTATTGTTTATAATTACTACTAACTTAGAGTAATTATAGACTAGAGTAAACATCTATCAATACGTTAAACGTATGGTTAAAGTTAAAAGGCTGGGAAATGGGAAGGCTATGTTATGATCATTAGTAGATTAAATCGATATAGAGAGCAATACAATTTAATGGTCTTGCTTTCTAGTGGTAGTTGGAATAACAAGTCAGATATTGAGGTCAGTGGTGTGTTTTGTAGGCAGCCTATGCCCGGCAGTGGACTCTTATGACCCGAAGTAACGCTTGTCTTGGTTTGACATATTCGCAAACGCGGACTTTACTTCTGTAAATTATGATATACATAATGCAAAATCTAAAAACATATTTAGGTCATACTTAACCTTTAAGTATGGACATAATTTTTTTATAACACTTGCCTGGACGTGTAGTCTTACAGGCTCCTATATTACCACTTGCTTTTTTTAAATATAATAATTCCAAATTGCTTCAAAACTATATCTAAATGAATTATCAGGTATCTAAAAACAATAATTTTGATTATAGTTATGTTTTTAGCAATTAATATATTCTATACTAATAAATATAGAAAATTAAGCTTTTTATCTTGAATAATAATAATAAATATCCTTATATATTTTATATATAATAATATATAAGGAACCAAAAAATATAAAATGCACTTCCGATAACAAAAAACAAAAATTCTGACAACTGACTTTATAAGCTAAATTATTTGCAGTCGTTGCACAAGGGACCTAAACATTGTAGGCACACTGGTTTGCTATACCTAATGCACACATGGGTGGTAATTCTGTACTATGTTGAGGGACAAAGTCTGCATCGTCTTCTAGTTCTCTGCATGACTGCTGGTGCCGGGACATCAACCATATCTTCACCTAAAACTCGAGTAATTGTTGAAAATTTGGAATATAGCAGCCTGATCGTTCTTGAAGGTCCTGCCACTCATTTTCATCTTCATCCTCGTTGCTTTCATGTTGGTGTATCAATTACAACTCGTATATCAAAAACTGTTTAATATCCTCCTCATTATCTGACTTAACTGAAGCCAGCAACAGTGCATTGAATTTTTCCTCGAAAGATGCATCGGTTACTGGTAATAATTTTTTGCCGGCGGTTGAAGTAAACTTTGGTATTGTCGTTTTGAACGAGAACGACTTGCTTTACTATTTTCTGCCATATTTTATTTAATTTACACGAAAATCAATACAAACACGAAACCTTTAAAATATAATTTTATATGACAACCATGGACGTATAGCCTGACAGGCTCCAACCAATTTTTCAATAAGTATTACTCACGTGTTTTGCATCCAGCGACGCAACCTCCAACCTTACTGGTCATTTTGATTCTAGAACTGAAGTTACTGAGCCGTTGAGCCGCTGAGGTCGCGGCTAGCAAAGGGAACTATACGAAACTAAGAAATCAAAATATTTGTCTAGCCTGTTAAAGGTTAAATACCTATTCAAAGCGTAATTGTGAAAGCATTCAATTTAATGTTTTGATGACGAAACTGAGTCAACATAATTAAAAAATAAACTCGAGTTGAAACTTTTTAGATTCACTTTGTTTCTTTTAAATAAAGGGTCTTACTGACCCGTTATGGTGCCATGGTGTTTATGTCGGTAAAGAGATATTTTGGTAACACTCTTGCACAATGACCCCAATGACCCAAAAGGGATAATTAACACAGGCTGCCGTCTATCAATAACAGATTAGCATGTAAAAGCCAATGGCCTAATGGTTCGTGTGTGTCGGTAATTGGGCCATAAATTCTACTGGAACATGGCTATGTAGGACTGTCGTTGTAAAATTTTCAATAATACCTAATCAATATATTTTATGTTCGATGTTATTTAAATATATATTTCTCGTACATAGTGTAGACAAAGAGAGACATAATTATGAGCACTTCGAGAATGTTCAGAGAAAGTATAAGTAACTGAATATGTGCATTGGTGACTGTAATTGCAAAAGTGTTTGCAATCGTGAGAAACCACATTTTGATGCCCAAGTCGGTCAAATTGGGGTAATTTTACGGCAAACCTTCTTTCTTATCTTCGTCTTTGTTTTCAGAAAAGGAAATACGATAAGAGTACGTTGTTACCACGTTGCTCGATCCTGTTTCAATCACATCTCAAATGGAACTACGGTTTTCCTTATTTCAGTGCCCGCTGTATTTTCAGTCAGTGCTTAGATATTTACCATGGCTATCACATCTAACGACCCGTTTTAACAAAAATCCTAACTAATATTATAAATGCGAATGTTGTTTGTTAAGATTACACGCTTTAACTACTCAACCGATCCTCATAAAATTTCGCATACACGTTGTCAAGAGAACAGAAAGGACATTCATCTAGAAGAAAATACGTTTACTAAGTTCGAGCACACCTAATGACATGTATTGTGCACTTTTAAATGCCGTACATGATGAATTTCAAAAAGCATGCCGAATAAAAAACGTTACTGTAAATTGTAAATTAATATTTAGGGATTGGCCCACGTATGGTATTAGGCGCAGTAGAGATGTTTTGTACGAACTGTATGAAAAAAAGTCCTATACATCAAACCCAGATTATCATAAATATGTTAGAAACTACTCTAAAATATTTAAAAAGGTTTGCATGCAAGCAAAAGCGGCTTACATTAGTGAACAAATAAAAAAAGCCGACAATAAGGTTAAAATGACTTGGAAAATTATAAATAAAGAAACTGGTAGTGGGAAGTCTATAGATAGTGATATTCACTTGAAAATTGGAAATGACATAGTATTTGACAAGACAACAGTTGCTAATTATTTAGAGAACTTCTTTACGAATATTCCCATAGAAACTACTAAATGTCTTCAATCATCTCCTGCAGCAGCTGAGAAACTTTTTAAAGATAATGTTAAAATGACTAATTGTATACACTCTTCCTTTGTATTCAGATCGATTTCATCCATTGATATATTAAATGCGTTCCGATCCTTGTCTATAAAAAAAACTGAAGATATATGGGGACTGTCGGTAAAAGCTATTCAGGCTATTATCGTAAATGTTGCTCCAATTTTGGCAACAATATTTAATTCCTGTATTAGCGATGGTATTTTTCCGGACCTGATGAAATATAGTAAAATTGTTCCCATTTTTAAAGCAGGTTGCTCTAAAGATGCATCCAATTATAGGCCAATATCCGTGCTACCAACCCTAAGTAAAATATTTGAAAAAATAATTCTAAACCAGATGTTGATTTATTTTAACAACACCGGGCTTCTCTACAAAAACCAGTATGGATTCACGAAGGGACGATCTACTGAAGATGCTGGGTCCACCCTAATTAAAATAATACTAGAGGCCTGGGAAGATCGGCATGATGCGATAGGAGTATTTTGTGATCTATCCAAGGCGTTCGACTGTGTAGACCATCAGACACTCGTTTTAAAGTTAAAGCTATATGGTATTCAAGGTATATCTCTTGACCTTCTGAATTCATACTTGTCAAACCGCGAACAAAAAGTGGCCTTAGAAAATATTATTTCTAAAGGCTCTCAAGTAAAGATGGGCGTACCACAAGGCTCAATTTTGGGCCCGTTCCTATTTTTAGTATACATAAACGACCTCGCATACATAGTGAATGAGTCTATGGCGAACATAGTCTTATTTGCTGACGATACATATC
Organism: Catocala fraxini; assembly: GCA_930367265.1. Classification (NCBI taxonomy): domain Eukaryota; kingdom Metazoa; phylum Arthropoda; class Insecta; order Lepidoptera; family Erebidae; genus Catocala; species Catocala fraxini. The sequence continues at coordinate 15,494,727 of OV884041.1, forward strand.
TTTAAAGTAAATAGAAAGGATAGGGATCTCGTGCAACCTAACGCTACTTTAGATGCTATAGTTAAATGGTTTTCTGCTAACAATCTTCTTCTAAATTCAGGTAAAACCAAATGTATTAAATTTACAACACCTAACGTTACACAAATAGACTCCACTATTAATCTAGACGGAAAATTGCTGGACCTCGTTCCGTCAACTGTTTTCCTAGGAATTACGGTAGACTCTAAATTGCAATGGGGGCCCCATATACAGGCTCTTGCAAGTAAATTGAGTTCAGCAGCTTATGCCGTTAGACGAATAAGACAGTTGACTGATATTGAGACTGCTAGGCTAGTGTATTTTGCATATTTTCATAGTATTATGTCTTATGGCATTTTACTATGGGGGTCTGCGGCAGATGTCGAAACTATATTTATTCTACAAAAAAGAGCTGTTCGCGCCATTTATAACCTAGGCGGTCGTGATTCACTCCGAGAATTATTCAAGAAGATAAATATTCTTACGCTGCCATCATTATATATTCTCACGAACATCATGTATATTCGCAAAAACATCTTGCTCTATATCAAGAAAAGTGACGTCCACAGCCTAAATACTCGCAATAAACACAAACTTATGGTACCGGGATTTAGACTTAGCAGAACTAGTAAAAGTTTTATTGGAAATAGTATTAGATTCTATAATAAAATCCCATCCCACATTAGTGAATTACCCGTCAAAAAGTTTAAAGAGATAGTGAAACGCACTCTACTCTCCAAAGCATACTATAGCACGAAACAATATATGGACGATAAAAATGCTTGGTCTTCGGCCCCCCCCTGCATACGGCAATGATTTTTTTGTATGTTCATTTATGTTATTCTCAACTATGTCCTTTTAAATAATTGCATTTCCTCGGCCTACTGACAAATAATATATCAATTTCATGTTGTATAATTAAGATTATATACTTCATATTAAAATAATAAAATGTTTGTAAAGGTGTGAGCACGATGTTGGCCCTGGTGTAGGAAATTTATTACATTTAATTTAATTCACTTTTGGAACTGACACCTAGCTTTTGACGTTTTAAAAGTGCTTGTTACTCAGGCCTATTTGAAATAAAAAAATTTGACTTTGACTTTGACTTTGACTTAACCTAACCGAACCTCACACGAGCGAAGACGCGCATGTAAAATCTAGTATAGTCATAAATAAATCCAAAAACAACTAATACATGCAAATTGCACGTACTGCCGTATTTTCTCTAGGTATTAGCAGTAGTACGCACTGCGCATGCACCGAATATATTGGCCAGGTGTTCTCAAAGGAGTTGGCAAGTCGGCCTGCAACTTCGTTGCGTCTCGTCAATGGGGCAAATTGCGGGCTAACACAGTCAAGGCACGTCCAAGACGACCTACTCATTGGTGCCAAGCTTGTTTATAATTTACAACTTTTGATTACTATTTGCATTATCTACTGTGCATGTGTGGTTACTAGTCTAATTTATACTCTATAGTTTATAATATAGGTATGTGTAGAAAGTTGTTACAACTAAGTCTTGGTGTTGTGGCTCAGGCTCAGGCTTACCACAATTATAAATGTTGGTTTTTGTTAGTAACAAAGCACTCTTTACCAATAATTTCACCGTCTTGATATCTTAGTATGGTTTGCCAGATGTCTAAGCTGTCGTGTCGTAATAATATGGAAAATGGTTTAAATTTCAAAAACGTGTTAGTTTCATTTAACGTAAATTTTATGTCGCACTTTATTACACTGGATTCGACTTTCTCTTTACTGCTATAAGCGGTACATACCCTAAATTTATTTGGTTAGCGTTCATTGAAAATTTTAGAATTTCGTGTTTAAAACCTTTGCAAACATTATTTAGTCAATAAACCGAATTTCAGCAACAAATGCAAAGTTAGGAACAAAATTTTAGTTCACAATATTCTCGGCTGCCTTTGTATTGAAACAAAAAGCTTACTTGTATAGCTAGACAAATTGACGTAAACCCAGGCTCAATTAGTGATAATATATTTACACGCGATAACAGCGCATACCTATATACCTGTATATACCTGTTTAAACAATAAAGGAAAGGGACTCCAGTTTCATGTGAAATTAATATACTCATATATTTACACTACTTTATGTCAATCTGTCATGTATTTTGTTACACAAACTCTATTTGTAGGTATCAGACTATATATCCATCGCTGAAATATCTAAAATTCACGTTATGCTTACAATAAAATCAGGGCAATTTTAACCAAAAGGCAACGCTACCAGAGAAATGTTCAAACACGGCGATAACACGGTTAATACTTTTAGGCAGAGACGTAAATAACGAAAAAAGGTATATTATGAACCCGACAAAATTCGAAGAAAATAAAAACAAATAAGGAGTTCCTTAGTCGGCCATTTAATTTCATGAAAGCAGACGCGTATTCTAATAAGCTGGAAACATTACTCGGGTTTATTGCACGTTTTCACTTAACTTCCAGTCGGTATTTCTCTTTGGTAGTCATTTCACCAAGCCATAGTCTAGCCAACGTGAATTATTTAGAATACGCCTTCCAAAGATAGAGCATTAAAATTTCATTCGGGAGACGTAACGGTTCTGAAGATCTCTTCACGTGAACTACGGCTAACATTGTGCGGGCTGTTGGATTGGAAGCCACACGTCATCGTGCTCGAGAACCGGCCCGATACAATTTGTTTCATTAAATTTAAATAAATAAAAGAATATTTGTCACTTTCATATTCGTTAGAGCAAGCTTGTTTTTAAATCCTCTTTTGGTGTACGAGAGAATTTTAAATCGAATATGATTCGTTCATTTTCATCATTCGCGTCAGTAATACTTTTATTAACATATTATTACAAAATAAATACGTTTACGAGTAAATCAAATGTGTGTCAATAGGACTCGCGACTCGATGCAACGCTTTTTCCTTTTATTTTGTCTGTGGTAGCCGCTATAGCAAAGTTGGTTTTAAACAATAAAACAAATCAAAGGATCTACCGTGGCACGACAATTCAAAGAGCGCTATTTTTATAAATGTTATATACAGCCTCGGTGACGCATTGATAGTGAAAGCGATTGCATTGCTGGATGTATCGGGTTCGCAGATCGAGCAAAGACGTGTCTGTCTGTCTGTTATTAATTACTAAGTATCACCACGAAGTCTGGAACTATGCCGATAGACAACAATATGACGACGTATGATAATGATATGTAAGACGTCTAAGTATTTCATGTATATGTGTCTATATATCTTTTTTTATAGATTACTAGCAATTTAGGTTTTTAATGCTTAGTATTCTTGTTAATCCTTCAGCCAAGCAAGACTTGTATTAGGAGTAGGTTCACGTCAGTGGTGCATTGCGTGGGACTCGAACCCGCGACCTCTCGCTCGTAAATCCAATACCTTATCCATTGTGCTACTGTCGCTTAAATATGTTTCACAATTTTTTTATGCACGTCAAGAGCAGGTACTTAATCACCACCAAACTACCTTAGCTGTCACTGAAATTATAGAAGAACGACGTCTTTACGTTGTGTAACAGGCAGACAAGCAAATAGTAAATGATATGCATTTACTTTAATTCCGATATAAATTTACAAAATGGAGTCTAGCTCCATCGTGCAATGAACTTTGCTGCGGTTAATAATACTCCGTCGTTTGTATAAATAATAGGGTAGAACATTGCTTAATGTCATAGTAAGTTTTCAATGTAAAGTCACTACTTGAAATTGTATTCTAGACTTGGCTTCAGACATCGTACTTTAGAAACTTGGTGATTATATTGTACAAAGTCTCTGCTAGGGATGTAACTAATACTGATTTTAGACGTTCGTGAACACAAAAGATAGTACGACCACATAAATGCAAATTTTAAACTGACTATGAAATATAAAAAAATATGTTGGCATATTGTTTATCAGTAGTTATAATTGTTATACTTTCAATATTAAAATTAAATTTGTAAGTCGTCTTACTTTAAACGCATGCTGGATTCACATCTAGTATGTCAATCAGATCTTGTAAATTATTACTATAAATTACTGCATGTGAGATTGGACATCAAATTTGTAAATTATAATAATAAAAAAAAACGGCTAAGAAAAATTGCTATACCATCATTTCATGAGTGTCGTGAAAAACTGCGAGGTCGTATTCATTTTATAGGCTTTTTAACTAAAAGACTCACCTTTTTACTGGACACTTTATGCATCCAAGGCTAATAATGCTTATACTATATTCGAGATTTCAAGATTTCATTTTATTCAAGATTCTACGTTTGCAAATATTTGTCACTAGATTTTGCATTTGCGGCTTCGCTCGTGTAAATGTAGGTTTGGTCAGGTTAGTAACAGTACTTTTATCTGTATGAATGGTACCCTATGTCCTTTTCAGTTCCTCTGACAATCTTTATGCGAAATTTCATCGTGATCGGTCAAGTAGTTAAGGCGTGAAAGCGTAACAAACAAACATACAAACTCACATTCGAATTTATAATATTAATTAGGTAGGATTTTGTTAATTACAATAGTACATCACTATTGTCTAGTAATGCACTATCACATGTTTTATCTGTATTACTATGTACTTACTTTGCATGCGACACAGTTTGACGGCGGGATTTAAAAGGCCGGCAACGCACTTGCGACTCCTCTGGTGCTGCGGGTGTCTATGGGCGGTGGTAATCGCTTACCATCAGGCGATCCGTCTGCACGTTTGCCACCTATAACATAAAAATAAAATAAAAAAAAACATCACGATACGAGTCATGGGATGGGAACAGTGATCAAAAACGTTGTTGAAAACACAAAGGACAGCTAGTCTTTTAATATTATACAAACATGTCTCACCTATTAAACTTTATATTACAGATTAATTCCAGACATTATCCTGTATAATTATGTCGAGCGGAACCTTTATAATCAAATTAACCTTATTGAGTAGCCTTGACGTTGTATGAAAGTAGTTTACTTATTAATTATTAAGTCATTGTTATTAATCGTACGCGGCTACTTTGTGGAATGGGAAAATGAGGACATTTCGTTCATTAATTAATTGGACATTTAAAATTACTTTCTACTTTTGTTAGTGGCTGTATACAATTAGACAAATGGTCACACTGTTTTGAAAGAGATAATAAATAATTATTAGTTACCTTGAAGGAACTATATGCTTGTGTGATCTAGTCAAGTCTTTTTTGCCTGAGAGGTAAGCATAGGTGTAACCGGCTATTTCACCGGCTATATTTTTAGGTTCTTCGGAAGTTCTGAGTTCATATGCTACGCAAAGCTGATGCTAAAGCGTCATCCTACTTCTTCAAACAGGTAAAATACCGTAATTAGGATGCATGAATACATTACAACACCCTATTACGTACCAATCTACCCCCAAATTCAACAACTACGTCATACGTTGGTTATTTTGTACACCATATCTTTGCTTTTACTAAATAGAATTTTATGAAATGTCCGCTCGGTTTTTAAGTTAAAACTTAGCTAACAGACTGCCACCGTTTACCAGTTTTATGTGACGCGGTTATATGTACAAAGACAAACAAAAATTTAAAAGACCATGATTTTGGGTTCAGGCTCCTCTAAATAGTCAACCAATTATAATTACTTTGATAATATCGTTGATGTATGTACAAACAGATCCTAGTTACAGTTGTATACTACTGTATGTAGATGACGAATATAAATATATTTAACGAAATGTAATAACTCTTCGCAGAGTTTACAGGTGTGGAATAATATTAGTCTGAATGTAATAGATATAATAATTTCATATCACGTAGTCGGTAATCCAATATATGTACCTATATTCTACAATTATCTTACAGAAATATATGTATTATATGATATTTCTATTATGCTCTACAATAAACATTATGAAATGTTATAATACCTATGATATTAATACGAAATTCGATTATGATTTACATCATATGAGGTAAATAAATTAACTTGGAGTGAAGTACTGGATTATAAAAATACAGACGTAACGCAAGCATGATAAGGGTATTAGTAACCAATTTGTAGGGGTATTAAATTAGGTTTAATAATTTCGTTTCATCATTTTTAGATTACTTCATTAAGCTGTATATTAGGTTGGAGCATTAGGAATTATTGTTAATGCCTAATGCGTATACTTTTAGTTTTAGATATATGGCGCGTTCTAGATTGGACATGGCGAATTTGTACATACATACATACATAGATTCACTCCTGTTTCCCAGAGGGGTAGGCAGAGACTACGGATTTCCATTTGCTACGACCCTGACACACTTCTCTGGCTTCATTCACTTTCATCACATTCCTCATACACGCCCGTCGGTTCAAGGTGCTCTTAACCTGGCCTTTGTCCAGTACGCCTCCGAACTGATCAAGAAATGTTCGCCTAGGTCTTCCTATTGCGACTGTTCCATTCACACTAGCCTTATAAACTTTCTTAGTCAGTCTTTCCTCGTCCATTCTTTCTACATGCCCAAACCAGCTTAACATACCCTTTTCTATTCTCGTCACTATATCCACTTTCATGCCGCATCTCTCTCTAATCACACTATTCCTTATTCTATCTTTCAGAGTCATACCACATATATTTCTCAGCGCTCTCATTTCTACAGCATTTATTCTGCTCTCATGCTTCTTTTGCCATACCCAACTTTCACTTCCATACATAAGTGTGGGCACTAATAGTCGTCTATGAACAGCCAAACGTGCCTTTTCGGAAACATTTCGACTGTTCATAAAAGCGCGTAAAGCTCCATTGACTTTGTTGCCCGCAATCGTTCTCCTTTCAATATCGCCCTCATGTTTACATGTATTACACCGAATATAAATATTAGGCCGATTGCCTGTCAAAATTTTTACTTAATCGATTATTCGGGTTAAATGATTCTTCTACCTAAAAAATAGACGTCTGCAGTTGTTTACGCAAATCTAGTGAATTGGTGTCGGACTGGTTTAACTATATGCCAAATATGAAACGAGTATTCGAGTCATCTTTACTATAGATGCCAGTCAATTTAAGATCGTTAATGTATTTATTTTATAAACAATACCTGTAGCCACAGCTTGTGAAATAGTATAAGTGCTACGTTTATGTGATTCACAAATAAATGGTTTCGTGTGTGGATGTTATTCGTGTCCGTTTTTTTATTGATCGTAATCTATCTTCAGGACCCGAGTAGATAGGGATTCGGGGGGGCGAACTACGGGTCTCCCCCTTAGGACCAGGGTACTGCGGATTCAGGAAGTCCACTGCGCCTCGAAAGGCGTGTCCTATCGACCGCTGACTAGAGAGCGCGGTGCCTGACATTGAGGTTGGACTTGCAGGGGCTATGTGGTTAGCCGCAGAGGACGACATGTTTGTTGCTCGGCAAGCATGTGGCGTTCGAGCGTCGGACTCATGGGCGGCTAATGCGAACCAGTCAGTCGCGCGAGGCACGGAGTTGTCTTTAGCGATGTGGCGGCGTGGTTTCACTGCCACAATAGCATCTCGGGTGCTTGCCTGCTCAGCAAGTAAGAGTCATAGCTAGAGTGACTCGGGCCACACCCGGCTTGTAGGCCTATTTGGGTAGGCGTATGGATGTACGTCGGGAAGTGAGCGTGCCTTGTACAGCTTCGGTACCATACTGGAGATATGGAAGGCGGTTCTCCGTCGGCTTCAGCGAGGTTTTCGTTAGCAACTCCCAGAGTTGCAAGTGGTGAGCGGCTTTATTGCTCCGGCACCTATGAATACCTAGAATAGGTAGTGCCACTTGGGCACGAGGTAGCTCGCTTATGAGAACCGGATCTCTGGAGTTAGGTTGGAGAAATCGAGGTTTGGGGACAAGACCTGTCTATAACAGGTCCCGGAAGGTGCTCTCGGGCGCTGGAAGATACAGCGGCTTCCACTATTATAACCTAATGGTTGATGTAGGGGAACGCTATATTATAAACTGGACTAGTCGTAAAGAGAGAGAGGATGATCGTAAAGTACCCTATTGATACAGAAATTATTTCTAATGCGAAAATGTCATAACAAAACAATAAAGCAATCTTATAAGCGGTTCTGGTACTTTTACTGGTACTACATTTATAATAAAAAATGTTAATATTTTATTCTTTAAAATAACAACTATATTATTTTAAAGTATAAAATATAAACAGCGTGTATATACATACATAATTATATTAAGTCCTTCCTGGTGTAATATCTTACGGCCCATAGAAATATAATACAGCATTATTTAGGCAAACATACACGCTTATCGAGTGTCTAAATGGCAGGTAGGCTGTCACCCCGCTGACCTTTGTCACGAGGTGACAGGCGATACAAAGGGCTCGATACATTAGAACCTAAACGTCTCCCCTGGACAGTTACAACGATCGATTCTATTTTGTTTTTGGTGACTTTAACTCTATAGTTTGACTGCATGGATTAGTTATTTAAATTGTCGCTTCATTGTTGCCGCAACGCTGAGTGGTGTGAGTTCGATCTCCATACAAGACTTAAAATTTGTGCGATATACACATATAGTTGGGTGATCTTATTGTCTGTTGTTTGAATGTTTTAAAGTTTCCCCCGACACAGGATTTATTCTTAGTGGGAGTCATCCTCATGCCCTGGTCCCAATTTAATCAGTGGGAATAATCTTTATTAAAATTAAATAAATAAATGCGTGTTACGAAACCTATTAAAACTATTGTGGAATAGTTTTATTACAAAACCTAAGAGAAAAAAGCGGCAGTAGACCAATAGACAAGAAAAGTCATGGTTTTGAATTCCACCTATTGCGCTTCTAAAACAAATACTGGCAAATTATCTGGAGGGGATCGCGTGGCGAATACAAATTAAAAGACAAAAGCAGTCAGAGACTCCACTACGATGTTTATCATTCAAATTTAGTTATGTACCAAATAATAACCCACAATCAGGGCCTTCGTAGCGATATTTTATTACAACTAATCCAAAACATACAATAAATTGTTTTTGAAGTTATTTTCGCAACAAAAACGTACATGGTCATACATTTTAGGCGGCCATCTTTTTGTTTAACGTACACGTAACTGGCGAGCTGTGCCAGTTATGACAACGACTTGGCACCGGACCCGCGTAATATATGCCATGTTGCCATGAATTCAATGCACTGTGCCGTTAACGTTATAGGCGGGTTTGATGTGCCAGAAGCAAGGCTTTTTGTGCTTCATGTATTTGGTGTATACATATGTGGCGTTACGTCGATATCCTCCAAGGATGGAGGTGAAAGAGCAGAGGCATACAACACCTACGTATTGTTCGTTATGATTTTACTTCTAACATTTTAGAGGCTAGACTTCGTTCTGCTACTAGGGATGTCTAAGAAACGATTTTAGTTAATTTTTGTGACACATGCGGCCATACACCAGTCTGACAGTTCCTTTTTATAATCTTTCATGTATTTGATGTATACATACATAGCCTTACGTCTATATCCTCAAGGGTTAGGCAAAGGCATACTGAACCTACATTTCACTAGATATGATTTAAGATCTCACGTCATAGAGGCGGACCAATTCGCCTCTCGAATTTAATGCTAGACTTCATACTGGTACTGGAATGACCAACCAATCAATGAATACATGTTAATCAATTATACGGCCACGCGACTGGCAGATAGTTGCTACTTATAATCAGTCAAAACTGGGGTACACAATGTCACCAGTTCTATTAGTATTAGTTTACCTTATTAGTTACCCTAAGCACGAATTATGCAGTCAGAAATTACTCAACATTTGTATGTTAACTTCTATCAACATCTTAATCTATTTATTTTCCAAACCAAAAACTTTTCTATCGTAATCCGCTTTAGTATGGCTTGAAATCGACATCGCAGGCGTTCCCCGGATGCGATTCGAGATTATCCATTTCCTCCCGATAAGTGAGAAGTTTTCCTCTACAAGATTAAATATTGCAGCCCTTGGCACCCTGTGGCGTGAGTAATGTACTGTCACTAAACTCATGCATGGGAAAAGACGTAAAAAACAACGAAGAAACTCACACCGGTTCATGTTTTAACCTAGGTATATAAGTTTGTAGATAGGTGTGTTTCGTCGATTTCAGCGTAATCTATAAAGATAGTTGATTGGCCAGACTCGTTTTGAATAGCATTGTTAAACGAATGCCTCATTATATTCCTGTTAAGATTAGTTCGTTGTCAAAATGTCCGCCATAGCTATATGATAATAAATTAGTTGCAAGCATCGATATCGCTAGCTTTCTCTCGAATAAAGTACCACAGCTAATTTATAAGTAATTGTTGAGAAAACTGTTGTCGTTTATTGGTTATATTTACATACTATGTTTTTTGTAAGTTACTTAATAATATATCGTCTAACTATAATTTCATTGGTATCAACCAATTCAACAACAGTCGCTATTGAAATTAAACTTTTTTATACAGATTTTATCGCGTTGCTTATTTAACACTTTATAACATAATTTTGATACACTTTATTACATAACTGTTACAATACTACTACTATTAAGCTTTACTATTTTTTAAGCTAATTAAATTATTAAAACTATTTGTTTTTAATTTACACTTTCCTCAACGGGTCGATATATAATTACTGCACAAGAAAAGCATTCTCTATTATCTTTGCAATCAGAACGATATGTCGTGACTTATTGCGTATTTTAAGGGTTGCCAACCAAATATCAGCAATTCATCACTGTAGCATTGAGACGTAGGAGAGAGTGAAATGTGGCTTAAACGATTGTTCGCACGCTCTCTCATTATTTTTCTTAGTGTTTTGCTAGTATTATCGTTAACATAATACGAATACCATGGTATAAAAATCTTAACGCCAGCTGAGATCAAATTTCTCCATAAGAAAAACATTTCCTATTTTAATTCCAATACATTACTCCGCTCAATGTGTCCCATGTGATACCCCGCTGACTTAGAAAGTGCGCCTCGAAAGAAAGTCCCGTAAAATAATGGTGAAACTACCTCTTTAAGTACAAAAAACTATTTATTGTTATATAACCGCCAAGCTTCCTTACTTAATATAACGTTACTTTTAGTAAACATTGTGTTGTTTATTCTAATTCATGTAGTTTTATACGGTTGCATATAATATACATATGTGTACTAGTTGTGCGTGCTTTCACTTGCATTAATTAAGAAGAAGTATTTTCCAAAGAACATATTACAGGAGTTAAAAGTATGTTATAAGTTAATCCATTCAATGGATTTTCTCGTGATTGAGTATTAAAATTGCAACATATTTGCTAATTTTCACATTTAGAATTTTAGTGGGTATTTTCATATTTTCTAAGTAACGTTATTCCATAATATAAAACTTGCCACTATTCTTATTTAAATTAATAAGAGAAAGACAACATGTGGTTTACATTTAAAATAACATTTACATTATATTCCATAAGTCCTTAGTTTTGTATATATCTGTCCTTTGTAATGTGTCATTACGAAAACAACTCTTATGACCCAATCAACCATATACATATTATTATTGTGTAGTATACATAATTCTTAGTCAACGTAGCCTGTATGTGGACGTTATTATGGATGCTTGGCTAGAAGCAAGGCTTCGCTGGCAGCAAGCCATGCAACTGTAACACCATGCTTCAGGCCATAAACCTCTCGCAACTTCGGATTAAGAAAGATTAATTGGTTTGTGAGAAATTTAACTTAGTGTTTGCTTTTGTACCCGGATTTCGTTTAAAATATCCATGGGATTAAGCACTTTGCTCTATACGTATAATTAGTTAAGTTCCAGAAATAAAAGCACCTATTTTTATATACAACGCAGGCAAACAACCGAATGGCCCGCGATTGTGGTAAGTAGTTACTGTAACCTGGGATATCACTCACGCGCTACCGATTCTAGAGTAATGGGATGAAAGGAAAGAAATGTTAGAGGTAGGTTTGAGAGTCTCTGTAACTCTTAATCAGCAGGCAAAAGATAGTAATAGTGTTAATATTCTTACGACCGTTTCTTTTAAAGGATGATATGTAGTTCATTGAGGAAGCCAGCTCATTTGTATCGTCACCAAATTTTAGTCAGATAAAATTTTATATTACCTGCCTCGATGGCTCTACAATATAAGATAACGTTTATATTTACGGCCTATTGTGAAAAATGACCAATTAAAGTACTATGTGAGATTTACCCTGTTAAGAAATTCTCCGTATCTGTATGGAATTTGGAAATAAGCCCGAAAGATCGCAATAGGGAACCTATTATCCTCTATTACTTGGGATCTTAAAATAACTGGCAAAACGAATGTGAAATACACCTTTGCCTATTACTTCGGGGCGTTAGCCTATGTATGGAAAATAGGTTACCGCCAACGTAAAATTGTTTTCCGAATGCCTAGATGTATGCATATCGTAACTGGCGGTACCAAGTGTTTCGAATTAGGTCATCGCACGGGACATAAATTTGTGTGCTCCATATCCCTGATTTAAATTTGTGTTTGTTGTTTTAAAGCTGTGCACGAGCTCTTGTGCTCGATTCCCGGGTCGGGAAAATGTTATTGGATTGTCCTGTCTAGCAATTCTCAGTGCCAGTATTGTCCAGTAAACGAAAATAAGCTCGCCCTCTTACGTGGGACCTAATAGCTTAGCTGACAAAATATGTGTGTCTCTGTGTATTTCTTCAGGGATTTAGGCATGAAACTATAATAATTGTATTTATGTTGTTTTATATGTTTATAAATATTCCTACAAAGAATAATAAACAGTAAGTTCTAGAGGTGTCTTTAAAAAATATACATTAGAAAATAAAGTTTTTATTTTAATTATAATGCACACGGCTTTCGGTTTGTTTACAGTTTGTGAACGATAGTGTCTCTGAAAATTGTTTATTAGCGGTTATAGTTGCGTGTGTACTAGCAATATGATTTACATAATTGCTGTTTAGTTGCGAGTAATTTATTGGCAACACACGAGTAATTAGTATCGCATTTCTCATTATTATGCAAGCCTTTCATAAGTTTGCTTGAATGGAAACAGTTTCGGTCAAACAACGATGTTTGACCACCAAAACTGGTTAACAACCCATACATAATGATGACTATGAAATATAAACTCTTGTTAAAACATCATCATGCTTGTAAAACTAGAGAGTATGGCAGAGATATATCATACTCACATTACGATAGGTCGCATCGCGATGTAAGGGCCGATGTTACCCTGCGGTGAGCACAATTCACAATACTTAACAAAATACGTAATATAATATTGTCTTACATTTACACCAAAGTTACACATTGAAATTGAACAACTTATTACGATATTTTTGTGATTTTTTACTTAATATTTTATTGATTAATTAATTAGTAATTTTGTCTATATAATAATTATTAAATAATTAATTATTGCTTGTTTTAACGGTGAAGAAAAACATCGTGTGGAAATCTGCATGTCTGAGAGTTCTCCAAAATGTTCTCGAAGATATGTGAAGTCTGCCAAGCTGCACTAGGCCAGCGTGGTGGACTACGGTCTAAATCTTCTCACAGTGAGAAGAGGCCCGTGCCCAGTAGTTAGACAGCTTAATACAGGGCTGATATTATCATTATGTTTTTCTTATCACAGGTACTTTTATTACATTAGAAAAATACTTATTTATTATTATTATTATCATCTATTTAAATTTTCATTTTTGTCGATGTGTCAGTTGCTTTTTAGCTTTTATTATGTTCAAAGGTAGACTATTTGACACTATGATGGCGGTCGACCGCCTTAATGTATGGTTATTTTAAAATATTTCACTTTAATTACTTATTCGTGTTTTTATTTCCGCAAAATGAGCTCGAAGTATCGTGAAATTTTGCCATGATTTACTTTTTGTTGGGGTTGACTATCTGAATCATCGAAGCCCAAGCTGGTGTGCCAACTATTTTAAATTGAGAGTTTAATTACAAATATACGCAACAATTGATTCGGGATATAGACTTGGAGTGTAGCATCCTATAGATATATTCTCGCTAAGGTCTCTAGGTTAACCGTATTGTCTGTTGTTAGAACAACAATATTCGGGCTTGTGATTGATTAACAGATGGATAATAATATATTAATAGGCGAGTTAGCTAATTGATGCCGTAGATAGTTATAGTATATATAATTCTATATCTGTATGACTTCAAATTGTGAGTGATTATTATACCATCTGGGTAAGCGTGCTTTATATTCGACCAAATCGTCATGTATTATATAAATAATATTAGCCCTTCTTATGAACTGCACTGAGTAATAATTAATTATTTAATACTCGCATAAATTCAAAATGTCAGATATCATCAACCTTGGGATCAAACTCGACTCCTGTGCGTGGCAGTCCATCGGTCTCCCACTAGTCTATCACTATTGGTCAAAGCTCCATTACGTGAAGCTAAACGAACATCAAAATATCAAATAAAATTTGTCCTTACTTAACAAGAAAAATATATTGTTACTTACAAACGAAACTACATAAACCCGTTTTTGCTCGGTGCACGAGAAACCTTATCCGTATTAAAAATGTTACAACAAAGTAAGCTTTACATACTTTTGAACGCAAAGTACGTCGTCTAAGTCTGGAGTAAAACGAAAAGCAGGAATACATGGAACAGTACCATCGGATTCCACGTAAGTTGGCAGCGCGATGTGGGGCCGCCTTAATCCGAATTGTTGGCTATGCCCGAATAGTTTTAAGAGCAAATCTTTATTGCACCCGCTTAATTTCGTACAACTATGTCCGACACTAAATGAATTTATAATACTGCACCGACTCTTGTAAACGAGATGCCGGTTTTTACCTCTCGTTTCGTGTCAAACTTTGTGAATTTTGAGTCTGTTTGTTATTGAATTTATACTCAAGTTTCGCCCTCCTTATCTTTACGAGTTTGGTATTGGATGTAAATTTATTGTGTATGAGTTGGTTTCTAGATAAGCAGAATGTTATGAAGTCAACTAAAAGGAATGTTTTATTTCTTAAATTATAAAATAACGTCATATCATCTTACATAGGTATAGATTAATTGCTGTATTCATGATATAGTGAATTCTTTATCAAATAGATAAGTAAATTGGAATAGGTAATAACTTGATGGTTCTGATGCCATGTCCAAATTTGTCCAAAAATGGCCAAGTAAACAAAATTAAGGAATTATTTACGACACTTAAATATGACAACACCTTTATGTACGCTGTTTTGATCGTGTAAATTAATTAACTAGTAACTAAGCGTACCTATCGTTTATTTACCAACAGGTTATATAAATCACATATTTCATATTTGATAGAAGTGAATTACTAACCAATAAAAAAAGGAATAATTAAAAATTAGTTGCTAAATGGTTAGTTAGTAATATGGTAAGGCAATTATAAAATAGAACAGTCAAGTTTAAATCCTCGTTATGAATGGTTAACTGTCCTAAATTATTATTACAGTAAAATAATTGCCAGCATTGATATTATTATCAGGTTTAATGTTATACATTGTAATTCAATAATCTATTGTAAGAAATGCCTCTGTCTGTTAGCTTTACGTGGAATAGGACTAAATGAATTATAATTGTAGTGAAACCTATCAATTGGTTTAGCGACAAAGTCAATTAAAATATCGCGACAAAGTCAGCTTTAGAGGTCTCCGTTAGGCTGTCATTCTAATTTGCCAAGCTGTATTTGGCCTTCAATATCGTTTTTAAGAAAGTGTGAAATTATAGCTATATTATCATTCTAATAATTCAAGGATTCCTTTAATAGCAGTTAAAACGCAATAAACGCAACGCAAAGTACATTGCAAAAGATTCTGAGACTGAATCATGGTTTTAGTAAAATGTAGATTATTTGCGTCATGCGTTGTCGCCTCATTGGATTCAAGGCATAAGCAGGTACTAGGTAGTTTGATTCCCAGGTCAGATAAAATGTTATCTTTAGGTGTTACTGTGAGGGAAGTCTGAGGAACTGCACGTAGTCTGGAAGATATATTTAAGTAATTCCCGTTTTCCGTGAGATGGTCCGGGGACCTAAATACATAGATGACAAAATCTGGTTAAAACTCTGCCTACTCCTCTTAGTATTTACAGACGTGGGTTTATATGAGTTTGTATGTTAATAACTTTTAAATATACTCATCCTCGAAAAGTCATAGACAAATGCCGTAAGATTGAACTCGAGACCTGTATATTCCTCCAATAATATCCCCACTCATCTACACCGCCAACACGGCATAATACTGGAAAATACAAGATGTTTATATGATTAAATTAGATGTTAACTACTGGAATAAATAGCTATAACAGAATTAAGTGTTTAGGAGGCATCATAGACGTGTAATTACGCCGCAAGCATCTGGCGTCAAGACAGAACACGATGTGGAAAATAATTAGAAACATGTAAGCGCGCTACAAAGACAAAGTTAATTTATCTATTTTCTAAACCGAACTAATGGAAGCTTGGATGTTTGGCTAACTTATTAAGGATGTTGTATAGAACATCCATTAATCAATGACAATACAATACGTTTGGCTTGTTTTAGTTGTTACTTGTGTAGCTTTAGGATTCCGTGATAATATTTTATCATCACGGAATCCATTTAACACTGCATTGCTTTCAACACAAAACAGAAATATTAAAGAGATACCACAATCTTACCTCTAAAGATTGGGAAGTGAAAGATCAGACAGAGATATAATAGTTAGATTTTCCTAAGGTCAGATCCCTCAGTTCGCTATTTTGCGTGGCACTTTACGGTTATTTTTGTGTGGGCTAGCAAATAACGGATTGTAAGAATCGCCTAAGTAGGTACTAGTAGCTTATTAAAGCCGGATTAAAAAATATAACAGACTAATGAAACTCCTTGCCGGTGTCTGTTTCAGCTGTGTACTTTAGCTTGGCAGTCTTTAAATTATAGTAAATAGATGATCGCTGGATAAGCGAGTTTCATCATCGATCTTACTATTGCTTACCATTATATGAAGAAGAAGTGAAACGCAGGCTCGTTCGCTATAAAAAGGACAGGCAAAATATTTAAGCTTTTATAGTTTGTTTTAGATGTGTCACGCATGTACAGTTTAAATCTTGCCTTACTCTACTGATACGATATGTTACTCTACTGAGTGTTATTGCAGGAATAGGCACAGGTAAATTGTAACTACACAGTGTCACGTACGTTTAGTTCTTACGTAACTTTAGCTCTTGTTGTAAGCCCAGGTCTTGGACGGCACATAAAAACACCGAAACAAAGCACATCTAGTATCGGAACAACTACTAAATATTTCTGGATCGCACTTGCAACGCTTCGCAGTTTCAAAGTAAGAATGTGTCGACTAAACACAGTATTTTATCAGTGCAGTTTAAAATATACACTCGTTAATTAAGTTAAGGTAACAGACCACATTAATGAAAATAAAACATACGTATGCTTCAGGCCTATGAGTGAAATACCTTACTTTTGATTTAGATTAATTAAAACTGCTTCAAAAAATATACTGGCATTTTGCATACATATTTATGTGACCTGGTACCCTAACTAAATTATCGTCTGTACTTACACTGAAAATCTAACCTACGTTTATATGCTTCCATTATAATTATAATATGTTATCCATATTAATATTATAAATGTGAATGTGAGTTTGCTACGCTTTCACGCCTTAACTACTCGACCGATAATCATGAAATTTCGCATGTATCAAGTGTATATGTTGTCAAGGGTACAGAAAAGGATATAAGGTTTCACGTTTCATCCAGAAAGAATAACTGATCCTGAGGGATAACAATTTCTTACAAAATCTCGATTAAGGCGAGGGAAAGGTATATACAGAATGTCCCATAATATGGGCTAATAATTCATTTTTTTCCACTATTATTATTTGTGAACGATTGATTCGTGAAACTAAAAACAATTTTTACACAAATGCCATAATTTTTTTGATTTTTAAATGTGGACATTTGAAAGGTCCTTACCTAAAGAATCTCCCGTTACAATTTGATTCACATATTCTGAGACCACCTGTATGTATAGTTTTTATGTATGATAGGTATGATCGGATTGTTCACATAAATAATTTTACTCGTGCTTTGCTCACCGTTTCTATTGAACTGGCAGAATACTAAAGACCAGGTTTTATGTCGGTCGAGCGGCAGAAAGCGTTACTTACGTAACTTTATATTCTAAGCCTAATACACCGAGTGCAACGGCTTATACTAGATCAAATAGAGCGTTCGATACTGGGCGTTACCTTCTCAAGCCAACCTATGAAATATTCAAATTACCATACGTCTTGGTGTACATACAAATATCAACTGCGTAGTGCGACTGTGTTTCTGTAGCCATTTTAGATTAGGAGACAATAATAATGACCCCTGAGAATTGGATGCTTTGGTTTCGAACAGTTATATTAATTACTATATTAATAATTCATCGATTTACAGGTAAGTTTTTAGTTATAGTTATCAAATATCATTTGTGTGTTGTTGTTATTTGTATGTTTGTGTCAGTTGTTATTTAACTATTTGATATGTACTTACTACTACTATAAAATAAATAAAAAATACATGTATAATCTATTGATAACAACAGCAGCAAAAGATTAGATTATTATTTATTTTTTGTATTAAATAGATGAGTTGTTTTATCTTTGTTCTGTGTGGGGATAGGTG
This sequence comes from Catocala fraxini, assembly GCA_930367265.1. Lineage (NCBI taxonomy): Eukaryota > Metazoa > Arthropoda > Insecta > Lepidoptera > Erebidae > Catocala > Catocala fraxini. The sequence continues at coordinate 15,513,370 of OV884041.1, forward strand.
CAAGAATGAGCCCATAAACATAAATTTCAGTTCGAAGATTCAATTATAGATTTGGTAAGGTACTTTTTGTGACAAACGTCACGTTGTCAGTGGCTAATTATTGGAATTCAAAACTGCAAGCTCACGATTATTCATCCAATCCTTTAACTATTGGACGATATATTGTCACGTGACTACAACTCAATCACAAAACCTCTAGGTATCTTAAAGACAACGTATTTCCCATAGATTTGAGAACACTTACCAAAAAACATTGACCTATTTTGAGTTTTGTACGAACCTCAGTAATTGAACGAGTTTGCAAGTATGTGTATCTAGGACAGGAAATTAAAATGGGAAAAGAGAACCAGGAAAATGAGATTAACCGAAGGATCATACTGGGGTGGGCAGCCTACTCCAAACTCAATTTTGCATTCAAAATGAACCTGTCAGCACAACAAAAGGCTCAGATCTTTGACCAATGCTTACTACCAGTCCTTACATACGGCTCGGAAACTTGGGTAACGACTAAAGCCATTCTGTATAAACTACAAGTAGCGCAAAGGGCAATGGAAACAAAAATGGTGGGTGTGACATTGAGGGGCAGAAAAACCAATACGTGGCTTCGTAAACAGAGCAAAGTATCAGACGTTGTAAAAAGGGTAGCAAAGTTGAAGTGGGAGTGGGTTGGTCATGTCGCGAGAAAGCAAAACTCTTGGTGTAAAAGAGTGTTAGAATGGAGACCATGGGACCAGAAAAGACCTCGAGGGCGACCACAGATGAGATGGAAGGATGACATCAAAAAAGTGGCGGGCAGCAACTGGACCCTAATTGCCCACACCGAATATTTGGTCGATTAAGGCTAAAGAAGAAAAAGAAGAGATTTTGAGTTTAGACAGCTATTAATATTTAGTGTATGCTATCAATATGTATTGTAAACCTATTTTAGAAGCTTACAGCTAACACCCAGATTATTCGGAAAGCGCATCAATACGAAACTGATATCCATTGTGATCGCGATCACCACAATAACGTTAGTCCGCACTCTGCTAGGTTTTGACGCGCTAGCTGTCGTAAGTCCTAACACATTCTGACACGGCCGAGATATTGACTAGACCGGTCCATTCAATAAACTCTGTGCACAATGCTCTACGTTTATCCAACGCTGCGATAAGCTTCAATGAGATTGCATGGGTGTAATCTTGTATGGACTAGAAACATCTTCGTTTGAAATTCTGAATGGATTTGACGCGAACTGTTGTTGGTTTGTTTTTCAATTGCGATGTGTGAGTGCTCTTAGTAGGATTGCGTTTTTATTGTAATGCATATTCAAGGAAGCTGGCATGGTCACTATTGGTTTACATATTGGTTGTTACTCCTGACACATATATAGATTTCAGAGATAATTATTGTTACTAGTGATCGAAATTAGTCCGTAATTTATTAAATTTGAAAGCATTTTTATACATTTTAGCTTGAGAGATGTTTTCATCAAAGTTTTTTTTGTACTATTACTATTTTAAGTATATAATTATTATAACTAGAGTCTTTAATTTTGGCATGCATGCAGGTAATTATGTTCAGTATTAAGTAGAATAGGATACGATAAAAAGCACTTGTGACTGCGCTGAGCGGAATGTGCCAAAATAGGCGGTCACAGTTAAGTTAATAAAATAAACACTTTTTGTTTAATACAAAAATAAAATATACATTTACCATAACAATGAATGTGTTTACAGTTACTCTGTGTAAAAAACTTAAAATATTTATTATTTTCGCCTACAAAATTACGTAAAATGCAAAAACGTAAGCTCGTGTTGCATGATTTTTAGATTATAACAGTAGAAATCTATCCTATTTTACAGCTTAAATTAAACATAATTGTCCGTCCCAAATATTTATGGTATTGATTGACAATCAAGATATTAGAATATTTATCAAAAAAGCACTTCAAATCCTCCATACAATTTTACTATGGCGGCCGCGCGCCGATTTGAATAAGCGCCGCAAGAGCTCAGTCATTATATGTCTTACGCTCGGCGCAGTCTTAACTAAAGTCCATGCAGACAAAATCGTAGCCAAAAGCTATTTAAAAATTACTTTGTGGTCATGTAGCCTGCTTTGTTCTGTGTCTTACAATACTAACAATTTTATTGTCGACGACATCCTTTCTAGTTGTTCCTTCTGCACAACATTTTAATCATATCCAGTGCAGTGTGGAGAACGTTAACGTATTACAGTAATTACTTGTGCGTCACGTTGCCAGTTGTTGGCAGTTGCTGGCATGGCCAGATGCCAGTAACAGCAGCTTAACAACAGTTTATCTGGCATACTGGTTTTTGTTGAGCAAGTTTGTTTTATTTTTATGAGACAGCATTAGTGGTTATCAGGGCATTCAAGATGTTGAATGGCTTTAATAGGTGCTTATTTTTGAAAGAGGTTCGCTTGGTTTCTTATATGCAATTGAAAAATACTTAAAGCGCGAGAAGTCGTGCGTTAGGTATTTTTGCAAGAAGTATCTATAATAATATTATAATGCTGAGAAGTTTGTTTGTTTGTTTGGTTAAACGCGCTAATCTCAGGAAGTACTGGTTCGAATTGAAAAATTAATTTAGTGTTGGATAGCCCATTAACCGAGAAAGGCTATATAACATCACGCTATGACCAATGGGAGCGGAGCATCAATGAAAAATGTTGCAAAAACGGGGAAAAGTTCTTATGTGAAGCAGACGAAGTTGCGTGGGTCAGCTAGTCATAAATAAATGTACATACATCGCATGCCTGTGTTCTCAAAAGGGAGTCAGTGACGTATGACACCCACATTTTGCCAGCTATGGTTTAGATACTACGTAATAGAGGGTCAGCAAAATTCCAGACTCAACTGCTACTAAGATTTTCTTAACTAAAAACCCAGTAACACTTTGCCAAATTCAGGAATCGAATCTGAAACTTCAGGCACAGCAGTCTCATACACTGCCGCTTACAATACCACATTTAAGTATTTAAAAGAACTAAATTAGTAACTTAAATATTTCAAAAAGTATTTCGAATATATTTTTATATTTATTACAAGTATCCAGTAGAGTGAACAAAAACTCGCAGGACACGTACAAATTCAAGCTGAAACACCGCACCAAAACAGACTCAGTTTACTCTAAGAAAAATTGTAGGCTGTATTACTCTCAAGACAGTCACAAAGGCTTGTAAGGCCGTAGTAAATTATTCATATACAAGTAGGTGAAGCAAAAAACGTAGACAGTGTCTCCGGGCCTTCATTAGAAGCCTTGGTTCTGACAGAGCTCGTAACATCGTATGAGAACTACTATTTTTGCTAGTGTATGTGTATGAGTGTCTCGGTTGTAGAAATGGGTAGTTTTGCGCTGTTTTTAGTGGCGTGTGGTGTCTTCTATGTAGTATAGACGCTTTAGTACGTTGTGGCGAAGTTTTGTTTTGAACACGTTTATTAAGCACTAGCTGTTGCCCGCGACTTCGTCCGCGTGGACTTTAATTTATTACCCAATACCTACTTTTAATTTGTTATCTAATTTTAATATATAAAACTACAACCTAAGAAATTAATAAGTCTAACTACACCTATATAGGTGTAGTTAGCTATATATATAGCTAATAGTTAAAAACTACCTACTATATCTAAAGAATTATATCTTTGAATGAAATGTCCGATTTTAATAATTTAAAAAGTATTTTACGGTTATTGAAACGGTCTTTAATAAAATATCATTTAATGGGATGGAATTAATACAGAGGTATGAATAATATGGTTTGATTATTGTCGACAATTTTATCAACTTTTAAAATGTAAAAAAGTAGTTTTAGTAGCATAACTACAGTAATTGGACATATGGTATTCCGGACTATTTTGTAGATATTGATACGTTCTATAATACTGTAGAACATTTTTTTGTTCTATCATCAATAGTTTCCGCAGCGTACGTGATGACAGATTTTTTATGACAAATATTTTTTCACACCTTGGGTTATATTATTGCATTTTAATTAAAGATCCCTATTTTTTTTAAATTGTTATATAACCTTTGTCACTCGGTGAAGATGCAGCTTTCTAATGGTGAAAGAATTTTTGAAATCGGTCCAATAGTTTTTCTGTGAAAACATTACAAACATACATACAAAAACACAATGTTTTCTCTTTATAATATTAGTTTAGATTTAGATAAAAGACGTGTTTTGTAGATATATGTATTTATAACAATAGACAATAGGTGCATTTAGCATGTGACTAGCAATTAGTACTTCTTTTCTAACTGATTTGTTTTATTGGTAAACAAAAAAAGTCGTTATAAATCTCATTTATTTTGCTTTTAAACTATTCATTGAAATTAAACTACTATATACGGATATTATCGCGTTGTTTATTTTAAACTTTATTACAAAATTTAGAAACTGTTGCACTACTACTACTAGATACTATTAAACTTTACTAATTATTAAACTAATTAAATTATTAAAACTATTAAAACTATTTACATTTAAGTTTACACTTTCCCCGACGTTTCGGTTGCTTTTTAGCAGCCATAGTCACGGAGAGACTAAGATGGTAGTTGTCTCAATGTTCCAATGTAGTTATTTCAAAGTACCCGAACATAATTTAATCATTGGTGTTTCGATTTACGCAGAATGAACTCAGAGTATCATGAAGTCTAGCTGTGGTTTGCTTCTTCTTGGGTTTAACTATTTGTATTACTGGATCCCAAGCTGGTGGTACATTCCATCTTCTCTATTGAAATTAGGATGTTTTTTGATTTCAATAGCCTCACGAAGCATCCTTGGTAGGAATCTGTGTTCTTTAGCTATTTCTTTAGTATATAGTAGTTTAATTTCAATGAATAACATTCGCGTAAACAGAAGACAATATTTTAAACTATTTTTATTCTCTGAATAGACATAACAAATATAATAAAATCAATTCAAAGGGGAATGGCGGTATCGCTTGATATAGATAATTTTTGTTCATAATTATAATGATTTTATGACGTAGTGTAGAGTCTTACATTTGCCGGACAAAAATAACGTAAAATATTAAGTTGTTTTATTTTGTATCATAATTTTGCGTTACAGATTTTTTGTTGTGTTAACATTATTACACAGACACATTGATTTTAATTGATTTTCTAAATGACTATCAGTCGATGTTGCATATTATACGTACCTATTGATAAATAGAAATGAAAATACAGTGAATACACTGAGAGCCATCTCTGGCTACTATTGCAGCTGTTTGGTGGACAGACGCACAGTGGGCTGTTGTGCCCATGTAATGACTATTGCCTGGTATTTGAGCAGGGGACGCCATAACGATATCACTGCACCAGCGCCAATTTTAGACGATATTTTTGAGGAATACATTTACGAAAAAATGAAATAATTGATACATTTATGGTCAGTATTTAGCTGCTCAGTGAACCCTTGTTCTTTATTTTTATGAGTGTAGAGATTCTAAACATCTAGACATTAAAAATATCCATAACGTAGAATGTATTTCTTGCTTTTTCTATGATTAAATATTTTGTTTTGATCAACTTGAGTATTCATTGATTGTACCTATTTATGCGCAACTATAGTCTGTAGGCTTCCTGTCGACAGTAAGTATTTTCAAAGATTAAGTAGGTATTTAGTTCACTCCTAATGGAGTTCTTGGTACTTTCAGTCACTTAAGTCTTTAAATTGTGTTTTCGTACATATACATATATTTATATTCTGCAAGCGATAGCTTAATTAGATCTTAATCTTACTGTTATTTAAAGGATAAATAGTAAGTTTCTACATTTTGATTTACAAAGTTCACGCACAGATTTCTCTGAAACCCGGAAAATTACGTACACGATGTTTTTCTTAAACTACATACTAATACGAATCATAAACAGTAACTTTCATCTTGACACTGTAATATTTATATCGATACTATTTTCCGTAGTCGGTTGGGTATTCTCCTTTATATATATATATATATATATACATATATGTAGGTCTCCATGTTATCTATCTTTAGCTACTAGTACGACATATTTTTACCGTTAAAATAAAATTAAATGGACGATACATTTTTATATTCTACCAAGTTTATTTTCTTTGTTATTTACGTAGATATTAACTACTAGCTCCTGCCTGAAAATTGCGAACAGGATCAAAACTATCCTATGGAACACAAACCACATATACATATATCCAGAGCATGGATCGGCCTCGATGGAGTAGTGGTTAGTGTAACCGACTGCCACGCCTGAAGGCGCGGGTTCGATGCCCGCATAAGTCAAACGTTTGTGTGCATGAACATGGATGTTTGTCTTGGCCTGGGTCTATGTATAATATATAAGTATTTACAAAAAAAAAGTATACATTTATGTTTATCCAATGTCTAGTACCCATAGTACAAGCTCTGCTTAGTTTGGGCTAGATGGTGTTGTGTGTATGTGATACAATATTATTATTATTCGCATGCCAGGTGCCATACATATCCATTTAACAGTTTAAGCATGATTGAGTAACAAACATCTAAATGTCTTCACAAATATTTATATTTTTATTTTACATTTTAGGAGAACTTACAGCTATTTAAATAATAAATAGAACAATATGAAAAGGAAGGCCAATTACAAGTTTTCACATATAGATACTCACATGACTAAAAAAAAATACATTGGTAAACATTAAACCTCCTTACATGACAAACGAAAACAATCTATAGACTAGACATATTATTATTTACACTTAATCTCTCATCTTTAGGTGCTGACTCTAAAGTACCAATCGCTCAATATCTTTTTCAATTTAGAGAGGCTTGTATTAAAAATATCGATATCAACATCCTGGCTCGCTGCATTGTACGTTCAACATGCTCTAATTTAAAATGATATAAGAGTTGTAAGATATAAATTACAGTCTCTTTTGTAGTAGTTAATATTATTTCATGAAGGGCTATAGGATAATAAAAAGTATTTAATAATTTTTACATGGTTTACTTAATAATTATATGGAACAACAACATGGTAGTGTTACCGGCGTACGCGACATTGAGCACGTACTTATAGATTTCAAATAGATGGCGCTGCTCACGTCCTTCGTAATACCATAACAGTTCATCGTATAGAAAATATTTGATTCGGCAGCAGTGTTAATATTATATACTAATGGTCGCTCAGTGGTTGAATTTGGACCGAATATATAAGCTTATCCTCACTCACTTTTCTCCTTCTCCATATAAACTTATACTATGCTAAACCGAACACTCTCCGAGCGCAATATTCTTCAACAAGGGTCTAATGTTTTCCTTTTGCGTAAACATAAAATACACCTATAGATAATATAATACTACAACTACACTAAGCGTATATTCTAAAGTGTTGCGTTACATTCAAGTATGATTTATTTTTAATAACCTGGCCTAAAGGTTCTAGTTTCGATGTATAAGTTGCGGTTTGTAGTTGGTGGTAAGTTTTGCATGCCATGGAGCGTCCGCAACAAACAAGGGTCAAATATCGAATATAAAATACATAATATTAGGTATAAATATTATACGGTTTACGTGGTCACCTTGTCACTGGCAGTGCATCGAGTGTTGTGGGTTCAATCTCTGTGGCAATTTGTGTAAGCTAAAAATAGTTGTTTGGATTCTGGAATCGTATTGGTATAATTTTAAAACATTCCATTGTTTGATTTTCATGTATAATGTGTCAAAGTATGCTATGATATTGTCATATATGCTGCATTTAAAAGAAAATAGCAACATTGTCAAGCTATCCATGTTGGTGCCACTTATAGTATAAAGACTTAAGAGATCAAACGCCTGTTATCTCAACATCTTTTGTTCTTGTCACGAACGAGCGCGGCATACATATTCCAGTCTCCGCCGTCGCCTATTTCCATATCCCTTAGATATATCATTGTGTTCGGAATATTTTATGCTGTCGGTATCTAACCGGCGTTTTGTGGTAATGTCTTCGTTTGATGTATAGCAGTCAAGAGCACTCGTGGTCTAAATATCTTGCCATTATGTATATTGTGGCCACATTAAGATGTAACGTCGCAGAAGAGAGCCTCTTAGCGTTTTTTCCCTGCGTAATCACGGCCCAGATTGCTCTGTCGCGAAACATAATGCCGCATTGGGCAGGAAATTTGTTAAAATTATAGGCGAGCATTTATTTCTCCAGTCGAAATATCGAACATGGGCTCGACTTCCTTTTACTAAAAGTCCGATGAAATTACTCAGCAAATCGCGCCTCGTTTGTGCTTAATTTGTACATTTGTTTATGCAATCTTTTTTCGACGAGATACGCTGGAAAAATAATTGAAACAGCTATTTTGCTCGGTGTGGGAAATTAGCCCCGAGATTGTTCTTTGTTGAATTAATTGGATCAGATTATAGACGATGTGACTCACACAACGCACGGCTGCCGCCACATGATGACAGACATATATGAGCGTAATAAACTAAGCGAACCGAGTGTAATAAACTAAGCGAACCGAGTGTAAATAATTTTATATGAATTACAAATGAATTTTGCGGAGTCGTTCAAAAACTCACACAGCAAAATCTCCTTCCGCGGCTACTTCTTTAAATAATGTAAGGAACTGTGGAGGTGCGCGAATTGCGCCTAGCAACTCGAACAAAACGCGCCGGAGCCGCTTGAATTTGCAATTTCAAGGCGTTTCGTTCTCTCACAATTTGCTTATGCCGAGCCCCACGCTGGGCGCCATTCCATGTAATTCGGTCCGCAGCCGCACTAAAGTTAAGTAATCGCACACCGTCGCACTGCTCCGCCGCGCGCGTTCCACAACCACCTTATTTTTTTGGCATCGTTTCAAATTAAAAGCGATAAGAGTGAGCTTGCTCCTTCTCCAGAGCCCACTGGCACGTCGAAACAAAGCCATCTACTTACAGCATACACAATTTATCACCCTTTGTTGGAAGAACGTCAGAACTGTCGGCCCTAACTATACAATGAAATTAACAACTGATGACGTCTGCCGCTTTCCCTCTTTATACCGTTTCGATATCATTTCGGTTCACTTCATGAGCAAAATTCAACTCATCTGCGCATAATACGACATGGGACTTCAAACTAAATTAATTTACGAAATTTTATGAGCAATAATACATATAACTAAAATGGGATTCTTGATGGAGGTCGAGCTCGCCTTTCATTTTCTCTTCAATAATGAACAAGTGCTGACCTGCCCGCAAGCTGCGCGAAATTTAATTTTAATACGGGACTGGCCACTATTTGGTCGACGTCGCCTAACAAAACAGTGCCTGCCACGGCGTAGATTAGAACTCGCTTACACCATGTTTGTTCACGGTTAACGTTTTTGACGCTATTACACGTTAGCTTACATAAATCTTAATTGTATACATTAGTAAGTTCAGATGTTGTTGGGCCAGATAAAGGAGACGTTCGAATGGCCAGCCATTACTAACGAAATCATAATGGAACATCCAACATTCTTCGGCATCTACAATTGGAGCAAAATTCGCTGCAATTTCATGAATTGTCGTCGGCAGTTATTATTCGGCGTGTAAGCGGGAATTTGTCTCTCTAGGACATAGCTGGTTTTGTCCTGGAGTTTCCCGTAAATTCGCATGGTTCGCTGGCTCCTTTCAAAAGTCGCGGTTGGTTTTACGCTTTTGGCGGTATTGTTCGTGGCGTTTTGACTTTGAATTTTAACCATCCTTGTTCAGAAATTGCTCTGAGCTGAATAATGTTTTGCTGTGCAGTTTGCGCTTGAGTAGTAATTGTGCATTTTGGTTGGAGTTAGTTTCGATTCGCTGTCTGTGATCTTATCTGTCACAACCAGAGACTTTGGATCAACGTAAGATAACTGAAGTTCAGGGAAGTCATCTTGTTTGGGTAACATTTAAAGTTACAGTTAACTTTGTAAATGAGATCACGTTTGGTATTTTGTCAACTGCTATTTTAACTTATGCTATATATGGCGCTTAGTATAACTTTAGATGACTACACAGAGAAAAATGTTTAATCTCGAAGTATGTAGGACTCTCCTAGTTATTAAAGCAACAATACGGTTTGTCTAGGTTGGAAACTCAAGTTGTAGCATGTTATTTATAATTAACATAGTATACTAAGGATTAAATACAGACCGTGCTTAAATCGAGCTTGACACAGATTTGCAACATAAAGATCTAAAGAAACAGACACATTTTTTGCCGCAATCCTTGAGTGGAGTCGACTCTGTACAGATGCATCCGACGTGCTTAATCTCTAAAATCCTTTCTGAGATCCCTTCGTCCCTCGTCTGTAAGAATTCTGGAATGCAACGGTTTTTAACATGATATAAGAGACAATTTTGTCATATTTTGAAGGGTGTCATGACCCTTCGAGATATCTCTGTGGTAGATTAAAATATTCGGCCCCTTTGCTTTGAAATGGAATCATAATACATTGATGAATAATTCTTGTATGTTTTGATATACAGATTCTACTTTTAAATTCGATTTATTCAATAAAAGTAAATAGAGACACAACTATGTGTAGGAATCAACATTTCCCATACATTAAACTTGATTGAACAATACACTCAATATTAAAATGAAATAATTGCACTTGTTCACTCTACCTGATCTCCTTTTAAGTCGACCTTTAAGGCCAGCGGGAAGTTAAGTGTACCGTGGGCCAATTAGTACAAAAAAACGTGTTTAAAGGGCCGTATATTACGGGGTAAGTCTACTTCGTCGCTCTAGTGACGCATGAGAACTTGCGAATTTGCAGATTGTGTAATCCTTGCTGCGGATTTTAGTTCGGGGTAAAAAATATTATTAGTTTACGTTAGACTTAAGCGTAGCTGGTGAAATATTGGTATCGTCCACCTAATAAAATATTTATTTTCTATTTAAATTTACAAAGGCACAACTATACAGTTGGGCTGGGTTTAGCAGGCACAACTGTATGCTTTAATTGTTGCAAGGAATTTCAATTGATACTTGTAGCGTAAGTCTGTCATAGACGGATAACAAACTAGAATTGAACTTGATAGAACATAGATGTACTACGACCGTAACTTGAACATCACAAACCTTATATAAATCACTTTTGTATCGAAAATTATTAGGAGAAATGGTGTGGATAGTTGCGTAATATCTATTGTTAACAAACTTCTAGTACCGAAGTGAGACTAAACAACTAAGTGGTTCGTGAATTAGATACAGATAAACAGTACATACTTATCTCTAAACTTCTAAAATTATATCTCTTATTAGAAATACTATTTTCGTTCGACATTAGCGAGTCTGATTGTATCGTCTTTGTCGACAACGGCCTTGTCGACTGTGACAAATTGAACTTAATCAAAGAGTCGGTACGGGAATTCAGACTAGTCTCTAAAGATAGCATAATTGCAATTGTCTGAGAATTTTATCTGTACTCCCAATCGGTATTGGTGCGTTCTTTATAAAGTTCGTTTATAAAAGGAGGTCATTTTTATTGTGTGTGTGAATAGGTATTGCTGTGTGTATTTGTGTGTGTATGTGTGTGTGTATGTGTGTGTGTGTGTTTGTGTGTGTGTGTATGTGGGTGTGTTGTGTTCGAGATGTGTTGATGCATCCAATGGCTTTGTATTCTAAATTATTGAATAATTGAGTTGAATAAACTTGCGGTCATCTACATCATGCAGCAGTAACGTGGACATACTTAAAGGTCCACAGTACGTAACTACACACATACTAGCCTATTATCCAATAGGCTAGCATGACTGCAAAGATAGCGAGTGGTTTAAGTGGTCACCTGGCCAGAGCTGAGTGTCGAGGGTTTGATCCAACTCACAGAAGAAACCATTGTTCAAATATTCGTAAAGTAATCGCAGTAAAGAAATTACACCTAGTGCGGCTCACAAAGTAATGGTTATCGAAAATTAACTATCTAGATGTAATCAATTGTGTTTTGTGTATATTTAAACCAAAGGTCAATAATGTTTATCTTATTCCCCCAATGCACGATCCTTATATATGACCATTTTATTCTGGTACGTGTTTTATATATTCAATATGAATATTGTATATTCAACGGTTTTGCTAATAGATATTTTTAATATAGGTAAAACAGCAATTTAATTTTCTCTTTCCTTGTCGGGTAATTTAGAAATCTAAAGAAAGTAACAAATCTGTACCTCTGAGAAACTGGAAGATCTGTATTTAAATCTATATATATTTTTAACCTATTGTGTCGCAGCGGAACACCAGCGGCACACAAGCGGCCAGACACTATAATTTTTCTAATATGTATATAAACATAATACATAATAACAACAATTGACACATCAGAGGGTTGATTTCAGTTTTCATAAATTAGTTGATTACTTGCCCGCATAGTTCACTGCTTAATATATATATTTTAAAACTGTTTATAACACAAAAATATAACATTTTCGTAATGTAGTCGTGCACAGCACCCATTTATTAGATTTTAGTAGAGTAAGGATAATATTTAATAAATTTTCTGAAGCGACAAGCAAAGGAAGCACATTTAAAATGCCACTTCGACTCAGAATCCTTAATTCTGCTTCGTTGACGCAATTAATTTTATATTAACGCCAAGTGCCATCTGTTGCCCGTTTATGGAATTTGAAATTTCGTTTTAATTTTTAGTAACATAGTTAAGTCTAAGGAGTAAAAACGGTGTCTCTAATCGAATGCACTGAAGCTTGAAGATCTACGCTGTACGTCCCAAACTGCTACGAAATTTTACAAAATTACATAGAGTACACAAAGAAAAATTAAATGCAACGGTGCTGTTTGCAAAGGTCCAAAAAACAGATTTCACCGACATATAAATAATGTTCTTGTAATTTATGTCTCTTTAATTAATGCAAAATTAAATTAACTGCACGAATCATTTCACATTAAATTTTTACAACAGAATTGCCGAACGGCGGTTCGGTAAATACAAAAAATATGTATAAGTATCTTAAATGAAATGTCATGCAGCGAAATTGTGATTTTAACGAACGTAATGGAATGGGCGGATTCAATAATTGTGAAGGAACAGATAAAATATAATAATTAATATAACGTTAATGTTATTTTTATCTTGGTTCCTTGACGGAAAAACTAGATAATATATGGCTTATGCTGAGAATCTATTTTGAAACCGAAGGAGAGAGATAGGTACGAGCTAAAGATCAACATGTTTAATTAATAAGCGTTTATTTGTAACTATATACACTGGACAGCAAATAAACCGGGCCACCCGCTATCTTGGAACTCTGATTCGATTTTCTTAAAAAGTGTCAATCTTACAACTATGAAAGTTATACCTACAAAAAGTTAGTATTATGCTGATTAAAGTGAGTATAAATATTTAGAATATATTTACACTCATTTTAATCAACATAATACCATCAATTCATATTGTACTTAAGCAACAAACACAATGCTAACGATTTGCTCTGTTTTAACTAGAGTTCACGATTAGCGTTCTTTTTTCTACAATGAGGGAAGTCGGATATTTCTTAACATTTTTTTAGTTTTTGTCAATAGTTTACTAAGACGCGTAAATATTTGCTACTTTTTTGATCAATAATGGATACGACACCTCAGGAAGCAGCTCAAGCTGTAGCATTACTTCAAACAGGCTTTGCGCAACGTGAGGTCGCTCGAAGATTACGAATCAGCAGATCTTAAATGCAACGAGTTTACAGACGATACCTAGAGACTGGAGCATTCGATCGCTGTCAAGGTACGGGCAGACCTATAGCTACATCAGCAGCAGACGATCGTTATATCCAACTTACTGTTCTGCAAAATTGCCGCCTCAACGCAATTCAAGTCCAACAAAGTCTGTCAGACGAACGCCAAGTGGTCATAAGTACAGATACCATCAGAAGAAGACTTGTTAAACGGAATCTGACTCAAAAAAGAGCAGCAACAGGGCCAGCATTAACGGTTGTCTACCGTCGAGCACGACTTGAATTTGCTCGAGAGCATAGCGACTGGACGTTAGAGCAATGGGGTAATCTACACTGATGAGACCAGAGTGAGTCTAAATGGAAGTGATCGACGTCAAAGAGCATATCTTCGCCCTGGAGAACATTATTCCTAGTGTTGCATCGAGGAAACTGTTGCTTATCGAGGAAGATCTGTAATGGTCTTTGGCAGCATACAGCGAAAATCCAACCGACGGGCGGCACACGTAGATTGACTTCTCATCGCTACATTACTGATATCCTCGGAGACCATGTGGTACATGATAATGCACGGGTCCATGTTGCTCATGTAGTGACCCAGTATCTACGCGACGTCGGCATTCGTACGATGGACTGGCCAGCTCGAAGCTCGGACTTGAATCCGATAGAATACTTATGGGATGAACTGAAACATCAGGTTCGAGCCAGGGTACAGGCTCCAACACGGCTTCTAGAGCTGCGAATCGCAATTGAATAGGAGTGGAGTGCAATTCCTTAAGATTTCATCGCCAGGCTCGTGAGGTCGTTGAAAACAAGGATGCTGGCAGTTATCCGAGCAAGGGGCCCTCAATACTATTTAGTGTTGAGGGCCCCTTGCCAAAGAAATTTAAAAAACGTTTTCTTCTACATTTATAGAACAAAACGTTTTTTTAAATTTCTTTGTTACTGGCTTTAATTTTTTTTTATTTAATGATTACTAACGATTAACGAACGAGTAACCGACGAAAATATGGGATGCACAAACGGGATTTCGAAAGGGTATGGGATGTACGGATCAGGTCTTTTCCTTACGGAGCATAGCCGAGAGAGTATTTGCCAAAGGTCAAAGGGTCTATTGCGCATTTGTGGATCTGGAAAAGGCTTATGATAAAGTGGTGAGGAATGAACTTTGGTCGGTATTGTCCATGTATAGAATGAATAGCAACCTCACGCGAGCTCTGAAATATCTTTATGATGATTCCAGAGTTTGTGTTAGGATAAATGGGACCTACACAGAATGGTTTAGCATCGAAAAAGGTGTTAGACAAGGATGTGTAGCGTCACCTTGGCTGTTTAACCTATACATGGACAATTGTTTAAAATATTGTGAATGGGGATTAATAATGAATGAGTTACTAGTCAAATGTCTTCTTTATGCCGATGACCAAGTAATACTTGCGTCATCAGCAGAATAGTTGCAGGCGATGGTAACTATTATGCATGGTGCTTTTGAGAGTAAAGAAATGAAAATAAATGTAAGCAAGACGAAAGTAATGGTATTTGAAAAGGAAGAGTGCGTGACGATGTGTAATATTATGATTGATGGAGAAAAAGTGGAGCAAGTGAAAGAGTTTGTATATTTAGGTACTTTGTTTACAAGAGATGGTAAACATGAGGGAGATATTGAAAGGAGAACGATTGCTGGCAACAAAGTGAATGGAGTTCTACGCGCTTTTATGAACAGCCGAAATGTATCCGAAAAGGCACCTTTGGCTGTTCATAGAGGACTATTAGTGCCCACACTTATGTATGGAAGTGAAAGTTGGGTATGGCAAAAGAAGCATGAGAGCAGAATAAATGCTGTAGAAATGAGAGCGCTGAGAAATATATGTGGTGTGACTCTGAAAGATAGAATAAGGAATAGTGTGATTAGAGAGAGATGCGGCATGAAAGTGGATATAGTGACAAGAATAGAAAAGTATATGTTAAGCTGGTTTGGGCATGTATAAAGAATGGACGAGGAAAGACTGACTAAGAAAGTTTATAAGGCTAGTGTGAATGGAACAGTCGCAAGAGAAAGACCTAGGCGAACGTTTCTCGATCAGACCAGAGGCGTTCTGGACAAAGGCCAGGTTAAGAGCACCTTGAACCGACGGGCGTGTATGAGGAATGTGATGAAAGTGAATGAAGCCAGAGAAGTGTGTCAGGATCGTAGCAAATGGAAATCCGTAGTCTCTGCCTACCCTTCTGGGAAACAGGCGTGACTCTATGTATGT
This sequence comes from Catocala fraxini, assembly GCA_930367265.1. Classification (NCBI taxonomy): domain Eukaryota; kingdom Metazoa; phylum Arthropoda; class Insecta; order Lepidoptera; family Erebidae; genus Catocala; species Catocala fraxini. The sequence goes on from OV884041.1 coordinate 15,529,275, forward strand.
AACGATTAACACGACTGGAAAACGACTCTTCTTTGTAAAATCCCTAATAAACACGTAATAAATTGATGAATCCCAATGAGATTCCATTCATTTTAATTATCATAAAACGCACTTTCTGGTAGGTATAACTTTGATAGTTGTAAGTTGTATACTTTTTAAGAAAATCGAATCAGAGTTTCAAGACAGTGGATGGTCCGGTTTATTTGCTATCCAGTGTACATACAGAAAATAAACAAACTTAATCTCACGCGTATATCTCCGACAGAGCAGGCAGAGGCGTTTTACATCTATATTTTGCCACTTTCGCTTTAGGTCCCATATAATAGTGGCTTATTCCCGTCCACTAAACACAGTTCCAGTCTCCGTGCTGCTATTCAGAATTTCTTGCCAGCAAAACCTAACAACACTTTGCTTGACTTGAAAAACGAACTCGAGATCTCACAATCATCGCAAACATAAGCGTAGACTTACACCGCGGGATCAATGGTATTCGATTTAAAATATTAATAATTATCTTTTGCCCGCGGCTTCGCTCGCGTAAAAGTAGGTCAGGTTATGTACTTTTTTTTAAATATAAAATAGCCTATATTGGTCGGTGATAATATAGCTTTCTGATGGTGAAAGAATTTTCAAAATTGGTTAAGCAGATTTTGAGATAAATCGATACAAACAAACAAACAAAAATCAAATCTCTTCTTTTTAAGATTAGTATAGATAAAATGGCCTATACTTATAGCCTTAATACGTTACGTCCAAGGTGACATTGAATCGACATTTTTGAAGTGACAATGTCATATGGATATTGAATTCGGTGAGGCCACAATCAACGCGACCGATCTTCTTATTTCCGTTTCATTATAATTCGATTACTGAAAAGGCCGTATGTAATTTATACACCTACGTGATTCGGTATTACATTGGAAGGTATATTAAAATATTATCTTCTGCTTTACCTTTTCATACATGTAAATGTGGAATTATTTTCACTCGGTTATGGGGTTCTCAAATTGGCTGAGTATTTTTACATATGCCTATGTTATATAATTATTCAAAATTGAAATTTAACAAAAATACATTTAAAATAAGCTTGTTTGTGAATTGCTTGTTGCAAAGTCAGACAATAGGTATGGTACTAATAATAATCACATAATAACTTAAAGGGGAATGCCTATTTTTGGCTAACGTGTAATATTTTGCCGCCCAATAAATAAATAAAACTTATAATTTCTAATAACTTTTCGTACTATTCATTTACCGGAAAAAGATAGCAAAATCTATATAATAAAAAAGTAACGTAACGGAAATAAGTCTTGTTATAATCACCAGCATTGCCACGTTATAATTAATAAAGAAAAAAAAAAAATTATTTTTTATTTTTTATTTTATTTGTGGTTTGCTTTAAAATACATTGTGTGTAGTTAACAAACGGCAAGCCATATTCTGATTGACTACAGGACAAGAAGCAAACATTTGACTGTTCCCTAAAAGCACAGTTGAAACTGGATTTTAATTTTGTGGATGAGAAAGTACATGGTTAAGCATAAATATACAAAGAGAGGTTACAATTGAAGCCTCAATCAAACCTAGAATTTTAGCCAAATATGAGTTATTTGGATAAAATTCTATGTTCAATTGAGGCTTCAATTGTAACCTCTCTTTGTACTAATAACTTGCTAATTTAATAGCTTGCAATATTTTCTACCCTCTTCCTATTTGTCATATAGAGTGTGATGTAGTTTTCAAATCATTGTGTTTGTAAAATCCGATTTGGTATCCCCATTGACTATAGGTATTAAGCTTAACACGAGCTAGTGCATGAGTAATGATGCAGACACGTCACTTTTGTCCATCAGTCATTATTGAATTAACGCCTATATGTATATATTGATGGCGGTTATATAATTTGCATACGATTCGCTTAATGGATTGCGGAAATGTGTGTTGCTGGCAAGTGTCGTAATTAATTATCAGCATCGGATCTGTTTGCTGTCACTTGCGATACTCTTCGGTTATAAACGGAAAGTAATCGGTTCACTTCAGCACTTAGCTGTTCTTTATAGATTTTTTTTGTTACTGGGATAGTAGCAACAATTTGTTGTGTTGTTTTGATTTTTAATCATATTGTTCTGAGTCTTTATATATTTATTTACCAAAAATTTTCTGTCCGCTAACATACAATTTTGGTAAAAAAATGTTCATGGCAAATAGTTAAGTTTTATTGTTAAACACCAGTATCCAAGGTAAGATCGAACTTAAGTTATGGGTACTAGCGCTCTTAAATTTGTTAACTTTCAATTTATATATGTATGCGTATTATAAAAATAGTCTAATGGATGTTCTTATGCTTGATATCTCCCCTTCTGCTTATGTAGCAATTGAAAGGTAATAAAACGTCCCACTAATACTTAAGTAAATGTATTTTTATCAAGGATGTTAAAGGTACATTGTAGCCGTACCCGAAGGAAAAAAAAGGCAAAAATGTCAAAAAAAAAAGTCATTGATTCACTTAGGTCACAAAGTAACACTTATGAACGTCAAAGGGGTCAGTGAGTTTATTAAACTTACTGAATTTACATTTATGTTAGTTGCAAGGTTCAGGCAAAAGGTTGAGCCTATGAGAAGATACCTGCAAAAAACTCAAGGCCACTCTTTTAAATCGCCATCAACTTATTATTTAAGTATTTTACAACTCATTTATGCCAGGTGTTGCAGTCATTATGCCACATGTCACTGTCCATAATAGATATAATTTAATATTAGCATATTTCAGTTTAAATCTATCCATCTATAGGTTAAAGTAATAACTTGACAAGGTAATAAAACGGATGACTGCTATTAACATTTAAAGCCCTTCCATCTGGAAAGTACGTGCGCCTATCCATCTGTGACAGTAGTTATTGGTAGGTCATAGTACATTGCACTCGCTGCTTAACGACTTATGGCTTGCAACGGTAAAGTATAATCAGCAATAGTAGGTTAACATAACATAAAGTAGTAATGCTGAAAAAATAAAATGTTTTGCATAATAGAACAATTTGAAATATTGAGCACCGTGTAAAAGATTGCGGCCGCTCAATCTTTTATTATGCTCCTGAAGTGAGTTAAGTTTTAGGTGCCTGATAGTACCTACAGCAAGTTATTGTATCACAGCGATCCCTCTTAGCCAGAGATATAGCACAATTATGCACATTTCGAAAAATAGGTTTAGTTCCCACGTAATATATCAAACGTCCTGCATTAGCGTTGGGGTTCGGGGCCCAAGGAACTGTCCTTGTCCCCAAAACCGATAGTAGCTATATACCACTATCCGTAGTTTTTACCTAAGCCTACGAAAAGCAGGCCTGGGTCTATGTATGTACATTGTACATATATTGTTCAACTTTAGTATCGGCTAATTCCACTAACTACATTTACAAAATACAGTACATTATTTATTACTCTACAATTTTACACCTAAACCCCACCCACACACATAAACTTTTCCCGCCATATTTTACTCACATATATTCCGTAGCATTAGAGCCCTGTCACCTCTCTCCCGTTCATTCCAAAACTAATCTATTTGACCTAAAACACACACAGAAACTTTAGTTTTAACGAGTCACACAAGCAGGACATTTGCGTGGTCGGCTTACCAAACAACACGAAGTAATCTCAGGCCCTCGCTCTACTTATATATCACTAACTTGTGACATTTCCACCTAATATTTCAACTGAGGCGATGGAACGAAATAGTGTAATTAGCACCGTCCAACATAAATAAACCAGCCTCCATCAACAAATCCCAAGCCAACAGAGGTCAAGATTTAATGGACTTTTTCATAATACAATAGACCAGTATAAAATTGTTTTAGCGCACAAACAAATGGTATCTCAACAGAGATCAACTTATAACGGCTGTAAGTCTATAATTGGTGAGATTACAGTGATTTATCAACTTTTGTTCAACACTTCCCTTTTGATTATTCGCTTAAACTTTGTAACATATTGCTAAATGTACTCTTAAATCTTTTTCCTTAAACCTTAATATGCTAACAGCGTTCTCTGGTCTATTAAAATGTATATTTATGTGCGTACATTTACTTGGAGCACTTAGGAACATTTTACCTCCCTTGTGAGTTCACCAAGGCGTGTAAGTATGTAAACTGTACTTTTCAGCCCAAATTAAGACTTGAAAATCTTGAAATCTACCTGCAAACAAAATTATGAGCAACGTTGTTGATATGATAAAATGTAAGTGTGTCAAATCACCTTAAATTTTAGGAAATTTATTAAAAGATTTCTTTCAGTTAAAGTATACGGCCTACTATTTCATATGGCGTTGTATACAAATTATAGACAATTGAATGATCCAGTGATGCTTTAGCATATTCTTCTCTCTGTGTATAAGCGCCACCACTTAAAGCACATGTGATGAATTATAAAGTATGTATAGAAATATGCGTTTGTGTGTGACTATCATAATAAAGTATATACATATGTATACATACGGAACTATTAATACAATTATGCTTTAATGTATGTATTGTGTTTTAGATATTTGATTTTCCTATTACGTTTTAAAAAGCAATTACCGTGAAATATTAACTTTTTCAATTAACCGAATGTGATCATACAAAATTGGCGGGCAAGCGTACCAATTTCAGTTTCATAAACTAAAATATTTAAACAAATGTATATCTCGACAAAATTATGCAACAATACGACATTTGCTACACAATAAACAATGAAAACGAGGTTTTATTCTTCCATAACAATAAAACGCACATTTTTTCTTTTAAAAATTCAAACATTAATCTGTAGCCTGACCCTTAAAGCGCCGCACCCAGTTGAAAACAATGTTGCGCAATATAAGTGCATATATATAATATATATATAGACATCATAGAATAATGTTACGTCATCATAATGTATTGCAACACCGCGTTGCCATATTGGCTCTTTAGTCAACTGATCCCGCTCGAACTTATCCCGCGGGATGAGTTGACCTAACGAATGTTTTGATTCAGGCAACTGATCCCATTGATACATTTTAGATTTTGTACAGACACGAAGAAAAGTGTTAGAAATAAAAAATAAAATAAAAAATACTAAAATTTAAAAGATTTTAATCTTTAAACTACTTATTTACATTTAGTTTTCTGTTCATTAATTAAACGACTGTGATTTTTAATATATCAGTATAACCATATGAATGTAAAAAAGCTATAACTAAATGGATAAAAGAACTTACTTATGAGGAGACGGAAGCACTCTTAAAATAAGCTATTTAATACACACTCATAATAATTCATAATAACACACGTATACACGTAAACATTCGCACTCTCACTCATTAACACACACACACACACTCACACCCAAACACACACACACACACACACACACACACACACACACACACACACACACATACACACACACACACACACACACACACACACACACATACATACATACACACAAACGCTTAGGCAAAAACTTAATACATACTTAAATGTAACAAATAGTTGTCCACTTAAAATTATTTATTTTTGTTTTCTTTCATTGTTATATCTAGTACATATTTCTTGTGTTCTTTTTATTATCTATAACGATTTTTTGATATGGAAGAGTGGAGTCTACTAATACAAGCATTATTTGCTTAAAAGTAGGCTCCAATCACAAACTGATTGTAAACCACCAATTGAAGAAAATAAATTATTATTATTATTATTATTATTATTAACCAAGCGATGGTGTGTCATTTTTTTCCCCAAACAGTTTTGTTCACGTATGTACATATTTATATTGTATATATTCTTCTTTTTAAAGTGAGAACAGTTGCCCGATTCAAAAAAATCGTTAGGTCAACTCATCCCGCGGTGTAAGTTAGAGCGGGATTAGTTGACTAAAGAGCCCCATTTTTCCCGGTTGCCGAATGGGTTTGCTGATACGGTTAACCCATATAGAAGAAAGGTACTTATTTGTATCGGTTTTGATAATGGTTCTTGTACAAGACGCGTGTAACATGCGCAGGTTGAGACATGAGTGCGATTTAATCATGCGCGCAGGTAGTGCGTGTGATTTAATTGCTTTTTAATTTAGCTTGCGTGACTAGCTATATGCGTTGACGTCGTGTGCGATCATTACTACAAGGAGAACACTCGCATATCATATCAACCGGGTAACAAAGATGGTTAAGTTTACAAACCGGTTTTGAAAACCGTATACCCAAGTTTCATGAAACATACGCTACAAGTAAGTGTGCTGAGTGTACTTATTTTGTTGCATCATTCAGTTTTGTATATGCGCGCGAAGCTTATCATTGCTCCACCAAACGTATTAAGTGTGTAAAAATACGCTTGAAACGGGTTTGTAAATGACCAATTTTTTATAATGCATACTAATGTAGCAACCAATGGCAAGGAAAAGGACAAATTAAACTATATGAAAGACATTAATAACATTATATAATTGTTAAATTTCGATCAGTTACGGCGTTGGATTTAGCGTTATTTCCACCAAGCAACGTGAAAGTTTCTAGACCTTTCTGTACCACGAGCGAGCGTAATAAACAATGCTTTAAAATAGGATACCCGGCTTTAGCATGGAAAGACTGTAATGGTTACATCGTTAATAAGTCTAGAGCGAATTAGATTTAATTTTTGATTCCGTTTGCTCAGTGCTTGTAGTGAAATATTCAGAGGTTCGCGGGAGGCGCCTGGGGCGGCGCATTACTTATTGTTGTGAGATTTGTTCAAGCAAGTACATGTAAATGTGAAAACATTGGAGAATGGGCTTTAAATTTTTATGTTACAGTGTTTATTCACGTAGTAATCTTGAATCCATTGGTTTTTAAAAGTGGAAGATATATTATACTGTATGTTACTCTGATTGTTTTCTAGTTTATAGTTAAGATTGAGATCTTTCCAAAGAAATATGTATATTATTAAAGTAAAATGTTTTAAAAAGAGTATTTACCAAGTAGATTTTAGATTTCGAATACAAACATCACTGTCCCTGAAACAATGCTGTATATAAACGTACTTATGTAAAAGACACCACTGTACGTATTACAGATTTTGAACTATTTATTTTTGCATTTGAGGAGAAATAAAAGTTACTATTAGTGAAATAGTTAAGAACTCGACCTATATACTTATGAATTTTATTTGCCTCATTGCTTTGATCAAGTATTAGAGTCAGCGTTTCATTAAATCGTCTTGCGCTTATCACTGCACACGAAACACGGTGCCTATTCGTGACGAACATAAAAAAGGTGTACGTTATTTTTCTACTTCTGCAACCAGAAAACTTTGTGTTTCATTTATCAGATTTTTGTATTGTTAATATAAATTAAAATGATTTATTCACTCAACCCGCGAAACTCAATGTTTAAATGCCAGTTCTTATATTTACCAGGCACGTGAATCTTGAGAAGGTTACTGACAAGTAGCCGGCAGCCATCTTGCATGTCTTGTTAATATGCAAACAGTCTATTAAAGGCAGTGTTATTTTAGTAAAATATCGACCGTTTCAAGAATAGGCTCCGTCTTCTTCTGGTGAACTGTTTTCATTAGCGCAGCACGCGATGTCTGTAGGCACAATTTCCTTTAATTCAACTTATCCATCATTGATTCGCTGTCCGACGTTTGACTAGGAATTACCGCTTTCGGCTTGTACAATTTAATAATGCACGTTGATAAGTTCAGTGCATTCTTTGAAAGGGTTAAGTGTTTCACTGGTGTAATTTGTTTCTGTAGGGTTAATGTTCTTTGAAGTCTTGAATTGTTCATGATACTTAGTTTTACAATAGGTAGCTTTAAGATTAGTAATTTATGGTTTGATTGCAATGCTGTTAAGCGTTTGGCGGTGACAAGGAAAGATGAAAAACAATGATACCTATCTTCTTATGTAAGTGAATGAGCCAAGGCATGCTTGTTATTATAATTTAGATGTAAGAAATGTGTTGCATTTGTTGGCGATCCAAATAAATATATAAATGCATCTCGTTCGGTTCGACGTTACGTGATAATCCAATTGTCTGCTGGTCAATAAGTAATTAGACTAAATTGCATTAGCTAGTGTATACCAGTAAACTGTTTAAAATTGTGCTTTGGCCTAATACGGTATAATCATCATTTTGTCATAACTATTTTATAGCTTAATATTGAAGATAAATATATCATTATAGCTTGTTGGATTTTAAATCTGTTTGTTCAGAAGCAAACACGTAATTGACTATAACACTCCATAGAGTTTAATTCTGTAGTTTCAAAATAAGTAAGTCGTACATTAAACAATAAAGTATTTTGTTGCATCGCTGTCGTAAAGTTTTTTGTTAACCTATTGAGTTGCAGCGGAACACCGGCGGCCAAACACAATAGGTATTTTAATTATTTCTAGTATTCCAAGGATTGACCATTCTTTAAATCATATATTAAGTTATGTATCATGTTAACGCATAATATATATAGAATAAATAAATTTCAACACATTTCACACAAACCACTTATTAAAAATTTAAGTAACATCAAATGAAAGTACCAAATCAGCCCAAATTTAATTGGTACATAAAATAATATATATGATATACGTCCTACCACACCCAAATCCGAAATAAGGCCTTTCGTTGACAACGCAGGCTTTGCGGGCCGATTTTAATACTCCCTGTTAAATGTAAGGTAGCTCTACCTATTGTACAACTATGTTATTCATCCTAACCGTATTTCCTTACACATTAATCGAGGTAAATGCCGGATATACCGAAAATTATAACGCCCACCTTCCGGTACGGGTTTGCCTATCGTACACGTAGTCTAGCTCATTGTGTTCAGTCGAATGAAGCGATATATATCTAAAGATACGTGTGGGTCTATGTCGCGTCGGCCGTTTTAGTAATGTTTACTCTATTGAATCGGTTTTAATATCCCTTAAATCAGTTTAGGGATATAGCTGATTTGTTTTTTGGTTAAGGATATAAATGATTTGCAGACAATTAAAGTAAAAAAGATCTAAATTTCAGACTGGATTTATATTTCAAAGATCGTACTAAAAATATGAATATAAATAATTAAAACACTAAAAACATATACATACATACATAAACATATACATACAGTATACGTACATAATATGTACTACCATTGACACTATTTTGAGGAAACCTTGTCTGATAGAGTTTAGATTGAACTTTAGACCAATTGTCAGAGGCGGTGTGTATTCATATAAGCTATTTATAAAGAATCCTTTTCTAAGGTCTCGGTAATAGACCGAAAATGGAACAAACAGTATCAAAAACCATTTCGAGGGAACTAAAAAAATATGGATATAGCTATCGTAAATTTATTATTAGTGGAGATGAAAAGTTATATAACGCTATATTCGCGTGAGGCGGGTCTTATTAAACATTCATTTGGTGCGGATCAAGGTGGGCCTTGCGTACCGCGCAGTTTCATCCCGCTTTCAAATGAAGTGCGAACAACATTTTTCTCCTTTTAGAATTCTGTTTTCTTGTACTATTTGCATATTGGAAATAGAGACGGTTGAATAGACAATGAAGTATTGAACAATAATCATAGTATAGGTAATGTATACGTACTGGATGAACAGTCCAAGTTGAAATCATGACGTACTACCAGCTTAGATGACTTGGGGTAATATTATCTGTATAAGTTTCGACAAATACTACTGATTATATAAATGTTAAAATATATTTTATGTTTGTCTTCTACGGCACTGATATTCTAGCGATAGAACATAAATAAAATTTTAATTCTTTTGTTTATTTTTAAAAACTCATCATCATCATCATCATCTCAGCCGAAAGACGTCCACTGCTGGACATAGGCCTCCCCCAAGGTTTTCCACACAGACCGGTCTTGAGCCACCCGCATCCAACCGCTTCCCGCGACCCTTACCAGGTCGTCGGTCCACCTTGTGGGGGGCCTACCCCTGCTGCGTGTTCTGGTGCGTGGCCGCCACTGTAGAACCTTTCCGCCCCAACGGCCATCGGTTCTGCGTGCTATGTGCCCTGCCCACTGCCAACTTTTAAAAACTATATCAAATAAATTGGTATTTAAAACTGAAGATGGATTAGCTATGCCTTGAACAACTAAAATATCTTACTAAATAATTGCTAAAAAAGTTCCTTTTAAAAAGCAAATAGTTAATATACATAGAATATAATTTGAATATTTGTACGTTTAACATTATGGAACAGTGTCCATTCCCTCTTTGAGTGATTAGGACGTGCGTTATAATATTCTCCTTTGTTTACTAATTAAATACCGGTTATCGACGGCGCGCTCGCGCGCTGTTGAGTGTTATTGCGCCGCTAGATAGTGAACCGTATTCATTATGAGCGAGAGTGAAATATTGAATGACGGGCCTGCGGATGATAATATTAATTTGGAGGAAAACAGTATGGATGAAGAAGATATGACAGAAGGTAGATTACAACAACCCCACAATGAAGAGAACTTACACAATGTAGAAGGACGTGGTTGCATAGATGATGAGAATTGGACATTAGTCAATAGCAAAGAAAAAAGAAGAAAAATTGAAAAGATAGATGTTAGTATTTCAAGTATAGAAAAGTTACCAAAACAATTTGCTTTAGCCAAAATATTTAACGCGGAAAATATATCGGGAATCCATCGTGTCAAGTATATCAACGCTTTTAAAGTGATTGTCAGTTTTGACGATGAAACAAGTGCAGAAAAATTAACTACATGCCAACGACTTAAAGAGAAGGAGTGGAGGATCAAGGAAACATGGGCGCTTGATGTATCTTATGGTATTATTAGGAACATAGATAGTGACTTATCAGAATCTGATCTTTTGGAATGCATAAAAAGCAGTAACAAAACTGAAATTATATCCGTGAAAAGATTGAGCCGTCGAAATACTGAGTCAGAATGGCTACCCAGCGAAACCGTTCGTATATGTTTTAGTGGAAGTTCTCTACCTCAATATATAAAGATATTCAATATGAGAGTCGCTGTGGAGCCGTACGTCTTTCCGGTAACGCAATGTTCCCGGTGCTGGCGCTTTGGGCATACAGTTAAACTATGTCCATCACTTAAAGTTATCTGTCCTAAATGTGGTAATAATCACCCTAACTGTGAGACTGCAGTTTTTAAATGCGTTAATTGCAAAGGAAACCATATGTCCCTAGTAAAATCATGTCCGGTATACTTAAAAGAAAAGAAAGTTAGGGCGCTCATGTCGGAATTTAATTGCACTTACCGCCGAGCATTGACCATGTACGTTCCTCCGTTTTCCCCACGCCCTGTAGATCAATTTACGACAAGCAATTCCATAAATATGCATATTAACGAGCAAAACTATATATCAAGTCCCATGACATACGCAATGGCATTGAAGGAATCGAGACAACCAGATATTATTCAAAATTCATCGAGTGAAGATAGACAAGCCGAAACAGCCAACAAGCGAAAACAACGAAGTTCGTCGGAACAATTAGCACATGAAGAGAATGAGTCATTGTCGTCGGAGCCACACACAGTGGACGGCGAGGTATGCACGCCAGCCGCCTCCGCCGCCGTGCGCATTGATACTGAGGACAGTCGCCGAACGCGTCGCACCGGAGCGGAGCATATGGTAAATGTAAATACAGATAATGATGCTCGTCGTAACAATAATACGATCCCAGACGAGTGCGCGGTACATTCAAATACGCAACCGGCTTCCAGTAAATCGTTTGAATCGCTTATTAGCAAAATCAAGCAGATTATACTTTCAAAAAGATATACTTTTACTCAAAAAATTAAAAACATTATTACCATAACAGTAGAATGGTGTATATCGGCAGTTATAGACAACTTTACTGATATATCAATATTCAGGAAGATATTCGACTTTGCTCTTAATTCACAAAATGGCTAATACTAACAATGGTATCGGGACTGTTATAATAAATGTATTGCAGTGGAATTCGCAGAGCTTGAGACCAAAACTGTTATCATTTAATAATTTATTAAACCAAAATAAAATCCATATTGCTGCAATAAGCGAAACCTGGTTGGAGCCTGAAAGTCATCTAAAAATAACTAATTATAATATTTTTAGGAACGATCGAGAGGACAGCTACGGGGGTCTGTGCATTGTTACTCATAAATCTATTAAGGCTCAACTAGGCCGTATAATACATTCCAATAAGAATATTCAGGTAGTGCATGTTAAAGTCTTCAACTGCAGTCGTATAGACAATGTAGTTGCCATATACTGCCCACCATGGGTGCATACACGTAGAATAGACTGGGATGACATTTTTTTTCAATTTAACAAGAAAACCTTAAGTTTAGGGGACTTCAATGCGCACCATTTTACATGGTCAAGTAAAACTGATATTAGAGGCTCCCAAATATATGATTCTATAAGTGACTGTAGCCTAGTCTCGCTAAACGATGGCAGTCATACTCGTATTAAATTAGTAGCGGGTAATTTACAACAGACGTCCCCCGATATTTCATTCTGCACTTCTGATATAGCCTGTTATTTTAATTGGCAGGTGACAAACGAGTGTTTAGGGAGTGACCACCTCATAATTAATCTATCTTCTACTATTTCATTTACTCCTAATTTTAGGAAGAAACGTAACTTTAAACGCGCAGATTGGAATGCTTATGAAACCTATCTGGAAGACACTTTTTCAAATTTTCAATTATCTGGTGAACCTCAATTTATTTATGACCAGTTTATCGACCATATTAACAAAGCTGCAAACATTAATATCCCTTTCATGAAAACTAATATAAACCCAACCAGTAAATTTATACCAAAACCCTACTGGACCCCTAGTCTTTCGCATTCAGTCGCTAAAAGAAGATTAGCCTTATCAAACTTTCGAAAAAACCCAACTCCCTCAAATCTGATAATTCTTCAAGATCGTATTAGAGAATCCCAAAAACTTTTACGTAGGGCATCATCAAATAATTGGCAAAAATTTTGTGACTCTTTGGATGAGGTGGCATCAGCTGGTGAAATGTGGAAAAAGATGAAATGGTTTAAAGGCAATAAAGCCCATAACTCATTTTTAGATAAAAACAAATGTGAATCATTATTAATTAATTTATGCCCCGCGCATGTATGCCCTGATAAACCAAATTTTTATTCCAGTAATTCCAAATTAGAGTCTCCAATAACTATTCATGAATTAGATTCCTGTATTAAAGTAAGTGATACCGCGCCGGGCTGCGATAATATATCATTTTCTATGATAAAAAGGTTGCCTAAAAATGGTAAAAATATCCTACTATTCTTATTTAACTATTTTCTATCTACTGGTTTCATACCTATACAATGGCGAGATATTTGCGTAATACCAATCCCTAAACCTGGGCGGGATCCTATGCTAATGTCCTCTCTTCGTCCTATTAGCTTAATTTCTTGCGTTTGTAAAATATTACATTCAATTATCAATAGAAGGTTAGAATGGTATTTTGAAAATAATAGATTATTTTCAAATGAGACAGTGGGTTTCAGGAAATCTAAATCTTGTTTAGATAGTTTAACTCGTCTAGTTACAAGGATCCAATCAGGTTTTTCCGACGACCAGGTTACCTTGGCATGCTTCCTAGATATTGATAACGCCTACAACAATATTAATGTATATTCATTGCTCAGCATTTTGGACCAGGCTGGTGCAGGCCTTAAAATATGCAATTATCTTTGGAACTTTTTAAGCTTGAGAAATTTAATAGTAAGATATGAACATAGTTCTATCAATCGATATACTGGGCAAGGATTAGCACAAGGCGACCCACTGTCACCATTATTATTTAATATCGCCACTCACAATATTTGTAATGTAATCAATAATGTGTACATTTCTCAATACGCTGATGACTTCGCATTATATGTATCAAGTAAGAATGTAGAAAGTGCCCGTAGATTGCTCCAAGATTCATTAGATATTTTAGTGCGATTATTAGACAAATTAGGCCTAAGTGTATCTTCCACGAAAAGTAAATTATGTATTTTTAAAAAGGGTACTAACAGAAATAACATTTGCATATCTATAGATAACACGCCATTACAAGAAGTAGTCAACGTGAAATATTTAGGCATGTGGTTCGATCGGTCATTGAGATGGACAAAACACATTAACGAATTGTACGAAAAAATACATAACTTCTTGAATATGTTCAAAGTGCTGGCGGGATCTGGCTGGGGCATACACCCTAAGCACTTAAGGCGACTTTACATTTCAACTATCAGAAATCGATTGGACTATGGTAGTTTTCTGTTTGGTAATAGCTGTCATTCAAATTTATTTAAGTTAGACAAACTGCAGAATCAGGCCATGCGTACTATAGGTGGTTTCGTTAAAAGTACTCCCATTCACGTGATGGAAAGTGAATTGTGTTTAGAACCGCTAAGAATCCGTCGTTTATCGCTTGCTGGAAAATTTTGGCTTAGATCAATGTCATCAGCTGATAACGTTACAGTTAAAGTTGTTAAAGAATTAAATTCACATAGTACACGTAGATATTGGAGGCGTAAACAGATGCCTTTAATAATTCAAATATATTTAAAATTTAAAAGTATCAAGGTTAACACAACCGAGCAACTGGATATGTACACTCTAGACTATTGGATAAATTGGTACGACATTAGAAACATAATTAAACATCAAATTGAGGGCATTGATCAAGCTAAAAGAGAATATAATATAATCGACCTTAAAAACACTTGTTCCTTATATCTAGATCAATATTCAAACCATTACAAAGTGTTTACTGATGGATCTAAAATGAGATCTGACCATATCCGTCCTGGGTCAATGGGAGCTGCAATTTTCGATCCACAAATAGATACATCCTGTAAATTCAAAATTGATAACGACATGTCCATTATGTACCTTGAACTAATTGCCATCTCTGAGGCACTATCTTACATTAAATCAATTGACTATAATAAATTTGTAATTTTAACAGACTCTAAAAGCGCCCTACATCACGTGGCTCGATGCACCTCTTCTTTAAGAGGCACACCGATCGCCTATAGTATTATTAAAACAATATTTGAACTAAAGGAACAATTGAAAGAAATCACCCTTCAGTGGATTCCTTCGCATATTGGTTTAGTAGGGAATGAGAAAGTGGATGTATTAGCAAAAGAAGCTTCTTGTGACGGCGTGTCTATTAATGTTTCCCCATACTTCTCAGACTGCTTTTACATAGTTAAAGAATATTGTTTTGAAATGTGGAAAGGTCATTTCTGTGAAACATCCAGGGATAAAGGAATATAGTATAGGACATTGCAAAATGAACCTTTGAAGTGTCCGTGGTTCGATCATTTCACTGCAAGTAGAGATACATTGATAACAGCCTTTAGACTTCGATCCGGACACATTCCACTTAATAAGTTTGCATTTTTAATGAAAAAAGTGCCATCACCACTTTGTTCCGAGTGCGGGGTAATAGAGGATGTATTACATATTATGTTGGAGTGTGTCCGAAACGAAGACATTAGATTTGATGTGTTGAGCCCAATAATAGATTTAAAAAATGTCGGATGCTGTAATAATGTTCTTGCATACCCGCTGTCTAAGACAGCAAAATTATTGTATCGTACTGTACAAGTTGGCTTACGACGACGTGTATAGTAATTAGTTACATATTGTTTAAGTTTTCTGTGAAGTATAGTGTAAGAGTAGGTCCAATGGAGCGGCATAGTCATATAATTGACAAAGCTCCTTAAACAAAGAATAAAAAAAATAAAAAAAAAAACATTATGGAAGTTATGTAAGTTGTTTTTTTTTATAAAACTATCAGACACGTTTCTTCTGAAATAATTGTACCCATAGACGAGTGACGATGAAAAGGTATAAGTGACCACCTCGCTATAAGTAGGTAACTGTATATCCTTTCTATGGAACAGAGTACCATTAATATCATCAATTGATAGCTGACCCGAATCGAGATGTTTATATCGGTATCTGTATGTATGTAAAGCATGCATACATAGTCACTATTCTTACACCGCCATTTCGTTAAGATGAATAAGATAAAAAGTTTTATCAGAAAAAGCAAGATTTATTTTGCTACTACGCTTGTCAGCGATAAATCAATGAGTCTGCCTTTTATTACGATTCTATAATTTAACTACTTGGATTCGTCTGACCTTTGCTTAATGGTCCACACTGACTCGGTCACGAAGCTCAGAGAGTAAGTCGATGTAAATATGAAAAGACTCCAGAAAAATGAGACTGTTACGACCTAAAACACTACAAACCAAGTTACCGCTTATAAAGACTAATGTATACTAAGGTACAAATTAATTATTATATTTCGAATATTACTTTAGCTTTTATAGACCGAATTGAAAAAAAAAAATATAAATGTAATATTTAATTTTTTATAGGGTTTCATAAGGTAGACGTAAGAGAATAGACATACAGGAATTCTAAGGGTAAATGTATGATATATTTCTTTAGTTTTAATCGTGTAGTTAATTGTGAATACATGTATGTTTCTTTTTTTTATAAGCCGCTTCCTGATAAGCTATTGCCGTAGGATTGGCACGATTGTACATTGCTGGGCCTATAAGGTACCGTTAAAACCGTAAAAAGCAAGTAAGATTGTTTAAAGGTTAGTATAACTGTACACGACAAAGCTAGCCTCGATCGACGATACTTTACTAGTTAAGGTATAAAACGTTGCATCCAAATATGACTGAAATAAAACACAGCATATACTCGTACATATCTATTCCGCTTCATCAGTTAGGTTAAGCTTCTATGTATGTATGTGAAGGACACTACTGCCGACGTATATTTTTTTCGTTTGTATTTGCGATATTTGAAAAGCAGATCAGATAGGTCCCAATGCTTTTTAAAGGATATGATAAATCATCGGATTCCAACGGAAAACAGTTTTTTGAACAGTATTGATGTATTCAGTCATAGTCAGTTCAAGCCTACAAAGCATTCAGTGGTATCACAGGGAATAGGTAATTACCTATGACACCGCTGGTAGTGTCATAGAGAATGAAAATTCCCCCTGACACCACTGGGGTGTCATTCATCATTTGGTGGTATCACGGGCAAAGAACGTATATTTTGACCATACATTTTAAAAACAAATATAAGACATTTTATATCTAAAAGTTTGTTTGTTTTGTTATCCTTATTAATATGTATCTATACTGATTTTCAAAACAAAAATAGTAACATATCACAGTCAAAAAAACGCTAAACTAACACACAGATCTCTTACAAAAATAAAGATCGCCGAACCCAATAGCAATAGCGATAGAACACATATGAAAGTTTGCCAAAAACCAATATCTTCCTCCGATATTTGCAGTCGCTGAACTCATATGGAGGCCTCTATTCATCGAGCTTGCAATGGAGGCCTAGATCCCAATAGGAATTGCAATTAGGCCTCAATTTACGCATAGTTTGGACTGGAATTTCATTCGTAGTACCACCTCTGTCTTCGCTAGCCAAGAATTCCTCTACTTTCCTTTACGGCTTTATCGATGTTAGGATGCCCAATAACGGTGCCAAGATATTTCCACTACACTTGTATTAGTATTTCTATTGCTATGAACAAGGCTATTGTTGGAGCTGTACGCGTGGCGTTGTTCTATGTTTTATGAGGGTCAAATAAATAGATTTGGGAAACGGTCGCGTTTTGATACACGATATCGATTCACGATAGGTACAGCTATAACGTAATGAATGGCGAACATAAAGTTCAAAACCAGACCAGCTCAAAACTCGTATGGCGGAATGGAATATACAGTACCGCAAAAGTATATTATTTACACCCACGTGGTCACAAAAGGTGCAACGGTATTTGGTATTTTATATATGCCAAAAAGGACAAAAGCGAGCGGGAAAAACTCTGGTTTCGAATCGGCGTGTAAAAAGTTGGCACAAAAATTTCGCATTCATTTTATATAAAACAAAAAACCGCGCCATTATTTATGCACGGCAAAGTAAGAAACAAAACGGTAACCGCTTTCCTATACATAATACAAGTAGGCTTGAAAAACTTTCGGTGTCTGATAGAACTCATAAATTTTAATAAAGAAGTTCGTATCTTGTTTGCGTCATGTCCTACGTTCGCTGTTTATGTAAAAGTTGTAACATACAGAAATACAAGCGAGCAATAAACGTCCCGGCCGAGTAATAAGTTTATTTTTCTATTTAGGACATCGGCCATAGTAAGTTTCGGGGCGAGGCCGTAAACTACGCGACGTACGGGAGTCATCCGTCGTATGGAGCATTTATGACTCATCAACAATTGGTCGTAGGACGTGGTATATCGATATCCTTTATTTAATGAAGGCCGAGAGAGTTTTTCTCGAAATTGAATGGTCCCGCGACAATCAAAGTTCCGTCCGCAGATCATATTTCAGCGAACGAGATAAACTCGGACAAAAGAAAGGAATCCCCGTTTACCCAATTGGGTAATGGCCCAGCTCTGTCGTTATCTCTTCCCATTATTTCTGTTTGAAGGAGGCTGTGGTGTTCTACTTAATACTAAGGGTGAAATCTTTACAAAGATCTTTGATAAAGTTCCCGGTACTTGATCTTGTTGTGAGGAGTAATGCTTGGATAAATTGCTTTTGCGGTTGCTCAATAGGTTTATGTAACATGCAGGCTACCTTGTACACGAGGAAAATATTATAGTGAAACTAAACCTTAACGCGTTATTTTACTATTTTGTGCTGATATTATTTCATATTACTGCTTCGTTGGTCTCGAAATTATTATTATATTTGCATCCGACTGTGAAATCCTAGGTTCGATTCCCTATCGTGTAATGTGTTATTGCGTTTTTATTCCAGCGTTCTCAGTCACAAATCCTTTTTCTTTCACCTTATAAATGGCAATTGCATCGGTATTGTTACGTGGGACATAAATATTGCCGGAAATAATGAGGTTTTATACACCTTTGCTGCCTGCAAAAAGGTCCTCGGTGTGGAGTACACATATATTGACTCCACAGATAGCGAAGTGGTTTAAGTGGTCGCCTCGCCGCTGCCACTGCTGCAAGTCCACTTGGTTCGAATCTCACACGGGACAAAAATTGGAGTAACCCACAAATGGTTGTTCCGAGTCTGGGTGTTCTTTATAGCCGTTGCTTGACTGTTTGGAAAGCCCCTTGCGACACAGGAATTATTCCCAGTGCGAGAGACGTATTTAAAAAAAACTCATATTTTCTTAGCTTTTAACCTCAAAGCTAATTATGATGGTCTCTTTCGTATTATTGATCAAACAAATAATTTACTTTGACTAATTACTTGCTTAAGTGCTAAATCAATCAAAGAAGGCAATATGGCCGAATTACATGAGAAGAAAATGCGTGTTAGACAGGGTTAGGCTTTGCTTTAATTTGGTAAATATTTAATGTTATATAGAATTCTGATTATGTAAAGGTTTTATAATTTCTTGTGGTAAAATTTATCAAGTAGAGCCTAATATAAATTATTTATTTGTTCAACATTATCGAATTTAATAGTGGGAATTTGCTTTAATAGTGGGATTTAAATGTTAAAATATATTTTAAGTGTTAACAAGTTGTTGTTATAAGCTAGCCTTTGCTGGTAACTTTGTTCAAATATAGTTATACAGTTCCCCTTCGATTTTATTTTTGGATTTATATACTATGTGTCATATCTATGATTCTATTAAAAATAGACAAATAGGACATGACGTAGATTACATATTGAAGTCCAATCTACTAAATTATGAAACCAAGCCATAATCCATGCAGTGGTTTTTGATTAATACCAGCAAATACAGAATATACCTCTTCTTTTAGTGGTATAAACCTATCTAAATAGTCGACCCCAATTGTTACTGTTATACCTTGTTACAGTTTTTTAATAGTATATAACTTAACTATATAACTTTATCAAGAATTAAGCTTACTATAGCGAGTTTTTAATGTTGACGTAAATTATAAGCAGTAGGGTTTATATTGCAGTCTAAAACGTTAACAGTTTGTTGTGAATTTAAATCATGACCATCAACAACCAATAAAACTTTCTGGTTATAATATAAAATTTGGCTCTAAATCATACCGTTATCACGAACGTCTTCGAAAACCAAATTAACTCTATAGATTCTTCATGCTGATAACATCAGATAGAACTCAGTACCAACTAGTCCGACTATAACGGTAATTTAGTATGGCTATAGAGCTATGGAACTTAGAAATATGGGTCGGATTACATCCGATCTCTCGGTTGAAGACGAAAAGCCGATGTCAAAGGGAGACAAAGTTTGCAAACAACTTCGGCTCGATAACCAATGGCGTTTGGCGAGCTCCCGTTTTGATGTTAATGACTTTTTGGAACATTTACCAGATGTTAGACTGTTAATATTCTATAGGCCAGCCCTCGATGCTCTACGAGACGTTGGGAATATTTCTGGGACATTTATTTGCGGTTCATAATTTTCTTAGCAAAATTGTTCCGTCTGAATTTTGAGTTTCGATCCTAATGGCCTTTTGGATCATTTAGTAATAGTTATAGGGGTCATTTATTTTTATTTTGCTGATTGTTTCTATTTTTTATTTGTAATGCTGACTATGCTTGTTTGATATCGATTTGGATGCCAAATAATGTTACGTAAAGTCACTTCTTGATAAATATGTGTTTGACTGACTCTGTAAGGTGTATGTAAATTAATTTACGAATATAAGCTTTTGTGAGGCTCAGAGTCAGTACCCGAATTTGGTAAACTGTTGTAGTTTAGCTTGTAAATGCTCAGAAGGAGCTCGGAGTGTGGCAATGTACGCCATCCATTACGCGGGATATAAAAATAATATATCACGTGGGATGTTAAATTATAGCTTATATAATGTTGCACACCTTTTTCCATCTCTTAGGGGTTATACAGGCGTGAATTTATGTAAATCTTATTGTATTTAGATTTTCTAGAATCTAGCTAGAACTTTTCCTAGCCAATTGTAGAACTTCAGAGCTATACATATAAGTAATGATTCTGCTTTTTTTAGTAGCGTATTTTTACTCACTGCAACATCATGACAGAACAAAATTGGTTCTAGTTGATACTACCAATTGGCTTGATAACTGGCTACAATAGCTTATACTGCCGACAATACAAAATAAATATATTGGATGGTATAAAAGTGTTGTGAAATATAATGCTGCGTCATTTCCAAAGAAAAGCTGAAAACACTTGTTTGCTTTCAGAACACTTTAAACTGTTGAAGCATCCTTGAAAGTTTTTCAGTCCCATATTTTCTGGCGACGCTTGTATTTTAAAATGTCCAGTGCCCAACTTTGCTCTTATTTGTTCCTCCGTGCATTCAACCATAATTCACTCATATTTAGCTGCAGAGTAGCATGAAGACATTTTTATAAACTGCCAGCGAAAAGCTGGTGATTTACCTTTTAAGCCAATTATTTCTCGTTGATCTTTTGAAATAAATTTAAAAGTTTATTTGAGAGCGAGTTGAAAGTACTGCGGTGTGCAGAATATTAGTTTGTTCAGCATTATGTAAAGCTAGTTTATTCGCTGGGGCACTGCCTCGAAGTTAGTTGCCATAAATACGAAGTACCCTTTGGACTATGTGAATTTGCCAGCTATTATCTTGATGAGCATTCTTAATATTACAATTACTTAGTATCACGCCTACATCCTCGAAGGCTTAGTCAGTGGTGTACTACATCCATATTTCGCGAGCTATGGTTTTAGTTCCGACGTAATTGCAGCTCTATTGCTATTTATCTGTTTAAAACCTGCTACTCCTGTTACTCAGACCTGCTACGGAAAATATCTCGAGCGAAAGACCCAATAACATAAAAAAGGAATAAAACTTAAAACCTTCCTAATTTTGAATCAAACGACACGACTAAGACTACCTACTAAGACTATCATACTTTCTGTAATCCTATAATAGCGGACTTTTTCTTTCCGTTGACTAGCCGTTTTACGTTTTACACAAAAGCCAGGCATGTAAGAGTATTACCGCTATGGCTTGTATTCATATCAAAAGTTAAGTTTTCGCGAAAACATCCTCCTTTGCAATTGACGAAAGCCACATTACTTTTTAATTTGAAACGTTGCCGGGCTCTCGCTGCAAAAGAGAGACTTTATTACACTCAGAGGTATCTCGCTTTTGACCCGTACGCCCTTTGTGTGAGCTATTTTTTATTCATTCCAACGGATTCATACGGGAGTTAGAGCCCCTCAACCGGCTTCCCTTTTCGATGTTATACGTTTCGACTCCGCGTTTTTAGACAGAAAAATAGATTTCGCGGTTATGTGTGCGTGTTCTTTTTTCATATTTATATGGCAACTACGTTTTGGTTTTTTGCCACCACGGTTTTAGTCCTGTGTCTGTTATAAGTTATAACTAGCCAGAATCGATATCCGAAATAGTTTGTTTTTGGCTTTTTTTATGTTATCGATGCTAAACGATGTTTGTTTCTTTTATCTTTTTATTTCGTTTAACAGTAAACTTACTAATGTGAAAGATTGTTAAGATGTTTGGGTGTTTGTTACTCAATCATGCGTATATCATATTATAACGGCTTTATTGCATCTGGGCACAAAGTTAAAGTGTGTCGCGGATTCAGTCGTAGCATACTTTTTAAACCGGTATGTGTTACCCAAGGGATAAACGCGGAAAAATCACAGGCAGATTGCAAATATACTGAATTTTGTGTCGTGAATCTAAACAAAAAGTCTGTTAACGTACCACTGGTTCCTAGATTTGCAATCTAGGTTTTTTATATACGCTGATGGCTAACCAAGTAATCGATCTGCATCTCGGAAATCAAATGCCTTTTCGTCGTACTTTCGACGAAGTAAAAAAAGAGTAACTGAACTGCTTGTGCAAAGACCGACTCCCCTGCTCACAAGACAGAGCACTTTACACGCCAGATGCTTATTATAGAACGCTATTCTCCGTAAAAGACAACAATACGTCACTCTAGGACCCGTTTATTTTTGGAGCAAGTAACACTAGAATTCAGCTTCTCCAAAAGTGTTCTTTGTTTAAGTAGCAAATTTTAATTCGAATCTGTTTATTTGTTCCAGGTATGCAATGCTCGTTGAGGACAAACTTCTCGGCAAACAAGTACAAAGTAAACGGGTATTTTACTACATTGTGAAGAAAGCAGCTCGTTATCTTCGCCATTAAATTTAATACGCATGTAAAACTTTTTGTTTGTCTGTTGTCTGAGTAGACAATCCTTTATTTGTTGTAAATAAAGTATTACGACTGTCTACTAAGAAATTGGACTGGAAGTATATGGCTGCTGCGTTTCTCATAAGTACTTTTTACCTCTGCTATAAGTTAAGCAATCTCGACGCGGTCTTTTTATGGTGGGTGATTTTTGCGTAGGAGAGTTTCATGCTTCAGAAAAATCATTCAGCAGTAAAACACTTTATGTTACCGGCTGTGCAATGACATAAGCAGTATAATTACTGCTCTCCTGCAAATAATGGATTTTTGCAGACTGAAAGATTAACCCAACAAACAAACTAATAAATTTTAAATGTAATGTGATCTCATATATAAATATATATTAAACGAGTTAGTACTATAATCATTGTTGATAATGCAAGATACTTTAATAAATAAACAAATATAAGTAAGTACTAAAAATACGTATATATATATATATAAGTACAGAGATAATTACCTAGAGTAGTAGAGCCTTACTGATTTAGCATGAATAGGCCGGCTCTACCGGGTAAGGACTACCCTCTCACAGAATATAGACGTGAAATAGCAGCATTCCTACTGTTGTGTTTGGTCCGGTGAGTGAGAGTGCCGAAGGCCCAATCACCCTCTTAGCCCCTTCGCCCTTCCCGCTCTTTCTCCTTCCCACTTCCTTTCCTAAAGGGTCGGCAACGCAGGCGTCCATAGGCTACGGTGACCACTTACCATTAGGTGGGCCGTATGCTTGTTTGTCACATGAGATGCATAAAAAAAGCGAATATCGTATTGGAAAATAACTTCAGTCAGCACACAATTTACTTAATTTACTATTACTCAACTTCTAAATATATATCACCTATATCATCAAGCGTTACCTGCAAAATTAGGCACAGGTATAATACTACTTAAATCTAAATATTATAATCTCAGTCGTACATTTGAGTTCTTAGTAGGCTATTAGCGATGTGCAAAATTGTATGCGAATATATTGACATCATTTTACCTTATTGCGTACGCCTCGTCTGTACCCATGCAAACTAGGTATCGCGTTGTAATAACTATATTCGAATATCATCCGAATGAATACCCGTCACTAATATCTACGAGATACTACTAATATATTAATTATATATCACGTAAATTATGAGTCACAAGGCGGTCTTGATAATTGTTTTAATGAAATATCTTACTCAATAAGAAGCTCGCAAACATGACTATCTCACGTTGGACAAACTGAATAGGTAAGGCACTTTCAATCAATCCGATGTCATCCATACTAGCCGTCTCCCACCTGTTGCTTCCTGTTTTGAGTTTCGAAAGAACAGGTACACGTAATGCTTCTAATATTGACTGCAGGGACTGCGCATTGCATTAAATGGTTCAGTTTTCGACCTAATGCGATGTACGTTGTGAGTTCTGGTATTGCATACTTAAGATTAGTGATCCATAGTTTGTGTGACTGAATTTTTGTTGTATATTAGATGCTTCGTGTATGTGTAATTATTGCTGAGTATAAATATTTTTACTGTACGGTTGGCGTAGTAGTTAAAGTTGTATCATAAATCACTTACATAAAAACACACCACACCCTAAGCTCCTCGTGAGACATGAAATATTCTTAGTGCGGGTATGTGTTTTATTTTATACATATCTTAAGTGGTACCGATGCTTATAAATCCACAGAAAATTGTTTTTTTTTTATCTATTTGCAATTATCATGGTCCCTGACGACAGACACCGAATTTTGCATTGACATTTCTATTTCATCTTTATAAAAAATATTCCTCTATCCTAACCCCTTGCACGCTTTAATCTATGAAGATAATATATTATGCGCATGTCTATGCCTTTCAACGTCGCTCCTAACATCAATATGACGTAATCATTAGATTGTCCAATGAATATATAATACGGCGCCCAGTCAACTGGAAGTGCATTTCATTTTTTATTTTATATTGTCTTTGAATAGCTTCATCGCATCGTTTAATGGTGAGTCAAAGAGTGTTTATGGGTTAAAGACCACTTAGTCGATCGATTAACTATAAATTGGTGTGAAATTATAGTTCGTGGGTTTGCTTTTCGATTAGACAATTATTTGTTAATAGTAGTTGATGACTATGCTTTGTACATAATTAAAACATAACATATTATTAAGCAGATTAAAGATTATATAGGCCAGACAGATGTATTCCATTCAAATATTTCGAGTAGACATAAGGGTATTATTCCTTCTCAGTATTATCGGTGACTAAAACTTTTTGTTTAATAATCGCTCAGTCAAACGACAGCGGTACAAAGTGTTTTTGGCTTATCTGATAGTTAACTGTTACCATATAGAAGCTGGCTATACCGGAGAACCCGCGGGTAGACAACTTTATTGGAAGTTGCAGCGCAAGATACACAGGTCTTTGTGTTGACATAACTTTCAAACTAACTCTCCTTCTTCATTCTAAAACATGGTTTAGTACTGACTGCCTTGGTAGCGCAGCAGTAGTATGCGACTACGGTGCAGTTCTATTACGGCAAAGTGATTTTGGGTGTATTTCGTCAAGAAATTCTTAATAGCAACACGAAGTCTGAAACTGAAAAGTACCGGTAAAGGGCAATAAGTTCACACTCTATTACGTGAGACCTAACAACCTAGTTAGAGAAATGTGTGTGTTTACTTCTTCGGAAAGAGAAGTGAGCCTTTGTTTATATGTTTGATTTATAACTTCCTACAGTATCTGTTGCAGTTTGTACCATAGCTGGTTAGTAGCATGTTATACGATCTGCGAGAGTTTGTAGAGCAACAGTAATGAATAATTCTATGGCTTACCCAACCTCCTTTCCGCCGAACCTTATTTAGTATGCCTTTAAACCGCTAACCTAATTATAATACATCCCGTGTAGAAAACAGTAATTAATATGCAATTTAGTTTCCGCTTATCAGCCAATCTATAAAACTATTAATTAGGACAGTTGTAATCAATTCAATAGAAAGTGGCGCAGTTTGTACCATAGCTACATACATTATTTAATACCCTAGCGATATGATAATATGAGTAATCTATAAACTGCATGTTAATTAATTTATGCAATGTTAGTTAGCTAGATTAGAGAAAATTGTTTGCGAAATATTATTATGTGTTTGTTTACTGTTTGTTTTTCGGTGTTCGTATTTTTGTAAGTAGAGGTGAGATGTAGTTGTTCAGAGATATATGTATTTATTGCAGGATAAATACGTTCGTTTCAAACTAACAAATACAAGTACGCATAGTTCAACCAACGCACACGTTTATGTCGAAAAGGGTTATAATATACTTTTCTATACTTACATGACTAGATACATATAAGTTAATAGGGTGCTAAAATATGACTCTCTATGAAAAAACACAATTAAGGTCTTTGCGCGACCGAGCGACTATATTTAATTTAATACATTAACTGCCGCATAGATGGTCGCCTGACTACTGATATTGCGCCGAGTGTTGAAGTTCGATCTTCACAGGTTACACAAATTTATATGATCATCAAATAATTGTTCCGTGTCTGTTATTTGAACGTTTTCAGGTCCTTCGTGATACAGGAATTATTCCAAGTCTCTTTTACAAAAGACAATTATTTGCATTTACCAGTAACTGTAGCAGAAATTTGTGGTTTTTAAAGAAGAGAATTTAACCTTTGCATAAATAATATCCAGTATGTACTTAAACTAAACAAAACCTATAACGATAGTTTCTCCAAAGAAAATTCAACCCAATTTCCTCACACACATTCCTAAAAATCAAATCAAAGATTCGCAAAACAATATTAACGCAAGAAGCTCGGCTCCTCGCACATTATTTCGTTAGGAGCCGCCATCAATCCGGTTACAATGCAAGAAAATCGTGTCGTCGGGTCAGTCAGAGCGAGGCTTTAATTTTCCGCCCAGCGATCACGAGTCAGGGTTGTGCCACTTGACTCTCCTGGAGAATGGCGTGTTCGTGTACTTATCATGTTTGCTCAAATATAATATTGTAAAGTTACGCGTTATTTTGACTCCGAGTTTATACTAGTGAATGATTGTTTGATTTTGTGCTCTAATAACGAGTATTAGTTTCATATAAACACTACTTTACTGCCTTGTCGGCGCAGCAGTAGTGAATCTGACTGCATGTGATCCCCAGTTTCATGCCCGACCGAGGCAAAATATTATTGGGATTTTCTGTCAAGTAATTATTAACAGCAGCACTATGTTGTGGTACTATGTTAAGTTAAGCAGACAGCTTAACTAAGCGCTCTTATATAGCACCTAAAACTGTAGAATGTGGGGATAAATCACTCCAAATTACCTCTAATATAGAATATAGCGATGTACCTACAGCTTCATTCTTGTATCGCCTTAAAAGACTAGCCGGCAGTGAACCATATTGCTGTGTACGTAATGCTTTTTTCTTGCTATGCATTAGAGAGCAAGACGGAGAGTCCTCTTCGTGACGGTAAGAGCAAATACCTTAGAAAATACAAAATTTTAAGAAAATAACAACCACTTTTCTATAATTATATTCTTAGGTATGGGTATTTATTATACCCTGATATGGATTATAAGTTTCTTAGAATTAATGAGTATCTTCGAAGTCCGGCAGTTGAAACTGAACAATATTCTTGTAAATATAAATGGCTTTCTAATTTGATTTTATATGATCAAAATGGTGGTGGTGGTGTTAAGTACTAAATATTCATTATATATATATGTATATATATTATTAATGAGAATGTGTGTACGTAACGGTATTTTTAGCAATATAATACAAATGGGTATTAATGTTTAAATAAGATATACCATGTCGACAAATCCTTAAGCGCCAGCTTTTTATTTTTTAACGAATACACAATTATAACCACAGGCCTTATACAATTACTTTATTAACTTGCGTACTTATAAAAGCGTTACATATTTAACCTAATTATTCCAAATTCTTTTCCTTAACAACTTTACCGAAAATCAAAGCAGTAATCTAGGTCAATCGTACCTACCACGAATATTTAACATTCATGAGAAAATCGTTTCAATGAATAAAGAGTCTAATAAATAATACACCAGGTATTCAACCGACCTTTGCGTGCTTATTACATTAAAATAAAAAAGTGAAATGTCTTATAAATTGCAAATAACATTCGCATACATAACATAATTTGCCACTCTACGTTGTACTGTGAATCAAGAACATCATAAATAACGATATAGTGTTGGGTATTAATATCTACAACACATTATATCGATACATTAACTAGTGTCCATAACCGTAAACAAAGGTGTAAAATCGGCAGTAAAATGTTAGGTGTGTTTATCTACAGGGAAAACTGTGTGGTGTGTTTCGTTAATGTTTAGTTGTCAGTTATTTTATTAGCTTGGGGCACATTGTCAATGTCGACAGAGCGCTTGGTGGAATTATGTAAGAAGTCAGCAAATATATTTTAATTATAACATATGTCTTAAGAGACTACTGATTTTGCGGAATTAGCAATATTAAAAGCTTTTATGTTTTCTTTCATTACAAGCAACACGTGACTACAAGGTTTTCTTGTAAAATGATTCAGGTGAGGGCTTTAGAAAGATGGAGGTTTCATATTTCAGAGAAAACTGCATGAAGGGAAAATATACATTGCTTGCTTATGAACTATAAGAAATTTTTACCAAAACTACTAATTACCATAAATATTTAGAACATTCATTTACATCGCTAGAGGTTGACAAAGTTATTTCACGGTAGTAATTAGTCCACTAAGTATTAAGTAAATGTTAATTAAGATGTAATAACGGTAAATTATTCACCATTATGCCACACTACCGATAACTGTAATTTATTTCGTTTCGATCCTAATTTTCTTGCCTATACAATTTAGCTAACCAATTTGCTTGGCCTACAATTTTAATCAATAAGCTTATGGAGGTTTTTGTATAATATAAATGCTGATCTTATAAATATTTTTTGTAATAATGGTTTATTACTTATTAGTTATTACCTATAATTTTTCTCTTAAACTTGGGACAAATTAGTGAATTTATTATAAAAACAGTAATCCTTAAACAGGAATAACGGTATAATTTCTTCAATAAAGAATGTTAATTTCTGTATTAGTGGCTGGATAAGATCTAAACCAATTATTCAGGACATGAGTTATTATTATTATATTCATTCTTCAATTCATTTGCTGCCTATAATATCAAGTTGCACTTACTCGGGAAAACGCATGAATCTTCGACATTATTTATTTAGTCGCTGAATGGGATGGATGTATACTATTTTAATATGTGTGAAAGGGATGGATAGAAGAATTTCTAATGAACGTAACATGAGTGCGGGCCGGGTGAGGGGTCAACGACCTTTTCTTTAGGGTGGATCCCCTCGGACTAGGCTCGGGAGCTCGACGGGCGGTTTATTTTGATGCATTTTCTAATTGAAACGTTCATTTGGGCATTTTACTAGTGTAAGCAAACTACACAATGTTTTTGTTGTACAATATTTCCGCTCCCTTTAAAGTACTCGTGTGATGTCTCAGTAATGGTTGTAAATATTTTGACAGATATGCAATACAAACTCTTTGAAGGATGACGCAATGCAAATGTTTATAGATAATTCGCAATGTTATGCCTTGCTTCCTTACGGGTTTCTTTGATCGCAGCATTTCGTTAGCGGTATTCTATTTGCGTAATATGCACGACAATATAGGTTTACAATTGTGGGTACAGTCAGAGGGAAAACATTTTAACGGTATTTGTTGTACCTAACTGATATTCTTAAATCGTTTATGTTGAATGGTAGAGTTTTATAGTATTTAATCTGGCGTGTTCAGTTTTGACCTGTCTCAGACGATTAATCAATATAAACGCTCGTCAATCATCTACTTTTGGTGTCCTCAAGACTGGCCCGTGAACTTAAATTTTATAGTTCATTTATTTGTAATACCTTGTACCTAATCAAAATTGTTCTGTGCTGATCACATCGTTTAGGAAATATGTAATTTATATATCTTATTTTGTCTATTAATCAAAATTGTAATTGTTTTTTTATGATTTGATAACATATTTCAATGTTATATTTAAATTATCCTAACAACAGAATACATGTTCCCTATTCGAATATTGGTTTCCCGCCCTTCAATTTCACGCCTGCGATATTTTAGTAAACAAAGTCTGACGAGTTACGATGACAAACAAACTGGTTGTTTATCCAATTGGTTCAAATGCAGGCCCTTTACGTGGCAGGTTCGGTGCCAAAACTGAATTCCACTGGGCCGTGAAAAACGCGTGCAATCGCCCTGGACATGCCACATGCGGGCTGTGGACACAACGGTGTAGCCAGACGAAAAAAAGATTTTTTATTTAAAATACTCTCACAAAACAGGTGAAGTTTTAGGACTCCAATTAGAGTATGTTTGAGTTTGTATTCAATTAACAGAAAATGTAGGTAAATAACCGAAATGTGGTTACGAATTTGCTTTATTGTCTAAATAGAAAACAGAGCAAATTAAAAAAAAATTACATTCATCAAACGAATTCAAATGAATTCGTTTGATGAATGTAAATAAATATTATTGTATTAATAATGCTTAAATAATGCGTGCCAATAGAATAAATACCTAGCTATTTACCAATTGCACCCATAGAGCCGATATTTTAAGTATGAATACAGATTAATATAGTGTTATATTACGCTAATATTTGCATAATTACGATCACAAATTATCCACATCAAAATAGTTTATACGTGTCACGCATGTCCAATACAACTCAATATTGACATAACAAATAAATTACACAGCAATTCCAATTGTAAATCACATTCGTGCATTTCACTGTGATTTTAGCGTTAAAACAATTTACTTTAAAATATTTGAAATAAAATTAAAACGTTGGCACAGTTACTGGATCGTGAATATCAGATCCAATCAACACGAACCAAAGGAGCGAGTGCTGAATGAATGAACGAACGAGTGTAAGTGACCGGCCGACGCGGTGACGTTAAATTATGTGAACGAGTGTATGACGTCACTTGACATGTTTCGTGTATTTTCTTGACGCTCTGTTACATGATTGGGGTTGTTGTACAATATTTTATAGAGAACGTATTTTTAAAATAGTATTTTTTTTATCGCTTTAACCTCTCAACCAACGCTAAAATATTTATTTTGTTTTTCGTATTTTTGGTAATTGGGTTGGTTGAGAGGTTAAAGTAACTATTGATTAGGTGTCGCTTATACATATTATAACTTATTAATTAAATTGCTGTAAGCTAGTTCTCGTTCGAAATAATTTTACTACCATTCTCACGAAGAACTCCTATTTGTAGAGGACACACAACACGGTTCTAGGAGATTGAATCTATGAAATGTTATTTGTTGATCTTTATTGTGCTAAACATTTTTGTACGTTCCACGCTAGTGCTAAACTCGAAACAGTCAGTACACACGCAACAAGAGTGGTCTAAATAAACATTCGGCCACTAAAGTTCGGTTCCTATATATAAGGAACGAGTCGTTTTACTTACAGACTGTAAATTTTAACACATGCATACTATAAAAAAGTTACAAAATGTATGGCACGTAGGCACCAGGCTTTAGACTAACGATTACTTAAACCTCTGTGCCACCCGCATTATCGTGCAATACCGGCAATTCATTAGTTATCTTGAACCAGTGTATTATAATAAAATGTACGAATTTTAAATATTTAATAGATACCTTAAATTTTAAGTCCAGGTACTTCATAAATATGTTCTCAGAATATTGTAAAGTGGAATTGTATTAATATTTATGTTATAAGTATTAAATCGATACCCCTGTATGTAGGTTTGCTAGTAATTATGCTGCTATTTAATATATATAGACATTTAATTCCGATTAGGTCTATTCATAATTAAAGTCATGGAATATGTACCTATGTATACATTTATCCTGACTTAGTTGTAAAAAGTAAAAGCAATTGGAAATCAGAAGCCAAAAAAATATATTTTAAATGAACCGATTTTCATCTTTTTGCCTTCCTTTTTCAACATCAGATTACTATTCCGTTTCATGGAGCAAAAATAAAAAAATGGATGCGTTCACCATCACCAGATTTTTATATAAAAAACAACATCAAAGTTATTAAAAGATCACAGTGAAAAGTAAGGCTTTTTACCATTTCCCTTCGGTACCCATATTTATCGTTAGCGTATATCCTGGTTTAGTGAGCTTACGTTGTGGGCGTGGAGAAAGGCCAACCCCGTAAAATAGACGCGAAACTAGGCCAGCGAATATTTTAGATAACAACATAAAAAATAGGCGAGAAATAAGACAATAACGTTATTATGTAGATAGTTTTCAAACCAAAGGCAAAGGTTTGTTTTGTACAATTGCTTTTTACGTTTATCGTGAATGCAAGTTTTGAGTCTGGACGTATTTGTAACGTAGTTCTGTAATACATTTGCTTCAATAGCACCGAATTCTATAACACCAAAACAACCAGTTGACTGCAGTTTAACTGTAGCTGCATTTGGAATTCAATTGAAGACTAATGTCGACCTGATGGTAAACAATTATCATAGCTTCGTCACAGTGGACGCTTAGGGCATTATTACCCGTGATTATACACTTAGGGAAAATAGGCGTTACTTTCCTGACTGCATAAGACATAAAGAATGTTTATCTCAGCTGTTACAATACCGCAAAGTCTACTTAAATGACGTCCCATGATGTTCAGCCCAGGCTCAGACCCAGACTTTTTATAGCGTGTCTAGATATGATGTCATTAAGAATTTTGTAAGACAGTGTAATTCATAGAAATATCTTTCTCAGTGACAGTTTTCAATGTGTGTTAAGTACGCTACACCGCATTAGGTCTGCGCAATAAAATATGGCGTATATCCTCCTATATTGAACTGCCCAGCGCAATGGTTCTCAAACAAAAACTATTGTTAGCAGGATAACCTAACTAACACACTTCCCTGTGATCTAAATTTGGCTTGGCTGTCAGAGTTTCCGGCGGTGTGACTACCCGTACCACTCATAGATGCTCCCTTGACAACCGGAACCGACGCGGCGACGGCTTAATGTGCTCTCAAAAGCACGGAGGGTCGTGAGATACAAAGACTATCTAGCCCGTACTTACAACTATTGATAATTCTGCACTTCGATGGGACAATCATGCGCAATGCCTGTTTAGAGTTTGAGTTACTTTTCATATTTTATAGGCTGCATCTTAGAAAACATGTAAGGTCAATAAAAAATGCAATATTACGTGTAGTGGACGTCGGCTTTTAGTCAGGGATTTTATGTATTGTACTAAATTTACAATGGTTATTAATGTTATTATGTAATATTTTCGTAATAAAATCACCCATATATACCCCGGCCTGGCAAAGTATGTTTTTGACTATTTGTATCGAATAAATTCTACGTAATAACACGAAGTCTAGAACGACAATAGGCTCGCCCTCTATTTCATGAGATCTAAAAATGTAGGTGTAGTAAACATCTGCCCAACCATTCGCTGATACAGACATGAGACTATGTACGTATGTATTATTCTAAGAAGTCCAAAACACATTGCGGTACGAAGATGTTGGTCTTCAACGTTGATATCATTAAAGGTCACTTCACAGCGATCGCCTCAACTAAAGTCGTTAGATCAATTGCCAAACTTTGTATCTGTCCTCACAGTCTATAAATAGGACATAAAGGTCAAAGAACCCCAAACATACGTCCATATGGACACCAAATTTCATTTAATTTATGACAATTAAACCTTTCTATATGCAGCTAAGCAGGCAGCGTTGGCGTAGTGGGAGACCGCTGGACTGCCATACATCGGTCTCGAGATCGATCCCAAGGCACGCACGTAGCTCTGACTAAAAGTAAAATTCTTCATAAGCTTTGGGGCTATTGCCATGCCAAAAATATAGTATAAATTTAAATAATATTGTCTTACGTTTACGCGAATGCTATACATTGAAATTAAAACTGCTTTATACGGATTTTGTCGTGTTGTTTTTTTAGAACACTTTTATTACATAATTTTGAACATTTTCACATTCACACATCACATTCAAATTCATTTCATTCACATTTTAGCAGCCATGGTCACGGTCTCCCCGTGACCATGGCAACCATCCGAAACGTCGGGGAGAAGTATGAACTTAAATATAAATAGTTTTAATTAATTTAAATAGCTTAAATTGTAGTAGAGATCTATGATAGTAGTGTTAAAGTTCAAAATTATATAATAAAAGTGTTATAAAATAAACAACGCGACAAAATCCGTATAAAATAGTTCTAAATTCAATAAATTTAAATGTTTATGAATGAAAAATGCAACAAAATGCTAAAGTGAATGCCACATTTTTTTATTTATTGACTATTTACGGTATTGTGGCTAATAAACAGAAAGGCATTGAACAGCGGCGACTGTGCATGAGGGTATGATTCCCAGGTTGGGGAGAGTGTTATTGGGTTGAATCGGTCAAAATATTGTCTGTAGTAGATCGGAGTCTGGCAAAGTGCCCGGTAAACGGCAATAGGTCCGTCCCCTATTACGTGGGATCTAAAACTATATGGCAAAATGCGAATATCCTACACCTCATTTCAGGCTTTGGGGAAACGGGCATGAGGCCAATTTCGGCCTTTCGTATATATAGTTACCCCATAATGACTGTCTTAAGACTGCGCCGAGCGAAATGTGCCAAAACAGGTGGTAACAGTTAAGTTGATAAAATCTACACTTTTTGTTTAATACAAATATAAAATATACATTTACCATAACAATGAATGTGTTTACAATTACTCCGTGTAAATAACTTAAAATAAATAATATTTTCGAAAAATGCAAAATCGTATACTCGTGTTACGTGATTTTTAGATTATAACAGTAGAAATCTATCCTATTTTACAGCTTAAACGAAACATAAATAGTTATATTACAATTTGTCCGTCCCAAATATTTAAGACTGCGCCGAACAAAATATGCCAAAACAGGCGGTCACAGTTAAGTGAATAAAATCAACACTTTTTGTTTAATACAAATATAAAATATACATTTACCATAACAATGAATGTGTTTACAATTACTCCGTGTAAAAAACTTAAAATAAATAATATTTTCGAAAAATGCAAAATCGTAAACTCGTGTTACGTGATTTTTAGATTATAACAATAGAAATCTATCCTATTTCACAGCTTAAACGAAACATAAATAGTTATATTACAATTTGTCCGTCCCAAATATTTAAGTTATTGGTTGACAATAAAGACACATATTTTTCAAAAAAGCACTTCAAAATCTCCATACAATTTTACTATGCCGGCCGCGCGCCGATTTGAATATCGAGCTCAGTCATTCAGTCCAACCGCGTTTTACGCTCGGCGCAGTCTTAAATACAACTCCTGCTCTAAGTATAACATTGCTGCAACGTAGCGAAGATTTATTTATTTATTTATTGGTTTACTAGCAGTTATTACACTAAAACATAAATTACAAAACAGAACTTAGTACATATTACGCTTAACCTAAGTGCACAACTTATGTAGGTAAACACCACATGCATATAATTTAGAAAATAACTATTGACTAAAGTTATCCAAGTATCGGGAAAACAAAAATTATATTATTTTTATTTTATTTTATTTTATTGGATAGGGACAGTAACAGTCTACAGACTAATATATACACACATAATCTTAAACAGTATACAATACTCAAATCTGGAGTCCAATTATAAGTATACACATCATTTAGTTAGTGAGAGAGGACTTATGCGAGTGAAGATTCGATATAAACAATCGGCAATGATCAAGCATTGATATTATATAAATATAAAATAAATGATACAAAAATTTTAACATAGGTACAAGCTGATTATTTTATTTTTTCCTTAATCTAATCTAATCTTATTCTGCTATCTTACTGTAGCTTACACTCTTCAAGTAAAAGTCTTTTAAATATATTAAGTTTGTTATAAAATATGTCAACCCGGGAACATACAGCATTCTATTGGTCGCACATTCGCGAATTGGATAGTACATATCTCTGAATAGGACAGTAATTAGTGAACGGTTAATCGATATCAAGATTATGGACTCGGTTCTTAAATCGTTGAAATGTTGTGCCAAATATCTGTAATCTGTTTACTGTAGTGATTACATATCTTACTTAGCCATGAAACATATATTGTTAATAAAGAGACAAAGAGTATACAAACTCAGTTATTATCTACATATTTAGTATATCATGTATTAATTTAATGAAATTTTAAGCGGGCGTTGCACTTGCTGCATAATCTTCTGTGGCAGTTTACTACTACAAAGACTGGACTTCGCCCGATGGGTGACTTCGTCGTCTTTATTCCAGAACTTAAATACCCAATGGCTGTCTGCTTTATATAATACCACATTTAAAGGTGCTCGTAGCCAGTTGCACTCACTGATCGGTAAATGATTAGCGAGGTTAAGCAACGTTGGGTTTGGTCAGCCTATGATAGCAGATGGGTGACCGCTTAGTGGTATTTCATCTGAGCGTCTCCATGCTTCGGAGGGCACGTAAAAAGTTGGTCCCGGTTGTTGCCAAATTGACAGCAGTCGTTAAGCCATGTCAGAGGCCTACGGGCGGCTTGAACAACTCTTGACAACAGGTTGGCCACTAACCACACGAAAAGAAAAGATAAAGAATACCACACCATTGTTATTTACCCAGTCAATTGTTGTAATGCTAAATATAGTTGAAAACCAATTGGGTCTGGCCGCTGGTGTGCCGCTGCGTCTCAATCGGTTAATTTTCTAATATATTGGCTACGACAATTTCCTAATTCAGATCCATTGCGTTGCTTTGGCAATTGACATCCACAACACACCGAAAAGTGGTAGTTCATGACGTCATCTGTACGAATGATGTCATCTAGTTTTATCTAACTGGACGCGAACCACGAACAAACTGAAATTAATATTGCGCACACATCATTTGGACCGTAAACTTTATTACTGCTATAAGTTCACGAAATATTATCAACTCAAGTTAGTGACGTCACATCACCTGAGCGCGGATTTCGATAATAACTCCGCACAACACCGTTATGACGCACACCGAATATTTATTATGATTAACGAACACGGTTTTAAGAATGAAGTTACGTTATAAATCATGTAAGTTCGTAATTAATTTTGGTAATGGTAATGGTTGTTTCGACGGGATGCGCTGGCTGCTGAAAATAGAAAATGAAGGTTGATTATCTAGCCAATTATTGGATAACGGTAATCGTGAGCTTAGGTGAAAAGAACATTATACTTTTCCCAAGCAAGATGCATAATTGATAAATGTTTACACAGGATTTCTAATATGAAAATGTATAGTGGTTTCACATAAATTCTAAATAAACCTTAAGCTTACAGTCTAGCTTCTAATAGAAATGATTTTTTTTTATAAATATTATTCCAGCCGGCGACTAAGCAGACGTAAAGTCTACAAAACTAAGTGACTAATGTAGGTAATAATGTCATGATGGCTTGACATTGCACAAACTATTAAGGTTCATCAATGCTGTCGGATGAGACGTCGATATCTATGGCAATCGATATAGAAAGTCATTAGGCTTAAAACTATATCTGGTCTAACCTGAGAATATCTATATACTATTAGGTAGCCGGTTCCAGGGGCAGACACAGCGTGGAAAAACTGATGCTCAACCGTATCAGTAATGCATCTTAGAACCGCTCGATGATTCAGTAGTCGTACCTACTTCTTCTCTCTTAGCCTTTATTATTCCCAAGTCACTTGGGGTCGGCTTTTCTGGTCTAACCGGATTTGACTGGATATCAGTTTTTACACGGCGCGGCTGCCACCTGACCTCCGCAACCCGAAGGCTAACGATACCCTAAGGCTAGACCAGTGTCAGGATATTAGAGGGTACTGACTTTCCCAATAACGACTGCCATAGATGTTCATGGCAGCCGGGACCGACGGCTTAACGTGCTCTCCGAGGCACGGAGCAGGCGATGATTGTCAATCAATACGCACATAATTTCGAAAAGTCATATAACTTTCGAAAGTCAGAGGTGCGCGACGTGGGTTCGAACCCGAGACCCTCTGCATTGCAGTCTGTTGGTCTCCCCACTGAGCTATCGCTGCTAACCTACTATTAGATATTGTTACGCCCAGTGACATCTCTCGGCATTGTGGGAGGGACTCGGCGGTTCCGTCTAACAGTTTACACCGCCATCTATTGACATCTTACGGAACTGCGTAGTACGGTACGAGAATCTTAGAGAGAATGCTGGTACTTTCTCGAATCATCGTGCTGTTTACACGCCGAGTACGGCGTTGCTGGAAAGCTCTAGAAGCGCTTTACCCGCGTATAAATAGGGCGCACGCGCACCGCCGAGTCAGTTTACAATCGTAAGCGATCAAGTTCGGTTAACACCGAAGCGAACGGAAGCGGAAATACTACGGAGTTTGAAGCAGTACAGTGAAAAAGTGTGGTATAGTGTTTGTTGTGTTTTAAATTTAATTGTATGTTTGAATATAAAGTGTTTTAGTCGGTAATATTGTTTATATTCTTATCCGTCGAACCCAGCACGTAACAATTGGTGTCAGAAGTAAGGTAAGAATATGCCAGTACTACCGAAGGAGGAAGTGGAAGGGGTGCGTACCAGGAACCAGCGCCAGCAAGATGTGGACCAGAGGCGCTTTGGAGACGCCCCCTCGCCGACGTCAGGTGAAACACGTGACTCCGCGGCTGCAGCGGAACCATCTAGTGCAGCTCACTCGCCGGTGAACCCTGACCTCGCGACTCTGATGGCATTTATGCAGGAGCAGGCACGCCGCCAGGAGGAGCAGGCACGCCGCCAGGAGGAGCAGGCACGCCGCCTCGAGGAACAGCTGCAACGCGATAAGGAAGAGGGCA
This sequence comes from Catocala fraxini, assembly GCA_930367265.1. Classification (NCBI taxonomy): domain Eukaryota; kingdom Metazoa; phylum Arthropoda; class Insecta; order Lepidoptera; family Erebidae; genus Catocala; species Catocala fraxini. The sequence goes on from OV884041.1 coordinate 15,568,333, forward strand.
TGCGCCGCCAGGAGGAGCAGGCACGCCGCCAGGAGGAGCAGCTGATGATGTTAAAAGACCTCAGCGCAACGGTTGGCAAGGAGATGAAGGAGGTGAAAGAGCAAGTCCAACGCCACGAAAGTCGCATCGCCGAGGTGGAGAAAACGATACGTGGGCTCAAGGCTCGCGATGGGATCGTGGCACCTGCGGTTGTGGCGTCTTCACCACGAGGCTTTAAAGTCCCACCATTCGACGGATCATCGTCATGGTCAGCCTATAAGATACAGTTCGAGGCCGTCATGAAATCGAACGGGTGGACGCAAGAACAGGCTCTGACTGCTCTCACCTTGGGGCTTCGTGACCAGGCCTTGACTGTGTTAGAGGCGCTTGGTCAAGACATCACGTACGAAAAGCTGTTGGAGGCATTAGAAGCGAGATATGGCGACGCACATCTGGAACACGTGTTTCGCGCCCAGCTGAAAGACCGATCGCAACGTGTTGGTGAAACCTTGCAGCAGTGGGCCCTGGAGGTGGAGAAGCTTGTTCGAAAGGCGTACCAGTCCTCACCTGCGCTCATCGACGGAAACCTCGTTCAAGCTTTCACCGACGGGATCCGAGACCTGGAGGTTAGGGCCGCAGTGAGACTCGGACATTTCAAAAACCTGAAGGACGCCCTAGCCCACGCTCTGGAAGTGGAAGCAGTACGACGGGATGATCGAGCTCACCGTATCAGGGAAGTGTCGACTTCGCCCCGGTGCTATAGCTGCGGTGAGAGAGGCCACATCAGGTTGAGCTACCCGAAGCGAAGGAATCTAAGCAGCAAAAATTTAAAGGATGCCCCGGCCCACACTCTGGAGGTGGAAACAGTGCGACGGTACGATCGAGCTCACCGTACCAGGGAAGTGTTGACCTCACCCCGGTGCTATAGCTGCGGCGAGAGAGGCCACATCAGGTTGAGCTGCCCGAAGCGAAGGAAACCACGTAACAGAAACCAGTCGCCGGTAGGAGGAACACCTGATGTGCGTGCCAGGCAACAACTACAGGACTTCGTGATACAGCATCGCAGTGGCAAGTCACATGGTAATGCGGATACCCTGTCACGTAGACCGTGTACCAGCCAGTGTAAGCACCACTGCGCCAGGAAAGAGGCCAAGCAGGAATTACTAGTGAGGATGTTGAGGACGGATCTTAGCGAAGACTGGAAGGAAATTATGCAGAGAACACAACGAGAGGACATAGACATAAGACCCATTCTCGAATGGAAGAAAACAAGTGCTTCGAGACCTCACTGGAGTGAAGTTGCGGCATTGAGCCCTATCACCAAGAGTTATTGGGCACAGTGGGAAAGCTTGGTTATCCAGGATGGAGTTCTGTGCCGGAAATGGGAGAATGCCCGAGGTGACAAGTGTCACCTGCAAATGGTCGTGCCAAAGCTCAAGGCACCGGAAGTTTTACAACTCTGTCATAATGGGAGTTCAGGAGGCCACATGGGAGTTAAGAGAACTCTGATTAAGATCCGGGAACGATTTTATTGGATCCGTTGTCGAAAAGACGTTGAGGAATGGTGCCGTAAATGCACGAGTTGTTCTGCCATGAAGGGACCACGCACTGGCAGCAGGATGAATGACGTATACGAGCACATCAGACAGACCGGTCAGCAGATGTCTGAGAGGATGAAGACCCGTTACGACCGGATGGCGAACAATAAAGGCTTCGAGGAAGGATCGCTGGTGTGGTTACATAATCCGGCACGCAGCAAAGGAAAATCTCCTAAGTTGCAGGCAAAATGGGATGGACCCTATCGCATAGTCACTAAGATAAATGACGTCACCTACCGGATCCAGAAAGGACCACGAGGTACACCAAAGATCGTTCATGTGGATCGATTGGCACGCTACTACGGATCCCACAATGTTCGGGACGAACATGTCTAAGAGGGGGGCAGTGTTACGCCCAGTGACATCTCTCGGCATTGTGGGAGGGACTCGGCGGTTCCGTCTAATAGTTTACACCGCCATCTATTGACATCTTACGGAACTGCGTAGTACGGTACGAGAAACTTAGAGAGAATGCTGGTACTTTCTCGAATCATCGTGCTGTTTACACGCCGAGTACGGCGTTGCTGGAAAGCTCTAGAAGCGCTTTACCCGCGTATAAATAGGGCGCACGCGCACCGCCGAGTCAGTTTACAATCGTAAGCGATCAAGTGTTCACCGAAGCGAACGGAAGCGGAAATACTACGGAGTTTGAAGCAGTACAGTGAAAAAGTGTGGTATAGTGTTTGTTGTGTTTTAAATTTAATTGTGTGTTTGAATATAAAGTGTTTTAGTCGGTAATATTGTTTATATTCTTATCCGTCGAACCCAGCACGTAACAATATAATAGGTTTAATATCATAATTCACAATATATTTGCTAATACAAGTATTCGACTGTCAAATTGATACAGTGTATTTCAACTTAATAATTCGAATCCCATGATTGAAAGTTATGAATAGCACTAAAAGTTACCGCCTGTGTGTCAAATATTGGTGCCGAGGTATACGTTTAAATTATCTGAACATTTTAAATCGGCTCACTGACTAGACAAAAAGCAGATTTCAATGTATTTGAAAGTACTAATGGTACATAAAAATATATTTTCTCTGGCACCGTATTTTGATAATTAAAAATAACGGGGTAATTCTATTTTTAAACACAACTACAACATCGCATATTTAAAAAGTTCTATATAACTTCAAAAACGATTGTCGCGTCCCCAAGCCCGTGTGTATCATTATAACACCTTTGATCATTTTTGTAAACAAAGTTGAAAGAGCTACATATTAAATGGCACACACTAAAAGCGTAGCCGTGTTCGGTAAATTGATTCAATTTGCAAATAATCCAGCGATATTGTTGGTACCTATTGGCTTCGCAGTGAACGCGGACGGCCCACCAATAATCGGTGCGTGAATCTGCACGAACGTTTTCTTCATTCGCTATATTAAGTGTGAATCGGTGATCGTTGAGGTGATTTATTGTTCATCACAATGAAATATTCTATCGCCTTAAGTGTACACGGTCGGGTAAATCGCATGAGATTCTCCGAATTAGAATATCTGACGGCTTTTGTTCGCTTCGTGACTTCGTTGAGATTTTGTATATTTCATTCTTCTGAGAAAATATAACTGATATACCTATGATAGCAGTTTTAGTCACAAAATATAACTCTTTGATTTTTATAACAATTTTCACCAACTTATAAACTTCTATTTTTATATTAGTGATTTGTCAAGCTCTTTTGCTTTAGATTCAACGAAAAACTAGCTGAATCACCTGTCATCGTGCGAAAGTATCGCAATTAATTCTAAATAACCTCTACAGGGGCGAATTTATTAAAAAAGTGATGAGTCAAACGGGAGGCTTCGCTTGATATTATAATAAACGCCGCAAAGACGGTAGGCTCGCGAATTTCGCATGACAAAAGAGCTGTCAGTCATTCTTGCTCAGCTTTTGAGCAATATTTGCTGAGCCATTGTACACGTAAGTCTGGCTTTGCTCGTGTGATCATTTAGCTTGTTCTACCTAAGCAACTAGCTTATATAAATTGTGTATTGTTAGCCCATGACGCGATAAAAATGGTAGCAAAGAAAAATGTCGGCGATTTTTCCAGGAGAATAATATTTGGCGTTGTTTTGCGAGTGATTGATGTAACGTGTATGGAACAAGTATTCAAATATGTAACTAGGTAATAAGCATGTATTGTATATGTATCTACTTTTTTATTCGTTGTATTGTCAATATTAAGATTAAAATATCCAATATATCTACTGTCTAGCTTGGCACATGCTTAAGATAGCGTAAAAATATACCAACACAAATAAAAATCTGTCGGAATCTGCCGAACGTGCCGCATACAAAACTGCGCAAGTCGCTATTGGAAAATACCGAAATATGATAGAAATGCAACAATAATGCAGAGCGTTGTCACTATCCCGGCGTCTCCCCATGCTGCCACGCTGGCCAAAGCCGATTATAATCGCGATAAAAACGTTGAGAGTGCTCCCTCAGATCCCACCCCGGCCTTATCCGATCTCCTGTCAAAAGTCTTTCCAATTTATGTATTGCAGCCGACGCCCCGCGGTATTATTTATTGGTAGACGCAACGTATAAACTTTTCTTTTTACCCACGATAGCCACTCGAATCAAGATGTATGGCTCTCGATTCGATACGCGATCGCTCCGGAATAACGATAGACGATTTAAAAATGGAAGATGGAGTTGCACACAAAGAGCACTCAGAAATTGTCGCTGTTTTGAACTCGCTACATACAAACCGCTAAACTTTTAGTGCTAACTCTGTATAGCAAATAAAATAAGCCCTCGTGTCATTTAGACTCGACAGGTCGCAATCAAAAAAACGTTTTACTTTATACGTTGAAACTAAAACCGCCCGTACATATGACAAATAAATAAATAACACTAGTTTTATTTCTGTTGAATGCATCCAACATGATGTTGGAGTGTTCTATACGGTCTAGCTCTTTTTGTGGGCTTTCAAAATTGAATATTGAGAGATGAAATTGCAAATTTTTCTGACATGTACAGTGCATCATACCTGGGCGAACACAATCGATTCCATACTGAAAAGTGGTCAGACTTAGTATGGAATTTTTGCTGGTAGTCTATGGATAGACGAGCTGAGTGCCTTCGTATGACCAAGATTCCACAATGATTACAGTTAGTGCACTTAAAAGAAATATCATTTTGGCTGTACGCGTTTGCTCTAGTAAATAGGCGTTAAGTACAATAGACACTCAGTAAATTTACGTTATTTTATAATTTTCAAACAATAATTGTATTTATAATACCTAATAGTTCTACAGCAACTTTTACTTTATATTATTCATATTTTTTTTATTTGTTTTGGTATTCATTATTATTGAATTATACCTAATCCTAAAATATGTCAAGGATTACATCATCTATATCTTGATGTCAGCGTCTAGATAGTGAACAAGTTTGTCATATTCCAAAGTCTTCCTTCCATATAGTATGTCAAAAAAGTAGGTAGTTACTATTGTAACTACATACTTTTTTGACATAGAAAGAAAGAAAGAAAGAAATCATTCTTTATTGCCACAAATAAACATGACTACATATTTTTCTTACAAAATATAGACAAAATAATAAAAAAGACAATTAAATAAATAGTTCGTAAGTACTAAGATAAGCTGTCGCTAGTAAAGTAATAACTTTACATAGCGACAGCTTATCTCAAAATCATCATTTATAAAATTAAAGGGGATTCAAAGGTAATAATGGTGGATTATTTCAGCACTCATCCCTTTATTGTTGTATAATAGTAACTATGTCCCGATTTCGCATGCACCCTTTAAAAAGCGAACTATGTAGATATGTGTAGCGATGACGACACGAATCCAAGTCACGTGGAGGTAATGTGATAGCGGTAAGGGCCACAATCCTGGATAATACAGGGTTAAAGCACGTCATTGCCGTCCTTTTGTTCTGTTTGCATTATGCCTTCATAGATGCTGGTTATCCATTCCTTCTTACATCTGTGGATGGTGCACTCAATAGGAAATAATACACATAATATCCGATGAACAGTCCTGTAGCAAAAGCAATATATATAAGTAACTTAAAATAATTAATCTGAAGAGATATAGAAAATATCATGTTTGTGACGTTAGAATTGCCAATATTGTAGAAAATGAAATTATTATGATGACCAATATTAACTGGTCGTCATATAATATTGTACAATTCTACAATATGATTACATTTTCTTAGCTTATAATGATTGCTTTCCCATTCTCCTGGTAATGGTATCACGCTAGAAACACAAAACAAGTTATTTGACTGCGATCTTCTTTAGGGTGACAATCCTTTTGCAGATCGGCTGCTTCAGTTTGAGCGAAATCCTAAATTCCAGCAATATTGGGATTACTGAAACTCATTATTCCCTTTTATAATCTACTAGATTTTATGCGCAGCTTCGCTCGCGTTAATCCAGATGTTTTCAATAAATGAGTTGGTTTGTTTGTTACGCTTTCACGCCTTAACTTTTTGACCGATCATCATGAAATTTTGCATACACGTTGTCATGGGAACAGAAAAGGACCTAGAGTACCTTTACATTATACATTTCCAAAATGAACTATCTAGGCCTGAAAACCTCAGATATCGTAAGTTCATAATATTAGACCTTCCTAAAAGTCGAATATTACATAAAACTCATATAGACGTCAAAACGTTGCTTATAATATATATATTCATCTCACCTATTTATGTGCTGAACTTCGCCAAGATTATTAAACTACTAGTTGGCAGTAACTGGAACGTTATCTTCAGTACGACAAAGTTCTTTGACTAAATTTAATTCCTTGGAGACAATGTTGGTGACATCGGACTTGCGAACGAAGTGAACGAAATAATACAAGTAGGTACGATGTTCAGAAATAAACTTTTAATTATATAAAGAAACAGTCTATTTGAAGATTATGATTTATTGGAGGTTGTTTATGTTTGTTTATATTTGTTTTGTTTGTTATTTGTTTTATTTCAAATATGTAATGTATGATAACATGTAAATTCTATATATTATTAATTAAAATATAAATATATAATGTGAAAATATATAGTATGAATAGGTACCTACATAATTTGACTCTTGTATATTTCGTAATCAAATCCACCTAAGATATGATTAAATGATTGCATTTTATGCTACTTAGTTATATTTTAAGTTCTGCTAAATAAGAAGCGACCCTATTGTATTTCCAAAAACGGTGTCTGGAAATATAAAAACCGCGTCATTTCTCCGGCTCAAAGAAGATCGGTATTGAATAATAAAATTATACTTTACGTGGACCGGGATTTGAACCGTAAAACCGTAAAGTTATTTTTAAACTTATGTTACAAAACCAACGAGGTTAATAGTAATATATAGAAATAATCTCGTATTTTTGATAAACGATCTTTCTTCTTCTCGTCTATACATCTTACTGTACAGTGAGTAAAGAACAAAAGGTCTTTAGACTTTCATGTCATACTAAAACATTGTGGTTGATGTATATTAAAAGAGGTGCAGTAAAGACGGTATTCTCCACAGCTTGTTTTAGCGCTGAGCAATTGAACTTCGACACTTTCAAGTATTTTTACTCTTTGTCCTATGTCCGTAATTAGAGAGAGATTTAATTATACTGTGTCATTAGTTTTTTATCATTTGAGTTAGTCTTCTTCGTCACGTGGCATTAGGCTTATGTTAACAAATGATACTTTCCTGAAACTGATGAGATTCCGAAACCAAATTGCATGTTTATTGTATTTTCGTTAAAAATCTTCAATACTAAAAGCAGGCATATTTTAAGTAACGTGTAGTAGACGGTAATAACACCGATTTCATACCTCGGACCTGAAACATAGTTTGCGAAATATGGACGTAGGTAATAAAAGGTGTATTTTATTCATATTTTGCCAACTGTCCATGCGTCGTCAAGAGATTATAGGCATATTTATACAAATAAATAGCATTCTATTTACACTTACATTGTTATGAACTCTGTATAACACCATCCAAATCCACCCCAACCAGCTATCTTTGAACATAATTGAATTATTTCATTAAGAAAACTGTCTCGAACAATACTCAAGTTAACCGCAAAACATAAAAGCGTTGTAAAACCTGTAAGAAATGTACATATATAATAAATTGGAAAAACGCATTTTATTAAGTGTTCCCTGTGGCGGCCATCACAGGGATCATAACCAACCCCCCATTGAGAGAGGGAGCGCTGATGTTTATTACGAAGATTAATGACATATGTATACACGACATGTACATCAATGTTTATGTGTCATTTGTTGTTATAGAACGATCGCGGCATTCAATACTGTATGCTATGTAAAACATAATACAACGTTATGTTTATACATTATATATTATGTTTCGTGCGGCTGAACGAAATACGCTGTATAGTATAAAGGGTGTAGATAAAATCAAGGCAGGTATAGACTGTGTTTGATAATAGAAGGTAATCTAAAGAGTAACTATTCAAGTGCTTTTACGTTAATTTGTGAGGAGTTTTAGTACGTATTTAAATAATCAGATGATAATGAGCTATTTTTATTTATTTATTTTGTGTTAACTGTAAGCAACATACTAATATTTATAATTATATACGAATATTAATTTACACAGCACATCAAACAATACTTAGATTATAAACTCTAAACAAAAGTTTATCAACTTCCGTCATCGAATATTTAGTCATTTAAAAGTATTTATATCGACTAACTCTTGATGGATATTTTATATCTATTGGGCGGAGGTTCATCAAATTCCGTCAACGAATATTTAGTTTATAAAGGTAATATTGACTAAATTCTACATAATATTACATTAAATATTAAGCGGAAGTCTATCAACTTCCATCATCTAATGTTTTGTTATTTAGCAATATTTCTATTAACTAATTTTTTAATAACTATTACTGAACGGAGATTTATCAACTTTGGTCTAGGAATATTTAATCAGTGAGAAGTATTTGTATCGACCACTATCTGTCAAATATTATTATTTAATATTGAACGGAAGTTTATCAACTTCCATTGGCAATAAATATAGTCATTATATTGATAATAGCCATTATGGTGGATCGGCATTGTAACTCGGCGCATCGGTTCGTGAACCGTGGATTGTGAAAGTGTTACTGTAGACAGTGTGGAGTGCGAAATATTACAATAATTTACAATTTATGATATGAACTATAACAAGCTGCGCAGTGAGTGAGTGTTGAACTGCTAATTTAATAAAAATATGCGAATAAACTGATAAAGTGTCCTATACATCTATGCTAAAGCTATCCAAGGATCTGTAATCATTATTTCGGTTGTAGATCTAATCAGCTTATAGGCAAAATCATGACAACGGGTTTGGAATGAAAGCATTAGGTATATGACAAATTACGATTTTTAAAAGAACATAATTTAAAATAAATCTGTTAAAGCTTAAATTAAACAATGGTGGGATTAATATATATTTATTAACAGATTTCACACAACAATCCTTTGTAGTGTGAAATCTGTAACGAACGTTTTCTTTTCTGATATAGGAATATCAGAAAAGAAAAACGTCATAGCAGTGCAGCGGACATTATACGATAGGACAGAAATAAAGATAAATAAAAGCGTTTTCTGTGGATTTATAAACAGTCTACTCTAGTACATTATTTGTAATATTAATATTGGTACAGTAATTTACGAATGTAGCCAGTTTTATGCTACATGCAGCACAAATAAATAGATAAGCCATTGGTATCCTTTTTAATATATGTTTACGTCATTCCAATGTTTCTAATCACCATAATCCCCATTATTGGAATAGTCACGACAGGGGTTACTTTTTATCAAAATAGCACATCCAAAGTATTTCGATGACAGCTCCGCTTACAAGTCGCGGCAATCACGCGCCTACTGTAACATTCTAATGTAACCAATCCCCACAATACTGGATTACTTTCATAATTGAAAATAACCATTCTCGCAACAACATTAGCGTCTATTTTACTTTCGATTACGCACCATCCATTCCAATAAAATGGCATCCCGGCTAGACGTAATCCCGCTAGATTGACAGCTCGAAGTCGTGTCGTATCCGTTACGTTGTGTGACAGCTGGTTTCGTATCACAAAATCTCTCGGTGTCTCTTGTCCTAAATCACTGTATCTTTTAGATTGTAATGAAACCTTCTTTGGTTTTTATTTTTTGTTGCGTTTAGTGTTGTCATTGTTTTCGATGTTAGTGAAGTTTTGTGAAACCAATAGTTAGTTAAGTCGGTAGTTAATACTTTGCACGAATAATAATGATGGGTAAAAGTTACCTAAGTTTCAAAATCACTATATATGGTAAATATTGTGATATTATAGTAAATTAAAACAATAATGTGGTTTGTTTATTTCAAACATGTAAATTTGCTTGAGGAACTTTACAAATATTCGATTATCTAACACAAAGTACACTAAGACTCAGAACAATAATAGAACACACAACAACAAAACCGGGGAAGTACTACCCTCTCACAGAATATCGACGTGAAATAGCAGTATTACTACTGTTGTGTTTCGATTGGTGAGTGAGAGTGCCGGAGGCCCAATCATACTTTCCCCCTTCCCGTTCCTTCTCCTTCCCACTTCCCTTTTTCCTAAAGGGTCGGCAACGCGCAAGTGAAGCCTCTGGTGTCGCAAGCGTTCATAGGCTACAGTGACTACTTACCATCAGGTGCGCCATATGCTTGTTTGCCATGTGGCAAACAAGCATATGGCGCACCTGAAACCACCCAAACCCAACCCAAACTAACTAATGTTAGTTGTATTAAAAAAAACACAAATAATTGTACCTTGTGAGATTCCAACCCATAACATTCAGCGTTGCCGATTATTGTCTACGATTATACATTGTTCACATTAACCTATTCCACTTCTAGCATCCACAGCCAACACTTACTAATGTTACCAAGTGTTGCGTGTTTGTGTGTGAGCGTTAGGTACTATGCAAGTTAGTACTTGCATAGTTCGATAGATACATCACTCTGTGAAACCCACTCAAGTGCTAAGAAACATTCACATTGACCTAAAAACGTCAAAAATATAATATTTCACAAACTTATGATGTATCAAGTAGTAAAACAAAGTTCCCCTCAGTTAACTTTTACTGTGCAGTTCGGGTTTCTGTATAAACTATCTGCGGTGTAAACTATCCAGTTATCTCTAGTTATGCGCCATTGCTCTTTAAACCCGACACTTCGCGAAGCTTTACGCATGTACTGCGTAATGTAAATAAATATACTGCATCGTTTTGGAAGTAGAGGTGCTAAGAGACAGATAAGTTATACAGAATACAATTTTAACTATATAATTTTCTTTTTGTAAAAGTGGCATGTTTTCTAAAGATAATTGTCTTCTAGAGATACATCTACAATAAGTGGATTCGTAGCTAAACATCTTATAATATATGGGTAATGCCTAATCAGAGGCGGAGCTTTCGCTCAGTAATATTGGTTATTCATTTCTGGATCAATGATTTTAAGTAAAGAGTAGTAATTGGCCTCGAAATAGGCAAACAACCTTTTAGTTTTGGTATTACTGTTCGACATAGAATGTAGAGAGTCTAGATCCAAGAGTTTAAATGAAGTCATTTTATTAACAACCTTTAAAACATCTTTATAGAAAAAGTATTTACTGTGATAACGTCTAAGGTTGCAATAGTTTACATAATATATTCAAACTTATCTGAATCGAATAGTTCGATGCGAAAAAGGATTGAGGACTCTTTTCTCTTGCCAGTGTACTTCACAAGGTATTACTATAAAAATCTAAAGATAATATTACTTAATTGAAACATGTTTCGGTATTTACTATAAATATATAAGTTATATTTGAAATGCGAAAGGTGGGAACCTATCCGTTGTAGTAGAAGACAGAGGCGTCACAAAAATTAAGGTCATATAGACACTTAAGTAGGTAATCACAATATGTCACAAATCTAAGCTGCTCAAAATATGTTGGATCAAATCTAGCGAGCTATAAATACGAAACGAGGAGCGCTGTAAAACACAAATATTCCTCCGAGACGGGAACTTTCTACGGAATTTGTTGGAGAATGAAGTCGATCGGATAATATGGCTATTTATGGTATTTCGCTCGCCTTTTTTCTATATCGGAAGATTTTCCGACGCGATTTTTCGCCGCGATTTCGTCGCTGCCGGAAAAGTCGGTTTAGTCGCTATAAATTAGGGCTGTTACGTATCGTAATGTATAGTGTCAACAACACGTGCCCTGGGGACTTTCTGCCAATATTTATTCTGCTGGATTTAGTGTCTAACTATTCTGATTTTTCTGTTCAATGTATTAGTACATTTTACTTTATATGTGTAGACAGAATATTGTTATTTGTTTATTGAAATAATATGTGTTGTGGGTCCGATCCTCACACGGGTCAAATATGTTGTTCTTAGTGTTCGTTGTTAGATTAACTATAAAGTCCACCGCGATCCAGACAAAAATACTAGAAAGAAAGTAGTTATTTAATAACAAAAACATAATTACTTATTGTTTTAAACAAAACGATAACAGCCGGACAATTTAATTTACTAAATATGGTGACAATCCTAAATAAAATCTTTCAAAAGCTATGTAATTAAATCGATATTAGTAAAAATATACAAACGTTAATAAACTTATAACCAACAATCAAAAATAATAAATCAACAAACAGTACTAAAATGTAAATAGAAATGAAACATAAAAACATATTAAGTAACTAGTTGAACAAAACAGAATCGGAATAAATAAATGCAATTACACAATACGTACACACAAACAGAAAAAACAAAACACACCCGCCGCGGCTACATTATAAACTACAACGACGGAAGAAAATTCCATTCTAGAGAATTTTTCTGTGAAACACTCTGTGACGACATGAGTTATTATGTAAATAGTTTTATTGCGCCTGTGTTCCTAGCAAAGAGGATTTATTACAACTAAGGTGACACTAAGTCGATCATGGACGCTATACTAACCGAGATGTTTGAATAGCTATAGTTTAGGGTTGCTTAAGGTCTATATACAGACGACTGAAGGCTGAATTATAAGTGGAAATGTACAGATCTGATAAAATATCGGTCACGATAGCATGCTGGTTATACTAATAGAGCAATTTTATTACAATTTTACAGTAATTCAGATGGGTACTTGTATGTTGTACAGGTTATGGAAACCATACTTATCTTGAGCTAGCACATTCATTGAAGTAATAACTACAGTAACATTTAATGTTATAGACAAAATTAGCTCAATCATTAAGAATGGAAATAATATAAATATTGACGTAAACCTAAGTTAATGTTATAAAAATGTATATGTAACAATTATCAAGAGGAATTTGGATAAAATGTAGAAAAAAAGGAAGGTTATGAATGTGTATCATATTATTTTGACACACATAAGTTCAAGATTGGCAAGATATCAAACTTTAATATGATTGATTCAGCATTTATTATGTGCATAGAATCAACTATAAAATATATTTATTATTCATCCAAAGAAAAGTGAATAAAAATACAGGCGTATGTTTTGTTTGATATCTTTAGAAGAACAAGATGGTATACTTCTTAAAAACGTCAAAATAAGATAGATTCAATTTATATTCAAGACATATTAAAGGTACCGAAATGGAATCGTAAATAAACCTAGCAAAGAACATCTCGTAAATTTTTTTATAGTCTGTAATTCTGAAAAATGTGAGAGATGAATATTTAGTAGCGATGTAAAGTGAAGTATCGCATTTTCATTGAGTGCCTCTGTTTATTGATGCACTTAAGTAAACCGGTTTTAATTTTAATTGCTAATGGCATCTGTCTTCGGACGTGCGGATTCGTTTGCAATCATCTCTATTAATGTGCTGTTTAGCATATTAGTGATGTGCAAGCATACCGTAGCTCTTGGAATATTTTTTCGTTTGAATATAGATATTTACGTATTTATGTTTGGATAAATATGTCATACTTTGGGTGCGTACCACATATCTACATACATATGTAAATATGCTGTATTGTGGATACCATTTCTAAATAGTAAAATAATTTACCATTTTTGTTTCATTGACAGTTGATGTAAGAACATCAACTGAAGTAAGATATTGTTTAGTGTTTGTAAGGCCCCTGTGGATCTGACATCATTTAGTAGAGACGTTGAATTTGCTTTATTAATACCCAGACTTTAAATCTACTGCAAGTTCAGCTGACAGTTTCAAAAATATGTATCATTTTGTTATGTATTTTAGCTAGATGAATCGAAAACAATTTTCTATCATTCATTTTAAAGGGTTGATCTGCAATTCGACCTTCTTCGAATACACGAACAAAGAAATGCAAAAAGTCAAATAAAAAAAAATACAAAGATCCACTCAACAAAACCTTATGCGTAAGCACTGAAGGACAACACAAATATACATACAGGTCAAAATACTATATGACCTATATTTATCATCGGCTTAATACAAGGACTGTTTGCTATAGAAGTTATGATTACAATAAGTAGGCATAGGTAAGTAGGTACATATAAATGAAATAAAATAAAATAATCATGTAGAAACCTACACTGTTAGTAAACGGTGTAGTACTAGTAGAGTCGGGCAGTCGGGCTAGAGACACAGGCTATGTCGGTGGTTGTGGTGGATCAAAATAAAAGATAAAATATACAATTATTGTGCGTAAAGAGTGTATATGTATAGTGTCGTGTTGTGCGTATATATCCGTACACTCTCCGTCAGTAAAAATCCGTCCGTGTGTAATACTTATAAGAGTACCTACTTTAAGTATTTAGTAAGGTAATATTGGATGTATGTATCTATTATAAAGTATAATAATTATGTATAGTACTAGTCAGTAGAAACAGCGTAATGTAGATATACATATATTAGGTATATACATATAGTGTAACCTAGTTATTTGTAAACAGAATGAGTGTGTTGAATTCTGATTAAGACTGCACCGAGCGAAATGTGCCAAAACAGGCGGTCACAATTAAGGGAATAAAATCAACATGTTTTGTTTAATACAAATATAAAATATACATTTACCATAACAATGAATGTGTTTACAATTACTCCGTGTGAAAAACTTAAAATAATTAATATATTCGCCTACAAAATTACGTAAATTTGTACGAAAAACGCAATAACGTAAGCTCGTGTTACGTGATTATTAGATTATAACAGTAGAAATCTATCCTATTTTACAGCTTAAACGAAACATAAATAGTTATATTACAATTTGTCCGTTCCAAATATTTAAGTTATTGGTTGACAATAAAGATACATATTTATCAAAAAAGCACTTCAAATCCGCCATACAATTTTACTATGGCGGCCGCGCGCCGATTTGAATATCGAGCTCTGTCATTCAGTCCAACCGCGTCTTACGCTCGGCGCAGTCTTAAGTATTTTTGTGACTATCTATTCTTACTATGTCAATAATAATCACCTAGTATAGATACGTGATTCATTAATATCAATAGAGGTTCCATCAATACGTCTATATTAATCTCCAATGAAGTGCAGTACTGCACATGAGTTTAGCATAAAGGCATCGCTCGTGTAAAGGCTATAATGACTCGGGTAATGCCTTAATCAACGTGCGTTAATCAGAGACTAGCTCCGTTCTGATAATGAATCGTGTCTAGTTATAGAACTTCATACTAACTAGTCTTCTAACGACGAAGTGTATAATGTATTATACACTCACTTTATATACAAGTTCTAACAATAATTTGATTGCATTGATAGCGTAGTGGTTTAAGACGTCGCCTTGCCACCGCGTCGAGTATTGTGGGTTCGAATCCCTTACGGGATAAAAATGTTGTGATCGGCAAATGGTTGTTCAAGTCTGGGTATTATTTGTGTCCTTTGTTTGAATGTTTGTAAGGTGCCCCGCGACACAAGATTTATTCCTAATGCAGGAGTTGTCTTTTCTAATAATAAAGAAATTTTAACAATGATTAATGGCGGTTTTACTAAATGGCGGCTTCGATAGCGTAGTGCTTAATGTAACCGTCTTCCACGCCTGAGGTCGCAGGTTCGATTCCCGCACAAGTCAAACATTTGTGTGCATGGACATGAATGTTTGTCTTGGTCTGGGTGTTTATATGTATAATATGTATGTATTAACAAAAAAAGTATATATGTATGTATGTTTATCCATTGTCTAGCACCCATAGTACAAGCTGTGCTTAGTTTGGGCTAGATGGTGTTCTGTGTATGTAATAGATATTATATTCAGATTCACATATTTTAAGATCAGATATTTTTAAGCCAATTTTATTGCGGTTTTTGTATTGTCTCATGCAGTGCCTGAGATCACAGGTTTGATTCCTAGGTCAAGCAGTTTGTTATTGGGTTTCTGTCTCAAGTAATTCTTAGTAGCACTATACTCAGTAAACGGCTATAGGCCGCTATCACTATAATGTGTGGCCTAAAACCATAGCTGGCAAAATTTAGTAAAATACATCTCTGCCTACGCCTTTAGGAATGTAGCTTAATAATAATAATATCAGCCCTGTATTAAACTGTCCCACTGCTGGGCACGGGCCTCTTCTCTGTGTGAGACGGGTTAGGCCATAGTCCACCACGCTGGCCCAGAGCGGGTTGCCAAACTTCACATATCTACGAGAACATTATGGAGAACTCTTAGACATGCAGATTTTCTCACGATGTTTATCGTCACCGTTAAAGCGAAGGATAATTAACTATTTAATACGCATGTAACTTCTAAAAGTCGGAGATGCGCGCCTTAGGATTAAACTCGAAACCTCTGCGTGGCAGTCCAACGGTTTTTCACAAGGCTATCGCTGCTTATTCGATATAGCTTGGCTTTATTTAAAATGTAAACATTTATAATATGTGATAATGGTTTAAAACAACTGGCCGTTATTTTAAACTGAAATAGTGTTTGGTTCCAAATGGAAATGCACTGTAAGAAAAATAAAGAACTGTTTTCTAAACATCTGCACTCTTTGTATATGAACTAAGTGCTCACCCCGTTCGCCCCTTCACCCCTAAATCATGGCCCTCGCGATTAAAACGCGAAGGAGCATAGCCCCGATGGGCCCCAAATCACTGTGAATCAATAGTCGTGGTCGCACTTGTGGAAAATTAAAGCGATAGTGGTTTGAAAAGATATAAACATTTTAGTAGACGGCGGCGTCGCTTGGTTACAGTACTTTTTCTCTATGAAAGGTATCTTATGTCCTTTTATTTACCCCTAAAAAGGTGTATGCGAAATTCCATGATGTTCAGTCGAGTAGTTAAGCCGTGAAAGCGTAACAAACAAACAAACTCACATTCGCATTTATAATATTAGGTAGGATATCGTTAGGTTACGTATTCAATATATTTTGGTATCTGTAGTTTCAATTACAATATGTTTATTGCTTTAAAACTTTGTATAGGTGATATAATGATGATGTGAAATTTGATTAAACGTACAGGGAAGTTTAGTCCGGGTTAGAAAAGAGCTAATTTTGCTGGGTAGGTACTGGGAAAGAATGGTATTTTTTGATAGCATTTTGAAATTTGGCTTAATAACCAATAGCTGCATCACCTATGGTAAGCATGAGCTATTAACACGGATGGCCACATGTAAATGTTTTACACCTTTAGCTATCCTTCAGATGTGACACTATGGATGCACTAGGTATGTGCTAGGTATGTACTAGCTATGCGCTAGGTATACACCTACTAGGTATGCACTAGGTACGTACGAGATATGTACTAGGAATACACTAGATATGCCCTAGATATGCACTTGATACACACTAGGTATGAACTAGGTTTTTATGTAACTATAGTTTACAGCGATGCCTAGAAGAAAATGTTTTACCCTTTAAAAGTACTAAGTGGCCAGTTATAGGTCAAATACTTAACATTTTTCTGTGCCGAACCGTTTATAACTCTTATCATTGTTCTTCTCAGTTTTAATATACAAAGTTCAGTCATTATGTCTTAATCGGAGCTATCAATGGGTCCTTACAATCAAATAAGGCACCACTAAGAGACTATCAAATCTTTATTACTCGTTAACCTTCCCTGACAAACAATATAAAGAAAGAGACACACTTTTATATAACAACTTTGATCTTTAAAAAGTGTTTGCGTTTTAATTTTGGAACTAACTATCAAGGTTGACCGTTAATTTTGTTAGCTTACTCGCTAAATGCGTTAATTTTATAATGATTTGAATCGTAAACTTAACTTAGTATATAACATAGTCTATGCCTTTATACCTGAAAGGCTAAGTAAAGGTTTTATTGGTATCAAAAACATCATAGCACGCCATTTTAAATAAAGAAAGAAATACAATCAGTTAATTTCTACCTGAGTAAACCGAAAATAACAAAGGCATTAGCCGGCGTTACTTGTCTTCTAAAATATTTTATTGTGATTTCATAGTTGTTGATGTTTTTTAATAGAAGAACGAACAAATAACCAAAGTTGCAACTCCATAATATTTTGCCAATAAACATACAATGCCTCAGTAGCGTAGCGGTATGATCACGGCTGTCGCAAATGGAGTCTATTGCTGAGTTATCGTCATATTCATACGTTCAATTCCAGGGTCGGGGAAAGTGCTATTTGGTGTTCTGCAAAGAAACTCTTGGTAGCAGCACGAAATCATGAATACGACATAACAACAACAACTAGCACACAACAACAACAATAGAGACAGCAATAGGCTCATTCTCTATCATGTGGGACCTATAACCACACGTGATGGGTAAAGCACACCTCGGCGTCTTTCATCTGGGATATACATCATGTACTATGTATTTAAAATACAAAACCTATGTACATTAATGGTGGTTGCTGTAGCGCGAACAGACATTACAGAACATTCTTACAAACCTACTAGCTATAACATTTGAACACTCGTCGAATTACTATAATAACAAAACGAGCACTAAAAGCAGTACGCCATTCATGTACACCAATTAATTAAATTGTAATTATTAAAACACACAAAATTACACAGACAGTCAATTAACTATACGATCTATATACTTAATCATGGGATACGTTCTATCAATGCAGATAACCCTCTACAAATTCCAAGTGGATTCAGTTGCTAAAAAAGCCCACCCGCAACAATGAAACTCGACCTTTAAGTACCGTATCTCCTTTTATGCCCGCCCTCCTCCGTACAACAAAATCCCTTGGAAGTGTTCGCCCAACGATGCAAAGGTAAGCCACGGGTACTAAATGAAAGAGGAAATTCATTACAGCGCGATACTGTAGCGGGTGTGTATCGCGAAAGGTTTGCGTGGTAACTGCTGTCGTTAACGGTAACAGTTTATATCGGAAATCGTTAGCCTCGCCTCGCTATGATTGGTGGTTCGCCAGCTTTAACTTGGAGAGATAAAACTGAAGGATTTTGTTAGGGTGAGAGTACGGTGTTATGCGTGCTGGATTTGATATATCGTTCTTAATGACGATGTGGTAGTTAATTTTATAACTGGTAGAACTGTTACACCTGATAGTATATGTGGTATATTTTATTATACACACTAATACATATTGACTTATGCCTGCTTTCCTGGAGATAGGTGAATGATATAATGACTGACGTAGCCATTGCTGCTTTGATTGTCACCCATGATGAGATAGCAACTGCACAGAATCTGCAATTTGAGTAAAATTTGTAAGATATCCTTAACTTGGAGAGCACGCAGTAATTAGGTGTTATTTTATGAATTAAATTTAGCTTTACATTCGGGCAATCTTGGAGTCGCCATCTTGTATATACTTCATTAATATGGCACAAGTAATTAATTCGTTTTTTATCACTTATTCGAAATAGTATCCAAGCTGGGAATTTCGACATGCTTCTAAAAATTATCTTGACTTAATTATATCGTAGCTAAATATGATGATATCATTAAAATGGGTAAGATCGTTGATAAGGAAACTATAGGGCCTTGTACCAATGCTTGTAAATACACGCACTAACATAAAAACAGTCGCCATACAAAATAAGAACACATTCTTTTTTCTAAGAGACAACATAAAACAAATGTGACTATAGCAAATAAACTAACATACACAACAGCAATACTAATTCGAATTTACTACGATATTAGTACATTGGTGGTTTTAGCCAGAGCTCAATGTAACCCCGACCTTAGGCGAACAGTTTATGGGCCCGAGACAATGTGCTCTATTTTATTCAAGTTAGCGGTTAAGCTTTTATTGCTGATATTAAGCGAGCTTTAAGAGACAATAAAGTCCACTAAATACGCTGACTATATCCGCGTTTGTGTGTACAGCTATTTTTGACTGTAGGGCTTGCGGATCAATGTATGGTATAACTTAGTGTATTAACCGTTTAGATGAACATATGGTTATAGGAAGGCTATGGCAAAAGTTGCTGGTGTGGTATGGTCTTTTACATTTGGTCCCAAGTGTAGTTACCTTTTACTACCCATTTAGAATTAATACGTTTTATACTTACTGACCAGCAATCAGCGATTTTGCTGCAGAGACGGATGTTTTTAATAATCATTTAAAGATAAACTTAATTGAAATGTAGCATTAATGTATTACTGTTCATGTTCAAAGTAAATAAAGCTTTTCGTGGCTCTTACTGACACACATTGCTTTTATCGTGACTATTTACCTTAGAGTTTTAGAGTTAAGACGACCTACGGTCTTATATAATTAAATCGTTTTCATCAGGCTAGAGTTGTGTTATAATTTAATTAACCGTACTTTACATACACATATTTATCTGTACCTATATATTTTAAGGATAGCCAAGACTATTGATTATTTCTCCGTCTATATTTTCAATCCATGTAATAAGGCTGGCACGATTGCCGTCTACTGAACACATTGCCAGATTCTGTGCTACTACTGAGAATTTTCTCCAGAAACACTTGAATCCTCGACCAGAACAACCAAAATGAAAACTGATGCCGCGGGTCCATTGAAATACTTTATTTAACGGCGCAGAAAAAAGTGAACTGCATTCAAAAACATGCTTCGTAACTATATATAAATACGTGAAGCAAAATCTTTGTACCCCTTTTTACGAAAATTGCGCGGATGGAGGAGTATGAAATTTGGCACAGTTAAAGTTTATATGGAGAAGGAGGGACGAATCCTAATATTTATATAAAATAAGCATTAGAAATACATTAAATTAATAAAAAAACACCACACGCACACTACCATGCATTTGACACACGCAGTCGAATCGCGTTCATAGTATTTCGGCATTGTTTGGTAGATGTAGATTCTTCGTAACTATGGTTACATTTATCAATATTATGATGACATATATCAGCAATATCTTACATGCAAAGTTTGGGTGGATTGGAATGATATATACTATTTATATTATAATATTTTAAATATATTATATTTATTACATATAAAATATATTATATTTATTACATATAAATACGTAAATACGTATTTATATGTACCACTCCATTCATTCCACAACTAAGAACATGGATGCGGCTTCGCACTCAGAGCCAACATAATAAACGCTGCGCACGGACAACGGACTGCAGACAGTCGAGAGCAACCCTACCGGCCATCTTACCACGTCTGACACACCGTCAGCTCAACCTACAAAGATTGGATCTTCGGACCATCGTGGGGATCCTAACAGGACACTGTCCCCTGAACAAACACCTGCACAACATCGGAACAACAGACAGCCCACTCTGTAGGGGATGTCTGACCGAAGAAGAATCTGCTGCCCATGTAATCCTGGAATGTGTGGGAGTAACAGCACAACGTAAGGAGATCCTCAACAGCCCGAGGTCACTCTGCGAAGCCTGCGAAGACCCCAGGAACCTTCTGTGCTTCTGGGCGGAGATGGGCTGGCTATCTCCATAACCGGCCGACTCTCAAGCATAATGGACTAACTTGGAGTTCAAATGCGGAAAAGGGAGTCCAATTACAATTACTATTACAAAAGGGTATAGTTTTAGACAATAAAACCTTAATAACTATCAAACTTAAAATTTAAATCAATTATGTAGTAATCATAAATGTACGTAAACTTTACTTTACCGTACCATAACTATGCAGTTTTAAGAACTATATCAGCAGGTCCCTTCTTATTTATTAATTGTAAAAGGCCAGTATTTAACCATAAGACAAATTTACAAAAACAGTTGATTTATTCAAGTAACAACTTTACCTCGAAATGAGAACGGTTAATAACAAATGGCTACAGTCAACAAAAAACACACAATCATCCGTGAATAAAAAACGAATTTTCGCACACAATCCACATTCACATCAAACAGTAGGCACAAAAACAAAGGCCCACTTCGACGGGCCCTAGACTCACCTATTTCATAAAAAGGCCCTCCGTACAAACGAACGCGTATGCGGGGTGTGCCATTATTTGCGGCGCGTCACCCAGCCCGGCCCGGATGTTGTTAATAGCGGAAAATGCGGAAAATTGGGCTATTCATTACCGGGACCTCGACCGCAACAGAATCGAGCAAATACGCTACCTGATGTATAAGCCACGTTATACGCGACGATGCAATAATTATACGACTCGCTGCAGTTTTGGTTTGTACATTTTCATAGGCATATGAGTTTTTAGGGATTTATAGTACTTTGTTGACTTATTGCATTGAATAAATTGTTATTATTCTAGTTATCGTTGCACGTCGTGGTGTATTCGATCCTCGTATGCTTAAAAAAGCAACTGGTAATTGTCATATATTTTTTTTGTATCTGGCTGTACCGTGGTTATGCAATAGGTATCGTATTGTGAAGCCCACCTAAAAACTGGTGAGTCATTCATGAGGCAAAGCTTAAAAAAAATAAAATATACATCGGTTTATAAATTTTTTGTTTCGTATTTTATCTACTCATAGGTTCCTTTGTCTGAACCTAGCAACTGATATAAATGTAAATTCAGTTACATCATAAACCCACAAACTTGATGTTCACAAGTGCTATTTTGTAAGGTAAATTAATTAATAATTTTTGATTTTCCTTTGACTTTGTACATCTCTGTGTGTAATATAATTTAATTTATAGTACAATCGTTGGTAAGAACTCGCTTTAAACAAAATTACCATAACATGGTGAATACACAATACCATATAATCATACAAACAATACATACACACAGTCAAAAGTATAGCACAGTTAGTTAGTTAATTGAACGTGTGTTATCCGCACTTAGCCTCACAATTGGGCCATTGTGCGTAAGTAACCGACGCGAAATATTGTTCGGGTACTCATAACACCTCAGCTTCGTCCAGAAAAATAATAGGGGATCGACGTTGCGCAGTACCTCCTTCATCGTTTCTGGACTGTTTAGAAGTTTCGCCCGTAGGTTGCTCACGCTTTTACAATGTAGGAGCACGTGAGCCGGTGTCTCCTCGGTCTCCATGCAGCCCCTACATAAGAGACTGTCAGTGATGCCGATGTTGAATAAGTGTTTGTTCAGTGAACAGTGGCCTGTTATTATATCCACTAGGTGGCGTAGGTTTTGCCTTGTGGAACGTTGCAGTTTGCGTGACAAATGTTTGTCTAAGGATGGAAGGGCTTCCTTCGTCTGTCTACATTCCTTTGTTTCTATACACTGTTCGTGTATTTTCGTGGTTCTATCGCATATCCATGATTTGAGTTGGCGGAAGGGTATCGGGACAATTGGTTCGGGTCCTACCATTTTGGTGTTTGATCCTCTCTTTGCCAGTTAATCTGCAGCATCATTGCCAGAAGAGGTGCTATGGCCGCGTATCCACTGCAACGTTACCCGGTTTTTTGTTGCAATACTTTGCAGCTCACGGTGACACTCTAGGATGAGTTCACTGTTGAAGCAGTTGCTCTTAAGAGCTTGTAGTACCGCGGCGCTGTCCAAGATATGCGAATGCGTATTGATTTATCGCTTATACCCTTTGATGTAACCGCTGTTGCAGCCCGGGTGATTCCAACACATTCTGCCTGAAAGATAGTGTTGAGGTTTCCCACGGTAGTTGAGTAGGTCGTGAGAGAAAACTCCGACTCCTGTTCCTGATTTTGTTTTGGATCCATCCGTGTATATTCTCATTTCATGTATGCCAGAGCTATTTTTTGATTCTTCATGAAATTGGATGTAGTATTTTTTGTCAAAGACAAAGGTTTTTGTGATGATATCACATGTCACCTCTATTATTGGAATTTCGTTGTAAACTAAATATTTTAGGCGCGCATGAGTTATTCTATTATCCCGTTTCCAGAACCCTACCTTTTCAAGCCGTATGGCAGCTGTGACAGCTACCTGCTGTATGACGAGGTGTAGGGTCGTTATTTTACTTATTAACTGTCGTTGCCCTCTTTGGCGTCTGGTCCAGCTTCGCGCGCTTCGGCCCCTCTCTCAGCGACAGCGTATCATTCGGGCGCTCTCTCTTTGCGTTTGCAGGCAGAGTAGGCGCACCCGCTGTATCCGGGCGTAACGGGTGATTCGCGTCCATGCGTGGTCTGCGTTTCCGAGGCCCGCATTTATGACGCGAGCCTGTTTTAGTGGCGGCTGGGTGAGACGGCTCTGCCTCGTCACCAGCCTTAACCGGATCTGCACGATGGGCTGCCCCCGACGTCGTTCCAACCTTTGCGTCGCGTTGTTCAGTCAGAGGTGCGATATCCGTCATCATAGGGTCGCTGCTCCCTGAGTGTCCCTGACTGAATGGTTCCCGCGAAGTTCCGTCCGAGTCAAACTCATAGTGCCACCGGTCCTGATCGGGTCGACTGACTGAGCGTTCCCCTCGGTCGCGTCGGTACTACTCGTTAGGTGCGCTACCAATAGTGCGGGCGCCGACGTAGTCGGTTTGCTTCCTTCTTTTTGTGCGGCAGAGGCTTTTGCACGCTGATTACGTCGGTTACGTCGGCTACAGTTACCACCTTGTTTGTTCACTCCTGTGCTTGCGTGCTTCACGGAGTCGACGTTCGCATTACTGCGTACGTCACCTTGACGCGGTGCAATGCTCCAGGAGGCATTTGAAATGATTTCTCCGCTGGGCATGACGATGGCCAGCTCGCGCAGATGTATTGGCGTTTCTGATCCATTGCTCCCTCCAGAATACCTGGAGCAGGGTCAGGGAGGGATTCTCCAACGTCGCGGACGCTGGTGGGTTCCTGGGGTAGTTTAGTTGTGTGGGTCAAATGTTACATAGCTTTTCCTAAAAATAAAATTTTGCTGTGTGGTATGTGTGTATATATATGTGTGTGTATGACTTTTTGTGTGTACATATGTATGTGTGTGTGTGTGTGAGGGTACGCGCGCGTGTGTGTGTGTGTGCGTGAGTGGAAGGTAGTCCTCCAGTCTTGCCTTAAGGATCTACACGACTTGCGCTCTCCCCTAAGACCGTGTGCCAGACTCTGCTCCTGACTAAGGTGCAGAGAATGGAAGTATGCTTAAGTCACTTAATTAAATTAAAACAGAATAAAGTGGTGAGTTGGACCTACTTCCGCGTATAGCACAGTTACGCACCAAATAAAACTATAATTTATGTACCTGGATGTTATAAGTGCCGCTATTTGTACATTCTATATTATGTTAAGTAGTTCTGGATGGTACACAATATTGTTTACTACTGTTATTAGCTACGTTCTATAAAGAGCTTTTATTTTTATTCTTTTGATTCATATCTCTACGGCACTAATTTCTACATTACATCTATCGTATATGCAAAAGTAACTGTTTAAGTTTGTTTTTGTGTTTTCGATAGACGTCGATGGAAAGTACTATAGAAATTGGAAAACGATTAGATATTACTAACACATAAGCCGAGATATAGATGACTGTGAAGGTGCATATATTAACCTCTGAGGTGATGGCGTATAAAATACCTCTCTCCTAAGTATACAGTCATTAGAAAGAGGATAGACGTCAGCAATTATCTCGACGAGATCAAACAGCTGCTCAAATATTTCATTAAACCGAAAGTCCCGATTATAAAACATGTACAAAAGTAACTAAATTCCTTATTCATTAATCAAAATAATCCCTAAAACAAGTTACGTCGTAATTAAAGTAATCGGAGCCCGCAGCCCTTTGTGATATAACTTTCCAACAAATTCTCAAAATGAAATCGTCATTTCGATTCGAGATGGTTTTTTGCTCCTTGAATACAAGATGAAGGGTAGTAAGAGACAGGGGAACATTGCATCATCAGTATCTATAGCCGTCGTATAATTGTAAGATAAAGTTAATTGTTCGTATAATAATACTCCTTTATTAGAATTTCTTTCGTTATAAAAGTTTCTGTTATCTTTTATCTTCCCCTCATAAAGTTATTGAATCATATTAAGTACTATTCTTCCTCTGCTAAAAAAGGCTGTGCATTTTAAATTCACAATTCTTTAGTCGTTCTCTAGCAGAGTCAGTTATGGCTTGGTTTAGTGACTGCTGATTTAAACACTAGTAGCGTTATTTAAACACACTGTTAAAATACCACTAAAGAATTATCTATCCTTATACGGACCGCTTAGAGAATTATTCAACAGCTGATTGAAAAACACTATATGATTAATGTGTCTTGAATTACATACACCTCAAGATTTTCATTTCTATTACCATTATAATATCAGGATCCTATATATCGATGGTTACTCGTGTCAAATGCATTTACGCAATTTAAAAATCTAACACGAGGTCAGCTATTCATCCGA
Organism: Catocala fraxini; assembly: GCA_930367265.1. Classification (NCBI taxonomy): domain Eukaryota; kingdom Metazoa; phylum Arthropoda; class Insecta; order Lepidoptera; family Erebidae; genus Catocala; species Catocala fraxini. The sequence goes on from OV884041.1 coordinate 15,594,558, forward strand.
TAAAGAAGAAAAAAAAGCTTATTGATTAATGATAAAAGAGTGCAACAAAATTCAGATTAAAAAAGATTGGATCTAAAATTCTGTGCCGTAAATCCGGCATGTCGAAGTCTGGTGACTAATTGGATCGGATCAAAGCAGTCGCACTTAGCGTTTTTCCCTACCTACTGTCCCGTAACTGCATTTTTTACCTCGGAAACTTTTCAGACGAAGTTTTTCGGTGATTACTCCCTGAATACCCTGCTTTCATTAATTAATGCTTGTAGTACATTGGCGAATATTACACGGGGAACTTCGCGAAAACGATCGAAAGCATAAAAATAGTAGAATTTTATAACTATTTCAACTTGGCGTTATTTAAAGTCCAGTAACTTAAACAAGTAAAAAAAGGTTTAACTATTCTTTATTTACAAAACAATGCAGAACTACGCTGAACTAACATCAATCTTCATCCGACGACTCATCGGCTATAGAAAAAAAAATCAAAAGCTAAGCGGCCGTCGACCCCTCAGAATACAAAATACCTTTTTAAGATTCTCACCGAAAAGACTTGCTATTATCGACTTATCCGGCAAGGAGGGACAAATAGTCGCAATAGTGGAGAAGCTGACGTCATTGCATGTTTGGAGTGGCATTTGAGTGTTGAATTTGTAAATATTGGTCCGTTTTTCGAGGGACGATTGTGGAACGATTCTCTTAAATAGAGTCATTTGTATTGCAGCATAGGGAGGGTTGAGTTACATACTTGTAATTGTGGCGTTTATTGACCACTTTGTGAGTAGAGTACGTGTAGGTTACCAATTGCTTTGTCAGCGCTGCGCTAGCAGAATACAAATTTGATTGTGACTATTATGGGTGGTCCAACTGGTCAAAGTTTAAAGGTTTAATGCACTATTTTGCAATTTTTATTGTTTGCCATTATGACTTGAGGTATAAAAAGTTTTATTGCTGTGTTTGCCTATATTTATTTCGCTACCCACAAGATTTGAACGAAAAGAAACGGCGGTGTTCTATTTCTATTTATCTACTGTTTGATTTATTCTATGCAATATCCTTTTTAAAGTTTTTAGTTTCTGATAATGCTTGTTTACTGGTAATAAAAATTACAAAAAACAATTAGAAAATTATTCCTAGAACCACCTTGCACCATCGACTATTATTATCTACGTGTAACATCAGATTAGATTATTGTTAAGCGCAAAGAGCAGCGATAGCTCAGTGGGGAGACCAACAGACTGCAATGCAGAGGGTCTCGGGTTCGAACCCACGTCGCGCACCTCTGACTTTCGGAAGCTATATGACTTTTCGAAATTATGTGCGTATTGATTGACAATTATCGCCTGCTCCGTGCCTCGGAGAGCACGTTAAGCCGTCGGTCCCGGCTGCCATGAACATCTATGGCAGTCGTTATTGGGAGAGTGTCGACACAAAAGATCCCACTGGGTCGAAGTGTCGCCGGTCTACACTGACTGGCCCCCACATAAGATACATACATTGTTAAACGCAAATCTATACGTGCATATAAAATAAAGACCAACTATCACACATACGTACATATGTAAGTAAAATAAATATTAATAATTTTGAGCATATTATGCAAATTCATATATATTTTCTATTATACTTATTAATAATAACAAAAACAATTAATATGGTGTTTAATCCAAAAGCAGAACATTAATCATGTCTGCGCCATGTATTGGGCAGCTTGAAGTGGGGAACTCCCAAGATACATCAAAAATTTCATTCGTCTTGCTCGCCTTCCATTCGTCACATATGTACATACTTATCTAGCATATATATAACGGCTTTGTCCTACTTTCATACTACGTCTTCTACTAACTTAAGTGCGACAACGAGCCTTTCAATATTTTTTTATTTAAAACTATAGCTATACAAGTTTAAAAAAATATTGATACAGTAAATGTGGGAGAAGGTAAAAATGAAATACTCTACTTTATTAATACACTCGTTTGTCAGGCTGCGGTACCCTAGTGGGAGACAATTAGCCTGCTGCTTGAATGCCACGCAGAAGTTTCGAGTTCGATTCCAAAGCATGCATCTCTGACTTTACGTAGTTAAGTGCGTATTAAATAGTAAATTATCGCTGGCTGTAACGGTGATGGAAAACATCGTGAGTAAAACCTGCATATCTGGGAATTTTCCATAATGTTCTCGAAGAGATTTTGTGTAGTCTGCTAACACGCACTGGGCCAGCGTGTCAGTCTATGGCCTAAGTCTTTTCACATTGAGAAGAAGCCCACGCCCAGCAGTGGGACAGCTATATACAGGGCTGATATTATTATTATGACAAACAGATAGATATTTTCGCATGTTTAGTGATACCACTATCAGAGTATCATAGCCACAGTGTTTCACTAACTAGCTCTATTAGGTTTTAGTTTCCAACAGTTACCGCAAAATCGACAATATTACATCCACTCATATTACAAATGTTAATGTTTGTGAAGATAATTACAATAATTATATTTGTTACATCATATCGTACATCGCTTAACAGATTTAGATAAAAGTTGGCACACAAATACACCACATCCTGGATAACACATAGGATATTTTCCCTAGAAAATCCTAATAATGTGAACCCGTGGGATTCAATTCACGTAATCGTTGTATTTGTGTTTAGTGTGGACTTATAATATACATGCGATATAGGTCACTACCTTGAAACATTAAACACATACGTATCAAATCAGGCTACATTTGGCATGATATGAACGAACTAAATCCGACACCGATGTATGCACGCATCTATGCGTTCATATAGAGCTCAGCATGTATTACTGTGTCGAATTGAGTATCCACGCTCCCAAAAGAGATCTTGTGCTATCAGTACCAGTAATTCTTCGTCTTATTTACTGGCAGCACAGTGACTCCTTTTTCGAAGAATTCGGCATACCACAACTTTTTCCTGGCCTAACTAGCGCCTGTACGCTACGGCAACGGCTCACTATAAGTCGCTTCCACTTTAGTAGGATAAAACAAAAAAAATGAATCAGCTTGTTAACCGGTTTACCAGTCTACACCATAAAAAATAAATAGAAAGGAATAATCTTGTTGCAGGAGCGATTTTATTTCGTTAAAGTGACTGGAACATTGGCCACAAATTTTATTGCGCCTTGCAGAAATACTACCTGTTGGGTTAAACATCGTAAAGCTGTATGAGTAATGTTATGTATGTACTTGTTGTTTATGACCACCATAACCGATGTACGCTGCTCCGTTCTATTATACAGTACTTAGTAAACTTTATTACTTATGTAGTTTCACGCCTGTATATCCTACATAGCTTGCTTCGATGGTCTAGTAGGTAAAATATAGACTGGATAATGAGGTCTGAAATTATTGGTGCTTCGGACTAGAAATTCTCAATACCATCCCGAAGTTAGGACCTTTGTGATATATCCCCACTCCTGATCTTTGTTCAGTCTTTTAATCAAATTGTGATAATGCTAAAATCACAATCTGATTAAAATGTATATAAAAATGCCAGGGTGGTCAAATATGTTTGACATTTTTATATAAATGTTTTTTTTATTTTTTATACTTTAATATGCTTGCGTTTGACCGCGATCTCACCTGATCTTAAGTGAAGATGCAGTCGACAATGGAGCACGCTTGCCTATTCATTCGTTACTTGAAGACATCCAGATTGTACTCATCGGGAAACACTGTATTGTATAATTGTGCGCAAACAAGCTTCTATCTATTTTAGCACTTTCACAATATTTATACTATATATATATTAGCTATGGCTATTGAAGTGTAATTCCCACCCCTTCGGGGATGACGATGACGTTCACGTGAATATCGTATTAGATTCATGGTACATTCATATATCCCCAAAGTAGTAGGAATTACATCCACACTTCACTAGCTATGGTTGAGACCAAGTGGTGTTGTACCATCATTGTCTATATTAAGATTTCCCAACAAATCCTAGTCTTTATTTCCTATTAACATCTACCAAGTATAGCTCCGGACTTCATGTTGCTACAGAGTATGCCATAAAAGACAGTTCTACCTTACATGGACAATCAGCATTTGAAATGCGGTTGCTAAGCTGCACTAAAATTTGAAAGAGATTTTCGACAGTGATTGTGTGTATTGTGACCGAGGACAGCTTATGAAACTGGTTCATTAGTTTATTTTAAAATTATCTCTTTGAATACTGTCTTCAAATATGGCTACAAAGTTTCTAAAGATAAGAAGATAGTTAAAAAAAGTATTCCAGCGAAGATTTTTACGCTATACATTAATTTTAAATATCCAGACTTATCTTTATAGGTCCAACAATTCTACTTGATAACGCAGTAGTTTAAACGGTAGTCATGTCACTGCCAGTGCGCTAAGTTTTCTGAATATGATTTCCGATTTTAGCAATGCGATGGTATCTATTGGGCTCATCCATGAAGTTATGTAATAAATCGGTGCAATTATGAGGCTAAGAGTAACATGATTTTATAAACAAAAGTCATTAAAACAGCGAAGAATTAGATTAGTAAATTTTACGATTGATATTACGATGTATGTACGTTCATATCTTTGTCAAAGAGTGGGTGGTGCCAAGTGATCTAAAGGAGATAAAATATACCAAATATATAAGAAAAATTTAACTATAAAACGGTTGTTTGCTTAGATGTTAAGAAGAATTAAGAAATATAAATTTCTTTAGTAAACCTCAGGGCATAATTGTGATTTCTGAAGAAAATATATAGTAGATATGCCAGAAATCGTATACCAATATCAAAGTTACATCATCCAATATATGAAATGGTTTTCAGCATAGAATATATACTGGAGAAATTCTACATATATTTTGGATAAAATGTGTTTTCGACCGGAATATAGGCCGTCTACATGTTTTGAACTAATTTATGATGTAACACAGTGACTGAATAACAAACTTCATCTCCATTCATTGCGAATATGCTGTAGAAAAGACACTATAGTCGTATTTGTATAGATCCCATTTCTCTTTTTAATGGACTGTCCAAACAGCAGATAAGCCTCAAACAAATAGTGATTATTCGTCTTATTTCTGTATGTAGGTCAAACCGTAATTTATTTCATTTTTTCTCTTGTCGTTTGCATTAATTCTGGAGGGCGACATCTGCGAGTAATGGCATCTCCAAGTCGTATATTATTATCATTTTATTGAATTTATCAGACCACAAAATACTCTTGTGAAAAATAGACTCGTTTCGCAGATAATTGAGGGTTTTTGGCATATGTTTAGCAGATAATTGGGGATTTTCGATCGAATACTTTCCTGGTTTTACATTATTGAATGTTACGTAAATATAATAAGCTACAACGGAAAAGGTAATTCTTGCAATAAACAGATAAATAAATATTTGGTTGGTTTGTATTTTTACATCAAAACAACTAAGTAATTTATTTTATATATATTCAATATAATTAAATTAGCCTGTTCAATGATATAAATATGTGCAATGAACCAGAAATATAATTAGTATTATTAAACTGTGATAGTAAATTAATAAAACGCTGTTCGCTTTGGAATCATAATGACTAAAATAATTTGCTTCAAATTGCTTGGGGAATTAGTAGTGAATTTTATCCCGTCATGACCATATAGTTACAATTTATATATCGAGAGTCGACCGTATTGTGGCTCTGACCACTGTCGCCGGAAAAGATCATTTCACGGAACGCAATTAAACTTTAACTTAATTAATGAAAACACCTTATTTTCTTTCGTTCAAATAATAGGCCAGCCATATTGTTCGCGACCAACTCAGACCCTCCATTGTGTCTCAAACAATAAAAGGCGTATTTCACTGTTCGGGGCAATTGTGGGGAGGTCGCGTCACAGTTTTTCTTTTAATTGGAGCACGTCACAAAATATTAAGTACCTGTAAGCCGAGGCTCCGACTATGGCGGCAAAAAAGCTTCAGGATCGACCCAGATACAAAGATTACAATAACACTAAATTGGAGGCTTGGAATCGCTGTGTCCATAGACGCGAGCGTCCTTTGTAATTTTTCCAACAGTAACTCAGTGTTTCTGAATAAATCCTCGTGTTTTTTCGTCTATGACACTGTGATTCAGTTACAGTGACAAAGGGTTTTCACTTGTTTGTAACAGACAACTGAGCTGAATAGAAAAAGCGCGAATCGATTCTCTTTTTTAAAATACAAATGCATACTTTACTTTTACGGATAGCTTTTACGAATTTGGAATAAATATAATATTGTACCTACACGTGGAGCAGTGAATGCGACGCGATTGCTGTAAATAAGTTCTTGGGTTTGATACCCAGAACGGGCAAAGTATTATTGTGTCACGTAGATGGTATTAGGCTGGCCCTGTGGCTTCCTCTGTATTACATAAAAGCTGTAGCATAGCTTCCGAAATATTATTCGGGGATATAGGCATGTAAATAGACAATGCATGTTAATCGTCTATAAACTTACATTGTGCCTCGTTTATATCAAGAATGTTTCTTAACCCATAACTTTAAAAAATCCCGCGCTAGGTTTAATTTCAGTGTCACGGAAGACTTTGCATACATCCTTACGACGGACACAAAGAACACCCAGACCCGGAACAATAATTTGTGAATCACACACATTATTGTCCTGTGTCGGGATTGAACCCATAACACTAAGCGCATTGGCAGTAGTGAGGCGACCACTTAAACCACTACGACATACGTGTACTCAAAAATATAACATTCAGTAATGTCATTTACAGCTAAAACACATTATGAAAACGACAACACGAGCCTGTAGTAAAGCGTCACATGTATAGCTACATCTCCTGTCGATATCCTCTGTTTTCATGGCCCCTACATCCCATTACGTTTTATAGCACACCATTGTAAGACGAATAAGACTTTAGTTTTTCCATTACTTTTATGACTTTTCAGCGTGTCTTAGTAATCACTTGAGACGACAATTAGAATCGAGGGTAAGATTCGACTAGAGTCATTAAACGTTTAGTGAGCGGAAACTAAGTCGCGCTTAATAGGCAGGTGTGCGAGTGGCTTTATTATGAAGATTATTGGCTTGAAATAGCACTGTGTGTAGTGAACCTTATATGTGAACAAGTTGATGTGTGCGTGGGCGGGAACATTTGAAATTCGAACAAAGTAACATTTGATTTGGCCTAATGCGTTGTATATACATACATATATATAATGCCAGTTGCTAAAGGGACTTCTAAACGGGCAATGCAATGTGTGGCTTCAACGTATACAGTAACTCGCTTTTGCCCGCGGCTTCGTTCGCATAAAAGTAGGTTCGGTTACGTTAGATTATGTTAACAACAATACTTTAAAAATAAATTATCGCCTATGTTACTAGGTGCTAATATAGCATCCTAATGGCGAAAATAAATTATAATCGGTATTGTAGTTTTAGAGATAAATCTTTAAAAAGACAAAAAAATCTAATTGTTCCTCTGTATATATAATATTAGTATAGATATAGATGAGTAACGTTACCAACATATAATAACATACATACTGTGCAATGTTAGAGAATATCTCGCGTATGGCCCGGCTATATACCTCAGCAGTTATCTTAGGTATGGCCAATGCAATAAAATGCTGTTAAATGGTTGGCAGAAGACATTTAATACATGGTTTTTAAATGAATGTGTGAAGCTTGATACTGTCTGTTTTGGTTACAAAAGCTTGCTTGCTACGTTTTAAATTGTCACACGTTTGTTACGAATAAACGTTCTCGTTATTGACAACTGGATCCTAAGCTTGGATCACTAGATTCCATGCTTCCGGTCTAGCTATCTTACGATCTAATTATTAATTTAGTCAAGCCCAAAAATAAACCGAAGCACGGCAAAACTTAATGGTACAATGAGCTCATTCTGCGAAATTAGAAACACCTTTAATTAAATTATGGCGGGTTCTTATGGGTCTTTGGGATGTCCAATGGCTGCTGAAAAGCAACATAAACGTGGAATAGTAACAACACTGTATATTACCGAAAGTTCATATCTTGCCACTTACGTGATGTTTTTTTTTTTTTTTTACGTGGGTAATGCATGACGCATACCCCTCCGCGGGGGCGGGCGGAAGGGTTATGTCGGACTCGCCGGGGTAAAAGAAAGATGGAATTAGAATAATGTACCTCCCGGAATACCGACTAAACCTACCACGGTGTTCCTCGATAAAACCACTATCGACGGGGCCGCGCGAATCACTTGCGCATGCGGTCGCGACCCCGCCGAGGTTTCGGCCCGCCGTATGAAACAGCAGGCCACTACGCAAAGAGACCTACCCAAAGGCACTCACTCACTTATGTTATGATACTTGACAATGCAAGAGCTTATTACAGCTAACAAAACTAAACTTTAAACTCTCTTGAAGATGGATAGAATGAATATTGAATCTTTTGCTGTTTATTTTACTCGATTTTACCCTGTAACTGTACATATTTACAACATGATGATCGGTCGAGTAGTTTAGGCGTAAAAGCGTAACAAATAAACTCATCACGCATTTATATGATTAGTTAGGATATCAAACAACTAACCTCATGTTAAATAGCCCATCAATACGTTACTTGACTTATCAACATATTGATTAAAGTATCCATTATAATAAAACATATTACCTAAATGCGTACAAGTTCCTATAAAATATTTAAAAGCGACGTTTACCGTATATTCCGAAAAACATTTATTCGAGTCGTTAACTTCCCAAACTTTCTGCCCAATATTTATATTTATACTCCAACTTATTTACATACATATGAAAATAAATGACAAAGTTGTTCGGTGGTTATTTTTCGTAGGCAGGTGCAACCACTGAAGCCTGTTTGCTCAAATAACACACAGAATGTAAAAGCAGACGTTGAGGGCGGTATAAATTCAAATACACATACAACTTGGTGTAATATTTTATCGTTGAGCAGATGCGATGTTGCTTTTGTACCTCATCTTAGGTTCCGTTCGTATTAAGCTGTAACTGAGCTTGTATAATCAGACGAAATAATGTAAATTATATTCATACAGTGCGTCAAAGGAAAAGTATCTAAAACAAACTAACTCGATATAAATCTGATAGCAAGTAAACGCCCGTCCATCTGGAATAAGGCGCGTAGGTAAGTCTACAAATATATATTATATAATATCAGCCCTGTATTAAACTGTCCCACTGCTGGGTACAGGCCTCTTCTCAGGCTATAGTCCACCACGCTGGCCTAGCGCGGGTTGGCAGACTTCACATATCTTCGAGAAAATTATCGAGAACTCTCAGACATGCAGGTTTCCTCACGATGTTTTTCCTTCACCGTTAAAGCGAGCGATAATTAACTATTTAATACGCACATAACTTAGAAAAGTCAGAGATGCCTTGGGATCGAACACGAAACCTCTGTGTCGCAGTCCAACGGTTTCCCACTAGGCTATCGCTGCTCATTCTGCTCTTTCACTATAAAACTGTACATCATTAGGATACAGGTGGTCAGAATAATGTGATCTGCAACCGAAATTGATGTAAGCACTTAGGTGCATCTGTTTTCTGATGTTATTGGGAATCTATTGTAGTTACGTATTCTGTGCATTAGCCACCGGAAAGACATATTTTAAGTCACACAAATTATTCTAGCGCAGGTTCATCTTTGCCGATTCTTGTAAAATAAATTGCCAAGATAATATAATCACCTATATTGAAATGCCTTCAGCCTTCTGCGCTAGTAATACTCCATCTATTCCAGTTTGATGAAAAGTTATTACCTCTAATTAACAGGAATATATAAATCTAATTCGCAAAAACACAACCCAAGGTTGCATGCCCGCGATCTACTCTAGGGTGTAAACTTCCTAAGCTGGTTTATTGCAGTTTGCACCCGATTTTACTAGAGTCTCTATGTGCCCTATTTATTATTATTATTAAATATTACATTCGCTGTTTATCGTGTTTGATCAGTTAGACTGACTAAGTGATTGATATGTTTCGAAAAAAATATAAATACGAAATAAGACAGAATACCATCCAACCATTAAAAATAATAGTTACAAGGATATCATTTACAGCTTTCAGTAATAATAGCTAACTTCAAATCAGCATACCTACCAATTATCCTATTAAATTAACATTTCAGATTGCGTGGGGTGTTCTTTACAACCAGATAAAATAAGTTTCTCTATAAATAGACTGGCTTTGTTCTAGTTAGGTGTAGAATTTCTTAGCCAAAGTTCTATAATGTAATTAGGTACATCGTTTTTAAGATGAACTTATAATAGACAGCTGTTTCATTAGTGAATGATGTCATCCAAACAATCTCAAGATGGACACAGTGAGGAGTAAGTTGGTGATATGGAATATGCAAAGTTATAACTCTAATCTTAAAAAGCAAACAATTTATAATGGAGCCCATATTTTATGAGCACAACAAATACTAAACATTTCTGATTTCGGTTTTTTCAGCAACGTAATTTATCTAAATCCGTAAAACTAGACGGTTGGAGGCAGACACGTCCGTCTCCGTATAAGTACCCTGGCGAAATGCCAAGGATGAGGGGTGCGGCCTTCAGGTCATCGCAGTAAGCACCCATTAACTCGTTAATAGAATATATACCTTAGTAGCTTACAATAACGTCCAATTTCCTTTGACATTCTGTTACTTTTATACCATTTTGGATATATTCAACTCACCTCAGGCTATCGGCACATCTGGATTGAAATAAAGGTTCGGATTAGTCTTTATTGCGTGGCTTTAAGGTTGAAATTTGATTGTTCCATACCTGATATTGCATCAACCTGTGAGTACGCTGTATTCTCGTTTTTGGCGGCATTATAGGTAGATAGTTCGCATCAATTTTAGCACTCTTCTACCCTATTGCGGTATTTCGTTTCACTTTGTTTATAATAAACAGTGATTTCTCGTTTATAAGGAACCTTTTTTCTTCATTTTATGCAAACAATAGCTCCTTATATTCATATAAAGCACAGGCATATTTATTTAGGACAACATTTTATTTTGATTCTATACGTTAAAACGACAGCATAATGTTATTTAGAAATGTAAGTCGAGCTAGTCAACAGTATATTTATTTTGTTCCTTAGATATATACAAATAAGCGGATTGGCTAGCTCGGACTTATATATTTTTGTATACACACAACGAAAGGATTAAGTAAACAGACTTAGGGTAGAAAGATAAAACTGCTTGTTTCATTGATCTGTTGACACTATAGTTCTAGTACGTCATCAGAGACCCGAAGGCTCACATGCCTACCTCTACAAATCCTTTCCTTCCATGTCAGCTTCTACGTAGGGTCGACCATATGTGAGTGTTACCCATGTGTGAGTGGTAATAAGATCTATCATAAATTACGATAACCGCTTACCATATGGCAGGCCATAATAATATGTGTGTTTGCCATGTCGGTAGTCCTAACTATACAACATTATAAATGCGAATGTAAGTTTGGTTGTTACGCTTTCACGCCTTAACTATTAGACCGAACTTTATAAAATTTGAGCCTACACGTTATCAAGGGTACAGAAAAGAACAAAGAGAACCTTTCATCCAGAAAAAGTACTGTTTTCGAGAAATATAAATTTATTGAAATCGAAATTAACGCGAACGAAGCTGCGGGCTAAATCTAGTATTAAATAAAAGTGACTTGTTTATACCGATGTGTCAAGTGCTGTAACTGAGATATCCGCGAGGGTCATAATATGTACGTAGATCTTCATTATTTTCTATTCTTAATTTGAAAACAACTATCGCGCTTGGAATATGTTCAATACAGCGGACTTATAATAATAATAATAATTTATTATCAAAAGCTAAATACAGTTTGTCCATCTCAATCACATAATATATAAAAGTACCATTATGTACAACGCTATGTATTTTTAGAGATAGAGTGAACGTCAGTGCCTGTGCTAGTATTGACTGTGTTACAGACATTGGCGCCTTCCTCTTACAGATTTGGTTACAATATTGGTTTAGCTTGACAAGTTGATAAACTACTAATAACATTACTGGTACTGGACTTGGTATGACTATTTGTGGATCACACAGTCTTTTGTCCCGTACGAGGATGGAATCCACAATACTGTCTATCCGTGCAGCATGTGTATTATAATTATTAATTGTCTAGTTGCTTCTAGTTTGTGTATATTAATTGTAAATTTATAAAATCTTTCACGATACAGCATATACTCTATAACGCGCATTATGTATTTTTTAAAAGAAAAGCTTTATGAGAAAACCAGGCAAATGACAAAGGATAGTATGTGATACGTGTATGGCTAGCTTTTCTAATTCTGGACTGAAACTCAACCATTTTTATAGTCACGAAACTCCAAACTATTATGCTTTTTACTATATTCTTATGCAGATGTGACGTCACACCTGCAGCGGAAATACGATGAAACCAAAATTTTAAAACATTTTTGTTCCTTAACAAATGCCAACCATAATAACATTAGGTGTTGAATTTTCTAAACTTGATACTAAAAATATTCCTATTTAATACATACATAGATTCACGCCTGTTTCCCAGAGGGGTAGGCAGAGACTACGGATTTCCATTTGCTACGATCCTGACACACTTCTCTGGCTTCATTCACTTTCATCACATTCCTCATACACGCCCGTCGGTTCAAGGTGCTCTTAACCTGGCCTTTGTCCAGAACGCCTCCGATCTGATCAAGAAACGTTCGCCTAGGTCTTCCTCTTGCGACTGTTCTATTCACACTAGCCTTATAAACTTTCTTAGCCAGTCTTTCCTCGTCCATTCTTTCTACATGCCCAAACCAGCTTAACATACCCTTTTCTATTCTTGTCACTATATCAACTTTCATGCCGCATCTCTCTCTAATCACACTATTCCTTATTCTATCTTTCAGAGTCACACCACATATATTTCTCAGCGCTCTCATTTCTACAGCATTTATTCTGCTCTCATGCTTTTTTTGCTATACCCAACTTTCACTTCCATACATAAGTGTGGGCACTAATAGTCCTCTATGAGCAGCCAAACGTGCCTTTTCGGAAACATTTCGACTGTTCATAAAAGTGCGTAGAGCTCCATTCACTTTGTTTCCCGCAATCGTTCTCCTTTCAATATCTCCCTCATGTTTACCATCCCTTGTAAACAAAGTACCCAAATATACAAACTCTTTCACTTGCTCCACATTTTCTCCATCAATCATAATATAACACATCGTCACGCACTCTTCCTTTTCAAATACCATTACTTTCGTCTTGCTTACATTTATTTTCATTCCTTTACTCTCAAAAGCACCATGCATAATAGTTACCATCGCCTGCAACTCTTCTGCTGATGACGCCAGTATTACTTGGTCATCGGCATAAAGAAGACATTCGACAAGTAACTCATGCATTCTTAATCCCTATTCACAATCTTTTAAATCTTTTAAATGCCTATTTCAACAGCGAATAAATGCAATCAGTTTTATTAATCATATTAATTTCGACTAAGTTATTTATATTTTCGATCCTATTTTCATGATATTCCACGTAGGATTTGCTCCTGTTATGTTTTTTAAACAATATGATTCACAAGTGACTCCTCACAATCTGCCGCGATATCGGTGTCATAAGCTGCATTATACTTCATAAAACTTTAAAATGTGTTACAAGTTAACCTTATGTATAAATGCAAGATCTTATCTTATCTTGTTACGGGGGCCAGTCAGTGTAGACCGGCGACACTTCGACCCAGTGGGATCTTTTGTGTCGGCCCCGAGATCTATCACTTAGCTATCTCCCTATGAATGTAGTGCATCAGTCGCAGCGTACACTTCAGAGGGAGAAGCCTGAAGTCTTCAGGGTTCGGATATGCCAATCCCATCAGACTCATCTTTAGTCCAGCCAACGCGTCACATTCACACAGTAGGTGTAATATGGACTCGTCCCGTTCACCACAGGCTCTGAAGATCAAATTGTTTGCCAAACTCAATTTGCACAGGAAGGCGTTGGTGCCAAAGTGACCAGTACCCGCAGAACTTCCGGGTGAAGCCGGATGAAGCCGTAAATGCAAGATAATATTATATATAAATATTTAAATTTCGTTAGTACAACAAACAAAACAAACTTTCAAACGAAGAACAAACAAGAATACATAACCACTAATAAATCGAGGTTTCCAAGATTATAAGAAAACTAACAGAAGAAATTAAAATATATATAGCACCAGTAACCTGAAACCCTTGCAAAGAAAAAAACCGTCTCAGTAATGACTCCAAGGCTTTGCCGCACACAACTAGGTCTCGCTTAAACTCGCCTAGGATAGTTAAAAGTCTTTAGTAATTTCGCACCAGTAAAACCTTTGAGGAGCTAAACTCTTTGTAGAGGCCAGTAATTAGAGTGAAGGACTTGGGACTTTTCTTTAACCGGACACCCTCGAATTGAAGGCTGTTTTATTGTGAGGTCAGTGACCGGAGGGTATGAGGTACGTCATTATAAATGTGAAGATTTGGCCATTAAAAGCGATGAATTGCATGCATTAATAATGCCATCTTAAACAATAAAAGATTTAGCATTATTTGAGTGTAAAACTCTTTTGAAAATGGTAAATTTTATTAAATATTTTATATGTCATTGTAATAGAGCTTCTCATTCTAAGTTGTGTGTGGTGATTGTGACTAATATACTTATTGTAATACTAGCTTTTGCGCGCGGCTCCGCCCACGTGGTACCTACATAAAAAATAAATAGCTCATATCCTTTCTCAGGTTTTAAATTATATCTGTACCAAATTTCATCTAAATCGGTAATGTGGTTTAGCCGTGAAAAGCTAACAGACAAACAGACAGATAGACAGACAGAGTTACTTTCGAATTTATAATATTAAGTAAGTAAGTAAGGATTGTTCCTTTTATATCTTTCCACGTAAAAGACGGCTTCGACGAAACCGTGGCATGCGGGAACTCGGGCTTGCTTAAGGCCAATTGTGAGGCCTGGTTCGATTCCCGGTTTGAGCAAAGTGTAATTGAATTTTCTCTTAGGATATTCGTAAGAAGCAGGAACTGCACGAAGTCCGGTAGGCTCGTCCTGAACTCCGTAGAATCGAAAAATGTGGTAGTATTACTCCTCTGCTAGCTCCTCCGGGAGTATACAGGCGACAATCTATGTTTGTATGAAGATGAGCCATGATGTTTATTTTTAACGGCGATAGCTATGGAACAACAATGTACCGCGGACTACTTTTTGCCGAACAATAGCTCACTTATCGAAACAACGAGAAGCAAGACAAGCCGTGGTTAAAAGCTAGAATCAAGCATTTTTAGATTTCAGTGTCTCTCAGTTGAAATCTAAGTAATAAAATAAAATGAGAGCATCATTACATTCAATGTTGAGAGGTTGGGCTGTTTAATAATGCTGGATTCATGAATTGTATATGTAATAGCTTCACACAGCTCGCTACCTCGAACGTTACTTTAAACGACTTTTCAATATTAAAATGTTTCACCCTGAACACTGATCTTCATTGAATCTAAATTGTTATTAGAGATAAAACGAAAACAATTTAGCTGAAACACTTACGAGTTCGATCCTAAGCAAATAATGTTAAATGAAAGCTTATGTAAAGAGCGAGCAGGTTTGCCCGCGGTGTCACCTGCACGGTCATCATACAACGATATTCTGTAAAATCGGGCTTATTTCGTCCAGACCATTCCACTTTATTGATATAGTATATTGGAAACACAGCGACACATTTGAATTCAAAATGTTTTCTGTTACAAGAATCTGTGCAAATCAATTTCGACTTTGCGATGTTGTATTTACGGTTTGAATTTGGATGAGTGGGATCAGGCTGTTCGGTGGAAGGGTGAGAGTACCAGACGTCGATTTGTGAGCCTGCTCTGGTAGTTGGACCACTGCCAACGGTTAGACGTGCTGCACTTTGGGCTCACGGCCGGTGCATTGCCCGCAACGTTTTATCTATTCAGGATTGAAAGCGCTGATAATAAAATTGTCTGGACATGTTTACAAAAGGTTCTTAGAATACATAATAATAATTGCCGTCATAAATACGGTCAAGCACACAGCTCTAACAAAACTTGGCTGTTCCAAATCAAAAATCTCTCTTCCGTTAGAACTTAAGAGTACAAATTTAAAGGCGCTAACGTCGTCGTAATTATTTTACTCAAGTCACTATTAGACTTTGAATCGAATAGATTATATTTGTTTGTGAATATAGTACCATACATAACTTAGTAAAAATTTTATAAATCTATATTGACACATCCTGTAGGATAACATGTCTCTAAAAATTAAATAATTTCATGAAAATTAACGTCTTATAGATTGTAAAGTTGACTTTACATAGGAACAAGTCGTCTTCATATAAAAAGTTAGTTGAATTACGTATGGATTAAACAATTAACAAACACAATTATTATTGCCATGAAAATTCATAACACATCATTTTGATTTACCTAGCTTAAAAACTAACAATACAAATAGTGGCTAATACTGCATTTTTTAATATTGTATTACGTTCACGCTAATTTTACACATTGTAATAAAAATAATTAATTTTATTAGAGGACCGTGACTCATTGTCACGAGGACTCTCCCCGTGACCATGACGCACCTCTAATAATTACTTCAGTTTAAAATAAAAATTGTAATATTTAATACGAACCACGACGAAAACCGTAATATTTTTTTTAATAAATTGATTACTTATAGCCATAAGTATATGCCTCTCAACTTTGTTATTCAGACATTCGTTTAACCATAAAGTGGTTTATGCCATCGCGCAGACTAGACGATCTAAATAATACCAGACACAGCAAATCAATAAAAGCAATACATAATTCCTAAACATCATTACATCTCCTCATCCACTTACAGATATCTCTCGACAAATATGTCAAACATAAACAGGCCATATGATACAGCATTTTTCCTAATACACTCATACACTTACAGTATTAAAGCAAGGCCAAAGTCCCGTTTATGGCATAATCCAATCAGCTAAAAGGTTTGAGAGTTCTGATTTATACTGTAATCAATCGTGATATTAGTTAGCGAATGTGGACGATTTTTACTTTTACGCGTCCGCATCCTCTACGACGACTGGGTATTCTTATTGGAACATCAATTTTTGCGGTTAGTGCGGACATTATATTTGACAAATAGGAATATTTATTTTACTGAAACAGAAACTTAGGTACTAAACCTATCTAAAATACAATTAGGATATTAAAATAAACGTGTGTTTAAGGCTAACGCAAGCTCAAATATCATATATATTATCAACACATTGTTTTTGTTCATATATCTAATCTTTGTCTTACCATTGGTACGAATAATATTTGACTTTCGTGACAGTTACTGTTAAATATAGGTTTCGACTTCGAAAAACTAACAAATAATATATTTTTATCTGCTGTATTTTAGTTATTTTATTATGATAGTGTAATCCAAACTCCTTTCTTCCTAACTCATATTTTAAATGCGAATGATGAGTTTATTTGTTTCTTCGTTTGTTACGCTTTCACGCCTTAATTACTCGACTGATCATCATGAAATTTCGCAAACACGTTTTCAGGGGAACAGAAAAGGACGTTAGATATCTTTCGTCCAGAACAAGAACTAAACTAACCTAACCTAGACTTATGCAAGCGAAGCCGCAATCAACATCTAGTAATATAATAATTAGGTATTTGTTGATGTGTTTCAAAGTTATGACTACTGCATTATAGTTCTTACTAGGTCGAAAGCCGTAGAAGTTATTTTTTTTTTTTTTTTTTTTTTTTTTTATTGCACTAAGTGACAAAGTGAACAAATTTACAATAAATATATGATTATTGATGTGCCACCACCGTGTAGGCGTTGCTACAAATTGCAATGTTCACCACACCGCAGAAATATGAATTCAAACAGATGTTTTAAATTACAAAACAAATCACAACAAAAGCCATTTCAAAAACAATGCTGACCAAAAAAATGGGCTTCTATATGAATGAGCTCATTACTGGCGACCGCAAATTGCACCTCACATAATTCGGCGGAATGCACGTTTACCATTATTAATGCACCCCCAGAGACATGGGGTGCGTTCACTTATTACGTGCCCCGTATTTTAATTCGGACAAAACACGCAGTACATGTTGGAATTTAATTTCCGTAGTATAATTATTTTGTGGTCACTCTATTGGTGGGCAGTGTTCGGTATTGTGTTTCATATGTTTAGCAATAAAAATTGGTGGTATATGTAATATTATTAAGAGTAAATTACATATTGGACGTAATTTGAATACGTAATCGGAACGTACGGCAGCTGTAAGACCAAGTTCATAATAATAAGTTCTTTTGAACTACAACAACAGCAAAATAAAAATTACTTTTGCCTAAATCAAAAGGTTGCGGTAGGTAATGATCTAAAGATTCGTGATTTTATTATAAAGTCAATTGTCGTCTGCATGATAGTCCGCCTATAGCGAAATCCTTTACAAACATTGCAATATACTATCTATCTGTCAAGTCTATGAGAAATATAGGTTAGTACGTATCTATATCTATACTAATATTATAAAGAGGCAGTATGGATTTAACACAAAAAATACTCAGTCGTATAAAAAAATATTTCAGCATTAGAAAGCTATATTATCACCGAGTAACGTAGGCAATATTTTATTTGAAAACAAATCAGAATCATAAAGTTCAAAAATTTGTTCAAGTAATATGCAAAGACGATGTCAGAGGTTATAGTAATTTCGGGGGTATATGGACTATGCCGAGTCGAATAGTGTTGACCGCGAGTCTAACTATTACGGTTCTTGAGTTGAAAGTTGTATAACAGACAGACAGACGGACGGACGGACGAACGGCCGAACGGACCGGAGAACAAAGCTGTTGTATAAGAGTTTTCCGAACTCTAAAAAGGCACTGTTACTAACATAGCCTAATCTAACCTACTTTTACGCGAGCGAAGCCGCTGGCAAAAGCTAGTGTATTATAATCATGTAAGATTCAGAAGTACACGTATTCATGTGCACCTTATATTGCTATTCATGCGAACGGGAACGGATCCAAGACCATCCATTACGTTTCGGGTTGGATTCCTAGATCAAAGTGTTAATGAGATTTCTATATAGACATTCTTAGTAGCCGCAAAGACTTTGGAACTGTGCGCGGTAAACGGCAGTAGACCAACCCTTATTAACTGCTAAAACGATGCTACATACATAAAATATACACAACTGCATATAGGCTAATTAAGTTTACTTATTAAACTGTCTTGAAAGTATATTGTTTATTTCAAATGATAGTATAATCGCGTTCACAAACAATGCGTATCGAATCAATTTGCAGTGGAGTCGGGTCCAAGCCTGCTGGGCAGCGGACAGCGGGTCGCGATAAACGGATTATGTCGGCCGCTGTCACTCCCGCGAGCCGCTGAGACAAACCTGATTATTATATAGAAAAGTTTACAATTACATACAAAGATGCGTCTGTGTATTCCCAATGGGGTAAGCAGAGATGTATTAAACGCAATTGCCTCAACTGTGTTTCAAGATCCTCGTTATACTGCCTTCTGTTGTTGTGTCATTCTGCTACTGAGAATTGTCTATTTGAAAATCCGATTTCGTTCATGACGGCTCAAAACCGAAATCAGATTTTCATATAGGAAATTCTTTGAAAAGATTCGAACTCGGAACCTACCAGTTCTATAAGTCAGAACAGTTTAAAATCATATTACTTAAAGTACAATACATAAAATGTTTTTATTATTGAAATTGGGCATTGTAATTAGTATTATAAAATATATTCAGACAGCCTACAGTAAATATGTACTTCATTAAAATAGCTGGCAAATAACTAAATTATAAATATATAAATCTGTTTCCTCCTTTAAAAAAGAGATCCTCAAGTCAACATGTAGATTTTAATTATTATGTATGTCCGTATGATAATTAAACAAAGACATAAATGTTAACTTCCCCATGACACGAAAAATATCCCAAGAAAATGAAGCCTTGGAAGAACTTTAACTATTCCTATAGTAATCTACAAGTAGAGTTTCTGAATACAATGGCCGAACCTCGTATCAAAAAGTGATTACTTATCTGAATATACATTACACAATCACAAAATCAATTTACAGAAAACAAATCGTAGTTCTCCATTTCAAATTATTCGTTTCAGAATATAATACTTAATAACAGAAATCTTTGCTACACTAGTGTTTTCAATATTCCTTCCATACATTACATATCGTTGCTCCAATGTATTTACTTACTGAATTCTCGAATGTATTTCTTGAAGTATAGAATATTTTATTTGAAAACTAGATGTATGCGATCCCGTATTGCACGAAAGTAAAGTGCTTTTTATCATGGCAAGATCTAACGGAGGTGTTAAGGAGGGGAGATACTGCGGATCAGTTTAATGTCGGAAGATTTTGAAAAAGAATAGCTGTCAGACGACTGCAGCCCGAAGTGCATTCTTTCAATCTTTTGTAATTTAATTTACGAAATGGAAATACTAGAAAGAATGAGAGAAGGGATATTCTACAAGACTTCTCGGAGTATTTATCAAGATTTCCGTTATAAAAGAATTGTTAAAGTGAAATACAATGTCGGGATTTTAAGAAGTACGCTTACTTGAAAACTAGCGGGATATTGTTTCTTTACATTATTTATACTGCTTAGTTATCCGCTTATTTTTTTAGATTTTCGCTATAAAACAATTTATTTAGCTTAGCGTTGAAACCAGAGATAGATTTATGTTAAGCTAAGCCGCTAGCCGATAGTGGCAGACCATTGTACTAGCATGCAGAGATTCTAGGCTCGATGCAAAGGCACACACCTCTGTCTTTCAAAACTATGTCCGTATTAAATATATTAGGCTCGCTTTAACAGTAAAGGAAAATATCGTGAAGAAACCTGCATCTCTGTGAGTTCTCCATAATGTTCCCAAAGATGTCTGAAGTATGCCAACCCACATTAGGCCATCGCGGTGGACTATAATTGCCCTACCCTTCTCTCATTGAGCAGAGGCAATGCAAAAATTCATAAACAGGGTTAATATTATTTTAACGTATAACGTCTCATTTGTTTATGTGACTTACGTCTATCTTGATATGTTATTATATTTATTCTTTTGACGTCACGTAAAGTTTATGTTCTATAATTCTATGTTTATTATCTAAGAAGTGCAGTAGATGACTGGATGATTGTATCAAGAAATCTATAGTAGTACACTGAATCAACTGAGAAATAAGACATGAAGAAGTACTTTTATCATAACTCTAGCAATGCTTAACAATAACAAAAATATTGCTGATATGTGTATGTATGTAGATGTGATTCACTTCTACTTAACCAGTTCAACATGTACGAATGTGATGATTACATGAATATGACTTTATATTATACATAACTAACACACCAGCCGTGTGTTATTGGTACACTACATTCAAAATTACATTGAAATCCAAATCCATTTTTCTCTTCAATTCAGGATTATCCAAAATAATAAAGGTATTCTGCCCACAACATTTCAAATTTATATGTATAAGCCATTTCTGAGATTCCAAGAATCGTATTTCTTATTACGTAGTACCCAGCTTCAACAACCAAAGCACGTACATAACTATGCCGTATAAACACCAATATTTTGCTAAAGAATAGTCACGAATGTACTACATTTAATTGGAACCTCAAGAATACTTTAAAAGAAGACCCGAAGTCGTTTAATCCCCGCAGTGTTGGGTACGCGCGAGGCGAAAAATAACAAAAACCTGTGAAATACATTACCGGCTGGTCTTAAGTTCAGTTCCCGTAGGCCGCAATAATGCAACACCCATTTGTCAGGATAAACACACCGAGGAAAGAAAAACTGGCTTCGTTACGCCACAAATATTTTGCTGAACTTGTTAGTTTCTTGCGAAAGTGTTCTTAAGGAATTTAATTTTATACGGAGGCATTCTTGTGTGTTACCACCTTTTTTTAGAGTTGCAATGTCAACTGTCTCTATAAATTAAATTTAAAACTATACAGTAATTCTAAATTGAAACCTTTATGCAACTTTTAACCAGATTTTTATATCTTGTTTTTGACAAATTTAATATTCCAGTAGCACTATATTAAAGTTAAAGAACCGCTTCTAGAAATGTTATGTATGGCTGAGTATTTTGTAGCAATGGACGAACGACGAATGAAAGGGCGTTATGGAATTTAATACATGTAGGATATAATAAATTGGTAATTTAATTAACAACTAGCTTTTGCCCGCAACTTTGCCTGCTTGAATTTCACTGGAATCTCCGGAATTTTCTATGCGCCAGATTTTATCAAAACCTATTCGGAGGTTAGGCGTCATTAAGTGACAAACGTCCATCATCTTCACATACGCTCGCATTTATAATTTTAGAAGCTACAAGTCTATACTTGTATACATACAAGCGTGCTATAGCCATACATCCCGTGACAATGGCGATAGAATACTTTATATCAATTTATACGCGCTAAAATAAATTAAACGGCTTTAATTTAAATTCTTTCACCATGTAAACGCAGCACACCTTTTTAGTTATTCCCTACATTATTCAAGTTAAAAATAACTGAAAGTTCCACGTACCACGTTCCTAACATCTATGTAATGTCGAATCCTAACCCTTTTACAGTAACTTTGTGTTAGCATCTAACCAAAGAAAATGCATAATAACGTTACTGCAGAACACGCCGCAAAGTGCCCTTTTTGCCCCTATTGTATATGAGCTTAAAATAAAATGGCGACGGACTTTTAAATTTCGCGTTATTGCTGTAAAAGGAAAACTAGAACCTAGAGTTTTTTAGTAAAACTGACACGGGCACTCGGGGTAAATTACACACACTGTGGTGCAAAGTTCGCCGTGGCGGTAAAATATCTACCAACGTTTAGGACACACCTTTGAGCTCTAGTTTGTGAATTGGTGTTGTGTGACTCAAAGGGTTTGTTCGTTAACTAGAATTGTGATAAAGGGTTGGATTCTTCAAGTTTTACACCTTAATACTAAAATGATTGGAGGCTTAATCGACATTCTAATTAATGATATAAATGCAAATGTGAGTGTATTTGATTGTGACGCTTTCACGCCTTAGCGACCAATCATCATGAAATTTCACATACACGTTGTTAGAGAAACAGAAAAGGACATAGATTATCCTTCATCCAAAAAACAGTATATAATAAAAATACAGTGGCAGTGTAAAAGTGGAGCAGTGTAATAGTTTCCTATTAGGGTACTCCCTACTTTGGACCCGATGAAATGCCACGCAGACGAGGCATCTACGTCGAGTTTGATTTCAAGGTACCTCTGAATTTTCGAAGTTGTGCGTATTAAATTGTTAATTATCGCTCGCTTAACGGTATAGAAAAACATCGTGTGATCGTGCATGTCTTTAGTAGAAATATACACAAATTTCTTGAAGATCTGTGAAGCCTGCCATCTACTTTGGGCCAGCGTGGTTAACTATATGAGGTCCAGCAGTGGGATAGCTTATAAACATAGCTGATATTATATTATTAAGACTGCTTTTTACAAATGATATCTCCTAGAAATAACGCTCGTATATATGAGAAGGCAAAACTTTTGTACTTAAAATTTTAATTTTAGTTTCGTGCCTATCAAAGCCTTTCATGTCGCGTACTCTGAGTAAATTTTAAACAAATGTCCGTCAAACCTGTCAAAAGTTCTGGAAACAAACAGTAACACTTACATAATACATGTATTTCGATGTAAAACTTCGTACTTGATTGAAACTTTTGTAATATCCCTGCTGAAAGCCTCTATTCCGGTTAAATTCCACGAAAGCTTTCAAGTCACCGAGACTAATTTAAATCTATTTTTGCTTGAAAATCATGACTACAAAAGCCCAAACATCTATAGATCTGTTTTCTTTGTTTCTTACTATACTTACATATACCTTCAAGTATCCTTTCATAAAAGAGTTTCAAAATTAAGGGTAGATCTACCAATTGCCAACAAACTGAGGAGTTACAGTATTTTTACATTTGTATAAATGAATTATGAAGGTATAGCGTCACAAGTGCGGCAGGCGTAAGATGAAATGCAAGAAACCAGAGGCTTTACTCCACACTGCACATTATCGCAACCAAATCCTTATGTTGTTTTGAAGTTATACCTACGGTATTATTTTCAGAGTTCTAAAAGAAGGCAGTTCTTTTCATATCTCTGTCTTGTGATCTACCCACATGCTAAAGTAATTGTACACCATCAAAAAACAATAATACCTACTTGTTTTACTCGATCTAGCTTAATAAGGAGTCATTTAATGAACGAGTAAATTTT
Organism: Catocala fraxini; assembly: GCA_930367265.1. Taxonomy (NCBI): domain Eukaryota; kingdom Metazoa; phylum Arthropoda; class Insecta; order Lepidoptera; family Erebidae; genus Catocala; species Catocala fraxini. The sequence continues at coordinate 15,618,861 of OV884041.1, forward strand.
AAGCTTATATTAACTAGAATTTGACCGCGACTACGTTCGTGTAAATGTAAGTCATATCAATTTTCTATACCACAGAATATTTTTTCTGGATGAAAGGTACCTTATGTCCTATCCTGTACTCCTAACAACGTGTATACGAAATTCCATGATGATCGGTCAAATAGTTAAGGCGTGAAAACGTAACAAACAAACAAACTCACATTCGCATTTACTCGTATAATATTGAGTGGTTATGCTTTAACTACGTAATATACGCTATAAAGTCTCGTTCAAAATCGTCGAGTAAAATAACAGTCGAGATTACTATAAAAATCGAGCTCCATCCTATATTTCGATTGGAAACCATAATGTATTCATGTGAAGTAAGAGTGGAATTTCCCATAGTAATTTGCCGCCAAATGAAGGTATTACCGCCTTATTTCGGTTGCTTAGCAACCAGCGGAACTTATTGCTTGATTATTTGTCCGGGATGTGCATAATTATCGCGGTAATTATGGATGAGAAAGGAAATACGATCACAATTATAGCGCGATAAGTTTATTTTTTGTTTTACGCTATTTTGATATACCTACATGTTTATTAAGACTGCGCCGAGCGTAAGACAGATAATGACAGAGCTCCATACAATTTTACTATGGCGCGCAACTTAGTGAAATTTTATGGAGAATTTGAAGTGATTTTTTGATATCTTTATTGTCAACCAATAACTTAAATATTTGGCACGGACAAATTGTAATATAACTATTTATGTTTCGTTTAAGCTGTAAAATAGGATAGATTTCTAATGTAATAACCTAAAAATCACGTAACACGAGCTTACGTTTTTGCATTTTTCGTGCAAATTTACGTAATTTTGTAGCGTAAATATTCCTTATGTTAAGGTTTTACACGGAGTAATTGTAAACACATTTATTGTTATGGTAAATGTATATTTTATATTTGTATTAAAGACAAATTAATTGTATATATGTATAATTGTATTAAACAAAAAGTGTTGATTTTATTCACTTAACTGTGACCGCCTGTTTTGGCACATTCCCATCATTTCAATTCCTAGAATAGATAAAAGAAATATATTATCATTTTGATTTTCGGATAATATGATTAATATGTTACGCTCAAGAGAGCGTCTTTTTTTCTTCATCTGTCTTACTCTCTCTACTACTGGAATAAGTAGAAGTCCTCTGATAATCGTTATATTTTGGCTTGAAGCCAAAGTGCCAAAGAAGAAAAAAGTAAAAGAGATATCTAGATCTTTCATTTCTAGATATCTCTTTTACTTTTTCTTTTTTTAAAGGACTATTCCAGCACAAAGTATTATTCCTGTGTCGCGGGAGACTTTACAATTATTTAGACAACGGACATAAAGCACATCCAGATTCCGAACAACCATTTTGTAGAGCACACAAAGTTTTGTCCCGTATGGGATTCGAACCCACAATACTCAGCGCAATGGTAGTGTCGAGGCGACCACTTAAACCACTATGCCATCCGTGCAGACATTTATTATTTAGATTGTCGTATAAAATCTTACACTCAAATCTCTTTCTCTCTCTCTTATGGAATAAGTAAAAATTATCCGATAACCGTTAAATTGCGGCTTGATCCTATGTAGGGGAGAAAGAGTCTGATATCTCCTTTGCTTCTATCATAAGTTCATAACACATAGTTATAATGTTATTTGGTTTAGGGTATCCTAGATTTACCCTTTCCATATAGGACCTTCACTTAGTACTTCGCAAAGTTTTCTTTTCTGTCTCGAATTGCCTTATGCACTTAACTCGTCAACTAACGTAACTTTGTATATTATGCTAATCCAATGCTAAGTCGTGTGTTACACTTATAATGTTATATGTATGTACATATGTCTATATATTATTACGTACGTGGCTGCATTATTAATCTTTAAAATATCGCTCTCATATTTCAGAAGTGTGTACGTTTTTTGTACAAATGTATGCCGCTTACATGACAACGACTCAACCTAATTCTCAAGCCGTCTGTACACCAAAATCAGAATGTAAAAAAACGAAGTATTCTTCATTTATTAATTCTACGTAGTCAAGTGGACATGCTAGGAATTTATATACATAAATATGTACAAAAACCGTTGGTTTTTGATTTAAAATAAAGTTGAAATTTAAGTAGCTCAGGTATTTTTTTGTGATCTTATTATAAAAATAATGTTTTCAATAAAATTCTAAGATCGGTTAATCTTCGACTGATCCTTTAAGCTGTTGAGTACTCAATTAGGTGTACGATAGGAAGATCTGCGTGATTTTGATGCTATGAATTATATTTGTAGTTAGTAGCATTTAGTTTTTAAAAACAGTAACGGCAGTTCTTACATTGAAGTAAACGTTCATATACTCACGCTTGCATGTGTCTAAAGGTATAGGCATAGATACATATATTGTACCCACATTTCGCCAGTCGTGTTCTTCAGTACCACAAATTAGCGAAAGCGAAAAAAAGCGAATTAGCTTGGCGAGGAAAATAAATTTGTTGAAACTTGTACTTACAATAAATAAATAAAAAAAAAAAAAAAAAAATTTCTTAGGACATTTTGCAAAAGGCGATCTTAGAATTTAAGATACTCTTTCAGGTTTTATTCGGATTATTGAAAAATCTGACTTATCTAAGTTAAATCGCGAATAACCGCTTAGACTATGAGTTCGATTAACAAGAAACTAGATTTTTTTATAAATCGGGTTTTAGCTTGTGTAATTGTAAAAATGTGCTGGTAACCAGCTGGTTCCTTTGCAATGGTCTTATACATTTTTGCCTCGTCAGTCGTTATAGGGAGAGTGTCGACATAAAAGATCCCACTGGTTCGAAGTGTCGCCGGTCTGCACTGACTGGCTCCCACATAAGATACTATACTATACATTTTTGCAATAATTTGATTTTAAGTATCCTACGACATAAAGCAGCTTGTATAGATACTTTACTTATCTAAATAGATAGCTAACTTAACCTCAATTCTATACATTAGATAAGTAGGTTTTATAGGCCTATTACGAAGACCATATAAACGGCAATATAGTAGAAGATATTCAATGAGCCCAAGGACGTATAGGCAAGTGAAAATAAAAATAACTGGGACAACATCACTTACATAATTGTAATTTCTACGAACAATTATTTTATCGTCATAATTTTACGAAATTGTCGCCGTGCTACGTTACCCATTATTTATTATTAACGCACATAAATAGTTTCATTACGACACATAATTATGTTTCTTTGTTGGTAAATAGGTATTATTATCTTTGTCCGTTTGTGTGTAAATGTCTAAATGAGTATCCCACTTTAATATCAAGCTTTCAAATAATAGTAATTATTGTAATTGTTTAATAAATGTAGGGATTTACATATATTTTGCGATTTTATTTAATTACATATTTTTTTCCTGTTAATATTTATGGTGTCAGTAAGTGAATGGAACAGTCGCAAGAGGAAGACCTAGGCGAACATTTCTTGATCAGATCGGAAGCGTTCTGGACAAAGTCCAGGTTAAGAGCACCTTGAACCGACGGGCGTGTATGAGGAATGTGATGAAAGTGAATGAAGCCAGAGAAGTGTGTCAGGATCGTAGCAAATGGAAATCCGTAGTCTCTGCCTACCCCTCTGGGAAACAGGCGTGAATCTATGTATGTACATATGTAATATTTATTTATATAAATATATTTATTTTACACTGTCTTCGATGTTGCTTTCTCAGCATGGTTACAGACAATTTAATTGAACATCCGTAGGGACAATCTTATTAAAATGACAACTTTGTCACATTGTACATTTTTGAGCTGTACTAAGAGATTATTGTTTTAAATTTTAATCATTTTATGTAACATCACGCAACAGGCACAGCGAAACAAAGAATTCCCAGGTGCAGTGATTTCAATAAAAAATAATATTACATAACCATATTGTGCATCAAAAGTGGAAGGGTAAATACCCTTTTTAATGTTATGAGCTAATTAGAACAAAAATAATTGTACTAATTAGCATCTACAATTACTGATACATAGAGCAGTCTAATCACAAAATGCGATCTCTTATTCTCATAACTGAATATGGGATAAGTGCGTACCTTGTTATGTACCATATTTGTAATAGTTCCAATACTATTTAATTCTCCTTACGGCCTAGTTCTACACCAATTAAATATATTATTATTCGTTTTTGTGCGGGGCTTAAGTCAAGTGTACTGTACGATGACAGCTTACATACTAGTTTTCAAAAGTAGTAAGACTAACTTGGTAAAAGTCTCCCCGTGATCATGGCTGCTGAAAAGCAACCGAAGCGTCGGGGAAAGTGTAAAATTAAATTAAATCTAAATAGTTTTAATAGTTTTAATAATAATTTAATTAGCTTAAAAGTTAGTAAAGTTTAATAGTAGTATAGTGTAACAGTTCTAAAATTTTGTAATAAAGTGTCAAATAAACAACGCGATAAAATCCGTATATAGTAGTTTAATTTCAATGAATAATATTCGCGTAAATAGAAAACAATATTATTGGTAAAAGTGGTATAAAACGTTATACATATATTGTACCCATGTTCGCAATTAACAAATTGATTGATTAATTATTATATAAATAAGCTAAGATTGTTCAAATTACATTACTAACGCTAATCTATACTAATATTAATAATATTATAAAGCTGAAGAGCTTGTTTGGTTGAATGTGCTAATCTCAGGAACTACTTGTTCGAAGTGAAAATTTATTTTACTGTTGGATAGCCTATTTATCGAGGAAGGCTATAGGCTATATAACATCACGCTACGACCAATAGGAGCGGAGCATTAATGAAAAATATTGCAAAAACGGGCAAAAAGTTTTATGTGAAGCAGACGAAATTGCGCGGGTCAGCTAGTTTAAAATAAAATTAGAACTACCTAATTATTTAAGTCTATAGCCTTGGCGGCGTGCACCAGTTGTGAATGCTGAATATGAGGTCTCGTGATCGATGTGAAAGTGTTATTTGGTTCTTCTTTAAAGAAAGCTTAGAAGTATGGCTGATGAAATGTGGATATATATATAATATGTAACGGGTATTAACGCGATCATGCATAATGTTTACCTTTTTTATCATATACCAGTCAGCTTGTGACCACAGCCGGTGTAACCTGGTCGAAACGTCAAGCATAAAAAAGGTAAACATTATGCATGATCGCGTTAATACCCGTTACATATTATATAGGTATATATCATGCAACGCGAAAGTTTAAAAGTTATTATTGAAATGTGGATATGTTCTCTGATGATAATGATGATCTGTGTCATATCAAGTATGTATGTTATGAAGTAATGTATGCAGTTCCTCATAGTCTGCCAGTTTTTTATGAAGAAATCTTATGCATTGATTCTTAATTACTGAACTTATTTATGATATCAATAAACTTAATAAATAGCAGCAGTACTATCATATCATATTGAAGAACAACACACCCCTTACCTTACACGTATAACATTACTAACCAAGGAACACACAAACATTTGTACATACATATACAATTAAAATGAATTTAGTTGAAATAACGCTTGTTATTTAGCCGAAGCTGTGATAATGATGTTGCTTATGAAACAGACATTACTTATTCAAATCATGTTACTGTACGTGAGTAAGGAGGTTTTAATGCGACTAATTAATTTGGTTAACGTGTATGATACCTACACGCGTAAGATATCGCTTTGTTGCTTAGAGAAGTCAAGAATATAATTCTATAAGATATGTTAAATCAAGTTACGTGCTGCTTGGTGCTAATCCATAGTTGTTGACTTTGTAGTTTGACTGCATGGATAGCGTTATTTCGGTTTAACTCGCTTCTGCCGCCGCGATGAGTGTTGTGGTTTCAGTCATCACACTGTACAAAAAATTACGAGATCCACAAATTGTTGTTCCGAGTCTGATTGTTATTTGTGTCTGTTTTTAATGTTAATAAAGTCCGTCGCAAAGTATGAATTATTCCTAATACGTAGCAGACTACGTATAAGAAGAATTCCTATTTTGCGACAGGAAAATAAAAGAGGAGAAATGCTTCATTTTTTAAATGATAGCTCTCTTATTGGGCACTGTTACCTGTATACCGCTTAACTTATTTATAACGCAACATTTCAACTAGCACATTATTGTATTCTTATTGATGTGTATCGTAGAATTATACGATATTCGTAAAGCACGAACCAGTCACGTCACGGTCACCTTGTCACTGCTAGTGCCAAGGATCGATCCCAGGACTTAAATTTATGTGATCCACAAATACGTTTGTGTGTTGTTTGTAATTGTTACGATATTTGTAGAATTCTTCGCATCACTGGAGATCTACCCCTATGTGGCAGTTATATTCTTGAAAGAAACAGGTGTTGTTTGGGTTCATGAGAAGCGATAGCGAGACCATTAAACTGCTACGCAGAGGTCTCGCCATGGCACGCACCTCTAGCTTTTATAAAATTGTCTTCGTCTGCTTCTCATAAGAGAATTTTCCTCATCTTTGCAACAATTTTATTTATGCTCTGCTCCTATTGGTCGTAGCGTGATGTTATATAGCCTATAGCCTTCCTCGATAAATGGGCTATCCAACACTGAAATAATGTTTCAATTCGAACCAGTAGTTCCTGAGGTTAGCGCGTTCAACCAATATATTAGTATAGATGTATACTAAATAGTTAATGAATCATCGCTCGCTTTAACGGTGAAAGAAAACATCGTGAGGCGACCTGCATGTCTAAGAGTTCTCCATAATATTCTCAAAGATATGTGAGGTCTACCAAGCCGCAACGGGCCAGTAGTAGTGAACTATATCATAAACCTTCTTATACTGAGAGGCCGCTCCCAGCAGTGGTACAGTTTATAAACACAGCTGATATAATATATTAGAAATCTTGCTACTTAGAGCAGTTTATTGTCAGTTTGTCAACAGCAATGTATACGAATAAACGCTTTAGAAACTCACCTGTCTTATGCAATATGCTCCTGAATTAGACTTCTATACAAAAATGGATATTTGGGGGAAGACAGGATAACAATAGATTGTTATAGAATTGAATGTACTTATATAGTCTATGATAATACAGGTTATTGAACTTTCATATATCGCAAAATACTTAAAAGATAAATTTTATATTTTAGCTTTATTACTTACTAGCTTTTCCTCGCGGCTTCCCTTGCGTAGATTAGGTTATTTTAGTAACAATACTTTTTTAAATAAAATATAGCTTATGTTACTAGATGATAATATAACTTTGAAAGAATTTTTAAAATCTGTTGAGTAGTTTTTTAAGTTAAATCCTTACATATAAACAAAAAATCTAATCTTTCCTCTTTATAATATTTTTGCTGACTGTACAGTAACTTAAACTCAAAAATATATGTTAAAATAGATAACAACTTAAGAAAGTGAATTCCATCTAACGATTTGAAAAAAGAAAAAAGTCACGCATGCGCCACTTTACAGCAATGTGATTGTTTAACCTCTTTCTTTATAAATTTTGCCGAGGTACATACGCATACAAGCGATTTCCTTCTCCGACACTCAAAACCAAATGAAGAAAGTCCCTTTTACATGATATTAAGTATAGATTACTAAAATTACCAAAAGTTTACCTAGCGACTTCATCAATCGCTTCCAATTTCTCCAGCAATACGGTTAATTGAAGTTCAGGCTTTATGTCTAGGATACGTTCAAAGAGCTTCACCATACCTGCCATACTAAATTTCTAGTCATAATACACAGAAACTAGTCCATAAAATTCTTGTTCGGTTGACAACAACACGTAACACAAATACATACACAACACAACGAATATCTGCCAAACTCACTCTGGCACACAAATATGTATATTACAAATATGCCAAACAAAACACAAGGCAAATTAGCTTTCCGTAAAACATTCTCTGTTAGAAAACTGGTATGAAACAGAACTGACGTATATCCGCGGTATGTGAGTCGGCTTTTATAACCCAATTCCTATACTAATTCTGTGAGCGCCGCTGACCCAATTCCGTATACACGTGGCCAGGACGGTACCCCGTGGAACTACTCTAATATTAATGACTGACTTTGTCGTTACAGGTAATTTTATGTCTGCAATACAGCTGGGAAGGTGTTTGGTGCATCTTGGTAACAGTATCCTTAAGTTGTTGGTGAATATAAGTAGTTCTGCTTTCATGAAATTCTGCTTTATATAGGACAAGCTGTCCCGCGCGATTTTATCCACGATTCTGATTACCGCTCCATGTGACTCGTGGCGTGACGTTATACAGCTTGTGTTATTTCTGAATAAAATAGTTTTTGTGTAAGGATTTTTAACATCGTGCCAGTAGTTTTTGGGTTTATTGATTACAAACGACTATACAAATCGTTCCTCTTTATAATATTAATAAAGATCAATCAGTTTTTTTAAATAGCTCAAGTTCTTGTAGAAACTATCCTCAAAATGATTAAATATTCAATTCATTTTGCATTCATTTTACGTGAAGTATGGAATTAAGTTATGGAAAGAATAATAATTTAACCATAAAGCAGACCTAGCTTAGGTATATACTTAGGTATAACTTCAGCGCTCAAGTTAGTAATAAAAGAGCTGAAAAATTAAGTCCAGTCTAGGGGCTGCACGGCCATGGATAAATTTCTAGTAAGCGAATTTTTAAACGTTTTATTTTGTCTAATATTCTTTCTCAAATGTTAGTATTGTGACCATAAATTATGTTCAGTATATATATTAAACATTTTATACTGATTTTATCGCGTTGTTTGTTTTAAAATCACTTTTATTACATAATTTTAAAAATATTATCCTACTATATTATAGTCTGTCCGTAAAAGAAGTGCCCTGTCTTCTAACCAAAACGTCGGTGAAAGTGTATACTTAAATATAAATAGTTATAATAATTAAAATAGCTTAAATAGTAGAAAAGTTCAACAAAAGTAATATTTTTATATTTGATCGTAATCATAATTTAAAAATATTACACGTATTTTCAAAATTATGTTAAAAAAGATTTTTTAAATAAATAACGCAATTAAATTCTTATAAAGCAGTTTAATTTTAATGTTTTCAACGTAAGACAATATTATGCTCAGTATTTTCCTATATCTATCTATATAATAATAACTGTAATATATGAAAATGAATTTCGTTGCATTATTTATTGTGTAAAATCGATTTTCTCTCACAATTTAAATTTTATCTAACAATTTAAAATCATTAAATGCAATATCTAAAATGCTTATAAATACCAATTTCGTGAAATGAAAGTTTTATAATTTATTATGTTTAATTAGCACGATAATTTTAGGTACTATATCAACTAATCCTTAATGTTAATTTTATTAGTATCGTTGGCGAGGATGTATGGTTACTCTGAAGTCTATCTCAAACTATATTAAAATATATTATCTCAAACTTAAATAAAAACGCAACTGTATCATCAAGTTCTTAATCCGTTGTCAAAGAATAAATTAAATACAGAGGTGTCAAGCCGGTCAAATGGATAACACAGTCAAAGGGCGATCTACTGACGAAGCAAATTAAATGAAACGGAAAAGTGAATAAAAAGGTAAAAAAGAAGGATCGCTGCTCCTTGACCCCACGATAAGGGAAAATTGCTAAAGTTATTTTTCTTTAATTATTACCGACTTCGAGGTATTGAGTATCGGCAATTACAAATGGCCGTTAATTACGTATCTGCTATGAATGAAATAAATGAAAAGTAATCAGAAATTTCGTTAAATGAAATGTGTCTGTTCATTTAATGTACCTAAAGACTTTTTGACGGGTGGTTTTAACGTCTTTGTATAGTTACTTGAGTTAACTATTATTTATATATTAATTACAGTTGACGCCATTTCTATTTGTCAATTGTTTGTTTAGCTAAGTGAAATATAGATAAATGACTTCTAAGATGATGAGCATCACTTTTATGATTCGTTTTATTACGATGATGATTCTAAATCTGTTATTTCATTTTACATACATACATACATTGCCTCTAGCATGTATTCCCAAAGAAGTAGGCTGTGTTATATTACACCTAAATTTCTACAAAGCGCCGGCTACTAATAGGACGCGAACTTATTGCCAACTATCAGGCACAGAACTAGACTCCGTACTGCTATAAAGAACTTCTCAACAAAATATCTGTAACACTTTACCTGACCCGGGAATTTAGCTCGAGTCATGCCAGTCAGCCATGCACAGCAGTCGCATTTATTACCGTTTCGCCACTGAGACAGCCTCTTAAAATGTTTACAAATAAAATTAGGTCAGTTAGTTAAGAGAAGTGAATTTTTGAATTTTTGAATATAATAATAATAATAATAATAAACGTGACAAATAATATTCCGGTCAAGTATCAAGTTCCATGATTCTTACCCACAAGTCATAGGTGCAAATCTTTTTACGTAACACAGTTCTTATCACTCGGTGGCATGGTACGCTCTTATCTTGACAAATGGTGCCTGTATTACACAAGCCGCCGTGAAGAACAATAAGACATTTGTTTTGCCAATACATACTACCTACTTTTATTTATTCTAACTAATAACTTTCCCTAGAAATTCATTCGTAAAATTTCGGTTTCATACGTTCTTCAGAAGAAAGTATAATAATATTTTTGTAGCATCAAGGCGAATATAAATGAATCATATTTTTATATCTCCCTGAGAACCCACATCTTTCTAGAAATAAGTCACCTATCTAAACAGTTGATATTTGTTGTTTTGATATACAAAATTCAATAATGTCGTAGAAGTTTGCCGACCAATATCTGGTCTTACCAAGAAAATGGAACAGCGTAGGCATTTGTTCAATAATCCATATAGAGGAAACAAGCTATTATATACTTGATTTTAAAATACATAATATGCCTTCAGCGTATTGTACCTGTTATAAGACTTATAAGTGTAATCATTGTGATAGACGTTATTTTAGTTTATCTGTCACGCACGTATATAGTGTTTTGTTACTTTAGGAAAATGGATAGTTGGATCGATTTGGCCTTGAATATGATAGGAAAAATAAAACCGAGTTTATAACGAGTAAATATAGATACCTTTATGTATTCTCTTTTTCTCTATTATCTCTTTTTATTAGAGAACGAATATAGTCTGAAAGCAGTTATGATTTTGAATAAATTTTTACCAAATAAGATATACAGTAAACAAAAGTTTACTATAAAATATGCTACTTTAGGCAGTGTTTATTTATATATTTTAAGGTTCATCAACAATATACATACGTTGTCATAACAACCTGTTAAAAGTCGAGTCATAAACTTATGTAAGTGTAAGCTATGCAGCATTCAATGATCTTGAAAGATAAAATAAATACTGTAACAGAATAACAGGCAGTGTTTAAGTATAGACACAGCATAAAGTAATGTTGAAGTTTGCAATTTGATAGAGTTTTACTATTGCAAACATAGATATTTATCTTTTTTGATGTCAATAAGACACTGCGTCTTTTCACCGCCGAGCGCCATCTAGTGGCGACCGAATAAATCACAAAATCATTTCTGATATGAGAAACTTTGCTACGTTTATCTTCATCTGCATCTTATCTTCATCCGATCTTGTTTATCCATGATTGGATTAAGATAAAATGTCAAAAACTTGGCGTTGATAGTCAAGATCAGAATTATTCATATTTATATCGTGCCTCTTATAAATGTTCCAAAAAGACTGGCATGAGAGACATGGCTTTATAAAAACTAAATTTCGCTCGCGTGTTGTCAGTATCAAAGACTTTTCTTTGTTAGGTACAATATAGATAAGCTATTATTTGTTTTCTGTTTAACTTATTTGGCCTAGAAGTAATTCGGTTGGCGACGTTGACCCAGATATAGAGGCGTAGCTATTTGATTCGTATCAACTTCATAGAAGTTACTATACGATATACCTATAGGGATTTAGTTTAAGTGATATTTGGATAAGTATGATACTTTGGTATGTAATACTACCTTCTATTTACGATTTAATGCGTTTATGTACAATTTAAAACCTATGTGTCATTACTATGAGTCTCGTAGATCAGATCAACAAAACCATACTCCACTTCATTGTAAGAACAATCTTAAATGCTTTAAATTTGCATTGTTTAATAGAGATCAAAGTGGGAATATAAATTATTTAGCATATGCGACGACCTAAATGTGTGTTGTTTGATATTAAATTGCTAATTAAGTAAGGCTGTTCTTTTGCCAAATTATTCGTCAAGTCAATATATATGTAGTTATACATACATACATAGATTCACGCCTGTTTCCCAGAGGGGTAAACAGAGACTAGGATTTCCATTTGCCACGATCCTGACACACTTCTCTTGCTTCATTCACTTTCATCACATTCCTAATACACGCCCGTCGGTTCAAGGTGCTCTTAACCTGGCCTTTATCCAGAACGCCTCCGATCTGATCAAGAAACGTTCGCCTAGGTCTTCCTCTTGCGACTGTTCTATCCACACTAGCCTTATAAATTTTCTTAGTCAGTCTTTCCTAGTCCATTCTTTCTACATGCCCAAACCAGCTTAACATACCCTTTTCTCTTCTTGTCACTATATCCACTTTCATGTAGTTATAGCAGCATCTAAATAACCTCATAGACGTTTGATAATGTTGATACCAAGACAAGACCTTTAAATATGCACAGTTGTTGTACAGGCTGCCGAATCATGATAATTTTTTTCTATTATTTATGAAGAGATCTTTTCGTTTAGACGTGGAGTGCTATATGCGTATGAAGAACAGATTTCTTACAGCGAAATTCTAAAAAAAGAATCATCAATGTATCCGAAATCTTTTCCCCCTACATATATTGTTTCAGGTTTACAATTACAGCCTGCACGTCATATAGGGCGGGCCTAGTGCAGTTTACCGGGCACAGTTTCAGACTCCGTGCTCCTATTGAGAATATCTTGGAAAAATCCAAAAACTTGCCCTACCTGGAAATCAAACCTAAAATTTCATGCACAGCAGTTGCATATAATACCGCTGCCCCACCAAGGTCGCTTTACACATCTTTGTCTATACTAATATTATAATGTGGAAAGGTTTGATTTTTTGTTTGTTTGTTTGTAAGGTTTTAACTCAAAAACTACTCAACCGATTTTAAAATCTCCTTCACCATTAGGAAGCTAGGTATATTTTATTTTAAAAGTACTATTACGCGAGCGAAGCTGCGAGCATAGCTAGTCAATAATAAAGTACATTGAAATTAAACTACTGTATACGGATTTTATCGCGTTATTTATATGACACTTTATTACATAATTTTGAAAACTATTACACTAGGTACTACTACTATTAAACTTTATAAATTTTTAAGCTAATTGAATTATTATTAAAACTGTTAAAACTATTTAGATATAATTTAATTTTACACTTTCCCCGACGTTTCGGTTGCTTTTCAGCAGCCATGGTCACGGGGAGACTAAGATGGTAGTTGTCTCAATGTTCCAGTGTAGTTATTTCAAAGTACCCGAACATAATTTAATCATTTGTGTTTCTATTTACGCATATTCGCGTAAACAGAAGTCAATATTAAATAAAGTACATTTTAATCGATTATATTATATAATAATAATAATATTCTACCACATACACACAACACTGTCTAGCCCAAACTAAGCAGAGCTTGTACTATGGGTACTAGACAATGGATAAACATACTTATATACTTTTTTTTTTGTAAATACATTCATATTATACATAGAAACACCCAGACCAAGACAAACATCCATGTTCATGCACACAAATGTTTGACTTGTGCGGGAATCGAACCCGCGACCTCAGGCGTGGCAGTCGGTTACACTAACCACTACGCCATCGAGGCCGACGATTACAACGTTAAACACATTAAACACATATTAATTCCATACACACGCATTTATGTCCAGATGATTGCCTTCATTACTATTCGTGGACACAATGTACATATGTATAAAATAATTTATGTCTGTATGTTCATATACGATAACGTTGAATTACGGCTGCTCACTGATTGACGCGGACAAATATCTTCGGATTAATTAGTGCCGTGGTACTTCATATCGGCTAATTAACTGAGTAAATAAACTGAGGAATGTATCTACATGATTATCTGTAGTTTCTTATATAAAATCTATGATTGCTTAAATAGTATGTACATCTTGGAACGAACTTATATAATATAATACATACGTATATAAGCAATAGATATGCCCGCGGTTTCACCCACGTTTATGATTACTGGGCCGCCCCCGTGAGTCGTAGCGTGATGTTATAAAGCCTTCCTCGATAAATAAGCTAACCAACAAAAAAATAATTTTCCAATTCGAACCAGTAGTTACTCAGATTAGCGCGTTGAAACAAACAAACTCTTCAGCTTTATAATATTAGTATAGATTTATAATATAGTACAGTCTTGAAACGAACTAATATATAACTAGCTTTTGCCCGCAGCTTCGCTTGCGTAGGTTAGGCTATGTTAGTAACAGTACATTTTTAAAATAAACTGTAGCTATGTTACTCAGAGATAATATAGCTTTCTAATAGATAAAATAATTTTTTAAATCGGTTTATTAATTTTTGAGTTAAATCGTTACAAACAAACAATAATCTAATCTTACCTGTCTTTATAATATTAGTATAGATAAAACCGTAGATGTCAAGCCTTATCTATCCCCGAAGGGGTAAGCATAGGTTTATTACACACTATATTTTGCCCGCGGCTTCGCTCGCGTAAATGTAGCTTAGGTTAGGTTAGATTTGTAATAGTAGGTTTTGTGGATAAAAGGTACCCTTTGTCTTTTTCTGTTTCCCTGACAAAGTGAATGCAAAATTTCATGATGATCGGTCGAGTAATTAAGGCGTGAAAGCGTAACAGATAAACTTACTGACACTCGCATTTATAATATTATAGTTAGGATTAGGATTTCGCTAGCTACAATTTTAGATGTACCTACCTACATACTTGTACGAGAAAACAACTTTTGGAATATGCAATTTAAAAGCAGACCGATGGCTACACGTGCTCTCTGTGGCCAAAGGGACTTGTTGTGCAATTCTGTGAAATCTCACTACCAAACTCATGTTTTGTGATCAAACTTACTTCAGAATCAGCAGTGATCATTGAGAGTATTCGACGTTAACTATTGCTTGCTATGCCTACTGTCAAAATGATTATTGAGTTCGAAATTTCGTTATACAGAATAGCACAGCTGTTCCCTTTGAGGAGCAAAATTAAGTCTTTCGCGCGCGACATACGCCTATACCGCAACGTACAAGTACCTATACAAATACGAGGTACATTCATGTCACTACTTTTAATCCTAGCTTACTGAAGTCGCACTGATGGGAGTGCGGAGTGGGTTTAGTTCATGGACCCAATGTGTCTCCGACTTTGAAATTAAACTGCTATATACGGATTTTATCGCGTTGTTTATTTGACACTTTATAACAAAATTTTGAAAATTGTTGCACTACTACTACTATTAAACTTTACAAATTTTAACCTAATTAAATTATTATTAAAACTATTTAGATTTGATTTATTTTTACACTTTCCCCGACGCTTCGGTTGCTTTTCAGCAGCCATGTTCACGGGGAGACTAAGATGGTAGTTGTCTCAATGTTCCAGTGTAGTTAGTCTCCGACTTTACTCATGAAGTGAACAAAATAACCTTCAAGTTCCCTAATGACGTTTCCATGGCAACCATCCCGGCACACATGGCTGAAACTTACAATGTCCGATATTAAATTCCTCCACACTCCCGTTTTACGGCCCCTGATAGCTATAAGATTGAGACAAATATCAGAAACAATAGTAATCCGTGTAGCAGAACATATTACATAGTTTCTAATATTCACAAATAACTTGTTTTAGCTTAAAACGTGCTGTTTTGTCCTTGGTCACGATTTACGAGGGTCAACCTTAATAGTAAACTGGATCTGCATTGAAATTTAAATCCAATCATTAAGGAATAAGGTTCAATTTTGATCGCGTTTGCTTTTTTAAAGTTGTTTTCACACCCTGTAATTTAGTAATGTTTGGTTAATATAAACAAGGATATTATCAAATTTGTGAGATTTGATAACAAAATTTGTAAAATGGTAAACAGTTTGTTGGAAATTGCGATTAATTGGCTATGTAATTTGGAGCAAATATTGGCTAATTGAGACGGTTGTTGGTACTTATGTGTTTGTTAGGAGGCGTGCTTGTTAATATTTGACTAATTGTTGTACACATGCGTTGAGATTTAGATCTGTCGATATGTAATGTGCTAATACGAAGTTATCCAGTAGACTACTAAACGAACTTCGAATTGGCTGTAGACTGCACTTAAATAGTACAAAGTTTGATACTTATTTTTTAACTTTTTATTGTTATGAGCTGGTTTAATGGAAACTGTAATAGAAAAGAAAATCACAAATAAATGTTGTGACCAAGCTGGAACTGTTTAAAAAGAAAACAAAAGGTTTTGATGCATATTAAAACCTTTTGTTGTTCTTTTAAACTTTTAAATACATTCATTTCAATTCTAAAGACATTTATTCTTTTTCTAAAAAAAATTATAGTTATTTCTAAACGAAATGCCGTCTAAGTAACACTTAAAACCATTCGAAATATAATTATATTTTCGAAATAAAAGCTCTAAGGTACTAAAGTCGTCACTTAACTAGCAAGATACTGTATAATCACTTAATAACTTAATATGGCGCTCAGCTTTGAAGCACTTTAGAGGACTAAGTGTCATATTAAATAACTCAAGAATACATTAATATTTTTTCTAGACGTAAATTTAATAAATTGTGTAGCTAATTAGGTTGTCAAGTAAAACATTCTTAAAACTACTTTATGATGAAGTATTTTTATGATTACTTTATAAATGTTTTGTTTTGTACTTAAAGGCTGACATGACCTAAATCTTATTACATCACGAACGAGAAATGTGTTCTTTTCATTTTCTTGTCGTTACAAAACCAATACACCATCTTGTTTTAGTTTATGTTTATCTACATAGACATCAAAAATCTACCCTCGATGATGTATAAAATTGTTATTTCTTCTATCTATCTTTTATCAATAAGGGTCACTGATTATTGTTACCGTTTTCGCAGAATATAATACTCCTCGCATTAAATATTTATTATTTGTTAAATTTTCTCCTGGAAACTTATAAAATAAATAAACTTAAAAAAATCTTGATTTTGCAACGTCTAAAACTTCAACCAATTATTAATAATACATAGCAGTTACAGCAAGAACATGGCAGCGATAAACTATTACAGCTCAACAACCACAAACTACGCCGAAAATCCTTGCATAAACCCTCAAATGTCTGCGGAATACGCGGCCGCCACACATCAGCAAAAGTGGCGGCATTCCCGTATCTAGCACGACGCGGTACACACCGCTATACAAGTTTCTGCCACAGTAGGCTCGTATAGGCGCCCAATTCGAGCAAGGCCAGCTATGAATAATTCGGTGTAACCATGTCGTCGGTGCCAGCCTGCGACGGCCGCAGCCTTCGCCCCATGTAATAAATCTACGTTGGTACGAGATTGGCTGCAGACATGCTAGGGTTAATCTTCGTATGTCACATTCGTTAGGTTTGTTATGTGGACGTCGGAGGATTTAGCGGAGTCAACCCGTGCGTACGCCGATGTATTTTTGTTGCTTATGCCATATGTTACAACTTCCCCTAATGTAATTTATTGCAAGATATTTGCTTCCGAATAAAATAACCAAAGAAAAGATACACGTATTTTAAGATTTGATCAGTTCTTGGGATTTTGTGGGTACTGGGTAGCGAATCATTATACATTACATTACACAGAATGCAATTTAAGGCATTTTATGATGCAAACAAGACAGTGAGCTTTTTCACGATCATTATTAAGTGAAACATATAAAAGGAGGAATCGGTTTGGACCATTTAGGAGCTGATAATAGCAATGTCTACGGAATATTAACGCCCAGTATTTTATCGATATTTTCTCTCTTTCTCTTACAAATTAAACCTATATATATAAATATAGATAAAGTATAAAACTTACTTGAAAAGTAAGCTTCATAAATAATCGCGGCACTATTGTTCTTAAGGAATTATATAAGAAGTATAAATAAAATGACCATAGGCAGGATCCCGCTCTCTTCTTAGCTAATAAAAAAAACTCATTTAGATCACAATAAAATTTATGAAAAATGGAAGGTTAGTGAATATTTAAGTTACTGAATTTATATTAACGCTAGTTGTTAGATGCAGGCAAATTTTGTGACTATGAGAAGATAACCACAGCAAAGAAATACCCTTTTCAAATCACCGTTTTATTAAAATTTTAATAGTTTACTACTGAAATCGACTAGATATGTCGTAGCTATCACATCATATATTGCAAAAAAATAAACAATAGTTACTCAAAAAGAAAACTTATTCCCATAGCCCTCAGACCACCCACCCTCGAAAAGTCTAAGAATTTCTTACAATAAGTATAAAACAAATAATGACATTGATAAGAACTATTGAATCCTATATTGTTTTCACATGGACGTGTCAACGCTGGCGATACTGTTTCGTGCCGAAGATGATCATACAGTCACATCAGACCTCCTAAAACTATAGCCATGATTTCTAAAGATAATGTTATCAGGTCATTTGACACGTTCGTATGGTGCATTTCAAATAAGATTAGGACTAAACTAAACGTCAAAACTGTCAACTGCCACTAAAAAAACAAATACATACTCACCTTTCTTTTCTTCATTATTTACAAAGTTTTAGTATTCTGTGATATATGAAATAACTAGTTTTTGCCTACGACTTCGCTTGCGTTAATGAAGCTTTTGTCAATCAATATTTGTCACTCGGAACAGTACTTTTTTTGGGATGAAAGGTACCCTATGTGCTTTTTTGTACCCCTAATAACGTGTACATACGAAATTTTTTGAAGATCCGTCTTTTGTTAAGGCGTGAAAGCATAACAAACAATAAAACTTACATTCGCATTTATAATATTATTTAGGAAAAATTGGTTTATAAAAAAATCGTTGATATGAGAGACCAAGATGGCAAAAAACCCGTACCTGTCTTTCGAATAAATTATTTATTTTGAGGCTGCGCATTGTAAAATCAAAAATATATTTTATAATAAATGAGATCTCTCAGTGAGAGGTAGTTACTAACTGAAGTTCTCCTATTCAGCAAGGCTCTTTTTACTTTATGGGGAGAGCTTCGCCCACTAGTAGAACTTCTTCTTCTTCTTCTAATTCCTCTCCACTATTGGAGGTTGGCAGTCAGCTCCGCAAATTTCTCCCTATCTCTCGCTAAACGGAATAGATCTTCTACCGTTGCGACGCCTGTCCAATCTTTGATGTTCGAGAGCCATGACATTTTGGACCTTCCGACCGCTCTTTTCCCCTCCACTTTACCCATGATTACTGTTTAGTAGAAGACTTACATACACATAAATTAAAATAATACCCAGATAACGATGGCTGTTATGCTTTCTTTAGTAGAAATAACTGAACACTATTATTCTACTCCTAAAATATGTTTATAAATACCTAAAGTAGATAACAAAAATATTTTATTGCTGTCAATACGTTTTAAATATAAATTTTACATACAAACCAATTAAAACAAATATATACAATAAAATCCTAAATTAATTCCCAAATCGGTTTATCCGCATCATTTACGTATTGTAAGGGTCTTCGGTCATTAAAACGGTTGGGTATGCATATAAGGGTCGGCGCACACGATGCCGAATCATGAATACAATTACATGGGCCGACTGTTCGATACGGATTAAATTCTCTCGACCGATGAATCTCAAATTCTCGCTCTTCGGATGTATGGTGGCAGAATTTAATGATAATAAATTGTTTTATTGTGAAGTATCTTGTACAAGCTTCGTTTAAGAAAATGTTGAACAGAATACACTGGTTGTCGTTGTTATTTGTTTAAGTGCAATAATGGTTTAGTGATTTGGGCGGATATTAGACGACTTAAAAGTCTGCTACATAATGTTTTTATTGCTTGCTAAGCAATATTATGCAGCAGACTTTTAAGTAATTTGTCCACCACTAAGCAACTTTATGAAGTAGACAGAGTACAGCGTACTGCTTATATGAATTATAATTATTCCTAATCAGATTATTGATGCATATTTTTAATATAGAACTTTTTTGGACTACCATGTTCATGATGAATCGTAGTTATTACCTGCCCGATGGTAAACGGACGTATGCACCATCAGGACATAGACAATCCTTTTTTTAAATGAGTCAATGTTCTGTCAAATATCGTATTAGCCCTCCTGCTAATTGTCATCGTCTTTTCAATGAGTTGTACACTGCAGAAACACAAGGCTAGGTTGTTTGGATGTGATCATTAGTAAAATAAACTGTCCCATTTTGAGCTAAATCCCAGATGTAAGTGTTGATTCCATGATTCCAAATATCGCAATAATAAATTTAAATTAACAAGTAATAAAGAAATTTTTGGCATTTGAAGGCAGCCTGTCCCTTTTAGCTACTATGTAATGAATAAAACTACTGCCTACTAACTAAACAATAATTCGATGTGTTTAATTTAATTTTAGTTCAGTTTTCTTCTTTTAGTTTTGAATATGATAATAGGTAATTTCGATTAAATGTTTATAGATTGATATAGCTTTTATTATTTTTATATACATTCAGGTGTTGGTTTGTACCTTGTAGGCATATAAATGCATGATAAAGCAAGCTTAGTGAGTATAGCAATTATCTTTTTGGGAAAGAAACATCTGCTCCTTTATAACGTTCTCTCTCTTTTAAATAAGCAAATAAACCTTTTCTACTATAAGTCATTTCAAATAAGTAACAAAAGTAATATTTATTTAAATTAAGGAAATAATCAAAACTTAATTTTGATGGCATAATGTCGAGTCTATTTATTGAACTACCGCCAAAAAAGCCTAAGATGGAATTCAATACAACGCGAATCCTTGAACTGCGAACTATCAGAGCTATCTCCCGCTACCCAGTCAGCCGTGCTAGAAATACATTACCTTAATTCAATTGTATATTTTTCTTTTAAGATATTTACACAATACTAAGCATTACACTCGTAACTACTACCCTAGACTAATTAAATACGTCTGTATTTAATTAGTTTAGGGCATAGGATAGGATAATTAGTTTAGGCATAGGATCGACTGATCTAATTAATTCACTGCAACAAAATACGCACACGTTTATATAGATGTTTGTACTGTGATCTTGGATCGCATCGGGGTAAACCAAAAGCCACGAAACATAAAAAATCGCATACATATGTGATGCGTTGCATCGCCCCTTTGCTTAGGCTTGTCTTTCCTGCCACGCTGAATATATTTGCTTAGAGCATCTGTTTTGTAGACTGCAGATACATTAATACACATTTATCCATACCAACAGAAGCACTCACACATAGATAAATACATAGATACAATGTTTTCAGATCAAGTAACATAAGGCTAAACATAAGGCCCTTATACATTAATCGATGTTCTGCAGATTTTATCCAGGATTGCCGTACGCGCGTATCTATCTATGTACAAGTCAGGCTCTTTTCGAGCGTAGTAAAAGTTGAATATCTGTATCTACCTAATTTTTGCAGAAATAATTATGATTGTAGTAATTTGTTCCAAATTTGCCAAATGCAGTGAGTATCATGCATTAGCCAAACCATTCAAATGGTTGTATTTTACTCTGTGCCAAGTATCTAGAATACTACAGCAGTAAATGTAACTATCATTATAGTTGCAAGTGAGTTTGTTTGTCCGTTCCTCATCTGTACTAATATTATAAAGCTGAAGAGTTTGTTTGTTTGTTTGGTTGAACGCGCTAATCTCAAGACCGACTGGTTGGAATTGAAAAAATATTTTATTGTTGGAAAGCCCATTTATCGAGGAAGGCTATATAAATATCACGCTACGACCAACAGGAGCGGAGCATTAATGAAAAATATTTCAAAAACAGGGTAAATTCTCCTATGTGAAGCAGATGAAGTTATGCGGGTCAGCTAGTTTAAATATAAGTTACGACATAATATTAATAAAAATGACTGCTGATGCAATAATTAGTAAAAACCCATGTCCAATAGTTTATGTTATATGGTTTTACAGTAAAGACGTTCTGTTATACAACACTACTTGGAGATGGTTCCCTTGAAAGTAAATTATTTCTTTGAACGTTTCCCAAAGGAAGAAGAACGGCAACATAAAAGGAAGTCTTGATATTTCTTTCATGACATATTTCTGATATTAACGCATCACTACAAACAGAAAACTGTGTCAACTAACGCCATTTTTCTTTAATTTACAAAATCACACCTAACAACCCCAAATCATCTAAATAACCAACCTCGACTGAAGGAAAGTCAAACACTTTTTCCTAAGAATAACTGTACAATCATCGCAAAACGGCCACACAATCATTTCCTTGAGGGCCGAAAGTCGCATGTGACTTGCCATTGTGCGCCTTTGTTCTTCATAAATCAAACATGGCGCCCATTGTTGCCAACATAACGCTAGGGTTGGCAAAAATATATTTGAAACGTCATAAACTCTATAACAACAATAATTATTTATTTTTCTGGGTCATCTCTACGACTACAAACGAGTTATCTAAATGTTATTGCATATTAAACAAAAAAAATGATGCATAAAACAAAGTGTGTCAGGATCGTAGCAAATGGAAATCCGTAGTCTCTGCCTACCCCTTTGGGAAACAGGCTTGAATCTACGTATATGTATATGTATATGTATGATGCATAAAAGTGAAATATAGAATTACTAAATATAAAAGCATATCAAACTAATTGTTCAAATAATGCTACAGTACTGTATTGTTATTTGAATTTATGATGAATGTTCATTAAAAAAATATTGCTCTTGTGAAATAGAGCAATATTTTACAGGATTATTAATGTAAAATATAAATGCATGTACATTTATATTTAAAGCAGCAGCTATATCCTAACTAATATTATAAATGCTAATGTCAGTTTGTTTGTTTGTTACGCTTTTACACCTTAACTACTCGACTGATCATCATGAAATCTTTGCACACACGTTGTTGTATACAGAAAAGAACATAGAGTATCTTTTGTCCAGGAAAACTCCTATTCACGAGAAAGTAGAAGTAAAATAGATAGATTAACGCGGGCAAAGCTGCGGGCAGAATCTAATTTATTCTATATTTTTAAATAGATTGTCTGATTATCTAATTCATCATTATCACGCTATTCACAGATTCTCTAATAATAAAATTCTGTTTCGTGTGTACTTATAACAGGGTGATTAATAAATAGTTGGCAGCAAGATTCGATAAACTTTCGGCGAATTTTTAAAAAAATTAGCATTTATTTTTGTTTAATTCAACAGAGAATTCGTTAGTTGTCTAATGTAATTCCATTATCAGACCTTATCTGATAGATGGGACCAACTTTAAAAGGATATGGATAGTTCAACAAGCATACCAGATTTTTTTTATTTTAAGGTTAAAATGAAAGAATGACCAAATGCAGATTGGCAGAATTTTCACCTAGAAAGTCTTCACAAAACACCTTGAGAACATTATGCAAATCTCTAAGGCATACAAATTTCCTTAAAATGTTTTCATTCATAGACAAATACGCGATTATTATATTTAAATATGGAGCAGTCCAAGTCAAGAGTTGAACGCTACATCCGAATTCAAATACTTATAACAGTTATATATATTTTAATAACAAAAAGTTTTGTGCGACAATGTTTCTTTGGGTTTTAATAGATAATATTTTTTTAGAGATAGTATAATATACATGAGTCAATGGACAGCCTTGGACTAACTATTGTTCTTCGTAAATCAAATATAGCACCTATTGTTGCCAACCCTCGGTTAGGGTTGAAAAGTCACAATGAAGGTTTTGCTCCTCATTTTTGCTACAAATCGCAATTTCGAACTGGCTGAGGTATTTGTTTTCTTTTAAATTATGATTTTTTATTTAGAATATTATCTTAACTGAGCATGAATGCCGTTTACTTTTGAAAAGAAGAAAAAACTAGAGATAGTCAGCGTGTCGTCAAGATCTTATCATACATTGACTAGCGACCCGCCCCACGGGCAATACAAAACCTTTACAAATTATACACCTAAATCTTCCTCATGAATCACTCTATCTATTGGTGGAAACCGCATGAAAATCTGTTCTGTAGTTTTTGAGTTTATTGCGAGCAGACAGACAGACGTGGCGGAAGACTTTGTTTTATAATATGTAGTGATATAATCGACACAAGGCGTCCAATAATATTGAACGATTGTCTCTCGCATTTTTACTATAGTAACATATGTATATATCATTGATCGTTCACATTTTTCTAGAGCAAAGATTTATCCTGCAGTATTAGTATGTAATAGGAGCATTGCAACCAATTTTACTTCGCGTACCTGAACTTAAACTACTTTGAAAAAGGAAAGTTATTTAAAATAAGCTGAGCAACCCTAACAACGGTTGTTAAAGCGAAACTTTAGCATTTTGGCTATGCCTCTTTGTGTTTTTCGTACGACATAGAATTACTGAGTAATTAATGGGGAAGTGTGCATTCCGCGGGTAACCGCCCAACAAAGTATGTGAACATTTTTGTTCGTATATATTTTATTATTATGAAATCTCATGTTTATCATGTCGTGGTTTTCGTACTTGTTTATTTATAGTGTAAAGTCACTTGGGACTGACTTTGTTATGAACCGATTCTCTTTTTGTTTTGTGTACGTGCTTACGTATTTGTAATAAGTAATCTATACCGCTCATGTATTTTGGATAATTTACAAAACGAGTCGGTCAAGTGCGAGTCGAACTAGCACACGAAGGGCCGTAACAACTAAAAAAAGTATGTGCTTTTGTATCATTTTTTGTCAAAATGGCAATGGAAATACATACTGTAAAATTTTTTAATCTGGTTCTATAAAGGTTCATGAGATAGACAGACAGACGGACGAACGGACTGCGGAGGCTTAATAATAGGGTCCCGTTGGCATTCATCGAGTATGGAATCTTCAAGATAAAATAACGAGTTAAAGCACTATAATGTAAAGTTGATACTTACTTTATGCCTATTCCTAGATTCGATTGAAAATCATAAAGAAAACTACCGCTTTTGAGAATCGAGACGTTCTTGTTAACCTGCTGATAAAATATTTAGTTCAGCAGTAGAAGTACAAACTACTAATTTGACTAATAATTACGTTACGCCAGTGTTACTAACGGTTATCTCCATCAAACGTCAAATTAAAACAATTATCGGCAGAACGTTCACAAGCGGTTTTCCGTATACTTACGTCAACACGTCTATCCCCCGCACAATTCAGACTAATCTAACGTTTTCGTTGATTTAATTACATCAAAACAATTCTTTGCAACATCTCAATCCAATTAGAGACATTGCCGCAACGTACTTACACTATTATCTCGAGAAATTCGCTAGAGTGGTGCAATCTCTGCCGAGATCGCAAACTGGGAGTCTCGGCCTCATTTACACTGGTGTACTAATTCAGTAAGGAATAGGTACGCAATTTTTCGCCCGTTAGCCCCCCTCCCACTCCTTTGCTCCCCTGTTTACCGCCCAAGGCGCCCCGACGGACGTGATTCGAAAACAAATAGGTACATTCGTAGAATACAGTATTTGTTGGCGCTAACTCGCCGTTGTTCCGACTAGAATACGATGGACAACGTTATTTCCAATGGAATCTTGTTACATTATAATAAATGTGTCGGTTATCCCGGTTTGGTATTAGCGACATATTTTATTTAAGCTCACTGAATGTTTGTGTTGCAGTTTGTTACTGAGGAGTTAGATTGCTTTTGTGACGCTATTCTAGTGTAAATAATACTTCCGTAACATTAACTAGTATTACTAGTAGAATTTAGAAGTGGTAATGCAAAACTACATACATATCTACTGAAGCATCAGCTAGTTATTGAGAAATTACATCGAATTGTATATTTAGGACACAACAAAGTACACATTTACCCTAGTTTATGCGAAATCCCATTTCCTCCTGACTGGGCAGTACGTCCATCCTACAGAAGATCGCTGTCAAACAACCTTTTGTTCTGTCCTCGAGGAAACGGTGTGCTTTTTTGAAAGAATGGCAGCACGCTAGTAATTTTATCGATATGATGTTGGAAGCGAGTTTAAACTACAATAAATGCTTACCATCAAGTGTTATGTATGCCTGTTGACCTTCTTGACAGTATAAAACTAATTCAATCCAAAGAGAAACGCAGCTCGTATCATCTTATAACCTTGTGTTAAATTCCTACCGATAGTATTTTTGAAACTCTTAAAGAGTTACTGTATTACAATTTCTTTCTTTCTTCTAGAGAAATCGCAACATGCAAGTATTGATAGGATATGCTAACATTTTTCCACCAGGCGCTTTGTACGACTATTGAACATATAAGACCTTGTTATAACAGGCTACATATATGTATGTTTAAGTTGTTTATATTTGTAAATTTTTTGTAAAAACATATGCTTAAGTGGGTAGTTTAATTAAGACGCTCCGAAATACAGGGATGATCTCTAATTTTCTATTATCTTTTTTTTAAGAATAACGTAATCAAGACATTAATTTAAAAAAAAATAACTATAATTTTTCAACGACTTTATAAAGTGTTTTTCCTTCGTTTCATAAGCTGACCTTTTAGTTGACTTCATTAGTGTTGAGGAACATTCTGAATACAGATGACTTCACTATTCTATTTACGTAACTTCTAAGTGATATTTTAATTCACTGAAAATGGTCTCAATCCACTGAATACCTAATAGTTTGACGATACACGGATGTTGTTTTAGGAACAGTTACTAACTGTATTATGTACCTCCACACATTACATAAGGTCCTAGGTATACATCTTGATAAAGAGTTTCAGATGATGTGTGTGCTATGTCATAGGTTTGCTAACTAATGATTTATATAATTATAGAGAAAAGAGGAAAACATGTAAGGGTCATCCAATAATTTGATATATATGTCTATACAAGCTCTGTTTTTAAAGGCATATCCTAGAACAGAGGTTCTAAGACATTTTTCTCGTAGACCACTTTCAAAATTTAGCAGGTTCCGGTGGACCCACTGCAGCTACATTTCTACCATATTCCTTGGCATTCGTATTTATTTATATTTGAAATTCTCGGGTCTGAACCTACAGTACCCACGGTAGGTGTTTTCTTTTTACACCCCTGCTTCTGGATTTTGTGGTATATGCAATTATCGCTGAACTTTAAATATTATCTGCCTACATTGATAGGTGAAGTCAATCCAACATATTAGTTCATCACTATCGAATGCAAATAAATTCTCGTAGATCCCCATTTTTTTGTCACACCAACGTAGACCCCCGTCGAGTCTCCCGTGGACCTCTAGGGGTCCACCTGGATCACTTTGGGAACTAATGTCCTAGAGTCTCTATAATGTTCTCAAAGATGTGTGAAACGTACCAGCTCATCTCTCATCATATACTGATTATAAGCCCGTGACCAGCAGTGAGATTGAGTCTAAACACAGCTAAGCGAACACTTGGTCAGCGTTGCATCACACACTGCCTCGTTGATCTAGTGACGTAATCGTGAAATTCGTGATCAAATAAAGTGTTAATGGTATTTTCTAACAAACAAATAAATTATTATTTTCAAAGCAACTCGATAGCATCAAGACGTGAGGCGTAATTCACGCGTTGCCTTCGCCTATAGATAGCAATTGATTCGCGGCTATATAGCCACCTGTGCCTGTATCTATGTGAATAAAACGACATTATGTTATATTACGTTATAAATTCGGTAAGAATCTATCAACAAAATTGTTTTTACACGCCACCGATATCAAATGCGAACGAAAACTTCCCGCACGTATGTAACGGCACACATGCAAAGCTGAACTATCAAATCATTCAAACCCCACAAGCTCGCCGGTACGACCCACACGGTACACTTGTAGTTTATATCATCCCGAACTCTCACACAAAATCAAGCACATCCTACAGTAATCCAATTACGTACCAAGTTACTACGTTTTCGCCATTTTCCTACAAGACCCCATTTCATATCTGTATGGAGTAATTATTATTACGGTAGCCATTGTTTTGGTAGTAACAGTAAACAAGGGACGGAGTGAAATATGCGTTTACTGCCCACCTTACCAGATAATGTCTAATTGCAATAACAACTATATCGCCCGTGACTTAAGGTTCTTAATTGCTTGTTATGTACGATAGTGCTTGTCGGACCGTGTCGCGCTAATTTGAACTCTATTTTACGAAGGACAAGGTCGGTTGGGTGTGTGAAAATAACTCATTTCAAGACGTTGGGGTCTCTTACTAAGATTTCGTGTCAAATCTTCATCTCGATACTGTCTGGTACGAGAAGACATCCTAAATTTAGTTACAAGACAGTTAGCTAAATTGGCAATGGTATCAAGACAGTTATTACTAATAGGCTTCTAGTCGTTAACTGCGATTTCACTTATATATTGATAGAAATCTTCAATGTTCTTAGTCACTTACGTACGTTTCATTTTTTTTAATGTTAATATGTAATCATAAATCAATTATATAAATAAATTATTAGGCACTACTACTATAAGACGGTTGTCTATTGTTTACCCGAAGATTATATACCATAACCATCATAGTCCCGAATTTCATTTACCCGAATTTCATTTGCCCGAATGTTTTGTTTGCCCTAAAAGACATATGACATACTTTTAATTGCCCGAAACTTAGATACCATAAGATACGAGTGCCATACGTATTGTTTTCCATATTTTTAATTGCCATAATAATTATTAGACATAATATTTAAACGCCGTAATGATTATTAGACATAATATTTAAATGCCATAATAACCTAACCTAACCAAACTACTTCTGGGTGGTTTATAAAAAAAATAACCACGAAGGGGATGGCGGGGTCTATTCGCTCGCTTCGCTCGCTCAAACGACCCCGCTATCCCCTTCTAACCTAACCTATCCGAGTCGGGGTGCCCTAAAGTCCCGATTGCATCCAGTTTCTCCTGATATAACAACCGTTACACACCCAATGTCGATGGCAAATGATGTTATGGCATGTGATAATTAGGGCTTGTGATAATTAGGGCATGTGATAATTAGGGCATGTGATAATTAGGGCATGTGATAATTAGGGCATGTGATAATTAGGGCATGTGATAATTAGGGCTTACAATGATTATGACAAATGATGTTATGGTAAGTGACTTTATGGGAAACAAAGCTTCTAGCACGTGACTAATATAGCAAATAAGAGTAGGGCAAATGAATATTACGTCATACAATATTATGGCTGTTGACTATTATGGCAAATGATATTAGGGCAAATAAAATTCGGGCAAAGCAGTTCACACCCTATAAGACGAACATAATTTTACATAAACGAAATTTTACATTAATAAATTTACTGGCTATCTATAAGGCTAATTTACGACTGGCTGTTAAAAATCTTATAATCTTTTAGAGTAAGTTTATATATAAATATAAATTGTATTGATCAAACATATTATTACGGGGCAATTGTTTTTCCGTGTAGAGATCAAACAATACTCGGAGCACTAGTGGCGAGATGACTAATTAAATCATCGACCCATCTAATCCAAATGCTATATCCAACACTGTTATATAACGTTAATATCCTTAAGCTATAAAAAATAAATCCTTTTTCACAAGAAAAACAAATAAGCTAATACTTGCCATAAGACCTCTTTCATTTAGTATCACTAATTTTTCTTTTTTTAATGACGTCTCCCACCCTAGGAATAATTCCTGTGTATGTGCATATGAATAAACACAAATTATAGTTAGGTTTACAAATATTCCACCCAGCAACATTAAAGTAGTCTTAATATATAACATAATTCGCTTTATTTCTATATACATGACTATAGAGTGTACGTACCCCTCGCGTATCTAATAAACGTCTCACAATTCACGCACCTAATTTCATTCCGCCAAGTTTATTGTTAAAGAAACTAATAAAACACACAAGTCCCTGAACGCGATCAAAAATTTACACTCCCGAAACAAATGGTTAGGGATCCTCACTACTCGAAACGTATTCTCGTAACTATGCTGAAGGGTCAGTGAAATAACGAACTGCGGAACCCAATACTGTACTGAGAATTTATCGGTTCTAATTCGAAGTGCAAAGACCATTTGTCAGAGCACTCCTTATACGTTCCCGTAATTGTATACTAAAGTGAAAATGGTAATATTTTGCTCGTTACGCGCCAGAGTCTTGTTCCCTTGTCTTTTATGGGATGTGTTGTTGTCTGATTTTAGAATTTATGAGTGTGCTGGTATTTTGAGAATGGGTGTTTGGTGTGTAATGGTTTCTATGTGTTCACTTCTTTTACTCATTCACTTTATCATATTTTGTAGAGTTTGCATAAAATGCATACATTTACTTACTAATGAAACAAGCCTTATAACACTCACAGCTTTATAAATATTGGCCAAAAATACAAAGCGCATGCAGACATAAAAAAATAAGACTATTTTCAAAATATGCAACGTCATTTATATTTTAAAGTAGTTCACATGATCCGACCAACTCTATTATTAGTCCAACTGCAAACTTATTTGCATTTCACGTCCGGTACTAATTTATATGATCGATTATCAGTTGTGGTCTTCAGGCCTGCAAAGCCTCCGCAATGCTGCATTTATTTCCCAATGCTTGTTTTATGAACGAACTAAATAACTAAGTTTTCTGCACGCAGAGCTTTGACTAGCGTCGCCTCTAACTAAAACTGCACGACACGGTCGAGCAACACACAAGTACTTACTTGTTTCACAAACAGCATAACATCAATTTTGAACAAACACTTTAGAACAAAATTTGGTGGATGCTTAACGCGTGATAAACCAGCAAATTAAAGTTGTACCAACTTCTCGTAACATAAACTGTCTGTTAAGTTTCTCTACTGACAGCCCAGGTAGACCGGCATTAAGATTATATCAAAGGAGTATTTGTGGAAACAAACATGTTTGCTCACCGACTAATAAGTTAGACTTATGTTTACTGGATACGGCAACAGTGTACTCTTGATGTTGTGTGTTTATTGAGACGTGTGCCGACTGGAACTTCATTGCCTACAATATTCAATACCTATTTACTGTATATGGAAATTATTATTATTTAGTGGTGAAGATGTAGCTTAAATCATCCAACCCATCCAAAATTACAAAGCAAAGCGTCTGGACGCTGGCAACGACATTTCGCTAGTTATATTCATAAATGCCACCACACGTAATAAGATAAGGTCAAATGCCATTGTCTTAGGCTTACCAGACTCTATCCTACAACAAAAATAATCCTAACAGAAATCCGAATAATACTCAGCCGACCCAAAACTAATAAATAATCATCATCTTAAAATCTATAAAAAGCGTATCACTTTAAAATCGT
Organism: Catocala fraxini; assembly: GCA_930367265.1. Taxonomy (NCBI): domain Eukaryota; kingdom Metazoa; phylum Arthropoda; class Insecta; order Lepidoptera; family Erebidae; genus Catocala; species Catocala fraxini. The sequence continues at coordinate 15,650,334 of OV884041.1, forward strand.
ACCAACAAAATAATAATCAGACGATGCAGTAAGTATAATAATATACGTTGTTTTTTTACTGCGATCTTCGCTAGGAGGATCTAATAGAACGTAATCCTTTATTCCACCCTTGAGTGGAATCTGCTTAATATGCAGTTCTATTTGCGAGTGCAGTTCACCTTCTGAAGGTCATTTATCTTGATTCAGGGCGTCACATACTACGTAGTGCCATTTGCGGTTTCCTTTCTTAAATTAGTCCGCTCCAAGTGCTGTGTAACTTTAGATTACGGCCCTACACCGAATTGTAACTTTAATCTCTGTATGTAGACTTTTGATTGTTACATTGTGAAGCTGAATGTTAGTCTGTTTGGTCTGTGTTATTGAATATCGTGGATAATGCAACAATTTCCAGGTTAGAAAAAGGTTCTTGGGTAAGGAAATTCTGAGTAGAAATGTTCTCAGTAGACGTCTATAGGCCTGCGTTCTGTTACGTGGTACATAAAAACATAAGTGAAATTAAAATATGGGTAGTGTTATTCCCCTACTGGAATATACCGACATTAGTCTGTGTTATATTTTTAGTTGCATTACAATATTAATGTTTAAGAGTTTCCACTAAAACATGAAAACATTATTTTCTTTCTGTTCTACGTAGTCTATCCAGCTTGCCACACTTTAGCTCCGTGCACTAAACGTTATGAATGCATCGTCTAATGAATGCGATTAACTTTCCCGCTAGAAGCTTTTGTTGCTGACTGTACCCGTTATTACGTTTGCTTTTGACAATATGATGGCTAGCATTCTGCTATAATTACACGAAAACTTTTTGCAGACGAAACTTTAAAGCTAATTTGTCTGCTTATATTGGGTATCTAGTTAAAATGTTCTAGCAAAAATGTTTGCGCTTTTTATACTAATAAAAAGTTGCATATAAGCAAACCTACTGATAACACATAGCGACTTATTACGCGATAATAACCCGTCTCATTGGTGTAATATAATATTGCTATGTTCTGGAATAGTACTTATTCGATATCTGTGTCCAACCATCCTAAATCTATACATTAATACGTGAAGCAAAAACTTTGTACCCCTTTTTACGAAAATTGCGCGGATGGGGGAGTATGAAATTTGGCACAGTTAAAGTTTATATGTAGAAGGCGAGGCGTTAATATTTATATAAAATATGCATTAGAAATACACTAAATTAATGAAAAAATACTACACGCACACAACCATACATTTGACACACGCAGTCGAAGCGCGTAACTATGGTTACATATATCAATATATAATGACATATATCAGCAATATCTTACAGGCAAACTTTGGTCGAATTTCGAGGACTAAGCGACCGCTACTATTAATAAAATACTCATTTGTGATGTTTACGAGAAACTAAATATTAATGTATTTTCTTTTACAGGTAATATCCACTATTTGACACTGAGGAGACCTGAGTAACCTACATTAATAGTGGATTTTGTCACTATAGACCCGAACCATAGCTTGAAATAAATCTAAAGTCTACTTGACCATGCGGTAAGATTTCAGCCACCTTATAAACATTTTAGTGTAGAGCCGTACACTTCTACATTCTTAAAATTTGTAAGCGACATAAAACTATATTTTCCTCCACTTACAATTCTTTCCGTTATATCAATAGTCCAGTTGCCGAGTGAACATTCAAACAGCATACAATGGTGTACTACAAGATTTGCTACGTGACGTAGCAAATGTTAAATCTGTAGCATTGCTACGAGACTAAGACCTACTGCTACGTGTAAGTAGCTCATTAAGAAACCTTTATTTTCAAAGTTGGTTGTCCAGCTTTAATAACTGGGTTACAAAAATCGTTAAATATTGATAATTGTTTTAACCTCTAAAATTGAGACAATGAAACGTATTAACGTATATGTTTTTTTAATAATATCAAACAAATTGTAAACATGCACCATTGCAATATATTTAGAAGTTCCTTTTAAAAATAACAAGCAATATAACTTGCAGTAAATTAATTATTGCAATCGACTAAAGTGGGAATGCGATTAAAAATAAAATATTAGTCTTTATATATTTACTTTTCTTTAACTTGCAATGTTTGTGATAATGGATCTGATACTACAACTATAATTTAAAGCATCAATAAGTAGTCCCAAAGGTAAACATGCTAATGTAAACGAACCAATGTCTGGTTAGAAATAACGATAGTCACATACATATAATATTGACAATAACAACATAAACAGAAGCTAGACGCAAATTAAATCGAACAAAGCAAACAAATTACATTTGGATCAGCCATTTTGTAACTACCGTTATTACATATCTAGCTATATTTGCACAAAGCGAACAATGGACGCCGCCTATGTCGATTCTGCATTAAATATTGCCGAACAAACCAAAATAAATAGGTAAAAATATTATTTATAACAAGTGTTTGCTTTTGGTGTAAAAGAAAGACGCAATGATTTGACTGCATACGCTTCGTAGCGGTCTAAGTAGTCGCCTCGACACTGCCCTGAGTGTTGTGGGTTCAATCCCCACATGGGACGTAAAATTGTGTGATCCACAAATACACAGTTTTTTCCCGTTGTTTGAATATTTGTAAAATCTCGCATGAGAAAACAAAAATGAAATGATTTAAAATATTGCTTACGATTAATTTATAATTTTGTATTCTCTTTACATAAAATGTAAAAGTTATGCATCGTTGGTATATGCGAAGTGCTATAAAAAATCTGTCTCATTTTAATTTCGTTGACTTTTCAGAACGTATCGTTGTTCACGTTTATAGAAGACTTATAAAAGACTCCAAACGCCACAAAAGTCTTTAGTCATTTTAGATTCCAAATTAGTGACTATCGTATAATACATTACTAGCTATCCCTCAGAAACAGTACTTTTTCTGGATGAAAGGTACTCGGTGTCCTTTTTGTACCTCTGACAACGTGTATGCGAAAATTCATTATAATCAGTTGAGTAGTTAAGACGTAAACAAAATCACATTCGCATTTACGGTTAGGATACAGATAAGAACACAATTTCTTGTTCTATGTTTAGTATAATCTCTCAAAGGAACAAATAATATCATCGTATTTTATCTGTAAACATAATTAAAAACAGCCCACGTCACATGAAATAATTCTGATTCTCACTAGTAGGTACGTCGGCTATAAATATAACAAATGTAATATTTCGGAGAAAACAGGCGTGACGTAATAATACGTTGAAATTTACCTGTCAATTGTTAGAATAGTATTATACACATTATACATAATGAAAAAGTAATTGTGTCTGAGCCCTGGTAGGTCACTGCGATTCAATCGGTCAACTATAATCTGATTTTGATAATTTAAAAATAATTGTATAGGCATAATTTTGCAGCAGTATACTTTAGAAACGAAGAAAAAACTCTAAAGAGCGCAGATACTCTGTAAAATTTATATGTTTTTTATCTTGTGTGGCAATCAAACCCGCAACGATAGGGCCATCAGAGACATTGGTGATGACTCAAACTAACCGACTAAGCATGATCCGTATCTAACTTATTTCGCGCATTAATACAGAAGTTTGGATACACATGCTCTCGCTGCATCAAGCCACTTTATTTCGATTTTGTACCTATCCGGTATAATATATTATATTAATAATACATAAGAAATAAAAAAAAACACCTGATTCAGATAAACCAACCGCCAATCCATTACGAGACGAAGGTCTTTTCATTAATCTTAAAATATTTAGAATATGTTTGCATAGGATGTTAAACACAATATGCTATTAAACGTATAGAGTAGCATTGATCAAATAATAAAACATAATTAAAGAAACGTGCTCAACTTGAAGTTAGGGGTGAGAACAACAATATTAAATCTCATTAGAGGAAGCCCTTAAAATATTAAAGCTCAAGCCATTGTCGAGTGGTGCCTCTAATTGCAGGCATTCGTTAATTAGTGTCTGGGGCGAAATGGGACGAAAGTGTGAGTGATCACAGAGTGTCGACACTTCACTGTAAGACCGGTGACACCCCTGTGTATTTGCCAAGAGAATTTAGTAGGTGTCTCTTTGTTACTTATTTATCTTGTTCAACACGAATGTTTACCTGAAATATGTAAGTATTTAAACACTTGAGGTGAGTGTGTTGCGTGTTTTGATCGAAACAGTAAACAAAACACGTACACTCACGAGCAATGGAGTATAAACATTGGCGAAGATTTGTTTATTAAACATTGTTAAACACACGCCTGTTTTCGGCAAGAGATTAATTCAATTAGAGGCGGTTACCGCTTATCATCAGGTGGCCACTGACTCATCTGCCACCAAATACAATAAAAGGATTAAAATATTAACAAGATCTCAATTATTACACTATAGCTATTTAAATCAATTTAGAAATAAAGTATACATAACAATGTTGCAAATAGAAACATACTTAAATGCGTTGTTCATTTATTAAATTAGAACTTCTACCTTACTCTTAGAAAATAGATACATTGTACATACCAAAATAAGTACATTCATATGGTAACGGACCTTAATTTTAAGTCATCACAATCATTTATACTGTTAAAAATTACCAAGTGTTATATCATCCTCTGCTTAGTTTGGGCTAGATGTTGTTGTGTGTATGTGGTAGAATATTATTATTATATTTTTATTTTATTTTTTTCGGCTAGCCGGTAAGAAACTGATGGTCTAAGCCAAGTATACATCAGGCTAGCTTTAGTATTAGTTTGTGATTGTGGATGAAGTCAGTATATTATTATCCTACGTACATATATTAAATTAGTTACAAGTCGAGAGTTTTTAGTAAATTTGGTCAAAGTTCCGATTTATATTTGTTTAACAATAAAGTTTACAATCAGATAGACCGCCCTGTATTACCGGGTTGTCTGTTAGCGCATGGGAATGTATGCCATATTCCCAAGCGCTTCTTAACATGGACGAAACCGTGGGAGGAGCTAACGTATAAAGCATAACAGATGACCAGACACTACAAAAGATCCTCTTTCAACTTTCTAAGCAAGCGATATAAAATAGAGACAAAGTACAGTCATCAAAAAATATAACCTCATAACAGATACAAGTACACAACTTTACTTTATTTTACACCAGATAGACGAGTTCTTGCAAATGCCGTTACTTCTTACACTTTTTTCCTTTTTTTTCTCCAGCCGCAAGGAAATCGTTTAAGTTAACTCGTTTACTCGTGAAACTTGCCTTGTGGTGAGGATTACAGAGATAAAACTTACTTCGGGTGCTTCTATTAAAATGGTTTCAAAAAGTATTTTAATAATTCGTTGACTGTACTTTGTCCGTTTGTTTGAGTTTGATTGAGAGTTCCTTTTGTTCAGTTTTAGATTCAATTAGTTTTAGGATAGTCATAATTGCGGTTTAATAAGTGTAGCACTAGCTGCTCTAAAACGAAATTAAAAGATACCTCTTTAATCCCGAAAATAAGTGTGTGCTTGTGTGACGATTGATTCTCGGCTCAGGTAGTGTTATTGTTTTTTATTAGAATTTTCTTAGTGGCAGTGCGGAGTCTGTATTTTTATATAGTAGGAGACTATAATGGACACCCAAGTGAGTTATTTTTTGACGTAATGGTTAACTTCTGTGCAGATCAAAGCTGGACATGTGTAGATGTAAATATGTGTGACAATAATACGTATACCTTTACGAATGAGTCGCATTAATGGTTAGACCACTGCATCGTCACTGAATCTGCACTACAATCAATCATTAATGTAAAGGTTCTATATGACATGTATTGGTCCGACCATTTTCCGATTGTAGTCAAGTGTGACCTACATAAACTCAAGCCTAAACTTGTAGATAAAGTTAAAAATGAAAAACCTGTGAATCGTGTTATCTGGGGTTAGAGATCCTTAGAGCAAATTAGAGAGTAGGTAACACGACCTCTGTCACTCTGGACTAAGACGGATAGATATTCCTCAGGAACTGAGTGCTTGTTGTGACAGGTTTTGTGATAATAAGGAACATCACTCAGCTCTTGAGGAAATGTATCTGGATATTGTTGACACCTTTGGACGTGCCGCCATAAAAACCTGTAAAGCTTAGTGTCGGAGGAAAGGTGGTTACGTAACTGGGTGGAATAAACATGTCGCGGATGCTCACCGCGAGGCCTGGGTTCAGTTCCAAGTGTGGGCGATGGCAGATCGCCCGGCCAGTGGCCCGTTATTTTGTAAAATGGCGGAGGCAAGGCGAATTTTCAAGGCCATACTTAAATCATGTCAGGCAAGATCAGCTTAAAATGGATCTTCTTGCTTCTAACCATACCAATAAGAACTTTAGCACTTTTGGAAAAACACAAATAAAATGAATGTGAGGCCGAGTCTCTCGGTGGGCGTCGGTGGTATGACTGATCACAAGCATATTGCTGATGCTTTTAGGGACCACTTTTCTGTGCGGTCGCGCTTGAACTCAGGGTCTTGTGATAGGGGATGTGCTGAGGCTATCGTGACCGAGCAGATTATTAAAATACCAGCTGAGACAGTTGCTAAAATTATTTCCGGCATGCAACATGGAAAATCGGCGGGTCACGATGGCCTCAGCATATAACATCTTAAGCATGCGGGGGTTCATTTGCTTAGAGTGCTCTCTCTGTTTTTTGCTCTGTGCCTCAGTCACTATTATTTACCTGAATTGCTTATGCGGACGACAGTAGTACCCTTTTATAAAAACAAGACGGGTGACACGTCCGATATAAATAACTATCGACCCATCTCGCTCGCCACCACCATAGCTAAGGTGCTGTAAGGCAGGGAAGGTTAAGCTCACCTCTGTTATTTAATTTATATATGAACCAGCTTATCGAGAGACTGAGCAGCACACATGTCGGCTGTCACATAGACGGCACTTGTGTTAATAACTTAAGTTACGCGGACGACATGGTGCTGCTCAGTTCATCGATAAGTGGGTTGAGAGAGCTACTATTGATCTGCGAGACGTATGCGGAGGTGCATGACCTTAAGTACAACTCTAATAAGAGTGAGATCCTGGTTTTTAAAACACAAAAACAACAGCCCTACCATGTACCTCCAGTATATCTCAATGGCGTAGTACTAAAAGTAGTTGAGCATTTTAAGTATTTAAGCCATATTGTCACCAGTGATCTACGCGATGACAGTGATATAGAGCAGGAGTGCAGGGCGTTGGTGGTGAGGGGCAATATGCTAGCCCGCAGGTTTGCACGCTGCACGGCAGACGTCAATGTGACCTTATTCAAGGCGCTCTGTCAGTCCTTCTATTCGAGCGGCCTGTGGGTGTCATATACTAGCCGAGCCTACAACGTCCTGCGCGTACAATATAACAACACCTTCAGGATGCTGTTGCGGCTGCTGCGGCGTTGTAGTGCATCGGGCATGTTTGCTTAAGCTCGCACAGATGGTTTTCACGCTATCATGCGTAAAAAATCGGCTTCCTTGCTACAGCGCTTGCGTAACACTCGGAACGGCATCCTGAAAATGATTGTTAACAGGCCAGACTGTCCTATACAACGGCACTGGGTGGAAATAGCTATAGGTACACATACATAGATCTCATCACACAACGTAGCGTAGAGGTACCTATAGTGCTACCACACGGTGCCTAGAGAGCGGGCTTACTAACATTACTAATATAGACAATAAGTACATTCTGTTACTAACCCATTACTAAACAACCTATGGACTGCTCAAGTACCTACATACGTGTTAATGTCTGAAATAAAGATATTTTATTTTATTTATTATTTGTTCGTACATGTTATCAATAGATGGCAATAGGCTTGCTTAATTCCGACTTTAAAACATAGCTGGCTATTTATTGCTCATCACGCGTAAACCAAAGTATGGGTTTGAGTGAGATTTTTGTACACAGAAGAACATGTCCTAAAAACATAGGATACTTTATGCCCTGGTTTGTGTGCCGCCGCGCACATCGTTGCAAGCAGACACTATAAGAAAATAAAAGAATCATTCGTATCAAAATATTATTGTTAATGATCTCAAATAATTAGACAATTATGTATTATACCAGAATCTTTCTACACATCAATTTCTGCTGAAAATAAAACCTATAACATACTGATTGAAAACCAGAGTGGCTGACAAAGTCTGACGTGGATATCGCAAGACCCTACGAAAGAAGGCAAAGCTGAAAATAAACTCACATAATAATAAACACACGAGTCGATTCATAAATATCCGAGCTCAAATATATCTGTATGCGGGACAACCCTGTGATTTATATGCAGAGCCAATTTGTGGATTTTTATGGCAGATTCGTTATCACACAGCTGTGTCGAATACGCAGATAAAATTTTATAGTACTGATACGGGCTAATGATACCTCAGGTGGTAATCATGTGACGTAGCGTATCTATGAAATAAACGGACTAATTGACTGTACTTTTGGTGCATAGGGAACGTGATCGCTTCAACAATTGGTTATATAAGGAGATGAATCCGTTTAATCCTTTCATTTTTGGTTATGTTTTGATGGTTGTGTCACTTGACTGAAGGAGGCGCATATAGTAACGATACGAATAAGCTGAGCCCAGGACTACCTTCTTACCAAAAACAGGTGTAAGATTAGTAACACTATTATTGCGTTTCGTCCGTTAAGGAAAAAGTCCTCTGCCATTTCTTTCTTTTCATCCGATCTTTCATCCATTTTATTCTCTAGATTTCATAACCCAATAGTAGTAGTAATAGGGATAGTTCTATTATGTCAATCTGTTATTAGATACAAAATACCATTTTTATAATTTTATTACTTAGCCAGGCAAGTTAAAGATCCGGTTACGCAAAGAGTGGGCGTTCTTGACTTGAGACTTGAAATGTAAGTGATTTCCACATTAAGTGTCAGTGTAAGAGTTTGTTTACTACAGTAATATAAAGCGCATGTTACACTACCTTAGCTCAATTCAATATTATATAATATTTATGATCCATAATCAGCAGAGCAGTATATTTTTTACCTATGATATATCTTACGTGGAAAACATAAGTTTACATAATGTACACATTGGATAGAACATTGAAAACTAGAAACTTTAGCCTACCAGTACAGAATAAGGCAGGCTCGTTATAATTATGAGCATGAGAGAGATTATGAGTAGCACTCATAATTTACCTATACTTTAACTATATGCATTTGTAAATAGATGTACAGATGTGGATCATGCATAAATTAAAATCTCTAAATCGCCCCTCCAACACACGTTCCTTGAAGCTCACGCGAAAATCGTTCGATATTCGAAACGAAGGGCTTCGCTTTTCGCGCAATTAACCGCCGAGTTTAGTCCCTTCGCTTCCGGTCGGGTACTTCCGGTGTTCCCCCATGCTGATGACTCGCAATATATTGATTAATGAAAAAAAGTGTTTTGGAATAATAATTCTTAGTATAAAATGTGGGGTCGATTCATTATGGCTATTAAGTGACAAGGTTTCAGTTAAGATGACGGGGAAGAAACTTGTTTCACTGATTCGTATCTAATAATAGTGAAAATTGTAAACCATTATTCATTTTTAGTGATGTAATATAAAACTATTCCTTTTCCATTAAATTTGTTTGGGACACTAAAAGGTTTCAGAGAATCCTTGTAACATAAATTTTATCAAGATCACCGCAAAAGTTATTGGTAAGCTAACATATTAAAATATTTAATGATAGAGTTAATGACGATCTTTACCAATAACGAAAATTTTATATTTTTAAAAGAGTTAATGTTTCACACAAAGTTTACATAAAATATAATTACGTGAATTAATAGTAAATCTACATTGAATCTAATTAACCTTGTACTTTTCACTCAACTTAATAAGCTGCATTGATTGAACTAGTATCAGTCAGAATGCTACAAGGAAGTAAGTGGCGGACATGAGATCAATTCAATGCGTAATAGACAGGTCAGACAGAATAATCCATTTACTCCGTCTATTCTCGCTCGCAGGTGCAATCAGGCCATTCTCACTGCACACTTTAACCCTCACATTCTAGTGTGCAAAAAAGCAAAAAAACTTTTAAATTTCTTGAAAAATTTCCAAGCGGAATTGTATTGTTTTCCAACACTTGAGATACCGACGCGAATGCGGAAAACGATAATGAGCGAGCATTTTTTCCGTCTACCCTCTCTGAGAATGAGGTCGAATTACGAACTGTATTGTTTGTTCACTCATAAAAAAATAAACTCAACCACGATTGTGCCTTACTTACGGGGTAAATTAAGGATACATGTATTTTTGTAATGGCACCAAATGTGTATATTTGATACTTAAGATGTTAAGAGGGACGAAGCAATTTAGAGTCATAGAAAAATACAAAAATCACGATTGCAATTTTGTTAAGTATTTTATGGCATTAACACGCACATTATATACACACATTTAACCCCGTAAAAAAAGTATTATTTTAAGTGTGTATTGTATCTTACACCTTTTGTCTTATTCAGCTGCCACTATAATGCAAAATTATTTCCCTTTTGGGTACTAAAAAGCAACTCTATAGTAGAAATAATTTTAAATATTATGTTGTAAGCAAAATTACCATCATAAGACGCCGTCTACACCTGTACGTCTGACACCTGTATCCTCAGGAAAGTGTCAGCCGACAGAAGTTACTAATCTCCGATAACATTATAGAGCAATCTGAGACCTAGAGGTTTCTTAACTGTCTTTAGATTAATAAAAACAAAATAATATACTTAAGAAAACATATGCAATATATATGTACCTACATTGTCTCATGTCCTTATCCCCGAAGGGGTAATCAGAGATGTACTTCACTTGCATTTCGCTATGGTTTTATTTCTCAAGTTATAGTAGGCAAGTCTTTTGCCGTTCATAGTTACAAAGTGCGTGCTATTAAGATTTTTTTAAAGGAAATCTAACAATACTGCCCTACCTAGGAACCGAACCTTTGCGTTTAATTTCCAGACCGGGCAAAGTTTCCAAAGTCCTCTTCATTCACAATACCAATGCGCTATCGAAGCACACGTGAATAATCGTAACAATAGAATCGTTGATTAGTCTTTAACTGGAATTATCTGTATCATATTTTACATGTTTCTTTTTTTGGCTCCACAAGTCTGTCAGCACAAACTAGCAGTCCAAAATATCCACCACAAAACTCGACACAATCCACAACTCTCTGTACCCAAACGATAGAAAAAAGATCCATCGGCAGACGAGCTTTATGTGCACATAAAAAATTTATAGCAGTCCCTGCAAACGCCAAATTGAATATCAAATCAGCGCGATGAACTCTTAGCCTAAATTTAATGAACTAAAGTACCAACGTGTGCCGGTCTGGCAGCCATTTTGAGGAACGACTTGGAAATTTTTGATACTGAATTGTTCCCACAACAGGATTTTGGAATAAATTACGAGATTTTCGCCAACACCTTGTGTTACGTTATTTATAGGAGAAGATTATGTTTAACAAACGGTGTTCACATAATTGTGATTGTGGAAATTTTAAGCTTTTCTTTAATTAAGCATTTCAAATTATATTAAAGTTATTTTTAGACATATTTTGCATTTATTTAAATTAAACAACAAAAAACGTCATCCAAAATGTTTAGTATTCTTATCTCATACTACCTGACCCGCGCAACTTCGTCTGCTTCACATAATCGAATAATCACCATTTCTGCAACATTTTCATTGATGCTCCACTTCTATTAGTCGTAGCGTGATGTTATATAGCTCATAGCCTTCCTCGATAAATGGCCTATCCAACACCAAAATAATTTTTCAATTCGAACTAGTAGTTCCTGAGATTAGCACGTTTAACCAAACAAATAAACTCTTCAGCTTTATAATATTAGTATAGATGTACTCTATCACTTAAAGACATAGTTACCAAGAAGTTAAAATGTTAGTCGGACTAGAAATGTGTATGCAAGCAGGCAAACAATTTTGTGACATTCTATGATAGCAACACGTTTAATACATATCCACTTGTAAAATAGGTGATTTGGGTACGAGACTTATGATTTTAGTTTATAAATATATACAAAAGCAGTGATAGTCTGGTAGAAGATTATTGGACTGCCACGCAAGCTGTACCTAGTACGATACTAAGGCATGCACTTCTGACTTTTCCATATGTGCAAAAATAAATAATTAATTATCGCTAGCTTTAACAGTGAAGAAATACATCGCGAAGAATCCTGCATGTTTAAGATACATCTCGAAGATACGTGAAGTCTACCAACCCGTACTAGGCCAGTGTGGTGGCCTAATCGTTCTTACGCTGAAGAGGGCTGAGAGGCTGATATTATAGGGATATAGAGAATAAGCGCAATATTTGATATCCCTCTTGCAACATTATGTTCTTTTGTAACAATCTCATAAAATAGATTTTGCAACAAATAAACAACTAAAAGTTCTAGCGTTAAATAATAAACTGTATTTCTTACAGGCAGAGTTAATAAGAATTATAATATTAAAGGACGGACAGCGCCATTATCTTGCACAGCAGCTGTGTACTGAGATCACTAATTTGTTAGCTTAGTGTGGATGTCTCTCGACAACATTTTATAAGCAATATAGGTTAGGTTAGTTAATACTGATATCTTCTTTTTTGCTAGAAAACACATCTCTTGCCTACATATTGAGAGCGCAGTGCAAATATTGAAATTTCTGGACTTAAAAACAACCTACCACAATTGATTATAGTAGATAACAATGTAAAATATGTAATACTAGATTTTGCACGCGGCTCCACTCGTGTAAATGTAGGTTACGTCAATTGTCTCTTGTTCTGGGTGAAAAGTATCTTATATGTCATTTTCTGTACCCTTGACAAAGTGTATGCAAAATTTCTTGATGATTAGTCGAGTAGTTAAGGCGTGAAAGCGTAACAAATAAAAAAACGCACTTTCGCATTTATAATATACTACAATTTTAATGCTCGTTCCTCTCTTTGCCAGTTGGTCTGCAGGGTCATTGCCAGAAGAGTTACTGTGACCGCGTATCCACTGCAACGTTACCCGATTTTTTGTTGCAATCCTTTGCAGCTCACGGTGACACTCCAGGATGAGTGCACTGTTAAAGCAGTTGCTTTTCAGAGCTTGTAGTACCGCGGCACTATCCGAGATAATGCGTATCGACTTATTGCTTATACCCCTTGATGTAACCGCTGTTGTAACCCGGGTGATTCCGACACATTCTGCCTGGAAGATAGTGTTGAGGTTTCCCAGGGTGGTTGAGTAATTGATGTTTAGGCCGTGGGAGAAGACTCTGACTCCTGTTCCTGATTTTGTTTTAGATCCATCCGTGTATATTCTCACTTCATGTATACCAGAGCTATCTTTAAATTCTTCATGAAGTTAGATGTGGTATATCTTGTCAAAAACAAAAGTTTTTGGGATGATATCACATGTCGTCGCTATCATTGGAATTTCGTTGTATACTAACTCTTTTAGGCACGCATGAGTTATTCTATTGTTCCGTTTCCAGAGCCCTACCTTTTCAAGCCGTATGGCACTTATGACTGCTTCCTACTATATGATAAGGTGTAGAGATCTGAGGTTTAGTATGGCCTCCAGCGAAGCCGTGGGGTTTGTTCTCATACAGCCTGTTGTCGCCAGGCAGGCGAGTCGCCCCTTCGGGGATATACAATCATAAGTCTATACATACATATATGTGCGAATGATTACTTTTGATATAGCAAAACAAGTAATTCTTTCTTATGAGTAAGAAACATCGGTCCTGGGTGGTGCAAAATAGCAACATTTATGTAGACAAATCAACAGTGCCTGGTACCATTTTGTTAGAAGTAATCCAGCAAACGTACGAAACATACCAGTGATATTTGGACTATTTAATGTTATGTGCATGAAATCGTCCATGCTGGCTCTATAATTGACATAAGAATTGTCGAGTACAAATTAGTGGTAACTATACCGGGGTTCACGGGTTCGATCTATTCGTTTTCGTGCTTTAGAATATTCTTAATACTCAAAATAAGAATGAAATATCAACTAAAGTAAAAATGGTAGTTTAAACGGTACGAAATAATTCAACGAGATTCAAAACAGACATTTTTATGGCTCAAAGAATACGAGTTAAGACTGCAAAGTGCAACTAATTCTTATACTTAAGACGGGAGTTGGCAAGGTTCCTCACGGGCGGTTATCACTAAAACCAAGTTTAATGAATCTTAATATCAGTAAAGGGAATATTTCAAGACGTTAGAGCTTTCGCACTTAATGTAGCGTCACAAGATAAACGGTACGATTATAGCACGGCGATCGCGAGATACGCGCGAATTTATGACCCGTTAACCCTTCAAAAATAACATGCAAAAATTTCATATTTCTCAAACGTATTTTTAACGTTCCATTTTTGAAACGCCCTTTAGATTAGACAACATTAGTTGAGGATTTAAATTAAAATTATCGCTCAAATGTTTTCACTTCATTAATTCAGTTAATTAAGACTCCCGTGTTTAGCTATGAAAAATAATTGCGAAATATTTCATTTGTCTTTTTCACTGTGTGCTTTTTTTCGCTTAATTTTCTTTAGGTAAAAGTAATAATTTATACAGGTTGGGTTTATATTTTCTGCTGCGTTAAACTGTTTATGTGCAGCTGCTATTTCTAAAGTGTAAATAAACTGTGGTGATATAAAAATTATAGTGAAATAGTGTAAACTACTAAACTAAACTTTTTACATATGCACATACATAACAATTTAATCATTAGTCAATAGTTGCGACTATTGCGTAATGATTACGGGCATGCAATCAAAGGCACATGGTGCCGTCAAATAAAAACCCATTATAATTCATTTTTGTAACTATCGTAAGATGTTATCAAGTCATAGTGATATTCATCATTATTATTATTATTGTATTTGTTTTATATTTAGTCTCCCTTTTATTTCAAAGGGCTAAAAAACGCTTCAGAATAATAAACAGAAACAACCAAAATATTTCATCATTTATTAGGGACTTTGTGCGTTAAACAAAAAAGCGACTTTCGTTGTATTTAGAATCGAATCATTAAATGATTCAAGTTAATATACATTCTGTTTGAACACAACGTCTCTCATTATCTCGACATGCATTAACATTGTACCGGCATCATCAGGGTTAATTCCACTTTCACAGAATCTGGTGAAATGTATGTAATAAACTGAGCTTACGACCCAACACTGCGGGCTGTGTGAAGCACAATTCCAAAATAATATGAAATTATTATCATTTCGCCTCTATTTCAGACGCTTCTGTTTGAATTTCACGAGACAGTAAACATGTACGAACGCTCAATTTTCTTCCCTATTTCTAAAAAGATAAGGCGTATTTGCTATTGTAGTCGGAATTGGATTATAAAAAAATAAGGACACGTCTTTTTGATCAACGATTCCTACGATCTTAACCAACCGTGGTATTGTTGTGATTATTGTGATATCTTTTGTTTATCACTTTACAATTTACTGAAATCCTTTTGAAAAATAAATGTATTATATAAATCCCACGCTAGCTGTAGAATGTGTTTGTTCACGTTTCTGAGCTAGAAATATAATATTATTTGATTGTACCTATTCTATTACTTTAACGTGAGTGTTACATATTGAAATAAAGTTTTGCTGTCGTATTTTATTTGATACTTTCCATTTACACTTATCACGAGGCAACTGAGGTATAACATCTCAATGTTTGAAATTGAATTTTATCTTATAAATTATTTTATATACTGCTATATGGTATTCTGGCTGAGCTTAAAGTACAGGCCTTAAGTATATAAAAGGTACAGCGAGGTTCAAATCTGGCAAAGCCTATTCTGCGCTTTGCGACAAAGTTCTAACATTTAATGTTATCTTCATTAAATGAATAATTTCCAGCGTAACTTTAGGAATACCTGTGTTGTAAACAGGACAAACAGTGGTATTATCTCGGTGACCGGTAGAGGAGCATTAGCTGGTCTAGAGGCGTGAGTGTCAATCCCGATAGTAACGCTGATCAATTAATTAGCGACAGCTATTCACATACATATTTGGTACAAAATTCGCAGAAGTTGTATTTTAAAATTATACTATGTTGAAATTTGTGACGAGACCGGCGAACAAGACAATAAACTATTTAAATCTTCCACCCCTTTAATTAAGGCCCCTTTTGTGGTCATTAATATTATCACAAGATCATAAATCTTGTATTATTCACTAGCAAAGCATCAGCGAAGCCAGACACTGTAAGTAGTATATTCACCTTGAGTACGAAATAAATTTATTATGAGCCCCAAATCTAACATTACAATTTTTCTGCATATATTTGGTTAAAAGGCAACGTGATGTCTGACTATTTTAAGTCAACTAAAAGACCTAAAGTGTTTAAACATCCCGTAGTTTTTAAGAGTACGACTAAACAAAGGCCTATTATTTAAAGTTGGTAAACTGTTAGTAAACATTATTAAAATTTAATAACCTTAAAGAAACTTTATCTCAATACTGTTATCAAATCTGAATTTATGTTAGGTAGTAAGAATGGTATCTCTAGTTGAAAAGCTTTTAATATCGGTTTCAGAAAAGTTGAATCTGATTGTGGTCGAAACTAGGCCTTGGCTTTTAAATTGTAACAACGTGACACGACAAATTGAGAGCTGTTGACCTAAAAGTCGACCTTACAAACTTTGATAGATATAAAATGGCTATCCTCACTATCCAAACAGAATGCAGTCAGAGGAACTGTTGCCAGCCGACGTCGCGCCTGCACAAGAGTGCGTCATCGCAACACTCACACTTTTGTTGCCTGCCACTTGACCCACATCCTCTCTACGTGTCTCCTGTAACAGGAAGCCTGCCCCCACCCCACGCTACATCCACTAACCACCACACTAATGTAGACTCTCCACCCTCGCCGCAAGACTCAAACTTGCTTGAACACATACCCGACTCAAAGGCGACTCCCCACGCAATTTAACACTTTGTTTTTCCTTCAAACATGGCAGAATATTCAATGTCGACGGAAAATGAGTTGGATGTTGCTATTTAGCGATTTGCCACTCACCCGCTCAAGTAATAAGTTTCATATTCAAACGGCAAGGCGGTACTTTCTAATGAATTTTTTATCCAGTTTCGGCCTACACTAGCTGCAATAATACATGTAATCCAAGCCTTACAGCCAACGCGATCTGTATATTTACAAACGTAATAATTTAAAATTTATAAAAGGGTTACAGCTGAACCAATTTTTTTATTTGCAAAGTTGGATGAAAGCGAATCCTGGTAACAAATATCATTTTAAAACACTTCTTTTTTTATACCGGCCATGTCACACACAAATAATACACATTCTAATGAACTAGTGCACTTGATATTGATTTACCTTTACGCAAATGTTACATATTGAATGAAACTACTTTATACTGAATATATCGCAGCGTATTTTAAAATCCCTTGACCGAAATGTCATAGAAAGTGAGAAAATAAATTTAAATAGTTTGAAGAAATATTATTATAGTATTGATTTTGGTAAACTTGAATAATTATATTATATCTATCTAAGATACTAGATTGTATGAATAATAATTATATAGTTTACATATATCGGATTTAAAGATTCGCTTGTTACTCCCACTTCGTGCTGCTTAAGAAATTAAAAATAATAAAATCGGTGAATGTAATTTTATTTTATTAATGAGTAAAGTTTCGACAGACAACAAGTAGCCGTTTCATTTAAGATAAACTTCATACATTTCGCATAAAGACATGTCAGATATTGTACGCCTTCCTTAATAACTTGTGTTAGCGTGATTTGCCTACTGGAGCAAATCTTTAAAGGTATATAAAATCGCTTTTACCTGTTTCCATCCCTATTCTTTTATACGTAATCAAAACTTTACGGCGATTTTATACGTATCGGAAAGGGTCCATATCAAATAAAATGGGGGCTTTAAGGCTGGCAACTTCTGTGCGAATTTGTTGTGCGTCGAATCAGTTAATGTTGCCAACTTTTAATTGGTTTAATA
This sequence comes from Catocala fraxini, assembly GCA_930367265.1. Lineage (NCBI taxonomy): Eukaryota > Metazoa > Arthropoda > Insecta > Lepidoptera > Erebidae > Catocala > Catocala fraxini. Next base: position 15,668,296 of record OV884041.1, read on the forward strand.
ATTCGCGTTTTCTGATCTCTGTAGGTATAAACTGTTAACTTTTTCAATTACCGTTAGTGAAGTTACGAATGCTATGATTGACGGTAACCGGCTTAGTCGATGTTTCAATTAATTAACGTTTATCATTTATGTTTTAATTGAAATATTCTTTTTTGGATTTAGAGTTTGTTGGAGTGCACTCGGACATTTTACATTAAAATATATTTATAAAATACAATACAAATACATCGGTCACCAGCTTCAACACACTCTTACCAGCCAACTTCAACAAAGCTATAGAATCTCTTAATAGCAGTGTTAGTTCTGTTATCTCCCGTTGTGGCGCTAGTATATTCGTTGTAAGAGAATTCAGTCAACAAACATATTATCACAACATCGTGAAACATTTGCAAACAAAGGCAAATCCTTAGTGAAATGGAGGAAAAACGAACAAATGTAAAAATAGTTGTTTCTCGACGCGCAACTAAGGCATGTAATCCCGTTCTTATACCCAATTTATATGAAAAACGACATCGATTGAAACAAAGAACTAAGCCTTGTGACCTTACTAACTCAACCGTCAGTTTCGGTACATTTTATATTATTTTTAGACGTATTATATAGACCGTTACAAACATATGCTATCTCGTTTTGATTGTATTAAGTATTCTAGAAATATCAAAAATGAAATAAATTTGAATTATTTTTATTTAAGCATAGCATTTCTCAATTTATTATTATAATTACACTTTGCCGATTGTAAATAATTGACAACAGAAAGAGGTGGTTCAAATAACATATTTAACTTCATACATCGTAAAAATTCTCGGCTAGAAATCTTACGCAGATTTCAACATCAAGGAGAACAAAAATCAACTATGGAAAAATCTATGCTTAAAGAAGACAGAGTTATTAAATTAATTTACTAAATAATTTTTCTATCGTATTCTACATATAATTACAAACGCAGAATAGTATAAAATTTAATTAGACTCCATAATGTTAGTATAAATTAACTCATTCACCATCGCTCCGGCGCCAACATCCAGACGTGGTACTTTTCTCATTATGTCTCTATATTGTAAAGCCGACAAATTAATATTTTTCTCATACAAGCTAATATTACGGATAAGAAAGAAGACCGAACATTTACTTGCTTAAATTTTTCTTAATAGCGACGATTGCCCGACATCAATTCTTTTTTTTATTTTCAACATGGAAAGGGCAGGTTGGATTGGTAGGAGACCTTTACTATACGAAATAGTTTATGGTGACTAGTCAGACGTAGGGCGTTACATTGTTACAAAAGTAGATCTTTGTAACTTTTACTAAAATCAATAAAAACTAAGACGTTTTACTAAGTGGCATATTTTTCTACTACTTAGTTACGTAAGTGTAGTCAGAACTGTTTGTAAACTGTACCACTGCTGGGCTTACTCGCAGTATTAGAAAATTTAGGCCACAATCCACTACATCGGTCTAGAGTTGGCGTTACACATCTTCGAGAATATTATTGTTGACACTTTAACTGCCTCCATGGCGCAGCGGTAGCGAATGCGACTGCTGTGCATGAGGTCTTGGGTTCGAATCTCGGATCGGGCCAACAAAAAGATATTGGGTTTTTCTGTTTATAAATCTCAATACGAGCCCGGAGTTAGTAAGTTGGCGGTGTTAGACACCCCCGTGCCTCGGAAAGCATGTAAAGCCGTCGGTCCTGCGCCTGATCTCTCTCCAGTCGTGTCGGATCACCGTCCCGTCGGATCATGAGGGTTAGGGAACAGAGAGTGCACTTGTGTTTGTGCACATAGTTGTGCACAATAGTATCTCCTGCGCAGAGGGCCAGTCTCTGTTAAGATTGGCCGCAGTGGCCGAAATTCGGTCTGGAGGACATTATTACATTATTATGTTGACACTCAGATGCCGTTTTTCCTAGGGTGCTTTTAATACTATGAATGTATTAAGTTAGACTTCATCTATTATAACAGTAAACCATGTATGTAGAGTATTCGCATAGGTAACGTTTTTAAATAAATCTTAACTATTATAAGCTGGCGTCTGACAGGTAATGGGGAAAAGGCAGAGAGAGGATATGCTGTGGAATAATATTGACTTAACGGAATAGTAAATAAATAATGTATTTTTAAGAATTTATAATATCACATATATAATGACGTAGTGTTATCTGTGTGCATATAATGCCAATTACTAAAATTAAAAAGAAACACTAAAAGTCAACAGAATTATTATAACTTTCGGAAAACAAGACTACGTTTCAATGTCCAAATACAACCATATCGTATCCTAAATTACAAATTCTAATGATAACAAAACCCTTTGTCAATTAAGAGTAACCCGGTCCTCGGGGCAAACTTACTAAAATACATTATAACGAATACTCCGAAGTCTAAGTAATAAAATACTCTACCCTATTATTTCAGTTTTCTGGTCACTAGTTGGAACACACATGGAAGAGATTTATCAACTAACTTTGCTAGTGAGGCTCTTTTGTTGGTCTAAATTAAACCGTAATTAGTTAGGCCGGCCTGGTGATTAATGTCGGTTTTTACGGGTTACGGGTTTACGGGAACGGCTAATGTTATCATCCACGCGACCGAACCCCTAATGACTGCTGCAACATGTGGGACCTTTGATTTGTAAGATGCGTTTTACTGCCCTTGGTTGATATCTGGCAGAGGGAGAAACAGTGTATTATGTAAAGTAACACGTATTAGGCCCAATCATTTTAGCTACGGCCAGTAAATTTCCATATATAGTAAAATATGTGTAAAAATTAATTGTCCGTCGCTAAAACGACTCAGTTATTTAATATTGGAAATAGGTCTTAATCCGTCAAGTCTTAGAATACTAGGCCTAAATAAAATCTGTTGTGTCTGGTCACCGGTGTGCCACTGTGACTCAATACGTTACAGAAACAGACAAAACCTACTATTTTGTTAATAATGTTCTACAAAATCTCGTGTCGAGTTAAAGATGGCAATACAGATTTGACTTAATCGTCGGATACTTATATTATTTACATTAAAGCACTGCATAAAGAGAGCGTGCATACAATGGATTGATCTAATATACCAGATGTCTAACTATTAAAAATAAACGATAATTTATACGTTTTATATATCAGCGCGTGATAGCGAGAGCGGGGGCTACGTACGTACCTCAGCAAATAGCTGTGGCCCCTTGTATAATTTGACTAACCGTCACAAGGTTATTACCCCGAATGACCGATCGGGACCGACATCGTTCAATAACAAACCATTCGCGAAATTAAACTGTCAGCTGTTGTGTCGGTTTGTTTACTGTTTGTTATCAACTAATAGACGGTATTACTGTTTGACTTTTCGTTGATACATTATGGTCTGAATGAAATATAAAACGATTGTTATTGGTGCGTGATAAAGTGTTTAAATAAAGTTACATTTGATTGTTTATACATACATACGGTGCCTGGTGGTACACAATCACTTTTGGCTGCCATCACTTGCAATGCGAAAAGTTAACAATCGCGCATTGCAGATCCCAAGAAAAAGGATCATTAATAAATTAATACTCTGTTTTTGAATAAAAAGACAGCGCTCGCACTAGCATTAATTGCTATGCCGAGGGAGATTTTATAAACACTCACACAACGAACTCCTAGATTTGGCACAACTATTTGAGAATCACACAAATGTATGTCCTGTGTGGGGATAGAGCCCGTAATACTCGGCGCCGTGGCAGCGACGAGACAACCACTTAAACCATTACGTCACCTGTGTAGTCAATTACATACTTTGTTCAATATTAGTCCATAAACACTGTAATACGTGTATTATATCATATCAAACTAATTCTGTAGTACCAAGTGTCTGAATGTTCCTCAGCTTTCCTTAGTTAAAGCCATGACTGACCGCAGCAGATTCCAAAGCTGTGAGTTGAAGAGTTGCAGCTATGTACTAGCTGGCATTACGAATAAGCTGGCTCGCCCAAGAAAGAACCCATCTTACTTTTATAGGAAACCGACTTAAGAGTAGCAATATTGTGACCACGTTAAGGCAAGTGAGTAAGAGTTCCGGTAGCACAAATAAAACTGCCTGTCCTATACCTTTCATCTTATCTTTTATTCCTTTTCGTAGAAGTTGTCGATATACGAATGACTTTATTGAGATTGTAAGCGATTATAGGCTATGTTAAACTCTTACTTACTATAAGGCAAACTGTAAACTACAAAATGTCCAGTGAATCACTACGATAAATTTTGCAACTTTTAAATATCTCACACGCCCATACATAGACCGTTATCATCCTACAAGGTTAGTAAAAAAATATTTGTACAAGGAAGAACTCTTCTACTATCCCTGCGATCTCGATATTATAATAATGATACTGAGATCGCTATTCAAACTGTTTTGACATAGATTATTTCTAAAAAAATACGTACCTATATATTAGTACTACGTAAATCCTATAATATTTCTGTCTTTCATACACGTAAATCCTGTTATAAAATATTATTTACAATATTTTAATCCCAAACCAGCTTTATCTATTCAACATCTTAATCCTTAAGAGAGAGATACAAGACCAAAATAAATTTACATACCTTAAAATGAAGCACTACATAATCGTAGACGTTGACGTGGCGTAGAGAACGTCGTAGACATTTGTAGAGACACGTAGACATTCGTAGAGGCGGCGTAGCATCAATGTTCATCGCATTTTATTTATTCACCAACTACTTCCAGCAACTTTAGCTCTAGTTGAACATTCGCAAGTCAGCTCAGAGTTTTTTACCTGACTGAATTTTTACTAAGACTATCTTAACTTCAAGGTACTTTTTCGTAAATGGTACCTTTGAACTTTAATTCAAAGTCTAACTAACAGCGGTCTTATATCCAAAAAGTATACTTAACGATGTGCATGATACTATCTATAAGACAATTATCTTATTGATTACGACAATCACGTGTTTACGACTGTTACGAAAATCTAACTAGGACTATAGAGAATAGATGGCAATATATGTTAAATTTGTACGTTGTATTATTTAAGTTAGTTACTTAAATAATACAACGTACGAATTCAACAACGGCGGTGGCTACAATCTTACAATCATTCATCACCACATTTGCAATACATAAAACCCCAGGACCGTGACATATGTTTTTATAAGAATATGCTCTAAACGTTTACTCTACATTACAAAAGACGTATAACGTATAATAATATGACTTACTGTCCTGGTATACCAGTAGTAGTCTTTTGTTCTACAATAAATCCATGTCCATACAATGTAATTGAAAATTAAAATTTCCTTTAATAGAGTTCAGGTCATTAGCAGCACGTGAGCGGACTAGTATACAGGGTGTTTATTAAGCGATACAATCTCCGGTGTGTTATGAATATTCAACAGCGTAACGCCCCACACTGTATGTTGTGTGTACTTTTTAAATGTGCCACATTTTGTGTGTGTACTTTTTTAATTGGAGTGATATTGGCGTTGCTGGACGAACTATAGTATCGAATGTTATAAAGAGTCACTAGTTCTGTAGAGTTTTATGTGTAGCAGCCTTGTACATATGTAGTAATGATGGACGAACTAAGGAGCCGCGCAACCAATTAACTCAGCCATCATGCAGATTTAAATATTTCTGCATAAAATACGGTAATAGTGCAGCTCTACTATTTTTATAAACCGTATAGTAAATGCGCTGTTTAGAGAAGTATAGTATATGTAAAACCAGCGTAAGAGACTAACATTGATACTGCGTTTTGCCTGGTAAGTAAGAATGCCAGCATTTCACAAACCTTTCTGAGAAGGAATTAAAGATGGGATTAATGGAAGTTCAACGTGAAGTGTGGGCAACTCGCGAGTGGTTCTTTTTATTAATCTAGTGATAGAACCGTAAGAGCTGCTGTTCCTAATCGTATAAAGCTATCACATCAATTAGTATAACGATTATTTATAAGGCAACTCAAATCTGTACTTGTTAATCAACCATAGACTCAACAATATTATGTATTATGATTGTGGTACCTGACCTAAAGCTTAAAAATACGGGTATGATTTAGATTTATTTATTGATTGGATCTTATTTTAGTCATGCTGTTTCAGTTATAATAATAATAATAATAATAATTGACTGTACCATTCTCACTGACAGGACCATCCAACTATAATAGACCGGACATAACATTAGTAGATAAACTTAATCAAATTACTTATCTTATAGATATCGCAATTTCTAACACGCATAATTTGCAAAAAACAATTAGTGAAAAATAAGTAAATATTCAGAACTAAAAGAAGAAGTGACAAGAATATGGAGGCAGGACAAAGTTTATGTGGTACCCATTGTTCTTTCTTCCACCGGTATCATTTCTACATTTTACTTGGTTTCGGCCCGTAAATGTAGTTACAACCAGCCACGAGCTAAGAAAAAAAAAGAAAACAAGAAAGTAATAATAATATTTTTAAATATGTATAGTTATTATATTTATATTTAAAAATGTAATCATTAGAAAAAAAGAGTAATAAAGAGAATAATAATGAAACACCATCTAACCAAAACTAAGCAGAGCTTGTACTATGAGTACTAGACAATGGATAAACATACATATATCCTTTTTTTTGTAAATACGTACATGTTATTATATACATAAGTTATAGTTATTATATCATAACTTTAAAAAAACACTTAACTTAAATAAAAGAGTCAATTTTTAAACCTTACCTGTTTTAAGTATTTTAAAATAGGTCTGGCGAGAAATATGCGACGCAGTCAGCAGTATTTCGCTTTTATATACCTACTAGTTGTCCCGAAAGACGTTGTCCTGAACAAACTGAAAAATAAAAAAATACAAATCTTAACCATTCTCGAATCCATTTGAACACACACAAAAAATTTCATCAAAATCGGTCCAGCCGTTTAGGAGAGGTTTAATTACAAAACACACGAATAGAAGATTTATATACATAAAGATATAAATTATTACTTGCTTCACTGGCAAGAAAAATAACCGAAAACATATCCCGCAGTGAGTATAGAAGCGGGATTGATTGCCATATACATATACACAATTTTTAGAATACTTTCGAACGGTATGCTTGTTGGCTACCATTATTTATATCCTTGCTCATTTTATCTATACTAACATTATAAAGCTGAAGAGTTTGTTTGTTTGGTTGAACGTACTAATCTCAGAAACTACTGGTTCGAATTGAACAATTATTTTATTGTTAGTTAGCTCATTTATTGAGGAAGATTATATATATAACATCACGCTACGACCTACGGGGGCGGCGCAGTAATCATAAACGCGGGTAAAACCGCGGGCACATCTAGTTTAAAGTATAAAAGCCAATAACTAGTTATGACGTCTCGAATTCGACTGCAGCGTTCTCAGCTATCTACTTGCCTCGTCTATGAGTGAAATCGCAGTAGTTAAATGATTCTAACTAGAGAGTGAAAAACTAGACGGATATACGTATGGCAATTTATTTTCTCTGTATATCTGTTATCAGGAACAAGTGTACGTCTGTATTGATATACAAGTGTAATAACTTTTAAACTTTCGCGTTGCATGATAGACATATATAATATGTAACGGATATTATCGCGATTATGGATAGACAAATAAAAACACACGAAAAGTGAGGGTGGATCAAAATTCTTCTGCCTCACAAACGGTAACATGACGTCGCTGCACCAGTCAGCGTGTGACCACGGTCGGTGTTACCTGGTCCAAACGTCAAACATTAAAAGGCAAACGTGTATGATCGCGTTAATACTCGCAACGTATTATATAAATATACAAGTGTGTATATTTTTATACAGTAATTTGATTGATCACAATAACCGCATGATTAATGGCAACCACTTTTGGCTACTTACATAACCATGATATATACAAACCTTTAACGTAGATTGGCAGATAATTGGCAAATTAAGTATCCTCGGCTGTTGATTGATTGGTGTAATTAAGCATTTCATTTGTAATCATTAACAGTCCTTAACAACCCACTATTGATCATTGGACACACCCAAGGGAGACTATGCTATGTCAGCGGTAATAATCGTCACATTAAATAAAGTTCATAATAATGAATGGAAAGTGAATACATTCGTCTCCTTTAACTTGGTAACTCCCTACACCTGCCGTATGAACAGGTATGCAATGTTAAATATATGTAGCAGTTGAAACGTTGGCAGTCCAAAATAAATCAGGAGGCATACTTAATTATACCTTGCCTTGTCAAGTTTCATTTCATTCAGAAAATATAGGCATTGCTTGACACAAATATCATTAACGACATGAGGAACCTACCAGTCTTCTTAAAGTTGGTAACTCTCTACAATTGTTTTAAAAAAGTTAGCAATACCAAAAACAAATTCCTGTTTAACTTGTATAGCCTACAAGATTTTGCCTGCGGCTTTGCTTGCTTAAATGTAGGTTAGGTTAGTAACAGAATTTTCCTCGTATGAAAGTATATGTCCTTTTCTGTCGCCCTGACAGCATGTATATGCAATTTCATGATGATCGGTCGATTATACAAAGCGTGAAAGCGCAATAAACAAACAAACAAACTCACATTCGCATTTATAATATTAGATAAAATAGATAGAATACCTAAGTCATCATGTTTATAATTGAAAACTGTAACATTAGTTACCACACAACACTACTATTAACAAGACATTTTCCAACTAAGCAGCTAGAACTATCTTTTCAAATTATTTCCCCATCCAACTGGCTATAAAATATAACAGACACATACGAGTGTCAAACGTTGCAGCTCAAGTGACACAAGGCAGGCTGCACTTTCACTAATAGATCCTATTCATTATAGCAGCCGTTGTACGAGTGTGATCGTCCGCAGCCGTCGTAATGTCGGTCTTATTTGACTTGCCATTTACTTTGTTGAGTTATGAGTGGCAAGACATATTTAGTTTATATTAAAAATATTAAGCTATTCCTGACAAATATACCATGTTCTTTATATGACAAATATGAATAAGGATGTTGTTTAATACTGCACATGTTGCGCATCGGGCAACTGGTCGTTTCGGCGATGTCACCGCGCTGAGTGTTGTGAATGTGAATACCCTCCGGTAAAAATACTTGATTAATCCACTTTTTTTTTGAGTCTTTGTCATTGTTTTTTCATTTTGTCAGCCGTGGTAGAGGACTTACTTAATCCGTATTGCAGTAGTGAGAGAAGATGTTAAAAAAAAAGTGGTTGTAGAGATTATTTAATTGGTCCATAGATGGAAACGTGACTCTTAATAGTTCGGTCACGAGTTCAATATCTAGAACATACTATTATTAGAATTACTTATCAGGAATTTTCCAGAAGTAGCGTAATTCGGAAACTATCTTATAGAGAATAATATACCTACCTTTATTGTGTGAATTTGGTACACCTCAATCTAACCTTTTGGGCAATATGGATGTGATGTATATGTATGGATGATATAGACATATATCATATCACCGTACCACTCGACAACGAAGCAGGGTTCATCCATATCACCTGGAAGCGTTCAAATCCAAGACGGTACGCTTTCAGCGATCATTTCTCCCACGTACGAGCAAGCTCTGGGATGAACTGCCTGCTTCGGTGTTTCCCGAGCGCTATGATATGTCCTTCTCCAAACGAGGTTTAAAGAGAGTTCTTCTTTCATGGTAGGCAGCGGCTTTACTGGGTCCTGACATTACTGAAGTACATGAGCAACGGTTACCACTTTCCATCAGGTAGGCCAGCTCATCTGCTACCAAGGGCAATAAAAAAAAAAAGAAGACGGAGCTCACTTTGTTTGACGTGGCTATCAGAATATTCTTAGAGAACACCTATAAATAACACACTCAACCAAGAGATAACAGAAAATCTGAAAGTTTATTTTGAGTTCTTAAACTTTATAGTGAGAAATATGTGAGCCAGTGAGCAATATTTTGTTTATTGAAATTAAACTGCTATATACGGATTTTATCGCGTTGTTTATTTGACACTTTATTTGTTTAATACAAGTATATGTTCAAGTATAATATACTTGCACAGGAAGCCGATAACCACCTACAATACTTCAGTATAGTGTGTAACGGACTTAATATGTATTAAATTATTTTGATTATTGTATCCCCAAGAACACGGCATAACGGTCCTTAACGGTCCAGCTTCTAATTGTAAAATTACCAGATGCCTCGTATCTGTGCTCTTTGACCGCACGCGAGCTTTTATTACTGATTTTGTGGTCTGACTCATCATCATTCATCGTTGTATTGATTAAACCGGCGTCCTATACATAAACTATCACAAGGTTCTCTGAGTAAATATGAATATATAGGTATATAAAATAATAAATCGTAACGGCAGTGACGACTCTAAACCTATGACCCATAGTTGGTAATAGAGTTGTCCTTAATTGGGTAAAACCAAAACATAACGGTAAAGTTACAAAGTTTATAAAAATACTATTATTACCAGTATAATAATGTTTTCTGCTAGCGTAAACGCCATTAGGTTTATGAGGTGGGCGTTAACCGGCGCGACGATTATCGAACCAATGTAATAATTTAATTATTAGTTTCGAATTAATGTTTATGTCATAAATACAACACAGGTTTTACAAATACATTGTGTTAATTAACTATTAAATTTAATGATAGGAATTTAATTTTACCTACTAATTTTTGCGCGTGGCTTCGCCCGCTTGTTTTCCACAGGAATGCTATATAAAAGGAACAAATAAGATAGTCCAAGGTACAGTGTGAAGTATGAATTATAACTTTTACCGTAACCTTCTATCTGTGTCAGGTTTTATCCAAATCCGTTTATCGATTTATTCGATTTCACAAGCGAATGCGCGAAAAACTTCTACAATATAAGTTAGAGAAAATACTTATCGTCGAATTTTAATCTATTATTTTATGGAAGGATCCTATTTCCTATCGATGTTTTACCTGACCGGAATGGTTTAATTTACTTATTTATTTTACTCAATACAACTATCATTACAGGACTAGCCTAATACAGTAGTGTAGCTATCTTATATATAAGTACGGTTATATTTATGAATATTGTATTATTATACCTATACCTACTAAATACTTACTATAACAAATTACAAACAATGCTACCTTTCTGCATTCACTCAGAGCACAACAGAATATGTCTGTTTCCTTAGCTATAAGGTTTAGAGTGTGAACGGCACGCGTCAGTTGTGCCTCTCCAAACAGGTTGGTACGCTCTCGCGGCTCGACCAGTAGGGTCGGTTTTCGGCGTCACCACACATACCTATCTAGTATATTTTTATAGTCGAAGTAGGCCGCGTCAGTCTATCCTCCACAGTCTACTATCGGCACTATCTGAGTCATATAACATAGAAGGTTACTCACACAGCTTCTAGCTGGTCGGCACCCGTGCTGGGCGTCTGAAAGTTGTGCGCTTACCTGCTGATATATTTTCTTATGGATAGCAAACACTTTAGTAGGAGTCGAGGGTACTGCCACCAGACTGTTCTCATATACCTACTCTCCCGAGCGTCCTTTAGGTACTGGTACAACCCTGGTAAATTTCCATTCCTTTGGAAACACACTTACTTTCAGGCATTTATTATATAAATCTATAAGCAGCATAGCTAATATGATTATTTATTTCATAATGTTTGGCTGTTTTAATTATAATATTTTTTTATAATTTTTTATTGTGCTCAATATGGCGTCGCTCATAAATAACAAAAACATAATGTAACCAATATTTCTACGTAGCCGAAACAAATTTTAACTGTAGATATTTGTATATATAGACTAGGTTTAAAACTTGATCTAGATAGTAAAAACAGATTTAGTTACATAACATTTACTGACTTATCTAGCTCAAAACGCTCCTCGTCCGACCACCGATATATTTTAAAATTTACATTTGTGCCTAGTAACCACTCATAACAATGTAAGCAAGCCTCCAAGGGGAAAGTCCTTGAAACCAATCTGTTGTTCATTCAAACTTTGAAATAACTATTGTACTACAATAACAGTAATATTCATGTAACTATATAATTTCTGGCCAAGGAGTTGTATATCTTAATATACGAAAAGATTTTTAGATTTTTAGGATTAAGGATTAATAACAATTTAATAATCCTTTGTTTATTACGGTACAATAAATTAAAGTTGTTATATTTAAATATTGTAAGTAATATAAATGCCTATAAAGTTAAAGGCAGTTTCGTATGAGGCACTAAGGTAAAGATTTTTAATAATACTTAATAAACCAACATGCCATTTGGCCATCTATAAATTTAGGTGGCATTCGATAAGATGCGAGCCTATTCCCGTAGCGGGCACAGTTCCAGACTGTAGCTACTCTGAATTTCTTGACAGAAACCTTGTTTGACCTGATAATCGAAACCGAGACATCACACACAGCAGACGCATTTATACTGCAGCGCCACCGAGGCAATCAAACATGACTACAAATAAGAGGCAACCTCTAGCTGAGATTATATTTATCTGCACTTTCACCTAGAATTTTGCTTACCTGGAAATAACCCGTTTAAAAAGTACCTCCGGCCTCTACATAGAAGCTTGCAGTCAAAAAACCTAAATTTTTATAGTGAGAATTTCAAGGCTCCTTAAGAAGACGGTGATCTGCCCCCAGGGCAGCCATTTAAAGGCTTGATACCAGTAACCCTGCTGTGCTCAAAAGCTCTCAGAACCAGTCATCATAATTCAGACCACATGCTATTTTTGCTACCTAGATAGAATCAAAGACAAAGACAAAATATTGAAGGTAGGTTTATCTGGTATCTTTATTTCATAGAACTAATCGTACATCAACTACGAGATATACAACGAACTAATTTACTCTAGTGAATACGAGACTCAAATGTATAAAATTCGTTTCGACCAATGTGGCTCTTAGATTTTAATTATCGATAAATCTAAAGAGCTTCGAATCGAGTATGAATTTTGTTTAATAAATGAAAAACAGTAAGAGTCTTAAGTAACATTTTAATTAAACGATGTACGTCTTAATTAATGAGCTTGTAAAATAATATCACTCAATTGATCGACCTTTACTATCTTGAATTACACTATACCATCATATTGTTTTATGTTCTGTTAGGTAGATTGGCACGAGGTTAGGCCCACTGGCAAATGTAAAGTACAGAGTTTAAATATCAAATAGACAAAAAGTTATCGCAGGCTGTGTATTAGATAATTACTACACTATTATATGAACGGAACCTTGTTCTATGGTTATCCATAGAACAAGATTCAAGATTAAGGAAGCATTTACTTATGCAAATGCTTCTTAAATCTTTCGTACCTGACCCATTGAGATATGCAAGCTAAATGTTTTTATGATTGCATATCTTCTATCTAAGATAATTTTTAAATTAGGCGATTGTCCCTTAAATTACAATTCCCACACTAAGATTAATACTTGTGTCGTTGGGAACTTTACAAATATTAAAATAACCGAAACAAAGAACACACAGAGTAGGACTAAACATTTGTGGCACACACAAATTTTTGGCCCGTAAGAATTAAACCCACAACACTGCTCACTGGCCACGACGTAAATCAAGTCAAGTCAAAATTCATTTATTCATTTAGGTCCCAAAGTAACACTTATGAACGTCAAAATATATAGGTTAGTGCTTTTACCAAGTTACTGAAGCTACATTTAGGTTAGTTGCTAGGTTCAGGCAAAGGGTAGAGCCTATGATAAGAAACCTGCAAGAAACTCACGGCCACTTTTAAATCGCCAATTAAATATAATTTCAGTATTTTACAACTCATATCAACAAGGTGTTGCAACCATTATACCACTTACACTTTGTGACAATGCAAAGGCAGTCCGTGACTAAATGCGGTTGTGAATTTATAGTTTTCAATAATAATCAAAATGAGAAGCATCATTTAATCACCATGCAATCCGTGCATTATTTTCATATAAGGCTTGGTTCATAATTTGTCATACTTGCAAGATGCTGATTGGTAAGCGTCGCAAACGTTTACCAAATCGCAGTGAATCTCCATCATAACTAGAGAAAAAATGTTATGTTTTCTCCATCAACAGAATTATCAAGGCAGTAGTCACAGTTCCCGAAACATTAATATTAAAGCAGAAAATGTAGGTACAATATTCATTCAATCACATATCAAGGAAGGTAATATCGGACAAGGAAGCTTACGTCACGGAAAATGACGGACCAAAATCCCGGCAGGTGAGTCCCATGGGTGATGAAACATACTTTGTGGTATTACTCAATCAGATCTTCGACAATCAGTGGGAACACGCTGATCAAAACATAGGGCTGGTATTTAGCAATTAAGGCTCTGGAACGCAGAAAAATATTCATATAAAATAATTAGTTTTTTGCACGGTATATTGTTAGAAGTAAATTGCTGAAGCTGCAGAAGATGTAAAACTATATTAAATTGAAACTATGAATACATTAAATGTTCATCATGATCACCTTATGACAGACACATTATATTATAAAAGCAATATATTACCAGGTACATTAAAGCCTGACTCAGATAACGAAGATAACTTTAGGCGAGCGGAGACAGTGACGAAATTCTTTTTGTAGCAACATTGAATATATTTTGTTGAACAGTAGACCTGGATAAATGTTCTCTTTTGTTGTTGATAGTTTAGGGCAGTCTTAATCTTATGCGTCTTTTACTGAAAAGGCAAGATAGATATTCCAGCAACGGCGCAACAGGCCTTTGACGATAGTTTGATCGTGAAGCCTTAAAAAACTGGTAATTCAATATCACCGTGTAACATTTAAAAAGATAAACATACTGTGAAATCATCTTACTGATGAATTTGTAAAACAATATCATGGTTATCATCAACCTGTATGGTTAATAGAATTTTAACTCATGCTGTAGATACTCCTGAGCGGTTCAAACGTCGTCCCAGTTACCGGTGATCAGGAACAGATTTTCTATTGTGTCTACTACACAGCGTTCAAAATGTCAGTGTTTACGATATAAAATTGAACCTCCAAATATAAGGCGGAAGACTTCCGAAAATATACAAAAGTTATTTTCACATATTTCACCTTTTCACGAACAATGTAAGTGTTTATCTTTACAGTACATAAACCGGGGTCATTTTTGTCCGCCCTGGGCTAGAGGGTCGTATTTTAAAAGGATGCCCGTCGCTGGCTCGTACTGATAGCGCCTATCGGTTATTTACTGACCACAGAATAAACTTTATGCCCTTTTTCAGACCTTAAGTATTATGTTAAACATTAAAGTTTTGTTTATATTTCTGAGTTTGTGTGTAAAAGTGTTCATTTATTTAGTGTCAGCGTTAGAAGATTAGAAAGTGCAAATCCTATTATTTCATAATGTTTGTCAACAGTGAAGTGAGGTTAATTTGTTTTGAGTGTGAGTTGCAGAATTATTATAGTAAAATGTGATGAATAGCAAGATTTTCAGAACGATTGTGTCTACAGTTAATGATTATTACAAATACTAATTATATACACATAAAAACATCACATTTTTTCCTTTTAGAAATTAATTAGCATAATCTCAAATAAAAAGGTATTTTCCTTTACCTTTTAAATATATACGCAAATATTATACATTGAAATTAAATTACTTTATATGGCTTTTATCGCGTTGTTT
Organism: Catocala fraxini; assembly: GCA_930367265.1. Taxonomy (NCBI): domain Eukaryota; kingdom Metazoa; phylum Arthropoda; class Insecta; order Lepidoptera; family Erebidae; genus Catocala; species Catocala fraxini. The sequence goes on from OV884041.1 coordinate 15,683,929, forward strand.
GAAAATAAACATTTCATATTAATGATTAACATATATATTTTAATGAGCTCTAAAAGCCTTTCAAATACGTTTTATATATGTATGTTGAATAAAGTATTATTATGTCATACAATATAGCAAACATGCAAACAAAATACCAAATTTCTAATTAAATATACTACCTTGCTCTCCCGTTTTTTACATACTGAACACTGCCGTACAATTGTCACAAAATATATAATTCGTCTATGCAATACAAAACCACAACAACATTACATGTTGCTAAACCGCGAAGATACATTGAAACTATAATTAACACTGTTGTATAAATTAATCTTCTAAAAACGATATACCATTTGGTTACACACCGATCGCTATCAAATCTATAATTATGTTAGCTTTAGTATTTGTTTAATCGAATAGTAATTTAAATGAAAAAGAAGCATGAGAGCAGAATAAATGCTGTAGAAATGAGAGCGCTGAGAAATATATGTGGTGTGACTCTGAAAGATAGAATAAGGAATAGTGTGATTAGAGAGAGATGCGGCATGAAAGTGGATATAGTGACGAGAATAGAAAAGGGTATGTTAAGCTGGCAAAGAATGGACAAGGAAAGACTGACTAAGAAAGTTTATAAGGCAAGTGTGAATGGAACAGTCGCAAAAGGAAGACCTAGGCGAAAGTTTTATGGTCAGATCGGAGGCGTTCTGGACAAAGGCCAGGTTAAGAGCACCATGAACCGACGGGCGTGTATGAGGAATGTGATGAAAGTGAATGAAGCCAGAGAAGTGTGTCAGGATCATAGCAAATGGAAATCCGTAGTCTCTGCCTACCCCTCTGGGAAACAGGCGTGAATCTAGGTAATTTAAATGAAATACGCCTCACCGCGATATAAATTACGCCTTCTTTGAAATTAAACACTATACGGCTTTTGTCGAGTTATTTATTTTACTTTAAAACACATTTATTACATTATTTTGAAAACTAACCTAACACTACTATTATTAAACTTTTGAGCAGCGATAGCTCAGTGGGGAGACCAACAAACTGCAATGCAGAGGGTCTCGGGTTCGAACCCACGTCGTGCACCTCTGACTTTCGGAAGTTATATGACTTTTCGAAATTATGTGCGTATTGATTGACAATTATCGCCTGCTCCGTGCCTCGGAGAGCACGTTAAGCCGTCGGTCCCGGCTGCCATAAATATCTATGGCAGTCGTTATTGGGAGAGTGTCGACACAAAAGATCCCACTGGGTCGAAGTGTCGCCGGTCTGCACTGACTGGCACCCACATAAGATACATACATACATACATTATTAAATTTACTACAATTTAAGCTATTTAAATTAATTACCTAAACTATTTATTTTTAAGTCTACACTTTGCCCTGACATTTCGGTTGCTTTACAGCAGCCATGTTCACGGGGAGACTAAGATGGTAGTTGTCTCCTTTTAATTGTTTGAATTACGCCTTCTTTTAAAATTTATTATTATTATTTAAAATATAACAATTTAATAAGTGTCACCCTCTGGCATATACGTGCGGGAATTTATGAATGTATGTATTTATATAGTAAGTATACTATATACATACATTCATATTTACTATAGTAAATATGATGTTATTAACCTATTGAGACGCAGCCGCACATCGGCAGCCAGACACAATAGGTTTTCTATTTAAAGGTCATAGCACACATATCAACTCGGAAAGGGATCGTCACCGTATCGCCTTTTGGCTCGCCGTCGAACAGGCGTCAATCTAACATAACCAGAGCGGATCAACAGTTCTGGTACGTCGAATCGGCTACGGCTAGACGACGCCACGTTTACGTCTTAAATCATATTAATATGGATATTTTCTCACTTCTTTAATGATACCTTTTCATCGTTATTTTTTGTTTGAAATCTAACCTACAAATTCAATAAAATATGCGCGCAACACGACTGTTAGTTGTCTTGTGAATGACAGCACGTTCGACAACAATAGTGCACGGAGAGACGTAAACGCGGTGACGACGAGCCGTAAGCGCGAGGACTGCAAGCTTGTCCCGATGCGAGGCGATTACGTTACGATTGCGATTACTATGCGTTGCAATAGGGAGTTTCATACAAATAATACTGCACGGCTCGAGTTGATACGTTGACGATCCGTTTCCAAGTTGATATGTGTGCTATGACCTCAATTCCTAACGCGTAAGAACTGATGCTGGACGTTTCGGCTGGTTTGTTGATATCATGCAACGCGAAATTTTTAACGTTATTACAATTCCTTTTTTACTTATGGCTAATATTCCAATAATAAACAGGTTAAGCGGTAGTTTTCAAATATAACGCATTTCTAATAAAGATTATCTTGAGAAAAATAACTATAATCAATTTTCAAAATCGTAAAGTAACTCTAGTATCGATTACACCAGATTTTTCTGCACAACTTGTACCGGCGCGTAATTGAATCTGCATCCGCAAGTGTAGCCGCGTCTTCAACTCGACTAAGTGCTGTACTGTTCACAAATAACGATTCAAACCGAATCCAATTGCTTATTACCATCGAGTTTTCACAACTCGTATCGAGAATTGCAATATACAGCTAGAAGACATCGCAAAGTTACGTTTTACCATAGCAAGTGTTTAATTTTTTAAATACTTATTTGAAAAGAAAACTTCTTCTCTCTTAATCATTCCTCTATCACGGTAGACTACAAACATTCCAACAATGGACACAAAAATCACTCAGTCTTGGTACAACTATTTGTGTATTACAAAGTTTTGACCTGCGTGGGGATCGAAACCATAACACTTGGCAGAGTGACAATGACGAGACGACCACATAAACCACTACCCCTTTCATATAGCCAAAAGAACATCCCATGCAACTGAGACAGATAATTTTATTTCATACCTGAGAATAGAACCATAAGCTATCGATATGTCAGCAACAAGATAGCGGCAACAGGAAACGATGTCCACTCAACATTGATAACCAAAAACAGTACCGTCACAATCGAACATCTTTTCTGCTGACTGTAACTAAATTCGGTACGCGCGGCACGTTCGTCTGACCGTACTTGAGATAGATTATACTCCCTTTGTCGTAAATTTTACGACTTCAAAAATTAGTCGTCGTGAGCTGACTAGTCCAGAGAACACGCAATAGCAAATTGTTTTACATCGGTTTTGTGACCACACTGGATCATTTTTACTGATACATTTTGCTCGATTTGTTTTTGGTTAGTGTTGGTGTTTTTGGAGAATGTTAGTTGACTGTCATATACTGAAGCCGTATATTAATAGAACCGTTTATATTGTTTATTATATTATCTTCAATTAACGTGTATCTCGTGCTATTTTTGGATGCCAAAAGATAAATATACTTTCAGATTTCTATTAATTGGTTGTCAATAATTAAGGCTTTCTTATTAAACGTGACAAAGTACGTTTGCTAAGAGAAAAATAATGCTGACGTCAGTGTATATAAATAAAATACTTACGCAATATAATATAAAAAGCTTTTATCATTTTACCATTATCCTGTTCATTAACGCGAATAAAACCAGGCTGTAGTTAGTCCGTTATATTATGAATATTTTTACTAAAAATATATCAAAAATACCACTCATTATAATTCTGCTACAAATTTACGCCTACAGTGTAAGACCAGTCCGTCCTCAACTAATAAGTTGTACAATAAATCTATCCTCTTACAAAAACTGTAACAACACTAATCAGTATTCACATTGTATGTAGTTGGTAAATTTTTATTTATGACCAATTTTTGCTGTTGCTTAATAATGCAGCAGTAAATTAAGGCTTTAATATAACGCGGAGCCGACGCAGCGGACTGTTCGCTTAGCTTCGTTTGGCGATACATGGCGTAAGCTACGAGCGGGGCGATAAGCGGAGAGGGAAGCGGGTAGCTGTGTTTGGCATTTCATTTGCTCTTCTTGTTACTGTGTCAGACATTCTGGGTTGGTGGAAATATAGAGAGTACAAAAAAAGATTGGTTCTTGCCACTATACTAATAGAATTACAAACATCATTAAAGTTCACAATAATGATGTCCTCAAAGTGTCTCTTAAAATAATAATTATTATTCGTGCTTAGTAAAATAAATAATTAACAGCATATACTATCACAAAAATTTAACACTAAAAAGGCATTTTATAAAAAGTAACAAACATAAATACATATGTAGATTCACGCCTGTTTCCCAGAGGGGTAGGCAGAGACTACGGATTTCCATTTGCTACGATCCTGACACACTTCTCTGGCTTCATTCACTTTCATCACATTCCTCATACACGCCCGTCGGTTCAAGGTGCTCTTAACCTGGCCTTTGTCCAGAACGCCTCCGATTTGAAACGTTCGCCTAGGTCTTTCTCTTGCGACTGTTCCATTAACACTATCCTTATAAAATTTCTTAGTCAGTCTTTCCTTGTCCATTCTTTCTACATGCCCAAACCAGCTTAACATACCCTTTTCTATTCTTGTCACTATATCCACTTTCATGCCGCATCTCTCTCTAATCACACTATTCCTTATTCTATCTTTCAGAGTCACACCACATATATTTCTCAGCGCTCTCATTTCTACAGCATTTATTCTGCTCTCATGCTTCTTTTGCCATACCCAACTTTCACTTCCATACATAAGTGTGGGCACTAATAGTCCTCTATGAACAGCGAAACGTGCCTTTTCGGAAACATTTCGACTGTTCATAAAAGCGCGTAGAGCTCCATTCACTTTGTTGCCCGCAATCGTTCTCCTTTCAATATCTCCCTCATGTTTACCATCCCTTGTAAACAAAGTACCCAAATATACAAACTCTTTCACTTGCTCCACTTTTTCTCCATCAATCATAATATTACACATCGTCACGCACTCTTCTTTTTCAAATACCATTACTTTCGTCATGCTTACATTTATTTTCATTCCTTTACTCTCAAAAGCACCATGCATAATAGTTACCATCGCCTGCAACTCTTCTGCTGATGACGCCAGTATTACTTGGTCATCGGCATAAAGAAGACATTTGACAAGTAACTCATTCATTCTTAATCCTCATTCACAATCTTTTAAATCTTTTAAACAATTGTCCATGTATAGGTTACTTAAAAAGTAACATAACTGTCTAATAATATTTCTTTATAAATCTACTTATACTGCAATTACATATTCAATTAGAAGTTAAATTGCAATGCATAACAAGGCGCACCGCTCCCTATTTCAGACCCAAACTATTAGACTACTACAACACATAGGTGCATAATTAGTTGTTGTTATGACTGTAACGAGGTATAATAGGTACATAAACATAGTTCATTATGGACCTTTTCGTTTTAAAACTTACATGTGATCAAGTGTTATCCGAAACCAGGTATTAAATAATAGAGACATAAACATGTTATAGTTAAAAAAAAGCGCCGAAAATGTATTACATCGATTAATTTACTTTGCCTTATAAGCTAAAATATTTTAGAGTAAAACAAAAAAAACATAATTACATTAATAATACTCTATGTATTTTTTTTTCATACTATAATACAAACAATAGTATATAAGACTATATGCTATACTTCAAAATTAAAAAAGGTGGTCATGGCATGAATCGCAGTTATTTAACATAAAGCCTTTTTATGAATTAATCTTGTTTAATAAAATAAATTAAATTAATTTCATTTGTAAACAAACTGACATTCAATCGAATATAGCTAGACTAGTATCTTAACACAATTCAAGTTAGTGTATAATAAGGTTTAAAACCTTAAGACTCAATATCCTAAATTGTTAGGATCATGGTCCAAACATTTATTCCCATTACTGCTCTTACAACTGTACCCGGAATAAAAGCTGTCATCTCATAAATTACTTATAGCAAGCACGACTTCCGGACACAATCGCATTCTGTGAGATACATTATCGGTAGTAGCCCCGATGCACCCGATAAATGGAGACTCCCCCTATCGCATTGATACTATATTAGACTGTTATTGAGGGGATCATCCCCTAACCTTTGTTAGCAAAAAGTTACAAAATAAGTTGTTGTTGTCGTTACTCTGTTAGTCAAACCAAAAACTAAACGAATTTACTAAACGCAATACGAAGTATGTAGGTATAACAAGGTATATGTTGCACACTACACAACTATAAAATTCAATAGGCTTGCTCTTATTATTTGATTATATAAGAGATTTAGATTTAAAAATATAGATGGCAAAATCTAATTGTAATACAACCCTCCCAATTCTGTGGGATAAAGGTGTGTATCTATGTACTTTACGAATAGGTAAATGTATATGTATATAATCTTGCAGCCAGCAACCGCAAATATAAGAACCCTAATTGCTGACTGAGATTTATATAAGTAGGTATTGCGAATAATAAATATACGTTAGATTAAAAGAAACCTTAATATCCTTGATCATATACGGACCATATTCATATATAAAGTCAAATCAAAATCATTAACCACATTCAAATTGATAACTTTTCTCATAAAATCTATATATTTACTAACTTGATTTTGCCCGCGGCTTCGCTCGCGTACATGATGGCTAGGTTAGGTTCGTAAAAGTACTTTTTACTGGATAAAAGGTACTTTATATTATATTCTGTACCTCTGACACAGTGTTTGCAAAATTTGATGATTATTGTTTGAGTAGTTAAGGCGTGAACGCGTAACAAACAAACAAATTTGCATTTATAATATTAGTTAGGATTTATTATGTAGCCATTGCTTTTCCATACTGCGACATTACTCTTTAAAAGAAAAACTGACATCAATAACATGTCACACCTTATACCCTATCTGTAGCCAAGTCGTGAGTCAAGCAACTAAAACTTTATTACATAGTAAGCTAATTTGTTTCGCTGTCTGCTTACACTTTAGACCACAAGTAACAGTTACATCGCTACGAGATTTATCGTCTGCTACACCACGCTAACTTATTACCCACGCTTATGTCGAGCGAATATGTACGATATCATGTATTTTATACAATATTATTTAATGCATGTGACCTAAGATGTACGCTGATGTGTCCCATATGTTGTAAGATTTTCGGGGGTTCAGAAAAAAAAATTTGCAATCTTCAGATAACTCATCTGAGAAGTTAATTTGGCTGATTTGTTATACAACGTTTGCAAAATGCAATCTGTCTGTTAATTGACAAATCAACCCGACCACTTGTTTTAACTTATACAAGACACAAGTTGTTTCACAAAATTTGATTAGATTGATACTATGCTACCAGCTTTGGTCAAACGAGGATTGCCAGACTTAAATATAAGAAAGCGAGAATTGAAAATGAAGGAACACATTTTCGTTTAAGAATATTGCAGCTCGGCTGTAACCTGTATGGAATACCTCGTTAGTATTCTTACCACTCAAAATATAGCTTACGCACAGATCAGACTAAACCAACATCTTATTGCAATATTGTTAAATAAGAACTATAGGATCAAATTGCAGCATCTGGAATAAATTCTAGCCTCGTAGTAACATTTGGTCATACTGCAAAAAGTGAATAGAACCGTGAACATAACAAAACCAGGAACGAAATAGAATTTCGGAACACATGCGCTAATCCTATTTCATACAACGGAGCCATTTTTGCAATTTTCATTCGATTTATGATACCAGTTTTTTATGTCGAACCATCAAAGCTTTTGTTGATTTTAACAGCTATTTTACTTCTAAAGATATATACATAGAAAAATATCTGCAAGCAACATCAATAACTAAAGAAAATAACAGGAAACCGTAAACAAGATAACCCGAATTACCTACTAAAAAAACCTTAATAAACGAAGGTACGTTTTTAAAGGTTCTTATATAGAAAAGTTAAAGATAAAGTCAAGATACACATCTCCATTTCATTTTCGTGCACAACATCGATGATTAAAGGGTGCCTTTTCCGACGTTTTCTTTCATCATAGTTTCTGAAGCCATTCGGTAAGAAAACATTATATTGAATAGGTCAAATAAGTAAATGGCTGTGTTTTTTTTTTATATATTTAGTTATAAGCCAAGGCTCGGCCCAGATTTATAAAAGTAGTTGCGGTAAATCTTTATAATTGATATTTTTGCAAGAATTATATTATTGCGAGGAACACAATATACCCTATGGATGTCCTGTCTGTTTCATGTGTATTATTGATTTCAATACTTTTATTAACCCTCAATTCTTGGAATGCCAGACATAATTGAAAACAATAGGATCATACAAAATTTATATTAATATATTTATAAAAGTTTTTATTTAGAATCATATTTTACATATAAAAATCATTTTCATATTCGACAATAGGCAGACAGACACTAACAGTAGGATTCGTGCAACTAATGAGCCTGCACTCTATGCTTGGCATTGGATGGTTGCATAATCCATCTTCCAACTTCCAATTTTGTCATATTATTAAACAAACCGCCTCAATCCTCAGACGTTGTTCTGTCCTGTGATATACATATAGCAAATTAATAAACGACTGTCTTTATAAAAGGAGTAAATAATATTTACGACTTTACAATTTAAATCATATTATGATCTCAATTGTCAAGTCGCAGAAAAATTACATGCTCACAAATATCCACATCTACGGCTATAAACATAAAAAATATGGTCTAAATGGATACGATCACTAATTTGTCTATGTTAGTTTTCACTAGATTTATGTTGTGTTTTTTCTAATTTGTACTTAAACCATCGATAACTAGATATTTTTACCCAAAGTATAAATTTATCGAGTATTACCTATTACTAATCCATGAACAGTGTAGAAACGTATGTATATACAACATTTTACTATAATAAGCGTGAGTCTATAAAATTCATGAACGTATAATATTAGCTTACGTCATTGTAATTTATTAAATTGTATAATATTATTATTATTAAAACTATTTCAATTCCCACCTTTCCCACAGTTTGGTTGCTTTTTCCTCATTGCCATGTCTACTGATATATGCTAATGGATATGTATCCATACCATGATGATACCTATTTATAAGATAAATAAACAACAATGATATTATTATTCACGACCATGTTTCTTTTTTACAGGTAATCATTGTACAATAGTATACCAAGATTTTAAAATAGCACAGACGATATCCGGATTCTGTAAGTTATATTTAAGCAATTCTATATCATATTTATTTGTATTACTTATATATATATCTGATCTACAAAGTGTGAATATTATCTCAAACAATGAAACTGCCGTTTTACTATTCAGCAGTGGCCGATAAATAATCAATAGTAATCACTATAAGATTCCACAAAAGGATACAAAAGATACCTATAGCGAATAAATGTTTCGTGCCAGTATACAATTAGATATCAATACCAGGCATACAATTTGGTTAATTATCCAACTTTTATAAATGTAATCGTGCCATAAGCAGCATATTTAATATTAATTTATGCTAACAGTAATGACAGCTGTCGACGAACAAAGACAGCTATTATCTTCGGTACGAAAGGCTTCTCATGAGCTATGATTTCCCTTGGATCTGAACGTGTATGCAGTATTAAATAACTTTAACTAAAACCTAAGGAGTTCAATATTTCTAAACGATTTATGCAATCAATTCATTTAAGTGATACCGTTATAATTCTAGTCTAATGAAAAATCATTATAAAATAGTTAAGTATTAAAAAGCAAAAGTTGCACACTTGCACACACATACACACATTTGTACAATTAAAATAAATAGAACTACCAAAATCGATGATCATAGACGGATGATGTCGTCTTAAATACGTAAAAACTATGACTGAGCTCGTGACTGTACTCCAGTAAACGAATAAAATTTGACTCCTCTTGATTTCTTCTACAATCCAAAATTGCTTTCACATGTTTTTCGCCAAAAATATACAGGATAATGTGTTTTCAAAACTTAATAGATTGCCGAATGTACTATAAGCATTTATTCAAAAATCCCCGGATATATGTACCCTGTTTGATGGTAACTACCCCTAAATTATGGGCGGAATTTCGCACCATAGCCCAGAACATAAACTATTAAATAAACCGACTATGGTACGATTTTATGAGCCGCTTTTGCATATTGAAAGGCCCGACATCACAGTTTGAAAATATAACTGCTTTTTCCTGCTATAGATGTGTACGTATACATTTACAGAATATTTTTCTATTGCTAGTATTAGCAAAATACTTGTATCTATATAATTCTATACTATGTGTAACTAAAAGCTGAGGTCATATTTATGGGTCATAGCATCTGTGGTCATAGCGTAAATATATGCTTTGTTTAAAGTATAATTTGGTTTCATATTATTGCGTTATGTTAACTGATGTATAATGATTTCAACTTCAGACACTTTGTGAATTTTCTCAAGGGTTATTATTCACGGTTAATACATGTCAATTGAGCAATATTTGAGAGCTTTTTGAAAGCCTAATAAAACCAACATGTTCTATAATTATTTTACCATTTTAATTATTAAGATATATCATAGTCAAAGTATAACATTAATGATGATTACAAATAAAACGTAAGAAAACTAAAATCTGTTAAAAATAACATAATTATATCAATATTCAGAGTTAAGCTTAAGGAGCATCTGCTGCGTCTACAGCAGCTTCAGCTGCCGCTGGTGCGTCATCTGCTGGTTCAGCTTCTGTTTTATCTTCTGCAGGTGGCTCAGCTGCAGGTTCTTCTGCTGCAGGCGCCTCTGCAGGTTCGCCACCTTCAGTCACGGGCTCCTCAGCCATTTTATCTTCTGCAGCTGGTTCTGCGGCTTCTGCGGCTTCTGCAGCTGGTTCTGCGCCCTCTGCAGCAGGTTCTGCACCTTCTGCGGCTGGTTCTGTTGCTTCTGCAGCTGGTCCCGCAGCTTTTGCAGCAGGGACACTCTCCTCTTTTACGGTTTCTTCTACTTTAGCCGGTTCGGCTACAGCTGCAGCAGTTTCAGATTTCTTAGTCTTTGGCGCAGGTGCCTTAGAAGGTGCTTCTTCCTCTTTGACTACAGGTGCTACTGCTTTTTCCGCTGGCGCAGGTTCTACTTTCTTTTCAATTTTCTTCTTTTTCCGTTCTAATGGTAAATACAGCTTATAATCTTGTGGCAGTTCTTCTTCGCTAAACAGTCTTTCACTAAAATAAATTCGTCTGAGCCTTGCATTAGCATGTACTTGCACTCGTAAAGTTTCTATAAATTGTGTACCGTAAGCTCTTCTTGTAAAATCAGCAAGATTAAATTGAATCTGGTTCCAACCACTTGCTAGACCAATAGGCATACTTGTAGAAAATGGTTTAATTTTTGTCGTAGATTGAAAATTAGAAATCCTAAAACGCCTTCTCATATTTTTATCGTCGAGGATAGTTATTTCAAATGAAAAGTAGCGTTTTAAGTTCTTTATGATCATAACCAAGAACGGTAGTTTGATTCCTAACACTTGATTGTTCTTGGGACATGATATGTATGTGGTCGCTACATTTGTACTCACAATCTCGAGGACTATAGAATTCACTTCGTTGTCAGTGAGCCGTTTTATGTGACCATTTTTCACTTCCATATCCCATATTGCTAGCGGGTTGGAGCCACAACTGTAGAATATTGACAGTAATCCATTTTGATATGAGTTCTTGAACATAGTTGATATTTTAACATAAACTAGTAACAAAATTATATAATAGTGTACTTGTAATACTTTCACGCCAGTGATATAAACAATGATAGTTGTAAATCATAATTGACATAACATATTATCACAAAAGGTTTGAACGCCATATGAAAAAGGTTTTATGAAACATTATTATTAGCATATCTGTTATTCGCTATTAATTGAAAATAAAATTGCTACCAATTAAACAATAATATTTTTAATCTGTTTTGTTATGATAATGCAACAAGATATCCACTAAAAAAATTACTTGATTTAAAAATTACCATATATCTGAGGCAGAGAATAAATTTTACTTCATATATGGTGTACCTAAAACGCAGATATAACAGTTGCTGTTAGATATGACTTTAATGAAAAACACATCTTCTATATTAATCTATGTTTATGCTTTTTAATTACTACATTCATGTATTCCATTAAATAATAAAATTATTATATATATATTATTGTATGTAGTATTGAAGTGCTTTAACTGGTGTTGACGAGCAGTCAGTCGAGTGGCGACCGCGCTCGCAACCACGTGTGTTCAAAGTTAAAAAAGGTAAATATGACCCATCCCTGTAGTCAATGCACTAAATTTGTGCCCTATTTTCGATGATAATTTCACGTTGTTTTTAGTATTTATTTGTGTGTTTAACATTTTTATGATGAATAATAACTTGGATTTGGCACAATTCGATGGGATTTTATTTTATACTTTCTTGTAGGTAGCTCTAAATATGGACCAAGAAGAAAGGCAACGCCAAAGAATAATTTATATTCTTCAGGAATCGGATTTTGACGAAGTATTGTCTGGGCTACTAATAAATCAAATAAAAAAAGCGCCGATTCTTGAAGAACTTAAGGCTGGCTCTTGTGACAGATCACATAAAAAACTGCAAAAAAAGTTATGCAATTGCCTCGAAAAATGCGAAGCAGGTTCAGACTAGTTGTTGGTGAGTCTGCAGAAGAGACTCCAGTGTGTAGAAGGTGTCAAGTTTGACCAGTGGCAAAGGATCGTAAAACAACCCACACATGTAAAGGTTGCAACAAATTCATTTGTCCTGAACGTACTGTACTTTTTTGCCCAGACTGCATCTACAACAATGAGACTGATTAATGTTTCATTATCATGAAAACAAGGTCACGCGCCGGGCTATATGTTTACGTTATCGCCCGTTATCGCCGCGTCCCACTTGACTTTATATTATTGTGATTTACGACTCACTCATAGTTCGTAGAATAAAACAAATGGTACTTCTGGGTAGCTTACAATATTAGCTATATAGTAAAATATAAACAAGACCATTTGTGTTCAATTGTTTATATTTTTAGACCGGTTGGAATGACAGAATGTAAACAAATAACGACTCATATGATATGAGTGCTGCTATAGGTAAATTTATTATATTTCACCTATAGTATTTATATTTTCGTAATACCTTATGGTATTTCCTTTACAAAAACATAAAATAGTGACTACACTTGCCTGGAAAATGTTATGATTTTAGCGTTTGAAAATTACAGTAAAGCCGCCGTTATTTTACTATCGCTTGCGTTACGTTATTGTTTTTAAAAAATCTTCCTAAGCGAATTAATGCGTGGATATAGTTAATTTTAGATTTTTATTGTATAAAATCTACTCAATTATGATATTCAAATAAATTAATAAAGAAATACAGCTTATTATTTTATCTAAAAAGGCATTTTATGAAAATAGGCAAATAATCATGAAAAAATCAACGGTATTATTCTCTTCGTTGTATATATCTATCTATCTATCGTTATCTATCGTTTTATATATAAAAAAATACCTTTCTAACGATGTATAGCACATATATCATCCTTAGGCAAAATAAAATAAAAAAGCGTGTCAAACTGCGCGTCAAGGGTCCGTTTTTTAGAGAGTCCGTTTTCTACATCCATTTTTTGTTTATAGTCATATTATTCATATTCCTTGTTATATTTTATAATATTACTTACAAATACGTTAATATTATTAGTATTATAATAAGAATACATAATAATCTTTACAGTTTAGATTGACAAAAGCCTAAAAACTACACGGGGGAAAAACCCAAAGCACGCGCCGGCTACGATTTTGTTTTAAGTTTTTATGACGTTTACATTATTAAAAAATTGCTATTGCTACTAGAATCATTACAATAATAAATAAAATAACAATTACTTACGTTTTGATGTACTTCCAAGCACTGAAATCCATCACAAAACACTTAAAACTACAACACAGACATTCACAGCGGCCATAACGGACGGGACGCGTCGACTAATCTTTAGAATTTTTTAATAATATATTCCTGTCCAAAGCAGTCGTTCTTATTGGTCCGTGGTATGGCATCATTCGTTCCTAGTTCATCCGTAGCCAAAAGGCAATCAGTTTTAAACAAGAATGCGGTTTTAAGCGACGGGGGCGCGCGGCGTTTTGGCGCCAATTTGGTGGCTCGTATACGAGCCGTCGGCTCTCAACGGGTAAAAATGTGCCGGCTCGTATACGAGCCGCCGGCCCACAACAGGAGCCCTGGATGTCTATGGGTGCTATAAGATGTATTAAGTTTAGAAATAAATAGCATCTACAAAAAAGAAAAGACCCTTTTAACGTTATTTTGAGCATTACTTACAGGTGTTTTCGCACATACTATTCTAATCTTATTAAGAAACCTAAACGACAGTATTATAAAAAACAGATTATAAATTCTTTAAAAAATCCTAAGCTACTCTGGCGTAAAATTAATGACATTACCCATTATAAAAAGCCCAAGGCGTCTAGTATACACCTACTGCATATTACAACCACATCTCCTCGACTCCTTAAACTGTGTAAACCAATTCTTTGTAACTATTGGGAAAACACTTGCGGAAGAAATTCCCTAGCTGGACAAACATCTGGACCAGTCACTAACTTAAGTTCACTATCTCAAACTAACTCATTCGTGTTGCTGGAGACACATCCCGCAGAAATGCATAGCATAATTGGGTTGCTTGATTCAGGAAGTGCTTCGGGGTGGGATAGCATACCTGTGAGTTTCCTTAAATTATCTTGAGAACTTGTTATTCCTCTTATTAGCCAGTTAACTAATCTGTGTTTCGAAACGTGCATATTTCCTGACGCGTTAAAACGTTCTATAATTACGCCTGTGCACAAGGACGGGGACAAAAGCGATGTCAATAATTATCGGCCCATATCTGTCTAATTTTTAAAGTGATGATATCCCTTTCAAAATTAGTAGATAAGATAATAAATAAAAGACTAGTTAGTTATTTAAATAAATACAATATTCTTTCCGATTCACAATATGGTTTTAGACAAGGAAGGTCAACTCAGGATTCGGTCATTGTGTTAACATCTGAAATCACTGGTAAGGTCGACAAGGACTATAAATGCGTTACGGTATTTCTAGACCAGAAAAAGGCTTCTATCACCGTTTCTGACCCTATCCTTGTGCGGAGACTTGAGGCTGTAGGTAAGGCGCTCTCTCTCTTTGATAGCTACCTCCGAGGTAGGAGACAGCAAGTTAAAATAGGCAACTCGCATAGTGACGAGGAAAACATTGCTTTCGGTGTCCCGCAGGGGTCAGTTCTCGGCTCACCACTGTTTCTAGTCTATATTAATGAGCTCTGCAACCTACGAGACAGTGGTGGAAAAATCTTCTCCTACCCGGACGACACGGCTATTGTTTACTTTGGGGACACGTGGGAAGCCGTGTGTAATAAAGCCGAGCAAGGATTAGTTTCAATAGATAGATGGCTCAAGTCCAATCTGCTAACCCTCAATGTTCTTAAAACAAACAACTTTGTTTTTCTCTTAGTATAAGGACTAAACCAAGCCTTAATTTTAAAATTCGAATCCACACGTGTACGAACCACATGAACCAAAATTGTTACTGTCAAGTCATTAAACATGTAACGTCCACAAGATACTTGGGAGTGATAGTTGGCGAGTGTTTAACCTGGCATTCGCATATTGAGATTGTTACGGCTAGGATGCGAAAATTTATATGGATTTTCAAAAATGTAAGATATGTTATGCCTCAGAAGGTACTTAATAGCATCTACATTGCGCTCACGCAATTAGTTATTACATACTGTTTACCAGTCTGGGGAGGAGCTACTAAAACTAAATACATTGAGTTAGAAAGAGCCCAAAGGTCGCTTATAAAGGTTATGTACTATAAAACATACAGATACCCCAGAGTCAAACTATATAGAATCAGTGGCTTACTTTCAGTCAAAAAACTATATCTTTTAATTACGATCCTCTACATGGAAAAATCTATTCCATTTCCCCAAGAGAGTCAGGAGAAAAGACGAAAGGATATAGTGGCTTACTCCCCAAGGGTCCGAACCGCTTTTGCACGGCGTCAGTATGCAACCCAATCAGCTTACATTTATAATAAAATAAACGTAAAATTAAAGTTCCAACGTGAGGTCTCACACGTATCCAAAAAGGTTATAATCGAGTGGCTAAAAACCTTAACATACGAGGGAACTGAACAAATTTTACTTAGACTTGGTTAAGCAATCTCTTTTTTTTATTTCTCTCCTATCCATAATGTAATAACTTTTTAATGTGAGTTTAATCTATCACTTAAGCTTCGAACACATGTGCCTATGTGTCAAAGAAGACATACACGCACACACACACACACACACGCGCGCACACACACACACACACACACGCGCACACACACACACGTGCAGACACACACGCGCACACACATACACAAATCGCACATACAGTTTCACATAGGCATACAACTACAGTTACACAAAGAGCTGCTAATTAGTTTATAAGTCATTGTATTTTTCTTTCTATATTTAATTTTAACCTAATTTTAATTTTAACTTATTTTTTGTAAACATTAGTCTCAATATTGTTAATAATTAAGGGAAAGAGCGAGATAGCCCCAAAACAAGTATTATCAATTACTTACTGGGGATGTCTCATTTATAATTAATGTAACTGTTTTGAGAGAAATAAAGACTTTTCATTTTAATTTTTTTCATAGTGTTAGTTATTTAGGTAGATTTTGAGAGCTATCTTTGGTTGAGGTTTCATAAATATAATTAAATGTTTGTACTAACATTTCTTGTTTTATTTACTATCTCTATGCATAAAAAACTTATATTATAGAAAATATCCCATAATTTACTTTAAAAACATTGTAATATCTTAGGTTAAAGTATCGGGTCAGAATGACCCACTCTAATGTCCATGTTGCAATTTTACACCCCCATAACGCCGGGTTAAAGAAAAAATCTCTTAGTCTTTGTAAGCAAAATAATTACATAAGAAATTGTTACTATCTTTTGCTAGTCAGTGTATCAAATCCAATAAATAAATGTCTACCCAAAAATGAAATGCAAAATGAAGTAATAGTATAAACAACAAACATATTACACTCTACTAAACTATAATATGTTACGTTTTAAATGGTGAAATGTGGGTTTGCTTTATTTCTTCCTAATCCTAGGGAATACCCTAAAGCACGGAGAGAGTAGTTAAACTAGGGAATACCCTAGTTTAACTACACTCTCCGTGCTTTGGCACATATTTATGTTTGTTAAGCATAAATATATGCTTAATAAACATAAATATGTGCCAAAGCACGGAGAGTGTAGTTAAAATATTCTTATCTGTATATTGTAATGCAAAAACCTAATCAGATATCTTACTCACACTAAAAAGGTCTTAGAATGAACTAGTATTTAGTGCCTATTGAAACAGAAAATTAAAACAAAGAATATACTTTATTAGAATTAAATATAGTCAATTGAACATAAATATGCACTAGTAATTAATAGAAACTAATAGTAAAATATATGTTTTGTAATGTTCTATTTATAACTTATCTATTGATGTCG
Source organism: Catocala fraxini (assembly GCA_930367265.1). NCBI lineage: Eukaryota > Metazoa > Arthropoda > Insecta > Lepidoptera > Erebidae > Catocala > Catocala fraxini. Next base: position 15,701,420 of record OV884041.1, read on the forward strand.
TATAAACAAACTTGAGACCGATTGTTCAACCGTCAAATAGCTCACGTAACGAATTAATTTAATAGATTATTTAATTTTATACCAAAACTGTCGACGCGCTATATTTTCTAAATTAAAGCGGATCCAATGATTGAAAATCAAATACAAGCGAAACAGCGAAACAACTACCAAACAAATGATAATAATTAACGATTCAATTAAATTATTGAATACTTGGTTAATTTTTCTTATTTTATAGTTGCAACTGCAGTCTTCTGTTATGAACTCATGAAACGGCACAAACATCAAAATTTATAAGAGTACCACCTGCTATACCCTGATACAAATCACGTAATTAAAAATAAATATTAATATTTACATTACCTATGACTATGAGTAAAGAAAATTACGCATTCCCTAAAAGTTAAATATATTGCTCAGACTAGGTATGCTCAATAACTACACGTCTTAAAATAAATCTTACCAAAATAATTGCGATATACCATACAAACAATAGCGACAATAACAGCGTGTCAGTTTTAGCACGAGATAACACATATTCGGTTACAGCAACTGTTCATAACCGAAATTAGGCCCAAATGACACCTTTAAAGATCACAATGGTTCTACTTCTAACCTCAATGTGACTTTTCAAAAATTATGGAACAAAATAAAATATGGAAAAAAATGCAAGAGATTAACAATACTAAAAAACAATAGCAAACCAAACTCCATTAATCAGCTCAATGTTATGTTATAACAAAATTATATTTTATGCAACATTAGACACTAGATAGCAAAAAGATCTTATCCTATTTGTAATACATGCACTATGAGTCACACAAAGTTAATTATTTATTTCTTAACTACCATGAATAAAATATATAATAATGAATTTAAGTTTCTATAAATACATTATTTCAATACAAATGATGCGCTCATACCCAGTTGCACTCACTGTTTGGTAAACGATTAGTGGGTTAAGCAACGTTGAGAGTGGTCAGTCTAAAAAAAAAAAAAAATAGGTCGGGCACGCCACGATCCTGGAGGTAAGTCCCGTGTTTGAGGAGTGGCTGGAGAGGTGGCATGGCGCCCTCACCTTCCGGTTGACACAGGTAATGACTGGCCACGGTTGCTTTGGCCAGTTCCTGTGTCGTATACGCCGGCAAGAGACGCCCGGTTGTCACCACTGCGGCGACTGCCGCGACGTAGTTGAGGACACGGCGCTGCACACTTTGGCGAATTGCCCCGCCTGGGCATCGCAGCGCCGTGAGTTGATCGCGGCAGTCGGATTGGTTGCCCTCTCGCTCCCGGCCGTAGTTCAGTCTATGGTCCGGAGTGAGAGGTCGTGGAACGCCTGGGGATTGACCTAAGGGTGGTGGGCTTTGTGGGCCTGCCCGCCATCCGTTCAGCACCAGGTCCGAGAGGCGGCGTGCGTGTTCCCACGCGGAGAAAAAAAAAAAATTGATGTTGCCCGCTTAGTAGTATTTCATCTGAGCGTCTCTGTGCTTCCGAAAGGCACGTGAAATCGTCGGTCCCGGTTGCTGTCAAACTGACAGCAGTCGTTAATCCATGTCAGAGGCCTACGGGCGGCTTGAACAACTCTTGACAGCAAATTGGCCACTAAACACACGAAAAGAAAGAGAAGAAAGAATTTCAATACAAATGAACTAAACATTTAAGTGTCAGGTGCAGTATCTTCGTTAGGCTTTTGATCACCTTTGCCTTTTTTTACTTCTTCATCATGCTTTTACCCCTCCTTATCATCTTCACCTTTATCATCGTCGTCGTGTTTTTCATCGCCTTCGCCTTTATTTTCTTCATTATTTAGCTTATCATCTTCCTCGTGTTTTTCATCGCCTTCGCCTTTATTTTCTTCATTATTTAGCTTATCATCTTCCTCGTGTTTTTCATTGCCTTCGCCTTTATTTTCTTCATTATTTAGCTTATTATCTTCTTCGCCTTTTTCAGCTTCACCAGTCTTTGTTTCATCGTCATTTTTATCACTTTCTGCCTGATTTAAAGTTTCATCACCTTTATCGGCGTCTAGTTCACTAGCTGAATTATTTTCTACATTTTCCACGCCAGTCTCATTCTCGGTAACCGCATGTTCTTCTCCAGGAGCTTGTTCTTCACCGCTGGGTATTATATCTTCAGGCAGTTCCTCTCTTTGGGAGCGATCAACAGACTCTATGTCATCTATTGTTGTGTTTTCTTTTATAACTTTATTTTTTTCTATTGCACCAGATTCAGTTACAGCTTGCAATGATTTTTTAGATTTTTTTACTGCACTCACCGACACTGCCTTAAAACCTGGTTTGGAAGGAGCAGATCTTTCGATACCAGGTTTTAAGGCATTGTCTACACTAAGTTCTTTCTCTTTTATTTCTTCCTGAAGATTAGATCCAATATTTTCTTTGTCTGTTTCAAGTTCTTTGGTAACTTTAGGTCCTTTTTGCTGTAAGGGAAAATATAGTTTGTATTCTACCGGCAACTCATCGTCCGACATAAGTTTTTCTGTGAAATATATGCGTCTTATTCGAATGTTAGCATTTATTTTCAATCTCTGTACTTCCAAAAACTGATTTTTATAAGCCCGTCTGGTAAATTCAGCTAAGTTAAACTGAATTTGGTTCCATCCAGATGCAAGACCAATAGGCATCACCGTGCACAATGGTAAGATTTGGGTAGTGCTTTGGAAATTAGATACCCTAAATCTCCTTCTAGTTTCAGTGCTATCCAATACAGTGACTTCGAAGGAAAAATATTTATTCAAATTCTTAACTATCATGACTAAGAAGGGCATAGTTATTCCTAACACTTGATTACCCTTAGGACATGACATATATGTTGTACTTATATTGTTGCCGCGTATTTCCAAAACCATGGTCTTTATTTCTGGGTCTAGGAATCTTTTGATATATCCATCTCTGGTTTTAGTTTCCCATATTTCCAAAGGTTTGGATCCACCACTGAAGAACACAGTAAGCATACCACGTTGATATGCATCTCTATACATCTTAAATAGTTTACTTATTAATATTATTTATTAAAATGCTTTTCAACACAATAAAATATAATATTTATCTGACAGATGTTTGTCATATTGTAAATTATGCTACCATAGATGACTATTTACGAAAAAGGTAATTATTAGCAGTTACACCTGCATTTGCAGTAATTTACAATAATTTGTTAATTTACATAATTTTAAGATGATATTTATTGAATTTCATATGTTTTCAATAATTATGGACATGTCAACACATTGTTTTGTATTGTAGACGATATACAGTATTGTTGCCCTCCGAATAAGCCAATTTTTATCTCAATATGATCAAAACTTTGGGAGATATGATTTCTTTTGTACACAAATAGATGGCTGCCACATAGCGAGGAAGTGGATTGGACCCAAATGAAATGTATTTGTGTATTAAAATAGTTGTTATATAATTATTTAGAATATCGCTAGTCCATGACCGGACACCTGTATAATTGATGGTGAGCCCTATTTTAATTCCATAATAGAGATAAAAATATTTAAGTGAAATACTGACGTATATATATTTATTAGCGTTTTGCTGTTAAAATTTTTGTAAGCAATTAAAATTTAAATAATGCAGCGTTCTAGTAAATGTATACTTAGTACATTTAGTTACAAATGCTAAACTTTAGAATCTCTTTAGTCCTAACAATACCAGCCATAAGAATACCTAAAACTTATTTTAAAAGAAGACGTTAGAAAATTCTAAAATGAACCGTAGCTTTCATGTTTAAGGTATCAAATAATTTGAAGGCAAGTTTACATTGATATACTTCGTTCTGAATTGAGGGAGACATTTTAGCATTGTTATGAAGAGGTGAAGGACCGAAATTCGAAGTCTAAAGTACTTTAGCCACGGCGCCGGCGGAAATTAGCGTTTTTGCCAACCCTAGATGGGTGGGTACCCTTTTAACGCGATATATATCGAAAATTTGTCCTTATGTTGACAGAACAGCAAATTTTTATAGTATATTGTATATCGAACTCGAATTCTCTTTATAGGGTCTCACTTTTGCACTTATTTTGATATCATAGATTATATTCAAATAATTAAAGTTAATATAATAATTGTTATAATAAAAGGCTTGAGCCTTCTTTCACAAAACTTTATTCTTTTAATGCTTTCATCTAGACATATCTGTATCATACCGACTAAACCTACCATGGTGTTCCTCGACAAAACCGCTATCTTCGGAGCCGCGCGAATCACTTGCACATGCGGTCGCGACCCCGCCGAGGTTTCGGCCCGCCTATGAAACGTCAGGCCACTACACGAGAGACCTACCCTAGGCATTTCTTACTTTAAACCCTACTGTCTCCCCCCTAGAGGGAAGACGGACTCGACACAGAGGCGCGCGTGGGAACACGCACGCCGCCTCTCGGACCTGGTGCTGAACGAATGGCGGGCAGGCCCACAAAGCCCACCACCCCCAGGTCAAACCTCAGGGTGGCTGCAGGTCATCTCGCGCCCTCCGGCGCCCGGCTTTGCGGTTGGGGAGAGGGTTTAAACGCTCCCTCTACCGCTCCGCCGCCTCCTTGATGGAAATGACTTACTCACAAAAGGAGGCGACGGCGTTCCACGACCTCTCACTCCGGACCATAGACTGAACTACGGCTGAGAGCGAGAGGGCAACCAATCCGACTGCCGCGATCGACTCACGGCGCTGCGATGCCCAGGCGGGGCAATCCGCCAAAGTGTGCAGCGCCGTGTCCTCAACTACGTCGCGGCAGTCGCCGCAGTGGTGACAACCGGGCGTCTCTTGCCGGCGTATACGACACAGGAACTGGCCAAAACAACCGTAGCCATCCATTACCTGTAATCATTATTACAAGAGATCAATAAAGAACATATAAGATTTCTCAATCGAGTAAGCTCTAAGTTATAATAGAAATCAAACAAGAATTTAAAATGCTATCACATTTCGTCGTAATGCTTTATATGCAGGTATTATGAATATGAAGCTAGATTTTGTAGATTGGAATCTGTTTACTGTTAGTATTTTGGGGCCTAGTAACCAAACAAAGAGAAGGATAACACATTGTACAAAATATTTACCTTGAAAAATACGCTACCTTTAAAACATATAGAAAATAGTAAAACTCAAAGGTATTATTCAAAGCGTACCGTACTCAAAGAAAAAGATGTCTCGAGCTAGCCAAGCTGACGTGTCTCAAGGTTAGCAATATCTTTGATCGCTGAAACTTTGCCTTAAGTACACCGATATAGTTTTACTTTCAACAGAAAATTTTAAAAGCTATTGAATTGTTTAGCAATACATGAACCATCAAACTGCCAGTCCGCATTGGGCTACCGTGGGCAATAAGCCTGACACATTAACAAGTGTCCCTTGCCCAGCAGTGGGACAGCTTATTTACAGGACTGATATTATTATATACTTGAAACGAGACTCGAGAATTATTTTAATCTTAAAATAGGTTGTTGAAAGAAATTTCGCAACATCATCTTGTTGCCAAGTCAATAAGATACGGCTCAAGCGTATGTATTCAATCTGTTTGTCACCTTCATAGTATTGTCTATAAACTATAAATAATATATATAACTATAAACTTAGTTACTAATACAAATCTCGATATACAGCTAACTAAATGTACATCATTTTAATTACAGGTCTCATTATTCCCTAGGAATACATAAACCTAAAAATGTAACCTTCGTATGTAGAATTTCCAGCTCAAAGAGCATGATAATGTTCCCACGCAAATACAAGTCAATTGAGAAAAATAGACAAATGCCCTCGATAGAGGCGATGATCTCACAATTTGTCGCCACTTATGCATTACATTCGTCCTATCCAATAAATATCCGTAGACGCTTAGATACGGCTGACAGAAGCTATTTGTATTAAATAACTACTGTTCGGAGTACGTCTTTAAGTGCCCAAGGGTTTAAGTAGAATTTGAATACATGTCTACATTTTATTCTTCCTTTCAGTGATTAGAATTTTATAACATTAAAATTTTTAAGGGATTGCATTGTTGGAAATTGTTTATATTTATGGTCAATTGATGTTGTTGATAATAACTGCAAGCAAGATGATAATAAATGCATGGACATGTTTTGTAAATACCAAATGAATCTATTTTACTGCCAAATTCGAGTCAAGCTAATCCGATTTATTGAACTACCGAATCGTTTTTTAGCATTAACTAGTCTAGAAAATGAAAGCCGATAAATTTGTTTGACTGGCTTGTAATCATTTTCATAACACACTTGTTATTTGATCTACTTATGAGGTCGGTGTGACCGTACTTTTAAACTTTTTGATACTGGTAACCAATACACAAAACCGAGACTCCCACGGGTCCTACAAGTCAGATATAAATCGCAATTAAACAAAATAATATATGGTGAAAAAGAATTCCCAACATTGTTAAATGCTATAATAAAAAAGGTACAGACACCGCCAATACTATAAGACATAAATTAAAACCAAATGAAAACAAAGCACCAGCAACATAGGCCCTAAACATATCTTCGAAAATCACACAGATAAAATGTCAAAATAAATGAACCATTCAGACGTAAACACAAAAACTTGTAACATATACGGCGAAATAAAAGTTTTAAGAGAAAAGCTCGCTTTCTGTGATTTATCTAGCCATTTGTCATCCTCGACACTAAGAAAATATGTCACGCAAAGCCACAAGTAACGCACACACCGGCTGTAACGAATATAACATTTTTGTCGTCACTAAATCACATGACTTTTCCACTATGCCGGCCGCCGTCTCCGCGCCGCTCGCGCCCTTAGAGACAGCCTGCACACCAGCAAAAAATCTCGAGTAGCTTGGAACAAAAGAAAAATGAAAAAGTGCCTTTCGACTGTCATGATAAGAAGTGCATGGGCGTGTTTGTGTTGTTATTGTGACTATACTGATGTTACACCGCTTTTTCCGCGTTCAGTACACTGTGCTTTATGTAAGGGCAACTCCATATCCAGTTAAGTAAAACCAATTTTTCGAAATTAATGGCGTAGAAAACGTGAAGCCGATAACGCTAACGGATGTCGGAAAAGAATAAATGAATTAGATTTGTTTACGTATTTTCTTTGGCAGGAAAGATTTAATGTAGATCAGGACATGATAAATGGTATTCTAATCGATATTTAACGTTCATGTTGTAATTCGATACTTGATCCGACTTAGATGAGACGTAAGCGGAAGCCAGGGTGAATATTATATACATATGTTTAGTATGTACTCTAAGCATTATCTTTCGTGTACAAGGATTCGCCACAAGGTCATTGAATAGGTGTTTGTGCCGTGACCTAGATTACATTTATATTGGCTTCGTATGTGAAGTCTCTGCCGCAATATGTGGTATAAACATTTTGTTTACGCGGAGTTAGGTGTAGCGTAAATTAACTGGTGTAACAAGATCTTTCAGTTCAATTGATGAGTTTGTTAAGTGTCGTGACTAAATCTCGTACATATAATACCCCTTTGTATCTTTACTGTTTATACCTGCAATTTTAAAAGATCCCTAGATTAAATAGGAGTGCACTTCATAAAAGTATAGGTGTATGCAAAATGCATTACAGCTTAACCAAGAATTTGAAATCTTATTTTGAGGTAAAGATTTTATATTATATAATATATTCAGAATACGTTTCTAAAGTACGTGAAAATACATGTATATGTTCATGTAGAAAGAGTCATTTATGTAGGTGGCCTATTTAATAAAACAAGCTTGGTATTTTCCTGCTTCGTACAACGTGCAATTAAACGCATACGAATTGAAACTCAAAATAAGCAAAAATGAAAATCGTTTGAAATAAAAGCGGAAAATTTCCCAATACGCATTTTTTACTGCGAGGTACCGAGGAAAATCGAAATTAGAATATCGAAAAGTATAAAAAAGGAAGTAGGAACAAAAAACGTGGATTCAGATGTGCCTGGTGTATTTACAGAGCTCATTGCGCGGCGCAACGGAGCGTGGTGTGCATAATGTATTGAACGGTGCGCGATTCCAGCGAAGCTTTGTCTGCGTTATTTACAACCGACCCGTGTATTCACGCGGAAATTGGATTTGTAAAATAAGACACTGTATAAATAATCTTTATCTAAAACATATCTCAACGGGGTCGTTCACAGACCAACTTGCGCGGCGCCCCCGTGCGTTTTGATTCCCACCAAGCGTTACTCAGATTATGCGAAACAAAATATCTCTTATATATATAATATAGTATACATAAAACAAACGCTTCTTTTTCCCAAAAACTTACATATATATATATGCTAAAATTGCCGCCGTGAAACACTGCTTTTTTTAACGTCGTTGACATTGGCTTAACTTTGCTGGTCTCCCGTTTGGAAATAATCACCGCCGCTTCAGTGCCCTGGTAGGGACAATGTATCGAAATTAATATCCGGGGACGTAGCGAACGAACAATTTGTCCACCCGGAATGCGGATAATTAAACCGGCCTGCAGCCGTTTCCTAGCTTACATGAAGCTGAAAATATATGACACGTATCTAGCTGGAATGTAGTTTGTCTAATAAAAGTGGACAGATATTAAACAAAACAAACATGGAATACATATTATCATACTAATATTATAAATGTTAAAGTTTGTGAAGATATTTAGCCGTTTTAATCTTTATTCCGATTTACACGGATACCATTGAACCGATTTGCATGCAACTTGGCGCACAGATAGACTGTATCGTAGATTACCATATAGGATACATTTTCTCGGGATGCATTCCCGTGGGATACACGCAGACCAAGCAGTGGAGAGGAACTGGTAATTAATAGTTTAAAAATACAGGGAATGCTCATTAAATAACATTTCAACATTTCGCAGAAATAAGACAAATGTAAGATCTTTTTCTAAGACTGGATTTTTATCACGAAGTAATCGTAATAGTTTATAAAAGAGCACAGCATGATTTTGTGGAAGGTTTTATGCATTTTGAAGAAAAATCGTGCATGTGAAATATATAATCAGGTTTAGTAGATCCCACAATACCATAGATGCGGTTACTAACAAAACAAAGTTTATTGGATATCGATCTCTACTTTAAAAATGCACACCGTCGCAATACGTCGATACGATGAATAGAACAAATATATTAACTTCGAATTCACACGAGTTGGATTTATGAACGGATTAATTTTCAAGGGTCCTGTCAGCTGTTAAGTCACAAGAAAATAGGTCACTCTCGCCAGAGAGAGTTATTTCAGTCTGTCGAGTAGCGCCTGATTAAAATTTCTTATTTAATAACAACTTAGTAGATGCTTTCGCTAATTTTGGACTTTTCTAAAATAATGTTCCTACCTGTATTTTCTCGTTTCGTAGACAAAGCAACAAGACTAAAGTATATATATATATATATATATATATATATATATATATATATATATATATATATATATATATATATATATATATATGTATATAAGAATAGTCAAAGTCAAACTCAAAAATCATTTATTTATTAAGGTCTGTGAAGAATAATTGTAGTAAGTCTACACTCAAAACTATGTTTAATTAGATTTTGAAGTGAAGTCTATTTAACTTATTGCAATATTCCTCCTCATACTTGATAAACGATCTTCACAAGATGAAATGCATGAAACGTGCTGTCGTTTAATATATGTTAACGCTTAATACGTGCTTTAGTGCACTATTGGTATTATGACACATCGTAGATAGATCGATCCACGAGGTAAAACAATCCTGACAACGAATGAAACGGCTAAATCGATGACTTTGTAACTAGTGCTAGGAATAATTCCTGTATCGTAGGAATCTTTTTAAATATAAGGGAAACTGACACAAACAAAGCACGTATCTTTGTCCTATGTGAGAATCGAATCCACAACATTCGGCGCACAGATACCGATGTCAAAGTCAGAGTCAAAAATCATTTATTCATTTAGGTCACAAAATAACACTTATGATCGTCAAAATATATAGATTAGTGAGTTTACTAAGTTACTGAAGCTACATTTAGGTTAGTTGCTAGGTTCAGGCAAAGGGGAGAGCCTATGAGAAGAAACCTGCAAGAAACCCACGGCCACTTTTAAATCGCCAATTTAATATAATTTCAGTATTTTACAATTCTTATAAACAAGGTGTTGCAACCATTATACCATATGCTACTGACTTGAAAAACTAAAGATAATAACAATAATAAGTTAATAATATTATAGACATTAAATAATTTGGGTCAAGTTATATTTTTCAATATAAATCTAAAATAGGCAGTAGGAGGCAAACACTTAAACGCCATCCGTCCGATTTTCATAAGAGCCATTGATAACCAACATATTCAACTAAGTTCCTAATTTAAAATGATACCCACCTAAATAAAGCACAAACAGCACGTGATTTGAAACGCATTGCATCCTGCTCCCGTATTCTGTAAAGACAAAACAGCTTCACATACATTTGCCGCGCTCGGCCATTTTAATCCGTCGCTCGGCATCGTCAGTCGTAAATATGCGACGTCGATTAGGCCACTATTGTCCGGGCCGAGTCAAATAAATAGCAATAAACATCTTACTGGAACCAACGCTGGTCCAACGTTGCAGCATTAAGGTCTAAATGCGATGTAAGCCGCGATTTGCGAACGTCGTTTAATAGGCTTATTTTTTTATGATATACTCGAGTAATATGCGGTCATGGTTGTGATTCTGTCGATTATTTTGACCGAAAATAATGTTTGTAGTTATTTTCAGTAGAATTACTTAATAAGATAAGATATTTTCGGGTCACGCTGGTTATGATTTTAATGCGAAAAATGTTATTCTGCCAAAGTGACATAATTACAAGGAGTCTAGACACTATATGGCCTGTTACCGTCTTTTATAATTGCGTAGACTGCAAAAGCCTATATTGCTGAATAAATCTATATATATCCAGCATTGTTGATGTAATATGTATGTAGATGACAGCCACCTTACTTGTGCCTCTTGCCTGTGCCTGCAACTGTCCTTTATGGTACCTTAAACGCATTATCAGCGCACGGTCCTCTGAATCTTTCAATCCTAAGCTTTTTACGCTGTATGTAGAAATATACCATGGCCCTCAAAGTAAGGACTACCCACTTCCACAATTGCAGTGATTGGGATGGTAGCATGACACCAAGAGGAGTAATTATATATAAAATCGAACTTTTCTGCTTACCTCTCTGACTAAGCTTTTTCAATTAAGCCTTTAATATTTGGGTTCTATTTTAAGAAAATTATTCTGCAAGCGCAGAATTTGCAACACAAAAAGTACAAAATGTAGAATTTGTCGTTACCCACAAAGATTGGTTTATTTCAAAAATAAGCTTTATGATACGCTTTTATTACAATGAATTTAGTTCACGTTCAGTTATTTTATACCGGACAAATAAATATTCTGCCAAGAAATTGTGCCAAGTACAGTCAGGCCTTAGCAGCTAGGCTCTATCTTGTGCCAATGCCAGACATAAATAAAGAAGTGTTATCTCAAAATATTGCCAAGATTTAAATAACATTGTTAAATTATATAACATAATATTTTTATATTTTATGATTACATCATTTAGATAAGTTGTCGATGTATCTGATAATTGATTTTACAATTTTGCGACATTAGAGTAAGTATAATACGCTAACAGAAACATAGATTAGTAAAGACATAATGCGCATAATATTATAAATAATCATGGCAATAATAATAATAATAATAATAATAACCGCTGGGCAGATTGTGGCGACCTGAATGTGAGTGGCGACACTGCGGTACCGAATGCCTCAGTGAGTCGGTAAGGGCCTCGTCCCCGGCTTGCCGTTACTGGTTGGCTGGGGTGGAGTTTCAAGAACGCCCGTAGGACTCTCAACTCTGGCTTGCCTTGGTCGGCCGGACAGAGGGGGGCCGCTAGAGCTATATGCTTGGGGGTGGAAGTGTCATTTTCAAGGACATAACTACGGGGAAACCCGCTCCGGGTCTCCGTTGTCACGAGACCCGTGATGGTGAAACCAGCGCCGCATCGCTCGGCACTCGCACCGGTGTTGCCCTCTGCTGCTGGCTTGTATGCCTATGGTGGCTATTCAGGGGGCCCATCTAGTAAGTTGGCGAGTGACCGTCTGCCCATTGCATTGATGTTATTAGAGTGTTCAGGGCAAACGCCGTTTTTCATCCATAGTTACCAATATATCGGTCCACCAAACACCCATATCCATAGCCCATATATTAGAATCCATACATAGCAATAGTCCTACGCCTACTGCGGCTAGTGCCGCTGTCGGTGTTCCATCCTACCTTTGATTAAAACTCTGGAAGCCTCCAAGGGCCAGGTATTTTCTAATATAATATGTTAGAAAATACCTGTGATAAGAGAAACATTATAATTATAATATTCTATCACATACACACAACACCATCTAGCCCAAACTAAGCAGAGCTTGTACTGGTACTAGACAATGGATAAACATACATATATACTTCTTTTTGTAAATACATATGTACATATTATACATAGAAACACCCAGACCAAGACAAACATCCATGTTCATGCACACAAATGTTCGACTTGTTCGGGAATCGAACCTGTGACCTCAGGCGTGGCAGTTGGTTATACTAACCAATACGCCATCGAGGCGTACAAGCCGGCAATGGCTTTCTTGTAAACATTTGCGCGTTGGTTTAAGCTTATCGCCAATATATACGCTTTTTTACAACCTAGCGCTCAGCCAATACTCAACATCCTAGAATTTAGTTCAAAACCTCATCAATAACTACTCTGAAACTTTGAATATGTTAACTAGTCTCAATAATATATATATGTATATACTTAAATACTCAATTTGTTTACAAGAGTATAACCATTTAAAAAACGATGTAAACAAACCGTAATCCTTTATGCTTAAACGTCCATCATTATCCAGTGTAAAAGGAATATATTATGCGCGTCGCACTGTAAAAAGTTAATGACATGTGAAGAACCCTAGGAAATCCTTGGTATAATTGTTAGTAAATTAAATGGGTCGTATTATGGGTCCGTTGTGAAATGAGATAGGACAAATTTTGATGCGATCCGGTCCAATACACGGACTCCTTCGGGTAGGGTATATCGAAGCTTTTATGGACGGCTAAGTTATTAATTTTGGATTAGGATACAGTTGATTGTGAAGCCTAATGAAATGTAAAAAGCTGGGTATTTATATCTATATTAATTTGGGATTGAAACAAATGCGTGTTCAATTTAATTTGCTCATTTGAGCGCCTAAGTATGCTTCATATTGAGATAATAATATAATAATTATTTTAGTAAAAGAGGCCATGTTTTGTTACTATGTGTGTGATTAGTAATACGCATAATTGTATTTGAATAATATTAGAAAATACTCACTTTACTTGACTGCATAGCACGCACTTATAATATTTATAGAGTTCAACACATTTGGATAAAATCGTACACATTACTAGTATGGCTTGCAAGTTAATTCAAAAAGCGAAAATAATTATGCTTAGTTTTCTAGAGTTAGGGTAGAGAAGGCCCCGGGCACGCCACGATCGTGGCGGTAAGTCCCGTTTTTGAGAAGTGGCTGGAGAGACGGCATGGCGCCCCCACCTTCCGGCTGACACAGGTAATGACTGGCCACGGTTGTTTTGGCTAGTTCCTGTGTCGTATAGGCCGGCAGGCGACGCCCGGTTGTCATCACTGCGGCGACTGCCGCGATGTTGTTGTGGACACGGCGCTGCACACCTTGGTGGATTGCCCCGCCTGGGCATTGCAGCGCCGTGAGTTGATCGCGGCAGTCGGACTAGTTGCCCTCTCACTCCCGGCCGTGGTTCAGTCTGTGGTCCGGAGTGAGAGATCGTGGAACGCCGTCGCCTCCTTCTGTGAGGAAGTAATTTCCATCAAGGAGGCGGCGGAGCGGGAGAGGGAGCGCTTAAACCCTCTCCCCAACCGTAGAACCGGGCGCCGGAGGGTGCGAGATGACCTCCAGCCACCTTGAAGTTTGACCTGGGGGTGGTAGGCTGCGTGGCCCTGCTCGCCACCCGATCAGCACCAGATCCGAGAGGCGGCGTGCGTATTCCCACGTGCGCCTCTGTATCGTGTCTTTGTCCCCCCCGCTCAGGGGGATGGTGGAGGAATATTCTTCGTGCAGTGGCCTGCCGTTTCACACGGCGGGCCGAAACCACGGCGGGGTCGCGATTGCATGTGAAAGCGATTCGCGCGGCCTCGCCGTCTATGGTTATGTCGAGGAACACCGTGGTAGGTTTAGTCGGTATTACCGGGGTATATTTTCCCCGGTGAGCCCGACATAACCTCTCCGTCGCCCCGCGGGGAGGTATGCGTCAAAGCATTCCACCAAGTAGAAAAAAAAAAAAAAAAAGACAAGGCCTCTAGACTGATTATTTCATAATCTGCATTGGTTAACACAAATATTAGAAAGTGCCTAAATAAGTAGGTGCAATAAGGAGATCGTTTAATTATATAATATCACTGGCATAATATAGAGATAAAACTTAAAATGAAGTCGGTGCTAAAATACCGGCTTAATTAAATCTACGCGCAAACCAAGCACCGACTTTAAAGATAATTATATAAAATGTATTGCAATTCTTTACGTTGTAGGTAATATCAATGTATATTAAGTCAGAGGGCGTACTAAGAACTAAGTGGCATTACCACGATCCTCTAGAGACAGATAACCTCTCACGCCAACACTTAAAACTGCAGCCAGGCTTTCAATAAACCTAAGTGTGAATATAAAACCTCCATAATGGCCCCTGTACGGTGTTTACAGCCACTACTTACTATCTCTAATGGGCCATGTGCACTTTATTGTCGAAAATTGCATTTTCCGGGTGAAAATTCCGACTCCTATTTTGTCTTTACTGCTTGGCTTGACGTTAAAAAGTGTAGGTAAAAAAGTTAACCCCCGTTGCCCACTGTGAGTCGTTATGCAGAAATGTTCTAAATGAGACCGTTAGAGTATTTGAGTATATTTGAACAGCGTTATAGTGTTAGAGGAAAAATAAATGTTTGAGTATTGCACGAACACTATTACAGTCTAACTATGTAAAGGAATGGTTTAATCAAGGTATAGAAGTTAGAATAACATTAGCTTATGCTAGCATAGGTTTTTCGCCTTCTAACACGGCATTATTATGTACCCATAATAATGCAAAAGATAAATATAATAATTATTTTTAAGTAACTGCGAATTCTTATCATCTTGTAATGAATATCTAAATATATTTTATTGTTACTTATTTAAGGTAAGCTTAATCAGTATCGACATTAAATTATCATCATTATGTCATTTTTTGCTTTACTTATCATGGGTTACTGTTTTCCAAACACTACAGTCATCTAACAGATTCCGTTTGTTGGACGACTATAGTGTTTGGAAAACAATGGAAGAAATGTAGTCTAATAATATGCGGTATATGACGTCATAATAATGATATCATGAATCATAATGATTGCATTGAAGACGTATTCTTTACGCAGAATATCAAAAAATATTACATAACATTAAACTCTTACATAGCAGATAATCTTCGGGCATATGTTTCAAAACGATACAGATACAAATGACATTCATCACTTTAGACAGCACTATTGAAGACAATATTATATAGACAGTTTTTCCATACACACGTATCTTTTGCCTACTAACGATGTATTAATGTACCTACTAATGATACTTGTAGATACACACGGTCTCATACAGTAAGTAAGTGCAGGTGTGAAGTTATGATGACACAAAGCAAGGATCCTTTAACCAGGCTTTAGCATTAGAGGCAAACGGTTATTGCTGTGTCTGCGTGTTAGATCCTATCATTAATATTACTGTAAGTTTTAATAAACAGCACTCTATCTCTTTAAATATGTTGTCACCAACAAATGTACATATAACACTAAAAACAATGTTCATTTCACACAATCATTAGACAGTAAAAAGGTGTTGTTCCGAACTCGAATAGGCACTAAACCAAAGTCATAGGTATTCCTAAAAGCCAGTTATTTAATAATAAAAGAAAGTGTTTTCCAAAGTAATTCGTTCCAACGGTGATTAAGATATACAATCGGGGTTCGCAAAATGGAAATCTATCGGATTGCTTAAAGCCATCCCTTAGTTTACGTCACACTTATCTCCGGGATTATCCCTAGTAATGACCATCTCATGTATTTTACTTACAACAGCCTTCGTACGAATATATACGAATGAATGGCTCCATCCGCCGTCTAGATTAAGGGTGAAGCAACAAATTAATTTTTCCTTACACGAAATATGTTTATTAAATTTGGAATGTAGAATAATGGAACGGTATTTGAACTAAACGAAGAAAATAGATTATGACGTAGGCTTCAGCTATTAGAAATGTACGCCGAAAGTCGTTTAATGCCCACTGGTCATCTGATTATAGCGGCTATGTATAAAATATTGTCTATTTGCAGGCTTGTTTTAACAATTATACTTAAGTACTAAATACAAAGCTTCTTGTTATATACTATTGTTTTTTATTTATATTATAATTATTATATTTATTTTATATATATATGTATATATATATTTATTTTATAATTACACTATACACGTAATATAGTGTAATTTAAACATAAGTATGCAGCTTACTTATATTTTAATACTGTGAATTGCATATATTAAAAAATTTATACGAAATAAAATTTTGCTACAAAAATACGCTCGGAGTAATTATCAAAATTATTTTACCGTAAATGTATTAAGTACTGTTAAAACTGCCAACCTTCGTAACTTTATAAACTCGGTACATTTATATCTGCTCCCAACAATGTAACGCGAGAAATAAAAAATCGCGTAAGATAAATTACAGTGTCAAGTTACAATCATTATTATAGAAACGAAACGTGACGAATCTTCAAACATAAAAAATAATAAGTTTCCCTGGGCAAAAAACCACTCCATTTCGACAGAATCGAACACGAAAATTACTAGATAAAAGAAATTCCATATACGGCGGACACGGAAAAAAAAAATAATGATGTCTGAACCAAAAAAGGCCGTCGATGTCCTCGTAAAAAGTCGTCTGTGCGAAATTCCGTTACGCTTTATCAGCACTAATGGCTTGCAAATAGCTCCAGCAATCGTCTTACACTCTTATATCATTCGCAGTTCGTCCGCTGCATTATTCAGTATTTTGCTTTTTAATATTCAGACGACATATTTAAGTCTCCTTTCAATTTTTTCCCGTGCCTCTCGTGTACCGGTGTGCGCTGAATTTTGAAAGCTACTTATTGATGTTCGTTGCTTAATCCCAACATATCACGTCGAAGACGGGTGGCACCATTTATTTTTTTTATCGATACCGATGTGGGCCCCTCTTGTTCTCCCGTCCGCTTCATTTTTTATAACTCATAGACGCTGGATTTATCGTGGTTGATTTTCACCGATATCGATGAAGTCTCTATCGGGGCGCGGCGCTAGTAATTTATACGGGGGAAGGAATGGATTCATAGCCGGACGGATTAAAAAGAAAATGAAAGCAAAATATATGGGTCTGTCGATCGAGCGCTGAAATAGCTAGCTGCAGGTTGGTTTAATTATCGACATTCCTGCAGCGGGGCTCGACAAATTGTTTTTGTCAGATGGCGTACGTCGAGCGATATTTCATTATTATAACCACGATTTCGAGGTACTCGCTACGACACGTATTTACGATACTATTTATAGCTCGACGATTCATTTTGTCACGGTCATTATAATATTAAATTGGTTTTAAAATCATTGCTCATTTGTTATTGCTTGCGTGACGAATTTGTTACCAAACCTCTGTCATATATTTTTAAATATTTACGTGGTGCCAGATTGAATGTATAAATCATAACCATATTGTGCTGCGGCAAGCATGTATAAGATAAATTTTATGCCTACCAATAATTACGATCTTATTATTATACTATCAAATTTATTACAGATTATTAATAATTTATTCAAAAACAACTTACACATGCAGTATCTTCAACACTTACTATAACCGATAATACTTGCTTAAATGATACACAAGTGACGTGGATTGGGCACATCGATATACAGTTCGTAACGTCACGTCTACACCACATGTCACGATTTAAAGAAAAGCTATTAATATAAAATTTTGCATTACCGATTCCACTACCATGCCTCAGAAAGCACGTGAAGCCGATCTATCTATCTTCAGTATAATCGGATCGCCATCCTATCGAACTGGACAGGGAAAAGCGAGTATAAACAGTTACAAACGCAGCTCAAAAAAAAATTGCCTCTCGCCAAATTGCCACGAGGCATAGTATATTGCCTCACGCCGGCAATGCCTCGATACGTCTTTGATACAAGGCCTTTAATTCAAATTCCATAATGTTATTAGCTACATTTTAGTGCTACAATTAATGTATGCGGTCAATATCGACTCAGCTAATGCGAGTTAAAGTAATGCAATCGTCAGGGATAATGCACTCCGCCGACGCTACGTAAGCGTACAATTTACCCCTACGTAACGACAAAGAAATAGAATTTATGGACATGCTGACATATGGTAATACGTAATAAAAAGACATGAATCTGATTCATATAAACGTAAAAATCGAATATCGCCTTACTATATTAGTATAGTTTTCATTTACTGTTTCATACAAAAATATTGTTTTCGTGTGTAGGTAGGTAAGAGTGACAAATATCCAAACATATAATATTTTTATATTAGAAGGATGTGAAAATGTCTGTTGAGGACACATAAACTATGCTTATTTTAATCCAAACTATATTATAAATGCGAAAGGAACTCTGTATGTACTCTGTTCTCGTGACCAAATCTGAATCAATTTTAAAGAAATTTGGTATAGAGATAGTTAGAAGGAAAGGTAGAGAAAGAACTCAACGGCGATTTAAACGATTAGCGGGTAACAGCTAGCATATACATATATATAGAGTTCACTAATAAATATTTATTCCACGTCCTTTTTGAAGTGAAAACTTCTTTAGGTGCGTTGAGCACTTTTTGGGTGAACAAAAATCATGGAACTCGCGTCATCGTCACAGAATGCATTCAAAATTTAAAAATAATAGCTCGACGATACAATTCACAAGTTACTTAGTTTTCACTTCTATCGGCAGTACCCAAAGACTGCCCCGCATGATTTTCAACGTATTATTTTCTGAGCTGACCAAGCAAAATGACAAATGCCCAACACATTTCATGTTTCCCCCAAATCGAGCTGAAAATGACATTACACATAAGTATAGCCTACGCCCACCAATAACTTACGAATATAACTAGTGAGAACAATGGAGACACATTCCGCCACCATTACCCATGTATAAATCAGTGTTGGGACCATTCTAGCGAATTGCTTGCAGTTACGGCTGCACTTATTGCCGATTTCTCTCCTCCAATCCGACCCGTGGACACATAATCGTACTGCCACCAGCCTTCCCCCCTTACCCGTTGTTACATCTATCCGGACTCATCGTTAACACGGCTACTTCATTTGTTTGGATTTAAGGTCAATGGACTGTAGGTGGGTAGGTGTGTAATAAAGATTTTGATATATTCTTAGATTAGGACTAAGCGTGAGGGTTGAAAAGATACTGTTATTGTCGGCCATGTAGGCATTCTGCTTTCTTTTGTTAAATATTTTAGTAAGCCTTGTTTCTCGATCTCCTTTTGATCTTAGTGTCAATACTAAAGAGAAAATCTGGGCTCAATATCAAAGAAAACGTAATATAGTAATAGAGTATGGTCTAATAATAATGCATGGGCTGAAAACCTCAGAAATGTGATTTTAAATTTAAAAACATTTTCCGAACAAATATTTCTGACAAGGTCTTTCGTTAAAATACTGATGCTATCATGTAAATAGAGTTGTAGCTTACAACTGTACAATGCAGAGGCTTCTATAAATAACCACATAATATTTTTTATCTAGAGATGGTATGGAGCACAAATATATTTCTATTATGTCCATAAATAGCAAAATATTAAAAGCTAAGTGGCTTTCGTATCGTGACTTCTGCGTACTTTGATGTGATCGTTTAAATTGCTCGAGCATCGAGCATCTTTCCCCTACTTTTCCGCCTGCTTGCCCAATTAAACACCTACTCGGGTAACCGATATAATTTTTTCTCGTTAAATTGGCCAATTTTTCCACTCTACCCATTCCCGCTCGAGGTAAATATGACCAATTACGAGAGCTACCCATTTCACGCTACTTACTTTTAGATGACGCCTACAAATTTGAGATAATTCATACTAAATTGTGTTAGCGATTGATATGCTATTACACCAAAAAGATTACTGGCTAAAATTTTACTATTTTATTGCCCAAATTATTATACAATTTTGCTTTACATAAAATATCTCGCTAATTACTAAACTATGTTGTACCACTGCTGTTTGCTAACATGCATAATCCGCTAGATGGCCCAGGTCATAATTATTTTATTTTTGCATTACTAGCTATTTATGTACCTATATATTTTAATATCATCTATTTAATCGTATAAGACTATTCTCTTTTTTTATATTATCTATTTAAACTTTTAACTTTTTTCTTTATAATAATACCGTACTGAAGTCCGTAAGTCGCTCGTACGCCTCAGCTGAAAACCGCAGCATAGGCTGAGCTGGAGCCTTTTAGGCATACTATTGATACTAATGTTAAATGTTTTGTGAGTATTATTTAATCTTTGTATGTCTAATAAACTGTTCATTCATGCATTCATACAAATGGTTGATATGCAGAAATCTATCCACAATTCATATATATATTTGGTAGTTAGCGAATCAATAATTACCTGAAAACTTCTATATGCACTGCATCAGCAGTGGCACTTTTGGACTATAATAAAAACGAAAAAAACAGATGTTGAGTAAATATTTTATTAATATAGGTACTTTTGTCCAAAGGGAAACTGGATCCATGATCATACCAATTCTCTCGAAACATTCTTAATGCATTAGATAGGTTTCTCTAGATACGTTATGATTTAGAAAACGCCTAACCGTGCTTATTTTCAAAACGTTTCTTTCTTTTAAGTCGTATATCTATTAATATACCACAATTTTGTTAATGGATTTATGGCCGAAAAACTTCAATGTTCTGCACAAAATGAATCCCCGTATTACCAACAGAATTACTTAAAGCTTGGCAAAAGAGCTCAGACAAATAATCCTAAAGTCCGAACAGTTTTTATTCCCCGTCCAAGTGCGAAATCAGAGAACTAATTATATTATCATTAGTTTCGGCACAGTGGACCGTTCAGTTTTGACCAACCCTTTGGCTCGCTTTGAAATATTCGAGCACGATGCACAATAACTATCTGATTATTCTTCGGTTGATAATTATGTTATATGAAAAGTAAATCATTTACGTATTTATTTAGTAACTAGCTGTTTCACTTATACTAAAAACAAAAAACATTTACAAATAGAAAAATATTTAAATTGAATCTTCGATTAGGTCTTCTATAGATCTCTTATCAATTTCTTCTTAATAATATGTACTTTAGTCATTTGCAAATACTAAAGCTATAACCAAATCAACTATATAGATCGTGGCGTGATGACAATTTTAACCACTTCACCAATATTCTATACAGCCAATTAAACCATTATAATATGCATATAGATAAATATCCACAGCATATATTATTATATTTATCATAATTTAAAAGAGCAAGCTGTTAAATATAAATGTAATTTATATTACCAATTAACTGGTTCTATATTAGAAAATTTACATTCATTTCGGTCATTTTAATGAACGATTGACTCAGTATAATGAGACCACAGCATTTTACAAAACCACAAATAGGTACCAATAAATATTTAACACTATTGCTGACACCTGCAATTATTTCATTTATTACCCTGTCACCATATTCATTTAGCCACATCATCATTTAGGTTGTCCAATGAAATTATACTGTCTATTGTAATGAATCAGTACTGTCAGTTTGTTTCAATTTTTTATACTTTAAATGCTCAATACTACTAATCCTAACAAATATTATAAATGCGAACGTGAATTTGTTTGTTTTTCATCCAGAAAAAAGTACTGTTCCCGAAGTTTATAAATTTATTGACTAAATCTAGATGAACGCGAGCGAAGCCGCGGGAAATATCGAGTTGTAAATGTTTATGAACATGTTTGTATGTTCGTTACACAATCATGCGTAAACCGTTACACAGATTTGGATGGCATTGATCGCACAGATAGACCATGTGCTAAATTAACACTTAGGAAACATTTTATTCCGGCTTTGTGTTTTCATTTGATTCACACAAGTGGAGACATAAACTTCGTAATTGATATATATTTTACATATAAAGTGTACGACAAAGTATGGTAACTTTTAATTCATTATATGAATAATTCATTACATTTATAAGTAATAGTAAAATTATAGTGCCACATATATTATCTTCTATAAAAGTGAGAAAAGTCGGTTCCTATTTTAAAATAATATTTGCTTTTATTGCAATCAGCGTTTGTATCTTTGTATCAGTACCTACCAAACATTGTAGTCTGAGTGCGTGATCTAAATACAAAGACAAACATTTTCTCCAGTACCTATAATTTAAAAACAAATCTGGTTAGCTCTTTATTCGAAAATACAACGAGACCAGACACACAATAAGAACATATGAACAGTATCGCGTCGGTATAGCAACCCCAATTTTACAAATGGAGAACTATTTAAGTTTGGAACATATTTTTCTATATTTTATGTTAACTCAATTTATTATAGTTCTTTTTAATTTTTCAAAGGGTCTTTGTAATGCTGCGTTTGAATTTATATAAGCAGAAGCACTATCAGTCTATATACAAAACATTAGCTTAAAGCGGTTAAAAAATATATTTGACGTTGTATGCCTTTCAATGAGTAACATATAAGATAATTTGCTCACAAAATATATTGATCTCGTAAGATTTAAAGAGAGGTTTTATCCGCTTTTATAATGGACTGTGTTCTAAGAAATGTTTTAAAAAGCTCCCACTGCTACATTACAGATTAAAAATGGTCATGTACCAATCGATTGTACAGGTATTTTTAATTAACCGACGGATAACATTTAGTAAAATACTCCTGGAACAATTTCTATAGCCACTGTTGTCGTACTACGTAAACATGATAACGATTAAATGGTCATAATAAAATCTTCATTTCTGTGCCCTTGTCAGAGTATAATGGATTAGGCCATGGTCAATTAGATCACTAATTGAATTGAAATATGTGAAAGGTCTTACATTAGGAAGACTTCCCATATATTTGAGGGGATTAAGACAATTCTTCGATATGCATGGAATCAATCACCATGCATGTCTTATTTTACGTATAAGCGACCAATAATTAATTAACTGTAGATATGCAGAAATGTTTGAAAAGTCAGAAGTACTGGCCATGGGATAGAACACGACTAAATTCTTTTTTTGAACGGCAATCCTCTGAACTATTACTATTGTTGTTTTGCTTTAACTTGTTAATAACTCTCGAGACCTATGCGTGTAACGTTATCTTTATACATATCATAGCACTAAAACTTTTTATAAGTACCTCAATTTTCACATTTATCTATCTATATATTTTCTTCCATATTAGTTTCATAAATCACAATCACCTCCACAGATTTCGTCTCCGCTACCCCAATACACTACGAGAATCTTTCACGAAGTTTTCACCGAAATCGCTTGAACAAATTAACTTTTTATTTCAATTGTTTGTAGTAAACGAGATTGTGCAGTCGGGTTGTGCATGTAAACTCAGCATCGGCGAGACGCAGTAATTTCCTTGCCAAATCGAGTGTGAACGAGAAACCACCAGTTTAAACTGCTTTCATCTGTGCTTTTTCTAATACCGATCGGTTGTTTACTACTATAGGGGAGGCCAAACAGTACACATATATTCGACGTGCATACTTGCTTTTAGATATGAAAAATCGCAAATTTTTTCACAAACAGGAATTGAAATACGGTACCGTTTTATTTTGCTTTTAAATCTTTCTAGAATTCAATACTTTTATGTTTTGCTATGTGAACTCAACATACTGAACGTACATAATGTTATTTAGTTTTTGGTTTGTTGCCGAACGGTTTAATATGCACGAGAAGTTCATCGAACCTCATTTCTTGATGTAACTACAAAACTGAATGCTATGTTCATAAATTCATCCAAGTTCGCCGATTCGAAAATGTAATATTAGAACAAAATTTGTTCAGAATAAATGCGCGAAGAACCACCAAAATCCCCGCACATGACCGGAGGTTAAACGACAAGTGGGTTGAAGACAAGATAGCGCCGGCGGCGGGGGGTTAAAAATCTAATTTGCAAATGCATTTCCTGCCTTTCAGGCTGCAGTGACGTAAACCCGCTTTACATTTTTAAACAGAGCGAACAGATTCGATCGTTTCGACTGTTTTTGGGTTGATAAAACATTGTCCGTGGCATCTTTTAAACCACCACGATTTTGCAGGGTTAGGTAAAGAAATGGATATTGATATTGTATTAGAAAGGTTTTGTATTTTAAATTTGAATCCTTATGCCAAAATCTAAATGTATCAAAGTAATAAAGTTCTCAATTCGTAAAGCGGATTTTGTGTTTTCAAGCAGAATGAAACTCGATATTTTCACGAAATTTATTTGTTGTTTTGTTGTAGATACACCACTCGAAAGATACAAAAGCGATGCTACCTATTCAACTTGTGCTACTACTGTTATTTAACTCAATTATTTTACCGAAAAAGGTACTGACTTCTTATTTCGTATGTTGATTCTAAGGGGCTTGGCAATTAAGTGACATTGCCTAAATGAGAACTAAGAGCAGTTACAAATATTATGACAGTAAATAGTCTTGGCGCGATTCCAATTACTCGAGACCGATCCATCAAGAGAAAAATAAGCGGGTATGGGTCGAACGGTACTGAGCACCACTATAGTAGCTAAAAGAGAAGTTGAGCAGTCCATCAGTGAATCGATCGTTACAGACAACTCCATAGCCGGCACATGTGCCCGCGGTCCGCTTAATAACGCCGATTGGCGGAATTTCGGCGGAATTTCGCCAGTGTTCACGGTCCATTGCCGGCGGAAATTACGTTGCGTAGGAAGCCCCAACCTTTTTGCAGGCTTTTATTGTGTACGTATAGATCCGCTTTTTAAAAAATTGATTGAAACGAAATGTTTGTTTACAAGCAACCCTGAATATTGGGGGAGCAAACTGAATTATTTTTATGATAGAGACAACTTTTTATTACTATTCGTTTTAGATGAGTATCTCACATCTCTAGAAATTACATCAACCGGCTGGTTTAACATTCAAACGACTTTTTAAAACCGCATGTATTTTGTACGCATATGTTTTGATAGACTTAAATTTTAACAGCCTAGCTTTCGCCTGCGGCTACGCTCGCATAAAAGTAAGTTTTGTTAAGTTAGGCTATATTAGGAACAGTACTTTTTTTAAATAAAAAACGTACTGTTACTCGATGATAATATAGCTTTCTAATACTACTACTACTGTTACTTTACTGGCTCAGTGACCCAAAGTGTGTCTTGGTCGCCGATACGAGAGAACGCCACATAATTCGATTTAATGGTGTAAGAATTTTTAAACTTAGTTGTTTAGTTTTGCGTTAAATCCTTATAAACGAATCTTTCCTCTTTATAATATAAATACGGATTACAAGTGACCTCAGAGTCTAGCTAAATCTAAGAAAGATATTCAGTTAAATAGTGATATGGTTTGGTATACGCCATAGCACAATTAACCTTCTGGGCTTTTTTCAAGATGCTTCAGAATACGATATTATAAATATAAGTAAAATATGCTATGGTCGCCCATAAAGCATGCAGTTTATTGATTCACTACGAGAAACAAACAAGTAATCAGCTTTATTCTAGGTATATAGAGTTATCTTCAAACGAAGCATGCGACCGCTATGTGGCCTTAACTCAATAAACATTACTTCATCTATCAAAGCCAATATCAAAACATCATCCATCATAGGCAACCCTTAAAACCACCTTAAAACTAAAACAAATATATAAATAAGTTAGCTAATCGAAAAAGAAACGTTAAACTTTTCAATTACTGGTGCGACAAAAGTATATAAGTTGCAAGATCGGATTTCTATGGTCGTTGCACACATCACGAAGTCGCCGGAAACTTCTGACACACCCTGGGGCTCCGGCAAACTTTTACATTAGACATGAAGTTTCATCCAACTTATTCTTCACTACTTGAGAATCTTCACGCAATGAACAAATCTTGAAGAAACTAAACATTGCTCTGATACATCTCATTTTACTTAAATGTTTTCGGTGTAGGGGACGATAACAGTATTGAAAGGGTGATGTGTTTTGAAACGCTTAGGGAAACATTTTTTTATATATCCAAGCAAACAAACGTATATGTTGATGGTAAACGAATACACTTGTAGCCTTTTAAATAAGGAGTCAATGTGTTATCACAAAAAAACAAAGATTATCTTAAGAATCTTCCCGTGATCATGGCTGCTGAAAAGCAAACGATACGTCGCGTCGGGGAAAGTGTATACCTTTATCTAAATAGTTTAATAAATTAAATAGTAGTAATATTAAACAGTTAAAATTTATTATTTTTTAAATTGTGTAATAATTGTATTTTAGAATAAAATCCGTATAAGCTAATTTAAAATCAATGTATATAACATTTACTTGAACGTAAGACAATTTAATTCGCTTTAGACTCTTTATGGAAGCTGACAATCCTACACACTGCAGGATTACAACACAAGGTTGTCTAGCTGTCATCTTCTGTAGATTGTAAGTACTTCTATGGTCGAGCTAGTCCTTACCAGACATTCTCAACGCCCCTAAATCAACTATATTGTAAAATAAGGTTTTAGCGCGCATTTCATTATTTGTGAAACCCGCGTTAGCTTACTGCAATAGACAATGGAACGAAAACATTTGGCTGAATGAGTAAAAGGCTTTTTGGCAATGTATACCGTATTCTTCAATCACAATGGAATTTTATTTTAATAGATTGAAATTTATTTAATTGTTATATTTTTTTAAGTGTTTTATTTTAATATTATGTTATCTCTGTCTGTGATATTATCGTCCGTCCGTTTCTTTTTTATTACGTAATACCAAGAAACAAAGCTGAAAAAATGTGGATGTAATTAACCTTTGGCTGCAATTGACCATAGACTAGTTATACGTCCGAATTGATAGATTCATGCTTATCCTGAACTTATAAATACATTTTTGGCTGTACCAGAATAAAGATATTTCTTTCGTGGAAATAGGCATAAATTATACCGGGAAAACTGTTCTTAGCCGTATACACAAGTATAAAAACTGGGTGCAAAACGTTTGGGAATAATAACTCTAGAAAGAAGACACGGGCCATATTAGAATAGAGGGAGTTAGTTATATAATTTTCCACTAGTTTCGTTTGGAGCCGCATTCTCGTTAACAATAGCTATTTTAATAATTTTGTTGTGTTTGCAATCTTTAGCTAATAAAGTAAAGCGGGTGGAACTAGATGTGAATAAAATATGAAAACAAAATCGATTGCGGTCAGTATACTCAATAAATTATTGATATTTTATTAATTGAATATGTTTCTCTTGCTATTCGAATATCATACTATATTACCTTTATTAAGATATTTTGATGACTGATGCCTCGTAACAATTGGATCTTTATAAAATTATAAATATTAAATCCAAAATAACTTTAAATCCTAGCACAATATGAGTTTACTTACGTATACAGTAAATCAAAGACAAACTCCAATCCACGTTGGATTGGAGTTTGTCTTTTTCATAACATAAAAAGGTTGATTTCTAAATAGAAGACATAATATTATTACAGTTGTTTTAGTCTGCGTGCTCTAGACCTTGGAGTTGTTTTATAATTAGTATAATACTTGTTGAATTTATAATGACAAACATGTAAATTATATTATATTATTTAAGTGTGACGATGGAGGATCAAGTCATAAAAATTGAAATATCTCTAATTAGAACATATTATTAATATAATAAATGTAAACAGGTGCCAATGTTATGAATACAATAACAATTTTAAATTTTTTCGTAGTTAGCACTAAATATTAAAAAACGTTCTATATTTAAAAATTTAATTCAGTTCATTTATATTCTCTTTGTGGCTAACTAAAACTAACTAAACATTTTAATTTTCGTATTACTTTCAACGAGAACATGTAACATTTTAGTACACCAAAACTTCACCATAGACAATCTATGGAATACTTGAAGCTATTAAAACTGATTGTACCTATATAACCAGTTAAGTATTTTAACGACTGTCCAATTACGAATCGTCATCCCAATCGCTTGGCATTGTGAACTGCGAAGGTAATTATGAGGGATGAGTTTTAAATTACAGCCTGCAATCAGATTAACAGAGATATCTGGTATATCAGACTGCTCATTAAGTTTCGTAGATCATTCCATGTTAAAATATTTTATTATATGTAAATTTTCAGTTAAATTTGTTTGTGATGGAGTACGTCATTTTGTGACGTAGAAATAATGGTAGAATATGGTATATTAAGGAAATACAGTATATGTATTCTGTAAATGGACTATACGTATGTATACTCACGGCTGTATATCCTCGAAGGATAAGCAGAAGCCTATAGCGCACTTTAATTTCGCCAACTATATTGTAAGGCCAACAGACTTAATATAAGGCCAGCAACCGTTTTCCAGACGCATTTTGATGTTCCAAACTGCTATTGAAAATTTAAAATATTTTATAATAGTATCCCATTCGGAAATCGAATCGAAAATCTCACGATCAGTGGCAAACATGTTCGAAAGCTTATAGCACTTAACGACAGAAGCATTTTCAATTAAAAATGTTTGTCAATAGAAGTTTAAATTGAAAGACGAACTATGTAACAAATATAAAAATGAAGAAGTGAGATATGTTATATATGCCTCGATGATACCAAAGCAATGTCAACTACATTACGCTTTTCAGTTAGGAAATCTAGAAATATGTGCGATAGTCAGTAACCTGCTTTAATCTCATGGCCAGTGCACAGATCCCGGGGTTCAGACACTGCCTTTTTCATTGTGTATGGATGCCGGCTAATTGATTAATTAAAGTAACCTAAAACTAAGTCGACGAAATGAGGATGTAGACATCTTCGCCTATACCTTATTTTTTACATTTTGCCTCAAAAAAAGATAACTCTCCCGCTAGGAATAATTCCTGTGTCGCAGAGACTTTACAAATATGCAAGCAACGGAGACAAAGAACACCCAGACTCGGAACAACCATATGTGGATCACACAAATTTTTGTCCCGTGTAGGATTCGAACCCACAACAGTCAAAGTTTGGCCTTTACTACTGGTATTATGTATACCCATACATAACACCACTAGTAGATAAAGATTCTCAATAGCAACGTCCGTTGCTTGTACCAAACATAAATTACACACGATACATAGGAAAATGCATGCAGCAATAAATAACGTATCACAAGTCACTAGAGATTCACTGCAGTATTAGCTCTGTAAACCATAGCGCATTTAAACCGATGCTGGTTACTTAAACGGCAAGCTAAAGCCTCATAAACATGTAATGTAAGGGTTATAAAGTCAAAGAGCTGGTTCAACGGTCCACACACATTTTTGTATTATGCGAAGGAGTTGGCGGAGGTGTGTTAGTGTACACCCACATTCCACAAGTTATATTTTTAGTTTCATAGAAGGTGAACGTATGTACGTACATAACGTTTCTATGCATAAAATATATGTATGTATGTTTATCCATTGTCTGGTACCCATAGTACAAGCTCTGCTTAGTTTGGGCTAGATGGTGTTGTGTGTATGTGATAGCATATTATATTATATAGAATATCATATTATATATTATATTGCTGTCTGCAACTACGCGCAATTTCAGATTTATGTGTTCGTGCTACTTCTTAGAATATTCCAACATAAAATCTCGATTACACTTTGTCCAAGTTAAGCATCGAATCCACATGATCATCTGCTAACATAAGCACAGACAGAGCAGCAAGCACATTGCTACAACAATGTATACTAAAGCAAGACAAAATACAATGAAAATATTTTTATCCATTTAGGTCAAAATTACATATATTTACAGTGAAATGGATAAATATTGTAGGTACTTACAGCGAAATGGCAAACAAGCATACAGTCTCCTTGATAGTGAGCTGTACTGTATGTACTTCACAAAGAGTCTTGCCAAACGCTACATGTAATGGCGTGCTCTTGCGTTGTCAACTCAGTTAAAAATACGAGTCTGCGCAAGGGACTGTACAGTTGATCCTAAAAGACCTATGTATCATTGACCCAGTTAACCAAGCTTATATAATATGTGAGTATACTATAATATCAAATAGTACAAGTTTTTATTACCTCCGAGCTAATAGTATTCACAAAGCATTTTAATTAAATTTATATATTTAAATACGCATAATATAGAACGCATAAAAATATAATAACGCAATCGTTACAATTTCATTTTAAAATACATAAAGGCCAATACCCAACAATTTATATAACGCAGACAATTAAAAAACTTGACATATTTTATAGCTATTCTGTTCCAATATTTTTGTGAGCTATAACAATTTGAACGTTTATTATCGAAGTTCACAATTTATTTGATGTTAGTTGGCACGTTATCGGCTCTTTATACGAAATTAGTATTACTATTGATTGGTAATAAACTTAATAAAGTTTGATCATAATGTAGATGCGAGACAAAGAACGCGAGAGCCGTGCCAAAAGCTGATATCGAAGCCATTTAACATCAACTTCACGACATTTTTAGGATTCCGTACGTATATAACTTATGATTTCTTTATCAAGCTTAAAGTCTTTATTCCCGGAAAATGTTTAAATATTGCCTAACTAGCCTTTGCTCCAGACTAAATCATTCAGCCACTTAGTGTTATGGTATATGTAGGAGGCATACGAGCAGACAGTATGGTATGATAATTAATCTTATAAATAAGATGTTTTACATTAACGCACATTCCATATTGTACTCGCTATCTCCAAAAGTTAAGATGTACATATATGTTATGGCTAATAAACAAAAATAGCTAAAAATAAACCGTTTTAAAACTACGACTAACATTTTTAATTAAAGTTCACTGATCACATAGTTCTATAACTACGATAGTTGATGCATAGCATCGCCTTAGATGCAAAACACAGAAGCAAATTTTAATCCTTTACTAAGGACCATGAATAGCTTATTACTACATGGTTTTCAAGGTCGCTGGTTGAAGTCATGCTCCATGAATTGTCTTTTTTCTCTATTATAATTTACATTCTACTTTACATTAATACGTATAAAATAAAGTTTAACCTGTCAATGCTTAGAATGTGAAATCTACTGTGTTTGATCGCCGGTGTACGGCTGCGACTCAATAGGTTAAAATACGAAGTTACTCAGGAGTTTTATATTGCTGTACTGAACGTAATAGCGCTGGTCCTATAACCACTTGTCTTTTTACTACAGTTTTCGTTAAAAACTACATTGGAGTATGCAGTTTTGAATTTATTGGTCGACCTACTTTGAATGCTATTCCCCGCTGAATTGGCTGCAGTCGCCTACTGCTCCGAGAGCAATAAGTACTACGAGGGATTCGATTACTGGCCGTTGACTCGCTTTTCTTCGAGTGAATATTATGCGCAAATCTATTAGGTATTGATTTGAATGCGATCTTAGACGTGATATCTTGCTAAGAAATTAGTACCTTCTCGATACATGAATGGAGAAGGTATTTCTAAACACAAATATGTTGTTTATAATTTTAGCATAGTAAAATCCGTATGAATGTTGAATAAATAATGTCATGTGCTGGAAGTATTATGCATTCAGAAATTTATGGTGAATCTTGGTTTCTCACTAGTTGCTAAGCTTAGCTTGAAACACAAAAAAATTGTACAGATTAATATTATTTATTCAACACTCATTCGGATTTTATTATGCTAAAATTATAAACAACAAATTACGCGCACGATACATGGCATGATTTTATTTACCCATTGCAAAAAAAATTGAGCTGTGTAGAAACCCTAAATGAAACAGTTAAAATAAGGTCTTTATGACACTTTGTCATGTATACGTAATCATTGGCTAACATTATCATAAGCAACGGCTTATGATAACGTTAGCCAATAATTACGACAGTTGCAAGGCAAGGTATATGTGTGTGTAATGACACAAACATATACCCTGCCTTGCAACTGTCTTCTCAAACATTAACCATTATACTATACTTATAAACAAAAAACAAACAAACCAGTCTATACTATACTTATAAACAATATATAATACTAGATATATCAAGATTATCTAGATGTTGTCAAAAAATTTCAATCTCTCGGGAACAGTACTTTTTCTGGAAGAAAAGTCGTTTTCTGTATCCCTGTCAACGTGTACCTATGCGAAGTTTTTTATGTTGATCGGTCGAATAGTTAAAGCGTTACAGAGTAAACAAACAAACAGACACACATTCGCATTTATAATATTAGTTAGGATATTATTCTTTTTTAACATAGTATTAATTACTACCCACATACTAATTTTCTTGTTTATTTTATATTTCCAGGTAAGACATACATCGCTCTCAACGTTACCTGTAAGTGAGCTACCAAATGAATGCAATGCGGATATCTCGGTTTAATGATTGCTTTTAGTCTAGACGGGTACTAAATGTGATTAGATACGGGAGCAAAGGAGACAGCTTCCTTCACTAAAGGTGATAAAATACTCATGAACAATACCGTTCGTCGTAAATGTTCACAAGTGAATATAACCGTTGTGAAGAGTGAGTAAAGCTATTACGCACATTATACTTAGCCGTATAACATATGTGCACGTAAAAATTAACTAGTCCCGGTATATGCGACACACGATGCAAAGCTTTGTTGTCATACCTACATTATATAAACAAAATATTTACTAAGAAATGCATGAGGTGTCTTTCCTCAGGCAAATGTTATTGAGTTTTGAAGTGAAAACTTCTTTAGGCGCGTTGAGCACTTTTTGGGTGAACAAAAATCATGGAGCTCGCGTCATCGTCGCCGAACGCATTCAAAATTCAAAAATAATAATCTAACAGCTCGACAATACAATTCACAAGTTACTTAGTTGTCACTTTTATCGGCAGTTCCCAAAGACTGCCCTGCATGTTTTTAAAATAAGAAAACACCCTTTTTTTATTTTAAAACCATAAGAATCTTAGAACGATAAAACATATTGTACGTAACTTAACACTTCAAAATTGATATGAACGCGTCCTTAGTGTGGCTGTGACAATGGTTGCTGAGAATCAGTTTAAACGTCAGGAAAAGTGTAAATAGAAATAGCTTCAAAATTAATCACTATAAATGCCACGAACGATAGTTTTATTTAATGTGTTACATTGACGTAAATGTTAGATAGTAATATATACATTTACATTAGCAAAAGCCCTCTGTATATACTATTGATGTTTTCTCCAAAACATTCAATACATCGCATACCACTATCTGGACAAATACCGCCATAGATACAGATAATCATTCGACGTCATTATACCCGCCCTCGAACGTTACAAATCCGCTTTATCGATACAATAAAACATCCTTAGTGGTGGCGAGAGCTCGATTTTATTAATGTAGAGTATCGATATAATGGAAGTGCTTTTGTAAGGATGGGCCCTTTAGTTTGTCAACAAGTTGGATATGTCATGCGTGAGAGTACGGATAGGTACTTGGGTGAAATGCCAAAAGGTTTACGTCATGGAAGTAAACTTTATATAATTCTGTGGCTACCGCAAAATATCTGAAAAGAAATGAGAATTGAGGAGCCTAATAATTTTATATATAGCCTTTGTGGGCAAGGTAATATATTAATTTTAGGCGGGGAGTTAGGTTATGGTCTCCTTTCAGTTTTGAAAAGGTTAAGGGATAGGCTAAATTCTCTATAGTATTTGAGTAACATTACTTATAAAATTATTTAAAATATTGCTACATTTATGAACACATTCATCTGTAAGGCTGTTGCGTCGCTCTTACCGTATAGGTTTACACATATATGTTTCGAGCTGATCTAATGGTATCTATCGGGTTCAATTTCCCGGACGAGTTTTTAATGGGCTTTTGTTCGTAAATTCGCAGTTGCAACACATAATCTGGCAATATGTCCGTTGTACAGCATTAGGCCCTGTCTCTATTTCGATATCCTAAAACAAAGCTGCTAAAATGTTGGTATAGGACAGGACACCTATGCGTATCATTCGCAGTTAAAAAGACGAAGTCTATATATGTATATATTATATTTATATTACTAAGTCATCTAAACAAATACATTATCTAAAAGCCTAAATAATTAAAAATTATAGTTCTAACTTACATCATTCATCATTCCTGTAATTGTTTATTTAAAAAAAATATTTTTAATACATAGTAATTCGTATTCCGCAAAAACAAACATTTTGTCGTATAAAATCTTGCCTAGTCTCGCTTAGTGTTGTACACAGATGAATATTTTGCCAAGCTTGCGTTGTATATATAATATAATTACTGCAATCATAGTTGAAAGGTCCAAAATGCAAGACCCCTATAGCAACCAGACCCATCCCTAGCTTAGCACTACTACCATTGATCACACTGCCCGCGCCAATAACTGTAACAACATCCGATCTCCTTATCGGTCAAGATTATGTTTTATGCCGAACCCGAAGGTCCCCTCTAATGTGGTTTGATATATTACTTTATTTGTCAAATATCAATAACAGGGACCCACTTTGTAGGGATGAATTGGAACGTATGAAGTGAAGTGACTTTTGCTTTTAAGTGAAGTGAATTTGGTATTAAAGCTTGCGGGATTAGATATTTGTTAGTCTCACATGTTTATTAAAATTGTTTCACA
Source organism: Catocala fraxini (assembly GCA_930367265.1). Classification (NCBI taxonomy): domain Eukaryota; kingdom Metazoa; phylum Arthropoda; class Insecta; order Lepidoptera; family Erebidae; genus Catocala; species Catocala fraxini. The sequence continues at coordinate 15,736,346 of OV884041.1, forward strand.
GGAGTTACACTAACAATGGACTTTTCGTGTAGTAAATATATATATAGTAGTGTGTTATGTACGTTATGAGGAGTGAGCACAATGGAGTATAACAATGGGCCTGGTAAACGGCAATATGTCTACCAGGCCCATTGCCATATTTTATTGCGCTACTGAAAATTTTCTCTCAAAGTACTCAATAAAACTTTACCTTCCTTGCGCTACGCACCTAGGACCAATCATAACCATCAGCACCTACGAAGCCGCCCTCAGTCATTGAGCGTACATTCAAAACATATTAATTTCATGAAGAAAGGAATATTAAATATGTATATATAATATATAATATCAACCCTGTATTATTTCAATACCAATAGGGATTGATTATATTAATTAGAACACTGATAGCTCATTCGTTTATATTATTTTAATCAGCATTAGCTTCATAGACAAATGACCCGTTTATTCGACAAATTATTAGTATTTATGGTTATTTACACCGCATCCAATTAGTAACAACAACCAATTAAAAAGCCACGCATATATGTAGCACATGAAATCATTACTACTTTTCAGATATAGGTATATTAAACATAAGACATATACCGTCTCTCCCTATTACTGAAAATTAAGGCTTGTCAGGCAGGAGAAGTAAAGTAACTTGAGAACTCTGACACAAAAAGGAATAATATTAATAGGCTGAAGCTCTGCTAGTTGGTTTCAAATCGGGTCACTGAGTTGTTAGCAGTTAGTTATTATCCCGAGACTTAAGATAACAGCCCTAGTCTCGAGTCGAGTTCACACACAACTTTGAAATACTGATATTAGATACCGCTGTTATTACTTAGACTACTTATTTGATCCAATAGCGTGAATAGTACTGTCATTTGTTCAGTTGGTATTTAATTCTCGACTTAAGTAAAGCGGCATTTGTCTATGCTATCTCAAAAACTCAGTAACTTCACGATGATGCCATGGCGGTGTTATACGAAGGTGAAACGTATACAAAAATTAAAGAATTCTTAAAATCACTTCCATCACGTAAATTATTTTCAATCAGCCTTTTTGTATATCTTGCTGCTAGGCCTCTACTTGTATTTTCCAAATCACTATGTTCTTAGATATACCTAGAAATATTTAATTTGGTATATAATTTTAAGGTTTACCTGTAAGGCATTTCCCAGGAGTAGTTTAGAAATTGTCTATCACCGATAAACAGCTCTAGTCTGGTAGGTTTGAGGACACTCCACCCTTCTTCATACGACATGTGAACAAACAAATACATAAAATGTGGACATGACACACATCTATTAAACCTTTCAAGGGTACATGCGTAACGTTGCTACATAAAACAAGCAATCAAATCTATGACGTCATATAGCAACACCACATCAACTATCCTTCAACACAGTACAACACAACGGCTTATGTGGTCACCCTAGCGAGGTACTTAGGACCCTATTCAGGCATGCTCGCACTCGATTGACGGATTAGCAGGGTAATTGCGGCGTTGCGTGATGTTATCAATGTAATTGAATGTGGGACAGTCCTGCACTACGCTTTAGTTCTAGGGATGGCACGTGACCAGCATTGTACTTTGTAGATTAGCTTTTTATGTAATTTTGTCAGCTACCGACAGTGACGCCCGCATCTAAAAAGACAGTATGTATAATATATTTTTGGGTGATATATGGAGGTGAAAAGTAGCCTATGTTATTCTTTGTTACTTCAGCCTATATAGTAATGGAGATAGCTTTACTATATAGTCAGCTAAATGAGATAACTACATTACATAGCCAGTTAAATCAAATATTTGGTAATATTAGTTACAGAATAATGTAGGACACGCAGCGACACATCAACCTATACTGTTTGGACTTTGAACTATTAGAAGTTGAACGCTGCGAATCGTGCGAGAGAGTGAGTTATATTTTTGTTACGCTCTATCCTTACCATTACATCGACACCACTATGCACGGTCCTTTTCCGACAATTCTCTATTTTGTATGTAGCGTAGTTATGCGTATATAGGGTGTCTAATTTGATGTGTAGCCGTGTGTACAACGTACCGTTACCAGATATTGTTTGTTATGAGTTTTCTTTGTTATGTGTGGTATGCGTAAGAAAGCGCAGTATAGATCTTAATTTAATGTTTTCTGTATTGAATCACAGTATGTAACGAATGATTATGTCAAATCTGTTTTTAAGGGGATTCCGAAGTATTTCTTTTCACAATCAGTACAACCATTTGTGGATCACACAAAGTTTTGTCCCGTGTGGGATTCAAACCCACAACGCTCGGCACAGTAGCAGTGGCGAGACGAGCACTTAAACCACTACACCATCTGTGCAGTCAGTTTTGTATCAGTATACGAATTATTAACGATATCGGACAACAAATTACATTATATTATTGGCTGATTCTGTAACCTGTCGTAAATTTTGCAATTTCGTTTTGGGAGAATGTATACAAGATATTTGACAAACGCGTCATACTGTTATCCAAAACGGCGTTACAAAAATGTTTCTGAATTTGCTCCATGCAACGAGCCGAGCCATTTCAACTGAGTTTAGATGGCAATCGTCAATTTTGGCAGAAGAATTTTACTATAGAGTTTTCAAACAAAACCAACGGATGTTTTCAATCACTTTGCGAATTCAGATTTATTCATTACTTGCATGTATAACATAACATTTTTACATAAGCGGAATTAATTACACTACCTTTTTGCGTGTAAAAAAACATTGCTATTTGTAGAGCACAATGTGTCAATATTGGTATCTATTAACAATATATTTTTGTATTTTCCAAATACATAAATGAAATGAAAGTGGAACTACTATCTAAATTAGGGAATTTAGATAGTAACCCCACGTATATTTATCATATTTACTAATTTGAGGCCAAACTTGTCTATTATTTTCTTATATATATTACTAGAAGTTTATATACATATATATATATATATATAGTGCTTGAACTTAACGCTAAGGTTGAACGAGTAAACCAAGCAGCGGCTGTAAAATATATTTTATTACCTTGCCCGATTTTCGTTATTATAAAAGTAAATATTTTTCACAATAGAATCTGCACGTATTTTCTAATAAATTATAAGTTATTACCAAAATTATGATTTATTTATTAGAAATATGTTTAAAATGTGAATATACATTGTCAGTATAAACAAATAATTTATGTAGTATTTGCATGCATAAATGGAACAATCACCAAAAATCCTATCAATAGTTCACATAAAAATATAAATACTCCTCGCACTCTTCTTGTTTTCATAATACAATGCTATCCACGACGCCATCTTATCCTTGAAATTCCACTCATATAAATATAATACGATAACACACTCGATAACTAAAATGAATAGATGCAAGATAATTGCGTTATTCCATTAAGTTCTAACAAAATGATTAATGGGTTTATCTATAACGGTAACCCTATACTAGCGGGGCACTTTCGACCACCGATCCAACCCCCTAATGCCCAAGTTTATTCATCTATTGATTTATTATGACATTACATATGATGCGTTGAGTAATAGAATTGGTTTATTAATTGTTCAATTCAACCCCGTGGGATGCGGCAGACTAATCGTTAACATTGTATTTGCGTTAGATCGATCATAACCTGATCAGTAATGAGTAATGACATCATCTGTGTACCGATTTATCTAACGTTTGAAATAATCAATTGGTTTTTGAACGCAGTAACGGTAATTCCGTCTGTTCGATTTGCATTATTTGATTGTTGTGCGTATTTTGTGTTTGTGAGATGATATTGTATAAATATCAGTTAGTTTATATATTACAAACCGTTTACTATATTCGATATTAACATATTAAGAATAGATTAATACTCATTATAATTGATCACAGTCTTGATAACGTGCAACGCCTTCCAACATGTTTGTACATTTTAAAAAGATAACTTATGTTATCTTTTTTCGTCTATGTATATATTATTGAATTGAATAGCATTGCAGTCTTTTGTACGCTATCTGCCACCTTAAGTGGACTTTAAATCGATATATTAGAGGTTGGAATCACGGCACTGGGCACTTACGCCTAAACAATACCATTTCCCTAAGAATTCTTAAATTTCAGTCCAAAAAAAGTCTGCTATGGAGTCAACAAGCCATTATCCCTATAATTATAATCCATTATTACAATTACCACAAGAAATATTTTTTTCTGCAAAGATCACTGGCCATGACCAGAAAATGTAGCATCGCTACCTAAAGCAATAGTTACGTTATCTGGTCGAACGAATACGAAGATAAAACTGCTGGAAATAATAGATTATTATATTACATTATATCATAATAATTATACGCCTTAATCGGCTATGCAACATTAATTTGATATATTTTTGTTTACAACTAATATTTACGACTGCTTTTGCTGTAATAATTATTTAAGAAATGGTATACTGCACCGATATATTTTTTCATATACAGAGCACAATTACAAAATCTTAACTACTCGTTGTACCTAGAGTCTTCATGGACTTAATAGCCATTCAGTAAAAGTATAATTACATTTTTCAATTTTTGACACTGCGCACTGTTAAAGTTGAGAAAGAATAAGTCGCAGTCTATCACGCTCGTATTTTAATAGATTTTATAGCTGACTGAATGTAATTCTCTAAGATGTCTTAATCTATCAAAATGTGAGTAATGGCCACGATCATGATATAAGACATCGTCGAAATGAAACGTGTATTTTGTGAATAAACACATTTTATTTTAGCGTGAAAGCACATTACTTTAGGAAATGGTATTGTATCAGCTCTCACACTCTAAATGTAATCAAACTATTATCACTATCCTAAATAAATCCTCATTTATATACGTATAATCTCATCATGTCCCGAACAATGGTGATTTAAAATATCCTTTACGCCGCTCTGATCATAGGCCCAACAGTAATTCTATCGGACACAATGTTAAGAGAATTTTCAGTGCTGACGCCCGTCGGACAAGCGATGCACGGATTTGCATAATATCGTATGTGACATTAATTTTGTCAAACCCAATATCCCGGCGGCACCTGCGGCCAACAAAATGTTATTACATATACAAAGGTAGATGTATGCATACGGAAAGTCTATTATATAATTGTTCGTCATTTAAACGAGATTTACATACGTCTATTTGACACGAGTAGTTTTTGGATGAGTTAACGCTTACTGTCACCAAAGCGCATGTGAGTTTTAATGGGCTTATGTATTCAGTTCAGTCACCAAATAAAGACCTGCTGTTTCTGACACGATAAAGAACATTACTTAAATATAGTACGTCATCTTCAGAATGTAACTAATTGACTTAGCCCAACAAATTTGAGTATTAGCCCAATTAAAAAGTTTATGTACATAAGTAACCCTGCCACTTAAAATAAGAAAAGCCAGCGGAGTACCAAACAGTTGCAACTTGTAAAAATAATCCAATCTTCGACCGCGGTGTCATTTCGAACTAACAAACTAGAAATTTTCAAGTCGATATTTCCGACCTGATTCCCGACGCTGTGGGCAAAACGAGCAGAGGAAAATTTTCCGACTTGTTACTCTATCGCTCGTACTCTTATTGTGGAAACTTAGTAGACTCGGGACTGTCGACTGTCGACCCCACGCCATACTGACACTTACCACTTTTTTTTTACTTTGCCAAGTTGGTAACTGCACTTGAGAATTTCATGATGGCCTCGTTACTGTAAACGAGTAATCGGATTCAGTTATGGCTACTGCCGACGCTTATCGATAACGAAGTCAGGCCCCTACCTAATACGTAAATATGTTTAGTTCAATTACCGCAATATTGAAAAACAAAATGACAATATGGCTGGCCACGTTGTCAACGACAAATCACTTTTGTTCGAAAAAAGGACAAAGATTATATTTGATTAAATCGGACATTATTATTTACGAATTCATTCTACACTCATTACTATACATTTTACGATGTCTGTCCCTTTACTTCTTCTAAGGTTATCTTAAACTAATCAGTCTCCTGTCGCTTATGTCTAGCAGTCCATATGTAATTGACCTCATGAGATTCAGTGTGACCTCAGTAAGGCCGAACTACAGTATTGTCTGTGACTAATATCGAGTCTGTTTGTCTACCCATCTAGTGGAGACCTGTAGCTACTTTAAAGCCTTTCTTAAGCTCCAAATGTTCAGTTCAAATTACTGACTACACAATGTATCATGTAGTCAGTAGACATTTACTTTTTATATATATACTAATATTATAAAGCAATTAAAAACTAGCCGTCTGTTTACTACGTACGAAATCTTGCATGGAGATTAGTTCACCTATAGAGTCACAATAGGTTCTCAAAGATGTCTCACATTGCAAGCATTGATAGATTAAAACCAGAAAAGTAGCATGTTTTCGCTTAAGATAAGTTTCGTTTTAAAGAAAAACGTACAAAGTAACAGTTAGTATTCTATATATACATATATGTATACCTATATATATATATATATATATATATATATATATATATATATATATATATATGTGATAAGTGCACGACATGAGTAACTGATACTCATATGTGGGTGTGTTGATTGTGCAAAAGACAAATAGGAAAGATCTCGCTCGTCTCAGTGAGTACATTCTCTCATTATTCAGCAAATCGTCTCATTATTTCTGTGCGCTTAATCCTTGGCTTACATTTCGCTTTTTAATTGTACCTCCACTGTCTGACCCTCATCGGACTCGCTTGTTTTTCAGAATTTGCCATCTCGTTAAACCTCGACTCGAGTAAGTTCAATGCTGGTACAAGTTGGAAGACATAGCGGCACGTAATTGCATTACATATTGTTGAAATGTATCTTTGTTTTCCTTGAAAATAACTTTAATATACAGTCTGAGTCATTATGAACGGAAAACGATTTCTTCGCATTGAATTACAGTGACACTATCAAGTTTTGGAAGAGAGTGTAGTATATTATTATTTTAAAATACATTAATATTTAGAAAATTGGCCAAAATATTCCAATAAACTAACAACGGGTGGCTTGTGTTTATTTTCTTAAGTATATTAACTGGGTCAGATTTAAATCCAGTTCGTCCAGACATTAATATAGACTTATCACTGTCAGTCTAAAATTTTCACGCTCACGCAGATTACGTTCGCAAACCTCAGAGATTTGAAAGTCATAATATGAACCGAACTATAGAATTTTAAGACATAGGCTATATAGAGCATATGTTAAATACGAGGGCAAGAGTGGATACTACTAGTCCTTGACGGTGGTTATGTGTTGCTCTCTTCCTCGAAGTCGGATTAAAGGAGAGGGTAGCGGGATAGCGACATAAAATATCTGCCGTAGCTACATGGTCATGACCCCACTAGTAAAAGCACAACGTGTTTAAGGAAGAAGAAATATGAGAAACACTCAGCACAGCCGGTGGTTGATATCGACGCAGGATCAAATACAAGTTTATATTTTGCACCATCATCGTACGTCTGTTATCACGATCGCGCATCCCTGATCCCGACCCTTTCGCTACATAATTTTGTGATTAATTAAATCCAACGATCGCGTACATCGCGAAGATGGACACAGTAATTTGTTATACAGCTTTTATCATTATTTTCACAACAAATATTAGCATACCTTTTCAGTAAGGCTTTATAAGTCACCTTGCGAAAAAATTAATTTTCTACTTAATATTTCAATATCTTTTCCTCGTATTGTGAAATCATTCTTATTTCTAAAATAATTGTTTATTCTTAAAATCGTGGCCATTTATAAATTATTTTTCAGAACTTAATTCTTGTAATATTTTGTGTAAACAAATTCGTAGAATTGTGGCTCTTGTTTTATTTTACTGTGCTAGCTGAATTAAAAGTACCTCGCTGTCCCATGTTTAAGGATTTAAGTATACAATTAATATACATATATGTAAAGCCCCCAGCGATTGAGATCAAAACAGAAAACAAGATTATTTTTTAGTCTCTATTTCAAAATATGATTACCATTGCGCGCTTACGTCACAAAATATAAAAAGACATGCTATTTTGTCAATATCAATACAAATTTCTATCTCATAAGGACGATGTTTCCGTCCAGCGACGTGAGATATATCGTCTAATCCACATGACGGCCAAACGTACAGATATGACAGCCTGTAATACCGCGTTCAATGTACGTATGACATGGATACCCTTCAGCATATAACACGTATTACATTGCTATATTTACATATTTTGTTGGAATGTAACCAATACATTGACATTATTTTAAGCTCTTAATATACATACACGAAGCATTTAGATACCTATCGTAATCGGTGACATTTGGCAGTTTTAGGACTGTAATCTGCGGCTGCTATTTATATTGTAGCATCTACGCGGATAGAAACATGTTGCGTAAGCGTCAATCCAGAACTTTACATAAACCGAGCTTTCTTCAAGCACACATCTTATAAACGCTATCCATCTAATGAAGATAGCCTATGCAAACATCAATCTATTTCGAACAAAATGTATTATTTCGGCCACGTACGCAGTTACCCTTCGCTTTTGTCCGTCAAGCCAGCTAGCCTACATTTCCAGCCAATATTACCATACTAGATGTAAAATTACAGGAACCAAGATACATGTGAGCAAATATATCCTATAACATAAGTATTTACATGTCTGAAGTGAGTGCAAATTATATAATCCGAAAAACAAAATAAATTTTAATCAGCAACTATCAATGCAATTTTCTCCCGCAAACTACGAGAACTTAAATCTTGATCTTACTGATATTACAATAAAAGACAAAATAATACAGCCGAGCTGTAATAAATATCAAAGTTTTATTACTGAAGCCTCAGCGCGTTACAAGTTACACAATAGGAGAAAGTTAAGTATTAACTTAGGATAGCAAACAGAAACTTGAGTAGTACCAAGAAATAAAGATCATACGGGCGAATATCGCCTTCTTATCAATTGATATCATGTTTACTAAAAGTTCAAGCATCTATCCATTTCAATCAAATGAGTTTCTAGATTTATAAAATATGAAGAAGGGACTAGACCTAAACTTTTGAAAACTATTTGAGTTGTAGTTATTCTTCGAGGGCCCAAGTGTTATTGGCCTTATATTAAATTTCTTGGGTAAAGTCTAAGATATGAATTTATGTCTGAAGCCGTGCGTCATCCGAGTAACATCGCTTTTTACAAAATATTACAATTCTTTCGTGGCTTTGCGTGCTCTATACTATTAGTCTTCTTATGGATAGTATTTGTTTTAGTAACACCAATATACGCAATTATAATCATGGTAATATTCATGGAAAATAATAATATTCTATCACATACACACAGCACCATCTAGCCCAAACTAAGCAGAGCTTGTACTATGGGTACTAGATAATGGATAAACATACATGTATACTTTTTTTTGTAAATATATATATTATACATAGAAACACCCAGACCAAGACAAACATCCATGTTCATGCACACAAATGCTTGACTTGTACGGGAATCGAACTCGCGACCTCAGGCGTAGCAGTCGGTTACACTAACCACTACGCCATCGAGGCCGACATAAATACAAATGTTGTCTCCGGATCCTCTAAAATTTATTTTCACTGTGTTAACTAGGTCTAACTAATATTATTGAAACCGATGTGTTGTTCTGTTGCAGTCTTTGCTTTACCTAAAAAGGAACAATAAAAGTTACCTAGAGATATCTAAATAAATATCGAGAAGCATAAGCTTATAGCTCTGGCAATTTAAAAGTTTTGCCGTGAGTTTCTAGCAAGTATCTTCTGATAGGCCTTTGCCAGTACCTAGCAACTAACATAAATATAAAGCAAATTATTTCACTGCTACTCACTATCTCGTAGACTTTGTCGGTCATAAGTCTTTGTGACTAAATGAATTAATGTTTTCCGACTTTTTATATTTCTATCTGTATCTCTATACTGGGAAAATTAATAAATGATAAAGATTGAGTAATACCACACTAGTATACCAGTGTAGGGTTAAGCTGTAGTATATAGCATACACTATGTAAGTATATAATAAAGCGCGGGCCAATCATATGACTACTTCAATATTCTGAACGGTCGTACGTAAGGTTTGCAAATGTTATTCGAACTCACTTTCCTAACATTTTGCGTAAAGCAATAAGAACACAGAAATCAAAGTTTCCTAAGCTAATATATATTGAATCGTAGTTCGATGGGCCGCGATGCAGTCCGCGTACGGCCCCGAGTGGCAAAGTTTCCGAATGTATTACTTTGTGACGCGTTCCTAGTTCCTAGTTGCGAACAAATGCTGCTTACGGCGTGTGAATTGGGTATTGCGCTCGTTTTATCAAACTTCATTCGGAAACTGTATAATAATGGCCTTTGTTGATCTGTGCTGCGTTTGACATCTCCATTGTACGTAAAACTGGTAGAAAATATGTGAAATATGGAGGGGATATTGATATGAACCTCCATGTAAAGTCTTCGAGTAAAAAACGAACGTGCCACATACATATTTTATTTCAACACTCATATCCTAGAATTTAAATTCTGAGTACTAAGAGATAAAGTTGTTGACTTGAAACGAAAGTCCAGTGATCCAGTGCCGTGAACGTGAATCCATTTGCAACTGAAGATCGATTTAGGACACAGACTAGGTTCCCGGGCCAAGCCAAGAGTTATATAAGAAAATTTCAATAACAGCAACATTCTGGAAAAGTGTCAAGATGTCAATAGATTCACGGAAAACAGTACTAACAAAATTTGGTAATATAGCTCGGCCTAAGCTTTCGAGAAGTTGAAGCCCTGTTCAAATATAGCCCGCCGGTGCTTGAGATAGTTTTATACACATTTACTTTGTTCCATTGTGAGGCATTATCCTCTAATCTAGACGATTTATTCATTCCATTAAACGGACATAATCTCCTAGACCAATGAACCGAGTCTGGGTCACAAACAACTAACTAATCTGACATTTGCTAGACAACCGGCTTTCCTATAACGTTCAGTAAGAATGATTTAGCCAGACTTTACCGTTAGAACCGATATCTGGCCACGATAGGTACAAATTAGGATCGATACAAAAACGATTCGATGGAAATGTTGAGAAAACTAAAGATTTCAAACACAAATAAATGCAGATTTATTTATATTTGTGCGTACTGTGTAAGGCTTAAGGCAATTAGTATCTTGACGAATTAATAATAATATCAGCCCTTATATAAAATGTCGCCCAGTTTGGCACGAGCATCTTAGCAGTTAAGGGATGTGTGATGAGATTGGCAGACTTCACAAATCGTCGCGGACATTATAGAGAACTCTTAGGTAAGCATATTTCCTTACGCCGCTTTCCTTCGCCGTTAAAGCAAGCGACAAATAAAGTCAATTAATTTAATACTTCACCTTAAATACTCTAAGCCCCATTTTACCAATGATAGTTCAAGTAATGGGATGGTGAGATCAAGTTTTTTGAAGTGTACAAGAAAGTTCGAACAATCTTCTTCTCTCTTAGCCTTTATTATTCCCAAGTCACTTGGGGTCGGCTTTTCTGGTCTAACCGGATTTCACTGGATATCAGTTTTTACACCGAGCGGCTGCCACCTGACCTCCGCAACCCGAAGGCTAACGATACCCTAAGGCTAGACCAGTGTCGGGATATTAGAAGGTACTGACTTTCCCAATAACGACTGCCATAGATGTTCATGGCAGCCAGGACCAACGGCTTAACGTGCTCTCCGAGGCACGGAGCAGGCGATAATTGTCAATCAATACGCACATAATTTCGAAAAGTCATATAACTTCCGAAAGTCAGAAGTGCGCGATGTGGGTTCGAACCCGAGACCCTCTGCATTGCAGTCTGTTGGTCTCCCCACTGAGCTATCGCTGCTTAACAACAAGAAAGTTCGAACAATAATAATTAATATTACAGGCCTTTGAAAATCTTTATAAGCTTAACCTTAGCAGTACTTAGTTGTAGGTTCATCACTAAGGACTTTTTAAGCTGGCATAGTGACACAGCGTTTTCTAAATGCCTGGCATACTGAGACTTAGATAATTGAAAATTGTAATAACCACTATTTTACAAAAAAATCGTCTAGAAAATTTCGGATAATTCTGGAATTGAAGGCCGGCTGCTTTTTATGTCTGCTGTTTGATGTTTGTAACCTTATCATTACATTAATAATAGTCTTAGCATTTTCTTACTAAATTACTCTAGGGCGATTGCTGAGACTCTTTAAATAAATTCGAAATTGTTTATAGCATAATTCTATCAAATGGCCTGTATCAATATCAAATTATATTTCAGAAGATGTCAACTTACAGTAAAAATTTCTAAAGGCTTACGGACTACATAAATCTGTAGATATGAACCGCGGCCTATCTTGCAGTATTCGAAGCCGGAACATTTTATAAAACTACTAACTTTCTCGCATAACGCTGTCACTATGCTACTAACCAGACATGTTACTATGTACCGTTTACCGTAATGCTAAATCGATATTTCTTTCCTTTATACAAAGGTTTTGTTATACCAAGCATAGATTTTTCAACCGTAGTTCGATTACCCAAACACAAACTCAGTTTCCAAATATCACACATATACACAGGGTACCTACACTATCCACACTTCAACCGATGGAACAATCTGATCACGAACACAGAATACAAGCTTAGTCAAACGGAGGCTCATGGCCTTATAGGCAATATCTAGATACAGGATCATAACAATCCATTTAACAAAGCCCCCTTATAATTCAAATCATCTTTAGCTTCCTCTTGGTGTATCGGCGTTTTCAGTACAAAAGGGAGCAGGTGTGAGGTAAAAGAGGGGGGCGTGGAGGATCATCTTACGGTAGCTATCTGGTATCGTTCGAGCTCCGGAGCGCCGTTTGAGATAACCTAACAATGCAGGCGCTCACTTCTGAAGCATTTATTCGATAGTGTTACCTGTACACAAAGGTTCTAGGTTTACACTGAGCTACGTGTGAATGTAACGTACTGTTTGTTGCGGATCTTCAATGAATTGTAACTTAATCCTTTATGTTTGCTTTAGATTATTGACTGCAATAAGTTAGTAGCAGCTCTAATGTATAAAGATAAAGTGTTATATACGGTTTGTTTACAGACAATAGGACTCACTGCTTCTTATAATATAAAACTTACACTGCTGAACAGATTTTGGATAAATTTGGTATGATGGCTACTTTAAAACTTGAGGAACGACAAAGGCTACTAGAATATGCAAACAAGGTCACAGCTAACAGTTGATAACATAGATTTGATAGTGGCAATCCTAAACAGAAAACATACAAAACAAAATTTGAACAGGATGAATTTTCTAAAAAGGATATATCAGTTACGCCTGTATCTTCAAAATGGTTGAATTAAATAGTACGTACGAAAAATTGATTCAACCTAAATTCATCATCATTTTTCGCCATTTTGTATTGATATATATGTATACGAGGGTGCGTTTTTAAGTTCGCGGAATGGAATAGAAGGGGATGAAATAATATTACAAAATTATTTTTCCTTTTCAATATATTCACCTGAAACCCTAATACATTTCTCAGATCTATGAATTAACTTATGAATACCTTCATAAAAAAATGTTTTGTCTTTCTCTGAAAAATACGCCGAAACTGCATCCTTCACTTCTTCATCGGTTGAAAATTTCTTTCCTCGAAGCTCTTTTTTCAGATTTGGAAAGAGATAATAGTCGCTGGGAGCCAAGTCTGGGCTATAAGGTGGGTGATCAATGATATCGAAGCCCACCTTGTGCAAAGCAGCCAACGCAACTCGACTCTTGTGAACAGGAGCATTGTCGTGCAAGAGCAGGACACCTTTGGTCAATTTTCCTCTTCTTTTTTCTCTGATTGCCTCTTTTAACTGCTCTAAAATTGAAGCGTAGTGTTCTCCGGTTATGGAAACACCTTTTTCTTTGTAATCAACCAACAAAATTCCTTCTGTGTCCCAAAAAACTGTCGCCATGAGCTTTCCCGCCGATTGCGACACCTTGAATTTTTTAGGCGGTGGTGTACCCTTTTTATGCCACTGCATGGAATCTTGTTTAGACTCAGGTTCATAATGATGAACCCAAGTTTCATCCCCAGTAACAATTCGCTCCAAAAAACCATCCTTGTCTTCATTACACTGGCTCAAAAACGCACGCGAACACTCGACGCGCTTCTGTTTTTGAGGCGGTGTGAGCATTCTAGGCACCCATCTTGCACTGACTTTTGTCATGCCGAGATGATCATGGAGAACCTTGAAAATGGTCGTTTCAGATACTCCAACCATCTCTGCGATTTGTTTTTTCTTCAAACGTGCATCCTCCAATATTAATTTTTCGATTTTTTCGATAAGATCTGGAGTGGTGACCTCAACAGACCGCCCAGGCCGGGAATCGTCTTCAATTGATTCCCTGCCTTGCTTAAAGAGGTTGTGCCACTTGTATACCATGGTTTTTCCTGGACAAGAGTCCCCGTATACAGATGACATCTCTTCCAAAATGGTTTGAACATTTTTTCCTTGCTTGGTAAGGAACTTTATAACGGCGCGGAACTCGATTTTCTCCATACTTCACAATTTCTTCCAGATTGAGTTGCTTGAGGGACGATAGTTCAAAGACTAATGACCTCATTATGATAATACTCGGTATATATACTAATTATTAGTTGCTAAACACGTTAGTGACTAAACAAGCACCCCCACCACCTTCCATACCCTCCATTCCGCGAACTTAAAAACGCACCCTCGTATATACGCCGCAGAGTAAGACGGCAACTCGCTTTTGACATGATGAAGCAACAAAATATAGGCGTGGTATTATACTTCGTACGTATACTAATGATAGGCAAATACAAGAGAAATAAAATAATAAAGGTTGACTGTGATTATCTCTGATTTGATCCGTAACGCAGCAAGTTCGTCACCCGAATGTGTCCGCGCATGAGTCTCCGGCGCTTATATAACGTCAATATGACACTGGCAGTTATAACTGTCACTCCAACTGACACATTGGCTCTATGGTGACCTCACTCAAGCTTACGCTTGACGTTTCGATACAAACCAATAGATGGCGCTTTATTCAACTCCAATTACAGAAATAAATTACATTCCAATTATTATTTTCTTGACGCTCCGACATATATATTACCAGCATTTGGCCCAAAACGCAGAAATTATAATAACCAGTCGATATAATTACTACTCATTTATATTCATGGGAACATTTTTAATTAGATACAGTAGGTAGCATTTCCCAACGCATTCTTAAAGCATATCCACTTCCCATTGATTAGGCTCCATAACTAATAGAATACAATTTATAGTTCTTAATGAGTTCTTCTTCCCGGATCTATGACACTAATAAACATAAAATTAAATTTAAATTACTTTAAAAGGTCGTATAAAATATTAAAAGGTGCATTTATATTGAGTACTATTGAATTTTGACAGGCTATTAGACGTCCATATAGTTCGGCTTGGTCTTAGTAATTGTCATTACAAGCTAGTCGTAAAGGGGCATAAATCTCAATCATAATTTGTGAGCCGTCAAGCGGGGGCCAGTGCGGCCCGGTGATTGATGGGCCCCGCGCCCGCGCGCTCATTCCGAATTCAAACGAGCCAACCGGTAGCGGCCACGTTGCAAAATGGCTGACACGTAACTAAATTGATTAAAAATCTGTTAGACTAGTTGATTGTCGGCTTATGTCTCATTCGTGTGATGTTAATAATGTAGGCAATGAAATGTTATTTAGTCGACGAGCATCTGATTTTATATGCTGTAGTCATTAATTTAAAGCTCGCAAATTATTGGCTAGCAATTCAATAGCTTTTCTAGGTTTAGCAACGTTAACAGTAGCAAGGCTTTCACGTCATTCACATTTTCAAAAAGACTTACAGCATCCTAACTAGACAGGCACGCATAACTACTATGTACCTTAGTCTACTTGTTCTGAATAAAGACCAGCATAAATATATTAAATTCAAGTATTGGAATTTCACCTGTAATAAGTAAACGATTCGAACAGTTATTACCTTCAAGTAACTTATTATCTAATTTATGAAGAAATACAAGCAGAAACCAAACTTAAAACTAACAGAAATGTCCAAGTCGAATCTAACAACTCAGATATTTTTTACTACCTTACTTTTTCTTTAGTAAACAGTTGCCAAAAAACACGCGATGACGTAAATCCTTAATATTTCCTTCTACTTTAATACAAATTTAGAATCCATTTGCTTAAGAAATCTCCATAATATATTAACGGGCCCTTACCCTACGAATAGTTTAGCTTTATAATATTTGAGGCACGTTCGGGCAATCCCGAAGGCGAAACCTTAATTTATTAATAGATTGTTTATAGCCTCACCCTGGGTTCCGCCTAATAAATAGATCACCCTTAAAATAATAAAGCTCTTTCGCTGAACACCCTGTAGTTCCCCGTGCTCAGACGTAAATATGAAATGAAAAAGGTGACAGTATGCTCCTGGATAATGTCATAAGTTGTTCTAATGTTGTTTTAATTTTGTTCAGTTTCATACAGTCAGCGGCATAAGTCGCTGAACTATTGCGAAATTTTGAATGATTCCATTATTTATATGTAATATCATGACAATTTAGAAATGCGGCATACTGAATAAAGGGTGTTAATACATAAACAGTATTGGAAATTGATTCATTGTGCAGCTACTTATGTCGCTGACTGTACATTTATTATTATAAATGAGCATACAGCTTGATTATTCCTTTTATTTTACGATTATCGTATCCAAATTGGATCAATGAGGTCTTTTTGTTTTTGTTGACTACCCCTATCAAGTATTACGAGTAGTCATATTCGCATAAAATTAGAACAAAAAGTTGAAAATTATATCCATTCAAAATACCTAACGGATATCAGTTACTTCTTAGTTAGAATCGCATTACGCCCATACATGTGCTATATGCAAGACACGACACATTCTTGTTACGTACATTAGAACTTTCAACGCTTTCAATCGTGTCTATAACAAAAAGCCGTTGAAGTTCATATTTTACTGGCGGCTTGGTACTAACGAATAGGATGTTAGTGACATGCGACTATTTACATCAACCGTATCAGTAGTAGTACCAATAAAAACGAACCCGCACATTCTTGGAACATATTTTCAATTGTGTCTACTGCAAGACAAAACAAAATATGATTCAACTAACCACACTAACTACATCTGTTACGGCTTTCAAGCGACCGAACACAATGCAATAACACAAATTTAAACACAACTGTATCTTCAAAACAATCGAAATCCAACGTGAATACTATTCTAAGATATGAACACGTTATTGAATGAATGAGCACAGAAATACATGAATACGCAGATAGATGTTTTGCATGAGGGAACAGATAAACCTGTGGAGCGATAGCGCATGTTAGCAAATAGTCTGATAGACACCGATTCCTTGTGTTAATCCTCAATAATACCCGAACTTGATCCAGTTTCAGAGTCCATTTTCAACCACTTTAAACAACAATATTTATAGGTTGATAAACTACATACATTGTCTCTAACCGATTTTCCCAAATCGATACACAGAAATGTGTTAGAATCACATTTGCCAACTAAGGTTTTCAATCCCACGTAATAGAGCGCGAGCATACTGCCGAATTTCACCATAGTTCCAGACTCCATGCTGCCACTAACAATTTCCTGACAAAAAAGTCAATAACACGTTGTCCATCCAGCCTGATCATGTGCAGCAGTCGTATTGGTACTAAGAAGACTTTGTATTACCTGATGTGGCAAGCTAGATAGCATCCTACCTGATGACATGGATGCAAACGCAATTTCAAGCCTTCGCATTACAAACGCAATTTCAAGAAATCACAGCCAAGCCTAGCAGTTAAAAAATGGGGTAAAAGTAAGATGTCCATACCAAAGCACTGAACAGACGTTGCAGATTTTATCTTGTCTCTATCCTGGCCATTCGACGCACATCGTGTTTTAGCAATAGACGTAAATAGGTTTTGAGTTATATGCAACCTATCTTGGACCTTATAAAATGTTGCATAGTCTGTTAGGGGGCTGCCAATGGTTCACTGCTACGTTGACAATACCAATACCTCCCACTCTAATGTCAGCCATTTTCTTCGCCCCTTACGAGTTCAATAGTCAATAGCAATAGTCAAATATCAACCTTTTGGCAGAGATAGGCCAGGAAGGCTGACCTTGTAGCTAGCAAAAAGCGTACCCGAATCACCTATATTGCAATAGTACTGGTTACAAGATAACTCTCTAATTATATGACTGGCTTATTTACTCGCTAGAATAACACAATGTTCAAAAACAAAGTGTTTGACCAGTAAATATATGTAACTGTATGAAGGGTGGTTGAATAGAATGAATTCGGTAAGCACAAAACCGCCGGGATGTGATGCAAATTAGGAGACGTCTATTTAACAGTCAACAGCTACGGACTGATTGATCGATATGTAATCAGTATTGACATGATTGACAGCACTGTTGTAGCCCTTAACTATTGAATTCGTAAGATGGTTAAGTATTCTAAACGGCAATCATAAAGGCTGACAATGTGTAAATAAGGCGTCGGCAATCACATAAGACTTTGAAAACTTTAAGAGAATCTCAAGTTTTATAAACCATATGTACCTAAGATATGTTTCATATAACTTGAGATCGTTTTACGCCTATTGCTAAAACACGATAGGCGTCAAATGGCTTAGATAGAGACAAGGAGAGATCTGTGATTACGCTTCAGTGTAATACTGCTAATCCACCAAAAATGGCTTGCGAAGTACCAGTCAAGAAACTCTTTTAATCGCCAATTGTCTAGGTACATGTAATTGGACTCCCTTTCCCGCATTTGAACTCTAAGTTGGTCCATTGCATAATTATTGTCTAGGTACATATTATATACCAATACATTATCTTATTTCTTTAGTTTAGGGAGTGTTTGTATAGTTATAGTCTATTTCCTATATTACTATTTATATAAGAATACGGATCAGTGTTAGCAATAATGAGCAAATATATTATTATCTTCACAACAATATCTATACATTACAAATTATCTATGATCAATAACATCGTTACACATATAAGTAAATTACATTAGTTCGACGTGAATATCACACTCTGACTTTATTGCGTTAGTTAACAGAACCCGGTTTAAACTTGTACATAATGTCATTTACTGAGCCTATATCACCGTATGTATTCGCTTATACTGTAATACATATGCAAATATGTTTGTCTATAGATATCGTACACTTGTAAGTATTGCCTGTCACATATTTGGTAATAAAATCAAATTATACAAATATAAAACGCCGCTGTTTAGATTACCAATTAGACTGGTAGCAAAATATTAATATAAAATCATTGTCTATTGTTAAATGAATGTTTTGGTTTAAGTACTCGCTTCGCCATTTATTGTACCCTTCAATAAAACTACTCAATGCACTGAGATTTATAGATGGTCATACTTCTCCATATGGCACAAAAACTGTGTGTTCCACGAATAGATATTTCGAGCCTGGGTGATTTGTGTCTATTATTTCGATGTTTGTATAAGTCCCACGTGACTCAGGTATAATTCCTATTTAAAATTGTTTTTGTAACATATAATGTCAATCCCGTATGTAAACTATCAGCTGGACCCGAGTCGTCTTAGTATAAAAAGTATAAAGTATAGCCAGCTTTAAAAAAAAGGTTGAAGTACTCGTATTAAAAGATTATATAAATTTTAGCTATAGCCAAATATAATATCGAAGTGCGTTTGAAAAACCTTAGGTTTGATTACCATTGCACTACAATAGTAAACACAAACCTAACACAAGTACTAAGCACCAGAGATACAAACGAACTAGAATTTAATATCAAAATTTCTGGTAAACCTTCCAAAAAAGTTATCCTAACTACAACGTGCCAGACGTAACATTAGAACTCACAGCGATCCGATTACAAGCTTTGTGTTTCAAAAGACAACTCCCGCATTAGGCATAGTCCTTGTTTTGCGAAGGCTTAAAACATTAAAACAAAACAAAGAACACCCGGATTCAGAACCAGTATCTATGAACCACACAAAGCTTTTTCATCCTAACTAATATATAAATGCGAATGTGAGTTTCTTTGTTTGTTACGCTTACACGCCTTAACTACTTGACCGATCATCATGAAATATCGCAAACACGTTGTCAGGAGAACAGAAAAGGACTTGGAGTATTTTTTACTTTCATCCAGAAAAAAGTACTGTCACTAACCTAAGCTAACCCATATTTTCCGCGAGCGAATCCGCGGGGAAAATCTAGCATATAAGAAAAAGTCACAACACTCGCACATTTGGATGGTACACATCACCAACGCAGTCCGTTTTATTTCAAGTAATATTTAGGTTGTATAATCGTTTCAAATCACAAGACAATATTCGATGAACGAACGGAACTCAAAGGGAGTTCCAAAACATAGCTACGTTCTATTGTGAACTGACGCGATGCGGCATTCGTTACCATAGCAACGTACACTTAAGTCGATTGTGTGTTTAAGTTGTAATATGTAAAGAGGCCGTTTAGCTTGCAGCTATGAACAGAATCGCTCTACTTTATCCCGTGGGTATCGTGAAGATGGCAGCGCGACTAAGTGATGAAACTAAAGAAGGCATGGCAGCTACTGTTTGTGAACTTTCAACTTATTACGATCAACAATCTCCTTGGGAGAGTGACAATAGCGCCCCTCGCGTGGACCAATGGACTGCATTTAAGTAAAGTGATTGCTGGATTGTTGATGCAAAAGATTTCACAAAAAAGAAAGCTCGAAATATCCTTGTGAAACCCTGCAAATTGTCTCAGTTACAGGCAACAAGCTTTTAAATGGTCAAATACTTAGCAAATGCCGCTTTCGGCAAATTAAGAATGACATTGCTAAGGAGACCACATTTTATCTTTTGGTATTAGTACTGCTTGCTTGATAGGTATTATTTTATTTGATACGAGTTGTTTTTAACGGAATCAAAAAGATATATCAAAATTAATATAAGCATGTTCAAAACTCCTAAAATTGTCTATCAAAGTAGAATAATATATTACACATCCTAAATAAAACTAAAACTAAAACAGAAACTACAAAACAAATCGTATTTAGATTCAATATCTTGCCTACGGTACAGAAGCCATTGTCCCAACATTACTGCCCGAGGCGCCAGACGCTGGAATACATATTCATGAGAATAATTCGACAGATTCCCTTAACGATGGCACGTCAAAAAGCGAGCGACACCGCGCTGCACAGCTAGCAAACCTATTGGATTATGTACCGGAAATATTTTTACACGAAGTTACGTTGTTAAACGTGCAATGACATGTATTGTTACGTTCGGAAATATTAAAACTCGTATGGCATTCTGAAACGCGTTCGCTTTTTAAAACGGTAATGATTGTCAATGGTATAACATGGTTTAGACATTAGAATTTTCATTTGACTGTTTTACCTGTCTGCTACAGTTAATTTAAATGAAATTTAAATGACAAACTAAATAATTAGTTTAAAAATCTCAGTAAAATACGGAATCTTGTATAAAATGAGTCACTTGTAATCAAACTGGTAGTGTCAACGGTTCCATGAGGCAAGACATTAATCATTCCGCCCACATTTATTGCGATATTCGTGCGAATAAAACGTCGCGAAAAACGCAAGGCGTTACGTATACAGCTCTTTTGGCGAACGAGGGGAAAAAGGGAAAAACGCTGATTGCCCTCGTGAAAAATTACACATCATCGTATGCGTCTAAAAGCCCCTACATATGCATAATGTAATGTGCCATATTAGGCTTCTGTGCTTATGAAACAAATTGCGACAGAGTGAGTGTATTCCTAGCCTTATTTTATTTTTTAAATAAGCAAGGGCAAAATATTGTAGCGGGCTAGCGTTCCCAGTTACTTTCATTTTCGACATATTTTCCTAATGTGCTTTTATGAACCCGGGAGCAAATGCTTAGTGCCTAATTTTTGTGGCGTTTTGTTTTACCCTAAAAATAAAACCGTTTGGAAAGGTTAATATTTCTTATTAGTTATAAAAGTATGCTTAATACCTACTTCAGCATATAAGTGCTAAATCTAACTTACATAAAGACTATCATAAAAGTCTAAGATAAGCTCTATAAAACTTTAGTAACTTATGAAAAGTTATTTCAGACCAGCAATCGTGTTTTTATGTTAAGTTTACATGAACGCTAAGTTATTTCAGTAATATATGATCAAAGGTTCTATGAATAACATGACAGGAATCCAATATTCCGTTCTAATAAAAATAATTTACGTATTCATTTCACATTACTGAGTTCGATATTTTTGATATTAGGTAAGTAATGATTTATTACACTAGGTACTAGCTACATAAGAAATGTATACATTACGGTTAAAAAAGCAAGATAAGTCATGCGTTTGCCGCTCAGATATGAATACATTTGTCAAGGTCTTGTTTTCGCCACTCTGTAGAAATATACTGGTATTTTCTACCAAGATGTTGTCTATCCGAAACTTTGGGCTGGACGCAATATGAAGAATATGCTTGGCATAAAGTTTCTTCGGATTTTATGCTTACAAAGATCTGACATTACTTTGTTGTTCTACCCACTTCATAGTAATGTTTAGGACGATCAAAACGTTACTTAAATTGTTTCATAATTTTTATGGTACTTTGAATGACCTACAGATTAAAAACTCCCTAAGTTTACACTCGGTACCTAAAGCATCTATATAATGTGCAGTTACATTATAATTATAGTAAGCGGCGTTAGTGTTCCAAATAAATTCGTTATACTCGTTCAGGAAAAAGATATAACATACCGAACCCCTAAAATTTGGTTTAAGTAAAACTCTACAAATCCCACACAAAAAAATAAAAACAGAGATTCTCACTGAAATAAATCAAACAAAGAGAAATTTTGGCAGAAAAACAAACTGAAAAGCTCTGGCTACAATACATAGAGGGTATAGTTGATACGAAGGCAGTAAATGGGGCATAAC
Source organism: Catocala fraxini (assembly GCA_930367265.1). NCBI lineage: Eukaryota > Metazoa > Arthropoda > Insecta > Lepidoptera > Erebidae > Catocala > Catocala fraxini. Next base: position 15,759,345 of record OV884041.1, read on the forward strand.
TAGGCATTAGACAAATTGGCCCGTAGCCAGGTCCCATGGCGCGGCCACCTCCATAGGTTGGCAACACAGTATGTTGTTGCTAGCCTTATATATTTTATTATACTTGTATTTTGGGACAACGTTTAACAATTGGTAACACTACTCATGTTTCGAATATGTCTTCGTAATTTGGCGTATTCTTGGTAGCTTATGTTGCTTATGAATAAAATAATATTCTGGAGTTACGTAAAAGATTATTTAGAATTCGCTTATTAATAGATGTTCGAAATAACAAAAGTTCGTGTAAATATGAAATATAGATGGTTAACAAATCCACAAATTTTTCTCTGCTTAACAATGACTAAATACTAAAATCAGATAGGTATAAGTATTACAGATATGGTTTACTGTTATTTTAATTTTCTGTTATTGTAAATACAAAACACGAATAGATTACACAACAAAAAAAAATTCAAATTGTAATATATATATCTACATAATTATATAGTCTCACGCCTATAGAAAGGGTATATAGAGGACTATTACACCCACATTTCGCCAGTTACAGTTTAGGGCCACATAAAAGAGGGATTTATAATCGCCATTAATTATGGAATCTATGGAATGATAATCTTTTGTCATCACTAAGTTTATTAGTCTGTAGTTCTCGCCTACTTAAAATACATGCGTCCATTTTGATAAAACCTTATATACCTGAGGTTTAAGGGTTCTTGTTGTTCTGTAGCATAGACTATATTTTATAACTCAAATTAAATCTAAAATAAACTGTCACCATTTTACTGCCAAAATAGTTTATTATTCCATAAATACTAGTTTAAAGTCCGTCTATATTTGAATATTACCTATGAGCAGTTAATATCACATAACGTATGGCTAATATAATAGCGTGCCTCGTACTTCAGTTGATTCAAACATAATCAGAAATTAATTACTCAAAAGCATCGAAACGGCTCATTAAATAACTGGATACGTTAACTGGGTCACACTAATAAAGTTAACATAATACCGAAAATGTTCACGGTATTATAAGCTGTTTGTATCTAAAGGTAGGGGCTAGAATCGTTTGAGATATTTCGACAAAGGCTTTGTATTGGCGCGTTGCAGTGTGCAGTAGAGTACGGTCCCACTACGGGGCTGTAGTCGTTAATCTTAATGCAAATTCGTGCCGAGCGTCCCTAATGGCAGCCGTATTTACTATTTACATGTCTTATTCTTCAAGTTGAATTACACTGCTAGTACGTGGTGTGAATCGCCCCGAATCTCAACGATGTACTCGGTTCCTTCGCTAGCTGCGATAAAATCGTGTTTGTTTATCACTGTGCGCTTCTAGCTTTATCAATTATACCTGAATGTAAGCTTTTGTACTAATAATACTTTTTTTATCACACGATATTTCGACTGCTTTTCTTTTGGATTCTTTCTCCCTCTATTTCTCTCTTTTTCCCTCGTAGAAACCAAGTTATTTCCTAAACAAACTGAGACTGATATTACACATTTAGCAACTTTGTGATCATCCGCCCTAGCACGACAGATTTTAATACACTATTTCTAAGAAAGAAAAAGCGACGGGAATGCTCGTCAAGAGTATAACAACGAGACTTAAATTCTAATGTGTCTTTACACATTACTCGCACAACAAAATGACTAACGATTCATATAAAGTATAGTTATTAATATTGCTGTCATAATATATAGCCATTGGTTAAAAAAATTTGAGTATGGCTGATTTTCTAAAACTTTTACCACGTTAGCATTGCATTAATCTATTTGATCTTTCAGTCTTTATAGAGTCGCAAATTCCTAAACCTTGAATGAAATGTTTTGTGTATTTAGAAAGGCCTCAAAGTTATTTGCGGTTGCGGTTGCACTGGTGAGACTAATATCGATTCATGTTGAAGCCATTTTAATAACTTAAGCATCTAAGTACAAACTTAACGATGCTGAGGTTTAATGAATTTGTGGTTATATGTAGACGCGAGTATTGAGTCCGATATAATAAGGTTTTCTGGAATATAGAGAGATACCTACATTATTTTAGATTGGTGAACAGACGATGAGAGAGATAGACCAGGATCAAGTGGATAGAGGCAAATAGATGCATTACTATGTGTAGCGGCGTGATATAGCTACATATATATTTGTGTGGTTTGCTACTTTGCTCTGCTACTATGAGGGTTTGCGTGGTGGATTAAAAATAAAAACAACGTTGCTGGTAAAAGTCGAAAAGCGTAATACGTATATTTTTTTAAATTTTGGTGTCAGCGATCGAGGAAGAGGGTGTGTGGGGACAATGTAATTTTATTGGTCGTTAAGGTATCACGCCATATTGCTGCACTCCGATTGGCGCACTCGTGATCGCGCGATGTGTGACGTATGAGTATGTTACGGCCCTAACATACCCGCGGCCTTGGAAGTACCAGCTTACAACGTGTTAATTTCTTCCAATAGGGGGCAAATTTTCGCGTATGGGCGTCTCACGATCCCTGATGACGTCTGGATGTCCGCTATTCTCGCAACACCGTCCTTGCCAGGTATCGTCTTGACGATTCGACCCAGTTTCCAATTTAATGGTGGAAGATTCATGTCCTTAATGATAACGAGCGTGTCTGGTTTTAGATCGGTTTTGTTCTGTTTCCACTTTGCTCGAATCTGTAGCTCCGAGATGTACTCATTAGCCCAGCGAGACCAGAACTGCTGCCGAAGTTGTTCCACCCGTTGATAGCGTGTCAGTCGATGAAGAGGAGAATCACGGAGGTCATCGTCGATTACTGGTGCTGTAAGTGGACGTCCGATCAAAAAGTGCCCAGGGCTGAGGGGCAGAAGGTCGTGAACGTTCGAAGACATTGGTGACAGTGGCCGTGAATTCAATACAGCTTCTATCTGCGTCAATACCGTATTCAACTCCTCGAAGGTAAGGTGAGCGTTGCCAACCACTCGGCGTAAGTGATACTTGCACGATTTTACTCCAGCTTCCCACAAGCCACCAAAATGCGGAGAGTATGGAGGTATGAAGGTGAAGCTGATACTCTGACTCTTTGCAAAATCAGCAATATCCTTATGACAATTTAACAAAAACTGAGCAAAATCGTTTTTTACACCTACAAAGTTACGACCGTTATCTGAAAATATTTCTGCCGGTTTTCCGCGGCGCGCAATGAAGCGTTTTAGTGATAGTACATATGCGTCAGAAGAGAGATCACTAACGAGTTCCAAGTGAATAGCGCGCGTCGCAAAACAAACGAATAAGCAAATGTAAGATTTAATTAATTTTGCTCCTCTGCCTTTCCGACTTAAAATGAACACTGGCCCTGCATAGTCTACGCCCACACGGAAGAAAGGAAAGTAAGAGGTAATTCTTTCTTTAGGTAACTCACCCATGAGTGGGGTCAAAGTTTTACCTCTTAAACGTTTACAGATAACACAGTCATGAGTCACCTTCCGAGCTAAGTTTCTACCCGACAGCGGCCACCAATTCTCGCGCACTCGGTACAACAACGCTTGCGGACCGGCATGCAAAGACTGGACGTGTTCATGTCGAAATAATAAAAGTGTAAACATATGATTACTTGATAAAATAATTGGATGTTTCTTATTAAAGTTGAAGGTAGACGAAGCGCTAATTCTACCTCCTACCCGAATTATTTTTTCGTTATCAATGAACGGATTTAAACTTGCGAGTTTATTATTTGTCTTTAAGTTTTTCCTATTTACAAGTAAATCGTATTCATCTTTGAAAGATTTCATTTGCGACAACCTCGCGAGTTTGTAACCAGCTTGTTTTAATTCAGAAGCGGTGGTTACACCTTTTATCCATCGTGATTTGTCGCGAATGCTTACATTGTAAAGAAAACGAAAGACATAAGCAGCGACGCGATTCATTTTACTGAACTGTGAGAACCGGCTAAATGGAAAGAATGACTCATACGTATTGTGATCATCGCATTGAACTATCAATGAATTCATTACATTTGACTTCAGTTCTGGCAATTGAACCGCAACATTATTTATATTTGACAATGAATTAAGATGATCACTTAAGTCTATGTCCTGTAAGAATGGAGGACCGGTCCACCATAAATGTGAAGACGACAAGTCTTCCAGGTTGACACCGCGCGAAACTAGGTCAGCAGGGTTCTCCTTGCCACTTACATGCCGCCATGGAAACTCAGTCGTCAGTTCGTGTATTTCAGCGACTCGGTTTTGAACAAAAGTCTTAAGTAAATTAGGTGCCATACGTAACCAACCTAATACTATGGTCGAGTCCGACCAAAATGTGACGTCATCAAACGCGCGGGTGAGCGAATTACGAATCTTATCGTAAAGTCTCGCACCTAACAGCGCGCCACACAATTCTACTTATTGGTTTTAAGGGCGCGACTTTGCCCTTAGCTATTAGCAACCTAACCATCACATTATTATCGTTTATAGTACGTACATAGGCGCAGGCGCCGTATGCTGTATGTGAGGCGTCTGTAAATATATGTAACTCAGTTCGTACAGAATTACATAGATAGGCGTGTCTCGGTATAGTAATTGTGTGAAGACAGTCTAAACTCTTAACGAAACGATGCCATTTTTGTTCAATATCCGCGGGAAGCGAGTCGTCCCATTCCAATTTTAATAACCATAGACTTTGTAACAATACCTTGCCAATAATAACAGACGGACATAACAATCCCAACGGGTCGAATATTTGAGAGACCGTTGACAAAATTACACGTTTACTGACCGTTGTATTACCGGTTTGAATCTGGGTGGTAAAATTAAAAGTATCATTGACAATGCACCAACCTAGACCAAGTGTCCTGCACTGACTATGTTCGCCTAGATTTAAATTATGAAATATCTGATTATCTGTCAAAGGAACAGGTAATGATTCATCGTCGAGTTTAAAGTTAAAATTCCACTTACGTAACGGAAAGCAACTCGAATTTAATACGTCTACGGTTTTCTTGCAAATGTTCAGAAGTTCGACCTTATCCTCGCATGAGGTCAAAAGGTCATCAACGTAAAAATCGTCATTAATTACCCTTTTGACCCTAGGATCAGTGCACTCTGCCGCTAATTGCTTTAAACACCTTACACTTAGGAAAGGCGCCGATGCGGTTCCGTACGTAACTGTGTTTAACCTATAAAACTCAAGTGGCTTATTAGGATCGTCACGCCATATGATCAACTGTAAATCACGTTGAGAAGGGTTTACCGTCACCTGTCTATACATTTTTTCACAGTCGGCTACAGCCGTGTACCTAAATTGCCTAAAGCGCAATAATATTCCTAACAGGTCCCCTTGAATTGGAGGGCCTACTAGTTGGATATCATTAAATGATTTCCCATTACTTGTCGCAGCACTAGCGTCGAACACAACGCGAAGCTTCGTAGTCGTGCTGTGCTCCCGAAAAACACCGTGATGCGGCATAAAGTAATGTGTATTAGCGTAAGTATGAACACGAGTCATGTGATTTAAATTAATGTACTCGTGTATAAACTCAGTATATAGTTTCTTATAACTGATAGGTGCGCGTGATAATCGTTTTTCTAAGGACAGAAACCGACGTTCAGCTTGGAGAAATGACTCACCCAACGCATCGGCAGATTCTTTGAGCGGGATATGAACACAAAATCGACCACTACTATCGCGTGTAGTGGTAGTGGCGAAAGAGTGCTCACAGGCCCGTTCCTCGTCTGTGTGCGTATCCCGAATGCTAGGTAATTCTTCCAATTCCCAGAACTGACGTAACTGTTTGTCCATAGATTGAGTGAAATTACATTGGATATGTCCTATGTCGCGTGAAATATTATTTATAGGACCTGAAATTATCCAACCTAACTTCGTATTTTGAAGGAACGGACCGTTCGGTAAACGTATCTTGCCATCGATAAGCAAGTCCCAAAATCGGTCTGCGCCTATTAAAACGTCTATATTTTGTTGTCCTAAGAATTGCGTATTTGCTAACTGTACATTGTCAGGAATCTTGAAACGTGTGTCTTGAATTTGTACAGGAGGCAATGAGGACATGATTTCCTTTAAAACAAAACATTTAATGTTCATTGAATAAGCATTAACGCGTGATTTAATTTCAATATCACAGGACTGCAACGCATGTGATATTGAATTGCCTATTCCTCGTATCTCGTGAGTGGACTGTATTAACGGAATATTTAAACGTTTGCAAAACGATTGCGTAACAAAACAGCTTTGACTACCACTGTCAAGAAGCGCGCACGTTGTGTGATAATTATTATGAATATCGGGAATCTCGACTAAAGCAGTAGATAACAAAACTGGTTCTACGTTAATGCATTTTGTATAAGTGTGCGTTTTCGTATTAGTAACTAGGACGACTTCTCTGTTACTATGATTGTTTAGTGAATCCGAGAGTGGTGGCAAGTGGGGCGTGCGCGCATCGCTCGTCTCAGTCGCCGCTGTCACCGCGCAGCTAGCAGTAGAATTTGAATCTATCGGATGCAATAATGAGTTGTGCTTCTTATTACATTGTTTACAGGGACCGAATAAGCAGTTTTCTATAGTGTGTCCGGAACGTAGGCAGTTTTCACATAGATTGTGATCATTAACAACCTTTCGTTTCGCTTGTAAATCCATATTTGTGAAGTTAGTACATGTGTAAAGTGGATGTTTACCGTTACATACGACACACAATCTATGTGAGGGACGGGCCATTGTTTTATTGGAAGAAGTATTACAATGTGTAACTTGAGTTTTAACAGATGCATTAGGTTTTTTAACAACATCGGAATTACTTTGCCGGTCTTTACTATGTGAAAGTGCCAATGTTTCCAATAAATCAGCTCGGTGTTTAAGGAACTTTAATAATTGGCCTACCTTCAACTTAGTTTTAGAATCGGACAATAAAGAACCTTTATGCTCTTCCCATTCTCGTTCGGTTATCCTATCTAACTTGGAAACAACAATATAAATGATGAGCGTATCCCAAAATTGCGTTGGTTCGTCGAGGATTTTTAACGCGCGTAAATTGTTAATAACTACATCAATAAGTTTTCTAATTAGTGACGGTGATTCTTTAGGTAGTGATTGAATTGAGAATAACGCTTTCACATGACTATGCAATAATAACCTAGAATTATCGTACCTATTGATTAATAATTCCCACGCAACCGGGTAGTTACTCGACGAAATTTCAAGTGCGTTTATGACTAACTCGGCGCTTCCCTTTAGTGACGATTTTAAATAATGGAATTTCTGGATATCACTGATTTCGGGAGAATTATGCACTAACGACAAATAGGTATCCCTATATTCAAGCCAGTGTTCATATAAGCCGTCGAAGGTAGGCAATGTAATAGTGGGTAATTTTACGGATAAATGATTTTTAGCGTGCAGACACGTCTTTGAACCGTTAGTAATCCCTTCTATATCGCTAAGTATAGATTCAGCCTGAGCAAGAGTGCTATAGTACGTATCTTCAAACAGCTGACGCTGATCCAGCTGCTCGTCTATATCACTGTCTGGAACGATTTCCTCTACTTTAGACTGAATCTCATTAAATTCAGAGAAAAGAATACTTGCGCCCTGTACGCGTAGCTTTAAACCAACTTTTGATTGACTAGTCATATTTGTAACGTCTGTATTATTCAAATAGGTATTAAATTTAGTCAATCTACCCTTAACGATAGCGCGTTTTTTAATAAGATCGCGACAAATTTGCTCAGTTTTTTCGTTCATATCCTTGTACGATGTACTTCTATCGCGGGATTTATTATCATCACCATCCATAGCTCTTAACGACATTATAATGGCTTGTAAAAGGTGAAGTACTCACGTGTGGAAGGTAACCGCGTATGAAGCGTATGGAGTCGCGGTGACGCTCTGCGCAGTGGGCAACCCTCACCAACCAACTGGAATTAGATCACAAACGGTATTAGACTTGTAAGCTTGGCAGGTCTTGAAGACTGGAACTTGATGAACGCACCGTAAATTGTTCCTCGATGGACCAGGTCTTCTTTCTTGTGCTCCAACTGTTGAAGCCTCTCGCGTATATCTGCCCTTGACTCGTCGCTTGTGATGACTCGTTGTTTCACCTCGTGGCAGCGGCGGTGCAGCAAGTCCAAAGGTCGCTCTCTCGATGAATTAGCTGCGATGCTCCAAATTCTCGAGGATATGGCTACGAATTATTGAGGATCCGGCTCGAAGGACCAAATTATGTAGCGGCGTGATATAGCTACATATATATTTGTGTGGTTTGCTACTTTGCTCTGCTACTATGAGGGTTTGCGTGGTGGATTAAAAATAAAAACAACGTTGCTGGTAAAAGTCGAAAAGCGTAATAAGTATATTTTTTAAAATTTTGGTGTCAGCGATCGAGGAAAAGGGTGTGTGGGGACAATGTAATTTTATTGGTCGTTAAGGTATCACGCCATATTGCTGCACTCCGATTGGCGCACTCGTGATCGCGCGATGTGTGACGTATGAGTATGTTACGGCCCTAACACTATGCATCTATACTGCTAAAACAAAACCTTCAGACAACATTGATTCCTTTGGTATACCATTTCAAAGAGGCAATGTGTCATCAACAATCACGCATTGGTGTTTAGCTATCGCGACAAGGGTGCAAAGGCACTTTTTTCTGCAGAGCTCATAATTTGCGATTGATTCTTCTGATGTTGTAAATGTCCATGGACTAGATAATCACTAACTAAGGGCTTGTATGCCCGTAGCTATTAAAAATTATTTATTCTTTATTCGTTCATTGGCGTAGGGCGTCCAGACACAATGCTTTGATCATTATGACTCAATATAGGAAATTGACGCTTAGCTTACTAGAATATAATTGTACATCAAATTCCAATTTTAAAAGTATTGCAGCAACTATTTTATTGAATTATTACATTGAAACAAATTTTCTTTTGAATAAACGTATGTGTAGGCACTTAGTAACAGTACAGGCCTTCAAGGTTAACTTCTTTACATATTCCAGACGTATACGACCATAAAGTTTGATTATTCAGTCGCTTGATTACTTAATGTCGCTTGCCATAAAGAAATATATTTCTTCGACATTTAAATATGTGTAATGTGTGTTTGTACAAGTACTAGGCGTTGTGCCAAGGACACTTAACGTATCTAATGTAACATTGTAAGCGTATTATTTCAACCTTTCATATATTTTGCTAATGGCCGCCATTCTGGAGTGCTTGCTATCCAGTTTTAGGGTTCCATTCGATCTTAGTAGACACGATTGGATTACATTTTATCAATCAATACTATCATTAACACTAGTATTAAATTAATAATGTTGATAATTGTAGAATATACTCGTAACATTAGTTATCAAAAGTAAATTTGAAGTATATTACATATCGTATTAAGCACAAAATCAAGGATGGATATTCAATATATTTTAGGTATTATTCCATTATTTTATAATAACAATAATAATAATGCTTAAAATTATTGATAGACCACAAGAGCTCTGGTTGACCCTTGTGTCTAAAATCAAAAAGTTTATTTTCATAAAAATACTTCTTAAACATGACAACTTTTAAGTAATATATTATTAAAATGACATAAAACAGTTGACAAAATTTGTAATGAACAAAATGCCAGTTTGAGAACTATAGTCCATCCATAGACGACAGCACCAAATATACTCTTCTTTGCTAATAAAACTTTTTGCTCTATTGCAGTATTCTCTGTTCCATCTAATAGAAACAAAACGATAACTACACAACGAATAAGCTTAGACTCTCATGAGAATCGTATACATGCCACAATAATCTGAGCACGGGAATCAAATATATAATGCCAGCTAATAAATGCAGACCGAATATATTTTTCCGTTATTTCTATAAAAACGTCGCCCAATATACAAGCAGAAATAATATAAACCTTATTAAATTAAAACTCTATACTCAATGATATTATATACAGAAACTAGCGACCCGCCCTGGCTTCGCACGGGCAGTACAAAACCTTAACAAATTATACACCTAAACCTACCTCATGATCACTGTCTATTGGTGAAAACCGCATGAAAATCCGTTTAGTAGTTTTTGAGTTTATCGCGAACAGACGCGGCGGGGTACTTTATTTTATAATATGTAGTGAAAATCAAATATACGAAAAGTGAAGACTCAGAAATGAACTAACTGGGTTGTTTTTCTATTGAAATGCAAAGAAAATCGGTTCAACAAAATCTCTTGCAAAACAGTCAAATCACAATATATCGGATGATAGTTACGCCTTCACGTAAGTGCTTATGTTATCTACTGCACTACTTATTTATCCAATTTTAATCACAAGTACAGTTATGACTAACAAACTTGTATGGATCAGATTTTCAACGTTTATTACTCTGATAGTGTCATATCTAGTGTATAATATCATTGTCTAAACCAAAATTTTGTTCTTTTTACATGTGCTAGAGTCACATATTATTTCAAAAGGAGCAATTGAATTATTTAATTCAATGCCACAACTCCAGAAGCTAGACGTGATTTTTCATCATAGAAAACTATCATTTCATTCATTTGTATGCCACCGATATCTGTGTATATAACGTATCTACACATAAAAACTATCAACTGTTTTTAGAGAAAAACATTTGAAGTCATAAAAAATATTAATAGTTCTGCATGAAACTGCAATATCTTGCAATGTATAGGACATGTATTTTTATCATGTTTGGAATACTGCCCAGTTGTATACTAAACTTTCAGAATTCTGTTGGCTTTTAGAATACTAGTATGTTTTATTTTAGAACATATAGGTACAAGTAAAATGATTGGAAAATACTCGAAGTAGACTGCATAATATATAGGATTACATTCATTAGCTTAACATTGGGTTTACCGTTTGGTCTTTAGAATACTTTTAGATTATCACGTTCGTGAATTTAACTATAATCAAATATTATATATGCTTAGGTTATTGAGGCGATATTTCTTATTCTCAGTTTTAACTAGTATTAGTAGTCCACGAAAATATATTACAACGATATCATCATACCTTAGTAACAGAAAACAGCTTACCGAAGTAAAAAGGCTAAATATATCTAAAAAAACAGAAGAAACATTTAAATCTGCTTTTAAAAATGTCTCAATAGGAATTCCCCAGGGAAGCATACTGGGCCCGCTTTTATTCCTTATTTATATAAATGACATGCCCACAATAACAACACACAAAATGACATTGTTTGCCGACGATAGCACAGTACTGTATACCAATAATACTAAAATGAAACTAGAATATGACATAAATAAATCTTTGACATTAATCATAGAATGGCTTTATAGGAATAACCTAAAAATTAATTTGGATAAAACGAAAATAATGTTCTTTAAACAACGTAATAATATAGAAAATAATTTGAATATTACTTACTTAAATACAAATATAGAAGAAATTAACAACACAAAATTTTTAGGTATGTACATTGATAATAAAATAAATTGGAAATATCATACTGAATATATTTGCAAAAAGATAAGCCAATTTTCATATGCCCTCCATAAATTAAGTAAAGTAGTAAATCGACCTGCGTTACTTACAGCTTACCATGGCTACGTCGCATCTACGCTACGTTACGGGATAATCTTCTGGGGTAACTCAACAGAAAGAGAACGGGTATTTATTGCACAAAAGCGTTGTATCAGAAGTATGTGTAATTTACAACAAACAGATTCCTGCAAGCCGTATTTTAATGAATTAAATATTTTACCCTTACCCAGTTTGTTTATTTATGAGACTTCAATATTTATAAAAACAAATAAGGGCCTATTTGAGCATCGTCATAGAGAGCGTCATAAGGACAAGCTGGCCATAGTTGCCAGTAACACACAGTTAATGCATGAAAGTATGTTTTGTTTAGGTCCACGTATATATAATAATATACCATTACAGATAAGAAATATAAATGAAATACCTATCTTTAAAAAGAAACTCCATAAATGGTTAGTAACCAAATGCCACTATTCACTAAAAGAATATTTAGAAGATAAGGAATAGCAAAAAAATGCAGACAAACTATTCAAACAATTTGTTAATAATTAAAAATTATCTATAAAAATGTATAATTTGGATATGAATTCTTTTAAAATGGTATATAATTTTAATAAATTTAATTTAATAATTTTATTTGTTATTAATATGTAATATTGTTTTAATTTGAATTTTATAAATGGTAATGCAATTTAATGTAATGAATAATTATCTGTATTAGGGTAAAACATGTCTCTATTTTATTTTTTAATTTGTATATTATGATTATATTGTATGCCTAAGTGGCGGAACACAGCTGATTTATAACATATTTGTGTAACATCCTCTGTACCTGTGATTCACAATAAAATACTTTGAATTTGAATTTGAATTTGAATAAAATCCTACACTTTCTCTAAATAAACAAAAACTCATCAAGCTGTAATTATAAAAGTATCATAATTCAGTACATCGTATTCTAAATACAAAAATGTCCCGGCCTTATTCTGACATGAAGCGACGTGACGAGGCATTAAAGCCGTGACACCCCTCTTTTTTAAACAAAGAACACCGAGCGCATCCCATCTCCTAATTACAATACAAAGACTCAAAAAACCGTCACGCGCTTTCACGTCGTTTCAAAAAAACTGTAGAAACGTAACACGCGTATATACACGTCAGCATAAAAGCTGACTTCCCTCGCATCATGGTACGAAGGAACTAATCATTTTCTCAAACACGAAGTACGGTGATCAGATAATTGAATCACACGGATATGAAAGCCGGTCTAAAAATCATGAAAATACTGTTTTTAAAGGCGTGCAGAGCATGCGGTTGTTATTGAATTAGTCTTCGCTCGGCGCAATGCAGTCTTTTGACTCGCCAACGGAAAGTGGAGTGGCTGAATTGAACAAATTTAATGTTTTCCCTCTATGTGAATTAGTTTTTGAACGCTAACAAAGGGATTTTGTGTTAGGCGGGGTTTGTGCTTTGTTTTTATTTCGGCTGGCATATGGCAAAAGTTAAAGCGAAATAAATTGCTTTAGACAAATGTTAAAGTCTAATCTAGTGCTTAATTCTAAGTTACTTTTTTACAACTGCCACTGTTTATTTCTAGAACTTGAATTTTAGAAAGAGCTCCCTTATTTAACTCTTTGGAACATATTATTATCTGTCTAATGTAAACTTATGAGTTTTTATAAAAAAAATAGTAAATGAGAAAAGGCCATCCTATAGATATGCATTATGAAACGTGAGAAAATAGTTAGAATTGATTTTTGCAAAATGCTTTCGTAACAAGCTAGTGGCTTATAACTAAACAGAGACTTAACTTAGACACCTCAAAACTCCATCGTGCTTTTTTGATACTAATGTTTAAATACAACTTTCTGTATACTTCATACAGATGTTTAGCTTAAATTCCGTTTTATAGTAAGATAATAAAAAAACGTGCATATCAAACATTTACTAAACATTTACTACATTTACGAGTTCATACAAGTAAAGAGTTGAGTTATGATACTTTTATAATAATACATCTTTTGAGTTTTTGTTTATTAGAGAAGGCGTAGGATTTAATATCGTTGTAATATATTTTCGTGGACTACTAGTACTAGTTAAAACTGAGAATAAGAAATATCGCCTCAATAACCTAAGCATATGTAATATTTGATTATAGTTAAATTCACGAACGTGATAATCTAAAAGAATTCTAAAGACCAAACGGTAAACCCAATGTTAAGCTAATGAATGTAATCCTATATATTATGCAGTCTACTTCGAGTATTTTCCAATCATTTTACTTGTACCTATATGTTCTAAAATAAAACATACTAGTATTCTAAAAGTCAAATTAAAAATCATTTATTCATTTAGGTCACAAAGTAACACTTATGTACGTCAAAATATATAGGTAAACGAGTTTACTAATTTACTAAAGCTACATTTAGGTTAGTTGCTAGGTTTAGGCAATGGGTTGAGATTATGAGAAAAACCTGCAGAAACTCACGGCCAGAGTAGCCGTGAGTTTCTGCAGGTTTTTAAATCACCAATTAAGTATAATTTCAGTATTTTACAACCTATATCAAGTGTTGCAGCCATTATACCATATATTATTTACTATAAAAAATAATAATATTATGGAGATGATGATTAATTAAAATATATAAAAAATCAAAAGGGACATTGGTTTGTATTTTTAATCAGTGACATTTTTCTCTTTGACTGCTTCGCGTGACTCGCGCCGGACATTTAAAACATATATGCAGGAGATGACCAAAATTAATGAATACTGGCAATAACCTGTTATAAGCAATAATAATGCCGTTCGATTGACACATTGGATTCGCCCGTCATGTGAAAATGAGTGTTAAATGTTACATGATTTAACTTCACATTCGATAATGAGTCTTGTTCCTTAAATCATAAAGTTTAAATTCGCAAAAATATACTGTTTATTCTCAACGACAAATTTAATTAATGTTATTAATTATAACTCACATAATAACAATTTAATTGAGTGACGGAGACTTAAGTGATTAACAGTTTAATGAATATGTGATGATGTTTATAAACGTTTTTCGTGCCAATTTTTCCTATTTTATAAACTCCATATATCTAAAGTAATTTCCGTTTATTATTATTTTCTAATGTAATTATGCCATTTATATTATTATATTCTACTAGAGCAGTGGCGTAGCGTAGCGCCGCCCGGGGCGGCACTCTTAGGAGGCGGCGAATTTCCCAATAAACAATAATAATATCTTGTAAATATACAATAATAATGACTATTCTTGACGTATAGTTTTTGACAATTGCTGAAAATTATAGTCTTTTAAATTCAAATACCTAAATAAGAGGCCGCATAAAAAAATTCACCCCGGGCCTTACCCCCACGCTACGCCACTGTACTAGAGACTGTATGTATGTACTGTTTACTTACATACACCTCGGAATTAAATTACATTGGGAAACACACATACATTTGGGAAACTAAGGTTGTAGATCCTACGTAATGAGGAGCCAATTGTCGTTTACTAGGCATAGCTCTAGACGCCGCTACTGAAATTTTTTTGACTTGGCTCTATCCGGGATTTAACGAAATCTCATGCATAGCAGTTGCATATACTCCTGCGCCACCGAATTAGCGACAACCAATTCTTCAATATTCGCATACAATTTCGAATCGTAATTGAATATTCGAATTTATTTTCTCGTTTGCTACAAGCACATCGCTATTTTAGGTTTTATTACATAGGCAGGTCTATAGACCCTAATACGATGCAAATTTTAATTTAATTACGATGCAAAGAATGCAAAATTTAAATTTAGACAGTTTTAGTGTTATATTGCCTATTTATCGAGCAAGGCTATAGGCTATATAACATAACGCTACGACCCACGGGGGCGACGCAATAACTATAAAAGCGAGTGAAACCGCGGGCACATCAAGTATTATTTAAAGGTGTTTTAAGACTTTAAAGTAGGTAGCAAGTATTGGCCACCAAGGTGTTTCTCGCAAGAAAGGTTTTATATTTTGTCTTTTAACAGCTAACTAACGCTCTAGGAATGGTCCCTGTGTCGCGGGGGACTTTACAAACATTCAACCCACAAAAAACACCGAAACCCGAACAAGTTTATGGGAATCACACAAATGTTTGTCCAGTGTGGGGATCGCACCCAAAACACAGCACACAGAGGCAGTGGCGAAGCGACCACTTAACACACACTTCGCCAGGTTACTGACGATAAAACCTGTGCTCCTAGGCTCTTACCGATAGCCACTCAATGAATAACTCAGGATAAACAATTCGCCGCAAGAATGCAACACACTACACTGCCTCAATCAGTCGGTTTCGTATAAAGAAAAGAGGCCACTATCCTCTAGCCCTTAACACGTTATATAAAATCTAATAAACGTCAGTAGTGTCACAAATTTAATTTATTCTAACAACGGCAATAATTTATTGAAACGACTATACGGCTTTTATACACCCATTCATAGTTCCCCAATGACCTTATTAGGGTGTAATAACCCCAATCTACCGTGCATGTGCGACAGATGTGTGAATTAAAAACACTGGCCTTTTGAATTTATTTACATCACGACATTCGACTATTAATCCGGGACTATGGGACTTAATCCGCTAATGCTCACTTTGTTTGATCGCCGTCAAATTGCAACGTGCAAGCGAAAATCATCTTTGATGTATTAAAAATAAAATGTCATATTTGTTTGACAAGCATATCAGCTGATTTTGATGACGCTTTTGATAAAAAACTGATTGTTATTCCGATGCATAAGGGTTAAGGATAGCCTGTTGGCTTTGCAACGAATAATTTTGTCGCTTAACTAATTACAGGAGCGGACAACATTGTATGGGCGTAATGGTAATTCTTGAAATGATTGCCATAAATGTACATTTTTTATTGTTTCATTTTGATTGTGGACGTTGCATGGCGGCAATGAAACGTTTGTTTACTTATGTGATTCGTGATCAACTTCGTTGCAGCTTTAATAACCAATGTTCTACATGCAGTGAGGTTATAAGGTACTAAGATTGAAATCGTACGTAGGTAATATCGTACTCTAAGTCACGGTACACGATACATAAATTGGCCCTGGTCCTATTTGCAGTAGAGTGACTTCTTCGTTCTTTCAAAGCTTTCAACAAAGGATCTCCAATAATTAATTAATTGAAGTGTCGTTATAGAAATCTTTGGAAATCTAATAAACAATTCAAACCGGACATCATACTTAATACAAGACATAACGCCACTAGGCTAGCAATTTACAAAAATAATTTATTTTGTTAATGGACGTTTTAATTAATTATGTAAAACACAATATCCATACCAAAATCCCACTCTTGAGCATAAATTAACATAAACGCCTAATTAACATTTTGTAACATTCAATTAAACAACAATTTTCTACACTGCCGTACCAATAATATTATCCATTACCCACATAATGGAAGCGGTTCATAATTTTCTTCATTAGACGTTTTATAAAGGAAGAGGGCGTCAAATTCCTTGCATATCAGGTTACCTGGCACTTAAGGAACATCCTGATGCCCGTATGGGAGTGAGTGAGGCTAAAAGTACCTACAGCACTTCATATACAGCTTATAACTTCCGTAAAGCGTTTTAAAATACTTTAACACAGAGTTGTTTAATGGAAGGGAGGCTCGGAAATCTTCGGCCTTGATTTTTAGGATTAATATCACATCATTTTCTGACAACACTATGATTTAGAGTTTAAACTATCTTCATGCCATTAACTTATTGTAATTTTGGCCTTTCATACAGTACAAATATACATTGAATCTGGTGATAATAATTTAGAGTAAAATCTGTACGTAAAAAGAAGACATTGTGAGGAAACGTGCGTCCCCAAGAATCTTTAATGTCTTTACCAAGAATATTCTCAATAGGATGTGCTCTTTGTCGATAATTGTGGTGGACTATAGACTTATCTTATTGTTTCGGAGAGACCAATGAATTTAACGTATTTATTAGTTGTAATATCTGTCTATTTATCTGCTTACATAAAATATTCTTTCCAGTATATTAACAGAGCAAAACGCAAGGAAAGTATAAAATATTCTCTCTAAATATGCGACCACTTCATTTCGCATAAAACCTACAGATTATTTTTCCAAATATTCAGTGATAAAGTGCGAGCCGGGGCGAGGGGCCGATTATTTTCAATCGGAGTTTTTCCATAGAGGGAAATATTCCCCGTTCAATCTCACCCTGTTCCGTCTTGTTTCCCTCAGTTCTTGCGGATACCGCATTGCAGCCGATGTTATAAGAAATATTTGGTTCGGTTTACAGAACAAAAACTGCGCGCGCCATTTTTTCCCGAGATAGGATTGCACCGTGACAGGTTATTTTAAAAAAGATCGAAATTTATTTGCACTTGTTTATATGTACATTATACAAGCATACACCCGTTGTGTCAAAGAAAAGTGCGCCATATTAATGTTTATATTCTTTTGTTTCAGGTATTTCTTCGCTCCAAGAACTGTTTTAAAGGACCGCTACATAAAATCTCCCAGTTCAGTTTTGAAGTATAACTTTACAAGATAAAACTCCACGAATAGACAAGTAATTACATTTGAAAGAGTTCTCGCAAAGAATAAACGTAATTAGACGTCGTATTTAATAATGTAAAGATGATTGTCGAGTTTTTCTCTTTAAGTCACGTTTGCGAGTCATTCATTTACGAAAGTTTAAGTTATTCTTCATTGTTTAATTAATGTACAGCAAGAGTTTTGTGTTATCTTATTCGCCAGTCGGTTTGTGTTTATTTTTTCGTAACTCCTTAATTTTTTCACTGTGCGATTTTTTCCGTCGCTAACGATGGAGAATTTGGAATTGCAAATGCCGTTAATTGCCCGATGGAAGTTAGCTCTCGCACTTAGAGGAACGCGACGCGACTGATTGTTGAAATATTTAACGCTCCCAAAAGCCAAATAATTCAACGAAATGCTTTTGCTGTCAAATAATCACGCCCTTATTGTCGGACCAATCTGAATTTCTTATTGTGTTTGTAAATCTTTTGACTTTAATTAAAGAAAGGGTACGTATTAGACGTTATTGCTTACATAAGTGTATGAATTATTCCCTCTTGTGGACAATCGACAACTGCACTCAAAGCGTTTAGATTCAAAGTAAATCTAAATAATCCCCTCCCCATCAAGAAATCATCAGTATTAATTGTACTTAAATATTGCTTTTAATTGGTACCTTCTTATATCAAGAGCACTTGCTTCTACATTGATATAGGAAATCTCACTATAATTATTTTTAGTAATCAAGTTGTACACAATTGATTATAGTTATGTTAAATTATTAAAGAAAACATACACTGTAGTACACTACCTGTAAATATCTGACGAATGAATATCAGAAGGTACCTCTAAGTTGCTATTGTACAAAATAAAGTAATATAAAGGATTGTTAGGACATCTCTTGCCCATCGTTTACGAGACAACATCCCTTGTTTGGATACATAACTTTATTAGATTTATATTTAAAAGTAATATCTTTTCTTTATATCCCAAACGCATATTTATTTTCATTATATCATTATAACTTTTTACGGTATTGTAGGTATTCTAAATAGTTCGAACTATTAAACCAAATAGGATCTGTAAACAGATTTCCGATTACTAATATTCTATTTATAAATAATTTCAATCATTCTATAAATCGCAAAAACGTACATATTATAAATTCATTCGTTTAAAAGCAAAATTGTTTTTCACAAAATTGTGTTACGACCAAGATCAGGTTTTGTGATTAGGTACTCGACCATAAATAATATTGTTTTTCATATTTATAACTTCTCTCTATTCACGTTAAATGTTCTTAATATTTTTTAAAAGCTCGTATCTCACATAAAGCTTTATCTTTTACCCTCATCATCCCCGTTCCACTTAGGGAGGTAAGTAGGAGCTAAAAGTGTACGCCAACGCATGGTAATATACCGAAGTAGTGGATATAGGTAACAAAGCCCAAGCGAAATGGTTAAAGGGCGGCGAACTGTATTTTCTTGCTAGGTATTAAAAAATAAGCCGTAAAAAGAAAAGTATTCTTTAACCCAAATGGTTAAGAAATTAAAACACATATAAGTTTTCTAAGTTCAAAATATTTTATGAACCTTTTGGTGCTCCAGTAGGCATAAACTCACTTACAAAAATAATAGATAACATCTCAAACCTATGACGGTTTGCGTCATTGTAGAAATATAGCAGCTAGACTAAATTGAAGTAATTAAGAATAAATCGCGAAATGTGATCTCGTCCATAAAATTAAAACGACAGTTGTGAAGCATCTTTGTTGAAATATCTGCAAATAACGACCAGAGAATAAATTAAAAAGACAATAACTCGCAGACGCGGCTAATTGTCGAATAAGTGCACTTACAATTCAAAATTAACTGTCTCGTCGATAGTATTCTTACAATCATCGACCTAAACCAGTATAATCCGGTTTGATTTATATCTCAGACGCCATGACGGGCTCGCAGACTGATTACTTCCTATGCATTAGCACTGATGAATGTATTTGCATTAGAAATCCAAGGATTAGCTACAGATCAGCTTGAATGTTTGATACAAATGTTAGGGACGGAACTATTGAGGGATAGTTTGTTTACAGTTCAAAGGAAAAGCTTTTAAAACTTTTTACTTTTAGATTTTTATTCCGTTTTTCAACTACATGGTATATATGTATTAATTTTGTCACATAACAAACTGGTTAATAACACAATCTTAAAATGTTAATAAGACAAATATTGCGCCAATGATTTGCAATTATAACCAACATTTGGCCACAATAGCCATACTTTTCACTAACTTTCTATATTCAAAGCAAACTGTTACGTCACCAGCCACAATGACGGGCGACAGATGGCGACCCAGTATTGGCAACTTAATCAATTGTTATTGGCTATTGACACATATGAGCCAATCAAGTGGAATGAATCGAGTGTCAGCTAGTGGTTTCTGATAATGACGTTCAATTTTGTAAGTACATATGTATACGCTCTCTTCGGACTGTTATCATTCTGATGCAGCAATTCAATATTGAACATTTGTTGCACATACGCAATACTAGGTTGATATAATAATGTATGATAATACCAAAAATACCGAAGTAAGTTAGGTAGTAAATTAATGTAATAAATATATGTAATACTGAACTTTTAAATACATTGAAATATTACCTCTCTTTGCTAGAATTACTCTATTGAGTAAAATATATAATTTAAAATATTGAAATTATGGTAAAAGTAAAAAACAAAATCATGAAAGGAGCAAAATAAATAATCTGTTTTCCCTTTAAAACACTAAACAGATACATGCAGGTACACTCAAATTACTGTACGAACAATAGCTCATTGTAAATAAACAGATAAACAAACAGCTTCGTTTGCCTTACAACCAGCATCCATCCGATTTGTAAGTAAAATTCACAGACTAAAATAAATTGCTTACGAAAAGTGAGGAGGGAGACACAATTATAGATTCAAGAGTCGCATAATTAATGTAGATTTGCAGAAAAATAACGAATCTGATGATGTCACAAAATAAACTTGGAGTATCCAAATATTTACTACGGTACACTTACAGGAAGAGTAATGAGTTATGTTGTTTACATTTTGCTCCACTTCCGAAAGAAAATAAGCAGAGTACTATATGACGTCACACAAATAGTATATGTGCGACGGAAATTTTAATATACTTAATTAAAGTGCTCAAGCTAGGAGATAGTTTCGATTAATGCCGCCTATAAAAACATGACTGCTGCAATTTAAAATCAAACTATTCGAATTGCCAAACGGAAAATGCATCGCGCAAAATCAATGATTCAGATTTTAATTATAACAATTTTGTACTACAAATTTGTCACATACAACTTCATCCAATTCCATTACCCGAAATGGAGATCTCGGGGGTCGAAATAGTAACAATTAAATTAGTAATAACAATACCATATTCGGGTAGAAACAATCTGAAGCAGCATGAAATAATAGTCTTAGTAATAACGTCGAACTGCGGTCACACTAATTATATCGTACAAGATACGTATATATACAAAATGAAACGAAAACAGGACTGGTTAATCATCTTTCCGGGTGAGTTGTGAGAGTCAACTGGAGCAAATTGGACATATGGCGGCAATTCTCGGAGAAAAACATTAGCAACCGTTGGAGCATCCATTTATAGGCCTCTATGTTGCTGTAGTAACGTTTCACATGGCCTTCATATTTACTATGTGAAACTGGTGTACGCAGTAGCAAAGAATAATCGTCTAGAATGCTCTCAAAGGAATTTTGTAGAGGATAGGCTTGACGGGCATGCTCGTCTCACAGCTGATGTAAGCACAATGTTTGTTAAAATTCAATACCACGAGTTTAGTTTTTGTGGTTAGAAAAGTCAACCTATGCATTAGTGTTTTTTAATACTAATAATAATAATAATAAATATTATATTTTTAAATATGTATGTTTTTATATTTATATTTAAAAATGTAATAATTAGAAGAAAATTAGTAATAAAGAGAATAATAATAATATTTTATTGTGGCTCAAATACATACATTAGTTTAGTGCTTGGAGTCTCCTTTTAAGCAATTAATGCTTGTGTTAGGTGACTCCGCTATTCGCTAATAAGACATACAATAATAACATAAGAAATATTATGTGTGTGCGTGTGCGAGTGCGGGTGCGGTACGGTGCAATTTGTAATATCTTTTTTAAACTCGTAATGCTTCTTTGGGTATATGTAAATATTTTTATTTATACGATTGTAAAGTTGGGTTGAGCGCTTAATGAATTGCGAACAAGCAAACATGGTGTTTGTTTGAGGGGCTGCCACAGTAATGTCTTTTCTCCTTTTGGAAGTTAAGGCAGGATCATACTTTAAAGTCTTAGGTTTATTTAGTACCGTCTGGATTACGTTAAGCTTTGGGACCGAGAGTAAATTAGATATTTTGTAAAGCATTTTAGTAGGATAAGTTCTCTTTTTAAAATACATGGTCTTTATCAGTGCCCGTTGATCTCGCTCGACCATCAAAAAGTAGGTTTTAGCTGCGCCACCCCATACTGGGATACAGTACGCCAAGACAGATTGGACCAAATCAATATCAATTTCGTTAAGGATATTTCTGTGAGAGTACATGTTGTTAATTTTATTGGTTGGAACAATATGCCTCAGCATCCTGAAAATCCAGCTTAGTTTTATAATCCTATTAGAGACCTGTTCTAGATGAGGGTACCAGGACAGCCTGTGATCAATTACCACCCCTAGATATTTTGTTTGTGTTATTTTGGTGGTCTCCACACGTGTGTACTTTTATTTGGAACTGTTGCGGCGACTGGGTTCTATCCGTGATACTAAAACAGATGTAATCTGTTTTACTTGTATGTAGGGTAAGTAAGTTAGTGTTTAACCATTTTGCTATTTTAGCCATGCCCAACTCTGTCCCAGTTTTAAATTCGTCCCAGTTTTTGGCAGAAAATACAATGGCGGTGTCATCTGCATAGGAGAACACTTTAGCATTATTGATGTTAATATTGCAGACATCATTGACGTACACCAGGAATAACATCGGAGATAGAGCACTGCCATGGGGCACCCCGTAAGAGACCACGGTTTCATCATTGGTGTATTGTCCTATCCTTACCATCTGTTTTCTGTCTAGGAGGTAGTCTTTGAATAACGTATGTGCAGTTCCTCCGACGCCGATTTTTTCTAATTTATCTACAAGCACGGGGATAGAAACGGTATCAAAGGCTTTTTTAAGATCTAGCAATGTAGTCAAACATTTATTGCCGATATAGCGTCCTCGATGGAAACTCCTTGCTTAAAGCCGAATTGAGCGAGTGAAAGTATCTCAAATTTATTTGAATATTGTTTTAATCGTAGATTAAGTAATTTCTCGAATATCAAGTGATGACAGCACGGAGATAGGCTTGTAGTTGTCGATATCGTCTCTGTCCCCGCCCTTGTGTACTGGGGTAATAATAGCCTTTTTTAGTGGATTTGGAAGGATGCCATTAGCAAAGCTAATATTAATTAAATTAGTGATATATCTAGACTGATCTCTGAATATCTTGGAAATTCTTACAGCTGGATAATCTATTACAGAACAATATAAAATCATTCAAAAAATACTCATACCAAACAAAATCAATACAATATTGGGATAAAAAAAAAATTAGATGTTATACCATTTAGCCAGTTCTAGCCACTGTAAAGTAGAGATATTTTTATAAATAAACCTTGTTATTTCGGCTACGATAAATAATAAGTACCTATACTATAAATTTTGTACACTTTTAACTCCCATTTAAGGTGTAATATACTTCAAGCACCTGTGCCCTGTTTTATTTTTAAAAGGGGTCAAATTGCCAATAATAAAGGGAAAAGGTTACTCGTGTCGTCGTTTATATTATCATAACTCTAAAATGGGTGAACCTTATTTTATAGCGACATCGGAGAAAGCTTTTTGATTAGACTAAGTTTTGATTGCCACCTATGAACTCTTATACGTAGATAGCATATAATTTTGTTTTTGTATATACTACTTCTACTTTTAATTATTATTCTTTTAAATATATAGTACCTTTCATTGGATGGACAATAATAATTGTGTAAAACCTATACGTTTGAAATAATTTAGTCAATAATTACGCTGCGTTACAGCTGAATTACCACTAGTGGTTTTGAAGATAGTCAAAGAAATCTTTTTTGTTCCTATCTAGATGACAGGTCAACGAAGTATTTAACTTGTTTCCTTTCTTTATTAATTATAAGTTGCCGACAATTGTGTGCCCTTTTTATTTATAACATAGACGTAACGTATTATATGATAACGTATGTACAATGTTCAGTAAAACCAACGCTTCAACTCTGATTGTACACGCACTATAATTAAATCACTATAAGTACAAAATGTTCCCTATATTATTCGGATAGCCTAATATGTAGTTCGTATATCGAAGTCCGAACCACAAAGTTACCACTGATAGCAATCCTGACTTTTCCCACCGCAGCAGATTGCAGAGTAGCGTGCAGTGATTTCCAAGCCGCAGCGATGCGCCAATTAATACCGAATCAATAATGGCGATTAATTCGGGGCCAGTTGATTATACCGCTGCTGACCAAGCTACACGCCCTGTTAATCCAATCCAGTACCACTCGCCGACCGAGACTTAACATAGATTAATCTGGTGCCTTAATATATGTATTTATTTCCTTGGTTGAGTCACTGAGTAGGGGTGGACCACCAATATTAGACTAAGCTGAGTTACAGTGCATGCTGAATATGTACTATCGCAATTTTACGAGGATTTCTCAGTGGTTTTTCGAACGACAATAGAATAACACAAAACACTTTGAGATGTATAAAAACTATGAAAAATTTGCCTGCAATTCATTGAATTTGCCTAGTTAATGATAAAATGCGTACCTATTAGTTTCCAAATTTAAATTATTTGTAACCGATGGCAATTTTATAAAAGCAAATAATGATTATCTCCATTGACATGTATTTATTCATTCATCTCGCGTACTTCACTAGTAGAAGACTTTGTGTTGTTTAACTGATGAATTCTTCAACATCGCAAATGAATTTCCAAAAATAATACCCTTTATTCTTATTCAATACAACAGCGACTGATTATGTGCTTGCTACGTTAGGTACTTAAAAATACGTCTGCAAAAAGTGAAACACATTTCATATGCTGAGCGTTATTTATAAGTTTCTTGTGATGAAATATGACTAGAATATCTCGACACTGCCACCACTTGACGTAGAAAAAAACATTAATTTCGACACATCGGTAAACCCGCCTCGTCTCGCAATATCCATCACAGCGTCTATTTGCATAGAGGGTGATAAATCTAGGAAAGAAATCTTATATGGAGACGATATTGGCGTGGAAGCCTGCGATGTATCATCGCGGATTCATTTGTTGACTTATTGCCCCATATACCAGTTGCCGAGTTTGAATCCAGCGATTTGATATCGCAGGAGGGTGATGGAATTACTGTACTTGTCGTATCTAATATTACGTCAGTACGTGAGTCTGCTTCACCTACTTATATGACATCTGATCTGTATTACAAAATATTTCCATCTAATGTTTCAGAAACTAAAAGCCATTTATAATATGTATCTAAAATGAAATTATGTGCAACAACTCATCTTTGTTGCGGTCTAATGCCGTTATGTTGCATAGAAACTAAATAAACTAATATAGATAACGTTCTTCTAACTACGTATGAGAGCAACAATTGCCATTAAAATAGCTTCAGCACTAAATATGTTTGAACTACCTTTTAGAATTTACGGTTCTGTTTGGATAATACTCTTTAACTAAATGCAATTTCTGATAAATGAGGTAATTCGACTACTTTTCAAGTATTGTGTTTGATTTGATTAAATTGAAGAGAGTAACAATATGGTAGAGTTTATAAACACAATGAATACGGCAAGATTAGAAGAAATTTACTAAGAAAACTAAAACAGTTCCATACAAATTTCATAAAGGGATAATTAGAACATGCCATCAAAAATATTTTCAAAGCTTAAAAGATTTTATTATTGATTAATTTATTTGGCTTGTCTGATAATTTATTATCCTTTAATTTTAACATATACTTGTTATTATTTATCAATATTTGTCTGTGTATCCTTGTCTACTGCTTTTACTAACCTACTGACTTCAAGATTGTTTAATGATAAATTTCTTCAGTTTCAGGTGAGTCTAGCCTCTTGTCGAGGGACTCGTAAGGTATCAAGTGTCAAACTATAGGAATGGTTGTTGTATTAATTGAGTTCCAAAGTTATTTATTTTCAGTTATCAATTGGCTGATAAATATAATCAATCCGTGTGAGTAATCTAAGTTGGATTTCAATAAATAATATTCTTTGTTCACTTGCAAAGATAACAAAGTTGAGTTTAATGATGACATCACCGTCCAATTGGCCTGGAACGATGCTCTCATCAGACAGTTTAAAATGTATTTAAAAGTCCCCAAAACTTTTGGTGTTTTAAAATGGAATCCAACTCTCGATAGCCTTAATTGAAACGATTCAGACAAAACGAGCTTAGCTCACTTCTCCAAATGTAAAGAATCATCGAAATTTTATTCACTTTTGTTTCATTTCTGTCTTTTAATTTGCTGTTGTTGTTTTATTTGAAAAAATATGCATTTACATTCGCACAGTCTCCTCAAAACTTTAAATTTGTTATTATTTACTTTTTTATTTCTGCCTTCAATGTACACATAAAATATTTGTCTGTCTACTTTATTTCTCACTGTTAGCTCGTTCCTCTCTATCTGCTTTATGTTTGTATGTCATCAAAGTAGTTCTGTCATTGTCTGCGATGTTCTTAAGTTCTTTAACCCTTTATGTTTCATATTATGAAATGCAGTTGTTTGCATCTAAGTGTTACTGTAGTTATTGGGTATTTAGATTTAAATGTGTAATGTAGAGTATACTCTGGAGATGTTTATTAAAGTTTCCAAGTGACGATGGTAAGCCACACTTATACATACAACACAACTGCATATACTTCGTGCTTGGTTCGTTCATTGCTAGTTCTGACTCCCGCATTTCCAAAACTTCTTTCTTAATCACTTCTGCACTACATCATAAAGTTGAAAGGAATAATTGTACAAGCGTCGAATAATTGTCGCATCGTGACGTAACTCGGGTAGATTTAATTATACGACGAAACCGAAGCATTATGAAACTACTAAAAATTTCATAAGTTCCTGAGCTTGCAGACCTCAAAATATTGATCGTGGCTCTCTCTCATTCATGCTAACGTGTGACAAAGCCCGCTTTGGCTCACTGTTGGGAAAGCCACGCATACATACACACAAAAGTCCAACACATACGTGCCATTAAAACCGTTTCAGTAGGCGTCAGCTGACTGCGGGGTGGTGGAGGGTTTATGAACAACGCATGCGCTATGGTGGAGAAAGCGGCTGCAGCGCTTTATTTCCAAGCCAAGTGTTAGACTAACAAGTTGCGGTTAAAGCTAGCCGCGCTCCCGGAGTTAAATCGAGACCCATTCAGAAAACAAACTGCGTATCACGGCCGTTATACCGTTTGACGTAATTAGTTCCATGGAATGTACGTCATCGTCTTCTATAACTACTGACGAGGTTTTGAATAGGCAAATTCAATTCAATTTGCCTATTTATTATTCCGATACAAGTAGATATCTTTAGATTAAATCTTAAGTTAAATTAGTATAGATTTATGCTCTTTGTCAACTGATTGACTCAAGAATGATTAATAAAAATAATAGGTTGTAAGAGCTGTAACTATACAAAAATGTATTAGTTAATATCAGTAGCCTACCTATAACATTGAAATGCGAAATGAAAAATACTGAAATATCCTAAATCACACAAATAAAAAAGCAATTAGCTGTTTGTTATGCGGGCTCCATGATTCTATTAATGAGGTGCAACGTCAGTAAAATATTTCGTAAAATACAACCGTTTGCAAAAATTCTGATGGAAAACGTATTTCCCCATTCGCAGTACTGTCTGATTTTTAATTCGGCGCGGATATTCCCGTCACGATCTCTACAGCAATAAACAATTATTAATGCGTTGTTCGAGGCACATATGAACAGTTTTCGAGTGCGCCGGACTTTTTAAGTGTTCGTTAATTTCGAGTGGACTGCAAAAGTCCAACCTCGACTGAGGCAATCGCTTTAACGGTTCAACCACTTTCGCTTCTATCGAAAAATCGAGCCCGCACATGATAAATTTGGCCGAGTGTATCTAGATAAAACGCGGCTATTTTCGGTCGATTTACTGCGAAAGGCCTGGTTAGAGAAAGGCTAAAATAATTTGAACATTTGTTAGTCTCGGATTTGTGGTTGCTACTCTGACTCCTAAGTGTTTGATTTATAGTCTTTTAAGCGGCCATATATCTTCCGCTTTACAAAATAGTTTTACCAAAATAACGTAATTTTCTCCTGTATTTACAAACAAATTAATGGCCCTTCGGACTGGCAAGTCAATAAATGATCTCTTCATCTTACGAGATAATTTTATTTCGTAAAGTACAAGGCTGAATTTTGTCTCATCTTTCAATGAATTATTATAATACTCATTGAGGACACTTAAGTAGCATTTGATTAACAAAGCCTGCCGTAAAGGGTCGACCTTCAATACAACAGTTATCTAAATCTTTTCCTTGTCTTCACCAAGCGCGAACTCATTTCGTCTATAGTGCTCATCTTGACGAATTAACACTTTAGTCTGCAGTGAAGCTATCTAAACTGATTTTATTTGTAGACGTCTTCGCCTGAATCTGTGTGATCGAAAACGTTCGGTTAATAAATATTGTTGACCGTTAACGCCGCTGTAAAAATGTCAATCGGCATTAGAGCGAATAGGGGCGCAAAACATCGACCCCATGATCCGAGAGAGGCTTTAAACATTCGTTTAATTAAAAAGGCCGTGATTTAATTGGAAAAGTATTCATTTACAGAGTCTTTTGTTTGGTGTTTCGTTGTGATTTATATTTGGCGACGTGAGTCGGGATCATTGAATGGGAACGAAAATGGCGCGACTTTTTGCTCCATTACGTCGGATTTTATGTTGACGCGTTCGTTGTTTTGCTACACAAAGATAATAGAATGTGTTATTGGAATAATTTAAATAAACAAACGTCGGATGCCGCGGATATATCGCTATTGTTATGCCCCATTTATGGCATTTGCATATTTTTCGTAAACAATTCCAGTATGTGGTATTAATCCCGGTGTCGACGTGTGTCATGGGCCTTATTCCCCGCAATAAAGTCTAAATTCTATTGACATCAGTTTCTGTCATCCACACTCTTGGCCGATCATAACATTTCATATTTTATCCGCCGGTTCAGTTTCTATCTCATATTCTTTATTTTCTTTGTCGAAAACGCCTCTGCCCCGTTTGCCTCTTAAATCTATTTCGCGTTTTACCGCAGTGTTCTATATAAATAAACGTGAACATATTTTACGTAACTTCGCAACTTTATTTCTTTTAGTACCTAAGGCTGTAGTGACAATTTTTACCTTATTGGAATGACAAATTTTATTCCCGTGATATTTCTTTCTAAAACAACCACGTCAAAGGGTTATAGAGAATTATTTTGTGTTAATCTAAATAATAATATTTATTTTTGTGAATTAGAGTTTAAGACCTAATAATTTAGATATCAAATTAGCTGTTGAACGGCTACGTGTACCGTAGATAACACCCTGCACTTGATTTAAAACACACAAATCTTATTCAAAATAACAACAAAAATAATTATTACGATAGAAATAACAAAATAGAATGTAAGTACACCGTGAAATGAACACTAGATTCACTATGAATATAATTGGCTATCTTATTTTATTTAAATAATAGATTTTACCCGCGACTCCTATCGCGTAAATGTTGGTCAATTTTCTATCCCTCGGAAACAGTACTTTTTCTGGTTGTCCTTTTCTGTATCCTTAACAACGTGTATGCCAAATTTCATGATGATCGGTCAAGTAGTTAAGACGTGAAAGCGTAACAAAGAAACAAACATACGCATCTATAATATTAGCTAGGATTTTCAATGTATCTGTTATTTCTTACTATCAATCAGTCTTTAAGTAGCTGTCCCACTATGGGCCTTTTCTTATAAATGGTACGGAATCAGTTTATATTATTTTGCGTAGGTCGGACATCATTCCAGATACAGTGTTAACTAGTAAACCATTAACCATCATGCCTGACTCGGGAATACTCACACCATCGACTATCATACGCGCAAACTTTAGCCACGAGGCGAAATTGACCTGGTTCTCCAAACTCACCTCACAGCTGACACATCCATTTGCCACCGCTATATCCTTCCTTCAATATGCAAAAACGTAAACGTAGAGCATAAATAATCATATTACGTTGGTATATTGAAGTGACCTGGTGCCTTACCCCGTAGGCCTTGGATAGATACGTTCGCCAACGTTCTAGTCGTAAAGTATCGTAATCCCACCGACGCTTATGGAAAATTTTGGCCTTACTTATATACGTCACGTGTGGATATTAGTACTAGTGATAGATCGAGGCTTCGTACAGTGCCTTTCAATAAGTACCCCAGAATTGATACAGCGAAAGTGTTGCTTTTATTTTCTTCGAAATAAGGAAGGAACATAATGTTTTCCCGCACGTGTTTGAAGGAAGTAAGAACCATAAGCAAGTTTTACGTTACAAAAAATTCACAGGAATATAAATATTAAAGATGATGCGGTGGGTAGAGCAGAGTGTCCTTCAAATTCCAATTTAAAGTGTCCGTTACTTTGACGTTTGTCAGAGGCTTTATTCCAAATGAAAACTCCCAAATTTACAAAAATAAAATCAGTAAACATTTACAAAAAAAAAATGAATATGCTATTTCAATACAAAGCAAATATTAAAAAAGAGAAATAAACACGTGAATTTATGCTGCTGTTTCAGGCAGCTCACTTTTACATACAAATACGGCGAACGCCAGGTCAACTATTACTCGTTGCTTGATCAACCATTACTTTTAGGCGTGTCCTTCTAACAAATGTGAAAGTTTATGTTTAGAGATTTGTTAATCAATCACGCGTAAACTTTGCTTACATACACCATGAACTAACACGTAGGTTGTCCCTGCTAATTCACGCTAGCACAGCTGTATGAAGAAACTAGTATAAACAAATTATCTTTACTTTTCAGTAGCATAAAATGAATATACAAAATTTCGTTTAAACTAAACCTCAAAAGAGCCGCTGCGATCGCTTGCACAACGAAACACAAAAAGTAATTGTTCAAATGGAAATAAACAAAAACATTGAACATTAACGCTAAATCTATCCTCAGAAGTAATTATGGCGAAATAAAAAGAGGGATAAAGATAAGGAAAACCCTTGTGGGACAATCTGAAAAACTTGTAATGATGCGTCCTGTATAGGAGTTAGGAAAAATGTCTGTCCATGAACATTAGTGTCGCCAAATTGCGATATTAGGTACAATACAATAGACCTTTAAGCTTTAAAGTGATCATATTTTATGAATAATAGCCCAGATTACGATATTATTACTTCGGTTCTAACGGCAAGCCAAAGACGATTTCGTTATGTCTAATTACAGAGAGCAAGTACTCAATCACAAGTAGTATTTTTAAAATTAAATGTATTCTGTTCTCCAACGTGATAGTGGCCAATGAGTACTTATCTTTGCTCGAAAGTTCTAGAAGACATACCATAAATAGCTTTTGCTTGCGACTGCATGCGTGGAACTATAGATCGTCCAAGATATGATTTAAATTCACATAGTGTACCATATCGCCCAACTATCTACAAATTATTAGGCAACCTTTATATCATCAATATATATAAAAACAGAAGTCCTGACTCGCTAAGTAATTAAATTACGCCCAGCTCTTGTCCTTTAACGCTGAAATTTTGATTGGTATCGAAATAGAATGAAACACTGAACAACTTAAATCCATGCGGACGGAGTCACGAGCCAAATCTAGTCTATAATAAAAGTATGACGAATGAAGAAGAGAAGAATAATCTCTGCTGCAATGCCGATCTTTAAAAGAAAAGGAACGCTTTACTCTCACCGCCAAGGATAAGGATCAAACTAGCTTCTGACAAGCAGTACATGATTTTCTTAAGGACTTTAATCTCTACTCATGGTAGCAACACCAACATAACCTTTATCGAGACGACTCGATGGCGTAGTGGTTAGTGTAACTGACTGCCACGCCTGAGGTCGCGGGTTCGATTCCCGCACAAGTCAAACGTGTGCATGAACATGGATGTTTGTCTTGGTCTGGGTGTTTCTATGTATAATATGTAAGTATTTACAAAAAAAAAAGGTATATATGTATGTTTATCCATTGTCTAGTACCCATAGTACAAGCTCTGCTTAGTTTGGGCTAGATGGTTTAGTGTGTATGTGATAGAATATTATATTATTATTATTATTATTATCTTCTGTAGGGTGGTGATACTTTCCCTGTTAGGCTGCTCCAGTTTGAGCGGAAGTCAGGCCTTCGGCAAAGATTAGGCTTTAATTCATTCTAGCAACCCTTACAAACATTGCGAAGCTTAGGACATGACACTTTAGCTAGAAAGCCCTATAAAGGTTAGTTCCCTACACTCATCTATCAACACACCCACATTAGGCACGATACATATTAGGCTACGACCTGTGTAACGACCTAACCACTTATGCAAACATCAGAACGCGGCCTAAACGTAATAAATAAGAGTTCCCAGCCGGCCGTATTTCAGAAGTCGGTTCCTGCGACGCGACAGCGACAAAATATCTGCAAGTCTAATGTCGCGAAGTTGCAGTGGAGACCATGCATTACAAATGCAGGACTAGACGAGACGCATGCCATTATCGCCGGGATTATGCCGGCTAAAATTTCGCCTTTGTGAATAAATAATCTGCGTCTAGTTAGCACGACTTAATACACGTGTTGTTTATTGAGTTTCGCATACAAAAAGTATGTTGCTTGGCAGTACTTCTAGGTTATATACTGATGTACCCGGTACTACTGCTAGGCGGCGTAGTAGTATGCTACTTAGATCTATTTTCTAGTACTAAATGTGTATGTCTTATTTCTTGAAATTGAACTACCTTATACGGATTTGGATTTTAGTCTCCCCGTGACCTTAACTGAATACCTAAATACCGTCAACCTGAATCTAGATAGTTGTATAATTTAAATAGCTTAAGTAGTAGGTACTGAAATTTAACATTAGTAGTTTAATAGTTTTTAAATTAGTAATATTTCTCTTTCTTTCTTTTCGTGTGGTTAGTGGCCAACCTGTAGTAAAAGTAGTTTAATTTCAATGTAAAATAACATTCACGTAAACGTATCTTATCTTATCTTATGTGAGGGCCAGTCAGTGCAGACCAGCGACACTTCGACCCAGTGGGATCTTTTGTGTCGACACTCTCCCAATAACGACTGCCATAGATGTTCATGGCAGCCTGGACCGACAGCTTAACGTGCTCTCCGAGGCACGGAGCAAGCGATAATTGTCAATCAATACGCACATAATTTCGAAAAGTCATATAACTTCCGAAATTTAGAGGTGCGCGACGTGGTTCAAACCCGAGACCCTCTGCATTGCAGTCTGTTGGTCTCCCCACTGAGCTATCGCTGCTTTACGCGTAAACGTAAGACAATATTATGTCTTATTTCTTATCATCCCGATTAGTGTCTGAAATTTTGTAATATTACCCAAACTTTTGTACTAAATAAAAATAATATTTATTTTACTTAAGTTATATACCTACTATATACTATGGTATTCTTAAACATTTGCATTTTGCACTTAATTTGAGCCGACGTCAGAATAAGTCAAGCGAATAGAATTTCAATATAAAACTAAGCTCACATTAAATGTTATTTTCTTGAGTTATTTTAACTCCTATAAATAATGTAAATGAACAAAGAGTACCCATCAACTAAGAAGTAAAAGTACACAAGTATAAAAAAATTACTTTGGATCTAAAAGCACTTACTCTACAAAGCAGGGCATT
Source organism: Catocala fraxini (assembly GCA_930367265.1). Classification (NCBI taxonomy): domain Eukaryota; kingdom Metazoa; phylum Arthropoda; class Insecta; order Lepidoptera; family Erebidae; genus Catocala; species Catocala fraxini. The sequence goes on from OV884041.1 coordinate 15,793,410, forward strand.
CCATATGATAAAAGAAATTGCAATGTATCCACACAAAAGAGATAGCAAGCAATTCTACCTAAAAATTCTTCTCATTCACTAATGTACGAGAAGAATCCTATTCCAATCAATCTAAGTACCATTAGTATATAAATATCTGGTAAAAGTCGTACTAAAGGTTATCTGATGTAGTATGACTATCCCTATCGCTGTCTAGACGTACGCATTATCTACATATAGATAGGCCAAAGTAAAACAGCTCAGTAACTGTTTCTCCTCTATTTGACAATCGATTTTCTCTTCTTTTTTGTTTAGAAAATACCTAAAATATAAAAATTAAATGATGTTGACAAGCGTGTTTGCAAAAAAAATTGAAAACAGATGTTGTTTGTAAATTCATATGTACTTGTTATTTCGACTACTGGGCAAACACTAGTCTATATATAAATAGGCAAAGACAAAACAGTACCGTGCCTTTTCTCCTCTACTAGTCAACCGATTTTCTTGTTCTTTGTTTTGTAGCTATTGACGAACCAAATAAGTACCAATCATTGCATTATTAAAAAAATTTATAATTGTTCTTCATATATAATTATATATAGATAAAGACAAATCAGTTCAGTATTATATATTTGCCTCCTTTGTTAGTCAACCCGATATTAATTTACTTTTCTTACAATTAATATTTCAAAAGTGTCGTATATCATTTCTTGCGCTAAAATTAAAACATTTCCGAACCACGCCAACCTCCATGTAAATGGACAAATACTCAAGAAAGCTACTCAAGAAAAATATTTAGGGCTGACACTGGACATAAACTTAACATGGATTCCACACATACAAAGCATAAAGAATAAGCTAACTTCACTAGTAGGATCGTTACACAACATGGCAAGATGCATTACACCGAAAGCTCAAGCTCTGATCTACAATGCTTTAGTAAAACCTCATATACTGTATCTTATTGAGATCTAGGGTAACGCGGCCAAAACTAATATAAAACCAATTCAAACAGCACAAAATAAAATAGTAAAAATACTATATCTTATGACTTTTTAACGCCATCTGAAACTATATGCAAAGAATCCAAAATACAAAATATTCGGCAATTATATACATATAACACTTGCATACTTATATATAAATTAATAAATAAACTCATTCATTCACACATTACTTTCACAACAAAAGGAGAAACACAAAAATATATAAATATCTCGACGCGCGAACCACCTAGTTTTACCAAGCATTAGAACAAACTACGGTAAAAAAAGTTTAACGTTTGCAGGAGCACAACTATATAATACACTTCCAAATGACGTGAAACAGGCGACTTCGCGTGACATCTTTAAAAAAAAGCTACGCGATCATATATTAGATAAAATTTAAAAATTATAGCTTGTAACTTGGACCACTCGATTGGCAATCTCACTTTTATTATTTGCAGCGAACTCGCAACCACACTCCCGGAATATTTATTTCTAAATACCTACATCGGGTTTTTTATTAATGTAAATTAAATTTCTTATGTTCTTATGTAAGTGGCATGTATGTGTTTTATTGAGAAATAAAGATCTTTAAACCGAAAAGAGTACAAAAAATGTTGAATTGTGAATGGTAAAAAGCACATATATTTTCCAAAAAATTTCATTAATGACCCTGGACGAACACTAGTTTAGTTAAATGCTACTTATAACAAAATATATTGTGTTAAAAAATAGTGTATCCTCGGTTTTGTTCTATCGTATCGCTGGCATTAGAGCTCTGCCGCATTAGTGCGTTGCGTTGCGTTGCGTCGTGGCATCGGCGACGCTGCGTCGTTTTGCATATATTACGTATTTTATGACATGCCACATTATAATAGCGTTGCGTCGTCGCACGCGACGTTTCAAGGGGGGTTACGGGGGTAGGGTAATGCGCTGCGTTGTCGTAGCTCCGGTGCGACGACGGACAGTGTTCCACTGCTAAAAACTGACCATCGCTATTTCTTAATTCAATCAAGGGAGATATCCACAATCTTTTACTGTTTCTACGTTTCTTTCGGGCGGTGACGCAATAAAAGCAACAATAAAACACGTGTGTTTCGATCCATTGTGGAGACTGACTGAGGTAATCTACGGACTGAGGACGTGCGTCGTCCTCTTGCGCTACGACGTCGTGCATCGTCGCAACGCTGGTGTGGTATACAATGCGTTGGTCCGCTGCGACGACGCAACGCAACGCATTAATGAGGCATCGCCCTTAGGGAGGGACATTTCACGGCTTGACGAAGTCCGTCCTTAAAAACTCGAGTCAGCTATAATAACAGTCATTATAACACTAAATAGCAGTACTTAAATTGTAACGGTTTTAAATCTGTATCATTAGCAGCCTCAATATGATATATTGACAGACTGTCAGTGTCATTTCAAAGTACAAGCCACTTACTTGCTTACAATTATTTATTTACTTTAAAAATAACGAACAAGAATGCGTATCTAATACTAATGTAATATGTTCCACTTGAAAAAAATGTTTTAGCGGTCTTGCACTTTTTCTTTAATGCATCACAAATATAAAGATTTGCGCCTATACCCTCGAAGAAATAGCCAAATGTATTACACCCACATTTTGCCAGCTATCGTGTTAAGTGCCACGTAATTACTACTGCTACACTACCGAGACAGTTATTTGTATTTATATAGGTAGTTGACGCAACAACGCTTATTCAAACCCTGCTACTAGACAGTTATTATAATTCTGTCTGTGATAATGAAAGTAAAACTATCAATTTTAAATACCACACGAGACACTTAACATAATTTCTCAATAAATTTTAATTCACACAAAGCTGTTATCCTCTTCCTGATCGCCCGCAGCGCACTCTGTCCGGTACTAGCCACAAATCCGGCGCCGGACAAGGCAGCGCCGGACAGAGCACAATCCCGGGCAGGACACCACTGAGACACTAGAGAACTATGCACAACGCCCCGAGCGCTCAAACGCAGAGTGAAAATCCGTGTATGTAGCCACCAGTGAATGCTGCATAAATATGGCTAGCTACGTACTAAAGTGGTCTTCGTCATGTTTTTGTTTGGCGATAGAATATTTGTAAGCAATATCGTGGCAGTATAATCGGTAAAATATAAGTTCGTACTTAATCTTATAAAACTTTGAGAATGATAGAAACCTTAACATACTTTAGTATACTTTGATAGGTTGTAAAAGTCATCGCTATGAAAAACCTAATTTAATAATGACTGTAAGAATTCTGGTTTAAAGCTACATACCTATCTGATAGTAAATGCTAAAATGAAAGCAAGAGTATAGTTCACGTATAACTAAATGTGCCAGCACAAAAGATAAATGCTCAAAGTTCCCTAATACTCTCTTCTTAAGCACCTGATCTCCTGATAGAACCCAAAGATTGAACAAGAAAATCTCTACTTATGAACCTGGTCTTTTAGTCTGATTAAGGTTAAAAGGTTAATGAAAATGCTACTACCGCTGAAAAAGTCAAAAAGTCTCTTAAGCGTAGACTTTCTTAAGTGATAAATAACATATACTCCAATACTAAGAACTCTTAACAAAAACAAAGAAAATACGCCAAATAATTATTTAGTACCTAGCAACAACCCAGTTTCGTGCAAAGCAAATTCGAGGAATCTTATAGGTACTTTACGAGTATATTTATTTCAATTAAAATTAATGTTATAAACTTTCTCCGAAATTATGTTCATTATTCAAGAAATTTAACAACAACAGGAACAAATAGACGATTATCCGAAATGTAATCTTTATTGAGAGCGTGGATTAATTCGTATATCGATCAATTCTCAGAATTATCTGCGGATCTATTTTCTGATGAATGCTGAATGCTTTGGCGATAATCATCGAACCGTTATAAAAGGGTACTTAAATTAAGAGAGGAAATAGATATAAACTATTGAAATAGAAGTTCAGTACCAAGTATGAGTACTAGCGTCTCCGATTTGTGCTAGCAGCAGTGTCATCACCACATTTGACGTCAACTGCTGAACAAAGGAGATCCACAAATATGTTTACTGTTCTAGGGCTGCCTAAAAGTGATTAACGATCGTGCTTTATGGATATGTGCATACCATCTTAATTTTAAATTAATTGATATAGTTTCTCCAGTATATATATATACAGGTTGTCCGGTAATTAATGGATAACCTTGAAATATCTTATAGTAGAACTGATGGCCGTTCAGAACAAAATATTTAAAAAAAACTATCCTAACTACTACAGGAGATATGTTTTTTTTTTAAATTACCATATTTAACTTTCTTGTAATCTACGACCATGAATGAATGAATTCCATCGGTTTTTTGTTGTTTTATTAATAAACACTAATTGCTAATAGATAGACAGTCAAAAGTATGACTAGCTATTGCACTTTTTTAATATACATATATGTATATTTTTTCCTTTTTCCTGAACGGCTATCAATTCTACTATAAGACATTTCAAGATTATCCATTAATTACCGGACACCCTGTCTATACAAACATCTTATCAGCTATACAAAAACTTAATGTGGTCTGTTTGGGCCTCTTTAATATAAGTCTGTGTGAGATTGATAAGTCCCGGTGTAAAGCTCAATAAGTGAGAATAGTGTTACGCGTGTCTGTTACGAAATTCTCAGTAGTAGTATGAACTTTCGAAGCGTGTCTGATAGAAGGCAACAGTCTCACTTCTATTTCATTACGTGGAAGCTGCTGTATACTCCTTTGAGAAATGTAGGCGTTAGTGTATATTATGTATGAACAGAACCTATCAGTACAGTTGAGTAATTTCCAGTCAGCCAATTAGTAGGTCACACGAAAGAAAAACAAATTAAAGTAGTTATTTCAGCACAAAAATATTTTAACTTTGCTTCACTAGTCAATCGGTAAATGTTCGAAAGTTAATCCTACAAAGTCCTCGGCGAAATCGTACCCAAAGTCTAATTAGGCTTTGAAAAATACTCATTTATAAACTGGGATGGGAATCCTGTCCGATTAGGTTCGCTCCGTGTAATATTGGGTCTCAATACCGTCATTAACTATCGATGCTTAAACACTTTTGAACCCTTTTCAAAGGGTCAACTGTGGTATATAATTATTTTTCATTTCATTAATACTGTAGTAAATTAAAATGTTCGGTCTACAGTTTTTTACAGTTCAGGCAAGGTCAGAGATTATCTTTAGTTTATGCTATAATGACAAAGTGTATGATTACATGAGCAACTCGCAGCAGCAACAAAAACCTGAAGCTCGAACGCTGAACTCGCAACGAATCTGGTATCCGGTGCCGGATCTGTGGCGAGTGACGACCGCCCGCGACAAACTTATGTGACAGGTTCACGTAAAATGACTGTAAACGGCTGTCTGTAGATCGTTGACGGCCTTTTGTGGCCGTGGGGCGAGGCATTAATACTGTTTTATGTCATAATATTATTACGTGCGACCTAAGGCCATAGTTGATGAAAAGTGGGTGTTATTAGCCATAGCTGATAAAAAGTAGCGTGAAACTATGTACATATGTCTTAGCCAGACTATGTCTATCAAATAAACTACGATATACTTATGCCACGCAAACCCTCTCTGGTTAATGGTTTCTTTTAGAATTTTCTATACGGACAATCTACTACAATGTGTGTGTGTGTGTTTATACTGGAGAAACTTTATCGATTAATTTAAAATTAAGATGGTATGCACATATCCATAAAGCACAATCGTTAATCACTTTTAGGCAACCGTAGAACAGTAAACATATTTGCGGATCTCTTTTGTTCAGCAGTTGACGTCAAATGTGGTGATGACACTGTTGCCAGCACAAATCTACTTGGTACTGAACTTCTAAATATCATATTTCAATAGGTTTAAAAAGAAATAATAATCTTCTTCTCCTTAGCCTTTATTATTCCCAAGTCACTTGGGGTCGGCTTTTCTGGTCTAACCGGATTTGACTGGATATCAGTTTTTACACGGAGCGGCTGCCACCTGACCTCCGCAACCCGAAGGCTAACGATACCCTAAGGCTAGACCAGTATCAGGATATTATAGGGCACTGACTTCCCAATAATGACTGCCATAGATGTTCATGGCAGCCGGGACCGACGACTTAACGTGCTTTCCGAGGCACGGAGCAGGCGATAATTGTCAATCAATACGCACATAATTTCGAAAAGTCATATAACTTCCGAAAGTCAGAGGTGCGCGACGTGGGTTCGAACCCGAGACCCTTTGCATTGCAGTTTGTTGGTCTCCCCACTGAGATACCGCTGCTTCCTAATTAAAAAAAAATATATGTAATATAATAATATAAAATATTTTCTATCACATACACACAACATCATCTAGCCCAAACTAAGCAGAGCTTGTACTATTCTTACTAGACAATGGAAAAACATACATATATACTTTTTTATTGTAAATAAATAGGTACCTATTATACATAGAAACACCCAAATCAAGACAAGCACCCATGTTCATGCACACAAATGTTTGACTTAGAAATAGACTTGAGAAATGAGTTTAAATTTTCCATAAAAATCATAAAATTAACCAAACGCCATATTGCTAGTGAGAACTAACAAAAAGACAACCTTATAAAACCTATCGGAAGTTAAAAATCCAACGCGGGTCTTCAAAATAGCTCTGAATTAAGAGTATATTTACTTGACCAGAAAACCAATGGCATAAACAATTAGATACTGAAACTAAACGCAATTAATCGTAAAAGTAAAATAATAATTGTAAAACTTTTCCATTTAACTATGGTAAATCAATTATCCGGGCTAGGAGGTTTCGCAATAATTGGATCAAATGAAAAGCTCTCGTTTCAATAAGCAATCGATAAACATCGTGAGCATCGTCTATTGTTATCAAAATTACTGTTTCGGTCGCGGTTTTAACAGGCCTTTAATGTTTGATTTAATAACCAATATTAAAAAGCAAATAACTTCGATATATAAGGACAACAAAATCATTATACCTTTCGCTGTCCTATGCTATACGCAATACAAAATTTATTGCTATGTTCATATGTAATATATTGGTCAGGAAACCTTGCATTACAAATGGTTCTAAGTTGTATAAAATATTTATGTTATTATATTTATATAATCATAATGCTAGTTTTCTAAACTAAACTATATATGAGTCTGAGTGAAATTAAAGAAACCTTTGTCCGTTCCGTTGAAAGTACGGTAGTAAACTTTACTCTTACGAGAAAGTTATATTTTACAATCTTCTGATTGCACAATCGAACGGTCTCCCATTATGAATATAGCTTATTAATAGCTTTAACTACAAAGAACTATTTTATTCAATCCTGATCTCTGAACTCGTACTTTCTACACTGCGTACATATATACACAATAATACATTGAATGGTCAAGAAAAAATTCTTGACCTTTCAAAATATTATTTGTAGTAAGTATACGCTTTGTATGAAGCCTACCAAGAGTGTGGTTCCAAGGAATTTAATAAGAGTCTATTCGAGTCTATCCACAAGTCTATTGGACGCATTTCGAAAGTAGAGTACTGCTACTCAGAATTGCCTAACAGAAACATCTAATAATACTTCTACCATCCCAGGAAACGAAACCGATATCTCAAGATCGACCACTCTGAATAGTAACAATCGCAAGCTTGTCACGAAAGCTAGTTGGTAAACACATACACACATATAAACAGATACCTTTTATCCCAAATATCAGATATTCATCATGTCTATGAGGGCCATGGGAGTGTACATCTGGCGACATTAAAACATCTTCAGCTAAAAACGTTTCTTTTGTACGGCGTTTAACCCGCGGCGCTGTCTGTTTAATGTTCACTATGAAGAACGTCGCTCCCATAGTTTAAGTGCATTGTCACACGGACTGCGTTGGGAATCTGAGATTCGTTTTTGGAGGGGTAAAGTGTGATATTTTTTATTTATTCTTCGATTAGTGATATGTCTAATACTATAATAATTAATGTTGGTACTAAATCGAACAGTCTACCAGTATATAAGGTTCTCAGTGGCTTACAATTTGGCAAAAAGTGACCCAAATAAGTGAAGAACATATTTATATATTAACTAAAAAAAGAAGAATAAGATGGTAACTTACGCAATGTTTAACAAAAGTCACCGTCATATAAGTCCTGTCTTCTATATTGCCCACCATCCAAGGGAAAAATATAAGGTTCACGATATAACAAGAAATTATCTTTCAGATAATCTTAAAAGCATCCAGACCGAATATCAAACATAGTCGGACAAGGCTCTACTTCACCTTTATAGTACTTCAGTAATATATGTATATCTGAGCTGATATTTTAAGTAACGTCCTTGAGACCTTCTTCGTTACAAAGCAGTACTTGTAAGCGAGGCCGGCAATGCTCAGCAGACTAAATTAATTAGATTAAAATACTCTTGCAAATTCTGTCTGTTTGTACACGTAGACAATACGTTTAATATTCTTACAACACCTCTGTATAAAGGCCTGGATAATTTGAGTACAGCTTAAGCAAACATAGAATTCATATTAATAATAGTTTAATTGTGTTACTATAAAGTTAATTCATACAATTTCATTTGAAATTGCGGTCAATATTTTAGTGGAATTTCAAAGAAATTCTTAGGAAATTTAGGTTCAGTGTATTCTATACCATTAAATATGTACGAGAAATATGAAAAGGCTAAGTTCATGCACGTGTGAATAAAACAGGTTATGACAAAATCGTAACAAGTCAAGTTTCACCGCATATTTGGTTATTTCCTAATTTATATATCGCTATACATTCGGTTTTTCAAAGATCACTCCCACTCTACGAATAACTCCTGTATAGGTAACTTTACAAACATTCAAGCAACATACACAAAAACCACCCAGACTAGGAAAACTATTTGTGGATCACAGAACTTATTGTCCCGTGTTAAGATTGCAGTCAATATTAAACTTAATATACATTTTAAAAAAAGACACCACCTTCTCTAGTAATTCTCCTATGTCGCGAGGGTCTTAACAAACCTTTAAAAAAAGGGTAAAAAGAACACCTAGATTCGGAACGACTATTTGTGGATCACACACATGTTTGTCCCCGTGTGAAGATCGAACACACAACACTCGACACAGCAGCAATGGCTAGGCGGCCTGTTAAACCACCGCATTCCGTGCATAAATACTCCATCAAAATTAATTTATCTCACATTAACAGTAATATGTAAGCTAAGATCTTTCTTTGAGTTTGCTTGGAGTATCCTCTAGATGAGTAGTCTACTTAAAAAGCCTCTTGCCTTCAACGAATCCTTACATCGATTCAAAGAGATCTGTGACGTCAAACAAATTTCTTGAGCGCAAATACCGATGAGCCGCCCACACTAGCATCAAATTTTATTAAATGCTTGAGTATGTTCAGTAATAGTTCATGGAGAAATGGTTGCAGCACCTTACAGCTCTTATGATTTGTAAACAAAAATTTGGCGATTAAAAAGAGTGACCATGAGTTTCTTGCCCGTTCTTCTCATGAGCACTACACCCTTGCTTTGCTGAACGTGGCAGTAAATGTAAATTCGCAGAAAAAAATTGTGTAACTTTGACATTCATAAATGTTACCTTATAACCTAATCTGAATAAATTTATATAGGATTTTTTAATTTTTTTTAATTTTTTACGGTATATTACCATCGCACAATATTACTCTTCATCCGAACACTTTTTCTCCTTATGAAAGTATTTGGTTTGATTATACTTCGATGGTAGCTAATAACCAAATGCGTAGTTCGGTTGAATGCCAGAAGATACTCTTAGTCCTCGAAGGTTCCGCTAAGAAAAATGTTTGTTCTCTATTTTGCTTACGCAAGGGACAAAGACTGACCTCGTGAATTCTTACTTACAATGTCCCTTTTGTCCTTTATTTCATTAATATTATATTACATGCCCAAGCAAACAGATCAACAAGAGCAAGCCATGTAATATTTAATCTTTTAAACGTTATACTTATGTAGAAATCCAAACTTCTTCAATAAAATAATGTCCAGCGATAAATCTAGAAAAATTATTTCTCTAGTACGACCTAATAAAACTACTCGTGAAAGTATCATTCGGATAAGACCGGCTTCTTCCGAACGAGTTCATGTCTTGCATGGAACGAAGATTGATGTCCATCTAAAGGTCATCCATCAAGGGTATCGCATATCCCACTTAAATGACGCATCTCTCATTAACACAAACTTGACAATAAGGAAATTGGGTACGTAAAGTAATATTTTGAGAGAGAAAGCAGTTAGGCTTTCGTAATATCCCATCGCTGGAAAATTACTGCCTTCATAGATTATTTAAGAAACAATTACATAACATTATGAAAATTTAAGTCCTAATTATTGTCTTCTATCTTTCTCAAAAATAAAATGAAATATAAAGGTTCTGCACAAAAATAAATATCCCATAAAACGGCGTGTATGTTCCCGAAAAGTCGTGATTGACATAAGTCAATAATCGGCTTTTAAGCTCGTTTTATGCAAAACCCATATCGATCCGATGATCAGTTGCTTAGTGAAAGCAAAACTAACAAACTGATTTGCTCAGTTGTAATATTTCTATCTTTCAAACACATATTTACAAACTTATAACTCTTGTACAGAGGTCGGGTAACATACGCATATTAAAGTTCTAAATTGTAGATATCTGCTTGCATGATAAAACGTGACTAATGCTACGAAATATACCATATAAATATGGTCTTATATCTACGTATGTCATACTATACATGTGTCCATAGGTGATAGCTAGGTACAGAATAGGTGACTTAATACAGAACTATCTAAAACATTATTAATAATTCTCATGTATGAAGATAGTCTAATCACTTCAGATGACATAAAATACTATCTTTATTTTACTGTGAATTTTCCCTCTTCTTTCTATTTTTCCTCTCTCTTCTTCAGAATATATCACCAGACGTTAACTGGGGCGAACATTTGTTTTCTGACTGATTTTGATCTTGGTCAAAATTTGGCGAATCTCTTTAGTTTGTTATTTACATTTAGCATTTATAAAAGGAACATAATCTATGATCTCCACCTAAGCTATCATGACTTCATTGAAACCATACTGTACAGTCGTCACCTTAGTAAAAACGGAATGTATGCGCACAATTATATAACAAGAGCCTACGGAACCCTAAAGTACCTACAGCCCTATTAGCCCTAATACTATAAGGCCCTAGCCTACCATGTACTATGTGATGAATAAATTAATAGATAGATAAATTCAGGACCCCTGCACCATGCTTCCTAAGGTAACAGGCGGAGAGTAGACGGGATGTCCAGGATAAGGATAGATAACTCACTGCCAGTCGAGCAGACTCACACAACTGGTCAAAGATGAAGAAAGATGAAGAGAGAAGAAGAAGAGAAGAGAAAGAAGTCTTGGCTACAGTGAGGAGCTGGCAAGGTATTGAGTCGCATACCCTGCATAAAAAATCTTACTTCTTTTTACTGAGAATGAAGCCATTTTCTATCGTTTACCTTACCTTGACCTTCTAAATAATATTGAGGAAAATTCTGACAGTGAAGGCTTTTGGTACAAGCACTTGTTCTTATAATATTTCGCCAGCCGTTATCAATATTGTGTCTTATAAAATGTATATACAGCTCCTTTCAATATTACATAATTTCGGGCAAGCAGATGTATTATTTAATTATATAGGTTGGATTGAGAAAGTAAAAGCAGCACGTCATCTGAATATCTCTTTGGTAGAGAGTTAGACTTGCCTCTTAGGAGAGAACTAAATAAAATTCCTGTAAAAAAGAAGACAAACAAACACCTAACCTCTTGGAGGATCTAAATCTCTGAGTCTATGTATCTAAGGAAATACTTCTAACTAAACAAACCATATACCATATAGCAATATAATATTGCACTGGATCTACAACAGCTTGTCATAAAATATTGTATGAAGTACACTTCTACACTACCTATAGATACTACCACTCAAGTACATGTCCATAAACCAATCCACACTGACCTCATTTCGTTAACCAATCTAATAACCTCTGGGATCGGACATAACTGGTCAATATAATGTCCGTTATGTGCCAAAGTTAAAATAACGTAAAAATATTATTGGGGTCACACATGATGTCCTTCAGACGTCCATAACGTGTACTGCGGGAGTAGAAAGTACACATTCCCTTATGTATGTAAAGGCAGGTCTCTTAAATATTAAAACCGTCTTGTTACGGCATCTTGAGGTCTATTGTGATATAAAAATGAAGCATTAAAATATAAGTACTTGACTGCTTATTTTAACATTTATTTATATTTTATTAAGAAGAAGTATCTAGCTAAAGATTCTTTATAATAATATTCATGTCGAATTGTCCTAGTTTCTAGTTGTCTGAATATATATTCTGTTATTACTTTTCGTGCATTTAATCGCAGTAAGACGTTTATTCCTGGACTATTTGAACTCGGATTAAATTTGGAATCTCACGTATTCGTATGTTTTGCAGTCATACTGTTTGCCAATATATGTATATCGCTAGCCCAAAAGGAGGAAACACAAAGAAAATTTGGCTAAGGAACAGATTTATTGTAAAAGCTGGCCCTTAGCTCAAATGATAATTAGTGGCTAGACATAGGTCATTTACCGTACAGTATATGTAACTGGCTAAGAACAGTTCAATATTTGAACATAAATTAAATCTAAATAGTTTAATAATAATTTAATTAGCTTAAAAATTAGTAAAGTTTAATAGTAGTAGAAGTGTAACAATTTTCAAAATTTTGTAATAAAGTGTCAAATAAACAACGCGATAAAATCCGTATATAGCAGTTTAATTTCAATGAATAATATTCGCGTAAATAGAAGACAATATTATAGGTCAAATACACAGATAATCTTATCTACCAACTAACCTAAATGTAGCTTCAGTAACTTTGTAAACTTACTAACCAATAGATTTTGACCTTAATAAGTGTTTCTTGTGTGACCTAAATGTTAATTATTTTTGACTTTGACTTTTGTAAACTTCAGCCCTTACTAAAAAGATAGCAAGTTGAAGAAGACAGACAAGATAAGACCTGTTTGGTGTAGGATGTTCATTTTTATCAACGTTTATACCTCGTCTAATGGCATTGCGGACACATATCTCACTCAACAGATTGTATTAATATCGTCCCTACTTTGATATTATCTGTGAAAGCTAGTCGGTATTTCTTACCAAAATGTAATGTCGATAATAAGTACGCACCCATCATTAACTCTTGTATACACTTTATAGATCTTCATTAACACGCCTAATAATAAGGAAAAGATAGATAAACCGAATTTCGCTGCATCTTTCCTTGTTATAATCGTCAAATGTTTCCAAGAAACATATCTCTATGAAAGTTAAACCTCTTCCTAGCAGGAAATAATTAAACAGAGATGCAGTTTTATCTAATTCTTGCACATGAAACTACTTGCACAGAACATCTTGAAATAGCGAAGCATAAATTAAGCTTAATAAACTAGAGCAACTAAAAACTTCTACTAAGAAAGAAACAAGTTCCCAATTCCAAAATTAGATTTGATTTATCCACAAAATTGTACCTATAACGCAGTGAAAATTTTGCCACATCTCATATGGTACTAAATGGATTTCGATTTAAATTGAATTAACTTTAATATTTAATGTATTAGTTCGGGTAGTCGGCATTTTAGTTAATAGGCAATGATTTGAAACATTTTATTCATTTAGCAGGTATGTTTGACTTTTGTCAAAGGGTTGAATTCGATCGTAATATTTTTGACTAATATTGACAGACTAAATAAAGGTTCTTAACATGTTAAACGCCATCACGATTTTGATGTAGTTCCATTGAATCCACGGGGGACACCGGTTTACAACAAGAAGATCTCTGTTCAGGCCATGTGGGTTACGCGTGACCGCGAGTGAGATCGAGATCCGACTGCGTGATTTCTACGTTCATCTATGTTTAATTAACATGAGAATTGTCAAAAGCTTCTATATATTCGTAGGACCAAGTGATTTTTCTTTTACTCGGTGATTTTCTTTGTATTCTATTGCATTCACGTCAACCGAATTAAGATGCTATAGAACTTTCGCTTTCTGAGTATTCATTTCAGCTTGATATCTATAAACTTCCTTAAGGTATCGGCGTTAATTGGCATATCAAATGAAGACCTTTAGGATTTCGTACGATACCCGACTTCGACCATAGACGATTTGAAATCTATACTTTATTTTTACCTATAGATGGCATTACCTTACTGAAGGATGTTACCATTTATAAACTGTGTGTCTACTTTTACTAGTAAACTAAAACCTTATTCACTTATGAAACCATCAACAGTCTTATTTTATATCCGATAATAATGTTTCCCACCTTACAATTCCATGAATGGCCATTCAAAACACAGCCTTTCAATCAACAACCGAACCTAGCATCAAGCACTAACATGCTCTGAACAAATTCGAAGCTATCTGTTCCCCCATTGATCGTAAAATAAAAAGGCGCGTACACAAGGGGCGGGAGACGCATTAGGCCGCGTTCAGACGCCAGACTGCGTCGCCCGCGGCAGCGAGCGTAATCAACGGGGCTTTGTACCAAGAGATGGGAATTACTGATACGCAACGGCCCTAGGCTCTGCGGGCGCGTTGTGATTCTGCCTGCGATGGAGCCAGTGCAGATATTTATGTGCTTTGCTATAAATAATATGAGCTATAACAGTGCACTATACACGCCTTATTTCCGTTGGACAGTTACTACATTGGCCAATAATTATTTTCCTTCTCCTTGGACGTTTCATCTAACTGATGACTTTTATTTTACAGTTAATGTAACACATATTGCTTAATCTCTAATAAAACCTTAAATTTCACTTAAATTGGGCCAACTAAATAACCTTAATGTGTTACAGGAATGTAATGAGTAGTCGTCCAATCTTTTGACGAACGGTGTGTTGTGTGTCAACAGGTTCTTTGGTCGATTAATCACATAATTGATACATAGAAATAGATTAGAATATATTTCCTATTGTGTCTACCATGGGACAGTGAAAAGCTTAACATGGGGTCCAGTCCGACCTTTGCCCCTTGCTTTGGTAGAAGAGCATCTCGTTCTCAGAATGGTTGGCAACGCATGAATGGTATGGCATTGCAAGCGCACAAAAACTCTAGCAACCACTAATCAACCGACAGGCCCCATTTATTGCCACTGTATTAGCATACATTTATTTTATGCCGTTTACGTTTACGATTATATATTACGTTTATAATTTCTAAGAGCATGTAGCAATATACATATTCTAGGAAATTATTGCCTCAGAGTTACTGTAGCTAAAACTGGACCAATCACAGGAATCTCATAAATAATTATATTCTAGTCAAGTTACTCGTGCGTGTAAACAGGGCACTCCACATATGTTTGAGTACATTTCGTTCACACGCCTTTGCCGCCCACGTCACAGCGAAGGCTTTTGTTCTTTCCATTAGTCCCGAACTGTGTCTACAGACTACACCCTTGTCGAAAACTTGCCGTGATGGAAGCCTTGTACCGAATCACACTGAATATCGACGCCGCGGACTATGTTAGCTCCTTGTATAGACTTATGAACTAATAATGACTGCTTTATTGGTCCTGCGGCATAAGTTTGCGCATATATTTGCGGTCGATCGTACCTCTGTTTCCTAGTCGGGCAAATAAATAGGTTCCCGCTGGAAGGCGAGCTAACTCTCTATTACGTGGGATTTTGAACATATTTGGCCTCATATGGGAATAATGTGATACGCAGTATTGTAGGCAGAGGTGTGTGCTAAAAACCTCTGACATTAAGGTAACTACTATGTATATAGTAGTTACCTTAATGTCAGAGATTTTAGACGACTTTTGTTGCTGACAACAAAAGTCTATACACACTTGTGAGGTTACGACAGTCTCTAGTTAAAAAAATGTTTCTTATTTTATTTTCTATATGTGTAATAGTTAAAATAATTCGGCCTTGATGGCGCAGTGGTTACTGTAACCGACTGCCACGCCTGAGGTCGCGGATTCGATTCCCGCACAAGTCAAACATTTGTGTGCATGAACATGGATGTTTGTCTTGGTCTGGGTGTTTCTATGTATAATATATATATATTTACAAAAAAGTATATGTCTATGTTAATCCTTTGTCTAGTACCCATAGGAAAGCTCTGCTTAGTTTGGGCTAGATAGTGTTGAGTGTATGTGATAGAATATTATTATTATAATTAGGATGCTTATTCAAAAATACTTTTACAAATGTCTAAAATGGTACAATGTATAATGGTATCAGCTACTTATGTTACCGACTGTGCAACAAAAGGAGTTATTTGAAAATGGATGGTATTTCAACTCTTATAACGACCACAGGCCTGACTTTATCTACTGCTGAACATTGGCTATGTTTGAACCACTCTCCATACTTCTGTGCCATACAAGTCCAGCCCACGATCGCAACAATGTGGTCCGCCTAACTCACCGCCGGACAGCCGACATTCCTTTTCCCTGGCGTTGGAGGACGACGCACAGCCTATATATACATACCCACGTATATTTATAATTTCCAGCTCTGATTTATTACAACGATATTTTTAAGCTCTAATTACTTTCAGCTAATATACATATATTTAACTAATGTTATTGTATTTGCTTTCACAATAACCTTCACCAAATATAATAAAAAATATAGCGTCATGTATCAAAACAAGTTTATAATGGCTAGACAATAACAAACATATCCTACTCATAAACTACAGCAAAACAAACGAACAGCAAAAACATTCCCCTCACGGCATTCACTCCACGTCCCGCCGTCTCGTAAGTCGTACGAATTTTAGTTATTTATAGCGTACATTGACAGTTATTGGTATTGTCAAGCAAGAGCCGTGTTTACCGAGCGGGTGATAGATGACGCGGCATCAGGCCCGAATCAATCTTCGTTCAGCGCGAACGTTATCAAACATTTAAGTCGAAAGCCATACAATGTTTGAAGAGGGCATTAAAAGTTCTTTTGTATCTGTTACACAATGTACAGTCACATCAAGGACGTTCCGCAAAAGAGTAATGTGGACGAGTTTGTTTGACTTATAATTTTAATATAAGGTATCATCATTCATGGCTTGGTAGAGTTTTATCACATACATATTGGGGCAATTATATTTTATTCGATGTATATGCGACAAACATGTAGCCACAGAGTTATATATACGGCAATAGGATCGCCCCTATTGTGTCACTGGATCGTGTTTAAATAACCACCATAATCTGTGAATTGTGGGTACGATATTCATCCGTCTGGTCCTTTAGCTGTTAAAGCTGTTATACTATGTTATTTCCTAACGCAGGATAAAACTATCTGCACTTATATTTCAAACCTGGGCCGTGTAGCCTACCTAACTTGCTAAAAACAAGAAGATTTTAAGTTGTATACGAAAACCAGTTCAGTGATGAAACAAATCTTAAGATAGAGAGACACAAGTATCATTCGTTTGTCATAGGGGACGTAACGATGCAGTTGCAACACTCACCTGGGGTCCCAATTCTGTCTACCCTCTTGTTATTTTTCCAATTTAGTACCTTTTTTGATTGGAGGAGGATTCCAAACGTTTTTGAAAATTCAAAACATGTTGTGACATTGTATAAACATTTGATACGATGTGATAGTCTTATAAGATAATGTTTCACTAATAAATTATAAGGCTCTGATATTGTCAAATAACTGATTCTTTTGTATTATTTCTGGTAACAACTAAGTTACTACTAGTTCGACTGCACTGTTCGATGGCGTAGTAGTTTAAGTGGTCGCCTCGCCCCTACCACTACGCCGAGTGTTGTGGGTTCGAATCCCACACGGGCCAAAAAATTGTGTGATCCACAAATGGTTGTTTCGAGTCTGGGTGTTCATTGTGCCCGTTTTTTAAATTTTTTGTAAAGTCTACCGCTACACAGGATATATTCCAAGAGAAGGAAATGTCTTCTTAAAAAAAATTATACGTCGCCCACCTGATGATAAATGGTAACCGACATTCTTGGACGCCAACATTTTTGGAGTTCTAGAGGCAATATCTGCTTTTCGTGAATGGGCTTTACATACAACTAAGAAAGACTTAAGACTGCATCGAGCGTAAATGTGCCAAAACAGGTGGTCACAGTTAAGTGAATAAAATCGACACTTTTTGTTTAATACAAATATAAAATATACATTTACCATAAAAATGAATGTGTTTACAAATACTCTTTGTAAAAAACTTAAAATAATTAATATTTTCGCCTACAAAATTACGTAAATTTGCAAAAACGTAAGCTCGTGTTACGTGATTTTTAGATTATAACAGTAGAAATCTATCCTAATTTACATCTTAAATGAAACATAAATAGTTATATTACAATTTATCCGTCCCAAATGTTTAAGTTATTGGTTGACAATGAAGATACATATTTATCAAAAAAGCACTTCAAATCCTCCATACAATTTTACTATGGCTGCCGCGCGCCGATTTGAATATGCGCCGTACGAGCTCTGTCATTATCTGTCTTACGCTCGGCGCAGTCTTAATAAAAATATGTACAAGCAGCTCAGCCAACGGTCGTAACGACCTGATGCAGTCCACGTATGGCCTGTCAATATTTGGAAGCAACCAAATTAGTGGTAATGTTATATTAGATACTACCAAAACATATGCACGGTATATACAAGTAGTATACCAAACACATGTCTTTTGCATCGACACCCTCCACGTAAGCCTACTGACAAATCAAAGAGAAGCTTTCAAACCCTCGTAGAGATTATATCTATGGACTATCTCCAGTCATGTTATAGGCACAGATCCCCTTAAAAGTTATTTCATGGCCTATTGTAGTGATATAACTAGACGTAAAAGCTGAAACCACGAAAAAGCGATAGCTCTGAAATGCCCGGCATCGAGAGTAGGGCGGGCGCACATTTTCCACCCGGAAGTTCGCTGGGCGGACTCGAACAGCGGATTTATGGCGCCACATCCGCTTCCGCCCCCACGACATACACATTATATCGATTTTCGATTCATTCATATTTTTTGTTAGTGTTGCCTATCTCATGTTTTTTCGATAGCTGACCATTCAATACATACGCACAGCTATTGTGATTCCACAATATTTATTGCATCAAAACTGGAATATAAAATCAAATGGCACACGTTAAATATTATCAACGTAGCGTTTTACAATAAAATTGTTGAATAAAAGAGATTATTTCGAGTGCACACTGATTCTGTTTGAATCCGTGCTGACTTTTATTTGAACAAGATGCTTTAAAACATATATTATATGTTTCAAAGTATTCTTATTGTTGTTTGCTACTGTTTAAATATCTAGTCGATTATGTACAATACGTTTGTGTTTTATAAACTTGCAAAATAAGTTGAGTAAGTTAAGGCTAAAATGAGTAAGTTAAAAACAATCGAATCAGCGCAATTTCAAGCTTCGGTCCGTCAAATATAAGAAATATGTTTTAAAACTAACAAAGCAGGCTACTCAGCACTAAAACTTTGAGAATTTTTACTATCTGATAAGTTATCAAAACAAAAGTTAAAAACGTTTTATTTCAAAAGCAAAGCTACATTATTAGAATTTAAATACCTTTGGGTCTGACATGTTTCCATGCGAATCTACTACCATCTACTGAGGTCTTTTCCATTTATATACTACCTTTCCTAACCTCCATCAAATTCGAAAAACAACTCACCATTGGCTGTTCAGAATCGATCACGTTCTAATAGTATAGTCCAAAACATAGCTACTATGTTTAACAAACTCTACCCACTCTCGGAGCATAGTGCTATGTATATTCATGACGTACACCCAGACAAAACAACCCATTCCCCGCCCCACATATCGCACAAAATCGATACACACTTAATTTGGGCAGATATCCGCTATCTCCTTGCGCGAATCATAAAGGAAAATATTTTGTGGAAGCTTAACCTTAAGCATATCAGCTTAGGGGTAAATATATGTGTTATTAAAAAGCATATGTAAATGTTTTCATAGAACATAACGTTGTTTTTACATTGAGGTCAACTAAAATCTTTATACATTTCTGTTTTCTAGTGTTGTTATTCCCAAGTGAATTTGCTTTTAGTCCAACCAGATGCGGCTAAGTATTCATTTTTCAAACATACACAGAAAGACACCCACCTGTTTTCCTAACAAAAAGTCTATGACCACGGGTTCCCTTGCTTTAATCCTGACATATCCCTCTTGCTTCTTTCGGTTTCATTACATTTTAATGCAGGCTTGTCAATATGAATTCTAAAGTTAACAAAACTTTGGAAGTATTGAGGTGAAACGCTTTAGCCTGATAATATCCAATATGGTCGGAAAACTATGTCTAGGTTTTCACCTTCCAGCTATTTTAATCACATTTGCCTGACCACATCTACATTTCATTTCTGCAAGGTATACCTCTTTCATTCCTATTTGATGATGATGTTTAAATGAACTTACTACTCACAAATAAAATGTCCTCAGATTCCCTTGACAATATCAGTACCAAGTCAGATAGCTAACCCTAATAAATGTGTTTACGTTAATGCAAAAGTACTGTACATAATATTTTACGACATATAAAAGTCAGGTACGCATTTAAATATTCATCAAACAAACGAAATAACCCATAAAATCCACACAATGGCCATAGAGAATAATGTGACCGCAAAAATTAAATCATAAATAAGGCTCAATACAATTGTTTCATAATTAATTGAGCCTGTACATATTGCAATTGCTTGGACTATCCTTTTGAACCGTACATACATTAACAATTGAATATTATAGCCACAAAATCCGACATTTCATTGGAATGACCGCATTAAGAATAATAAATACGATTACTTCGAACAAAATAACTGGCTGAATACTCTGAATATTGGTCTGAAATCCTCTACTGCCTATGCCTATTTCCCTTGGCAGTGTTTAGGGGTAAATCGCAAGCAATATTTTCAATCGTAATCGTCCATTCGCACCTGAGGTACATTCGTTCTGTTTAGGGACGGGTAGTAATTTCGTTTTAATGTTATTCTGGTTTAATAGACCACACTACAGACCTGTAGTATTAGATATTGTTACCAGCTTTTAAAATAATTGTAGTATCACGAATTTCTGCTCACAATAATTTTTGTACATTAAGATATTACTTACTTAAGGCATTACTTATTTTACAATGAGTTGTCGCTAAGGTCCTTTGCTTGGCGACCTTCAACTACGACAGTAATTACAAAGAAAGTCTAGTACTCAACCTCATTGCCACATAACCGTGAGGTACTGGTAATGGAAAAGTTGCCTCTAAGGATGCAACTAAGTATACGCCTGATGTTCAGTGATTACATAACCAACGAGCGTTTATAACAGCACAACATGGTTCACGCCCCACTGCAAAGTCAATAGAAATAATCCACTACTAAAAAAAATAATTCAAAAGAATCCTGGAATAATCAATCCTGAAATTTCGTCTCTCGTCTTTAAATACAGACTTAGGAAATATTTTGCTTAAAAAGTACTATGAATATGCCAATAGACCTCATGGTTTAATTTGCACTCTCACTTAGACCAAATCAAGAGGTATTTATAGATAAATTGAATCAAAGTAAGCTTTTAGATCAGACGATCTAAAAATAGCGAACAGATTGCTGGACTAAATTGTAACGATGATGTTGTGTCGCGGATCAAACCGAGCTCTCGAAAGATCCCGGCCACCCACACACGAAATGCCTATCATTATTTATATAGAAAAAACTTTGATAGAACCTAAGTTGGAAATAATATACGTTGGATGATATACTTCAACGAAATAGTAAGCGAAAAGGGACTCG
The DNA here is from genome assembly GCA_930367265.1 of Catocala fraxini. NCBI lineage: Eukaryota > Metazoa > Arthropoda > Insecta > Lepidoptera > Erebidae > Catocala > Catocala fraxini. Next base: position 15,815,244 of record OV884041.1, read on the forward strand.
GCAAGTGAATTTTTACGCTTTGCACAGTATACTTCAAAAATACTTTACATATTCCTAATATCTCCAAAGAATAGATATATGTGTACTAACCATGTGTTGATCAAAATGTTTCAGGTATTTTCTATAAATATAAGATTCTAACATTCGCACATGACTTCGCTTGCTCGAGAACAGTATTGTTGTCCGGATAAAAGGTACCCTATGTCCTCTTCTGTACCCCTGATAACGTGTATGTAAAATTTAATAATGATCGGTCAAGTAGTAAGGGCTTGGAAGCGTAACACACAAACAAACTCACATTCGCATTTATAATATTAGTTAGGATGTAATAGAGTTATCAAAACTCGAAATTTAGTAGGCTGATTTGAGTCCACTCCATGCCTCGTATGTAGCCCTGGTATTGTGAAACTGTCTATCACAACTAATTACATCATCTACTATACATAATATATAAGATGTTAGTAACCACCAAATATTAAAACAACTAGATTTTGCCCGTGGCTTCGCTCGCATAAATGTAGCTTAGGTTAGTAATAGTACTTTACTGGATGAAAGAGACTCTATGCCATTTTCTGTATCCCTGACAACGTGTATACGAAATTTCAAAATTAACGATCAAGTAGGTAAAGGGTGAAAACGTAACAAATAAACACACTTCACATTCGCATTTATAATATTAGTGAGGATGGCCAAAAATTTGTAGCTGGCTTAAAACCTCCAAGTACTAGTACTACTATACCATAATTTCTCTGAGGTTTCCACGATTTAGTAAAAAATTAATGCTTTCCACCGAACATTATGGTTGCTAAAACTAGCACAAAGTAGTCATTTCGAACAGTTGGCACATTCATCTGGTACTTCCCACCGCAACATGGGTATCGCTCGATCGGCCACATTGACCTGAATGAGCAGGCATTTGGCACACGACTCGAGTAGGCCTGGCCGCGGCAGCGACACGATTATACCATGTATCGATAAACGAGTGCACATATCGTATGCTATATTTTTAAACGATGTCGATAAGTGCTTTTTGTATTTATATCGATATCGATAAAATAGTTTTGCAATGATAGTGTAGTGCAATGAATGCACGTGAGGCAGTCAGTTCCAGCTGCCATGAATGTCTACGGCAGTTGGTATTGGCAGTCAGTTGCTTCACATAGTCTAACATCTGGTCTAATCTTTAAATATCGTTTTGCCTTTAGATTGAGGATGACAGAAGATTGTCGTTTCGTGAAAGCCTGTTATTTAGACTTATAATGTTATATTAAAAAGCCAACTTTTTACTTTTAAGAATAATAAGGCAATTAGATCCAGATTCACTTAATAAGACTAGATGTAGATCTAAAGCAATCGCTTTGCATTTAGCACCATACCTTAATCGGTTTGTGATGAGGTAATTTCCACATGAAAAAATATTTGTATATCTACTAGACAATTGTTTCTCTTTGTTTATCCTTATATGCTATACTACATTAGCTGCAATCGTAATTGTTACTTGTACTATCAACGTCATTAATAATAATCATCTAAGCAAAAGATTAAAAAATCTATATAAAGCGTTAGATAAACCGTTGGAATTAAGCCTAGACCGATTTGGTCTATGAATGAAATGAATTGAAATAATATTTATTTGTCCGAATATTACAGTTGTTGATCATGTCAGCCATAATCTGCCTTTATCTGGCGTACAAAATTATAATAATTTGTTAAATATATTACAATTTTATAGTCACATAGTAAATTCATTGACATAATCATATAATATTAGTTTGCATTAATTAATGTCATAGGTTTTTATCATTTATGAATCCTTTTATACTATAAAAACATTTTACTAATAATAATTTAAACAATTTTTGTGTAAAAGCGTTTACATTTTCAGTTTCCTTAAGTCTATTAAATAACTTATTATAAATATGTATTGCCATGCAATATACATTGTGACTGAATACGTTTACTCTTTGTTTTGGTACTAAAAGTTTGTGCGTATGTCTACCAGGTCTTGTCACAGCGTCATTATGTTTACAGAGTAAACGTGGATGTCTACGTGCAAATACACAAATTTCAAATATGTATAGACTTGATAGTGGTAAAATATTAAGTTTTTGATAATATTCTTTACAACTCTCCGTTCGTTGTATGCCAACTATTGCTCGTATACATTTCTTCTGCACTAGCAATGCCCTATTTGCCTCTACAGAATTACCCCATATTATCAGAGCATATCTTAATTTTGATGAGACATAGCCGTGATATGCACTAAGAGCAGTTTTTAAAGTGGCTACTTGTCTCAAACGATATAGAGCATACACAAATCTGTCAAGATTTTGAAAAGTTTCTCAATGCTGTTTCCAGTTACAATGCTTGCCAATAATGATACCTAGAAATATTGTTGCGTCAACTTCTTCAACTACGTTTTCTCTGTATTTTATGTCCAGTTTCATTGGTAAGGCCATATTGGCCATAGGTCGCCAGGTGGCCATATTATAAGTCTGAAACTGTACCATTTTTGTTTTTTTTTTCATATTTACTTGTAAGTAATTGCACTCTAACCAATCGATTACATCATCTAACTTTTTGTTTATTTTATGCTCTAGGTTATTTTTATCACTATCTTCTATTATTAGAGTAGTATCATCTGCGTATAGTACGCACTTATGATCGGTGATGTTGGGCAAGTCATTAATATACAATAGAAATAGCAAGGAGCCAAGGATAACACCAAAACTATTAAGTAGTTTAAAATCTGACCTAAAATATGAATTATATTTTCCAGATGCGCTTTGTATTTCTACACTGATAGCGATTTCTGAGGTAACTTTTGAGCCAATCTAACGCTTTTCCTCGTATTACATATTTCTCGAGCTTATTTAATAACAGTTTACGATTTACAAAGTCTTAGTCTTACAAAGCCTTGGACACATCTAAAATATTGAAACTATATTGTTTTTCTTGTTAAGACTTTCAGTGATTATTTTAGTGAGTGTAAAGCATACTAAGGTTGTAGAGTTATTTTTCCTAAAACCATTTTGTTCTAGTTTTAAAATGCAATTTTTTTCTAAAATTAAAAAATATTGTAGATCACTATTTTCAAAAATGTTGATAAAATTGGGATTAACGTAATGGGCCTATAATTATTCATATCAGTGGTATCACCCTTCTTTTGTAAGGTTTTGACGACTGATCGTTTTAATTTTGAGGGAAAGTGACCTTGCTCAAGTGATAAATTAATAATATGACACAAGGGAGAAGATATTATTTTAAGATATTAAGGCTTAATTCTTCACCTCAACCATTAAGTGTTCAAAGCTCGTTTAGAATTGTAGCTTATTAATCAGTACCGATTTTATTTACAATCACGAGTCTTTTATAATTGCCTCCAAAGTAATTGTAATTTAGCCATTCTTAAAGTTCAATTTACCTTTTTGGTAAATGCTAATAATTATTATCTAGGTTGCCTTAATTGTTCACTGATTCATTTTACTTTATGAACTATAGAGTCTGTAAACTAGCATTGCCCTTAGTACATACTAGACGCAATTGTTTAACGTACTATCTGTAAAAGTGTAAGTATATTTGTAACTCAATTATGCCTGCATTGCTGAAATTAGGGAGCTTAAAAATTAAATTACAGAAATCCGCAATTGGCTAAATACAGATACCGTTATATCTGTAATGGCAGCAAGAGACAGGAATTAATAATTAGGCGGCAGTGTCAAGTTCAACCCTTTGAGCAAAATGCTGGCAACAAATATGTAATATTTAAAAGTGTAACGGTACAAATGCGTGAATAGAAACACCAATTATTAAATTATGTTCGGGTACTTTGAAATACTACACTGGAACATTGAGACAACTACCATCTTAGTCTCCCCATGACCATGGCTGTTGAAAAGCAACCGAAACGTCGGGAGAAGTGTAAAATTAAATCTAAATAGTTTGTTTAATTTAAATAGCTTAAATTGAAGTAAACAGTAACTAATAAAAGTGTTTAACAATAGTGGTTTAAAGTTTCAAAATTATGTAATAATAGTGTTTCACAAAAAATAAAGAACGCGATAAAATCCGAATAAAGTTTGTTTAATTTCAATGTATAACATTCGCGTAAACATATGACAATATTAAGTAAAATAATAAAAAAATAGTAAAAAGGCTTTTCATTGTTTAAAAATATTGAGGGGAATTTGTGGGGAATCAGCAGATTTTCCTCCAAATTTGGGGAATTTTATTTGGATTTTTGGGGAATTACATACATTGGAATTGGAAATCCTGCTGTTGAATAGTCCACTTATTGAGGTTTTTGTACATTAAAATAATGTACATTTTAATATAAAAATTACTATTGACATTATTGGGCTAGGCTGAACTAAACAAATAATTATTTTAAAACCACTTCTTTTTTTTAATATCTATATTTTTTTGCTTGATATATCGATGCCGATATTGATAAATATCGATATATCGATACATCGGTGGTCCAGACGTACTCCACAGTCGGACTGTCAATTCTATTTTGTAGAAATGAATTCTCTAATCAATAATGTTTTGAGATAATAGTAGAAGTTGTTAGTAGTTTATAAAGAGAGAGGCGTCGTGTGTAACGCAAGAATATTAGGGACTCTTCAGTTAAAAAAAGTGGTTCTCAGAAACTGCTGTTTAAAGTTGTAAACAAAATATTCGAGCTCTCGTCAACGATACGTTTTACACCAAATTACGCTACAAATGTGTTCAAGCAGTACCACAAAACTGTCGTAAACGTGAAATGTTGCTGACGAGATGTCGTAGACCAGATGCCGTAGCACTTTTGTATACGTACCGTAGAAGTGGCGCTACAGCGGTGCTACGCCAACGCCTTGCTTTTATGTTATCGTTGTTTGTACCGTAATTTGGCTTATTATTTATTTTTATGGCACTATTCTGCGGACATAATCCTATGTTACCATCTAATTATCAAGCAATTCCTATTAAAATGTCATATCTATTATTACTCAATTTACAGCTTCAGTACAACAGATTCATTTTGGTAATATACATATATTACCAAAGTGAATCTGTAAAGACAAATAAAAAAGTGTACGCTCAAAATAAAACATTTTCTCAAGAAAAATATAATAAAAGGCACAGCATACATATGTATGTAAAGTGTATTGTTTCTTGAGTAACAAAACATAGATTACTATGCTTTGAAGTTATTTTGAAGATGTATGAAAGAACGTTACACGCACGAGTAAATTAAATAATAATAAAATAGCACCTAAACCTTCTTATTTTCGTGTCTCTTATACCGAAAAACGTTAAAAATTACCAAACATAAACCAAAATACAGTAAACTAATAACAAAACACGAGTTTAGAAATAAATGAGTCAATGGATCGCTTGTTAAGGTCTGACATCGCCTATTAGTAACTAAAACTAACTAATATTGCTTGAACTCTGTTTAAAGAAAATTTATTGTTCAAAACTAATGCACGGCGGAGTTGTAATAACTAAGCATCGCGTATATTTATCTTCGAAAGGTTAAACAGTAGTATGTATTACACCAGATTTCACCGTACATATTAAAGTGCATTGAATTCGTCTTAACAATCAATATTATACAAATGTTTAACAATAGTTGTTTAAAGTTTTAAAATTATGATAATGATAATGAAATATTTTATAAAAAAAACCTTTAGAATTTGTTTAATTTCAATGTCTAACATTTGCGTAAACGTAAGACGATATTATGCAATTCATATTACAAAATTAAATGGTTTTAGTTTATTAATAAAAATGCATAGAACGCATAAACGAAACTTTACTAAGATTATGGTAGGTAGTAAACTCCTTTTTGGTGGAACCTCAACATAACTACAGTAGTCCTGCACTACATATGCGATAACCTAGTGGGTCTCCCACTAGGCTATCGCATATTCGTTAGACAGCCACGCAAAGGTGTTAAATTCGAACCCACAGCACGCATCTTTGTCTTTTCGAAGCTATAAGCGTATTTAATACTTAGAGAATTATCGCTCGCTTTAACGTTGAAGGAAAACATCGTGCGGAAATCTGTATGTCTAAGAATTCTACATCATTTTTATTCTGCATCTTTAACAGGGCTAATATTATATTATTTTTATTAACATAACTGTTGAAATGTGATTATGGAGAAATGTGAGGCTTCCAAACACATCTTAAAATTTGTGATATTACTGAGAGATACATACCACAAAAACTTTTTAAGTACTTTGGCTGATTCAGCAATCGAATCTAAGACATCACATTCCGCAGCTGCGTGAACGTACATATTAGCCACCCGAGCACTGAGACTGTCAAAGTTTTATTACACACTGCAGAATGTGTCTGTCTATGAGCGTAAATCATATTAGCAAAGTTTATAATTGTTGGGACGCTACTGAACTCGTCACACATGTATAGCACTTACACCACGTTTAAATTTCGGTTTATGATGAGTTAAGTTGCCTACGTTGGCACTTATAATCGACATACTTCATCAATTTTTGAATTAGCTCTTCACTTAGGCTTTGCCTGCATTGCTAGTCATGACAAAGTAAAGACTGCATTGTTGGCGTAAGGACTGTGGTTGGGCAAAGTGTTCGCTCTTTCTGTTAAGAAATTCTTAGCAGGACGGAGTCTAGATCTGTGCCCAGTAGGCAGCAATAGGCTTGCTCCTTATTACATGGGATTTCAGACTTAACTTACGAAGTGTGGGTATTATAGATCTGTTGCTATCACTTCAGAGATATAGGCTTGAGACTATATATGTATGTACAGCACTGCCTTTATAGAATTGCGTTATATACACATGTTATAAATTAGAAAGCGTTTCGTTAGAGGTGTAGCCAGGAAGGGCTCGGAGCAACAATTTGTTGGCCCCGAGCCATTCGTAGGACTCTCAGAGAGTACCGTCAAGGCAGCTATGAATGCACATGGCAATGATAAATACAGGCTGGAGTGGATGGCCCTTAGGGGACTGGAACACTCCAAGAAATTCATTGCAAACAGAGCCACGGGCTTCACCTGGAAGTTCTGCGGGTACAAAAAGGGCCAAATACGCCTGCTCACAGGAGCGTTCACTGGCCATTTTGGCACCAATGACTTCCTGTGCAGATTAGGTTTGGCAAACAATTTGATCTGCAGAGCCTGTGTTGAAAAGGACGAGTCCATATCACATCTACTGTGTGAATGTGACGCGTTGGCTGGACTAAGGATGGGTCTGATGGGACTGGCATATCCGAACCCTGAAGACTTCAGGCTTCTCCCTCTGAAGTGTACGCTGCGACTGATGCAGTACATTCATAGGGAGATAGCTCAGGTATAGATCTCGAGGCTGACACAAAAGATCCCACTGGGTCGAAGTGTCGCCGGTCTACACTGATTGGCCCCCGAAATAAGATAAGATAGAGGTGTAGATAACCTAGATAATCATCATTAGTAGTTACAAAAAGATAAATTGGAATTTTCAGCACTGCTAAATTACAATTAGTTTGTGAACCATTCTAAAAAGCTTGTGATGGTAAATAAATTGCTGATTAATAACCTACAAGGCTGAACGAGCTGCAAACACTGACTGGATTGTGGTGTAGAATAAACTTGAATGGTTCAGGTTTATTTTATCAAACATTTAATAAAGAATTGTTATTTATTTTCTCTTAGGTATTGATTAATTACTTTTATCGTACAAGACGTAAAAGCAATTATAGTAGAACTAGAAAGCTTGCGGTATATAATTCATTAAAATAGTATATATTTGTGTTCTGCACCAATATCCGTTCAAAAATACAGGCGTGGTTGAGTGACAACAATCCAAACATTATATCTTCAATTGTTAGTACAACCACATTGTTCGGGAACAGCAATTATTTCTGTGCAGTTTAAAAAGCTATTCTAAGAAAGTACTACGTACTCCTGGAATATTGCCATTGGGTGTGTGCGTTCATAGGTAAAAAGGCGAAGTGAATCAAGCGCCACTTTCTGAGAAATAGATTTTTGCTTGCTAATTGGTTGCACCATTTGAATGGGTCAATCGAACTAAATATGTATATGAATAGATAAAGAAAAAATTGTACCATTTTAACCATATTCTACGCATGGAGGAGTTTGCTATGTGGCATAGTTAATGTTTTTATGGAAAAGACGTGCATAAAGCTAAAAAAGGACTGTGCAAGTAACCAATCTGTGTGTCATAAATTTCTCAAACCTTATAGAGTAAATAGTAATCGTAGCAATGAATTTGTGGGTATTTAAGAAAATATTTCTGAGCCGTCGTTCAGTTGAATTTTTCATTGGAGTATGAAAGATTCTTACCAATAATATAATTATGTAAGCTCAACACATAACAACATTCTTCAATTAATAATTAACACCATTATGTGGCTACAATAATTTAGTTTGACATAACATAGCACGCTATAAAAACTAGCAATTTTGTATTAGTTCATTTGATTTTTTTTTCGATTATTTAAATCGCCTTACCTATAATCCTTTTTTTTTTTTTTTTTCTTTTTCGTGGGGAAATGCGCCTTATGCATACCCCCTCGCCACAAGGGGAGGTGAGAGGGCTATGTCCGGCTCTCCCGTTCTTCGGGCCTACGGACCAAAACCCCACGGTGTGCTCGCTCGCTGCCTTTTATATTGGATGGGCCGCTGGCAAAAGTTACTACCTCAGCGACCCACCCAGCAGTCTACAACGCCTCGGCGACGCCCCGGCACTACATAGGGCGTCGGACCGACTCAATGGCTGGCGGGCGGGCGATTCCCGTTCGCCCGCCCGCGGCCTTCATTATGGCGGCATTAGGCGCGCGAAAGCGCGCCTGCGCCGCCCGGTTCGCCGGCGACGGCTCGGATCCGCAAGGATACTTTCTTCACGGATCCGCTCCGCCGCCTCCTTCTGCGAGATGACGTCCTCGCAGAAGGACGCGACCGCTGCCCACTTCCTCTCGCTGTCGACCATGGCTTTGATCACGGCCGGCAGCGAGAGATTTTCACCCACAACCTCAATGAGTTCACGGCGCTGCACCGCCCAAGCACGACATTGCTCGAGCGTGTGCTGCGCCGTGTCCTCCTCACAGTCGCAGTGGTGGCAGACGGGACTCGGTTCCCTCCTAGCGACCGTGTGCAGGTATTTGCCAAAGCAACCGTGCCCTGACAACACCCGCACCAGCCGGAAGGAAAGGGTCCCATGCTGCCGCCCTGCCCACCGCTCCAATACCGGCTGGAGGGCCCCAACGGTTCTGAAACCAGCCACGGGCGCCTCCAGCCGCGCCTTCCACTTTAAAATCATGCCTTGTTACCTATAATCCTGCACCAAGATGATTATACAACCCAAGTATACCAGCACTACGTGTTTTAATTCTACAGATGCTACAAGAATAACAATAAACTATTTATCTGACGATAAATTTATTCTAGTGGAAGTTAAAGTTTCAACGAATCCACCTCTAATCAAATACGTGTCGTAGCTTGACGAATAAAACATGTACTACACAGATCTTCGTAGAGGATATGTCAGAACCGAGGAAATGTTGTAGTTTGTAGAATCGTAGCAGATATTCCGTAGACAGCACGTCGTAGACGCTTGATGAAAAGTCGTAGTCGACTTGATGACATCGGACAATCGTAGTAGGTGAGATACCGCAGACAGAACTTCGCGGATTTCATTACAGTGGTGTCGCAATATATTTTCATGTGCAAAATTTAATCGTTTTTTTAAAGCAATAACCATATATTTACACATTTTTGTATTCAATATTCGCATTGAGGCCCGTCCTAGCATTAATCATTATAATCTGTACACACGCCATGAACAGGTTCTGCCAAAGGAATATATAATTAAATTCATTAAATCACTCACAGGGACAGAATGTGTAATGAAAAACAGAGCATTGGAACAGTGATCGCGTCACATAAATCGAACTATTTTTATTGCCAACTGGCGTTGGCAAAAAAAGCCTGTGCCGAGTATTTGATTGCTCAAGTATGTCCATATTTTTTGCCAGAGCCAGCGTTTTATGTTTTGCAGTGCCATCTGCCGGCGGACGTATAAGTCGAGCACAGATGTCGCCTCGAACGACCCGAAACTAATAAATGAGAAGGCCCTGGGGGAAATTAAAAATAGTTTGGCGCAAATCAACGCTTGAGGGTTGAATATTGAACTATAACTTTGTTGGTTTTCATTGTTTTTATGATGGAACCAATATAGGAAGGGTTTATAAGTTTTGTATTAAATTTCTTGGGAACCAAGGAGTAGCGGAGATGATTAAACGTCGATTCAATCTAGTAGTTTGGTTGACTATATCTCGGAGTATGGGTATAATTAATTCCTTTTTTGTTTGTTTTAAACTTAGAATTCTATTTCTGAATTGAATAGCCTTATGGGTATACAACTTGAAAAATGAAAACTTAGATATAAGGTAATCTCAGACGACCTGCAGCGAATTATTAGACAGACGACTTTCGATGGTCTTGGGTGTAACCTCTCTTTGCAGAGTGTTAACTTTACTATCAAACTTGATCACACTGACCCAGACAATCGCACTTGGCCGTTACAATGACACTGATATATACTATTATATATATCAATGTCATTGTACTGCCTCCGTGGCGCAGCGGTAGTGAATGCGACTGCTGTGCATGAGATCTCGGGTTCGAATCCCGGGTCGGGCCAACAAAAAGTTATTGGGTTTTTCTGTTAAGAAATCTCAATACGAGCCTGGAGTTAGGAAGTTGGCGGTGTTAGACACTCCCGTGCCTCAGAAAGCACGTAAAGCCGTTGGTCCTGCGCCTGATCTCTCTCCGGTCGTGTCGGATTATCCGTCCCATCGGATCATGAGAGTTAGGGAACAGAGAGTGCACTTGTGTTTGCGCACATACTTGTGCACTATAATATCTCCTGCGCAGTTGGCCAATCTCCGTTAAGATTAGCCGCCATGACCAAAATTCGGTCTGGAGGACATTATACTATTATATTATGGATCATTAAACAAATTATAATATACATAAATTATTATTAATAGTTTTATTTCAAAAATAAAAATAATCACCTACCAAAATCAAAGTACTGCAACTGAAAATCAATAGTATTTATTGGTAGATTTATTAGAACACTACATAAGTACAGGTGCATGTTACGAGCACGGTAACTTTGTCCCATTATTGCTACTTCCAATCAACTTCCTTCCAGTTACCTGTATAACTTGCTACCAATAGTTCAACACAAAACTTACAACGCTGCCATACATTTTTGTCGCAATATTTTTTCAAAAATACTACACAAAGTAAATGGATGTGAACAAAAATGAAAAGTTGCACAACTCGAAAACACTTTTCTATGTCGTTCAGATTTACAATACTAGATATCTTCGGGTTTTCATAAGGCAAATTGAGGAGTATGTTTTATAGATTTTGTTTTTCTACTAGATGCGAAGCAAACAGTGCGGCTTAGTACCATTATTTGTACTGTACTGTAATGTTCAGATACTAGAGATAGTTTATTATTATCTCAGGTTGTATATCGTTACTTAAACCCAACTTAAACAGATAAAATTTTATTTCCTCGCAAATGTGACCATTGTTTTTGTTGTCATATTGCATAAAATAACGAACCGTTTAACAATTTTAACGTTTAACAAATTTTATTGTAATGTAATTCAGTAAAATAAATGTCACGAGCATAACAATACATTATACTATATTTAAACTGTTAAATACTTTTATATCATAATGATACATATTACATACATCTAACGTCTGTATATCAAAGAGATAAGCAGAGAAATGGTATAATATTACGCAAAAGCCAACCTATTTTTAAAACCTGCTTCAGCCAAATGCACGTCAAGTTGTTGATACTATTATAGTTCATTCAACGACATAATTCCATCAACATTAGCGATATTTTGAATTGCATGTTATTATATTGTAATTCTCTCAATTAACAGCAATAATAATTACAGATATGTAATTTTTTCTACAGAATTTGTATCTACAGAATTTAAAGGCGAAAATATAATTTATAAAACACTGTTATAAATGTGTTCAGTGCTCCACGTATGTAGCTGATTGTACTTATTAAACACTATGTTTATTAAACACTGTATCTTTTATCAATTATCGTTTAGAACATTAAAACTAAATATTCTTCCAAACACAAGGTACACAACTTTTAAATAAAAGTGTCACGAAACTTCGGGCGGAAATACTCTTTTCGTTGACATTATCAAGGCGAACTCCGTAGTTATCGGACTTTACAATCGAAATATGAATATTTATTTGAGGCCGAAATTAACTGGATCGCGATTCGTTCCGTTCACTGGTTCATTTCGTTCGTTCGTTGCTTATTGCTACAGAGATCGATAGAATGGAAATGGTCGGCAAAATATGTTTGCACAAAAATATTCTACTTGTTGCTTTTATGTCCGTACTTTGCTGTATATTTTTGAATTAAATAAAGATGTACAGCCGTGTGATAAGACTATGGTAACACCAGTCAATAATAGTTTAATGCAATTTTAAAATAAGCCTGCCTTTTTAAAATAATTATAGAGAAAATTTGACTCTTAATCATAATATTATTGGTAGATGGTAAGGTGATATGGGTCTTGTGGTTATTTAGAACTCGCATACACTAAAAGCCTTAACTTGTGCTTTTCTATACAATACTCGGTGCTGAAACACAACTTTATTAATGTTAGTACTTACATAGCTTATACGCATAAACCTTTAAGTAAACTTTAATGTGAACACAAGGATAATCCCTTACAAAGTGTTGTGATCTGAAAATATTTATTTTCTTATTTATAAGTAGTTGTTGCTTGTTTACTTACTGGTGACTCTGTATCGTCCGTTACTTAAAGAACTATAAAAAAGGATATGTTAATATATCAACAGGTTTATTTTTATAAATGTGCAGAATAGTAAATAAATATTATTATGTAGAATATAGATAATATTAAATTATAAAGAAAAACTTGGAAAATTAATTTAAATTTTTCATTAAGTTTTATATTGTTAATTAATTCTCATTTAATTTTTTTTTAATATTCTCTTTTATAAGCATTGTTGTTAGAGTGCATGCTGTGCTCTTCTATAACTGAAGAAGTACAAAGCTTATGTTCATATGTTTCAGAAATGTTGTGTAATACTTTATCAGAAATCCATAATAAATAAAATAAAACAACATATATTTCTGTTTCACATACGGAAGTCGTAGCCAGAAAGAAAATAAGCAAGCACGATAAATCGTGCAAAGATATTCCTCTTAATCACACATATGCACGCCCCCACATATCGCGTGCATTCATTACCCGGCGAGCGAAGCAAGTGCTGTGCAGGTAATATTTATTTACACAAATAAATCCCGTCGTCAACCGTCTGCAGGCATCGTGTGCAGGAAATTAAAATCAGCACCAGGTGCAAATAATGAGAATCTCATTACTCACCTCGCTTATACCCGGTACAAGTTTTCTTGCAAAATTAACGTGATAATCTAGATCTCGAGGAAATTTTAAGGAAATCCTTTCTCGTTTAGGCAAAAATTGTTTAAGGCTGAAAATTAAGACGACTGAGTAGCTGGCTTATGTTCGGGGATGACAGTAGAATATTTATCTTTTATTTTATCTTCCACTTGCAGTTTGCCGATGACAGTACTAATTAAGAGGGGATGTAATTAGCCGTGCAACGCTTTGTTCAACATTTTAACAAAGGCAGGATTATAACTCTGTTTTGGACAACCATACTGACGCTTAATGATATTTATGGGTTTATGGAAACTGTACAATATAAATACATCAAGGTAATAATAATCATGTGTATAAAAACCATTCAAACTGTTTTCAATAATCTTTTAAAACTATAGTTGGGATTTTTATAATTTTTGGATTTTATTATCCCTGCTTTGCAGAAATCTTTTTTTTCACATCATAGCAGAAAGCCATGAAGAAGATAGATTTCTCCTACGGTTACGTTCTATACGTTATAGATTTTTATAAAAGCCTATCCATGAACTTTAATGGTGTGTCAATACACTGAAAGTTTTTGACAATTGATGGCCCCGCAAAATATCTTTGATTAGGTAGAAATGTAGGTTGTTTAGTTACGTTACGATAAAATTAATTGGAAGAATATGTTCTGACATAAATTCAATCCATACATTTTGTATAGATAAAAATTATGCTATTTACAAAAATGAAAAGCTGCATATAAAATCAGCTTACAGAAATCACGATCAATTCATTACCCGACAGTATATTGAACAACCGCTTCACTGAATACTAAGATGTCACTGAACCCTTTAAATAAACACTAATGCGACAATCTGAAACGCTTAAGGAGCGCTACCTGTACGTAATTTCTTAGAATAAATGTCAAGCGAGTCGGTGCTCGCGATAATTCTCGGCTGAGACGCAGAAATCCCGCGTGGTTCGTGCATTACTGCATAATGCCGTCTTCAAGCAATATGTTTAGCTTACACTGCATCATGCGTGTTTTGTGACGAGTATGCACCATTAAGCAAGATTGCACCTGTCTTAAGCTTTAGCGATTGTCTTTATGTTTATGTTATGCAATGCTTTTTAGTACCTACAAACATGTGCCGTGTTTCTTAATTTCATATACTTTAATCAACAACAAGTATTTTCTACCAACTAACCCGTTATAAAATTATCATTCAATCTATTATTTAGTGCTATTATTGCAGCGACACATAATTAATTGCATTTCAATTATGTTATATAAAATATTGTTCAATAACAGTATGTACTTTAATAACTGTTTAATCGTTTAGCCAAAGTTTGGATTTAAAAGTACTGATATCGGCTACAATAATTAAATAAAGCTGACAGAATGGTGAAATTATAACGAATTGTAAATCTCTTCACGGATATGCCCATCCACATATCGCATACCACGTAAAGACCTTTACAGACTTCGTGTATATGTAAATTCGTGTATCTGGCAATAATGGTACCATCTTTTAAAGTATTATCACACACACCATACATTATGTGACAAAACCGTATCCCCCAGCGTGTACTAAACATGTCTCAGTGTAACAGCATTATGCAGTAGGGGCGCACTAATATCACACGCCGACGCGACGTCTCGCTGCCTCTTCTTCTAACACAATTATTGTTTAATCTATGACGTTAAGCCTCTGATGCCGTTAGGCATTGTCAGCTTGCATATATTGCTACCGGGAAAAAGGTAATAGCAGTGAGCAGCAAGAAACGTCATCATATACTGTAGTTGATTTGTCACTAATCATTATTGAGTTGGCTGGAAAGAAGCTTACCAGTTACCTTCAAAAAGCCCTAAAGAGAAAACTAGATTTCTTACACAAAAATATATTACGATATAATATGTAAGCTCTGTTGGAAATTTCAATAGACATGTGCTTTTTTAAAGAACACTTGGAATCTATGGTGACCTATTTCTATACACTATGTTCTTTCAAATGACTATGTTGAAAAATATTGGAGGTAATTCGTCTTATAGATACTTATATAATTCAGCTATAGAGTTGGTATATTTGAACTTGCTAAACTTAGAAACAACAACACAAATAAATCTATTGACGTAGTAGTGAACTTAAATGCAAAATTACGCGGATAAACTGCTGGGCCATACTAGTATATAAATAATTTAATTCAAATATTCCTAAAAAGAAACAATTGTAATCGACGCGGTCCATACTTTTCATGGACAATGACGCAGTACATGACTATACTTATAAATGTATGTATGTATCTTATGTGGGGGCCAGTCAGTGCAGACCGGCGACACTTCGACCCAGTGGGATCTTTGTGTCGACACTCTCCCAATAACGATTGCCATAGATGTTCATGGCAGCCGGGACCGTCGGCTTAACGTGCTCTCCGAGGCACGGAGCAGGCGATAATTGTCAATCAATACGCACATAATTTCGAAAAGTCATATAACTTCCGAAAGTCAGATGTGTGCGACGTGGGTTCGAACCCGAGACCCTCTGCATTGCAGTCTGTTGGTCTCCCCACTATTATAATTTATATTCGAATATAATTGTGCACGCCACTAAACTCCAGTGCCAAACACATATACAGGGTGTCCGATAATTAATGGATAACCTTGAAATGTCTTATAGTAGAACTGAGGGCAGTTCAGAAAAATTATGAAAAAGAAACAAAAAAATAATAATATTAGAAAGTGCAATAGCTAGTCATACTTTTGACTGTCTATCTATTAGCATATTTAGCGTTTAATAATAAAACAGCAAAAAACCGATGGAATTCATTCATTTATGGTCGTAGTGTACAAGAAAGTTAAATATGGTAATTCAAAATAAATCATATCTCAGGTAGTAGTTATTTAGGATAGATTTTTATTCATATTTTTTCTAAACGACCATCAGTTCTACTATAAGATATTTCAAGGTTATCCATTAATTACCGAATACCCTGTATATGTGCATATATCTAAAGCCGAGCTACGAAACAATTATCACATTGAATTTAAGTGCAAAGTAAGCCTCACCTCAAATTAACATAAGCACAACTCTATCTTAAAAATATGCAAGCGCAAGAATCACACATTAAATATTCTTGCATACAACTGTGCTTACAAGATAGTGGGACGCACTGGCATCCTTCAGCTTTTACTCTAGCGTAAAATATTACTCGCTCTTGTCTCATAGACTATGCAGTAGCGCCTTAATAAACCACGTAGAGATAACAGCTGAATGTGGCTCTGTTGTGTGTTGTGCTTTGTCAAATCTGAATATGGTTGTCTAGGTGTGAAAATGGAGCTATATGTACCGTGTGTTCACATCTTACGGTTTGACAGATCGGTAATCTGATATGGCTCGTCGTATAAGAGGAAAAAACAAAGGCATACTGTATTCGATTTCTCTCGCAAACTTTTATTTGTGTAATCGTAACGTATGGTTTACTACTACGTAACGTTACCTAGGCTGTAATTCTGCCGACCAAAAAACGAGAAAAAATATTTGACGATTTATTATAATCAGCTGTTTAAATTATAACAAAATATTTTTTTTGTTTCTCTCTTTCATTATCATTATCGCTCTCTATAAAATTTATAATAACAACGAGACGCAAACTTTTCAAATAGCTTTAGGCTAAGTTCAGATGAACGCGCGGTTGGCTCGGCGCGCGGTTTAAGATTATTACAAATCAATGTTGTTGTGTACATGACCGCGCGTCGCCGCGCGTGCCCGCGCGCACCGCCATGCACCGCGCGCAAGATCTTGAACCGAGCGTAACCGCGCGGCGACGCGCGGTTTAAGATCTACAATCCTGTATCGACGTGTTCAGTTGACCCGCGCGGTTTGAGGCGGACGGACACACGGAGCCACGAAAATGGAAGACGAGATATCTATTGATTTACTAATTGACGAAATTGAAAAAAGAGATGCGATTTGGAATCTTATCTCGAAGCACTATTCTGATAGAATAATAAAAAGAAGGTTTTATTAGTGTTCATTTTCTGTGGCCATGATGAAAGAAAGTCTTTGACTCAAAATAGGGTGCACCCAGTATCGTCTTTGCTTTCGACGGCGACGTCGCAGTTTGCGGTATAAAATCCACAAGCAAATTGCCTCCTCCACGTCCATTCTTACTGAATGTTCACGCTAGACTGCCGCGCGCAAGCCGCCGCCATCTGAACAGCAGTCCCGCGCGGCAGCGCGTGTCGCCGCGCGTTCATCTGAACTTAGCCTTAAATGAGTAAGTTCCATTGTTAACAATTCATACCCACATTACATATTAAGTATGAATTAAAATTAATTAGGTTTATGCAATAAAATACTCTATTACAATGTTCTTTATACTAGGAGAGCTAAATTACACTATTTTCTTTTTTTTGTTAAGTCTTGTATTCTTATGAATGCATAAAATCTTTGAACTCAATACACAGTTACAAGTATAAAGTTATTACGGCTATAAAGTCGCATGCAAGTTCCAAATAATTTTACGAAAATTTGGGCTGCATCAATAGGCTACCGTCTATTGATGCAGGCTCGTCCCGTATAACATGGGATCTGAATAAAACTGGCAAAATGTGGATATAAAACGCCTCTGCTATCCTTTCAGGATATACAGTTGGCTATGTATGTATGTAAAAGTCAAAGTGGCTAGAAATGTTCTATGGCCGTTATTTTAATTTTTGTAAGGACCTAAGATATAAGTTGATATTTTTAATATAAGCTTGTAAAAAATAGCTTACATTTGCGTGCTGTAGTAGAATATACAGACGCCCAGAGTAAAAATAAATGTTAGGGGAAACTTAACACGCAATATTTTGAATAAAGAGCAGCCACCATTTTTTAAAACACAAACATAACCATTGCAATAAAAACGTTATGATCGGTGCACCTAAACGTACGAAAAGTTCATTTGAGCGTGAACAGTGAACGTCCAACAGCAACTAATTAATTTTGTTGCAGCTCTCACAGGTATAAAATCTATAGGAAATCACAAAGCAGCAATCAGGCTTAGAACAAAACAAAAGGGAGAATCGAACACCGTTAGAGCAACCGATACAGACTAAATGAGTCTAGGAACGAATTAACTGCAACACTATTACTTATACTTTTGTCGAGTCTTACGTACCTACCGTACTCGGTATACGGTTGTCGAAATCGAAATTCGAAAGATAGAGTTGGTAGTTAAAATCGTTAGTGAGTTTCAAGACTTGGGAACCGATTGAAAGTGCCCCTATTAGGCTATAACGTTAGTCGTTAGCGAGATGCGATAGATAGAAAGTTCTTGTTTAAAATGTTAACGAGTTAAAGGTAATAGCATCTAGATAGACATTGTTGTGTTAAGTTTAATTAATAATAATAATATTCTATCACATACACACAACACCATTTAGCCCAAACTAAGCAGAGCTTGTACTATGGGTACTAGACAATGGATAAACATACATATATACTTTTTTTTTGTAAATACATCCATATTATACATAGAAACACCCAGACCAAGACAAACATCCATGTTCATGCACACAAATGTTTGACTTGTACGAGAATTGAACCCGCGACCTCAGGCGTGGCAGTCGGTTACACTAACCACTACGCCATCGAGTCATTGTTATCTCAATCGTATGATGACCAATGAGCAACATTGTCTCGGATTTTCATTGATGCGCAAATTTCATTTCACAATGCATGACCACGCATAGCTTAGTAGATAAAATGATGACACGGTTTGTCCAAGTTGCGACACTGCATCCTTCTACAGGTATTATCTTTAATTATTCATACTTATTTATATTTACACTGCAACAAAAGTCAATTTTTTTAACCGTCCCGTCATTGCATCGTTTCTTGACGTCAAACAAACAAATTACAGTAACTTTCGCTTAGACCAAGGCATCTTTAGATCTCTCAATTACTATTGTGATCTCGGTGTATATAAGGTCACTACAACATGTGTACAACATTTAATATTGAAGCCTTGGTGACATAAATGTGTTCCATGTATATAGTAATGTTCGATAACTACACGTACTGCGTTCCCATAATACGTGCTCGAATCGCCAGTAGGGTAGCCGGAACAAAATAACTAAGTACACAAGATTAATTGTCCCTGGCGGACAGCGCCGGCGGAGCATCCACCACGCCGGCCATTTTGTGCAGATAACGTTGTACTATCCGCTGCACTTCCTGTCAATACCGTCTTTGTCTTTGTGTTGTAATATGGGTGTTATGATAGATACTATTTAATTCATTTATTTTTATCATATACATCGCTACTGCCTTTTAAGACATTGAACCTAAAAGTGTTGACGTATATGCGAACATTAATGATCCTTTGACAGTATTATAAATCCTAACTTATGTTATAAATGCGAATGAGCGTTCTTTTGTTTGTTACGCTTTCACGCCTTAACCAATCAACCAATCGTGATGAAATTTCGCATACATGTCAGGAGCACAGACAAACACATAGGGTACTTTACATCCAGAAAAAAGTACTGTTCCCAAGAGAAAGAAATGCATACATATATTGACAAATCTACATTAACGCGAGCCGCGGGTAAAATCTAGTCTTTACACAACTCGGATTATTTATTTAAACCGTTGAACTGATCTGGACTAAATTGAATATAGAAATAACGTGAATCCTGCTAAAGATTGGTATTAAGAAACATATGTAATAGCCGAGGGTAGCAAGCTATTTAGTCATATAAAGCTTTCAAAACAAACAACCCACTAGGTCATTTTTTAAAGAAAGAATGAGCTTAACAATGGTGAAATATAAGTAAACATTGCGTCACCCCTCGATAAGAAGCACACTCGATATTATATAATAACATAGTGTCCCCAAAAATCTCTGCTCACATATTTCGGATGATATCCAGGACCCATATCTAAATATTGTGAAGCAAATACAATAACGAGAATAATCCCAAACAAATACAAATATGACAAAAAATTATGTAGGCGTTGCCTTTTTCACATAGCAATTCTGACAATTTCAAAACCTTTTGTGTATTATATATTAAACAACTATGCTAGTAAACAAATAACTGTTGGTATTTTGATGTCTATATTTTAAGAGTAGTCAATTTTAAACCACTAGTCCATTTGCAATTACAATACTAACAATAATTTGACTTTTATGACGTAAAAAGAAATCTTGCAGAGATAGAAACAAAATAAAACAGCCAATAAATCCCCAGCACAACATCTCGTGCTAAAACATCAAGACAATCTAGCTTAATCCCCAACTTCAAAACTAAGAAAAGGAAAACTTCACAACAAGACTGAAGAATCTGCATTATTTGCGTCTATTTGTGTGACGCAGAAGCACTCAAGTTTATCGCTACTGAAACTTAGTCCACATATCACTCGGGCTTACTAAGGATCACGGGCGGATCAGTACTAATCAAAATCCCAGCTTCCCAAGCCGTATTCGTCGCCGCACTATAAGCAGTGTAAAAAGATCGCTAAAACAAGATAAAGCTTGGTGACAACTCGTGTAACTCGACAAACCTGCTTGTGAAGGCCCTGCGAATGACAGGCCCCGGCACTCACCACCTCATACCACAGCGGCGAACACCCCCGAGCTTCGCAAACCACTTTGCACCGTCCGATACTATCTTTTACAATGCATTTTCCTTAGAATATAAATTTATTCGCATCCCATTGAGATATCGAGAAGTCTTCCAGTTTAAAATCCGTCCGATTTCAAAGTTTGTCCTTTGAAGTCTTTGCGTTTTGATGGAATTATTTTCATTGAGAAACTTACGAGGAGTTTTAGCAGCCTGTGAACTTGAAAATATTTGGATGTCTTATTTTCACGTTCTTTAAAATGGATCAAAAAGGGATCCGGCGCGTGTTTCTAGGTACGTCGATTTTAATCCGCGGAATTATTCTATTAATTCGTTGAAACACAACTCTCAACAAGTTTACTTTAAAGTTTTAAACTTGTACCTGCCTCTATCCAAGATAGAGTTAGGATTAAAACTGGATTTGTAAAACTAAGTTGAGCTCAGAGCTCAATTTGAATATTACGTGTGAATTTGCATTTTTTTATCTGTAAATAGTTTTGTACGCAGGTACACATAAAATACATTGATTGTTTCATACGGGTGGAGCACACATTGGTAACGCGAGCATATTGACATAATTAAACAGTTCAATTGATAAAGTGTTAAATATTACAATAAACGGGCTGATATAGCCGGATAGCACGAAATGGACAGGCGAATATTTCAGGCAATCTGGTGGACTATGTAAGCCAATATAGAGCAATGGTAAATGCAACAAAAATACGATTGCATGTGGGCTTTAATGCAGATTGTTACATTTTGTCGTAATTTTCATAAACCAACTTATAACACAAAGACGGAGTTGTCTTAGAATTATTAAGATGAATACTTGTATTACATATTCACAATGTAAATATGTATTAAAATAAATATATTCATAGGCTGTTTAATTCATAACCGTTTGGCTTTATCGTAATTGCGTTTAAAACAATATCGTTCTTCTGGAATTCACTATAACTATATAAAACAAATTTAATCACACATGAAACCAAACACAGAAAATATATTATATTTTTATATTACAGGAGTATTTGTATTTCTTAAATACGTTTAACGAATGCTATTTGTTTGAAACAAACATTTCCTTAACAGAATTACGAAAGCCCAAAGTTGGAATTGGCACATCGCTGAAACACTTTTATTTTGAATCCTACTTGGAACAAAAACTTCCAGTGTTGACTTTAGTTTTTAACGCAATACAATTTGGTTTACAAAGGAAAAACTTTTGAGGAACATTAATAACGTTTTGCGATAAGTCTGCAGAACGACCTTACTCTTTGTTAAAAATGGACTATTCTATGTTACTGCAATGTATGTTAAAGTCATTCTTCAGATGGGTTTAAGCAGCGTTGAGTACCTTTTGTTTGAATATTTTTAGCTACGAAGGCTTTAGCTAAATACAGAGGCGATATCGTTTCGGGTCCTTTAGACTACTTGACTTGAGAATTTTTTCGTTTAGGTAGATATACCAGTGCGTCCTGAGCTATTGATTCAAACTTACGTGTGTATCTTTGTTTTTTCCTTCCTTCTGCTGCCGATAGATCGTAAAATATACTTAATTACCAATTTTGTTAAATGTGGGTTCCTAACCCTTAATGGTTCTTAAATGGGCTTTGATAGCCTGATAGCAGCAAGTTTAAATGGATGTGATCACTGCCCTGCGATGGTAACATTATAATACAATCTATCAATACAACGAAAATATATCCGGACTGCTCATATTAGCAATTTTAAGCTGCCTGGCACGAATATCAATGATTCTATTTATACTTCATATTATTATGTTAAACAAACAAATTAATACCTTTAAATAATATGAAACATAGAATATATTCAAACAGGATGAAAATATATGAGTCTGGAATTATACCTAATTAAATATCTTATAAACAAATGCTTATACCGTTATTAAAAATTATACCACAGCTTTCTCGGCTATATAAATAACATCTAAAGAAACCCTAGAGTCTCCGTTATTAATTAATACGGGAAATAAAATACTACAACCGAGACTTTGTGCAAAATATTTAACCTACATGCTAGCTAGCTCTCGTCGAGTAAGAAAAGGATGAATAAAACTAGCCTCGGGCGCTTCTGTTGAACTGTGTACATTCATATAATTCTTTCTAAACACCGTCTGTAGACATTTCTTTAAATATTATTGACGCCACTTAACTAATAATGTGTATTTTGTAGGATAGCGTTTTTACCGGGGAATAATACATTGTAAAATATGCATAATTGCATTTGTGAAGTGGACTTCTAAAGTACAAGGTAAAATCACACTACTGGTTTTAACCAGTAATAACCAGAACTGATAGATAATCTTACTTTACAATAAATCAATAAACTAAATAAATATCAATCCACGGATTGTTGTTAAAAGTCTCACTATAATTGCATTGAAATATTAATGTAACATTTATTTAACAAATTTTGCTGCTATATACCAAGCATAATATAAAATTTATTGGCCGGAGTTAAATGTAGTAAACTCACTCATAGTCGTATAAATTATTAAGTTGTAATACAAGTTTTCATTCATTATATCTGCCCTTGAAGTCCTCTATGACCCAGACGGTTATAATGACAATAATAAAAACCTAAATCTACTAGAGCAGTAATTCCACACACAGCATTAAATTAATACAACAATAGCGACGTCTCGTTCCATCCATCTTCATTTGTCCTCGAAGCTTTTAATCCCGCGATCAAAAAGAGAAATCTTTTCTTTAAAAAGATACCCTAATCTGTGAAGTTCCAAAATATGAAAAAATATAAATCATAGTCCAGCATCGTGTCTGTCTCGGCTCTTTTAATCTCCGTCACAATGTACAGAGAACTCGTAAATCACTCTCTATCGAAGACGTTTATAAAATATTAAAAATGTTCAGTTTTAAAGTCATTCATCTTTAACGTTATGCGTCTCGTGGCGGAACGAAACCAAATATTTTCGGTAGCTTGATGTATGGCTGTGGCAAGTGCTTTGGAGACACAAAGAATTTTGTGTTTAATATGCACCCCAAAACACTTTACAGAACTGACATCATTAAGAAACATATTACTTCATAAATACTTTCATACTTCAAAGTAGAGGAAATCAAAATTCTTATAACTTTTTTAACGATAGATGCTTTATTAATGTGGCAAGAATTCGTTTCCTGTTTAATTTTATTTCTATTCTATTTTATCACAAGTATATAAAACACAAGTATTAGTTTAAATACAACTATTAAACATAATGTTATTTATTTTGTCTATGTGTATACAGATAAAGTAAATAAATAACAAAGAAATGAAACATCAAGAAGTTTAATATATACATCATTTATACTAAAGAAAAATGATTGGCCAGGGATTGGAAACAAGTTTTCTTCTGTTGAACACAAATTTCTTCTTAGGATGAGAGAGAGAATGACCACCACTAACCTAATACATTTAGCCAGACGTCACATACCCTTAATAATTTCATGACTACATATTATATCTATTCCTTTATAAGCAGTAGTAATTCAAATTAAATTAAAACCCAAAAATTCTAACGAAGTCTATTGTATATTGTCATTGCAAACAACCAAAAGACATACATATATTTGTATCACTGCGATATCCGTTTCTTTTTCTGAAATGTACTAATAAACCTTTACAACAGAGAGATGACATTTTAGTAAATTATATTTTATCGTTAGAGCTTTACAAACATTACTTACATTAGAATTGGTACAAATACTAATAATCTAATCCACGTTCCAAACGCACTTGCCGTGTAGTCGAAAATCCCAATGAAAATGATAATACCAAGTTTGTCTAACAATTCGAGATGTCAGTACACAGAGCCTTCGTTGCTAATAAGACTTGATAGCAAAACCTATTTGTTAGGCGCAAACGTCGAAACTTACGTCGGCCAGATACGTTAGGTGTGCAAGATTAATCGTCAGCGTTGGTCGGAATGCGACGGAAACGCATCCATATCTGTCCAACCACCGTTCCTCGTTCCTTGGACCAGTAAATATGTATTCAGCTTGTGTGCCAGCCAACCACTTACGTGTGTATACATTTGCAAAATCGATGACTCTCCAAGACGTATCGGGTGTGTTATTCCTTTTCGACTAGTTTAGAACTTCCGATGTGCCTGCTGAATCCAAAATTGGGTAGAACAACAATTGTTTTGACATAAATGCCTATAAATGCGTCCCTGTAGTAGTTTTCTGTAGCTATTTTGTTTGAAAATCACATTGGATGACTGTAATATATACTCGCAAATGCCGATCATAACTTGGTATTTACACACATAAGTACTATCACGCCTTTACCTTCGAAGCGATAAACAGAGATATATTATACCTATCCACATTTTACCAATAATGGTCTTAGGTTCCGCATAATAGAGCTCATTCCTATTGCCGTCTACCGCGCAGCATACAAAACTTACATACAAAACTTCGTGTTGCTTCTAAGAATTTTGTTGAACACATTGTCCAACCCGAAATCGAACCTGAGACATTCACAGCAGTCGCACTACCGCTACGCCACCGAGTCAGTCAGTACTATGCAACTGAGATTTTCTGTAAAAATAATCTCAAATGCTGTTTAGTAGCTTGTGGTTGCACAATGAGCTTGCCAGTTTTATTATTAGGTACACTTCAGATGACCCTTTATGGAGATACAAGCGTAATGATACAACACGAAAATTTACAGTCATTTACCAACATTTCTTATAGAATTACGTGCGCGAGAATGAGATAGCGCGTTACACAATGTATACCTTTATCTCGCTCTTGCGCGTACAAGTGAAATCGACGTTCTAAAACACTCTATAACCTATTAGGCTATCCCATTAGATGATCGAACGGTTATTATTATTCAAATGCGGTTCACGTTAGCAACTTCTCGAATCACCTGCAGCCTTTGTCGACATTTGTAAGCACTTCGGCGAACTCATCTTCGATCCAAGGATATAAAACTAGATCTAGAAGTGGTAATGAACAAAAGAAACCAGAATTCTAGAGAAATCTGCTTCGGGTTTCTATTTATTTTGATTAACTATCTCAAGAGCAATAATCTTTCGTGCAATCTATTTTGTGTGTAATAGCAGGATATTGCCATCGGTATTATCAATACTGATTATTATATTATTGACGGTAATAAAAAAAGAGATTTTATTTGTATTGCCATGTCAGTGCAATAATGAAATTATTAACATATTTTGTATACAACCTAAGTTACACCTACCTAAAGAAAATAAAACCGTATAATCCAGACGTCGTTTTATGACGATGTATCTCTGTGTCTCATTATTATGTAGACACAAAGAAAATGTCATCGATTCAAATTAATGAAGCGAAAGTTATCTAGCCTATAACGACTTCTACAAAACCTTTTTTTCTGTCCCTTTGCCAAAAAAAATACACACATACTGGCTACATAAATAATAATACTGGCAAATTTGTAATTTTGAATAAAGAACTATTTTCTTCCATCCTAGTTTAAATGTAACTGCTTGCTCTAAATACAAATTCGCCATAAATTCTTGGGGCATCCAGTTCGTTCCTCGCTTGTGGGTGAGGTGGCGCTCTGGCGGTGGAGCACAGGAAATTAAATCAGTGCCACCTTACTTATACTTACTTACATAATCGTGTGCCGCTCGCAATTTTCCCGCCTTAAGAAAATACGGGTCAAGTATGAGCTGAATTAACACAGCTCAACTGAGGCAAAGGTTTTTAAAGTTTATCATGAAATTGCGGTAAATTTTAGATGTATACAATATTTTATTAGCTACGTGTATGTGTTGCAAACAATCTCAATGTGTAGTTAAAATGATATCGTCATCTAGCCTAAGTTTAGTTGACAATACAATACAATGAATTTCGGTAGATTGAAATATTTTCTTGTAGTACACATACGGGTCTTAATCGCTGGTTGAGTCCATCCGTGACCACGATCGATGCAAATCGGTTGAAATGTGACAAATACGTATTTATTACATTTAAATAATGAATCGCGATTAAGACATGTTGTCTAATAATATACATCTTCTCCTTAGCCATGGCGTACGAGCCATGTATGGTCGGAAGTCATCAGATAGTTGTAAGCCTTATTTCATCAGGAACAACATCCTGACACTTCCTTCTCTATACATACTGGAGGTAGCTTTGTTTGTCCATAAAAATCCTCAGTTATTCCAGCGCATATCAGATGTTGTGAAGCGAAATAGGCGCAACAATAACAGGTCATGTTTACATAGCGTAAAAACAAGCCTGATGGGCAGAAGTCTGTTGTTTGG
The DNA here is from genome assembly GCA_930367265.1 of Catocala fraxini. Lineage (NCBI taxonomy): Eukaryota > Metazoa > Arthropoda > Insecta > Lepidoptera > Erebidae > Catocala > Catocala fraxini. The sequence goes on from OV884041.1 coordinate 15,842,581, forward strand.
GGCCAAAAGTTTATAATAAAATACCATCAATTATAAAACTGTATAACAGTGAAATGTATAAAATAAATTTAAAAAGCTCTTAACGGAAAAGTGTTATTATAGTATGAATAATTTTTTGAATGATAATCATCTTAAATAAATTTAATTTCAATTTCTTTTTTTATTTTATCGTTTACGTTTTGACATTATAATTTATTTTGACTCTTACCTGTTGACATTTTAAATTTATTTTAAATTTTCGCTTTTGACATTCAATGTTATTTATCTAAATGTATTTTTAATTATCTAGGCATACTAATGACGTTTTAATTTCATTTGTTACATTTATTGACATTATTATTTTACTTAATTTCTTATCTAAATATGTAATTTGATAATTTAATGTATTTATATTTTTTTAAACTTGACATTCATACGCCTCCTCAGGCAGATTTTGGTGGTACTAATTTAACCTTTTTTGTAATCATGTGATACCCAAAATGAATTGAATGAATAAATGATTTATGATTTATGATTTAGCCTCTATTATTCCCAAGTCTCTTGGGGACGGGTTTTTTATTCTAACCGGATTTGGCTACATCAGTTTTTACACGGAGCGGCTGACCTCCGCAACCCGAAGGCTTACCATACCCTAAGAATAAACCAGTGTCGGGATATTATAGGGCACTGACTTCCCAATAACGACTGCCATAGAAGTTCATGGCAGCCGGGACCGACGGCTTAACATACTATCCAAGGCACGAAGCAGGCGATAATTGTCAATCAATACGCAAATAATTTCGAATAGTCATATTACTTCCGAAAGTCGGAGGTGCGCGACGTGGGTTCGAACCCGAGACCCTCTGCATTGCAGTCTATTGGTCTCCCCACTGAGCTATCGCTATATATCTAATAATATACTAAGTAGAATAAATTTATGATTCAGAAGTCATGTTGGCGATATATGTCGGACGACAATTATTTAACGCCCAGAAAGGTGACCATATCCAAACGCAGTAGGGCGCTATGAATTAAATATATGATTGCGCAACATTATTTTGTTCAATTTACTCTATACATACCATGCCTACTGTATCCAAACCAAAAATAAAATTTCTTCCAGCCCCAGTTTAATTAAACCAAATGCTTTGGAGCACTAATAGACTGGAATGGCGCATAAACTTGAAACTAAGCTTAAGTTAAGTTGAATAATTGCCACTGTTGTCCAAACGTAAGCTCAGGTAAGCTGGCTAGTATATCTAACAGTATACTGGGGTATTACGGTAACATACACACACAACACTGCCCCGGTTTGATTTAATTTTACAAATAAGGTATTTAGCTTCGAGCAAATATGTTATGTTAAGGCTTAAGCGGATTTAGTTGCTAATAATCGTTTTGATTTGGGTTGCTGTGTAACCTATTTTAGGAAAGGATGAAAAGTTTATTGGAATTTATCCAAAACCAAAGGCAGTTTTTACAAAAAAGCGGGTGGCTGTGTGCGTATTATCTGCTTGGTAGTCTTTTTGTGTCTATCGTTATAGATACCCAACTTAATTGTACTAAATATACAATTTGTGTCTTTGTATGCTTAATGTTTAATCAACGTTTCAAACGTTACTAGTCTATCTAACATGTAATACTTACAATAAATTATACATCATTCACAATCATTTGTGATATCTATACAGTTAATTATTTCAATGGCTTTTAGAGTCGAAAAAAACATCCTTAAACCGGCGAGTGTGTATGAGGAATGTGATGAAAGTCAATGAAGCCAGAGAAGTGTGTCAGGATCGTAGCAAATGGTAATCCGTAGTCTCTGCCTACCCATCTGGGAAACATGCGAGAATATGTATGTATATGCTATGTATGTATGAATGTACAACCCAAATGAATACTTACATATGTACTGCATACTGTATTTCATATGGATATTGTATTACACTCCCATTTCACCAGCTATGGTTGTGTTTTCCGGTAACAGTAAGCCCATTACCGTTTACCGGGCATAATGCAAAACAATGCGAATTTTATAGTAGAAAAACCTAAAGAAATTTTGTCTCAGCCGAGAATCAAACACGAGATCTACATAGCTATCGCAAACACTACCGTTGCGCTACTAAGACAGCAACTAAACTCTACAAATCAATAATTCAATAATTACAGCCAGGCTAATAATTTGCGAATCCTAATTCCATTCAGTACACAGTAATTGACATCTACAACGTAGAATGCTATCATGAAGTCAAATAAACGTCTACGCTACAATTAAGCTAATCACTTGTACCTGTCAAACATGCATAATACGCTTGATAATTGTTTATTACACGTATTACGTATGCGGTTTGATGGGAACGTGTCAGGAACGACGTGTAACGAAGATCAGCAAGTCTGATTAGAATTCTAGTTACATTAACAGCTTGAAATAATAATATAATATTGGTAAGTGTATTTGATACATTAATTGGTATATAGACAAGCAGGTGGGCGACTACCTAAGCTAATAAGGTATTAGACACCTTTGGTAATGACTGGTTTCATACCAGGTCCTACATGCGGCTTTACCTATGCAAATGGCTCAGGAACGAAAATGTGCTAATTTAGGCCACAGTCATGTTATTGATACGTAAATTGTCACTTTGACAACCCAGTGAACTCAATCGTTGAACTAGTAAGACTTGTCTCTTAGTGCTTCAACTAGGTTTAAATCCCTTTAAGAGTTATCCTACTGAAATAAAATATAGTCGAACTCACAAAAGCTGATTAAATTAAACTTTATAAACATTAGTCAGGAAAGCATTTTCTGTCAAGTCTCAGGACACCAAACAAAGAAAAAGATATTGTTTTTGGCCACCGGTGTGCTGCTGCGACTCAGTGGATTAATATGATGTACATTTGTTAATATTTTCTACATTTGAAATCAATACTATCTATATACATTTTAGACAGGCAGTAGCTTGGCTGTGTCCTCGGTATCCCTATTACATAAGACTTGAAAGTATACTGATAAAATGTGGGTAAATAAAACACCTCAATCTACAGTTTCGGGTATTAAGTCTATATATAAAGGCTATTTACAAGAAGAAGTAATAAACATATGTTAAAAAGAATTTGGCACAATTATTCTGATATGAGAGATTTAAACTCGCGTTACCTTCACAGTTTCGCGTGATGCGATGCAGTATGTGCTTCCATAAGTCTCAGGTTAATAGCAGCCAGTCTAAACTGTATTAACCTAGTCTCGAATTGCCAGAACTTGAACACCCGACTACTATCAAGTTCCACGGAGGACTTGCCTCGAAAAGCACAGTTTAAATTGTTACGATAACACTAACTTGTTCTGAGTAACGGAAAATAATAGTTCTTGTAGATTTAATTTACGTTATTCTGTTTGTTTTGTGTACATATATGGGCATATATTAGTAAATATTTAGTTATCAATTTAATATTAGATTGAAGCTTGGCTTCTATATTTAAGAAACGAGTCGTGTTAGCTACGGACAGTTAAATTATAAAATGTTTTTTTATAGAATGTGTCTGTGAATAAAGCGACTCGTTTCTTGAAGAAAGGAACCGGGCTTAATTAGTTAAGCTAGTTAGAAAGTAAAGTTATATACAGCTATAAAATAAAGTATAGTTTACATATCGTTGGATAACTTCTTACTTAGCTTAACAATAAGGCTGTTGAGTTAAAATCAATATATATTTAAAGAACAACCACTTTTTTTAACTATAACTGTGATTTTCGATAGCGCACATCCATTGTGCCATTATGTTCTTTATATTTTAAATTGTAACATTTACGTTATGGAAAAGGCAAAAACGCATTGAAATAAGAATGAGAAATGGAGATATACCTGTTTCCAAAAAGAACATAGTGTTTTACTATAACACAGCTTATATTATATCTATACTCTTAAATTTTATATATCACGTTAGGTATTTTAAAATATATCTCATTTTTTTACAATTATTATATCAAACATTATCTACATATTACCCACAATGATTAAGAACCCTATTACTAAATAAATATGTTAAAACATGCAAAACTGTTATTTGACAAAATTATTTATCGCTTAAACACTCACACACACACACACACACACACTCCCATATACACACAAACACACATACATACATACACACATAAACACATACATACACAGACAAACACATACTTACACACACACACATATGTACATACACACTCACAAATATGTCATTATTATACACTGCCTGTTTACTCATTCACAACTCTCATGTACGCTTTCCACATGTTGACAATCCATACAATGTTATGAAATGGGGGGCCTGGAGATCTATAGTACAGGCTTCGGCTTAGTTTAAACTCCAGATCTCCCACAAATTACAAATTACTGACAATTTTTCGTGTCAACTTTATACTGTATAACATGATGTAATTTGTGGAGATGAAATAAACATTATTAATATTATATTATTATTATTATTAGCTTACTTGAATATAAAAACTGATTTAGCACAATCTACTCAAATTATTCACATCTCATCCACCATTCGCTCACCCCCTCTATAATAACAATATATAATATACTCAACAACATTTCACTGATAAAGGTGAATATTTTTCGTGGCATTGTCCTGCAAAAATGGAAGGCGATAACATACGAGGTTGTTACTCGTTACCATGGCAGCCTTGCCCATTAAACCTAACGAGCCGGCTTGAGAGGACAAAATGTCCTGCCTGCTAACAATGACCGCTAGTGATGGGACGCTTCAGTTGCTTTAGTATTATCGTCCAAATTGAGTTAGTCGATGTTACTTACTCTCGCGTGTTCCATCAAGTAAAGGATAATACGGTTATTTATTATATAAAATCTTATGTTTGAATACATAATGCAGTATTTTTCTATTACATAGTCGAGGTATTAGTGACCTGTTTAAAGGCTAGAATATTTAAATGGTGTTTTTCAATTAATCGAAAGTATACCGATATAACTTCGTGTTAATCAATAAGAATATAATTCCACGTTTGAAATTTTAATGTAGTATGCAGAATGTAACTGACTAAGAGCCTGAAATAAAGGCTATATTGTAGCTTTTGCTTTTTAATTTATAATGAATTTATTTTCTTAAATATTCGGCCGTTTAGTTTTGTTTTACTAAAACTTAATACTTTACAAATTTTAAGTACCTCATTTAGGAATCAGAATTGAACTTGAGACAACACTTCAAAATCCTAACATTAATAGATAAAAGTTACAATTTGCGGCCTTTACCGACTCTGTTATAACTCCCTAGAAGTTTAAGCCCTCAAGTATTCAAATTTAAGTAATATTGTTGTAACAGCCTATTGTTTAACTAAACTTTCAAGCTCGAACAAGATGTATAATTAGAAAATATACCGAAAATTGACCTTACTATAAAATTAAGCTTTATTTATTTTGACGTTGTAGAAAATTAATATGATTTATACCGCAACAAATATTTAAAAAGTATTTGTTGCGGTGTTATTTAGTGTACTCAATCACATGATTTAGTAGTTGATGTCGCATCCCTAGTATCGTTGCCTAGTAACAGTTACGTTCAATATGTAAGTGACGCATGTTCTACAGTTGTTAGCGAAAGACCTTTTTACTCGTAGTTGTATAATTCATCGTGTCTTCACTTTAACAGACAAAGCCTTTGCCTATACCACTACAAGAGAATTGTTTGGTTAAGAACACCAAAGAATTCTTTGATATCTCTTTTTATTATTTGACAGATTCTTGGTACTCGGTGGACTTCGTTTTTGATACAATACATATCCCATAAACAATTTAGATGTAAGATACTTAAACCTTAAAATACCTTAGAATGGTTTCTAGAAGTTGTATTAGCTACTTATATGGGCCAAAAACGTGATTAATTTACATCGTATCGCTAAAGTACTGTCGTTATTATAACTAAACTACGATTTATTTGTGAGCCACTTACGGCAGTGACTGTAACAGCGGTCGACCACTAACGATGACGGATACCAACACGATATGCTGCGGTTTTTATATCGCTACTTACAGCTCTGGTAGACAACTTACTTTCATAATACAGTACAGCGCTTTATTTAATGGAATATTATTGACATACATTTAGTCAAGTTTTTTTACTTATTTAGAAAACATAAATGGCGTATAGGTAGCTAAAGACAATTCCTGACTCACCTCTATGTATTGTCTTTCTTATTTGTCATCTGTATTTTTTAAAAAATAAGAATAGTTTCAATTCAAGTATCTAAACGATTTTATAATGAGTTTATTGTTTAACTATACATATGGCACCCTATGTTTTGTCACGTAATAGGTGAGGAGTCTATAGACGTTATAGGAAAACAAGGGAAGATGTTCCTCTAAAACAAAATAAGCATCTATCAACCAGGTTGATTGCCGTGCCTTGCGCGCCGCGAGCAATTCTTCACTTAACATTCATTAAGTTATAAATGTGATTATCAAGCCTACACGATTTGAAATGTTTATAATTCTGGCTTTTCTTTGACATGTTATTCTATACGAAACATGAATCTATTCTAAAGAAATAACACATCGCTTTCTTTATAAAGAAATGAATGATTGGGTGAACCTACTACGTTATTCCATGTATATGTACACCACATATTAACCCAATAGCCTAGAATTACTAAATCGGATAAACTTTTATATAATACCTAGAATATCTTCATCTAACCGACACAGTTTCCAAAAAACTGGTTGCTACAAATAAAATCTCGGCAGAAAATCTAATAACGTTTTCTTAACATAGGAATAGTACCCTGTCCCTAAAGATCATAAGTCCCTGCCGCCGACTAACAAGCCTGTCTGAGAGCGTAATATATCAAAACAAATTAAAATTTACGTCAACGTTCCTACTTTGATTCATTACTTTTAAAAATAAAATTGATAACATATTTTCTTATTTTTGTCTTTCGCCAGACTGATTAATTTTAGTAAAGAGTCGTTTGTTATCTACGTGGTGACAGTTTATTTATTTCAGAATTTTTTTTCAGTAAACAGCTTCTAGTTTCGAGACATCTAATAAATTGTGAAATGTGTCAGTTTCGTAGTATATACAAAAAGGCATGAATAAAATTTTATTTGATATAGCCTGTATTACTTAAATATACCCGTCAATTAAAGTTTTACTGAATGTTATGCTCACAAAGCATGAAATAATGTTCACTGATCTTTTTTCTACTCAGAGAATGTTATTTGTATAACCTTAATAATATTCGTGCTGAATGGTGAACGGCGCCGAGCGCTGACACCACGGTCAGTTGGAATTTATTTTTCATTAGATAGCCTGTTCATTGTCGAAGGCTACATGTAATCGTTACTACTCAAAGGAACAAAACTGTTGGACACAGCCTGAAAATTTATTTAAACGCAAAGGAAACTATAAAAAACATCTTATACATATATGTTACATTCAACGGCACACAGCAAGCATGTATAATCCAAATCTATCTAGAAGAAAGAAATATTAGTGAAAACAAACTTAGCTAAAAGCAGCTATCAATTCGTTGCCTTCACTATAACAAAAATAAAACGCTATCTAAAAAGCACAAAAACATTTGAACTCTATTCAAAATAACGTGTAACACAATTATATATCTAAAGCCTCAAGATAAGGTTATATTCAGCCAATATTAGCAACAGAGGCTCGTTCAGGTGCGATCGAAACGCATCGGAAGTCACTGCCATAAACCGTGTTATCTCAGTCGTTAAGAGAGCAGAGCCAAGTGTGAGCTCAACGTGTTAAAGCTGTTTTTGTTGTGCATTGTTGGTACATAAACCGAGATACTGCTACGTTCTTGTCTAATATACCAGTGAATCGCTACGCTTTTATGCGATTTGTTACAGCTTAACATTTTTAAGCAATCTTCGATTTAATTGCTTAACACTTATTAGTTGTAAGGATAGTTTTGAATGTTTTGTATATCGACTATCACAACTAATAAAGACAGTTGACATCTAACAAATTAAAATTTATTGTAATAATTTATGTGTCAATATACGTAATTTGTGGTTGCAAATGGTTAAAAGTTGATACAATTCATTTTAACATGTTTTTTTACATAATATCGTCTTAAGTTTACGCGACATAGTGTATATTACTTCTATTTAAATTATAAAATATATTCAGATTTAATTTTACACTTTTCTCGAGTGCTTTTCAGCTGCCATGCTCACGAGGAGACTAAGATGGCGGTTGAAAGAAAGAAAGAGAAAGAATGAAAGAGCAGCGATAGCTCAGTGAGGAGACCAACAGACTGCAATGCAGAGGGTCTCGGGTTCGAACCCACATCGCGCACCTCTGACTTTCGAAAGTTATATGACTTTTCGAAATTATGTTCGTATTGATTGACAATTATCGCCTGCTCCGTGCCTCGGAGAGCACGTTAAGCCGTCGGTCCCGGCTGCCATAAACATCTATGGCAGTCGTTATTGGAGAGTGTCGACACAAAAGATCCCACTGGATCGAAGTGTCGCCGGTCTGCACTGACTGGCCCCCCCACATAAGATAAGATGGCGGTTGCCTCAATATTCTAAAGTGTAAAAGCAACTAGTAAAAGTGTTTAACAATAGTAGCATCAAGTTTCCAAATTATGTAATTTTAGAGTAGTAGAGCCTCGCAGATTTCAGCATGAAAGGGCCGGCTCGACCGGGAAAGGACTACCCTCTCACAGAATATCGACGTAAAATAGCAGTAGGTATTCCTACTGTTGTGTTTCGTCCGGAGAGTGAGAGTGCCGGAGGCCCAATCCCCCCTTTCGCCCTTCCCGCTACTTCTCCTTCCCACTTCCTTTCCTAAAAAGTCGGCAACGCGCAAGTGATGCCTCTGGTGTTACAGGCGTCCAAAGGCTACGGTGACCACTTACCATCAGGTGGGCTGTATGCTTGTTTGCCAACTTAGTTGTATAAAAAAGAAAAAATAATAATAATTGTGATTTATTAAAAAGAAATAAACAACGCGATAAAATCCATAATCCATAAAGTTGTTTAATGTTTATTTACGATATTATTCACAATACTAAGGTGTATAAGCATTCATGCTTATCGATAGATATCAGATTATACAGATACATCAGAATATACAGCTAAATATCAATGTTAAATATGTTAAAATTAAGTAGTTCGTATTATACAGCAGTCATAATCATAACCTAGCGATCCCGAGCCAAGCACCTCTGACTTTTGGCAGCTATGTGCGCATTTAATATTTGAGCATCGCTCGATTTAACGGCGAAGGAAAACATCGTACATATTCGCATGTATAAGTTTTTGCCAATTTGCACTGCTCTACCGTGGCAGTCTATAACTCAACTCTCGTCTTACACTAAGAGGAGGCCCGTGCCCAGCAGTATTATTGCACACCACACTAGTCACGTAGTCAACAAAAACAAGAAATAAACCTTTGTTTAACACTAAATAAAATTCTTACTACTATAGAAATACATTTGTATACGTAAAAGGTCAGCTTAATAATCCGCACTAATTAATATCCAACTCTTGTACACCGGAATCCGACGGCCAGTGTACGTTTAATTTCCGCAAATAAATCTACATATGCAGGAAAGGAAACAGAAACTATCTGGAATCTAATTTAGGACATCCCTCCACACTGCCACTCCGACTGAATAAAATTAACTTCAACACTAGTATAAAGAATGTTATGCAATATTTCGACCTCGAAACTACGTACGGCGTAAGTGATTGGTTGAAGATAGAAGTGAAGTGGTTTACGTAATCGCCTCGCCACTGCCCCGCGCTGAGTGTTAGGGATTTGATCCCCACTCGGAACAAAAATTTATGTGATCCACAAATAGTGGCCCTGAGTCTGAGTGTCTTTGTGTCCGTTGTTTAAATGTTTGTAAAGTCCTCGGGACACAGGAATAATGTCTAATGTTGGCTTTTTTGGACAAGAGAAATATTTATACCCGAAACAACTTGATTGGACGAAACCTTTTGGTAAACTTGATATTCAGTTATACTTTATATTCAGTTGGCATGATCCTGGTGTTGTTCCGACTAAAGTATTTCACAAGATCGTCATATTATTTTATGTTTTAATCCAAATTAATCGTACCTTATAATTTCCCAACGTAAAAATACAGTATAAAGAATAATCTGATATTATGAAACTTCAAAGGACATCAGGCATTCAGGTCTAAAAATAAAAAATGCGCGGCCAGACCTAGGAATATTTCTTATGGCTAGGTCATATACACCTTAAACTACTACTATGGATTTAACCCTGTAACTACGACTCCTGGCTAGTAAAATAAAATAAAAATGAAGGGATTATGAGCCCATTCCCAGTACGACCCTGTTCCCAGTACGACCCTATTCCCAACACGACCCCATTCCCTGTACGATCCCATTCCCAGTACGACCCTTTTTTTTAAAATTCTAATGAATTTTAAAAAAAAACTATTCATTTTTAAATCATTTTTTTTCTAAACTGAATAACTACTCAGATAATGCAGTTACAGGGTTAAGTTCATATATTTTTTGTAGGTCTTAATATGAACTAGCTATTGGAAATAATCCTAGGTCTGGCAGCGCAATTTTTTTTTAGACCGCCTTTGTGTCGAGATTGTCTGATGTCCTTAGTTGGCATTCTTATTTAAAGATTTTTTAACCGCGCTGTTTTTAAAACAACAGCTATAATAACTAGAAATGGAAATAGTGCGGTAAATAAATAAGCTACAATAATTTCGCGAAAATAAAAAGCAAGGACAGCTAATAATGGCCCAAGGAAAAATAAAAAAATATAATTCAACAATGGAACCATCGCATGCCACCGTATCTTCCTTTATCTTATCTAATGAAAAAGGAAAACCATTACGTTTTTCTTTCAGTTATCGTCGCGTTAAAGTTTAACAAGGTCTCCGGTTCGACCTTTCATTATTTTAAAACTAATTAAAAAGTCCCGTTCTCGCCCCAAGGCGGTGACGGGACGCGTGAAGACATTTAATATGTGGGCCAAGGATTTTACTGTTGCTGCCACCATCCACAAATAAAAAAGTTTAGTTGTCCCTCGTTAGTGTCCGCTTAACTAACTACTACTCTTCTGAGCGGACTAATTAAGATAACAACTAAATAATGATCACGAAAACAAGGCGCGCCACACTCGTATAACGAGTTGCGTAAGAAAGTGCCGAACAATTCGTACATTGAAAGGCCTCCGAGTGATATTTTTCAGATTTTTCTATCCGTCGCTTGGAAAATAACAGAGGGGGAGAATCGCAAACGATTGTGGGGGCTAATATACCATGATCGACACTCCCACTCAAATCTGAATGGCGTATATGGAAAAAATGTTCACCCCAATACCATATACAGGCAACCAATTTATTTTTTCGCCATTTCACTTGACATCCCGCTTCGAAACTGGTAGTGAACTAGAAAAGCTTTTAACGACCTGGGACGAATATAAATAAACAAGTACAACGTAAATGTTGGTATCTTAGAACAATTTATATAGTTTATTGTCTTAAAGTTACACTTTAGACTACATTAAGGGACTGCCTTACTGAAAACAGTAAGAAAATCTATAATGTGTATGTAATCTCATATGTATGTGAATATCCCAATAACCAATAAACACCATATTAATATATTATATGCCTATAATTTAAAATTATTGTTTCCATGCCATTAGCCGCAAACGGTGTGCTTCCCTGCTACGCAGAATGCGCGGTAGCTTACACAGCATGTTGAGCACATTCTGTGATCGGTGGGACAGTCCGATTTTGGGACGCTGGATACGACTACAGACGACGTAGACAGTATCCAGAAACCGGATCTGTCACATAATATTACGTGTAAAATTGAAATGTTATAAACACTTGGTTAAGGATTTTGTCTGTTACTAATACTTTATGGACCTTGGTCTGCAAGCAATATATTTATGTTTCTCTTATCACAGGTATTTATATATATTTATTATTATTATTATATTCTAAAATAATGTATATAAGCAATTTCAGTGGAGACACCATAGTTCTAACCTTATGTACATAATTATATGTAAATTTTATTTTTAAAATATTATTATTTTATTTTACATTTTTATAAAACTTACAGCTATATAAAAGTAATAAACAGCCAATTACAAGTTTTCACTTATAGATATATTACTAACAATAATTGCTATGGTAAACATTAAAAATATTATCTACATACATAATGAACGAAAACAAGATAATTATTACATTCAAATAAAGTGTCTACAGAATTAATACAAAATATGAGACTACAACAACAACAACATGTGACTACATTTTGCAGTCTATTGAGTACCTACATCATTTGGTGTCAAGAATTAACTCCGGAGTACCAATTGCACAGTACCTTTTTAATTTAATGATGCTAGTGTTAAAATATCGATGTCAACATCCTGGCTCGCAGCATTGTACGGGAAAAGGAGGAAAAGGAGTTTTGCCTATATCTCGTCCTTGCCAAGCGAGTGTACAGCAGGTGTTAATTGCGTAAGAATGCAGATGGTACTCGTGGGCCAATTTTACTCACCAATTCAGGTATGTCAACGGGTCCGTTCATCACTTGACATAGAAATGAAAGATCACCAATTTTTCTTCGGTCATATAGAGGAAGAAGATGAGATTTTTTGCAACGGTTAAAATAATTGGAAACGTAACATTTTGCCCGATATTGAACGCACCTCAAAAATTTCTTTTGTCTCATTATATTAGGTTAATTTTGGTGAATACACAATTCTTCTATTCTATTGATCAAAATAACGTGTTTATAAATTACACCAACCAAAAAAAAGCAAATGAATTTGTTAATTTGTAAACAGCTATTTGTCGACTATAAAAAGAAACAACAGTTCCCCGAAAGCGGGCATTCTCTTTGTAAAGACTATATATCTTTCTCAAAGCAATAAACACCTACAAGCAAGTAAAATTCCACTTCACTACAGAGCAAACTGTGTTACAGACTAAAGAAAAAACAAAGTAAAGTACGGAGACAATAAAGGCGATATTAGGATGTTAGTTTTAGCAGCTTGTATCAATATTTACATAGGTGTCCTCGCCAGTACAACAAACACTGAACACTACAAGATACTGGCAAACAAATAAATACGCAGATAACATCAACTGAATGGCAAATAGTTAGAAGGGCTCTGAATTATACGGTTAGATTATCTCGGGACTGCTATTCTACCGTGGTAATCGAGAGGGCAGTAAGTCAGAAAAGGCAATTTTAGAAAACATCGCGCTAAGATTTTCTTACAATTTTTGCGTTTGTGATAAAACTATATACTCGATTTTATGTTCTATATGTAAGAAGAAAGAAAACAAATATGTTGTTTACAGTAAAGAAGGATTCCAAATAAGTAATTTTAAAAAATGGCCTTCTTTGACTTACTGCCCTCTCGATTACCACGGTAGTATTATAAAGCCTTCATCCATCAGAGAATGCGATACAGCAATTTATAGTAACATAATTGATATTTGTTAGATAGATAAATTACTATTAAGATATCTTTCTGTTGTTTCTTAATTTAATATTGATACATGCATCTTCGATATACTGGTGATAGCGGCAGCAGCTGGAGATCATATTGCGCAAAATATCACTGGGTCTAAAGAACATAGTAACCATCTGGCATGTGTGCTATGTGCCCAGTAGATGGCAAAAAAACTGGCTCCGTAATGCACACCAACGTCTACACCATCTAGGATACAGACGCGTGATATTAAATAATATTTTTTTTATAAAATAGAATCAACTGTCGTTTGGTTTTATTGATACCTAAAGAATTGCCGCTGTCAACAAACTAAAACTTGTGTTAACCTAGAAATAAAACCATCTGCCCATTTCCCAACTCACCGATTCCTTTTATAACAGGCCTTTCAAGATTGAAAAGAGATCGAAATAAAACTTTGAGTGGCTTAAACGATGTCTGGAATCTTCGAACACCTGGAGTTATTGTCTGAAACTCAACTTTTCATCGTTATTTCCAATTACCTTTAAATACTTTTATTTAAATAGTAAAAGTACAGCTTACTTAACCAAAACATAGTACTTTTACGCCCATACTAGAGTATCATAACTATTAATATTGCAACATTGTTGTATAAAAATTTGCATACAAACTACCCACTACCACAACACAGCAAAATTGTTTGTTTTAAAATTTTAGAATAGAACAAACTCGGGAACAAATAGTTGGACAATGATACGCAGGGACTCGGCGCTACTGCACAATACACGATGCGTTTTATCCAAGTAGAAATGTTTTTAATTATAGTTTTTTGTATTTTTATTCTCTATTTTTATATTTAGAATATATTTAAGTGAACAGTTTCTAACATTATGGGAATTTGCACTGCAGAAATTTCATGCCACCGTTATTGTACTTCATTTAAATCGTGTTAACTTTCTGCAGCTCATGTTTTATTAACCTCTTTATATACACATGCTCTTTTAAACCATACTATGTTTTACTACATCAAATAAACTATTTCTTTGCTCTTAAATGTTGCATGTGTGGCTGACATAGGAACTTTTGGGTATTCTTGATTATTGGATATAGAGATGAATGTAGTCATATTTTCATATTTTAACACCTGACGCCACGACGTTATGTTCCTGAAATATTATGTTTCTACAAAAATATTATTTCAAGAATAGTTCCTACGATAAGAATAACTTCTCAGTTGAGAGTTTCTGACAGTTGCATTACTTTCATCTTTAACTCCAGCAGCAGTTTAGCCTTAGCTACTAATGTAACTGAGAGCCCGATTTTAAAATAAAACAATGTAAGTTGAACAATACAAAGTTATAACTAACATCATTAACAAAGAAAAAGATTTGTAAAATTTTAAATCGTCATCATCATCATCTCAGCCGAAAGACTTCCACTGCTGGAAATAGGCCTCTCCCAAGGTTAAGGTTTTCCACATATTCCGGTCTTGGGCCACCCGACTCCACCCGCCTCCCGCTAAATAATAAAATAAATAGAATGTAGCCCGAAGAAATCTTGTATCTAGGCTACGAACTTGGTGAAACAAAAGGAAAGAATGCAGACATATGATAGCTTTAAGGTTCACATATTATACAGAATGGCAGTCACGATATCGACAATAGATCTGAACATAAATTATAGATGGGCGATGCCATATAATTTTGTCTAAGGAAAACAGAAAAACAATAAACTGTTAAAACATCCAAGACGTTAACTCGCGAATATCGTCACTTTACTGCCAGTTCACAACCGAGCATCGTCCTTCCCTATGTTACTTGACACAGCTACATTTGCTCCACGCAGCGCCAACTCTTGAACCTATTCATCGACATAAAAAGGTCCCTTTTGAGTAATCTCTGATTTTATCAGTGACGCGACACTGTTTACTCGAATGACCTATCGATTTCGTATTTGTATTCGAGTAGACGTTTTCGGAACATTGCAAGATTGATGTCGATAGGAATTCACGGATGTTTTGCCTTTTGAATTAAATTTATTTGAGATTTTATCGTGATCCTGAATTTATATGTTGAAGAAAAATTCTATCATCGTTAAATAAACCTGAAATGAAACGATTATGAAAATGAAAATGTCTATTAAGAAGAACATTTATATCAAGTATCATATGTCAAATATAAGTTTCCTACTCGATTACAATTAGTAATGAAAATCAAATAAAACATGTAATGTTGATCGGAATCGCATCACTATTTTATCGCACGTGCCATCGAAGCATTTTACTTGTCATCTTACTCACAGCGGAGGTTTTATGCCTTTCGAATAGGAAACGTCTTCGTTTTACGAATATTGTTTCTCGCATAGCTAAGCTGTGTGGAGAACATTGTATGAACTGAAAAATAGTCCTAAGGGTGTATTTACCATGATGGAAATGAAAGAAAAGTTAATACCGACATTCTTTTGAACACAAATGTAATCTCAGTAATGACTATTATGTAAAACAATATAACTTTGCCTATACTTTAATATCCTCCTGAAATTCACTGGCACTTAAAAACTTCTTGGAAAATGCTTATAATTTAATTTATTATTTAGAAACTTGGAGAAAAAGTACATGGGAACGTGTTATACGCTACAATGTGCTTGTTACATAAATATTTTCACAACCAACAAAAACAGTTCAAAGGCTTGACTTTGAAAAAAACAAACCAAGATTATCTCATCTCATGAATGTATTCGAAGAAATATCCTGCAGAACAAAAGGTACTTTAACACAGAAGATATAAAGTGGAAAATCGTTTGCGAAGCCCTAATAGGAATCAGATGTCAAAAGACTAAGTTCGGATCACGACAAAAGGAATTTAATGAGGGCCACACCCATTATTTCAGACCTCATTTAGACTTGAGTTTAAGCTTTTGGGTTGTATTAGACGACTATTAGCGAAATGTATTCGGAATTTTACACAACATCTTATTACGTCAACATTAAAAACTAACAATTAAAATTAATTACTTAGAGTTACGAAATGTTAGAAGAAGTCTTGTCCTAAGTTAAAAGCTATGTCTTCAGATAAACAATGAGTTTAAGTCTTCTTGAATGGATACACATTCTACATACTATCTCAAAATTCATAATTACATATATAATCGTACCTAAGTTCAACCGAGATGTATTGTATTACTCCCACATTTTACCACCCAGATTGAGGTTCCACGTAAAATTGAGCTGAGCGTCTCGTCACGTCTACCAAGCATACAGAAATGAGAAGTTCGACGATATACAGGGTACGCATTTACGTTCAAACAATTACTTGCTTCGCACACATATGTTTGGCGCTTGATAGTAACCGTAGTGAGATTGCCAGTGCCACAGCGCTATCGCTATGGTCAGCGATAAGTAACCGCAAATCTTACAACAAACCAACGATGTGACCGCATAGCTCTGCATGCCCCTATAACAAGGCAAACGACGTATCTCTAGACTATTGAAGAAACGACTGAAGGTTTAAGCAAAATAAACATGGTTAATTTTATGTCTTGCTTAAAAACAAGCTACGTTTTCCTGCACTAGGGATATGGCCATCAGTAATCAAACGTGAGCGCAAACTTATGCCATAGGACCTACAAAGTGATCAAAAATCAAAGATCAAATATGTGTTTATGTTAATTTCTAATTTATTGATACTACATAATATAGCAAAGAAGCGTACATTCTGACTACTAACAAACCTATGATCGCTTGTAATATCAGAGGAATCTATGTTATCTACTGTAGGGCCAGCAATTAAAGATGGATGAAAGGAAAAGAATGGGTGACAGGTATGTGAATCTCCGGAACTCTTAGTCACCAGACGAAACGGTTTTCTGTAAGGAAGTATTTTTCTGAGAAAACAGGCTCATTCGTTTATTGTTGTTTTTTTTCTCAATTAATAATTGGCCTATGCAATAATTGGAGGATCTGCCACTCTAAACGTATATTTATGTTCAAAATACCAAAAGTTCTATCTTCAACATGCACAAAAGTCTTTGTTTTAAATAATTGAACCACTAACTAAAGCAAACGATGACGTAACACTAAAATTGGATTTAGTTTCATCCGCAAATATCTGCACCCCACAAAAGCTAGGAAAGTGGATTGGTGACAGTAAAATTTTACTATTGCACAAGAGGATGCTGCTGCATTTGAAGTCCGGATATCCCTTCATCCTTTTAAAGCATTCAGCCCTACCCCATAATATTCTATTCCAATGGGCTATAAGATTTTATTAATGCATAGAAGGATGCCGGTGTCCATCATCCCTACATAATACCTCAAATACCCCTTTGTAGATGGAAATAATTTTAAGGCGCGTATTTAAACGTTATCAAAATTATAACTTTCTAAAATATGGGCAAAAGGTAGAAAGCTGGTTGTTATTTCATTATGATCTGCATGTGGGTGGGTAAAATCCGATATTAGGAAATTACTCTAGTGTACAGATTCAATTTACCTCGTGTTTATTTCCTAACTGTAAACAAGATTTTTAGAACACCTAAATAAAGTAAGCTTTCAGCAGCCGATTCACTCTGGTTCTCTATAGGATTAACTGATATCCCTGGTGTACCAAGTGGTTATATTGTAGGGACGCTACAATAACCGTTTGCTACTTTTAAACAGGTTATAAATATAATTGCCATTAGACAATTAACAAGGCAAAATATTGCTAATACTACTCAAAATAACATGGTGCTGTTTTACTATATATCTATTACATTTTCTGTAAGGAAATAAACATTTGCATTTATATCTTCACCTAGAAGTTTTCTGTAGTTAGTCCATAAACAAAGTATCTTACTAGTTTGTATGTAAAACTTATAAGCCACCACGTTGTGTTTTATTAAATCTTAACCAAGATCTCCGCTCCAATACGGGCTACGTAGCTAATAGGGAGGTACCGCCCTGATAGGGGCAATACCACAATTATATAATATTAGTAGTATTTAATAAAATCACAATATATAAGTTTGCCAGCAAAACATAGGTGACTCCTTATTAACACTTATTGTGAAAAATGGGCTATACGCTTTTATACAAGAAAATATTTGGCACGCGATCAATTTCATACACAAAACATGTTAAGTTTGACACGAGGCTGTAAAAGACATTATTTATCAAACAGCCTGACAAATTCCTACCATGCCTTAATGGATATGCAAATTCTTCAGATCCGCACAATATCGTACCGTTAAACTAATAAGATAAAAAGGCCTTGCCTTTACCTGCTTTTAAGGTAATTGAGTTCTGATAAATGTGTATACATATCAAAGGAAACATTAAGGTAAATAACGAAAATGAAATTATTTTGGTATCTATTTGTAATCACTTAGGGATAAGCTACTGGATAATTGAAGATAACAAACGTCTTAGTAAGAACATTATAGTATCTTTTGAATTGTCTTTTAATGATTGTGTATGGTTGTTTTCACTTCTACAATATAATTTTCTTATCTTCTTTTGTCAATCAGCGCTTGTATTTTAACTGTACAGATAGCGGATCAGTCGTTTTGTATCACCACTGTGCTGAAAGAAATGTTACAGTTTAATCAGTTTAATCTTTCTGATATGAGATTTTCTTTTTGCGTCCTTCTTATCAATGTTTGTAATCTCTTGCCCAAAGCTTTCATGAAATAATAATTTGAAGGATAGGCTGTCATTTTATGAATAAAAATATTTAACTATTTTTAATATAAGTTTCCCGAATAAATCTCAAATGTTTCCCTTACGTCTTGAAGCTAGTCTGGGACGATTTAAGTAGTTCGTTGTGGTATAGTAGCTATCAATCTCTATCATAAGGTGACGTTATCGAAAGTTCGAGAAAAATATAGCTCCTCATCGATCGTCACGTTAAAACCGATTAAAGGAAATAGCAATTAAACAAACTCATTGACCCTCCTCACACCGACAAGAGACCCGTACCCAGTAGTGGGACTGTTTAATACACGTCTAATATTATTTATTACTTTAATAATAATTTGAATTGAACTAAACGGTTGTGTATGTATGTGATGTTTGAATTATTTATAATTAGATATAGAAATATATATGGTTGTATAATTATTCCACTAATATTACTATAACGATCGAATTATGTACTTGGAATCGTTAATATATTTTATTTACTCGTAGTTTGCTTATTTATAAGTTTTTTTATAGTATAAAGATTTGAAATATAAATTATTTCAACATGGCTTCTACACCTGTGTTTCACTCAACTCCTTAAAATCATCTGAGTATAACAAATTCGCATCTATTATGCTGCTGGGATTTTTTCCACCTGAGTCCTTTAAATAATATTTGTCTATTATATCGCTTGTACTCCTTGGTCCTATTCAACAATTTCAATTTATTATATAACTCAATTTGTTATACCACCTGGGTCTACCAATTAGGATCTATTATGGAGCCATGGAGCCTTGGCGCCCTTACTTACAAACTAGCATTTTCTTTTTCATTTTATTTATGAAACTTTTATTGTCTTGTTTCAGGTGTCGACGATACGCACAAGTTCTTAGGAAATGAAACACATACGGATTACTTCAGATTATTACTCCGAGACGGAAATTATCTTCTAGTTGGTGGCAGGTGAGTATTTTCGCATTATTATACCCACAAATATTAAAGGCACAAACTTTTACTGAACAAGTATTATAAATTCAAATTATGAATGCGAAGAACGCTAGCCATTAAAATGCAGAATCGTCACAACCTAAAATATTACCATCGTTGTTGGGTTGTTGATTTTTCCGTTTGTAGGATTTCCAAAAGTTCCACAGTTGGCCGAACTTACGAAAATAATGAAAGCATAATTCAACCAAATCGCCCTAATATTACATTATGAGGCACAAAAATAACGGTATCGATGCGATCGTCCTCGATATGAAACACGTGTCAAAAACATAAATACTCCTGTTCTAACTTATTCGCGTAGTAACACCTATTTCGTTTTAAAGACTCCAAGTTATACATTCAAATGAGATACTTAGTTATTTGTTTTTCCCAACTCCACTCCAATTCGTTGCAAAGTTGGGGTACCCTTAACCGCAGCGACTGAAGCGGTAAGAACGTGCTGTATCTACCCGCAACCGCAGAGAGCTAACTCAGATGCACCTCTGGCTGTCCCTCTTACGCCCTCGACGATGCAGATAGCGCTGTCTCGTTTGCATTTATAAAGATTTTTGGCTTGTGTTTGGATGGAGGCAAGACGACTTAAAAACACCCCACGCGCCCGCCGGCCTACAGTCGCCATTTTATTACGATTTTGTGAGGAGGGACTGTCGATAAGCTATCTAAAATTAAAATTCCCAATATTCAAACATGATATTTAAGCTTTTAATATCCGATTTAAACTGCCGCGGATAGACTGCTGCATAAAATCTGAACTTATCTCGAATCTATGCTTACCTGCTAGGTAATTGCAATTAAACATTATAATAAAATGAACAATGTCAGGTATGACATACACAAAACAAAATGTGGAAGCTGTTCAATATTTTATTCAATTTATACAAAGTGGAACTATGTTATATAGGTACCTACCTGCTTGATTTTTGTCAATGGTTCAATTTTCTTTAAGGATTCCTAAGATGCCTTTAAAAAATTGGCTAATGTCTATTGGCTACACAAACTAATACCGTAAGCTTGTTGCCACATTAACTGTGCAAAAACATGTATACTCGTAAATAAGTTGAAACCACTACAAACTATACATGTTTTATATTCAAAACTAGTTTATCGACATATCATTTTTCCGCCATTAGCATCACTACGCTGAAGCAGGCGACACATCTGCCCGCCATGGCCGTGCTGTTTATATTCCACCGAATATAATTCTTTGTTTTTATGTAAATACTGCTCGCGTGGCTCCGTGCCTCCTTGCCTATGCTACAAACCCTTTTGTTAAATAAATAACAACAATTGCTTGTAATTTTCTTCGGTAATCAGAAGCAGGCTTACATAAGAACAAAATGATTATACAGAGTTAAGTTTATATCATTAATTGTTAAATGTTTTATATATATACTAGTCGTTTTCCCGCGGTTTCACCCGCGTAAGTCCCGTTCCCGTGTGAATATCGGGTTTCACCCCTTTCACCCCCTTAAGGTTGGAATTTCCAAAAATCCTCTCTTAGTGCTCCCCTACACTCTCCAAGGAACATACATGCCAAATTTCAGATTCTTGCGTTCAGTAGTTTCGGCTGTGCGTTGTTTGTCAGTCACTCAGTAACGGAAGAGTTTTATATATATAGAATATTAGGTAATCTTAGTATTTTGTTGCCTATCATGTTAATAAAAAGGTTTAAAAGGGGATAAGTCACCGTAGCAAAGTTTTGTAGTCCGAAGCTTCCTCCAATACAAATGCCTCATATATTTAATTGACCTAACTTGAGTATTAAGGCGTATTTTCGCCCACTATAGACAACTGAACAAAGCAAAATAACAACAAGTTCCCTGTCACATCAAACTTTGCAGGAACAGCCAGTGATCAGGTTAAAGATTAAAATCCGTTTGCCAATGGTAGGGGTGATCTAAGATTATGATATAAAACAAATGTCTGGCCCTGGCTCCAGAATAAGTCTATAAAAACAGTAGATATGTAGCAAATTGGACAATATTTTCACAACGAACGACGACTCTGTCCGTATAATTTGAAATATTCATCCGTTCCAGCAAAGTTTGCATTTCTTTCCAAATCAGATTTACATGACAATGGTCACGTCGTCGCCCGATGAAATTCTCATTGCAAGAACTTGGTTGTGAGGGATTTATTAAAGGGAGCAAAAAGGTTTGTAATAAAACCGATGTCGACTAGACGATTCAGTGACGAACTGTAGAATAAGTGAAGATCACTATTGTTTACATATACCATTGACAGCGGCAAAAGTCAATCATAAAGTTACCGATGCGATAACAATCGATGGCTGTCAATGATTCTATATTTGAATCAGCAGCCAATGTGGCCAGTGACATAATTTCTATATCTTGTTGCATATTGAATTCTAAATAATAATAATAGACACAATATATAAAATGTATTGTTAAAAACAAAAAATCTATGCTAAGCGCAAGTAATGCTACTGCCGATGCCCTTGCAAGTTTAAGGGCTTAAAGGCTAATTCTTGGTTAAGCCATTTTTATATGCCCGGACTAAGGCGATAGCAAATGATAAATAAATAATATAATCATTACCTCAACATGTTAAATTTGTTTTTGTAGTCATAACTGAATGAAACAACATAATTTGTTTAGTCTAGTCTGTTTGTTAAGTACTAATTATATTATAAAGTCAAATGTTGTTATAGCTAAGGTTCAGAACTCATTATACGACAGACATTGATTTAAATAAGTTATACTAAAATCATGTTCGAACTTGAGCCATTTGTCTTGAGATGTAAATTTTAATAGACATATATATTACATTACATAAAGGAATACCATTAATATTATTCTACTCCAAACTTTGTTGGAACTGGATCTAAATGTATGTCACTTAAAATATGTTAATAAGGAATTTACATCAATTAATTGAAACTATTTCAAGTTTCAATTAATTGATATAAACTCCTTAGATTAAACACATATTCTTCTATTAATAATAATAATATTCTATCACATACACACAACACCATCTAGCCCAAACTAAGCAGAGCTTGTACTATGGGTACTAGACAATGGATAAACATACATATATACTTTTTTTTTGTAAGTACATACATATTATATATAGAAACACCCAGACCAAGACAAACATCTATGTTCATGCACACAAATGTTTGACTTGTGCGGGAATCGAACCCGCGACCTCAGGCGTGGCAGTCGGTTACACTTACCAATACGCCATCGAGTCGTCGTCGTATTCAAGTACCTATAGCAGAAAATATTATAATTTTTGCATAATTATAATAAAATGTTATTGTTTCAATATAGCCTAAATAAGAGAAAACGTATTAGAATCACACATAATTTGAAACATTAAATGGACTTTTTGAATCAGAAGGATATTAGTATGCACACTTTATTCCTCATTTAGATCAAACGTATAAGTATGCCTCGTGCTGTCTCTACTTTGACTGTACTCCTATTATGTATCTTTCTATTACGTTAAACTAGCACCTTGACATTATAAAAAATATTTTAGCTGTTTTTGGTACTGCTAAGAATTTTCTGAAGGAAATTCAATAGAATGTTTCAATGTTGGCGTCAAGCATCGCTTGCGCTAATGCATGTACCACATGGGCCGCAAAGCACGAAACCATATGGACCTGAAGGCAGCCAAGGCCTACGAAAAACAAGATTTGAATTTTCTCATACTCGCTCGTAATTTCCATTAAATATCAAACGTATACCCAAAAAAGAACGTGCACGCACTTCGGTTTCGTAAACATGCACGGTTTTTATATCTCCACCCACCACCGATTTAATCTTCATCGGCTTAATGAAATTCAAATACTACATATGATAATATGCGCAAAACCTTATACTCTTTTGTATAACAACAGTCGTTTGGCTGGGGCCCTTACATTCGCGGTTGTATAGCGTTTAAGATAAGAACGATATGGGTAAAAAGCTTAGTAATTTATTTTCGCATAAACGATTAGAGAAATGAATATTCGTCGGTCCCAAGCCAGGCAGTGTCTTTAACGTAAGAACGTATAATTAATTGCCTGACTTTAATTTTCCATTCAATATGAGGACATAGTAGGCTGGGTACTGCAATGACACTAGATAAGAATAAAGAAAGCAGACAAGGTATCCAACCCGAAGATAAATGCTAAAATAATGTTCAACAAAGAGGAAACTTTAAATTATATTCGATACTAACACGTTCATTCAATGCTAGCGGGAGCCAAGCATAGAGGTCTCCAAACTCGATTTAATAAAACATTACTTGACCTTCTATCAAAGAATGCTCAACAGATAGTGAAGATTAAACGTTTTACTGTAAAAAGCTACAGGCTGGCCTGTTACGTGGTACATAAACTATGCTGACTATCTTCACTGCTATGGACGACTCATTTAAAATCCACCTCTGCCATCAATGTCACAATTTAAATATCTTATAAAAGTTGTGAACATTAAATCATTCGTCTAGCTAGTCCATGAAAGTATAATTTTTTTGACGTCATACTCATCAAGACAACCCTGAAATATAATTATAATAACAATAGAAATTGTTAATTACACGATAGCTATGACTAAGTAAAAAGATCGGCCATTATAATAGAAAAAACTGTAGGTTGTTTTGTCTAGATTGCTTAGGCTATTTTAGGCACCGCCAGTCGACAATTTACGATATCGCTGGATTCTTGCGCAAGCTCATCAATGGGTAGCATTTTTACTTCTTTTAGAGATAAAGTTAAATTCAAACGTCACCGTTATAAATTAATCAAAAAGATAGAGAAGAAGCGAAAGACACTGTTTTCAAAACAATTTCTTTTTTATAACGTTTCAATTTGAAGTGGATATATCGAACTGTAACCACATTATAAGCTTATAAAGTTAATTAATGAAACTAGATTCCAGATGTTCTAAGATAATGCACAAAATGTAAATTATTATTTAAGAACCCCAGCCTTAACACTCATTACATGGCATAGACTTAAACATATAACCTAAGTTGAAGTAGAAATGTACTGTACAAACCAGGCGGACACATTCAGCAGAAAAGGCGTTCAAAGATATGCTTAATAGACAATACTGACGACACCAGAGGTCGCGAAATATCTGGCAAAGAGGTCGGTTGAAGAAGCTTGCTACAGGCTGGTACTAATAATTCCGTTAAAGCTAACGAAGAAGACATACAATCTTATCACAGAAAGATTCGGCCCATTCGTCTTTTCATTTATTCTTCTAAATTCGAAAAAGCCATTGTGTAATTGACACTATTACTCGTACGTCGCGTTGCAGGCATGCATCGCTTCAGACCCCGCTCGGCGCTCGTTTCACACCCCTACCCTTAATTTTATAAGGCCGCTTACCATGCGGAAACCTTATTCGGCGCGCGTCCCATGTAATGGTATTCCGCCGTAGTGTGATCCTCTTTTGTGTGGCCTTTTAACGAAATTAACGTTGTTTCGACTGGCCCCGTACGTACACGATGTTATCAAAGCACCACAGCGTTTACATAAAATAAACCCGTTCAGTTTCCTGCCAATCCCAAGATTGTACGTCGATTTTTATAATGTGGGTCGGGCACGCAGATTCAATTTCATTGAGAATACCGTTCAATTAGTTTTATATTTTATTACTTTTTAAAGCAAATATGGATTACACTTGTAGTGCTTAAAGGGTTACGCAACGTAACCGTTTAAGTTCGACATCACAACGGTCGAGCCTATTGTTGTCTACCGCGGGTAAGTATACTCTCAAAACAGACTGGCAAAAATCCAATAATACTTTGTTCAAACCCGGAATAAACCCCGTCACCATTACCCCTACGTAAAGTATTTTGACTGATTTTAAGGTTCATTGATTGCCTTGCTTAATACACAACACAAGATATAAAGGTACCATACTCAATGAGTAAAACTGTTTTATTATTGTACCAGGTACTATTATGGCAACATGTATTTGGATAAGATTAGATTTTATATAATCCTTAAGTAAAAGTGTGAGTAAACTTATTTCAATAATTTGTTTACTGTTACAACTGGAACATTTATGATCATTGATAATGTTCGAATCAAAATATGCAAAAGTGCAAATATCTCTAGAGCTAAATAGTATAAGGGCATTATAAAGTTTTGTAGAAATTATATTTATAGACATTTTAATAATTTTGGTAGGATTTTTTACGCTAACTTAATACTTGTAAGTTATATGTGAATACACAAAAGTGTACTTTTTACTCGTCCACTAGACTACAAACAAACAAATTTTTATTATATTTATCAACTCTTTTGCCACTATCTTTGTTGCACACATGTTTGTGTAAGTCGACGCATAATGGGTCTAATCGAGTTTTCTCTAGCATATTATAAAACGAGCAAAGTGAGAGTAAAAGCGACAAAGCGAGTTTTCTCTGACATATTACACAGTCTATAACCATTGCTCTGTAAAAATGATTCAGCGTCTATATTTCATGCTCATGAGCTATCATAGTACCTAGTCCACAATAGACCAAGTTTCCTTCAAGCTTATTAAACTCGCCAGCTGAAGTGCATTCTAGTATCTTAACTGCACACATGATAATGTACATTGCTGTGTCATTAGATAAGCGAGTTTCTCTGGTACATTATGTGCAGAACTATTGGCTGAATGTAGAAATATATTCCGATAATTATCAGTTACCTTTTGTATACTACCACAGTAATTTACAATAAACTATTCTTCTATCTAATTACATTCTTTAGGTTTATACGTGCCACCATCATTGCCACTCACAAATACTTGTCAAAGTGTATGTGCGTTGTTCCGTTTTTTAGGCAACGTTAATCGTGGATGAAAATTCTAAAAACCCAGTCGATATGAGAACTAGTTCTAGACAAATATTTATTCATATTTTTACTACCAAGGTAGTACAAATAGTTGCATGAAGATATGATTAGGCCATGGTCATAGGACATAACAAGACTGCTGACTGCTGGCAGCCAGCCAGCACAAGAACCCAACACAAGATTGCTTAGCTGCGATTTCCTGTAACGCGAAGTAGCTTCTTAAGTCGGCCAGTCCTAATTTGAACAGAATCCCAGGTTCAAACGGATTTTTTTTTATACCCTGCCTATCATAAGGCATATTATAAAAGTCCCCTACGGCAAACTATCACAGTAGTCGACAACACACCCTTTTTCTTACGACATGATTAAATTCAACAGTTAAGTTGGTTCCACCATCTTCATTACAGGCATGTTTGTGTAAGTGTACGTACGGTGTGTCGTTACGTAAGCGGGTTTTCTCTGGCACATTATACGGGGGACTGTTAGCTTGGCTCGCAAACAGCGGCAAATGGCCACTTGTAAGCTTATCACACGCACACCCACTTTTACATAATGGCCATCAAAATGATACTTGCTGATTTCGTTTTTACGTCGACACCTAAAAGCATAAAGTACGTATATTATGTTTTTACTGTATGGTTGGTATCTAGCGTGTATTTCGAGATAGTTTATCCTAACGTAGTTAAAACTTTTTAGAGATACATCAATCGACAAAAAATATAGGGTCATGTACCTCGCGAGACCCCTTTGGCCAGCAGTGTAAAGATGAGCGAATATCTAAATGCAGAAAGTGAAGTTTTGCATATGATACTCACGTTATTGGAATTTTCTTGAACCGTTTTCTTTCGTGTATATTGTCTATTGAGTACAATAAATAGTATTGCCCCATTATAAGGGACCTAAAAATGGCTGTTGAAATATAAGGGTATTCAGACATATACTGGTACCTATACTTTTCATATTGGCAATTTTCATGGTTGTCAAGCCGCGGGAAGTGACTTTAGAGACCACGTAATATTACTCTAATGATCAGTACAACTTAAAAACTGTCACTAAATGGTTAAGGAAGCGTATTTGACAACCACTGACAATCAGTCTCAAATGCAAATTCATGATTTATAATCTAGAAATTTGCCCATAGCTAATTAGGGGCCACGTAGCAAGATGAGCCTATTGATAATTGGCTCAGCTTTTTACGTGGGCTCTAAATGTAGCTGAGTAAACGTGCCAATTACGTTACGTTAAGAACTTTATAACAACCAAAGACCATCATATCACACTCTAAAATATTTTCTTTTATTTAGAGCAGGTAAATAGAACTGCGTCTTCGTTCTATCTGCTTTTTTAAATCAAAATCTGTTTTACAGATTTTATCTGTAGCTAAAATATATTGTGTGATCCTACCGTGAAAATAAAACATTAATTTTTCCTAGTCGATTGCGGCTTGTCCTAACAGTATTCATGTAGTCAACCCTTTGCCACTGCATAATAAACCTCACGCAGTCAATTTTCACGTACCATTTTTACATCGCGTAATAACATCGGAGCTGGTATGAAAGCCTGAATAAATAAATCTGCTCCTAATTAATCATATTCATACGGGCCCCAGTTGGAAAATCAATTTTGAATATGAAAACATTTGACGAACAAAAAACGGGTAACTTCATGTTTTTAAACGTATCTTTATCAAAAAGTTTGTCTTGTTTTTGCAAACTTTCAATTTATGTACCCGTTTTAGTTAGATACTCTTCGTAGGCAGTCAGCCTTTGCGAAAAGTAATTAAATAGAATAATAGAATTTCACGTATTGCTATCATACAAAACAGAATATTTTTATATTGTTTTCAATATATTCTTGGCTCTATTACAAGTAGACTATTTTATAAAAACGCGTCGACAACAAGATATTGTAAGCTTCTTTGATAATAAAATGAAAGTTCCTTATTATAAATATCTACCTACGTATTATATCTTAAAAACGTGTAACAATCTACTTCCGTGAAATTCCATCATAAAAATGATTTCTAACTGCCGTAAGTTAAAAAGTAGGTAAGTAAGATAGCGCACCGCGCGCCGCTGCGCATTCACCGGGTAATTTCCAGTCGCCTTTTACGAGCCCCTCGGGTAGACCAGGCGCGGTTCTATTTTAGCCAAAACCACACGACCAAATTATACAAAATTCTCCTGATGATTAAACATTAACAATTCCCGAATAATAAAATACGACAGTTAAAACATCCTATTATCAGAAGTACCTAAAAATAAAACGGCAAACAAGAGAGCGTTCGTGGCAAAAAAGGAATTAAGGTAATCATCGCATCAATCACTGGGCCGCTAGATGCTGAAGTGGGCCCCGGGGAGCGAGCCCGCAGCTCGCACTGATTGTCACGCATTTATTTGACCTTCGTGTCTGACTTCTGATGAACGGATCATTCCACAGATTCAAACTGCGAATATGTTTTACTTTGACATTAAAACGCTATTTTAGTGTACCATAATTAATCAACCGTCAAAAGTCATAAAGAGAACAGATTAATTTTAAAATCTCATTTAAAGTATCTGCGTTATCTGATGAATATAACATTAAACGGATTTTACACTAAGCAACGGCCAAGCTTGAAAAATATCTATGAAATGATTGGTCGGTTCGGAACTATCATACTTGTTACCTACAATCGTGTCATTATATTCTAATAGTGAATTGGTTGTAAAGTATAGAGCGCATGAACTAGATACGGACCCTCCTTACTTATTAGCGTTCATTGAGGAAATTGAAGGCTTACGGTACTCAATAGTGTAACAACTTGTCGCTTTATTATAAAGCTCTTGACTGTTCTGGTCCCTACCTCAGTATATAGTGTCTTATCTATGGTCCCTACTTTAAATAGAATAGATGCGGCTATATTTTATTCATAAAAGAAATTTTTATATATTTTTCAGACAGTTTCATACGATGTAAGAAGGTTGGACAGCTCAAAATACCTAGTATTGTTAGACTTTCGTGATTTGTACACATCTATACTATAATATTATAAAGCTGAACAGTTTATTTGTTTGGTTGAACGCGCTAATCTCAGGAACGACTGGTTCAAATTGAAAATTATTTTATTGTTAGATAGCTTATTTATCGTGGAAAGTGATAGGCTATACAACATCACGCTACGACCCACGGGGGCGGCACAGTAATCATAAACGCGGGTGAAACCGCGGGCATGTCTAGTACTTAATAAAACTGAATATTGACTGAGTCAACCCATGACTACGATCGATGCAAATAGGGCTATACATTTATTACCTTTAAATACTTAATCGCGATTAAAACCCGTTATCTAATACTAGCTGTGCCCGCCTATAACCTTTCTTGATAAATAGGCTATCCAACACTTTCTGGTACTTTCAACTACTGGTTCGAATTTTCCAATTCGAACCAGTTGTTCCTGAGATTAGTGCGTTCAACCAAACAAACAAACAAACTCTTCAGCTTTATAATATTAGTAGATATAGATTATATTAAGTATCTAGTATTTCGTTTAGATTCACGTTTTAATTTAGGAAAATACGGCGTTGCCTAAAACTTTTCTCATAAAAGCGAAAAATTGATTTCATAAAAGCAGTATGCATGAAATATACTGCCTCTACATGTTATATAAATTAGTATCTATTGTATAAACAATGTTGCTCCCAACTGGGACTGAGGGTGCACCTTTCAATTAGAATTAGCGAAATGAAAGGGCGTATGGTAACTCGTAGTTAGTACACAAAATAACATAAGTCAATAGCATTCCCTGTTCTCTGCCATTTCTACGCGTAAGGGGAAATTAGGAAGGTAATGTATGCAGCGCTTGGGCTGAACATTTGGTACATGAGCTTGGCGTACCGTGACACACTGTATTTACATATCGCGAGTATAATGTCTAAAGAAAATGACCTTTCGACTAGACTTTTCAAAGACGATAGCATTAAACAAACCATTTTCTTTGAGAGTTCCATTTGAGAGTTCTCATTGAAAAGACTACATACCACATAGTAGCGTCATATAGAGTTCGCATGCCTAATAAAAAAATATTTTAGCGAATATACTGAAATGTTTATATAGCAATAGCAATATACTGTCAGGCGAAGGCCAACAATTCTGAGCCAAGATTAATAATTTCTGCATTTCACTAAAAAATAATCGACTATTGAGAAATTCTCTTCACTATTATTCGCGTAAAGACAAGTAAAGCAGTGCTCATATGTTAAACCCAATAACAACGCCCGCTCCACGCTCCGTCAAGCTCAATTCCCTCAAACACTTAGGAATAATAAAACCGTAGAATCATTGACGAAAGTTTCATACTTCACTTCAGATTGTTATTGTAATAATTGTTAATTTATGCTTAATAAAATTGAAATTAGGCACGATATTAATATAGCAAAAGGGGTAAGAAATAAGTTACCCCACTGTATTTGCAATGAGCCTGAATCCCTGCTTTCCCCTGTACGAAGTAAATCGTATAATATTAATATGCATCATGGTGTTATCGACACGCCATACTATAAAATTTTGCATTGTCGAACAACAGCGGGAGAATATTGGGGCAATCTGGACATAATACACTGAAATTAAAGTCTATATACGATTTGGATGACTCTTTTCCATTATTTTATTAATTGGTATTGTATTTTACCAGCATTAACGTGTACAGGCCCAAAAACAGTCATCATCCTCTTGCCCTGGTCCCAATTTATTTGGGGTCAGCGCAGTATGTCCTTCGCTTCCATACTTCTCTGTCACCCGTCATCTGATCATTTACCCCTTTCCCTTTCATATCCATCCTCACACATTCCATCCATCTTTTCCTTGGCCTTCCTCTCCCTTTTTGATTCTCTACCATCATATTCATCATTTGCTTACCTACATACGTATCATCTCTTCGCATAACATGTCGATACCAAGCCAAACGATTTCCTTTCACCTTCTCGTCTATGAGCACTACTTTCAGTCTACCTCTTACGTATTCATTCCTAATTCTGTCCATTCTCGTTACTCCACACATCCATCGTACAGGCCCAAAAACAGTAAAGGTAAAAATACTTGGAAGCTATTTGGCAACTGATATAGTCAATAATACAATATTACAAGCAAGCAGCAACTCTGTCTTACACTTCATTGGAATAAAGCGAGATGCAATAAACTCTAGAGAACATACAATAAATTAGCAAAATCAATAAGCAAACTTCTCGCACAAGAAGTGTTTTATACAAAGGCGGGTAAATAAAACGAAGCTTATTATTACTGCCATACGTTCTCCCCGGCGTTCTTTTGATTAAACAATACAGGAGTTAAGGGCAATTTGAGGCGGTCCCGGGAAACTTGCCAGAGAACCTATTTGTTGTGGCCTAAACAAATAAAGTAGTTTGGGGGAAAACAGATCAGTTAACTTGTTAAGTGTGTAAGGACGGCACCTTCGTGTGGCTGGATTTGTTACAAATTGCCCAAGCCACTGTTTACTTCGAGAAACGTCTTCTACTTACTTCTACAAATTCCGTTTCGCTCTAGAATGATCTGTTAATTATATACTTAAAATACAAATGTTTATGAAAAATTGAACTGTGCAACCCAACAAAAACTTTTACTTATAGGTAATATTACAAAGGTTCTACTTATAACACACATTAAAAAAAAATATATGACAATACTACCGGTACCGTCACATGATAATTGCCTTCATACAGAAATATTCAGCCTCATAAATTAGCTATCATAAATTTATTTATTTACAAGTCCATTCAGTCTAGCCAATATCTTAAAGCCTAAATCAAAATATACACAAACAGACTGGTTCTCTAGGTATTGCAAACTTGCTATGATTATTCTGAATAACTAAGCGAGATAATGAAAGAGTGGTTTCGTAGACGTTCTGCCGCGAACCACTTAGGGATTACGCAATTAAAAGTTATCCAAACCTTTAAGACAAACATTGATAATAATCGTACTGATTTCTTGAAGGAAAAGGATTACTTAACTTTTTGTTTGATTATAAATTAATTGGATTAGGTGATAATGACCATTCACCTTTTCTAATACCTAAGTAAAGCCGAACGACTTAGCTGAGATATTTTTATTGCTCAAAGACATCCAGAAACCTAATTCTAGTATAGAATCTACTTAAGTAAATGAAAGAAAAATTATTTAATATCATTAAAATACCTATAATCAATGTTTCTGTGTCTTTTGTCACTAACTTTCCAGCTCCACCAGTCAGCTTGAAGATACCAAATTATAAATGTTACGATACGACCGCAAAGCAGAATGAAATTCAGCCCTTATCTGTATGTGAAAACACAGACATTAAAATACAAGCTAATAAGCGCGATAATTAGGTAATACCAAAAATAAATAGCAACAACGCAAAAGTATTAAATCATTCAGCCTCTAACTAAATTCACTTATAATTTGAAAATCGAATCATTGGAGCCGGGCGTTACTTGAACGAAATTAGGGAATATCATTCTCACCTCGAACGTTCGGTAATCCGGTAAGTGATTGACATGTTTACCGTTAAATATTTAGCGCTACCCGCCATTCGAAGCGGCGAACGGAGATAATAGTCAGCTTAACAGATATGATTTTATAATCACGTTATTGAGTTGCTCTTGATTTTCTCTTTAACGATTATATGTATTATACTCATCTTTTGTTATATTTAATAGCAAAGATGTTTATAATTCCAATTTATATATTTTTTAATATATTTTTTGTGTTGAATTCTAACTAAATATTAATTAAATTATCTTTATAATTTATTCGCAAGATAAGCTGTGCTGAATAGACAACAAGAATAAACAAAAATAACTTAAAGTAACCAAATAATAGACAACTTATTGTGACAATATTTGGAAGGATAACATAATAAGTAAATATTATAATAACCCTTCCGCACAAAAATGACAATTATCATTTCGTGTATTCCAGTGAAAGATGAAAGCAACCCTTCCCATTTACACTTGCCATAAATCACTGTGGTGTCAGAACGAGACAACAATAGGCCAGGCGCGGTCGGCGTTTTGAGCGCTTTTAATTAAAATGTTAAGAATTTGTATTCTGCATGCGGGCGTTTGATACCCATCCTACAAAGAGCTTTCTCCTTTAACTAAAATCAAGGAACGAAAAGAAGTCCCAGAGCTCTCTCTTCGTTGGCCACACCGATGCTAAAAAGAACACCTTTGTGTAAAAAGGTAATAACTCACACAAATAATATGAAAGAAATATCGTTGCCAAAAATATATAACGTTTTTAATTCGTTTACATAAATAAACATTTTCATGTTGTATGTATCGGTTGTTTTATATTTGTACAGTTCGTTAGGTAAGCGACCGTTTTATATCTAATATGCCTATGTTTTTTTACCGATATCCAACGAAAAATGTAATATGACGACTCTGTTTGTTTAACATATTTATTTTAGGCTTTT
The DNA here is from genome assembly GCA_930367265.1 of Catocala fraxini. Lineage (NCBI taxonomy): Eukaryota > Metazoa > Arthropoda > Insecta > Lepidoptera > Erebidae > Catocala > Catocala fraxini. The sequence continues at coordinate 15,876,961 of OV884041.1, forward strand.
GTAACTGGAATACTAAGTTGACTCGTGCACAGAAAACATAAAAGGACATTTGTATTTGGATATTATGACAACCCATTTCATTGGTGAAGCTTTCAAACAATTTTCGGAACTCACAGACCGGACCGAGCATATCAATAAAAGTATTTTCTGCGAGTAATATGCAATCTATGTATTTCACAATAAGCGTAAGCCGAGTGGAGGCGAGACGTCATCGAACTCATGGATTCGATGAAATAAACGATGGATGTTGTTGAGAAACAATTGCAATAAATCTCGCGGCATGTGAAGCGCAATTTCTCGGCGGCCGGTGGCGCGGTGGCGGAACTTTCGCAATATTGACAGCTTCAACGCCAATGCTGACGCCTGCACGACGTTCTGCATCTAGAACAGGAGATTAAAAAATAAATATAAAAAATAATGCTGCTGCCTCATGTTTTCCTGGAATGTTTTAATATTTGTAAAATGAACACTAAAACTTGTAAGCTACCGTCCGCGTCGCTTTTAAGGTTTCATTGTCTACTTACTGATTTATAAAAGTAGCTACGATCTATACAACTCTTTTGAGATTTATTTTTTCTTTTTACTTAATTTTATTGTTTAATAGGGATTTAAGTACGCAGATGCGACTATGTCAATCCCATCGTGCTTACACAGATTCTCTCACTATATTTAATCTAATACTTACTTATCTATATATCTATATATAAAGCTGTACAATATTATTGCTGGGTCAGATATAGGATTAGCTAACACACCGTGAAAAACGCCTACATTTAATCGCGACAAATTTAGGTACTGCATGAGTGTTTGCCTTTTCTCACGGTACCGAACACACTCCTCTTACACATGTAGTACATCCTCTATTGTGCCACAGACCTCGCAGTTAGGATTATTTTAGAGGACTCTTTTGAGATAATTGGCGGCAAATTCGATCCAATTTTATATTCCTAAACCATGACTAACGATGTCAATTGATAGTGAATCATATCTCTCGTAACACGTTTCATCTAACACCAAAAGAAAACAAAACGAGGCTGTTTGGAGGAAAATCTGCACAATATTTCATCTCTATTATACAGAGATCGGCGGGCGGTGAAATGGCGCCACATGTATGTATGTCAGCCAATCCACGTGAGTGCCCATTTGACAGTCAAATGCTAATGACGACGAACTTGCGCGACTCGATTTAACTTTAGTGGTACTCAAATGATAAGCGCTTCAATTTTATACTGTACATACACCTTTTTTCATTTCAGTAAACCAAATTATGAAACGACAGCATCTTTTCTTTATGATTTGGAACGTTTTCTTCCAGTCTCATTTTAAAATTATATATTATAATTCGAATATATGAAGAGTAAGCAAAAGAAAAAGAAATGATATCGCCATCACACTTTATCTTTTTAATTTCGCGACACCCCGTTACTAAAACATTTCACATTCCGTTCTGCATAACAAATGCTGGCAAACACTCACCATTAGTGCGTATTTGTCTCGAATATAATTCCTTATGCGGACGCTCAGGTGATCTTGACATTTTTCATGATTCATTCAAAGTGTTTAAGCGAAAGATAGTGCGGAAAATGCTGTACTAGATCTTGATGACCGTTGCTTTTTTTTCTTCTATTTTTGTAGGTTATAATTATTTATTATTATTATATCTTGTTAAATTTGTGTTAAGTATATCTTATGTTTAAATTATATTATTTTTAATTCTGTACAGAAAATGTTGTGTACATCTTTAATAGATATACATATAAGTTTTTATTTTCAGCTTCTTATGTAAATCGATTTTGTATATGTATATTGTTAATGTACCTTAAAATAAATAAATAAATCTTTAAAATTTGAACATAATATCGGACATCACGAAACAGATATTATTTTTATTTCTATAAATAATATTGGTTAGTTGTTGCTTGTGCAGAGTCAATATATCGGGCACGTGCACCAATGTCCTATTGATATTGTTCTAAGCGGAACTCGTAAACTTTTCCAATATCGGGACCGTGTCGAGTGCATGCAAACAAATTGCATCTGTCGACGTCCCAATTCGTCGTTTCGCTATGAAATTTGGAATTTTTTGACATAGCACCTTTGAAAATTCACCGGCTAACTATCTTTATAAACTGCAAATAGTTCACTATTTTTATGTGTTCGCATGAACCCAATTATTTTTACCGTCGACATTCTATTACAATAAAATATAAACTTGTATATACAGTGTCATAAAATAGCCTACTATATATAAATATGTTTGTATAAAGAAACATAGCAAATTGTAACGTAAATTCTACAAGTTTAGGCAACAGCATAACAAATTGTTTGTGTAAAGTAACACTCCTCCCATTTAGCCGCTTCTAAGCCATGGAGATACGCTTTCCTCTCGATCTCCCCTCTTTAGCAACTAATTACAAAAATATCTCCACAAAATCTAGTAGGAAATAAACGGCACCTGTAGTTGGTCTGTGATAAAGAAGCGTTGTATCGAGGGGGATTTTTTGTGTACCCAGATAAAGTTAATTTGTAACACTATCTATAGTATCTATAATTTATTCGTGCGACGACAGTTGCCCTGTCTCCCCTATTTCCCCTCTGTATGTTGTGTACTCAGCCTAGTTAGAAGACATTTTATGGACCCCTAGTAATCCCCTGACATGGCTGTGACTCACATATCCTGCAGATTCTAGAAACGGGAAGAAAATAAATAAATATTGAAAATACTTGGAGGATTGAATTATTTCTTCGCCGTTTCTCTGGAAATGGTAAATAGAGGATGCGAAAATTGAATTGCTCTGTACGTATAATGTGATACTATGTTTGTATTCGTTGATCTTTTATTTACCACTACTTTTTAAAGCGTAATAATTCGCTCTTTCTGCAAAAACACAAACAACCCAACAAAATAGTAGTCTGGATACAATAATATAACTCAGTAACTACAATTTATTAATGTTATAAAATTTATATTATTTTATTCACTCCAATTAGTCACTATACTAAATGTGAATATGTCATTTCAATAAGATAAAGATTTATTTATTGCATAACTGTGTACAGTAATTGATCGTATTAATAAAACATATGTTTTCGGACCCAACAGTTTGTCCATATCGGACATGCAACATATAAGGACATAAGGCAACAAAACTTAACACTACGTATTATAAATACATTTCATATCATTACTATTGCTTTTCAAAAAACTCTTGAATGTTGTAAAATACTTTTTCAATTAACCACTTTTTTAACTTAATTTTAAATATATTTCCATTTAACTCCTTAATAACAGTTGGTAATTTGTTGAAGACACGAATAGCGGTGATATAAGTACTCTTATAGAACATCATATTATTTATCGTGTGAAGATGTATATTGTACTTATATCTACTACGGATATTGCTCCTTAAAGAAGATTTAAAATTAAATTTGATTAATATTTAGCTTGGATATAAATTAACAAGATAACTTTGAGCGAAATCTCAATGGAATGATATTTATAAATAAACTCGATACTTTAATTAAAATTGTTAATGTGGTGGCTGTGTAATCTATGTAATTAAAACTAACTTCTTCATTCAATTATGTTCTCTATTAAATTAATCATATAAAATTATTATCTTAAACCTTAATTTTGAAATTAATATTATAATGAAGTAACGGTGGCCCTACAGTTGTAACATCTATTGATCGAAAAGTTGTCGATTCTATTCCTTCCCAATATACTACCGACGTGAACTCACTTACAAAGTGTACAAGAATATAATAAAATTCTATCATATAATAATATTCTATCACATACACACAACACCAGCTAGCCCAAACTAAGCAGATGTTCTATGGGTACTAGACAATGGATAAACATATGTACATACAGTGGTGGACATATAATTAGAAACACTTGCAACGTATTCCACATTATACAAGGCACATTGGCGTAAAACTTTTGTTTTTGGAAATAAAACAACAAAATGCATAGAATACGTTCAACAACTTATAATTCATTAAAAAACTAATAAATATCCGAGTTTACAACTACCATTTAGATATTAAGTTACGTACAAACAGCTAAACGACATTTGCAGTACCATCCGTCATGGACAAGTAATTAGAAACAATAAAGAAATGAGGTAAAAATCAAAGTTATTAACGTGTTAACGTCATCAATTTCAAATTATTTATGTAAAATTATGTTTGGTGTACTAAATTTCTTAAAAATTAATATTTAGTTGCATAGCATTTGTTATTAATGACGGCTCTGCAACGACGTGGCGTTGATTCAAGTAATTTCATACATTTATCGAGTGGGATCGAGTTCCATGCTTCAACAAAGGAATTACGTTTAACGGAGACTTTTTTTTTAACGACGTACCACAAATTTTCTGTAGGATTTAAATCGGGACTATTTGCAGGCCAGTCTAACATGGTAACACGTTGCTCACTAAGAAAGGATTTAACACTGCGGGCCGTATGTTTTGGGTCGTTATCGTGCTGAAAGATCCAGGTCACAGGCAAAAGGTCGCTGGTGTAGGGAATCATTGTCTCTTCTAAGATGTTTTTGTATTGAAATTGATCCATTATACCTTTAATCTTACGGACGGGTCCAACTCCGCAACCAGAAAAATAACCCTATACTTTAATGCTACCACCGCCGTGTTTGACTAGGCTCCTCGTGTATTTATAATCAAAAGCATGGTTTATTGGACGTCTAACGTAGCGTTTGCTGTCTGATTCACCATATTTATTTTTGTTTCATCCGAGAATAACAGTTTTGCCATTCTCGTACGGTCCAGTTAAGATATTTCTTTGCAAATAATAATCGCTTCTCTCGGTGTTGCTTGGTAAGAAGCGGTACCTTTCGAAAAACCCTCCCGAACAATTTAGCTTTCACTAATCTGCGGCATACCAGTTTCGAGGAAATGTTCCTTGGGTCATCAGATAACAAAACTTCATTTCTAATCTCGTTGGAGCCTTTAAACGGGTTTTGTTTAGCTACACGTATTATTTGCAAATCTTCCCGTGAAGACAAACGTCTTCCCGGTTAGAAAGGCTCGTCCAAGGAAAACTCCTTGGACGAGCCTTTCTAACAACACTTTTAGTAGATCCGTTTATTTTATAATGAGCAATAGTGTTGAAAACTTTCTTCACAGAATTCTAGATGATTAGCAATTCTTCTATAAGTCCACTTTCGATCTAAATGTATTTTAACAAATAATTTCCTAGTTGACTCGTCACAACTCTTATTTTTACCCATTTTTAACTAAACTTATTATTCACGTAATTCCAAATTGACGTTTAATTGCCGCCGCAACTACAAGAAAAGCGTTGAAAGAGGTTTTTTTTTAATTTCTATAATGGAACGTACCTTGGATCCTGTTTCTAATTAGTTGTCCAAGCGGCCAGTAATAGAAATTCAACTATCATTCATATTTAAACTCTTTTAATAATTAAAGACAGAAAAGTTTTTTTTTTATATTTTATGTTTTTTAACTCATTGGTTATATTCTGGCATAGTTAATAGTGATTTAATCTATATATTTTTTACTCATAACGATAGTTCAATCTATGTTTACCTAAATTTTATGTACTGTTTCTAATTATATGTCCACCACTGTATATACTTTTTTTTTGTAAATACATACATATTATACATAGAAACACCCAGACCAAGACAAAAATCCATGTTCATGCACACAAATGTTTAACTTGTGCGGGAATCGAACCCGCGACCTCAGGCATGGCTGTCGGTTAGACTATCCACTACGCCATTGAGGCCGACACCTATTAGTAATTCGTAATTCAAATTACTTATAATCTATTAAAATAAGAATTTATTAATATTTTATATAAATTTATTTTTATTATATTTTATATTTAGTTTTACATACTTGCTTAGCTGATCGTCATTTCACTTCACCTTCAAAGGGTGTCCAAATAAGTTTAAAGCAAACCGTTTCACCAAACCCGCATGGTATGATATCACTTAAAGTCACAAAATATGTATGCCCTATCTCGTGACGTCCTCCAAAAACAGTCATTCGAATTAAACCAATAATATTGTTTAATATGTAAATCTCGCTTTAAAAGCGCCACCATGTTTGACGTTTTCATTTCGATTCGATCATTGGCCGTGTGTCCGTCATGTATATTGATGAGTATGACTCTGATTGGTGGGCCAGCCGCTTTTGTTCCACAAAATCAATTTATACCAGCACCCGCGCAGATATTTACTTTAATCCGGATAAAGACCATTCTTGGGGATTAATTTATTTTGTCAAGGATGAGAGACAAAAAATAAATAATCACGAAGACACGAAAATAATTGTAAGTTCAGACCATCAATCAGCGTGGCGAGCGGGATTGAACAGAACACAAAAACATGGGCGAGTGACCGAACAATAGATGACGCTGACGATCCGTCGCACACAGCCCAAGATGGCCGCCGCCTTTTGGCGTGAACCACTGAAGCGAATAATTGACAAAGGATACAGTCTTTGTGTGCCTGGGCCGGCTCGCCTGTCCAACAAGATATTACTTACAAATATCGCGAAATATGTAGATATTGTTCATGTTAGACACAAAGTAATAATATTTATTTTTACGAATTATGATGATCATTATGAATTATGAATTACGAAAATCATAAAATTGAAGGCTCTATTATATTAATTAGTGTACTCAGCCAACCCAATTAATTGAGTAAATACTTATCAAGCAATTGTCGGAGATGTTTTTACCAAAATACTGCGAATTGGGATAATTAGCACTTATTACGGAGTATATTACGTCTGTCCTTGAGATCGGTATCAACCCTGGCCAAACATTTTTGATACTAATCGCCTGATTGGAATAGGGCCCTTACACGTATTAGAGCTCGCACAAAAATCCTATTTGATTACTTATGAAGAGGCCGGCCGAAGTAGATACTCTTGTTATTATCTCGCAATCCACTTACAAACAAGTAATTGTGTTATTCATGTGTACATCGCACTAACCCGATTACCCATTAGTTTTTGTTAGTGTATGGATCACTTGATTGCATCATGTCACTTCGTTACCCAACAAAAAACCGTTGTACATAAAATACGGGCAGGGCCTGGCCACAAATTGGCTCCCCTAACATTGGCGAATTACAGGCATTTCCCTTATTTAGAAATAAGTGCCGTAGGACCCTCGGCAATAGACTACAAAGAACATTATTCGCATGCAAGACGTCGAACGTGAATGCCTTATTTACAACATAATGGAAGTGAAAAATTTCATTTTGAACCATTTCACAAGTTGTATTGGAATTTCGTATGAGGACCAGGACTCAGCAAGCGTTATTTAGAATATTAGACATAAACACAAGCCATAGACCCAATACAACTAAACATTATAACGTTAAAAAAATATGATCAAAACATTCTGAGGTTGAAAATTGAAATTATTATGTATTTCAAAGCTTCAAAATATAGACAAATTTCAATGGGTTCTTGATACAAGTTATACGTTTTAGGCGCAAATTTATATAAATATTTACTCTGGACTTTAGACTACTCGATATGCGTTTAATGAAATATAAGCCTCCACTTTAATTTATAACATTCTTTGAAATTAAATTACTATATACGGATTTTTCGCCTTATTTTTTTTACACTTTATAACATTCTGCTCGCGAATATGAATATGACTAGAGGAGTGTTAAACTATTTCTACAATTCCATTTCCAGGCTGACATAGTTTGCGTTCGACGAGCCATGTTCAGTCTGTTCCAATATGTCCCCTCTAACAAAGAACAATCATAAAAACTTCATGGAATTGCCGTTTAAAGAGTGTATTGTAATATCAATAAAGTTGGAGCTACAATCCCGGTTAGCGACCGGCCTAACTTTGTCTGTTAAATCTCAAAAACATTATGTAAGTCACACCGGCTATTCGCTGCGCAATAATTGACAAAGTTTATGTCATAATTTCTTTATGAAATTTTCGTGCTAAATATCTTAATTAAGGGTTGAGGGACTTTCGCAATTATGCCAGACAGAACGCAGGTATGCTCAGGCAAGTTTAATGAATTGCCGTAACTTGTCTCACAATTCATATTAAATTGTGTACACTCGTAATGTCAGTTTGACATTAGTTTTCAAAACTACAGTTAGTCGCGGTATTATAACGGTTAAATTGCGCCTAATCACGCAGTTGATGTTACACGGTAGCTATGTTCATTATAGAACATTTTTCCGTCAGTCAAACTCCATCACGAACGTTCGCTATTGTATTGTGCCGCGTCACCCCACATTGTGTCATTTTGGTATTGTAAGCTTACAAGAAAATCTGTCACAGTGAACTTTACCCTGCCAACAACACTGACGTCTACCTTATTCACTATTTCATACACAATAGCAATCCAACTGTCGATAACCGTTTCTTTTTCAGGATAACAACTGTAGATACCGTTATTATTTTCTTAATCAAATGTTACTTCTAACCCAAAATAAGCTTTACAATTATTGGTAAATAGGCGGAACTTAGCTTGTAATAGTTCGCAAAGCTATTCAGAACATCAGGTTAAGCCACAGTAGGCCGGGACAAACTGCCGCCGCAGCGACTACCCGCAAAATAAACGTCGCGGCAATAGGAACCATTCCAACTAACTTCACCTGAAATCCTCAACTCCAAGTGCGATTAAAACCACGAACAAACATTCAGCTAACAACTATGAGTCGAGTACCCACCTTAAAATGAACTGCGAAGCTTACACGTATTGTAACAAATTAAGGCTCTCGAGTATGTGGTGGGAGGTCCACGTTATTTGGTTACGTAGGTCGGCCGACTTGCTAGAAGAGGCACAAGTAATTGGCCACAATAACAAGTCGTGTAACAACAATTTTTACAATTTGTTTTTATATTACTACTTGTAAAGGTTATGATATCTCTTGCCTTAATAACATTCATGTTCGTACAATCTTAACGGTGACTTGAGGCTATGTTTTGTATTGTTTCAGAAATGTCGTGTACAACCTCAGTTTAACAGATCTGACAGAACAGAGACGTCTGGTCTGGTACTCGCCAGAGAATGACGTCAAAATGTGTGTGGTCAAAGGAAAGGATGAGGTGAGTTCACTTTTTACATACTTACTTTTTTAACTTATCATAAAGGGTTTGCTTGTTTAACTGACACTCATTAGACTTTACTCATTTTGAGCTTGAGAGTTTTGCTTTTTGGGGAGGTTTTCAATGAACATTCACAATAATACTAATCATTAGAAAATGTTCTTAAGCAATTGAAGTCCTAATAAGTTAATGATTAGGCAATTGGGTTCGCAACCAAAAAGGAAGCTACCGTTATAATTAAAACACACTCTTATTACAATCAGCCAGATATACACAGCTTGTAATGCTAAAATGGTGTACCATATATGATAAGTGTGTTTGGCATGCTGTAGCAGAGTTCTTCTACAATCTACGATTACGTAGCGTATGTGCTACGCGTACCTACACCGTAACCTTCAACCGTAGAGCATGAAACTTGCGGGTTGCGCATCTCTACATACAAAACAAAACAGTTCATTTAATATGCTATCTAATCCACCACTTAATTAAACCTCTCAATATCTAAAAATAGTTACGCATAGCTTTTAATAACTACAGTCGAGTATATAATTTTAAATAAAGAACAATGAAAGCGCGCGCTCAATATCAATGTTACCTGCCGCCATCTTGCGGCGAATAATTGAATTTGGAACGAGCCGGTCGCGTATGAAACGAGGCCTTATTCCGCTAAACGTCTCTCTACCGAATACCGGCAAATTAAAAAGCCAATCGAGTGGAAATTCGCGCCAGACTTGCACGAGAAAGACGCCCCGGGAACCTCGTATAACTTTATTTTAGTTCCAGTTAATGAGCGACCTCATTTCGGGATTACGGAATATGAATGTCAGAGCGCAAGTGTATGGTGGCCATTACTCGTATAATACATGTACGAATTTGTATTAAGCACTCAGCCGCCGTTTGAAGGATCTTGTCTGGCTTATTAAGTGAGTAGTGTTGCCAATGTACAAATACTGCTATATTAGAGTTTCAACTAACATTGTATTTGTTCGTAAATAAACAATTAATTTGGGAGGTTCTGTTTCTCCTGTGCCACTTCATTTGTTGATTGGTGTTAGTGTGGACGTTACCAACCCACCAAGCCAAGCCAAGCTATGTATGGTTTCAGGTTCGATTACCGGCACGATCAATTAATCAATAATATAAATCAAAAAAAGTTTTTTTAACTATACAGTTTATTAAGCGCCAAAGTACTGTGATGGGATAAACCAATGCAAAAAATAAACGTTAATAACAGTTTTGCTACTATTGTTTGATTATTATATCATGCTACAAGAAATATTTAATTTTACGTTTGTTAACCTTTTCTATAGCAATAGATCGACTGTTGCTTACCCTAAGTTCAAGTACTTTATATTGTCGACATATTTACGACTTCCACGCCATTTTGAATTAACATAAAATGCTATAAATAGAAGCCATAAAAATACAGTAAACTATTCAGTAAGCGTATTTGTTTTACGATGTCTGTCCATATTTCACTGGAAGGTAAATTAACTTGTTATTAAGTCCTATTAAGTCCACCATACTTTTATGAATACTTGTTATCGGGTGGCATTTTTATGACTGGCAATATTTAGATTATTTAATCAAAGTGTTGCTTGCCCTTTCATAAAATTTACATTATAATGCTATTGCGAAGGGCACATTTATAGCAATAGTGGATGACTTTATGGCCACAAGCAATGTGAACTTGACCGTATGGCAATATAACCTCGGTTATTGTAGGAAAACACAAATTGTTTTTTGTTATAGTTACATAGTTAGTAGCTAATCTGGATTTTGATTATATCTGGGTGTTCTTTCTGTTCGTTGTTTTAATATTTGTTTATTTATGTTTTAGGTATATTAGGTATAGCTTTTGTCAAAGCTCTTGTAATACAGCCTGCTGATTAGGAATTACTAAAGCCTATGGGTTTGCAATTGAAACGTTATTTAACGCAGGAACACAACACAAGGTATTGGCTACAATCTTGTTTAGGGCGGGAATACTTCCACGGTAGAGCTATCCAAGTTTAAGCCAAATTACAGATTTAAAGAAAATCTTTCCTCAAATCTGTAAGTGAATCATGGTTTATGTAGACGGTTCTAGAATCACGATAGACATTACAAATTATATTTTGTTGTTACTTTTTGACCCAGTCCTCACATAAAAAATATTTTAAGCTATGCTAAATTGTTAAAAGAATCATAATTATTTTTTTAATAAGCATAAGATTTTAGTCAATCACCCAGCTCGGCTTATCTCTACTAAAGTTAGTTTTAGTTCACAGCACAGTAGATATAAAACTAGAACCAAGACATTGATTAACAAATAGAAGTCATAAAAATTAAACAGCTGTTCAATATCATCCGCTTGTATAAAAATAGTTTTGTAAGCGCAACACATCAAGGAACTAATAGTTACACACAACGGCAGCGCGCGAAATTCTTTGACTATTTACGAATTCACTTCAACTTCTTGACGCAAGAACTTTGGAAACGTTTATGCATACGTTTACAGTGTGTAGTAATGAGTTTCGATTAATGTAACTGCTGCCATTTGGTCGCGCAACTCGTTTTAATAAGTTTTTTCAAATCCACTAATTGCAAATTGGAAACTATAATTTATTCCTTCCGGGAGAACATGTTCGGAGAAAGTCTAGCGTAATTACGATCATAAGTCCAAATGTGATCCTCTTTTTAAAGTTGAACGAAGTGCAAGAGAAGCAATTTTATATAATAACCAAAGAAATAGTTATTAGACACTGCAAATTCGTCAAACAGTTTAATAATTCGTTACTTTCTACTTTTGGCCCGTAATCAAACATGTGATCACCTCATAGAGAGTTTAAACTTCGGCCAGTTAAAATTATTTTAAATAGTATTTTAAATAGTTGCAAATCTTTACTAATATTATAAAGCGAAAGATTTGTTTGTAATCGATAAACTCTGTAACTGATTTTAATAATTCTTTCAAATGTTTCTTTATTCAGAAGAACCATAGACTGTATAACATCACGCTATAGGCAACGGCATGAGACCAATAATTATAAACGTGGGTAAAATCGCGTGGGGCAGCTACTTTAAATACAATTTAACAGAATTGCACAGCTGGAGTCTACACAATCAATTCGGTGCCTACCGTAAAATCTATCTTAACGATGACTTTAGCTGATCAGTGGCAGGGTGGTTGAAAGAGAGGAAGTGGGTAGCGGTCGCATCCTTCTGCGAGGACGTCATCTCGCAGAAGGAGGCGGCGGAGCGGATCCGTGAGGAAAATATCCTGGTGGATCCGTGCCGCCGCCGGCGAACCGGGCGGCGCAGGCGCGCTTATGCTCGCCTTATGCCGCCGTAGCGAAGACCGCGGGTGGAAGAACGGGGATCTCCCGCCCGTCAGGTATTGAGTTGGAGCGACGCCCTTAGTCGTGTCGGGGCGTCGCCCAGGAGTCGTCGCCCGCAGACCTTCTGTCTGTATTGGGCACTGCTGGGTGAGTAGCTGATGCAGTTTAAGTCCCACCCATCATACAAAGCAGAACGTTGGCAGACCGTGGGGTTTTAGTCGGTAGGCCCGAAGTTTCGAGAGAGCCCGACATAACCCTCTCGCTTCCCCTTGTGGCGAGAGGGTATGCATAAGGAGCATTTCCCCACGATAAAAAAAAATTAAAAAAAAAAGGGTGGTTGAAAGAAGAAGTAAAAGACTTAGTGCCCAAGCGGTTCGCAACAGCATACATAATAGGTCAAAAAGAAGACAAATACAGTATTTCAGTCAATAACTATACTATCACTCAGCACGTACACTACATAAAATATTGTTTCTAATCGCCTTATCCCAAACAGTTAATTCAATAGTGTCTATGAGTATTGACGAAGTTTGTATCACTCGCGGCGCCGTACGTGATAAACTTGGCCTCAGATGACGTTACTTATGGTTAGGGCTAAAATAACTATAAATATCAAATAGAAGAGCTTTTCACGCTTTGATTCTGAACAACATTTTTTAATTGGTAAATTAACTTAGTCTTATCTGGCATAGAGACTATAATTGCAACGCATTTAATCTTGACACTCTTTGGTCCGTTGTTTTTATATTTTATACATACATGCATTGTGTCATGCCTATGTCTCTTACGAGATAGGCAGAACCATAGTACACCCACACTTCGTCAGCTATAGTTTTAAATCCTAATTAATAGAGAGCTAGCCTGTCGCCACCTACAAAATACTGTATCAAACTTCTTATTGCAACCTAGAATTTCGTGACAGAAAAATCCAATAACACATTGCCCCAGGTATCAAACCTGAGGTTCACTTACAGTAGGTAACGATTTAGGTTTTGTATTACCTATTTATCGATCAATATATTTATGTATCACAGTATCTGACCTAGTTCAGGTAATACAATGTAAAAACAGAATTCATAAACAAGTCTCTTGTGTTCTATATTTAAATTGTAAATGTTTTCGTTTAGATTAAATAAAGTTTTAATGTGAATATAATACAATAAGTAGCCTGTTAATGTGTTCTGTAAAGACTTTTATCTAATGAATAAAAAAAATTACTGCTGCAAAAAAAACAAAAAATGTCTATAGGTACCTGTCTTATGTGTATAGATCAGTTTCTTCTTACATGCTAAGAAAGCAAAATATATAGGTTCCATCTTCCAAATACCACTTATACAGAGTCGAGGGCAAAAGTTAGTATTATATACACATAATGTAAGTTTAAATTGTATTTAAATATATATAAGTAAATCTGTAATTATGTTAAACTCAGTTTGTGGAGGAGGAAATATATATATATTTTTATTATAATGATGACTGACTAATATATGGTTCGTCATTGTCTAACCATGTATATAACCAAGTAAGTCATATTCTTTAAATATAGAGAATAGTCAAATAAGAGATTTTTCAATACTCCATATTTTTGTATACTACACGAGAGTAGCCACAGACGGAAGTTCCAAATAAAAATACCATAAAATATATTCCAGCCAAACTCTGAAGCAAAATATACGTTTCTGTTATCACTCGACGAGAATAGATTTTTAAAAACAGTTTGATATTGGTATCGTCACCTCGTTGAATTTAAATTTATATTGAAATATTTCGCTGTCTGTCACTTTTATACACAAATATTTTTCATTTAACTAAATCTCAGATCTGCATCTGCTTTCATATGTATCCAACCTATAAAATGAATACAAAAACTGATTTACGAAAATGTCAAAACAGGTCTTTTAAGACAGTAGTACTTTGAAATTAAACTGCTATATACGGATTTTATCGCGTTGTTTATTTGACACTTTATTACAAAATTTTGAAAATTGTTACACTACTACTACTATTAAACTTAACAAATTTTTAAGCTAATTGAATTATTATTAAAACTATTTAGACTTAATTTAATTTTACACTTCCCCCGACGTTTCGGTTGCCTTTCAGCAGCCATGGTCTCGGGGAGATTGTTGTTGTGAACTCCCTTTTAATAGTTTTGATAATAATTCAATTAGCTTAAAAATTAGTAAAGTTTAATAGTAGTAGTAGTGTAACAGTTTTCAAAATTATGTAATAAAGTGTCAAATAAATAACGCGATAAATTCCGTATATAGTAGTTTTATTTCAATGAATAATATTCGCGTAAACAGAAGACAATATTATGTAAAATTTAATTTACAAGGGCTCTAGTCTTTACTTCATATGTAACACACTCACATAAATAATTACTTTTTTAATCTTATGCTAATACATAGTAACATTTAGTAGGAAACTTTAGTGCTTATAGTTAACGACCTTCACCGCTAGAGGGCGTTCCGGTCGACGTGGGGTTAATTAAAGCACGGCTTTAAAAATATATGCAACGCTGGATCTGGGTCACTTTACCACAAACAATTAGGTTTCAAAGCTTTTAGGTAATATTAACAACGTTTGAGCTATATATATTTTATTAAAGTATGCAAAAAAGAAAATTATAAGTTAACTACTTTTTGCCTCAGTGTGCTATATCAGGACGTTAATAATTTTCTGTATATTTTCTGAGAATTACTGGCAGTGTAGGTAAAACTTGGAGCAGCAATTCATTACTTAAAAGGCAGCTGTAATTATTACATTTCTAAGACGGTTTGGTTTACCATTAATAGTGTCATTGATGAAATTTAAGATCTGAGAATTAACTGCGATGAATACTTATACTATTGTTACGTGCTGGGTTCGACAGATAAGAATGCAAATAATATTACCAACTAAAACACGTTTCATTCAAACACACAATTAAATTTAAAACACAACAAACACTATACTACACTTTTTCACTGTACTGCTTCAAACTCCGTAGTATTTTCGCTTACGTACGCTTCGATGAACACTTGACCGCTTACGATTGTAAACTGCCTCGGCGGTGCGCGTGCGCCCTATTTATACGCGGGTAAAGCGTTTCTAGAGTTTTCTAGTAACGCTATAACCGGTATGTAAACAGTACGATGTTTCGAGAAAGTACCAGCGTTATCTTTACGATTCTCGTACGCATACCTACTACGTAGTTCCGTAAGATGTCAATAGATGGCGGTGTAAATTATTAGACGGAACTGCCGAGTCTTTCCCATTATGCCGAGAGATGTCACTGGGCGTAACACTATTATGACATAATTTAATTTAGACATTCACTGTATTTCTCCAACTAGATCAAAATGAATAATACTGGTAATTTTAGCATACATCGTAAGGCTTTAAGAACACATGTGCATAAGTATATAGGACGCTGATATTATCTTTTTCGCTATAAGAACCTTGCACGCCCATATAAAATTTAGTTCATACAATTTAGTTAGCATGTTAATATAAGACATTCGATTCCCCACGGAAAGTCACGTTCGTCATGTCTAGACTGTAACACACAACCACTTACTGCCAATAACGCGCACACGATACCCGCTTATTAACTTCAAATATACTTATCTAAGACTTTATTAACTTGCGCTCGTTCATTGGAATACTAGAATAAGTTTCTTGCTAAAGTCTAACGACGGC
Organism: Catocala fraxini; assembly: GCA_930367265.1. NCBI lineage: Eukaryota > Metazoa > Arthropoda > Insecta > Lepidoptera > Erebidae > Catocala > Catocala fraxini. The sequence goes on from OV884041.1 coordinate 15,893,058, forward strand.
ATTGAATCAGAATAACTGTCGCATCTACTATTCAGTAAGCGTTTTCCAAGAGCAATTCGTAGTCAATCTTGGTTGGACATTAGTAATATTCGACTCAGATTCTGAGGAGAATGAAAAATAACTATTTCACAGAGAACTCTTTAAATTCAGAGGTTACTATTCGAATCAAAAACTATCTTAGTGTAAAAAAATCACTTCAATCGGTTGTTCCTTAGCGGAATAAACACATTTTTATTTTATTAAGTAGATATTCTTGCACCAGGGAATTTTGGAAACATTGAAAACACAGACACTTAATATACTTAGATTCGGACCAACCATCTAGTATATTCACACGAATATTTGCTCCGTGTGGGCATTGTCTGCTGTCAACTCGATTACTATAAGATTCTGATTCCATAGTATGATAATTCTATAAAAACTATTTTTGTAAACTGCATTATCACTATCGTTACTTAGATGTATAAACAACCACAAATATATAGATCAAGCGAGCTAAGTAGTAATGTTAATTATTATATTATTCTACAAAGTTGCTGATCCAATAAAATCAAGAGTAAAAGCGTAATTTAGTCATATAAAAAAATTATAAAGTCTGAAATGATGAAATGCCGTTAGATAATTATATTTATATTTCTAGCAATCATTCTATTAAGATCGTTTTTACCAAAACGAATCTTTTATAAAATAGAAGCCAATACCCACATCATATTTTAATTGACCATATCTTGAATTGAGCTATGTTCTTTTTGCATCCGTGGTTCGTCTCCTAGTTGATTGCTCGGCGCTCGTGGGACCGGCGCAAATTCATGCTTCAATTGCAACCGAAGCTAGCCTGTCGCTCGAATACGCCATTTTACTCCGTCCCGAACACCCAACGACGTGCGTCGACTGCCATTGGTTTCTAAACAGATTTGTTAGATTCCGTCTTCCAAGGAGTCTAGTGGCATTTTGTGGATTAGATTACGTAAGTACAAAATAGAATATATCAATTCCTTTGTAGAGCACGCGTCTGCAATTTGTTTAACTGCCTGATTTGTTTACAAATGATATTTTCTCAATTAGTGAAGGATTATTCTAAGGGAAATCATATATACACAATCAAAACTAATCATTTTAAATATCAAATAAAATATGATAAACAATGTGGAAGTGGATGAAAAATAAATCGTGGCAAATACTGCATAACGAGTTTATCGCGATAACAACAATAAGCGATTCCGCTCGCACTAAGTTGCAGGTTGCTGTAAAAAGTTCTACGAATCTTGCTCATTTGTGACGCTACTCTTTTTTATGGCCCTGACCCACATACTATTGTGTAAATAAACAATTTCGATGCCCGAGTAATCAGCGGCTTGCTGTATACTTTTGCTTATTGAAAACCCACGCACCAGTCTAATCGCTGTTTCTCAGTAATGCCTATTAGACAATCTGAACATTGTCTGTGCGTACTCTAGCTCTAGATATTCTATCAGCCTCGCCTCGTCACGTCTCTAATCACAATTACCACTAATCCTGTCGAACAAGAATTCGTTTTCACGTTCAAACCTGGATTTGCGTCCAAATTTGGATTTTGCGCAATGGACTCGCATTTAGAATTCGCATTCGCAGAGTGCCCTGAATTAGAAAGTAACTGGTCAAGTGATGTCTGCGTTGGAATCGAAATAGGAACAGTTACAAAGCTTGGACACTCGGTACAGTAACAGACGTAATGGGGATTTAGGGTCGCCACTTGAGTGAATCTACATAATTAATGTGTTATGGCATAGTTTGGTATGCTACCGAAGATATTTAGGGTCAATACAGTCAACGCTAACGTTGCAGTTTAGTTGATTGACTCACCAATCGATACATAGACAAAATATTATATTAAGACAGAGATATGAGAAGAGTAATGTTTTATTATTTATATAAATCTTGATATGTCGTATATAAATCTAAAATCTATAATTATGTAATTACACAGTGGTAGCCCTACTGAGTATTGCGAGATGCGTTGCGTCGGATGGGCCTGTGTAATGGCACAGCTAACGGTCGCCGAGTGCGAACAACTGTTCACTATAGCCTTGGAGAAACTTCGAGTGCCCTAATAGCTGTATAACATGTTCTATGTATTAAGGAACATGAATCTGGGGTAGCGGTATGTCAATACGCCTTCTGTAATTAATGTTTCTATATTTTGACAGCCATTACTGAAAATACCGTCTACAATTATAAGAATAGAGTATTTTGTTTTACTTTTAGATTATTACCAGCTTACAACGTTAACTGACGTATACCTACCTACTACAATTTAGCTTAGCAAGAAAGATTAACTTAACGGATTTGTGCAAACACTCATGGCTCATGTATACGATGTTTAAGGTATTTGCGTGAGTTGTATGGATCGTGTGAATGACCAACTCAAAGCACCCACGCAAGTAACCAAGCTACTTGCGTCACGTACTAGCACTGTTCACGATAGTATGTTTTTAAAGCAATATTGGAATAATAGAACTATTTCGCTTTTAATTACAGCTCAAATAAAAACAGAAGATATTCTGACACACACGAGACTGTACACTATTCTAGTATAAATGTTTTTCGATGATTTCGACACAGAACTCAACAAAACAAAAATTTAATTTTGACTTAAATTCAGCACACATTGCAAGCACTGCTAGATATTTGATTCAGTGTGGTCTATCTCCAAACGTGACTGTAACGGCTTACGTCACAAGTCGCATGACGTCACATCACCTGTTAGACGCGATGCCATGGTTGGGTACTCAACAATAACAGCATTAGATGCAAGTCAATAACTTAAGCTACACTAAGCTAACATAATAACCATTGTTCAGGAATATGCCGTTAACTTTGATCTCTATTCATGTTAGTTTGAGTATTGTTGTACCAATCTCAGTCATTAGGCTTTCGGAGAAGTTATGTTCAAATGTTGCGCATTGCAGTTACTCGCTTTATTGTTAGTTTTTATTTAATATATCCTTGTAGTGCAGTGATAGCTCAGTGGGGAGACCAACAGACTGCAATGCAGATGGTCTCGGCTTCGAAGCCACGTCGCGCACCTCTGAGTTTCGGAAGTTATATGACTTTTCGAAATTATGTGCGTATTGATTGACAATTATCGCCTGCTTCGTGCCTCGGAGAGCACGTTAAGCCGTCGGTCCCGGCTGCCATGAACATCTATGGCAGTCGTTATTGGGAAAGTCAGTACCCTCTAATATCCTGACACTGGTCTAGCCTTAGGGTATCGTTAGCCTTCGGGTTGCGGAGGTCAGGTGGCAGCCGCTCCGTGTAAAAACTGATATCCAGTCAAATGCGGTTAGACCAGAAAAGTTGACCCCAAGTGACTTGGGAATAATAAAGGCTAAGAGAGAAGAAAAAAATATCCTTGTAGTGCACGTAAGTTTTAGTTACGTTTACGTTTTGTTCATGATTACAACCATTGGTAGTTCATTTTTAAATAGTAAGGATATTTTATGTCTTTATACGTCAAAAGTCGGAAAACACATGGTGTTTGTAACCGGTTACCGTAAACCATGGACTCTGTAACTACAGGGAGGACACGCGTGTTACTGTTACTAGAAAAGGAATCGCTTTACCTAGTACATAAGCATCTTTGACAATGAGCATATTAATTCGCTAGTGAAATTGTAAATAAAGAATAGAATTAAACCATCAAATAGAAAGGCGTAGATACTTTAGAATGTGCTCAATCTTCACGGCATCTGTTCTTTAAAAAAGGTAAATAAAGTTAAATCCAGTCAGAATCATCGGAGCAACTGTAGGACTCGATACCTATGAAAAATATAGTGTTGTAATATACCGATCAAACCGCTAAAACAAAAATCTCTAAAACTAGGTTAAGGATAAAAGTTAAAAAGTTATTATTTTATTTTCTAAAGATAATTCTCGCAACTAGGGAGTCCTAGTGCGGGAGTGTGTTAATTTACGTTAGTAAACTTATCTGAAATCATGATTCGCGGTTAAGTTTGCAAACATACAATTAACAGATACAAAGAACACCTAGACTCAGAACAATCATTTGTGTATCACACAAAAATATATAGAGAGATTTTCTCATCAGACATTTTATTCTTACAAATTCCTCGAACATAATAATTACGTATACGAAAAAGTATATTTTACAGGTTTCACGCATTCAGTGTGAGTCTGCGTTTATATTTCATTACTGATAATCCCAAGCAATCTTTTTCGTTGCCAGTATTATGCACAATACCCTAAATAGATCAACCAATTTACACCATTATGCATCATGATTTATACTTTCTTCAGCCCATCTTCTGCAATTAACACTACGACGAACAACTAGTGTACAAAATAACGTGTGCATCTGCCTGTCTGTCCAGATCCCATTGCGTCGGAATAGGATTACGCCGGCATCTGGAGGCTCATCGAAATGCAAATGCAATCATATTACCGAACTATATCGACGATATACTCGGGCTGTGCCTGCTTACAGATTTTGACTTCATTTTACGAATGATATGAGACTTCGTTATGGCGTTCCAATTAATTTTAAGATATGTGATTGGTTTGTCGGGAATAGGGTTTTAACTATCGGGATATTTCATTACGTTTGTTTGTACTCCGTGAATATTTCATAGTCAGTCTTAATGCATACATGATGTCGAAGACAGAGTGAAGTGGAGGAGAAAAATAGGGAAAGCTGATCCCATCACCATGTGGGATACATAGCTAGGAAGAGAGAGAGAGAGTCTTAATTCATACAAAGATACGTCGAGATCTAGAAGTCTACCATGTTTAACTGCTTAATGTATTGCTTAATAGCAATAACTGTAGATATTGATTATGATATAATTGTTTCCCTCTGTAATAATGAAAAATACTAGCAATCATTTATAGATTTTGCTGTCATGACCAATCAAACCTACCTATTATTGTAACTACTCTATTTATTACGTGGTCAGAAATAAAATATTTTTATATCTTATACGTGCAATTGGCTGATAACTCCTGATACGAAATTTGTAGGTATAGTAATTCAAAATAAATAGGTATTTACTGTTCAAGCCCTAAATATGAAAATATTGCTTAATTCGATAAAACAAAATTATACCGAATTACTTACTAATATCCCTAAACAAAATAATGTGTTTACATAATGATACTTAATGAAATAATTTATAATTCATGGTAAACTTAATTAAAACTTTTCATTAACATAATCTTATTAAGAAAATTACTTAAACGAGGAATTTAATAAAAGCTTTTTAGTCACAAACTTTGTATAACATACTGTGACGTAACACGTCCGTTATAAAAGGTAATAAATTAAATCTTCTTTTTTTAAATCACTAAATCTTTATTTTCTCTTACAGGAGAGCTGTCAGAACTACATCAGAGTTTTGGTGTCACTTACCCCCGGGAGGTTGCTGGTCTGCGGCACGAACAGCTTCAGGCCCTTCTGCCGGGAGTACAGCGTGCAGCGAGATTCCTACCACATGGAGAGAGAGAAGTCAGGACAGGCGGTCTGTCCCTACGATCCAGAGCATAACTCCACTGCTGTTTATGCTGGTAAGTTATATTTATAAAAAACTACTAGATCTCCTGAAAAATAAAGCCTTTACAACGACTTCTATTGACTAAAAGCATATTGTAAGTCAAATTGGTTGAGCTCAGATTTAAAGGCACGTCTATTCCACTAACAGGTCTGCGCTTCTAAACCACGCTTGCTTCATGAACCTTCCAAAATATTCACGAAGGAATATGAAATCTGCTTCAATCTCTGAATTTGCTTTTAGAACGTAAGTTTTAAAGCTAGAAATTCGTAACATATGAATGGATTTGGTACACTTACAATGTCCCACTAAAGTGCCATTCGCTTTTGTAAATGTTGGACGCCGGTCTCGCAAATATTGACCTATTTTATACGAGGACTATAATAAAAATAATAAACACCTCAGATGTTGAAACTGGCACTATTATCAGAATTTTAAGCATTGCTTAGCGCCATTATAGAATATGCGGCAGAGAGGTTATTATAGAGAATGTAACACTTTGCTATAAAAGATGACCGCGACCTTTACATTCCTAATACATTGATAATGATTGTAAGCATAAGAAGTCTGATGTTGTTAACGCTTATAATATCACTAATCTTATGGAGCTAAAATTGTCTTCTGTGTCCGACATGCCCAAGCAAGCACTAAAAGAGTAAGATTAAAATTAGTTTACTTAGTTCGTAAAGTAAAATTCGCCACCAGTGCATTTCAAGAATGGTTTATAAAGTTAACTGCCTTTATACACTAAACTTATGCATTTCCTAGGATTTATTCAGTTCTCGGAGTTTCCAATTAGTGTGCTTTTACTACCAAAATTCTTGGAATGCTTAATTATTTCCATTTTTACACTGAATGCCGAGACTCTAAAGAAAATCTCGACGTTGTTAACCTTCTTGAAAAGACAAATATTTTAACGGAACAGGACTATTATCATTCTGTTGTTTAATTGATAAAAGGCTGTTTACTTCAACAGAGCAGAATTTTAAGTGACAAAGGTATTGTATACTGTGCTTTATAAGGACTCCGCTTCAATGGACATAAACATTCAGTATTTCATCGAATTTTATATTAAAGTACTAACTTCGATGTTCAAATCCAGATCTTACAAACTAAGGTTTTTAAATAATGTTGATACATTTTTGCTAATATGGCATAATATGATGTATTGTTAGTCAACATTTTGATCCGAACTAAATATTACCGAGTTACCAATCGAGGTATTCTGTATGACCGTAGTCGCAATCGTAAGTATTACAAATTATATTATGGACTGCCTCATGTGGTCTCGTTGCACATATATTTTCGATTAATTATAAATAATCTTGTATTTGACGGCATCCAATAACACCTTGCCCTCTTCTAACATAATAGTATTGGGTTTCTGCAAGATAACATCATGAAATCCGGTAATGTGCTTGTAGACGTCAAAACAAAACGAGTGCAATACACCTCTTGCTATCCTCTTGGAGATATACAAGCGTGAATATCATCATAAGATGATGATGCTGAACTCACAAAACCATTACCGAAATACCTCTTTACTTCGCAATTGTGAATAAAGTTGTAAATATCCTTGGAGAGTCTAAAACAGACCGTAAGCTTATAATCCAATTTGGATCGTGGTTCACAATATACATGACTTACCCGTGGAACAGTACACGCGGTACATAAGCACAGCCCAGTCGGCTGTCTGCATTACCTCAGCCACTAATGGGATCCGACGACGGGCCGTGTTACGCGGGAACACCAATTAGCCATTGTGTATATCGTGCATTGCAATTATATACACATATTACATATACACTCCACTTTATTTATGTTACGAATATTGCGTTACGGACACGTACACGTAATATATCATTTAAATTAATGCAATTATTATCGGAAAACGAAATAAATTTATATTATACAAATTTACAAAGAGCGTATCGTTAGTTTCATCACGTAAGTTTACAGCCGATGCTGACGTAGGTCAATATCCTTAGGCTGTATTATTCATAGCAGCGATAGCCTAGTAATAAACCGTTGAACTGCCACACTGCAAGACTGCAGCGGTCTCGGATGCGATCCCAAAGCACGCAAATATGATGTGCGTATTAAATAGTTAATTATCGCTCGCTTTAAACGGTGCAGTGATTTACTCGCTATAGAGAAAAATCATCATGAGGAAATCTGCATATCTGAGAGTTGTTCATAGTGTTCTCGAAGATTTATAAAATTTGCCAACGTGGTGGACTGTGAAATTCTTTTTGACTAACATCACGCTAAGAGCCACGAAAGCGGAGCTGTAGACGTAAACGTGGGAGAAACCACGGGGAACACCTAATATATTGTGGCGATTCCGCACAGACGAAGAAGTTCCACCTACATCTAACAGATGGCGATACTCCGTACAGACGAAGAAGTTCCGCCTACATCTAACAGATAGCGCTAAATACGCTCAAATGACGTCACAATCCTGCATCGCACAAGTGGAGTTTACACAGCGACTATATATATATATATATTATATATCTATATATATATATATATATATATATATATATATATATATATATATATATATATATATATATATATATATATATATATATATATATATATATATATATATATATATAAGGAACATCACACGCTGTTTCTTCACGATATCAATAATACTACAATCTCTATTAGAGTATCTTCCGTTCGCATATCCAATGCCTTATCCATGCGGCTATAGTCACTCTAAATCACCACCCCTTTTTTAAAATCTTAACACAGTATACATATTCAGAATTATTTATGACAAATTTAAACGGACATTCAAAGCGCCTTACGTTGCCATGATTAGGAGGGCGTTACCGAGGCGATACATATATCGATTTCACTACCACATACATACATAAAACTTTGTATACGGACTCCAAAAATAGTTCCAGTAAGTATCTTCGCAACATAACAAAGCCTTGTTATCAAACCAAGAATACTTTTAACATTTTGCGCCGGAACCCTTTCGGTTACCGGGTCACATATGCTCTGGCAGTCCATGGCCGTTCCATTGTCAGGAAATTAGGAAAAAGGGAAAATCTTTTTCATAACGATTGAACCCACTTTCACAGTCTGTCGGCGTACAATGGCCACTCATTGTTGCATTGAAAAGAGGCTCGTTGAATGGTAGTACGAGTGGATTATGACGTGACTGTTACCTACGTATTATTTATACGATAGGTGTCCTGTGTCGAGCCGGATGTAGGTGCGATGAATCGCAAATTAAAAACTAGTCAGGCTTAGGGTATGTTTACACGAATGCATTTCAGTACAGTTCAGTATTGATGAGATGTATTGCGGAATAGTTTAAGTTGCAACGGCGGGTTTATATATAAATATAAAATTTGTATATAAAAAAAGTTGTTCTAAATCTGGATGTTCTTTAGTCTGTTAGAGATAAGCGCTATAAAACAAACAAACAATTTATTTGATTTATAAGATTAAAATACATAGATGATTCTTGTAGCCCTTGAAGCTTATAAAGACACAGCCATTAATTTAAGTGCAACGAAGACAATCAATTTTCCACCAAAAACCTTCATATATGCTAAATAATTGGGATATCCAGGAATATATGACTAGATTCGTAATAAATTTTGATCGTTTGTGGATAGTACATTTTACAGTACACATTGACTAGTCATAATACCTTGCACTATTAGCACCCTTTTAAGAAATTCTATTTCTTATTGTTACTACTTATGGTATAATTAAACAAAGTTTAATAGCACAACATATGGATATACAGTTTATGACATTATTATACATTATGTCCTGATTATTTAATACTTCCAAGTTGACTCAAAAACTAGCAAAAAAATATATTTGAAAATACTTATATTTAATATGGGCTATTAAAACGGCTCACAATTCCCTACAGAGCCTTCATCTAAACTTAATAAGCGATTACGAAATGCACAAAAACACAGCGTACATCTTATTTTGTTCGTTCAATACGACGGAATATTAAAACCGCCCAAACAAACTTGACAATAGGCCATATTACAAGACGGTGTCACATCCCGACTTTGCGAGGCGGGTACAAGTCGAAAATAGAAAACAATGCGTGGTATATTTCCGTACACAATACTACAGAAGTTGTATATAGCTTATGGATGTGTTTGTTATTAGCCGCAAACGGGGTGGGCGGACATATTGGCTTACGGCCTACAACAAAACTTATGCGAAGTATTGAAAAACAGGAAACATACTGAATTCTTATGCGAGATAATGTGTGGTTTAACGAAGACTGGATACATTATAGAGTTTTATAGTCATTAACAGGCTCGTAAGCCATATCATAGGTAACAATTTAAACATACAAATAACATTATTTAATTCTAATTTGTCATCTCAAAACTGGTGTAGTCTTGACTGATATAGTGTTAGAACCATAACTTATCGGATGCATCAACCAATTTTTAATTTGCGATTTAGTCGCTTTTTGGAACTCCAAACAGCAACTGAACACTATATTCAGCTGCTAATGACAGCATATTAGAGGAGGGTTGGATATATATTTTCTAATTATTATATTTAAACAATGGAAAAACACATCAATTACATACTAAGTTTAGCGTACGATTTTGATGTTGCGATCCAAAGCACACCCAACAAACATTATGCAAACAAATAATCGCTAATTTATTCATGCATGTGGACCCCTAGAGGTTTCCAGCAAATGTTCACTTACACAAATAATATATTACACACTAGCCTTTGCATGCGGCTTCGCCTTGGTATAAAGATTTCTACCAAAGAAACCATTGATCTCTTAGGATAAAAAATCGATGTTATTTTCCAGCCAATAAACTCTCTCTGTCTCTGTTGTTACGAGAGACAAAGCCAACCCAACAAATACACTTTCGCATTTATCGTAGTAGTAAAGATAACTATATACCTACTACTGCCTAGTAGTAGGTATATAGTTAGTAGGTATATATAGTCGGCCTCGATGGCGTAGTGGTTAGTGTAACCGAACGCCACGCTTGAGGTCGCGGGTTCGATTCCCGCACAAGTCAAATATTTGTGTGCATGAACATGGATGTTTGTCTTGGTCTGGGTGTTTCTATGTATAATATGTATGTTTTTACAAAAAAAAAGTATATAAGTATGTTTATCCATTGTCTAGTACCCATAGTACAAGCTCTGCTTAGTTTGGGCTAGATGGTGTTGTGTGTATGTGGTAGAATATTATATTATATTATTATATATTATTATATTATACTGCCTCCAAGCCGCAGCGCTAGTGAATGCGACTGCTGTGCATAAGGTCTCGGGTTCGAATTCCCGGTCGGGCCAACAAAAAGCTATGGGGTTTTTCTGTTAAGAAATCTCAATACGAGCCCGGAGTTAGAAAGTTAGCGGTGTTAGACAACCCCGTACCTCGGAAAGCAAGTAAAGCTGTTGGTCCTGCGCCTGATCTCTCTCCGGTCGTGTCGGATAACACTTGCACTTGCGTTTGCGCACATACTTGTGCACTATAATATCTCCTGCTCAGAAGGCCAGTCTTCGTTAAGATTGGCCGCTGTGGCTTAAATTCGGTCTGGAGGACATTATACTTAATAAATGCAACCATATTGCTTAATAAGAACGCTTCACACTACACTTCAGGTAAACCTTATTAGGTTATGAAATCTTAACCAATAGTCTTTCATAAGGTGTATCTACAGCAATGATGCATAATTAGAATTACACATAAATCGTTGTCCGTTAAGACTATTCACTCTACTGAGCCTATAGTGATCCTATTTCCCTTTTGACTGCAATAAATAGATCTTTTGATTTAATTTCGGAAATTGATGTGGTTAATTTTTCTGTTGAACACACAAAACGCCTTTACTTACGTTGTACTTGCAGAAATGCTCTAAGCGTAAATGTTTCTGTTTAATTTACACTAGTTATTGAAACTTATATGGCGGACTATCCGATCCACTATTAGATATATTAAATACGTAAATCAATATATATGATTAACTAACCTCTGGCAATAGATCCGACTGCTATCCTAGGCTGGTTTCGCATTTCTCTGTTATGTTAGTTTCCCGCACGGGTCTGGATTTTCGTATGTGTATTTCTACCTATTTAAGATGTTTATAGGTCGAAACACTAATTATACCTAGAGAGGACATTGGCTAGAAAAATATCAATAGAACTTTTCCACTAAAGGAAAGATGGATGGGTTTTAAGAACACGAATTAAATAATAATATAGTTATTGTTTTAATTTTATTTATATTATTGCCGTCGCAACCAACGATATAGTTCACTTTATGATAAGCAGATCCCCTAGAACATGGACGCTTGCAATACCATAAGTACCATTTACTCGTTGACATTAACGTGTCTCTTACTGACAGCATAACGCCGCCTTAAGAACTCTGAAAACAATACTCATCGCAGAAACACACATACACACACAGCTGTTTGTGCCAATTTTATCTACTTTCTGCTACCTATACAAGGTAGGGAATGCCCAGCACATTGATAGTATTCCAAAATCCTTAGAAAATTCGCAGTCTTCAGTGTGTATAAAAATAACAGGCAATAAATTAAAATGATTATAGCCCAGTTCTACGCACCACAATGTTGTAAACTAAATTGCTAACATTGCCATATTTCAAAAAACGTACTTTCATACTGTACTTAGTCCATTGTATTTCAGACAAAACAAGTTGAAAAGGACAAGAGATTATCCCAAACAAACAATCGACTTTTTTGTGAAAACCTTTGTGAAAAAATATATCTACCTTTAGGCTGTGTAAGTAAGGGAGTACAGCAAAATTAATTTGGACCCCTTCATAATGTACTTGGAGAATGGAGCTACTTAATATTCTACTATACATATTTTATATGCTGTTTATAGCGGGCTTGCTTTACTATGCTTAATATTTTATAGCCACTAAAGGCATTTTTCTTTGTTAACGGCAAACGACCGGTTTCCATCACCTTGTGACAGTTTTAAGTTGGTTTTTATCCAATTTGTTATTTTTTGGTGTAATTGGTTGTCTTTTGTTCCTTTGAAATACGACAAACTGAGTATAAAGCCTCTTTGGAAATATTAAAGCAACTGATATAATAAGCATCACGATTTCAATCAAATGACATCTAGTCTATACTCGGCACTAAGATGTCAGCGGCACTATAAGATATATGAATCTCACACATGGTACTGTGCAGAAATCACACATTTCATACATTGATAACGGTGATTGTTCTTGTACACGATGCAGATAACAAATGCAAGTTGATTTACTTGCGTAGGTTGTACGCATCATGCAAACGATCGACCTACTCATGCAAGTAACCCGTATGATTAACTCGCTCGTGTTGCTTGAGCTGGTAGCTCGCAGCAATTACTAGCGTCGCGTCGTCTAGAACCAGCTAAAAAGACGAGGACACACGAAACGCCAGTACCATAAGTGATATTACGGACATTCCGTGTAACGTCGCCTTTTTGCGTTTGTAGATTCATTCTTTTGAATATGGAATAATATATTCTGTTTGAAACTGTAAAAATAACTCATTCTTGAAGACATTGATTTACGACTTAGTTCCACTAAGTCTAGCGACATGAATTTTATCAAGAACGTGCTTCTGCCCGCGGGTTCGCTCACTAACTATTACTTTAAAGTGAAATAATTTTAGAATCAATTCAGTAGATCCAAAGATAACTTTCTACCGAGAACGTATCGAATCAAAAAAAGATTTATAAAAATATATATATATTTAGCAAATCATATAATTATTGGTAAACTGATTTGCTCATTGTTGGGAATAAACAACACAACACGTCCAAGATTTATACACGTTTAATACTAATAAACGAAAGCTGTTCCTTATATTGGATCTAATAAAAACCACACGTTGTTTTAAATACCACACAGAATTACCTCTACGAATCGATATTGAACACAACCGTCATTTCTTCCCATACAAAGTCCCCTTACATAAACAGTTTCCTACGAGTGAGCACCATCAATTACCGTCACTCTGTCCCTTTGTGCAATTTTCTTTGCATTAAAGCACCCCCTTGCAAATTCACACCCATTTATAACACGCAACACAAAACTACATGTAACTACTTGTATAGTTCACGCATTCAATTTGTATACTACCTATGGTACTACCCTATTGGGATAACAGACATGCAGTATTCCTCATCCGTGTTTTCGTATACATATGTATATTATATATATGTATAAGCAATCATATAGAGAAGGTTTTGGATAGTTTAATTCTGAAGGCAATTGTTCTGATAAATAGATTGAAGAATAAAGATGCCTAATCAATGTCAGTAGGTACAAAAAAGGAAGCTGTATAACAAAGCCGTACCTTCATCTACCTAAAATATTCAATTTTTAAGAGGCGCAAGTAATTAAAAGCTTTGTTTTCGGGTTTTCTCTGTGGACAATAAATGTGAAAAAAAAGTATAAAACGTTTACATTAATTGAATTTAACAAAAGCACAGTTCCCAGTTTGTTATATTTCACATAAAAACTGCGGGCTAACTTCCATACATTTGCGTCGCGAACTTTTTTAAATTGTACTCCTGTTATATTCAGCAATTCGCTCTTTCACACAGAAGCTACTTTTTATTGTTATATGTGTGCACATTTTTGGTTACACTCACACTAATCCACTTCTACACACACTTGCGCAACGATGACCCATGTGACACGTGTATATACGTTCATTCTCACTCACGCAAGCACTGTACCACTTTACATATATACTTTTTCGTACACACACACACGTTGCACTGGCCATACGTAGGTGCATTACGTGGTGCGGACACGGTTAGTTATCTCCTATTGATCTGGACCAATTAAGTGCACCGACGCCCAGGGGAGCAGTGGCTAGCGCTGGGTCTTAGTTCGTGATAGATATGTATTGGAGCCGTGTCGTAATTTTGCTGATGTAACTGCTACGGTAAGCTGTACACTGTAGGTAGGAATATAGATTGTCGACGATCGTGCCGTATTGTAAATTGTATCGGACTAAAACTATTGTGCTAAATACTCCTTGTGTTGATGGTGGTGCTTTTGCAAACTAGCAAAACGTCGCGCGTCGTTTTGATGTTGCATTGAAGATATTCTACTAAGCATTTTACATAGTTGTAGGTGTTCGTGAAACCCAATTAATGTCACTATAACCAAGAATTCTTCTTACTTTTTAAATAAGCATATTATGAATGTCGCAGAAGAGGTATGCTAGGTATTTAGCATCATACCTATCCCGAAGGCCGGAGTTTTAAGTACTATTAGCTTTTAATTGATAGTGTCACCAATTTTGATCCTGTGTTAATCTCCTCTGCAATGGAGAAATGACAATATATATTTTTAATATTGAAATTAGGTTATGATATATTTTCTTCTTTTAATATTCTATTGAGTTGCAGCGGCACACAGGTGGCCAGATACAATAGATTTTTAATTATGTCTGGTATTCTAAGACTTGTCAAATTATACATAGTTTAGAAAACGATCCTAATACGCTTAGATGTATTAAGCCTACAAAGCAGACATGGGCTTCTATGTTACGATTACATATAACAATAATTTATCAAGATATCTTCTCCACAATCTCTTTGAGATAGATATTACCGAATCAAACTGGTTCCATGTATATAATGATATATAATTGTTGTTTAATGATGAGCACATCGCTTTACTAGTTCGTTCATAGAATCAATAGAATACTAATATCTGGTACATGTTCCACGAACTCCCTTTGTTACACAGCTCTATAGATCGTACAAAGGTAATACGCAGAAATCGAAACTTAACGCGAACGGTTCCTCAAACTGTATATAAGTTTCAATTGAATGAATGATATATCCAAATATACATATGTATGTGCGCATTTATATAGACATATCATCAACTGAAACTAAATTACATAAATAAAGTTAAAATAGTACCCAGCTATCTACAGGTACAAGTTTGAAGTCAAGTTGTCGCTGCTGTCATATTGCGTGTTTCGTTCGGTGAGTGAGAGTGCCGGAAGCCCAATCACCCTCTTTACCCCTTCACACTCCTTCTCCTTCCCACTTTCTGTTTCTCTTCTTCCTTTCCTAGGTGTGGTTCGGGCACGGTGCGCGGCTCAAGGCTAGCGAAGTGTGATGCCTGGTAGGTCCAAAAGGCGTGGGGGGACGATGCGGGCTACAGGGAGACCCGGAAGGAATGGTTTCCGTCGGCCACCTGCTGGTTAGTAGGGGACCCGAACCTGGGTACAACGTTAGTGAGCAACGTGTTACCATGTTGGTAACACGTTGCTCACTAACAAAGGATTTAACACTGCGGGTCGTGTGTTTTGGGTCGTTATCGTGCTGAAAGATCCATGTCACAGGCAAATGGTCGTCGCTGTAGGGAATTATTGTCTCTTCTAAGATGTTTTTGTATTGAATTTGATCCATTATACCTTCAATCTTACGGACGGGTCCAACTCCGCAACCAGAAAAACATACCCATACTCTAATGTTACCACCGCCGTGTTTGACTATGCTCCTCGTGTATTTATAATCAAAAGCATGGTTTATTGGACGTCTAACGTAGCGTTTGCCGTCTGAATTCACCATATTTATTTTTGTTTCATCCGAGAATAAACCTTTTTCCATTCTCGTACGGTCCAGTTAAGATAATTCTTTTCAAATAATAATCGCTTCTCTCGATGTTGCTTGGTAAGAAGCGGTACCTTTCAAGAAACCCTCCCGAACAATTTAGCTTCCACTAATCTGCGGCGTACCAGTTTCGAGGAAATGTTCCTTGGGTCATCAGGTGAAAAAACTTCATTACTAATCTCGTTGGAGCCTTTAAACGGGTTTTGTTTAGCTACACGTATTATTTGCAAATTTTCCCGGGGAGACGTTTTACTTGAACGAGCCTTTCTAACAACACTTTTAGTAGTTCCGTTTCTTTTATAATGAGCAATAGCGTTGAAAACTTTCTTCACAGAACATTCTAGATGATTAGCAATTCGTCTATAAGTCCACATTCGATCTAAATGTAATTTAACAATTAATTGCCTAGTTGACTCGTCACAACTCTTATTTTTACCCATTTTTAACAAAACTTATCATTCACGTAATTCCAAATTGACGTTTAATTGCCGCCGAAACTACAGAAAAAGCGTAGAAAGAGGTTTTTTTTCATTTAAAAAATGGTACGAATCGTGGATCCTGTTTCTAATTAGTTGTCCAAGCGGCCAGTAATAGAAATTCAACTATCATTCGTGTTTAAATTTTTTTAATAATTAAAGATAGAAATGATTTTTTTTATATATTTTATGAGTTTTTTAACTCATTGGCTATATTCTGGCATAGTTAATAGTGATTTAATCTATATATTTTTTACTCATAACGATAGTTTATTCTGTGTTTACCTAAGTTTTATGTACTGTTTCTAATTATATGTCCACCACGTATATGTATATATATACACATATAACGGAGGACGGAGGGTTGCTTCGTTATGTTTCTCCATAACTAGGTATAGCTAAATATCGTGGGCGTAAGTGGGATTGTGTCGGATCAAAAAATAAAGCCAATATAATGTGTGCTGATACAGTTCATTTATAATTGGCAAGAAATTACAATCAGCTATCACTTATAAGGTTACTTCACAATGTTTTATTAAATCACCTCGGAACGCAAGACAGTCTCTACGCACACACAGCACTACTACTGCTTAAACAATGTTATTCGTACGACGCGCGACGGTTCGCAACCACTCTGCGTCTGCCCGCGTGTAACGTAGATTCTGTCAAACGCCAAAAGATTGCGTTGGCGTTCCGATTTAAAATCAACATATCTATATAAGACATATCATATATAGATATTTTATCGATATTATTATTATTATATTTGATATTATTTATAATTGATATTTTATCAAAATCACCTTTGATATTTTCTTACTCTTTGGAGTGTACCACTAGGCATCTAGGTCGCACACATAGATACGATAGAAAAATAATTTGCATGTAATTATTAATACCAAAACATAAATAAAATGTAAATAATTAAAACATGGATAATTGTTAGATTAAAATAGCTTCGTTTGGACTTTTATTTGTCTTTGAAAAATAAAGTGTAATGACATAGATGTGACGTAGGTCTGACGACTTATTACTTACGCGCTTACTATAATGCAGCTGACTTGAGTTTCGAAGAGTTCCACATAAATAACAATAATATTGTAAGTTGGATTTATTGCTATTGAATATCAAATAGGAGTAAATCCAACCAGGCAAAGTATATACATACATATAATTATATTCAAAATAGGTATTTGAAGACTACAGAGAGTACTAAACTCTGCGCAAGTTACCTAAATTATAGCATGTTTCATCAGTCACTTGTAAATTTAGCAACGCTGGTTTATAATATATGTAGTATAGTCATATAAACAATAATAGGAGGCACTATTTTCTTTGGATTTTTCAATTCCTCTTTTTCATTCTTTTTCACATAAACATTGACCAGATTTAAAGCCGCGAAAGAAACCTTGAGACTATTACAGAATAGATCTTTTAATTTGTGTCAATATATCCTACAATTATAAAGTCTAGTTTCCACCTGCTTCGTACACGTCATATGCTATAAAACATTACTTATTTATGGCACATTTTCTGCAGACTTTCTTAACCTACAGAAAATATGTTTTACTATTAGTTCAAGAATTTTCTGGATCGGTATCGTAGTTTCAAAGAATACCCTCTATACTAACACATATTATTATTACTAATTATTATAAAGAGGTACATATATCAGTGTTACTAATTTAGTAATGTCTATTGATAGTTAATTCAACTGTAAACTATGATGATATAACAATATACAAATGATTGAACCAACACAGTCGCTTGACGATCAATTCACACCAGGCACATTCGACCAATTACCCATAGATCTGATATTCCGAACACGTAAGCCAATGGCATGTTACACAGTGTATTAGTAACCTTCCTATTGAATTATGGGATAATTCTCTAATATATACCCTAGAGAAAGAACTACTAAAGAAATATGTGTATTCATCTAATAGGTATTTTGACTGCACGGATGGAGTACGCTAAATTTTGTGAGTTCGAATTTCACACGGATAAAAAATATTGTGTGATCCGCAAATAATTCTCTTGAGTTAAGTATCCCGCGATACAGGAATTATTCATAGGCAAAGAGAAACCTTATAAAAAAAATCTGGGTATTAGGTATCGGCATTTAGAAGTTTTAAGAAACGTTTCACTTTTAACTAATTGATCTTATAAAGTGTTGGTATAAATGGAGCCAGTTGGTGATATACCTAGTTAGATACTACATGTTACGTATCGATCTTTTTAACTTATCTATGAGAATCTCGGATGACAGAAGGAAACGCGTGATTTTTTTAAATTATATTTTTAAACTTATTTTCTTATTATTCCTTTTCAGATAGCGAACTGTACTCAGGTACAGTGGCAGATTTCAGCGGCATGGAACCTATCATCTATCGAGAACCTTTGCAGACGGAGCCATACGACTCCATGACTTTAAATGGTAAATATACATTTAATTGTTAAATTAAAATGTAATAAATGATTCGTTTCTGCATATCTGATTATCAGAAAAAGTTATTCTATATTTTAGTGGACGAGGCAAGCATAATTAAACGATATTAAATTTAATTCCAGCTATATTAAAACAATAATTGTCATACACAAATGACAATGAAATATATTCATGTTACAATAAACATTAATGATAACTTAATTAGCTATTGTTTACAATCTGTATTTACATATATTCGCTCGATTGGCTCTGAATGCGACTGTCAAACATACATCCGCCATTATAATTGAATTTAGAACGTGTTACGGCGGGAACTCCTTGTCACCCACGTGACGTTTGACACGTCAACAATCATCGCTAAATCCGATTAGGATCGTATTAGAAATTATCGACTTAGCATCAATAACATCACATCAGTTTGCATAATTGAGTGGCGAAATCCATTTAATAATAATTATGTGTTTAACTTTAGACAATAGTTATAATCGTTGTACATGTATTTTATTTTTGTTTTCAGCGCCCGACTTCGTGAATTCTTTAGTTCACGGCAACTTCGTGTATTTCTTCTTTAGAGAAACAGCTGTAGAATATATCAATTGTGGAAAGGTGAGACTTAACATTTATTTTTAATAAATTGTATGTTTTTAATTTCAACGAAATGTATTATATGTGAATCAAATATATTTTATTAATTAAACCGTATGTCTGCTTGGAATGCTCGGTATTCGGTCGGTGGCGCGGCAATGCACCGACGATTTACGTTCAATGTGACTTGTGACGATCTATGACTGCAATGAAGACATTTCACATTAAGTGCTTGAAAGTGTTTTCTCACCATTTGTAACTGGTTGTAAATTAACGTTAAATCTTTAAGGTCTTCTCTTGATTCTCATCATTTACAAAATTTAACATTACCTTTCTTAATTTAACTTCTTTGTAATAAGGCTAGCTAGCTAATGATCATCAAAGATGAATAGTCTATAAAAACTTTGCTGCAAGAGTTAAATAACCATGAAAGTGGATGATGGTGAAATGTACTACCCTGTAATTTATCAGTAAGTAATGCCATCAAATTACCGTAATACTTTGCCATAAAAGCAAGTGGGATCCTAAAGACATGCGAACAGCAAAACATATAGAATGCAGGCTTTTAATATTTAGTTAGTAGTACTCCACGAAAAATGTTATAATGCTGATGTAAAACTAAAAAAAGAATTTGATACTAAATTCTATTTGCAGTGATAACTTTACGTATCAAAATAATTAAGAAAATTTTGTTTTAAATAGAAATTTTCATTTCGCCGAGATTATTTTAAGAGTAGTTAATTAATCTAATAATCGGTGTTACTTTGTGACCAGGCGGTGTATTCCCGCGTAGCGCGCGTCTGTCGCGACGACCGTGGCGGACCACATCGCTTCAAACAACGGTGGACGTCGTTCCTCAAGTCGAGGCTTAACTGTTCCGTCGCCGGCGACTTTCCTTTCTACTTCAACGAAATACGTAAGTCAAGTCATACATGAAATGCTTAATCTCTATAATTAATATTAAAGAAAGTATCATATTTATATCATATCAAAGAGAATGTGATGATTCGTTTGATACAGGTCGATCTAAATAACAAATAATAATGTCTTTCTGAATTACTGGATTCGAAACCGATGTTTGGCAAATCGCGTAGCTTTCATCTGATTGGCAGTTTCTTTTTGTCAGTAAAAGAACCCGTCTAACTGGTTCGTAAGTCACTTAATATAATGTAGTATATTAGTAAAACCGTTACTGGTTCAAAATATTTTACACTGTGTCTGCTTTCAAAACTAAAACTTATTTTAGCCAGCTTCAAACTGAAACACTGATGTATTTTATTACAGAATCAACAACAGAACTAATAGAAGGTGTGTACGGAGGTCTCAACGCTCAGTTGATCTACGGCACCTTTACGACACCACCGAACAGTATATCGGGCAGTGCAGTCTGCGCGTTCAGCATGCAGGACATAGCTGATACGTTCGAAGGAACCTTCAAAGAACAGAGCGCAATCAACTCAAATTGGTTGCCTGTAAATAGCGCTAAAGTAAGTAGAGCAAACTTGTATTCTTTTACCAAACTATAAACCCTACGCAAAAAGATAGACTGAGAAAGAGATGAGATTACTTTAACAAGAATAGATTGAAGGATGATATGAGATTACTTTAAAATAATAAATGGAAATTTTGGTGCGGGAATCCTAACTAAGATTACAAATGCTGATGAGAGTTTATTTGTTTGTTATACTTTCACACCTTAACTACTCAACTGATCATCATGTAATTTCGCATACACGTTGCCCGGGATACAGAAAAAGACATAGATTCCTTTTATCTAGAAAAAGAGAACAGTTCTCGAGCGAGCGAAGCCGCGGGCAAAAGCTAGTAAAGAATAAAACTCATGTTCGGATTGACAAAGGTGGCAATCAATAGTTTTTGCTTCTGTACAACAAGTCTGTATGTAAGTACTCTCACATCTGTCAATTGTTGTGTTTTTTGTGCATAAGACATGTTCTGTCTATTGTTTAACGGACATATAGATGACAGACACAAACATCTCGACCGAGAACTATGTATGTCGGAAATACTCAAAAAATAGTACCTTGTTTTATCAAAACCATTAAGTATCATACATGAGACAACGGTAGAGGAAAAGCGAGCACTTTAAACTAACCTTCAGATTATTCCGAAGATCTGATGAAAAACAATACAATTCTGTGTGAAAACTTAATAAGTATAAAAGACAAGAGTTGATACTTAGTTAAGTACGTTCAAAATGCAAAATATATTCTGTTATAAAATACATACATATTTAAAAATATTGACAGCCAATTTTCTGTAGTCCGCGAGCCCGACTAATTGATATATACATAAATACACTTCTTTACCCTACTAAACCAAATATTAATATATACAAGAATTTGTATACTCTAATATTTGACGACCCGGTGGCGTAGTGGTTAGTGTAACTGACTGCCACGCCTGAGGTCGCGGGTTCGTTTCCCGCACAAGTCAAACATTTGTGTGCATGAACATGGGTGTTTGTCTTGGTCTGGGTGTTTCTATGTATAATATGTACGTATTTACAAAAAAAAAAGGATATATGTATGTTTATCCATTGTCTAGTACCCATAGTACAAGCTCTGCTTAGTTTGGGCTAGATGGTGTTGTGTGTATGTGGTAGAATATTATAAATATTATATAAAATTATAATTTACCTATGGCTATTTAAGAGAATGCAACGAAAAACCATTATAAGTACACTTTCAAAAACTTGCCAGAGAAAATTATTTTGATAATTCGTATTTATTACATGTTTCTAATCATGCGTGCTTTTCCAAAGGTACCTGAACCTCGGCCAGGAACGTGTAACAATGACTCAAGATTGTTACCAGATCAGACTCTTAACTTTATCAAGACTCACGCACTGATGGACGAATCAGTGCCAGCTTTCTTCGGAGAGCCCATCGTAATCAGGACTAGTTTCCAGTAAGTATATACGTCCATTCACATTCAAGCATAAGTTATTTTATAAACTAAGTACTAAATTATTTTATATTTTTCAGCTATCGATTCACGCAAATCGCCGTGGATCCTCAAGTGAAAACTCCCGGAGGAAAGGCATATGATGTTTTATTTATTGGAACAGGTAAGCTTTTAAAATAATTCCTTAATACCTACCATTTCTGTTTATTTTCTACGTACCTATATATATATATGTATATTTTAATTTTTTTTATAGACAACGGCAAAATAATAAAAGCGATAAACGCCGTCTCTTATGACTCGAACAAACGCGCAGTACCAGTAGTGATCGAAGAGTTGCAAGCATTTGCTGCTGGGTCCCCCGTACGTGCCCTCAGAGTTGCTCGAGCTGGCCGTGACGCAGCCAGACTTATCGCCGTTTCGGATAGACAGGTGTTAAGTCTGAGACTGCATAGATGTTCCAGTGACAAGATCAGTTCTTGCTCGTAAGTATTAGGAGCCGTCATCTTAATATTTATTTTCTTTTTGTAGGTGTAATCTTAGCTTTTCTTACGTGTTGCTCTTAACATCTGATTCAATTTCAGTGAATGCGTTGCACTTCAAGATCCTTACTGCGCATGGGATAAGCAGGCAGGCAGGTGTCGGGCATTCTCTCACGGTGTCAGTCGGTGGTTAGATGAAAATTCCTTCTACCAAAGCGTCAGCACTGGCAGTCATGCCGCCTGTCCTCACAGTAAGTATAAGATAAATAATTGTTCACTAACATTATAAGCTAACAAATAAACACTTTTTCACATTTCGAGTGTGTAATAATAGTAAACACTGTCTCAAAGCTAAAATTACACTAAACTGTAGTATTAACAAGCTAACCTTATTATTTTATTTGCGTGTCTAGGTAAAACATGCTAATACGTAATGTTTTGCTAGGTAAAGACGCCGGAGCTGTAGGTGGTCTCAGCTCAGGTTTATATGACGACACTAGAGGTGAGGGTGGTGAAGTCATCAACATTGTACAAGATAAAGACGGCAAGGGAGGAGGCGGCGGCAATGAAGGTGAGGCTACAGTCGATCGAATATTAATACAGAGCAATATATGCTTAATTACTTCGTGTACTGACATTATTCTATAGGAGTACAAGGATCAGCTTTATAAATCTGCGCTAATAAAAATATTTATAAGATTTTACTAACGTCAATAATTTCATATTTTAGGTCCTGAAGTCCTGGCAGCCGACCCGCCTCCAGCCGCGTACTCCGTAGAAACCCTTGCCTTAGCAGTAGCAGCTGGTGCCCTAGCCGCCCTAGGAGCTGGTTTCGCCGCTGGATATATTTGTGGAAGAAGATGCAAGAAAGATGATGATGACAACATGCCATACCCTGATACTGAATACGAGTATTTCGAGCAAAGGCAGAATATTAATAGGCATGTTTTTTATAGTATTTTTTATGTATGCATTTCAATTGTTTCATGCAATACATATTTTGCCTTATAACATGAATCTCAAATACTTACTAAACTTTACAGGATCCAAGCGGAACCCAAGCTACTGCAGCAAGTAGAAGAAGTTACGTATGCGGAGCCAGTCCTAGCGCCTCAGCCGAAACCAGCGTCTCCCCGCGCCACTCTCCGCAAGCATCCCCCATACCATCCCCACCACGAGACGCTGTTCCAGTTCCAACCCGACGCATACCGCCGCGACAACTTTGGAACTCTTCGCTCTCATCAGGTCAATGTCAGTTGTGCTCTTTTTTACTCTTTTGCATGGCTTGCTGTCTTATATTTACAGGTAATAAATGAAAACAAGACCTTTATCAAGATTTCCTTATACAACTAAAAACTGAGGACTTCGTGAAATACGATTGGTTTATTGACAAATATTTTCTTTTGCATTAATCACTTCCAAATTTGAAGAAGAAATTTAGTAATGACTAAGTATATATTTGGTTTTAATTATAAACAACTGTCAAAAAGCATTCAAGTTTAAAATCTTTTCTGAGTTAAAAAGAAATACTGGAAAATAATTGGAGGTTTACTGTATCAAAAAAATCTGTTGCATGGTTTTGATATACAAGTTCTTTTATGTACGCAATAGCCGTTTTTCTCTATTGATGTTAGATTTGCAACTAGTAGAATATTTCGAAATTATGAGAAAGTAAGTGTTTTTATTAAATCTGAAATAAATCATCAGCTTACTCTAATCATCCATTTTGCATGATTTTCTTCATTGGTTAATTTCATCACTCTTTCATTTTTCATGATATAGTATTCATCTTTTATATTACCGACTAACCATTTCATTTTCATTGCCTAATCATTTAAGTTGATAATGTTTATGAGACACAAGATCGTAATGAAATAAAAGAAAATAAATAAAAATAAATCGTCCAGATAAATTATTATTGAGTTACATAAGCTTAAACTTTAAAGAGTAATAGCAATAAAAAATAATTGAAACTGCTATTCAAATATTATTTCATATATATAGTTGCAAATATCGTCAAAAATATGTTTTCATATAGTTCATAAAATAAAATCTCATAAACATTCCAACTGCCTGATAACCATTCACTTGATCCACTAACTCACGCACGCATATTCACTTCGGCATGTCAGTTAACACAGGAATATTCGGACCGCAGGGCGATGGGTACCGGCGCGGCAACGACAATGGCTTCTCGACCACGCGCTCAGTGAAGAAAGTGTACCTCTGAGAAACAAGCGGGGCGGACTCGCGCGACCAAATCCACCACCATAAACATAATACGCACCATCACCATACGTTGGGTAAGTTAACAAAATACCGACAATTTATTTTATTCTAATAATGTTGACAAATTAAACATAATATTATACATATTTAATAAAATCGCTTAATAAATATTATTCAGAAAAAATTAGAATTATTAAATTTAAAAGAAAAATGGCGAAAGCGTTAGCTTGGATAAGCTATATACTTTACAAAACAATTATATTATTTCAAATTGATTATTTCATTTTTGTTGATTTCTTAATAATTTGCTATTTTTTTTATCGTAATTATAATCACCTTTAAAATTGCGTAAAGAGTGTAATGTTGTTTGTGTGCAGTGTCCCAGCGCAGCAGCGGGTCAGGCTCGGGCTCAGCGAGCGGCGGCGGCTCTTCGTCGTCGCCGTCGCCACCGTCGTCCTCCCCGTCGCCGTCGGGCGAGCGGCCGCCCACGCCGCCGCCGCCCGCGCCGCAGCCCTGCGCCTACATCTACCGCAACTAACCGCCCCGCGCGCCGCCCCGCCACCCCCCCGGCCCCTTGGCCTCGCCACCAGTTTGCCCCTGTGCTCACGACTGACTTTTTGACTTACGAACGAACCGAACGAGTGACGTGATATAGACATTCCAAATTTGTAAATGTTATTCGGATTGTATTCGAACGAGTGGTGACTGACTATCGTCCGTTCGTTTCGTGTTTTGTTATTGCCGACGATGACGTAGTGACTCGACGCTGATGCGATGTTGTAAGATTTTTCGTCTGTAAATTGTCATTGGAGATGTAAACGCATTCATCGAGATGCACTTTTGGCAAATTAATACTTGAGTTGTAACTTGATAAAAATAGGTACTATGTCAAAATTGTGGATTGTATAGTCACGAGAATATGTGATCATAAAACATTCTTCCATGAAAATAAATATATACGTATTGGTGATTATCCACAGTCTAAATTGATCGTATGTATGGTCAGAGGACGCGTGACAAAAAATAATGTATTTTTTTTAAAAGACGGAACAATATTATCGATTGATGTATGTAAGATGAATAATGTAACAAATTGTAGATTGTTTAGAATATACATAGTTTACAAATAATTTAGGTGAAAATATAAGTTTTTGTTGGTAACATGTTAACGAATAGTTAATTTGAAAGTGTGATTGTCGCTGCAGTTATTTCATCATCGCTCCGCTCAATCTGCACTGGGTAGGTATAGAGTGAAATATCTGCAATGGAGTCACAATACGCTTTTTTACATAACTACTATTTTTAGCATTACGTCATTAAATATAGGAAGGACTCTCTTATTCTAAAGTTCTAGTGTTACTGTAACTCGACAACACTGTTGATATCACCACAAGGTAATGTTCATCGGTCAATGGCGATCTTTCAAAGTTTGTACAATACAAAGTTTATAATGTGTGGTAATGTCAAGTTTTGCCCAGTTATACTAGTTTAAACGATGATTATAACATTATAGTTGAAACATTGACATTATGAAACACAAAATATGATATAAATTATATTTACCATGTATAAAATGATATGTAAAGTTCTGATACTTACTCATTCATTAAAAAGTGCTTCTTATGGATGTATTTAGATTACTAGGAGATCGTTTTGATAATTATTGGATAATGTTATAGATTTAGCGATGATGTATACATAGATACATATAATAGTTAAGAAGGCACTGTGATGCCACATGCCAATTTAGATTGTTGGTGCGCCATTTGTAAAGTTACAACTAGTAACTGTGATCATTGTGTACATACATTCTGTAACACGACGTCTCCATTTGTCTACTGTCGTTTCTATACATAAATTAAATTTTTCAGAAATGTGGGCCAAAACGTTGATAAATCTCCTTTTCGAAGAACGTTCCTGTTGCTATACTTTGTAATCGCCAAAGAAACTTAGAGTTTCTGTGTTGAACAATCGCTTTATTCATTCGTTTGTAAACTAGCTAGCAGTTATTTTGACCCCGAGAGTGTATAGTGTTCAACCTCATCTTCGCTCATTGTTGACAATTGAATGTGTGTAAAGAAAATGTCAATTCTATTTGTAATGACTTAGTGCCTAAGTGTGTGTGGCAGGATTGTAATTTGTACATTACAATGATTCAGTTTTCTTTTGGACTGACGTTAGTGCGACATTAGAGAGGCACTAGAGTAGTGATTACAGTAGACAAGACGTAAAGAAACAGACATATTACCTCAGAACTCTGTTAAGTTCCTTCACAGTGGGCATGCCATAGCGCTATGGCTTTACGCTACATGCTAACGTGAGTCCTAAAAGACAAATAAGAAACTTATAAGAGTAATTTGGGAATAACCAATGCATAATTTTTATACACCATAATAAGAAAAGGGCATTCTCGAGACTGCCTTCGTAATACTCATGTTTAATTTCAATTTTATATAATACCAAAGATGCCATGATTTATAATGTAAATTATTTATTTATAGTAGGATTGCTAATAACATACCTATATTACTTAATCAAGTTGTTATTTTGTATGAATATAACTGCCAATTTGTATACTTATTTTATAATTAACCAAAGTAACGCACAGAATATTGTTTAATATTTAAATTAATCCATGCGATATGTAGATGCTTTACACGGCCAGAGTTTTAAAAATGTATACGGACCGCGAAAATGGCAAGCAATGTAATTTTTTTACTTATAAGCTTGCAGTCCTTAGTACTTAGAACATTTAATAAAGAATATTATCATGTTACAGATTTACTGTTATGACGTCATAGGAGTTAAATGTATGTATAGTCCGTTCGTTATGAATTGACCCTGAACGACGCACTGTTGAGTCGTCGAGTTATACTTAGGGTTGACACCAATCATTAAACCGTTCGTGGTTGCCATTTTCACAGTTTGTAATTGCGGAAATTAAGTACACGTACATACGTAAGTGAGGCTAGTACTTGTAAATAGCAAGTTCTGTAATGTAATTAGTTTTGTCGAGTAAAATAAATTAAGCGTTAGACTATAAGCGCAAGAAAATTTTGAAGGTGATTGTTAAGAATTGTTTTTTGTATTCCCTAAAAAATAATATTGATGAAATGTACAATAACCATTTCTACGTTTAAAATTACTGAACCACCTTTTTATACTCGTAATGTTAATTGTAATCATAAACATGCCTAGAAATTTTCTTATAATAAGCATAAAATATTGATTTATAATATATTGAGAATTATATAGATCGTATGTACCGTAGTATATTATAGACCGCTTAATTTTGTTTTGGAACTCGAAGCCTTAGTGTTAGAAATTGAAGACTTTTATTGAAATAAAGAATAAATAACTGTAATTACAGAGGAATGGATTTAATAAATATGATCCACAACTTTTATTAAAAAGTATAATGTTAAGGTATAGCTCGTTACGTCACGTTACTCTCAAACTATCCAACACATTACTACTCTACGTTATAGTATGTAAATACGAGGATTGAGTTCTGAGCCGAGGCGAATAAGCACCACCGTTCACTGAGAAGGGCAAAATATAAAAACGACGCGGCGCACGCTATTCCTTTAAAAATAGCAGAATATTAAATGATTCCTTCATAAATTATATTCACTTTTAATAACTATTGCCGTAGTGCAAAAATTAGAAGTTAATAAATGTACGTTTCAATGAACGGTGGGCCTCTTCAAATGAAAAAGTACTGTTTGGTTTCGCTGCGTGTGCAATATTTTTCTACATGAAAATTCATTTGAAATTCTAATTTTAAAATTGCTAACTAAGATTTTAAAATTAGAATTAATCGCCACGACTGTTATTGGTTATCTACGTGAAGAATTTCTTTATCACAAAATGTTAGGCCATCATTTTAAAATTAAGTATCTACTTATAATTAATTATAAGAAAATTAAAGAAGCGATTATAAGCTATTATTGGACATGCATATAGATTCATTTATATTAACAAAGTTAAATGACATATAAATTTTGCCAAGCTAAAGTAAAACCCATAATAAAAATCCCTAACAAGCATTTTGTGATAAAGAGAAACGGGACGGTATATCAAGAAGTAACTATGGGAAGTGCCTAACTCTATTACCTATTTGCACCTGTAGTATAAATAAAAGTCCGTTATCCTCCCATGAACCGACCATAATCTCATTACCAAAACTAATTAAAATAATAAGACGTTCGTTTAAATTTAATCTATGTTTCGTCTACAATGAAAATATAATATATCAGAGACAAAACACGGCTTAAAGTTAAACTGTTTACTTCCATGCTAAATGATAGTGAGTTTCTAATAGTGTGCCTTTAGTACCGCATAGTTTAGAAACTCTTTAGAAACTCGAAAAAGAAAATTGGAATACCCATCGTTTTACTTTACATCACAAGTTACTTTGTACAATTTTACTAGTAGTCATATGCGTATACGTCATCATTTACAGATAAATTAACTTATTACATACCTGATATTCCAATTAACTATCTCTATACTTGACGATAGTTTGGTAATATATAATTAAACCTACAATTATAAATTACCCTTTCATTCAATACACTCATGCATTTTCTGTAATATCGTATGATGATTTGCTCTTTCCTCCAGCGACATTACAATAAAAATTAGGTCTCTGTTTTAAATCTAAACTATGTTTTGTTTCTGTCTACTATTACATGTGTTACGAGAAAGAGATGAAACATACTTTAAACTTAGACCTGAGCCTAATTTTAGTTTATTTTAAGGCATAGGTTTAAGTAGGGGTTTTATAAATAATAAAGCAAACGCAATGCAGTGATAGAACTGTTACACCTTATTCGCTGCCCGTATTTATAGAGTGCAATTTTTTTGTAACTAGAGACAAATAGATTGTAAAACATTGATTTGCAAAATATGAAATAGTCAGCTCGGCGGAGCAAGGTTTTATATTTTACTCTTCATTGTTCCAAATGTTATGATCATTTTCTCATTAAAATATTATTAATATTATGCTAAATATTTTAGCAAAGGATAAAATGTATTCCTTTTCTTTAGTAAATAAAATATTGAAACTCGATGTGTTTGTTTTTATGCATCGTCACCCACTTTGATAAGTAAGCTTGTAGAAAATTACCGTCTTAATTTAACTGGCACACTCAGAATTTTGTACGGTCCCACCATACGATGGCGTGCGCCCAACTCAAACTTGCAGTGGTTTATTATACTGATATTTCGCTATAACCAGCTGTCTTTTCAATTATTAAAATGCACGTGATTAAAAGCGCCCATGTTTCTGTCTACCTCATACTATTTCAAACTCTGAGAATTTCTTAACTGAATGAACAAAAAAACACTGCCCGTTCCGGCAACCGCCGTGAAGCAATCGAATTAAAATAAAACCCTTCAAAAATATATCTTATAAACGGGCCCCAACGTTTTATTGTAGTAAAGCTAAAGAAAGCGAAGATAATTATATCATAGAACACTAGGCAAAATATAGAACTCTTCAAATGTAGGTAGACATAGAGCGTACGTTTAGCAATAGTGTCCCATTGGTGCCCTTTGAGTAAGACACCCTAAAAAGAAAATATGTAACACCAGATACAAAAAAAATATAATTACTTATATAAAAAAGAGCAGAAAGAGTCATACTTCAGTATGCTTATATTTCGTGTGCTATACATGAGACCATCACAGCTGCCCATCAATCCCTATGGAAATAAAACCAGCCAAAATTACTCAGTTGTTATTCTTTTATATTATTTATATGGATATAAAAAATACCTAACATTTTATAAATCAAGTTCAGAAATAGGTCCCAGTAGAAAATTTATGGAGCACTCTAGAAAAGAGTACAATCTAGCAATGTGCACAAATACTTTCGAAATATATTCGAATATATACGCGCTGGGTGTTTGATCATGCAAAGTACGAATCACATTGCGCACAACTGTATTCAAATATCAAACGATCGATGTCATTGTGTCATTGTGTGACATCACTTTACAATCCCACACATACAAACATACAGTGTGAGTCTTCATAAAGTGCACATATGAAAATGAGTTTTGTTTTGTTTTTCGTGTGGTTAGTGGCCAACCAGTTGTCAAGAGTTATTCAAGCCTCTTACATGGCTTAACGACTGCTGTCAATTTGGCAACAACCGGGCCCGACTTTTTACGTGCCCTCCGAAGCACGGAGAGGCTCAGATGAAATACCACTAAGCGGTCACCCATCTATAGACTGAACGCACTCAACGTTGCTTACCTTCGCTAATCGTTTACCGATCTGGCTATGAGCGCTATAGCTATGAGTGAAACTAGACATCATTTTATCGGTTAGAAAAATAATAAATAAAATATTCTTTGATTTATACATATTTAAATTTTTTAGTATTTATGGGCCTTGTACCAAGGAAACCTTGTAACTTTTGAACCAGGTGGTTAATCGTGTTGAAACAAAAACAATGCTCGAGTTCCCTGCTATGGCAAATTAACGAATTAATGAATTTTTTATTGATTTGCAAGGAATTTTTTTATCCGGTTTTGTTTTGAGACATGTAGAAAAACATCCAATTGGGTCCTTAGTTGTCGTAATGCATACAATAATACCATATTTTATGAGTTATTTTTCCATATATGTTTTTATATATATATATATATATGTATAATATGTAAGTATTTACAAAAAAAAAAAGTATATATGTATGTTTATCCATTGTCTAGAACCCATAGTACAAGCTCTGCTTAGTTTGGGCTAGATGGTGTTGTGTGTATGTGGTAGAATATTATTATTATTATATTATTATATAGAATAGAATTGTGTGGACCGCTATTTATCAGAACTCCAAAAAAATAATTACAGAAGTTTATAGACTTTGGCATAGATGGACAAAGAATAATGAACTTCTAGGAGACTACCTATGTAGAAAATTAAAATTCTTTTGGGTCGTAATTAACAATGTATCATTTCTAGGCTAAGTACGTCTCAACCCGCCCTCGTACGTTGCTTTCTCAATTATCAAAAGATAATTTAAACCAAGATTGTCCTTGATTATAAATTATGAAATAAATGTTTTGATGGTTTGACTTTACACGAAGTTCTCTCTCTCTACATTAAGAATGAGACTGCTACTGTCACTACAATTACATGACTGACACTGACAGTATAATTTCCGTATATGTCACTTTTGAGTTCTGTCAGTGATCATGTAAGTGATAGTTCCATGTGTGTGAAATGTCTATTTTGATTAGAGAATAAAAATAAAATAAAATGGCAAATAGTATACTACGCCAGTTTTCTGTTAATTACAAACAGATTATTATTGATGAGATAGCTCTTGAAGGATTAGATGGCATCGGTGTAGACTATTTATGGCGACGTGTGGGCAAACGCATATCGGCGGATTTAACCGAGAAGATGAAAGAAAGATTTTGGGCTTTCATAGTAAACAACAGCTGTTTATCATTTTACGAATTGCCAGAGCCTTTTCCCTATATAGAAATTTTTGATAGATTTACAATGATTGATGAATGTTCTGGCCATCTGAATGAACCTGTAAGTACATATATTATAGTTTTACATGCGTTAGTTTAGATATTTCTGATGCAATATCGCTTGCAATAGCAGGGATATCGCATGCCCGTAGCACCCCGTAGCACCCCGTAAGATAAGTTTAAGTATAGGAAAGGTATCAAAGTGGCAGGTTCCTAAGTTCCCAAATACCTACTAGGTGAAATGCAATAACAGTGTTCTACATTACGCAGTTTCCTCTATAAGGTTGGTACTTACAAGGACTTGTCATTTTAAGTAACTCATATTATTATGTCTTGTCACAAAGTAATTTGCATGTAGGCTCTTCAATTCATAAATTCCTAATACTGAACTCACCCTGAGTTCTTTAACTCTACAGATATATATTTTATATATATTAGTCTGCTCAAATAAATTGCTACATGGGCAAGTTTTACATAACAGATATTGACTGACGGTGTATTTAAATGAGTGTTTATACCATCAGTCAACAAACAACAATAAGTCAGTTAACAAATTTAAACAAATATTCAAATTTTTCAGGAAAACTACTTAGATGGTCCTTATGAATATGTACCAGTTGATAATGAGCATGGATCATGCAGATTCTATGATACTCGAAAGCAAGTATCAAATTTGGAAAATTTGTCTTATGAAGAGATGGTGACAAAATATGGAGACAAGCTTATTATAGTGGCCAGTATTGAAGAGAGGTGGCATGCCCTAGCACCACACATGCCAATTACATATATAACCCAAATGATGCCTATTAATTACTGCTTGCTGGAGTTGATTGGTAGATCTAGAGACAATGTATGTGTTTGTTTACTTGAAACTAATAATACTGCAATTTTTAACTAATTAATTATAATGTTGTTGTGGGATTGTGAGTTATAATATTCTATCACATACACACAACATCATCTAGTCCAAACTAAGCAGAGCTTGTACTATGGGTACTAGACAATGTATAAACATACATATATACTTTTTATTGTAAATACATACATATTATACATAGAAACACCCATACCAAGACAAACATCCATGTTCATGCAGACAAATGTTTGTCTTGTGCGGGAATCGAACCCGCAACCTCAGGCGTGGCAATCGGTTACACTGACCACTACCCCATTGAGGTATCCAGAGTTGTGTCATTGATAATGGTAATTTATTTAATGCAAAATTCAAATGGAATTGAATATCTTAGTTATGTTTTAAAATATAACTCACATATTTGAATCAATACAATGTACAGTTGGGTGGATGCCCTTATTACAGATGATCTTAAGAAAATAATATTCCTTGGGTAATTATTTACATAGAAGTACTGTTTGTCCGTAATGTCTGTTACATTCACAACAATGTTATTTATATCAACTGTACTTCACTGATTCTATTAATAGATTACATACTTTTTATTTATACCTGTTTGTGAGTGTTGTGAATTTTTTATATTTACTTTTCTGATACAGGAATATTTTAGTAAACATATTATATTTAATTTAATTTGTCGGCCTCGATGGCGTAGTGGTAAGTGTAACCGACTGCCACGCTTGAGGTCGCGGGTTCGATTCCCGCACAAGTCAAACATTTGTGTGCATGAACACGGCTGTTTGTCTTGGTCTGGGTGTTTCTATGTATAATATGTATGTATTTACAAAAAAAAGTATATATGTATGTTTATCCATTGTCTAGAACCCATAGTATAAGCTCTGCTTAGTTTGGGCTAGATGGTGTTGTGTGTATGTGGTAGAATATTATTATTATTATTATTATTATAATTTCATATAATACTTTAAATTTGCAGGGACAAATGTCAGTAGGCAAATCAAATGTACATAAGATTATAAAGGACTCAAAAACATTGTTCTATAATCGGAAGCATTTACAGGACTTAGATTTAATCAATTTGCAAAATATAACACAAGTCATCAATGGAAAGGGTATTAAGTGTCTATTAATTAGATTGAAAAGGTTCCATAAGCCCAGCGTCTTGACTATGCCCAAAGTGGGCATGCTGCATAATGTGATAGATTATTTACTTAAAGCACCAAATTACTGTGAAAGAACTGAACTGCTTGTGAAGAAAGGGGTATTGACACAGAAGCAAAACAGAAGGTTGCAGAAAACAGTTAATATATTTACATTTGTAAGTATAGATTATTAATTTGTTGTAGCTAGAGGCATACTACAAAAAGTGTGCGCCACATACTACTGGGACATTGTGATGACCATTTAGTTGTCTTTCTGTGTATTTGTTCTTCCATCATTACTTAAGCAAGTGATTACTTACCTTTTTGATATAAACAGAACCTAATCTTTTAAGTATAAATAGCATGTTTACAAAGTTTAAAGTATACTTACTTTACTTACTTTTTTTTAAAATCCATAGGATATACTTATCCTATGGATTTTAAGGTTTAGATCTATGCAACTAATGTCTTCTCACTAAGCGATCTGAATGTTTCTATGCATAATGTTAATTACGATTTTAAAATATAATTTTTTTTAGGAGGACAGATTAATACAAATCGAAGACCCAAATTTGAAAAACAAGAAGATTAGACTTACTCAAAAGAGAAAATACATAAGTTTATCATCTAAAAGCGATGAGTCGTCACAATCTGATGACGAAACTATTGAGACGCCTTCGACTTGTCAATACAAAGTTGGTGTCAGTTTAATGAGACAAGCCTATGAACAGTTCCTGGATGCCGGGCTCCAAGGACTGACGCAAGTTCAACTGTCACATTTGCTTGGTATCGAGTTCTACACAGCGCGGGCAATCTGCAGGATTTTCAGATTACGAAACATTGTTAGAGAATATCTTGAGGATAAAGGGAAACAGAGAACTGCAAGGTAATATTATAATTAACTATTTGATTATAAATATATATGTTACGGCTAATAGCCGAAGTACGGCTACACCTAGTTTTAGCCGGCTAAACTCAAAAGTAACCTAACATAACCTAACCGCATGTGGCCGGCTGCACCTAGTTGTAGCCGGCTAATCTTAAGTTTATGTTCACACCCACCTTTAGTCGTAACATATATATATATATATATCTCTTGATTATCCCAGTAATGTGCAGCTTTATTCTAACTGCAATACCTGTGCTTTAAGTAACATCATGTGGGACTGATATATTTGTATTTAAAAACGAAAACATCTGTTTAAGCAAAGTTTTTATGTCGATAATAAGTATAACCATCATTAATGGTTCGAATAAACTACCATTCTCTGTAGTAAACAAGCAAAACTGCAGGTGGTACTCTCCATTGCTTCCTTTCTTCCAACTTTCAAGGCAGAAAGGTTGGTTATACATATATGTAGTGGGAACAGTCAATTAAAAAAGTTAAACAGACAGAAGAAGAATGTAAATATAATACTGCGGATATGGTCAATATGTCGGCTACTTATATTATATTTTCTGCTATAGGTTGTATTGACCTTAATTATTTCCAAAAGTATTAGCAATAGATGATATGCCACGTACCCTGCTCATAACGCACGCCATTTTATTTAGGTAGTCAATCCAATTGGTATTTCGTATAATAACAATTGTGTCCGGTATAAATACATTACAGATTTTTATTTTTCGTCACTTTAACTAAGTACGTAATAGTCGTTTTGTTGGAGAGTAAAGTAGTTAAACTATATTTGCATGCCATTAGACTTTGATGACAAATGTGCTGGATTTAAACTTGTATAACACCATCTGTATAAACCAGATTTTAGAAAATAAACGACTTGTTTTGTTATGTTTGGTTGTATTAATAATGTTTCAGGTTCATCGCGGTTGTTGCGACAGAAAAAATGGACAAAAAATATGAAGAACAGAAAAATAAATTCTTAGAGTACTTGGGACAATGCACGAGCGAACCAGCACCTGAACCAGAATCAGCAAAACGTCTATCTACCAGTGATGATGAGATACCGCTAAAGAGAATTAAGATGGAGAAAGACTCTAATACTAATATTGAGGCTGATGCGGATTTTCCTCCAGGCAACGAAATTACCGAAATCAAAGTGTTAGACGGCTTTGAGAAAGCCAAGTCACTCGTCAGTTTCAAGAAAAACCCGACATTAAGACAATTGAAATTTGCAAATGGCGTTCTCAAAGTTCTTAAAGAAAAACTTGTCGTATCTGGTTACATGACTTTGAGTAGTTTAGCTTCAAAAGAAGTCAATGAGCCTCCGATGGACACAAAGGCTTTAAAATCATTTATGCAGAAACTAGTTACTGATGGTCACATAAAAATGTATAAAATCAAATGGCCTGGTCTCCAAAGATATTCAGTTTTGATTTGCGCCCATCATATCAAAATATCGGATCCTTTAGTAAAAGCTAAATACAAAGAAGTATGCATGAGAGCAGTTATTAGCAAAAAAGCTAATGCAAACAAAAAGGAAGCTCTTGAAGACAATCCATCGCCAGCGAAAGTAAAACGCTCGTACCCTCGATACATGAAGATACAAAAGCTTCACGAGTTTGTTATGGACATGACTTACTTCAACTATGTGAAACCTGAGTCACACTCGTTGCCGCAAGGCTTCGTATGCGTCATTGATTTATTTCCGGAGGCTACAGTCGAATTCCTCATCAACAACTTGTGTACTTCCTCAGCAATAGACATGTATCAGTTAATTACCGACAGCCAGTTACAATTAAAACTAAAAGACGCGCCACCAAACATATATAAAGCATTAATGAAATCAAAAATAATACAAAATTCAATAAGACTCAATCTCAAAGTGTTAGCAATGTTAGGTTTAATACAACTGGTCAGCCATCAAACCGCAGTAACCAATACATCTGGAAGTAACTACTCTAGTTTCTTATTCTACGTAAATCGTCATGCCAAAATATTAGATACGTCGGGCACGTGGCCTAGAAAAAGACAAGAAGTGGAGGAAATATCATATTATTTCGAAACATGTGATGATGTGGCAAGATATTGGACAGAAGTGTTCACAATCAGCACAAATACAGAAATAATCCTCCCTGAACGAGGCCGAAAGCAGTTACTGTCACCCTTGCGTCCAGCTAATGACGTTCAAACTTATGATACCGGCGAAAGATTTGGTGATGGACTGGGACCTTGTGGTTTTGATTCGTGTTTCTATATGGAAATACCACGACTGTGGCAAACGTTTTACACAAGGCCGAACAGCAAAATAATAGCTAAGAAGAAACCCCAAATAAAGACACCAAAGTTCGAAGTGATTAAGAAACCCAAGGGCAAGTCTAAATCACGTCCACGTGCCAAAAAGCATGTAGTTGAAAAACCGATTGTTCCTTTGAAACGAAGACGGCCCGATTGTTCAGTAAAATGGTCTAAGCAGGAAGATCTTCTATTAACTATCTGTAAAGCTGCTATAACAATCATGAGCCCAAGTTCACAGCCAGGGAGTCTCATTGTCAGAAATGTTGCTGCTAAAGATCTGCTCTCTATCAGAGACCCACGAAAGACAAAAGGAATATGTCATAGCAGAGCCGCTACCATAGATACTAATATTACTCTTATTCACGAGAAACAGTGTATCATTAACGAAATGAGACGCAGGAGAAGTTTAGTACAAAAGTATGAAGGTCTCCTGAAAAAACTTCGACTTAAATACTCGACTAACATGTCAAAATACATCAACAAGGCTAGGATACCAATGATGGAACTGGTCTGGATAATAATACAAGTAATGCGCAGCAAATCCTATACTCAGAAAATGCCATGTGTGGCAGTAAGCCTTGAAGATTTCCACAAGCATTTCTCGATAACAACATCGACAGCAAACAAATTGTACAATATGTATAAAATGTCTGAAAATTCACCATTAAAAGAAGCCATTATGGTTACGGTAATGCAGACCATAGATTCCGAGATGGACAGTGAGAATGCTAAAAAGGTTTTCACGACTTTCCAGCAGTACCCTGAAAGTTCTTTGCGAATAGCTGTAGAACAATTACGAAAGTGTACCGCGATAGCAGCAAAGGAGAAACTTTTCAACAATCAGTTTCGCAAACTGGATTTAGAAGATATAGTGCAATCGTCATACAAAATTTCAGTGTTCTACCGTCGTAGATGGATATGCAGACTAAACTCTGACTTTATTGATAAATTAGCTGACGTGTTAGATACGTTTAAAGTAGAAAACGACATAAAAGGGTCGGCTGAAGTAAACTGTGCTGTTTGTGAGCTAGAGGTTTGTAATATGCTGGAAATCGTGTCTTCGACAGTGCCCGTCATAACTGACGCTAACGGCGTTCCTATTGAACCTGGGGAGATGAGCGCTCTGATCATAGACACGAAATATAATTTAAAGACTGGGTTGATGCGGTCGAGAAAGAAAAATAATATGAAAATTGCCGATCTGTTTATGGTATCAGATTTCAGTGTCACATTTGAACGTCTACTAAAGTAAGTTTCATTATAAATGAATATTGTGTCGAATTATTACAGTGATTATTGAGAATTAAAGTTCACCTACTTAAAATACATTAGCATAAGTAACACATAAGAAATATTAAGGCGCTATTCCATTTTTATATAAGTCATATTAGAACTATCGCAAAAAGTGTTCTTATAAATGCTAATAACCCCCAAGGGATAAGCAATGATGTATTCAGCTCACATTTTGCAAAACACCAGGCACAGTACTAGGATACATGCTGCTTGACCAGGGCCTGAGACCTAATACACATCCCATTCTCTACTAGTGTGCGTCAGTTTTAATATAAATTTACATAACTAAAACCAAGAAAGATTTTACTAAGATATTACGTCAGCTAACTAATTATGTGTGTCGTCATATGTTAATAATGCTTTCTCTTATTTTATTTACATTTCAATCAACTTACCAAAACATACTCTTTGATATATACGGCTGTTGAAATAAATTACTTAAATTCGATTTGAATTCTTAAGACTCAAATATATGTTTGGTTTTTTTACAGTTCTGCTATCATAAACGCCAATGAATGCCAAAATCCTAATCTCAATATGAATGATAATATCATTTCACATTTAAAACAAAAAGGAGAGAAAGGTGCATCATTCCTGGAGTTACAGGTAACGTAAAATTGATATAGATATACACTGACGGAATCATAAACTGCATCAAAGTTCAGGATTACTGTTGAATTAATATTTTTGATAAGTACTTTACTTTTTAGATTAAACTAAATGAAAATGTCGAGACTGTCCATTAATCATAAAAATAAACAAAATTTAATAATAGAACTCAAATTATAGCCGGGATAATAAAATGTATGCATAGTCTCAAATTCGTGTGTTATTAGAGTAATATACTATCTTCGTAAAATAGAAACGATTGGCGAAAAATTAAAGATTTTCTTTATTCATCTCTTATTACGTGCTAAATGAATTTAATATATTATAATTAAAATATATGAAATATGAATAAATATAATTTATTTTATATTGCAGGACCTAGGATACGACGAAAACACCCTTGCAAAAAAATTACTACAGCTTGAGTCAGAGAAAATAATTA
This sequence comes from Catocala fraxini, assembly GCA_930367265.1. Taxonomy (NCBI): domain Eukaryota; kingdom Metazoa; phylum Arthropoda; class Insecta; order Lepidoptera; family Erebidae; genus Catocala; species Catocala fraxini. Next base: position 15,933,449 of record OV884041.1, read on the forward strand.
AAAGGGTCGGATTCTATGCAAATGTTGTAATACTAACAGAACATTTTAAATCATGGTCAACTAAGATTGGTGACAAGTACGTCATATGTACTCCATGGTTAAAACTAGATTCGGGCATAAAAATCGACATATTTTTTAAATGGGCCAGTGTAATTATGAATATGATATTTGAAAAACCAGGATGTTCAGTTGCATATATGGCTGATAAATGTGAATTTATAACATACAGAGCTATACAAGATATTTGCATGTTTTTAGAAAATCACGAATGTGCTACACTAAGTATCGTTAAAATCCCACAGCCGGATTTGTTCTCAGATGTTGATGTTATACCAGAATATTTTGATTTTAATCCTTTCTATGCCTCGGAAAATATATTAGTGTTTCCCACCAAGAATTGTTTAACCAAATACTCCTATCTAAAGAAAAATATTATAAATAAATTTGCACAAAACTGTGATGTTGATGAAGACATATAACTCTCTGGTTAGATTGTACAACTATTATTTCAATAAAAATGTTATTATTCATGTTTGTATCTTTTTAATAGGTATATATTGACTACTCTAGGATAATTAAGGACGGTAATGAAAACGCGTGTTAGTGACTTTAGCTAAAGTAAAAATTATTTGATCTAAGCTAATTTATATAAATTTAAGTATGACTTTAGCGTTATGAAAGTACCAAATTGATCCACAATTTTATTATCATAAGAAAAGTCAACCATCTTAATTATGAAATAATAAAATCTTCCAGACCAAATTTCGGTCACGGCACCCAATCTTTACGGAGACCAGCCAGAATATAATATACTGCAAAAGTATGTACGCAAACACAAGTGCTTTACCCTAGCTTTCATAGTCCGATGGGATGGAAATCAAACTCAACTCGTGCTTTCCAGAACACGGGGTGCGTAACACCGCCAAATTCATAACTCCGGGCTGCTATTGAGAATGTCTTGACAGATAAAACCGGATTCAATCCATATTTTTGTTGTCCGATTCGAGATTTGAACCCGCGACCTCGGGCACAGCTGTTGTATTTAATACCGTTGCGCTACTGAGGCAGTTAAATATGATTGTCTCTTTCCTAATATACCTAAGTTTGTACAGTCAGCGACGTAAGTGGCTGTACATTAAACAAACTCGTAACAATATTTTATGAATGAAAATTTACTTATTATTATTGTTGTATAATGAGTTGTGATTAAAATTGCTATTATTTAACTTAATTATATTTAAAGATGAGGAATTACTATTATTGTGTACAATAAAGCACTTTGGGAATGTTTGTCGCCTGATATCGCTGACTGCGAAGCGCTGCGGCATGAGCACAGAACACTTATACTCAGAGAGGGGAGGGGGGGGGGGGGGGGCATGAGGGCTGCGATCGATGACGAATGACGGTCGTGTGTGCGTGAGCGTCGGTATCATACAAAATGTTGGTACCCATGCAAAATTTCGTCTATAGCTTGGGGTCGCCATTACTGACTTGTGGCCTAGTGTGCAGCAGCATGAATGTGCGTTTATTATATCTGTGCCTCGGTCTACCATGTTTGTTTGATTTTTCACGATATTGCATGCTGGGGCCTACTGTGAGGATGCACACTCAATCTATTGACCTAACATTTTTGTATTTAGCTTTAAGTTGTGTGTATCTTTGTAGTTGGTTCAATAAATAAACAAATATCTATACTAATATTATAAAGCTGAAGAGTTTGTTTGTTTAGTTGAACGCGATAATCTCGGGAACTACTGGTTTCAATTGAAAAATTATTTTAGTGTTGGATAGCCTATTTATCGAGGAAGGCTATAGGCTATATAACATCACGCCACGACCCATGGGAGCAGCGTAGTAACCATAAACGCGGGTGAAACCGGCATAGCTAGTCATACAATAAAGATGTGCATCCGTTGAGATGACAGCAAGCAACACTACGTTGTCTGCGCCTCGCCTCTTCTATATGTTTTCGAATAGGGCACATATAACTTATCGTTTGATATTCACCCCAGCGCATATTTTTATCTCGATACCTCTACCCCTACTTACACTTACTTACTGCCATATTAGATATTCTTGTCGTACAAATAACGTACCTACTTGCCTATTAATTCAATCTCATATTTCTTTTGAGACGGAATTGCACATTCTTTGTATTAAAATGTTCTACAACAGAATTGATTAAAAATGAATAAATAGATAATTATCTTATTGGACACACTGCAGATTGAAATCAACTTAGAAATATCAAGAATCATGTAAAAGCAGATGTACCTAGTCCTTTTAGTCTGTGGCAATCTCAGAGTAATTACATATTTTAGCAAACCATGATTCTAACGGCCGGGACAAACAGAAAAGACGTAAGAAGAGGACGCGTCGCAGACGCTGCGCCTCTTCAATAATTTTTCATACAAATACATTTTGTCGAAGCGTCGCGACACAAAATAAACAGAAAAGACAGGGCGCGGTCACGACGCAATCTATGCACGACGTTTCGACGATTGCGCCCTATTCAAAAACATATAGAAGAGGCAAGGCGCAGACAAGGTGCTGCTGTATCTGAAAGGGGTGCGCGGGGAGTTTTACCATGCCATACCGGATGTATCTAGTAATGTCTAACCCTTTTAATGTTAGCAAGTTGAACGAAAGCTGGAATATCCTCGTCTTCTGAAGAAGACATGTTGTCATGACAGTCTAAAAAGCAGACGCTTAAATGCAAAGCTAAATGTGAGAAACGCAGTGTCGTCTCTCTGACTTGTCTTCGCGTCTCGTCCGCGCTCTGTCTCTTTTATATACTTTAACCGCGACTCGTCTGTGCCCTGTCTGCGACGCGTCCTCGTCTTAGGTCTTTTCTGTTTGTCCCGCCCCTAATGCATGCTGTATCGTTACGTCCTCTAAAAGTAATATAATAATTTTTTACCACATTCCATAAAGCACGTAATGAACGGAAAACGGTGCTCATCTATCTATATATATAAAAATCAATTGCTGATCGTTTGTCTCGCTAAAACTCGAGAACGGCTAGGTGGATTTAACTGATTTTGGTTTTGAAATGTTTATCATAGTCCAGGAAAGGTTTAAACGGTGAAAAATTTAGAAACATTCGTTAAGATAGGTGATACGAAGTACACCGGGTCATCTACTGTATTATAAAAATAAATGAGTACCAATTTACTTCAATATTTAAAAAAAAACACAATTTTGCTAAATGATGCTCGTAAAATTTTCTACCCAATTTATATATTTAGTTAGTTATTAATGGTGAAATGTACACAACCTAGAACCAACCTAACGCCCGGTATTTTGTTGGCTCCGAACTAATTACCGGTTAATGTGTATATGGCGATCAATCAAATTTACTAAATAATATATAATAGCTGAAAATAGCCATATTTATTAAGACAAAATCGTCAGATTTAACTGGTATTGGTGAAATATAAAATGTTAATAAATGACATATCCTCTAAATATGTATTATGAACGCAGGAAATGAAGTGTTTATGAACGCAGCTGTAAAAGAAAATCAATATTACATAAAAAATATTTATCATTGCTATGGAAAATTCAATATTTTAATTTACTTATCAAAATCTCAATCACTACAAAATTGCATTCAATATAATAAAATACATCAACGTGATCACAAAAAATGGTCAGCCGATCGATTGTCATTTGTTCATATTGTCTATGGTATATTTTTCCCTGTAGCAATAGTTTATAAAGGGAGTGAGTGAAGTGAAGTGAAGTAGGGCAATCCAAAATTCGCCATTTTTGCTTTTAGTGAAGGGAAATTATATATTGTCAGGCTGGAGAACGAAGAATATTTTGTAAAAAGTGTGTCATTAGATTTAATTTACCGTAGCGAAGACTTTATTTGAACAAAATTTTAGTTTAATAGTGTGGTTTTATTTATTACTAACGTTTGTATGTAGTGCTACTTCCCCATCGTAAAATTTGCTCGTTGGTGTGTCGCTTTAGCTAATTCAATGGCTATGATATTGAAGTTTTAATCTATCGTGTCGCTTTGACGGTTTCCTCACGGGATAATATCGAGAAAGCGAGGCGACGCCTTTAGAAATGAGCAGGCCTCAAGGCGGACGCATTCAAGTCCCGGATGACCTTAGAGAAATCTTATTGGAGTTCACCATAAGTTATCTGCTGGAGCAGCCGGGTGACGTGATCAACTACGCGGTCGAGTTCTTCACAAGATTACAAAATAACAGGACGACGACCGTAGTGAGGGCTGCAACCGCCAGCACACCCGATGAGTCCATAATATCTGACGAAGAAGGTACTACTCTTTTGATATGTACTTTACTCGATAATACTGATACCAGGTGTCGGCTCTGACCAAGGTGGGTTCAGTAGAGCTGTGCCAGTAGCTGCTAGGTTACCATTACCATATAATCATGGTTATATACCTACTGGATACCTATAAGGTGTCTTGTTCACAGACCCATGTTGTTGAGCTACATATTATAAAAATAAATTAAATTACATTACAGCTTAGCAGAGTAATCTGTTATAGATATGGATATTCAATATCTAAGTTTAGTGAAGTGTAAAATAAAATAATAATATAGAGCTCAAGAATAGTTCAAGATTTTATTGCAATAAATAGTGCCCTTTGAGTATTCCACTTGTGTTGTATTAGTTTGCTGTGTTACTATTATGTGGTCTTATAGTGACTTAATTATTACTTTTTAGCTATCCTACTCATATCTTTACAAATTCAGGAAAAAAATGATTGCTTTCATTTATCAATTAATATTTATTTATCAGTTTCATTAAGCAATCTGCAATTAAGTATTCATTACAAGGCTTATTGATTGATTCTTATTTGATTACTTAATTAGTAAAGTAATGAGAATAATTGCATTAATGACTATTAAGATATTCTAAATTTATAATCAACCACTTTTGATATACTCAAATAAAAATAATTTATAAATACCTATTCTCTTATAGCCAACATCTGTAATGATCCAATTTTTGGCATGCTGCCATTTTAGTTTCAATGGTATATAATTTTATTTATGAGGAAATTATTACATATTTTAACTGTTGCCATGAAGGATGGCATAATATCTCCAGTATTACTATTATCTTTAAGTTTTATTTGTGATACATCATAAATAAATAATAAGAACTTTAATCTCAAATGCCTTCTCAGGAGTTCTAGTGATATCATACTAAATACAAACTTAATCAAAAGATCAACTGTAAATAAACATGTTAAATATTAAAATATTGATTTTGGTGATAATAATCAAAATTGAAAGGGGAGAACTCGGCGCTTTGAAGAATTCAAGAACAAATACAGGTTTTTACATAAAGATTGTTTGAAGAGGCATAAATTTGCAGTGTTTACTATACGCTGATCCTATTTGTGTGTTTGTTTTTAACGCTTTGAAGTTGTGTGATGATGAGATTGGCTTATTTTTCCATGTCCGCCGTTGAGTATAACATAGTGAACCGAACCAGATGTCGGCCGTTTTACGCGCGTATTACGTAAAATTAGCTGAGCCTATGTAATGACAGGTAACATAGTAACACAACAAAATTGTTCAGGTGTTAAATGGACCTTGAGTTGTTGTTTGTGTAAAAGATTTTCTTTCCCATTGTTAGCAACAGTGTTCTGTGGTGTGCATATTATGCATAACAAGAGCATTTAAAGCTACATCAACTTAATGATTCACTTAAAAACTACTATTTTTATAAAATAGCTCTGTGACTAAAACAAAATGAGGTGATTACCTTATTTCGACACCAAGTGTGTAGTAAACACCTGTTGTGATATGATGTCATATTCTCCATAATTAGGTACAATATTTTTAAATGTTCAGCATGGCTTACTAGATTATAGATTAAGTCATGAATTTACACTATGTTTGAAATTCATGGATGATATCATTTTCACTCTCTATTCATGAGTGGATAAACCAAATTAAATTTTATAGTGACAGATCATTTTTTTATGGTTAGTCTTCACTATGAAATGGATTGATGTCCTACAATATAACAATGATTCCCATCTGGGATGGTTTAACGGTATATAATTTTATTCTTATCTGGTAAATAGATAGTTACGGAGAACATTAATTAAGTTCAATGTGAACCACGAAAAAAGCATGTAAAAAATATAATTACTCTGCGGTTAAAGTTATTAACATACTTAATCACAACTTGGGTAATTACATTGTATAAAATCTACAATTGTTAAGCAAAGTACAGTAATTTTCAAACCTAGCTGGTCAAATAATAATATGTACAAGTAATAAAATACGCCTATACCTCTGATAGAATAATTTGGTCCAAATGTAATCAACAGAAATAATTATTTAAGTATATCAATATGAAACCTTGTCAGTATGACGCGATAATAACGTGCACTGCCTATAATCATGGGAATTGCCTTAGCGTGATATTAATAATGCAATTTGTTACATTGAAGACACTGCAACACATACTAAACATTGACTAACACCACTTTCTCCTAACTGATTCCGTACGAAATATCGGACATGTTTTATCTATGATTTCCGTTAGAAACAACCTGTTAGAAACAAGACATGCGCGAGATATTAACGCATCGAAAATAGCGAAGTACGATAGTAGTACCACGATTTTACACTCAGACATGAAAGTTGTCTGAATCGTTGTTTGACGTCTCATTACAAACATTCTGTAGAAATGATGAGCATAATTAAACCCGGGTTTTTAGCCTTCGACAATGTATCACACGCCCCAACGGATTTAAACATTAGTTGTACGTAATATCTATGACTATAACTAGAAATCTCACGAGATTAGTCAAACGAATGCAATTCAAACTAAATTCACTATTTGAATCTACATCCTCGCATTTTCATGCTCACTAAGTACTGGAACGATCTACGTGCGAAGAATGTACAAGTCGCGTCATGCATAACTGAAGAATTTGGGAAGATGCCCGTGTTTCGGCTAGCAACTTATACAAATGTTTGTGTTTTAAATACATTATACATTTACTACACATGTGTCGACCGAATCATCTGTCTTACGAATGGATTTGCGTCATATAGCACAAATATGTTTCTAAAGTAAACGGCGCCATACAGAATGTTATAAGAACAGATGCAATCAAAACGCGTCAGGAGCATAGGTATATACCTATGTAAAGGCATATAAGGCCGTAGCATACGTGCAGATGTTACTACACGATCCAATTCTATTACACCTCTCACGAAATTATTTCTCATCCTATTAGAAACTTCTCTTTCTTAGAAACACTTTAGGGGAAACAGATATTTAAACCTTACCTAATTGCCTCACGTAAAGTCATGGTGAAAAATGGCGACCAATTTACGCCAAGAATTAAATAATCATTTATCCTTGAGCATTCAATAAAGAAGATTTTTGGTCTTATTGCTGGGTGATTGGTGGATCAAGGATCAATAGAAAGAGATGTGACCTACTAATCCTATAGTTTAGAAAACTAGAAAATCTACACTACAATATAATTATTACTGTAATTGTAATTTTACGGCTTCAACAGTAGGTAATGCTTCTATGTGATTAAACTGAATTCTTGATTGGTTTACCTAGCATTGTGTACGATAATATACGCGTGTAATTAATTATTCCTGTCAATTTTTTATTTTAATGTGACGAATTTGATCTTTGTAAGTCCTAAATAAACAAAATATCATGAGATACTTAAGATGTTAACTAGTCCACGGGTCAAGTTATAAAGTTTCTGGCACGTATGCCATCGGTATTCGATCGATTGACACCTGTCTGATAGAATAAAATAAACACATGCTTGCCCTAAAATAAATGTGATGAGGCGTACAATTGAGAAGCTTTCTAAACTATCAAATGAGTAAATTGAGTATGATTTTTTTAACACGATGTTTTTACGTGCGTAGAGCCGCCAGTGGCGCGCTTCAACAACCGACGCAAGTCGGTGTTCGCTGAGACGTATGATCCGGAGGAAGATGACTCGGACGAGGGCGCTCCCGCCGTGTTCCCCAAGTCGGACGCGCAGCGCGCACGGCTCGCTGAAGCCGTGCGAAGCATCCTGCTGTTCCGCTCGCTCGACGTGCAGCAGATGCAACAAGTAAGTCCACATTATCAAAAACTTTACACAAGAAATGCTTTTAAGTGTCCATATTTTGTTCGCTTGTTAGTTTAGTCATCACTTTTCAAGAAATTTGATCTAATCTCTTGCCTAAAGAGACCCCAAGACACGGACACGGTTTATTTCAACGCCTAATTCGCCTAAATTAGTATGTTTTACTTAACTTTTTGAATTTGTTTTGTATTATATAAATACTATTTTAAGATTATAAATATACGTTGCACGTTTACGTAGCCGTAAGGATACTATCTCACGTTCATCCTTATGCCATTGGCTGCTTGACACACTGAACTACTCCTGTCTAATCATAAACAAGCAACATACTTTTATTTACTGATCTGATGTAACAGAATATTATAAGGTTCCCATAAAATACTATACACTTTAGATTTGTCGAAGAATTAAACGTATTGCACTAATAATATAATATGTATGGTATAAATATCGTTGCCATCTAACACGGACAATTTAAAAAAATTATAGTAGGTCTAGACCTAAGTATCTGCAATACTTAGTCACAGGCGCGATTGTATCACGTGATCAGAGAGCGTCAATTGTGAGCACATGGCAACTAGCGACACCTGTCCAAGTTGATGTTATGCAGCCATCTGCCACACTACGATATTACATTATCACGTTACGAGGACAAGTGACATCTGTTGCTCATGGACCTCACACGGACATAAATTTTAACCAGTGTTGCGTAAACAGACCCTGTCTCTTAAACACAGACTGCATTGTCATCTGAATGCAACAGGTTACAAAAAGTATTGAACGCGATCTTGAATTATTTCTTCTTGTGTCCAAAACAGAATAATGTGTCGAAATGGCGTTATCAAAGTAATATCATAGGTAAATTCGCAGAAATATTGTCATTTTTCTTTGAAAAGTAGTTATTGTGCTGTTAACCCCTACGTATCTCACTAATGACACTCTTGATGTGTTCTCTACAGTTCGAAATGATGAATATGCCAGCCACATGTTTTGATCTTACGATGCGTTGTTCTTATATTACGTAATTTCCTTTTTCTGATGCTTCACACGACAGCAATTACACAGCTTCGGTATCCCTTAGTCTGCAATACGTAGCCACAATACTAATTTCGAAACCTTGAGATTTGATGTTATAGCTCTTAAGTTAAATGATGAAGCTTCAGCAGTCTTCGACGTAGTCAATTTTCGTATAATCTTTTACTTCTTACGACCGGCAACTCATCAGCCACTAGACCAGAATATGGCCCAAACCAAATAGCATATATTTCGACAGAGCGTTGCCATCATTCGAACAGCTGGGTAAATTGCCGCTAACGGATGTTGTTGTCAACCCTTAGGCAATTCAACACTTTTTGACAGGGTTTTAGTAAAAATAACGAAGCTGTTTCTTACTACCTGTAAACAAGACTTGCCACTAACTCTGTGACTCTTGGTGCGTAGGTGCTGGACGCTATGTTTGAAAAGCGCACCGAGCCAGGCGAGTACGTGATCCGACAAGGCGACGATGGAGACAATTTCTATGTCATCGAGAACGGGATTTTCGATGTCCTCGTCATTGGTGATGATCGCATTGAGAAGGTACGTTTAATTACTGCATTGATATTTATTTTATTATTCCTTTGGTTTGTGTTTGGTAGTCCTATCCTAGTCTCTAGAGGCCTGACGATGTATTTGCGAACTTTGTTTTGTTTGTGAACTTATGTTTCTGTCTACAACATGTAGCTAATTGAAGTGACCCCTAACGATATTAACGATGTTTATGTTAACCTTTATGTTATCTTCGACTAATTCTAGTGTAACTAAATAATTACAGAAGATTTTATGTTACGATTTAGAAGTCTTATAAATATAGAAAGTTGCTGCTTCTCAAGGAAAACTAATTAACTTGAAAGAACTTTTATATACATATGTTTCATAACAATAGCTATTTTCTTTTCAATCTAATTTTTATAACAGCAACACACTTCGATCATTATAATGTTACAGCGCTCACCTGTATCAAAACTAAAGTTCCCAGAAAGAAACATAGAAAAACGCTGATTTTGTCGAGATATCATATTCAAGACGTTTTGTCTTGATGGTCATCACAGCAACCGTTGATTTATATCGACTGATAACGTTTCTCAACGTCGTTCTCTCGTCGCCCCCAAAATAAAAAGTGCAATGTTGTATTTCACAGTTAATTACTATACGCGGTATTTGGCACAAATAACTTGGACTCGGATATATTCTATTTTTGACGTTCAGTTGGTGAAATTCTACCAAACATCGAAAAAGCTGTTTGTACTTTAAGTTTAGGAACACTCTAGTTTAGAATTATACTAATCCGGTCTCGAAATAAAGTCAAGTTTCAAAATGTTTCGGCTTAAGACAATTTGCTACAAAGCGATAAAATCTGTTGGAATCAGTGTTTCACAAGTTGCTTTGGCATTCTGATCCAATAAATAAATTCGTAATGTTTTAATCGATGTTCGTTTTACATCAATGGGTATTAATCAGAAGATCTCATTTGAGTACTTCAAAAGACATGGAACTGTTTGTCTGACGTCCAGGGACATTAAATGAGATAAATGCCGTAAAGATATTTGAGTAAAGCAAATTGACATTTAGTATTCTTGTGAATTTAGAACATCAGTTCCAACAATGTTATAATATTAAAATATCGTTGACTACTTAATACAGGTTGGTTTTGTTATGGCCATTGAAAATTCTATTGCATTAAAGAATTTTATTTACTAAAGTTGCTGTGGTTGGCTGGAACAATGCTATTTTTTGTCTACAATTTCTATTGCAAGTTATTTACTACATGACTAAGCATCATAGTAATACATGCACATACAATATTTCGGTAATATGCGTAGTTTTCATTGCTAAATTAAAGAAAAACAGTATAGTAATTTTTGTCATAAAATGATTGCATGTTGTTGCGCTTTTTGCATTAAATACATTAATTCTATTAGTACATATTATGTCGGTTTGCTGGGTAGGAATTCAATTCGAGGTCGCACTATAATGCCTTATATGTATTGATGTAATATTAAATGAAAGCATCACTGAGTAATTTAAATAATATAAACAAGACCTAAAATATATTATGCCGTAGCCAGTCTTTTAGACAATAATAATATACAAAATATGATTTTGTATATTTTTCCTAGGTAATTGCAAGCACCATAGCCGAACCATTGCCTTTTTAAAAAGTTAATTTACCTATTATCATCGATGATGGTGAATTTTGATTAAACCACTTATATTTAAAACAGGTGTTCAAACCTATTGTTAATAAATGAATAATATTCGCGTAAACAGAAGACACTATTGTTAACATAACAATCTCACACATTCATGCAACAAATGACGGAGTTTGAAGGAAGGTTCACCTTGATTACATTCAATCCGACATTGGCCAGTTGTACTATATGAGATCGCAAACTTTTATGCGACATAGAGATAATAATTTTATGTATGTATGGTAGGTACTGATTCCATCATTTGACGTAGGTGGTCCATACATATGAGGGGTCCGGTTCGTTCGGCGAGCTAGCGCTGATGTATAACATGCCCCGCGCGGCGTCGGTGCGCGCGCAGACGCCGGGCGCGCTGTGGGCCATGGACCGCCACACCTTCCGTCGCATCTTGCTCAAGAGCGCCTTCAAGAAGCGCAAGCTGTACGAGGACCTCCTCGAAAAGGTGCCCATGCTGAAGGCGCTTCAGGTATGTTAACAATCATCAATTTATCTGTTATATTTATGTGATGTCCTTTATAGCCTATACTTACTAGATTTTGCCCTCAGCTTCGCTCACGTTAATGTAGTGTCAAGAAACTTCTTTTCCTCGGGAACGGTAATTTTTTCTGGATGACGGTATCTTATGTCCTTTTCTGTATACCTGACAACGTATATGCGAAACTTCATGATTATAGGTTGCGTAGTTAAGACGTGAAAGCGTAACAAACAAACTCACATTTGCATTTATAATATTAGTTAGGATTAGGATTATAGGCAGCAAGCTAGGGTTATATTAAAACTGTTCGACTGTGCGTCGAGGCAAGCCTTTCTTATTCTACCGGGGCTTACATGGCTGGCAAGATGTTGTTGACTGTACAAATCGCGTAGTGATTTACGAAGACCATTACCAGTGTGTGCGAGTATTGTGGGTTGAATCGGTGGCACTTTTCCTTGTGTTACACGTAATATTGTTACTTCAAATTTATCTACTTATAGTGTGATTCCCGAGAAAAAGGATTGTCTACACCAGGAGTTCCTAAACTTTTAAGATAACGAAATATCTTTCATTAGATAGAACATTATATAGACCCCATATCAAATGATTACAAATCAAAGACACTGTTTTTTAAATAATAACAAATCTTTACTTCTCATCACATATTTTGCGCTATTTCAAAATAGTATTTGTATAACAGCCAAAAATAAAGAATTTCGCGGAACCCTGGTGACTTTTCTATGGAACCCCTAAGTTCTGCGGAACCCACTTTAGAAATCGCTGGTCTACACCATATAAATGCAGTAACACAAAAATGTCTAAAGGCGAAAAATATATTGCTATTCTCCGTATTCTTAATATGGTAGTAATACCAAGGGTATCCAGCCATGTCTAAACGGATAGCTACCACTGCCTCTAAATGAAATAAAAAACAAACAGTTCAGTTATACCTTCTTCGTTCCACCTTGGTCTCTCTTGTAATTATAAGTTACTTGTAGAGAAGCATACGTTTCAGTACCCGTATCGTCCGTATGTATGTTTTAAAATTGTTCGACTTTAGACTTAGTACAGAAATGGCTATCTGAATTCTTGTGTTTCTAAAACAAAGGAATCGTCACTTCGGTGGGAAATAATTCATCATGAATAAATGTGACGCTCAAGGCAAACTACTGCACTAATGGCGTAGTGATTCAAGTGTAACTACTGCCAATCCGCCAAGCATGACGAGTTCGATCCACGCTTGTTACCATAGAATTATAATAGCATGCTTTAGGACTTCTGCCGAAAGGGAAGCTGGTAGAATAATTAATTTAATTTCTATAAGAGCCTATTACGGCCATACGGAAAATCCCCAATCCGACAAAATGTTTGAGTTTTCTGTTAGAAAATTTTAAGTTGGCGCGCTGGAGTCTTGAAATTCCCGGTAAACGCCAACAGACTCGCCTACTCGCTTATAGTCACATAATACTTGGAACCTAGAACGTAACGAAATGTGGGTACTAAACTATTCCACCTACGTCTTCTGAAAAATACAGGCACTTATATCGCATAAGAATATTTTTTGCTTAAAGAATGCTCATAGTCGCTATGAATCATTTCTAATAGCGTACTATGTTTAGCGAACGTTCATAAGTTGACGTTTAAGTGTAGTGGAGTCATGTTGTTTGATCGGGCACAGTTCCAAAGTAATTCTAACTGGGATATCCGATCTGACTATCAAACACAGCCTAATTTCGTAGAATTAGAAGGCTTTTTTGTTGATACAATACTTGTGAAACTAGGCTAATGCAGCCGTTAGACGTGGGACGTATTCTTTTATTTATATGCAGGGGTGCCGGCCATTGATCGATGGACACATTTTTCTTTCCATATGCCTAGTTGACCTACTGCTAGGGTTTTCAAGCCGCCTCGTCGGCTATCTGTTTGCAAGGCAAAATACTACGCTGTTCTGCCTCTGTTTTATCATAAATGTTTATAGTCACTTTATCGAAAATCTATTGATGAAAATATCTATTTAATTAAAGATCGTATAAATTGTTCGAATTCAAAACAAATTTTAACTATAAAGTAATCATACGTGAGCTGAGCTTTGCAAAAGAAAACATATAATAAATAGAATAGGGATGGCCTATCGTAATAGACATCATACGATTAACATGGTGATGATCATTTCATCGAATCAAATTGGAGTAAATAGCGCCGTAATATTGTAAATCCATACAAGATTATTATAAATGATAACCTGACTCTGTTTGTTACTTTCACTACTAAACCGGTGGACAGATATGTTAAAAATTGGTGTGGAGTGCGATATGTTGGACCCTAATAAGCTTAACCTTAGCATCATGACCATGACGTCATTTGCATATTTTAGTAGGCTATCCTTTTAGGCAAGAAAGCGAATGACGATGACGCATTTTAAAGGTCTCAAGATTTTCTCGAACTAAAGCACTTAACCTAGCGTGGGAAGTCGTCATTGTCAATGTATGAAACGCGTCTATCTAGCAGCAATAACACAGTATGTAGCACTGACACAGATCCTAACTACGAACCAGTGCTCCTTGAACTGTGTAAAAACTGGACTTATGCCTTATCTACTATACCAATCTTTCCCACACTAATGTAATTTTAATTCAAATGTAGTACGCCGTACAGTTTTCAAAGTAAGAAGTTTTGTTTCTTTTAAGTTTTAGAATGCTTAGCATTTAATGACATTGCTTTAATATTTTGAATAATTAAAGTAACTTATTCGTTATTGTAATAATTGTGAATAACTGCCGTATAAGTGATCAATAATGCCGTATTCTTGACAAATTTATGTTTTGAATAGATTTGCCTACATTAGACACAAATATAATATATCATACATTATTTAAATCTACTTTATGTCTTTATACCTACTAGCGGTCGCCAAGTGGTCGAAATTCGCCCATAATTTATTTAAATTATAAATTTGATCGTTATTAAGGTTTTATTGTCTATAAGTATACCCGTGTTTTATAATCACATTATTTCATGTAACCATAGTTTCGAAGCATTCTACGAAGTCAACCGAACAACGCCGAAATACTACGAACGCGATTCGACTGCTTGTGTCAAATGTAGGGTTGTATGCGTGTAGTGTTTTTTCATTAATTTAATGTATTTGTAATGCATATTTTATAAAAATATTAGGATTCGCCCCTCCTCCTCCATATAAACTTTAACTATGCCAAATGTCATACTCCTCCATCCGCGCAATTTTCGTAAAAAGTGGGTACAAAGTGTTTGCTTCGCGTATTAATATAAAGATATAAAAATTTATTGTTTCTGTTTCTCTGCAATGAAAAGTAGTCGTCAATTCACAAAATTTTCTCTTTCTATATATTAGTTTTTATTTAATTTTATCTCCGAGTGACTAAGAAAACGGCAAATTTTATAAAATCTAATTGCGCCTCAACAGAATTTTGACGAGTTTGGCTTTGTTAGAAGAAAATAGATCTATAAAGAAGGCAACTACGTTTACTGTGTATGTTGGCTAATAGGATAATTTGATGTCTTTATGTTGTTTTATTATTCTAGTCGTTATAATAAAGTTTATGGCGGTATTGACTGGCAAAAATCAGCTCGAATATGACTTTGGTCAGACATTTAGACTTAAGCAACGACGTACATAAAATGTAGTACTTATAGTAAATATTGATATATTCGTCGAGACACTAATTAGTCACTGATATATACGAGACACCATGGTGACAAACAATAATTGCTATATGCATTTATCAAAATATTTAAATCGTTAGCCTATTCGATCAGAAGCATATTGATACCTAACATATATGTATACATCCTAAACAAAGTAGTCACAAAACAACCCTTTTCAATAGTCAAGCTCGGCCGCCTGCATACGGAAATCAATCAAACAAAACGATTCGTAAATAGGCCACTGATGAAAATACAAACATAATGAAAGTATCAAACGGTCATATACTACAAACTTTGGACATATTACCTTCTCTTTTTGCATTATTACTTTACGATTGAACGATATAGTGCTGCGCAGTAGGTACCTATACGCTTATATTCATAGCAAGCTTTTGCTCGCAGCTTCGCTCGCGTAAAATATAGCCTATTTTACTCGGTGATAATATAGCTTTTTAATGGAGAAAGAATTTTTAAAATCGGTTGAGTTGTTTTTGAGTTATACCCTTATAAACAAACAAACAAAAATAAAATCTTTCCTCTTCATAATATTATATTCATAAAGTAAGAGTTGGCGATATGGTGCCTCAAATAAAATGTACGACAACTTTTCGACTTAATAACCATACATTAGAAACATGGAAACGAGTGTGTCACGGGCCCCAGTGCTCTCACATGAGCAGATTTGTTGCCCAGTGTCCCGAAAATATTGCCTGACCACGCTCAAACTGAACTTATCAATCAATATATAGCGAGTCTCCACCTTTCTTTATCGGGGTTTTTTTTCATACTATAAATAGATTTGTATAGGACGGAAATTAACTGAATACGCCGGGTGGATTATTCTGCAGAAGTTCGTTGAATAGATTTTCAATGTACTATATAATCTTTAGCTTGTATTCTTACACTATATAATATAGAATAGTTTATATACCACTACAATTGCAGTTTAATTTTTAAATATGTTTTGCCCGCGCCTTCGCTCACTTTAATGTAGGTATCGACGTTAAATTTCACACGTAAATTCCACGGGATTTTTTTTAAGGAATATGTCCTTTTCTGTATCTCTGATAACAGGTATGCAAAATCTCATGTTGATCGGTCGAGTAGTTAAGGCTTGTGAACGTAACAAACAAACAAACTCGCATTCGCATTCATATTATTAGTTAGGATAAGTACGTACAAGCAATGTTAAGGAAATATCTAGTATAAGTATTTGTAAAATTATGTTGGCTACACATCAAATGTGTAAGTGGGTCAGTGTATAGCTACGTGTAAAGAATTATTTATTAGCTGACTTGATTACTTTGTAAGTAGCCGCCCCGCCAGTCAACTACTTTAACTTTAGTACCTATAATGTTATATTTTTATATGCTAAGCAATTTTAGTGTTAGTCTCTGACAGATATACATACACACAAACTCTTCAATTGACACAATCGGAAAAGTAATTTATTATTTTCCGTATACATGGTATGTATAAGGTAACATATAATAAGGGTTTTCCTCAATGCATAGCAACCAAATGGTTCAAGCAATTACGGTAAATGAGATACACTATTATGACGTCCGAATTTATTCTTATTATTATTTTCCATAGATTGACTTATACAACAACGACGTAAGGGCGAAAATTACACCATTTATGATCTATCCACATCCCGTTTCAATGGACAAGAGCCATGACTCCTTTATAAGACCGGTTTTACAAGTTATCAATCGAACTATTACATCAATGCTCTGATACAAATGCATTAAACTCACGTGATTTTAAGTCAAGTACGCGGCCCATAACGAGACCTTGTTATTTTATAATATGTAGATGTTTGAGATTGTGTCTACGAGAGTCGTGCTATTGTTCCTTGACCAACCTGAGAGTAACTTTACCTTTATTAAAACCAAATTTCTAAGCACAAATGTTTTCAGTACAAATTATGTGAAATATATTCTTCATTCTCTTCGAGCCTCATTATTATGAATGAGTTTGTTAAATATATATTAGGTGGCTTGCAACTAGACAAAAGCTCCTTTTTCCTTTGAAACCACTCTACCCTGCGCAATTTCCGTCAACGCTAGTTTTACAAGAAAATCCAGGATCGATACACCATTTACACAGAGGGTTCCCTTGTATACGTCATGTACTTACAGCATATTTAATAAGCGCTAAAGTAATAACACCGTGCGCCGTAGGGGAGGATAACTCGATGTAAATTATACAATTTACGCGCCAACCCGCGAAGTCAACAACTTTTTGCGCTAGTTTTAAAACGTTGAGTATATTTTTTACCACAGCGTACCTATTTTGCCGTATGGTGTGATGTAAACAGACCATGTCATAAAAACATTAACCGTATGTTTAACAAATTAGGGCTACATTTCAATAAACATTTGGAGTCAAAACATTTATAAAAACGGATCGCTAAAATTTATGTGACGTCAACGTTAATGATGAAAGAAACAGCACGACTCGTATGCATGTCAAAGTAATTACGTATAGAAAGCCTTAAAGGCACGCCCTGCTCGGCACTCGTATAAAATCTAAATCCTGACGATTTTAAGGGCGTGTGCGATGGGGGGGCTTTCAAGTTCGTGTAATATTTCTGTGAAAGAAACATTCGGTATTACTGTAAATTCTTTGTTTGAATATATCTTGTGCGACAGTGCGAATACACAGTTTTTTGATACATTCCTATACTGAGTGCAGTGCTTTTGGCAGGAGTTAGTGGCACAGCGGGTTATGGGGAGAGAGTTTTTGGACACGAAGTCGGATGTATATGAATAACGCCAAACTTGATCGCAGTTCAACGAGATATGACACAATTTTTGTCGGATGTGTGTTTCTGGCGAGCCTGCCGAATATTGTCAAAAGTTCATGCAAAATGTTCTGCCACTAGAGAACCAGACATTTTGCCAGCCTCAACACAAGTGGGGACGAACTATAATAAATAAAGAAACTTGGAACATTTAATTATTACGTAAGCTCCCTTTTAATTTATAGTTCGAAGTTACCAAATGATAAATTACATATTTTTAAATACTAACTGTGCTCTTTTATTTGGTCACGCACACACGGTGACCAGCCATCGACTCACGAACTATCATACAACATAATATTATGTTTACCTAGTGATTACATTAGTCTTGCCACAGTTTGTTTGCAATGTAACCTTATTTGTAACTGGTGTACCGATTATCATAATAATAGGCCATATTCATACAGTGCTAAATGCAACATGTTTATGTTATGCAATTGTTGTATGCATATTCGAAACAAGATGAACAAATGTTATCTATATACTGCCAACGTTAAGCGTTGTCACACACCCATGCTTGTAGTCACGATGGCAAGATATCTACTAACTATTTTGTATTATAACATAGTACCTGATCATTACAATTATTATGCTCACTAGGCGATGTTACACGAACGTGACATAAACTTCCGCTGCTCGCAACACAGCAGAGATAATAAAAACTTTCGTGTCAGTTTCTATTAGCAATACAAATGCATTCGAATTATATTCGAATATGTTGACAACCCACATAAGTAGGTGCTTGTAATGCACACGCATACTATACTTATGTATCGTGATGTCAACACTTTGTTACCAAGCGAAGTACTATCTAGTAGGCATGGAACATTTCACTTTTAACAGTGAAAAATCATATGAAATGATTTTTCATCAGTCACATTTGCTACTTCGCTTCACTACACCCGCTAAAAATCACTCACGATATGAAATCACAGATTGCCAAAGTGGTTACCTATACTTAAGGAATACAGTTGCATCAAGTAAGCGCGACACCTAGCGAACGATTTTAGTGCATAGTAGAAAGAGACAAACATTATTTTGTTAAATCGTATCTTTTACCGGCTCATCGCATCACCTCGCGTGGTGGCGTATTGATGCACTATGACCTTGATTAATTCGAGAGTACATACAAATATAGTCCTTACTCTCATAACATTATAACGCTCGCTTTTCTCTGCAGTAAAAAGTAGCAGGTCGCAATTTCGCAGTGTTTGTTTGCACTGTAAGGTACTAATGTAAAACAAGCTTTCATTATATTTAATTCATTAGGTAGTGCTATAATTCATATTTCATACTGAAGCAAATGGCAGCAAATGCGAAGTTACTGCGACTTAGAATGAAAAATCATTGACTGTGAAAATTCACTTGTGAAATCACTGTGAAAAAAATTCGTCATTTCATTGAATGAAAATGAATGAAATGTAGAAATAATTTCCATGCCTACTATCTAGACTATGCAAAGTATCATCTACTCATGGAAAGTAAGTACTGTGATGTGCATGCCTGTATTCGAATACAGATATACAGCCATGCACATTCGAATTCGATTATCATTCGAATGCAATAACGCGTATCACTAGTTTTTATTCTGTAACGCACACATGTATGCAGCAGCAGAACATTGGTCTATAGCTTCTTTAATTTAGTAGCGCTGGCGTATCTCTAACGCTCAACTACTGATCGTGAGATCCCGAATCGTGTAAATTGATGTTATTGAGTACATTTTAGTAACTAACTACTCGTATTATCGAGCTGCGACAGAAATATGCTAGTTTTCTATTAAAATTGGCAGAATGTGTATATGCTCTGCCTAATACTTGAGACTATTCTACACACATGATATAAGTATGTATATTATTATAGTATTCAACTGATGTCTGCAACACTTGGCAAAGAGATAATATATACCAGACAGTAATGTTGAAATTTCCATCACAATTTTTTAAGAAATCCGAATCAATTTCAGCCTCCAAATACCGCGCGGCCGAATAAAAATCCCAAGAAGCGTCGTATAAAACGATTCACTACCTAAATGTTTTATTACACACTTGTAACGATATCATTGAGATTATAATAAAATACAGTACCAATGCCAATCGAAAGGTGTAAGAAGCAATTGAATGATAAGTTGGTGATAAATATTGAAAATATGTAATAGTGATAATAATAATAAATAATTATAATATATATATATATATAAATATATTATTATTATTATTATGTAATAGTGAGCGTCGTCGTCACGTGACACGTAACAAACGCAATGCGATAATACTTATCAGTTAATACTGATTTAAGCTAAGATAGATAATCAACGCCCAACGTCCACTCGTTCTTGGGTTTGTACTATAATTTACAGCCTTACATTGAAAGAAAGAAAAGTAATTGCATGTGTTCCACATTCCTATGAGATAATTGTAAACAGAAAACACAACCAATATACATAGAACAAATAAGGTCCTGCGTCATCTATATTGCAGTATCACCACAACGCTAATACCTATTCTATATTCTGGTCCATGTTGGTTGTTGGTCCATTGCTGTCGAACGTTAAAGGAAATATCGGCGTACATTTGTCGCAATAGGATTCTGAATTTCCTTGTCTTAGTTACATGATGTTATAAACATCATGTTTATAATATCAGCTGTATATACCGTAGTATAAACTACATCCATCCACATGAATGGGTGTAGTTTTATGGCAGTGACTAATATATGTTGTGATGTTGTATACGCATTGAAGATGACCAAATGTGATGGTTTTAGCCAATTTGTAATATACAGATATGTTTATCAGTACTATACAAGGTAATACTTTCTGTACGTATGTGGACTTACGCCTGTATATTCCTGATAGGTTAAGGATGGAGTAAAGGCACAGGTGGTAGACTAATAAGTGACTGTACCCACTTTTCGATAGCTACTTAGATCCCACGTTACAAGGGCGTAACCTATTATTATTTACTAGGCATATTTCTCGCCTCAAAACTGCTGATAAAAATCTGCACGACTCGCGAATCGAAGCCCGAACGTTCAGCCACAAATTTACGTATTTCTTTGCTCTATTGTACTTAAGTTTCAAGGTCGCCGTATTCATATAGACTTAAAAAAAACTACAGTGTAATATAATCGACGAAGGGTCTCTATGTATTAATAGTGATTTGTGATAGAGACTTAGTTCACTAATCCACTTATCAATAATGTGCTATGACCTCAATATTCAAAAAAGAGTATTATTCATTCTCACAATAAGGACTTTGAAGAATCAGACTCATATAGTTCAAATTTACTTGCCAATTGTAAGTAGATCGTCGATAAATTTATTTATCGTTATTGCTATTGAGTGCAAGTTTCGATAATAATTACTATTCCTTATCTGGTGTGTTGCTAACCAGTCGTTGGATTGGCGTAATAATTGCGTCAGATAATTACTACCGGCCTTCTTTTGGACACATGCCGTACATTCATACAAATCGGTCACCCATCCAAACAAGAGCGCAAACGCTGAAGATTACGTAGTGTATGTGTCTGGTAATCCAATAATGGATACACACTATTAGCTTTGATTTCATTTAATTAAAAGGGTTGACAAAAATTTACAACTTAGACGGTTCCTAGAAATATAACAATTTTATTAATTACGCTCGAATAACAAAGTTTATGTTTTAATGGCATACCAAGCGAACTATGCTATGCGTGAAAACTTATTAAAAGCCAAAGATATTTCAATAAAAAGCAATCATCATTAAAGCATCGTCTCGAAGTAATACGTATAAATACTGTTAATAATTACTACTACCTTATGCTAAAATAAAAAATGCATCATATCGATTTAAAGGTAACACGTAATAAATTCCCAAATTTGATTTCGGTACATAGTATTTGTATATCAATATGAATTTATCCATGTCTTCATAGATTTTATTATGCATATATTTCAATAGGCTTATTTGTATCTATTATGAGCTCATTGCAATGTCAGCGACTTGTCTATAAAAAGAGACCGTGAGACCGTACCTACGTCAGCATCACTCGAAGCTAGGTACACGATTACGCTGGGTTTAAAGATCGTAACAGTTGAACTGTTACATAATCCATACTCCATACTAACTACGCGTAAATAGATCTATGTTACTAACCCGTAGCGTAAACATATAAAAAAGTAGTTACTTGATTCGTTAGGCATATTACAACTTCTTTTTAGAGTGTTTTGTCTAATTAAGTTTGCGAAATCTGATAAACAATCTGAATGTATTTTATGTTTATAATAAAAAAATACATGGAAGTAAAAATCATTATATAACCATTATAAAGTGTTTTACAACTACTTCACATGTATTCTATGTACATGCTAGCACGTTGGGCCAACGTCGTGTGAGCAATTATGCGGTATTTTGAACAAGGGTTTCCGAAATACAAGTGCTATTGCGTTTTTATATCAGGTAGTTCTCAGTAATAGCAAATAATCCTGTACTGTGATTAAATCATGTCCGGTAGACAGCGTTAGTCTCATTTCTGTCTTTCCTTTCGGGAATATTTAGACATTATAACAACGATATTTTTATACTGTTAAAAAACAACTGCCGCTCTACGGAACTATGGAACCTTTCTATTGCGGACGGCTCTTGGATTACACAATATTTTGTTTCTTGTAGGGACCTAACGCACAATAGCACTGGCAAGGACGAGGCAATGCACCGCCCGTGCAGTTGTATCAAAGTCATTAGCCAAGTTACATTCAATCCCTGGATAGTAGTTCCAAGTGGAGGTCCCTTGACGCAGTGACCACGCTGATCGATCGCTCCGTGAAGTTAACATACGTTGCTGCTATCGTGTTCATAGTTATACACCCCGCTGCAAGTATCGCAGTCACGTAAACTTGTTGATTAACGGTCATAAACCTTTATGACATTCAACAAGGGGAGTCTCCTCAAATAATCCTATATTAAAGACTAACCTAAAGACCTCAATATCCCTTTAATTTGCGCAAGATAGGTGGCATTCGGCCCGTTTAAAACTCCCAAATCTGGTTACACAAGCCAGTCGATATCAATGGAATTAATAAATATAATAATGCTATGATGAGGTATATGATAAGGCGTGCTAAGACGAGGTATATTTTGTGACCATATTATAAAGTTTTGTCATTAAAACATCGGCGAGCCCAAATTTGACTGGATTCCAAAGCCGTTTAAAAAAAGAAAGCCCTACTTTCGTCATCTCTTAAATATTACGCTGGTTGCTATTTAGGTAAAGGTCATAAGACAAAATAACAAATCAGACATAATTTTCTTTTATGTAAGTTAGACACTTATCTAATCCTAGGATTAGAAATTAAAATGGTAAACAATGGTATGGTCATCACCATGTCGTGGTCTTAGGAATTGAAATGGAAAATTAGAATACTTTCCAGAGTTTCCAGTATATTTCGCTTCTTGCTCTAGTTGCAAGCTTCCGAAACATTTTTATAATATAACTAGCTATAGAATAAAATTATTTCTTTAAGAAGCTATTTTTAATCAAAGTATTTTAGTACATGGCGTCACGGCATTCAGCCGTGAATTCCAAATTTTCTTGCTTATTATGTACACATGTCACAGGTCTTTGACTCACTGTTTTAGTTTACATACACATTATCGTTTATAGTAATAACGCCATTCTATTATGTATTGAAGTTTTTGTTAATATATTACCGTAACGCACGTTTTGTTCAGCGCCCTAAATCAATTTTAGGCAATAAGTACATTTGACTAATTAATGAAAGTCTTAAATGTGAGGAAAATTACAAGTTTCTTTCGTAATGACATATTAAATGACTAAATCATAACGTAAACGGATAATATAAACGTAAACGTGTTTATAAATTATTTCTAGAATAACCAATCTTAATGTCACCAGACCATGATTTATAGTAGAAGTCCACATGAATATAATCTTTTACAAATCATATAAGATATGATTTGATAAACACTAGACAGTCAAACCTCGCCAAAATAGGAATTAAATGTAGTAGGAACACAATTTAACGCTGACATTGCCCTCACTGGATTGTCTTCGATGCCTTGACGACACACACTCAAAGAAACGGAGTTGTTCTATTTTTAGTTAAAAACCTCAACTAAGAACTGAAATGCTACTAATTTGGGCACGAATGAAGCGAAAACGTGTTATTCACGCAAGTTTTAAGTCTCGGGGAGGAGGAAGGGGTCAGTGTGTCGTGCGCACTTAATGAGCTAGTAACGTTGCCACTTATGCACGATTACTCTCAAGGAAAAGGGGAGAAATGCCCGTACGTACACACCAGCTATACCGCTAAACATCGCTTCGAAACCACTAGATATTCAATGTAAAATGTTCGCCAGGAATTGGAAGTTTGCCTAATGAATTCTTATAGACTTGACGCCTATATCGGCACATGACATTGTCGGGGACAAAGATTTCGTATACATATAAAAAAAACTCCATAAAATGTTGTATATGTTTGCAACAGTAGAAATAATTGAATCAATTGTGGACTGGGTAATAAAGATAGAAGCGCACGTTGTTCGATGTCGATACGTACAGATAATATACTATTCCGTCTGACAAGCGTTGCGAGATAACAGCTGTACCACCGGACACAACTGTTCCTATCGACTTTATTCACCTTCCGACAAATACGTCATCGTTTTTTATCTGTTACGTCACTGACACTTGGGTAGCGATTGGCAACTGCATTCCTCACACGCAGTGATGAATAAGACGATACTAGATTTTGATAAAATGTTTTATCGCAGAAGTTGTTTCTATCGTTTTTTGTTGTACTTACGTATAATAACACCCACGTACACACTTATCACGCGATACACTGATGACCTATTCGTACGTACTATACCTACATACATTCTTCTCTTTTGAAGTCTGGTCGAGAACTGGAACTATGTACTGTAAATTTATTACCGTAAAATTACTCGTGGACTATTTTAACTCACTAACCTCTATTTCTACGTCTGTTTATTTGGTGTTATAAACTGTTACACGCATACATCCTACATCAAAATTTAAATGAGTCCAACCGAATGTTTGTTTAGGAGCGGTGTCAAAATATACAAATACAAACAAGATTTGTAGACAGATTTTATATTTTTCGCTGACAAGTGTAAACAGTATATCATTCAATTTAAACGTTGATGGGAAAAGTCATAAATAAACCCACACGTTTAATAATAAAAGTATCTCATGCGAAGAGTTTAGAGTGTGTACGAAGGACCTGTCACGAGTGACCTATGAAGTTATGCGTGTCGTAATATGTTACCTATATTGGTTGAATAAAACAAGCTCTTGAACTTCTTAACCCCATATTTCTGTAGATACTTAAAATTTTGTTAAATATAGAATTATTATGTGGTTCTTAAAGTCAATACGAGTAACTGAAAGGATTATTTATATATTATAGCTGAATCCAGTGTGGATTATTTAGTAGTATCTAACAACCTATTGTTAAATAGGTTTTATTTAACATTCCACGTTGATTTGGTGTTACTATTATATCAACGACAAAGCATGTTTTCGACGAGGATTCGCTCTCATTATACTTAAGATCCATTCCAGGTACAACGACTTTTACAAAAATAAAAAGAACCCTATGTCACTCTCAGAGCATAATTAAAGAAATTATCTTTAAGCCATTCACTGCCATCCGTTAATGTTCCGCGAAATGAACTAACGAAGACCAACAAACACATGTTCGCATTTATAATATTTGTAAGAATTAAATACTACAATTTAAAGTTCAGTCCTGTAACTCTGCTACTAAAAGAAAAATGCCGGGACACACATGAACACTTGTAGTAATCAACCTATCGAGTCACAGCGGCAGCCAGACCAATAGGTTTTCAATTATATCTTGTATTCCAAGAAATTAATTTCAGGTTAAGTCACAATAGGTTGACTTGTTGCAAGGACTGGCCGCTGGTATAAGTTTGTGCTTACGCTTGGGGACGAGTTATTACTTAGTTTCAATTGAGAAGTTCGTAGGTGCACGGGGTCTATAATGTATCCGGTGAACAGCAATAAGCTCGACCCCAGTTACGTAACTCCGAAAATAGATGATGAAATATTATGTGCGCAACACACCTCTGCCCATCCTTTTGGGATTCTTTGCACGTGAGCCTATGCATCTATTCACATGTCAATGAAAACATTTTCAACACTACCTAATATTACATACTAGATTTTGCCCGCTGCTTCAGTCGCGTAAATGTGGGTTAGGTTAGATTAGAAAAAGTACTTTTTCTGAATGAAAGGTCCTTATGTCCTTTTCTGTTGCCTTGACAACGCGTATGTGAAATTTTGATGATGATCAGTCGAATAGTAAAGGCGTGCAAGCATAACAAACAAACTCACATTCGCATTTATAATATATTAGATGTTCCCGCGGTTTCACCCGCCTTTAACGTTACTGCGCCGCCCCCATGGATCGTGGCGTGATGTTATATACCCTCTAGCCTTCCACGATAAATAGGCTAACCCACACTAAAATAATTTTCAAATCGAACCTGTAGTTCCTGAGATTAGCACGTTCAAACAAACAACCTCGTCAGCTATATAATATTAGTATAGATTTGTTGCGATTTTTAGCGTGATTGAATTACATTTTTTTTTTTTCATATTTATTAGAACAACCAGTAGTTGTTACATTAATACATGCACATATAAATATATTTTATGAAAAGGGTATAAATGCACAACATTTCAGGTGTCACAACATGCATAATGACTTAGTGAGATAACACTGATATTAAGGTAACTTTA
Source organism: Catocala fraxini (assembly GCA_930367265.1). NCBI lineage: Eukaryota > Metazoa > Arthropoda > Insecta > Lepidoptera > Erebidae > Catocala > Catocala fraxini. Next base: position 15,960,574 of record OV884041.1, read on the forward strand.
AAGTTATACAAAAAGCAAAAATAGTTAAAAGCATTTGCAAGTATTGAATTTAGTAGATTTAGTATTATTATTGTATAATTAAAAGTAAGGTTAAAAAAGAAAATGTTTCAAAAGTAAAGTAATTGCAGACACAGTATATGTGATAACAATTCAAAAACAAAGTAGGTACATAACATAAGCTTATTGCTCCCTTAACAACCTCAAAACAACTTTTTAAATGTTGGCAATTTGTCGACAAACACGTCCACCTCTCCACAAATAACGTTGTATGCTTTTGACAATCGGGATATGGTAGAAAATCGTAATAGGTTGGTTCTAGCATATGGCTGATGTAAAAGGCCTGCATTGACAATCGCACGCCTAGGTACATGACGAGGAACACGTAACTTAAATGAGCTTAAGAGCGATGGACGGTCAATTTCACTTATTAATATTTTATATAAAAATGTCAGATCATGTAGCTGCCTGCGAACAGACAGAGCGTCTAGCATAAACTTTTCCAATTTGTCCCTATACGAAGGCAGTCGTTTGTGCAGTTTACAAGAGAAAGCAAGATGTCTCAAAAAACGTTTCTGTATTCGCTCAATTCTTAGTTGATGCACCTTGTACTGAGGTGCCCAAACTACACAACAATTTTCTAGATGACTCCGTACGTATGCATTGTAAATAGCTATTTTTGTTGCTGGATTGCGAATAAATTTACCATTTCTGATGATGAAGTCGAGCATTCTAGATGATCTGTTTATTATGTTGTCTGTTTACTTGCCTGATAGTGCATATTGGAACCAAATGACTGCACGGATGACGTGTGGTTTAAGTGGTCGCCTCGCCACTGGCACTGCGCCGAGTGTTGCGGCTTCAAATCCCACACGGGACAAAAAATTGTGTGATCCACAAATGGTTGTTCTGAGACTGGGTGTTCTTTGTGTCCGTAGTTTCAATGTTTGTAAAGTCCCCCGCGTCATCGGAATTATTCCAAGTGCGAGAGATGTCTTTTCTTATAATAATATTGATATAATCTTGTATTTAGCTCCAAATAACATCTCGATAGTTCGTATCTACTGATTAAAAAAATGGTCAAGCCTACTCACGGCCACGGGCCTTAAACATTACACAACAATGACGCACATCCGTTCAACATTGTATAATTATAAACAAATCACCAACCTGTTCCTAAACGTTGACCAAGTATTCTTAACTGCAGTAAAAGCTCCTAGATACCATATAAGCTATCCATCATTACGTCACAAACATCATGCGAACTACTTGAACTGTACCTGTAACACCGATGTAACATGATATATACTGAATGATGATGAATCGTGTGCCTATCCAAGTGTTGACGTCGCGTGATTGATTTGAATCCGACACACGACAAAACCGTCTCACGTCATATAAGTATATCGCTTTAATACTTTTGATTACACAACGTCACGTCTGTAAATGCCCGAAAACTTAGGTGTATCGCGAATATATTTCGTCAATTTATTTTTTATTTTTAATTTTTTTATTTCTAATGAAAATGACAACAATGTATTGCTGTCAACTAAGCACCGTTCCAAACTGTGCTGTTGGTATTGTTTCCTGGCAGAAAAGCAAAACGACTAGGTATGAAACTAAGGGAAGGGATGTTGATAAACTTTCCACTTTCGCGATTTATACATATTATATTAGACAACCCGTGTCTTATATTATATTAATATGAAGGAATGTTGATATATCAATATCTCCAAGTTTAATACCTAACCGATCATAATGTTACACTCTATTTTAAAAAGTAATTAATTAATCGTTCCTTAATAGCTTTACCTATAAAAATTTGAAACACGTTTATTAAATGTAATTTAATAATGCTACGTAAGCAAAACATGCATTATATCCGACTGATACTCTTAATACTATCAATAGAATACCAATAACTTCAACAAAACATTTCAAGAGATTTCACAGCAAGTATTAAACTATTTTATAAGATAATTCACAAGAGGACTTTGATAGGCAGGCACTTGTCCATAAAACATATCAACAGCAAACACTACCTAGGTACATATTATGTAACCTCGAATTTGTGATCCAAAGAAACTGACCTATTTATTTCGCTATTGACATGAAACCACTCTCACAACAACGATTTGGCTAATGTAGATGTATCAAGACGGTATAGAAACTGTAGAAATAGCAATACATACATTAGCATAATAGGGATAAACTTTTTGGTGCCTACCGGGTGCACACTCATACTACTATGAGATAACCTCAAAAACACTGACTTACACATTATACTTCGTATACCATGATTGCCGACAAATGTCCGCGAAACAAACGAGGCTGTCTCATACCAGCCATATTTTACAATTGCAATTAAATATGACATTAAGATCTCTTGAATTATCAATAAAATCCTAACTAATATTATAAATGCGGAAGTTTGTTTGTTACGCTTTTACGCCTTAACTACTTTATCATCATGAAATTTTGTTTACACATTTTTAAGGGGCACCTTTCATCCAGAAAAATGTACCTACAATAGTAGGTACATTTTTCTGGATGAAAGGGAATACCCGAGGGACAGAAAGTTATTGACAAAATCTAGATTAACACGAGCGTATCCGCGGCCCAAATCTAGTACTTAATAAAAACGCTAACGTAGTTTCTATCAAATTAATATGTCTATTGTTGTTGTCAGGGTTACGAGCGCGCCAACTTGGCTGATGCGCTGCTGCCTCGCACGCTGATCGACGGCGAGCTCATCATCCGGCAGGGCGACACTGCCGACGGCATGTACTTCGTCGAGGACGGCTCCATCAGCATCCGCATTACGCGCGACGACGGCAACGAGCACGAGATCAAACGCCTCGGTAACTATACTCTCCATCATCATCTCAGCCGAAAGACAATCCACTGCTGGACATCGCCGAAGGTTCTCCACACAGACCTGTCTTGGGCCGCCCGCATCCAACCGCTTCCCGCGACCCTAACCAGGTCGTCGGTCCACCTTGTGGAGGAAGTACCGCGCGTTTAATCTTAATATTCTCCTGTCTCGCAAACAAGGTTTTAATAGTAACATAATAACGATAATAATTGTCGTTCTAAGACGACTAAAACCCTTCACCACACTAAAAAGATTAAAGATTTATATCTAACACAAAAACACAGAGCGTTAGTTTAATAACATTTTACTAGGGCATCTTAGATCTAGGCGTTTTTCCTTTAACTGCATTAACCAATATATTTTGACCCTACAGAAGCAGGCGGGTACTTCGGCGAGCTGGCGCTGGTCACCCACAAGCCGCGCGCCGCCTCCGCTTATGCCGTCGGACCCGTCAAGGTTGCATGTGAGTATTTAACCTATTGATTCGTAGTGGCACACCAGCAGCCGGACAAAATAACTCTTAAATTATGTCTGGCACTCGAAGATTTGACAGGTTTAACAGCTTGCTCATTAAATGGCATTTGAAGTTTAGACAGGTTGTCTTAAAGAAACAACTGCTAACAATTCAGAATGACCTAAATAGAATCCAACGATTTATGAATTAATTTTTGTGAAATAAATCCTTCGCCTAGCATAATCTCCACCTACGTACACCTTGACTAGGAATTGCTAGTAATTTGTTCTTAGTAGGAAAGCTCCTATGCCCTACAGAAAATGGCACTTACAGTGATAGATTTGGTTTCTAAGCCTTCCAAGAAAAGTTTTTAGATTCTAGATGTTTAAAAATCTCTAACTTATTCCTATACCATGTGCACATACGTTACATACGTTAACATGTGCATTTGGTACATATACTGCTTTTTAACTTAAAAATCAGAATAACTTGCCATAAATATGTTTCTCCGATGTATTTGCATCGTATCCCTACGTCATTTGAATGTCGCTTCGAGCCTCGGTGCACTATTCTGTATTTATCACCATACATTAACTTCGCCGTTTTCCTGTTATTGTTCACTCCTTACACCACGTTCCCATTCTCGATAAATGTCAAAACGTATAGACATCTTACTTCATAGACATGTAGCTCTTGATGTTTTCATTACACGTCTGAGTGGACTAGACAACAACGTAATAGGTGTCTAGGTGTTTGACTTCTATTTATGCTTCACAGAATATATTATGTATTATTTACTTACATACATATTGGTTGTCCAGGGTCGGTCAGTCTTATTAGGTTTTTCTGTCTCAGTATTGGCAACGGCAGCCGGCGTCTGGAACCGTGCCCGACAGATCTATCGAGCAACAGACTCGCCTATATTACGTGGCATCTGAACATGGGTGACAAAATTTAGGTTAGGTATCCAGCTAAAAATATTTCGACGACATATAGGCTGCATATTATGTTCGAAACATTGCGGCCACCCAAGCGTGTGAAATATTTCTACAGTTAATTTCACTAACAAAGTTTCTATACGATCCCATGATAAAAACTATATCCTTTTCTTTTTAATTAATGAACGAATTTGTGTTGACTTATCGTGTCTGCCTGTAAAAATATTAATTTAATATGTAGTCTGTTAGTAAATGTAGACCACTCTTCTGAGAATAGATCGGTGTTCTAAAATAATATGTATGTATGTATCTTATGTGGGGGCCAGTCAGTGCAGACCGGCAACACTTCGACCCAGTGGGATCTTTTGTGTCAACACTCTCCCAATAACGACTGCCATAGATGTTCATGGCAGCCGGGACCGACGGCTTAACGTGCTCTCCGAGGCACGGAGCAGGCGATAATTGTCAATCAATACGCACATAATTTCGAAAAGTCATATAACTTCCGAAAGTCAGATGTGCGCGACGTGGGTTCGAACCCGAGACCCTCTGCATTGGAGTCTGTTGGTCTCCCCACTGAGCTATCGCTGCTCGATAAAAAACGTAAAACTGCTGTGATAAATATTGTACAAAAACACGCTCTGGCTACACACCAATATTGATAACTTATGATTGGACACACAAAATCTGCATAAGCAACATGTTTTCAATACTTTCACTGTGACATAGCTGAGAGCAATTTTATACTTTACTATTATTAATTATTTTTGTATCACTTAAGATGTCCGTAACAAAAAATGTACAGAAAAGTGTGTCATAAGTAAATCCTGATTTCACTTATTGAATTTATAATAGTATAAAACTTTTAGTTTAAGTTATACATGATAATAATTACATAGAATCGGCCTACCGCATAGATCGGGCTTGCAACCATTTGGATCTCTTGACCAATGCTCAGTATCCAGACACATTTCTTTATTTTCCTGTTTTTATGTCTGTATTCCTCATTAAGTCTTATACCATTTTCATGTCCATCACATCACGTGTTTGTCAATATTAAGGTTTTGTATATGTAACATGTGCATTTTAGGTCTCTTGACCAAAGCCCGGTACAGACACATTTTTTTCTAATATTATGTCTGGATTGTAGCATTATCTTATCTTAAATACGGAGACCAGTTAGTGCAGACCGGCGACACTTCGACCCAGTGTGATCTTTTATGTCGGCCCCAAGATCTATCCTTTAGCTATCTCCTTATGAATGTACTGCATCAACCGCAGTATACACTTCAGAGGGAGAAGCCTGAAGTCTTCGGGGTTTGGATATGCCAATTCCATCAGACCCATTCTCAATCCAGCCAACGCGTCACATTCACACAGTAGATATGGACTCGTCCAGTTCACCACAGGCTCTGCAGATCAGATTGTTTGCCAATCCCAATCTGCACAGGAAGTCGTTGGTGCCAAAATGGCCAGTGAACACTCCTGTGAGCAGGCGTATTTGGGCCTTGTTGTACCTGCAGAGCTTTCGGGTGAAGCCCGTTGTTCTGATTGTAGCATTAAGTATACCATCTGGATGTCCATCATTTTTGTCAATGTTGAGGTTGTGTAACGCTATACTGAAAGTGTATGTGTGTATGTTGCAGTCCTGGACGTGGAGACGTTCGAGCGCCTGCTGGGCCCGTGCATGGAGATCATGAAGCGCAACATCGACGACTACGAGGAGCAACTCGTCAAGCTGTTCGGAGACAAGAGCAACCTCACCGACGTGCGATGAGCGCGCGCGCACACACTCACGCGCTAACACTTGTTTCCCTTCCACACACCGTAATCTATCTGTTGTCCTTCTGTTATTGACACACACACACACACACACACACACACTATTGTATTTGTGAGCTCCAGCAGTCGAACCTTGTGACCACTTTATGAAACTTGTTGTAGACCCTACCTAGCTTTAGTTTGTTACTAGACAAAATTGCAGTTTATGTTCAATAAAGTCGATCTACAAGTTCAACAGCGACATATTCTCACAAATTCAAAGTCAGTCTGTGCTCATAATGCGGACGCTTACTAAATAGCTTGCTGTGGCTGAACAACTAAAATATGAGTCTTCCGATCAAGGTTAGTTAGTTTCAATTAAATTAGTGCCATTTCTATTCGAATCGTCCTTGTAATATTGTGGTGGATAACAGATTACGCGTTGGATGGAAGGTGAAACGATACTACAAAACGAGCGCTCAATATTATTGCATTGTTACAAATATACGCTTATTTTAGATAGAGAAATGCCTTAGTAGCTAAGTATATATAAGGTACACACCGAAAACGGGTGGACGAGACACGCGCGTAGAAAACAATATGTTTGGGTGCCTCTGCGCGGTTCTGCCGGGGGCGAGGCGCGAGAGTGCACGTGCACTCGCGGCCGCCCACCTGCACCTACTGCGTTGTACACTCGCTGGCGTCAGAGGCACCCTCGTAGACATTATGCTCATTTAATGTGCCATAACACGTAGAACAATGTCAAATATTCGCCAAGACTGTTCTGTTGTACAATTGTTTTAACCCTTTTTCTCCATTGTAGTCTTCAACTTTGATGTGCAATATGTCGTATTTAAAATATTTAATTAAATAATTTGTTTTCTACGAATGTCGTCGTTATAAGATCGAATAACCATCGGACGATAACAATTAAAGAATTTATGAGTCGAGGGTAAAAGGCATTAGAGTTAAACTTTAACATAAAATATGTTTTACGTAGTGAGGGGTACAATGCAATACTATTCGGCACTCGGCCACGTCTTATCTTGGGATATTCTCAGTCGCTATCGCCATTTCTATTAACTTAAGATATTTCCACTGACACAGGCTTTTTTGAATGATTACAAAATTATATACCTAGTAGGTAAATTATATAGTTGTATTTTTTATTTTTGTGATTAGATTAAATCTATCACTTTGAATTTTTATTTATTTATTTGAACATTTGAATTGTTTGGTTATATGTATATGGAGATTGCAGTGTGAGGATCAGTTTATTATCTGCCAAATTAATTAATAGTTATGTATGCAATTGTTACAGGACATGTTGCGAATTTACAAGTGCGTTATTCGAACATATTCAATAGTGAGTCAACGACTATTCAGACTAACTGTCGGGCAAGTTATGTATTCACATTAAATACATATATGTATACCGTAATACGTTATGCATCAAATATTTAGTTCCACAGAGTATTTTAATTATGATTGTTTCATAGTAGTTTTGTTAAGGCAGAGAAAAATTGTTTTATGTTAAATATTAATTAATTTAAATCTTCTTTTCTATTGTAGAGAGTTCCTATTGTTTTGTTTGCTCTTTAACAATTTTACATTTTAGATCTGAGGTGTTGTAACTTTGTAATACTTTTATAGCGAACACGAAACTCCAATGAACAAATAGTAGTCCCTTTGTTGATTTTATAATTATGTCCCATTATAAGAGATGATGTAATGGTGGATAAATGTTTTATTCAGTGGACACATGTTAGCACTAGCGCCCCGCGCGCCGCGGTACTAGACGACCCTCAGGTACTTGTCCAGTATTATTTGAATTAGTAACATCCCACGACCTTTATTTGTGAATCCAGCCAAAGTAGGTGAGTGCGTAAATACCATGTGTAGCGCTAAATATTTAAGTATATATTTACTATGTAGTAGTTAGTTTTCGTCATTTCTTATTGTAATTTAAATATTAGTAGATTAGGAAATTTTAATGGAATATAGTCAAATCCTGAGGGATGGGGTGTATCATTTTGACGCCATGTACAAAAGTGTACAAATTGATTTCAGATGCCATAGAAGATTTTATTTTATTGAATGAATATAATGTTAATTATTTAATTGTGAAATAAATGTACCGTTGTCGATCTTCCACTGGTGAACTAAGTCACGTGAGACAGTATGTGCGCGCCTGCATACATGTCGGCCTTCGCTTCGCTGCTTGTTGTGATCAGTACTACTTGTTCTCTCTTTAACTACTGGTTTGCGTTTGATTCACGTAGCTAATACATTCCCTCTATTGCTGGTTGACATTGTATTTATTACGTTTGTTTTGTTGCCCAAATAATACATACATTTATGTCCGCCCATCGACTTGCTATAGTTAAATTCTCACTCGAAGTGCCTATTTCGTACAAAAACATCAACCAGACTACAAGTTTCTTACTACACCTTCTCACTAACAATTATAATATTAATCTCGTTTTTAACTTACTTAAACTGCCTTTTTCTATGTGAAATTGTGAAATGTGTTGTGAGATATGTATTTAGTGCAACGGACGTTCAACAGTCATTCGCTCACTACAATTTATAATGTTCACTCTCTATTTTTAATATAATTACAATATTTAAATTATTAACCAATACAAGTCGCGATTGAGTCTTGAGATGTATTTAATTGAATGATATTACATGTAAAATCTGAATGATAATAATGGACATGGATCATAGTGTTTGACATTTAATATTGGATGGTGTTGTATGATGACTGTTTAGGATCCTCAAAACATGTAATAGTATGACGTGTGTAGTGTATCGGGTCTCGTGTGACGTCACGCACGCGCCGTATCCTTTGATATTGCTGTGTATAACGTTGTGTTTGTTACCTGTACAGGTGAGGTGCGTCACGTATCCACCACATGTGTCTGTGTGTCCCCCGTGTATTGAACCCAGTAGTTAATAGTATCGTGCAATAATAACTAATAGCTGTCATTTATCTATGTCGTTTACATCAATATCATGTGTTAAATTTTGTCTGTGTGAAAATGTATTTATAGAATTTAATAAAATATACATAGAATAAGAAATATGTATCGTTCTTAATACTGATGTTAGATCTCTCTGCATCGGTTTAGTAGAAAATGCTAATTAAACTACACGTGTATATTCAGTTTGTTTTCATTGAAATTTATTCGACACGCAACATATAACTTTAACATAGAAGCACAAATGTGTAGGTGCGTGATTCGATGGCAGGTTTGAATTCTGTTGTCTTCCATGGGACGCACAGAAGTTGGCCGCTGATCAATGTTCCCAACGCATTATTCGGAGCGCTATAATATGCATTCTCTGGCATACTAATGTAAAATTGAAATTCAATACGCTTAACCGTAGCGTAATTTTTTATAAATTATCCTAGTCATTGGTGTCTAATGTAGATTTGTAACCTGACAGCACATTGAATGGAACATACTCCATATCTTCACGCTCACGTTAGGTGTAAGTCGTCATCCTGTTTCATAAGTGAAAGCATATCAGCGCGGCGATCGCCGACGCGTCTAATGATTATAATATGCACCACATGTGTACATCCGGTAGCCAGTTGAGAACTAGTACCGCTTTTCCCACGTCATGAGCTTACCCTGTACATTTATAAAAATTATGTATCGTAAAATGTTAGAAAACTGAATTATATTTGTTTGTAGATCTAACTTGTTGTTTATTTGTATTTAATCACCTATCCCTTTATATTTTACACTCACCACCACTAATAATATATTTAGATATTTCATGCAATGTGAAGCTATTATTCTTAGACGCCTTTTAAATATATATATATTATTTACTATTTTCGTAATATAACTCTGTTGTTGATTGTAATTAATTTTACATAATTCTCGCCACGAGGTTAGTCCCCTTTGTTGGATAATTATGGTACCATCGAAATTCAACGGTGCGCGCGGTTAGAGCGCTGCCCAATGATCTATCACCGCTATGTCATGATGGTGGCTGCGCCCCTCAAGATAATAAAAGCATCGTTTGATGTGATGCATAGCCTCGTCAAACATGGAAAACCCATCCTATATACCCAAAAGCCTCCTGTTTGTTCTCGAGTCCACGTCAGGAAGGAAGGAGTACTTACGTAAGACGCGGCTTGAACTAACCATTCCAACACAACTTGTAACTTATGATTGCAAAATAATTATTCTTGCACATATATTCTCGGCCTCATTGATACTTAAGGCCTGTGACATACCCAAATATCTACTTGTAGGGATCAGTTGTGACAAGCAAATCAATAATACTTATTATATTAGATCACAAAGTACCACTTGTTATTGTATAACTTTTGTCTTTACATACTTAAGCATACTAATTAATGTGGATTTACGTTTACCTGTGGCATGTTTACCAATGCAAGCAAGTGGAACCTATGAGGAAAGGCAAAAAACTTAAAACTAATCTTTTCATCGCCATGTTTTTCTTGTTTGCAATATTTATTTTATAAATCAGATTTGTAAGGTGCTGCAACCAACACGCCACCTAGTATAGACGAAACACTTAAGCGAAAAATAACTACATAATTATGTGTTTAATGACATATTAGCAATTATTAAAATATCTTTGCAGCCGAAAAACGGTCACTGCTAGACATAGGCCTTCCCTAAGGTTTTCCACACAGACTTGTCTTGGGCCGCCCGCATCCCTTACCAGGTCGTCAATCCACATTGTAGAGGACCTACCCCCTGCTTTCGGTGCGTGAAAGACTTTGGCCACTCCTACAAATAACAAGTAAATGTTATCCGAAAGATAAATCGCATGCTGTCTTACTCATGTTAGGTTAAAGAAGAGAGATGGCGAGACTTTTATCTTATAGATAAATGCTATCTGGAGGTGGTAGTTAAAACCCTAATAGTAGTAGTATGTAGGCATAGAAATGATTGCTACATTTCATTCCATGAAATGTCGATATTTTGCCACTTTGCTTTCACAGTCAATGATTTTTCATTCTGAGTAGCAGTAACTTCGCATTTGCTACAATTTGCTTCAGTATGAAATATTAATTATAGCATAAGACTACCTAATGAATTAAATATAATGAAAGCTTGTTTTACATTAGTACCTTACAGTGCAATGCTCGTTTCTCTTAAGTAGTAGTTCCAAATCAGTGCACTCATTGTTCTAATTTAAATAATATTTAAAGAATAATTATTACTACCTTAATAATTATTATTACTTATATACACTTAATACAATTTTAAACTAACATGAAGATTTATTTAACTAGTATGGTAAAATAGGAGCATCCCTTTATATGTACGTACATAAGAAGAACAACGTGGGACCGTATTGTAGTCCTAGGTGTATTAGACTATTAAGATTTGTAGTAAATTACAGAATCCTCGAAATCAAGCCCTTCCACTTACCAGAGGCCAGCCATTGTCTTAGCTAGATTGAAGGGAAGGGTTGCCCGATCCATGATGCCATCACAAGCAAGATTTGAGTAAGCATGATGATCCTTGGCATGTGAGTTCAGACCAGGTAAATAGAAATAAATATGTGATTACCTACTGAAAATAGTTAACAACTAATCAATTACCATTTTTAATTTAAATTTATCATAAATAAAACAAAAATAATTAAAATTGCAAAAAGTGTATTTATAAAACATATCATTTGTAGTGCTTATAAACTAAATCCACAAGTTCATTCTTTTTCAGGCCAGTCAATGCAGGTAAATCAGGTATATTTCTGGAATATAGTATATCCTTAAGCTGAGGAACAGTATAATCTTTAACTTTTTTATTTTCTAGACGTGTTTGTAACAATGATTCATCAAGTTCTTGTTTAGGTTTTTTGTTTACAGGACCTTCTCTAGATGATGCTGTTTTCTTGACAGCAACTGGTCCAAAAGGTCCAAATAGTTCTTGAAATAAATCATCTTGAAGTTCCTGAAATTTTGTACTGTCGGGTTTTGTTGTATCAATGAATGGCTCTTCTTCATCTTCAGCCAGAGCAATTGCTTCTATGGCCCTGTATTGCTTCTGTACTTTTGGATTTTCAAACATATCAGGCTTATAATCAAATTGTAAGCTATGTAATATATCCTTCATTGCTATTTTATTTGCATCTGGTATTTGTACATCATCATCATCAACAACAGGCAACTGGCGAACATGTTCTATGAAAGGTACTCTAATAACATCAAAGCCTACATCTACATCAAGCCCAAGTGGTTTAGTAGATGGAGAAAGAGCAACAATAATAGGTCTGGCATTTACTCTAGTGCACAGAACACATATGGCTACCATATTTGTCTCTATACAAGCCCTGTATAGTGCTTTAAATGCTACAATAGAACCTTGAACTATTCCATCATTAGGATATAAAAAGTAACAAGGTTTTAAAAGCCATTTCTCTTTACACATAATACTAGAAGGTTTAAATCCTAAGAGTTTCAACATGGGTGAACCAAACGGATTCCTCAGTGTTTTCATTTCGTCATCTGTAAATTGTACCTTTTCACCACCATACATTTTATAATGAAGCAGTTCTGATTTGAGTAAAGGCATAGGCTGAGATTGTGGTTCTTCCTTCACTTCATCTACATCCATAGCTATATCATCACTAACCTTAACCTTGGTAGTTATATTAGCACTTGTAAGTATTTCATTGGTATCTCTGTGCAAATGAGATTTTTTCATTGGTTGACCTTCACTTTTTATGAGAGCATACACTCCTACACCAATAGCCAAGTCTTCAGCAATCTCAAAGGTTATGCGAGCAACTGCTAAGTGACGATGTGACTGCTGATGCATTAATTGTTCTATCTCTGTCTTATCCCAAACTGGTTTTGGCAATTCAACATCATTTTTCTTGCATGCATTGCAGAGGAGGTCCTTGTAAAATGTATCAATTTGATATTCAGCTTCAGAAATGTTTATAAGCTTTATGTCAATATTTGAATCAGCTATTTCAACCACTCTCTTTAGAGTGGGCCTTTCATCAGCCTTAAGTGGAGGCACATCTAAACGAGACAATATGATGATATTGCGTGATGACAGCTGTCTTTTGCAACTAGCAAATGCTCTACTACAATACCACATCAGCTCTGATAGTATTAAATCTTGTGCTTTAGTTAAAGACGCAACGGTAATATTTTGCAGCTTTCTATAATCATCTAATGTAGGTAATTTCAATGGGAACACCTCGTCGACACTGTTTATTCCTAGTATTGATGAATTTGTAACTTGAGTACCGTACAGACAAACTCCTATAAAATTAGATCCAGACCATCGTAGACATTGTCGAATCATCCGGCAAGTAGCTGCGTGCGCCACTTCAACTGTCTCACCGTTTCTGTCGTAAGTATTGATACATATTATTGTGGCGGGAACACCTTTCCAAGAAGGAGTTTCTTCTATTTCATCGTCCGAATCCATAGTAAGATAAAAGTACTAAATGTTGAAGATTTAGAATGTATATTAAGTAAGTATTAACTTTATGAGTAGAACACAAACAATATTCGGCATATGGATTCCAAAAGAGATGACTAATATTGATAAACAAGTATCAACTTGACTCAAACAATCTATTAGCGTCAACACTCAACTGTCTGTTGTGAGTTGATATAAGTGTTCTGTGGTGTTGACTAGGCATGGAAATGATTGCTACATTTCATTCATTTTCATTCAATGAAATGAAGAATCTTTTTCACAGTGATTTCACAGGTGAAATTTCACAGTCAATGATTTTTCAATCGGAGTTGCAGTAACTTCGCATTTGTTACAATTTTCTTCAGTATGAAATATGAATTATAGCATAAGACTACCTAATGAATTAAATATAATGAGAGCTTGTTTTACTTTCGTACCTACCTTACAGTGCAATGCTCGATTCTCTTAAGTAGTAGTTCCAAATCAATGCAATCATTTTTCTAATTTAAATAATATTTGAAGAATAATTATTACTACCTAACTTATATACACTTAATACAATTTTAAACTAACATGAAGATTTATTTACATTAATAATAATCTCTTTTACGTACGAATAACTAACAGTAATTTTAACTTCTATTAGAAAACCTAACGAACGTCGTGTTCAAGTAATAGTAACACGTACTGTGAAATTTAATTTCTTATAGAATCATAATGTAAACAAACACTGCGAAATTGCGACCTGCTACTTTTATAATGTTATTAGAGTAAGGACTATATTTGTATGTACTCTCGAACTAATCAAGGTCATAGTGCATCAATACGTCACCACGCGAGGCGATGCGATGAGCCGGTAATAGATACGAATTAACAAAATAATGTTTGTCTCTTTCCACCATGCACTGTAATCGTTCGCTAGGCGTCGCGCTTACTCGATGCAACTGTATTCCTCAAGTATAGGTAACCACTTTGGCATTCTGTGATTTCATATCGTGAGTGATTTTTAGCAGGCCTAATGAAGCGAAGTAGCAAATGTGACTGATGATAAATAATTTCATATGATTTTTCCCTGCTACAAGTGAAATGTTCCATGCCTAGTGTTGACTGTGGAGAGTGTTGTCAGTTGCCAATACCACTCATTGAATGAGCTAGATAGAGATGCGTTCCACCAGGCGCTTACAATTTTTTTCCTACGCCCCTGCAGTACGAGTGCAAGTACCTACTTATAATTTATTTATAATAAGGTACAAGACATACAAATGTTACAAATTTTAGCACTTACACTATGGATATACGTATAACAGTGTTTGCCTATTAAAAGTGTACACAGCGTTCACATTATATAGGCAACATTAAAAGTAAACTTAAACTAAATAAAATTTAAAAAAGAAATGTTGTATAAAAGTAATAGAGGTAATAAAAGTGAACAATAGTAATAGTACTTAACAATCGAGCAGTTTCAGCACATCATTTCTAAATTTATTTTCTGACGTGTTAAATATATCCAAGTTAAACTTCGCGTTAGGTTAGGTTAATGAAGATCAAGATTAGTTCGAGCAGTGGGCGAGATGACAGTTTTTGTGATGGCCTGTCTAGGGTATCGACGGGGTACATTTAAGTTAATGGAAGATAGTAAGTCAGGGCACGTGATCTTGTGGTTTAGGATTTTATGGAGAAACAGTAAGTCTATCAATGTACGACGATTTTTGAGAGAGGTCATGCCAAAGAAAGACAATCGCATGTTGTATTGCTATACAACAATATATTTAACAATATATTTCCTCCGGTATATATCATAGGGTGCTCCCTATGATATATACCGGAGGAAATATATGCTAAGTGTGTGCGTGAAGGCACGTTGGATACTCTCGATCCTCTGAGAAGAATTACTGTACACAAGGTTCCATGCCACAGATGAGAATTCCAGCCTGCTACGTACAAGGCTATTGTAAAAAATAATTCGTATCTGTTTATGTTGAAATCCCTGTAAATTCCGTTTAAGGAACCCTAATATTTGAGCTGCCTTTTTTACAATAGTAGAGGAGTGAGGAGTATGAGAGGTAAATTTTAGTTTAGAATCTACTGTTACTCCTAAATCTTTTAATTCATTAACCCTAGCCAAAACTACACCATCCAGCAAATATTCCGAGTCTATGGCATGGATCTTTTTAGTAAAGCTTATGTATAAGCATTTGCTAGGGTTCAACGCCAAGCCATTAGTATCACACCAGAGTTTTATACTATTTAGGTCTGTTTGTAAGAGTTCTACATTAGAGACATTATTTATGGTCCTGTATATTTTAAGATCATCGGCAAAGAGAGGCGTCACTGTATCTTAGATAAGTGGTAATGTCATTAATAAAAATTAGAAAAGGTATTGGGCCTAGATGCAAGCATTGTGGAACACCAGATCGAGCATAGTACACTTTAGATTCATATCCAGCAACAACAACCACCTGAGGTCTTTTTGCTAAATATGAATTAAACCAATTGATCCCAAAGCTTTTAAGTTTTGATAATAAGATAGCATGATTAACATTATCAAATGCGCTGGTAAAATCCGTATATATAGTATCAACTTGCCTTGCCGCATCGACATCGTGAGATATTTTTTAAATCATTGACGTTAGGTTTGTATCTGCCCTCTCCTGAATCCATGCTTGAAGTTTCCAGCAAACAACAGCCTATCTAGTTAGATAGGCTGTTGTTTGCTAGGTCATAGACGTGTGGATAAATTAAACATTCAAATATTTTAGAAAAGCAAGACAGAACGGAAATGAGCCGATAGTTTTTACCTCGTTTTGGTCGCCTTTTATGTAAACAGGCACTATTCTAGCTTTCTTCCATTCGTCCGGGAAAACGCCTGTCTTTATAGAAGTATTGAAGATTATTATTAAAGGAGTAACAAGGTCATTGTCGCAACGCTTTACAAATACAGGTGGGTTATTATCGGGACCTGCACCCTTTTGAATATTGATACGTTTTATGACTTTTACAATATCTTTTTCTGTGATTTTCAGACCTGTACTAAAACATTCTTACGCTATATTAACTGTAACAGGGTTCAGACTGCTACTATTATATACTAAAGAAAATTTTTGAGCATATAGATTTACAACTTCGGGACCCGAGGAGACAGAGTTCTCACCCATATTCATAACAGCTGGGATTGATGATATGATCGTCCGTTCCGTTTATCTTTTTTTATATACTGCTTAGGATCTTTACGGATTTTATCGAGTTGTTTATTTGACACTTTATTACAAAATTTTGAAAATTGTTACACTACTACTACTATTAAACTTTACTAGGTAATTTTTAAGCTTATTAAATTATTATTAAACTATTTAGATTTAATTTATTTTTACACTTTCCCCGACGTTTCGGTTGCTTTTCAGCAGCCATGGTCACGGGGAGACTATATATAGCAGTTTAATTTCAATGAATAATATTCGCGTAAATAGAAGACAATATTATTCCATATTACGTTTATAGTTACTCTCGCATATGTTTATCAGTTTGCGACAACGAGTGCGTAGTAAAACATATTCAATTTTTCTCTGGGGTTATCAAACTTACGTAATCTTTCCCTGGTCCTATTTTTTTCCTTGAGGAGTTTTATCAGTGTTTTACTAAACCAGCTAGGATATTTTTGGGAACTTATTTTTCAATGATTGCATTTATAACATTATAGAAAGCGGAACTACTCGATTCACATCTGAAAGATCCTGGCATATTGTTTGCCAGTCTGTAAGTCTGAGTTTGGATTTGATGGCATCTATATCGGCTTTATAAAAATTTAAATTTACAGTTTTGTTATGAGATGGACCCTGGGCGGTATTAATAGAATGAGGTATCGTGAACAAGATGGCAGGATGATAATTATCTAGTCTACTTAGTACATCTAATGGTTTTGAAACATATGCGTTGTCTATATTACTAAGAGCTAAATCCAGAATTTTATTGGTTGCGTTATGAGCATTGTTAAATTGATATAAACTGTTAAGTGCCATGAAGTCTATCAGTGAGTAACCAAGATTTCTATTGTAATTTGTTGGCGTCATATGTGCTGTACCGTCATTTAATATCCATTTTATAAAGTTAAGATTAAAGTCACCCAGCGTGACCACAATGTCAGTATTACACATGACCGTATCAGTACCATCCAGAAATTTCTGTTGATTTTCCAAGCTGGTTGGCGGCGGTAAGTATACGGCGCAGATTGATATTATTCTCTTTTTCCCGCCAATATCTACCGATACATTAACCCACATATCTTCACAGCAAGTCTCCTATTTTAGGACTTGTGTAGACGAGTATTCGCGTGAGACAGCTATCATTACACCACTGCCATCCAACTTAGAATTAGAAGAACACTTACGATCTCGGCGGTACACAACATAGCGCGAATCTATAAACTGGCTGTCAGAGATACCACTGTTTAGCCTTGTTTCTGTAATTACTATATCTTTGTAATCCGTAAGAATGTTTTTGTGCACGTCGTTAACTTTAGTCCGGATTCCCCGAACATTCTGATAATGAATATAGAAAGTTACGACAATACACCATAACGCTCTTAAAACTAAAATATAACTATCAAACTATTTAATTTTTTGCAAACTATCCTTATTTTCAATTAAGATAGCTTCACTGAGTTTTTCTTTTCTTATAAAGATTCGCCCATTTCGCACCCATGTAAATCTATAGCCATGTTCCTTAGCCTTTATGCGTGTTGCAGCGTGTAGGGCTTTATTTGTTGGCGAAAGATGCTCGCTCACGTAAACAGGGCCACGTATGCCTCCAATCCTAAGGTGTTGGGAATTAAGTTTTTCATTAGGGTGACTCTTATTGAATTTAGTTACTGCCGCAAGAATCGTGTCGCGGTGTCGAGGAGTTCGTTGCTTTGCCACGATGGTGCGGAGTCTGTCACTATTCTTGTTTATCTTTGCAACTCTGGTGACGTGCACGATGTCCTAAGCGGTAATAGGAGCGTCTATAATTCTAACGAGTTGTTCGACTATATTGGTAAGATTTTCTGATTTGTGTTCTGGGATGCCATTGATTTCTATATTACTCTCTCTCATGTTCTGTTCTATTGAATTTAATCTGTATGACAAATCTGATATCATCGATTTCAAAATCGTGTTGTCCTTTTGGAGATCTTGTATAACTGCACTTTTTTCCTCCAGTGCCGTTTTCATTACCTCGTATTTTTTATTATAAAAAGCCATAGTTTCACATAATCTAGCAACTTGAGTAGTTAGGGATTTTAGGTGGTCAGTAATAATTGCTGAAATAGTATCGCACATAATATGGCGCAATGAGTCTTCCGTTAGATATTTTTCCGCGCAAGATTTATCAGGGGATACGGTTACTACTGGCTGTTGTGCTCGCCTGGCTCTTAAAGTAACATTGTTTTTTTTGCGAAGCTGGTGTAGTGCACAGGTGAATTTTATCGGGCGATTCAGGTCGCACCGTCAGCTGGATATGAGTATTTAGGTTGCCAGTCTTTGGTACTTTGCTGTTGCACTCTGAACATTTTCAGTTCCGTATTCTGTCATGATTGGAAGCAAAAAAGCTATTAAGATGCTTTGAGCTTACGCCAGCACATTCGATATCATATTTTTTTTTACAATTCGTGCATTCTAGATATTCTCTTGTCGGTATAATATTAGGGCATCCTGCGCATTTACCAAAATTTGGCGCCATAATGAAGGTAAGCTTGAAGCGGGTTGGGAATGTTTGGGCGCAATAAATAATAATATTGTTAAAAGTTAAGCGGTGAGATAGGTAGCGAGCGATGCGACGTGGGTACAAGATCACGCGACGCTCGGTGCGATGCAGCGGTCAGCGAGTATTCAAAATTAAAACTGTTATAAAATGCTTTTCTTCATTACTTACGAACTATGACAAGCCACTTACACCACTGTAATCCTTGCACCATGAGCTTTGCCTTAAAATATAAATTATTGATAAACTTTTACTTTTATTGAAATTAAACTGCTATATACGGATTTTATCGCGTTGTTTATTTGACACTTTATTACAAAATTTTGAAAATTGTTGCACTACTACTACTATTAAACTTTACTAATTTTTAAGCTAATTAAATTATTATTAAACTATTTAGATTTAATTTATTTTTACACTTTCCCCGACGTTTCGGTTGCTTTTCAGCAGGCATGGTCACGGGGAGACTAAGATGGTAGTTGTCTCAATGTTCCGGTGTAGTTATTTCAAAGTACCCGAACATAATTTAATCATTGGTGTTTCTATTTACGCAGAATGAGCTCAAAGTATCATGAAGTCTAGCTGTGGTTTGCTTCTTCTTGGGTTTGACTATTTGTATTACTGGATCCCAAGCTGGTGGTACATTCCAACCATCGTTTTTTTATTTCAATAGCCTCGCGAAGCATCCTTGGAAGGAATCGGTGTTCTTTAGCGAGAATCTGTGGTTTGTCAAATCTCAGGTAGTGGTTGGTCCCCTGTTGCACATGTTCACAGACAGCAGACTTCAACGAGCGTTGGTGTTTTACATCAGCTATGTGTTCTTTTATGCGGGTGCCTATGTTTCTCTTGGTTTGACCAATGTATGAGAGTCCGCAGTCACAATCTATTTTATAGACCCCTGCATCTTGTAAAGGTAGTTGGCACTTGACGGATGGTAAAAATTGACTTATCTTCGTTGGCGGCTTGAAGTATGTGTTGATTGAAGCTCGCTTCAAGATGTAGCCAATCTTGTCAGTGACACCCCTTACATAAGACAGTATAGCAGGCTGGCGCTCGACTGTGGCTGGCTTTTCTCGGGATCTGTGACAGCGGCGCGGCTGTTGGAGCTTGTTGTCTTGCAGTACTTGCTTGACATGTTGAAGCTCAGTGTCCAGGTGTTTCTTGTCACAGATCCCATGGGCTCTCTGAAACAAAGCACTGTGGACGTAACGTATTATACGTACCATATAACGTACCACGGTAGCTAACTGTTTAGGATGGTGGTGAGATTCACCGTTTAAGTACCTATTTGTATGGGTCTTTTTCCTATATATAGTGTGGCTCAAAGTATGATCAGGATTCCTGATGACAAGTACATCTAAGAAAGCTAATGAATTATTTGCCTCTAATTCCATAGTAAATTGGATGTTATTATTAATGGAATTAAGATGTTCTAGGAATACACTTGCACTTTTACTTTTAATTATTGTTTTCGATTAATATGTACGGAGCAAAATAATAAACATGTTGTCTGGTTGACATCGACATCGGATATACCTACTTGTAAAATTGTGTTTATGTCGGTCGATATCGAATCCCGACTCTTTAATGGTCTAGTGTTATATAACTAAGTGTTTAGGATCTGTTTTCGTAAGTTTTAAATCAACTTTATTCGTATAACTGTGGTAAATTATATAATTTATCAATCGGTAATCCCATTTATACTTATTTAATGTAGGTACAGTGATAAAATACTTGTAAGACGTCGCGATTATATGTCGCGAATCCTTACGTTACTGTAACATCGATGAGATATCTTATAACGTCACACTCTGCTGTTCAAGAGGTACCAACTAGAGCAGAGGACCCAAGACTTTTTTCTCATAGACCACTTTTAAAATTTAGCAGGTTCCGGTGGACCCCCTGCAGCTACATTTCTACCATATTCCTTGGCATTCGTATTTAATTCGTATTTATATGGGTGAAGAAAGACCATTTTTTTTAGCAATTGATCAACTGGTACTGAATCTGGAATATGCAACGTTTTACAAGTAACAGTCGCTGAGCTTCTTAAAATATTATCTGCCTACAGTCATAGGTGAAGTCAAGCCAACATTTTAGTTCTTCATTATCGAAAGGAAATAGTTTCGTGGAACCCTGCTTACGAATTGTGGACCCCCATTTTTTTGTCACGCCATCGTAGACCACCGTCGAGTCTGTAAGTCTGAAAAAATGTAGCAAATGTATGCAATTGGATAGCAATTCATGAATATACTTTCATAGTCGTTCGCTATAGGCAACCAGCCATTCTGATGTTAACGAATTAACTAATGACAATATCATCTTTAAATAACAATAATAAATGAGAGATGTTAACTGTCACTCGGGTTCACAGAGACCTGTCGGTCTTCATAGATATCCATCATGTAGAACTTTTACTTTAGTAAATCTACTTCATTCAGCTTTCAAATGAATATGAAGAGTGAATAGATTGAAGATATACTTATCGATTATGTTATTTTATATTTTGTGATTAACTGAGTTGAGATTTCAAGATTTAAAAGAGTGATTTATATCCTGTGAAGCAAAAGATGTATAAATCAGTGTTCTTTTAAAATATTTATAATGCGCATCACTAGTACCAACCTCGTCCTATAAGGTTTTGTTTTACGATATGCAATATGATATTTTAGTGAGATGTAGGTACGTACATATGTAACATATTCCTTTAAAATTGCGTCTAATGCAACGCACTCTAAAATAATCATTTCAGTAGACAGTATTTAATAATAAAATTATCAAGGCGCTTTATTCTGGTTTACAACTTTTTGCAAATACCCTTATCTGATCTTTTCAGGTAAGCCATTTACCTGGGATTATTTGATGCTTAACACAGAATTTTAGATTCCAACACAACAAGATGCAACTCGGAAAGTAATCATAGATTCTTTAATATGTGCGTGTGGTGTGAGGACCACTTTGTTAAAACTCTTTAAAAATGTGTTTTGGATTTAGTGAACATTCCCAAAAAATTGTGAAAGTTGGAATCAGATTTGTGAAAGTCAAATAAGCGAGTTATAGACTGTACAGTTGGGCCCTCAGTTCTCACATATAGGATTGAGGGCCCACCTGTACCGGATGAACTATGGACACTACAGAAAAAGTCTGTATGCCAAAATCTAAGCTAATGCCAAACAATATTTGTGAAATCAAGATATTATCGCAAAATACTTTGTATATCTTTGTTCATAATGGACCCTTAATTCTCTTATACTAACTTCTACCCACGGCTCCGCCCGCGGTATATACATAAATGTTACACATATAAACCTTCCTCTTGAAACACTCTATCCATTGGTGATAACCGCATTAATTAAAATCCGTCACGTAGTTTTAAAGATATAAGCATACATAGGGACAGACAGACGGGAAGCGACTTTGTTTTATACTATGTAGTGATGTAAAAGTTGATTACGCAAATAAAATGAAACCTTTAACTAACAGCCGCTGTTTGAAATTTTATATGCTACTAAATAAATTGTGAAAATTTGTGAAAGCAAGAACAGGTCACTACTTCCTACTGTTTGAAAGTTATGACCTTTATAAAATTCAGGCCCGCAGTCCTCCATTTCCTTTAGTTTTAGTTTTATTGCGCTTAACGTATGAATGATAAGACAAACACAAAATTGACCATTTTTGTGAAAAATTTGTACAACTAATTCGATACCAGAAAGAAATGAAAAGACCCTTTATTGGATAAGAAAATCGATTTTTGTTTTTATTCTCTGAGTAAGGAAGTTGTGTGACCACAATTTCTTGTAGATTGCAGCAAAGATTAGTAAATGTAGTGTTATAGGTTTTATTGAACTTTTCGTCATGTAAATAATCGCACCATAGAAATCGCACATGATTGTGACACTGTAAATATAAATTTGTTTCCATAAATACATGTTCCTTTCATTTGCTTGCGTCACTAATTATAACTATAAAAATGCATGCTAGGTAACTAAGATCTAAATTACTGACTGCAAGGATGGCGTAGTGACTTAAGTGGTCGTGTAATCACTGCCATCGCACGGTGTTGTGGGTTCTTTCCCAAATATTTGTCTAGCATGGTTGTCCCGAGTCTGGGTGTTTTTTGTGCCTTGCAACTAGGTTTACCACCCTTTGTTAATCAAATAGATATTATTATATATTTGCTTACCGAGATAAAAAAATAAAGTACGTTATCCGAAAATAAAGTATTATTTATTCTGCTATTTTGTTACCACGTTTATAGAAGCCTCTAGCAACATTTAACAAATACTTATTTTCAAAGAACGTCTATGGTAATATTAAGACAGACACCTAAATAATTAGTTTTTTATTAAATTTGACGAAGCGTTTATTTTTATTTCTTGTAAAAGTCGACAAACGTAGAATAAAGTATTTTGACGTTCTTTATTGTCCTCATAAAGTATAAAGTACGTTTACCCGAAATAACGTACAATACTTTATTATAAAGTACGGGTGGCAACCCTACTTGCTACACAGGAATTATTCCTAGTGTGGTGCCTTTGAAACAAACAAAAAATTAAAAGGCCTGGTGATATATAACTATTACAGGTTTTCATAAAATACCTACCATATTGTCTGCCAAAATAATAATAATAATAATATTCTACCTCATACACACATATGTGTGTATGTCGTAGAATATTCTACCACACCACCACCATCTAGCCCAAACTAAGCAGAGCTTGTATTATGGGCACTAGACAATGGATAAACATACATATATACATTTTTTTTGTAAATACATACATATTATACATAGAAACACCCAGACCAAGACAAACATCCATATTCATGCACACAAATGTTTGACTTGTGCGGGAATCGAACCCGCGACCTCAGGCCACTACGCCATCGAGGCCGATTATGAATATATGTTTAGACTAGCTGTTATCCGCGACTTCATCCTCATGGAATTTCTATTTTTTTTTTACCCATTCTTTTTCTAATAAAAAAGTAGCCTAAGTTGCTCCTTATAACATCAGCTATGTGCCTGTGACAGTCCCATCAAAATCAGTCCAAGCGTTTTAGAGATTAGCCGGATCAGACAGCCAACAATATTTATAATTGTTTTTCTGATATAGGTACCCACCATACCACCACGTAGGTACCATATAATATACTTTCATATGCGTTTAGTAAAAAGCTGTTATTTTACATTACAAACAGTCACTTCAAATTTATTTATTCATATAGATTTATGATCTAACATTCTACATTGAGTTGTAGAAATAAGATGTTATGGTAGTCTATAAAAAAGGATAACTAAATCTATTCCTGCATATTGGAAAGCTGACTGTAATGGAAAGAGGTAATAATAGCATAACTATTCTACATAAAAGTTAGATGATGACAATATTGTATAGGTTTCAAAGATTTTCTAAAATAAGTAATGCATAGTACATTTTTTGTTGATGATTTATTATATTTTTCTGATAACTACTATGCCTTTGTCTAACACCCTGTTCCGGCTTGACGTCGATTCTGGGACAATCTGTTTGTATATTTCGACTGTGTATCTCATTTCACAATGTTTTAGTTCGAATAACAATTTATAACCAAAAACAATCTTCTTTTTAGTCAGTCAATTGTTGAAATGCGAGAACATAATTGAAAATCTATTGTGTCTGGCCACCGGTGTGGCCTCTGTGACTCAATAGGTCATTAACCTCTGGTATGCCGGAACGTGGATCTGCGCGAGACACAATGCTTTTTCTATTATGTCTGGTATTCTGGCATACAACAGGTTAATGTACAAGCAAGTTGTACAATATATCACATACCACGCGCGTCCCTATGGCGTAGCGTAATTTGAGCTGCTGCTGCATTGCATTTTATAAGACACACTTTTTTTAACAATTTCTTTAGTACAATTAAATCTTTCTATTAAATCAATTGTGTATTTTCCATACCATCCAGCAATTTGTACTCGTAGCATATATATATATGATTGATATTGATATCAATCAATGTTGGTCAACACACCAACAAATAATATCAGTCATAATTAATCAACAGTACATAAAACCTGTCCATTCTTAAAATGCCAAACATAATTAAAAACCTATTATTATATATTATATATATATTGTCTGGCTGTCCATGTGCCTCTGCAACTCCCTAGGTTAATCATCACCTAGAATAGAATGTGACCGGATTTTTATTTTCAGTAAGTTTATCCCAAATAATTGTATAATTAGCTGTATAAAATACAGCACATAAAACACACAAGACACATTTAAAATAACTTTAATATTAACCACACAAGGAGCTCAATAAGATACAAATATTATTATATTGGCTCTGGTTCCCGGCTGTAAACAAGCATAATCTTTTCCATTATTTCCCAATTCTTCTCTTTCTGCAAATCTTTGGTGAACACCTGTAAAAAAATATTTGAATTAATTACCTACATTTTAATAAAAATGCAGATGCTATTACAATAATAATGTAACATTATAATTTTTTCTGTCAACATATTAACTTACCGAATACCATGCAGCATCATCGTCTAATGTGGATGCCAATGGTACAGAAACTCCCAAGACATGTAAAGCTAGTGTTAGAGAAGCAACAGCTATGTGAGGTGCTCTATAGTCTAATATTGAAGGAGAGTGATGAAAGTCTTGCAGGAAAGACATCGCAGTACGTGCTATAGGCGCTGAACGCCATTGTGATGGTGGAAACCATTCTTGTAGTGACCGCAAGTAGTGAAGCAAATATCTGTGTGGAGATGGCGCATCGAGGTTAAAACCTAACAGACGTAGCACTAGTAATTCTGCTTGAGCTACGGCACCACGCCAAGACCAATATTCCTCTCCTAGTTCCAAGGGTCCTGCGCCGCGATTTATAGAATTATGAGCAACATTGACAGCGTCTCTTAGTCTCACAGGCTCATCTCGCGACTTCCCAGCTGCACACAAACAAGCGGTACATATCACATAACAATCATAATCGTTCTTTTCAGCTTCTTTGAAGAACTTGTGGTAGAATATTGCAGCAGTAGCAACTGTGGCCGGTTGTAAACCAAGTTTTATACCGCATTCAAATATAAAATTTGTTGCCAAACTATGTCCAGAAGCACTACGGTAATCCGGTAATCGCCGTTCACGTCGGGTGCTCTGCAAAGCCATCACATCAATTACGTCCTTCATCCTCTCACTTTAGTCAGCTTATTCGTAAAATATTAATGTTGTGTTTATAAAACAGACGCCACAAAATGTGAGGTTAGCCGTTAGACAATCATAGAATTCATAGACAATCAGGAGGACTGTAATAACTTTTTAATTTATGACAACCGACGCTTATTATGACAATAGACGCTTTGAAAATCTTGTAATATCCAGTGTAGCTAGTGTAGCCAGGTATCAATACAAATAAATAAAATAGAAGTGTCTCTTTGTCACGTCAAAGAACAGCTTTTTACTAAATGCATATGAAAGTACACACGGCTACACATCAAGTTAGACACCTATTTACGATAAATACAAAATAGAGAATTGTCGGAAAGGGACAGTGCATAGTGGTGTAGACCCATCACGGTGCACTGCACTAGCGCGTGCGGCGACGCCCGCGCGGCCCGTTCAGCGTGAATGAGACAAAATAACAAAAATATAACGTTCTCTCTCGCACGATTCGCAGCGTTCAACTTTTAATATTTTAAAGTCCAAACAGTTTAGGTATAGGTTGATGAGTGTGTACCTACAATATACGGAATATAAAATACGTAATTTACAAAAACAATTTTTTTATATTTTATTCTTCTTTTTTTTTGCCGGCTAATCTCTAAATCTGCGAATATACACATGATTTTGTTAAATTACATGCGAAGTCGCGGGTAACAGCTAATTATATTTTTAGATATGGCATACGATTTAGAAAGTATATCTTACAGAAATATTAACAGACCGAACATTAGGCAAAAATTACATAGCAATTTTGCACACATAGGCACACCTAGTTACAGAACCAAATATTTTTTTGATTTTATATTCTTTAGTACTCGTCCCTTTACCATGCACATGTTTATGTATTAGAATAGTAATGGTGGGAATATTATGAAGTACAATCAGATTGTGATTTCTGAAGAACTGCCCTAGTAACGCCTAGGCTGTGAATGCGATTCCATGACGTCACGGGTTTTATTCCTGGGCCAGCCAAAATGTTAGTTTACTTTCAAGAAATTCTTATTAGTAGCACGGAGTCTGGAACTGTCCGGTAGACGGCAATAGGCTCGCCTAATATGACGTGAGACGTACCTAACGTGGTACCGCTTCGGAGATATACCTACCTATTATGTGTGAATTTCAAGAGATAAAGCACTATAATTATATCCCAAAAAAAACCCGAATTTCGCGCCCGACTGGGGAAGTACATACCTTCTATTTACGGAAGATCGCAATCATACATTCTTGCGTTGAGTTCCCAGTGTAAGCAGAGCTTGCAGGTTCTTTAGAAAACACCTTTTCTTTTCTTTTCTAAAGTGTTACTTTGTGACCTAAATGAATAAATGATCTGTGACTTTGACTTGACTTAACGAGTTGTGGTGTGTGGATCAATGCGATCAAGTCGTATACACTGGCAGCGACTAAATTTTTTAACGACCACGCGCGAATCGTTTTCCGTATGCTGAAATCGCACGTTATGTACGGTAACCATTCGGCGGTCGATATACTTCTTTGCCAATGCCTAATTGACCATATAGTCCACTGCTTTATAAACACAAAAGATAAGTAGTGCTGGAAAGTTTAACTTCTCTTATATCGAAACGTAGATCCACGTAGGCTTTAGCGATTCCGGCAAGCAAAAAACGCTAATATCTGATGAACGCCTCAGGCAGACTATTTTCACCATTTCATACTTAACTGAAACCTATTAACAATCATACTATAACACAGCTGAACTTACGCATTTTTGATACTCTCTTTTTTATTAAATATTACATTTTTATTTCAAACGAGTTTTCTGTCTTCTAATGGTAAATCTTTAATTATATAATGGTATACAGGAAATTTAAAGGATGTAAATGAAACAAGCATCTATTTGAACATAAAAATTAGAATATAATCATTTTCAGTAATTATTTAAAATTATACACTTAAAGTACATTTATAGTAAATTCAATAAAAAATACCAGTGCAGACGAGATACAAATAAGAGAAAATATTGTTTATTACATCGTTGGTTAAATACATCGCTTTCAGTAAATGCAATACAAAACATAAGTTGGAAATCAATGAAATCAAAGTTGAATGTCACTCGATATAGAAAAATAAAGATAAGATTGAATCACATTCAAAAATTACCCACTAGTGACTAAAATTTTACTTTCTTAAAACGTTTGTTCAATAGACGAGATCGCTCGGCGCCACATTGCCCGCCAGGAGACGGGCCGGACGGCCGTGCGCTTGCGCGGCGATGTCATCGACACCGAGCGATCCCTCGCACGCGCTAGAAATAAATGTTTACATGTTCATCAATTCTAAATAAGATATTTTCAACATTGTACTCTGATCAGTACCAATACGACTATATTCGACGCTGGGGCCGCGCCGACGGCGATAGCGCGCCGCGCCTCCGCCCTTAGCGCGAATCTCAGACATAATTTAGTTATCGAAGAACATACAGTAGGTATAAATAGTGAGGTTAGTATTAACTTTGGCAAATATGAATGAAGCATGGTGATATTGTTTTAGATCGACAACATCTCGACAATACTCAGCGTTTTATATTAAAAATTATAACTGAACGTCGCTCATTTCGCTTATACCAACAGTAGAATGTCGATACGGGTAGTCTTCGAATTACCTCATGCCACATCACAATTATAATAAGACATAAAATGCCTCGACCCGATCACTAAACGCTACTCCCTTAAAAAAACTGCAATAACTTTCCCAGTTGTGGATCTAATAAAGCGCGAGAATATTTGAGCCGCAACAATTCAGTCTTCAAATAAGAAGCCAACGCACATACCACGTGACGTAACGTCCGGCCGAGTCCGTTGAGCTGCGTGTCGCGAGTGTTGCGCTTGCGCTCGTGCTTGCGCTTGCGCTTGCCGCGCTCGCATGTGCTCGATGCCCGTCGCACTCGCACGTACGTCAACTATATTTGTGCGTACATTTGTTCCAAACAAACATGTTACAAGTGGCTTGTGCGATTCGTTCACGTAATTGTCTCAAATCTTATAAACTAAATGTGATTCGAGCGAATAAACAATGCGGCAGTGTACAAAATTTACATCACATTCACTCGAAATATAAGCATACAAGTTAAATGTTCTGCGGCGGAGGAACACATTGAAATGCAAAACTGACGACTTGAACTAGATATCGTAGGACACCTGTCGGTCGCTGGGCGAGGCTGGCGTCGCGACACACGGTTGTAGCTGACGATGGCACTGTGACGTCACGCGCTCGCTCCCGCCCCACCGCGCCGCCCACTACGAGCCGCAGTCGTAGTCAACACGTTCCAATGATTATACCCACATCGTTCACTCATTAAAATAAACTTTAAATGTAACGTGAAGCTTACTTAAATGTAGGTTGAATGTAGAACTGCGCTAATATTATTTTTATTAGTTTTACGTACATATATTGTTACATAACAGTAAAAAACCTACCTAGCAACAAGCGAGCGACGGACGCTCGAGCCGCGGGCCACTACCGTACGATCGCGATCTCGAGATCGACAACATTTATTTATCTAACAATCTATTTATCAATTTTAAAAGAATTATTATGCGAGCAACGAGCATTATTTTAAAATTAAACTTGCTAATTTCTGTAGCACTTTTGCTTTCTCCATATTGTGTAGTACAGTGAATATTAACAATATCTTTGGTCTTGAGTCAGCTCGCAGCGGTACTCGGCGCGCGCGAGTGTGCGAGTGGCGCGACTCGGCGGCGACTCGCCCGTGACTCGGCGTGACTCGTCGGCGACTCGCTGCGGCGACATTACACTGCTCGTGGTGAATGGCCCGCGCAGTCACAATGTAGGCGTTACATTTTCATTTAATCACTTTTTACATACTCATAAACGTAAAATGAAAATAAATCACCTAACTATGACAATAGTAAAGGTTACTGTCTAATTGCATTATTAATTAATGTTTATTGATACAGTTACTGTCCTAATGCTTAAAAGTAAGATTTTTATTTTTATTATTAATAATAAATTATGTTATATAGTATATATATGTATAAGTGTTTGATTACGCCAATTCGCGAGTGTATACAAAGTTTATATACTCACATATCTTACCCGAACAGATAGTAGCGTGACCTAGAGACGAGGGGCTTTGTGGTGCGCGTACGCGTCTCCCGCCTACGATCGACGTATCACTGGCTCTCAATACACATAGTAGTACATAACTGTTTAGTTATTATATAAAAATGACCACACTGCACTAACTCCAACTCTTACCAATACAGACTCCACTTCACAAAATAATGACGAAGATTAACATGATCATAAACATTGGTTAATTACGTTTAAATATAAAATTAAACATGACAAGTATACACATACCACGTTTAATACAAGTACGCTAGATAAAATAAATACCTAACATGATTTCAATCATCGAATACAAGAATAGATCTTAAATGGCTACACCTTAAGGATAACTGTAAAATGATATAGAAAATATGAACACGAAATAATATTCAGAAACGTGTATATAATATGGCGTAATAACAGATTAATGCTCTTACTGGAATAAATAATTTGTGCGTAATACGATGCTTAACTTAAATAATAACATTGGATGACACAGGTCTTAGCTTAAAGTATGATCGTAGGTACGTAACATAACGTCGTCTTACATACGAGTACGGCGGAAACAGATGTGCATTCAAAAGTTTATAAAAAATAATTTCTCATTATAAGTGATATAATACTTAATAATGGAATGATGTTTTGTAATCAGTTAAGTAGGCCTGTGAACGTATTCATGCATCTCACTACCGTGTTTTATTTCAATACTAAATATTGGTTCCATTCTGTTTTTGGTCCGTAAGAGAGTGAGTATATAAGCACATATTGTTACCGGAGCTCCCGACAGACAGCGGCCGGCCCGCTGCGCGTGACGCGTGACGCACGTGACGCGGGACACGCGGGACACACGGGACACAGCCGCCCCGGCCCGCCGCCGCGCACCGACAGCGGCTCGACTAGACCGCAAGCTATCCACTTGTGCGAACGAAACACTATACCAATGCCTAGCACCAAAATTTAGAATTGAACACTAGATTACTAATTTCACAATTATCGAAAGCGATCCCAGCGATAGAGCACCGCGGGATCGCGTCGCCGAAACGATAACGAAACTACGGTTTTATATTACAGGGAAAAACGAAACGCTATCAGTACCTGGGATCTAGTCGCACGCTGTCGGTCGGAGCCGTCGAAAATGATACACAATGCCCCAAGCCATGTGACACATGATATCTGCACATCGGCGGTATATCCAGTAAGCTTACTTTCCATAAAAATATATAGGTAATTATATAATACGCGTAGCTGCGGCGTGAGCGGCCCACGACACCCGCGCCCAGCGCGTGACGTCATGATATGCTTACAGTTCACACGAACACCGGAGATATCGAGTCCGTCGGCGAGGGGGGGCGTCGCGGGCGGGAGGAACAACGCGAGAACTGCGACCACAAAACCTATGGAGCCCGCGCCTCGACCGAGTCGATACTGGACGCGTTAGTCGTGTACGAGTAGCAGCAACGTGATATTGCGTGGTCATTTTGTGATCGCATTCGCACGGGGGTGTCGGCGGCCTGTTCCTCGGCTTAGTAGAGGCCGCAGCCGCGGAGGTTGTTGGCGATGATGACGTCAGTGACGGCGTCGAACACGAACTGAATGTTGTTGGTGTCGGTAGCGCACGTCATGTGGCAGTAGATCTCCTTGGTGGTGGATTTGTTCTTCGCCTCAAACTGCGCCTGGATATACGCGGCCGCCTCGCCGTACTCTTGCGCGCCTGGAATACGTCACCAGCGGTCAATAACCATACTAATCTACTTTCTTAAATGCCCTTAAAAACTAGCATTGGACTATTCATATGGCATATTTAAAAATAGATTTGATTGATTCTTAATTCGTTGTCTGATATCCTAGGAAGAATGTAGTAAGAACTTACCCGTATATTCCGGAAAGCATATAGTGAGTGGCGACTTGCGTATCTTCTCCTCGAACAAATCCTTCTTGTTGAGGAACAAGATGATGCTGGTGTCCGTGAACCACTTGTTGTTGCAGATAGAGTCGAACAGCTTTAGACTCTCCTGCATACGGTTCTGAAATATGCACAATATGACATGTATACAGTGCTTATTTAACCTTTTAAGAAATAACAACATGTTTATAATCAAGAGTCCAATGCAGTTGCATTAACAGTAATGCATATGATGCAAGCAATGTTAGATTGCAAGGTTTTATTGTAAATTCAAATCGTTTAACTAATAATCGTAACTAATAGCATCAATAAATATTTGTGTCGCAATTGAGAAGTGATTTGTACTAAGGACCAATACACAAATTAATCATTTGAAGAGATATTGTCTATAGGTCTACATTCACGTTAAGGTCTATAAGTAAAAGTTCAGAGGCACAACTATAGTCTATAAAAATATATAAAGGCCAGTGATGCGGATGTGTAATCATAATATTAATGTGAAAATTAAATATCTTAGTAAAATTACAGTCAACATTTTTAATTAAAAGCCTTTGCTCCAATATTCGCCAGGGCATTATGACATTTTATTTGTTAATTATTCATGTAAATGTTGCTATTTGTCTCTGCTATTTGATATTACATAATATTGATGTAATACTGATATCGATTTTGCACTGGGATTATCGGTTTTATTAAACAATTTAGTTGCCTACTAGTTTAAAATAATTATAAATAAGGTCTCGGACAGATTTCACTAATGATCCAAATACTAATAAAACAACATAGAGATGTGCAAGAGAATTGAAAGTTTAGTTTTGTTGCTACATCGTAAAAAATACATTAGTGACAATACATTCCTCTGTATATGCAGTAGATCGCACTTACAGTGACTGCCTATAAACCATTAGACATTGCTACATGTGTCTATACTCCCACTCTATATATAATTACACTGAGTCTGTTAATATTCAATTTAGTAGACAAGCTTATTTATGGATGTAAAAGAATCATTGGTAGGACAAAGGACAAAGTTTGTTGACCAATGGCCTCTGAAGGTCATTTTTACTTTAACTTTATATTGAAATTATTGGATATGATATATTATAATACTACTACACCACATATGTGTAGTTATGTAAATCTACAATACACCTGGCCATGTTGTTAGTATCGCATCGTAAGATCATATGACTTTATGAACCTTAACGTCACAATACTTATTAACCTATTGAGTCGCAGCGGCACACCGGCGGCCAGGCACAATAGGTTTTTAATTGTCTGGCATTCCAAGATTCCATTAAGTAATACGAATTGGTGAAAATCTAGATGAATAATATAATAATTGTGAGTAATTTTTGCAGTAATTTTTTATATTTATATATATATATATATATATATATATATATATATATATATATATATATATATATATATATATATATATATTATATTACTTCTATAATAATATGTTATTTATATTGTATTTGGTTATCTATTTTGAGTTGATTGTATATATTTAGAATTATTTGAAGTTGTTGTGCGATTCATTTCTGATTGTCTAAAATGTTCATATTTAGTATGTAAGCTTAAAATTCCAAACAAAGTTTTTGTAATGAATAAATAACTAAAGACTTAACAGTAAGATGGTTAGTGAGACACCCTTGTAATAAAGGTCAAGGTGCTTTACCTTCTTCCTTGAAAAACTTACATAACAAGAAACTACAGTTATTATTGCAAGTACATACCGTTGTTTCGTCCTCATGCAACACCTGATCATACTCAGACATGGCGACACAAAATATGATCGCAGTCACGTCTTCGAAGCAATGGATCCATTTCTTTCTTTCAGACCGCTGACCGCCCACGTCGAACAATCTGGAATAATGTATATTTTGTTTTAAACTGAATCTTATCAAAGACATAGCTTGGATACCGTTCTTAATACAAAATATTCATAGAAAAGTCGTCGCAATGCTTAGCTTTTTGTGGTCTCAGTCGAGCAAAACTCACAGGACTTAAGCTCTGTGATGTACAGATAATTATTTATAAGCCTGGGTATACCTCGTGTGTCAGGAGGTCCTTCCACGCCTAAGTTGGTTTTTTAATGCAAAAGCTTGCCTTCCATGTTTGTTGATAGTTGATAATATAGATTGACCATACCACGGAAAAAATCACCACCACCAGGTACTTGAAGCATACAAGATTCTAGAAACATCCTTTTGGTGTCAGAATAAGGAGAGCTAAGATGTATTTATGATTATGAATTATAATCTGTCTTGATCAGTTTTAATTCTACAATTACACTTGCAAAACGTGTATGAGCACTGAAGCACACTAAATGTATGCTAGTACTTCATTGAAATTTTTATAAGTAAAGCCAGTCAACTTTTTAACGTATACCTAAAAAATTACCACCACTGTCTAGAACATGTGAGAAAGCCGAGTAGAATAACATAAGTTTATATTAGGGTCATCCATATGTTACTGTAACATTGGAGATCGGAATTTTTGGCATTGGTAATAAAAAACCAAGCGTTTACAAACCAACATTCTAAATAGTACGTATGTAGTAACTATATGAATTGAAATTTTGTTACACTCTTATCTTGTGGACAAAAAGAAAGATGTTAAACGAACTATCACATCTCTTTCAAAGGTTTGCTAGAAATTATTAAGAAATAATAAGTATTCTAATTTATAAAAAGTATAATGATTACATTGTTGTAGAGTTTAATCGTAATTTTATTCATTATGTGAACTACTTTAAAGGTTTCGTTTTCGTACATCTCATAAATAATAGAAAATAACGCGTGCTATACTCGTTGAATGGTTTTAATATTTAAACATATTACGACAACTCTCAAAAGTAGGTACGTGTCCCAACTAAAATACCATATTTTTCTCTTTTTAAAAAGGACAACTCTCGCACTAGGAAAAAATTATTGTGTCGCGGGGGTCTTTACAAACATTCAAACAACGGACACAAAGAACACCCAGACTCAGAACAACCATTTGTGGATCACACAAATTTTTGTCCCGTGTGATCGAACCACTTAAACCACTACGCCCTCCGTGCAGACTAAAGTAGTAAAGTATAACAAGTGAGAAACGGCAATGAATTGCCGTAAAACTCAGAGTTCGAAAAAATTGTATCATGTGACCTCATGTGAGGTCAGAGATCAAAGGGCATAGTCATAGAATGGCGTTGATCGCGAGTCTCTAGCTCTTACGGTTCTTGAGTTGAAAGTTGTATAACAGACGGATGGACAAAGCTGTTGTATAAGAGATTTTTCGAACTCTAAAAAACACGTCCTTATTTTTTCAGGGAGTACATACGCACTCAGCGACTTCTAAATAAACGTATTGCTGTTATCATAGCGTTCTTGCTGTAAATTAGCCACTGTATTAACTACTCAGTCAACGGTGAAACCGACGGTTTAGTGGAACCATTAATTATCACTAAAATACTAAAACACTGTTAATGGTAGGTGGCAGCCAAGCTAACAGTCTACTGATGGTAAGTAGTAACCATCGCTCATAGATATCCACAACAAGTAGAGAAGTGACATAGCCAAACCGCTACCTAACGCGAAAGAAGTGCTTCCTTATTTATAGAAGAACTAGTAGAAACTATTCGGTTTGGTTTCAAATTTTGCACTGAAGCAAGAACTAAACTGGGCCTTTAATGCTCAGATTCATTATAAACATGAGATCCATTGGAAACATGAACACGTATTAGGTGACATCTGTCAAGTTTCTTTTTTTGTAACTTGGGTGAGAATGCGTGCTCTCTAACTTACTTAGCTGATTGTTGCAATGACACGTTTAAGTGCAAATCATAACTAATATTAATAATGTGAACGTGAGTTTGATTGTTTTTTACGTTTTCACTCCTGAACTAAATTAATGATCATTATGAAATTTCGTATACACTTTGTCAGGGATACAAAAAAAGGTCATAGGGTGCCTTTCATCCAGATAAAGTAGATACTGTTCCCGAGGTATAGAAATTTGTTGACATAATCTAAATTAAGGCAAACGAAACCGCGAGCAGAAGCCTACTTTTTAATATTTAGAAAATGTCATATTGTGTATTATGCAATTTATATTACAACTTAAGGCTGCGCCGAGCGAAATGTGCCAAAACAGGCGGTCACAGTTAAGTGAATAAAATCAACACTTTTTGTTTAATACAAATATAAAATATACATTTACCATAACGATGAATGTGTTTACAATTACTCAGTGTAAAAAACTTAAAATAATTAATATTTTTGCCTACAAAATTACGTAATTTTGCACGAGAAATGCAAAAAACGTAAGCTCGTGTTACGTGATTTTTAGATTATAACAGTAGAAGTCTATCCTATTTTACAGCTTAAACGAAACATAAATAGTTATATTACAATTTGTCCGTCCCAAGTTAAGTTATTGGTTAATAAAAAATATACATATATATCAAAAAAGCACTTCAAATCCTCCATACAATTTTACTATGGCGGCCGCGCGCCTATTTGTATATGCGCCGTACGAGCTCTGTCAATATCTGTCTTACGCTCAGCGCAGTCTTAACTAGTAGTGCCAATAATCATTTGTCTCAGATTGAGAGAATTAGAGAATATGCACTGTAGCTCGTGTAACAAAAGAATACTTGAGATTTATCCTTTAGTACATAGTACTTAATTAACCGGTCGTATACCGCCGGCTCGCATACCAGCCGGCAGATTTGTACCCGTCGTAGGCCGGTGGCTCGCATGCGAGCCACCAAATTGGCGCCAAAACGCCGCGCGCCGCCTTCGCTTTAGCTTAAGCTAACGTAAAACCAATTTGGTGGCTCGCATGCGAGCCACCGGCCTACGACGGGTACAAATCTGCCGGCTGGTATGCGAGCCGGCGGTATACGACCGGTTAAGGCAATAATGTACTAAATATTAAAATAAACAATTTAAATAATTATTTTATTTTATGTATAATTTTCTTAATTTATACTTTTACTTAAAACGACCGTATTTGGAATATTTAGCCGTGAGAACAGCACTTATTTTAATATAAATATGTTATTATGAACTAATTACTGGGCTATTACCGACCGCCACTATAATCAATAATAATCTGTAATTGTTTTTAGTACAGTGTAACTTATAAATATTTTAGGAATAATTATTTCTGGCGTATCGATGGATAAAAGGCTTTCGAATACTCTATTATTTTTGTTTAGACAGTTTAGTTAGGTTTTAGCAAAACAAATTGGTTATGTTAACATAACCAATTTGTTGCAACAGCAACAAATGTGTTACTGTTTACTGTTAACAAACAGTTGCTGTTAACAGCAGGTGAGCTTGATAGTACAGCCAAAAACTATGTAAGTCTTGATAGAATTTCATGGTCTTTACTTTACGTTATGAGCTATTAACCGGTCGTATACCGCCGGCTCGCATACCAGCCGGCAGATTTGTACCCGTCGTAGGCCGGTGGCTCGCATGCGAGCCACCAAATTGGCGCCAAAACGCCTTCGCTTAAGCGAAGGCGGCGCGCGGCGTTTTGGCGCTAATTTGGTGGCTCGCATGCGAGCCACCGGCCTACGACGGGTACAAATCTGCCGGCTGGTATGCGAGCCGGCGGTATACGACCGGTTAACTGATCCAATTACTAAAAATTTAACGACATAAACTATTTTTTTTTGTCGTACAGCCATCATGCAATCATAAATTATAGATTTTTTTCATCTGACAAATAACCTCACTTTTCGTCTAAGATTTTTCAAATCAAATAATTATTATTCATTAATCAATCGCCAATTGCTTTAAAATACACTAAGATATCATGTGAAAAAGAAAATATGAAATAATGTATATTAAATGTGTTACTTATTCCATTTAGTAAGTAATTATGTGATAAATTTAACATCAATTTGGTTTGTATACATTTTCATCGTAATGGATTGAAATCGACTATAATCTACAAAGTTTTTGGATATCAAAGAGTAAAGAAAGAGCTTGCTGCACAGTGTGTTGCTAAGATAAAGAAAATATAAACTAAGAATATACATAAATAAATAAAGCCTAACTAATATTATATATGCGAATGTGAGTTAGTTTGCTTCTTAGTTTGTTACGCTTTCACGCATCACCTACTCAATAGACCATATTGAAATTTTTGCATACACTTTGTCTGAGGTTACTAATAACATAAAATATGATATTATTGGTGTTTTAAGTGATAGGTATTATATAATATTACGCTTTTTTTATTATAATATACAGTAACAACAAATCACGTTACTATTTCGGCAAGTAACTAACTGACTTCCAGAAGTATGGTTAAATCATCACTTACTTGAAATTAAGGTTTTTGAAGGAGAAGTGCACTTCGACAATGCCAGTGGTTTTGACCCTAGTCCTTAAAATATCTTGTTCGGTGGGCTGGTAGTCTCTAGCACCTAACCGGTCCAAGTCATCCAGGAAACTGAAATAACACAAATAGATACATTACTATTTAAATTAAGAATTTGTAATGATATGTTATTACACGCAGAGATATCCAATAGAAACACTTAGCTAGAATTATGTTTGTATCTGTAGAGAGACATAGAACAATGGAATATTTACAAAACTCACAAAGATATGGAACTTATTTAGATATAAATAATAATTTTATTTTATAAAAAAATAAATTGGCGACGTCATTGGAGGCGTGTGACCTAGGAATAAACACTTTTTATAAAAATGAGCACATAGTAAGGTAGCTGAAATACATGAAGTATCAAATAACAAATATTACAATCTAGTAGAGTAGTATTAATATTATAACACCAAATACATCACAGAAACATATTAAATTGTATGAACTACACTAAAATTAGACTTAATAGGTATTCTAAAGTGGTTTATCTAGAAAAACACCTTTAGAACATTTTAAAAGTAATGCCTATTTAAATAAGAGATAACAAAATCTGTATAATGTAGTTGAATTTCAATGCATAACAGTTGAGTAAACATGGAGTAAATGTGCTACAATATTATATAATATGTATATATATATATATCTACTATACTTTTACAACAGTAAATAAGATATAAATGACCTAATAAACATACAAATGACCTAACAAAATGTAGTTGAAACTGGAGAAAATGTTAACAGTTTTTTACTCTATGTAATTAGCTAAGTTCACGCCTCCGCAGCTAATAAGAAAGCTAGTTCCTTACATAACTTATTAGTGTTTTATGTAGTAGCACCAAAAACATGAGTATAAGAACTAAGCTGAACCACTTCGGTCCATAGCTTGTATAAAAAAAAATATAAAAAGAAGTATTGCACATACGGGAAAAAGTGTAAGTCCGTTTAAAAACAGTTTAGCAATTTGAATCAATTATTCATATTTCATACCAATCGTACATATCGTATCAAGATTTTGTATAATAGATTACAGTAACACACACTGCAATTTGAGCATTGAGGCGAAACAGATTTTTTATATTTATCAAGTGATATTTGCGTGGAAAATAGATAGTTTTGCAGCATTAAGTTCTAATTACAGGTGTATATAGTTTTAGAAAAGTTCTTTGTACATCCATTTTTTTTATTGTTTCTTTATTTTTACATAACATAGAACAGACTACAATTACAATACTAAATATTAAGATATATAATTCTGTTTTAGTCGTTAAATGTTTGTACACAGGATGGTTAAAAACAAACAGAATGTAGGAGTTAAACAGTTTAACTATACAAAATATATAAAATTATATATTTTAAAAACTAACCAATTTCGATTTTTATTGATTATAGCCCCGTCACTAGCTGCTAAACAAAATAAATATAGAAAATCGGTTGACAAGAAGAGAAAAATTAACTAACGTTTTGTCTTTGCCTATTTATATAAAGCTTATAATTTATAAAATTAACAAATTAATATACTAGTAAGTATATAATATAAGATCAATGGCTTATACTACAATATGTACTTGAATTGTGAAATCAATATTGTTCTCTCTATATTCTTCAAGTATTATCATCATTCAAATATTATCGTATTATCTTTAGGCATGCTTTGGTAAGCATGCCTAAAGATATGTTTAAGGCAAGCCGTGCATTTTAACCTTATATGGAAGTACTATGATTACATAAACAATTTATACATGTAAATAGTCAACAATTTCTGTCTGTCAAGACCCTTTATCTCAGGAACGCATGGAGGTATGGAGTCGAAATTAAAACTATATACTCAGGTCTACGGTCTCTTGAAGATGTGGAAAAATCAAATTTATAAGTTGACGTTAAAAAAAAGATACTGCGGGTTATGCCGCAAAAAACGTATATTTCGACACTCTCAAGGGAATCAAAATTCCGTTGACCTAGAACTATGAAAGGACATTGTTCAGCTGCCATATATTATTACCCTAAGAACCAACCGCCAGAAAAAAATTATAAATATGTAATTAACGAATGTGGTCATTCAATTAAAAGTGAATATAAGTCACGGACACTTCTGAATATTGCTTCTGAATAATCCGGGAGGTACATTCTTTTTATCCTTATTTAATCTTTCTCTTTCACCTCGGTTAGTCCGACATAAAATAAAATAAAAATAATTGTTTAGGTGGAATATGTGTTGATTCATAGGCCAAATTGTTCATTGTCCTTTGGCAAGTAATACCAATACCGTCTTATACTAAAAAATAGATATAGGCAAGACAATTTGGAGACGGCTAAGCTAGAAAAATTTACATCAATCCAAACTTCATACCAGGAAAGCCCACAAGGTTTAATAAACCGTACTTTCAAAGCTACATTTTGAGGCAATACAATTTGGTTACAACGGCTAAACTAGCAAAATTGATGTCGACCAAATCCACATACTAGGAAAGCTCAAAAGTTTCAATAAACAGGACTTTCAAAGCTACATCTTTTTTATGTTGAAATTATAATGTCGGAACACTGGTGATTATAACAAGACTTATTTCCGTCACGTTACTTTTTTTATTATATTAATTTTGCTATCTTCTTTCAGTAAATGAATAATACGAAAAATGATTAAAAATTATAATATATTTTTTTATCATACGTGTCACGTGTACAATCTTCGGCGGCAAAAAATTACATGTTAGCCAAAAATGGGCATTCCCCTTTGTACGGAACCCTCGGTGGGCGAGTCCGACTCGCACTTGTCCGGTTTTTCTAAATTATTGTTTAGTCATCGGTCCTCGATAAGTGTGCTAAGTGTCAAATCAATCCGTCGATTTGAAAGGGGTGAAA
The DNA here is from genome assembly GCA_930367265.1 of Catocala fraxini. Classification (NCBI taxonomy): domain Eukaryota; kingdom Metazoa; phylum Arthropoda; class Insecta; order Lepidoptera; family Erebidae; genus Catocala; species Catocala fraxini. The sequence goes on from OV884041.1 coordinate 16,002,238, forward strand.
ATCACGTTCAAAGATTCCGTTACATAGATACATACATACCAAGCTAATAAAAGCGTGTTAAAAATAGGTAGCCTTTCCTCTAATTCAAAGATTTGTATAGTTGTATTATGCAAGTATAATACAACAGTGAAAATCAAACCGAAAGACAGGAAATCGTTAATCCTTTTAGGCCTTTCACGTAGACAGTAGAACACTGGTATTAAATAAATATACGTAGAAAGAACAGCCAATCAAATTTATAATGGATATAATGCGTGTTACATTAGCATATTTAAATTAGAAAAATCGGTCATGGGTGTATACGTGGTGCCTATCATGCATTCTGCGGCTGCGACCAACCGTCACTGTTTAGTGTTCACAATAAAATATTTGTGTACACATTTGGCAAGTATTAAAAACAGTATTGTTGTGTATCGATTGCATTCATTGCGAACCGTCACTTCGCTTTGAACTTCATATTGTGTGGGAATCAGACACCGCTGTACGTGTGAAGAAATAACATGTGAATGTTGGAAACTATATATAATACATTTGTTATGAATTATGATACAGTCTTGTGAAATCTATATAGTATTAATATTCTGAATAAAGTGAAAAATTAATGTTTATATTGCATGTTTTTGTGTATATGTAATATTATAAATAAAATTGTTTGATATTTTGTACCCCTTTTCAAGTATATATAAATCTTACACTCCATGCGTGGAGCAAGTAGTGTAAGATTTGGCAAAGACAGAAAACTATATTTTTATTTTAAATGTATGTAATAATTAAGGTCGAATTTCGACAACTGGACTTACTTGTAAAGATGAATTGGTTCAGTGACTAAATACTTAAGAACAGTTTAGTCTTCTAGATTATGGTAAAACTTGGAATACAAATGGGCCACGCTTCGATATAGAAGAAACTGTATGGTCTGGCATCTGTTCTAATCCCCCTAAGTAATACTGCACTCATTTAGTAGGTATGCCAAAACAATAGATAGAGAAAATAAATCTAGTAGAGATTAAATAATAACTAAATGCCACACCTGCGTCTCGCTGAAGTTGTATTACACACAGATATAGCTAGTTAAGACTTTATAGTGTCAAGTTTTTAGACATCTTCCAAAGCCTGAAATGGAATTGATGTTTGCCACTACTAGACCAAATCGGCTTAATAAATAGAGGTATAATAATATCTTATTGAACAGACATAACGAATTGAATTAGTCATTGCTCTGCGGACAGCATAAAATAATGACTAAGAAGATTGTTCAAAACACACGGCTTGCTAGCTCTAACTATTGTGGTTAAAAGGTGATAATATCGAACTTTATTATTGTTGGTCACGACCACACTGGTTCTCTATGTATTACTCAATTGACAATTATAGATATAGGCAAGACAATTTGGAGACGGCTAAGCTAGAAAAATTTACATCAATCCAAACTTCATACCAGGAAAGCCCACAAGGTTTAATAAACCGTACTTTCAAAGCTACATTTTGAGGCAATACAATTTGGTTACAACGGCTAAACTAGCAAAATTGATGTCGACCAAATCCACATACTAGGAAAGCTCAAAAGTTTCAATAAACAGGACTTTCAAAGCTACATCTTAGACAAGACAATTTGTTTACAACGGCTAGGCTAGAAAAAATTACATAGTCCAAATCTACATAGGTACTAGTAAAGTCCACAAGGTTCAATAAACAGAACTTTCAAAGCTACATCTTAAGGCAAGACATTTTGGTACCAAAGGCTAAGCTAGAAAAATTGACATCGACCAAATCCACGTACTAGGTAAGCTCATAAGTTTCAATAAACAGGACTTTCAAAGATACATTTTTAGACAAGACAATTTGGTTGGAGCTAAACTAGAAAAATGATTTCAACCAAATCTACGTACTAGGAAATCCCGCAAGGTTCAATAAAGAGGACTTTCAAAGCTACATCTTGAGGCAAAACAATTTGGTAACAACGGCTAAGCTAGAAAAATTGACATCGACCAAATCCACATACTAGGAAAGCTCCCGGGTTTTAATAAACAGGACTTTGAAAGCTACATCTTCGGGCAAGAAAATTAGGTTGGAGCTAAACTAGAAAAAAAAATTGCAACCAAATCTACATACTAGGAAAGCCCACAAGGTTCAATAAACAGTACTAAGCTGAATAATAATTCTGCAAGCTATATAAACAGACATCCGGCCGGCCACTAGTTGCAATAGCTAAACGGCGCCGAGCGACGCCGTCGCATACATATTAACGAGCCCCTCAGTCGCAGAGCGTAGACAACACGCGATTCTTGAATATTACAAACGAACCATTAAGCATCTTCCATACTTCAGACATCACTCCTCAGCAAATATTAAAGTCAGCTTGTTGATGGTTGTCAAATGAAATGTCTATAGTGTATAAAACGACAGTACTATCAGTACTGTTGTTTGAGGCGTTTCGTGATCGAGTCACCGATTAATATAAATTGGACATACATTGATGTGTTTTGAAGTAATACGACCTTCGTATATTAGATACATTGGCATAGATTATTTATTGTCAGTCTTAGCTCTAAATAATAGTTTTAAAATGTGCTTCTGTATGTCCATGTGTATTTATACTGGCATCAGACATAATCTACTAACAGATTTTGATGTGGCTTTCACTCATGCTACTATCTTCGATTTCAGCTTAAAAACTACGACTATGCTTTACAAAAATTAATATTTAAAATTTGCGAATAATACAAATAATATCTATTACTTCCGAATAATAAAATTATACACCTATGTGTTTTATTTATAGAGGAAAACCCTAATAATAAATAATAGTCCCTTAAAAATTACTGGTCCTTGGTAAAACAATTAAAATTTCAATAGGTCCTTCATCACAATCATCATTTAAAGGTTAATAACTAATCTAGTAAAAACGGAGATATAGTGCAATCACGGACCAAAAGTCAGTCGTGAACCACGTAAAATAAACAGCGAACTAAAATTCATGTAGAAGAAGGCCTGGGCAAATGCTAGTAAACTATATGGAATATACTTAATGATTTGTAGAGGCACGAGTTGTTCCAAGGATATAGTAATTAGTAAAGAGGCGCTATTGACATTGGTAATATCAATCTAACGGATCACGACATCATCCTACTGCGATGTGACTCAGATTGTGACGACATTACTGCGGTAGTTCCGAGAATCGTGACACTCGAGCTACGATAGATTAAAGAAAAACTTTTAGCAATTAGTATCAAGAAACACTGATATAAAATCTATGATATAAATATAATATTCTGATATTATAAACTATCTTTCTTCTTCTAAATGTACCAGACATTTAGAAGAAGAAAGATAGTTTTCTTTTAGAATTGGTACGATAGTTATAATTTATTAGTAGTGTGCGAGGTTTTTATAATCTGTCATTTGAAATAGGTCAAAGTATCTTAATTGCAGGCGGGCATGTATTCGAGCCGAGGCAGTTAGCTGTTCGTGTGAAAGGCCAACTCTGACACGACACAGGTAACTCCTAAATGAAAAACTACTTCTGTACAGCACGCGAGCTTTTTGTATTGTGAAAAAGTTTTACCACTCGAACCAATAATGTACTTTACAGGTAGAAATTATTAGTCACCTCGTTTAGTAAGTGGTAACTCGCGGTATCTGGTACTGCTTGAAGTCGTCAACGTGTGTAGTTCAATAACACGTTGGAAATCATTAACAGTATTAAAGAACTGTTCAAGAACGCTACGACTCACTTTGATTTTGAAACTGCGTTGACGTAGACAGCTTTTGAATATTTCAGCATTTCGCCGCCTTTTAGGCAAATAAGCGAATTTAGTGATACTAAAGTTTCAACAACTTTATTAAGCTGTATTTTTATGTTAAGAAATCATTTTAAAGAAGAAACAACTTATAGTAGATCGCCATCCAAGTCCTGTTTACATTTAGGAAACCAATCAAGTAGAACGATATATGGTGCGCGATGAGACGAGAAATTATATGGGCGAGCAAGGACACAAGATACGAGTCTAAATTAATGATAATAAACATTGGCGGACATCATAGTAATAATCGTTTGTCATAGAAATAGGCAATCGAGCAAAAATATTCATATTCTGTCACACAAATCATGGCAGAGAATATTAAGATTGGCCACGTCCAACATGCTCTTTGAAACAGCAGACATTTAGTAGACTGTGTCTGATTTATGCAAATAACAATTAGGTATATGTCGTGATCGGACACTATTCAGTAACAAGTTCAATTCAAGGCCAATCTGTATAGACCGTAGGAGCTGACACCGTTGGCCCTTTGCCAGAAAGCTAAAGCCGAACTTAGATACGTCAAACTTAGTGACGCGAATAAGCAAGGGTTGATATCGAGCTAAGCAATCTTCTAATGGTTTCAACGTAACTACTGAAAAGTGAGTTATTTTCCGAATGAAATTGAAAAATTGGCATAAATTGTTAGTATGTTTATCCAAGGAGCCGGTTTAAAATGAATTTCTAACAATCTGATCGAACTTTGTGGCCAAAGCTACAGATAATTGAATTCGGTATGAAGATAGCTCGGACCACGGAGGAGACTTGGTTGCGGATAACAACAATAAAGAATACATTGACTAAATATAATATGAACTGTAAAATTTCACCCATTTGGTATACTTACACAACGCATATGTTTCCTCTACGATCTACATAAACACGAAATCTCATGCATGCATAGTATAGTACTATAAATGTTCGCATTTGCATAGAGAAAATGCGAACATTTATTGCTGTGTTTATTTTTGCTATATAATATCCGCTTTCAATAATATAAGAACTTACTATTAAAGTATATGTACTCGACATGACTCCTTATCGTATCTTCTCTGACAGTCTGTCATTCAAAGTTAGTACGAACAAGTAAAACGTAACATACATATGTTCCGTTACAATCACAGACTTGAAAGTAGCTGTCTTAAAGATACGCTATGATAAGCATTACGTAGATTCACATTTGTTAAAGTTTTTATCTCATTACACGGTCTGTAAGATTACCAAATGTAGTGTAAGAGCAAGAGTGGGATATCATGATACAATGTCAGTGGAATTGTTGGCACTTTTGGGAGCGTGCCAACTGAAAGGACATCTACGATCCTCACTAAGTACGGAGGAAAACTGCGATATTGTTCTAATATGGAATGTTTTTGTGTTATGTAGGTGCTGAAAACTAGCATGTGGCACATTCAAATGACTGTAGTTATTACTGACAAATCCCCTGCATTATGACGTGAAGCAGTACGAGAACTACTGCAGATTTAAATGACACTTTTTTGCTTACAAAGTTAGGCTCAGTTCTATGGTGCTTTTGCGGCTTTCTTTTATTTGTAGATTTTAACTAATTTAATAATAATTTTGAATAGTTTTCTTGCATTACGCGAATCAATCACCTAGTTCACATAAAAATGACAGACCTAAAAGCGCGTTAAACCATCTTACGGAGTAGTCTTATAATTAAAACATATCATAAACACTCCATACATACGTGTTAAATGTTGTAAAGCCAAGTGTTTATGATACTCGCGCTTTTTCGCCGGTCCTGGGCGCTGATGACGTCAAGCCTCTGTCAACATTAACTAGATCAGTAAACAAGGATGAATTACATTCAGGGCAGCCAAAATCATTTCATTACACTATTGAACGCCGCCGGTATTATACGACGTCGATACGAGATGACAATGTTTAGCGGTATTGAGCGGAGATCGGTACATTACCTATCGATTTTCTATTCTTCTGTTTCGGCCTAAAATGGAACCAACAGCTACATGACGAAATAGTAGTAATTATAAAGTTACACAATTGACAAACGATTTAAATTTTGGGTTAATTAACTTAACATTAATAAAAATATTTTCGATATCCAATCAAAATTGCTATTACGTTAGAAGTTCACAGAAGGTCAGTTGCCTTTGTACAGAGTGCGCACATTGGATCGTTATAGTAAGATCAATACAGAGAGACGTATGAGAAATCCTTGTGCCGATTGCAGGCCGGGCAATGCATAAAATCCATGTATGGTGTTGCGGGCGGCGGGCGCAAGCCGCGGCCGCCCGGCAACAGGTCCGGCGATCAATACGCCGCCCGCCGCGCCGCCGCACGCCGCACCGCCGAGCCCTTTCGATAGCTACGCGCTACGAGCCGCCGCGACTGACGCACCCGCGCAACACGACGACCGACGCGATCACGGGCTCGCGTCACGCACAAACGATTCGCAACACGCCTAAACGCATGTCGACATACTACATTGACCAACTGATAGCCGAAATACTTGTCACCACATTATTATAACCCATTTTTAAGATACTTATTAAAAGGATTTTCGCGAAAATCATCTAGAAATACCAATCAAAATCAAGATCTACGCGTAGTTCAAACAACCTCGCTAGTTTGTTTATTATGTTTATAAAACTAAACATTTGTTAGGTCTATCGTGGGAACAGCTTCTATAATAAGAACGATGAGAAAAGCAAGAATTGTACATATCCTTCATTCCTTTTGTTAAAAGAGGGGGGTGAGTAAGCGATCAGTTGTAAGTGGGGAGTTCACGCAATGGTGTGATGTTATCAATAAAGGTGATTGGTGACACATTACCCCAAAACGTTTGTCAATAGCGGCTCATCATGTGTTAGGTAACCGTAGTTCAGGGTCTGAGCAGCTCGTGGCACTGTAAAATGCTTCCGGAATTAGCGCGGGCGTCATGCGATCGGCGCATAAATCTGTCGCCACTCGTTCCACGCGCCACTCGCCACAGACGACGTGGGCGGCCGTTGCAATACTCACGAACACACGATATAATCTCAATTGCCTTACGACCGACTATAGCAACATATACATCTTGCTGACAGTCCTCCAGTAGCGTAATCCACGTGAACTGTATGTGACAAAATTGCATTTTCAAATTAAGTATATCCATACTCATTACCCTGTGTTCCTGTGTAAAAAAAAGAACATTATTATAAAACTGATTGTGTAAGACCGTATCAAAAATTTAAATCAACCGTTTTGCATGGAAAAGCCTTTAGCAGGTGCGGAAAATGCTGACACAATTACGCCCCTAGAAATTGCGAATATCTAAATCTCATCAGAATGACTTGTCGTACAAAATGATAGCGAGATATAATCGAGGCGCTGCGCTGGTAGGCGGTGTAGCAGCGATCATTTGCCGCAGCTAAGTGTATTAGATTTATTTACAACAATCGCAAGGTTTCGTGACGCCTGAATGACGGCTCACTGAATAAAACATTCACGAGTTTCGAAGGTTTTAACAAAATCCACCCCTCGAAAGGTCGATACTTATAATTTTAAATTATGAACGACTTTGGCATCTTGGTCTATACTCTGCTTGTAAAGCTCACAATAAAATGCTACATAATTAAGTGTGATCCTATTCACAGTTAATCATATATTATTTTATTGTGAGCTGGTGGGACGGTAAGAATAGATCTACATTCTATGACCAGATCGGAGGCATTCTAGAGAGAGGCCCAGGTGAAGAGCACGTTATTGTCGAGCGTATTTATGCTGAATATAAATAAGTAGAGTGAATTAGGCAAGAGATATGTCACGATCATAATAAGTAGAAATCCAAAGTCTTGTCTCTCTGGTAAACAGGCTAGCCTATGTGTGTAATTAGGTACTGATGTCGTCCGATCCTGGTGGAAAATAATTACATTGATTTTGCGTTAGTAAAGTCAACGACCGCAATAAATGAATATCGCACACACGAATCCTAAATTGAATGTTTTCAATATTAAATCATCTAACATGCAATCTGCAAATAAACGGTATGTGAAGTTGATCATTAATCAACTCGTAACGGCTGTAGGATTGAGAAATTGCGCTGGGTATCATTATTTCTGCAAGGTATCGGTAATGCAAACAATATAAGATGCAATTTTGCGCCTCTTAAACATCGAAGCCACCATCTACAACTTAGCGGTAAATACACATATCTACGGATAACTACACAAGTAAATATTGTGTAACTACAATTTAGAAATGAATATAGCTATATGAATAACAACACGCTTGTATTTCAACGAACAGTTTAACAAACTTACATTATTACAACCGTACCAAGTACCGTTTATAAGAGGACTACTGACACACTATTATCTATTAAAAACGTCCTGCTAATAAGTAACTAGAAAAAAGTTTTGTCGGCCGTCCTGCTAGCCAAAGGCCCTGCACGATTGTTCCTGTGCTATCGATAGTAAACTATAAATTAGTATCAGCCTACCTGGTACAGTTGTAGATTATGAAATGCTATAAAAGAATAACAACAGTAATATATGTATTGTTATTTACGTGATCTGTTGAAGCATTCTTTCATTGAGCTATGATTTTACGAATTTTATTATGCAATAAGCAAATAGAATTAGTATTGACCTCATTCGAATGCAATACTCGTGCGTTGCGTAGAACTTTTAAGTACAACTTGTAAGTTTGAATTATTAATACATTGATACAAGATTTTCCCCATGATTGATGAACGAGGTGTACCGCGTACCTACAGATAGGAACATTGAACCGCTCACAAAGCGTTCCTTGTTGCTGTTGCAAGAGCATCCGCCGACCGCGATTCACATACACACAGTACAAAACAACTATCCTTATCGTGTTACCGACGTACTCATGCTTCATTTTATATGAATGGACGTGCTGAATAATTTCTACATAGGAAATACTGCTTATGAGTATTTGGTGACTACAGACTTTCATGCGGTTTTATATAATTATATTAAAACAATTTGTGTTACTTCTTTCTATGGACATAATTTGTTTACAGGGAATCGTTGCTATGACATGTCTCCCTTCAGACGATTTATCTAAATAACCTTGTGCTAAGTTCCTGCTTTTAGCAGTGTTGCCAAGTCTTTAAAATAGGCATTGTGCTGTCAATTGTATGACCAATAGTCTGTATCACAACACATTTCTCGGATTCTTCTTCTTTTCTTTCTTCTTTCTTTTCGTGTGGTTAGTGGCCAACCTGTTGTCAAGAGTTGTTCAAGCCGCCTGTAGGCCTCTGACATGGCTTAACGACTGCTGTTAATTTGACAACAACCGAGACCGACATTTTACGTGCCCTCCAAAGCACGGAGACGCTCAGATGAAATACCACTAAGCGGTCACCCATCTATAGACTGACCGCACCCAACATTGCTTAACCTCGCTAATCGTTTACCGATCAGGGAGTGCAACTAGCTAGGAGCGCCTCCATTTCTCGGATTCAGAAACGTGCATAGTAGTAAGTTGGTGTAGCAAGTCTACGGCTCGTTATCAGGAAGGTCGTACGATTGTTCCTCAGAAAACAGAATAATAGTTGGTTGCCCGTATTAAAGCCGTAAAACAAAAATAAGGATTTGAATTGTACATTGATAATGTAATAGTTTAGCTAACTACATTCGAATGAAGTCAAAGCAAGTTGTATAATGTTTGCCATAATTTGGTAATATTTTATTATACTTAGTTCATGTCGTATTTGAACAGAACATTTGCATTCTACATAAACGACATAGGAGGTGTGTAGTCACAACAAACAAACAGTTTTATATTTATGTGATTGCGGAACAAATACATAATATTACGTATGAACGTTCGCAGGGACCGGACGAATCAATCGGCGCGGGCGCTCCCTGCTTCCATCGAGGGATTGACAATTGAACACATGACGTCACAACTTAACACATGAACATCCAATTATTTATCAGAATGTTGTAATATCAATTGAACAGTATAAATTATATGGCAGTATTTATTACAACTGGTAATAATACCAATGACATACTTGTTGTCATATAACACTTTCAGTTAATCAACACATTCTCATTTTTATAATCAAAATGTAATGAATTAAGCTTTTATTTTGTTTATCTTCGTTGGCATGTCTCTCCATACATTTGGTAAAAGCGCCTGTAGCGGAAACGTCTATGAACTGATCAAAACATATGGAGGTGCGTCGCCGTCGAGAACCATAAACAGTTATGATAGTCATACTCGGTACATCAACCGGTAGGATTCACATATTTTTAAGAATATTAAAATCAATTTGCAGTGATTTCCTACACCGAATGTTAATATTAATACATTTAATCATAATGTGTGCAAAAGGTTATCTAAAAGTGCATGTAAATTTAACTCTTGTCGTCAATTTACGAGTAAGCTTGTAACAATGTTTGGCTGATTGAAACATTTAGGTGCAAGATTTCTCACGCCCAGCTAAACAGTAGATCACACTTTGCGAAATAATGTTGCAGGTAAAATTAGAAACCCTGCTCAAGCCATGACTTGCATATATGCCTATGAACTTACTATTAACAAGTACTTGCTAACAGGTGTCATAACATTTCCTCCAGAATAGAACGGGCGTGGTAACCAATTTATAAATACATAATAATAATAGAATAGTAAAATTGTGTGTATGTTCACCGATAATTATTTGCAAAGAAAGTAAAACAAAAATTAATCTCTTAAAACAACAGACTCAAAAGCCTAACCAGTAGTCACACACCAGTGGTTTACGAATGCAAGTAAGTAATGAGCGAGTAGAAATTTGACCTAAATGCTGATTGGCGATCATTCATAATATATGCAATATTTGACTAAATTTATCTATTAATTGTTTAGAAAAAGGTAATACTCTAAAGGAGACTTGTAGTATCAATTGAGGTTGTACTTGTCTATACGCATGCGTGTGTATTGTTCTAACTCACGGCGGGTGGCACGAATTACGACATCGACAACGCTGAAAACGTAACGTTGATGGTAGCCCCCACTGCTCCTTCAATTGTGAACTAGGGGCTGAAACTTGGATCATTGACAATTCGGACGCGATGAGTGGCGCGCGGTGTTACACAGGCATGCCGGGCCCTAAGCCCCTGCCTATACTCGGCAACACATGGCGATTTGCTATCGGCAAGAACCCTTGGAGGACACGAGCTTTGGATGTGTCGTTGTGGTTTCTGAGAGCTATGGCCGGCTCTGGAGGCGCGGCGAAGGTGGCGAAGCTTTTTGGACACCCTGATTTAGTGTTTCCATTTTGTGCTGACGAAACAGCGAAGATCTACAGGCGGGAGGACTCAATGCCGCACAGAGCGAAAGCACCATGTCTTAGCCACTACAAGCAAGAATTGAGGAAGAATTTCTTTGGAGATGAACCCGGTCTTATTGGAGTGTAAGCGAAAAATATTTTTAGATAGACATCTTGTAATAGAATGATGTGTACATTCATGGATGGGAATAGAAAAAAGATCATGACATTATTATTTTTGATAGACTATTAAAGGTTTGTCCTCTGACATCTACAGGGACATTACAACAAGGCGTTACGGTGTAACTTACATTCTTCTAATAGTAATTTCAATAATTCGTTTCATTTCATTGTTAATATCGGCAGGCACATATATTATGATGTTTCTTTTTATAAAATCGGCTTACTATTTACAAAATCAGTACCGACAAAATTACAGACTAACACTCAATCTATAATGTTTTTTTAATACTAAAGTGTTGCTTACGTATAGCTTACGTAACTCATAAATATGAACGCGCCTTTTTATTTACGATGAAAATGTCTGTTTTTACATGTATGAAATATAATTATATTAGTTATAATTGACATTTTATCGTAGGCATGGCGAGCCGTGGTCCAGGTTTAGATCGAAGGTATCTAAAGCTCTGATCGCTCCTGAGGCATCAAGAGCCGCGATACCAGAACTGGATTATGTGGCCAATGATTTTGTACGCAGGTATGTCAATACTAAAAACCTTATATACATTAATAAAGATAAAGTTTAGTTTTATGGCATTACTACATTAATTATGTCGATATTTATCGTGTCTGTTAATTCGGTCTAGAAGTAAGTTAGTTGGTAGAGCAAAAATATTTATAACGTAAAATGTCAATATTCAGGTGACCTGACTTAATCCTAAAGCTAAAATTAAAATGATAACGACTTTACTTTTAGTGTCATTATAATCTAGATTAAACTATTAAATTTAAAAAAGTATTACCTATTATATAAATCCTTTCTGTTGCACTCTGATTACTCTGTATAATAGAGACCCAGTTTATAAAATAGACGATATACAACTATTACGTTGCTAATATTGTTCTTTAACTATCACTAATGACACACTTGCCTACGATACGATACAATACGAGTCTCAGCATGTTTGAGAACAAGCCATAGTTAATGTTTTGGTCTAATACTTCGTGCGTCTAGTGATGTGAGTGTGGAATCTCGGTTTAATGACCACATCCCGTTTTTAACAACGGCGTCTGCGCATTTGTTTTAAGCAACGGCTACTGACTCATTGTAGGGAACAACAAACCTCATTCAGTGAGAAACATAACGTTTTATTTGAGTAATTTTGACGCGGAATATTTAACGCTTTGATGAATTTAATTGAAAAGCTCAATTTACATATGGGCTTCATATAAATTACATTTTGATTAGAAGGCGTCACAAAAACTGACAATAGCAGTATGTTAGCCGAGCACGCGTTTAATGTACGCCTTGTTTTTACAGAATGGAATGCATTCTCGACGATAATCGTGAGCTGCCAAAAGATTTTCTCACGGAACTCTACAAATGGGCCCTTGAGTGTAAGTGACACTCGACGAGCGCCGCCACCTTTTGCCAACTCTATTGTGCTTTGCCGCGTAAACTTGCACCGAGTGGTAATTTTGTTCCTAAAGAAAACAATTCTCTTTTCTTTACAGCTGTGGGTGCCTGGGCGTTAGGGACAAGATTGGGATGTTTAAAAGATAACGATACCGAGGCAAAAGAAATAATTAGATGCATACACGACTTTTTTCATAGCGTTCCTGTTTTGGAACTTTCGGCACCGTTATGGCGAGTGTATTCTACTCCTGCTTACAAAACGTATATCGAAGCTCTAGATTCCTTCAGATCACTCTGTTTAAAAAGACTGACTGACAAAGGCATTTGTGCTCAAATAGCCAAAACTTCTGGAGAAAAAGTGGCAACAATATTAGCTCTGGATCTGTTGTTAGTTGGTGTGGACACAACTGCTGCCGCGGCAGGGAGCGCCATTTATTTACTAGCTAATAATGAACGAGCACAGAGAAAACTACAAAAGGAATTAGACAAACACCTACCTCCTAAAGACAAAGTCATGGAATGTAAGGACCTGGATAAATTGCCTTATCTCAAAGCTTGTATAAAAGAAGTATTGCGGTGAGTTCCATATTTTAAAACAACAATTTCGACGTCTCGATTTTGGCTAGGTTAGTATCATAGGTAGCTTCCCGCCCACATTAAACCTTAAAAACAAAGTATAATGGACAACTATCTAGGTACACGAGAGTATCTCACAGTAGCAGTTTGCATAATATTTACATTACAAGGCTAATGTTATTGGAGGCGTTACAAACATTGGGCGATCTCTATATCAACTACAATGTAAGGAGTTCACCAAACACGAGTTTAACCTTCGACGTTTACCACATAAGTGATTAGTTTCGATGGCATTAAAGGTGTCCTTTGTTAAACACATTAGTCATACATACCGACGGTTTGCGGTATTTTGCTCTACATATAAGCAGAATTATTTCTTCGTCGATATATTTTATGACACATTTCTAAAGAAACTTTTAAATTTTCACGGTCAATTTGGTCGGTGACGTTGAAAATGAGTTCACATGACAATATAGATCTCGGTTAGGTATGTTCACACTTTTGATAACTTCTTATTCTATTTGGTAAATAGGCAGACAAAAGTAAGTGCATATGTGATAATCTAATGATAACGTGAGATTGTCAAAGGACAGTGACCTCTAAAGCACCTTTACGTGGTGTAAAAACCTGATACAAATGTATCGTCTTGTTGTAACGTGACCAATGATGGTCAGCGTCAGGTTACATTTGCACCTGAGCCTTGACCACTTAGGGTTGTCACTCGTCTTCATTTCCCGAATATTATAATATTTTACAGTAACGTGGAAAATAAATCAGCGTAATCTTGAATTCTCAAAAATTCTAACGGTCTTTGACTCCTATATTAGCTTTTAATTTAACACATGCATACTTTAGTCAAACTAAGAATATCTTATAGAGGGTTCTGCTTTTGTAAGTAATATATATTTTCTTTTGCTATTTATAAGTCTCTGTGTGTTAATCCTTATATGGTATAGAAATTTACAATATAATACTATGGCTACAATATACATTTAGACCCGTAATAACCACCACTAACAAGTTTCGTTACTCGCGGAAATGGCATAGCAATGCGCTGCGCATGGGCAATGATGAGGCAAAACGAGGCCCATTACAATAAACAAGGCGTCGTTTTTATATACTACGCCTTTATAAATGTAACAGAAGTTGTGTCATGTATTGAAACGCGTTATGCTAAGACTTAGTGGTATAAGTGCATAATGATCAGGTCCTCATGCACTGATTATTTCGAGACATACATTATTGACATGTAGACTGACAGTGCACGATGACGTCACACAATTACGTTCAGCGGATTAGCCGCTAAAAAACTCGGCAGCTTAGTCAAGTGAAACACATGGGTGACTCTAACAAAAACAGTTTTTACGATTTCCATAACGTTCGACTAAGGTTAACTTATATAACATACAGTAACATAAGGTTCTGTTTATACAAAGATTTTTAACACTTCGACGGCCAAGCGTTAATTGTAAATAATATTTTTAGAAAGCGTGTTTATTATATCATCAACAAATATGGTCGTTATTTGTATTGCCGACTACACTATTTTTAACATCAGTTGCGGTGTGTTATAAAATAGTTTATTTTTACAGTATCAAACCGGTTATTTTGGGGAACGGCCGGTGCATACAGTCTGATGCAGTGATATCTGGTTACGAAGTGCCGAAGGGAGTGAGTACTATAGTGTGATAGTCAGATTACATCAAAATTAATACACGCATTATAATATTTGGTTCTGTTGTAGTCTCACATAGTTTTTCCTCACTACGTGCTATCGAACGAGGAAAGATACTTCCCATCGCCTGAGCAGTACGTGCCAGAACGATGGCTGCGGAACAACGAGGTTATCGAAGCTACGGAATGTCCCTTGGGGCAGGACAGCGGAGCGGCGGCCGTGTGGCGCAAACAGAAGGAAGTGGGGATCCACCCGTTCGCTTCGCTTCCTTTCGGATTTGGACGGCGCATGTGTATTGGAAAGAGATTCGCGGAAGCTGAACTACAACTTTTGCTAGCTAAGGTAAGTTTTATATACCTCACTCATATTATAATCATTAAAATTATAAACCTTATGAACATAGTTATTATGAGTTATATCATCATAATATTACAAGACTAAGCAGCAAGCAGTTTTACCTCACACTTCAACACTTCTTACATTTGTTCCAAGATGTGGTTTTCTCGACTGATATACATACTTTGCCTTTTTCTGAAGATGCGTTAAATTCGTAGAAGAATCGCCGCGTCAATATTAAACTTAACACACCTATTATTTCCTTATATTACTTTCACGTGACCTAATTATTCATGAATTCATATGTTCTATGACTAATATCGCGTGTAATTTTGTCCAGATATTCCACCATTACGACGTGACGTGGCGTTATGGCGAATTAACTTACAGCGTTACGCCCACCTACGTACCGAACGAGCCGTTGCGATTCACTCTTAACCACAGGAATGGAAGAAATACCAACACTCTTTAAAATGTACTCTCTGTAGATTTATTCAGACGACAGTGTTAAAACGATACCTGCTTTTGGAAAGGTTACACGAAATTGTATAATATATATAAGGCTAATAAGAATAGGACAGTTGAGAAAAGGTAGGCCAGCGTTTGTGATCGGACACAGTCTAAAAAATGGCTAGGTTGCGAGTTGCTTATACCGACGAGCGTGAATAAACTAATCGATATCTCGTCGGGTAATAGACTCAAAACTATGTAATAAGCGTAGAAAATTATATGAATACTTTAGCTAAATTTTAAATCGACTATTGTGGAGTAATTAAGCATACGGAGGAATTAATTTAGCTAAACTGTTATTTTATAGTTAACCTATTTACCAAAGATTTTAAATAATAAATATAATGAAAGGGGACAAATTTTGCGTATGTTATCCATTACAATAAAGTTTTTCTAAGTATTATATTTGCTGTTTATCTTCTTAAATGATATCCCGATTCTTGCTGACGTGAGTCTTCATGCACGCTGCTTGCTTTTGGTGCACTTTTCAATACATCTTGTCATTCGAGGCTCGTACGGTGTTGCATTTTTCGTAGACGAACTGATATAGTACCAAATCTCGTACATAGAAAACGTAGGAAATTTGGCTCTACATCGATCCGGCTTCGAAATGTCCATATAACACACAATAATATGCACTTCATCAAAATGTCTTATATCATTTTTATATAAATGAGGGTATGCGCTTACTATTTGGCGGAGTCGTTGAGCTGGTACTCGTTAGAGCGGCCGAAGCACTCCTGGACGCCGGCGTCGGCCCAGAGCCTCTTCATCGCCGCCAGCAACTCCTCGCTGAACGGTTCCGTGTCCTCCATCCGCTGGATCACGTCAAACACCATCTTGCCATCGCTCTGTAACAACATAAAGCAAATGTTATGTTACTTACTTAATCAATCGTGTAAAACAAGCATGATTTAATTCGTAACTGTGGTTCTAACCTGTAATGTTAGTTATAGATGGTTGATAGTGTCACTAATTTGTTATTTTATGGAAGGGAGCATTAACATTTTGACTTTGCTTCCGTTTTTAGTAACATCGTTAATTGTTAAATAACTTAATTAATCAATCAAAGTAATACATAGAGGATCTCTCGCTCATTACTATAAACATTGAAAACACATATTATTTTAAACTATGTGATCTTAATAGCGTTTAGATTGTATGCAACGTTATATGGATAACGATTAAATAATACATGTCATATTATTTTAGAATATCACAAGATGTCGCACGTATCAGTGTCCTGACATACCCTTAGCAAGATTATCTCAAGAGACATTTACTATAAGTAGCACAGAGCTAGACCAAGACATAAAGTTTTTACTTATAAAAGTTCGATGAACTTAGATCAATATTACCAAAATGCCTTTATTTAAAAAGATGACAAAACATGTTTGCAAAACTATTGACCTATTGCTCTAATACATACCAGTAATATCCATAATATTCGAAAAGGTTATTTACATACCTTACATACCTTACTAAATATAACATGTTGGCGAAAGAGCAGAAGGGTTTCAGGAAAATCATGTATATAAATTTGGCTATTTATGATTTTATCAACAATATTATGACCGATATGGATAAACGAACGCCAACAAGGCTATTTTTCTGGATATTACTAAGGTATTCGATCTGGTTGACCATAATAATATACATAATATAAACTTAATATGTACAGAATAAGAGGGCAGATACTTAATTTGATAAAATCTTACTTGGATTCTAAATTAGAAGAACATCAACAGCCAGTAGGAAGGAAGTAAAATATTATTCTGAAATACGTGAAACTTCTTATGGCGAACCGCAAGGTAGCGTCGTAGGGCCGCTTTTATTTTTAATTTACATTAATAACTGTCCAAAACATGTATCCTATCCAATGGTTCTATTTGCTGATGACAGCACAATAATCGTTAGACATAATAAAAACACAAATTACGAAACTAACATTAAAAATGCATTACAGCAATCTATCAACTGGCTAGACCAAAATAATCTGACATTAAATTAAAATAAAACAAAAATTATAATATATACTGCTCCTACTTTGACATTTAATCGTGAAAATATTGAAGAAGTATTACATTCAAAATTTTTAGAATTAATAATTAACTATAACCTTGGTTGGAAAGAGCACACTGATTTACTTACAAAAAGACTGAGTAAATTCTCGTTTGCTCTATACAAATTGAGTAAAGTTAGTAACCAAACCTCGGTCGTTACCGCTTATTATGGTTATGTAGATTAAATTCTTCGGTATGGAGTCATATTTTGGAGGAATTGTAGTGAAAAATCCAATATTTTTAAGGCACAGAAAAGATGCATCAGGTCCATATGCAACATACAAATAACATAGCTGCAAAGCACATTTTATTAAACTTTAAATACTAATCCTACCATGTCTTTACATTTACGAAACCGCGATTCTTGTAAAGAAAAATATAGAGTTATTCAATAAAAATCCGAGCAACAGTGAAAAATTTTGAGACAGAAATACAGGTATGCGCTATGTTTAAGACCTTCAAAATTCGCTCTTATGCATAAAAGTGTAATATGCGTGGTAACGAAAATATATAATTAGCTGCCAAATCATATTAAAAGCGCCGACTTAGAGACATTTAAGAAAGAACTACATAACCTTTGAGTGAACAAGTGTTCACCATTGACGAATTCCTTCTTGACATTTTGTAACAAATAATTTTCTAAGCGTTTCGTTATTTATAATTTTTTTTAATTTTATTTGTTTTTATAATATTTTAATAAATAAATTGTATCCTTGACTGTGAATAATTAATAGCAATAAGCATTATAATGACATTATATTTTATCATGTAAAAATGTTAACATTATCAATTGACAAAAAATGTGTAAGCCCATCGAGTAGATTTTTGAGCTCACTAATAAATTGTAACACCTTATTCTATCACCATAAATCACATAAATAAATGATTTGATTTGATTTGAAAATAGACTCGATATTTATATAGGTCGTAGTATAAGTCTAGACTTGAAATGTTTTTTTGTAGGCGTACTTACTTTTATCAATATCAAAATTGTTAATGTTAAATGTGCTTATTGATAGAGCTCTTTTTAGGAGTATATAAATGAGAAGCATATCTACGGACCACCTATAAGTACATTTTCACTTATATCTTAACAGTTTAGCCAACCAAATGTACATAATTATAGCATAACATTCAAGTGCCATTACAAGTTATTTAATTATACAGTAAGTAACTGTCTATGCTAATATAATGGTTTGCAACGAAGTTCCATTTCCAGATTACCTTAACATTTCAACTTTACCGAGCACGCGCTCTGAAAAGCGTGCACAACGATAAAACGTTAATAAAAACTAGTTTCATGTGAAATGCGAAGTTGGAAGACTGCTTAAGTATTAACCAACTCACTCATTAGGATTTTGTTGACCTATTTTGTTGAGTACTTCTTGCTTCTATTTGCGAGAGTAAGCAGGTTTCATAAAACTATATACAATTCACTCCAAGTCCAAGAACGCAATTTTAATATGAAGAAGAATGACACTGATTCATAGCTAAGTGATTAATTCTGTATAATTCTTAAAGCCCGCAAACTAACGGCATAGCTAACTTCATTCAATTCCCGTAAGATGAATATAAACAATAATTGAGTATAGGTTGATGAATAATTTTAATTCATTATAATTGAAGTCTAGGTAAGCAAGTTTTGACTAACCTTAGGGTTAATATATAATGTTATATGTTCATTAACCAACAATTCAGTGATTACTGAAAAACTATCCATATATAGCGGCATAGAGGATGTGTTCGTCATAACAATTCGTGTTGGAGAGCAATATCGTCTCAATTGGAGTTTAGTGACCCAGCATCTTTGGAACATACGCTAATCCGATTAGTAATCCATTTAGCGAGCCCGTCTCGGAGAACCGTATGATTTCGTTACGCAATCCGCCGGCAACATGTGAAATAATTTACCAGAATATAATGAAAATCTAGAAAATTATAAGATGGCCTTTGTCTTAAACAAGTTTGTACTTTTATATGGTCTCATTCCACGAATTGGGTTTTCTTTTAGAATGTTTAACGACCAACGTATATTGCAGCCCGTAGTTAAACGTTATGACGAAGTCTCATATTTTATTTACCACAGAAAAGCTCCGAGGTTGTATAAAAGTTTATTCCAGCGGCATTGCGGCATGAAATGCCATGCCTTGAAATACATTACTCATACGTATCATGCTGGTGCTAGTAACTGCAGACGGTTCTGGGAAATATGCTCTAATTATGACGGGTGTTGGTGCTTGCAGGGCGCATGCGCCGAGCTACCCGCACGGGAGCCCTGCTGCGCGGCCATTCACAACCCCACCTCGCTTCTACCGCCCGGCCGACACCCACCCTTGTTACTAACACACATTGCATATTCATTTAAATACATCTTCGTCTATTACGCTGGTACCATTCGACATTTTAGGATATTTGTTAATTACTCAAGGGTTATGTAGTGGTACATTTTTGATAAATTTCACAGCCGTATCTAAAATAGAAATGTTGATAGTACAGAGGTATTACGTACAATGGTATCACTGATTAGAACGAAATGATATCTAAACGCCCCGCCAACCCTCGTATGATACGTGCGTGTGAGTGCTTAGTTTTGTTTTAACATCATGCTCGTATTGGATAGGGCTGTCACGGCGCGAATCCAATGCTTTCATAATGTCCTCCATTGTGATAAGGAGATAGGTGCACGAGGTTACCCTAGCGATGTCATTTACACTGTAGTGACATTGTACTATCTCCGTACGTACGCGAAACCAATGGGAGAGCATTAGAAAGCAACGATGTCATATCAAGGGAATAAATAGCAACAGATCGGTTGTTCAGCGAGAATCACATTTGTGGAGACAACTGTATGTGTACATATCGCAGATAATATAAAACAGTATCGGTTGTAAGTTTTAATATGTCGCACTCTTAATAAAACAGCGACTTAACTTGAAATTTGAAAGTAAGGCAATTTGAACTCTAATTGTATATGTTAAATTCTAATATTATATTTGTGTTAAATCTTTGCAATAGAGTTCAAATTTGTTTAATCCAAAATACTGAGATAAGTCTCTGTTTTATTAAGGGTGCGATGTATTACACGGTATTGACTTTCGACCCGTAAGGATAAATGTTTTATTGCCAGAACTTTTATGGACTTTTAAGATCCGTTTACGATCAAGTCGGCTAAAATGTCAAACAGTTATTGCGTCACATCTCGTGACGACTGAATTAATTACAGTATTCAGAAGAGCGACTCGTTCTTCTTGTGTAAACGATGACGTAAACACGTACTACTCTTCAACAGGTCGAGAGAACGGAACTGAAATATCTTATCTGTTGAACAAACAGGTACTTCTAATGATAACGATGGATACAATGAAGACTCCCTTTCAGATTTTATAGATGTTTTCGCTCGAATATTGTTGGTTTTAGTAAAGATGTTGAAGGTATGGCTTCAACACCCTATGACCTACATCCTGGGGTCTATACGAAAAACCTAAATATCTAATACATCGTGAACGAATTATTTATGAAATGAATGAAAATATAAAGATCACCATTATCAGCTCTGATAATTCACTTTTGTAACTGATACTAACTGTGCATATCGTCAATCACTTGTAGGCTGAGACCGTAGTAGCGATAATGTTTTAAAATATTTAGTGCTAAATATAAATTAAGTAAACTCAAGTCTATGCGCAAGGGTGATCTCGCTCATTATTAACTAAATCGGTTTGCTTCGAGAGGTTGATATTACATCTCCATGAAGTTGATGTTAACTAAGAAATTGATGCAGACTATTTGTCGTAGCTTCTAACTTGGAACGCACTCTTTGCTTTGTCGAATTAAGATTGGGCTGTTTACAGAGAAGAAGTACTAAACATTATTTTACATACTTAGACTTGCGTCTGTATATCCCAGAAGAGAACTAGTAATAGAGGGTGAGACTGCTGTCGTCAACCCAGCGCATTTTCAAGCACCGTGTTGCTATTGATTTCCTGTGTACCAAGAAAACCCAGTAAAACTACCCGCCTCGGGACCTTACGATCGGCGTCAACAAAATGAAGCAGTAATTTTCTTTAAGATACCTAATTACAGCCGATTTCTATTCATACTTAAAGCAGAATATAAGTTTTTGCTACTGAGTATTAATGATTATCTATGTCATTGCTGCAACCGAAGGAAATTCCGATATTTAAATGATACTTATTTGTACTGATTGCTCTGTCATTAGGGTTGGTCATAGCCGAGGGTGTGGAGAATACATACAGGGGTGCGGAAGAAGGGAGGGAGAGTTGCGAGTTTTTGTTAACGGTAACCCTATCTACGATGTGCAGGCAATTCAATGACTGCTATTATAATAAAATAAAATGTACGCTACTGTTGAAGCCATATATGTAGATAGTAATCCAATTTTAATGAAAGTAACTGAATATGGAATCGGAATCACGAAGATTCAAGTTTCAAACTATATTTTTACACGTAAGTAGCCACAACAGGCAATAAACATATGTATATATTTATTTCAAGATGTCAAGTGCGGATGAATTAATGATATTATAAAACTATCAAAAAAACATTATGAAATTATACTTTTCTCAACACAAAATCATATAAATACTACCTAGACTAATACAACTACATAAGCTATTATTTATGCAATAGAGCGGAAAATAACACGTTGCGGTATAAAAAGGATTTCGTTCAGCAAAAACGCATTAGACGCGGTGACATAAACTTCGACTTGTGCGTAAATGTATAAAAGCAAAAATGTTAGTGCTTCATTTTCCTATTTACACATACATAGTTTTATGATGAAAAATATATTTATAGATACGCTGGCTCTTTGGTATAGTAGATAGATTATGTGGCATTAAATACCATTTTGGTAGCCTTCGTCGGGATATAGAACGTAAAACCGATGTCATTCACGCGAGGATAACTGTTGTCTAATAGATTGCCAAATAAATTACCTTAGTAACGCGATTTAAGAAGACAAAGGTAGTTTGTTTTGTAATAACTATCATTTACTTCATATGACCGAGTAGCTAACTAGTGAGAAATGAAACTGGACAATACTAACTAATAATTATAAATAAACTGATTGTATACTTATTTTAGTAATTACTAAAAGTGAGGTATCTTTTATTTTTTGATAATGTAAGTCTTAACATACTATTTTAGATGTCGTCCGTTGTCAATATGAAAATGTAATTGTGGATGAAAATGTCTTGTTATACTGAATAGGAATGTACGAGGACTTGTTAATAAAACTGAAAGCTTATAAAACACCGTACTGTTTGTTTTCGTACAACATTCATATCAAATAATGCAATAAGCTGTAGTGCAGTGTGCAGTCTAACTCGGTACGTGGCGAGGCACTCTCATGAATAAGGTATACAGTATATTGATCTCCATACATGGCGAATAGTTCATGGAATCGAACTAGTCGTCGGAAAACCAACATGCAATTTTGGTTTATTTTATGCTTCTGACTTTAAGTATACAGTGTTCACTAGAACAGCATAAATATTGTCCGTAAACTGAATATATGTAGATAGCTTAAATCTAAAAACGATACGGAATTTTTAATTTTACTACATTAGCTGATAGATAATAGACATCAAAACGAATTCACGATGGCGGAGTGATGCAATAGGTACCGTAATACTCAGTCTTTCTTTCAAATTGCCTCGTAATCAGCACTAGCGGCAAACGGAACACAGAAAGCACTTATTCCCGATGTAGATTTGGATGCAATAGACATTAATTTTCACTGACGATCGCTCATTATTTATAGATTACACCCGATACGTAATCGACGCAGTTTATCGTTTACGCAACGAACACTCGCTTTGATTTTAGATTTTTAGTAAACTAATGACCTACTTGAATTATACCTTTGAATAAATAAATCAATTTGTGCTGCTTGCATTTATTATTTATGCGATACCTGTTTATTATTTGTAGCCAAATCATAAATATATCCAATCAACCGCTTTCGCATTTTCTAATTAAGTTACATAAACGTCTAACCATCAAATTATTTGCGTATCAATTCTCTTAATTTAACATTACCTATGTTTGTTACGTAGTCACATATTACATAATTTTAAGGACTTTTAATCAGTCAATATATTGCGTTTCGATTAAAAGTTGTTACGGTAGATATTTCCTCCATAAAGTTACACCTGCATTATGGATTGTTGCCTGTATCGCTTGTGGTGACATACAATTGTAAATTATGAAATCAATATAGACTCGAAACAATTATTGTCTAGCGTTCAAACATTTTTTATTTCCTAAGAGAATGGGCCCTAAAGCATCTTGCAAATAATGGCGAGATAGCCATTTAAAAACTTCTGCGCATTCGACCAATACATTTTTTTCTATAGGTTGTTTCTTTTCTGTATAAATAATGATATAAGTGATTTCTATACTTATAGAGTTTAATTAGTTATTTATACTACTCTTTCGCTACTGTGACATATCCTCTTAATTCTTAGCCAAGTGATAAAAAGCAGATGCACATTACCTCTCGATCCCTATTGCCGTAGGTGATGCCCAGGTTGGGCATGGCGCGCAAGATGGCGACGAGCGACTGAATCGTGTTGCTGTACACCACCGGTCGGTACTGTTTGAAGTCTTCATTTGTGAACCCACTCTCGTGGATAATTCTGTTGGGCAAAATAGATCATAGTAAAATATATTGTAACTTATGTGTGGTCCCTCAATCCTGTAATCACATCCTGACTAATATATTATAATAAATGCTAAAATATGTATGTTTGTCACGTCAAAGTAATAGTCCATCAATGTGATTTTTCCCAGTATCGCCGATGTTGACGGAATGAGTGATTATATAAGCTATTGTTTGTTGATAAGTTTATATAGATTTTATAAACTACATTATCGATATCGCGAGTAAACTAATACACAGTAAATTAATAAGAAACGCCTTCAATGTGTAGCAATATAAAGCTAACTACGTTTCTGTTAATACATAAAATATTAGGCATTCATGTGATAGAAGATATTCGAATGAAAAATAATAGTAAGTAGTATAACTTATGATTATTAGACACAGAAAATAATTCGCCATATTAAAAGAACGAGTTTACAAGGAGTAAACGTAATTATTAGTCATCGATTGGCCGTATGATTCATGTACCCATACGCTAGAATGCTAGTTAAGTTGAATTAACCTATACTATTGCATATGACGAAGTAGCTATTCTCAAATAAATATTAATATAAAAAAGAGCAATAGAATGTCATACATGCCTAAGCATGTTTATTTGTGTGAATAAGTTACAACAGAATGTTATACTATACAGAAATAGGACAAGGAAGGAACTGTTTCTAAAAGGAAAGAGACATAAAGTAGAAGGGTATAATATTCTATTATCTAAATGACGCATACGAAATATTTTTCAAAACGACTCATTTCTTGATTATAGAAACGAGGCCTTATATGTCAATAATGTGTCAATTTTTATAATAGTTAGTTTAAAAGTGAATTTACACATATCCGCTCAAATCGAGAATGGAACGATAAACAGAATTAAACAATCGAAAAATAGTACTAATTTGTGCCACCTTATATCTTGAATTATTGGAATGATCTGACTTCAGCTGCGTAAAACGCAATGATATAAATATGAGTGTCAAAAAACTGTATCTGATTCTATCTAAACTTCTAAACTAATATTATAAAGAGGAAACATTTGTGTTTTTGTATGTATATTTGTAATGTTTTCACACAAAAACTACTGGAGCGATTTCAAAAATTCTTTCACCATTAGAAAGCTGCATCTTCACTGAGTGACAGAGGATACATTACATTTAAAAAAAAAATAGTAGTCCTTAATAAAAATGCAATAATATAACCCAAGGTGTGAAAAATTAATCATAAATACTTCTGTCATCGCGTGCGCTGCGGAAACTATTGATGATAGAACAAAAAAAATGTTCTACTGTATTATAGCACGTATCAATATCTACTATTATAATCTCCAAGAACAGTATCGGAAACAATCAATGATTTATGACTTATTAATACGACAGTATTGTTTGGTGTATTGCAAGCAAGTTTTGATAAAGCCGCTAATCTCTTATCATCGAAATGTAAAACGCTTGTTGACAAGTCGTAGATAGGCAGATACCGAACAATTGGTCGCCGTATGTGGATGTACATATATCTCTAAACAATAATATTGATTAAGATAGATATGAATAATACAAATGATAAAACGCATCGAATATGTAACATTCTGTCAGAAATTATATTCGCTGACTTTTTATTCATTTATAAATAATAATAGTGCATAAATTTCATATTGTAACTATTGGATAAGAGTTTGTAGATTATTTTATTAAAACACTAAATATGCCCGCGGTTTCACTCGCGTTTATGATTACTGCGCTGCCGCTGGTTCGTAGCGTGATGTTATATAGCCTTCCTCGATAAATGAAATATCCAACACTAAAATATTTTTTTAATTTGGACCCGTAGTTCCTGAGATTAGCGCCTTCAAACAAACAAACTCTTCAGCTTTATAATATTAGTATAGATAGATCTATATCAAATTTATTTTCTAAAGAGGTTATTGTTATCAGTAACTAGAAAACATTACCTAGAAGGGTAATTTTTCTAGTTAACATTTACAAGATGATTTCTACTATTACTGATTATGTATTATTGCTTAAAGATTATTGACAATACAAATTTATCAATACGAAGGCGATAGTCAGGCAGTGTTCCAAACCTATGTGCAATGGCGTTCATATTAGCTATGTAATAACATGACGGATGTACAGCTACCACAAATGTCTATTGCCACAATCGTTATCCAAAAATAACTAGATATTTATTATTGGACTAAGTATGATTATGCGAATATCAAAATGTTAATTTACCATTTTTAACAATAGAGTGGGTTGATACCCCATGTTGAACGCCGTATGATTATTAAACGCTGTCTATATCTAAGAATGGGTTATATTGGTACCTATTAGCATATACAGGAACTATTAAATTAAACATAATTTATCGAGTGAAAATATACTTACTTCATTTGCTTAACTATCGTGGATTTTCCCGATTCACCAGCACCTGTAAGTAAAAAGCATACATTAATAACAAATCCTATGACATACCCATATTTGTAATATTATTTATCATAATACATTATAGGAGTGATCGGTAGGGCGTAATAAAGAGACCGATGTTACATAAAAGCAGCGTTTTTTCAAGTATACGTTTGTACCGACCGCAATAAAACACGCGATGATATAAAAACATTTAATTACCCGCCTAAATGTAAACTGTTTCAGTCCACATTATACACGTCTCGTTGGTCGAGTGAAAATAGCATGGAAAAATAAATTATACCGTTTACTGTGAACAGTACATGGACGCACGTAGGGTTCACGAAGACTAATCGATAACAATTTCAGTGTTTGTAAAACGCCGCACAATATTATCCGCAGTTTCACGTGAAAATTTTTCGCTTCTTAATTAACCGTATTAAATGCTATTGTAATGATATACAATTTGATCACCTTATTATATCGATCGCTTTAAGATGCATCTTGTCATCTTACCATGGACATGTTAAAACAATTTGTATTTTTAATTTCTATTTGGAACCAAAAGTAATGAACATAATAGCATAATAACAGTTATCGCAGTAAACTAAATATATATTATAACATATTGCATCGTAACGAAATATTTATAAAACAGCAGGAGTAATAATTATACTAATTTTGAACAATATTTGTTTACCTAGTATGGTTCATATGTAGACATTAATTGGCTAATAAAGTGACGAAACTACGTGGGTGTAGCAAAACGAACCCTGTCAAATACAGGTTCCAAGTATCATGACCCCTATTGGCTCTAATTGGCTCGCCAGCGCGAATGGCCGATCTCTGACCCTCCGATATACACATTATCACTACACCACTGCACTCCCGTTTCCTACATCGCAGTCTTACAACCATTCGTACCTATGAATGTCTACCATTTCCTATTTAATCATTACTAGTGATTAGACAATGCCTCCGTTAGTTAAAATAATATTTGAACAATTTTCACAATAGGTAAAGTGTGTAGCAATCGCGTGTTGAGAAACTATTCCCACGAATACTTAATATAATGACTTTTAAAACAGTGAATGTCATGTTAGATAATTTTTTAACAGTGACTGCTTTGGAATTTGAGCAATTTCGATGTTATCTCACGCAGATCAAACAACCTTTGTCGGGCAATATATATTTTACACTATCTGTAGTCTTAGGTAGTAAGCAAAAAAGGCATGGTTTTACTGTCGCCAACATTTATGTACCATAAAATGTAGTAGTCTGAAGCTGGCAGTAACGTTTGATCGTGATGTGAACGTCGATAAGAAACATAATGTATCGAACTTCTGAATCACTGGTGTGGCAGGATGAGTCGACGTCGCTTCTGTACCTTTTTGCGCTATCATCACGATAACATCGGCTGTTGCGTGCTCGAACACCGGTTGGCTGATAAAATACCTGTCTATAATGTCCGTTAGGCCGCCTCTTCAATGTTAACCTGACAATATTTGCTCATTCACGAATAACTTACATATTTAGAATATCGACGGCTAACTCTTAGAGATGTCTAAAGACATATCACGTAGCATATAGGGTTTAAGCGTATCTTAATACGTGCGTACCTAATACTTAATTAACATTAATTCTGACCACTCGCAAACCAGACAAGTTTTATACATCTTTATAGTTATGGTGCAAAATAGACAAAGAGCCGTTTCCAAACAGCGTTTAAATGTATACGAGCAATGTTTCGTTAAATACAATTTGAAGAGACAGACATATCGATCGACAGCAAAGACTATCATTTTGGGAATTTTGGGAGCTTTCCGTGGTTGAATCTTATCTACAATTATGTGCCTTCTTATATGTGTATGTATAAATACAGGTCGGATTAGCCAATAAAGGGAACACAAGTTTTGTCTTACGGCAACAACAAGAAGTACCATGATCGGGATAACTCTGTCAAACCGCTAAGCGGTTAAACGGTTTCTACCTACATATTGCATCCTAGAAAACACACGTAGTAATTCTATGTGCGTCGGATCTGTAATTGGACATTAGAAGATATTCCCCCTTTCCATTACGAACGCAGTTCCATATAAGACCAGATTGGTTAACGCTTTTTTATTATTTTTACTATTTAAAGTCTGACTGACTGATTGTGTTAATTATATTGAAATATATAAATTTTAACGTGTGTCGGATCCATGTATGGCATTGCGAGGTGTGGTTGATTAAAACGAACAACCATTCATGGCCAGGCGTACACGCCAGCACCATGGCGTCACGTGACACATCAATTGACTTCTAGAACAAGATATCTAGTTGACACACTTGTCACATGTTATTTGTATCGCGTGTGTTACGAATGCAAACATTATTTCGATTATTCAATGTCCGATAATCACATAAAATATTGAGAAAATATGTTAAAATGATCTCGTTCAAACAATATTTAATGTGTGTCTACTGCTTTTCCCATTATAAGTTTTAAATTGCAAACACCGTGTAAATTCGGCACTGGCTGTTTAAATTAGTCACTAACATTTTGGCTGAAATTAACCATTCTTTATATAAATAATTCAATTAGTGTTCTTTGACATAGTATTAATATAATATTTTACAATAATGATTGTTGTGATTGCCTAATAATGGTGGTTATTGACCTCAACATGAGTATTGGCAAAATGCCTGTTGGAAATGTCAGTATTAGTCGAATTAAATTGAAGCTTCATTTTAAATAATGTATGCTTCAATTGCATTAATGTCCAGTTTTATGAATAGTTGTTCCATAAGCCTTGTCAAGATCATCATTAAGATTGCACAATCCGCTAAATACAATTGATGATCTATATAATCAGGAACATGTATAATAAATTGAAAATAGTAACCAATATATGTAATCATGTAAACTACTACATTACACTAAAACTACTCATAAGTATAGTTGAGCAAATTCAATATATTATATAAATATAACATAATCTTTGTAAACAAATAACTATCCAATTAATTAGAAAGAAGGTATAAAGCACATTGTTTTACACTAAGTACATTTTATCATTTTATAATGTTGTTTATGTTATAAAATAATGTGCTAAGATAATTAACATGATGCCTTACAACTAATATTTACCTTTATCAAGGTATACAAAGGTAAATAGTAATTTATCTTTAACCCCTATAATATAATATGCTATTTGGTTCTTAGCAAGACTTACATTGACTTTTAATATTACGGAGCTTTTTAATTATTTAATAATCAAAAAAATATTTTGTTAAATATCTACCTTGAATTTGTTTTCTATATATACTCTGTCCCAATAGAATTAATATTTTATGTAAACAATTGTTTCATGCCTAATTAAATATAAAGTCATTTAGAAAATTCAAGCTCGCTTTGAAAAGTAGTTAATGAATACAATAAGCCGTATGAAAGTTCTTCTTTTGATAAATATTCATAAATTTATTTTATAGAAAAATATATTATGAATAAAAGTCACTAAAAGTTGTTTGCCTTTTTCTCAAATTCTATTGGGATAGACTATAGTAACTGTTGCCTTCTGTACCTACTATATATGATAATGTTGCATAATTTTCATACCCTATAACAACAGATTTATTATAACATAAAACTTCATAATCTTATATGAAAATTCCTAAACACCTAGTTAACTTAACCAATCAATTCTGAGTATATCTAATTAAAGGTTTTCTCTTCTACATTTCACTATATTATGGATAAACAGAGCTAAATAAACTGAGCTTAATGTGTCACCTGATGAATCAGACAATTTACTTGTTACATTTTAATTGTTTATAAATTATTGATCATTAATAGAAACAAGTATTATAAAAATTACTAATTAAAATAATTAAAAACACTGAACATTAATAAGCAAAGTAGAAATGTTGATAAAATTCAATGCCTGTTGAATGTAGACATTAGAATAACAGTCTGAGTCACAATGGTTGTAAGATGACTAAGTGATTGACTCTGAATGGTGTTTAACTGTACTCTAGGTAAAGGATGTATAATGTGAAATCAATCTAACAATTCCAGTGTTCAACTATACAGTTGAGAATATAATTGTTTTCATCTTTGCTTTTTCCCAGGCATATTGTGAATAGCACTGGCTGATAATAATTGACAATGTTGTATAAAGATTGGCAGATTAACAATAACTACATTTAGTTATTCATAACTTATCTATGTCCTTCATTGTGATTTTATCCATACATCTTGTCTTTAATATAGTTTTGATGCTACCTGAGACACACATATACATGGTTTATAATTATGTAATATATAATGCATAAGACCCCTTCACAACACTATATAATAATGATTCTATATACTGAAATGATTATATCACAACATCTTATTTATGTGGTGATGGTGGCTTCTGATTCTGATTCATATTATACACTAGATGCTTCTATTATGAACTATGTATTATGTTATAAATTACAAGTTTATTTCAATGCAATGCTATAAGGCAATAATATAATTTCATCCTGATCAATAATATTTCAAACTACTGTTTTGTATGCTTGAATCAATAATAAATCATTGTTTTAATACTGCTAATACTTAATATGCTTGATATTTAATGAATAATATTTTTGAAAGAGTGCATGTAAAATACGAGACAAGTGTTTGACCTGAGTATGTGACTAATAATAACTGTTTAGTGTCAATGTACCTAACAATGCAAATATCAAGGCAAATAAATAAAATTTTATTGCAATACTTGACCTCAATTTGAATAGAGTACTTTTGTTAAAGTTTAACCCATTGAGTCGCAGAGGCACACTGGGGGCCAGACAATATAGATTTTTAATTAAAAATGTCTGGTTTTCCAAGGCTTGACAGGTTAAGGATGTATTTATATTTTATTGCTATGCTATGCTGTGGAACCTAATTAGAATTGAGTAGTGTCTTTCTAAGTATAAGTCAGAAGACATCTTCTAAGTGAACTATAACAATGAAAAGGAAAAATATATAATAAGTACATATGACAAACTTGTTTTATGTGACAATTAGAAGCTGTTTCCTCTTATAATTGTATTTAAATGTAAATAACTCTTGTACCATTTATTGTTAGATATGAATGATATTGTTTCCCTGAAATATTGGCAACCGTTCAAAATATTGTCAACAGGTTCTGTTCATAGTGATTAAAATTCATTAAATACTATCTGATTGTTTGTTGACAACATTACAAATGATTTTGTAATTACTTATGTGTACTTTATGACTAGTTGACAAGATTAAGCTGTCTTTACTCGTGGCAGCCAAGAATATAGTTATATTTTCATTCAAATTTAAGATATGAATTAGAAGTCTTCATTGTGTGAATATTGTTTGGCTTTTCTAAACTATAAAGTTATCAAGGTCATCTATGCAAATGGCAGGAAGGGAGGTACAATGAAATTGGCTGACAATGTGATGTTACATACCAAATACTCACAGACATTGTCCAGTCATATTATATCTTTTTGGTTGCAGCCAATGAAAATAGGACTGGCACTAATAATTGTGAGTTAACTAATGATAATAAATGTAATTTAAGAGCTAATGATAACAATTTGAACTGTTGCAATGTTTTCAAGTGATAAGTTTATTACCTATTTCTACAAGAACTGACTTTTAAAGATAAATTCCTTGCGATTGTGATATTATATCACAAAATCAGTTAATTGAAATAGGTTGTTGTTAACAGAAATTCATAACATGAATATAACAGCAATTATAATTATCATGAATAGAGCATGATTCACAGTTTCGTATACGAAGTGATTCCTAAATGCGAAACAAATAGGAACTTTCATTTGCGCACGGAACTACCATACATACCGGCATAATGATTAGTGAAAGCTACAAACTGTTTTATTCATCGATAAAATAAGGATCGAACGTATAGGGTACATGTGAAGCGTAAGGACGCCACTAATAGGAAAACTATGAAAGTCAGTTGTAAAATATAACGCCAAAATCGCTGCAACAGATCCGAAACATGGGTGCGGTCGTAGGTCGCAACTAAATAATGGTGCTACAGCGTACCTAATAACAGCAACTTGATATCTTTGGAGGCCTGGATTCCATCCTCTTTCAGGTTCCTCTCGATTTGTCGACTGCGAGCAGCCGCCGCGCGCTCCTCGGCCGACTGGGCGCACCCCATGTCGGCAGCTGTCCCTGTTTTTTGGCCGCCGGCCGCCCCGACCCCTGAGCCGGGCGCGCTTTCACCGCTCCCTCTGCATGCGCTCCACACGCGTCCTGCCGCTCCGGCGCGACCGGAGCCACCCTACACAACGATAGCACCCAACACACAGTAACCTAACAGTACCACTTATCACTGTTCGTACAACTCCGAAACACAAAATTGTTAGACGAACGACCGCAATTCTACAATATGCCGGTTTTTATAATACACCGAACACTTATAACACGCAACGACAATGCGAACTTTAATTGATTTTACAAATCTGTTTAAATACGAGATAATGGCGGCCGGATGACAAGCACCAACTCCGCTCCGTGACAGCGACCGCGCCCCGCTCGACTGACGTTCGGGTGCGTTCGGAAATCTTCGTTCGGACTCGCTCACACATGCGTGAAAGCATATTCACACACGAAAGAGAACAAGAGCAATGCGCTAAAATCAAAGATTTGTCAAAGACAAACCTATTTTTTAACAAACTTTTAATAGCGGCAATTTTAAATAAATGTCTCTGAATTTTATATATGTCGTCCTAATATTAAAATTATAGATGCCAACATGCAACTGTGTATTATTCAATTTGTAACTTATTACCACGCTGTTTGAATACCTGAATTTCAATTATTATAAAGTAGAAATTATGTTATATAAAATCATAAAACATATTTTATTATAGGTTTATACTTAGAAGTAGTAGGTAATAGAAAATATAACTGAAAGTTTAATTTATTTCCGCAATATTTACTTGTGTAATGATTAATTTTAAAACATGTTGCTTCTCATTTTCCCCCTATTCTCATTTGATTATTATTATCTGCCTATATTATCCTAAAGTGACATATATTATATGTATGTTTGTCAGACCACTCAGTATAATGCTCTTTATAAGTGTACCTATTGTATTATAGTAGATTATTTCAAGTGTAACCAAGCTCCATTCTCACATGTACACCATACCAGTATTCAGAATATCTAAGATTATACTTCTGACTGATCGTTCTAACATTGCAGCATATTAACGTGTTCTATCTAAGAGTATAAACATTACCATGTCTTGGATGCCCTGCTTTCTGACTTTAGAATAAGGATAAGATAAAATTATCTCTATTTGCGCCAGTGTGGTAGTACGGTGCTATATTAATGGCTAGAGTCGCTACAAGTACAATAACATGCTTACACGCCTAATCATATATCTACCAGGAACGGCCACGAATCACGTACTTAGCTATTATCGAAAAATAAGATTGAATATTTGGTTTACAGATATGACCATATTTCCAGAATTACATTTTACAGAGGTTACAGTTTTGCCGGTTATAAACTTTAGGTGTATCTACGTACAGTAAGTAAGTACGTTTTTCAAGTACCTACCTATGTATACAAGTATTACTTTTTAAAAGTTGTTACATGTAGGACACGTTGCTCTCAAAGACGGGTAAAAATGTTATTAGGCTACATGTTTTATTAAATTGCTTTTTTATTGTTCAGAGGTAATATAAATTGCGTTTTGAAAAAGTATTCCATTTAGTTCATCTGTTTGAATTTTTACTAATTTCGTAATATGCAATCGCATATACCAAAATGCCGCAATATATGTCAGTCTTGAAAATAGGGATATTATATTATACCTACCTGTAGATACGGGGTGTTTTATAGAGTAATGAAACAGGACATAATTAATAAAACCTTGTCGGTTTACCACAAATGTAGTTTTATCATGTTCCATTATAAGGACTGAATATATTATTGTCAGGATCGTAGCAAATGGAAATCCGTAGTCTCTGCCTACCCTTCTTGGAAACAGGCGTGAATCTATGTAGGTATGTAATTATGTATGTATGATTAAACCTCGGGTAATATTATTGTCTACAATCGATTACGATGTAAGCCCATAATTGTAACAACCTAAAATGTTGCAAGTCAAGTCATTGCTATTTAGAAGTTTAAGCAATATTACATTTACATAATGTAAATACCTGAATCAGTGTAATTATAACGGTTCTAATTGATTAAATAAATAAATAAATAATAAATAAATTATAGCCGAATATAAATAAGCTTTCCAAAATCGATGTCATCCTTTATTTTTAAATAAGTAACCATTGTATACAATATCTGATATATTCCTTAGTCAACACTAAGGTATATTTTTGTATGCAGGCATCACAAAAACTGATGAATCCATTATCGTGATAATGGGGCTAAAGTTCAGGGTTCTAGATCGACACCTGATAAGCTCACAATGTCAATGAATTTATATGCTAGTGACAGAGTGCTGGCTCGGAAGTCTCAGTCAATAGAGCTCGAGTCGGCATGCGCGCGCACCCCGCTAACTAGACAGAGATAGAGGAAAGCTCCATTACCAAGGAGCAGCAGCTTGATATCCTTGGCGGCCTGGATGCCATCCTCCTTAAGGTTCTTCTCGATCTGCTTGCTGCGCGCGATGGCAGCGCGCTCCTCGGCGGATGAGGCGCATCCCATGGCGATAGCGCGCACGGCCTGGCTCGCTACGCGCGGCAGCGCCGTGCCCCTCGCATGCTCGCGGCCCGTCGTCGCGCGCAAATAGCGCCGCGCACGCGCTCAGTCGCGCACGCGTCTCCGGGACCAGCTACACCACGTTACACCACGAGACAGCCGGGGTGACGCTCCGGCCCTACGCGCGCGATCGAATCGCTCGGGTGGCTCGGGGAGCGAGCGGAGTGCTAGTAGCCGGTCGAGGTGGCGCCGCGGCGTGGACCCGCGAACGAATGACGGAGCGCGCAGGTCCCGTGCGCCGTGCCTAGTGCGCACGCTCGCGTCTCCGCCTCGCCAGCCGCCTCGCGCTGCCCGCCCGGCACCTCCCTGACATACTAATTACACCCTACGTCAGCCTTATGCAGGCTCTACACATTGACACAATACGCAAGCCCTGGTGCACGGACAATGTGTACCAAACTTATTTAATATTATGATATTAACACATTTTAAAATGAGGTTTTTATTTAAAAGTATCAACATTTAGCTAAGATCTTCGTTCCTTATATTACTTAGCTATTGCGGCGGCTAAGATAGGTATTAGGCTCAAACAGCCACTAACTTCATGACATAGCTAAATGTAGGTATCTAAAGCAGTAATTAGTACTAAGAGCAAATACTTAGACTTACCTACATTCACAAACCTGTCTGTTCCTATTTGGGAACATCATAATATATAATAATAACAAATTGATAGATAGACGCAGCGATCTTGCCAGCGTTTTTTTGAGTTAATAACAGGAATGTCACGGATGTAGGTACGTGGTAAGTAATTGAATAGTCGGGTCAAAATGTACACAATATCTAAAACTAGCTGTTAGTAAGTCAAAGTTTTGAACTTTATCACGACTTTGTAATTTACAAATCACGCGGCTATGAGGACATGTAATTGAGATTTTAGGGAATAGATTTAATTGCCGCCTACCGAGCACCTTTTCTGACACCATGCACCAAGAATGTTCTTACAGACCAACCCAATAACATTATTGCAGACCCGGCAAAGGAACCTCGGATCACACGATCGATCGCAAACTTGTGCGACGGGACCGAGGAAGCAGTCATAAAGTGCCTTTCATTGCGCAACAGATGCGCTTCTCTTTTGAAATGGTATATAAAGGCTTTATTAAAACATGTGAATTGTTGAATCGTTCGACAGCATATTGGGGTAGTTAATTCGCTTCATAGACAGTTGCATTTTTCAACTCCTCGATACGCCCGAGATGAGAAGCCAGCAATCAAGGTCAGGGCATCGGCCCCTTGCCAGCAGACAACAACCGCTGCATGGGCCGGTAAGTTCTTAAAACAATAATAATATATTCTGAGATCAAATATGTAAGCACATTTTAGGTGATTGGATTACCTTGACGTTAGTATCTACCTATAGAAACAGCATACCCTTAATCGTTGCTTATTCAAGTCAATTAAGCTACACTCACAAGATCATGCCTATATTTTCTCAGTGGACTTAGAACAGATATCATGAATTTTACCTGTAAGCGTACCTGTCTAGCACGGCTCCTTTCTCCCACGAATACCTGCGGCAATGCTACCTAAGCGCTATGAATATATAATAATAAATTCTCCTTCTTTAACCGAGGTTTAAAGAGAGTAGCTATCCCGGTCGGCAGCGGTTTGGTCCTGTGTACCCTTGACATTGCCGAAATCCATGACCGGCGGTTGACACTTACCATGGGTGGGACAGCCAGCTCGTCTGCCACTAAATAAAATAAAAAATAAAAAATTCAAGCATGCTTTTCGAGTTAAGTCTTAGGCCTTTTACGTAAACGAAAGTCTATCGTTATCCCCAGGACGTTACTTAGTGCAGCTTTGTTAAAAAAAAGCTGTTACTTTTTACACACTAAACCTGTCAAAAGACCAGATCCAAAAATAAATAAAATTGAACGCATAAAAATCTACTTTGGCTAGTCGATAGCATTATACAAAGTAAAATGGATAGTAACATATTGCCACAGGGTGAGGGTTAAGGCCGTACTATCGTCCAACACGCCGCCACGGTGACCTAGTGAGTGATGGTAAATTCGAACATCTTCAAGAGTTTTTTTGGCGGCGTTCCAGACATTCAGATAGGTACTTATAAGACTTTACTTATATCGAGTACTATTCCGTAAACCCATATTTGAGAAATGCACGAATTGGAACTTATTGTTTTCTACGGAACCGCGGGTACAAATCCAATTCCCTCGTTTAAAAATTATACTGAGTTTAGCATTCCATTCATAGCTGTAGAAACACGCGGCCGAAATAAATTTAGCTATATCGAATAAATAACAACGGGAGCTCTATTTCTAAGTGTTGTTGGAAGTTACATGCACCAAACACCTCCTAACTTTGATATTTGTAGTAGGTACAACTATGATTTCTCACTCTCAACACAACTTACTTTGTTAACGACGCTTCGTAGATATATGTAAACTGTTTGTAATGCATGTAGGTGAACACATTAAGTAAAAGGAAACATCAACATATAGAGGGATGATTTATTTATTTTGCCTGACTGGATTTAATATATAGGTACACTAGTTTTGAACTTACTTTTGTATCTATAGGTAGTGACAGACTTGCGTTTTCAAATTCAAGGATGGATCTGGAATAAAATTATAGGTAATAATATCAGCCCTGTAAACTGTTTTGCTCGGCACGGACTCTTCTTAGTGTGAGAAGGACTAGGCCATATTTCAGCATGCTCGCCCAGGGCGGGTTGACAGATTTCACACAATATCTTCGAAAACATAGAGAACTCTCAGACATACAGAATTCTCAGACATACCAGGGTTCCTTGTGACATTTTCCTTTCCCGTTAAAGTTGGCGACTAATTAGCTATTTAATACGCACATAACTTCGAGAAATCAAATGTACGCTGTGGAGGTTTATACCTTGGGATTGAGACCGATCTCGACATCTCTGTGTGGCAGTCCAACGGTATCCCACTAACCAACCTGCATTGGACTAAGCTTGTGGATTATGGCCTTACATAGTTAGGTTATAGCCATTAGTCTATAAACGGAGCTGATATAATTATTATAATAATATGATAAAAAGACAAAGTAACACAAA
This sequence comes from Catocala fraxini, assembly GCA_930367265.1. Lineage (NCBI taxonomy): Eukaryota > Metazoa > Arthropoda > Insecta > Lepidoptera > Erebidae > Catocala > Catocala fraxini. The sequence continues at coordinate 16,040,933 of OV884041.1, forward strand.
TAAAATAGTTTTGCCATCGTCGAAGTTCAAACATATAGGTATGTACATAGGTACTTATTTACGTAAACCGTCTCTAAGGAAAACGCATGTGAACGAACATGAGTAAGCCCGTAACAATTCCGATTTTTCCTTTTGTAGCGTGCGATAGTAAAATATAGAATGCAGCCAGATGTTACATATCCTGTTTTTCTGTGCCAGTATTAGAAGTCATCTCGTAGTTATCGTAGTAAATCAGTAATTAGCTACGGCTGTTCAGGTCGATACAACAATAATACTAAGTAATGTTGAGGTACGGTGTAAGGTTATAAATTAGTTTAGCAAATTATTGAAATCTGTAATAAGGAATTATTTGGTATTTAATAATTAGATTGGCTGACCCTATGATTACCAGAAACCGTATGACTATTTTTTTTAAAGCATTGTTGCACGTGATCACGTTATACCTACGCTCTGTCTATATATATATATATATACGCTATCTACGAGATATTTACAGAGCGTACTTATTGGTAACAGTGTTTGCTCTAAGATCTATGTAGGTACCTACCTCAGCAACAACTGTCAAGTACCAAGCATTGCTATGTACCTGCCTACCTAGATTCTATACCGTAAAACACAATAAAGCTAAAATCAGGATTACAAATCATAATATATAATGCCTATGTTCTTAAACTTCTAGGTCACACGTTATACCTAAAGAGCGTGTCTATTTTGCCTATTCTGCCTTTTACCGGGCACACTTCCATATTCCGTGCTGTTATTAAGAATTCCTAGACAGGAAAACAATAACACTGTCTAATCCCGGGATCGTTCCCATGATCTCATGCACAGAAATAGCATTTACTATCGTTTCACCATCATGCAACTGCAATAATTTAAATTGATGGTTGTTTATGAAAATAATACAGAAAATAAAACGAAGTCCCATAAAAGTACTTTTTAGAAATCCGCAAATGTGGCAGACTTTTAATTAGTGCCTAACGTTTCGTGTAACTGTACATACTAATTTACTGTTTCACAATAAATTCACATCGAATAAAGGATAATTAAATACCTGAATAATGTTTTATGCGTCTTCTTGTACTTATTTTACAGAACCCTCGGAGTAAGTCCGTCTCGTAAATGATCGGGTAACTCAGGCAACAGTTGCGAAAAATAACTTAGATTAAAATATGGCAGGCGTTACGTAATACTTATACATTAATTAAAAAAGACAAATCTTGCTCTAGAAATGACTCCTGTGGGATCTTTACAAATAAACAACGGACAAAAATAATACTTAGACTCGGAACAGCTATATATGAATCTCACAAATTTTAGTCCCGTGCGGAGATCGAACCCACAACACTCGTGCAGTGACTCGCAAAGATTACTCTAGCTAGATCGACAATCAAGCCGAAACGGCCGGAGAGTTGGACGGAACAGAACTGGACCAACGTTTTTATGTGCTAAGTTCAACAGCGCCAATTTCTAATCTTCGGGCTGCTTGAGAGAATTTCTCCACAGAAAACCTAATAACTTTCATTTGGCTGTCCCGAGAATCGAACCCGACATACAAAATTGAAAAACTCTTGTGTCAAGATAGCTTTTATTTATGCTAAGTACATATCTTTTTTTTAGACATATTAGTGACGTAACAAGGAAATGTTTATGTTTACTTGGTTAAAATTGTAAATAGGTACCAAACTTGTGACACTAAATCATTACCTAGTTCCCAAAGTGGTCCAGGTGGACCCCCAGGAGTCCACGGGAGACTCGACGGGCGTCTATGACGGCGTGACAAAAAAATGGGGGTCAACAATTCGTAAGTGGGAGTCCACGAAACTTTATTTGCTTTCGATAATGAAGAGAAGATCAGCGACTTTTACTTGTAAAAACTTGCACTTCATATTCACGGCTAGTAGTAAATTTCTAAAAAAAAAATTATGAAGCGTGGCAGGTTCAGTACCGAGAATAAAAAAGAAGGTCATTCTTCACCAATATAAATACGAATGCCAAGGAATATGGTAGCTTCAGAGGGTCCACCGGAACCTGCTAAATTTTGAAAGTGGTCTATGAGAAAAAAAGTCTGGTTACCTCTCCTCTGCACTAAATAAAACACTGTTTAAAATATATAGTGGTTTTTTTATATTTTTTATTTGAATTTTATCCTACAAATTACAAATATATAATAAATTACTTAATGATTTGGAAATAGAAGGGAGTGGTCTTTGCCCAGCTATAGAAAGTACCAACAGAGTAACAAAAATAAACCTACCAAGATTCCATTTCGAACTTTGGATAGTCATTTACAAAATTTAGCCATATTTTGTAAATTACTACACAAAGTTTGAAATTTTAAAATAAAGTTTTGTTATTGGGGTTGCGGATTCAGTTCTCGCGTCTAGAAGTTTTATTAATGCTATCTCTATGCATTACTAGCAAAATACAGTTAAATACATCTCCTATTATGTATTAAGCATAACTAGTGAAATGTTAGAGTAACACATCTCTTGTCTATTGCTGATAAGACAAAAGTACAGGCAGGAATCAAACAAAGTAATAATTTAGTGCAAGCCTCATCTTTAAATTACTGTGAACAAATTACCTTTTCCACCAAGTTCTGGATAATGTTTACCAATGATCACTGCCAAAAAATGGTATGATAACTATTCTAAGCCAAAATCACACCGGAAATATTATGCATCTGTATTATTTAATTGTAACCGACTTCAAAAGAAGTAGGAGGTTCTCAATTCGACTGCATGTTTTTTTTTTCCTACCTCATGTCAGCTCTTTCCTAGGTGAACCGATTTCGATGATTCTCTCTTTTTTTATTTGAAAGCTGGTGCTTTCCGATTGGTCCCATTTAAATTTGATTAAGATCTGACCATTCGTTTTCGAGTTATCCTTAATAATGCGTATTTGGCTACATTGATGATATTCTAATTTTTGGCAAGAACAAAATAAGCAACTGTGTAGGATGGTTTGAAAGCCCTTCTAGTGTTTCGAGGTAGCCCCATTCTAATTTGGTGATGTTCTGATGAAGATCTTCGGTTTTATACAACGGAATTCTTTGATAAATGACAACAAATCTGCCGTGATTGCTACAATCACATACATATATGTATATGTATTGATTACACAATTCCAAATTGGTTATTGATAGCATTAGTATGAAGTTACGTGCAACTGTTAAACTCAACAAGGTATACACAAAAAAGCTAATAACAAAATTATTTCTATAATACAACTTTTAATATGACGCTGAAGCCATTAGGCACCGGAACCCCGGAATAAAACATATCATCCCAACCGTATTTGGAATTATCATTAGATCAGTGTATGAAAGACTATAACTAAATAAGGAATTGGTCATAAATCATAATAATAAAAACAATGTGACTATAGTATTATTTTAATAAATAAAACTTAAGAACTGCATAATCATTTATTGATTATAATTAAATAAATAGTGACCCATCAGCAGGTCCTAGATGATGGATTCCAATCAGTAAGGCATCTACTAAAGTCCATACTCCCAGTCCCCCAAAACTGAACAGCTTGCCTATGCCTTCCTGCCAGTGGCCTAGATAAAATCGATCTGCTCCAAAGCCACCAAGTGTCAATGCTAAAATGAGAGCCGTACCCCACCGAGTGCCAGCAGTCCATGAACATCTGATTTTCTTGAGGAATCTTCGCTTCCCTAAGCAGACAATGTCATCTGAAACTGTGCAGTTTGTCCTGTAAAAGTAATTAATTTGTTATCTACACATCATTGTATCCATTGACATATATAAAAAGGCACACTCAAAGAGTATAATATTTATTTGAACAACAAATGAGTTTGGTATTATTATTGCTTACAAGTAATATTTCAATGGTGATGCCAATGAATTACAATTGGCTTTTTGATCACAGCGATGTTCCCATTTATCAGTCTGATAACAAAATCTGCACATAGCTGTTCTGTTAAATGTTTTAGTACCCTGCAATAGCGAATTATTATCAGTAGAAGTAATAGTTTTGTAGTAAGTTGGTATATAATTGATTGCCTATATTACTTACATTGCAAACAATTTTAGGTTTTACGGTGCATGTATAGTTGTAAAAGCCTCCATATCGGCAGTCTATGTTCCGTTCACAATTGATACAAGGATACTGTAGTGTGTGACACTCCATGACATCCTGATCCACAGAAGGGCAACTCTTCAAATAGTCTTCATTCTCACTAAAATTCACGCCTTTATCGCTGGTATCATCCTTTATTTTATTTTCCTTGCTTTGAATATCCATATTATTGTTCGCTACGGAAAAACATGTTTATGTAAATAAATATTCGCTACGTAATGTACAATATATCTTAGTACAAAAACTTACCCATATCCGTTATATGAATTGTATTAAATATAACCAATAGAACTAAAACTAAACAGTCTCTTATACTTATTCTTAGAGGCAGACTTCTCGGCATCGTGAATTCTACACCATTATACGAGTAAATATACAGAATATGTATGCAGTTTTTCAATTTCTTTAAAGATCAACATTCAATAACTTGAAAACAATAATGATGACAGTCACGACAGTCGTGACAGCAGGATAGGTGAATGAGCAAGAGAAGGATGGAACTATATTAATGCCATAGTTTTGAAAGTAGCTGTTCTGGAACTATACAAGTCAATACTTCACAGATTAATTATCGTTAGATATTCTACCGATTTTGGCTTCAGTTTCTCGATGTACCGATTTTAGTTTACGTTCGCCCAAAATAATAAAATATGCAATATCTGTAGCAGCATGATTACTACGGTAGTATAGATCAAATGGGCATGCTAGTATTAGGCCCAGAGGTGCACAAGACTTTGGCTATACTAAAAAAATATAATAATATAATAAACAAGAAAACGACTAAAGTATGTAATAGAAGTTAGAACTTGGAAGCAAGTACATTAACGTGAAAATGTTGCCTTTACACAAAATATATTGACAGGTAATTAAACGAAATAGTAATTTACTATTGCTATATTATAATACACAATTATTATTTTAATCGTTCATTTAATTTTTATCCAAAAGTACCTAATACAAAAACTAATAATAATTATTAGATTTATCTTTGCAAAATTGCTTTGATTAACTTAAAGTAATGTCTATTATATCTCTAACTTGTATGACGTCGGAAAACATAAACGTCAATAATTATCATTGCTTGTTTTGCAACTCCGTTGTGTTATCGGTTAGTGTTTATTTATTGCGGTTAATATCGACGACTTTTACCTATAAGCTATAAAACTGCAATGTATTCTATTTTATTTAATTCTTAATAGACTGTACTCATAAAAAAATTGAAATAATGTGTCTGTAGGGACACAGGTTGTATTTGTGTGTGTCAAGATTATATATGCGTTCATGTATTTAGTGGCGGCTGCGTCCGCCGCGTAAGTTTGAGTTAGTCGTAAATATATGGAGTTAAGTGAAAGGCGTCTATCAATTATTCCTCACTTGTTAAACACCTTCTGATTAGGTATATAATAGTTACTAGAATTACCTATAGTGGAGAAGTACCTTAAGTAAAATATTACCTAAAGTGTCAAATGATATAGCACATATTATTTAATATAAATTGAATTGATGAGATATAAGATTTGATAACTTTAAAATCCCAAGTTTTTTGTAAATCACTTCTTATGCTAATTAATTATTGACATTGCTTACTATTATTATCATTAGCCTTTATAGGTGTGCACTGTGGGCTCGAATTACTATGGCGTCTTGGCATGCCCCTTTATGCAGTTACCATTTAAGGAAACTCTGAGAATCACAACGAATATGTTTTACTTTATCAATAAGTATCAAGTTATGGTCTTAGGTCCTACGTGTTACAGGGCAAGCCTTTTACCGTAGTTACCATAATTTTCGTCAGTTACTTGTCATATTAAAACTGGGGAAAGTGTAAACGAAGAAGATTGAGTCCGAATACGATGTTTTTTCTATTTTGCACGTATTTGAATTCTCAAATTCAAGAGTCTGTCTTATTAATGAGATGATGGTGATAACTGATAACTTTCAATTTAGTTACCTACTGATTGTGACATTACTAAGCCTGTGATTGGTTGAAGTCTTGAAGATAACAGATTCCTGACAGGCGACTCGATAGTTTTTGTTTAGTTTGCCCTTTATTTCATAGGACTATTAATGTACTTAAGTAGGGAAATCAGACTGTTGTACATCTCTACTTATCCTCACTCATACAGTTCTGTAGACCTGTGTTGTAAGCTATGCAGAATTGATACTCGTTGATTCGAATTATATATTGCGGCAAAATATATACGTCAACAAGTAAGTAGGTACACACACGGCTACACATCAAGTTAGACGCCCTATATACGCATAACTACGCTACATACAAAATAGAGAATTGTCGGAAAGGGACAGTGCATAGTGGTGTCGATTTAATGGTAAGGATAGAGCGTAACAAAAATATATCGCACTCTCTTGCATAATTCAACTTCTAATAGTTCAATGTCCAACCGTATACATTTAACTTGTAGATATATTTTGCCGCCAAATTTAACATTCTCTCGTATAGAATCAAATCGAATTTGATAATAAATAATATAAAGATAAAGGAAATGAGTGGTCCAAATCAAGACAATCATTAAATGAAAATATTATGTTGAGATCCTATTGCATGTTTTAACGTGTTGATAGCAATAATAGCCAATTTCATTAAATTTACTTGACGTCTAAAAAAACGATATGCATTATGCGATTCGTTGCGGATGACACGGTAGGCATGAGTGTCGTGTCATTTTTAAATTGCTTATTACTCGCTCAAATTGAGATTTTAAGAGGTGCTTCTTGGACTAAGCATTTATTGTTTTGAATTTAGATCATGCCTATAGTCTTCGTTGCTGGATATAATCGTGCCGGCGCGTTTATTGTTTGCGGGCCGGCTAGTAAACAATAACCACCGGCGCATCTTGTAACTGTTTTATAACTTTTTTGCTATTCGAAGTAATTAGACGTGACGTGATGTGAACTGTTTACATCTGAATAAAAAAGTCACATAACAGCCATTTTCAGTAAAGCACGTACCTAGTTAGTCTCTGTAAAACCACTTTACACAACGTAACCTGCTGTTTACATCCGATGTTTAATGTCAACTGAACTTAATTAAGACTAAACAATGGAAAAAAGCATAAAAAGGCATTTTGTTTTGTACATGGCTGATGGCAGAATAACCGTGCTAGCTTGACACTACAGCCGTGTCACGAAATATTTGTTCGCCGTCACAGAACAGTGTTCGAAAATGGGCCCCGCAACAAATCGGTTTAACTTTATATACTTATATAGATTTTTTATTAACGACAACGCCCACCCTGGTTGTAATTCCTATGCCACAGGGGACTTTACAAACATTCATACAACGGACACAAGCAACACCTACCACTCGTACTCGACTTTTCGACTCGTAACAACTATTTGTGGATCACACAATTTTTTTCCGTATGAGGATCGAACCTACAACACTCGGCGTGGTGGCGGTGAGGAGGCAATCACTTAAGCCACGACGCCATCTGTGCAGCCAAATAGTTATCAGTATAGTTCTGTACGTGAATATCGCGAAACTCCTCCTAAACGGCTTTTATGACATTGTTTGTGTTTGAGTAAATCCAAATAATATGACAATTAACACGACGATATATGTATACGCCACTGCGCTGAGTATTGTGGGTTGCAATTCCACACTGGACTATTATTTCTGTGAGTTTATCTACTAAACATATTTCGTAGCTGTCTTCACTTTTAGTATGTTGGTTGGAATTCAACTTGAAACCTAAGCCACGGTTTGTCTTATTCTGTACAGTACAATAAAATAGCGTGAATAAATTATTTCCTCTACACAAGTTTACTTTATTATTGTTAATATCACATTTATTATACACTCATTATCAAAATATTAAATTACAAAACTCAATAAACACTTTAATTATCAAGCACCAGGCTGATAAAAGTATTACATTAAAAATTAGAATCCAAAATACTATGTGAATTAAAACCGTCACCGGTAATGCCCTCTAGCGTCGGTTTACGGCTATCATCAGACCTTTCTGTGATAGTGGATAAATCTGGAACAGCGCAGGTGAGGGGAAATATCTGTTTAAGATTTGCTCCATAACTAGCAAGATTAGCTGAAGGGTCACTTGCATTATTCGTGTTAACTGTTTCATCTTCGCTTAGTAGGTACCATTTATTAGGCTTAATCGGCGGAGGTTGTGGTAGGTCATCGGAAAGGTCGTCAGTTATAAGACTAGATATTTCGGTGCCAATAGGACTGTGGTAAACTGTCTCACAGTCGTCGACATCATCTAGTTTGGTATCTGTAATTAGAAATAAATTAATTAAAAGGAAACCTTGACTAGTTTAGGTTTTAGTTAGGCATTCCAGCCGTGGACCTCATTAAATTATGGATAATTAAAGGGATAAAACGGTGCAAGTCATTGAAGACTTGTTGCTAACGGAGGGATCGATCACTGACGTCGGTTCGTAAGCATTTCGGGCATAGATTAGGTGATTGTGAGCAACAAAAAATATTAGAATTTCAAGTTATGTATTATGAGAGTCCTTTATTCGAATACCGATAAATATTTGAATTACTACTTAATGCTACATTATTTTATTAAAGGAGTATCTATGTGTAAGATTCGACCCGGCCTATAAGTGAATGATGTGGAATTTAGCTGGTCTATTATATATAAGTATAAGTTTTAGCTTATATAGATCAGCAGCATACTTTATAGACTGGATGACGTATAATAATATGGAAAATAATTTTTTTTGGTCATCGCGCCTCGTTGACCTCACTCAAAATTAATTACAATTTCTTTACAGGCCTGGAATGGTTGAGAAAACCACCTTAAGCAAAAATCTGATTCATTTAGCTGAGTAACGTTATATGTGAAAATTAGGAGAGACTTACTATAAAAGCTTCGCACGTCTTGAGCATTATTACAGAAGATATCTGGCGAGATATCTTGTGCATCATTAAATTCGTACTGACTGTCCCATATATTGTCGTCGGCATGCGTCGAATCGCCCAATGTTACTATGGATTTCGAGTTCTCTACAAATTCTACACTATTTCCAACACAGTCGTTTGTATGGAGGCACGTTTCAGAGTGATTGTGTATAAGATCCACGTTTTCATTGATCGGATGGAAACAGCCATATTCTGTATCGTTAATGCCACTATCAGTACAAATAGAACTAATGCTTGCCTTCACAGATTTAGTAGAATTATTCTTAGATTTTTTACTTTTGGGTCGCAGGATTTTCACTTTGATGACATCCTTCTTCTTTCTCCCTTTAGGTTTTTTATTTTCATCAATAGCTAAGGCTGATATATTAATCTCATCAATTATTAAATTATCTTCGCGTACAGAAGGTTGTATAACAGGTGGACAGGACTTTCTACCTCCTTTAGAGTAAGACTCAACATGTTCTTCCTCTACAACAGTATGAACTTTAAGAACCTTTTTGGACTTGTGAGAATTCTTTCGCTTACGTGGCGTCGAACTTCTCTTTTTATTTTTAACTTGATTTTCAACTTCCATATCGACATCCATGTAACTATTTTCTTTATTTTGTATATTCTCAATGGCAATTTTTTTAGCACTTTCTAGAAGTAAATCTCGCAGTTTAGCATCTAGTGTGTCAGTTACATTAGGTTGGTCCTCAATGTTAAAAGTGCCTATTTTGCTCAACAAAGATTCTGTTACAACACTCTTTGGTTCCTTATGATTAATCTCTTCTGATACATTACAACTTTGAAGTCCACATTCTTGCTGCATCAGTGGAACCGATACATCAATGTTTGATATAAAAAACTGGCTGCAGCTCATTGGCACAATCGTTTCTTTGCTTTGTATCTCGTTTATAGTCGAACCGTGTTCAAGTAATTCTTTGGACACAGACATCCTTTCTACGATTGACAACTCTGGCGATATTAATAAAGAGACGTTGCTGGAGCTACCAACATCGCTACTGACTAGACCAGAAATACCTTCGTTATAGTTTGAAGTCATTTGAACAGAGAATACCTCATTTTTGGCGGTTGAATCCAAATGTTGGATGAAGTCTACTTCATTTTCAATCGAACTAGTTTCGTCTATTTGTTCTAGCTGTCCAAGCGAAGCCTTTGCTTGTGGCATTAATAGCTGGTAGGAATCGGACCTGTACACAGAAGTATTTAGAGTAGAATTGTCCCGCTCAATTTTATTAATAGGTGCCTCGACTCTCGAATTAACAGTATCATCGCTGTATAAATATGACTGCAACTTTTTTCTAGAGCTGCGACGTAAATGACTTTTTGATTTAGATTTAAGCACTGACTGATTCATAAGTTTCTTCTTTCTTAGATCAATTCTTATGGGAGTAGGATCAGAATCTTGGTAGCCAAGAGTACTATCCATAGAATTTGGACAAACTGTTTCGGGTGAAGAGTATATTGTCGGTGGTTTTGCAGTGCTGTTAGGATGAAAAGCGAAAATGCAGTTAAAAACAAAGCGAAAACTCATGAAGCAGCAAAATAAATGCAAAACAGTACAGCAGAAGATAAAGTGCAAATGAAAAATGAAATTAAGCCACATGCATTGTGCACTCATGCTTGATGTCAATGGAAGCAGGTTTACAAACACGCATCATGAAAACCAATACAGAAAGCACTGACTTAAACAGTTTATTAACTAAGTTATCACTAAAACAAAAATATAATTTATAAATAAAAATAAATAATACACAGTGTACAGTTAAAAAGTTTATTGATCTGAAACATCCACCTGCTCCCATTCTTGTAACATAATTCATTTGTGAAAAATACATAAACTAGCTCCTTTAACTGCTGCTTGTATCATTTGTATATTTTCAGACATTGAGTCTCTAAAGGGTACAATCATTGCATTCTTAAAATAAATTTGTAACTAATCAGACTCAATAATAAACGTCATACATAATATAAAAATAAACAACCTGCTCATATCTTAAAAATAAATAAAAAAACACAAATCGCATCATTAACAGAAATGTACTGAATAAACGTTAATTTTCCATGTCATATTGGACATAATCAGTATCTACTAAAAATGCATAAAGTAAAAAAATACTTGCACACCCACATCTACAAATGTTTAGTTTAATACAATACCACGCATTAAAATAATTAATAACTACGACACTCTATACAGCTATATATTTTATGAAATTATTTATTTTCGATTTGTGTTTAAATGTCTTAAAATATTGAGTAGGCTGTGTTTAGAAAAGACTATACCTATTCACTGTGGAAAATTGAAACGTTATATCGTTATTGGTACTTCGGAATCACAACATCTTCTGAAGATAATCGTACTATAAGATTTTGAATACTATAGTATTCAAAATCTTATAGTACGACATGTTTGACATTGACAACACTTAAAAACTTGTTCCATAGTGAATAGACGACATTAACTTATACGTTTTTCGCCGCGTTGGACATGTTTCTCAACCAACACACTGTGAGTACACATCTTGTACTTTAAAATACCTTATTTCTAAACACAATTCTTATACACTTTATTGTCCAAAATATACTTTCATGCTATAAGTGAAACAGATTCTCAATTTTTCAAAAACTTCAATAACTACTATGAATTCCTGTTTGTAATAAATACTTATACTACATACATTTATTATTTAATGATACAAATAAGATAAATGCAGCACAGTCCGTGTTAGTGGTCAAGAATGTGTATAGACAGAAAATAAGAGAGGTTTAAAATTGACAGTTAATCATTATAGACTCAAATATTGCATTAGATAATTGACTGTCAATGTAAAAAATAGCTTTATTAGAATTAAGATAAAACATATTATTATGTATGATATTAATATATTTTGTATTGAAACTATGTACAGAGCAGTATTCTATATAAAATGAGTTATTTAAAAGTTACCCCAACAAAGAGACACAATTTAAAATATGTATTAACATTATTTTAAAACTACTTAATTTTTCGATATGAAAGAAAACAAGTACATTATCTATACATAGATCTGTTAATTATTATAATAAAATCTATGATTTTGTTGCCGCATTCACAAAAGTTCTTTGATGATCATATAAATCATAAACAACACATTAGATTTTAAAATTGAGTGCATGAGTGTAGTCCGGAGAATGTATATAAGGCTAATAATTATTTGTAAAGGAAAAGAGGTTTACAGCTGCATCCTTAAAGTATGATGCAACGGAATAACCTAAGAAATTCATGCGAAATGTTACAAAAATAAAGGCTTTAATCACCTTCAATATTTTCATAAATTACTATGCCCACTATACGAAACTCCAGCCTACTCTCATGGTTGAGTTAGCATTGTGTTATACATTGAAGCAAGACTCAAAAAAGTATTGTTTGAATAGTATATTATGTAAAAATTAAATATGTAAAAATATTCAAAATACACTATGATAGCCGAGATCGAGCCAATTCCTATAGAACACTTAATTTCGACACACGAGTACTAAGAAATCATCTTATACGATATTTTCACTACTTGATTTATTGACTAACTTATTACCTTTTTTGAGGTTTATCTCTTGTATTCTTGTCTGTGGCTGATTTTGTATTCTGTCTCCTGTTTCTTGGCGGGAACATGTATCGAACCTCTTCATCTTCGTTAGCCTTACCACTCAGGCTTGTGTCAAGTTTTAATTTTGATCTTCTAGTCTGAATAGATTTTGCATCATTGGAGCTTGGAGATTCTGTTGAAAATATTTATAATATAATAAGAAACAGTCAAGGTGCATTTATACAACCCGGATTACATGCGCAAGCGGACTTCATATTTTATCAAGTAGGCTACTTTAACAAGTGGCTCGCGTCTAATGTTTATAATATCTATTGTATACTCTGCGCAACAGCCTTGACTTGAGCATGTTATCCACTTCGCGCTGTGTTTTAGAAACTCCAAAAAGTGACATAGTTTTTTATTGCAGTTTCGTAAAGATTAGATCAAAAGAAACGCAAGAGTAGAATTCCCAATTTTCTAGTGTGTCTAAATCAGGAGATAGAAGCTATTCTGAAAACATTTATTAAAAATTACCAGTAAATCTTAACAGCCAGTGGATTTATTTCATTAATGCAGACATTAAAGGCGCACGTAACTCAGTTACAGTATCTTTTTTAGGTCTATTAGGACATTTTATTTATAAAAGAAGATGAGAGTAGTGTTCCGCGCGCGCCTTTAAATGAAGTATTACTAAAAATGTGACGAGACCGCCACGACCAAGTGGCGGCCCAAAACTGCCGGAGCCGCAGGATGAATGCGCGAGTGATTCCTGCGCCTCGGCTACAGATTGCGAGTAGGAACACCGTGGTAGGTTTGGTCGATAGAACCGGGATTTCGCCATCTTTTCCCGGGTGAGCTCGACATAACCCCTCCGCCGCCCTTGCGGAGGGGTATGCATCAAAGCATTCCCCCACGTTAAAAAAAAAAGCTTTGTCCCTTAACTTTAAACTAAACCCGGTAGATAGATATTAATTGTCAAATATTCAAAAATGATTTTAGCTGTAATAATAAATAAATATTATGGTATTAGTTAGAATGCCCGCCTGCCCAATGTTCCAAAACATTTTGCTAAATATAAAAAATACTTCTTTGTATTAAATCTATATTACTAATAATAAAGCTAAAGAGCTTTTTGTTTGAACGCGCTAATCTCTGAAACTACCAGGCCCATTTTAAAATGCTTTTTGCATTGAAATTAAACACTTTATACGGATTTTGTCGCTTTGTTTATCTTTATATAAATAAATCTTCTGTGCGTGTGTTTGTAATTAAACTCCTCCTAAACGGCTGGACCGATTATGATGAAATTGTTTCGTGTGTGTTCAGGTGGATTCGAGAATGGTTTAGATTTGTTTGTTTTTATTGTTTATTTTTTTCGTGGTTACAGGACAATGTCTGTCGGGACAGCTAGTTTTACTATAAACACTTTTATTACATAATTTTAAAAACTCTAACACTGCTATTATTGAACTTTACTACTATATTTCTAAGCTATTTAATTTAATTAAAACTATTTATATTTAAGTTTATACTGACGTTTCGGTTGCTTTACAGCAGCCATGTTCACGGAGACACTAATTTTTACATTTAATAGCCCAAATATTGAGAAAGGTTTTAGGCTATATCGCCGAGTTCATTTTTAACCGTCTTCAAAACAGGAGGTTGTCAATTCGATACGTGTATATATGTAATATTTTATACCTATTTATGTATGTAATATTACTGGCATTCCGTCATTTTCATATATAATGATATATTAGGGCTTTCGAACAAAGATATATACATTTTATAGGTGAATTTATGTACGCCCGGCTGTCCTTAGTTCATAAGCGCTACATCAGACTTCTTGTCGCCCGTGATCCAATAATTAACGCTACCGAACTGAGATTAGAGCTGCAAGCTGCTACTGTCTGGACTGGATATTAGCACTCAGACCATTCGTAATTGTTTACACCACTTAAGATTACGATCAAGCAGATCCTGGCGAGCACCTTTGAATAAACGGGAACGACAGCGACGCAGATTGCAGTGGGCCAGGCAGCGTCAAAACGATGAAGATGAAGAAGATGTCTGCTATAATTGAAAACGAACGCAACACGGATTAGTACGCACTATGATAACCGACGTGTCCGAGTTTGGAGACGGCCTGTGAATCCCGAAAGGCAAAGAACTGCCACTGAAAACGTTCAGCAAGGCGGCAAATCGGTATCTTTTTGGGGCGCAATAATGATTGGAGCTTGAACGCCTTTGATCCCGTACCAAGGCTCTATGACAGCTAATTTGTACACACGGCTACACATCAAGTTAGACACCCTATATACGCATAACTACGCTACATACATAATAGAGAATGAAGTCCGAACAGTCTAGGTTGATGTGTCGCTATGTGTACAAGGCAGCTGTTTTTGATGACATCATCAGACTATTCAGGATAAATTATGGTAACCAATTCGTGTTGGTCGACGATAGTGCGCTGACACATCGAGCTCAACGAGTGAGCGCTGCTCTCCGGGAGTACGAAATCACGCAGTTAGACTGGTCTGTCGGCTCTCCGGACTTAAACCCAATCGAGCACGCATGGGACGCTCTCAACTGAGTTTTTGGAGTCGTCAGCCACCTCCAATAAACTCTGTCAGAGATCAAGGAAGTCACCATTCAAGAATGGTACAGGTTACCTACCACAACATAGAACTATTGAACAACTTGATCTACAACACGCCCAGGAGGATTTCCGCATGCGTTCAAGCCAGGGGAGGAGTCATTTTGTATTAAATTTGTAAATGAAAGCATATACAAATGAATAAAAATTTTATTTTAATCGAATCTTCGCATTATTTACAAATTTCACAGAAATTGAAAAACCGTTTTTTCAAAGAAAAACAAAGTATATAGAGATTTTCATAATAAAAGTGTGTATTTTTAAATAATAAAGCAATAAATAATGCATTCATTAATAATAATAATAATGCCCTCCAGACCGAATTTCGGCCACGGCGGCCAGTCTTAACAGAGACTGGCCATCTGCGCAGGAGATATTATAGTGCACAAGTGTGTGCGCAAACACAAGTGCACTCTCTGTTCCCTAACTCTCATGATCCGATGGGACGGCAATCCGACACGACCGGAGAGAGATCAGGCGCAGGACCAACGGCTTTACGTGCTTTCCGAGGCACGGGGGTGTCTAACACCGCCAACTTCCTAACTCCGGGCTGCTATTGAGATTTCTTTACAGAAAAACCCAATAGCTTTTTGTTGGCCCGACCCGGGATTCGAACCCGAGACCTCATGCACAGCAGTCGCATTCACTACCGCTGCGCCACGGAGGCAGATTATAGATAATATATATATTATATTTAGACACGAAATCTCAACTTTTCCAAGTGAACGCGGCATTTTTTTATGCGTGTATGTTTGTCCACGCATTTCTGCGATACTATCGATTGAATCGTAACCGTTCTGTTTTGTTAGCTTATATTTACTCCAACTTAGGGAACAGTGCAAGTTTTATCAAAATTGGTTCAGTAGTTTTCAAGATATGGACAAAGTCGTGCAACTGCCTAGCTTATTAATACAAGCTACGGGTGCGGTTAGAAAAAGAATTGAAAATCTTCGCCGCATTCTGAAAAATCTTACTTAAACTAAAAATTATAAACTAAAAATAGAATTTAAAAAATTAAATCGCCTTCAAAAAGTAAACTTTTTGAAGTAGACTGAATGTATTAAAATTCCATTATTGCTGTTAAAAAAAAATTGCACGCGGTTGAATACGCGCTGGACAGCTAGGTAATTATATTAATCATTATTGGTTAATTATATTTATTAGTATGGGGTTTTAGTAAATGCCTATCAAGAGTGGATTTTCATCGGAAAATATAGCAATTTATTTATAATTCAGAGCAGAGGGCCTGAATACTAACTATAACTGCAATAAATTGATAATTATAACAAAATAACATAAAACTTAAATTAACCAAACCTTCAAAAATCAATCCGGTCCGGATATACAGTTTAATCGTCATAACTTTGTTAGTCCATGACTTCAGGATGATTTTTTTATTTGTGTAGATCAAGTTTATACCTATTTTTATAAATAAAAATTAAGTGTCGATATTGAGGATTATTCGAGTTATTAAATAAAATCGTAAATATTTAAAAACTGGACAAGTGTGAGTCGGACTCGCCCAGGGTTCCGTACAAATTCGTAGGTACAGTCATTGTCAAATAGTTAGTGACACTCAGGGTATTTAAATAAATAGACGCAACCAAAAAGTCAATAAATCGGTACAAACAAAGTTTCCTTGTTGTTGTCAACAATATAGTCGCTCAAAAGGTCGAGACGTTTAAAATGTCATATAGATAGGTTCAGTCAAACCACCATAAATATGGTTACAGTCATCCCGCCAATGGTATCCAGGCATTCTAAGTGTTCAAAAATATGGAACACATAAGAATAATAACCTTTACTGCTATATGTTTTAAATATTATTTTTCACATCAATTAATATTAAAACATTTATAGACAAAATGAAAGAATAGAGACTACTGCTGTCCTTTTCATTTTAAGCATGATGTCATAGACATGTCTTTTGTTTTGTAAAGAATTTCGTGCATAGCCGTTTACAATACTTATATTGTAAGCAATAAACTGTTGACTGAACATAGATGTAAACCTCATTGATAATGAGTATGAGTATATATCTCATAGAGGCAGAGTGCTTGTCTATGATTCAATATCATGTTTATGTCACAAATTTATATAAATACGAAATTATTTCGTATTTAATTTTACTTGTGTACATAATTAAAATGAATACATTCCGTTTTAACGACAAAATGAACACTTTCAATCAAGTCACTTTCGAACGTACAGAACACTAAAAAATTCTCATCAGGTGTAAAAATAAACAAACATTTTTTAGCTCTAATTATCTTAATTTTTTTAACTAAAATCGTGTATAGCCACCGTCTGCTATAATGACGTCAGACGTCTTCGCATGGATTGTACCGAATTGTAGCAAAAATTGTCTCCTCTCACGGACTCCCAAACTTCTTCGACGTGAGTTCTTTTTGCGGTGGTTCGTGCTCGAGTACTAACCCATACCTGACCCATTTTGTCCCACAAATTTTCGAACGGGTTTAGGTCGGGACTATGAGGCGGTATCGAAATTAACTCCAGGTCCCGGTTATCTTCTAAGTAATTTTGAACAACTCTGGAGTTGTGCACGGAACTGTTATTTTGGACAAACCTAATCCTTTGATAGGGAAAAAAATCCTAGCTGTTGGAAGCAAAATATTTTCGGAGATGTCTTTGTATCGGGGGCCATTAATTCTAGCTCTCCTGGTCAGCTTTGGGTCCTCCATCTGCAAAACCCTAAGGTGATACGACCACTGCGATTGTTCGAGAGGACATTACTTTTATTATACCTTGTGTTCGATGTTCGATATAGAGATAAGCGTCCCTGGGCAGACGAACAAAATCTTTTTCATATACAAAGATCACATTATTAAAATTTTAATTTAAATAATTTCGTGCGAATTGTAAACGCTGCAATTTAAGCCTCTGGATATTCCCAGTTCATCATCAAAATGGTAGGACCCGAACCGATTGTCCCGATACCCTTCTGCCAACTCAAAACATGGTTATGCGATAGAACCACGAAACTACACGAAAAACAGTGGACAGAAACAAAAGAATGTAGACAGACGAAGGAAGCCCTTCCATCCTTAGACAAACATCTGTCACGCAGACTGCTACGTTCCACAAGGAAAAACCTACGCCACCTAGTGGGCCACTGCTCACTTAACAAACACCTGTTCAACATCGGCATCACTGACAGTCCTTTATGTAGAGGCTGCATGGAAACCGAGGAGACATCGGCTCACGTGCTCTTACATTGTAAAAGCGTGAGCAACCAACGGGCGAAACTCCTAAACAGTCCAGAAACGATGAAAGAGGTACTGCGCAACATCGGTCCCCTATTATCATTCTGAACGGAGCTGAGGTGGTATGAGTAACCGAACAATACTTCGCGTCGGCTACTTACGCACAATGGCCCAATTGTAGGGCTAAGTGCGGATAACACACGTACAACTAACTAACTATTCCCAGTTCATTTAAAATATCTGTTACCTCCCTCAAATATATAATTCGATGTTTTGTGGTGCCACTAATGCGATATGTAGCCATATTTAAGCATGAAACACTATTATTGCTTCTTATTTTATTATTATTATTATTATTTTTAGCTTGCACTTTTGCACTTTTTTTTATTGCACTTGACATTGATATGACTGATAGATAATAGAATCACATGCAAACAACACTAGATTGCCTAAAGAGGTTTCATCTTTGGAAAACCGTTTATTTCTATAACATGCTAGTTTATATGTTCCATATTTTTTAACACTTAAAATGCTTGGATATCATTGGCGGGATGACTATAACCATATTTATGGTGGTTTGACTGAACCTATCTATATGACATTTTAAACATCTCGACCTTTTGAGCGAATATATTGTTGACAACAATAAGGAAACTTTGTTTGTACCGATTTTATTGACTTTTTGGTTACGTCTCTTTATTTGAATACCCTGAGTGTCATTAACTATATGACGCTGACTGGACATATTATAAAAAAAAATTGTCCTTGCATAAGGACTCTGTTTTTTATGATTTCAAAGTCAAAGTCAAAGTCAATAATCATTTATTCATTTAGGTCACAAAGTAACGCTCATAAACGTCAAAATATATAGGTTAGTGAGTTTACTAAGTTACTGAAGCTACATTTAGGTTAGTTGCTAGGTGCAGGCAAAGGGTTGAGCCTATGAGAAGAAACCTGCAAGAAACTCACGGCCACTCTTTTAAATCGCCAATTAAATATAATTTCAGAATTTTACAACTCAGATTAACAAGGTGTTGCAGCCATTATGCCATATACTACTGACTATAAAAAACTAATATTAAAAAGATAATAACAATAATAACTTAATAATATTATAGAGATGAAATAATTTGGGCTAAGGTATGTTTTAATATAAATCTAAAACAGACAGTAGCATGGCATGATGGCCCATACACATTTTTTTTATTTATTTACAATTGTATAATTTTCAGTTTTTGCCCTATACTTGTAGTATAAGACGTTATTACTTGCCAAATTTCATAGTTCTAGGTCAGCGGAATTACATGCCGGAACCCTATAAATTTTGATTCCCTTGAGAGTTTCGAAATATACCTTTTTTGCGGCATAAACAGCCGTATCTTTTTTTTACGTTAACTTAGAAGTTTGATTTTTCACAGCTTTAAGAGACTGTAGACCTGAGTAAATCGTTTTAATTTCGATAGCACCAAGTGTTCCCGAGATAAAGGGTCTTGACAGACAGACAGACGGACAACAAAGTGATCCTATAAGCGATCCGTTATTTCCTTTTGAGGCATGGAATCCTAAAAATTACAAAATCGTTTCTAATAGACCTAAAAAAAATATTGTAACTGAATTACTAGTGTACTGAGTGCGTCTTTACTGTCTCCATCGATGAAATAAATCCACTGGCTGTTAATATTTACTAGTAATTTTTAATAAATGTTTTCCAGAATATACATACATACATAGATTCACGCCTGTTTCCCAGAGGGATAGGCAGAATATTCCAGAATATTCGGTTGAAAATTACGAATTTTCAAAAGCACCTATTTCCTGATTTAGACGCACTTTAAAATTGAGAATTCTACTCTCGCTTTTCTTTTGATCTAATCTTTACGAAACTGTAATAAAAAGACGATGTCACTTTTTTGGGTTTCTAAAACACAGTGCATCGCGTGCAAAGCCAAGGGAACTAAAAGTCTGATGCTTTAAGCATATTGCTTCAAGCAAAACCTTTATCAACGCAACAACTAAAATGCACTGTTAATTCTTTCTTCTTATTATCTAAGGTGACTGGCTTGGCAGCCTAATTTTCAAAGAATTTTAAATATCTGTTTCAAAGCTTTGTAGTTGCCGTGGCGACTTTTTTATGCATTTATTATGTTCAGTGCTTATAACATTATTCATGTTAATGAATAGTGTTCTACAGGGTCAAATAGTTAGTGATGGCACTTACATTCACTTACCATTCAAAATTGTGCGCGAGGACGCCCTACTCTGCCTTTTGTTGCCCTCATTATTCTCATTGTCATTGCCTTTACTATTTGTGCTGTTCACTTCTGAATCTTGCTGGTCAGATATTTTCTGTCGTTTGGCAGGACTTTGTGGAGCCGACGATTGTGATGACTTCCTCGGTCTGCCTGCCCTCCTAAGTTAAAATAGAATACTTATTACAATATTCTTACTAATGTTATAAATGCGAATGTGAGTTTGTTTGTTGGTTACGCTTTTACGCCTTAACTACTCGACCGATCATCATGAAATTTCGCATACACGTTGTCAGGGCTGCAGATCCAGAAAAAGTATGGTTCCCAAGAGATAGAAAACTGACATATTATATCTATACTACATTTGGTTAGGTACTTAACTAAGGTAATCTTAATGTGACTTTTTACACAAACTGATATTAAATAAATAAACTACTGCTTAAACTAACGGTTCAATTGATTTAGTAATCGTTATTGTTGTATTTACATTGATCTTTAGCAGCACTTTATTTTTAAACTGAGTTTTTAAATAAAAAGACACATCACCGATTACCTTTACCTTTTTAAGATTAGTTTACATTTAGCTAAGTACCTAACCAAATGGAGTATATTATTTTATAAAATAAATATTATATTTATATAGTGCATCAATGGAGCAGAGTAAATGCGATTGCCGTACATGAGATCTTGAGTTCGATTCCCAGGTTGAAGAGGATATTATTGGGTTTTAATGTTCAGAAATTCTAAGTAGAGCGAATTGTGGAATTGTGTGTGATGGAATGCAGACTGCAGTAGGCTCCCATCTTATTACGCGGTACTTAAAGCGACATATGTTTGATATACATTTTGCTTAGCTTGCAGCACGTATTTATTTTAACTTTATACCTCTTTTTGTGTGTGATTTTCTAAATTCGTAATATCACGAACATTATACAACAATGCTGTATATATGTATTATTTACCTTTTAGTAATATTGCTGTCTTGTCCATTTGATGATGGCTGGTTTTGTTCTTCATTGTCTCGCTCCTCAATCTCTTTGAAGATTTCGCTCTCAATTTTATTTACTTTCTCGTGGACTTCTGAAAAGTATAATTCAAATAGTAATTTTCAAAATACATAAATACTCTAGTTGTAAAATGAAATGATGGCGTAGTGGTTTAAGTGGCCTTGCTACTACCATTGCGCTGAGTGTTCTGAAATCGATCCCCATGCGAGATAAATAATTGTGTGATCCACAAATGGTAGTTGCAAATCTGGGGCAAACACTCAAACACAAAACTCTGTTTCAGTGTTTGTAAAGTTCCCGACGACACAGGCATTATTTCTAGCGCTGTTTATTAACTGCTCGGATGGCGTAGTGGCAGTGGCGTAGCATAGTGGGGGCGGCCCGCCCCGGGCGTGACTTTTAGGGGCCGGCAAAATATCACAATGAATAATAATAATATCTTGTAAACATTTGAACCATTTCATGACAAAGGAGAGAAATGGGCAGAAGTACAATTCTCTATTGAGTATTGTATATCTGCCCATTTCTCTCGTCGATGTAAGTGTTCTTGTCGAAAAGTTCTTTAGAATTACTGTATATTATAGTCTTTGAAATAGAAATACATAAATAAGAGGTCGGCAAAATTTTTCTTCCACATCGGGCGGCTAAAACCCACGCTACGCCACTACGTAGTGGTTCAAGATGTAGCCTCGCGACTGGCACAACACCGAGTGTTGTGGGCTCGAATCCCCCAGGGGACAAAAATATGTGTGATCCAGAAATGGTTGTTCCGAATTTGGAAGTTCTTTGTGTCCGTTATCTGTATGTTTCTAAAGTCCCCCACGACACAGAATTTTTTCCTAGTGCTGTTTATTATTATATGGCAATACTATACCTGGATCAACGCCAGGTTCCTGAACAGCGGTGATGACTATAGGTGTTGAGATGCCACTCGAGCTCGGTGGTTCCACAATGGCCTTCGGCTTGTATTCACTGACCGGCTGCGGCTCTTTGTGGAATATGTGCACCACGTGCTCCAGGACATTGTTGATCTGAGGCCAGTTACCTTCTAGGTGGATCTCCTGAAATTGGTAAAACCAAAATAAATTGTTGAAACTTGCTTGTATACGATGTAAGAAGCTGGGGTGAGCTATCTGCGCTAGCTTCTCATGAGGCTCGCGTTGATAGTTTACACGAGGCATACAATCCACGCAAATTGTTAAAGCTTGCTTGTACACAGTGAAAGTAGCTGGCGTGAGTTGCCTGCGCAACCTATTCGCGAGGCTTACGTCAATAGTTTACACTATGCATACATACAATGTAAGTTTTTAAAGCTTGCTTGTACACGATGCAAGTATGTATTCCTTACGTATACGAATAAAAAGAACCGAAATGAGTTTCCCTTGCTCATAATTAAAATAATTAACTGTAAGAGTAAAAAGCTGCTCATTCATCCAAATTATTATAACTTACCTGATCATTTTTAGTGGTGAATTTAATTTTGATGCTCTCTGGGGCTGTTGCTTTCGCCACTTCTTTCCTTTCGTCAGGAACTGGTATACATATTTCTGTGCCCAGAAACACAATATACTATTAAAGTCATTTCGCAAAGATAAATAGCAAATGAAAATATTAAAAACTAGCGACTCGCGCTGGCTTCGCACAGCTAGTACAAAACCTGAACAAATTATAGGTACACCTAGACCTTCCTCACGAATCACTCTCAGTCCAGTCGCCGATGCCGTCGTGAGCAGTCGTGTTTTTCTAACGCTCTTACATTTAAATGACAAAACGTTGTTTAAAGTCCAAACATTTAGATTCAGTTCAGTTCGTCATAGACATTACAAATTATAGTGTTCAATTATTATTAGTATCAATTAATCGTAAATCAATACAACAGTGACAAAAGCATAATAATTTTATTTTGCAATATAGTTCAAAGTGTTTATTGTGATCGCCATTAAAGTGTCCTCCAAATTCCAAGAATTAGGGTTAGCCACGCCTATATTCCACAAGCGAACACTAAATTTACGCGTGCATTTAAGTGACTGATTGGCGCGGTCGGTGCAACGTTCGGACTCCCAAGTTAATGTACCGAGTTTGAATCCCATTGTGGGATATAGATATTGGATTGTTTTTTTGGATATTACAAAGTGTACGCTGCTATTTAATACCTTAGTGCTCAATACGCTCAAGTACAAAATATTTCTCAACAATAATTCTTAATTTAAATAAACATGAATACTCTGAATAATAATATCACCCAACGCACCAAACTGACTAAAACATTGTCATATGAATCACTCTATAGCAATGATTCGCAGGATTCCATAGACTGGGATATGAATAAAACCGTCGCAAGTAGGTATGGGGGAGTTATCCAACTCAGTTACAACCGAAGAGTTGTTAAAATTACAAAATGAATTGGCTATAAAAAAGGCAACGTTAGAGAGTGCACACGCAGAAATTGATAAGCTTTCGTTAGAAAATTCCAAATTGCGAAATGACTTAGAAAACCTATCAGCCTCGAGAGATACTTTTAGGAAGATGTACACAGAATGCTGTACTACGCCAAAGTTTACAAATAAACGCAATAAACTTAAGAATAGTTAAAATAGAGATAGTAGAAGGTTACCAACGTTCCAGCCTACGTCAACTACGAGCATCACTACCGGTTCTGATAATATTGAAAACCTAACCACTCTACGTTAGTAGAGTGGTAAGACATGGTGCGGTTTTATGCCATTACTGGAGACAATTTGGCGGAGGCTAGGCGCCTCTACGCTCGGCCAGATCACTTGAATTTGTTGTGCCGACGCGGCATCAGGAATCCACGTATTATGCATCCTACACCTGCAAGCATACTGTCAGCCACACAGCGCCTGTTGATGTATGGGCAGTGCCGAGTGCCCGCACATGCTCAGGCTCAAGGACGACCTCACCAACACTCTCCTCAATTGGAAGAGGATATATAATTTTTTTTTTATGAAGATCCACGGCGCCGTACTATAGAAGCAGGGAGACGATTTGGTGTTAGTCACTACTTCGTGTGGAGACAATTGCATCAGATCGGAATGCATCCCTTCCACTTTAGATGTACACAAGCTCTTCATGATAGTGACCCACAATTACGTATTTGTTTATGTCAGTGGATATTAG
Organism: Catocala fraxini; assembly: GCA_930367265.1. Lineage (NCBI taxonomy): Eukaryota > Metazoa > Arthropoda > Insecta > Lepidoptera > Erebidae > Catocala > Catocala fraxini. The sequence continues at coordinate 16,065,804 of OV884041.1, forward strand.
AGCACCAAATATAAACATTTTATGGATAGACGAGTCAACATTTACGAGAGTGGGACCTTTTAATATCCACAATGAACATTATTGGAATTTTAATAATCCCCATGTGATTGTAGAACATTCATATCAAGTGAGGTTCGCCATCATTGAACCGATTTTTATTGACGGACATTTGAACGGTCGCAACTATTTAGAATTAATAAGGGAAACGGTACCGCTACTGTTGATGGATGTGCCATTAGCATACACCCGTGATATGTTCTTCCAGCATGACGGATGCCCTACACATTACGAACGCAACGTACGTACTTATCTAAACGTAGAATTCGGTAAAAAGTGGATTGGGCGAGGGGGACCAGTAGCGTGAGCGCCACCAAGAAATCTGGATTTAACACCATTAGACTTCTTTTTGTGGTCTGAAATCAAGAGAATTGTGTATCGGAAGGAAATTTGTAGTGCGGAATATTTAAAAAGAAAAATTGTGCGTGCTTTTAACTAAGTCAAAAGGGACACAAATACATTACATTTGTTGAAAGAAAACTTGTTCAAACGCGCAAGATTGTGTATTAAAGTAAAATGTCAACACTTTGAGCAATTGCTTCAGTACACGTAGTTTTAAGCATTAAAATAAGACATTCATAGGGTAAGTGACTTGATTCATCTAATCGTTGTAAATAAAAAAGCTGACTCCAATTTTTAAAATACGTCTGAGTGATAACTAACTGTACCTACTAAGTTTCTTTTGTTATTACCTATTATTTCATTAATTGATTACTACTTATTTTATTATGTCGCATTACCAATAATTGTGTAATTCAGCAGGTCCTAAGCCCGGTAAAGTATAAGGAGAAATTGGAATCGTTTTGATAAGCTAGTTTGGTAGAGTAGGTAATAAGGTGCATCGACCTTAGGCATCGAACGCGCGATCGCCGTATCGTTTACTCCGCTCTAGGTATTTTATACGAAAACATCTCGCGTCGTAGCTCAGTAAAATATAGATTTTGTAGATTTTGATGAAAAGACCGGATTTTTAATATGAATAATTGCATTGGAAAGCTTCTATACCATGGACTGAGTACATACTTTACGGGAAAACAGTGAATTAGATTCCACCGTGTATAACAAAATACCTAATGAAATAAAAAACTTAGATTTAACTAAGTTTAAAAAGTTTATATTCAAGTTGCTGGTATATAAAAGTTATTATTATTTGTATGAATATTTAAATGACACAATTTTAATAACATGATAATAATAAGATACCTACATGATGTAATAAGAATTATAATAATTTTAATTTTGTAAATGGTCTAATATATATATTTCATTTATGTAATGATTTAATTGTATTTGCGTTGTATTTTTGAATTTGTTTCTTGACATTGCAGATATTATTTTTCTCTTTTGTGTTACCCATTTAAATTGGTATGTCTCAATGACAGAACATAGTGAACAACATAATTTGTAACATCTTTGTATTACCTATGTACAAATATTTTCTCATCTATTTTCACCAATAGACAGAATCAGAATCAGAAATCGTTTCTGATTCTGATTCTGTCTATTGGTTAAAACCGCATGAAAATCCGTTGAGTGGTTTTTGAGTTTATCGCGAATAGACAGACAAACGCGGCGGGGACTTTGTTTTATAATATGTAGTAATAGTAATTCTTACCAGCGTTACTTGAAGTCGCCTGTGGCGGGTTCTGATAGCTGATAGAGTCTCTAAAATAAAAAATAATATTATCAATAACAATACATGGCTATCTAAGGGACAACTCTTTACTGAGCATTGGAAGACTTTGGCATAGTGGTGGAGATAATTGCATTTGAATAATATTCGAATACTGTAGTACAAAACGCGATGTTTAACTTTGTAGTTAACGAGACAGCGGACGTATCTATATTGTTGTAAACACATTTGAATAATTATTATGCATTGATGCATATCGCTTTTTAAAAAAGTTAACGACTGAGTGTTATTCATATAATTATTTTGAATATACTACCAAGTTCGCAAACAAGCATGCAGCACGCTTGATGAAAAATGTTTAGCATAGCTTCAAGCCGTTTGCAACAGGACACCGGCGGATAGACTCAATAGGTTTTCAATTATGTCTAGTATGCCAACAATTGACACTAAGGCAAAAGGCATCTGCAGGTTTTCTTCGTAACAACTTAACACAGTAAGTTGGGTAATAAAAATGAAAATATAAATTTACACATAATATATGAATGTGAATAAAACAAACCTTAGTGGATTTGGCTGTAGGTCGCTAGATGTAGATTGGCCCGCATGCGGCTCTTTAGCTTGTTCTAATAACCTGTTAACATATTTACACAATTGTAAATGTAAAAATACAATAATAATATATTGAAAAGTAAATTGTACTTCATCATCATCATCATCATTTCAGCCTATTGCAGTCCACTGCTGGACATAAGCCTCCCCCAGGGTGCGCCACAAGGCCCGATCTCCCGTAATTGTACTTATTGCGAGGATATTACTATGAATATATTTGTGAATCGCCGCTTGTAGCGCAGCACATACACTAATGCTAGGATAGAGAACGACTTACTTTTTCAATTCATCTGCCTTCTTTTTCTCCTTAACGTATTTTATTTTCCAGAAGTTCTTTTCTTCCTCAGAATCAGCTAAAATACGGTAAAGAAACAAAATTAATACTTTGTTCATAAACATTTTCTGTGCCTTATAGGTTTAAGAATGCAATAGCTCATTTTGTATATAATAAATATGATCAATAGCAAAGTGGCAGCCATAATGAATATCACTTACATTCAGGCATATAATGAAGATAGTTCTTGACTAGTCTGCCATCTTTTACCAATGGATATATCTTTTTGCCATACATGACAAACAGACCTCCTTCCTCTTCTAATGAGAATATCCTGCCAGATTGTGGTTTCCTGAAAATACAAACAGGTGTCAAACACTGTTTATTTTATAACCTGATTTGAATTGGGCTCAATATTCTAAAATATAGTTGAAAACAAGATAGATCCAATAATTTTACTAATTTGATATCACTAATAAAGCAAAGATTCAAAACAATATTTTTGTTTCGCAAGGGATTGTGGATTCCACGCTTGCTTTGCACATTTGCATCTACGAAGTGGTAATTTAAATCCATCTATGGAGTTAACTAAGAAGTAGTTGAATGAAGCTGAACTTTACATCGTGATGTAAAATAAAGGTACTTTACCAGTAGGGTGCTTTATGATTAAGAGATGAATCTGATGTGCGTCAAGAAAATCTCACTTTTGCGTTCAAATTTAGAGCATTCAGGATGAAATATCTACTTATCTCGTAATAATTATATCTAGAGATTATTACTCACAAATACTTTTTTGTTTGCCTGTTCTTCCTGCCACGCGGTGGTAAAACATACATGTCACTGTCCGACTCCGATGTCCACTCACTTGAGTTAGATCCACCGTTGTTGCTGCAAGAATATAACAATAAAGTATACTCCTAATACCCGAAAGTGGAAGGGATAGCAGGTAATACCTATCTAGCTATAACTTTCTAAAATCGCACATTTATAATTTGTAATATTTTAGGTCCCATGAAATAGAGGTCTAGTGACGTCTATTAGGCGCATAGTCGATTACTTAGAGCTATAGAGAATTTCGTGACAGAATAACTTAACATTTTACCTATACTAGGATGTCACGATTCACCACAACCATCAGAAATGATAAGGAAAAAAGGCAGTCAAAAATATTACTATATAATGATATATGAAAATGTCCTGTATATTTTCATATATCATTATAATTATAGTCGTTATTTTTGTTGTATATTTTCATTTACGATAGTGATAGATATGCACCACAATATACATAAGTATGGACACTGAGTATTTGAGACATGCATAGTGCGAAACGCGTTGTGCAAAACTATATTCGAATCAAAAGGTTATAATTCAATAGCTTATAATAATTTCCAACTGTTAGGCTCGGGCGTCTTCTCGATATGAGAAGTATTGACGACTCGATGGCGTAGTGGTTAGTGTAACCGACTGCCACGCATAAGGTCGCGGGTTCGATTCCCGCACAAGTCAAACATTTGTGTGCGTGAACTTGGATGTTCGTTTGTTTGTCTTGGTCTGGATGTTTCTATATATAATATGTATGTATTTACAAAAAAAAAAGTATATATGTATGTTTATCCATTGTCTAGTACCCATAGTACAAGCTCTGCTTAGAGCGAGCAAGCGCTGCTAGATGGTGTAGTGTGTATGTGGTAGAATATTATTATTATTATTATTATTAGGCCTTTCCCTCTACGCGGGCCTAGCAGATTGATAGACTTCACATATCTTTAGAGAACATTTTGTAGAAGTCTCAGACATGCAGCTTAGCTTCCTCAAGAAGTGTAATTTTTATTATGTTTTACTTCACCGTCCGCATATTATAATAAACTATTTGATATGCACGTAACTAAACAACGAAAAGTTATAGGTGTTCATGGGAGCGAACTTAAGACAACTGTGATGCAGTCTAGCGGTCTACCTAGTAATAGACAGCTGGAGTGCATTTCGCTGGCTTTTGCTGTTTAGTATAAGCTACCCCTACACTATTACTAAAATAAAATAAATATATATCTAGATTTAAGGTTCATTATATTATACTTGTCGAACTGGCATGTCGAGTTTTCATGGCTCTAAAGGCACCTTAACACATTTGATAATTAGCATGATTTTTTATACGTATTCTAAAAGCCGGTCAAGCAGTGACGACTTTGAACTTATCCAAATGCCTGGAAGTCATACAAACGTATTAAGACTGCGCCGAGCGAAATGTGCCAAAACAGGCGGTCACAGTTAAGTGAATAAAATCAACACTTTTTGTTTAATACAAATATAAAATATACATTTACCATAACAATGAATGTGTTTACAATTACTCCGTATAAAAAATTTAAAATAATTAATATTTTCGCCTACAAAATTACGTAAATTTGCACGAACTGCAAAAACGTAAGCTCGTGTTACGTGATTTTTAGATTATAACAGTAGAAATCTATCCTATTTTACAGCATAAAAGAAACATAAATAGTTATATTACAATTTGGCCGTCCCAAATATTTAAGTTATTGGTTGACTATTTATCAAAAAAGCACTTTAAATCCTCCATACAATTTTACTATGGCGGCCGCGCGCCGATTTGAATATGCGCCACACGAGCTCTGTCATTATCTGTCTTACGCTCGGCGCAGTCTTAAGGAGCTTCGACAACTAAGTTGGTAGACGCCCAAGCTGTATGATAACAGGAAGTCACTAGCTTTCAGTACATGGCAATTAAACTGCTTTATACAGATTTTATCGTGATGATTATTAACACTAGTATTACATAATTTTGAAAATATTACACTACTACTGAATCTGTAATAATATTTTATTTATTTAGAATTATTAAAACTATTTAGATCGTATAAAGCAGGATAATTTCAATGTATAAAATTCGCATAAACGTAAGACAATATTATTTCCAGTACATGGATTTCAAGGGATCTGAACTACCCAAATTCGAGTATTTGGATAATGTGGAGACCCTCTTGTTCAATTAATATAAGATATGACATATATATATCTATGTCAAATATGCATAAATTACGTTATAGACACAATGTATTAATTAATAATAATATAATAATAATAATATTCTATCACATACACACAACACCATCTAGCCCAAACTAAGCAGAGCTTGTACTATGGGTACTAGACAATGGATAAACATACATATATACTTTTTTTTTTTGTAAATACATACATATTATACATAGAAACACCCAGACCAAGACAAACATCCATGTTCACGCACACATTTAATAATAATATTTAATAATAATGTTTATTTGCAAAAGGTTTTACAATATTTACACTTTATGTACACTGTATCCTTAAATAATAGAGAGAGTTACATGAACTACAAAATGTTTTGTTCAACTCTGGTACCCATGGTAAGATTTAACTTGTCTTATGGGTACCAGTGCCCTTCCACAAATTGCGTGAATTTGTACGAGATCAAGGACAGCTCACAAAATTTTACAGCTAAAGGATTGTTTGAAGTTCGGTCATTTATATTTACTAGCGGTCGTCAAGTGATCGAAAGTGGTCGATCATAATAGATTTAAATTTTAAGTTTGATCGTTATTAAGGTTTTATTGCCTATAACTATACCCTTATAATTATATCTTATGTGATTATAATTATATTATAATCACATTTCACGGTACTTAAGATATGTAATCATAGTTACGAAGAATTCTAAGACATCAGCCGAACAACGCCGAAATACTACGAACTGGATTCGACTGCGTGTGTCAAATGCATGGTTGTGTGCGTGTAGTGTTTTTTTCATTAATATAATGTATTTTTAATGCATATTTTATAAAAATATTGGGATTCACCCCTCCTTCTCCATATAAACTTTAACTGTGCCAAATTTCATACTCCCCCATCCACTAAATTTTCGTAAAAGTGGGTACAAAGTTTTTGCTATATAGATATAAAATGAGGTTCACAGAAATTTTTCCTCATAGACCACTTTCAAAATTTAGCAGGTTCCGGTGGGCCCCCTGCTGCTACATTTTATTTATTTAATATTAGGAAGGCTTACAGACTAATATAATCCTAAAAAATATACATTTAATGGCTACACATGTTACTAATAACAAGCTTCCACATAAGAATATTTAAAAAAAGGAAAAAATAAAAATTAAAAATAATGTAAGAAAAGAATACAAAAGAAAAGAAAAATAACAATAACAAATAGCAAACACAGTTTAATTACATTACAGTTTCACAGTTTGTGTTCCGCTACCCACGATCAAAGAAAGAATTGGCCAAGAGCCTACCTACTGTTCTGGCACTTGTACAAAATAGATCTATGTCCAATTCGATAGGCAATTGATTAAACGCCTTCATCCCTCGTTGAACGAATGCATTACGCCTATAGTTTGTCGTTGCCAAGGGTTCATTAAGTATAGGACGCCGCCTAAAACCAATTAAATTGGTACGTAATTCTAGTTTAGCTACAAGCTCGGGGCAGTCAATTGAGCTATTTGCGATGTTAATTAAATAACATATGTCGCTGATGTACCGTCTATATTCCAGAGGTAGAAAGTGATATCTTTTACAACGGTGATTGTAGTCATGTGAGTATTGTTACGCTTTGTAATGTAAGTAATGCATGAATTTCTTTTGAACGCCCTCAATACGGGACTTATATATACTATATTGTGGGCTCCAAACCTGAGATGCATATTCGAAGTGACTACGCACAAAAGAACAATATAATATTTTTATAGTTTTCATAGAACGAAAATCCTGAGAGGTTCTCATAATAAATCCTAGAGCTGTTGATGCCTTGTTTACAATATTACCTATACGCTGCTCAAAAATAAGTTTACTGTCGAATATAACACCGATATCTCTAATACTTTCAACTTTTGTAACTTGCTGGTTGTTCAATGTGTAAACTGAACCAATAATTGATTTCCGACATGTGAAGGATACGTGGTAACATATAGAAATATTGAGTTGAAGTTTATTGATAATGCAATATGTTTGAAATCGATTAAGGTCTGCTTGTAAGTCATGAGTTTCAGATATAGTTCGTATTGTTTTATGTATTTTCATATCGTCAGCATATATATTATATACGAGTATTGGAAACAAGTACTGATGTCAGCAATAAACAAAACAAATAAAACTGGCCCTAGAATGGGTCCTTGAGGTAATCCTGAGGAGATAAATGTCCATCCAGAAATGACCATGAAGTACAACCGCTTGAGTCCGATTGTCTATATACGAACAGAACCATCTATACAAATCACTATGTATTCCAACTGATAGTAACTTATGTAGTAGCACGCAGTGATCGATACGGTCGAAACATTTTTGATAGTCGGTATAAATGACGTCAACTTGACCACCATTTTCCATACCTTCTGATATAAAGTCATGAGATAAAATTAGATTAGATGTCGTGGAACGCCTTCTTAAGAATCCGTGTTGTTCGTTACCAAAGTAACATTCAACAGCCCCGTAAACATACCGATGTTTTTTTAAGTTCTTGTACGAATAGTATATACCGATATCCTATTCATTCAAGAATTTTAGAGAATAAACATATCTTTTAGAGAGGACGATAGTACTTTACATGTGATTTATTACCCTATTTTTTAACTGGTGCAGGTGCTTTCCGGGCACGGATGCTTCGGAAAGTATTTGCACCAGATCGCGAGACGGGAGGCGACCCCAGCCTGCCATGAGTGTGGGGCGCCGGAAGACACGGCGTTCCACACGCTGGAGGCGTGTGCTGCGTGGGGGCCGCAGCGGCACTCGCTTTCGGCCATAATAGGGATCTCTCCCTGCCGAGTGTGATCAACGCCATGCTCGGCGGCGAGAGGTCGTGGCAGGCAGTAGTCTCCTTCTGCGAAGCTGTCATGGCGCAGAAGGAGACCGCGGAGAGGGTCAGGGAGAACAATGTCCTCGCTAACCCTCTCAGGCGCAGACGGATGGGACGAAGGAAGAGGCGATTTGCCCGCCTTCTCGCTCCTGTATAGTGGAGTCACTGGTACAGAGTCGGGGGACTCTCTACCGGCTTGCACGGCCCCACACGTCTGGGTGAGCAAGGCCACAGGTGCTGAGGCCTGGTCACCATCAGCTGGGCCAACCGCCGGGGCGGGATGGTGATTGCTAACGCGACCCCATCCCACCACATCCCGTCGGCGGAGGGACTGCTCATCCCAGGTTTTTAGTGTGTATACCGACCCCCTTCAGGGGCGGAGAGTCTCACATAACCACCGTCCCCCCGTCCATCCATAAAGGATGTTACTGGGTTAAAAAAAAAGGGTCTTGAAAGGTAGTACTAAAGTAAGTAGCAAACAAGTTACTGATTATGTGCTTGCCATGGTATCTTGGTATTGCATAACATTAGCAGAGATATTTCTATAAATTTTATACTTTCTGTGAAACTTGTACTTTTCTTTTAATAATTTAATTAATGCGGTACTGTGCCATGGCGGGTGCGATGGTTGTATAACTGACTTAAGCGGTATGTATTGATCTCTAATTTGGTATAGTTTATTATAAAAGTTTGTGACGGCATCATCCTATGTATCCGCCACCAAAAACTCAGCCCAGTTCACCTGGTCAAGTTCGTACTTTATGGCCCCATAATCTCCCCGAGAGAACATAAACATTTAACTAAATTAATTCTTATATTATGAATCTCTACGAATTTGCATTCAATAATTAATGTTTTATGATGCACGCCTATAGGTAATGCTAATGAGTTATCCACTTCGTTATAGTCAAAGAGTCATTAGAAAATACCAGGTCTAGTATCTACATTATTTTGTCACGCCAACGTAGACCCCCGTCGAGTATCCCGTGGACCCCTGGGGGTCAAGAAAATAATATAATAATAATAATTATACTTAACTCACTGTGAAATATTATTATGCGATATTGTCCTCCTTCGGTGGCTTAACTGTCTCTTGCGTTTTGACTGAGATGTGCCTGCAAACAAAATTAAATTATTAATATCCTTTTCTTGTTTTTACCTTTTTCTATTTAATAGGCAGATATTTTAAATTGTTTGCATGCCAAATTACTCCTAAGACCAGATTGTTATTGTCCAATTTCGCATGCACATCTATGAATGGTGATAGCATAGTGGCTAACACAAATACCTACACCAATATTTATTCTTCTTCTATCTGAAGTAATCCATGCAATTCACCCTACACATATAATAGAAAATACACATATAAAAAAGAGAGTCAACTTCAACCTCACAGGCAAAGTCCCAATGCATATGGCCTAGGTACAACTTACCACTGGCAAATCCAAATACATTTGCTAAAGCTCTGTCCCTGTCCTTCTTAGACATTGAAACTCCAGTGCGGTGCTTTTTCTTTGGAGGAGTAGGGATTTCTTCAGTATCAGACTCTGAATGAGACTTTAACAACACTATTTCTTTCTCTTTCTGCTTATACTTTTCTTTTTTACCTTTAGAAGCCTCATTTTTTTTCTTTTGCTCCATATCACTTGACTCCTCGGACATATTATACTTCTTTTTATTAATCTGTTCTTCAAATAAACTCACATTCTGCAAGCAAGGATTTATGATCTCAGAGGATTCATTAACTTTGCCACCCTGCTCTGTATCTGACAATAAGATCTGGTTAACATCATCAGCTAAGCTTGTTAAAGGCTTTTCTAAAATGTTTGCCAGACTTGGGGCTATTTTGCTATTATTTGCTTCATCCTTACTGGAAGATATACTATCTTTCTTTGTGGAATCTCCTTTTTGTTCTGCTTTGCTGGGTTTAACTTTGGTAGTAGTATCATCTACTCTATTGCCCTCATTTTCTGATGTAGATTTCTTTTTGTTTTGCTCCAATTTTGTTTTCTTATTTTCAATGACCTTTACAATATTTTCAGAATTTGACCGTTTCCTAATACCTTTACTATCAATTTTCTTTTGAGGTGGTGTCATTTTGTCATCTTGTTTTTCATCAGAGATCCTCTTTTTCAATGCTTCGGGATTATTAGGAAGTGAAGTATCTGTGGTGCTATTTGAGTTTGGTATAGCTCCAGAATGTGGTATAAGTCCAGCATTTTGAGAAGAATCAGATACTTCCACTATTTCTGTGTTTTCAGTATTACTTGCAACAGTGATTTTCTCAAGTTTATCTGTATCATTCTTGATTGGATGGAAAGTTTCCTCTTCTACATTTTTGAGCTCATCATTATCTTCTGTTGGAGAGTCATCCAAACATACAATTTCAGAGCTTTTATCAACAGTTGCTGAATCTTGAATCTTCTTGGCTGGTTCTGGTTCATTTGGTTGTTTTTCTTTCACTTCCTTATCTGACACAAAAGCAGAATCAGTACTCTTTTCTGGATCAGCATTGTCAACATGTTTTGATTTATCAGTTTCATTATTAGTATTTGACACTACTTGTTGCACATTTTCAGAATTTTCTGTTAGTTCACTGTGAATCATTTCTATTTCAGATACCTCAGGGTCATTCTCTGGTTCAGATTGGAAGTCATCCAGGACCTCTTGGAGCATTGGCGTTAGTGGCTCTGAGTAAGTAATGCAGTCTCTGAGAGATTTGGTTCCTCCATTATCTTTTTCCCCAGTTGGAGACTCCAAATCCTTCTGGATGTCTTCGGCAGTTTCATAGCAAGTCTCAACAATGACAGTGTCAGCTGAAGATCTACTTCGTGAAGGTATCTTTGAAGGTTTAATATTCTCACCTGCTGTATTCTCCTCTTTAATACCATTGCCATTATTTGTCTGTGGTGTAACCTTCTGGTTAGGACCTAAAAATAACAGAATGTCAAAAATCCAGTTTTGAATTTAAATAAATACAGATTATTGCACATTGTACTACCATTTGAGTTTGAGTCATCACTCACTGAATGGATCTCAAGTTTATTTTTATTTCTTTCAACAAGATCATATCTGAAAAAAAGAAAATTGCTAAATGTCATAATGGTTATTAATTGGATTAACATTAAATTTTACACAAGTAATGAGTATTTGGTAGTGAGTATTAAAGTATTGGTTATACTAACCCTACCCGGAAGCTTTCAACTTGCTCCATCTTAAGTTCGTAGTATGGGTTATGAAGATCAGTAAGGATGCGCTTCAGAAAAGTCTCCTTTAGACTCTGCCAAGTTCTAGTTGTGTGCTACAAATAAACATTTTGTAATAATACAGCAAACATAGTGAATATAAATAATAAGCAATTAAACTTGCCTAGGCCAAAACAGTATTTACTGTAGTTATATAGAAATCATTGGTGATTGTTGACTACATGGATGGTTCCCATTGCAGCAAAGGTTTTAATGGTTGCCATCTAAGCAGTAAAAAATCACCAATGATTTCTATATAACTAAGTGGTTGCCTCGCTCGCCACTGCCACTATACCAAGTGTTATGCGTGCACTAATATTTGTGTTATCAACAAATAATTTTACCTATGTCAGAATGTTCCTAATGACAAGGGATAAAAAAAATTTCAAGTCACCTTTTACACTTATTCCTAATGGGCTAATGATCTTTTTTTACAGTATTTAGTGAAAATATCCTACCTGTTTAAGTATTTCTTGTTATATTGCATACCCAACAAAAAAGTTCTCACCTTAGAGTTAGCATAGTCCATCCACATTTTTCTACCCCTGATTTCACTATAAAGTTTGTTCGCTGTTAAATAGTCCACTATGTTTTTCATCTCCCTAATAGAATATGATTTCCTATAAACCGTAATAGTGACGATAAAGAAATAATAAGATGTACATTGCAGGTAGGTGTTACAAAAAAAAAACAATGAAGCGTTAGGGAACAACAACATAATAACTTTCGCAAAAAAAGCAATAAATGATTACACTTTCGTTTAAACTTACCCCGTCATTTCGTAAAAATTAAGATTTATTTACAGGTTTCACTCCTTGCTACGTCGTTCTACGATGCTATGTAGGTATGTATAATTATATTCTTTAGAGTCAGCTCATTCTCAACTTCACTGATTGTAGCAAACAAATCCTCTCCACACAATAGAGGTCTCTTTTGAAATGTATTTCAAACAATAAAATTGAATGTATCCCTAGCTAACCTGTATTTTCGGCGAATTTCATCAATCGAACCGATAAACTGCGATAAACATACTCAGCCAAGCAAGCTGCAAGCGTCTAGCGAAAGTGGAGCGGTGTTGCTAGAACTTATAAGCCACAAATGCCAATGCTCCTATTGTTTTTCATTTATAATATTAATGATAGATTTATTTATGTATACCGTTCTTTTAAACAAGATTTATTCAGGAAATTAAATCACTGTTTTTACAACGAGGAAATACTTATAATATACTCTAAATGATTCAATAATAGTCTAGCATATTTATAAGGCATAAGTATAATTTATAAAATGGCAGCATCGATTTTTGACGCTTAATTAACCAAAAAGACCAAAACTGGAACGCTCGTAGGCCATATATACACGACATCTTTTGCCAAACTTTAAAAAACAGGTTGGGAGCCCTCTGCGCTCGCCCCTCACCCACAGTCCGCGTAAAGTTGTAGAGGCCTGAGGCCATCCGAGGCCAACAACTAACACACACAAAACAAAAAGTAAAACCTAAGTTTTCCTGTTTTATAATATCGTTTTACATAAATATCACCAAGAGAATTATATTTATTTATATAATGTTTGCCTTTCGAGCTTCACATTTTGTGTTGTTTAGAGACTTGCTTGCTTAAGCACTGATTTACCCGAAAACTGATTCTCTCAGAAACAGTGGGATGGGCCGTTATGGAGCATTTTTTTTATGGTATAGGTTGCAAACTAGCTGACGGATCGCTTGATGGTAAGCGATTACCGCCGCATAGTTCAAATGATTCTTATTAATACACCGTCCAGTGCTGCTGAACGTGCTCATTGGCTGTGGAGGAGTGGGAGTCTAACCTTTGGCTTCAGGCACTCCCGTTGGCCAACATAGTTACCATGTTGGACGATACGACCTTCCGCATTGCTACTTGCCTTAGGTACTTTTTCTGTTTCACCGATTCGGTGTCTTTGTGGAGGAGCCGTCGATAGTCTTAATCACCAGTCATGCAACAGGAGTGCTGGTCGTATATTACGACACGCCACCCTCAATAATATGCAGACGCTGTATCGACACCCTTGCGCCAACACATCTTCCTAGCACAGTGGGTTGTGCTGGTGCTGCTGTAGCATCACCAGAGCCGCTCAAACGGTGCAAATTCCAAAATCTCATTGTTGAGCATATATATTTGAGCCGTTTGGTGTCGGAACGCTGGGACAATGGGTTCCAAGTGCTAGGTCTATTTATAGAGACCTAGTTAAGCGGCTAATCGACGTTTCGCGTTACCAGAAGGCTGGTATTTTATTTGCACAAAGAATAAGCACTGCTATTTAATGCGGCGATGCGGGGTAGTATTATGACGGTTTTTAATTTTGTTGCTTTTTTTCCATTGACTAAAGTTCTTACAGATAATTTGTTTGTATATAGTTTGATAATGATGTAATTGTTTATTTGATATAAAAGTTAGTCTTCTTATTACAGGTATGCCGGCCGGGCACGCCACAAGCGTGGCGGTAAGTCCTGTTTTTGAGGAGTAGCTAGAGAAGCAACATGGTGCCCTCATTTTTCGGCTGACACAGGTAATGACTGGCAGCGGTTGTTTTGGCCAGTTCCTGTGTCACATACGTCCGGTTGTCACCACTGCGTTGACTGCCGCGACATTGTTAAGGACATGGCGCTGCACACTATGGCGGATTGTCCCACTTGGGCATCGCAGCGCCGTGAGTTGATGGTGGCAGTCGGTATGGTAGCTCTCTCGCTTCTGGCCGTGGTTCAATCTATGGTCCGGAGTGAGAGGTCGTGGAACGCCGTCGCCTCCTTCTGCCTGCAATAGGTATATGTTGGCAAGCGTAGGCCAACGCGAGCGAAGTAAATTGATACATGGCAAGTATCCGTCTAGACTCTAGAGCAGAGGCTCCCAGACTTTTTTCTCAAAGACCTTTTTCAAAATTTAGCTGGTTCCGGTGGACCCCCTGCAGCTACATTTCTACACTATTCCTTGGTTAAAATTAAAAAAATAGATCATATCTCTAAGGGTGGATCATTTTTTTTAGAAATTCTCGGGACTAAACCTACCTCGGTATTCCTCAAAATAACCGAAGCAAATAAATTTTCGTGGACTCCCGCTTACGAATTGTGAACCCTTATTTTTTGTCACGCTAACGTAGACCCCCGTCGGTTCTCCTGTGGACTCCTAGGTGTCCACTTGGACCACTTTGGGAACTACTGCTCTAGAGTCTAGACGTTCGGCAAGTTTGACGAAAACCAATGCAAACTGCCAATGTAGACGAGCTTTGTGGAGCTATCCATACGTTAGACGCTGTCAGCCTGTCAGTCTTTATTGAAGTTTATTGAGCATAGCAACAATATGGACGTTGTAAAAATTATTGCAGTTGCCGTTATTTATTTATTTATGGCACTCCCTCCAATGACATATTCACAATTAATGAGCGTATATAATTATTATACCAGTGTATACCGTAGTAGACTTGTAAAATAATACATTTTGTACGTATAACGGCGATGTTCGCCAAGCCCGAAATGGCAGCCGGACCAACATGTGGACGCTATTGGCCGAGCGCAAACCAACGCCTTTGATTTGTGTAGAAAAACCGACACCGCTCCGAAGTGAGACAAGTGGTCGCGAGTGACGAGCGACTGCGAGTTGTTACAAGCTACGCAAATTAAGCTCTATACACGTTGGCTCTTGCCTTCACTCGGCCAACTAGGCGAGTGATACCAATCACTGGCAAGGTAAAGCAAATACACCGTCTGGTTGGTATTGGCTGTCACTCGGCAACGTTGGGCCAACATGTATTACCGGCTTTATGTGATTTAAGTCAACTGAGTACTGACAAAATGACAAATGTCAATGTCATTTGCAAAGCTCCAAACGCTTTTGTACTGACTACTGTACGAAACACTTTCTTGAATAATTTTATTAAGCATGGAAAACAGCGGTTACTTGTCTATTACTGATATATTAGTAACGAATGAGAAAATACCTTGTAAATTTTTACACGACTTGCCTAAAATGGGTGAGTTATTTTATTAACCGACATAATATACTTTGATTCAGAATTTAAAACTTGTATGTAAACAAAACAGTGCATCTGCAGATAAGAATAAGGGGTTATAACATAATTAAATTACTTTTTGTTACGGATAGACTAATAAGAAATTAACACTAATATTAACTGCATGGATGGAGCCGCTGGCGAGCGGTCGCCTCCTGGCTTGTGCGTTCGTACCTTACATGTAACAACTATTTGTCTTCTACACACGATTGTTACTATCAATTTTATGTTTGTAAAATTCTCCGCCATACTCGAACCGTAGATCCGACAGAGTCTGTCCTTTTAAATCACACAAGACTTCTCTGGCATCTCGTCAATATTACTTTCTGAGTCCCAAACTTTACAATAAGATAAATAGGGTGCTTAAAATTTATCCTTTGACTTATAATAAATCTAAGCGTAAACTAACAGAGTGGCTTCTTTCACAAACATATATACAATGTGAGGACATCATAGCATGATAACAAATAAATCTTTCTCCCATACATATACACACACTTACACATACCGATACACACATTCACACACATATCTGCATATACACAATACACACGTAGACACACACATACACTCACCGACAAATGCATTTACTCTCATCCTTAACATAGGCACAAAATTATTATAAACAAACAATAAAATTGTACCTTTACTAACCTTAGTTATTTAAAAATATACTCGGATGTGGGCGTTAATGGCTACGACACAGTTTATACTACTGTAGTCATTATCGTATAATTATTGTGAAAATGTAACAAGGTTTTCAATTAAACAATTATTATTATTATTATTATTATTATACTACTTAGTGCACTATAAACAAAAGAAATAACGTAAAATTTATGAACAATATCATGCAAAATTTTATTTCTAGGTTTCCTCGATCCATCAGCTGCTGATAATGACCTCAAAGCCGGCACAAGTGTGGAAATACCTCTATGGCTTGCAGATTCTCTATACTCTAGAAGAACACCTTTAGTTACTATAGAGTTGCCCAAAATCTATAAAGACTCATATAGGGAAATACTGAATGCAGATGCCTGTACTGTTGATATGCATAAACTAAGTCAATACTTTTATGAACTTGGTTGTTACGTTGCTAAGCATGATATTAAAGGAGAAGTAGCATCCACACTTATCAACGTAAGTGTACTAAGAATCAATATTCTTATTAACATCTTAAGCTGCAGTATCCTACTAGTAGCCATACACAATTATTGTTCAATTATGTCTGGCATTTCAGCAATTGACAGCTTATATACTTACTATAATATTATAAATGCAAATGTAAGTTTCTTTGTTTGTTACACTTTCAAACTTAATTATCATACAATATCACATACACATTGCCTGGGTTACAGAAAACAGCATTTCATCCAGAAAAAGTACTGTTCTTGCAGAAAATCTAGTACAATAGGCCAACATTCTGTGACAACTACTATAAGGTTTATTATTATTTAGCATTCTTCTCTGATTTTAATGAATAGGATGTGTTTGCCCTGCAAGGGTATGCAATCTAGAATTTTAGCCTTATACATATGCTACACACTACACTAGCTGACCCGCACAAATTCGTCTGCTTCACATAAGAGAATTTTCCCCGTTTTTGAAACATATTTCATTTAAGCTTTGCTCGTATTGGTCGCAGCGTTATGATATATAGCCTATAGCCTTCCTCGATAAATGGGCTACCCAACACTTCAGGAATTTTCTATTCGAACCAGTAGTTCCTGAGATTAGGGCGTTCAACCAAACGAACAAAAATCAGTACTCTCTGCAACTCTCTTTTTGCTGCACATTAACGATCTGCTGAAACCCGGTACGTTTGGGTATGCAGACGACAGCACGCTTGTAGAGAGTTACGTCTCCAGCGCTAGGGCCAGTGGAACACAGATACAGTTGCTCAGGGAAGCTATGATCGAGCGTATGAACTTGGCCTTGAAGGCAGTCTCCGATTGGGGTGAAGCCAACATGGTTAAGTTCAATGCTTCTAAGACTCAGGCGTGTCTTTTTTCCGCAAAAAAGAGCCCATTCCAACTAGCTCCAACTTTCCGAGATTTATCCGTGCCGATAACTAATCGCCTTGAGCTTGTGGGTATGACATTGACTGCAACCCTCAACTTTGGCTCCTATATTGAGGCAAGAGCCCAACTAGCTGCCAAAAAGCTGGGCATCCTCAGTAAGGTGAGGCAGTATTTCATGCCGGAACATTTGCTTAATTTGTACCAAGCACAGGTTCGGTCCTGCATGGAGTACTGTTCTCACCTCTGGGATGACTCTGCAAAATATCAGCTGGAGGCTTTGGAGTCAATTGAGCGGAAGGCCAGGAGACTTATCGGCGATGACCAATTGGTCAACACACGACTCCAAAGCTTGGAGCATCGTCGTAAGGTTGCTAGTCTCTCGGTTTTCTATCGGATACATTTCGGAGAGTGTGCAGAGGAACTGCATAATTTGATTCCTCCTTCCCCATTCTACCATCGGACGACCAGACAATCAGGCCAGCGACACAGGTACATGGTGGATATACCACATTTACGCACGAAGCGATTTGCTTCCAATTTTATAATGCGTACCGCTAAGGAGTGGAATTCGCTACCTAAGTCTGTGTTTCCCGATGAGTACAATCTGGGTGTCTTCAAGTCGCGAGTGAATAGGTATCTTCTAGGCAAGCGTGCTCCATCGTCGACTGCATCTACACTTAAGATCAGATGAGATCGCGGTCAAACGCAAGCTTATAAGAGTATAAAAAAAAAAAAAACAAGCTCTTCAGCTTTATAATATTAGTATAGATTAGACAGAGATTGCTTTAGCCATTTCAAGATTATTGACCCTTTTCAAACTTGATATAGTCGTTGAAATTAAACTACTATATACGGATTTTATCGCGTTGTTTATTTGACACTATATTAAATAATTTTGAAAATTTGTTACACTACTATTACTATTAAACTTTACTAATTTTTAAGCTATTTATATTGTTATTAAAATGAAATTAAATCAAATCTAAATAGTTTTAATAACAATATAAATAGCTTGAAAATTAGTAAAGTTTAATAGTAATAGTACGTAGTTTAACAAATTTTCAAAATTATGTAATATAGTGTCAAATAAACAACGCGATAAAATCCGTATATAGTAGTTTAATTTCAATTAATAATATTCGCGTAAACAGAAGACAATATTATTGATATAGTCGTCCTAATAATAATTATAATAAGCTCTTGAAAGTAAACTTTAAACATAATAATTTATTTTAATTCATTTATTCTAGACTTTCCGACAAAGATTCAGAATGCTTTTATCGGCAAGTGTAGCAACAGACTCAGTGGGCGCCATTCAGCCATTATCAGTGAGTGAGAGGCACCAGGCTGCTGACGCTGCTGCCAGTGAGAGAGCTCTGGCAACTTGGTTACAAAGAGGAGAAAGCGTACTTACTACAGCCAACATGGTTGCCAACCATAGAAAGAGGAAAAGAGCTGAAATGGAAATGTTCTAATATGGCTAATGGCTAAGCAAAATAATAATTTTGCCACTTCTTTAAATAGTTACGAGCCCGTTCGCCTCTCAAGGTTCGCCCCCTAGTAGGTAATTGACAGGTTTCTTCTTAAAATCCACCCAAAAAAAGTTGTCTTTATATAAAATTTCTAAAAAGCAAGAGGCGTACGTGCTCCTAGCCCTTTAAATAAGTCGATCAATTAATAGATAATAATAAGTTACTTCATAAATTTAGTGCCTAAAATTGAATGTACAGAAATGTGTAGAATACAATTATTTGTATATTTAAAGTTGGATGTTATTATTAAATAAATAGTGTGAATGCCCTACACCCTCTTATGAGTAGCAAAACCTGTCAAAACAGCATGTTTAGATATATTATTAATTCATATAGCTATAAATTATGCCTTTAGAAATTTCAAAACAACCGACAAATAATATCATTCTGTCTATGATTGCTGGCAAATGTTACAAATGTTTGTTATGTCCCGCAACACTCGTTCAGAGCAGGTAATTGCGAGTTTACCACTACGTCATCTCTTAAGTTTTGTTTAGGTAAACTTTGTTCGTTGTTTATATTATATGTTTAATGTCTCTTGAGACATTAAATTTTGATTGGACGATCAATGGTACTCAAAGTAGGTAGCTATAATAAAAGCTACATCGAAAAGTAGGATTGCTACCTACCTTGCTTTACTGTAAACTCAATCAAACTGCCCACGAGGCCTGTGACGCGGAGGACTTTACATATATTTTTATTTTTTTTATTTTCCTTTAGTACACAAATATTGAAACAACTAAGTATATAAGACTCAGACCTGAAACATTTTTTTAGATGTCTCGCGCTCTTATTATTTCCTAATATAATACCTGTATTCCCACTATGCAATCATTCAAATAACAGACAAAGTATATCTTGACTTGGCACTATTGTCGACATACAATTTTTTGCCCCGTCTCGGGATCGAACCGACAACATTCTTGCCAATGGCCAATCCGCCGACTGTGACAGCCTGATAGCCACTGTGTGGATTGCCACACAGTGGTTTTTCTGGTAGGTACGTACGTAAGTTACGTAACAATAATAAGCAGCAGAAAATGTATGACCTACTTATTACTACATTCTAATTTTACCTAAATCGACTCGGCATTTAGACGTAATTGAATCACTAAACGTAGACTTCCTACATCTGTTTACAAACAGTAATCTATCTAAACATCTGAGATTATAATAAGAGAATGACGAACAAATAAATAAAACGTACTATTGTCTAACAGAAATTCGATCATGATTCTAATTATAAGCTGATCAGATCCGAGGCTCCACATTTGAATGTCATGCTATTTATACAGTTAGAAAGTTCGAGCGTCAATCAATGATTGGTGTCGATATTTAGTTTTGTAGGGCTGACTTATCAATATTGCTTTTATATTAATACTAGTAGTTTTCCCGCGGTTTCACGCGCGTAAGTCCCGTTCCCGTGTGAATATCGGGTTTCACCCCCTTCGGGGTGAAATCCTCTCTTAGTGCTCCCCTACACTCTCCAAGGAACATACATGCCAAATTTCAGCTTCTTGCGTTCAGTAGTTTCGGCTGTGCGTTGTCTGTCGGTCACTCAGTAACGGAAGAGTTTTATATATATAGATAGCTTTAAGGGCTAATAGCAACTTCACAAAAACCGTGGTTGTAAAGCACAATCATCTGTTCGCTTCTTGAATAACATCACATAATATGGAATAGGTACCTACGTTTTTGCATTCATAAACAGATACCTACGCGAAATTGTGATTCACGTACCTACCCATGTCGATGTATAAAAGCAAACGGTGATTTTGTTGTTTTCTGTAGATCATAATTATGTTAGTTACCTATATCTTAATAGCTTTTGTGCTTATCTATAGATATCTACTACTAGTTGTCGAATTCTGTACAGGTAGGTAGGTAAATGACAGCAGGATCGTGCAAAGGCCAACATTTCTGTTATTTATGAACGTTTTGTGTTCTTCAAAGACTCACGCGTGACTAAATTGTATTCGGAGTTACACTTTACAGAACTGTACTAAATGCGAAGTCTCGAATCTATGTCATGTCGATAGGAGCGGGTTCGGTCCTCGCGCGGTAGGGATCCTCAACTACTTATTCGGATATGGGCATCTTTTATCACCATAATTTAGGTATAGGTACCCAATACCTGTGTGCTATGAGTAGTACGATAGTTACAGTAAGGAAACAATATAGAACAGCAAATTAACTACACTATTTGCCGCCCTTGTGGCAGTGTTACACATGGTTGTCTTTTGTTTACCAGAAGATTATATACCATAACCATCATAGTCACGAATTTCATTTGCCCGAATGTTTTGTTTGCCCTAAAAGACATATGACATACTTTTAATTGCCCGAAACTTAGATACCATAAGATACGAGTGCCATACGTATTGTTTTTCATATTTTTAATTGCCATAATAATTATTAGACATAATATTTAAACGCCATACTCAGGGTGGTTTATAAAAAAATAACCACTAAGGGGATGGCGGGGTCTATTCGCTCGCTTCGCTCGCTCAAACGACCCCGCCATCCTTCTAACCTAACCTATCCGAGTCGGGGTGCCCTAAAGTCCCGATTGCATCCAGTTTCTCCTGATATAACAACCGTTACACACCCAATGTCGATGGCAAATGATGTTATGGCATGTGATAATTAGGGCTTACAATGATTATGACAAATGATGTTATGGTAAGTGACTTTATGGG
Source organism: Catocala fraxini (assembly GCA_930367265.1). Classification (NCBI taxonomy): domain Eukaryota; kingdom Metazoa; phylum Arthropoda; class Insecta; order Lepidoptera; family Erebidae; genus Catocala; species Catocala fraxini. The sequence goes on from OV884041.1 coordinate 16,087,781, forward strand.
AAACAAAGCTTCTAGCACGTGACTAATATAGCAAATAAGAGTAGGGCAAATGAATATTACCTCATACAATATTATGGCTGTTGACTATTATGGCAAATGATATTAGGGCAAATAAAATTCGGGCAAAGCAGTTCACACCGTTACACATACATAGGCGTCTTGATATTCTAATTATATTGTCTCCTCACCGAGTTGAAATATCCTCGCAACCTAGTCAAGCACTACTTTTTTTCTCTTCTCGCCTCGCCAAATGTCCTGCCTATCCTTATTTCTAGCGCGTAATTTTCATCCCCATATCTGTCATAAAAGTGCGCCGTCGTATCTCAATATTACATGTAGCGATCCGTCGGATCTCTTCACACGAATTTCATATTATGTAGTCGTATTTTATTTACTACCTTTACTACTTTCACCCTTACTAAGCGACACACGTCTTTCCTATGTACGATTCCATTAAGAACCACAAGGACTAGCCCGTAGCCAATTGACTAGTTGAGTAGGTAATGTGTAGGTAGCTACTTAACCATTTGGGTTACGTTTCTCGGTTTGAGTACCTCAAGCAAAGTCAGGGTTATATGCTTTTGATTCAGTTAAGTAATTAATATTAGTAATCAGGACATACTGCTATAAAAAGTTTGAAAAGGCTAACTGATCGTGATCCGGATGAAAACTAATTGTGATCGGACATTTTTGTGTATGTTTGATTCGGCTTTACCTATTAAAATAATTAATTAAAACCACTAAACGGAGTTAGTTCGCGTTGAGTTTATTTTAAAATCGAAGCCACGTTACATTTAGTTAATTCCGTCGAGTAAAACCGGAGATATGGGAGCTACTAACTGTGATAAATACGAAGCCATAAAAAGACGAAGTTTTGAGTAGGTAACAGCTAGGTTTTATTACAAGTATCAAAATTGCAACTAGAGCCTCGGGCAATGCACATAATAAAGAGGGAAATTCTAATTTATTTATCTTAGGTGCTACTTTCTGTTTTATCTACCGTTGAAGTCTTATTGGATTACACGTGCCATTCTTAGATACTTACTGAGTTATAATTGAGTAATCCAATAAGACAAAACAAATCACAATAACAAGTGGCAACCTTACATTGTTTTTATAGGAAGTGCTAGTCTATAAAAGCATTTGGCACACTCTTAAGTAGTTCAGTCGAACCCTAATTTGCTGCAGTGATCACGTCGCCTCAAGATGGAGTTCCCAAGGATGTGTCCGGCTCGTTGGCTATCAGATCCAAATGATTTAATGTACCCGTTTTACGAGATGCATTCGAATTATTATCGACCCTGGAAGTGGTACAATCAGAGCGTTTCCAAAGAATTTGCTTCCACTATTGAAAATGAGAAGGGTAACTACAAAATCACGTTGGACGTTCAACATTACCGCCCAAATGAGATAAATGTTAAAGTCACGGACAATGAAATTATAGTCGAGGGAAAACACGAGGAGCGGCCGGACACGCATGGATTTGTCATGAGACAATTTAGGAGACGTTATCCTTTACCAAGTCAATATCCACCGGAGAACGTCACCTCAACGTTGTCTTCAGACGGCATACTAATTATAATTGCAGAGAAAAGCTTATCTAAGAATGTAGAAAAAATTGTGCCTATTAAGATGTGTGGGACGTGTCCTCGTAGGACACAAATTGAAACTAAAATCACATCAGAAATGTCACAAAAAACACAAAAAGAAAATATAAAAGATACCGAAGATATCATGAGCAGAAACAAAACCCAAACGATGTTAAAGGAAGAACACAGTCGTTTACTGAAGCCAGAACTTCTGACAGAGACAATTTCAGAGACGAATGGTACTTGTACAATGAAAGAGTCATCTAAAGAGACTATAGACATTATGAAAACTTCGGAAAAATCGGATCCACTAAACATTGGCAGTACAACCAACACCATTGAGGACGCAATTGGGAAATCAATCCAGGGATTGACTACGCTAACAGAACAATTAGGCCAAAGTTGTTTAGCTTCCACATCCGAGACATGTGGCCTGAAAAGTGCATCCGGAATGTGTGGTATGAAAAATGTGTCTGATATGTGTGGCATGAAAAATGTGTCTGAAATTAGTGGCATAAATAATGCTTCTGAAATGAGTAATATTAAAGCGCCGGCAGAGATGTTTGGCATGAAAAGCAAGTCAGAGAAATGTGAGATTAAAGATGTATCAGATAGTGGCACAAAATCCATGTCTAAGATGTCGATTGAAGAAAGTTCGTCGTCATATAAATCATCAATGTCTTCGTGCACGCGAATCAGTGGCAAGACTAGTGATTGCGTCAGCGACATCATTAGCGCCGAGCTGAGGGAGGCAGCTGAAAATGTATAAAAATTTTGGCTCTTTTACAAATCTTTTTATTACTGTTAATACAAAGTTTGAATCTTACGAACTTACTATTACATCAATAATTGTTTGTAAAATTGTTAATTAATGAATTTTGACTTTGATTGTAATAAAACTAGTAATATGAATTGTATCGTATTTTGTTTTGCTTTGCCCTTCTAGGTTTATAGATTACTTCTGACTTTCTCTCGTCTCTTTGTCGATCTTTTGGCTATAAGCATCAGAAGAACAACAAAATGAATGCATAATACAGGTTTTATTAAAATGTGTAGTGCCTATAGGTGTATTTTTATTTATTTGCATTCATTTAAAATAAACAATCATGGAATGACTGCATCAAACTCATTATACATTGTAATTTAACTGATGGTATACAATATATTATATTATAATTATTAATTATATACATACGAGGAAGTGTCGAGAATAGTGGAAGAGAAGATAATTATGCTTACTTAACCTGACATAACACAATTTAAAACCTATTGTCTGGGGCACAGGTATATCGCTGCGACTTAAAAGATTAATATCATCTAAAGTAGGATTGCTATTAGGTCACAGTACACAGTACGAGACTATAACTGTTTTTTTTTAATATTATTTAATAGACAAATAGGCATAGGCTTGTAACATAAATGCAGGAGACTAGCATATTGCTAGTGCTTTAAAAAGGAAATTGCTGTTTTGCCAGCATGATGGTAGGAATATATCACCTCCTGGACTCTGGAAGTTTTTTTCATAGCAGGAACACAATACAAGCTTCCTTGTTGAAGAAATTCTGTAGCTGGTAAGAACTTCTACAAACACATACACTTAATTTAAGTGAAATCTCAGTTGTGTGAGTGGATCCTTCTTTTAAATTAAGTAAACCAGCAACTCATGGTGAGGTCTTATCAAGGAGCCAGAGTATATGAAAGAGGTCAACTACAACTCTTAAATTTGACAATGATGATTTTAAAATATAATCTCACTTTAATATGAATCAAAATAATAAATTATTCAATGAGATCATAAATAACTGTACACAATAATTATCATATTTATAAATACGTATTTAGTAATAAAATTTACAGCTGAAAGTTAATTAAACATGCTTACTTCTAGTATTAATTTAATGTGGCCAGTCTTAGTTAATAATTTTATACTATAAGTTATGCCTGAATAAATATCTTCCATCAATCTCAATTAGTTATTACCTTAATTACATATCCTACCACAAATACAGGATATTACAAATCCATATCAACAGGTTAAGACTGCGCCGAGCGAAATGTGCCAAAACAGGCGGTCACAGTTAAGTTGATAAAATCAACACTTTTTGGTTAATACAAATATAAAATATACATTTACCATAACAATGAATGTGTTTACAATTACTCCATGTAAAAAACTTAAAATAATTAATGTTTTCACCTACAAAATTAAGTAAATTTGCACGAGAAATGCAAAAACGTAAACTCGTGTTACGTGATTTTTACGTATGTAAAAATCACGTAACACAGATATACATACATAGATTCACACCTGTTTCCCAGAGGGGTAGGCAGAGACTACGGATTGCCAGATTATAACAGTAGAAATCTATCCTATTTTACAGCTTAAACGAAACATAAATAGTTATATTACAATTTGTCCGTCCAAAATATTTAAGTTATTGGTTGACACTAAAGATACATATTGTTACGCCCAGTGACATCTCTCGGCATTGTGGGAGGGACTCGGCGGTTCCGTCTAATAGTTTACACCGCCATCTATTGACATCTTACGGAACTGCGTAGTACGGTACTAGAATCTTAGAGAGAATGCTGGTACTTTCTCGAATCATCGTGCTGTTTACACGCCGAGTACCGCGTTGCTGGAAAGCTCTAGAAGCGCTTTAGCCGCGTATAAATAGGGCGCACGCGCACCGCCAAGTCAGTTTACAATCGTAAGCGATCAAGTGTTCATCGAAGCGAACGGAAGCGGAAATACTACGGAGTTTGAAGCAGTACAGTGAAAAAGTGTGGTATAGTGTTTGTTGTGTTTTAAATTTAATTGTGTTTTTGAATAAAACGTGTTTTAGTCGGTAATATTGTTTATATTCTTATCCGTCGAACCCAGCACGTAACAATTGGTGTCAGAAGTAAGATAAGAATATGCCAGTACTACCGAAGGAGGAAGTGGAAGGGGTGCGTACCAGGAACCAGCGCCAGCAAGATGTGGACCAGAGGCGCTTTGGAGACGCCCCCTCGCCGACGTCAGGTGAATCACGTGACTCGGCGGCTGCAGCGGAACCATCTAGTGCAGCTCACTCGCCGGTGAACCCCGACCTCGCGACTCTGATGGCGTTTATGCAGGAGCAGGCACGCCGCCAGGAGGAGCAGGCACGCCGCCAGGAGGAGCAGGCACGCCGCCTCGAGGAACAGCTGCAACGCGATAAGGAAGAGGGCATGCGCCGCCAGGAGGAGCAGGCACGCCGCCAGGAGGAGCAGGCACGCCGCCTCGAGGAACAGCTGCAACGCGATAAGGAAGAGGGCATGCGCCGCCAGGAGGAGCAGGCACGACGCCTTGAGGAACAGCTGCAACGCGATAAGGAGGAGGGTATGCGCCGCCAGGAGGAGCAGCTGATGATGCTAAAAGACCTCAGCGCGACGGTTGGAAAGGAGATGAAGGAGTTGAAAGAACAAGTCCAACGCCACGAAAGTCGCATCGCCGAGTTGGAGAAAACGATACGTGGGCTCAAGGCTGGCGATGGGATCGTGGCACCTGCGGTTGTGGCGTCCTCACCGAGAGGCTTTAAAGTCCCACCATTCGACGGATCATCGTCATGGTCAGCCTATAAGATCCAGTTCGAGGCCGTCGTGAAATCGAACGGGTGGACGCAAGAACAGGCTCTGACCGCTCTCACCTTGGGGCTTCGTGACCAGGCCTTGACCGTGTTAGAGGCGCTTGGTCCAGACATCACGTACGAAAAGCTGTTGGAGGCATTAGAGGCGAGATATGGCGACGCACACCTGGAACACGTGTTTCGCGCCCAGCTGAAAGACCGATCACAACGTGTTGGTGAAACCCTGCAGCAGTGGGCCCTGGAGGTGGAGAAGCTGGTTCGAAAGGCGTACCAGTCCTCACCTGTGCTCATTGACGGAAACCTCGTTCAAGCTTTCACCGACGGGATCCGAGACCTGGAGGTTAGGGCCGCAGTGAGACTCGGACATTTCAAAAACCTGAAGAACGCCCTAGCCCACGCTCTGGAAGTGGAAGCAGTACGACGGGATGATCGAACTCCCCGTATCAGGGAAGTGTCGACTTCGCCCCGGTGCTATAGCTGCGGTGAGAGAGGCCACATCAGGTTGAGCTGCCCGAAGCGAAGGAGTCCACGCAGCAGTAACCAGTCGCCGGTAGGAGGAACACCTGATGTGCGTGCCAGGCAACAACTACAGGACTTCGTAATACAGCATCACAGTGGCAAGTCACATGGTAATGCGGATGCCCTGTCACGTAGACCGTGTCCCGACCAGTGTAAGCACTGCGCCAGGCAAGAGGCTAAGCAGGAAGGACTAGTGAGGATGTTGAGGACGGATCTTAGCGAAGACTGGAAGGAAATTATGCAAAGAACGCAACAAGAGGATAAAGACATAAGACCCATCCTCGAATGGAAGAAAACAGGTGCATCGAGACCTCACTGGAGTGAAGTTGCGGCAATGAGCTCTACCACCAAGAGTTATTGGGCACAGTGGGAAAGCTTCGTTATCCAGGATGGAGTTCTGTGCCGGAAATGGGAGAATGCCCGAGGTGACAAGTGTCACCTGCAAATGGTCGTGCCAAAGCTCAAGGTACCGGAAGTTTTACAACTCTGTCATAATGGGAGTTCAGGAGGCCACATGGGAGTTAAGAGAACTCTGATTAAGATCCGGGAACGATTTTATTGGATCCGTTGTCGAAAAGACGTTGAGGAATGGTGCCGTAAATGCACGAGTTGTTCTGCCATGAAGGGACCACGCACTGGCAGCAAGATGAATGATGTACACCAGCACATCAAACAGACCGGTCAGCAGATGTCTGAGAGGATGAAGACTCGTTACGACAGGAAGGTGAACAATAAAGGCTTCGAGGAAGGATCGCTGGTGTGGTTACATAATCCGGCACGCAGCAAAGGAAAATCTCCTAAGTTGCAGGCAAAATGGGATGGACCCTATCGCATAGTAACTAAGATAAATGACGTCACCTACCGGATCCAGAAAGGACCACGAGGTACACCAAAGATCGTTCATGTGGATCGATTGGCACGCTACTACGGATCCAACAATGTTCGGGACGAACATGTCTAAGAGGGGGGCAGTGTTACGCCCAGTGACATCTCTCGGCATTGTGGGAGGGACTCGGCGGTTCCGTCTAATAGTTTACACCGCCATCTATTGACATCTTACGGAACTGCGTAGTACGGTACTAGAATCTTAGAGAGAATGCTGGTACTTTCTCGAATCATCGTGCTGTTTACACGCCGAGTACCGCGTTGCTGGAAAGCTCTAGAAGCGCTTTAGCCGCGTATAAATAGGGCGCACGCGCACCGCCAAGTCAGTTTACAATCGTAAGCGATCAAGTGTTCATCGAAGCGAACGGAAGCGGAAATACTACGGAGTTTGAAGCAGTACAGTGAAAAAGTGTGGTATAGTGTTTGTTGTGTTTTAAATTTAATTGTGTTTTTGAATAAAACGTGTTTTAGTCGGTAATATTGTTTATATTCTTATCCGTCGAACCCAGCACGTAACAATATTTATCAAAAAAGCACTTCAAATCCTCCATACAATTTTACTATGGCGGCCGCGCGCTTATTTGGATATCGAGCTGTTATTCAGTCCAACCGCGTCTTACGCTCGGCGCAGTCTTAAGTATAGATGTTCAGGGTATACGTATATAGTTTTTCTGGGTTATACTGTACATATAATAAATATAATTTTACTAGGGTTTACACACATTATTACTCTAATTCAGAATATTTTGTATACACAAGTAGACTCATGCCTTCATCGCCGGTAACACAGCCTGACTTACATATATACAACGACATTCTGCCAGCCATATTTGAAGTGTGAGACTTGAAATATAGCTAGCTAAGCTGTAAATTGTATAGAAGCAGTGTGGCGCATGCCGCTTCATGCTTTATACAGTTTAGGCAATAAGCTCTCTGGAATCTAGAAATCTAGCTATATTATGTTTAGGTAGTAGACAGCTACTAGACATATTTATAGCTCTTGTACTGCTGCAGCCTGGCCTAGGATTCTATCTGGTGAAAATGATCTCATACAAACTAACTGGATCTAATTACTAATTTATACAACTGGATCAACAATCTTTTTACATACCTGTTGATATGCATTTAGTTAAAAATAAAACAATAACAAAAACTAATAAACAACAACATAGAAGACAAATGTTAAAAGTCACTTGTTTCGCTATAACAAGGTAATATTAATATTATCCTTATATCTAATTAAGTCTGTTCATCACAACACTCTTGCACCTCATCATTGTTTTTATCACTAACCAGCAGTTCCGAGGTGCAACGGTATGGTTGTATTGATTGTTAACATCGATCATTCTTCACAGAAGGATTCAAATCGTGGAAGTATGCGTGAGCCATCGCATCATCAGCAGGCATTCGTAAAGCAGGATTACAGGTTAGCAAGCGGGCAAGGAGATCTCTTCCTCTTGCTGGAAGACGTGGTACTACTTGTGCAAGCCCCAAACTTGGTTGGTAAACAGGTAGCGGTTTGTAGTCAGGCAGCTGAGTCACACCTGGCCATGTATCCTCATTAGGAGTGCCTGTAATAAGATAAATAATGCATTGAGATGCTTAAGTAAATCTTATTAGGAAGGCTGTCAATATCATATGACATGACATTGTTAAATGATAATATGTGTGTCTTATTACAAGGTGGATATTAATTTTTATTGTATTTACAACTATTGATGTTGTTATGTAGCTACATAAAATATGCTGCAAAATTAGTGCCATAATTATTTTAAATTAATTTAATTTTCTGATAATGTGTGTGCAGTGTGCTTATTTTTCATTCCTGATGCAACATTTAAAAACCTTACCAAGCAGTTTAAAGATCCTCTTCAACTGATCATCAACATCAGATCCAGGGAAGAGTGGTCGCCCAGAGTTTGCCAATTCAGCAAATATACATCCCGCTGACCACATATCAATACTAGTTGTGTACAGTTTAGCGCCAAACAATACATCTGGTGGTCGGTACCATAACGTAACTACTTCCGCCGAGTAACATTTTACAGGAATACCAAATGCTCTGGCCAAACCAAAATCAGCTAGTTTCAGTTCACCATTTTTATTTATCAACAAGTTTTGGGGCTTCAAGTCCCGATGTAGAACGTTGTGGCTGTGACAAAAGGCAAGTCCTCGAAGCAATTGGTACATGAACGATTTGACTACATCCAAATCTATCTCACCATTTAAGCTGTCAAAATATTTCTTTAAGTCTTGATCGCAATGTTCAAATACAAGAGTCAGCTTCTTTTCGCTATGCAATACGTCGTATAGGCGAACAATATTTTTATGCTTTAATTCTTTTAATAGACATATTTCACGTAAAGCAGAAGATGGTACTCCTTCATCATCGTCGTCTAACCTAACGCGCTTTAGTGCCACTATTTCATGAGTCTCTTTATTTTTAGCTTTGAACACAGTACCGTACGTCCCCTCCCCGATCTTTTCTAATTTTTCGTACTTCTGCATAATATATAAATACGAAATAAAACAGTAGTTAAAATCGATTGTTTATTCTGAGTGAAATACTTTTTGACAGTAAAATTATATTGATATTTGACAGATCACAGACCAAGGAAGATAGAAGTGCCTTTGTAGAGACAGTGTGATAGTTTGGTTTCAAAAGTTTCTTCGAAAACGAAAGTTTCAAATAAATATCAGTTCTACTTGATTATTAAAACAACCATTTCGTTTAAAGATGTTATAATAATGATGAAAAAATAAAATACTAAAAAGTAAACGCTAATAATGTTTTTTATTATAATTTAAATTACTATTTTAGTTTACTAATAACTATCTTTATAAAATTTGTAGATATTCAGAAATCAGAATATGATTTATATAATTTATATTACTTTTAACCTCGTATACGTATTACATAAAAAAGTAATAGTTAGTTGTAACATGTTTTAAAACATAATAATACTCTCTAGTTCCATTAAATAGAACTCGCGTTAGTAGTTAAATTAGCAAAAATGTATTAATAAAGTATTAATAATTATTTTCATATTGAAAATTACTAGAATGCAAATACAAAATTCTATATAGATTTCATGTTTCGAACTTCGTAAGATTTGCAATCATAATTTTATTGTCATTCATTCAATTCATTCACAATTTCACAAAAAACTCAAATCCGAAAAGTTGAATTGTCATACATATTCACTATTATTTTATTATTTGATTTGAAAAGTATAAGTAAAAATTGCAGTTAACTGTGTAAGGTAAGTTTCATGGATGTATATTTTGTAAGTAATTTAAATGTTTGTCAAACGTATGATAACACTTCGTGAGTGGTGTGGTGTATGAAAACGATAAACATTATTACGTATTACGATGATCACAAATCACGAGCGCGTGTTTGTAGATGAGCGAAGGAGAAGTAACTTTGGCGGACAAGTCGGAGAGCAGCTCTTTTGAGGATCTTGCGGCTGCGGCGGCTCATGAGATCGAGGAGGCTAAACTTGCTGAAGCTGCTGCTTCCAAAGAGAAGTTAGATGAACCAAAACCTGAGGAATGGCAAGATGTTCTCGGGTCAGGTGCGCTGCTTAAAAAGGTGAGTTGAATACATGCAAATCCTGTAGCACATTAACTGGGATCTCTACATCAAACTGCATTACATGACATAAATGATTGAAGTATGCAAAGTCTATTATATTAGTCTTGATTTGTCCTTTCTTCTGTCTAAAAAAAAATATTATTTATTAATGACTATTCCCATCACACAACCTCATCAATATTCTCAATATTATGAAATAAACATTCAAGTTATAAATATTAATATATTTTTGTAAACAAAGAAGTGTGTTAATTGGATATTTTATTCTCAAAGATGTATTTTGATGTAATGACAGGAGTTAAGCGTTGTTTATTATTTTATTTTAAATATAAATATTATATTATTAGCAATAAATATTATTGATAGGTAAACAACCATACTTATTCACCCCTGTATATTCCCTAAAAGATAGCAGAGTATAGTACACTGACATAGTTATAACTAGTTATGTTTTATGTACACATCCACATAATAGGTAGGAGGGATAAGCAAGGTATAGTAAAAGGAAAGTATTAATTTTGTTCACAGATAATCAAGAATGGTGATGAATCAAAGGGCCTGAGACCACACAGAAGTGACATTTGCAGAATTAGTTATGAGGTCAAAATTAAAGACACAGATAATGTTGTGGAGAAAAGGGATCAAGTTAAAATATATTTGGGAGACAATGAAGTGAGTACATTTTATTTCTTTGTTATCTTTTAAAGCTTGGATGTCTTCCAATGTGTTGGAGAAAGTAATAAATCCATGTCTGTAAACAATATTAAGATGATATTTTGTTTAAAATCTGTATTCTGGTTTGAATTGTCTATGTAGAAGAGAAATAATCGCATAATTATTAAAAAGTAACTTTTCACTTTTATAGTATTCAAGCAATAAACACAAAATGATGAATTTAATCTAAAATAAATGTGTGATATAATTCTCTGGTTTGCAAGAACATAGATGCTATTCATAATTCATATTGAACTAAGTATTAACAGATATTACCTATATAATATATTTATATATTTTGTTCTGAACAGTCATGCACTATTAACATTGTGTGACTAGATAGATAGCAATACTTATGTTTACAGACAGTAGTAAGCAAAAAAAAAAAAGATTTTATATCATTAATTTGGAGTTGCATTGGTCTTATTGCAAACTTGTGATATATTTTTGCTTAATTTCTATTTATCAATGTAAGTGTTATGATAACAATTAGAGTAATCAGGTATTGACTTTATATTTTCCATTACAATAGACACATTTTATCTTATCTAACATCTGTATATCAGTGATAGTATAAACCAAAACTGTTGACTGCAATCAAAGGAAACAAGATACTGATAATGTTATAACACCATTATTGTTTAGTTCTTTTACATCATGTTATTGTTTGTGTAAGTTACTATATGTATGCATAATGACCATGTCTAATCAATTTAAGGTCATAGCACACATATCAACTCGGAAACGGATCGGCACCGTATCAACTCGAGCCGTGCCGTATTCTTTGTCTGAAACTCTCTACTGCAACGCACACTAATCGGAATCGTAACGTAATCGCCTCGCCTTGGGACAAGCTCGCAGTCCTCGCGCTTACGGCTCGCCGTCCTCGCGCTTACGTGTCTCCGTGCACTACTGTTGCGCAACGTGCTGTCATTCACAAGACAACTAACAGTCGTGTTACGCGCGTATTTTATTGAATTTGTAGGTTAGATTTTAAACAAAAAAACCGATTAAATGGGATCATTGAAGAAGTATAAGTATAAATATCCATATTAATATGATTTAAGTGAGCGCGGCGTCGCCTAGCCGTAGCCGAGTCGACGTACCGGAGCTGTTGATCCGCTTTGGTTACGTTACGTTGACGCCTGTTTGACGGCAAGGCGAAAGGCAATACAGTGACGATCCCTTTCCGTGTTGATATGTGTGCTATGACCTTTATCCGCTATATCATTTTCCATGGATGTAATGACCTAACCAGAACAAAGGCTGTTATTTAAAGGAAACTAACTATTTATCCCATTAATTATTTATATAAACAACTTTAGACTTAAAATGCTATATTATAACGTTGACCTTCTTTTAGATTCTCCAAGGATTGGACTTAGCATTAACATTGATGTATAAAGGAGAAGAATGTCTGCTACAAATGGGACCGCGATTTGGTTACGGCGAGGGCGGACTGAAGCCTGGCGAAAGCTTGGGCCTGGTTGGCGAACTTGATGGTCCAAAATACGAAGGACCGGCTATTGATTCAGATACATGGCTAGATGCAAGAGTTGAACTGCATGATTGGGATGAGGAGCCGGAACACGACACCTTACCAATTGCTGAAAGAATGGAAATTGGGTATGAATTTACATATTTTAAATATATTTATCCCTGTCTACTGATGTTTTCAGTTATCCCGACGAACACCTTTTTAATTTAGTTAACCCTCTACTACATGTTAGGCTGGCAACACTTGTGTGATAGTGGTAATTTTGTTTTAACAAAAGTATTTACTTTACATTTTAAGTAAAATTAATCTTTTTGGATCAATAACATAAATCACAAGGCTTTGTATTTGTCTTAGGTTATTCATCTTTACCTCTTATCATCTGTATGATATTGGTATTAATTGATATGGACAAATGAAGTGTGCATGTTAAGATGGTCAAGTGATTGTTTTTTTTTGCTGTAATATGGAACACTTTACATATGTTCCAACAGATGCAAAGTACACCTAAACGCAGAAGAAATGTTTATACCACACGTTTTTATAAAAATAGAACGCCCGACATTAAGAGGCTGTCTTCCTATTTCATTGCCTTTAAGGTATAATGGTGTAAAAGAATTGGGTTATGAAATACAAGCAATTTTTTAAATAGTTTCAATGATTAGCTCATTCAAACAAGAAAACAAACCAACTACAGAATTATTATACTATATTTATATTTACTTTATTTTTTAGCTGTAGTATGTTTTGCACCTTAAAACAAATTGCGCAAATTATAAAAATGCAAAACCAATATTTCGTAACAGCATGCAGCATTTGAATATATTTATATTAAACTTAAACCTATTCTACTCGGTCGGGTTAAACGCCCAACCACCGTGACCTTACTTGAGTCAACCAAACTGCTCGGCGGTTCTACATCATTGCGTGGTTGGATACAATTTCAGTTCTAACGTGAGCGGCGAGCAGTACACACGTCGGTGGCACCCCTTTCACACGTCGGTGGCACCCCTTTCAAATACGCAAAATAGTACCCATACTGTCTATCTACTTAATAAAAAGATTGTCTATAAAAACCTTCATTTAATAAATAAATAAATATAAATATTAAATAAATAATTAATATAAAATTAAATAAAACGTAACATAACTTTTGATCCAATCGATAAAATAATAAATGGTTCAAGGCCACCTAACAGTTCTGCACTTGTTAATTTTGCCTTAGAACAATTATGATAAGCTGGATTGTAAGCAACTGGTTGACGTAATTCTTTTAACTTTTGATTATTAAATTCTTTTACATCTTTATTTGTAGCGAACAGTCTAAGGGCATCTTTAAAAAAAATATGCTCGTTCAATGGTTATGTTTGTATACTCCGTGTCATTAATTTTTCATAATCTTCAACTGTACATTCACCATTACCAATTCTATCAAGTATATCTCGGAAAACTTGTTTATATTCATTATGTCTAAATGACGATGATAAAATAAAAAATGAAAAATTTGTATTTCTGTTTCACGACCGAAATAGACACGAAATGAATTGGACTTAAATGTTAATAACGATTTTATAACGATACGCCGTTTGGTTGAGAGATGTCAAAAAATAGAAAAATTTAAGGGGCACACTGTGTACCCTAGTAGATAATAATTAATTACTAACTATTAATTTATTTATACCTAATTTCCCACTATTTATTTATTAATACTCAACCGAAAAATCTAGCATATTTTTAATAGAACTTTCTGTCCGCATCGATGGCGTTAGTATCCAAACATTCTGTTCGCAGCGATGTTACTCTTTGGTTTTCTCACAGATGGCGTTAGTAGTAGGTACAATAACATTCTATCCAATGAATACAAAATTGTTAATCTTAATTTTTTTAAATGCTTTTGAAATGATATTTTTTTACAGGTCACATCTAGATATGAATTTAAATTACTTTGTTAGAGCAGAAACCTATAGGCGTGATAGATTTTCAGTAAAGTGTACCACAAAAATGCTCAAGTTGTGGGATAGTGTAAGGGCTCGCTTCGCTCGCCCTGATAAAAACAAATTTAATGGCTACTTCTTTATTTGGGATCAAGCCTTGTGTCGCAGGTTTCTTTATGAAAATACAATAACGAACACAAAGTAGACTTAGAGTGTGAGATTCCAATCCAAGAAGCAACAATATTATCAACTTTATATGTATACTGTCACACTGCTGGGCACGGGCCTCGCGTATCAGAAGGGTTAGGCCGTATTTTACAACGCTAGCTTAGTTGCGGATTGGCAGACTTCACAAGTCTTCGAGAGAAGTACGGAGAACACTCAGACATGCAGGTTTTCTCTCGATCAATTTCTTCACCATAAAATGGCAGGCGTGCCTTGTAATCAAATTTGAGACCTTTGCGTCGCAGTCCAATAGTTTCCCTACTAAGCTATCGGTTTTGTTTTTACTGCTGTCTCTTAAGATCCTATATTAAATCCATGTGCAGCACCATTGCATTTCAAAACAAAACTTAAAATCCCTAATTTGCAGTATGCGGCGGCGCGCCCGCGGCAACTGGTGGTACGGTCGTGGCGAAGCCCAACTTGCCGTCCAGCTATACCGACGTGCGTTAGACGTGCTCGATGAATTGGAAGGAGGGATCACTGATCCCACGCCCAGTGGTGATATTGCGCCTGCATCTGACGCGCTACAGGCATTGCTCGATGAACGACTCAGAGTACATAACAATATGGCCGCCGCTCAGCTGAAGGCTGGTGCTTATGAAGCTGCTTTGCAGGTAACCAAATTTTTAGCATTCATAGCCATCATTGTTCTTAACATTGCTTTTCCGTATATTGCTAAGATATATACATATATCTTTTTCAAAATATCCGGTTGAAAATATTTTGATAATTAAATATTTTTCGCGAAAACTATTCAAGCTATTTTATTTAAATGGAGACTCGAAATCTTGCATTTAAATAATAATACCTAGCAGATTTTTTAATAGAAATGCAGTGTCCGGAAAATATGTTTCTTATAACACTGTGAGCCGGTGTAACCTGGCGAAACGTCAAGCATTAAAAAGGTTAACATGCATGATCGCGTTAACACCCGTTATTATATATATCATGCAACGCGAAAGTCTAAAAGTTATTATGTGAATAAGAGCTTAAACCAAATATAAATCATCGTCGCTTCACCAGGCAGTAACTCGCGTGCTCAGCTGCCAGCCGGAGAACGCGAAGGCGCTGTACCGCAAGGCGCGCATCCTGTCCGCCATGGGGCGCACGGGCGAGGCGCTGGCGGCGGCGCGGCGCGCGGCGGCGGCGGCGCCGGCGGACGGCGGCGCGCGGCGCCAGCTGCAGCGCTGCGAGCTGCGCGCCACGCGCGACCGCTCCGTCGAGAGGCGGCTGGCCAAGCGCATGCTGGGCAACCCGACGCAGCCTAGAGGCGCCGCAGAGCCTGATAAGAAACCTTCCAGAGCTAAGGTGAGCACAAGAGTGCACACAGAACACGATATTTTTTTGAATTTTGAGCTATGTTTTGATTGAGTAAATCCTTATACTAGACTTTACGAATACTTTAAATCGTATTAGGCGTTACTCGGCGGAATTCCATTGTAATAAAATTATTGGGAAGAGAGGATCCCGCCACGCACGGATTGCCCAACCCAAATATTGCAATAGAAAAAGGTTGACAATATCGAACTGTTCTGAATAAAGACAGCCGCGTCGTGGGACTGCACCCGTCAGGAACCTTCTTCTCCTTTCTTTTTTTTACGAATTCTGTATGAGATTAATTGGTTGCCTACGTTCTGGAAAACTATAACACATTTCTGTCTCGGTAAGTGATTAAATCCGCAACCGATACATTAGTAACACATAGTAACAAAGTTGTCATTAAAGCACAACTCCTATATTAAGAAACTTATCTTCTCCTTAGTCTTATTCTAATATGACAATTAACTGTCAGTAAGTACGATTTATTTCTTAAATATAGGAGTCAGGCCTAAACGACTTCACTATTAATACAGTCAATATAAAAAAAATATAATAATTATTACATTAAACAATACTATTATACAACAATACCAGAAACATTATTATATTATATATATTATATTATAAAACAATACAACAAAAAATAAAAAACAAGTAATGGTGAGTAAAGTGAATCAAGGTGTAAAGTCAACAATGACAAATGACAGTGTAGTGTCAATTGATTAGTGAGACGAGATTTCAAAATAATTCTCAAACATAAAGTAACATAATATTATGTATATATAGGATTATAATAACACCACGAAGCAATTGTTTACTTAAATTAGCGACAACAGCTGTCGTTAAATCTTAGTTATTGCTTGTTATTAAGAATTTAACTTATGGTAGGATTTCAGTACGGTCAGGGATTACGAGTATTTTTATGATTTCTTTTCGTGCGCTTAGCATAAAGTCATCGCGGGCGTCAGCTTAAAACTTTACATCAATAGTTATGCACTTTAATCTTATACGAATTCATTTTAAAGTGACCATGTTTACTAAAATAACTGCCCATTAGTCTAATAGGTTTAAATACGCACAATAATATGGGTGTCATTTTACCAAAGCAATATTTAAAATATGCTGGGGTCTTTTAGGAGGCAGAACGATGTCAGATTATAACTCCATTAATTAAAGCAATTAGTGCACGCGTTCATCGCTTTGAAATATAACCGCGCCTATCCCTGTGTGTTATTTGGCCTTATGAAATGAACAGTTACTATACGACGTTCACGCAAATCACGCAATGTCATTTTGTGCATGTCATTGAGATATTAAACAAAAATACTCGTATATTTTATAATTTACTCGCGACTTCATTTACATTTTAGGAATTAATTACTCTTCTCCAAGGTTAAGCGACCTCTGTACCATATCAAAATCTCTACACAAATAACACGTGTAGTCTAATCAGACAAGTTTCTTCCGCAGATGTTATTATGTATCTAAAATAAGTTTATAAGTAAATAAGATTAACTTTCAAACATTTTTTAGGTATATATTACAACTTTATAAAGCCATGTCCTATAGAGCTTAATATTAATTAGGTTCATAATACAACTTTTAAGTGGAGGTGAATTTATTGCTATTTAATAGACATCAGCAACTTAAAATTACGCAAATATATTCATAATGGTTAGTTACTGTTTATAAAACTAAAAATCTCGCTTTAGGACTCGATATGGTAAAAAGAATGGAATGAGGAAAAAGTGGTATTATCCACTGCCAGTTATTGTATAGAGTCTGGGAGCTTTCTTTCTAGTTCAGTATTGTTAATTGTTAGTTCCTAGCGGTCATTGATGTATAAAAAACCTAGATACACAATCAGCGTCAAAAAACGTCCTCACCAAATGAGCACCCACTTGAACATTTGGGTGCTCATTTAATTTAGTACCGTTCGATTGCTCCGAGAGTAAACATGTCGCTGAGCTCGTTTAAAACTTGTAAAATCACACTTCCAGGACACTAAATAAGGACGGTGTTTGATATTTTCGGTGAGTAATAATGTTATTATTATAATTATATTATAATACTAATTATTGCGTCAAGGAATCAACGTAAAATTTTTATTTTTGTTTATTTCGTAACAAAGAGCGACCATATAACACGGCTCATTTAAATGAACACTTACTAAATGCATTAATCGTACTATTGTATTTCCACTTGATTAGTCCGGGTTACATGTTGACTCTGTTTTAATATTAATAGAGAGGCTGTTACTTTTTAAAAATAAATATGTTTTATTTGGTTTAAAATGATAATGCTATTGTATATATTATTTATTAATAGACTTGTTTTTATTACAATAATTTAGATTAAACATTATAGTGTTCGTTTAATTTTTTTTTGAAATGATCTTTATGGTATCTTTATGATGATTTATGATATTTATAAAATTTATCTACATACTTATGTTGGATTTCAGCTTTCTTCGAGATCCCGTGCGATGTGCAAAATGGATATCCGTCATAGCACAGCAACGATCACAAGCAAGCACAGCAACAACACTTATCATAATTTTTGGGAGTCAGCTTATATTCTTCAAAGTGCCATATTAACAAAAAACAATCATGTAAATAATACTATTAAATCTATTATCGAGAGATATATCAAGATAAGATTGTATTATGTAACAAAGAAAGATACGGAAGAAATTAAAATCCGTCAAAAAGATTATACAATAAACTAAATTTATTTCACGGAAATAAAAAAAAATATGAGGTCGTATCTTTTCAATTTTGAAATCTTAATTTTGTCATTTTATTGTTTTATGTTACTTTAATTTGTAAGTACAATCAGTCGCGTAATGTTCAAACACGTATAATTTCAAAGTCGGGCAGCCAAGTATATGAACAGCAATGAAACATACTCGTAATATAATTTACAAGCGTATTCATTATCTATTACTGTTATATATAAAAAACATGCTATTTTACAAATGTTTTACTTGTCTTGTCTATTTTGTCAATTATGTACTACTGTTATGTCTGGTAAAATAATAAAAGATTTTCTACCAACTGTTTAAGAGCTGCCATATATAAATTATAATGGCATTACATTATTTTCATTTTATTGAACATCATAGGACACAAACCTGGTAAAATACCTACAGATAAAAGTAGAAAAAAAAATGTGTTTAAAACACACATTCATATGCATTTTATAAACTACATACAGCAATATTCGACCCCATTCATTCTTAATTCTATCGACGAAGTCAGCTCGTAAAATTTTATTACTTTTTTTAGATAGCCTTGCATATTTAACTTAAAATTAAGGCGGTAAGGTTTAATTTACATGAATAAAGGTTTATATAGTTAATACAACTACTTATAAGCAACTGAGGACAGTTTTAAGTGTAAGTTTTGAATGGGATTGTGTATCTAGGATTTTTATATATCAATGCTAACGGTACATTAAAAATATATATTGCCTTTAAAACATGTCGAAAAATTAAAGCTTTTAGTTTTGCTTATGAATAAAGTCTGATGACTGCATGGATGTCGTATTGGTTTAGGTGGGCGTCTCGTCTGTGCCACTACGTCGAGTCTTGTGGGTTCGAATTCCAAGCGGAATAACAATTTGTGTGATCAAGGAATGGTTATTTTGAGTTTGAGTGTTCTTTATGACCGTAGATTGAATGTTTGTAAGGTATTGTTACGCCCAGTGACATCTCTCGGCATTGTGGGAGGGACTCGGCGGTTCCGTCTAATAGTTTACACCGCCATCTATTGACATCTTACGGAACTGCGTAGTACGGTACGAGAATCTTAGAGAGAATGCTGGTACTTTCTCGAAGCATCGTGCTGTTTACACGCCGAGTACGGCGTAGCTGGAAAGCTCTAGAAGCGCTTTACCCGCGTATAAATAGGGCGCACGCGCACCGCCGAGTCAGTTTACAATCGTAAGCGATCAAGTGTTCATCGAAGCGAACGGAAGCGGAAATACTACGGAGTTTGAAGCAGTACAGTGAAAAAGTGTGGTATAGTGTTTGTTGTGTTTTAAATTTAATTGTGTGTTTGAATAAAAAGTGTTTTACTCGGTAATATTGTTTATATTCTTATCTGTCGAGCCCAGCAGGTAACAATTGGTGTCAGAAGTAAGATAAGAATATGCCAGTACTACCAAAGGAGGAAGTGGAAGGGGTGCGTACCAGGAACCAGCGCCAGCAAGATGTGGACCAGAGGCGCTTTGGAGACGCCCCCTCGCCGTCGTCAGGTGGACAACGTGACTCCGCAGCTGCAGCGGAACCAACTAGTGCAGCTCCCTCGCCGGTAAACCTAGACCTCGCGAACCTGATGGCGTTTATGCAGGAGCAGGCACGCCGCCAGGAGGAGCAGGCACGCCGCCTCGAGGAACAGCTGCAACGCGATAAGGAAGAGGGCATGCGCCGCCAGGAGGAGCAGGCACGCCGCCAGGAGGAGCAGGCACGCCGCCAGGAGGAGCAGGCACGCCGCCTCGAGGAACAGCTGCAACGCGATAAGGAAGAGGGCATGCGCCGCCAGGAGGAGCAGGCACGCCGCCTCGAGGAACAGCTGCAACGCGATAAGGAAGAGGGCATGCGCCGCCAGGAGGAGCAGGCACGCCGCCAGGAGGAGCAGGCACGCCGCCTTGAGGAACAGCTGCAACGCGATAAGGAGGAGGGTATGCGCCGCCAGGAGGAGCAGCTGATGATGTTAAAAGACCTCAGCGCAACGGTTGGCAAGGAGGTGAAGGAGGTGAAAGAGCAAGTCCAACGCCATGAAAGTCGCATCGCCGAGGTGGAGAAAACGATACGTGGGCTCAAGGCTGGCGATGGGATCGTGGCACCTGCGGTTGTGGCGTCTTCACCACGAGGCTTTAAAGTCCCACCATTCGACGGATCATCGTCATGGTCAGCCTATAAGATCCAGTTCGAGGCCGTCATGAAATCGAACGGGTGGCCGCAAGAACAGGCTCTGACCGCTCTCACCTTGGGGCTTCGTGACCAGGCCTTGACTGTGTTAGAGGCGCTTGGTCAAGACATCACGTACGAAAAGCTGTTGGAGGCATTAGAAGCGAGATATGGCGACGCACATCTGGAACACGTGTTTCGCGCCCAGCTGAAAGACCGATCGCAACGTGTTGGTGAAACCTTGCAGCAGTGGGCCCTGGAGGTGGAGAAGCTGGTTCGAAAGGCGTACCAGTCCTCACCTGCGCTCATCGACGGAAACCTCGTTCAAGCTTTCACCGACGGGATCCGAGACTTGGAGGTTAGGGCCGCAGTGAGACTCGGACATTTCAAAAACCTGAAGGACGCCCTAGCCCACGCTCTGGAAGTGGAAGCAGTACGACGGGATGATCGAGCTCACCGTATCAGGGAAGTGTCGACTTCGCCCCGGTGCTATAGCTGCGGTGAGAGAGGCCACATCAGGTTGAGCTGCCCGAAGCGAAGGAGTCCACGCAGCAGTAACCAGTCGCCGGTAGAAGGAACACCTGATGTGCCTGCCGGGCAACAACAGCAGGGAAACGAGTAGACGCCAGGACTACGGGGCGGGTGCTGGCTGGTGATAGGAGAGCCCCAAGGATCTCGATCTCACAATCGTGTGACGGAAACAGCCTGATTATCGAAGGTGAAATTAACAGAATGCCGTGCAAGATGACATTGGACACTGGAGCTTCTCGGACAGTCGTCAGTTTCCGACTAGCAAGACGGTTTCTTGGGGACTACTACGGGAACCATGAATGTATACATCTAAGAACAGCTACCGGTCAGCACATAACCGTCCGAGGTGAGAAGGGGGTGGATATGAAACTAGGTAATAAAATTTACCGTCACAACGTCATCGTGGCTGACATAGTGGACGACTGCATCCTGGGTTTAGACTTCTTACGGAAGCATCACTGTGAGATCGACGTTAGTCAAGGAGTATTGAAGTGTGGCTCAGAAGAAGTATTCATGGAGGGCGCATCATCAGGCAAAGTGTACTGCCTAAAGAAAGTAGTACTTCGTCCGAGGTCGGAAACAATCATACCGGTTTGTCTACCAAGGAATTCTGATCAGGAAAATCGATGTGTAATTATAGAAGGCTTGGACAACGATGCTTCATGGAAGATTGCACGCACTCTGGCTAGAAATACCAACGTTACATCGGTACGTGCACAGAACCCAAGCGACAAAGAACTGGTACTCAAGAAGGGCACGATATTGGGCACCTGTGAAGGAGCAGTTTGGATGCGTAGATGCCATGAACAGCCTACCAACGCCAAAGTTCAAGGGGCAAGGTACGACGTATCTTCTCTCTTGAAGGACTGCCAGAATAACCTGTCGAGAGAAGAAAAGAACAAGGCTGAGACGATGTTAAACCGGTTTGCCGACATCTTCTCGACAAGTGATGCTGACATAGGCAAGACTGCCCTAGTTCAACACAAAATAAACACAGGAAATGAGGTACCGATCCGCCAGCGACCAAGACGTGTACCAGTGGCACGGGAACATGTAGTTGACACTATGATCCAGGGTATGGTGAAAGAAGGTGTGATTGAGCCTTCGTCCAGTCCATGGTGTTCACCAGTGGTTTTGGTTAAGAAGAAGGATGGCAGCATGCGCTTCTGTGTGGACTATCGTCGGCTAAATGACATCACAAAGAAAGACAGTTACCCGTTGCCAAGGATTGACGACACTCTGGATACGCTAACGGGGATGAAGTAGTTTTCTACACTAGACCTAAAAAGTGGCTACTGGCAGGTCGAGATACATCCTCGAGATAAGGAGAAGACAGCATTCTCCACAGGCAAAGGATTGTGGCAATTTAACGTCATGCCCTTTGGACTGTGTAATGCCCCTGCCACTTTTGAGAGATTGATGGAACGGGTACTTACTGGATTGATTGGAGACGCCTGCCTGGTCTACTTGGACGATATTATCATAGTAGGACGCACCTTCGAGGATCACCTTCGCAACCTGGAACGCGTTCTCTCGAAGATTCGAGGAGCCAACCTGAAGTTAAGTCCAAAGAAATGCGCGTTGTTCAGGCGGCAAGTGAACTTCTTAGGACATGTGGTCTCCGAAGAAGGCATCCAAACGGACCCGGATAAGATCATTGCTGTCAAGGACTGGCCAGTTCCGGAGAACAAGACACAAGTCAGGGCATTTCTTGGTTTGTGCTCCTACTATCGACGGTTTGTAAGGAACTTTGCTGACATCGCCCGGCCTCTGCATAAGCTCACCGAGGATAAGATAAAGTTCTGCTGGAATGAGAGCTGTGACGTCGCATTTCAGAAGCTGAAGGAACATCTGTGTAATTCACCAATTCTAGGCTATCCCGACAATGAACATGAATTTATAGTAGATACAGATGCCAGTAACACCGGCATTGGTGGCGTGTTATCTCAACGTAAAGGAGAGCATGAAGTTGTAATAGCGTACTTCAGCAAGGCCCTATCCAAACCTGAAAGGAACTACTGTGTCACACGAAGGGAACTTCTAGCTGTCGTAAAGACATTGCAGCACTTCAGTAAATACTTGTTGGGACGGAAATTTCACCTGCGAACTGACCACGCTGCATTGAAATGGCTACTACAGTTTAAAGACCCAGAAGGACAGGTAGCAAGATGGATTGAACAACTACAGGAATTCGACTTCGTAATACAGCATCGTAGTGGCAAGTCACATGGTAATGCGGATGCCCTGTCACGTAGACCGTGTCCCGACCAGTGTAAGCACTGCGCCAGGCAAGAGGCTAAGCAGGAAGGACTAGTGAGGATGTTGAGGACGGATCTTAGCGAAGACTGGAAGGAAACTTTGTAGAGAACGCAACAAGAAGACAAAGACATAAGACCCATCCTCGAATGGAAGAAAACAGGTGTATCGAGACCTCACTGGAGTGAAGTTGCGGCAATGAGCCCTACCACCAAGAGTTATTGGGCACAGTGGGAAAGCTTGGTTATCCAGGATGGAGTTCTGTGCCGGAAATGGGAGAATGCTCGAGGTGACAAGTGTCATCTGCAAATGGTCGTGCCAAAGCTCAAGGTACCGGAAGTTTTACAACTCTATCATAATGGGAGTTCGGGAGGTCACATGGGAGTTAAGAGAACTCTGGTTAAGATCCGAGAACGATTTTATTGGATCCATTGTCGAGAAGACGTTGAGGAATGGTGCCGTAAATGCACGAGTTGTGCTGCCGTGAAGGGGCCACACACTCGCAGCAGGGGTGCATTGAAGGTGTACAATGTTGGAGCCCCGTGGGAACGTATAGCTTTAGATGTTGCCGGACCGTTTCCTGAAAGCCAAAGTGGGAACAAGTACTTCTTGGTGGTCATGGATTACTTCACAAAGTGGCCGGAAGTGTTTGCGATTCCCAATCAAGAGGCATCTACGGTCGCCGACAAGCTAGTCCACGAAGTCTTTTGTCGTTTCGGGGTGCCCTTAGAGACACACAGTGACCAAGGTCGGCACTTCGAGTCTGAAGTATTTAAGGAGACATGCCGGGTGATGGGTACCCACAAAACGAGAACGACCGCTTATCATCCGCAATCAGACGGCATGGTTGAACGATTTAACCAGTCTCTGGAAAGATATCTGGCAAAAGTTGTAGAAAGCAAACAAAGGGATTGGGACAAACACATTCAACCGTTTCTCCTGTCATACCGTAGTGCCGTTCACGAAAGCACATCAGTAACACCTGCTTTCGCTAACTTCGGAAGGGAACTACGATTACCTGCAGACTTGATCACCGGCATCCCACCTGAATCTCCACGCAGCATAACAGATTATGCGAATGATTTGCGCAACAGGATGAATGACGTATACGAGCACATCAGACAGACCGGTCAGCAGATGTCTGAGAGGATGAAGACCCGTTACGACCGGAAGGCGAACAATAAAGGCTTCGAGGAAGGATCGCTGGTGTGGTTACATAATCCGGCACGCAGCAAAGGAAAATCTCCTAAGTTGCAGGCAAAATGGGATGGACCCTATCGCATAGTCACTAAGATGAATGACGTCACCTACCGGATCCAGAAAGGACCACGGGGTACACCAAAGATCGTTCATGTGGATCGATTGGCACGCTACTACGGATCCAACAATGTTCGGGACGAACATGTCTAAGAGGGGGGCAGTGTTACGCCCAGTGACATCTCTCGGCATTGTGGGAGGGACTCGGCGGTTCCGTCTAATAGTTTACACCGCCATCTATTGACATCTTACGGAACTGCGTAGTACGGTACGAGAATCTTAGAGAGAATGCTGGTACTTTCTCGAAGCATCGTGCTGTTTACACGCCGAGTACGGCGTAGCTGGAAAGCTCTAGAAGCGCTTTACCCGCGTATAAATAGGGCGCACGCGCACCGCCGAGTCAGTTTACAATCGTAAGCGATCAAGTGTTCATCGAAGCGAACGGAAGCGGAAATACTACGGAGTTTGAAGCAGTACAGTGAAAAAGTGTGGTATAGTGTTTGTTGTGTTTTAAATTTAATTGTGTGTTTGAATAAAAAGTGTTTTACTCGGTAATATTGTTTATATTCTTATCTGTCGAGCCCAGCACGTAACAGTATTTTTAAACACGTAAAAGAAGAACGGCCCGCCAGCGTGTGGACAGAATTGTTTTTCTTATATGTCTGGCATTCCAGCTATTACACTCATATTAATCTAATGTTATCGTAAAATTTCTTTGTAATAGTAATAGCTATAACAAAAGTAATTGGGTGTTTGTTTCTCAGATGTTGATGTGGGGTTCCCTGCTGCTGAGCCTGCTGGTGGGTGTGGCCAGCGTGCTCGTGTACCGGTACAAGATACAGGCGCATTGACCTTTACACAACGGACGACTTATACAACAGAAGTTAGTTGTTACTTACAAGTTATTTTACTGAAAGTAGCTGTAATTTTATTATTGTTGGTATTTGAGAGATTAATCATTCCTTATCAATATTTAATTATGACTATAACATTTGGTAAATGCATATTGGAACTTCTGATTTTGGAGACGAATACATTTTTTTTTAACAAAGTTTAAATATAATTATATATACATTGGTATACATATAATAGCACAATAATTAATATAAATTATAAATAATGTCAAGACAAACATTAATATTCTATTTTTAATTTGCAGGTTGTGGAGATTCCAATGGTATAATTGGAGGGGAATGGTGCACACTATACTTAAGGCCACGTCATATCTTCGCTGATAAAGGAAATCACAGGCTTTCGACAGCTGTTGATCTTTATCGTATGTAACGATAAAGAGACAATATATTATGTATAGTTAATATTACTGCTGTAAATATTTACTTTATAAAAGTATCTCTGAATTGCCGTTGCGCAATCTCAATATTTTTTTATATTTATACAAGTTACGATTTATATTTTCTGTGCGACACAGCAGATTTGTTGAATCAGAGATGGCACTTCAGACTTTGTTTGTTTAGATCATACTTGGACAAGTCTTCGCGCACTACTTTGATTACTGCATGTGATAAATTCATGTTTAAACCTAGTTGAAAAATGACTATTTACATAAAGCTGGGATGCCACTACTCGTAATTAGGCAATACTAATTGTATCTAATTATCAAAAGGGATAGGTTAGTTAGATATATTTGCGTTTATTATAATCATTGGCGTTTAAGTCTCAAGTTCGTTTATATGTGCATTTATGTCTAAATTATATGTATATAACATGTATATGTGTGGAAATTTATCTGTTTATAGTTAGTGCCAAAATGTATCATATATGTAGATATCGTTATGTATACCAACAAGAGTATCCACTGCTATTATAAACAAAATGATATCACAATACATATTTTTCGATTGTATATTTTCAAGGAAGGAGGTGGAACGTTCGGGTAAAATTATGAATCATTCCAACTTGTTTTTAGTGCAGTTAGTATGCGAGGCCTCATTCTTTACATTTGGGTCTTTGTTTCGCATTTATGTACATATACATAAATATATAATTATGTGTATCGACAGCTGTTTCACCACACGCAGGTTCGCCGGTAGCTATACATTAGATAAATCCGATCGTTTCCTCATATTAGTTTATCTTCTAGATATAGCCTCGGTGGTGAGACAGCACACGAAATAAATTCATTAATTATTTTTCTAGAAAATACGTACATATACTCGTATTTTGTTATTTTCTA
This sequence comes from Catocala fraxini, assembly GCA_930367265.1. NCBI lineage: Eukaryota > Metazoa > Arthropoda > Insecta > Lepidoptera > Erebidae > Catocala > Catocala fraxini. The sequence continues at coordinate 16,114,821 of OV884041.1, forward strand.
CGTTTAAATTAAAATGCACACAAATTAATGTAAATTTAGATTTATTTAGGAAATTGGTTTGGTAAGGGGTCTAAATGGCTTCTATAGATTATCAATAAAAATCTAAAAAAAATATAGCTGGTTCCAGTATACACTTACACTAATAAAGAAAATTTATTAAATAATGCTTTTTATTTCCAAATTGAAGTTAATTCCGTCCTTAAATATCATTTGAATACAAAAATAGATATAAAATCATTGTTCTAAACTAAATATAGTAATATTATTGCAAAATTATTTATTTGAACATTTCATTCAGATGTTTGTAAACCACGTCTAATTTCCGACAATAATTGCAGTTCATTGGATAACTACTTTTATAATAATATACTTCCTTCCAACACATTCTGTATAATCCAAGGAAATGAATAACAGTCGTTCAGAGATTTACACCCAAGGATTGATACTTTTTGCCTATCTGGGTTAGCAGAAAACTTAGGCATACTCTCGTGTTTTATAAATTTGAATGAATTCAAAGACATTTCATGACTAAACTATACTATACACAAATAATTGATACTATTGTGGAATGTATTTTTTACGGAATCAGGACTGATGAGTAAAATTTTTTTTATCGTGTCACAGTTCTACAATAATTTAATCCAAACCTTAAAACTAATGGTGAAGATACATTATTAACACATTGAACGCCACAATCGTAAATGACTGGTTGGCATTCAATGTGTCATTACAATTTTAAATAACTTTTTCGCCATTTATGTTTCCCATATAGTTCACCTTACAATGTTTTTAAACATACATAAATACTTGAAATATGAAATAAATAATTATTATAATATGTATCGTCGCCCGTTCGACATTAAACGAAGCTGTTAAGTGGTAACGGGGTTTTATGGCATAAGGAAATACAACAACAAATCTTAGGAATGAATTCGAACCCAATTTGAATTATTCAAATCTGTTGAGAGGAGAGGGGGAGGGGACCTCCCCCCTCCCCCTCTCATAGGATTCGAGAGGATAGTTCGAACTTTATTTATCCCTTAACGGTTTCATTTGTGCCTCTTTCAGTGATAGGGGGACAGTTTAACTTTAACAAAAATGAACGTGATAATCTAGCTTTATATATATAATATCTGTTAACACATACTTATTTAATATTTGTGTTAATGAATAGTACCTAGCCAGCTAGCTACCAATTGATATCAATTCCAAGACATGAAGTGAACTCCCTTGACGATAAATGGCTCAAGTGATAGTATTATACCTATTCTGTACTAGCGATTTACGGCGACGCACAACTTCATCTATCCAATTGTTCGTAGGCTTATTATGACCAGCATAGTATATTATAACATGTTAAATATTTACTTATATAATTATAGTATGGTGTTAAATATATGGACGGGTCACAAGGAAAATGTATAAAGTGCTATTTTGTGCGTAGCGGTTTATTATGTACCTATTAACTATTCAAATTTAGCGCAAGAAAGTTAATTTCAAGTACGTTTGTTTCTAGCGACTGGCATTTCTAAATCATCAATCAATTGCCCACAGTTATATGCATTCTGGACTTAGTACTTGAAAGTTATACAACCACAGTCCCGCTGATGCCAATCAGTCATTCAATAGACAAGACTAAGTACTAGCGATATGCTCAGTCGAAGCGTTGCTTACACAGACGCGACTGCCGCCTTCAGCTTGTCTTCCACTTGATCGACTTTGACTCACTGAACTGTTGGACGACTTCGTCTGACCAATGATGTCGTCCTTTTGACTTGGTAACTACAATAAACTGACTAATCAATCCATTAACTAACATATTCGTCTTCTGTCATGCCTCGCATCCTCAGAACGATTGCTTTATTAACCTCTGAGTCTTCTTCAGAGGTTAATGAAAACACTATGTGGCTCTGTGTGTTAGTGACAGATTGATGGTAGTGACAGGCATAGCTCCGAAACCACTGGACCGATTGACTTGTAACTTGGTGAGCAGACATCTTGGGATCATCCCTCCGTCGAATTTGAATATGGGCCCTGTGGGTCAAAAGACCCCCGAGATATAGGGGTCACATATTTTAAATGGAAAAATATTGACTTGTAACTTGGTGTGTAGACACCTTGGAGTCATACCTCGGTCGAGTTTGAATATGGCCCTGTGTGACAAAAGACCCCCGAGATATAGAAGTCACAAAGACATAAGGTCAGGGGATATCCACCAACAGAGTGATTTGGAAGTCCAAGGGAGAGGCTTTTGCCCAGCTGTGGGACATTACAAAAAGCTGATTGAAGACGAAGAGGTTGAATCCTGGGTTTTTACACCCATCTCGTTGCATTTGTTAGCATCTCGTTGCATTTGTTAGTAGCCTATGAATAAATTTTAGCTAGATTGTTATAATATTATATAAGGGCACACTTATTTCTACCCGCGCATATTACAACTAAGTTAATGGCCTCAATCAATACTTCTTGTCGCTTTATTCATATTTACAGATAATACACTAAGTAGTAACAATTGTGTTCTCCCGTCACAATTCGATTTAATTAATAATATTGGTTATATAGTAACGAAAGTTAATTTAGTGAAATTAACGAAATCCTTGAATTCAGGTAAATTGCCCCCGGATAATAAAATATAAATATTTGTGATACATACTAAGTTTAGGTACATAAATTACATAGTACTCAACATAATATGAACTAATGTAGTACAATAAATTTCTATTTTAAATTTAATTCAATCTAATAAATGAATATAGATACATACAATATGTACACGTAAAATTAAACTTAAACAGCCTTATTCAAATCCTCCGTTATTTATATTATAAAACCGTTTCTTTATTTTAACTTCCCTATAATTATACTAATAGTTACCGTTCAGTAATTTTTAGTTACTTAGCTACCTCTTAAATATTTGATAGTGGTTTAAAATAAGGCTGCTAGTTTAATTTCACTTCGTGGCACTATGATTGATATTAAAGGTCCAATAAGCAATCCAAACACTAGCTCCTTAGTATACTTGTGTAGAGTGGTTCTCTCTCTATAGACACATCGTTCCTTTTAGAATTCGGAAAAACTCTTATACAACAGCTTTGTCCGTCTGTCTGTTATACAACTTTCAACTCAAGAACCGTAAGAACTAGAGACTCGCGGTCAACGCCATTCGACTCAGCATAGTCGATATACCGCCGAAATGGCTATGACCTTTGACCTCTGACCTCGTGGTATCATGTGACCTTTGCATATATTGTTTTTCGAACTCTAAGATTTACGGCAATTCATTGCCGTTTTCCACTTGTTTATTTACACTTCAATATCATTTACAGTTGGTTTCTGGTCAACAGAAACAACCGATGGCTGTTCGGTACGCTCAATTTTTATCTTCGGTATTTTCAAATTTCGCGATTTCAATATTTGGTATCTTGCTTTTCGCGTTTTCAATTTTCGGGTCCTTAATATGTATCCCTTATATCATAGTTTCGATCGATGCGTGAATGTTCTAGCGAGCCAGTTGGTTGCATGAGCTAAAGCTTCAATTTGTGCGATAGTAACAAGTGCTTGGATACTAAACACGGTTGCTACAAAATCGTAAAGTAGTTTGGGCGAAAATACTGTCCAAACGAAGAGGTGGTGTCGGAATATAGTGGCTATTATACAATATATCACTATGGCGTACACTCTGTGTAGGGCAAGGATGTTTACTGCCTGCCATGTCTGCTGTAAGTACCTGCAAAGAGAAGGTAAACATGAAATATTGTCGTAAGACACTTATTTAGTATAGTTTCACAGTGAAAAATAAAAATATATACGGATTTTATCGCGGCTCGTGACTGATACAATTGCAAACTTAAAAATAATAACAGGCGTTCTAACTTTTTTGGACAATTGGCAATTATTTACCCGTAAAAAGTTTTAAATAACTAAAATATAAATAATAACTGGAAATAAAGAATACTGGCATAGAAAAAGATTGCTCGAAATTAAAAAAAATATATTGCATTTATGATTGGAAAATAATACTTATAGCAAGAAACTACCTGCATTTTTTTTTTTGTAAATTATCTTGTTTTAACTTTATATCGACGTATTACGCCCATGCACGGGAAACTCAGATTAACCTAGCCTCAGATTATATTAAGTGTGTAATGAAAATGTTTCTAGAGCCTAATATACAGTCGGTGGCTAGCTTAGGGCCTCTAAAGTAATCCGTGAAAACATGATTCTCCGGAAGAGATTTGAAAAAAATTGTGTTCCTGGACACAAGACAATTAGAATATTCCTTATTAGCTCAGTTATGTTCTACGCAGTTATGAATTTCAATCACCGTGCTAAGATAGATTTGAATGAAAGTGGCACGTTAAACGCACTACAAAGATCTTAATCAGTTGTCTTGATTCTGTGAACAATCTTTTTATAGTCTGGCTCAATCCCTATAGATTAAAGATATTTTTCATCTGAAAAATATCCTCACTTTTCGTCAAAGTTTTGTCAAATTAAATAATTATCTATTAATCAAGCGTATATTGCTTTGAAATGCGTTGAGGTATTATAAGAAATCCTTGCAAATAACGATAAATGCGTTAATTATTCCATTAAGTAAGTACCTAATCATGTCACAAATTTAACAAAATTGGTTAGTTTTCTTTTTTTTTAGATTGGATTGGAATAGACTATAGGATAGGATAAAATTAGGTAGGTACATACGTCTTTTTTTCTTATACCATCGTCATCGTCGTCTTACACTGTCGTCGCCATAAGGAAAAAGTCGTACCTACATAACATTTTATCCAAATTGAGTTATTTACTTATTTGGAATCACTATAAATAGACGCATTTGTCAGTATTTTTATATTAAACTAGATTCTGCGGCTCCACTCGCGTAAATGTAGGTTAGGTTAAGTTAGGTTAAGTAACAGTGCTTACCCCGGCCTGCCACGAGTGTGGGGCGCCGGAAGACACGGCGCTCCACACGCTGGAGGCGTGTGCCGCGTGGGGGCCGCAGCGACACACGCTTTCGGCCATAATAGGCGGAGATCTCTCCCTGCCGAGCGTGATCAACGCCATGCTCGGCGGCGAGAGGTCGTGGCAGGCAGTGGTCTCCTTCTGCGAAGCTGTCATGGCGCAGAAGGAGACCGCGGAGAGGGTCAGGGAGAACAACCTCCTCGCTGACCCTCTCCGGCGCAGACGGACGGGAGCGAGAAGGAGGCGATTTGCCCGCCTTTTCGCTCCTGTATAGTGGGGTCACTGGTACAGAGTCGGGGGACTCTCTACCGGCTTGCACGGCCCCACACGTCTGGGGGATGGCCTTGGTGAGCAAGGCCTTCCCTCCATAGGTGCTGAGGCCCGGTCACCATCAGCCGGGCCAACCGTCGGGGCGGGATGGTGATTGCTAACGCGACCCCATCCCGCCCCACTCCGTCGGCGGAGGGACTGCTCACCCCAGGTTTTTAGTGTGTATACCGACCCCCTTCAGGGGCGGAGAGTCTCACATAACCACCCTTCCCCCCCCGGGGCAGGGGGTAATAAAGGATTTTCCTGGGTCAAAAAAAAAAAATAAAAAAAAAAAAAGAGTAACAGTGCTTTTATGATGAAAAATAGCTTATCTCCTATTCCGTAACCCTGACAACGTGCGAAATTTCATAATTATCGGTGGAGTAGTTAAGACGTGGAAGCGTAACTAACAAAACCTCTAATGTTGCAGGCGTCCATAGGCTACGGCGACTACTTACCATCAGGAATGCTTGTTTGCCACTTAAGTTGTATAAAAAATACATTTGCATTTATAATAATAGTTAGGATATAAAAATATTGGCAGATCTACACCTGTCTTTTTCCTGAGGGCAGTATAGTTTTAAGGCGTACTCACTGTTGCCACGTGTGGGCGTGCGCGGCGATGGCGCCGAAGAGCGCGGCGCCGGCGAGCGCGGGCCCCGCGTACGCGTGCAGGCCCATGCGCGCCGCCACGCGCACCGGGCAGTACTCGCGGAGCCCTACGTAGCCCGAGCCCAGGTCTACTGAAGCTAGGGAGTTGGAGTTGCCCTGGGGAAGACGCTGTAAATTACTTTGTGGTTGCGATTGCGGGCGACTAAATGTAGCAGATTACTAGTAGATTAGTTGAGAAAGAAAGCATACTCTACTTTGCATACAACATAAGGGCATTGAGGAGGATTTGTAACCCGCCAACTCACACTAATTATTTGCGATGACGCTAGCGGTCGCCGTCGCACTACTAGATGCTGCTAGCCAGGTAGCAAAAATGGAAGATTGGAATTTGGCGTGACGATCGATTTTTGAAGACGATGAACAGGCGAATGCCAGTCATAATAGGACTAGTAGATTTAGGGGACTTGCGTCGTCGCATGCCTTTGCATCCCGCCACCTGCCGTTACTTCTCGCCATACTACTTAAGTATGAATCTACGTTAGTAAACTTAAAATACAGTGCCGACTGTCCGTGGATGTGCACTGGCCTTTTGAATTATAGTTTCTGCAGCGACTTATTATAGCGTTAACATCCTGATATCTCTTCTCCGCCAACTAAGCCCGTGAATCTAGCACAACTTTTCATATCTATCTATATATATCTATATATATCTATAGGTTAATTGTCAAGATGCTAAAAGAATAAGTCTATCAACCCACACTGCGCAAGTATGGTGGACTAACTCAACCCTTCTTATAGCGAGAAGGCTCATGCCAAATAGTGTATATAAACAGGCATATTTCAACATAAGAGGAATATTCGATTTAGGGTATTCTTAACTTGGCCCTTTTTCAGAATTTTCTCCGATTTAAACAATCCGAAGTCTTACCTTTTCGGGCTATCCTATTCATATTTGCCTCAGGCAGTATTTTGGTACTTCGCTATTTTTCTATGCGCATTCTCAATTATTGCCATCACAGCACACTCTAATCACACTATTACTCATTCTACCCTCTATGAACTATGATGTGTTTTTTACACATAGCTTAGATAACGTACCTGATAAAAGAAGAACAGTATCCCAATCCACATATGCACTAACGTCCGACTCAATATATCAACAACTTCCGTCCTTTTGCCGGACCTTGAATCAAGTAGGTTATGATCCATGCACTTGGAGGTGAGTATACAGGTGACGTAAATACTAGGCACCATAATGACATTATGGGGTCTCATCAGTAGTATAACTATCAACATCATATTATTCAACATAAGATGCGAAGCTGATCGAACCAAGTTTAGTTTGACTTCGTCCACATTCCATGGCTCGTACATCGCTGGGTCATAAAAATGGTCTTCAGTTTTCGCCTTAGGTTTATTATACACAAACTTATTAGACGCCGGGGTGTTATTCTCTATTGGTTGAAAACCGCAGCTTTTGAACGCTCCAATGTATGAGAGGATCTCGAATATGAATTGAACTATGAGTATCGTCCAGAAAACGTTGACTATTTGTACAGTGTCCCATTCTTTAATGTTTTCAAATGGGGAGTCTAGTGCTTTGGAGGCGATTCGATAGCAGAATATGCAGGCCGTGGCGGCTGTTGTGAATATTGTGTGTATGTGTAGTATGTTGTTCATGTAGCGCAAGTTGTATAGACATAATACTAGTGTGCCTATTGAACCTGAAAAGTAAATAATATTTAAAATACATTGAAATATTTAAAAAAATAGGTACGTTCGTAAAGTCTACCATTACAACATAAGTGATAAAATATAGTTTCAATAAAAACAATTAAATTAGCAGTCACTGTGTGAATGTGACGCGTTGGCTGGACTAAGGAAGGGTCTGATGGGATTGGCATATCCGAACCCTGAAGACTTCAGGCTTCTCCCTCTGAAGTGTACGCTGCGACTGATGCAGTACATTCATAAGGAGATAGCTCAGGGATAGATCTCGGGGCCGACACAAAATATCCTACCGAAATAATATAAGATAAGATAAATTAACAGTCTCAGTAAGGTATGTTGAAAATATGCTTTTGAATATTAAAAAGATATGTATATAGCTTTCTCTTTTTATTTAAAGGTTACTCGGGCTCTACAAATAATGGCAGTGTCTGAACTATGTTTGTAACACGCATTATTTATGCAATGTGTGGATGGAATTTGGAACACTATATGCATTATAAAGGCGAAATCACCACTTAAATTAGCAGTAAAATATATTACACCTGATGCAAAATTTAGTTATTAGAAAAGGTATAATCCTTTTCTCAGGACACAAAGATAACATGCTAGGCAATTAGGTGTAAAAGTAACACTAGATATCAAAAGTAAATATTCTAAGGAATTACGACTTTCGCAAAGTGCTTTTGCTTACCTATAACTAGATGAGCTTGGAGGTAGAAAGCGTTTTCTGGAGCGTTCAACCAATCGGCTGTGTCGGGTAGGAACAGCCACCGGTCACCAGTCTGATTCATTGTTCTTAGATATCTTAAAAGAGAATAATAAAATATAGAATAAATAAGCTAACGAGGTATAACAGTTTTTATTTGCGTTCACTACTGTTTAGTAATAAGTATATGACTAAGCTTGACGTGGCTAGAGCCTACTAAGATCAATACCTGTAACAATCATAATATTTTTAAATGCTGTAACATTTCGTAAGAACTGAACCATTAGGTGTTGCTCAATTGCAAATATGATTTTTATCTATACAATTAAATGAAATTGAAGTGTCTGTTTGTAATGTTAAAATAACAGCTTTTTACCTAATGTATATGAAAGTATATAAGGTACATATACAAAAAAAACAATTTTAAAATTTTTGTTTGTCTGTCTGTTTGTTCCGGTTAATCTCCGAAACGGCTGGACCGATTTTGATGGGACTTTCACTGGCAGATAACTGATGTTATAAGGAGTAACTGAGGCTACTTTAAAAAAAATAAATAAATAGTGAACAATTTCCGATTCAAATAAGGAAATGTATATAAAATTATCATTTTAATATACATCCAATGTAAATCCATATATAATAAATCAAAATCGACCTACAAAGTAGAAGAATGACATTAATTTTAGTATAAGTCATTTTTATACGAGGAATACATACATATTAAGTTTTTGTAAACTTTGCGAACTGAACAAACACTTTTTAGTTAAAATCCACGCGGACGAAGTCGCGGGTAACTGCTAGTTTTAGTATAATTATAGAATTAATGGATTTTCAAAATATAAATAGTGTTTAAAGTTGTGCTGTTTTTAGATACATCAGCTTATAAAATCCATATCGTCTTGTTGACTACTCATCGTTTGACGTGAAGATATGACAAAATAGATATTTTCGAATTTACTTAGTGAAGTTAGCGCTGGTACTGCGACATCGTGCTGATCGTCAAATTTCGAATTTATTTTGAGGTCGGACAATGTTGTTTATCTTAGCTCTTAAGAACTTCTTAATAGCAGCTACGGGTTTTGACATATGCCCGGTATACAACAATAGGCTCGCACGCACGTGGGGCTTGAAAAAATATCTGGCGAAATGTGGTCCTTTTATGTAAGTATCAATCAATGTAGGTACTTAAAGAAACCATTATATCAAAAAACTTACCTATGTAAAGCTATGAGCAACACCCACTTGGGCACAATCCCAACTCCAACCGCCGCCATTTTCGACGCAAGCTCAGGCTTTTCCTGCACCTCAGTCGCGCCCGTCAACTTCTTAGTCAGATACATTATCACTATGACCAGCGTTCTCACTAACACGAAAAACATTAACGTGTTCCAGAAGAAATACCACGTCATATGCTCTTCTTCAATGAAACTTGTTCCAAAGAAGGAGAAGCTATGGAATATCGTACCACCGATCAAAAGATAGTCTATAGCATTCAAATCGTTGAGAGTATTCAAGTCTTTGATTTTCTCAACGCCGGTTTGTATGATGAAATATGTAACGGCAAAAGGATAGGGCAGTAAAGCGAAGAATATCGCCCATTCGAAGCTAAATGAGCATACTTGGCTTTTAGTTTCTGATATGAAGCAAGCGACTATTAATATGAGATGGCATATTAAAACAATGACAGCAAAGGCGACTATTGCGCCATAGAGCGGTTGGACCGGGTGGCGTTGGATAGTGCTGTCTTTTCGTCGGGAATCCGGTTGTAGGGAGTATAGAGTCACACATAGTAGTGATGTTGCAATCTGGGAACAAATTTCATTAGTCAGTCACAATTAGTATGAGCAATTTTCTATTAAAGTACATAGCATTAAACTATTGTAATATTAGCTGTATATAAACTGTCTCTCTGCTGAACACGAGCCTATTCTCAGTGTTAGATTATAGTTTACCATGCTGGCATCATGCAGGTTGGCAAACTTCACATATCTTCGAGAACATTAAAGAGTAACTCTTATCAGAATAAGTTACGATATGAATATTATCCTTAATAAGATAGCATTGAAAGGTAAAAAGTACATACTCTTGCCAATTTTGATTTAGTTTCATCGACTGCGTTTGCATATTTTATCTATCTACACCAATATTATAAAGAGGAAAGATTAGATTTTTATTTGTTTCATCCTTACAAACAATTCAAACAACTCAAAAACTTCACAACCGATTTAAAATAATATTTTATCGTTAGGAACCAATTTTTATTTATTTTTTTTACCTGGGGGAATGCATTGACGCATACCCCTCCGCGGGGGCGGGCGGAGGGGTTATGTCGGACTCACCGGGGTAAAAGAAAGATGTTGAAATGATAATGGATCTCCCGGAATACCGACTAAACCTACAACGGGGTTCCTCGACAAAACCACTACCGACGGGGCCGCGCGAATCACTTGCCGCACACACCACCGAGGTTTCAGCCCTCCTTATGAAACGGCAGGCCACTACACGATAAGACCTACCCTATGGTCACTTCTTCCCTACTGTCCCCCCCCTAGAGGGGAGACGGACTCAACACAGAGGTGCGCGTGGGAACACGTACGCTGCCTCTCGGACCTGGTGCTGATCGGGTGGTGGGCAGGCCCACGAAGCCCACCACCCCCAGGTCAAACCTCAGGGTGGCTAGAGGTCGTCTCGCGCCTTCCAGCGCCCGGGTCTGCGGTTGGGGAGAGGGTTTAAGCGCTCCCTCTCCTGCTCCGCTGCCTCCTTGATGGATATCACTTCCTCACAGGAGGCGACGGCGTTCCACGACCTCTCACTCCGGACCATAGACTGAACTACGGCCGGGAGCGAGAGGGCAACCAGTCCGACTGCCGCGATCAACTCACGGCGCTGCGATGCCCAGGTGAGGAAATCCGCCAAAGTATGCAGCGCCGTGTCCTCAACAACGTCGCGGCAGTCGCCGCAGTGGTGACAACCTAGTTGTTGACAACCGGCAAGAGGCCTGTTGGTGGTAGTCTACCAACAAGTCTCTTGTCGGCGTATACGACACAGGAACTGGCCAAAACAACCGTGGCCAGTCATTACCTGTGTCAGCCGGAAGGTGAGGACGCCATGCCGCCTCTCCAGCCACTCCTCAAACACGGGACTTACTGCCACGATCGTGGCGTGCCCGGATCGTTAGGAAGCTATATTAACACCAAGTAACTTATGCAATACTTTATAAAATGGTTACCAATATAACCTAACCTACTTCTACGCGAGCGAAGCCGCGAGCAAAAGCCAGTAATCTATATATTAAAATACGTGAAGCAAAAATGTTGTATCCCTTTTTAAGCTAATTGCGCGCACGGAGGAGTGACATTTGGCACAGTTACAATTTACACGGAGAAGGAGCGCAGGAAGTTAAAATAAGACAAAAAATAAATAATAGATTAAAAACTAAAAAACACGCTTTAAAAAGTAGAAAATAATGTAATAATCTTAATGTAAAAAAAAGAGAGAGTGCTTTCTAAGATATTTTGATAAGGATCCCTCCTTATCAAAATATCTTAGAAAGCACTCTCTCTTTTTTTAATATTTATATAAAAAATTATAATATTTATAATCGAATAATATTGTCTTCTATTTACGCGAATATTATTCATTGAAATTAAACTACTATATACGGATTTTCTCCCCGTGACCATGGCTGCTGAAAAGCAACCGAAACGTCGGGAAAAGTGTAAAATTAAATTAAATCTAAATAGTTTTAATAATAATTTAATTCGCTTAAAAGTTAGTAAAGTTTAATAGTAGTATAGTGTAACAGTTTTCAAAATTTTGTAATAAAGTGTCAAATAAACAACGCGATAAAATCCGTATATAGTAGTTTAATTTCAATTTATAATCGAATCTTAATATTTATATAAAATATGCATTAGAAATACATTAAATTAATGAAAAAATACTACACGCACTCAACCATGCATGCGTGTGTCAAACACGCAGTCGAAGCGCGTAATTATGGTTACATATATCAATATATAATGACATATATTAGCAATATCTTACAGGCAAACTTTGGTCGAATTTCGAGCACTAGGCGACCGCTAGTTTATTTTAATGCAACAAGTTTGTTATTACGACAGCGTTAGACATGCCCGGCTAGCTCAGTCGGTAGAGCATGAGACTCTTAATCTCAGGGTCGTGGGTTCGAGCCCCACGTTGGGCGCAAAACACATTTTGTTACTTTTACATAAATATATTAGAAATTTTTACTAAATTAAAACATCATTGTATTATTTTTATATACTCTTATATAATAACTATTGTTAAATATTATGTTATCGTTTGTTTGTATAAATATTGACAACTTGACCTATAACAGAGATTGAAACATTTTAAACTGTTCTCCGAATTTAAAACCGAATATGGTACAATTGATTCAATATAACGATTTTAAAACTACTTCAATATCAAAGTATGTGTAGTGTCAGTCATGTGCGTAATTTAATTCAAATTATATTTAATTGTACAGGCAACACTGAACATAATTACATAAGCTGCGTCCTTGAAATTGCAACGTAAGTATCGCTTTGTGCACATTTATATTCGATTATCATTCGAATGTAATAGGGTAGTTAACTCATAATCTTTTATTTTTTCAGGCAAATAGTTACATTATCCAATCTCCATAATACCAAAATTAAAATCTGATAGTAGGGATGACTGTCAAATGACATAAAAAGGATGTACGATACAAACTCTGACGTAACCGCTATTTAAATGCATCTGTCAGAGGCAGATAGCGAGATATCCCACTACACCACTACCTTTTCTAATATCTAAATTTAAAATATTTCCTTAGTTGCAACCAATTTCAATACTATTTAAAAGAAAAGATTTCTTTGGATTGCTCTTTGCTCTTGTGTTTAAAATAATTTACAAAATCAAACCTAGGCAACTACACTATTACTCATACATACATATATACATAGATTCACGCCTGTTTCCCAGAGGGGTAGGCAGACACTACGAATTTCCATTTGCTACGATCCTGACACACTTCTCTGGCTTAATTCACTTTCATCACATTCCTCATACACGCTCGCCGGTTTAAGGTGCTCTTTAACCTGACTTTTGTCCAGAACGTCGCCGATCTGATCAAGAAACGTTCGCCTAGGTCTGCCTCTTGCGACTGTTCCATTCACACTAGCCTTATAAACTTTCTTAGTCAGTCTTTTCTTGTCCATTCTTTCTACATGCCCAAACCAGCCTAGCATACCCTTTTCTATTCTTGTCACTATATCTACTTTCATGCCGCATCTCTCTCTAATCACACTATTTCTTATTCTATCTTAAGTGTCAACTCATAACCTTAAATAATTAAATTACTAAGGATTGTAATAATGAAGTATAGTTACCATATACAAGAGCACAATGGCGAGACCCATAGCAAACAGGTCGAAATTGGCAGTATTTTCACTGAGGTGTTCAGCCATTTTCTCCAAGGATTCAGTGTAAAACTCTTGCGAGATCTTGGCGGCACTTTGCTGGCCAGTTACCAAGTAGTGAGCGAACTGTTTCTCCGCGCGTTTGAATTGCTTGTAGAATTCTGTGGAAGAAATATGATGGTTATTATAGTTATTTCTGTTATTTAAATTAAAGGCAAAGTATATGCGTAATATACTGTGCCTGTAGGGGTAATCAAAAGTCTTGTTGTAGTTGGTCAAAAGAAATAACTTGTTTAATTTAACTTCAAATAATTATGACTGTTTGGAAGTATTATGTATAATGTCGATAAAGTATGTACATTATTGAAGATAGTTATGAGGGCGCCTCGTCCATCTGCGACACCTTGGGGCCTGGAGCTAGTCCGACAAGTTACCGGTATCCATAGGTAGGGCCTGCTTAGTGTTATGCTCGGCCATGACGTGCAGCAGGTAGAGGTGCTGGCGCGCGTCCAGCGGCAGCAGCGCAGGCAGCAGGCGGCCGGCGGAGTCGCCACCGTGGGGCCTGGAGCCAGTCTGACAAGTTACCTGTATCCATAGGTAGGGCCTGCTTAGTGTTATGCTCGGCCATGACGTGCAGCAGGTAGAGGTGCTGGCGCGCGTCCAGCGGCAGCAGCGCAGGCAGCAGGCGGCCGGCGGAGTCGCCACCGAGGGGCCTGGAGCCAGTCTGACAAGTTACCTGTATCCATAGGTAGGGCCTGCTTAGTGTTATGCTCGGCCATGACGTGCAGCAGGTAGAGGTGCTGGCGCGCGTCCAGCGGCAGTAGCGCAGGCAGCAGGCGGCCGGCGGAGTCGCCACCGTGGGGCCTGGAGCCAGTCTGACAAGTTACCTGTATCCATAGGTAGGGCCTGCTTAGTGTTATGCTCGGCTATGACGTGCAGCAGGTAGAGGTGCTGGCGCGCGTCCTGCGGCAGCAGCGCAGGCAGCAGGCGGCCGGCGGAGTCGCCACCGTGGGGCCTGGAGCCAGTCTGACAAGTTACCTGTATCCATAGGTAGGGCCTGCTTAGTGTTATGCTCGGCTATGACGTGCAGCAGGTAGAGGTGCTGGCGCGCGTCCTGCGCCAGCAGCGCGGGCAGCAGACGGCCGGCGGAGTCGCCACCGTGGGGCCTGGAGCCAGTCTGACAAGTTACCTGTATCCATAGGTAGGGCCTGCTTAGTGTTATGCTCGGCTATGACGTGCAGCAGGTAGAGGTGCTGGCGCGCGTCCTGCGGCAGCAGCGCAGGCAGCAGGCGGCCGGCGGAGTCGCCACCGTGGGGCCTGGAGCCAGTCTGACAAGTTACCTGTATCCATAGGTAGGGCCTGCTTAGTGTTATGCTCGGCTATGACGTGCAGCAGGTAGAGGTGCTGGCGCGCGTCCTGCGGCAGCAGCGCGGGCAGCAGACGGCCGGCGGAGTCGCCACCGTGGGGCCTGGAGCCAGTCTGACAAGTTACCTGTATCCATAGGTAGGGCCTGCTTAGTGTTATGCTCGGCTATGACGTGCAGCAGGTAGAGGTGCTGGCGCACGTCCTGCGGCAGCAGCGCAGGCAGCAGGCGGCCGGCGGAGTCGCCACCGTGGGGCCTGGAGCCAGTCTGACAAGTTACCTGTATCCATAGGTAGGGCCTGCTTAGTGTTATGCTCGGCTATGACGTGCAGCAGGTAGAGGTGCTGGCGCGCGTCCTGCGGCAGCAGCGCGGGCAGCAGACGGCCCGTGGAGTCGCCGGGCGGCGGCGCGCCTAGCAGCCACGAGATCGACGGCGCCACGTCCACCTGCGCCACCGTGGGGCCTGGACCTAAGCTAAAAACAACACGTCATAGTTATGAGCTCAGGGAACATACGTTGTTAGAATGGGAAAGTGTCACATCAAATATACAAACGAAAATCTAAAAAAGGAAGTTGGAGAAACAGTTAACAGTTAAATTTAGGTCATCGATGGATCATAATATAAAGTAGTCAACGATCGTGAACGGAACACATGCAATTTTTCATCTTTCAGAATTTATTTACTAATAGAAAATTAGTTGTGCACCCGAATGTGGAAGCTAAAATTTTATATACATATAGCTATGGAACATGATGAAGATAACAGAATATACTCACGGATGAGGACACGTGAAGTCATTGGTCATGCCCAGCCATAACGGGACGAGAACCTCACTGGAGCTGGCACCGCCATGGCCGCCCGCGTCACGCATGCCGTGGTCCCCGCATACTATCAGTACGCCATTACGGTCCTGGAGTGTATAATAATATTGACGATTCAGTTGAGCCATACCATTTGGGCACCACACTACCCAATAAAAAGTAGAAGAAGATTATGATAATAGATATACGGGATCATAATTGTTCGACGAACATCGGCGAATATTATGGGTTTAATGTCCATGCGTTTGTGTGAAAAACATATTTCGATGTCTGTGTATGCTTTGTGTTTGTTGTTTGAAAGTTTCTAAAGACTATATATAGTAAAGAAATTTTATCATGGAAGAAAAATATAATCATCGAGATTTACAAGTCTTCCTTAATTACTATTGAAAATATTTCGGACGTTTCAAGACGATTGCCCTAGATGCATAAGTATAATAAGACAGAACTGGTCTTTTCACAGATAAAAGGAAAACTCAGTTAACTAACATGCCAAAATTAATTTGAACGGAACTCACCCTATCGCATGAAGTCAAGTATCTAGGTGTAGTACTCGACCATAAGCTCAACTGGAGTAAGCGCCTAAACATGAAAATAACCAAAGCATGCACAACATTCTGGCTATACAGAAGATTAATAGGCAGAAAATGGGGCTTCAAACCATATATCAGGTATTTTTTAGGCGTATAGTTTTAAATTTTCAAAAAACATTAACATGAAATAATCTTAAAAAAATAAATGGCAAGAATTGATTTTTAATCCCCAATAAAAATTTAATATTTTATTCCAATTTACATGTGTATTTTTTGAAAATTAAAAACCAATCTTGTATAATATATGGCGCCATATTTTGATGGCCCCGCTCTCTTCTAAGCACAGTCATACACAAACTACAAAGCCTATAACGACTCGCCTGTCTGGCGACGACAGCCTGTATGAGAACAACCTCTACGGCAGCGCTGGAGGCCATACTAAACCTCAGACCTCTACATCTCATCATACAGCACGAAGCAGTCACAGCTGCCATACGGCTTGAAAAGGTAGGGCTCTGGAAACGGGACAATAGAATAACTCATGCGTGCCTAAAGGAGTATACAACAAAATTCCAATAATAAAGGCGACATGTGATATAATCCCAAAAACTTTTGTTTTCGTCAAACATACCACACTCAACTTCATGAAAAATTTAAAAATCAGGAACTGGATTTGGAGTCTTCTTCTACGACCTAAACATCAATTACTTAACCCACCAGGCAGAATATGTTGCCATCACCCGGGCTGCAACAGCGGTTCCATCAAGGGGCATAAGCGATAAGTCGATACGCATTATCTCGGATAATGCAGCGGTACTACAAGCTCTTAAGAGCAACTGCTTTAACAGTGGACTCATCCTGGAGTGTCAACGTGAGATGCAAAGGATTGCAACGAAGAATCAGGTGCAGTGGATACGCGACCTCAGCAACTCTTCTGGCAATGACGCTGCAGACCAACTGGCAAAGAGAGGATCGAGCACTAAAATGGTATGACCCGAACCAATTGTTCCGATACCCTGCTGCCAACTCAAAACATGGTTATGCGACAGAACCACGAAACTACACAAATACCAGTGAACAGAAACAAATGAATGTAGACAGACAAAGGAAGCCCTTCCATTCTTAGATAAACATCTGTCACGCAAACTGCTACGTTCTTCAAGAAAAACCTACGACACCTAGTGGGTATAATAATAGGCTATTGCTCACTCAGCAAACACCTATTCAACATCGGCATCACTGACAACTCCTTATGTAGAGGCTGCATGGAGACCGAGGAGACACCGGCTCACGCTCCTACATTGTAAAAGCGTGAGCAACCAACAGCCGAAACTTTTAAAAAGTCCAGATACGATGAAGGAGTTACTGTGCAACATCGGTCCCCTATTATCTTTCTAGACGGAGTTGAGATGGTATGAGTAACCGAACTTTTCGCGTCAGTCACTTACGCACAATGGCCCAATTGTAGGGTTAAGTGCGGATAACACACGTTCAATTAACTAACTAAGTAAAAAGTCAAGGTATATGCTTCTTGTTAAAGGGTTTTTGTATAAGCCGGACGTAACGAAAATAAAAACAAGTAAATAAGTCAACATACCCATTTTTGCATAGCTGTGTATATCTTTTTGACGACTTCATCCATCTCTAACAGCTTCGGTTTGATTTTGGGACTTCTCGCGCCTTCCAAATGTCCGATGTGGTCGAGTCCCAGGTAGTGCAGCACTAGGAAGTTGAATGTGGGCTTATTGTTCTCATCAGGCGTTAGTATTTTATCTAGATGTCTTGTAACGTTGTTATCTACCTGTGAAAGGATATGATAGCAGTTGATTTGCTACGGTTAATACGTAAAGTTGTAGCGTATGAAAAAAAGACGTCTAACGATAGTTGGTAATGCCCGTGAGCACGTTCCTTCTTTGACGCGTCTTCGCCTTGTATCCGCCGATTTTGTGTAGACTACGCCTTAATAAATAGTGCCATGAGTGTATCCAAGCTGTGTGTGTAATATCTTTTGGTTGATGTTCAACAGCCATGGTTACAAGCATAAAGTCTGTTTGTATAAGGTGGCGCAAAAGTAATGTCATAGTGTGAATTGGCTACCATATAGTAAGAAATAAAAAAAATTGCTCTGTTTTCATGAAAAGTTTATTTCAAGATGTAAAATTGATGACAGATGAAAAATAATATCGACGATACCTTCAGAGTTGATGAACAATAATTGTGCTCGTTTTGTGGCATTCTGAATTGTTTCTTGAATAACAACTGGATCCAAATTGGCGATTTCTTCTTCAATGTTAGCTTTCAGGACTTATAAGGTTTGGGGTTTGTTATGGTAAATGCGAGATTTCGAAGAGCCGCGATGGAAGAAGTCTGGCACCGTTTGATCGGGTGATCTGGACGACCAGTTCAAATCTCCAAAACGAGCGATCACTCGAATCAGAAAAAAATTCCATGGTTGCTCGAGCTGTGTGAGCGGTTGCTACGTCCTGCTGGAACCGACAATGCTTAAGACCCAATTTAGCAACTTGCGGCAAAAAGAAATCGTTTAGCATCTGCATGTAACGCTAACCAATTACGGTTACGCTAGATTTATTTTGTTTTTTTATTTTGCTCTTCCAAATGACCACGCTCCGGCTGACAGTCGTGTGGTCTAAGAGCAGTGGCCTTCACACTGTTCTCATAGCAGCCGAGGCGATGTTGAGGTCTCTAGTTTGACGGCCTGAGAAGGTGCTTTTCCACGCCCCGTTTAAAGGACCCAGGATTGAAGGAAGAAGGAAACACGTGCTTTGCCTTGATCGTTCGGCAGAGGTATGAGGACCCAAACTTATTGGTACGCACTCTAGTCGACTCTACTCTAGGATGGCATCTGAAACCAGCACGCGTTGTTTTGGATAGGAAAGGGGTGGGTGGGATAAGGTGGAATAACTCTTCAGAGCACTGCCCGTGGTATATTCTGTAGAAACATGCCAATGAGGCAATGTCCCAACGGAGTTGCAGAGGTTCCAGTTAACTCGTGACCTCCAATGATACGGACAGCCCGCCGCTGTCACCTGTCGAGAGCGTCCAGAAAGTACTGCGCGGAGCCATCCCAAAGATGAGAACAGTACTCCACGCAAGGACGCACTTGTGCTTTATACAATAGGCACAGCTGCCCAGGCGCGAAGAACCGCCTCACTCTGTTCAGAACTCCGAGTTTTCGCGAAACTTGCTTAATGACGTTCTCGATGTAGGTTTTGGAATTAAGGGAGCGACAAAGATCCATACCTGAGATGGAGAGGCTGTCACGTATCACCCGTGGAGTGTTCTTCAGAAAGGGAAGGGGAAGGATCGGAGACTTTTTTTGTTGAGGACGTGCATGCCTGGATCTTCTTGGCGTTGAACTGGACCAAGTTCTTGGCACCCCATTCAGAGATGCGGTTCAAGGTCTGGTCAAGTTTAACGACAAGATCCTGCCTTTTCCCCTCAACCTCAGCCTGTTTGGCCCCAGGATGTCCGAGATATCGCCCATGCACGGTACTGTCGTCCGCATAACAATTTAAGTTGCCGAGATTCAAAATATCATTGATATGTAGAAGAAAGAGCGTAGGGGATAAGACGGAACCCTGAGACACTCCTGCATTGACCTGCATAAACTTGGAAGCGCGACCGTCGCAGACTCGAATAAGACGCTTCAGCAGGAAACTTGCAATCCAGGTGCACAGTTGAGGGGGCAAGCTTTGGCTATGGCTAGGCTGATTGCCAGACTCGCCGTGCTTGTCCATAGCCTCACCCCAGAGGTGCGTAACGAACGCTAGAAGATCACCCGTTGATCGTTTAGCCCGAAAGCCGTATTCGCGATCATTGATCAACGAGTGATCCTCCAGGTAGCAGACAATTTGGGTGTTTATAATCCGCTCGAACACCTTGGAGAGCACCGAGGTGGATAGTTATGGGTCGATAGTTGCCTGGCTCGGAACGGTTCCCCTTTTTGGGAATCGGTTGAACGTTCGCCTCTTTCCAAGCCTCAGGCACAGTACCTGCGGCGTAACATGTCCGGTATAGGCGCGTAAGTGTGGGAGACAACTACGCTGCATATTTTTTGAGGACCACAGCTGGGATGCCGTCAGGTCCATTGGCTTGCCGAACATCGAGAGACTGCAGTATTGCACGAACGTCACGTTGCCTGTTACGTACATATATTAGGCATGGTGTAGCCGCAGTTGGCAATGTTAAGCGGCTGCGAACCGCAGTCATCGATTCGGGAGTTGGCCGCAAAGAGATTTGCAAGCAGATCTGCTTTCTCCTGCGGCCGATGAGCCAGTGATCCATTCGGATATCACAGAGGGGGCAGCGAGGTCTGCCAGAAGTTGGACTGCACGGCTTTGGCCAGGCGCCAATAGCTACGACTGCCCGTAGGATGCGCCTTAAGTTCCTGGCCGAACCGAGCGACGCGCTGGGCATCCGCTCTTAAGTATGCCCTCTTGCAGACCTTTGTGGCTTGGTTGAACGCTGTCTTCAGGTGATCCACGTTAGAGTCGTGGAGAGCGCGAGCCCTGGTCCAAGCACGGTACGCTGTTCGTTTGCGTTTAACAGCATCAGTGCATTCACGACCGAACCAGAGCCTTTTCCTGCCGCCGCTCGTGACATCACTGTATGGAATATAATATTCCATACCCAGGATGATTTTACCGGCGACAGCAGTAGCGATCTCTGATGGATCCCTGTCCTCAAAGCAGCGTTGAGCCCAAGAGATAGTTGCGAAGTACTCCCGCATTCCATACCAGTCTGCTGACTAGTAGTACACAGTCATCGTCTTGCCTCCTCAGGTCGTGGGGGCGTAACAACAACAGCTGTGGCACAAACCAGACCACTGTCTGGTTTGTGAGGTGGCCAGAGGAGCACGAATCGACACATTGTACCGGTTCAGGTTACCCGTCAGCAGCAGATCGAGCAGAGAGGGCGCCTGACCTGCAATGTCCGGTATCCGGGTGGGCTGGAGTACCAGTTGAGACAGGTCATGCGTAAGAGCGAACGCATGGGCAGTTCATCCCGCGTGGTCTGTTTTGGAAGAACCCAACCAGGTCTCATGGTGGGCATTGAAATCTCCCAAAAACACCAACTCAGCGTTCGAAAACCACTTCTGCGCGTCGTCTGTCGCCTGACTCAGGTAATCGAAGAGCCGAGTTGTCTCAGCGTTTCCTGAATGGGATCGGTAGAGACACATGTAGATTTGGCTGAAAGAGCCAAGATCTACGTGTACCCAAAGGACAGAGACTGAAGGGTCCTTTAGGCAGTGTAGACGGTGACAGCAAATATCCGCCCTAACAAAGAAGCATACCCCGGCTTTCGCGAGGAAACACTCCTCTAGCACGTAGCCGGGGTATTGCAGGTAGGTCGTGTCTGCAGGACGGCGTATTTGTGTCTCCGTTAGAAAAAGCATTGCCAGCCGAGCCGTCTCCAGGTGGTGATGGACGGCATTAAGGTTAGCGTGGAATCCTCTGATGTTAATAAACTCCACGACACAGGAAGAGGAAGCAGCGGTGGCGTTACGGCGATTGGCTGCTGTTGAACGACAATGCTTTGGTCGTACTGCCATAGAGTGAAAGGAAGGGAAAGTGCGAAAAAAAAAAAGAGGCGGCTATTCTCGCAGCAAAGCGGGACAAGGCGCAGAGCAAGTTTTGTCATATTACTGTGTGGTATGGCGATAGCCGATCTGACGGACGGAAGACCCTCCCAAAAGTGGTCGCCGGGACCCACCCTCCGGTCACCATCCGGCACGACGAGCCACCTCGAGATTATGCGCGGCATGATGAGGCAGCTAACCAAGTTGGTTAGAATCGGTTGGGCCTCTGTACTATACCGCGGGCGGCCAGCAAAGCACCGTTTCTATGGCTCTCCCTGGCCGCCGGGTCGACTCGCGTCACCCGCACAATGACTCTACGGATACTCTGCAGGTCCCTCATAAGCTGTGAGAATCGTCACTTTATGCCTCCGGCGCTCTCATTCACCGAACGAAACACAGCAGTAAAACACTGCTGTTTCACGTCGATATTCTGTGAGAGGGTAGTACTTCCCCGGTCGAGCCGGCCCATTCTTGCTGTAACCAGCTTGGCTCTACTACCTTATAAATATATAGTAGTGTCATCGGCGTCTTCAAAAATAAGGACCAATTACTTTTTCACTGTACATTCATTATGAGGGGTCGCTCCATGCCGTGTAGTCATTGACTACACGGCATGGAGCGACAGATAAAAAATTTGTTGACTACTAGTCAACAAATTTTTTATCTGTCTACATAGATCTTAAAGCACAATGAAATTTGATGCCATTTGCAAAAATTAAGGCACATTCATATCATGACATTATATACCTACTGTATACCTAGGCCGATTCCGCACTAGGCGACGGCGACGCGTCGAATTCGACGTGGAGACATACTTACATATATGGCGGTGGCCGCAATACCGTTGAAGGATAGTATGTTGGATTATGATTTTGTTTCACGTCACCATCGCTGTACTAATTCGGTTTTACAAAAAGCATTCAAATTGGTACGTTTATACTATATTCGCTGTCGAGTTTATGGTTCATTTTTTCATAGGAAGATCTTATTATACGTATAGTTCATCCTACAGAGTGACTTTTGCAGCAAATTTGTACTGTACAAGAACAACAAACAAAATTGAATGCTGGAAATGAATCAACAAAAAAAAAAATTGTTTGTGTTTCAATCACCGCACATGTACAGGTATTTATTTTAGACCGATTGGCGATATTTGTATTTTCTTTTTCATCTTTTCAATATTTTCAAAGAAACATACGTAAGTTGCAGTTGTCTAGCAAGATATGACAAGCTAGTCGAAATCTTTGTGCGATGAAGATAAATTTTTTCATCAATTTGTAAGCCATACAAGACATAACGTTCAAAAGGAACTCGTTCTGAGTAAAAATGTATTAAACCAAGTTTACCATTGTCATAAGCATTTGCTATCATTTTATCTTTCGTTAGGTAATTATGTTGTGTGTATGTGATAGAATATTATTATTATTATGATTATAAATTATTACTCATACTTCTATATCAACTAAGATATCGATAATTTTTGTGTTAAACACCTTAACATTTGACTGATCATAAAATTTATGACCATTCTAAACGGAAACATTAATCATTTAAATCCCTGTGGCAATATAAGGTCGAGACAATGCCCGCATGCATTAAAATTATTATATTTATAAGTGCAAGTACGCTATCGCACCGTATGTGGCTCTGTATGCCGTGTATTTGAATTAAAACCGCGGTTCCAGCCTTATGTAACTTTAAAGCCAACTAAAAAGTCTATTCACTAAACGACATTCAGTCTTAATCTCATTTACATTTATTCATTTTATCATTTACATACATCATATATGTATAATGAACTTGCTTTCTCGTAAAGATAGGGGTATATCACGCCCACATGTCACCAGTTATCCTTAGGTCTCGTGTTCCAAATAGAATCGCACTTTTATACATTCCGAGCTGCAGATAATTTTTCAATCCACCAAATCTAATGACACCTAGCCAGGCCCAGTACCTAAACCCGTGGCATACCACGGTGCCAACGAAGACTATAAGAATGTTTTTATTACCTCTGTATAATCAGTGACGTAGAAAGACGTGGTCCCGTCATACTCGTCCCACAGTCCCGGGAACAACCTGAGCCACGTGTCATCTCCATACATGACGGTCTTGCGCCCTCTAGCTTTGGCGACACGCAACACGCTGTCCCCGCGCACGGCAGGCGCGCCGAAATTCAGCGCTACGTCAGCGAACGTGGACACACTGCCTGTCATCATGGCCTGAGGAAATATTTTCTTAGTTAAGCTGACATATCTTACATATAGTATAAGCCCATATAAAACGCAGATAATTAATAATAATAATACCAGTCCTGTTTATAAACTATCCCACTGTTGGGCACGGGCCTCTTCTCAATGTGAAAAGGTTTAGGCCATAGTCTACCACGCTGGCCTAGGGCGGGTTGGCAGACTACACACATCTTCGAGAACATTATGTAGAATTCTCAGACATGCAGGTTTCCTCACGATGTTTTCTTTCACCGTTAAAGCAAGCGATAAATAATTTGTAATTTATATAACAATACAACTTCGAAAAGTCGAGAGGTGCGTGCCTCGGGATCGAACTCGAACCCTCTACGTAGCAGTCCGTCGGTCTCCTAACTAGGCTATCGCTGCCTAATAAAATATATAATTACCTAATAAAAATTAAAAATCCCCGGTTACTAAAGTCAAAAATCTTTATTTCCATAAAATGAGTTAACTTTTTGTATCGGAAACCTAATTCGAGGAAATAAGTAGTTACATGGTAAATCAATTCTAATATAGTTAGCAATGAGGCATATTATAATAGAAAGGTTTACTCATTTTACGGAAATAAAGATTATTTACGCTATCGTAGGAATGTTTTAAAATTCTAAACGAAAATAGTATATTATAGTAGCAACGAAGCTACAACGGTAGTTTTTTAAATGTAGACCTATATTTACCCTTGCACGGGCCGAAAATATTTAATGATACCAGCAATACGAGAAAATGTATGTAGAATGTAGAATACGGCGTAATTATTTAATGAATACGACGGCTTGATATTTATTGACTTCATTGGCACTCAATAAAATAAATATGGACATGATTGATGAAAGCATAACGGATGCATCAAAGGAATGAAATCGTGATAGAAAATACAACATACCTACATGCAAGCGGGCAACATACACTAATCTCAGTGTTACGTTAAGAGCAGCGATAGCTCAGTGGAGAGACCAACAGACTGCAATGCAGAGGGTCTCGGGTTCGAACCCACGTCGCGCACCTCTGACTTTCGGAAGTTATATGACTTTTCGAAATTATGTGCGTATTGATTGACAATTATCGCCTGCTCCGTGCCTCGGAGAGCACGTTAAGCCGTCGGTCCCGGCTGCCATGAACATCTATGGCAGTCATTATTGGGAGAGTGTCGACACAAAAGATCCCACTGGGTCCAAGTGTCGCCGGTCTGCACTGACTGGCCCCCACATAAGATAGATACCTTTTAATAAATATCTAAAAACTGTTTTTTTTTTAATTATCACTGTCTTTTATCCTCTGCTTAGCACGCGTGAAATTTATAAGTAGGTATTTATAACATATATTTCTTCTTTACATATAAGAATAATGATGATTATGCCGATCTGCACATAATACTCGGCTTTCAGGCTGCGTATCAAGATGAAACATGCACCAGATCTTAAGTTAGACCTCCAGCAATACAACAGTGAAAACCGCATTCAATTTCATACAGTAGTTTTAGCGTGATGAGTGTAGGCTTCTATAGCTCTTACTAGGACCCCTTACATATATTTTTTATATTTTCTATGGTATTGACCAGTTACAGTTTTATCCACCAAGCACCTGGCAAGCCCATAAGAGTAATGCTAGTGTTGGTGATCATGACCCTTTCCCCCCCAGCCATCTATGTCTGTCATGTGAGTGTGAATACCCAGCAGTACCAGTGCTAGTTTTAGCTATTTTTTTATTAAACCTTGATGAAAAGCTAATTCTGAACCACTATAATATATACATAATTATATACACTGTACCTAATGGGTACAGTAGGACATCGAGAACACAATGATCTTCTCTGCATTATTTATTCTTGATCACCAATTTTCTAATGTAATTAAATTAAGAATTAACAGCGCGTTACGGTATTATCGCTCTGCTTGATTAAAATGATGTAAGGTAAAGTTAAGTTAGAAAAGCATTGATTTTTATTTTATGGCTGGCAGCGGAATTGCCCCCAATGTTACATCTAGAACATTTAATGTTATAAAAAGTAGATATTCTACAAAATAAACAATTTATTAGTTGTTTTATTGTATGTTGTTATATGTATAATGTTATTATAAGTCTCCTAATGTACTTATATTTCGCCAGGAATGGCACATTTCTTCCGACACTGCTGCTATCGACTATTTCTGTACCCGACAATGATTAACCAAAACCAACATCGAATTCATGTCCGGAAATGGTAACGGTTGGTCGTTGCGTGCATGTGAACGATTAGCGTATTTATTGTTACTAATTGTGCGAGGAGTCTTCATATTCTCACTAACTATATAAATCATATTTTTGAATATTAAATCAACAAAATGCAATAGGTAATTTAGCTATCATTATTTTATTGTAAAAGATTCTGAGGTAAAACACATAAAAATAAAAATACAGTCGAATTGAGAACCTCCTTCTGTTTTTGGAGTCGTAGTGGTAGTTTAAGTTATTGACCAAAAAACTTTTAAATGGTAACTATTTTTTTTGAATTCCGCTAAGAGTTATCTTTAATAAACTACCTTTAAATTGAATTAAAACATTTAAAGATCGGTCCATCCGTTTTGGAGTTACGGAGGCACAGACAGACTGGGCTTAAACTTATAATACAAACTTCTCGTTTCGTAGTTGGTTTAAAAATATAGGCTTATTGAAAAAAGGAAGATAGAAATAATTAACAGTTATTCTACATAATTTAGTAAAGGTTCTGTACAGAGAAAGGGAATATGCAAGGTAGGGAAAGTGTAGCAATCGCAACAGATATGAGTGATTATTGCTCGGTCTACCTAAAGGCGATGCGCATGAGTGGAACTATATTACAATGTGCAGTGACTTGGAACTGCAGGAACAGACATACGCACGTAATATTAGTAATTGGTTGCCTAACATTAATGATTTGGCCGCTGGTATTTTTTAATGTGGTATACGGCATCTTATTTATTTTTACTACCTGAAAGCGTATGTCATCGTCACCTGATAGTGCTGTGTGAGGTTAACCTATACTTAAGTATAGCATTGCAATGTAGATATTATATTGACTAAATTGTTATCTATGTCTTTAAACAAGCAGTTAAAAGTATCTCTTTGGGCCTCAATGTTAGGACTTACATTGTTATATTAAAATAAAATTAATAAAACCAACAATATTAAAAACATATAATACTAAAATAAAACCGCCCACCAGATTGGTTTTATTATTCAATTCTAAACTGCTTACCATCAAACACAGTGGTATCATTTTAATGGATGAAAACATAAACAAAAACATTTAAATTCAAACATGCTCTAAAATGGATCTTGTCATTTTGTGCATTACAATTAGTTGAATAAAATCTATAAGCAAGAGAATAAAAATGGATACTTAAAGCATAACTCAAAGCATGTTCAAACACAAGACCAAAGAAAAAACTATATGTCTAAAATTATACTAGATGTTAAAACTGCATATTAGATCCACAAAAATTATAATAACTATAATAATGTATGTTTTTTCTTTGTTCTAACACCAAGCAGAAAGCACAATACATTATGACTAAATAATAATTCTAAAATGTGTAGTATACAAATTGTGACACTTGCAAATATATCCCGCCAGAAGTTTATTGTGCGCCTCCATTGTGCCTTTTCCTTCTTACGCTCCGGTGACTGTACATAACAAAATACTTCGTAAATTATTAGCTGCTAACTTCTTAATTAATTTATATAACACTGTTGTGCTACAATTCATATTAATTGTTATAAAAAATAATAGTATTTTCTTTGGTATTGTGATTGATCATCACCAAATTAATGTCTTGTGCTTGTTGATCTTATTGAAGTCTACAAGACTTATTTTTATGTAAATTGACTAAAGGCTTCATGGAGCTGGATATTATCCATAAGACCATTTAAAAAATTATAGCTTTGCATTTTATTATACCTAACTATCAGAATACAAAATATATCACTTTGTCACTGCAATAACTATAGTCCTATTTTGCAAATATCAAAATGTGTCATAAAAGTTGAATCAATAACATAATAATTCCAAAGATTTCCCAGAACACAAACTATATTCATAACAAATTTTATCAAATACTATTCACTGGTTAAGCCATGAAAATATAACAAATAGACTAATATATATTAATATTTAAATGTATCAATGTTATTAAACCTGTCAATTATTGGAATGCTAGGCATAATTGAACATAGATAGTGTCTGGCCATTGGAAGGCCTAACCACTCAATAAGTTAAGTTGATTTTACCTATGGCTTTCCACATAAATATAAATCAACAAAATGGTAACTATGCAACTCACATCACAAATCTTAATATTTAAAAAAGGGCTCTAGCAACATTTATAAATAATTTACCTTAATCCGTGGCATTGTGACTGTAGGTGGTTCAGCCACGGACACATAGATACATGCCGACTTATTCTTCAGTAGCTGCCCCGCATAAGGCATGTACTCTTCAGTGACAAAGTCATATCGGAGGCCATCTATTACCATTAGAACTACGGTGTTCTCACCAGAACTGTATACTTGCTGGCCATCAATACTGAAAGTATGATTTTTAAAAAGTTGTCAACTTTTAGGAAATAAGTATACCAAATTTATAGATTTATAAGATAATTATTTATTTACTTCTATGCATGTTTATAAAATATCAATGTTGTGGATTGTGTATTTCAAACATGTAAAGAATAAATTATTGTTTTAAAAGTAAGTAGGTATGTAATGGAATGTTAAAATTTTATGTAATTCATTCTTCAATAATTATTGATTAGTATTTGAAAAAAATGGGCAACTATTTATTATTAATATTAATTGAATAAATTAACTTACCTGACACCATCAATGAAATTTGGTAGATCATCCAAATGCGACAGTTTGCCTGAATGGTATTTCAATGGAAAAAATCCATAGAGGAAGAGTACAAAGGCACCTAAGCCCATAATAAGGAGTCCGAGGCCGGTCCATCGGTGCTGAATAAAAGCCAGCATGATGATCGACCTACGCTGACTTCCAAACACTAAAAAGTGTAAAGTGCAAATCTGATGACCTGCCCCGACGTGTTTTAGGCTGCATACACACACTTTCGCTTCTACAATAGTTCATATCACGCGTACTTGTTTCCCAGGTATAGGAAACCACATTGTGCAACGAGGATAAGGTTTTGTTCACTCATTAATCATTACAGAGGTAACGTGTTTCTGTACCTACACACTTTATCGTCGTAGCCGACGCGATAAGATCGCTTCAGGAAGAGAATGTTAGTATTGCTACATAGCACTTCAAATATTCAAAATATAGATCAAGAAGTTACTGAAATTTATTAAATAAATAGGTATGTACGTTAGAATTACTTGTTAATTGGCGTGTTTATGAATAAAGCTTGCAGTACTTATAGTTTAGAATAAACTAACACCTGCCGTATATTGCTATTTTATAAGGTTATGTTGTTTAGTTATTGATAGTCATAGATAGACTACATATTATGATGTTTATAGTGCAATTCTTATCAATCGATTGGTTATTTCCAATCAGATATCATAATATTTATGAACCGTAGGTAGGTATTCGCCGGCTTCACAGCATGTCAGTTAACATTTGACATTTATCAATGATATCATTGACATCTGCCACGATTGACAAGAGCAAAGGATAAGAGTGCACGACAAGACTGACCACAGATTACAAAAAGGTTAACTTGTTATTTTATGAAAATATAACATTATGCACGTAACTCCATCAACATAGTATTTTATTATAGTAGGTATATAAGCTTAACAAAATGTATTTTAACCTTTTGAACGCCAATCACTTGTATACAAGTTCGAGATTTTCGTGCCCTCAGCGCCACTACTTGATTAGAAGTAATAATAGTATAAAATAAATTTACGCCTTTTACAAGATCTTTTATTTTGTTTTTATGTAAAATTGCCCTGTTATAAGCCATATTTTTAACTTTGTCACAAATAATAAGTTCTTGTTTGTTTTATATTCAATAGAAACAAAAACGCCAGAAAATATTTTAATGCCCCCAACGCCAAGTACTTGATATAAAGTAAGCCAGTGATGGGACACGATGAAGACCTCGCTATATTTATTCTCGTCGAAACGATCATATATACTATTATTGCAAGAAAATGACGTGAATAAATAATATTTTATAAATATTGTAAACTATAAACTACGTTTTATTCACCTTAATCAAGAATAAATAGGTTTTCTAATCATTATCGATAGTGAAACACCGTTTGAATGAATCAGAAGAATTTGATTCTGAGGTAAGTTTAAATAAATTATATTATTATATCTTAATCTTGTACTCGATGTATCGATCTCTAAAGAAAAGTGTTAGGTATAGATATATTATGTCATTTAGTATTATATACTATTAGATAGGTTCTTCAGTACCTAATACCTAGGTATCCTTTATCGATTTAATGTGTTTACATGTGATTCCAGTTTACAAAATGTTAACTGAATATTCAACGCGAAATCGTATTTTATACTATTTCACGTTGAATAGTCAGTTAAGTACCTATCTGTAGATCTTCAGACTAGTAGGTACCTAGATTTGTCAGCAAAATTTTATTTATACATATTTTTTTCCTAAATATTAAGAAATCACGCTTCCAACTGGAATGACACGTAAACACATTCAATCGACAAACTTTAAGTGAAAATTGTGTCAATTTCGAGCGAGCAAAGAACGCGTCCTATTTTCCAAATTATTAGTTTATTGAAAAGACACAGCGCAAAAAAGTTGTTGACAATAAACAACAATAACTCAGTTATTGTTATTTATCGCCGGCGCCGCGTAAGTAGGTATTAATAAATATTAATTTCAACTTATAATATTATTTGTCAATAGGACATTAATCCCATCCCTACGTTTTACTATAGATACGTTATACATTTGTAGCGTGGCGCTGGAGGACACATCGCGTATTATATAGATGGGCGTTTTTTTTTTTTAGGGGTGAAATGCGCCTTATGCATACCGCCCCACTTGGGGTGGTGGGACGGTTATGTCGGGCTCACCGGCTTACAACACGGCCGGCATACCGACTAAAACCCCCCTGTGCACCGTCAATTCGCCTTGACGGGTGGGCCGTTGGAACCTGATACAACATCAGCGGCCCACCCAGCGACTGCCCGCGCTTCGCGGGCACCATCACTGGCGGCGGCGTCTGGGTGCACCAGAGACGCCGCCTCTACGCGGAAGGTTAATACACTCCATGGCCTAAGGTAAAAGTGTGTCATAGATGGAATATAATTTTGTTTGTAATCCTTGTAGTATGGGTTAAATATTGGGTCGAAGGAAGTCGATACGTAATGTTTATGTGCATAGTAAGAGGACTACAATTATAATTGAATTCCATATGATATATTTTTACCTCAGCTAAAATATAGCTCAAATTAATTATTAAATGTAAGAACCTCCAATAAGTGCACTTATTTGTGATATTGTCATTCGGGACAGGTGAAGGCAAAAAAGGGCCTTATATGTATGATAAGCTAATAAAAACAGATTTTGTAATTATACCATACATATATTACTTAGGTACGTACCTATATATTATACTTGAAACATGAATGCAACATTAACACGTCGAATGCCAAGTAGCAGACAATAGAAAATGTATTGTTCGCGGTCATTTATAACCGGTATGGCATTCAATGCGTTAAAGGCGTTGGTTTCATAAAAATATTGGGAGGCTATGAGCTATGTACATAATGTTATAACTGTTAATAATAGCAAAAAGTGAGGCAGTCGACTTAAAAAAAGAAAAATATAATTATGTAACTCTTCTATGGAATATTAACAATATCTGACAATTATTTTGCGCCGCCGCCACGCCGCGCCGTTCGTAGTCAGTTTTGTCGGTTATCCAAATATTGGGATGGCTCAGCAAAACCCAAAATGACATTATGGGGCTTGGCGCTCTTACGCGCCACTGGTGCACACTGGCACTATAATACGGCTACCGAGAATATCTTGGCAGAGAACTCGACCACAGAGTACTTTTTATATAAGGGAATAGAGACCTAACTTCATGATTTTTTAAGGCATGGTGCACCAGCGACCTCTATGTTTCTCGGATGACAACTTTATCATAGTGTATGTATAGGTAAACTTCAATATAGGTATCACTCTTTCCTCCCTACTATACTTTTAATCTACATTTATTTTAGTTATTCAGGATATTATTAATATATGGACTGATAGGTTTTTTAAGCAGTTTACTTTAACTTTATTAATTAAATAACATAAATTGGATAATCAATCAAAAAATCGTAAAATACAATATATTTTATTTACATAAGTGCTCTTCAAATGCTTTTTATAATAACATTTGGCCATTACTTGGTATTTGTCAGTATCATCTATTTATTGATAATATGATTATGATGACTATGCACTTGTTGCCGCGAACAAATACACAAACACAATTAACTGAAGTCTCTATATCAAATCAGTGACTAAACAAGCTATTACTGGCGTAGTTACAATACTTATTCGGAGGAGCTCGACTTAACAAACATAGCATTTAGCAACACAGGGATAATCTTGAATTAGCACAAAATACAGAAAAACAACTAATCACACCGTACGATAAACGAACGACATTCTTCTACAATGTCAAAGTGACATAACGACTCGACATTTGAAACTCAATAATACCAGAACAGAAAAAAGGAGAATTACTACCTGCACTTCAAAATCATAAACTATCTTAAATTTCTTTTGATTGTAAAAAATATCTGTAGTAAAATTATTTATACATTTTAAATATCATTAATAATATCTGATCATCAAAACCTTTTTTGTATTTTACTGTACCCATAGTAAATAAAAACTACCATCGTAGTAGTTAAGAAAATATGGGTAAACGTAATATTGTCACTTATAGAACAAAACAATAAAGAGCTTGTGTACCTATTATTTTTAATTTGTCTGTATACAGGGTCTGTCGTTAATAATGGATAATCCGTTAGCTGGAGGTTAACCAGTTATCAGGCAGTAAGAAAATAATATTTTTATGTTAGGGTTGCCATACTTTCTTTTTCACAATCATTGGTTAAAACGACGTACGGAAAGATTAATTTTAAGAAATTGATTAAAATGTTAATTTTGATACTGTTTTACGTTAATGGCGTCTAAAAATGTAGTTAAATTAAATAATACAAGTATTCGCAAGTACGATTGCAAAAGAATTACCCAAAAAAACTAATTTTGTTGAAATGGCAACCGATTGAAAGGGTAAAGAAGTGAATTTCAACAAAAAACACAAAAACGTACGCCATTTTCACACTGTTGGCAACCCTGACATAAAAATATTATTTTCTTACTGCCTGATAACTGGTTAACCTCCAGCTAACGGGTTATCCATTAGATCAGTCCCTGATCATCCGTCAGACCCTGTAATAATAATAGCGACCTCTGCATCCTTCTGATGGCAACTTTTGGATTAAAGTACTTGATAGCACTATCAAGTACTTTAATAGTCAATAGTACTTCAATAGTAGCTGCACAGACAGGTTTTTATTTAGAAGATTGTAGGCCCTGAACATGACTCCGAAGTCAGGTTCGAGACTTTAGGCACGGCGCTGTTTCATTTTTATATCACAATATGACGGCTTTCTTGGCCCTATGGCATAAGTTTTCATTTACCGCTGGCAGCCTATTGTGAGATCCCGGATTTGATTCCAGGTCGAGCAAAACGTTTACGAAACGAACGAAAACGTGTACGATTACTGAAAGAGGTATTGTGCTGTCAGCAAGGGACCAATACATTCATTGCTCCTTGCAATGGTAGTTTAGAAAAAAAAATTTGAAATGTAACGCTCAATTGATACTTCTTTTAAAGTAACTACAAGGCGTTCCACAAAAGCTGGTTTGCTACCAGGTCACGATAAAAATAATCCAGTACTTACTTGAAGAAATTTTTAACAAAATGCTCTTGGTCATAGGCTTTGGTAGCTCTATTTTGTGGAGGCTGTGGTTCGAATTTCTCTCTTACTAGGTAGAGTTACGAAAGGGATTCAAACCACAGCCTCCACAAAAGAGACCTCGCATAGCCTATGATATAAAAGCCTAATAATGGCGCTGTTTGCTACCTTAGTATTTATCTGTAGTGAGTAACTTTTCTAGGACTTATACAGTCAACGTGTTGTCAGCAGTTTACCTGGCTAATTGGTCTTTGTCAGTTACACGAACAGCACAGTGTCTCTTTATTGCAATCAGTAACCGCGACTTGTGCTGTTATTAACAGCAAGATATCACAGTTAAGAATATTGTTTGTTATAGAGAAGGGACAGAGATGGCTTCGCACTTTCGATCCTTTTCATATACTTATTTACCAATTTAGTGATGAGAACTAGCTTCAATAAAATACCAAGAAAGATAACCTTTCCTATATTTTTTGTTTAGTACTACCAAACAATCTATGTGTTGATACAAAGATCAGCGTCACCCATTTAATATCTACCATTTATTACTGTTAATCGTCTTGAGGAATTTTATTTGTGCCGTCTAACTATTCAGTACAAATCAACGAAACATTTTTGTGAAATGATTAAACACGCACATCAGAGAGCGTTGGCAGATGTATTCTTCATACCTATTATTAACATACACAATCACAAGAGCAGTAGGAGTACTAAGATAAAAATGTCACCCGCCAAAATTAGATTTTTATTTTCATCTCTTGTGACGTAGCTTTTATTTGCATGGAGGTGACATGACAGTTAAAATTTATACGTAAGATGGTGGAAATGGTTTTTAATAGTCATCTTTTCCACGATAAAACAAACAAGTTCTCGAATGACGCCCACGGGTTTGAATATGGTAAATAAAGTGACAAATATTTTCAGCATCATCAAAATATTGGTGGCCATGATTTTTATTTTCTATCAAGATGTTTATTTACATAAATCTTTCAATGGCAATCCTTGATGTTATGTGTATACTAGAATTTAATTTTTTTGGTAGATAGGCTTCTGGCTTTAACATTGGATTTAGTTCTTGCTTTCAATAAAAGAGGAAGTATAAAATAATAAGGCAGATTTTGTTATTTATGCACCTAGTGGTTGACGAGCAAGCGGCCCACTTCATGGTAACTGTCAACCGCCGCTCACGAATTTCGGCAATGTCAAGGATACACAAAGCCAAACTGCTGCCTACTGTGATAGCAGTAATTGTTTTTGTAGCAATAAATGCATTTGAATAGTCTTCATCGAATATAAATTGAATGCCGAAAGACGCTGATGCAATAAACCAAACTAAATTCGTCGTCTCGCTATAAGATGTTATTCACTTGAAAACATACAATAATAGATTTCAGGGTTAATAGCTCAATGCTTAAGACATTGGATTTACGATCGCGAGGTCGTGGGTTCAAAACCCTTTGCACTACTAACGAGAAACTTCTTCTTCCACAAGCACGTAGTTTAGCTGAGAGGGTTAATAGCAATTTGGGTTAATAATTAATATATTAATACGTGAAGCTTTTTCTATTACCTACTATGATGACATAATAATGTAGAGTATACTACTCTGCTGAAGAAAAGCGTGGCTTATAGACACTTGCTACTGTAAGCAGGCATCACACTGGTTTTCTTTTTATTTTATTTATTTATTTATTTGCATTAACTGCTCACTGCACTTACAGTTGCCCAACACGTGACTGTATATATTAATTAATTATAATAAATGATCAATAATTATTTATTGAATTGTAATTTATTTTATTTTATTATGTTTTGTTGTTATTTTTTAATTAAATTAATTTGAATATGATTTTTTTATGTTAATGTTCAATATATAATTCGATATTTTATAATTTTAAAGCTTTATTAATTTTATTTCTATTTTGATTATTTGCTATAATGCATATTAATTTGAATTTGTAAATTGTGCAAGTTTGAAAGTTGTTATAATTATAACAAATTTTACTGTGGCAAAACTACAATATTTTTGTAGATGAATTACCCATAAGAAATATAGCAGAATTAAAAATAATTTTGTCAGATGTCCAATCAAATTGATACGATGTGTAGTTAAACGCGAGCTGCATTTAACAATCTGTCAAGTCTATTCAAATGGGTCCTCATTATTATAAAAATAGGTTGGTGAAGAGCCCAGTAAGGATTAAAGAAAATTATGCCAGTCAATTTTGGTTTTATCCAGAATCAGTGATTCTGAAAAATAGGCTTCCCCTTATTATCTTTACAGCTTTCTTCTTCTTTTGTAAGATGAGAGTAAGAGATAAGAATCACAAATGTCATCATGAACTAATTGCACCCATGATGATCATGATTTGCGATCAAGTTTCTTGTCGTGGGTGGACTTTCCAGAGAAATGACCAACACCTTACAAGGTATTTCATCCAAATGTTCCATATTTCTCGTATAACTCATACTGATGATGAATGATTTAGTACATTGGTACCTACGCTTCAAGTTCAAGGTGTATCCTAATGAATCAGCTTGTGTGGGCAGCTGAAAATTCTATTTAAATCACATTTCAGCGTGTGGCGTCTGTAGTCTTGCGAGCAAAGCGGCGCGCGCCTGCAACGAACAAACAACACGCTAAGGTGATTGTTTTATTTATTTGCTATTATTATAATCGTGTTTTAATCGTGGAAATAGTTCTAGTGTTTACGGTTATCCAATTTGTTCGTGTGTGGAATTTCTAGGAACTGAGGGCTTTCGTATTATCGCTTTATTCTTTAAGATTGTGCTACGTCGAATATAACTGATTGTAAGCACTTGATGCGGTTGTATATGTTATATATGATGTTTTCAATTTTCAAATTTAAAGTAGTACCGTATTATAAAAACAGAGCTTTTAGGATGTGCGAATCATTGTTATTTCTAAGTTTGAGTGTGCGGATAGTTGTAGTTTTTAAGCTTAAGGCGGTAATAAGCTTGTAGATAATAGAAAATTAAATATTTGTAGATAAGTAACATCTATTTTTTAATATTGCCTCTTATATATCAGCAGCGTAGCATCGAACTTATCTGATGCAAGTTTACCATCCATCGCTTGACGTTAATCAACATCCGTTTTTAGAGCCCTTGTATCCTTGTAAAATTAAGTAGTTCCAAAGACTATGTAGTTAGTACCTACTTACAATAAAAATTTACTTGTAACAGACAGACCCTATAATATATATACCTACTCACTATACATAAAAACCAACGAGTAAATATTTGAGTAGCATTATATTTCTGCGGTATTGAAAATATAACCACAAGATTTGCATTAAGATTTTCTGGTTTACTTAGCTAAGCAGTTTGTTCTAGGTTAGAGATGCCTTTTCTGCTGCATTTACTTCAAAACTGATTAAAAGCTTATATGAAACTGAGTGCGATTCTACAGCATATTTTATACGGATTGCTAATAGCATGCAAAATTAATCGCTGGCATGCAGATGAAATTAAAAATAATAGTGTCTGGTCGCCGCGCCGATGGCCACTGCAGCTCAAAAATTACAAATAATGTAGCCTAATATTTGCATTAGCAGTTCATCTATATTTAACAGATTACAAAACGATATGTCGCATAACTTTCATAATAGAGATATTTAGTTCAGCGTTGCATCAGTTCTAATTCGGTTCACAGGTGAGTCATATGGAATCGTTCCAGAAAATAGTTCCCAATCTGCACGAATGTAAACAATCACTGTAAATTTTCAATAAGCAAGCGTAGGGTGATCGTTAAATTTTATTTCACCAACATTACTATTTAGATTCATCTAGTGTATTTTGATTGCTATATAAAGAAATGGCTGACGTTTAAGTTATTATATACATATATGTTATAAGAACGCTAAAAAAATATTTACTTGTCTTTACAGGCACTCCAAAATATGCTAGAGGTCTTAATATAATACAATAACTAATAATATATAAACAAATAATATATAAACAAAAATAATTTGTAGCATCTAAGTACATCTGACTATTCAAAGTTGTTTTTATTTCAATATGCGTCGTACTTCTGAGAATATTGTAACGAATGACAAACGAGTAATTAGGTTTGGTTATTGTAAATGCAATGAATTGTATTAGTTAAGTGGCGGTGATAATTCCAATACATATTAGGTACATGCTATTTAAATTCGAAACATCTTCGCTTTTAAGAACTGCGTTGTAGCCTAATATATCTTAGTGTAAAACTGTTTATTACCGTATGAAGCATCTCTAATTTAAAATATATATATCGCCGTGTATTATCTAGTTCGTGTTTTCCAGAAAATTCAAAAGCTTTGTGTTCGCGGTTGAGGTTTTTGCCGAAATATATTTGAATAGGTTTTTATATACACATTTGGCGTCAATAAAATCGCATTCGATGGATGTAACACGACGTAACCGCTGAAAATAACGCGCGCCATGAATATCTGTTGTTTATCTCGACTTGTTGAATACAACACGTTGTTGTTGATTTATTTCAGGCCAGAGATACCAACTTTTACGATCGCCTCAACGATTTGAGTATCGACAACTCTATGGCTTTGCTACAAGCGCCTTGGTTTATTTTATGACTTGGCGGTAATCTTAGGGATTTCATAATGATTTCGAGGTCTAACAGTTTGATTAATGGATCTGCATTGAACACGGAAAGCTTAGATTTGTTAACTGACGTAAAAGTACCATTTACCAGGCAGTTTCCAAGTTTGATTTACTCTAAAATGTTAAATACTTATTATCATTAATGGTTTTATTTAATTAAAACTTATTATCCGATAATAATAATAAAATTATATTTTTATTTAAATTAAATAAAATCATAGTTAAACGAACAAATTTTACTTTCAGATGTCGATAGTACCAATGATGTTTCGCGACTGGTGGGATGAGTGGGACAGGCCCTCCCGTCTGCTCGACCAGCACTTTGGCATGGGGATTAAGAGGGATGAGCTCTTATCTTCGCTCTCCACACTCCCATCTACCTCCCTCTTCAGAAACTCCTACTTCAGGCCCTGGAGGACCAACCTCCAGAGGCAGGAGTCCGCCTCTACTATAAATTTGACGAAGGAGAAATTTGAGGTAAATACACCCTCAGCAAAGCGGCAAACAAAGTAAAGAATATTTACATAATATTGTCTTCTATTTACGCGAATATTATTCATTGAAATTAAACTGCTATATACGGATTTTATCGCGTTGTTTATTTGACACTTTATTACAAAATTTTGAAGAAGGGGAGGCCATCTCCCCGTGACCATGGCTGCTGAAAAGCAACCGAAACGTCGGGGAAAGTGTAAAAATAAATTAAATCTAAATAGTTTTAATAATAATTTAATTAGCTTAAAAATTAGTAAAGTTTAATAGTGGCAGTAGTGTAACAATGTTCAAAATTTTGTAATAAATTGTCAAATAAACAACGCGATAAAATCCGTATATAGCAGTTTAATTTCAATGAATAATATTTATAAATAATCGAAAAGATGAGCACAATGGACATGAATATTAAAGGCCCTTATTGTAAGCTAAACCGTAATTGGAGTCATATTGTAATATAAAGTTTTATTAATTTATTGTGGTGTTTGGTTATACTGATGATTTCTTTGGTTGGCTCATTCTAAGAAACCTATGCCGACGTTATCTGAACGTAAACAAGTGGTACTTACTCCAATAAGATTTGCTACACATCATAGCCAGTAATTTACCAATTTGTTTGAATAAGAATTAAATGTAGACTTGATCCTCTTACTTCTATATTCTAGGTCATTTTGGATGTCCAACAGTTTACTCCCGAGGAAATTACAGTGAAGGCATCGAACAACAGCGTGGTTGTCGAAGGCAAACACGAGGAGAAACAGGACGAGCACGGCTTCATCTCAAGGCAGTTCACGCGCCGGTACATCCTACCTAGCGGCTACGACATCTCCGACCTCGTCAGTACCCTCTCCTCTGACGGCGTTCTTACAATCTCAGCGCCCAGACGCCCCCCACCCAACTCCGGAGAACGCATCGTCCCTATCACCAAAACTGGCCCTGCTAAACAAGCTGACCCCCCTAAACCTGAACAGTCGCAACCTCGCGAACAGACCGTCCCTATTGTCACCTCCCCCTAAATTTTCATTCGTTACACACTTTTCATATCCCCAATCATTAACGAGGCATCGATAAATCGATGTTCAACGATCGAATCATGAATAGCATTTATTTTTAAGCGCCGTTGTTGGCCAATAACGAGCATGTCATTCGAAATGAACGAATTAGGTTTTTATATTTGTATAAAAAGAGGAATGCGATATCATTGTTTATTATATAATTATAAATAAACGATAGACTTAATGTTTGTATTATTTGTAGTTTTAAATCTAAACAGCGCGGCGTAATGAATTTGTGTTAAAAGCATGTGTTAAATTGTATACGCAATGTGTACCTAATAGTGCTCGAGTGTTTCGTCGTATGGTAATGAAATTACCTAGAGCCTAACTGTATTTATTTTACACCATCTACGTTGACTCAATGAGAATAATGCAACAATAGACTCCCATAATGATTTTACGATTTCAAAATCCGTTCGTGACCATAAAGTATGTTCTGTCGAAATTGTCTGCCTACCAATAAGGCCAGGTGTGGCAGTGGGACTATTTACTCTTATGTTTATAAATGACAGAACGCATTACTAAGAAACACTTAAGCTCGGCGGAGCTCGGTGCAAACCGCGAGCATACATTAATGCTTAGCAAACGCACCGGGCTACAAAGAGCAACAAGACTTACCTACCACACTGAACTACAAATAATGAACAATAATTCCTTCACTAGTTAATGTAAAACAAAATGTGCGGTGCGAGTCAAGTGTAAAAATGTCAAGTGTACTGACAAACTTTCTATAATTCAGCGTGGCAAGCATTCCTGGGACCAATAAGGGCTGGCTTTGACTAATTTAATTTTGCCGTTGAGTCTTGCAGTTCAATAATATTGTTAATTTATCATTGTACTGCGAGGGTTGGGGAGGAGCGTGGAATGCCGATGTTTTACAAGTTAAATTGTTTGTTGACGATTCTAAATATTTACCTGCTTGTTTTTATTTTGTGTTGGTTCTTCTCGAGTTAAATATATGTTTAGTTTGTGGTGTTGCATGCTATATAAATATGGATTTTAGGACCATAGGTTTTACCACAATAAACTGTGGTGTATAATATATTTAATTTAAGTACCACCTAATACGGAAATGAACACCGTAAACCCAGGCTAAGATTAAACTTTACTCTCGGTATAACAAAAATTGCCTTGAAACACGATGTTTCCTAAACTAAAATGTGGGAATTAAGCTGATAGTTATGAAGTCCTGGGTGTGGTTATATAATTAAGAAAAAGCACCGAAACAGTCGTGTTTGTGTTTTAAAGAAAATCGCAAAAATGCTACGAAGCCTACTAAACTCATATTAATGATTTATATATCTAAGTATATACATTTTCATTTGCCCACGTTACGTTATATTACCGCCATCTGTGTAGAGTTTATAATAACTATAAGTTCTTAGATTGATCGATCGTGGTATATCTAACGCCATCTTTGTTTTTTGTGAAGAACTATGTGTTGTAGATCTTTGTGATGGCGTAAATTAATTCAAACATGTTTGTAAAGATAGAAAGTAGTTTGAAATTGTATAATACTTTCATTCCTGGCTCGTAGAATAAAGAGGTTTATATTGTCTAATTTAAATCAAGCTATTGTAACTCTACAACTGTAATCAAAACTGGTAACTATTATTTAGTTGTTGTTAGCATTCGCACCGTGTCGCTTCGGAATCTTACGCCGGATTGTTATTTGTTTTAGTTTAGGTTCTTAATTCTACATTTGTAAAAGCCTCAGCGACATACAGCCAAAATCTCCGACGACATAGGGCCTTTATCCATCACGCGGGAGTTTATTTTACATAATTAAATTGAAAAAGAGTCGAATTAATATAATATTATAATTTTGGTAAATTAATGAAACAAAAAAAAGCTATGTAGTTGCCAAGAAATAATAAAATTTCTTACTATACTTACTTCAAATTATAAACTTGAATTTCTGTTTTGGATTAAATATTATGGCTCTGTAAATAACTTTTATAAGCATAGATCTGACATAGATTTGACACGTGGCAAGTGGTCCACATTTTTTGTTGGTTTAAATAATAAATAAGTAGAGGCGAAGTAAAAAGGTAAAAATATGTAGGTATGTTAAACAGTTTAGTCATTATTAGAATGAGTTATCTTTAGCTAGCTTGTTCGTATGTTTCTAAAACTGGAGTAACTTTTTATTGACTACTTTAAAAAGAAAGTGTTTTATTGATTAAACGAATTTATTGCAATAGTGATCTCAATTGTTCAAAACAGAATCTACAGCTTAGGTATTTTAGTAACAATTTGGAACGAACTCCTCATCATACCTAACTTACTGACTTATGTTTTTGAAAGAAATCTTCATGTTCCTTTTTCCCTATTTGCCACGGGCAGTAAAGTCTACTAAGCTATCATATTTCCGAAGTGCGGACACATTGTGACGATTTATCTAATTTGTTTTTATATCTACCATAGAAATATTAAAATACTGACAATCGTCGAATTGAAAATCACCATTGCATTTTCAGGCTTCGTATCAGTTAACTTTAAGCCTAAAAGCCTTAAAAGTTTATCTTGAAGTAAAGGCGACGCCGATTCAAGTATTTGGAAACTCTAAATTGGGTTCACCTAATCTTCCTGATGATAGTTGGTTCGAATTTAACACATATAAAATTTTTACATACGTATAAGTCACGTCTCATTACAACCATAGTTCATAAGTCATCATAATTCAGGTCCTGCGTAAAACATGTTGAGCTACGAGGCAGTGTTATTTGATTTCCTGTAGAAAATTTGAGAAGCAGCACAGAGTCTAACAATGTGTTTATGCTTTGTGATTAGCCGTAAGCATAAATTTATGAAAATTAACGACGCAGTTCTACACGTCTATGGAACATAAATGCAGGTTCTCAACTTGTTATAGAAGAATAGGTATGTCTAAAATGTCACTACTATCAGGACCATTGGTTCACTGATAGTAGTTCTATAATAGAGTTTATAAAAATAATATGCCAAAACTAAAAGCTCCAGCATATTATTTCAACCTGCCAATTGTTGGAATGCCAGACATAATTGAAAACCTATTGTCTGACCGCCGGTGTGCTACCTCTGATCGTTACTCTAAAAGTTACTTTATTATCTGATCCGACAAATAACTGCAAACAGCGAAGCGGTAAATTCAAAAATTTATAAAACAAGCTTTAATATAATAACGTCATAGCCCTGCTCTACCAGGCTAATTGCTAGAATATATATGTACATAGAAGCATCAACAATTTGCTGTATAACTTTATTATAATAAAGTCAGTGCTACTTACTGTAGCGTGTAGGATTTTCTAAACGGCAGTAGTAAGCTGCATCACAATCCCTTAGTCTTCTTTGATATTCAGTTCATATAAACTACCTTCCTTAAGGCCTTTGACTGTGTGTAATATCTTGTCTATATTAGCAAAATTGAATGAACAATTTAAGCCGATAGAAGCGTGTAAAATAAAACGACGTGTAGCTCAGCATTGTGGTAATGTAGTCTGGGTAATAGATCTCATAGTCATGGATCACTCAGGCTAAACGGCAGGGGAGTCCACTCCGCCCGGTGAGGTGCGGGGGGCGAGGGTTCATCAATCAGCCCGGAGCGATTACAGTGTCCGTGGTCCAAGTTATATGTGATCATTCTAGTTATTCGTTATAGAGTAAACTTTTGCCTGCGTAATACATGCTCTTCCTTGCCCCTTTGTAAATCTTTGGGTATACTTACCCGTCTTTTCTTTCTCCTATACTTTTTAGTTTTGAGTCGTCTTAACTTCTATTCCGTTATTTATACAAAACTTTAAACTTTTGTAATTAAAGAATAACTCAAGTATCTATAAATGTAAAAATACTTAGATTCGGAACTACTATTTGTGAGTCATATACATATATACTTTTTGTTGGTATCGAACAAAAACTACTGATGCCCTGGCAATGGCAAGGCGACCACTAAAACTCATACGTGAATACAATTACAGATTCAGTTTTTGCATATTTTCTATGTACAAGACGTAAGCTAACGCGGGCAACATACAAGCTACTCACGCGG
The DNA here is from genome assembly GCA_930367265.1 of Catocala fraxini. NCBI lineage: Eukaryota > Metazoa > Arthropoda > Insecta > Lepidoptera > Erebidae > Catocala > Catocala fraxini. The sequence goes on from OV884041.1 coordinate 16,159,280, forward strand.
GTTTATATGCGAGTACCTGTGTATGTGTCGTTTACACGATGCATACAATTCGCTTATGTGCCTCAACTCACGCATTTTTCTCGCGTCGCGCGTCGTGTATAAATCATGTGTACAAGCGCAATATGTCCATATTCTTTATAACATTTACGTTTAATTTTAAATATTATTGGTCTTGAATTACTTGTTAACATACTAATAAATTTTGGTAAGTAGGATAAATTTATATTAGTTAGGGAATTCAAATAAATTTATTTTATTTAAATACTAAACAATTGTTGCGTTCGTAATATTTTGCTCTTTCTTATAACTTCTTGAAGACACTTAAAGAAGTTTTAAATGAATTTAGTATTTTATTAAAAAAGAGCAACAGTTTTATGAATATTGTTAATAAGTTGTATTATATTATCTGTGATATCGTCAAAATAGGGAGTACTACAAGGTAGTCTGTTGGAACCCATTCTGCGTTATATTTGTTTTACCGACACTACTTACTTAACGAACTAAATTAAGGATCTGCGTTCCGCATTGCATTTCAAACAAAAAAATCAATTGGTAAACATTTCTGCTCACTAGCTACGTAACAAGGGAATGATCGAAAAGTTTCTCATGCCTTGCGCCGTGTTTAACCGCTTGCACTGTTCGACAAGCGATTGATCTGCCGGCTGTATTAATTGTTGCTGTCTGTACCTATACCTACAGTCCTACACTACAGATATAAGTGTTTGTATTGTTTGCTACCACCCGACTATGTGAAAATGAAAGCTTTTTCACAATTATATTTTGGGTAAAATTTGTAAGTGTGTTGTGTTCCTATAAGGAAGGTAGGCGTGATGTTGTTTTAATACGTACGAGATGAACAGCCTGGCCGTGGATGTATATGGTTAATATGTATTGTATCTGTCAGGAAAACAAAATATTAATTGAATAAAGGACTTGTTGCAATATATAGGTAAAAATAAGTGAAATAAAATATGAAATGGTAAGGAAGAAGCAAGTCCATACTAAAAAATGAGTAGAGGATGCTTACTTTGCAAATGCAGTCTTCACTTGTAGGTCACATTAGGGCGGGTAAGATTAGCTTAACACGTATCTTACGTAAATATAGTTATAGTTGTAGTAGTAGTTATAGTTAGTTTAGACATTATTACGTACAATACTCGTATATGATATGAGTAGTAAATTCAATTATGTCTGGATTTCTATATAGTATACTTACTTAATTTTGAAAAAGGTTAGTTAGCAATTACTATTAAACTGTTACAAATTATTATATTGAACCTGATATCTCAGAATACTTGCTGCTTTACCAACTGTGCTATACGTAATACAAGCCGGGACGCATATTTTTAAATTTTATCTTTTCACTCACAACTCGCGAATATATCACGACCGTATGCATTATTTTTCTCAAAAATTAATAAAGGTAAATTACAGCAGGTCTTGTGTCATGATTTGTGTATTCCTAACTTTATGCATATTTTCTGCTTAGTATATTTTTCTTAGGTTTTAATAGTAGGGTATTTATTTAAACCACTGATCACAATTATACTTTTGTTCAAAGCAGCGATAGCTCAGTGGGGAGACCAACAGACTGCAATGCAGAGGGTCTCTGGTTCGAACCCACGTCGCGCACCTCTGACTTTCGGAAGTTATATGACTTTTTGAAATTATGTGCGTATTGATTGACAATTATCGCCTGCTCCGTGCCTCGGAGAGCACGTTAAGCCGTCGGTCCCGGCTGCCATAAACATCTATGGCAGTCGTTATTGGGAGAGTGTCGACACAAAAGATCCCACTGGGTCGAAGTGTCGCCGGTCTGCACTGACTGGCCCCCACATAAGATAAAAGATACTTTTGTTCTATAAATTTATAATGTATTAATATTAATTATAGAATAAAAGTTCAACCCAAGTTTGTAATGGTGAAGTTTATTTGGTGACATCGAAGAATTCGGGTTCATACATTATACATCTTAAAAGAATTACAAATATATGGTTAAATAATATAGTACAATTGAGTTTCATAAATAGCAACTACCTTTCTTACTTATGTATAAAGTCCCATATCAATACGATTGACAAGTTCAAAGTTCGATATTTTTATATAGTTACTGTAAGATTATGACAATCCTTTTTGGGATTAGGCTATATATTTAAAAGCATATAAATATATAATTTGTTTTAATTGAACCAGATTGCTGTTAGACTAAATTAGCAAAGCTTTATCACGGCTACAAGAGACACAGATATGCAACGCCTGTTCCGCCATCGATTCAGCACATTATATCACATCTACGCCATTGATATCGTATTCCCTTTCCACTCTTATCATTTTTGCTAGAAATCTGTATTAAATGGGATTTTCTTTCTCTCTCTTAATGCTGGGCCCTGAGCGATTAAGTATAAGCATTGTACTAGCAGTGTTTTGTCTCGTTTCTATGTCCTGTTCCCTTGTGGTATACAGTCGCTTGAATGCATTTAAGTGGACACAGCCGTATTCATGACCATTGGTAGCTCTTTGCCTTTAGTAACACGGCTGGCTCATCTCTAGCACATAAAAATCAAAAATAGTTTATTATCGTTATCTTATAATATGTGGTATTATATGATCAGTAGTTGAGGTACTCCTTTTAAGTAAACATTACCTGTGTAAGGAGCTGTTCACATTACAGTATAATAACAAAAATATGTATACATAGGCATTTCATATAAGAAGTAGAGTGCAGTTCTTCTGTCTCAAACAAGTGTCGTTTTCACTTATACGACAACTTTAATCTTGCATGATCGACCTGTTGGTCGTCACTCATCACTCATCAAGTCATCACACAGATTCTAAGATTAGAAGCGCAGTATCAGATTGCTGACCGTTCCTGACCAACCAATAAATGCGAGAAAATATGACAAAATTACGAGCTAGTTAAAAATAGAGAGAGAGAGAGATTTTGTGAATAAATCAGTTATCCACAAAATCTTTCTCTCTCTCTCTCTATTTTTAACCAGCTCGTAATTTCAAATTACCGAGTTTAGCTTAAGTAAGTCTAGAGATTTAGAATGACAAGAACTGTGCCTAGTTCCGTGCGGTAGGGTAGTAAGTCGGTGTTGTTCTGGATAGTAATAATATGCCCAACAAGAATGCGTTTGAAGTGTTACTATGGTTCCATTATGACAAAACATATAATTCATCAAAACATTTCAGTATTATCGACATCATCCATTCGAACCAATACGAACAGCATTTTATGTTCATTGATGACAACTAAGTACAACGGCTACACTCTACTCTACTGCTACGATCTAGACTGACCTACCCTTTTGATTAGATATTACCGGAATGAGCATGCGCGAGATGCGCTTAGACGGATATCTTGGGAGAGCTAGCCTAGCTTTCGAGACTTTTCCAGAGGTAAGGCTTACTGTAATGAACAATAAGATGGAAATCTATTATATCTGTGAACAGCAACTTCTCAGCAGCAAGATTCAGTCGATAGACTATTGCAGACATGATATACCTAGAAGGATATCCATATCATGACAGTGTAGGTTTAGGGAACAAGTTGAAAATATAAGTAATTTTTAATTTACACTATTTTATAATACTAGCCTTCACCTGCGGCTTAGCTCTCCTTAAACTCACGTTCGCATTTATAACTATGTAGTTAGGATTAAATGATACGGGTAACTACCGATTGGTAGCAGAGTTTCCAAATGATACTAATTAAATGTGTAATCGTTCAGTGATACGTTTAATAAGTATGTTTTTGCTAAATTTGATTTAAAGGTACCTTCTTTACAATGTGTAACAATTTTCAAAATTTTGTAATAAAGTGTCAAATAAACAACGCGATAATATCCGTATATAGCAGTTTAATTTCAATGAACTATAAATAATAAAAATTATAAAAAAACCCTTCCGATGGTAAGGGGTTATCGCAGCCTTTAGTTACTTGCAATACCATAGGTACATTCTACGCGTTGGTGACTCTATATAATGCAGATACGATATATCACCTGCAAAAGGTAGCTGCTAGCAGCATAGTTCTTTTTAGCTTCTTAAGGAACCTGAAAACCGTACACAGGCCACGGCAGAAACACAATAAAGGTTGTTTGTTGAGCTACTCCGCTTTGCGCGATGTTCTTTCTGTGTTAAAATTATTTTATATAATGTTGTGGTACATTTACGCGGACGTTATACCAACATTGAAATAAGATTATTTCCTTCGGAAATAAACTAGGATAAAATTTTATTTTTATTTTATTTTAGCTGTCTGTATAGATAACAATTTCTTATTAGCACTCACTTCAAATTTAATAATTTGATCTTAACAACTAGATCTTTAAAATTTAACTTCTACTCTATAGGAATCTTTTATTGCGATGTATTAAAGCTGTTTAAAGTGATATTTAAATGAAAAATTCAAATTGTGGTTGATACCTAAACCACAAGGATGGCCCCATATATTTTAAATTTTTCATTCAGTTATTGCAGTTAAAGAGGGGTTTCATATAGTGGGCACGCCACGATCGTGGCGGTAAGTCCCGTGTTTGAGGAGTGGCTGGAGAGGCGGCATGGCGCCCTCACCTTCCGGCTGACACAGGTAATGACTGGCCACGGTTGTTTTGGCCAGTTCCTGTGTCGTATACGCCGGCAAGAGACGCCCGGTTGTCACCACTGCGGCGACTGCCGCGACGTTGTTGAGGACACGGCGCTGCACACTTTGGCGGTTTGCCCCGCCTGGGCATCGCAGCGCCGTGAGTTGATCGCGGCAGTCGGATTGGTTGCCCTCTCGCTCCCGGCCGTAGTTCAGTCTATGGTCCGGAGTGAGAGGTCGTGGAACGCCGTCGCCTCCTTCTGTGAGGAAGTCATTTCCATCAAGGAGGCGGCGGAGCGGGAGAGGGAGCGTTTCAACCCTCTCCCCAACCGCAGAGCCGGGCGCCGGAGGGCGCGAGACGACCTCCAGCCACCCTGAGGTTTGACCTGGGGGTGGCGGGCTTTGTGGGCCTGCCCGCCATCCGTTCAGCACCAGGTCCGAGAGGCGGCGTGCGTGTTCCCACGCGCGCCTCTGTGTCGAGTCCGTCTCCCCTCTAGGGGGGACAGTAGGGATATTATTGTGAGAAGTGACTTTGGGTAGGTCTTTTGCGTAGTGGCCTGCCGTTTCATACGGCGGGCCGAAACCTCGGCGGGGTCACGACCGCATGCGAAAGTGATTCGCGCGGCCCCGTCGATAGTGGTTTTGTCGAGGAACACCGTGGTAGGTTTAGTCGGTATTCCGGGAGGTACTTTAACATCTTTTCCATCTTTCTTTTACCCCGGCGAGTCCGACATAACCCCTCCGCCCTCATAGCTTAAAACATATAAACGAATAGATATTATAAAAATTATAAAACAGAAATCGGCTTAAACTGCCTAATTGGTTCCGTGGCGATTGCGGTTATTGTGACGCGAGGTCCCAAGTTCGATTCGGGTTGGACAATGTATTTTTATTTTTATTTTATTTATTAGGGACAAAAAACAATTACATGTTAAAGTATTACAAGATAGTGTTTTCATTAAATTATCAAACATATAATCAACACCATTATCCACGGATTATCAATGGAAAATGAAAGTGACGGTGAACACAATTGAATGAATTTAAAAAAATTTAACCTATAAAATCTAAAATGAAACGTTGTACTTAACCTAAAGTGATTTAAACAATTCAATAACTTTACGTTTGTATTGTTGATGAGTGAGAGAAAATATGTCCAGCTGAATAAGATACGTATTGTATGCTTCAACAAGTCTACGAAGAGGCGCACGCTCTCCGGCGTTTGTTCTGCATGTATCTGTACATAACAGACGGGGCACATGAACTCCTCGTCGAATGACAGTTCTAGGAACTATATAACATATTTTATTTGTTATCTCAATGCAGTCAAATCTGTTGTTGCATAAACCGTGCAACATCATGGCTACCAAAAGTAAGTGCCTGGACTCCAAGCTTAGAATCCAATACCGATTAAATAAATCTTTATAAGGTATGCTAGACTATTATTGGGCTTTCTGTCAGGCAATTATCTGTACAAGCACCGAATCTGTGCAATAGGCTCGCCCATTATTACTTGAAACTATACTTGCAACCAACCAATAGTTGACGAAATGTGAATTGATAATAATAATATTCTACCACATAATAAAATAATATAATATAAATTGATGTTGTAATTATGTAAATTAAGTCTTATTAGATCTGTAGGTATTCTTTGTTTTAACTGCCTCATGTCGTAGTGTTAGAACCTAAGACAGCTAGATTGTGGTTATGTTTTATATGATTCTAGAGGTACTAAATCAATAAATAAACATAAATAACTCAAATGTCAACAACATGGAGAGGTATTGAAATAATGCATTATTGGTTAAATTGATATTCATTATTTGCAATTCCATAATCCAAATTATTTTATACAAGTCTATATCTTAAAAATTGTATTGTAATTGAATAAATTCAAAAACTACTTGACCGATTTTAATAATTCTTTCACCATTAAAAAGCTACTACTTTATCCAGAAGTAACATAGGCTATCGCTTATGTGCCGCCGCTGCGCGCCGCTCCCATGTTATGTATAACATCACGCTTTGAGCCACGGGGCCGGAGCAGTACTCGTGAAAGTGAATAAAACTCGAGGACAGCTAATGTTTAATAGAAGCACTAATTCACTGGTAATTTACAGGCTTGCATCTACCGCATTTAATCAAACAATTCGCACTCTTACTAAAACTGAGACCTATCCGAGTATTTTGGATTGAACAAATTTAAACTCTGTTGCAATTAACTAACACAAATATAATAATATAATCTATACTTACGCGTTTAGAGTTCAAATTGCCTTACTTCCAAATTTCGCGTAAAGTCGCTGTTAAATTAAGAGTGCGAATTGTTCGCTCAGTAGTAGTCATTCGACGCCAATAATTATTTTTCTTTTTTTTTTTTTTTTTTTTTATTAACGTGGGGGAATGCTTGATGCATACCCCTCCGCGGGGGCGGGCGGAGGGGTTATGTCGGACTCGCCGGGGTAAAAGAAAGATGTTAAGAAGAAAATGTACCTCCCGGAATACCGACTAAACCTACCACAGTGTTCCTCGACAAAACCACCATCGACGGGGCCGCGCGAATCATTTTCGCATGCGGTCGCGACCCCGCCGAAGATTCGGCCCGCCGTTTGAAACGGCAGGCCACTACGCAAAAGACCTACCCAAAGGCACTTCTCACAATAGTATCCCTACTGTCCCCCCTAGAGGGGAGACGGACTCGAAACAACAGAGGCGCGCGTGGGAACACGCACGCCGCCTCTCGGACCTGGTGCTGAACGGATGGCGGGCAGGCCCACAAAGCCCGCCACCCCCAGGTCAAACCTCAGGGTGGCTGGAGGTCGTCTCGCGAAGTACCTACGTACCTACTGATCTATTTTTGTCTTTAATTATCTATATGTATATTATAAGAAACTAATCGTTCTTATATTTATTGATAACATTAAAGCTCGCCAATAGCTAAGAAATAAATAAGAAATGAATATCGGTTGACAGACGGAGGAGAAAAAGGTACCGAACTGCATTCCGTTATCCTATTTATGTATAGATTGCTGTTTCTTAGTCAAAGGTTAAAACACATGTTTCGAGTGTAAAAGCTCACGTTGCTAACCATTTGGTGATGGGATAAATAAGTCTGTTCAGCTGAATAAGTCTTAACTTCTAAGAGGAAAAGATACGATAGAATCGGTTCGGCAAATAAGAAGCCAAGGGAAAAGGCAGGTGTGTTATCGTCTGGAACATACCGAGCGAACCGCAGAAAAATGTTTGTCATCGAATGAGAGGCCACGGCTGGTAGGCTCGACAGGCGTTTCAGAAAATTGTCTATAATTTATTAGGTCCTTATAGATCGTTTTTAAAGGTAAAGTTTTATTTGGCATCCGTCTATTCCTTTAGACAATAGAGATCTGTTGGCTGATGATAGTTACAAATTACTATATTTTTATTAAAACGATATTTATTGACAATGATTTATCAAACTAGCTGTCTCGGTGGTACAGGGGTAGTCAATGCGCCTACGCCCGAGGCCTCGAGTTCTATACTCGGGTCAAGCAAAGTGATAGGGGTTTCCTCCAAAAAAATCTCCGTAACAGCACAGAGTCTGGTACTCTATGCCCAGTACCCCACCGCGATAAACTCAATACCTAACTACTAAACGGATTTGCATGTGGTTTTCACCAATAGATGGAGTGATTCATGAGGAAGGTTAAGGTATATAAATCGTTAATGTTGAAATATGCCGATAATTGTTGAAAATGTCGGCAAAAATAAAGGGCTGGAAGTTTTCATCGAAAACGCTGCCTTATCCCTTTGACATATAATATTTAATAATAATAATATAATATTCTACCACATACACACAACACCATCTAGCCCAAACTAAGCAGAGCTTGTACTATGGGTACCAGACAATGGATAAACATACATATATACTTCTTTTTTTGTAAATACATACATATTGTACATAGAAACACCCAGACCAAGACAAACATCCATGTTCATGCACACAAATGTTTGACTTGTGCGGGAATCGAACCCGCGACCTCAGGCGTGGCAGTCGGTTACACTAACCACTACGCCATCGAGGCCGATATGACAAAACAATGTATAAGGGGATTGTTCCTCTTTTATAGGTCTACAGAAAAGTCCGCGATAGCATGTATCTTTCTTTTAAGAATAGCTTATTTTACACATTCTAACTTCTGAAGAAATGGTCACGTACAATGCGGTAATTAGCGCTATTTAGACGGATACAGTATTAATTCTTATGGACTTAAATGTTAGTAACCTTAAGCATTTCATGAACATTATGATAGTTTTACACTTAACAATTTAAACGAATATCTTAGGTGATATCGAAAAATAAAAACAAATACACGCGAAAATAAATTCGAGCGCGGATTTCACACCGATGACGGCACTCGCTATGCAACAAGCTGATGCGACAGTGTCTCTCTGTTACCCAAGCGAAGCCGCGACGGGTCACTAGTAGATATATACTGAAATATAGGCAAAGTACAGAAGTTCTCGCATAATCGCTGATCATCATCAAATCATGGACACTGTTCATTTTTATACTACTAAAGTTGCAAAACGTATGCAGTCTGTCTGGTGGTATGCAGATGACTATATACCTACTCTGGGCGTTTGCGACACTACGAGCACCGCGTGCGCTTTGCTGACCATTCAAAATAAGAGTGTCTGTGCTACCAATGGACAAAGACATAGATAGGACAAAGATTATTTTAATCCTCATACAAAAAGCACTTAATAAGTAAACTGGAAACCTTATCCACTGTTATCTGTGTATAATATCTTCTGTAGTGTGAACTGCCTCCGTGGCACAGCGGTAGTGAATGCGACTGCTGTGCATGAGGTCTCGAGTTCGAATCCCGGGTCGGGCCAACGAAAAGTTATTGGGTTTTTCTGTAAAGAAATCTCAATAGCAGCCCGGAGTTAGGAAGTTGGCGGTGTTAGACACCCCCGTGCCCCGTAAAGCACGTAAAGCCGTTGGTCCTGGGCCTGATCTCTCTCCGGTCGTGTCGGGTTACCGTCCCATCGGATCATGAGAGTTAGGGAACAGAGAGTGCACTTATGTTTGCGCACACATTTGTGCAATATAATATCTCCTGCGCAGATGGCCAGTCTCTGTTAAGACTGGCCGCTGTGGCCGAAATTCGGTCTGGAGGACATTAATATTAGAGTGAAGGTCTACTCTTACCACAAGAGCTGAGGTTCTGCAACGTTTTTTGACAGCGATGTTTTGAAAATTGGAATTACTTAGCTCCCCGGGCTATAGTTTCACCAAGATTTTTGCGGTTTTAGTAAGCATCTTTAAGTACCTTACCTCTCCATGACCATAACGAAAAAATAAATGATTTGAATGTAGCAAACAATAGGTTAGTTAATATTAGCTACTCGTATCAGTATCACTAGGCCACTAAGTTATACAAATATGCGGTTATATTTAATGTGTTCTTGTTAAAAAAATGTAAACACAATTGTTTATAAAATTAGTTGTATTAACACCAAGGGGCACAGATTTCTTGTCCCATGCTGACAGGATAAAACGTATTTTAGGAGTTCGGATTCAAGATATATTGGTATATGTAATACAAATAGTTTTGAATTATATAATATTGTCTAACGTTTACGCGAATGTTATTCATTGCTGGGTACTTTGAAATAACTACACTTCAGAACATTGAGACAACTACCATCTTAGTCTTCCCAGGACCATGGCTGGTGAAAAGCAAACGAAACGTCGGGAAAAGTGTAAACTTAAATATAAATAATTTTAACAGTTTTTATAATTTAATTAGCTTAAAATTTAGTAAAGTTTAATAGTATCTAGTAGTAGTGTAACAGTTTCTAAATTATGTAATAAAGTGTAAAATAAACAACGCGATAAAATCCGTATATAGTAGTTTAATTTCAATGAATAACATTCGCGTAAACAGATGACAATATTAGGTATAAGTTTTAATATTACTTTACGGGGTAGGCAGGTGTATAACTCTCTTATCTCGCAAACTATCGTTTTAGGAACTATATAAGAGAGAAAAAGCCTATTGTCGTTTACCGAGCACAGTTCCAAACTTCGTGCTGCAACTGAGTAATTATTTGAACAACACTTTACTTGACCCGAAAATCGAACCCTCTTGAGATCTCATCTCACAGCAGTTGCATATGCTACTACTGCGCCATCGAAGCAGTATATAGCAATGCTTATCTAATCATCAGATTGGTATATACAAACATTATTCTTGCATTAGGTCTATACCTAGACCATTTATGGAAGGTTGCAGCCTAAGCGGATCAGGAAACAGAAACTAGGCGTGAGTTTATCGTTAGTATTTTCTCATAATAAATATAATGGTAGCTGCAATCTTTTTCTTCGTATGTTTTATTCTATGAAGATTTAAATCTTTGGGTTGATATAAATATTGTTACCTGTTCTAAAATATAACGGAGCCATGCCTATTGTCTTGCGGTGTTTACTTAAAAAAGAAGAGATCTCAAGAAGTTTGATTGTATTTTATATTGAAACTTGTTAATACATCATAGCAAGCAGTGTGTAGTAGATACGATACGATACAACGATAGATTATTGGACGAATGTTAGACTGCCACGCAGAGGTCTAGAATATCGATGCCAAGTTACGTTTTATTTTTTTAAGCTTTTGGGCTTTAACCAGTTAATTATCACTCGCTTTAACGGTGAAACAAAACATTGTGAGTAAACCTGCATGTCTGGGAGTTCTCAAAATATTCTCAAAAATATGTAGGGTCTACCAACTTGTACGTACTATTTCAACGTGTTGACCTAACCCTTCTCACACTAGGTCCGTGGCTGATATTACTTATTTAGGTATCGTATATATGTAGGTGACCGATACCTAAGCTTATCTAAAATATAAACGTAAAACTATTACATATATTTCATACGATGAAACTATAATTTATCAGATAGAATAATTATACATGACAATAGTTGTTTAATAAAATCCTCACAGGATAATCTGAGTAGGTATGGAACGCTAAGCAACTGTTACAAAAACATGCTAACTGGATGCAATACAGTGTAGCGAAATATTTGGGTTATTTGTATAAACGTTTTAACAACTGTTTGGGTATGGTTTTACCCTTTTATTTACAATATTAAACAAAGGGCTGTGGGTAACATTGCTAGAAATAGCGGTCGATAAGGGTACCTGAATTTATAATCACCACGCTTAGACCTTTAGTACCTATATGAGGCAATGGTGAAGGGAAGGACTTTACTGAAGCAATGCTTAGAGGCTTAGTACAGAGTAAGAGATGCAGATGATCTTCTGTCTAATTTTAATAGTCTTGCATTGCATTATTTATGTACCTAATAGAAAACGTGAATTAACGCGATCGTGATTCGTCCTAGGTAGGTATTTACATACATTTTATAAGCCTTTGTTTAAGTTAGGTTGCACTAGGTATACCTAAGTAAATCAATTACAATCGTTGTAACCTGATCGAAACCGTAAGGGTTTTAAAAAGGCATATAAATACATACATAGATCCACGCCTGTTTCCCAGCGGTAGAGACTACGGCAAACAAGCGAGGTATGTAAATAGCTAGGAAGACGACGTTAATTGCCGTTCTCTCTTACATATGGTCTTTTATCGATATTAGGCATTTTCTATTTATTGTATCGATAACACATATTATTTAGGTATAGATACATACGCTTACTAATATTAAAGAGCGGACAGCTTCGTTTCTTTTTGGTGATCGATACACCTATTCTGAGACTACAGAACCGTCTTTAATCATTATTTCACCATTGGAAAGCTACTTCATGCAGAAGTAACAAAGGCTATATAAATCATGCTACGAGCCACGGGTCAGGAGCAGTTATTATAAACGTGGATGAAACCGCGAGGGACGGCTAGTCAGTCTATTATACCTAAATGTAAAAGTTTGTCAAGATATTAAGACGTTTGTTACTTTTCAGTGTAAAATGTCAAATGGTATTGGATAAAACCTGCCACATATATAAACCACATCCTGGATATTAAGCCAGGATATACAGGATAATATGTAACTGCCTGTAGGATTCACGCGGGCGCAGATTTGGGCAGAAATTAGTATTCAATAATATTAATAGTAGAGGGTTTACTGATAGATGTGTGAGTAGATAGTGATACCTAGTTATTAATGTTAAGTATATTGGAAAGATCTGACAACATTAATTAGGATTACCAGCACACCGAACATAATTATTAATTAGAGACATATATTACACCACCAGAAATAATTATAGGTATAAACATTATATATCCTACAAGTAGATATATTTTAAGTTACTAGAACTACTATTTGGACATCTTGTTTTAGGTACCTAAAAAACTGTTATTCTTACCTACTATTATTTAAATTTAATAAGTGGTATACCTATGTAGGTACCTACTTTATTGTTCATTCTGTCATAAAACTACGAGGTAACATAAAAATTTAAAGCCAAGTCATAAAATCCAAGTTGTAATATCGTAGATCATAGTTCGTGCCTGTCGATAATATGTATCTAAATAAAGACATCAACGCGATATAGCATCTGTGATAAAAGTCCCAAATAAGACAGTACCTATGGTTGGTACGTTTTCTATAATAATAATAACTGTAATTAAAACATAGGCCGTTTAACATCTCCTACGAACCAATTAAAAGGAAAATGATTAGTGAATGACTGAATTGTTCATTAAACATTCGACCCCATTCATTGGATTCATCAATCACAGCGCGCATATATCTACAAAACTAACACTAACAGGCTCATTAAGGTGCGCAAACGAAACCGCGATTAAGGCGCATTAATATCGCGTTTCACTATCGCTATTAATCACAAAGAGCGATCAATGCCACGCGATTATTTTATAGCTTGAATAAAAACAATATAAGCGGAGCGGGCGGAGCGTGCGGCTACAAATATCAGTTTGATATCGCGAGGTTTGATTCGCCGTGACGCGGACGCCTTAAGGCGGGGCCTCGGGAAGAGGGGCGACCGGCCGAGTGGTTCGGCATACCATTCCGTGCGAGCTCACGCAACGCTCGTTCGCACGTACCGCCGCTGCCGGCCCGCGCCGCGACCCCTACCGTACCGTTGTATGTGAGACGTGTGTGTCCGACCACGTGCCCCTGTGGCCTATTCCTTGCACCGTGCACCTGTGAAGCCGCCAAGATTCGGGTGAAGAACCGTGAGCCGGTGCCGGCGTACGCCATGGCCGACGCCGACCGTGATTCGGACCTTGGCGACGACAGTCCTGTGGTAAGTTCGCTTGTTTTATTTACTAACGCAGTGCAGGCGGATTCTCTACCTGACGGCAGTCTTGCCCATTTGACAGTCATTGACCATGCCTGCGTCAATACCCAAAGCCGGGAATAATGACTAGAATAAAGCAAGAATTTTACTTATAGTAATTTCTCCCTCTTTAGTAAGAATTTCTTGAGGTGTGACTGATGCGCTACCAAAAGTTTTGTGTTGATGCATAGTGAATGTTTGATGTGTTGTTAGTAGCCTGTAGTTGTTAGTTTGTGACGTCAACTAAATGTGTTGTTATGTTATTGGCTGCAGTCTGTTGTTATGACAACCATGCATCTAATATACATATTTATAAACATTTTATACAAACAAATTGTCTTTATAAGTTTGATAAAAATTAATGTTATTTAAATGCGGGTAGACTTATAGCTTTTTACAAAATTATCTGAAATGCACTTGGAAACAAAACAGAGAGCAATGATACCAGTTGTCAATACAATTCATTACACAGTTAGTTACTATTATTATAATTATTAATTATTTAATAATTATAAATAAATACTTGTAATAATAATATAGTACCTGCAGTTTATAAATTGATCATAGGTATTAATATAAATTACTGTGTTGTTGAATCGCGGCCGAGGCTAGGCGTAAAAATGTTTGTGCACAACAAACTTAATTATTTGCAGTAATATCTATTTACAGAAGTCATAATTGTGCATACCTCAATATTTTATCTATGTAAGCAGGGTTTGACAATATATACCTGTTATATGATGAAGATTATGCAAATTAAGTGAATGTACGATTTTGTCAAAAATAAATAAATGTCTACCCACACAACATTAACAGATAACCCGTGTTAAAATAAATGTAGTGGCAACCGGTACAGCAATAACATGCAATTTGATTTCGTAGACCGCAGTAAAGTTTGCCTTTATTTGATTGAATGATTTTTTAATAGTGTAGTAAGTCAGTTATTATTTAATTATATTCTTATTTAAATATGGAAGACAGAGGAGAGTACATTGACTTTCTATTGACACAAGACACTAGCGTAATCAAAAGTATTACTAGTCTTCAAAACATTATTAATTAGAAAGTTTATGAGAAGAGTATCAAATTATTTTCAGCTAAAACATTTATGGGAAGAACTTTCATATTAGTTTTTGGAAATTATCTTTCCCTATAACACTACATGTATCAAAATCTGTTCTCTATTTAAACAATGCTTCTTCTTAGAATTTGTAATACTTATTGAATTAGAATGTAGTTGTTTGAAAACTGAAACAGATAATAATTGCTGTTTTAGGCTAGTAAACATTTGGCTGTAACTGAACAACGCAAATAAAAAAATCGCTAAAGATAAGGAATAAATGTATCTACTTACGTGCATGCCGTGCGGGAAATAAATATACGTGCATAGAACAGTGATTCAAGTTGTTGTCTCACCGTGTAACTAAAAGCCAAGTGTTGCGTGTTTGATATCAAAACGATAGAAACAATTGTATGATTCACACCAACAACGAGATGCGTTTTAAGTAATCGAGTGTTCAAGTGATCTGAATGTATTCGAATGTATTATTTTAATTGATTATGTTTTAGTATTATGTAAACTAATGTATAGTAGAATAGCAACTCAAATGCTGGTGTAACAACCTATACAAAGGCCTTCAAATACGGTCGACAAAAATAGAACTTCAATCTTATATATTTTCAACAAATCGTCATTCGAATTTTATTCGAATAACAATCAGTGACAATAGTTCGAGTGATTCAATATATATAAGTTAGTCATGTTTTTGTTTGAAGTTTGGGTGTTTATTAGACGTCGCGTCGTGATCATTAATCCAGTTTAATATTTTATATTAAAAATGTTGCCCAATATTATTGTAGTGAACATGATATATTTGTGTACCTATTTATTTAATTTTGTATTCAATCTTGTTCATAGAACATAAGATAAATATTTTAATACGTAGAACAAAGGTACCTATTTATTAAAGACTCTTTCAATGACTTGATGTAAAATATTTATAAATTTAATAAAGTCCTTATCAAAATAAAAGTGTATTATAAATAATAGGTTTGCATTTTTCTTACTTTATAAATTTGGTCACTCTGATGTATGTAAGTTAAGTGTATTGGCTGTTGACGAGACAGTCTGTAACAATAAATAGCCTGCGATTTAAGGCTATAGAGTGTTTTGAACTTTGTCTATAGAGAGCTAATATGTATAATTTCACAAAATGTCGACAGTTAAAACTTATTACCTACAGCTTGATGTATTTTAATCAAATAATAGTAATTTCACATTAACAGGCTTATACTGTTTTGATATAAGATCACAGTAAATGCACTTTATTAATATTAGCAAATTTTTATATTTTCGAAACTTCAGTGGAAGCATTTCAGTTAATATTTCGATGGATATGAATAAATTTACGTTTTATTAAAGTACATGCACGTTTTGTTTTCCATACTGTATATAATAACGCTTTGACGACAGTGGAAAAACATGCACTAATTTGAGAAAACTAATAATATATTTCTTTTTCATAATTATATAGACCTGATATATAAAAAGAAGAACTAAGAATTGTGTGAGTATAGAAAATCTATAGCAAAATTTTATCTAATTAGAAAGATGAATGGTTATTTCACTTAAATTTTAGGTGTGTAGTATTTTTAAGAAATCTAATTAGATTTTAAAACTTAAATAATTACGTGAAATATAAAAACAAAAAATATTACCTTAGCAATTTCTTTTCTACATACATAAAGGTTTTGGTTATAATTATATTTCGAACATTTTTTAACTATCTATGGTGGACAAGAGAAAAACTATCGATTGTATTTAATGTCATATTATCTTCGTATTATTTTAAAGGTATAGTAACATTTGTATTATCTTTTAAGACTGCGCCTAACGAAATGTGCCAAAACAGGTGGTCACAGTTAAGTGAATAAAATCAACACTTTTTGTTTAATACTAATATGAAATATACATTTACCATAACAATTAATGTGTTTACAATTACTCCGTGTAAAAAACTTAAAATAATTAATATTTTCGCTTACAAAATTACGTAAATTTACACGAAAAATGCATAAACGTAAGCTCGTGTTACGTGATTTTTAGATTATAACAGTAGTAATCTATCCTATTTTACAGCTTAAACGAAACCAAAATAGTTATATCACAATTTGTGCGTCCCAAATATTTAAGTTATTGGTTGACAATAAAGATACATATTTATCAAAAAAGCACTTCAAATCCTCCATACAATTTTACTATGGCGGCCGCACGCCGATTTGAATATGCGCCGTACGAGCTCTGTCATTATCTGTCTTACGCTCGGCGCAGTTTTAACAGCTAATATCACTGTAGCCATTTATTTGTCACGATAAAAATATTTAACTTTTGTAGTTGATAATTAAATGTATACATAGGCGATAGTTGAATCGTAATTCTAATCAAGAGGCAGCGTAGAAATTTTTTGGTAACAAAGTTGTTGTTTTTACCGAATTGCGTACCATCTTTAATTTAGAATTTTAGTATGAAAGTAACTCCCGCACTCACTCATAATTTTGAATTCTTTAAAGATGGAATAGCGACATGAAAATATGGTAGATATCTTATTATGTCGATTTCGATTTGGTTATATAGGTATTTAAAAATGTTGAATAGCATGTTGTATCTTTTTTTGTCTGGTGCGGAATCATCAAAACATTTAATGTATTTGCACATATTATATTTTGCTAAAGTTTGCTTCAATACTTATTTGTGTGATTTAACTTAATAAACTCTCTGCTAATATTAATCTGTTTCATCGATACATACCTACTCAATACGTTTGAATAGGTACTTTGATTATATGCAATAGCAACTGGTATGCGTTAACCATACTTGTCTACGAATTCGAGCAATAAATTTATATCTATCTTATTTAATCTATTGCCGTTCTAGAATTTACTAAGCTTTGTGTGCTTAATGCGCAACAGGATACATTTATGTAACAATATGGTCATTATATTATGTCATGTCGTTGCTATATTTACTCATATATGTAGGTGATGATAGGTAATAAATTGATATGTAACAAACTGCACGAAGCTTATCGGTACCTAAGTGCAAAATCGCACATTATTAAAAACAGTGATGCGAGATGTCTGAAAAAATAATGATGTAAATTAATGATTCAGACATCACTAAACTTATTTATTTTACATAAACAATATAGAAATAATGGCTGTGCTTTATCTTGTTTGTAATACAGATATATTATCGTTGTACTAGACACAGCTTATAAGCTCCAATTAGTTATAATTATGAAAATTATAATATAAATATTACTTTAGTGAAAATTGCTGTTTTAAATACAAATAAGTAAACATTGAACAATTACCTTACCTACTTCAATCACAAAATGTATATAAACTGAAAAACCGTAACTGTACCTATTAATAAAAAATATATGAAGTAACGTTTATAATTTTGTATTCAACATCCAAATTTGCATTTACGGCGGCCCCATAGACAAAATGCATGTTTGGCGACATCTAACCAACACGTGTGCGGCGGCTTTTACAAAATGGCGCCGTTATGATTATTAATAACAAATTCGGCTGCGATTCGGTTTCAAGCTTGTTTTATTACAGGACGAAGGACCCATCTGCGGCAGCTCTACGAAATTTGACTGCATATTGTTTATTTAGCGGAACTGTTTTTGTTGATGTTCATAATTCGTCATTTCAAAAGGAATGGCATTGATATTTTGGCGGCCATTTTTTGTGATGCCCATACCGGTTTAGGGTTTCTTTATTATTAATGATTTCAGAAATTGATAAGATTTTAGGTTCCGTTTAGATTATGATTATAAGTACTGTATCACTTTTGTGACTGATTGGTGTCACAACATGTATGGTAATATGTGATTATTTATACATTTATTTTTTAGTTAAATAGATTTCTACCAGGGCACCTTTTAGACTTAATACATGTTTTGTGTTTTACATCTTTGGTATATTATTTGGTTATTTATAAAGATCTAACATTCTGCTCGCGATTTAAATCAAGAAGCGTAAATTATAGTAAAAAGAAGTACTGACTAAAATAACATATTAAGTTAATATAATTTCAAAGCAACATTCGGTGAATGTTTTAGAAGATCTAAAACATTCACCAAATGTATCTCAGAATTAATGAATAATCCGGGTATTCTAACGATCTAAAGTAACGAGATCTGAAGACTTTATTATCGCTTACCTGTATAACACATCATTAGCCAGTTATTTCTGTCCCGACACATATAATGTTTGCGTTTGACTCAATCATTTATTCAGCGGTGTGTCGGGCTTTGGCGACAACTCACGGGAGGCCAGCATGCACGATTTATTATCCCCACTCGGCGAATAGAGGGCCACGAATTAATTAATCAAGCCTAGCTGTCAGTCAGTGCACAATCGCGGACTATACTTAGTTCAAATCCCGAACGCACGCTTCCTTTTCCTGTCGACACCGCGACGTACCATTAATTGAAATAATTGGCGGGCTCCACCATTTTATTTTTTCGCGTTGACAACATCACTTGGCGGTTTGCATTAATTTTAATTATCTATGCCCGTTGATATTTTATTCCGGAGATTTCTCGGTATTGGAATTTGAGAATTTAGTTTCATGAAAGTTATTTGTGCGATTCTAATTTAACTTTGCTCTTTTAGTCACACATCAAGATATACGCGTCAACTAAAGTATATAATTTGATATACGATTATAGTATAGAAAACACGCAGATGTCACGGTAAGTACATACCTATACAATGATTGTAATATCTCATTAGGTGAATATTTTTTTCATAGCTGTCTTATTGGTCTATCTTAAAATCTTTTTATATTCCCGTACGGATCTAATTGCTATTGAACATCGTGTAAGAACGCTTGAGTAATCATATGAATTTGTCATTGTGAGCCGAAGGTTATAAAAAGAAAGATTTTTATTACAGTGGCTCTAAAAAGATTAAGCGGTCCTATATAATATTTTTCATAAAAAGTATATTTTTGTTACCATAAGGTTAAATCTAGTTTTACACAGTGAAAGTTTGTATAGTGAATCACTTTATTACATAATGTCTGAGTTGTGTTTATCTGGCTTCATTTCAAATGATGCATTAAGCTCTGTTCTACGTTCACTCACCTACCTATGTCGTTAGGATGAAAGACTAATAATATTCTACGTAATAGTTGTCGCCCGCGGGTTTACCCGCGTGGTATTTTCAACAATCGCGCCGCCATCTTTCTTGTTATCTATTATTAATTTCGGGTAATATTTTTGAAAGATCACGTCGGAAAAACTACGCTGTTTTATCTCGATCCTTTTAGTAACTTCTTGTCAAAACGTTATGCTAAAATATCTCGTTGTGTGCTTTCTTTTTGATTGGATCTACGGACAAAATTACTCATATAATAATTTTAGTCACAAGAAAGTCGCAGCGCCTTTATTTTGTAAGTATAAATTATCTTTTTTTAAGGAACTATATTCCTATATACTACTGTACTCCTTATCTTCATTATTTAGTCGTATAGT
Organism: Catocala fraxini; assembly: GCA_930367265.1. NCBI lineage: Eukaryota > Metazoa > Arthropoda > Insecta > Lepidoptera > Erebidae > Catocala > Catocala fraxini. The sequence continues at coordinate 16,179,733 of OV884041.1, forward strand.
ATTTTTTGCTGACGTAACCCACTTGTGGCACAATGAAGTGTGTCTGCTACACTTGGCAGGTAGAACGACGCTACCTGGTCGCGTGCGCGCCACAATAGATAGGTGGGCTGTGTGGACAGTCACCCTATCTCATCTATTGCGGGTAGGAAAAACTTCACACGTTTTTTTACGGTAGTAATTCTAGCCGTATTACTTTATTGTTAAATAAAAACGATGAGATGCGGTAATTAAATAATTAAGAAAAGTAGAGTTTAAATGCAGACTGTACGTACTTATACGTAGTGTCTTTTACTCAAAGAGCGTTTTGATGAGCTTGGTCTTGATGGGAAAAAGGATAATCCGCAATTGAATTAAATGACTGAGAAAATATGTGAATCATAAGTATGCCATCATAAACCATATTTCTAAAGACTTAAGGTTCTCAATAATAAAACAGAAGCAGGGACATGAATTTACGAGTACACTATTATTCTATTGTTCTCCGTATCTTTATTCATGTTATTGTCTTCCTTTTGATTACCAGCGCTTTTCACTTCACTATTAATGTTACAGGCATTTACCTACATACATCTGATTCTACGATTGCTATCCCATTGTATTTTTTATGCGAACCTGCATATCAAATCGATACTTTTCTTATATTCAGATATTTTGATTATTCGACACGAACGATCTTTTGTTGGAGATTTTAATTTGCATACAAATAAAATGGCTGACTCGACAAAAGAACCATTGTCACAGTTCTTTACACAGAAATCGAACTTGATCCTTTATCTCTCATTTATATTCAATATATCTGTTGTAAATAATCGTATTGACATTCAATATTTATAAAGGAAAGGTTGCGTGGGATCTCGGGAGCCAGTCTCAGCGTCACAGCGTCACACCGACGCCTCACCGCTACACGTAACGCCTTGCACAATTACACTTATCTACCATCTCAGATGGATTTAGCTCGATATTATGACAATAATTCCCACCTCGATAGATAAACGCGAATATCACTAAGCCACTTATTTTGATAGCTCTGCGCTTTACTATAATCTATTGATCGACAATTCATAGATAATGCTACTATATTATGTAACCATTCTTTTCATTTTGAATATAACACATCGGCTACCATACTTTCTTTGTATTTAAACAGAATATGCTGCTAATCCTAATTCTATAAATGTGAATGTGAGTTATGGTAAAAACTAATGGTAAATGGTATAAACCTGTGGCATGTTAAAGTGAGGCAAACTCGATTGATTGATACGATTTTATAACATCAGAATGGAGTTACAGCCATCTCGTCCCGTCTAATTCTTTAAATTCACTTCCATATCGGGAATGAGTTTACCAAAGCACGCTGAAGGCATTTATGTATTAGATTATATATAATAAATTGTTCCGGTGAATCAAGCCGAGCTCTTTTTAAATTTATATAATATTCCCTTTTAGATTTTCTTTCTTTTGCACCCGTGACTGAAAGTACAAGAAAGAGTAAAAATATTATAAAAAATAAAGCTATGCCGTTATAAGTAAAGGTATAATATGACGAAACTCAATAGCAACAACGACTTTACTCTGAAAGAAAACCCACTTTCCACATGACTTCATACGCAACATAGTAAGAGGTCGCCACCCTTAAGTAAGTAGTCACAATCACCTACAATAGAGGTGCATTATACTAATAATAACCTTGTATCTGGCTTTTATCTGATGGTAGGGTATTCGCGTTTCATTTTGATGTTTACATCTTGTATCTAACCTTATGATGTTTGAGGTTATCTTAGTTGTGCGTGTTCGAATCATGAATAATGTTGTCTCTGAAGTTGTGATGGGAGAAGGATATTTGTGTAGTGTGTTTATTGTGTTAGGAAGGTGGCAATATACTATGGTCATTTGGTTCATTGATGAGTGATGAATGGAGGACCATGTAACTCTTTTTAAAGTGGTCAATAAAGCGTAATGCGATGAAGATCCTGTTAAATGCAATTTGGATATATCGGCTGTGTTTTTATTATGCTATCTGTAGTTGGGAATGTATGTGTTTCAATATCCAAGTATGTACCGCCGAATTAATCCTAAGTCTAGCGTCTATTTTTAGAAAATGTATGCTGTTTTATTAATATTTTCACTTATTGCTGTCCATATAATTAGATTTGCTTGTAACAGGCCCAGTAGCATAACATTCCTTGTTTACAATGTTGTGTTGATAAGGTTCGGTTGCCCACACGCTTTTGTAATTGTTAAAATTCATCAAATATCTGTAGAATAGTGGTAATGGTAAACTATGTACGCATATAAAAGTTGAGACCAGTTTGGACACAGCGATATTCCAGATTTTAAAAAAATTGCTCGGCTAGGATACTTTCCAGCCGGTCTACTCTACCTACTAGGTATTCCTCTACTCTACAGAAGATCACAGCCAAAACTGCTTGTGTTATGTTCCTGCGATGAGAAAGGTTTCTAGGCTTTTTGAGCAGATGCTGTATTACCAGGTAGAGTCCAATATTATATAATATATTTTCCACTGTGTTGGCAGTCAGTAACCCCCTTTTTGAAAGTTCAGCATCGGCTTAGTACCCATTTAGATTGGTATTCCAAGCGTCTATAGACTACAGTTATCGCTTAAATATTTAATACCTCACTGTACTCTTAGGGCCGGCGCTGATTGACTTCGCGGCACGGCACGGCACGGTAAAGGATTTCATTACTGATCAAGTTATTTTTATTCTTATTTCAATGAGTTTAGGATTCATATTACTTAATTCGATCCAATCATAACGCGGCACGTCGTGGCATACTGCGGGACGCCGCGGCACGCCGTGACAATGACATGAAGCGAGACGCCGCGGCACGTCGTGACATGTCGCGAGACGCCGCGGCACGGTCTGCGCGCACGCCACGTTGGTGTTGTTTCACTTACACTGAGCGTGGCAAGCTAGAGGGCTGCACGTTCGTACATCATATTGTAAATTATTAAAACTTTCGGTTTCGGCAAAGCAGTAGATCTTAGTAGAGTAAATATTGGTTGACAGGTTTCGTGGACTATATTACGCACAGTGATTAATTCCATACGATAGCTAAAAGCTAAGAACTTAAAAGTAGCTTCTGTGATTAAATACTAGTAATAAAGCAAAAACAGATTAGTAGATAACTTAAAAGCAAAACAATAATTTTAATGGATGACTTAATAGCTAATATTTTTTACAGGTAGTTTCAATCAGAAGTTTCTAATTGTTGTGATGCTATTTGAAATAAATCTTATGTTACAGCTAAAGAATGCCAGAAGTCGTAGACTTGCCTTCGCAACAATTATAGAAAAGCTCTAAAAATTATAGTGTACAAAAGCGGGGATGCTGACAAAAAGAAGCAACCAATAGAATTTGATAAGGAACTCTACTTTTTGCAAATATTTATTCAAGATAGACCTTAGCACTCAAATTTAGACTCCTCTTCCGAAGACACACAGCATTCCGAAGAAACGCAGCATTTGAAAAATACACAAACACAAAAAACACAAAACAGCATCACCTGTCCATCCATTCCTGTTCCTATTTCTGAAGCACAATCGCTTGCATCTCAAATGTCGACTTCATGACACGGCGCCTCTTAGACCGCCTCGACATGTTCATCAGCGATCGTACATGTCATCATCGGAAGCACAACGAACAGAAACAACAGCAGAAATATAAAAAAATACTTAGAAAACCAAAAGAGACAGTAACACCCGGTTGAGACATTTTTCAAGCAATGGTGGCAACAGTGAAGTCCTTACCACTAAAATCACAGGCTGAAGTAAAGCGTGACGTTCTACATATTATAACTGAAGCAGAAATAAAACATTCAGAAAATATGGAGTTAGCCACGGTCGTGCAGCAAAATCGTCCTTCAACATCGAGTTCAGAATTCCACATTTCTAACGATTTATTAGAATTACATTTATCTCAGCAATACACACCAACTTCCGCTGCCAGAACCCGTAATATAATCGGACAACAATATACTACAGAGAATAGTGATACTACACCTACACCATACATACCTATTCCTATATCCAGATGTTATAATAGTGATACATATGAAAACAATTCTGAAGCCGAATTACCTAACTATGGAAAGTAACAATTAATACTTTTACTTTTTGTGATCCTGTACAGCTGCGACCTATCTGGATTGATGGCTCAAGTACCACCATGTTGCATCATTGGCATTTATAAAATTAATCATAGCTGATTATTAAAATAAATGATTACATAATATATCAGGATTTTAATATAATATTAGTGAACGCTTTGTAGTGTCCTTGTGTAATGTTTCGTTAAAACAACTTATAGAACCTAAAAAAAACAAAGAAAACGAGAAACGTGGATAGCTAGTATAAGTAGGTCAGTTAATTATTATAATTTAATAGACACTAAACATACAAACAATCTTTCTTCAACAGGAATCGGGGATCGAAAATTAGTTATAATTTTCTTTATACCTATGCGATTTTAGCAAAACAGCTAACTTTTTAAATTTTTCGTAGTCCATTCTGTAATAGTCGTAGAATTTACGCATGTCGTATCTTAAATAATTAAATAAGTTGCTGAATTCACCGTTGGTAAATCTTGTTCTTCACAAATTATGTACCCAAAAATGTTTTCTCTTCAACGTATCAGCTCGTATTTGTCTTTCTTCGGCAAGAAGTGCTATTAATAACGACACAACCAACTTTGGATCCGTGCAGAGTAAAGCTGGTTGAATATTGAGTTGCTTGACTAACTATGGCATGCCACGACGTGACGCGGCATGCCGCTTCATACCGAAGCGTCCTTCGTGCTACCAAAACATTGCCCAGCCATGATGTGCCGTACCACAACGTCAGTCAGCGCTGGCCCTTAGTTCGCAGTTCGCACTTATAGCTCTAGAGGTATGATAAGACTGGTATCTGAACACAGAGTTGGGTATGGCCAGCATATGCTTAAAAGCTGCTGATATACCACTTATGTTATGTTATGTAAATAGTTACTTTATACATGTATCTACTGTTCTTAATTTCGGTAATATTGCCAGAACAAAACTATGTAACAGTTGTTGTGACTTATATTATGGAAACAGTTTCTTAATATTAAAATATATTTTCTATTATCTAATTATTTCGGTCAATGTTTAGCCACAGTACAAAATATTTGTAAATAAGAAGAAACATCCATTTGCAAATGATTGATGAGTGACATTGAATAATGATTGATATTTTTTAAGTGAGACAGAGGTCAATTGGAAATGTGTTTGTTTATTTAAACAACTACCAATATTATACTTCGCAAATCACCAAATCACAAATATTTTATTTTTATTTTGTATGATAGTCTGATTGAAACCAGGATTGGCCAGTTGCAATTACAGGTTACTCGGGTATAGGACTCTAACTTCTTATCTTCAATCCCTCTTTATTTCAATCTTCCCCTATCTTAGGCAGAGTCCTGTATTAATTACCACCATTTTGACTATGTAATTCGTCAAACAGCCGTGCCGACTAAACTGTGGATTGAGTGACGTGTTGCCACCTAAATTGATTTTTAATTTGTAGAATATTTGTCAGTCTTAAATCCGATTAATTATTCATTCATTCTGTCCTAGTTTACTGCTGAACATCTGGTTATCTGCAATTCACGTTCACCTTAAAATATTAAAATTGAAATTATTACAGTTACTACTGGAAAATATTTTTATAATAACGATGAGGTTTATTTTTTTTTGTGATATGCTTTAAGTTCTTAATGAGTGAATCTTAAAACTTAGTATTTATTATGTTAGGGAAACTTATCAGTTGCATTTTTTGTTGTTTTCACCTTGATTATACAATCTTGGGCCATTACTTTTCTACATTACACATTATCCTGAATGTTCTAAAATACATTGTATTTGTTTTACCTGTGTGATAATGTACGGTTAACCTTCTACCAAGGAATACGGCATCTATTTTTTTTTATCGCGGGTTATGTATTGAATTAGATCTAAAAGCTACATAAACCGCTTTAAGGCTTATCGTTCTCATAACACAGAACAGTTGGAAAATATGTCCATTCAAATCTAATCTAATCGTAAGGGCGCTCTACACTTACAAGCCTCCAGCGTTGGTCTGTCAATCCTCCAAAACCGATCACAATTCTCAGGCATCCAGTTTTCACCACCACCACCATAATTTTGCAGCCAACATCCATTCCTGTTTTGGAGCGTATCGTGTTACCGATTCAATCATACATCATTCGAATAGCTTAGAAAAATTTCAAATGCTCATTTTAAATGTTCCACTTATATAAGTCTTACACTTAATGCGTATAAACTGTTATCAAAAAACATTAATTTGTATGTCCAGAGTAATTCGCTATGTAATTAACAACACGCTTGACAAACGCGACCCGTAGCAATACTAAGTATAACTTTATCGATTATAGTATATTTTTCTATCAACTATTAAATTATACTATTACAATTCGCTATTATTTAAAATTGCTATATATTGCTTTAATGTATAAAGACATTTTATTCTGAAGATAATAAAGTATACTTTTCCTTAAAGCAGTTGTTGTGTTATGATGTTTTGTGATGTCACATTTCGTGACGTTGGAGTGCGCGGGCGCCCGCATGCATTCAGAAACAATTTATTCCATAATACCTTCCCTATTGGTTAATATCGCATTCTTATTAATATAGTTGATTAACGAATCAAACTTATGTTGGTTAACGGTTTTGTACTGAGTTATAAACTATTTCTAAGTTATTGAATTATTGCAATGGTATTAAATAGTTGATGTGGAAACGGTAGATAATAATTATGGACATAATTATGACTAGAAATGATAGCACCGATGATCTATTCTAATACGAGAATGTAGTTTAAGCCAGAAATCTTTAGCTATAGGAAGTTAAGTTACTATTAAATATGAATGATCGTTCTCTATAACGTAGAGGTCAGGTAGGAGGTAGAAAGAGGTATCATGAGAATGTCTGTATGCATTGGTATCATAATGTGCTCGTAAATGTGTGAGGACTAGCAACCGGCATTTGACTAGCATGGTCAGCTAGAACCACATCCAATCTGAAAGAAGTCATAAGTCAAATCCAGCAAAAGAAAGTAACTGGCTCATATTATTATTGTATTAAATCTATTGGTTTATCTAAGTTTATTTTAACCTTTATTATCTTTATTATTTTTATTTTAAGTTTATTCTAACCTTTTTGAGAATAAACTTAAAATAATAAAACCTTACCTAACCAACAATCTAACGTTCTTGGTTGGGCATCAATAAATTGTAGGACGGGCACGATTCACTCACCACCCTCTTATATACGCTAATAATTAGATCTACTTTTCAGAATCTGGATACGTCGGCATCCTAGTGCTTAAATATAAAGGTTGATCTTCGCTGTGGTATGTTTATCTGTCATTAGAACTGTATCATTTGCATCTTTAGCTAAGAGTCGGATAGATGACAGGGCGGTGAGACAGCAGGAACATTTTATTCAAATCTAGCCTCGGTGAAATTGTTTAGAATCATTTCCGAAACGCTCGTCAAGCTAGCCTTTCTAGCTTTCATATTCTATTTGCATAAAATATTGTACAGTTAGTAATTTAGTTATTAGTTTATAAGTACCTGAACATTTACCAAATTGGTTATAGTATTATATTAATAAAATGTCTAATTATTTTTTTGTATTGTTAAATTGTGATTATATTCACTATTCTTTAACTATTAAAACTAACATTGGCTGTACATTTGTAAGATAAAACGCAATTGAAAGCTAGCAAGGGTGTATCGAATTATGTTGCTGGCTGTACGCAATATATTAATTATTTGCTTCTTGCATAGTGCATAATTCTGATTTACTATCTTTGAACTGCATTCTTGATAATCAATTTAATTGTAAATACTGGTTTCGTGGATTTAGAAAGTTTATGGTTTTAAAACGTTGTACATTATTGAACAGTTTCTGTTCCTTGTAATCTCAGTGGTTTTATTTGCAAATTAATAATGAAAATATGATATTTGACCTCGTCAATAAAATTGGAATTTATACGCATTGATTTATTATTTATATTCTCATACATGACCACAATATTCTAATCAAGCAATAGGATGTCGACGTATCCAGATTCTGAAAAGTAGATCTAATTATTATTAGCGTATATAAGAAGGTGGTGAGTGAATCGTGCCCGTCCTACAATTTATTGATGCCCAACCAAAAACGTTAGATTGTTGGTTAGGATAGGTTTTATTATTTTAAGTTTATTCTAAAAAAAGGTTAGAATAAACTTAAAATTAAAATAATAAAGATAATAAAGGTATAAATAAACTTAGATAAACCTATTGGTTTATAAAGTAACTTGCTCATATTATTATTGTATTAAATCTATTGATTTAATACAATAATAATATGAGCAAGTTACTTTTTTTGCTGGATTTGACTTTTGACTTCTTTCAGATTGGATGTGGTCTTAGCTGACCATGCTAGTCAAATGCTGGTTGCTAGACCTCACACATTTATGAGCACATTATGATACCAATGCATACAGACGTTCTCATGATACCTCCTTCTACCTGCTACCTGACCTCTACGTTATAGAGAACGATCATTCATATTTAATACTAACTTAACTTCCTATAGCTAAAGATTTCTAGTTTAATCTACATTCTCGTATTGAGAATAGGTCATCGGTGCTATCATTTCTAGTCATAATTAGGTCCATAATTATTATCTACCGTTTCCACATTAACTACAATTAAATAGTTTATAACTCAGTACAAAACCGTTAACCAACATAAGTTTCAATCGTTAATCAACCATATTAATAAGAATGCGATATTAACCAACAGGGAAGGTATTATGGAACAAATTGTTTCTAAGCTCTCACATTCTAAACGTAGGCTCGTTTTAAGCCTTCAAAATGTTCTTTAATATAATGATCTCGAAGCAATAAGAACTCTAAGAAGCAGAATAATTAAGTACAATCTGGTTACAAATCAGGTTTGAGATAATCTACTGTCTAAGTTCTAAACTGTATGCCTAGAAATACATGGTTATAAATAAAATAATCCACGGGGTCGCAGAGGTATGAATATGTAAGGCCATAAGACCATAATTATAAAATTCGAACGACGTCATTATTAAATATTAAGCCAATCACGGAACTACATTTTATTATTATGATTAATCTAAACAATAGTTTCTAGAACGAATAACAGTAAAACATCAACAAAGTCGATAAGGATTATTCATTCGATTCAAAGTAGCAATAATTTCAATATGTAATAAAATGTAACATCTTATTTACATTTCTATGAAATCGATGATTGTACTATTTACTATGCTACGTAATGTACGTTAGTCATACAAATTTATTAAGACTGATATGCAAATAAAAGATTGCAAACATTGCCAGCTAACGGGCCAGCTAAAAAAATAAAACCCGCTGAGTCATTTACCTATTATAGAAGTTTGTTTCATATCATTGTGTTAATTTTTTTCTTTTTATATATGATTATAATTAATACATGATTTAATGCTCTAGCATCTAAATCACAATCTGGCACATATAAAACAGACCGTGCTAATTAATAATTATTTACACACAATGTGCAGCAGTGTGAGCCGTTATTGACCTATGAGGGTTATTAAGCTAGTTTAGTTCAGTACTTCATTACAATATATTCTATTTTGAAAGTGGAGGTTCCTGGTTTGAAGGGGCTATCGTTGTCAATTTATTTGATATATAATGGTGTAATTGCTAGTTCTTCCGGGGTAGGACTACCCTCTTACAGGAAACTGATATAAGAGTAGTAACTGACTGATTAAACCGATAACAAAGTGGTTTAATTGTGGGTTAGAATCTCATTCGGGCCAAAAATTTGAGTGATTCATAAATTATAGTTTCGGGTCTGGGTGTTCTTTGCTTGTACTGTACCCCGCCGTACAAGAATTGTTTCTTGTGCGGGTGTTGCTGCTTTTAATAAGAAAGAACTGATACTAAGTTCACATGGTAAGTGAGACATCCAAGCTAAGAATAAAGGAATCTAAGACGAATAAAAGGTATTCATATGCCTCCTACTCCTATTCATCCCTTTACCATTGGTTCGGGGATGCGCGAGTGAGTACTGGTATCGCTGATATTGCCAGAGATCGTGGGCTACCATAACCGTTTACCATTAGGAGAGTCTTAAGCCTGTTTGCCAGTTTTGTGATATCAAAAAAACATCTTTACAAAATTGGTAAATGACATAGAAATGCCTAAAGATATTTAGCAGGCATGCTCGGTCATCAGTTAAGTGCTCTAGAAGTACTATGTGTTAGGATTCTAAGCATGAACTTAGGCTTGTACTATAAATTGTATATAATTGTAGTATGTGTACAATGGTACATACTGGCAAATACTAATATGCATTAGTGAATACTTACCTATTTAATATTCAATAATAATAATCGCCTGCTCCGTGCCTCGGAGAGCACGTTAAGCCGTCGGTCCCGGCTGCACTGAACATCTATGGCAGTCGTTATTGGGAGAGTATCGACACAAAAGATCCCACTAGGTCGAAGTGTCACCGGTCTGCACTGACTGGCCCCCACATAAGATACATACATACCTATTTAATATGTGTATTAGTTCTCCTACGATTCAATAATCTGTGTAATATTCAAAGAACAAGTGTTGGATCTGTTATTATTATTACTCTTAGAATAAAATCCGTAATAGACGGTCATGGATGAACGGTAATTATACAGCCTAAAATCATTATTGTTACAGATGTCATAACAGTTCAAGTAACATTTATAGAAACCTTTAAAGGTTATTCCTAACTAGAGGATTATAAAAGTGAAAGCAAAACACTAAAAGCACTTAAGTCAATACAAGTTACTTCCTAAAAAGCCTTTACGTCGTACATTAATGAATAAATCTTATGTATAATAAGCAAATGAATGAATAACAAACAGCGTGTAGTTATGTAAGCTGACACCGAGGTATCAGCACTGCAGGGTCTTCGCGAAGTCATACGAACATTATAATCGCGTTCCGATATTGCGATCACTGCACGCCTGTCCTTAATTAAAATGTCGCCTATGCATGTCACAGTCACACTGCGCTGAGATTGTTCTGACTTCTTGCAACTTGAAACGGAACTTACAATACACTTCAGATATGAGAGGTTAAAGGTTGAGGCTAAAAAAAAATATGTCGCTAGTAAGTCTGCGTTAATGGCACAGCAGCAGAGGATGCGACTGCTGTGCATTAGGTGAGATTTGAGGACAAAGGCAAACTAGTAGAAACATTTATTCTGGGCTGTGCCTTCTAAACGCCAATAAGCTTGCCCCCCTATTACCTGGGACTTAATGAAATTTAGATGTAATGAAACTCTGGATTATAGGCATAAAATTGATGAATTTAATATTAAAATTCAGCATAATCCTTTTCTTAGAAGACAATTATTTTTTTATTAGGCTCTCTAAGCACTTTAAGTCTTTAAACTTTTAACTATGGTTCCCGTATAAAATGATGAAGCCTTGCCTGAACGTATTATAACCTGATTTTTCAAACCGTAGTAATATATTTTTTAATAAGACTCCTTTTACTCACTTTATAAACATAGGTACAGTACTATACATGACGTAGTAGGAAATGTTTGTACAAATATATAATTATGACCGGTTACGTACGACCTTCAATTATTATACAAATGTGTGTCTTCTCTTTAGTAAACTCTTGAACAAAACTCATAATAACTGCGGTTTATTAAAGATTTCATCTAGACTTTTAACCCTATCAGTCGTTTATTACTATCAACTTATAAAATTAGATGACTGCTACAGAAAAGATTGTGGCCTACTATTGCAGCAGCCTGACATTATTTTACCTAAATTGGCAGCCTGATTGTTATTGATCCTATTTTGAGGACTAACTCCTCATCTCGACTGTCATAGGTGTTCATTCAAACTGCGACCAACTTACGTGGTCTCCTTAGACACGGAATGGTTGGCTACGACGATTCTTTCCAGACTGGCCGCTGCTACTGTAAATTGAGTATCAGGCAAAACCCATAAGACTTAAAAAACGAATAGCTTAGTCAAATTGAACCCGGAATCGGACAAATGGTAGTTGTACAAGCATTCACCTACAGGCTAAGTTAGCAGAATGGTACTGCAATAAAGGTATACCTTTTATAGTCGCAGGTGGTTCTCAATCAACATGTGTTTTCCCATTAGCAACGTATGCTAATGATCTTTTGCATGGTTGATAGGCGATATTAAAGGTAAAACGAGTAATAATGGCAAAGATACAAGATCGCAGCTTTGTTGTGGGCGGGGTGGGGATGATTAATAGAATGGTAATCGCCGGCGCATAAGACGGACATGTAAATTCCTTTAAAGTTATTGCGAGTTTTCTGGTATTAAAGTAAATTTAAACGTCAGATTACTATAATCGATAGTAGATCAACATCTGGCGGATGAAAACTTACGGAGTAATTACAGTAAGAACAAGTTTGGACAATGTTTAGGAGAAGTAATAGGATGATACAGGAAGCATTCTCTGAGCAAATTAAATGCGTTTTGCAGAAAGTTAATAATTTTTTATACAAAGTTGATATGTTTTGGAGAAATGGAGGGCAAGAGAAATCGGACCTGACGCATGTGTTAGACTTTAGAGAAAACAATAATAAAGCAAAGAAAGGTTATCAAGAGCACAAGTCTAGTCCACTCTAAACAACTGGAAGGCTATATTTTCCCCAAAACAGCCATTTAGTCCATAGCATGCCAACGGAGTAAAGGCCTATTTTCGGGCACTTTTAACTATGTATTTATTTATACCATAAGACATAATGTGTAAATAAAGTATATAAAGAACAAAAATATTTTACAATTAATTATTATTGTCAATTAATCAATTATTTGACCTTATAATTCTTCTTCTCTCTTAGCCTTTATTATTCCCAAGTCACTTGGGGTCGGCTTTTCTGGTCTAACCGGATTTGACTGAATATCAGTTTTTACACGGAGCGGCTGCCACCTGACCTCCGCAACCCGAAGGCTAACGATACCCTAAAGCTAGACCAGTGTCAGGATATTAGAGGGTACTGACTTTCCCAATAACGACTGCCATAGATGTTCATGGCAGCCGGGACCAACGGCTTAACGTGCTCTCCGAGGCACGGAGCAGGCGATAATTGTCAATCAATACGCACATAATTTCGAAAAGTCATATAACTTCCGAAAATCTGAGGTGCGCGACGTGCGTTCGAACCCGAGACCTTCTGCATTGCAGTCTGTTGGTCTCCCCACTGAGCTATCGCTGCTTTTTTTGTTGCTTTTCTTATTATTTGACGTTATAATTAATAATTACATTAATGCAGTGCGATCTCGCATCTATAAAACGACCTTTTACGAATTGACGTTTGACAGAATTGCTTTTACCTCAGCGTCTGTGTGCTAACAGCAAGCTCAAGCAATCATGTTGTCACCTTTACCCACAGTTAATGAATATACTGTTTTATTGAATTAAATAAAACGAACCTATAATTAAGAAGGTTCTCTTAGTTTTATTTCTTTTGAATAAGGTGTGCGTGTGGTTAAGTAGTTTTAGTTTTACGGATGGAACAGATCTAAGAAAAACAAGAGCTTCCACTATTTAGGTATATACAAACCTTTATTTTACTTATTCTTAATTACTTTACTAATTAAATGCATATAGAATTTAATTAGTAAAGTCATTATATTTGAAGTATATACAAAAGATCTGTGCTGGAAATGCTCTCAAGATCAATATTAAAGATTTTGTAGTTTTATGAATCCTCTTCTAATAGCCGTTTTGCTATTATAAACTATCATTATCTTATACGATAAAGGTGGCATGTAACTATACAGCCTACCTGATGGGCAACTTCCCCTTTTGGTAAAAATAATTCAAAAATAGTTTTCAATTATTTACTTTAATACGCATGTCACTTAAAATAAATTGATTTAAATCACAGTTCCCTTCGGCGTGTCAAGTTTACGAAGTAACCTGATCATCCTTATACGGTAAGGTCGACTCATCGATTCGAAGCAACACGATAGTGCTCAAATTGATACTTGTAAGTCTTATATCTTGGGGAAATCGGTTAGTGAGTAGATACTATTTGAAAAAAGAACTGATTAAATTTGTATTGCCTATGGTTGTGCTTTGTGTTCGTAAATGTAGTGTTAATAACAATTGTGTTTTAGTAAAGTCTTTCGTGATATATTGATTGATTTGTAGCGCCGCAGATGTCTTCTGGGAAAACAATTAAAGTTTTGGTAATTATACGCATACATCTTTGGGAGTAATTAAAATTTTGCATAGGATAAGGAACTGGGTAAGTAAATACTTATAATATAAAATCGTAAAATTTATTACAGATTGATTACTAGAGAGATTACTTTGGAACTATGGAACGGCTTTTAAATTATGTCGTTAGTAAATAGAAAGCTATACTATCTCTAAATCGGCTAAATAACTTGCCATGTGACCTAAGCTACAGTAAGCTACTGATGAAAAACTATTCAAAAATTCACCTTTGGTTCACACGTGATATTTTTTCGTGTATTATATGGCATTCTTTACTAATTTAAACATATTTCAAAAGAGCAGCAGTAACGATCTTTACTTAATACAGTTTATTTTCAAATCCAATAGTAGAAACTTATTGTTCTATTTGTTTACTATAATTAAAATATAATCACAGTCGAAGGTTTTGATACCATACCTTGGTACTGATTAGATCGCATTAGCATTGGTCGGGTTTCCTTCGAGACTTCTTGCTTGAAATCGGATAGGCATTGAATTTAAATCAATATTAATTAATATCGTCACAAGTAACACGAATGTGTCGTATCTATTTATAATTAAGGGTTTATACAGCAAGCTTATTCAGAAATAAGGTTAGGTTAAATCTAGCTTCATGCACATTGAAAGTAATGCACATAAAATATATTATTAAGTCGTAAATATATACGTATTACTTATTCTTCTCAATCATAGAAGAATATTGCTGTTAGAAATAGAATAGAAGAATGTATGGTCCGGTCGCGGAGCACGAAGAATTTCGTACATTAGCCTGTTATTACCTGTCTCTGTCATTCCCGCGTAAATATAATGCGTCACGCTTGCACAGATGCAATGACCGCCGTCCTCAGGGATTGTAAACCTTTTACTTACTTACTTAGGTAGACTAGATGATAATGTAGACAAGACTGTTGATTCTTTTGCGATAAATGTGACAGGCAAGACGTCGTCGGAAAGCAGTAACTCCGATAAAGAGAAATCGGATTCTGATTTTTGAATATTCATTTTTTTACCAAATAAGTAATTATAGCTCGATTTTTATAACTGTTTTCATACTAAAATCAAATCAATAATTTATATAATAGTATTTAAGTAATTAGTATTTTATTTTAATAAACTAGTAAATATATTTTTTCTCCTTCAAATATCTTTACTTCCCAACTTCCTAATACTAATCCTAACTAATATTATAAATGCGAAAAAAAGTTTGTTTGTAACATTTTCACGCCTAAACCCAGTGGTTTAGGCGTGAAAATGTTACAAACAAACTTTTTTTCGCAAATTTCATGATGATCGGTTCAGTAACCGATCATCATGAAATTTTGCACAGGTATACGTTGTCAGGTGTACAGAAACGGACATGGACATACATGTCATCCCAAAAAAAATTACTGTTTCCGAGGAAAACAACAATAACGTTCTTATGATAATAGATGGCGCCATGTGTCTTACGAATCATGATTGAATTATATTATTTTAAGCAGAGTACAACCCTAATTGATTGTCAAATTCTAAATTAACGCGAGCGAAGCCGCGGGCAAAAGCTAGTTTCATATAAACCGCACTTAATACAAAAATGTTTGTGGCCACTGTCAGTAGGCAAATAGGTCATTGTACGAAATTCTTCGTGCTCCACGACCGGACTTTAGTAGGTATAAACAGGACTGATATTATGATACATATATCTTAGCGTCTTTTCTTGCAATATAGATGAAATACATATGTATGTTATTGTGCCTTTTCCATTACATGTGTAATAGAATAGTATTCATAATAGGTGTATGTGCTAATGTACTGTTAAGTTTCGTTACTTCAATTTCGCATTGCTTTTTGTGCCAAATTAAATTCTTATTTCCCCGCGATGATTACAAACGTACCCGCCGCCCGTCATTCAATTGACGCGCCTCACATAAACTACTCACTAAAGAAGCTTCCTTCGCATCAAATTAGGTGGTTTAATTATTTACTAGCACTAAAACGTACTGTTAAAGCTTACAAAATATATCTTGACCTACCCTCATCCTCCTTTTACTACTGTGGTACGACGATGTAGGGGAAAATAAAGACTCTTTCAAGGATCAAATTAGGGTAGTCTTTTCTGGCACTAAAACGACGGAGGAAATAAAAGTGATGCGAGGAACAGTTTGCCAAGGCAGGTGTATTTTTCCTTCGGGGATAAATAATTATTTCTTTAATTTTGTATAAGTGGGTCTACGGATGTTAAGTACGTCTTCATATATGAGTTTGTACGTTAGGTAATCATTATTTTTGGTTGAATTAGCAATTATTCTAGGAAATGCCATCAATCCTAGACTTCATTTGAATTAAACAAAGAAAATGAAGCAACCCAAACTTTGACGATCACGCGTAATTAATTTTATTTCTATAGTTGGTTCTTACTATTTTGAAATATGACACACTAAACCCACTTGTGCTAATGTATAAATAATTTTAAGTTGTGCGTCAAGAACTCATCGATGTGTGCAATTATATATATATATATGCATGGCACAAAAGAATTTAACAAGTTGGTTGAGCGCGTGTTTACATTTAACGATTGATATTACCCGCCCTAGGATTTGCTAACGCCATCTTCAGCCTGTCTGTGTTGACCTTAAACTCAAAAGCAGTAGGTTTTATGTGTGCTATTCAACTGTGACTAAGAGCAATTCATCTTTGACAATTTTACGAGCGCGACGATTCACCAATGGCGTTCACTTATAACTGCCGGTTACGCTCAATAAAATGATCATTTATTGCTCTGATGCTATGTTAGTTTTATAGGGCGCATATTCAAGTGTTATTATTGCGCATCAAGGAAATTTATTTACATATGTTGTGATAATTTTCTGAGAATCACTTTATTAATCACCCGTGAAATAAGTTATGGATATAAATAAAGGTTTCTTTTATTATTTTGCGAACGATCAGCTAGATTAAGCTGGATGATAATGAGATACAAACTAACGATATATGAGAAATATAAATTGCAGCATTGAAAAATGAAATGAAACAGTTCTCGTAAATATAAATTTTAATTCGACACACATTCTCATGATCCGTTATTGGTTGCGTACATCCATCCCATGATTAGTATGTAAGTATTGTGTACAAGTATTTGTCGACATAGGTGTACGAGTACAAGTATGGGTATGTTGGCAAACTCTAGTATCACGGCAAGGTGTTTACATAAACACCACAAAGGCGCCGCTCACCGTACCGAAATAAGGCTGTGTATACCATCAAACTAATCGTTATGTTTATTTAATATATTTTAGATTATTGAAACGATATTTTGTCGAGATTTAGGATTACCAAATAAAAAGATGAAGGTTTTATATATTTTTAGTTTTACTAAATTGCCGTTATTAATTTTAAATGGACGAAAATCACTTCAATTTTTATAAATAATGAAAAATATGTTGTAGGTTTGGATTTTGTTTTTCTTGTAATGTTAATTATCATCGTATATCTAATAAACTTCAACATACATTTCTGCATAAATATTTAACCCATAATAAAATTAATCATGACGATATGTGGTATTATGTCGGCATTTTGACAAGGGCCTACAGAATTACAAAGAGTGACGTGCTACTACTACGAAATATATATAAACGTATGGTCTTCTGTTTACGCGAATATTATTCATTGAAATTAAACTACTATATACGGATTGTATCGCGTTGTTTATTTGACACTTTATTACATAATTTTGAAAAACTGTTACACTACTACTACTATTAAACTTTACTAATTTTTAAGCTAATAGAATTATTCATTGAAATTAAACTGCTATATACGGATTTTATCGCGTTGTTTATTTGACACTTTATTACATAATTTTGAAAAACTGTTACACTACTACTACTATTAAACTTTACTAATTTTTAAGCTAATAGAATTATTCATTGAAATTAAACTGCTATATACGGATTTTATCGCGTTGTTTATTTGACACTTAATTATAATAATATAATAATAAATAAAAAATATAATAATATTCGCGTAAATAGAAGCTAATATTAATAGAATTATTATTTAAACTATTTAAACTATTTAGATTTAATTTAATTTTACACTTTCCCCGACGTTGAACACGCCAACAGGATGTGAAAATTAGACACTATTTCTGAAAGTTTTAATTCAACACCAAAATGTGCTTATACAAAGCACATTTTGGTGTTGAATTAAAACTTTTCTATCATAGTAAGTAACTCCAATTAGGTAATAATGTATTTAATTGCTCGTAATTACTTTTGGTTTGTATATTTTATTATGTACACCACCATACTTAAAATTAACTTTCGTCCTGTGTTTTGTTATTTTTAGATTGACGTAATTAATATATTCTTATAATTCTGTTTATTTCGCGCTAAGATGTGATTTAACAAAACTTTCTGAAATAGTTTGTAATTATGTGCATTCTGTCGGCAGTTTCGACATTAAAAACCAAAACAACTTAATACTAAAAAAGGCTACACTTTGGTTTTGTTTCTAAAAAAGTTAGGTTTTCATTGAAATATTGTAATATTTCAATGAAAACCTAACTTTTATCATTAGAGATTATTTTTAAATTGTGTTGATTTTAGGACATATGAGTTTCAAACATTGCATTACGTTTATATCAATCTATAGATGATAGAAATGTTCATTCACATTGCGACGATTAGCTATAGCCAAATGACTAATTAAACCGTGGTAAAATTACATTATATATTATATAATAATTTTTCAATGACAAGATTTTAGCTGATATTTTCCTGTCGTCGAGTGACGTCTTGTTAACGTCACGTGTAAAATCTTGATCTTTGCCCTATTTATATTGATTGCTTATGATAATTTTGTTTATCATGATTTATAGAGATCCTCTTAAAGTTAATAGTTTATTTGTCGGACTCAATACTTGAACCGTGTCTGTAATGGATGCGTTCATGTGTGAAGCACTACCAATTCAGAATTATAATAATAATAACGCTGTTTTAAATAATACGTAGTTTGTAAAAGTTGTTATTATGAATTTTTGTACGTTGCTACAAATTGCGATTATATAGATAATATTTGTATTGAATTTTAGAACTCCGGTGCGGCCGTTGGTACTATTAAGATGCTGAGTGATATTTTTCCTTGTTTATATCTCTGTCAGTTGTATTCCTCATGTCTGAGGGTCGTGACCTCCTCCATCCATTAATCTTGATCTCATGAAGTTACGCCATCTTGATCTATCTCCGGCCACTCGGAGAGCATCGTAGACAGTGAAGTCGAGTGTCGTGCGAATTTGTTCGGGCCAACGCATCGGGCTGCGGCCCCTTGCTCTTTTTACTTACACTTTGCCAGTGACCACTAGTTTTTCCAGATTGTCTCCGTCTTTTCTGGCAATGTGTCCGAAGTACTCAAGAATACGTTTGAGGCAAATGGTTGAGAGCCTTGTTTTAATTTTGAGCTTGGCAATTATGGATGAGTTGGTCTAGAATGATGTCTATTTGCTCCGTAGCATTTTCCTACAACACTACATCTCGAAAGCGTCAATGCGTTTACGGTCAGCAGATCTTAAAGTCCAAGTCTCATCCCGATAAAAGAAAATAGAAAAGACAAGCTTGTGTACAAGTTTCGTCTTCATCTTGAGCGATATATTGCGGTCTTTCCAAGTTCCATTCAGCTGAGACATGGCACTCTTGACCATTTCAATTCTCCTTCTCTCGTCTGGTTCACAGGAGCCATTGTTTGTGATGGTGGATCCAAGGTAAACGAAGTCCTGGACTATTTGCAGTTTGAGTGCGCCAGTAAGTTGTAAGCTATTCGTTCTGTCTATCACCATAATTTTCGTCTTAGACTTGTTGATAGACAGATCCAAATCATTGCTAAACCGTTCCATTTTTTCAAGCAAGTACACATTTCAGCTTCATCTGCGGCTAGAAGCATTGTATCATCAGCATAGCGAAGGTTATTTAGTTTCACTCCGCCGATACGCACGCCTCCCTTCCACTGGTCACAGGTTCGCCTCATGATGTATTCACCATACGCATTAAACAGAGTAGGTGAAAGAAAGCAACCTTGACGCACTTCTTTTCCAAATTTGAACGGGTGGGAAATCATTTCTTCTACTCTGACTACTTCGTACTACTTAGTCGTGTTGTACTCATAAGCTTTTTCAATGACTTGTCTGACATTTAAAATTTGCTCACGCGCTCCCTTGCCCTTAACAAATCTCGCCTGCTCCTGAGGAATCTGCCAATCTAAGTAATGGCAAATACGTTTGTTTAGATCGTGAAGCAGAATTTTACTTGCGTGCGATATGAGGGCTCGGGTGCGGTAATTATCAAACTGTTTTGTGTAATCCTTTTTATGAAGTGGTAGTATAATTGAATTAGTCCAATCATTCGGCCATTCTCCACTAGTCCATACTTTGTTACAAATTATGTGGAATGCCTTTATGCCAGTGTCACCTAATGATCTTAGTATTTCTGCCGTTACTGTATCGAGACCCGGAGCCTTCCTCATTTTGAGTGAACCGAGAGCAGCTATCACTTCAGAACGCAGTATATCTGGCTCCATATATAGGTTATCCCAAGCTAGGAGAGTTTCCCCTTCCAACCTTGGTACATCGCACCTGTACAGCTCCTCACAGTAACTGCGCTATCTTTCAGCAACCTCTTCTAGTTCATATAGGAGTAAACCATTAGCATCATTTATAGCCCAAGTTTTTGGATTAAATTTCCTGGTAAGTAAACGAACTTTCTTAATTAAATCGGCTGTTTGGTATTTTAGGGAGTGTTCTTCGATTTCCGGACAGATTTTATTTATATACTTGTCTTTATCTAATCTGCAACATTCAGCTATGGTCTTATACAACTCTTCATACTCCTTCCTCACTTTTGGATCTTGTAGTCCTTTTACTTTTATGTTCTTCCTACGACGAGTGAGGTCCCAGGTTCGATCAATGATCCAATGAGATTTCTTAGGCTCACATGCTGTTCTTTTACATTGCTTGCTAACGTCTTCTAAAGTGTCACTGATAATACTATTTAATTGGCACCAAGCAGTATTCGCATTATCTACGTCTAAACTGATTGAGTTGAGTTTATCTTCCACGATTTGTCTAAAAGTTATCCTTTTAATGACATCTAGTTGCCTAAGTTTAGTGACAAGACGTTTCCTGGGAGATTTTAAACGTAATGAAAAGTTAGCCACAAGAAGATCAGCACCAGGAA
Organism: Catocala fraxini; assembly: GCA_930367265.1. Taxonomy (NCBI): domain Eukaryota; kingdom Metazoa; phylum Arthropoda; class Insecta; order Lepidoptera; family Erebidae; genus Catocala; species Catocala fraxini. The sequence continues at coordinate 16,201,273 of OV884041.1, forward strand.
AAGTTTTCACATTGCTTACAGTCGATCTCCATCGGGTGTTAACTAGTATATAGTCTATTTAATTACTGTACCTATCTTCTGGAAACTTCCATGTACACAAGCGCCTCGGGTGACGCTGAAAGCAAGTGTTCAGGATAACTAGATTCCTACTGACACAGAAACTTATCAGTCTCTCCCCACGTTCGTTTCTGCTACCAAGTCCATGATGACCCACGGCTCCGCGCAGATGGTCATCGTTGCCGACTTTCGCGTTCCAGTCACCAAGAATCATTACAATTCAATGCAGAGGGTCTCGGGTTCGAACCCACGTCGCGCACCTCTGACTTTCGGAAGTTATATGACTTTTCGAAATTATGTGCGTATTGATTGACAATTATCGCCTGCTCCGTGCCTCGGAGAGCACGTTAAGCCGTCGGTCCCGGCTGCCATGAACATCTATGGCAGTTGTTATTGGGAGAGTGTCGACACAAAAGATCTCACTGGGTCGAAGTGTCGTCGGTCTGCACTGACTGGCCCCCACATAAGATACATCATTACAATTTCACGATTTGGTATTATGTCCAAAGTTTCCTCTAACTTCCTGTAAAACCGTTCTATTTCTTCTTCAGTTGATTGTGATGTGGGAGCATATACTGACACTACGTTTACATACCTAATCATTTTATTTACGACTTATTCTATTTGGTTAACCTCTGTTTGGGGATTAAGTTGATGACCAGATTAGAGGGTTCTTACATTAATGATTATTTACAAATAACAGTCTCTACATAAATTATTATTTATAAAGTGAAGAATACGGATATTAACATTAGGGGTAAAATTATTGTTTGTTTAACGTGTTTGAGGCTTCTGCCAATTCAGTACATTCGCTGAGGCCTTTCCCTTGTGTCTCATTTCCATTTCCCTTATATATTATGTACATTCATGGCCAGTCTTAATATATTGTTTTAATCTGTGTATATAAAACACACATACATACGAATAAATACCCATGTGCATAATTATGTTATGAGTTATTTAAACTAAGTAAGTTATGACTTATGACACAACGCATAAAATAAAGCTACATAGACAACTAATTAATATAGATTAATAGATCCATCAATGAAGCGAAAATCTATTTCATTATAAACTCCATGTAGGTGAAGCATGATATAGAATGTATTTAGCGAGCAGTCATTTTATTTATTAGCATATATATGTGAACTAAATACACAAGAACTATTAAATATTCCACTATTGACATTATATTAGCTAGCATTAAAACATGTCTTCTCAATAAATTGCGTCTTTAACAAGGCGTTGACTTGTACATCTTCATATACCGTTAATTTTCGATGGAGAGTATTTACACAAGTGATTGCGAATTAAATATCTAACCTTATTATATGAAGTTGATTGAACGGGGTTTGCAGAATGATTTATACGTTGTAAAACACTGTTCGATTATTTTTATGAAGTACTGGCTGAATATAAGTATCTTATGCTTTAAAAATGTATTTATAACTCTGGATCTGTTTTTTTGTCTAATATTTAAGTAAGAGGTATAATATCATAAAATATTCAGTCATAGTTTAAGTCTCCGATACTCTATAGGTATCTGATTCTGCTCAAAGAAGACATAATAGTAAAAACTTTATATAGAGTGGTACATAGCGGTGTGGTTATATTAGGTTCGTAATGAATTAATAATAAATAGAAATTAAAAAAAGATTTTGCCGTTATTAATCCAAATTATCCGCATTTGTTTAACTTGGATATGAATAATTTTAAACTATATGCAATTCAAAACTGTCCTGAATTGAAATTGAAACATAAATGTCCTGTATTGACATAAACCATGTAACTTTATTGTACAATTCTGGACAAAGTTGGATATGACATCAGCACCCTCGCGTGCATACAGTTAATTTGAATTAACTCATCTATCTGATGAAATCTGATAAAATTCATAGTATCTATCAACCGGTTTTCAAGTCATTCCGTAATCGATTTTTTTCTGTTTTCGCTTAGTCATAGGGTTTACTAGACGACATTAAAATATAAGCACACCAGTTAGTACCTATATATGGTAAGATTTTTTACCTTGTCTAGAAGAAATGTGTTTCTGATGAATGTTTATTTAAGTAGCTATCGATTACACACGCATATACTTTTGTCTAAGCAGTTTGCCGTACTTATCGGGGTCGGTTTAAAGCTTTCTATGAATCTGAATCACATCCGTTCGGTTATAAAATAACGTGTTAGGCTTACTTTAATCAAAATATGTATTCGAATTCGTCCATTGCAATGGATCCGTCTCAAAGTATCACGACTATCAGGTTGTTTATAAACATTGGGGGCGCTGTAACCGGCGCGTGCGCACCACTTTGATCTCCCCTTCCTACAAGTACACCCACGGGGACGATTAATACGTTCTTTCTTTGTTTGTTAATTTGTTCGTCCACTTTTATAAGGACACGTTGATTATTTAGCTGGCCACAGTAATACTGCAGCTTTTCTTCGTAAAGATTCAACCTAAACTAATAAAACAAACTTATTACTTTCAAGTACAAGAATATATGCGTCATTTATTATATAAACAATTATTTATTCTAAATAAAGCCACAGAATGTTGTCAACCATTGCAAAATATCGTTTCAAGTTCCCGACAAAGAGTATAACTTTTATTCAACTTGAATAACAAATTCATAAGCAGTGTACAAAAAAATAATTAATACGTCATAGTAACAAACAACGTGACAAAAAGGTACGACCGCATTAAATATAATTAATTAACGTCGCATAAAAGAGCATTAAGCGATCTTCACAAAAGCCATTCAATGGTCGCATGTTTCTTTTCAAGTAGCTGTCTCTATAAACGCGCGGTGTTAGTGATGTGGCGCATGCGTAATCGACGTGATTAATTGTGCAATCACGGCCGACCATAAAAAATGTCTTTATAATTGAAGGTAACGTTCCGAGGGTGACAATACGGCTGTATTTTATTTATTACTGTGCTGATGTCTGCTCTTTTTCTATAACTTTATGAATAATTTAAATAATTATCAAGGTAATTTTAAAAATGGTTGCCAGTTCTCGGTGCCTTAACGAGATTTTACTTTTAGAACTATGTATATTGATTGCTAATGTTTTGTAAAAAAAGATATTGTAGGAACCTAGTTATTTGAATAGGAATAGAATAGCAGTGTAAAATGCATTTCATACTACCCTATAACGGTTAACGACTTGAATAGCTCATAAGATGTAATAGTTCAAACACAACGTCTTAAGAGCTGATCTGCCGTCAGTTTGCGCATACAAGATATCGCACAGATTCTCACGGCCATCACACGCCAGGACGGTAGTTACTGCCTCAGCAGACGAACCGATTCTTGGAATAATGATGTGTATCGCAGCCTTAATGATATGTTTCCCATACTCGAAGATACAACAATCAAAATCTAAACACAATCCTGCACTATTTTATCTTTGTTTTATAATAGGACAGGAAAAGATGATGTATCTAACGTTATTAGATTTATTTTAAAATGCGTTTTGATATGAACAAAGTGTTATATCTCGTTTAGTTTTTATCAGAATTAATACTTGTATTCCGCTCTCTCGACGTTGAGTTTACAATAAATAAATAAATAGTGTGTAATATAATCCAGAATTTGAAAAACAAAAGAGAACTTGTTTGTGTTTTTGTATAAGTACGTGTACCTATATTTTATTTTTATAAACGCGAGGTTTTGTATTTTGGAATATAAATAAACTTAATAGATTATTATATTTTTAAGTTCTGTTTGAAATTGGAATATCGGTTTTAAATCATGCGTAGAATATAGATTTTATGTTGAGGATATACTAGACGTTCTAAACTTAACTTGGTAAGTAAATTTTACGATGCGAGCCGATTTGATATGGTCTGACATTTTCAAACCCAAGCATCGTAAAGACCGCAGTGTTCAAGAGCTACACTCTTATACATATAATAAAATATTATATCTATAATACAATTTGCAGAACAGTTACTTCTTGAAGAATATTCTGCAAATAAAAACGGTTGGAATACAAAAATAGATTTAGAGTAAAAACTAAATGGAAGTCAGCTCGTACTGTCAGGTGAATGCTTTATAAAATAGAACATACCTCATATGTATACGAAGGGACGTACCTATCCTTAGCAATTCTGTGTAAAACCATAGAAGTTTATCAATTTTATCGTTCAATCAACGTTACAGCATAGATTAAGTGTATGTTACTTTGTGTTTTGGCAAACATTGACGAGCATTCCTAGATATTGTAACATATTTCATGTCCTGCTTTTTGTCGGTTAGCTTAGTTATATAATAAAGGAGACATTGTGTAATTATATTATACTAGCTGACCCGCGCAACTTCGTCTGCTTCACATAAGAGAATTTGCCCCGTTTTTACAACTTTTTTATTGATGCTCGGTTCCAACTTGCGTAGCATAATGTTATATAGCCTATAGCCTTCCCGATAAATGGGCTATCCAAACCTAAAATATTTTTTTAATTCGAACTAGTAATTTCTGAGATTAGCGCGTTCAACCAAACAAATAAACTTTTCAGCTTTATAATATTAGCATAGATTTATTAATATTCCTATAGTTTCATATCTAAAATATGGAAAATTTTGAAATGAGGCGAGATCTATGATTTTTGTTCAAGTAAAAGTGCTCAACGCGCCTAAAGAAGTTTTCACTTCAAAAGTCAAGACGTATGAAGATGCATCTCAAAGATACATATTTCTTACGTACCTACTACTTATTTCAATGCACAGGTTAAGACCTGTGCATTGAAACAAATAGTAGGTACGTAAGATAGAAGGTACGTAAGACAAAATATGAATGTTACTAGTCCCAGAAAATGTAGACAAGACTAGTCTCCATGGAGTGTCATGTCCATATCGAGGTGTGTTGCTACTGTTTAATGGCGGGCGTTTTGATTACAGATTACAGTAATTACGGATCTGGATCCCGAGACACGCGCGGCGCACGACGGTGCCGCCGTGCACGCCATCGTTCCTCTGTCGACTGTTTTATACAGTTTTAGCTTTTTTGTACATTATACCTTATAGATATGCACTCAATTCATTTATTGTATAAAGTCTACTCAAAATCGAAAACAGAACGTTTCAACTAATTTTCAAAATAAGTATGAATCTTTGAATTTGGAAGAGAACGTTCAGAGGTTTAGTTAATGTTAAATTAGTTGCATAATTAATGTAGATTCATATTGCCAAAATAATAAACCTGTACAAAGTAATGGAAGCCAGCCATGTCATGTATTAGAAAGCAATTATTATTAGTTGTGCGCACGCCTATTTTGCGCCACATGTAACGCGATGTCGATCAAGTGAATTATATTTCCAGTTTATAATATCCAATATTATTTCCATTGCGTTGGGAGGCACCGGTAGCAGATAATTAGAGGATAGAAGGCAGGTCGCGCGATAACTAGTCTTAATGACGTGAAATCGCACTCCGACGTCCGTGCCGCCATCTTGGAATGAAGCAGTGATGGCGGGAAAGCTTGCAATTAGCCATAACCGCACACCGCTTGATCACGGCATATCGAGCTTTGCCACACATCTAAACTAATAATATAAATAAGGATATTTATACTGTATAATATACTTCTCTTGAAAACTAAATGTCTTTGGTAGGTAATAAGTAATTGCATGTCAGGTTAGTTTTATCTCGTTACAACTGTTAGTACCAAACCATATACATATGTATATTAGAGACGGAAAAAAATTATAGTACTACAATCAAAATCACATGTTTAAAATATTTTTTACATGATCAATTGATCACTCACTGTTTTAATTAAGAATATGTACTACCATGGCGTCAAGAATAATATCTTCAAACCAAAATCAATCGCATTCAGCTGCTAACATATTTTTTCGAATATAATAGAAGAATAATCGATTCCTACAATTGTCCAGTTTAATCGAAATGTGGGATCGTACGATCCTAACTACGGGTCCGACAGGCTTCAATTTAAAATCACGATCAGCTACTGTTTCTCTTCCCCTCAAGCTATGATTTGGACACGCAAACCCGACGATACTTTGATTAACAAAATCCTTACATAACAGGTAACAAAATAATGTTTTATATTTATTCATTTAAGATTTAACATTTTATTGGAATTGAGATAAGGTGTAGTTTTTGGATATAAGAAATATGTTGCGCTAAGTTATGATAAAAAACCTTATTAGTCCAAATAATCAAAACTCCAATACGGTATTACCTAACAATGCACAATGGTTTACATAACTATTTTTTTAACTATTTTTATTATTTTAAAGTTATAATATCGCAATTTAAAAATTGAAATACTTAACAAAAGTTTAACAAATTACACCATTTGGTCAACCAAATTTAGTCTACCAAACATAATTCTAATTATGTCACATTTAGTAGACAAATCCCTATTAAGCATAGCGAACTTAACACGTTGCAAATGTCCATTGTTGTTAAATGCTAATTCTATATGAAACGATTTTCGCACATCTTTGCAAAAGTATTCTGTTGGCGTTTATTGTAAAATTTAGATGATTATGTTCAAATGACTACTAAAATGTGATCCATCGACAATTGAGCTCGGCTGTCGCCGCCGGCGCTCGTGACGACACGCGAATCTAAGCCGTTGCGTCTGCGCAACTCTATTAAATAATTTTAAACTAATTCATTCTTTATAATCATTAAAGTTTTTCTTTGGAGGAATGCGAAAATGATGTTGATTTTTACGAGAACGTAATTTGCCCGAAATTATTTTAGAATTTTTGTAATTTCACACATTAGGCAAACAGTGTTTTGTCGAATGAAAGCATTATAATTTTATTATTAAGTAATTTATAATAAATTAATTGAAGTGCTTAGACAAAGGTCATGAGTTTTATTATGGATAGTTTGGGCTGCTGTTGTAGTGAATCACTGTATTCTACGTTCCATAATGCATTTATGGTATGATTTAAATTTAATGATTGTAAAACTTTGCATTAGGAATCTTATATGCGTTGCAGTCAGCTTACATTATTGCATTTATGTAAGTGAACATTCGTGATTATGTATTGAATGTGGTAAGATTCTTAGTAAGTGACACAAAGTTACATATTATAAATTATTTTCGATTCCATCGAGACAGGGAGCGTGCCGCCAGCTCCCGCCTTAATATTGTTTAAATTTAGAACGGCGAAGGGATGGGACATGTGTGTCGTAACGCGTTTGGCGAAATGTGATTACAGTCGGTAATTAACGAGCCGCTATTTATGGCGTTGCCTACGACATTATTTAAATATTTTCTTTTCATATTCTAAAAACAGCATTGCGTAGAGGCCGGGCCGTTTCGGAATCATACTCTTTTGTAATAATTATCATTGTATTCGTGAAAGTGTTTTACCGTTGGCCAACCGTGTCATGTCCGTTTTGTCCGGTCTCTTGAAATAAAGCACGCTTTCAATTGCAGACTAATTATTCCAACACGAGAAACTCATTCGGTGCCGTCAGTTTTTACGTGTAAAGAGATTAGTCCACTTAAACGACACTCGCACTCAAAGGAGCATTGTGATGCGGACCGATAATGATGATACGTTAAGAAAAGTATTACATTCTGTCCATAATGGGTCGTTGAAAAGGAGTGTTTCTTATAAAATTTCATTTGGATTCAGTGCTCGTCGCGCCGGTGTGTCACAGACTCTCCGCTTATGAATAAATTACGGTTGTACATTAATTTATTGATTGTTATTCAAATTGGGTTTCTCAATCGGAGGTTGGAGGTGATGTGTCTCGTCTCGGCTTTTTGTCCCCGGTGATGTTTTGAGGTTGACTAGCGCTCATTGGCGCGACGAAAAATTGTTTTCGAATGCTCAACAAGGTTTGAATAGCTACCTACTTGTGATATTATTGTGATTCTACTATATCTGCGTCATTCCGCATTGATAACTCGGACGTATCTAATTTTATTGTATTCATGTATGTTAAGTGACAACTGGAAAATTTATACAAATCATTATTTTTACGACTACAATTCTAGTAACAATTTTGCATTGGGGTTTTCTTATTATTTAATAGATGGATATAGATATATGAAGTCATGTCATGCGAATTATATCAAGGATTTTCTAAATTTTGTTTCGCAACGTGTTGCCAGCTAACATCGGGGCTTGATTTATCTTTATTGAGAGGATTGCAAATGAAATATCTTAAGGTATGTTAAGTTTAACAAAATAAATTAATTACGTATATAATCTGTTAAGTTTTCAATTGAAAATTTTACATGTACATAAGTAAGTACACTTACTTCTTCAAGTACATTTTTGTGGAAATCTATTGTATATGGCAGAGTCATTCTTCTAGTCTGAAAGTCTAAACTGACGCAATTAGTACGATGTTAATGTACGTGATCTGACTTGATTAGCTCCGAGTAATGCTACGTTATAATAGTTTCAGATACAATCGTTACGTGAACTATATCTAATACACAATATAGTAATTATTATATCCGCCATATTGGCGATTTGCGCGCGCGCCGTCCGATTGGTTAACGTCTGAAAACCGATTCATCGTCTATACTGAGTTATTATTATTCGTAGCGTTATGGTGTTTCTAAGAATGTTCGTCGCCTCGACTGTTTGTAATGACAAAGGCACTTTTTATTATTTGATCGCTCGCTCGTTTCTGTTAATTGTTCCGGAGACGTGATTTTAATATATCATGCATGTTGACTGGTCTCTTTTATCGTGTATGCAAATAAGTATCGATCGGCGTCGTGGGCCAGCAGTCGGCGCGAGCGGCGCGGCCGCATGCAACTGCGAATGGCACATAAAACAGTCGTTTAGCGCTCGTTGCTTTGTTTTGGGGTACCTTTTTGCGTTGAATTGAATTAGGCGTTTGTTCGTCAAAGCTGAATGTTGAACTTTATTCTATACCTACACGGCGAACAATGAAGGCATTACTTTAGCGTTAATTTGCATACAAATGGATTAACGAACTTTTAGCAAAACGGATATATTCGCGCTCAAATATTTTACTACTACTGTAAGCAGTGTGGGCCGTCACTTTGTTTTGATAAAGTGAGATATGTATATCTCGAGTCATTGTATTAATTCAGTAGCTGACACACCAAGCGCCTCCGTAAGGACCATAGTCCACAAAAACTGATATGCTAAACATGTTTTCCTTCGGTCAGATAGTTTTTGCGTTCAAACTTCAGAAGACTTGAGATTAATTAATCAAATAATCCTTATACCTTATATTTTTATATCAACATAATAATATATTTAATTCAATTGTTATGATTATAAGTTTCATATATTCAGTAAATTCCTGATACCTAAACACCACCGTAACAGTCAGCCTAATAAATAATTATTCATGAAATTGGAATCGTTAAGATTAGCTTGGATGATATAATATCAATTGACTTTATAAATCAATTTATATTATATCATCGCTTACTATAGATTCAACCCTAAAATGACTCGCGTATTCTCTCCATTTGACTTGCTGATGGTAATACCGGTGGTCCCATAGACACGGGGTCTTTTCGTCCTCTTCTATTTGTTAAGAAGCACCCACTAGCGTTCGAGGGTTATGCATGCATCTCATTATGTTAATGTTATCGTTACGTAGTTTTCGTTTTTATATACAAGCTATTTGATTGTGATATAATTAATATTCAGTAGCTATTGTTATGGCGTGTTATTCATAAACGTCATAAATTCAATTGTTTCTATTATATATTTTTATTGTTCGGATGAAATTAAATGTTAAATTCGATAACATATTTGTATTGTGTATAAAATATAAACGATGAAAGAAACAACTGAAAATGTAGCAGTAGTACAAACCGCGACGAATACATTGCTTAATTTCTGAAATATTTGTATTATGCTCTTACTAATTAAATATTTACAGCCCGTCTGCCTGAATGATCGAGCGTCATTTGCATCTACTCTATGTTAATTTCACAATTTCTCATGTACAATTAAAAAAGGATCTCTTCCTTCTAACACCATCTTTTTTAAATTAATATATCCTTACTAAGGATGCTATTCTTCTTTCGAGAACTCTAGTATGGCGAAATTTTCTAGCACTAATATATGTGACACAGGAACCAGGCCCAGCACTGCATTTTCATAATGCCAAACAATTGTCCTGTGCTGGTTTCTTTCAGCTTTCAGCACAGGACTATTTTTCACGATAAAAAAACAATTGTCTTAATTCAATTATTTACAGAGCCTTACCGGGTCTCTCCCAGCTCGGAGGAGTTAAGAGTCTCATGTCTCCCGTGTTACGGATCGCCCCCGCATGTTTACCCTCTTCAGTGAATGGTTAATATTGTCACATAATTGGCTCGACGGAGCACCCAAGTAAACTACGTGTGGTCCGTAACAGAGGTAGCTTTGTTTGAAGATACTGGACTTCCATAAAGTGATTTCACTCGAAAATGAGGATGACTTAAGTTGATTTACGATTAAAAAACGCGTCTGTGTCTATGTGGTTTTGTTAGATATCATGTATTTTGTTATATATATGGATTTCGATAATAGTCTGAAATCTTTATTAACAAAAGAAATATTTTGACATTTTAAGGACAAATCTCGCTCTAATAACATTTGTGTGTAAAGTAACCGCTTAAGTCATTGTGTCTGTAATGTAAATCGATTGCCTGCAACAAATTCAAAATGTTTTTTTTTAGGTTAGACGTTTTGTAATAATGTGCACGCCAGCGGTACGGGATTTATTACGACGCGTGGCAAGCTTTAAATAAATAACAATAAAAAAAAAAATACTAAGTACATTCAGCGGATACAATATGTTCAACACTGTACGAGATGTATAATACGTGGGTATTTACAAAAAAAAAAAGTATATATGTATGTTTATCCATTGTCTAGTACCCATAGTACAAGCTCTGCTTAGTTTGGGCTAGATGGTGTTGTGTGTATGTGGTAGAATATGGTAGAATATTATTATTATTATTATTACACCAAAGATGCTGAAACTGTGTTCCAAATTAGGCTAATGCCTGTATATTGGAAACCAGTGTTCAGTTGTGGACTGAGACACAAAAATGGCTTAGGACGTGAATGTCGCTGCAAAACAGTTTACATTATTTTATAAGGTATGTATTGTGTGGACGTGAATGTATGTTTGTATGTTATTTCAAGCATATATTATTTAAAACAACTTTTAAAACCTTTTTAGCACATTTAGAACTATATTTTCATATTTAAACTGTCATTTATCGTCTATAAGTGCATGTTTATTTTCTTAAGCACCAATTATAGAATTCTTCCTATGACGTATGTTATTAATGTCGCAATGATTGGGAGAGAGATCAGTGGTGTATTCCCCGAACACTCGCTAATGTGCAGCGGCCACGCCCCTTCCTGTCTCACCCCCGGACACGTTGCGCGTGCGACGACGTGATGACACTGCACAGCTAAACTTTAAGCATAGCTGCTTACTTTGTATGCTTTTCAGGATTGCAATATCAATCTGTTCTTTATGCTGTTTCAGTTTCTAACTTACCTTAATTCGCATTGATAGTTGTATTGCTATGAATGGTTTCGTTCTTTAAAATATTAATTACATTTGTAATTAATGAAATTAGATCGCTTTTCCTTCACTCAAACATTATTATTCTGATATTATATTTCGTAAACTTTCACAAAAATAATTAACCTCCATAAACAGATGTTTTTAGTATCTAATTAGGTAATATAGGTCAACTCTATAATTATATCGAACCCCATACACATATTTGATTATATGATTTATATACATATATTTATGAATCTGCTGAAGGGCCGATTTTTCAATCGTCGGATAACTTTTATCAGAGGAATAAATATGGCAGTGTGACATATTTTCTATATAAAAGCCGTCAAAATGTCAAATATATTCACCAGATAAAAGTTATCAGGAAATTGAAAAATCGGACTTTAGTCATTTGTAATTTACCTATCGACATACTCGTACATACTTTCTTTATTACGGCACAAAAGAGCCTCGTAAATAAATATTGAATGCTATTAACTTATGCGTAATAGAAACGTTATATCGCTATTCAAGTTTTAATAATATAATGGACATGGTTACTATGAGTAATTGCCACTGAGTCATTGATTAATATTATCAATCTGACATTTATATCTGATTGTAGCCTGTCGGCTCAACGTCGATAGCAGAGACATGCTCTCGTATCGATTTGATTTCTTATACTAAGTTTATTTCTATGTCAACTTTATGATGATAAGGAGATGGTCAGTTGGTTTTAAGGTGATTTTTGAGGTAGTTAGGTTTTTGAGGTTTAAATAAAACAGCATTTATAAATATTGTGTGTTACACCAAAGTAACTAAGTTTGATCTAATTATTATTATATAAATGTAATTATACACATGTAATTATACATATAGGAATAGCTAATTTTAAATAATAAAATCAAATTATTTGGTGCGTTGTCAGACTCTGACTGCAGCTCAACATCTTAACTTATCTTGTTCCATTGCTACGGAAACATAAAGGCATGGAACAATATTCTGGATGTTTAAATATATTAACCGTATGATTAATTGTTAGAGAAATCGGAAGGGAGTTGATGGAGATAGAGAATTTATAGACTGTTGAGTAGCATCTTAATATCAATCTTGATTTAGTATTCTTCTGCAGGTTACTTTTACGCACAGACTGGTTGATACACGTTATGCAGTAACAGTTGCATTTAACATGTCATTCCACGTGACTTATGTGTTCATATGTCGTCGGCGTGTCTGGCTACCGGCGCGGGCGCATCGCCCACACGGCCTACACTTACTTGCCTGCTTATTCACTACAACGCATATATGGCGTACACACTGCCTCGTCCTGTGTGTCGCTAAAGTGGTTTTGATCGGTCCACAATCATATGTACTTAAGCATTTAAGAGCCCAAAAAATCAGCCACAATTCCTGAGCCAAGTAACTGTAGCGACAGAAAAATTAAGCCATCGCGCATTAAATATAACTGCACTAAATATATTAACTGTTGGTTGTCTTCACCAAGTAACAAAAGCTATGATACTGATGTAACAGTTATTTCAATTATCTACTTTAGGTTTACAAGCATGTTTACAAATTATGAATGATTTCAGTAAGCCATTGTCCTTCATGCATAGAGGCAAAGTCCGAAATACCAAGTAGAATATTAGGAAAAGATGCTTTACTATGCTTTTCGACAGCTTTAAGGCAAGTGATTTCAAGAAGAGATTCGATATACTTTTAACGAAGTACATAGAATAACCATGGTCTCAGGGATTGACTGCTTTTCTTGCCTCAGTCTGCTGTCAACCACGAAAAAATTTATGGCTTGGAGAGATATTCTGATAATAAGGAATCTAGAATACGCAGGTTGTAAAGTTGTATCCAATTACTTTCTCTCACTTAGGATAGACCCGTCAGTTTCGGGGTGCGTAAGCGCATATCAAATTGTATGACGTGTGCCTTCAAAGCTACTAGTTTACCTGTAAAGTATACTAAGTGCTATGGTGTTGTTCTAGGGACCAATGTTGACTTGCGTCCGTGTGTGGTCCGATGGGCTCACTTGATTCAAAACGAAATGAACCAACTCATCCAAATTGATACTGTAATTTAAATCTTATAACGATATAATAGGAGTAAATTTTGTTTGCACCTTATTTTACTTACACCATGGGCTTCTGATTGTTTGACTAAATAAGACAGTGTTGCCTTTGAAAAAAAATAAGGATAATAGCGAAAGTGTTAAGTCGGTCTGGTTTGTTAACTTTTTGTAAACATAAATTGAAAATACGTTATTTTTAGACACGAATGACGTATGTAGATATGCAAATTGTTTCAAATTGCGAGAGGATGTGCAAGTTTCACGGCAGACGTTGCGTGGGTGACCCATTGTATTCTGTAAAATACTGGCGCACATGCTATTACGCATTCAATGCTGCACACTTTAATTAGATCATTTAAATCGTCGCTTCATAAAATGATATCGTAATTGTTTTCATAATTATTACTGTTGTTGAACCTTTTTAATTACGCTGTTCCATAAAAGATAAGCTCAATACAGTTGTCTTGATAATTTCAAACCACAATGGAACATCGGGCTGTTCATCTAGAAAATTAATGAGTGTACAAGTGAGACAAAGGGCCAATAAAACTCAAATAACTTTTTATACTATCAAAATTGCGTTCGGCAGCCATTAATAAGCTAATGACAGGCAAGTTTGACAGCCTGTTATCGCGCCATCTAGCGGGAACAGTTTAATATCGAGCACGTTTCTCTACGTCAAAACGTTATGATAGACGGTCACTTATTCTTTTTGATTTAGTGCCCCGCGCGTTGAGAACTGCATTGATATATCAATTATTTCAGGTATGCGAGCTTGGTATTTTTAAGACACGATCTTACTTTCATGTCATACTGTTTGAATTAAATCATCAATTACTGTGTTCGATGCGCATTTTGGTATTATCTGATTTGTATGTGTAATACTATATTGTACAAAACGAGATCGGAATAACAGCAACAAACAATCAAGCTTTTATAAAAGGTATTATGAAGAATTAATCAGACGCAAATGTGAGTAGTTGGCCGTGTATTGTTTGTAAATAGGGTGCGAGCGCGCAGCGGGGTGTGCCGTTTATTAGGAAGTGACATTTTGAATCTGTGGTTTCAATTGTCATAGTGACGTTTCTATTTTGGTATTGGTTTAAGCAAATTGGCAAAGATTAGACAAAATTGTTTAGAGTTTATCGTGTACTATCTAAAAGCTTGATAAAATCGTTTAAGTAATATACATAATATTATAAATGTTCGATACGAATATTAAAATACAATGATGGTTGACAGATCGTTGGTATTTGATTACGATTCTTATGGACCCGAGATTTTTTGTCGATTTGGTTTTATTGGAATCGACATGGTTTATTTGATCGGGAAGGGTTCAGTTTATTGATTTTTAAAATGTATGTTTGTTTTGATGGACTGACTCTTTAGGAGGGATCAAACAAAAATAATGGACGCGATACTGGTAGTTTTTGTGGGTCAGATATGTTCAAATAGATATAGTGGTAGATGTAGATGGATAGCCACCCTAATTTAATTATTATTTATAGACTACAATATTATAATAATACCTGCTAATTAAATGGTAAAGACGTGGGTACCTACTGCGATAAAAATATTGCGCATTAATTCTTGACCACAGTATTGGAAGTCTTTTTATGGCACTAGTTACTAGTATTAACACCTGATATAAACATTTGAGCTTATTTATAATGCCACTAAGCACCATCTTCTATTCTATCTATTCAGACTTCAACGAGCTTTGAACTCTGCTGTGTGTGAACATGTGCAACAGGGGATCAAGCACTACCTGATATTTGACAAACCGCAGACTCTCGCTAAAGAACACCGATTCCTATTAAGGATGCTTCGCGAGGCTATTGAAATCAAAAAACATCCTAATTTTAATAAAGAAGATGGTTAGAATGTACCACCAGCTTGGGATTCAGTAATTCAAATAGTCAAAGCCAAGAAGAAGCAAACCACAGCTAGACTTCATGATATTTTGAGCTCATTTTGCGTAAATAGAAACACCAATGATTAAATTATGTTCGGGTACTTTGAAATAACTACACTGGAACATTGAGACAACTACCATCTTAGTCTCCCCGTGACCATGGCTGCTGAAAAGCAACCGAAACGTCGGGGAAAGTGTAAACTTAAATATAAATAGTTTTAATAGTTTTAATAATTTAATTAGCTTAAAAATTAGTAAAGTTTAATAGTAGTAGTTTTAAAATTATGTAAAAAAGTGTCAAGTAAACAACGCGATAAAATCCATATATAGTAGTTTAATTTCAATAATAAATTATTATGAAGTAATTTACAAGCATACAATATATCGGTATATACATCGGTTCCTATCACTGTGGGATAGATATAATCGACATCTGTACGTCGATAAGTGTCACTACGCACTACCATGCCCCGGCCAGTGATGGATAACCGAACAGCTCCACATCAATTCAGCGTCTGATTTATGACAACAATGAATTATACTGGCATACTGCGAAACGTATTGAATCTCAAGTGATATCAACGGTCTGTCGTTATTTTTAATCTATCTGTTTTAACAGCCTTTTATTTAATTCGCTGCTCTATAAGTGTTGTCTAATTTATTTGTTAATTTGTTATTATAAACAGATATTTTATATTAATTATTTTATCGGTACCTGTCGTAAACTAATTAATATTTATTTTTAACTTCTGGAAAATATGATTTACTTATTTTGATAATTTTTATTCGTAAGTATTAATATTTTATATATTAGATAATTTTATTTACTGTACACAGGTTATTAACACTTGATTAGCTTTAAAAATAAAATATTATTTAATGTTTGGAATTGTTACCCAAAGTATAAGAATATTGCTTCAAGATATTAAACATTAATTTAACATACCGTCCAACTCTTATAATGTGTCCATCCATGCAAAACTTAAGTGCTTTGCACTTGTCGGTGTAGCAATCTCCATTTTTCTCTTTCTAATGCCGTCTCTTTCAGTTCCTTATAAGTTTCAACTTTCACAACTTCTTTCAGTTGATCGGTGTACCTTCTTCTTGGTCTTCCCCTCTTCCTTCTTGCTTATATCTTCCCTTCCATTATGTTTGTGATAAAATTATCAGGTCGAATTAGGTTCTATCATTTTACCTCTTCTGTTCTCTATGTGTATCAAAATTTCATATTTTTCATTTACTCTTGTCAATATTTCTGTATTAGTAACTTTGTCTGTCCAGGGCACTTTCTCCATTCGACGCCAGCACTACATCTCAAAAGCTTCCAAGCTTATCCGGTTTCTCTGTCTTAAGGTCCACGTTTCGCAAGCGTATAGGGCAATGCTCCAGATATAAGACTTAATTAGTTTTCCCGGATATCTTAAGTCATTTTTAAAGTGAATAGATGTTTCTTTTTGTGGAAGGTCTGTTTTGCAATCGCTATTCTAATTTTTATGTCGGCTGATGGTCTTGTATCTTCTGTTATTACACTACCTAGATATTTAAATTGTTTTATTTGTCCTATTGGGTTATGGTAAATTTTGATGGGATGTATTATTTTTGCGGACATTTTGATGCCACGAGGACTTTAGTTTTACTAATGTTTCTTTTTATATGAAAATTAGAAAAATCTGTGTTCATTTTGCTAACCAGGTTTTCGAGGTCGTCTCTACTATTTGCAAGTGCTGCAATATCATCCGCAAATCTTACAAAAACGATACGTTTGTCATTTATACTGATGCCGTCGTGGGTGTCTTCCAATATATTTTTGTGACAAAAAGCATCATTGCAAATTATTTTTGATCATTTATTCCAATAACTGTTTCTGCTATCTTTAAAATCAATATCCGCCTGTTTTAATAGCTCCATTATTCTTTTCCAATTAGCTTTATCGAATGCCTTCTCTAGATCTATAAAGACTACATAGGTATCAATATCCAGATCAATTATAATGTGTGAGTTAATAAAATTAAATCGATTTTAAATCATATATAATTTTCTGTACAGAATTGTGAAAAGTGTGTTTTAATTATATATGATACCTGTCAATATATACACAAATTATTTACAAGAAATATTAACTAAAGATAAAAATAAAACAATAAAATTAAAAAGCGTCATAATATTCCTCCGCGTCGTCGTCAATTGGGAACGTGCTCAGAAGACTGGCAGTATTGCCACGTTGAATGTCAGTACTTATTCTTTGTGCACAGAAAATACCAGACCTCCCAAAATTTATAAGTTCATTTGGCAGTGTTCTGTAACACTGCCAAATGAACTTATAAATTTTGGGAGGTCTGGTATTTTCTGTGCACAAAGAATAAGTACTGACATTTCATTGAATATTACACATTATGCAATAACAGCGCGTTTGTACACCATATTCAAGACTTGAGTCCAAACAGTCGAACGAATTTTAGTCTGTTCAGAATATTACTTAATATCATTTGCAGCAACTAGTTTAAGTCAAAATTTAACCTAACATATCCAATAGATTTTTAGAAAGATTTACACTAATAGTCTAGATTCAAATTAGCTGGTGCAAATTTATTTTATACCTGTGTACCTGTGTATCCATCACAATAAATCTACAAGGAAAATCTTTTGGAATCCTATCCTACTCTCTTGGGCCAGTAATTTTTAGTTTAGCTATTCACCTTATCATTAAGCAGCTAAATTCAAAATTTAATATCCGGTACCTAGACGATGGCACCCTAGGAGGAGATGTAGATACAGTATTACAAGAATTAGCAGTAAAAAATAAATTCCTATCTACAGGTTTGAAATTTAATCCAAGCAAATGTGATATTTTTGTCGGCAATAACATCAATAAACTATCGGTATTATTTAAATTCAATTCTTTGGCACCTAATATTAAACTTTTAGATAAAACCTTTCCCAATTCCCAATTTTAGATGAAGGTTTTGATACTTTTATAGAAGAGAAAATTCAAAATTTTTGTAAAACGTCAGTCATGTTATTCCAAATTAATATACATTCGGCTTTAACAATTATCCGATACTGTCCTTTCGTCCCGAAATTTACGCATGCCCTTCGATTTTCACACTTTTGGAAACATTTGACACTTTTACAAAAGTTTTTATTGTGGCCATCAACGACCGGGCGTGGCTACAATCGAGCTTACCAGTTCGCTTGGGCGGCCTCGGCATCCGAAACATTACTGATGTAAGTCTACCAGCGTTCCTGTCTTCGGTCTATAGCACGGGGCAATTGACCAGGAAAATCTTGGCACCTACACTGGTCAATTCCGAAGTGCTGCGCATGACTGACGCCGTGAATGCTTGGAGACTTCCTTGCCCAAGCACTGATTTATCCGCAAACCGACTCTCTCAGAGGCAGTGGGATGGGCCGTTATGCAGCATAGTACGAGAAAATCTCATAAATACATCGTCCTTTGCTGCTGAATGTACCCGCTTGCTGGCTGTGGGGGAGTGGGAGTCGGGCCTTTGGCTTCAGGCACTCCCGTCGTCCAAAATAGGTACCATGCTGGACGATACGACCTTTCGCATTGCTTCCTGTTTGCGCTTAGGTATTCCTTGTGTTTCTCGGCATCGGTGTCTTTGTGGAGAAGCCGTCGACAGTCTTGGTCACCATGGCCTGTCATGTAGCAGGAGTGATGGTCGTATATCATGACACGCCAACCTGAATAACATACTTCGTCAGGCTCTTGTCACCGCTAGCGTTCCGGCTCAGCTTGAACCTCACGGCTTGGTACGCGACGATGGCAAGAGATTAGATGGTATGTCATTACTGCCATGGAAAATGGGTAGGCCTTTGGTATGGGACGCAACTTGTGTCAACACCCTTGCGCCATCACATCTTTCTAGCACAGCAGGTTGTGCTTGTGCTGCTGCATCAGCGGAGACGCTCAAACGGCGCAAATATCAAAACCTTATTGATGAGTACATATTTGAGCCGTTTGGTGTCGAAACGCAGGGGCCATGGGACCAAGTGCTAGATCTGTTTATAGAGACCTAGCTAAGCGGCTGATTGACGTTTCTTGTCAATTAGCTTTTCTTTTTATTATAATAGTAACCACGTCACTAATTGAACATGGTGTCAATCGATAGTCATTGATTATAAATTTTAATGAAATGTATGAATATAACATTATGGTTAACGCTTTTGACTTTAGCGACAAGTCTTAACAAATCATCAGTCAACCCGTCCACGACTATCTTCGGGCAATAAATTACTTTATGTACTTCCCAATGCAATTAAAAGCCGTTGTCTGGTATTGTACTAATCATTATGGTTTTCATAACCTGTTAATACATTTTACATAATGTTAGGTATGAAAGATTGTCATGTTTAAACCACCTGATTGTCATACCCTGTCCTATCCTATAATTTACCGAATAATGGCGTTTTCCACCTGGCTTTTCTCTCGGTTTGTTGATCCTAACATTGTGGTGGTACTATAAGGTACATCGCTACAAAGTAAAGCATTCGTCTCACTAGACAAGTGACCTACCTGCGGTCAGTGCATTAGTTTCCTGAACGTTTACGATCTCCACAAGCCTTAGGTAATTAAACGGCGGTTAGGGCACGGCTTAACCATAGTTTAACGATATGCTTTACTGTCACAAACCCATTGTATGAACGCTATCTTGCGTTACCGTACAACTATGTAAATAGACAATGAGAGTTCTTATGTTTAATACCATTAGGAGTTTTACTATCATGTGCGGTGGTTGCAGTAGGTGGTGTTAGTCTTAATATACATATTATATAGATTGTATATTCTCGTATATTACACATCGGCATTTCTAAGCTAGGATTGAGTTCCAAGTTATACGGGCAAGCTTATTGTCGTAAGATTTTTATACAGAATAGCATTGCTCTGTCTGGGGTCTTTAAGCTCAGATATGCTGCGAAGAAGCAGTCTGTTATTAAAATATAGATTTAACTTTTTAAATATTAATATGTTCACTATGAACCGTTTTAGTTTTCTGACTGGATATTATAAAAAGGTAGGTATAACGAGTATATCTTCGTATAATCACTACAGTCATGATTTCAGATTTTTAGATCCTCTTGGTATGAATTGATAGCCATAATTTATGGTTCACCCTTGTTTGATCGAACAACGTTAGATATAATATTACTAAATCGAATTTTAGTTGCAATAAAGTCATTTCGAAAAATTATTCATTTGACCGAATAAGTCATTGGTAAATTTTTATTTAGCGTAATTATTTATTTGAACTAATTTCATTTGAACTAATTTCATTTCGCCGAATGTTTTGTTTGCCCTAAAAGACATATGACATACTTTTAATTGCCTGAAACTTAGATACCATAAGATACGAGTGCCATACGTATTGTTTTCCATATTTTTAATTGCCATAATAATTATTAGACATAATATTTAAACGCCATAATGATTATTAGACATAATATTTAAATGCCATAATAACCTAACCTAACCAAACTACTTCTGGGTGGTTTATAAAAAAATAACCACGAAGGGGATGGCGGGGTCTATTCGCTCGCTTCGCTCGCTCAAACGACCCCGCTATCCCCTTCTAACCTAACCTATCCGAGTCGGGGTGCCTTAAAGTCTATATTATGGTTAATTATATATGTATATATAATTAACCATAATATAGACTTTTATGTATTAATTATATATATTATGGTTAAATGCTGTTCGTTCCATTTTGGACAAATTATTTATAGGAAGATTCAATCAAGTGGCCTTGCAAAACTGTACGGAACGGATACAATGTTTTTTTTTCTGCATTACATTACACCAATTGAATATTCGATAAAATACATGGTCATACCATCTGAACATTACATCAAATGAACATTATACCTTTTGATCATTAGCGCAAATGTTGTTATAGCAAATAAATATTCGATGAACTGAAAATTCTATCAAACGATATTATACAAAGTGATGATTTTCTTAAACGTTGTTCGATTTAGTATTATTATATCTAACGTTGTTCGATCAAACAAGGGTGAACCATAATTTATATGGTCTGGTAAACGTGAAGTTTCGATCCTTGCGGCAAAGAAAGCACTTTGAGGACTGATTACCTATTTAATTATATTGATTAATATAGTTAGATATATTACCTTTAATAAATTCAACACAAAGAATATACTTAATTAATTGTATAAAAACTGGTAATAAAGATTTATCATTATTACTGACTTAATAACTCATAAATACTCATAATGATCAATATATTAATTAAAAGATTCACAATATTGTCAATCGGTCTTAGCGTTTACACCTCTAAAGCGATGCTTGACAATCATTTATATAATTTGCTTAAGGCCTACATGTCGGTACAGCCATTTCAAACAACGATTTACTTGCATGCACTTACGTCATTTTGTAATTAAATTTCATCATAAAACAGAGGAACTTAATAATTACATTTAGTTATTGACTACATGAGTATTATAAGTCTTAATGTTTATTGAAATCTAAGGCCGTACAATGTTGCCCTCGTATTAGTGTTGCACGATCGACAAGTGCGCAGCGGATATTGTGTTTGTTACTTTTTGATTATAATGTAGTAATGAAAGTTTTAATATTATATTCATGTGTCATTAAATTCGTAATATTATCACACAACTGGATGAGAACTTTAAATTATAATTGAAAACGTCGATTGTGATAAGACGGTAACTGAAAAAGTTATCATCAGAACTGTTTTGCTAAAGAATATGGGCATAGATATTTGCATGTGATATTTGGACAAAGTTACTGTAAAAACTGTTCTCGTAGTACAATGATATTTTGTTTCTGATTTCGACTGCGCGGGCAGGTACAGTTAAGATAGTTAACATCTTACCTCGTACATTAATGTGTCAGTTAAAAACTTATGACAATGATGTTCGGCATACTCATAAGATATTCTTGTAATATTATATGAACTAAATATTTGCCAGGAAACGCAAAAAGTTTTACTATATATGTCACCTTAACCACAGATAAAGATAAAACTTGGCCTTCTGCAAGAAATGAAACAAAAGCCAACAGTTTTCCAAATTTAAAATTCCTCATGTATCTCATTACTCATCGAATGACACGTCAATCTGACGTACGATGTCAATTTCCACAAAGGAAGTGACACAAATCGGCCATCTTTTATTCAAATACTGAGAACGCCTCATCCGTTTGGCGCCTCCATTGATCGACTTCGGTCAATAGATATTTCACTGCAAAGATAAATCAGGCTGGAGGAGTTATGAGTCATTGGACATTAGATCTTAACACATAAGAACAAGGCTTACTTATTGAAAGTCTATATACATTTGAAAGGATGTAATGTGAAGGTTTCCTTAGATGGCTCGTGTATTAAAAGATTTCCTTTTGTTGGCTAACTGCTGAATAAAAGATTATCAACAGAGATGTGTTCATTTGCAACGGAGACGTGCTAAAGTAACACGTGCGAAAAGAAAGATAGCGAATTAGGCTCGACGGAGCCTAATTGGGATGCTGGTGAGTCAAAAGATAAAAGGACAAAAATATTTTACCTTCTCGCATAATGAGACCTGCATTCAGACAAATATACGCAGAATTTAAAAGCTTTACTTCTTATCTTCGATTTCACGATTCGATCTTCGAAGTCATTTCTCTCGGACACACTTACGAAATCTAGTTTAATGATAAACTTAGTATAAACCCTGTTACACAAGTAAGAATTTCTTAAAACATCCTACCCATTGGTATGATCCATTGATAAAAGAGATACAACTATTACTATGTTTATTTCAAATCCAAGTTAACAACATAAACGACGAAAATATGACAATATCTATTTAGGAACTCTTGGGCTAAGCCGATCCGTACATTTTTGTTTTTTCTTCTAATGGCATATCCTATTTATAGCTGCGAGTAAAGTATCAGAATGATCTAATGTTGCATCAATAGGTATATTGTACCATGTCAACAATATATTACAACATCAACAAAGGTTAACTGTAATCCCTTGATCGTACGAAATACAATCCATTAGAGCTTTTATACAGTAAGCAAATTTTGTTTGTCGCGGCACGCATCGGTAAAAAGCGACCCTGGGTCACATCCGCGAATCAACAACTCTTCCCTTTAAAAATAATGAGTCAAGACAAACACGTTTGGATCACAAAGACTTTATACACGATGATGTCTGTTTGCAGCTTTACAGAATAAGTTAATAATGCAAATAAAGGTGAGCATCGCGGTTTACCTGACATATTCACATTTCATACGGCTACGGATGCGTCAGCGAATCGACGACGGCTAAATCAACGACAAAAGACTCGGTCTTAGCTCGTCTTCCGACGAAATCACGAGTTAAGGACCGCTCCAGTTTATCGGTCCACTTAACGTCCGTCTCGGGTTCGATACGTCGGCAAACGACATTTTACATTTAGTTTCCTCGAAATGTCACCCGACGGCTGACGCGCCTACACACGCGACGCAATAAAAGCGATCGATTATTACCTATACGTGTGAAAAGCGGAAGGAATAGCCAGGCGAGGCGGCCGTCGCGACCGCGCGTCCATGTCACTCGTGAGAATTGTCAATATTTGACCCTCGGCCCATTGCTACGCTAGGAAATTGTCTCAACAATTTCGATATTTTCCAATCACAAATATTATCTTAATAACTGAACGCCGTTGATTGCGTGCATATTAATCGTCCATCGGCGCGAGCGTTCCATCTCGGATCGCGGCGCGACTCTTTGTAAACATCGATTCATTATCTCAATCGCAGTGTTAAAGAACTCGTTTTTATTTGCGCTTTCTACGCATAAATAAATATGTATAAAGGTATATTACCGCGGAATCTGGCACGCGTCAATCAAACGGAACGTACACGAAACCCAACGATTTGTCACTCCGCCATTTTGAGGCATTCACAATAACGGCCGCCATTTTGGTGACAATAATTAACAGATAGGCATCTTCGTTCGACCGCTTTCTAGTTTTTGTTTTCTAAAAATAATTATCATCACAATAAGCTACGCGATCTCTTTCTACTTACCGCTGTTGCGGTATTTTGAATAAAATTAAGAGGCCAAATGATTTTGAATTCAATAGCGCCGGTACGGTTGTAATGAGCATCTATTAGAAACCGGTGGAACAAATGTTTACGTACCTGACGCTCAAACGTTACTCAGGTCGCACAGACGACGTTATCCTCTGGATTCTAAAATAAGTATATTGTGTAGTGAATCGGTCGGTGAGTTCGCAACGGCTCCATTCAACTCGTCAGCCGTCGCTCGCTAAATAGTCGACGCTGAAAATATTTCAGTATGGTATTTGAAGCGTTAAACAGCTGTTGAACGAGAGTTTAGCGCCGGCGGCCTGCGAGGGCGCGGGCAGCGCGGCAGGCGCGCGTGCGCGGCGCGGACGAGGCGCGCCGCCCCGCCGCGCGCGCAGCCGTCACGCCGTCAATGGCCTGGGTTATTTACCTCTCCTTATCACCTTTTGTTTTGCTCAAATACTTGTCTCGTTTCGTGTGTCACCCGTAGCTTCGTGTGTCACCCGTAGCTTCCTGATATAACTACTACTGCACGCTTCCATTATGTGACCAAGCGATGTCCTTACGTAATTGTAGTGCTGTGATTAAATTAACTTATGGGCCGTTGCGTCGGTTAGAACCTGATCATTACCACATCGTAGATAATTTAATGATTGCAGTTGATCGATTTGTTTATTGTTTGCGTTAGCAAAATCAGGATTGTGCAATCCACACCATCTTTCAATTTGAATATAAATAAATCTTGGAAGGAAAAAAGGTACGGAATTCCGCGGCTTGTTTGTACAAGATATCGAGGTATATATCGAGCATCGAAATGAAATAGAAGAAGCCCAGCTATTGGAAGGGCTAACAATAAAAGCATCGTGGGCCGATCGGCGATACAGGTCCTTGTGTCCACATTAGCATCTCGAGCCAGGAGTGTGTGCAAACACCGAGGGTCATCTGATGAAATGTTCAAAGGCTTTTAGTTCCCGAGAATTATTAAATGAAGCCCCAGGATCGTAATGTAAACACTGTGTGTTTGCTGAGCCAAGAACCTGTTGCTTTGTCGACGTTTGATGCGTGCTTCGGCTTATTGGCGGTTATTTTATGTCTGCTAATGTTAATGCGAGTGCTGCAGTTAATGTGGCAACATTGTGACATGCCGCAGTTCCCTACACGAAAGGCCGTTACCTCCGAGCTCTTTACACCATCTATGTTTGATTTTACCTCAATAATCTTTACATGTTTGTATTCATAAAATTTGTCAACAAACCGAAGAAATTCCAGTCCTACAATTTGCCTACGTCCAGCACAATGAAAAGCATTCGAGTTATTTGTGTGAAGCATCTTGTACAATCAGTATTTCATTTATTACGCAAACACGAAGGCAGATTTCCCTTCGACGTCAACAATACAATGCTCAAATGAGTGTTGCAACGAACTCTGCGAAACACCAGATATGTGTGGATATCTAGGCAAATACGTGGAGGAGTTATGTCTAGGTAAACACGCAGGTAGCCATCCCGGGCGCTAACACTGCTAATGTGTGGACAAAGCTCGTCGTGACGGCTCCTGCTAATAAATATTCCAGGGAGTGTGGATATGCGAACATTACCATCGCGTTATACTCACTTGCCGCCGTCAACCTAATGAACTTCTTTGTACTTTATGTCTTTTAAATCAAACAGTCACATGTGAATACGCTTGGGTCCCAATTCTCGTTTTATGTTTGCTGTTAGGATCGTCTTATATGTATCGATCGCACTGTCGTGTATCCGATCAATTCACACAGTCATCAATGTTTTCACCTCGCACCAGCGCGACGATATCTCCGCTTTAACAACTAAATGTTCAATATTTTATTACCGCACGTATTTGTCTTGCATACCGACTGTACATGTTGAGCGCACACGACATCTTTCATTACAAGTTTCTATTTGATTTCGCCTCATAAAATCTACTCGCATAGACACGATTATGATTTCTATCACAAATATTACATTGTGTATAGTAACTGAAAGTTTGACTTCTTTTACAATTGTCAACGGTTTTGCTGTTGCATAAAGTTTAATTTTATATGTATTGCCTGTACCAATAGGTAAAGGCAATACATATAAAATTGAACATCTTAAAAGAAACATTGTCATTCATAATAATAAATGATAGGTAAATACATAGGTTCTTTGTGAATGACATAAAGCGCAGTTCCCTTTAAATATTGTTGTATTTTTATCTTCATTGATATCGGTAGCTGTAAATCCGTATCTAGTTAGAAATGAGCTTAATGGTGGAGAATCTAAGATAACTTTTGGTAGCGTCGGGCCTGCAGAAAAAGGTGTTAACCAACGGTGTGTCCTTCTGCTTATAACTCGGCATGCTTCGGGGTTTCTTCTGAGAACTGCACCGAGTCCATTCCCTGTTTATTCAAATAATAAGCGACTAAGGAGTTTAATGGTTCCGATGGATGAATTCTTTCACTTTCCGTTTCTTTGTTGGGGTCACGATTTTAAGTGTATCATGGGGAGTTGCTGTTTGTTTACTAAGTTACAAATTGGGTGCTATTTTCTATATTTTGGTAGTCGCGTTCATCAAGAGAGATATGTTACCCACATTATTCGTGGAGGTGTTAAGTTGTACTGAAATGCTGGTCGTCGCTATTGACTCGTTCGACAAAGTACCTTTTCATCGGCCCACTAAGCGAGTTACAGTTAATATTATATTATAAAATCACGCGAGAGATATCAACAAAGCGCTTAGACGCTCCGATTCTGTTTGCCGTGGCATTAGCGCGGCCTGTGCTAACGTTATCCTACTTATCGGAACACGCAACTGTTGATTTTTACAGTTCGTCACATGATAATAACATATCAACATTTGTCATGTTTATTTTGTTCACTGAATTTGGTGAATCTGCGCTTTTAAGGTAGACGAACTTAAATGAAACATCGTAAGTGGCTCATTTTATTGATATATCGTTTAAATAAAATTGCGGTCACCTTAAAAAGTAATAAAAGGTGGAAGGAATCCAGTAGCAGTCTGGAACCATGAGAAAGAAAAGTCGAATGAAATGACAGGGTGTGTATACGGGAGCGATTGATGTGATTATAGGGTTCCGCAGGAGGCAGCTCTTCTTCCCAGTGATATTATGTCCGGTTCTCTGATGCGATTAACTGTCGTTTTGTAGCAAAAGCCCATGTGTTTGTAAATGTATAGAAAAGTAGGGATTAAGAACTTGTTAATTAAAAAAAAATTCTTAGTTGATCGGCAGTCTCCTCGCAACTAAATGTTAGAAAGATTGACTGTGAGATAATTTTATTTACACAAAATTTGCTATTATAACAACAAACCCTAAGAAAATAAGTTTTAGCAACAAATATTTATATAATTAGATATGGCATAACCCATAATGTCATTCTTCATGTACTTAAGTATAATGTGCTCTCTTGTCGATACTATAATATCTAGGGCGATTATCACCCTCGTATATTAAAACTGAATACTAGGAAAAGAAACTGCAGAATATATGGAGCATAATAAATTGGAGTGTATTAATTGATATAATACACGGAACCCTGAAGTGGGCCGTTGGGGAGGCTTGCGTGTCGTTCCGAGGCGAGCGTTTATCCGAACGAAACATTTCACCGATAATAACTCCACACAATATAATAATGCGAATAATAAATAAAAATGGAAATAAAATAATAATTTTAATGTCGTAATTGTGGGCCGGGGGCTGCGCCGGCGCAAAACGCGCTCATTTCGAACAACGATTTGATTGCCTGCCGCTACACTTGCATTATATTGATTCCGATGGAACTTTAAGTGCATCAATACTGAGACTGGTTTCGCATAGTCGGTACTCGTTCCTCGCAATGGTATGATGAATTACCAAGGCCTGCCATTAATACGCAAGTCATGGAGAATTTCCCTGAATCCGATTAAATTCACTCAATTGCTGTAATAGATGTAATGCTAAAACGGTACATGATTGTATTAGTTTTGAAAGCCTTCCTAATAGCATAATACGAGAACGTGTACATGTACTTACTTCGAAACTGCATCCTCAAGACTTCAGCATAAATAAGAAATTTCTTACTTATATCATAACTGCCTTCATCATAACTGTTTCTACAGTTGTGGTGCCAAGATACAAGTGAAACTGAACTGCTTACAACACATTGCTCTGATGAAGAACGTGATTAAACTTGTATTACCAGCAAGTAATTGAACTAATTCATCGGTTGTAAATATTTTCTTTCCCTTTACAATGCTATTGCTTCTTTTTCTTCTTTTCGTGTGGTTAGTGGCCAACCTGTTGTCAAGAGTTGTTCAAGCTGCCCGTAGGCCTCTGACATGGCTTAACGACTATTGTCAATTTGACAGCAACCAGGACCGACTTTGCTGTTGCTATTTTAAGATAATGTAATAGGTTAAAGCTAGCGTAACATTGATATTGGTGCTACTGTCGAGTCTGACCTATTCAAATATTCTTAACAAAATGTACAATAATTTATTCCACTAATAAGACAAGTTTCGACAAATGTTATGAGGCCCTAAGGCGCTTATTGTGGCCACCACATGTTGTTCTTCAATAGCAATGAATATGAATAAATAATAATATAATGCAATTGAACAAATTCACTCCGCCGGCAATTGGGTAACGGAAATTATACAAATTGTGTTTATTAAATGTATGTAGCGGAACATAAACAATTGTAGATTAAATGTGATTCGAAGGTTAATACTACATAGTTTGTATTAATTATAGACTATACAATGTTGGAGCTTTGATCCTTTGTATTCTGATAGCATAACCTTCAAACACACTACACGAGATTTCAATAATTATAAGTACGTAGCTATAGACGATGTGCGCTCTACGAAAAGAACAAAGCGTCACAATCTTTCTTGCTAAAGTCCATTTTAAAAATAACTCGTTTATTTAGATAGTAATAATATGTTTCTGAGGTATTCTTTATTTTTCACATTTATGGCTACATTTGACGCCTCGCGACATTTATAAATAATTGCGGAGTTAAATGGCCAGTCCTGGTCCACCTGCCACTTTGATATAATTTCAAAATAAGTCACGTATGAAACGAAGCTGTAATTATGTTAACGTTACGTTGCAAATGTTGGATTTATAATTAAACTATGTTCTACTTTCTGTTAAGTGCTTCGTAGGAGGTAATTGATTACCTTCTACTGTAATCGACCTTACTTTTAGAAGATACGTCTACTTTGATAAGTCTTATAAAAGTCATCTTGACTTAATAATTTAGTTGAGTTTTCTAATGAACCCGGTATTTTATAGGTAATGTAAATAAATCATAGGTGTAGGAAAAGCGCGGTATTTGGCTAATTAACCAAGATTTGGTAACTTATACATTTGGCATCAATAAGCTGTTTGGAAAAAAAAATTATACAAAATGTATAAGTTACCAAATCTGTATGAATCTGTACTTCAAGCTATATAGCTCGAAGTACACACGCAAGTGCCTTTCAAGCTTACAAATGGGTACCTGAGGTAATACATTTCGAGAAGAGAAAATGTTTGTATTTCATTCGCGCCATAATTTTAACTATCTCTTGCATTTTTAGTTATTGCTATTATAAGCAATTCGAAGTTGTAGCAAAGATACTAAAAGCTTATTTTTCTATTGTAGTCTGCACGGTCCGAAGGAGAATCTTCAGGAGAGCAATCTTGCGAGAGCTCCGACGAAGGCGTGGGGCGGGACGCGCCGGCATCCCACCAGCCTCACCAGCAGCACCAATCGCACCAGTCGATGCAGTCGCATCAATCACTGCAATCGCACCAATCGCTGCAATCCCATCAGTCGCACCAGCCGATGCAGCACCAGCCTATAAACAATATAAACCACCATGCGACTGCGCCGCATCAGCAGCTGAATAATCATTCTATCACGCATCAGCACCAGAGGAACTCACCGAGACCTCTTGAGAGGGAATTAAAAGTACGTGCACTATCAATAATAATTTTAATAATTTTATAGAAGCAATAGCATATCAATTTAAACTTAATTGTGGCACACTTGTGATTGCCATAAAATTAGATCCAAGATCGAGCATAAGATCCTTTTTAAACGATTTAAAAAAGAAGGAGGAGTTTTTCAATTCGACTGTATGTTTTTTTGTGTTTGTTACGCGATTACTTCGCTAGTTATGAATTAATTTTAATGATTATTTTTTTCAGGTCTTATTTCAGATGTAATTTCAATAAAATTTATATGGGAACCATATCAATTTTATCAAAATTGAGTCTGCGTCTTTTGAAAAAATCAACAAGTACATTAAAATAAATATAACCATTGATGATGTTTTGGCTTTGAGCTCCCCTTCAGCAAAAGATGTGCAATTTCTCCTTTTTAGTTTGAGTTTGTACATCTGGGTACCTATAGTATAGAAGTCGGTTTTTGTTTTTATAAATTAGATTTAAATAATTGGTGTTTCAATAAATTACATAATTACAACAGCAATATTTAAATATAATTTAGATAGTTTCACCTTCTTTTTAAACTAACTAAGGTATTCCTCCACCAGGTACGTGACGACTTCGAATCCCTGAAATCTTCGTTGCACCCGCACTTATCATCACTGGCATCATTGGCTCAGGGTGCGCCTTTGTCCACGCCGAACAGTGTGTTCGCACTGGCAGGTGCGGGTGCTACAGGAGGGTTCCCGTACGCTCCCCCGGCGTTCCTGGCACCCGCGCCGCCTCCTCCTGCCCAGCCAGCCGGCTCAGCATCATCGTCGTCATCAGAAGGTTCTGCAGCCGGGTGGAGCTTTGAGGAACAGTATAAGCAGGTCCGTCAGGTAAGTCGTATTGCTTGCAGATTTAGATATTAAGGTTAAAACAGGGTTTTGTTCCGAGAAAGATAAAGCGTTAGGGAACTGCAGGTCAATCAGCCTGATTACTTATCTTTAGAATCCAGAATATTCTCTTGCATTTTAGTAAGTTAGTTAGGTTATTCTCTTGCATATAACTACAAATAAATTTTATGAAACCCAGAAATTTCATAAATTTTCTTTGTAATTATAGTTTATAATATAACTTATGTTATCTTATATTATCACCTCATCAAAAGATATACTATCCTCAATGAAATAATAAAACTTTTTTCTGTTACAAACTTTTAACACCCTTCATAAAAACTACGTTCTATCACATGAAATCAATAAACGTTGTTACATAACTAGTTTAACATCTAAATTGTGTTGTTGCATAATATATCGTCATATGCATTTACCCCATAGCAAGAGCAATCAAAGCAAATCGCGCCGACCCTCGCAACCCCTGCTGAATTATTCACTCTGGCTACACATTACGTGTCTGTGTGTCCAATAAAATGGATTCCTAAATCGCTATATAATGGCCGGTCTAACCCGTTCTCTTTGTTACATATTTCATTGGTTTTGCGAAGGGTTGTCAAAACAAGTGAAGGGTCATTCCGGTCCCCCGGATGAATAATAATCCGCAGTGAGGGTTGGCAACAGATTGTCAATCTTTATGACTTTATTGCGGTTTGTGTGAGGGATTTCTGAAGTAATAATATTATCCTTATACTAGTACAAAAAGGTAAGTATTGATAAAACGTTCGAAGTTTTGATAGTCTGGTTGTTTGAGTATAAAGTATATTTTTAAGAATTGTATAATTTTATCCTTTTTTGAATAATAATTTCGGTTATTTACGATCACACATGTATATGTTTCTGGCTTTCAAAACTTCATCTGTTCCAAATAACCTTTCGATCAGTTAATTCCGGTACCTTTTACTCGGCATTTAACATTATTTTAACAAGAGCAATTGGCTTACCCTTTCCCCATAGGTATTGTGTTTTATTATTTTCACCGCACGATCTTATTTAACAAGCTGTTAAGTATTCTATGAATGAGAAGAAAGGTATAAAATTATAGGCCCCCAGTGATCACGTCTGCATTGTACCCTCTACATTATAGATTAACAGTAGGTACGCTTATATGTTACGTAATACTGGATAAAGGCTGATACTGACAACAAGGTTTCTTCGAATCTGCTTTTGGTCAAGTCTCGAATTAATTTAATGAAAATTGCTTGATTTATAAACGCGTACATCAATTACTTTAACCAGTGGGCATTTTTCTGAATGACAGGTTGGTCGTCTATTTGTGTAATCTTTAAGCTTAAGATCTATAACATCCGTGTTAAGTAATATAGCTTAATATGATATAGGTTCAGCCATAATAATACCACAGGAAATATGCTTACTCAAAATCTTCCCAAAAGGTAAAAAGATCAATACTAATCAATATAATTTCTCGGGAACCACGTATAAGTACTATATACACGTACTTTTGGTGGAAAATATTGATTCTGTTATTTCAGTTTTTCTAATAAATTATGTCTTGTCGTTCATGTTTTCCAATTTGGCTTAAATAGTAATACATATTTAAGCATTTTTTTTGAGATAAGTATGTTAGGATAATAATATACTCTATATTTTAAATTTATGTTTCAATCGGTTCTTAAAGGAACGTTTTGTTTCCGGCAGTGGAAGCAGTGATATATGGGTAGTATTTCGTTACACATATTTGATGGTTCTCGGTTTGGTAGTGTGTGCTCGTGTATCCTCGCACGTACGTCAGCTCGGCTTTACATATGGCATCAACGCAGTGAAATTAACGAGGTAACCGCTTTTATCTCAGTCCGCTCGCGTGCTCCGTGTGTTAACAAGAACCACTCAAAGGACACAAATTGATACCTTCACCAGGTTCAATATAAAAGTAATAGTATGTAGGTGAGTAGTTATAGCCAAATTATCATTCTGTATTTAACTGAACAAGAGTTTTGAAAGGGTAGCAGAGCAGAATTAAAATGTGTGGTATAAACTTATGTTGTAGAGAATGACACTTACATGGAGATACGTTATAAAGACTAACACAACAGCGCAAGATATAAAGTATGCTGAAAACCACAGAAAATAGAAAGTGTAAGTAAATTGATTACCGTGATATGAAAAATTTATTGAAGTCATGCAGGTAATTAAATAAGATTTCTGCTTTATTTACTTCCTTGATAGATGAGGATATCTAAAAGAAGTATCAAACATAAAGTCAAAGAAAATGTTAGTTTTTTGTAGTATAAGTAGAGGATGAAAACGTAGGATAAATGGGCGTAGTAACTGCTCTACCACAAAAGTAGGTTAGAGTAGGGTTTTAAACAAAAGAAGATACGCTGCACGTTTGTTCCATTTAACTTTTTCATTCACCAGTCGACATGTAGATTAGATTGAAGACACTGGTAGCAGGCGTAATTGATGAACCTTTTGTCCCTTCAACAATGGTTACAATGGTTCAAGGCGAAAACAATTTGAGACACAAGCCAGATATAACATTTGCGCAGGAACAAAGACAGAAAAATAGTAGTTGGTCGATAATTTAGGGTTTTCTTTACCATAAGGTGTAGACCACGGGCTTTTGTGCCTAGACCCTAAAGTGTGAGCACGTCAATTGGCACTACATCTCGCCATTTGCGACACAATGCTCAGTCCAAACAATGAACTACAATGCAAGCGTTGCTCACAAAGCAACAATGTTGATGTGTTAATGTCTTACAATTAAATGTTGACGTAGACGATATCTTTCGTAGAAATTGCGGTTTATTAGTGCTATTTATTGACTTTTAATGTATCCTCATCCCTTTGTGGAAGATGCTGCGTTATTCAGATCCTTACAATGTACGCCATCATAATTGACAATCGCCTCTTCAATGTTGTCCGATGTATAGTATTATTGGCGAACAAGCTTGATTGCATCACTAATTTATGTATCTAAAAAAATTAAAATGAACACACGTGAATTGCGTATATTAGTAGTTTATAACAGTGTAATATTGTTATATTACACTGCTATAAAATCGCTAGTGTGATTTTAGAAGGATTTTTAAGAGATGTGTCATGTCAGTGATGCAAACGCGACTATTACGATCTAGAAGGGACAATTTGAAACTCCTTGGTTAAGGCTTATCTAGATAAATCATTATTAGATACAGGTCAATCTTCTAAAAGACTCGAGTCTATTTATTCAATACGTACTTCTTGCGGCTACCGAAAATTTACTAACCAGGAAGACTCAATAACTCTTTCCTGCTGTAGTGCTATTCTGTAAGATCATATGTTCGAAGGCACTTTTGAATCCGTAGTTTAACCTTTTTTAACTTTAGTGACCAGCAAAGTAACATTTATCTTAGTGATGACAACTTTTACAGAATAGCACACAACCGTGTGCTATGTAAATAAAAACACTGCCTAGTATTTAGAGCCAAAACTAAAGTTTTGGTAGTCACACTTGCCTTACGCTAGTTAAAGATATGTTTGTATATTTTCGAAGATTTTAGAATGAGATACAAGACGCGTCTCATTTTTATTTAGATAAATCTTACATTATTTAGTTCGGCTCAGTTTGTTGACTCAAGCGCAAGTGCCAATGAACTACATGCAATGAAAAATCTGAAAAATCTATCTATAGGTACTATTATAAAATATAAATATATAAAACTGTACCACTGTGCTGCAACATTGAAGATATTTTCGAAAAACTAACAGCGGTCAACTATTTGCTAAAGTCTAAACCCAAAGCAATGGCTGCTAAAATATGTATGTATATCTCTATCAGTCTGTTTGTTCCGAAATCACACAAATACACTAAACATATTAATGCGCATTTTGACATTTTAGTAGTATCTATAGGTTCAAATTAGTTAAGGTTAAGGATTAAGTCACGTTTCATCTTCTTACGTTTAGTAGAACCGGAGATATGGTGCATTGTATGATTCACGCAAATACTGACATGGACGAAGTCGGGAACAAAACCTAGTTGACATTTAATAATAGTCTTGTTTTTTAATAATAAAGTGGTCTGGAAATAGCGACCTCAGTCCTCTCCTATGGCACGGAGCGAAACAAAAGCGATTAGCGATAAATCGCATGGCGATAATCGCGCGATTTGCACGCGAGACGGCGCGACGCGGCACGTTTGTCGCCGGCCGGCATTTATTCTGTTGCTCGGTCCAGTTGCGACTGTCACGGTTGCTTTGTGCGATTCCGATGTAAACGCACCTTATTATTTTATTTATTGTTCTAGTTTTTGGATTAATGTACGATTTTATATCCGTGATGAATGCGAGTTAAAATTATGATGTAGTTATCTTGTTGTTAGGCATTGAAGTTCGTTTTACGAACACTTACGTAACATAGTATCACATCCATATATTCACAAAGAACTAGGCAGCGGTGTGTCACATATACAATGCGCCAAGTAATGATAATTTCTTCATCGAAAAACTTAATAACCCTTTGACCGATACGCGTTTCGATCTGGGCTTGACAATTGATATTTACTTTCTCGTATACCGTCACATTTACGTCAGTAGTGCAACAAAACAATTATATATTTTAAAGGCCCATCGTTTTCTGTAACTATTGATTAGAACCCTTGATATAACTCAAAGTGGAGGTAGCCTGGTGATTATAGCATCGGATTCAAGCTCCAGCCGCAACTCTATCGATCTGAATCGATGTTAGAATATTAATATTCTTGTTAACCACTCCAGCTAAATGGCGATGTATAGAATACTAGTAGATAATTTGTAAACCAAATTAATAGCATGCTTTAAAAAAGCTGTTATATCATCATTGCATAACTACATTAGGGCGTTTAAATAAAATGATAATAATTATAAAAAATATTAAAATATAGTAGCCTCTTCAATATCTCAGTAGTAGCAGTATCTTGTGCTTCATTTTCAGCACGTTCTCTACATGAAGTAGACATTTGTATAATTCCCGTGTTCTCGGCGTGAATGCTCATGACATTAGGAAGGTCTCTGCCATATCCACAAGGTTTATTATCTAGAGCTTACCAGAAGTTTTCTTAACAGATAAGAAAGTAATACCTGAACATACAATAACCAAAACCATCAAATCAAACCATAGACATCACAAGTCATTGCTATAATTCTATCACTTTCTTTTGTTTGACTATTCCACTTTTGGTATTAAGCTTGTTGAACTGTTGACACAGAGAGTGATGAATTTGTCGATTCAATGAAATATTTGACAAAGTTTGCTTTAACTGGACAAGGGGCTTAGTAAATATGCTCAATCCATTCATACTTCATTCATTTTTCAAAGACAAACTCTTCTTTCTTCTTATTGATAGACGATAGTGTATAGTAGAAAACTAAAAATACATATTATGTAGGCTCAGTGGCGCAGCGAAGTGGGGGCGGCCCGCTCCGGGCGGCACTTTTAGGAGGCGGCAAAATTTCACAATAAACAATAATAATATCTTGTAAATATTAGAATTGTACACACGGCTATGCATCAAGTTAGAAACCCTATATACGCATAACTACGCTACATACAAAATAGAGAATTGTCGGAAAGGGACAGTGCATAGTGGTGTCGATGTAATGATATTCCTTAGATAGAGCGTAACAAAAATATAACGCACTCTTTAACACGATTCGCAGTGTTCAACTTCTAATAGTTCAAAGTCCAAACAGTCTAGGTTGATGTGTCGCTGTGTGTCTTTTAAATTAAAATACCTAAACAAGAGGGCGCCAAAAAGAAATTCCGCGCCGAGCGGCTGACACCTACACTACGCCACTGTGTAGGCTCACGTTTAAATCCCCAAAGAAGGTTGAAGTGTGCTTCGTTTTACGGTTCCATGTTAGAGGACAAGCCACTGTTTACAGAATACAGTTCCAGACTTCTGTTGCTACTGATAATATATTGATACAAAAATTTAAAAAAAATATTGTTTTCGCGATTCAGGAATCTAATGCGAGAGGAAAGGGTCTTGGCACAGCTGTCGGCATTTACTACCGGTTTTTAATTATCGTAGTATATAATACGAAAACTTAGTTTCTGCAGTTGTTAAGGTGGTAATTTCAGCTTTGCGTTGACTGTTGTGGATTCCATCTCGTCATGGGACAAAAAAAGCATAGTAAGCACGTATTCCAAGTATTTTGATTACAGGTGTTAGTCATGTGAGTCCGTTTGTTTCTAGTTTTGTTAGCTGCAGCAAGGTGTTATTCTTAATGATAGAATAGTTTTAAAATATAATAGATTGTCTATTGGCATTTAGAAAATATGTTCTTAAATAGTTGTAATGACTTGTATTAGCAGTAATATAGTTAATTGTATACAACAACGTTACGTAGATAAACGACAAGAGTGATAAATAAGAAACATGCAGCATTGTATTTTCCCCTCATACGTACATAATTGCCTCCCTATATTATTAGGCTGCATACGTGCACAATTATTAGGTTTAGGTATATTCCTCCACTTTCTGTCTGTATAAACATTTATACATTCGCTAATGGTATGATTATCGCGCCCTCTTTAGGGCGTTGTCGTTGAATTAACAGTTATTTGTGCAAAAAATACGTACTAAACCAAATTCCACCTTATAGTTTATGTGTTAAAGTTTTAAATTAAATAGCTGTGTATGTTAAAGTCCATAAACGGCGGCCATTTTAGAAGCTACGCTGTTTTCCGACCCTAAATCATCGTCGCGAATTATTGTTGTTCCGTCCTTTTATTAGCCACTACTGTGTTGCCTACTCTGATAGTGCATTCATGGAGTAATTTTAAAGCCTTTAACAATGTATTCGTCTATGAATGGGTTAGTACATATTTAGATTTATTTTTCGCGGCACAGACATGTTTATGTAGCGTTTTTGAAGTGTGACGTGTTGTATGTGAAGTGCGCTATAGCGATATGTTGCTGTAGATGAAATGTATTTTAGGTTACTTGATTTGAATTACTTTAAATTTACTTGTTTTGAATTCTACCTTACTTGGTTAAAATCTGCAATAAAAGAATGATCGAGAAAAGCAACGTCCCGCCCTGACTTGAATGGTCATCGTCAACTATTGCGTAGGCATGTTAATGAACAGTTAAATCTTGCTCTTACACAATTTAGCACAATATTAGACAACGATATTTAAATTTATAAATATTACAATGTTAGAACATGGTATTCAGAGTATAAATACTCTATTTATTGCTCGAAATTTCGACCGACTTGCGTCGGCTACATAAATTATGTTAGTTTGATATCAAATTTTGCAATATTTATTATACTAAATCTTATTATGTATCTTTCCTCCATGCGAAATTCGGTTTGTCTTTTTCGCCTTGATGACAAAACATAGACATTTTCGTTTTTATATGGATAATGTCACGGGTAGCAGCTAGTATTTTATGAAACTTATTATAAGAGAAGTATTCGCGTAGACTCAGTATTGTCACGTAGCTGTTGGCTTGAGTCGCGTCGCTGCGCGCACGCCGCTCGCACATTAGTCAGGCTGCCCCCACCCGCGCGGCTAGTTTATGTCCGACACGTTTGATTTTATACCATTTATCATACAAATAAATTAAATTAGTTGTTGGTAGCGCTCGCACAATATTGCAAAATATTGTTGCTTACAAATTGATAGGGTTAAAGGCCGGCTATACGAGGATCAGATAGATATATGCGCGCGTTTCCAATATTCATTAAAATATTTACTATAATTAATATTATAAATGTAAAATATAGATTTATTATAGTAATAATATCAGCCCTGTATTTAACTGTCCTACTGCCCAGTAGGGCATGGGCCTCTTCTCAGTGTGAAAAAGTTAAGTCATAGTTTAACGCGCTGGCCCAGTGCGGGTTGGCAGAGTTTACACATCTTCCAGAACATTATGGAAAACTCTTAGACATGCAGGTTTCTTTAAGATGTTTTCCTTAACCCTTAGAATTATTATTACGCTTTAACTATTTTCCGTAAAATCTACTAGTGCAGGAACACATTTTAACGCAAATATCTGAGGGAACACAATTTTCAAATATGGCGCAGTCACATCACTGCTACCAAGGTTTCTGGCTTAATCGCACCGGCTAATAATTAATGATATTAATATTAAGTGATATTTTGTGACTTAAGGAATAATCCTTAAGTCACAAAATATTACTTAAATCTTACATCTTCTAAATCCACTCAAACCTCGATGGCGTAGTGGTTAGTGTAACCGACTGCCACGCCTGAGGTCGCGGGTTCGATTCCCGCACAAGTCAAACATTTGTGTGCATAAACATGGATGTTTGTCTTGGTCTGGGTGTTTCTATGTATAATATGTACGTATTTATAAAAAAAAGGTATATATGTATGTATATCCATTGTCTAGTACCCATAGTACAAGCTCTGCTTAGTTTGGGCTAGATGGTGTTGTGTGTATGTGATAGAATATTATTATTATTATTATTATAATCATAAGATTGAGAGGATTTAGAAGATGCTGTCCTTTCTAGCAGCTGTCTATAAAATTGCAAATATAATCAAAGAGTCTAATGCTTATTAAAGCCTATTGCTTTAATTTTTATCAGAAAGAACATTTGACTATAGTACTGATTTTAAGACTGTGTACCTATCTTATAATATCGCTTTTTATACAGGTACGTCGCGGGGCAAGATGATCTGAATGACTAGCTAGATATATTCTATTTGCGTTTAAAACTACAAATTAAAGACAACGTACACGACATAATGTTCATGAACTGTCAATCAAGTACTTCTATACTCTACATTTAACGTGTAAAACTAATCAGATAGCAATACAATATAACGTTCATAAACACCGTAGGTACCAATCTAGTAGCAAGGGTACATTGCAAATGATTACTGTTCCATAGGAATGTTTAGAAATGTTAACAACATACCACACCCAGAGGTTTGGTAATCTCAAAACGTTTTTAAACGCATGTGTCGCTATTAGATTCGCCGTAAACCTTTTAAAGTGGCAGTAGGTTATGGGTGCGTTCTAAAAAAGTTACTTATTTTTTTACTAAACGATTAGCCAAGTGAGCCATCGGGCTGGTATTCGAGTGTTTCGAATATTTATTTCGTCTAGACGGCTTATCTAGTGGATGCTTTCGATACGTTTATCAGGGAACGAATGTTTTATACACTTGAAATTGGAAAACGAACAAGCTTTTAAGTTTTTTCTGCAGTGCGTGTTTAAAAGCTATGTACGTAATAGACAAGTTTAATGTATAGACGTATTATTATATTTTCTTGTTTGTGGTCAAATGGTCAAAGTTAACCTCATTAAAGGTTCTTAAGTATTTTTTCTAGGACATTTGATTTAGATACACATGTTTTGCTGCCAATTAGTTTAATTTTAAAGCCGTGTATAATCATAATAAGCTTCTGTTCTAACAGTAGTTTCGGTGTTATCGCAATACTTTCTCGTTGCGTCATACGCACACACACATGAACAAACAAATTAGTCAAACATTAAAAAGCATTCGAGACTTCCGATCCTAATTAAGGTGTGTTCGAACTCGTTATTGTTGTTTTTCTTCAGATTTAGATGCGCCTATTATCGTTAAATAGCCGATTTGTCGTCGCAATTAGCCTTAAAATGTTCAGTTGTTCATAAATCGGTACGATTACGTCTATCGGCCTCATTATCGGCCGGCACGCCATTTATCTCTTAACTACATATTATAAGTACAGTTAGCATTCAATATGACGAGTATAATGTTCAAATATCTTGTATTGAGCGATTCGATGTGCGAAGGAACTTGCTTGTTTAGGCTTTACAAGAATCTGTATATTTTACGTCAACTGCGTCGTGCGAAGTTTTGTCAGCATTCACGTTCGTTCGTTGACACGTGATGAGTAATAAATAAAATCAATATCCACTGCATAATGTCTTGTACATGCAATGTTTGTATGATTTTGATTAATAATTAATCTCTTGAACCTGTCCAAAGGTTAATTAGTATCCTAGCGACGATGAAGTCAAGATGGCAACAGCCTATGTGCCTCTATTGCAATAATTGACTTTGACATAACTATTTATTTATTTGCGAAATACAATCAGTTAATAAAAAATTTATATGTATGTACTGTTGTGTTATGGCAACTAAAGTCGCTAGCTCTATACATGTGAGAAAATGTAAAGCTTTCAATATTCTTATAACCTAAACTCTCATTAGAAGATATTACTGTAGACGAAGGTCTTTATAGATTGGTTAAGTTCGACAACATTGATCGATTTATCTAAGAGGTATCTTTCTCTAGTGTTCGACTGAATGACCAACATTACAATCATACTCTAAAACTCATTTTTAATCTCTATAAACCATTTCGATGTGTATGATAATTCGTGTAGTGACATCATCAACATCAATAGTCATTTTAATACGAATAATAGTCATTAATATTAACTAAAAACATTGTACTTAACCTTAATATATTCATAGACTGTACGTACGTTACTAAGTATCGATATATTTAACTAGTGAGGGGACAATTACGAGTGTTTAGTGACGCGCCGCGATTGGTCAATACTCGATTGAATGTCATTCACACAATAATGACATTTTAAAGAGACGACGTAGCTAATTGCTGGACATTATTGTCACTTTGATTTTTTTACCTTAGATAAGTTTGTATTGGTAAGGATTTTTCCTCGTATTCCAAGTATTAAGTCATTACAAAATTACTGTGTTATGGAGACAAATGAAATCCATATTTGTTCATGTTTGTCTTTTGTGTTAGTGTTCCTTAACCGTTCACACCTCTGTCTGATCTTAAGAAAATATGGGCGTAATTATATTATTATGTTACGAGGGATGTGTAATAATAATAACATACAATACAAAAATAAAATATTATATTTGG
This sequence comes from Catocala fraxini, assembly GCA_930367265.1. Lineage (NCBI taxonomy): Eukaryota > Metazoa > Arthropoda > Insecta > Lepidoptera > Erebidae > Catocala > Catocala fraxini. Next base: position 16,243,615 of record OV884041.1, read on the forward strand.
GTTAATATTTTTAAAATCAGTTTGTCAAACACGACTTATTATTTACCTATAAAAAGGCAACATCTACAATAGGAATAATTCCTGTGTCGTTGTCTTTATAAACATACTAGATTGTGCCCGCGGCTTCACTTGCATAAATGTAGCTTAGGTGAGGTTAGATTAGATTAGTAAAATTTCTTTTTTCTGGATAAAAAGGTACCCTATGTCTTTCTGCGTTTCCTTGACAACGTGTATGCGAAATTTCATGATGATCGGTCAAATGGTTTAGGCGTAAAAGCGTAACAAACAAACAAACTCACATTCGCATTAGTTAGGTTTTAGATGAATTTCTAGTCGAACGCAGGTAGAGAAACTACTAGACTGTTCATTATAACAGGGTGACATCTTCACTAATGCATTAAACGCAATCAATTCGTGTGATATTGTTCGCGGTCGCGCGTGCTTGGCGGCGAGACGCCGTCGTGTGACGCACCCCAGCTGACTGGCTATTTCTGAAGACGTGCATGGGGTACCCGGCCTAAGCGACACGATATGAGAGGACAGCTTCGTATGTAAAGATAACAGAACGTGCAATTGTCAGTTCTTATTGCAGGAAACTTGCATGGGCAGTTTATATGCGATTGAATTTTGGATACAAATTGGGATCAAGATTAATATTCTCGAATAAACTTTATACTAAGCTATAAAATATATAGACACCTAACTTAAGGAGAATATTCGGGATATATGGTCGCTATCCTCAACAGTAAAGAACCGAAGAAGCATCTTAAATTGAAATAGAACAAATCCTCCTATTCTACACGATGTTCTTCTTCTTTCTTTCTTTAAGAAAAACAACTCTGCATTAGGAATAATATCTGTGACGCGGGGACTTTACAAACATTCAAACAACGGACACAAAGAACAACAGAACAATCATTTGTGCACCACACAAACTTTTATCCCGTGTGGGATTCGAACCTACAACACACAGCGTAGTGGCAGTAGCCAGGCTTAAACTTAAACCACTACGCCAACCGTGCAGCATTTTTAGCTACTAAAACAAAGAAAAATATTCAAATATGTTCACAATCTTGATACGGCAATTTCGTATCGCTTAGAATCGCTAGTATCGCGTTAGTTAGACTCAAGTCTATGATTGCAGTGTCCGACCAGTGGGAGTGCTATCAATGTGCAACATGTCCCATGTGGCGCATCGTTTGATATGCTTTTTATTTGCAGATGTATTACAATTAATAAGTGTTTGTTTGCCTGAAAAACTATAATCCGATTACCCATGGATAGGTATATTGTAAACAACATCACGTTGGGATAAACACAGGCTCAATCGAATCTAAAAGCCCTGTAAAATGCTTACAAACACATCTAAATCAAAAATCAGGTAGACAACTCGTTACTTCACATAAAAATATTCGTACAAAAAATTGTGGCAAAAGTAAAGATTCGTACAACGTGAGATCTTTTTGCTAAGAGAGTTCTTTTTCAGACAACCTAAGGTGTCATAATAACGGTTTTACTCTGATTTCAATTAAGAGAAAGCTCCTTTGTTCGTAATTGGCGAAGTTTTAAATTTTTTTTTATTTTCAGAAAACATGCTTGCAATTATATTATTTTGGAAAATCAAACGTACTGGGGCAATCCTAATATCGTTTGAATTAATATTTAATTTATTATTTTAGATTTTTGGTGTCAATAATTTTGTAATATCGCAGTATGGTATTTTGTTACGTATACATTTAAACATTTTTTATATACAATTTAACTTGTCAACCGAATATTTAGTACAATATATTTTAATAGTTATTAACGAAAAGGTTCAAAAATAAAAATAAAAATCAAGAATCCTCGTAACGTCAGCTTACAAAAAATTACTTTAGAAAGAAATATAAATTGAATTACATTGACAAGGCGCTACGTGCGTGTCTGAAAAGCATCTCTAATCATTTTGATGTAGCCGTATCTACAGTCATTATCCATACAATTTTCCTTATACCTGTCACGTATACTCACAGATTTTCGCTGCGACCGATGAGTAACGCTACCAACAATCACACCTTAAATTGACTGATGTCCAAACAATTGAAAACAACATCCATACAGCTGTAGCTACTACTCTCAATAGAAGGTGGTATTTCTGTATCAAAATGATTACTTCAACGGAAAATTATTGGCTCTTCTTCATACTGACGAAACACACGTATCAACGATTGCGATAACTTGCCGATGGAATAGAATAATATTGATGGTAATTGTTTCCCTTTGTTTTCGCTATTGTTACTGCCATATTGACGTATCAGTTTAGAGTATCATCTGATTTATTATTTGATACGATTCGTCGACTGACAGCTCCCAGAAATGTGTTAGAAATATCACTTTATTACTTGTTAATTTGCGCTTCTAAGACAAGATCTATGCGCATGTATGTGTACGATACCATCTCTAATTTAAAATGGGTATTTATTACAATATTAGTGTTCACGTTTTGAGTATTATTGTAAGCGTGAGTTTTACGTGGATCATTATGTTTTATTCGTTTTCGTAGAAGATCGAGTTGCGTAAGCAACGCGTGTATTATTATTCTTCTTAATAGCGATAAACATAGTATTGATTTTCATAATATTTTCGTTGAATATTTTATGAACATTATGATGTGTTTATCTCTTTTGCACACTATTGCGATCATCTCGTTTGCTTTTTGCCTTCTCGTCTTGAGCAGTATGAAGTTATAGCTTTTTTCAAATCGTTGCTATTGCCGCTAGCGTAGCTTTACCTATAGACCCTGTTAGCATCATTATCATTTCTTAAAGAGTACTAAATTTCACCCGCGGTTTCGCTCTAGTAAATTTAGTTTCTAATCCAAATCACTTACTGTCATCTAAGGTTAGGTTAGTACTAATGCTTTTTCTGTATAAAAGGCACGTTATGCCCTTTTCTGTAGCCAGTACAACATCCATGTATGCGAAATTTATGATGATCGGTCGAGTAGGTAAGACGTGAAAGCATAACAAACAAACCAACTCACATTGCATTTATAATATTAGTTAGGATTATTATTATCTAATAATTATCATGGCAAAGATTCTTTCATTATCTCTTTCTCTTTAAAGTACATTATCTGAAGCTGAAGCTCCTAGGTAGCTGTTTCCTTTCTACTGTACCAACCTTTATAATTAATTTGCACATGACTCCATACTGCATATCATATTATTTCTTGCTATTCAGTTGTCGTAATGTTGAAATAGTGTTGATGGCCATCGCAGACACGTGGTCCATATGTATCGAGTCAGGGTACATTAGCGTGTCGGGTGTCCCGCGAACGTCGCTCGCCGAACCGATATTTATAGCGCCGACTGGATTATGATATCACGGTTTGTTTGTTTGATCGCACGTCTGAAGGTGTTCTGTGTTGGTCGTCTATCTAATCATATCATGTAAGGAAGCGTAGTAGTCAACAGTTTAGTGATACTTGTTGAAAAGAATTTCAAGTTGTTAATTTGCTTTTTGATTTGCGCTAAAAGTATTTTTTAGGATATAATAAAAATGAAATTTATATGGTGATGTCTAACATCGACCTACGTATAGTCAGCAGGTATTATCCTTAATTTCTAAAATACAATATTTTTGGTTGTGTAACTGTATAAATAAAGTTTAATCGTAATGTTTTTAAAACTAGCTATCCGCTACGTAACTATGACGTTGCAATCAGTCAAAGTATTTTATAATAATAATAAATCGACAAAACAAATCTGCTTTCCTTTGGTAGAAAATAATGATGTAATGTTAGTATCAAAGATATTTATAGTTTAATATAATACCATAGAGCAAAATACATTACTTTTGACACACTATATTTACAAAAAAATGTCTACATTTGAACACGATTTTCGGCTTTAAAATGGAATGTTACTTGGAATGGATTGAATTATAATTATTACCAGGAACCTCTTTTATTTGAAAAGCCTAGATAGACACTTAAACCACAGCGGTAGCGATCATGCACAGCAAAGATACATGTTGAAACCCGCCATGACCGCTAGTGTCTGGTGTCTGATATCTAAATTAAACAGCCATTAATAAAGCACGACATGATACTAATAATAATTCATTACCAAGCGCATCTTCGCCACGCGTCTCCCAAGTACATCTCGTGTTACGTAGAGAGGCAGCACGCGTCTACCCTACTAGCGTACAGGGGGTGCCACAAATAGGTATTATAGAGTGCGCTCGCGCACGGGGCGAAGCTGCGAAGGCGAAGCATCTGCCGGTATAAATAGCGCCCTCAGTAGTATCAAGGCCGCGACGATTATATCGCGGGATTGGGATAAATAAGGATTAGATGTGTGGCTATGTTTGGGGGAGTATATTGTACGGACTTAAAGCTTCTTTATAGGGATTTCTGTAGTGTTAAGTTGCATTACTATATCAAATAGTGGCATTGGACAACGTTTCTGGTCTTGTTGTCTAGTAAATATACTGATCTTGATGTCTGGCGTTTATTAAGCAAGTGATCGCAAGAGGCAGGCAGTCAGAAAATTTTTTGAAGAAGTACTGAATCTAGGAGTTGTTATTAGCCTAATAATATTTTTTTTTTGGTCCTATTGATTATTGCATACAGGCGTTATGTTATGATTTTTAACCGACTTCAAAAAAGGAGGAGGTTCTTAATTCGACAGTATGTGTTTTAATTTAATACAAGCATAAAAGACCGTGTGCAAAACAACAACTTAAGCGAGCCGAAAATAAATTTAAAAATGACTCTGTACTAGACTTATTTCAGAAAAATTTACGATCGATTTCGCCGCCTAAAACCTCAAACATGTATTTATTATTTATATTACAACTTCCTTTGCATGAAACCCCTAAATCGATATGAACATTTGGTTAGCAGTTTTTGCTCTAAACATTCCTATAAAATGTTTATCACCGTACACATGTGGCAGCAGCCCTCTTCACTGGAGATTATTCTAAAATTTCCAGATTGCCACACCGGGCAAAAAATAAATAAATCCAAACGCGGGCATAAAAAATGTCCCGAATCCTCGAGTAGATGATTACAATCCCCTTGAAATATAGATTTAAAGTTATCGCTGTACGAACCATGAGAAATAATATGTCAGAGATTACGAGAGTTTGTAATTATTTTGTCGTCAAATATGGATAAACTGAAACCGGCATAAAAACAAAATATTTGAAACATTCTACGTAACAGTTTGATATAAAATAAGTTAATTCGATTTTACAATTGTCTAAAAGTTCATACATTATTAAAATCTTTTTATCTTCTAGCAACACTTTGTTTAGTATCACTGTGTGCGTAATTTAATTGCTACATTACGTATGTGTGCGTTACACTGTTTACATCTTTACATTGAGTTATTAGCATGTGTTGGTGTAAGGGCGGGGGCGCAGCCGACCCGCGGGTTATCATTTCCTGTTCTTATTTTAAATTTTACAACATATTATTTTTTGCTTACGGCGGGAAGCTGAAGCGTGTGTTGTATCGAACACTCATCAAAGACAGTAGTGTTTTACAGTATTATACTTTTTAAATAACACTAGTAAATTTAACGTTATTTTTGCCTTAACAGATATATTAAAGGTAACATTTTAGTTTAGCGGGTAGTATTGAATAGGTAAATTAGTTAGTATGAGTTTGCTATGAAGTAATGAAAATGTATAGGTACTTACTTGAATTTAATGTTAAGGTTTTTTATTAACTTTAGTTCGTGTTTCTGTGTTTGGTACGATTTTGAGGCCTAGGTGATTCTTTGAAACACAGTTTTGACACGTTTTTGTCTGAAGAACACATCTATATAAACTCCAATTTGAACATCGATTTCAGGTGTTATAGTTAATGTAAATGTCTATCGAGGCCTAGTGTAATTAATTGAGATTACTTAAAACAAGCAATAATTAAGTCTGCAGAAAACTGACAAAACTAATTAATCTGGTATGTCCCCATGCCGCTTTTGGTTGAATTATTATATTTTCTGCGATCTTAAAGCAATATAATAAAATAAATGCGTTACATCGATATTTAAATATATGTTTCTTTATATTTTATAATTTAAATATTTCTATATATTCGTAATTGCACAACTTAAGAAAATGTCCCCGGGTAAAATAATAATTCAGCTGCCGCAATTTGGTTACGCCGGAATTTAACGTAAACAAAAAATATTTGATAGAATAACATCGAGTCGTGATTTGCCACGTCAGTCAGCGCCAACGTGTCGTGCAGAGTACTGGCGCGCAGTTGGAATTTTTCGAAAAAGCCTGATCGAAAGCTGTGATCTGGCATTTGTCAGGTAAGTCGCATAATTAATCTGTCTTCTTTTATGGATTATGTTTGTTTAGCTACGTTTTGCAACTAAACCAAAGTCTTTAATTAGGTTGTTTATTCATATTAATTATACCATTTATTAAATCCGTTAAAAATTAAAGGTACAATATTTGATTACCTTCACACTCCTCATTTGTTTGGCTCGCATTAGTCTGGATTTCTCTGGCTCTTATGACCAGATGAATTTGAACGAGGCGTATGAATTAGACTTGATTCAAATAAGAATATCATCTCATGAGACCAGATTAATTGTTCTTTTGCTGGTGAATTAGATTTAATAGAAAATTAAGTAATTTTTTGCTGTTATATTTGTGTTTACTAACTTCGGCCCGCGGCTCCGCCAGTGTGATATGGCAACAAATTATACACCTAAACCTTCATCATGAATCACTCTGTCTATTGGTGAAAACCGCATGAAAATCCGTTTAGTAAAGTTAAAATGTAAAGTTTTTGAGTTTATTGCGTACTGACACAGCGGGGGACTTTCTTCTATAATATGTAGTGATGTAAACACAAAAGTAATACAAACAAATTACTTACTTTTTATAAACAAATAGATTAGTACTAATAGTATATTGTAAAGGCACAGGGTTACGTCGATTTCAGTCAAACTGTAAAACCGTTAAACATCTTACGATACAACATTTATTAAAAAATTAGGCACCTACAAGGCCAAGCAACAGCTACAGTAGATATTGTATAATATCTACTCTAGATATGAGTTGAGTGAACCCTGTTTTTTGTTTCAGATCTATATTTCCGTAATGGCCAAACCAAAGAAGCAAACAAGAGAAGAAAGGCTTAGAAATAAAAGAATCGCAGAAAAAAGAGATATGAAAGAATCAGAAATAATGAAGAATTATGAAAAGAAAACAAAATAAAAATCGACTAAACTACATACGTAGAAACATCACCATTATTAATAGATGAAATGAAACCTAGAGAACAAATATTACAGAGAAAAAGATGAAGAAAGAATTATAAGGCATATTACCTTAGAAAGAAACAAGAAAAAAGCACAGCGGCCCTGCTTGAAGAGACACCACTGCTGAAACCTGATAGATCTTAGTCTCATACTGCGAATTTACTATGCTCTATCTTCGCAGAATCTTCGCGTCTAGAAACTGCAAGCGTGATACCGCCGTGTTTACCAGCTTGCAAGAACATCATGTCGAATATACGCATTCGTCGGGCCGAGGTCCGTAAAACCCTGCAGAATCTTGTCGTGAACAAGGCCAATGGGCCAGATGGTATCCCAGCCATAGAACTAAGGACCAGCGCACCAGGCTGTCACCCGTGCTGACATGTCTGTACCGCCTCTCTCTGGCAACAGGACAAGTGCTGAACTCTTGGAAGCTTGCTTATGTGCAGCCCGTGCCAAAAAAAGGCAGGCGAGCCGACCCTGCGAACTACAGACCCATTTCAGTTACCTCCATACTCTGTAAGAGTAACGTATACTAAACAAAAGACCTGTCATACCTAGAATCAAATAGTCTACTCAGTGATACGGGTTTCGCTGAAACCGGTCCACAGGACGTTCTGGACACGTTCTAGTGTATGCAACGCATTTATGGAGCGTGGTCATCGAGAAACACGGCGAAGCATTGGCTGTTTCGCTTGATATCTCAAAGGCCTTCGACAGGGTCTGGCATGATAGCCTTATCAGCAAGCTTCCATCCTTTGACCTACCCACTGGCCTCTGCGTTTGGATAGCAATTTTCTTAAGGGGCCGCTCGATTCGAGTAGTCATTGATGGCTACGCGACCGAACAAAAGGCAATTAATGCCGGGGTCCCACAGGGATCAGTACATCTCTGCAACTCTCTTTTTGCTGCACATTATCGATCTGCTATAACCCCGTACGTTTTGGTATGCAGACAACAGCACGCTTGTAGAGTTATGTCTCCAGCGCTAGGGCCACTGGAGCACAGATATGTACAGTTGCTCAGGGAAGCTATGATTGAGCCTATGAACTTATCCTTGAAGGCAGTCTCCGATTTAGATGATGCCAACATGGTTAAGTTCAATGGCTCCAAGGCCCAGGCGTGTCTGTTCTCCACAAAAAAGAGCCCATTCCAACTGGATCCAACTTTCCGAGAATGTATCCGTGCCGATAACTGATCGTCTTGAGCATCTGGTTATTTGACTCCAACCCTTAACTTTGGCTCCTATGTTGAGACAAAAGCCCAAGTAGCCACCAAAAAGCTGGGCATCCTCAGTAAGGTGAGGCAGTATGTCGTGCCTGAACATTTGCTTAGTTTGTACTAGCACAGGTTCATCCCTGCATGAAGTACTGTTCTCACATATGAGATGGGTCCGTAAAATATCAGCTGTAGGCTTGGGAGTCATTAAGTGAATGGCCAGGAGACTTATCGCCGATGACCAACTGGTCAATGCACGACTTCAAAGCTTGGGGCATAGTCGTAAGGTTACCAGTCTTTCGGTTTTTCTATCGGATACATTTCGGAGTGTTTTTGTTATTTCTTTTATTTCTATGTTTTTAAGGGACTTTTATACATCGTACCCTAATTACATTTTAGCATAATTATTTTACAAATATTATTTATTTAACACGTTTACTGTAGAGTCATCAGCCTAAACAGATTCTTTGCTGCTTCAGAATTAGGTTGAGTTAAGACGCTGTTAAAGCTACCAACATCGAACCTATTTAAGCCAAAATCCCTCATGTGTATTCTCATAGACTCATACCGAATATACTCCATGAACAAATAATGTATATCCTCATATACACCACAATCCTCACAGTTAGGTAAAACGGTCTTTCTCATCAAAAAATAAAATTTGTTGCATGGAACGTGTCCCGATCTAAGTCTATGAGCTGTAATAACTAGTGTCCTGTTTAAATCAGTATATGCACAGTACCCTGGGCACTCGAAGAGGCTGAGACTGTATGGTTTTATATCATATACCTTTTTCAAAAGATCGCTGATTATTTGGAGAGTGTGTAGAGGAACCAGACAAACAGACCAGCGGCATAGGTACATAGTGGATATACCACATTTACGCACGAAGCGCTTTGCTTCCAATTTTATAATGCGTACAACAATTATTGGAACTCACTATCTAAGTCTGTGTTTCCCGATTAGTACAATCTGGGTGTCTTCAAATCGCGAGTGAATAGGTATTTTCTAGGCAAGCGTGTTCCATCGACCCGTCGACTGCATCTTTATCAGGTGAGATCGCGGTCAAACGCAAGCCTATTACAACATAAAAAAAAAGAAAAAGCACCCTACCTTAAAGTACCAGCTTTTTGTCTAATACTGAACCGCTAGCTTGCCAAGAAAATATTAATGATCCACCTTTACATTTTTTCAGATTCCTAATAGAGAATTAGAGTCACCCGTAGCAGGACCACCAAGGATTTTATTTTATTTTATATAGCATTGAAGAAAGCCTGCTTTACTTACTTTTGAACTTCGATGAATTTTTGCGTCGACCAAAAAATTTTTATTTTTATGAACTTTTAATATGTGCCTACGTTGAATTAAGAATTTAATATAAGATTATCCTATTTTGACCAAAAACTTATGTAACTTTAATTATTTCCATATTTGCAAGTTAATTCATAATAAAGTTGATTGAAGACAATTTGTTATTCTCATTTATCTGCATAATTTTAATTAATATGGTGCAAAGTCTCTATCACCTGCCTAGGTGATCGTTAATCTGGATGACCAATTAATCAACACAGTCTAAACCCTAAATTATTGTGTACAAATCAGTGCCTTTAATATATGCTATAACACGTAATGGCCTGGACACGATAATATTATATTAAATTAGAAATAAAAGTAATAAAATAATTAAGCCATATCAATGAGTCAAATACGTTCATTTTCAAAGAACCACCCACGGCCTATCGTTTTGGTATCTTTCTGGTCACGGAAAGAAAACAGATGTTTTCTTAGGCGCCAACATTTCTCAGGCTTACAATGTAAATGTTTTTAGTTTGCGAGTAATTCGATAATTCAACATAAACAATCGAGAGTTCAGTATTAATTACAAAATTCTGTGCTACCGGTCGATTTTACTTTTTCCTACGCTTGTCGGCGGCTCGATTCGGACGATAAAACGCCAAACAACAATAATTTTACTGTTTATACACGTAATTGTTTATTAGGGCTCGGGTACGCAGCTTTGTCGGCCGATACGTCAATATGATTTTATTGCGTGCGATTCGATCCGCGCTCGCCTATGTAGTGTGTGCGCACCTTTACGTGCGTGAAACACTTCGCCTAACTTAACCGTACGAAACATTATGTTTTCAATTCATTGTTTTTGTTCAATAGCTTAAAATGTATGTCAAACAGTAAATATAAAGCGACAGATGTAAATATAAAGGAATTTCTGTTTATTTCGTAGAAGGGGGCATGCCGAATTGGCGTGTATGTATTCTGAAGCAAAGACAGAAAGATCTGTTAGAACAGAAGAATTTTCATTCCATTTTCAAATCTGACATAAGGCACAAAATATGTAAGTCGTAGGAAGTAAAGAAGGCTAGAGGTGCAAAGATTCTCCTAGATTTCGATAGCTTTTGTTTTATAAAACGTCAGCAAGACGGACATAAAAAGCAATGATATGAAAAAGCTATTATGGTCCGTGAGGTCTTTGGTAAATTCTCCTTAGGTAGTACGCGCTTGCATTGTTCTACATTTAAATTTAAGGATATAAGCTTATAAGATCGCCCCTGACGCCTGTCGGCAATAATACTTTGTAGCCTACATGAATATATCGAATATCTATAGTATGATATCGAATGAATATCGAATTAAGCACCGAAAAGTAAGTTTCGAATAATTTAACGACCGCTAATTACTTCACTCAATAAACATCCACTATACGCATCAAACAATAAAACGTTAACAACCTGATTATCCAGAAAGTATCTCTCTTGATAGCTCTCTAACAAACAAACACATATACGAAATAATCCTCACCGCGAAACCAAACAATGTTCGTGTCAAAACAAAAGGTCCTTTGATCAGGGCCTAATTAAACATGTTCTAGGAAATCACTTAATGAGTTGCACGTAAACAGCTGCGACTTGTTCCAAGATTCATTGTAAGCTGGGTTTGGTGGAAGACCAGGTGCTGGATGTCGAGTGAAAGCTTGAGATGGATGGGAGTATCGGTGAGATCAGTCGGCATTGTTTAGATATTCAGACAGTATGCTTGACAATGGAAACTGAATAATGGTTGCAGAATTGTAACTGTTGATCAAAATGGGTAATTTGAATATCAAACACCAAATTTGAATATTGAACGTCAAATTTGAATATCAAACGTCAAATTTGAATATCGAACTTTAAGTCGTTTACGTCAACGTTGTTTTAATTATCTGTGTCATAAAGCTTTCATGTTATTAGGTGTTTATTATTTCTAGTTAGTTGTTTATTATATATACATATTTCTAGTTTATATCGATAATAATCGATTTTATAATCTAGCTAAATTGTTTTGAATTATCCTTTTACTAGTTTAATACTGCTTATCATACCTACTGTATGGCAAGTAAGTACTTGAATTTTTTTGGTAAATTTTTGGTATTTACTTTATTTGGTAAATACTTACCTATAATATTTATGTGCTTTACTTTTCTCTGAAATTTTTTGTTGCAAAAATATGCTTTTAACTATGACATTTATGGCATAACAAGTATTTACCTTCTAATTACAAATTAAAGCAGTAAAGTTAACCGTAGAAAGAACTCGAATACCGAGTTACAATAAAGCTAGTGCGACCGCTGGAGCACGCTTGAAGCGCCGCTGTCAGTAGTCGGGACACGTCACTACTCTAGCGCGCTTGATTTGTTTAGACAGCGGCGATCACAAAGCGTCCACCGCGCCACGGATCAGCCTGCAACATTTCCTCTTTACGACCTCCCCAACTGTGCAACACTTTGTATAGTTATCCATTGTTTTATCAATTTCAATAATTTATCATGCGCCGAGAACGGAACGCGTCAGTCGACAACACTGTTCTTGATGTTCCTGTAAACATACGTTACGATTTCTGATGAGATTTTTCGTAGTGCGTGTGAGTTTTACGTTGTCAAATATTTATCTCGTATGTAAGAAAAGTAAATAATGTTGATAAATTGTTTGTTGGTATGTACTCTACTTACTTATTCAAATGTTGTTTTTCCAACCACTAATAGTGATGTTTCGACGTGAATGTATCACTTTTCTAATTCGGTTTGTAGCTTGCGGCGAATAAATTCGCAGAAGCTATTAACTTTTGAAACTAATTAAACCAAAAAAAGTTTACTACTTAATTCACCAGTTGATGACAGCAGTAAATATGCCTACTAGTAGTGTATCATAATGTATGAAAGGAATTTCTGTTGAGAGAATTGATTGCACAGAACTTCACTGCTGAAATATCTATACAGTATGTAAAGGCGGTCTTATTGATTTGAACGCTGGCTTTAAATCATGGTTTAAACAGGCAAGATTTAAACTGTAACATTATTTAGGAAGTATCTTAATTTTTATAGTTAAATACCTCGGGCCTGAACATAGTCGGTAGTCATCTTTACGGATAGATTGATGTTTAGCATGGAGAATGGTATTTAACATTTGCTTAGCCTGTATGGTGCCTACGATCTTACAAATAAGCCACGAAGACAGGAAATTTATGAGAAAATCGCTCTCGCGGATAGCAACTAGCAATAAACCTATTAAATTAAAGTCGTTGACAGATCTGCTCGTTTATGCCTGTACACGCTAATCTCGACAACTTGGAGTAGTGTTTAACGTTGTCTTAAGATATGCTCGGTGTCGCCTTATGTATAAAGGTTTAATTAAAAAGTTTAACAAACAAAAAAGCATTTTATATAGGTAGGTACTAGATTTTGCCCATGGCTTCGCTCGCGTAAATATAGGTTAGGTTATGATAATAACAGTATTTTCTGGACAAAAGGTACCCTGTGTCCTATTCTGTACCTCGGACAACGTGTACCTATGCGAAATTTTATGATGATCGGTCAAGTAGTGAAGGCTTGAAAGCGTAACAAACAAACAAGTAAACTCACATTCGCATGTATAATATTAGTTAGGATTAGGATTACCTACATATCGTAGATACACATACAGTCTCTTTCAGCCTTCCGTAGTCCACTATTGGACATATACCTCTCCAAATTTACACCACACGGATACATATTAGACTGCATATAAAGTCCCACGTATAGCTAGTTTATAATAAATTAACAGAAAAACAACATTAACTTGGTGGAAGAGAGCTATCGTAGTACGATAGTCGGAGGCGCGCCACCTAGGGAGTGTACGAGTAACGACGGGCCATTAACTTGTTTATAGGCGTTTTAAACACTACTTTAATTAAGTAACTCGACTATTACTATTACTATGGCTATGCTATGCTTAGAATTGCCTTTATGTAAGACTAGATGCGCCCGCGGTTTTACCCGCGTTTATGATTAATGCACCGCTCCCGTAGGTCGTAGCGTGATGTTATATAGCATATATCCTTCCTCGATAAATAGGCTATCCAACACTAAAATAATTTTTCAATTCGAACCAGTCGTTCCTGAGATTAGCGCGTTCAACCAAGCAAACAAACAAACTCTTCAGCTGTATAATATTTGTATAGATACAACGTGAAGTCATTCGAGTCTTTTGAAACTGAAAATATAGAGATCAGTTACAAATTTTAGAAGAAGCATTCACGGTTCTCTCAGGCCCGGTGCCTATTTCAAGAAACGAGCCGTTTTAGCTACGAACAATTAAAGTTTGACATAATAATATATTCTATGAAAATATGCCAGAATTAACTGTCCATATGTTGAAGTAGGAACTAGGTATAAAATGATAATTAAAAACTCTCGATGTGTTTTCCATAAGTATTAAGTACTGTGTATGTTATCGTTTATACAAGATACACTTGTGGTTGTCCTGTTTCGTACTATGATTGCACTCACACTTACTATCAATCGTGTGTTCCCGGGCCAGGTAAAATTATACCACGGACTATTGCGTGAAGTATGTAATATGTCGAGAGGACTGTGCCTGTAATACACTCATGCCTATCTCTTCGCTGAAATAATAATAATAATGTCCTCCTGACCGAATTTCGGTCACGGCGGCCAATCTTAATGGAGACTGGCTATCGGCGCACGAGATATTATAGTGCACAAGTGTGTGCGCAAACACAAGTGCACTCTCTGTTCCCTAACTCTCATGATACGATGGGACGAATAATCCAACACGACCGGAGAGAGATCAGGCGCAGGACCAACGGCTTTAAGTGCTTTCCGAGGCACGGGGGTGTCTAACACCACCAACTTCCTAACTCTGTGCTCGTATTGAGATTTCTTAACAGAAAAACCCAATAACTTTATGTTGGCCCGACCCGGGTTTCGAACCCGAGACCATTCATTTTCATACACAGCATTCGCATTCACTACCGCTGCGCCACGGAGGCAGGGGAAATAAAGACATTTGTAAAATATTTGATGATATACAACTAAATATTATTATTTTACTCTTTAAACTTTAACTTCTCACAATTTAAAGAGGCCTGTACCCAGCTGTGGGACAGTTTAATCTGTATTAAACTGTCCCACAGCTGGGTACAGGCCTCTTCGGAAATCTTATTATAGTAATATCAGCTCTGTAGCTGATATTACTATAATACTCTTTAAAAATATGACTATTATATTATAAAAATTCTTCTACTAATAGGTTTGTAAACCAATTGTTGTGGCTCCTTATCTATGTAGCTATACCTAATACGAAGGCATCTTCTTGGAACGGTTTTACAACCTATGTGGGAAGATAAGTCGCTGATTGATTCCACGTTTCCTTTCATCACTGCCAAACAAAACTGATAGAAATCATCGTAATATTATACTTACCAAACCGCAAAATCACAACACTAAATGTCAAAATAAAAAATGGTTTACGACGCACAGATTCATCTTAAACGTTGATCCAACGAGATCGTTTGCGAAAATAAAAAATCTTTCATCAATACTAATTTTTATAGCACTCAAAAGTTGTAAAAATATTTATTTTCTGTTTCAAAATACCTTTAATTTTAGCGGGCTATGAATCTATGTTAGCTTCTAAGCGTTTTACACTTTTAGTAAATATTGACAATAAAATGAATTAATAAGCTTTACTCGAAATCAAACAAACTTAATGTGTTAGCTCTTTGCTTGTGATTTCCTCAGTCTTAAACATAGCAAGGTATTCCCATTGACGTAAAATGTTATTTATTTATATTGTAAATGTAAATAAAATTATTCCTTCAAGCAAGTCGTCAAATAACTCTCAGATATTCGAGGTTCCTGGTTGCACGTCTGCTACTGCTGAATATTCTAGAACTGAAGCGTCGCAATATACGTCACAAAATATTGATAAATGTAACCAATTGTCGTCATTGGTAAAGAATAATTTATGTATTATAAGTAGTGAAACATCGAATAGACTATACACAATTTGTCAAAAAACTAATTTATGTAAATTTAATATATGTCACTATCGCATGCCAAACTGTGGATTGAAAATACTGCTTGATAATATTGATAAAAAAGTGCAAGATTTCACAGGCTCAGACTACTGTGTCATTAATGTAGGGGAAGATGATTTCAGAAGGACGCATAATTATATAGAATTAGTTGCTTTCATTCGCGAAAAATTACAACCCCTAACCCACACAAACTTTTTAGTATGTCTACCGACTTTTAAGTATATGGTAAATAAAAATGTTATGATCAACAGCAGAATCGATACCTTTAATAATTTATTATGCATGGATATTGAGACATATAAATATGCGTATATACTGGATTCCAACTTAAATCTCCCATACACTTACGAAACATATACCTTAAGAAATGGAAGTTTAAATAACAAAGGCCTGAATATTATTTTAAGTGATTTACTAGACCTTATCCTAGATATAAGTTCATTAAATATAAGTGATACAGAAAAACAAGTAACAGACGCTGATGGTATATTGGAAAACTTAGTAAATAATAAGTCTAATAATAACTTTTTTCGTGTATAATAGAATCCATATACTTCACCAGAATATCAATGGTTTATTACGCAAAGCTGATGAATTTACTGTAAATCTAAATAATATTATAAATAACCAGATTGATGTGCTATGTGTTACCGAGCATAATATGATAACAGACGATTTAAAACATCTCCACATTCCAAATTATACTATAGCGGCAAACTACACAAGGACAAATAGAAATGGTGGGTCATGTATCCTAGTTCGAAATAATCATAAATTTAAGACTATACAGGAAGCAAAACTTGTAAGCATACGCAACCTTTTAGAGTGTTCGGCTATTGAATTGTTAGAGCATGGATTGATTGTTGTATGTATATATAGACCACCAAAGACAAAAAAAGATTGTATACAATTATTTTTCGACCGTTTCGCGGCTTTGCTAACAAAATTATGTAGTAAATTCAAGAAACTTGTTATTTGTGGCGATTATAATATTGATCGACTGAAAGACACTCCTGTTTCAAGAGAGTTTGAAAACTTGTTACAGAGCTTTAACTTAAAACTTGCAATAAATGAGCCAACCCGCTTGCAAAGTAAAACGTGCATTGATAACATTGCACACAATATTAGAGGCTGTCAACAAAGCGTTATTGAACTAGCTCTGTCTGATCATACAGCACAAATTCTCTCATGTCCAGTTAGGAAAACGTACTCAATAACCCATTGGTATAAATTCAGAAAAGACTTTAGCACCGAAAATGTTGAGAAATTTATTGAATGTCTAAAAGCCCTAAATTTTACTGAATGCTATGAGAAAAGTGACGCAAATGCTTCTTTTGAAGAATTCCATAAGGTATTTAAACTTTTTTATGACCTCTGCTTTCCAAACATCAAAATTAAAGTTCCAATTATTCGTAAAACCAAATGGCTTAGTAAAGGATTAAAAATATGTTCTCTTCGTAAAAGAATGCTTCTTAAAATATATCGACTCTCAGGTAAAAAATCAGATAAGGGTAACTTTAATAATTATGCAAAAAAGTTCAAAAGAATTGTAAAACTTACTCAAAAGTCGCAAAATAATTATTATATACAAACAGCCACAAACAAACCCAAAGCAATATGGCAAATAATAAATAAAAATAAAAACAATAATCCCCCTGAAAAAATTGATAGATTAAGATATAATAACCAAGTTATAACGGCCCCTGATACTATATCACAAACATTTAACAATTTCTTTATTGATGACATCTCGAAACTCACAAACAATAAAATAAATTACGCAAAGATTCTAACTTATAATAAACCAAACTCCTGTTTCTTAACCCCAGTTACCCTAAACGATGTTGTAAAAATAATCATGGCATTAAAAAACACCAAAAGTACGGGCTATGATGGAATTTCAACGCAAATAATAAAGCGCGTAGTGTACGTAATTGCCCCAATCATAACTCATATTATAAATCAGTGTCTTGAGGAAGGAATTTTCCCAACATACTTAAAAACTACGGTGGTTACACCACTATTTAAAAAAGGAAACCCAGAAGATGTACGATGTTACAGGCCGATTGCTCTCATTCCAATATTCGCCAAAATATTTGAAAAAGTACTAAATAATAAACTTACTGAATATTTCGAGAAAAATAAAATAATAATAGATAATCAAGTAGGATTCAGAAAAGGGAAATCGGTAAATTCAGCAATTCATCAGTTTTTAGAAAAAATACTTACAGAACTAGATAAAAAAAAACAAGTTACAGCTCTATACATGGACATGACAAAAGCGTTTGATTATGTTGATCATGAACTTCTGTTGCAAAAACTGGAAATATACGGAGTTCGAGGTAAAGCACTACAAATAATCAAATCATATCTATGTAACCGAATACAGTTCACTGAAATAACACAGTTATGTCCATTTACAAAGACAGAGATTAAGTATACATCGAGTCCTAGATTTATAAAATATGGTGTACCTCAAGGGTCAATACTGGGACCACTACTGTTTCTCATTTACATAAACGATTTACCTAATGCTATTCGGCAACCTATGGTTTTATTTGCAGATGACAGTACGGTTCTTTTCACAAATAATAAAAACAAAAATCATGAGCAAGAAATAAATGACTCCTTATCTAAATTAATAAATTGGCTTCAAATGAATAATTTAAAAATTAATCTCACAAAAACGCATTACATGAACTTTAAAAATAAAAACGCGACGTCTATTCCTTTAACTATTGCACACAATAATGAAACTGTAGCTGAGGTAGCAAATACAAAATTTCTGGGAATCCATATGGATTCGAATATGTCATGGAAAACACATCTAAATAGTGTATGTACCAAATTAAATCAATTTTCTTACGCTCTATACATGCTTAAAAAAGTATCCAACCAGATCGCGCTTCTTACTGCTTACCATGCGTATGTGGGATCCACTCTGTCGTATGGGTTACTATATTGGGGAAACTCGACTGATAAAGAAGTTGCGTTCAAAGCCCAAAAAAAGTGTATTAGGTCTATATGTGGGTTACGCCAAACGGATTCATGTAAACCACATTTCGTAAATCTCAAGATTTTAACACTCCCTGCTCTATTTATCTACCTGGCCTCAATTTTAGTTAAATCAAACATTACAAGCTATGATACGTTAAAAAGCAGGAGACTTAAAAATACCTTAAGAAATATAGCGTCCCACACTAGAGCGTACAAAAATAGTATTTTCTGTATGAGCACAAAGATTTATAACAAGCTACCTATGGACATTAAGATTATAAATACAATTATTATTTTTAAAAGAATGCTGAAAAATTTCTTAATTAAAAAGGCATATTACTCAATAGCAGAATTTCTTGAGGAAAAATAATTTTGTTCAATAAAGTACCTATCACTAAAGTGAATATAATTCAGTAAAATATTTTTTAAAAGGATTATGATAATTAATATTAAATGATTACAATACTGTGACATAATTGAATTAATGAATAATGATAATTTTTAAATCAGGTAACTCATGACAGGTGTATTTTTATTTGGGTATGACTTTAATAATTTATAATTAATATGATGTAAATGATATAATGTAATTAAAACGATGACCTATCTAAAATTTAATATTTATAAATTTTTTCTTTTTTAATTAATGAATGTAGATCAATTTATTGCATGTTTAACTGTTACAATTATAAGCATACATGTATGATGAAATTGCAATGCCCTAACAGGGCCACTATGTTCTAAGAACTGATATCTTCTGTTAAGAACTTTATTTATGTACACATAGTTAGCAATAAAGAATTTTGAATTGAATTGAATTGAATTGTAGATAAATTGTTTACTTAACCCCCCACTATGCTTGTGTACCGGTTCACCAAAAAATTGTTAAACGGAGAAGAATCATTTAAACATAAAATGTTAACCCTTTTTATCGGCAGCCTGTAGAATTCTGCTATACATCAATAAGTTTTAGATGGTAAGATGTAAATGTCACAGAAAATAGATCTATAGAGGAAACTGATGTTTCATTCGACACCCATTATTCATTGTTTGGTAATTACAATAATGTTCTGGTTTGCCTCAGATCACCCAAACATTGAGTTATCATGGGCATAATTACACACAGCACGAGGGGCGAGTGGGACTATCGGGGACTATTGACTATCGGGTGTTAATTAAAATCGTATGCGATAAATCTTCGCCCCGTGCGAAAATAGCAACATGTGAAAGCAATTAACGATGATGCTCAAATTATCTGAGGGGTAAACTAAATATCTGTTGTAATTGTATTGCAAATAATTATTTATTAATTCTTCGCCAATTTTGTAGCAATCTATGAAAGAAAAATAAGTGTCATGTGATTCGCCGTCTACAAGTGTGTTGACGTGAGTGGCAACTAATTATTAGTTACAAGTAATAAAAAAGTGTATACGATGATAATAATAATGATTTCTTAGTATTATGACAAATATAACAATGTTATTTAGATATTGCTACAGTAACAAGTAGTAATACAAAATAAAATAACTAAACATAAGTAAGATGTACATTAAAAGAATTAGTTGTCTTTTAACTCTAATTACACGCCCCCGATTGGCTGACTGATAAATAAATTACTTGCCGATACAATTGTGTGTCGTTCGGCCCCGATGGCCCCACCCGCCCCATGCGCACTTACTCATAATAATATCAGTTATAAGAATGTTAATTGCATAAGCGTTTTTGAGGCAGATAAACATTTTAAAATAACGTTGTAATATTTTATCTTTTAGATATTTGGGTACAACGTCGCAAGCAATATCTCAATTCAAAATTACTTAATTTTTATATATTGTAATATTTGATATCTTTACTAATATTATTAATTCGAAAGTTACTCTGTCTGTCTGTCTGTAACCTTTCCACGGCTAAACCACTCAATCGATTTAGATGAAATTTGGTACAGGTATAGGTATAGTTTAAAACCTGAGGAAGGACATAGGCTACTCGGCTATTGATGTAGGTACCACGCAGGTGGAGCCGCGCGCAAAAGCTAGTATATCTATAAATGGATAATATGAGAACATATTCATGAAAAAAGAAAGTTCTTCAAGATGATAATTTGGATGATTTTAATCGCAACAGTGCAACATACATAATTTTTTAACCCCTAGTACTACGTGACTCATATTATATTATAAAATATTGAAACTCAAACATTTGTTTCTGATTATGGTCTGGAATTTTCGGATTCATTGTAATTTCTTTGTACCAATTCTTTGTCTCTCATCAGGCGCACATGGTGAATAAAAACTATAAGTCCCCGTGGTACCATTGTTTCATAGATTCACAGGCAATTTCCTAGAAATACGTCCAATAATGTGCCGTATCTATTCACTTCCTTTCTGATAATAAAGATTCTTCGTCTATTGTTTGTATGTACAAAATAATATTTTAATTGTTATTTAAAAGATATTTTTTTGCTAGAATTTCTGGGCTCGGCCAGACGGAGCCCATTCTATTGTGATTTTTATTGCTTTTAGATATTATTATTGCGGGGATTGTGTTTTACGGTGATAGTGAATCGTATCTGACTTGTACATTTTATTGTGTATACAATTGTTTTATACCTGGTATAGGGTAATTGTGTAACTAAAATAGTAAGTAGTCTGGGCATGGTATTTTATTTATAATAAGAAATAAGAAAGTTATGATGGCTAATTTATAATACACGCTTTGTAGTTTCTGCACAAGGCACGCGTATTTTCGTAAGTAATAGAGTATATGAATATTAGACCAAATTAATGACTATCGTATTTGCTGTTGCCGAAAACACATATTCATATAACATATGGTTTGCTATTTGTGCGTTAGTTTATTTCATTGTCAAAGCCACTGATAACAACATTTTTAATGCGCATGTAATTCCATTAAGTCAAAGGGTAATTAATAATTACTAACTTATTTTAAAATATTTTTACATGAAACCAAACAAAGTTATACTGAAAAATATGCGCTACGAAAAGTCAAGCGCCGGCCTTTAGTTCATAAGTTGTGTTTCCCGATCTCACAAGGGATGGTATGACGTCATCAGCATTTTTTGTGTCTATTCATCCTATTCCAGAAATAACGGCATCGTTTGGAGATTCCCGACAGCACTTATTGAAACGCTGCAATTTACGAGAGTTGCACTTTTTGTGGCTTTTCGTTATTGAAACTGAGTCATCTTTTAGGTATGACTTATATTATGTATCACGTTGTGGATTATATCATAATTTGAAGACGCTTGTGTAATTAATCTAGTCACATTATATTTTGTGTAATAAATCTAAACATATGGTTACCACCACGTGTTACAAATAATTTTAATTCGTGGGTGGTATTGACTCGGTAAAGGCTTATTCAAACGACTAGGTTATGTTTTAGCAGATTGTGTTATATTATTCCAGATTTTGCCCACGGCTTCGATCGCGTAAATGTAGATTTTGACAATAAATTTCTATCCTTCGGGAACAGTACTTTTTCTGTATGTAAGTTACCCTATGTCCTTTTCTTTATTCCTGACAAAGTGTATGCTGCAAAATTGCACGATGATCGGTCAAAGTTGGTTAAGGCGCGAAAGCCAAACAAACTCAAGATTCACATTTATAATATTAGTTCGGATTTCAAGAAAACTTTATTAGTGTTCTAAACAAACGAAAAAATGTAACTAATAAGAATAACCAAATCATAAAATCTCGGTAACGTATTTTCCTAGAATACATCAATGAACAGAGTTAACCCATTGAGAGATTAACGAACCTGTCACAACACGTTAACCCTGCAAATCCACCCGTATCAATTCAAGTGCCCGTATGACCAGATTCGCCCACTTTACCCCATTTATAAAGATATCAATAACAAGATAAACTCCCCATGCAATCATATGACATTCCCAATAACGGACATTTAATTGATTATTTGTGAAATGACAAAATAATTTTGTGTCGAAATTATTAAAGTTATCTCTCTTTTGTGCAATAAAATTATAGAGGGTGAAATTAAATGTAGTGTTTTCGGATAGTTTAATGTTTAGCTAAAGTTATGACGTATATTTACTGTATGAAAATGGATACGATCTCGCGTGTTCTCGCTGAAATATTTAAGGGTCTCACCGCTGAATGCTGATGTATGAATTATTGTTCATTCCACGTCTCGTATCTTAGTTTACGCTTCTAATGCCCGTGCGTGTGTCGTTGACTGTGGTGTTTATTGGTTTTCAATAGGTATAACCGTTGGTAAATTACGATTCTGTTAACCCAAATGTTGGTTCAAAACATAAATACATATCTAAGAATCTCTTTGTACTTTTATGTATTGTTTGCTCACAATTCACGCACTAATTTAAAACAGTATCTTTCAATCATCGATGTTATATTATAAAACAAGACAAATTCTCAGAATAGCCTTGCTCATTGTATCCACGCGTTTGCTATTTATAATTACAACTTAAAAATTCTCCGCCAGTAAAAGCATATTTACTTTCAGGCTGTTAGTAAAAATGACGTGTTACGTATTCAGAATAGAGGTCATAATTGTTTGAATGTCTCGTTGTTGTTTAAGTTTAGTAAGCAGGTAGGAATTTAAATTTTCGTATCGAGATCGTCTGGCGACAACCCCTGCGCCGCCAATGTCGATGGGGTGGAGCGGAGCCGTCTCGTAGCTCGCGTTGTCCCGCTCGCGCCGCACGGCTTCGTTTATCTCTGTCTCGCCTATTATTGTCATATCAAGATTCGAACATTGCATTTTGTTTCCAATTTTCAATTTAGTTTATATCGGATGTTGGCAAGAGTAAGACGTCTGGCGAGCCGCCATTCTTCATTGTGCACGTGTTTATGTCGCGCGCTCGCCATATTACATATTTGAATTATTAGTGCGCGCGGATAATTGACTACCTATTGTTGGTTTGAGTGACTTATTGAACTAGTATAAAACTAATTTTAAATGGAATTTATGGATTTCTTCAATTCATTCATGGAGGATCATCATCATCAGAGCTCGCACAACGAGCCTCCAAAGATGCCGAACTTTTTCGAAGTTGATAAGAAGAAGGTGGGTAGATTAATTAGTAACGATAATTTTAATTAATTAAGTTTAATTATTGTTTCTCATTATGTTTTGTTTATTTCTATTTCTAAAGTCATTTGTTTAAATATTATATAATTAGTAAATACTTTTTATATTACATCTGATAGTTTGTGTTTCGCAGTAGATATTTTAGGGTTAACGATAAGTTTTTTTAAATTTGACTGACAGTTGAAAGATGTCATCTACTGTCAGACTGTAAACTAATTTTGTAAACAATAGTAAAGGCAATTATTTTAATTATTTTAGTTTTGTTTTGATGTTTTGTAGATCAAATAGGACCTACTTATCTTTTATTTTGGTTAGAATAACTTTTATTAATTAGGATATCCATTTATGTATGAGGATTGTTTTTGTGCTCATTTATAATATTTAATGAGTTTGTTTATCTGTATAATTGCACTAATGATCGCAAATTATTTCTTAAGCTAATCCAGAAACATAACTACAATAACATTGTTTTGTTTTATTGATTTAATACATCTAATAGATATTATTGTTATTATAATCGATTATGTTAATTATACTTTATTAGTTATTATACTTATTATACATATGCATTGAGTCCAGTAGCTAGTTTTGGTATTTATTTAATGATAAATAATCACGAAAGGCAAGCCATAATTATTCTGTCTGGCGTAATACGAGTATGTATCCCTATATCAGAAGTATATTAAAAAACCTTTTGAAAGTATTTTCATTCTAGAATCTTCGCTAATTTACTAGTTACTTTTTAAATCGATCCGTAACATACATTGAAACAAAATTTTCAATATAGGTTGCGAGAGTATTTAACAACAAAAAGATACTTTCCAATTATATATTAGAAATATATATAGTAAGTCGTTATAAGTACATAACTGAACACTATGTAAGTGTATAATCGCAATAGTCTTCGGCAGTTTTATATTGGCACATAAAATAGTTATGGAAAACCCTTTTAAATGATTCAAAGGACCCAACCGAGAATGAGCTTAGGAACCAGTTTAAATACTTGACTTAAACAATATAAAATAAATTAGTAATAAAATAGAGGAATGAAGCGTAAAAGATTTATATGAATATTAAATCGCTTAATAAAACTGGCGATCTGTTTAAAGGGACCTTTTTATGTGGAAGTTAATTATAGTTTTAATATAAAACGATACCAAATTAATAACGAGAAGCGAGAGGATTAAAAAAATGGATTCGATATAAATTTGGATAATTTATGAGGCATTTAACAGGCTTTTAATGGCGTGTCATGTGACCTAAGCTTTCGGTACCTACTTACACCAAGTTGTGGTGTTGCATAAATACTTAATATTGTTTGGCCTACAGCTCTTCAAATTTATGTAGGTATTTATTTCAGTATGTAATAATAGCTTTAAGTGTTCAATAACTAGTTAGGTTTTTTTAGAAGATTATGAGTACACATTTTTCATAGACTGTTATACTGTTTAAAAAAGATTGATTGGAATTTGGAATACTAATTTGAGAAATATTGTTTAGAGATAACTAACTTTAAGTTATAATTATCTCAAAATTTTAGTTATTTTAAAGCATCCGTGGTAGATCAAGGCTCCATTTAGGTACTATACACCAGAAGCTTAAGTACTTCAAAAACTTACATAAATAGTTATTTTTCAACTTAATTCATTGGTGAGATTATCATTTTATGACAAGGTAATTATAAAAGTTAAAATACCCTATTCCTCTCATTTTTAAGTTAGGTTACACAAATAGAGCAATTATTGAAGTGGTTACCTCGTCACTGTCAGCGCGCCGGGTGAGGTGGGTTTGATCCCCAAACGGGACAAAAAAAATTGCGTGGTCTACAAATAGTTGTTCCGAGTTTTCGCTGTCGTGGCAGTATTATAATGTTTGTAAAGTGTCCGGCGACATATAGATTTGCTCTCAAGCAGGAATCCAAAAAGTATAATATCGGAACGCCTCTATAAGTCAACATTGGCATTCTATTGCTGACCAAGATGCTCTGTTTTAAGGATCATTAAACTATTAATATTCTTGGAATTACATAATGCTTGGGTTAAAATATATGCTAAGATTGAGTTAGATTTGATAACTTTGATTTATTTCGTTGCATCAAATCATTGTAGTTCGAAAAGCTGTCGCAAATGTCAATAATTGTGGACTCAGAGCGCGCTTGAGTAGATTTGGCAAAATAGCTATGGTAAATTATTTATTTGCCGTATTCTATAAAATTATAATACTATTTGATTAATTTTAGAATATAAAGAAATAGCTTCTACTCTTGGTTTTGCTAGTTTAGTTTTTACATAGATCATCTATCTGTGGTATCTCACTCGCACAGTATATCTGTTCGTGTATAAAAGTGCCCATGTCACTCTCAGGTCCAAATTAACTCTATGTAGAATCATGTCGATTGGTAGTGGCGTTTCTGCGTGAAATAAGGAAAAACAAACAAACACTTCGGATTGTATTAAATAAGAATTGTTACGAAAAAGGACCTCATTTTATTATTTTTGTTTCTTGCATGTATCTTCTCAGAGACTCAACATTTTCCCTTAAAATAGCAACTAATAAAAATGTAAATACTGTAAATTAATCGATTTGAATATATCGATAAAACACAACAAAATATTTTTGCCGCCATTTCCGCCATCTTCCAGTTATCTATTTCAACTAGTTAACAAAATGGTTCCGCTACTATGACGTCAGGGGTGGTCAAGCTCGCAGCCTCCGTTTATTTTTACGATGCACCTTATTTTTATCACCGGATAATGCGTGAAACGGATGATTTTATAACGACAACATATCTCAATG
Source organism: Catocala fraxini (assembly GCA_930367265.1). Classification (NCBI taxonomy): domain Eukaryota; kingdom Metazoa; phylum Arthropoda; class Insecta; order Lepidoptera; family Erebidae; genus Catocala; species Catocala fraxini. The sequence goes on from OV884041.1 coordinate 16,270,356, forward strand.
ATCGGATTAGAGCCCTTCTTTATCCCTATTGATTTATCTGTACATATCACTTAAATTTTATTACCTTAAAAAGTTAAATTTTTGAGTAATGAAGTCATTGTTGGGGCGGATAGATTATATAGTGTCTTTTTGCGCTTTCTTTTCTTTTTTTAATTACTAGCAATTCGGTTTTTGCTTTATTTATTGATAATATTCTTGTTAAAGCTCCGCCTGCTAAACTTAAATGCTTGTGTTAGGTTAGGAGTGCATTCTTAGAATGACGTCTAAGGGATGAACATCTAACCCATTACGCTCGATCGTGGAGTCGTAAACCATTCGACTACTCCCGCTTTTGATGCTATGGTGGCACATAATGACAAACAGGGTACCTTTTAAACCTTTGAACCACTCTTCCTTTATGTGTTACTATTTTCTACTTATTTTTACTTGCAATATTGATAGATGATTTCTACAGACGTTGAAGCTTACTCTTCTTCTAAATCAGCCCCGTTTTCCTTCCCTCCGCTTTTCTTTTTTTTTGGTGCTCAGCTATACAGACGTAAGTTTAAAATTATTGATGTAAATCCTATCAAAAAGTGTAACTAATCTCGCTAATCCCTCTGATTAAAAATACTGGACGACTATAAACCTTGTTTATTGCTTAAAAAAAGATATACCCATTGCTAGGGCTTTCATATACGCTTAACTCCGAATTTTTTTTAAAGTCGTAGTTTTAAATAACAAAAGACAGTCATCACATTTTTTGTCTATTGCACTGATAAAAAGCTCATAGATTAAAAGATCCCTTTTTAAATTTTTATGTGTTGTTCATGAAAATTCGCGTGATGTCTTTAAGTACCTAATCGTATGTATATAATGACAAAAGTTTTGCAAATATATTCAGTCTGGTATAATGAGTATTTATACGTCCAAAGGAGCGATTGTTGGGCTCGCTAAGAAACTAGCATGTCGCCGCACGCCGCTGTGGTCATCCCCTCGCCCCTCCATATGTGTGCACAACTATGTATGGTATAGGAAGGTGTGCTTGTGTGCACCCACACATGCGCACCGAGAGCGTTGACCGCGCGTTTGTTACACAGTACACCTGCAAATATACTGGACTCCATTCGCGGGACCAATAAATGCATGTTTCCATGTAGTGTGTGTTCATTAACCACCTTGTACGGTGAAAATCTTGGCTTTGTGAGCGCGTTAACATGCGATCTTTATGTCTATGTGTTAATGTTGTACATACAAACACTGTCTAGAATTTAACACGTTATATTAGGCATAGCCTTTGAATAATTTGTTTAAATAGAAATTATTGGACGTTATCGTTCTTGCGTTCGTATTTGTTGGTTTAAACATCATAATATATGCGTTTGTTTTACCCGTTTCGAGTATATGTTTGATATTTCCACATTTGTGAACTAACAACTTGAGTATAATACAGGAAATTGGACTTTTAGTATGCCATGCGGGTTGTGGTACATTTTTATGTCAGTATGTCTAAATATATAGTGTCTATTATTCATATTAATAGATTTGCAAAATAACTTGATAATATTTTTGTGTTTGCTTTCAATATAAATGTATATGTTTAGTAACTTTTTTCTACGACAGTACTGTCCTTACACAACATGTATCTGAATGGGTGCGCGGGCGCATGTGTGCGCGTCACGAGCACACGCTAATGTCTCCGACACGCGTTGACCGCGCCGCGTTTAGCATGTTTCCCTAACAGGTGAAAATATATAGACGCACACGGAAATTTTGCTGAAAGAAAACAAAAATCGTTAGGCGTATATAAATATGAAATGTACGAAAATAAGTATTGGCTTTATATTTGTCACAGTCTAGTCAACATTTAATCATTATAATAATTTTAAACATATAGGTACCGTAAACCAATTCATGATATAAAACACGTGAAAATATTTCTATATTACTTAAAACCATTACTGCATTACCATACCTACTTTTAATAATATATTAAAAGAGCTGTAGCAATAGTAAATAATAAATCTTTCAAATTAAGTTAAAACATTTTGATTCAAGCAAAAATACAAATTTTGTCTTTATCTGAAAATATTATAACTTACATTTATTTGACTTTAAGTCAATGATCGATGAAACTAAGGAGATCCTATTTAATATGGAACAGAATAATAAGTACTTATATAAAGCATTAAATAGTAGTGTATAATCATTTAATTAAAGCTCATTTAGTATTGTCGAATTAAATGAATACATTGACAAGTAAAATACATCCAATTGCCGATAATATGTTGCATCAATCAAACTGACGCGTAATGATTATGGTAATCTTTTGCCAGTACTGCGCCGATGGTATGTGTATGATACCACGGTTAGGTTAGGGCTTTGAACTTCATCAACCAGGTTATATAATACTCTTATATAACCTGCATGCATAGTTTCACGGCTATATCCTCGAAAAAGTAGGCAGAGTTGTATTACAACTAAGTTTCGCCAACTATAGTTTTAAGATATATATAATATATTTTCAGAGAATTATTAAATATTTTTTTTACGGAGAATATCTTTATAAAACCAATAACCCTTTCACTGAACATTGAACAAGTAATTTGAGATTAATTTCTTTACATTGAAGATTAAGTAATTAAAAAATTTGGTATCTTTGGGCTCGATTTAAAATGGAACTACATACGTTCTACTTTTCAGCTTATTAAGTTTAGTAGAAAAGGGGTATGTGTTCAAGTATGATCCTCGTATATAACGCTGTGGGCTAATTAAAGTCCTTACCAACGAAATCCAGGGCATAAGCTTGTAAAAGCTGATGAACAATTTTGTTCAATTGATAACAACAAACAAAATATTAAAAAAAGGTGGTTTTTAATTTGAATGGGGTGCTAAAGTTAATTTATGCAAAGTGGTCAACGAAATCTCACAATGATGTTATAAGGTTTGTTGACGACAGGGAAAGCCCACAGGTTCAGGTAAAGGATAAGGGTAGTGTTGTTCTTACATTCGCCTTAAAACTTTACCCTGCTTTTCAGCCGCAAATGAATAGAGGTTAAAAAAAACTGTTGTGTACAATTTAGTTTATGATTGTAAATTGAATTGTAATTTGGATAAATTTCTTTTAATTCAAAAGTGCGCTTTACTATTAAATAAATCAATAATACAATTCTGTTAGGAGTATATTTAGGTGATACGTAGAGTGTCAATTATAAATATGCGAAAATTCTATTTAACTGGCCAAGCCGTCTTATTAATATCTTATTTTTAATATTATTAAATGTTCTACTTTAAAGAATGCTCTTATGAACTACACAATAGTTTCGGTAATTAGCAGGTGAAAATACGCACAAATCAAGCTAGCCAAATAATAATTAAATATAGACAGAGGAAACTGTTGAAACAGCCAAGAAAAGCTAGCGTCGTAGGCGGCTGCTTTACACAAAAATACGTGTTTTCACGCATCACGTGTTGATTCGTACCAGTCCCTTTGTAACTGTTAGATTTATTTATGTTTTTGTATTAATCCATTGTTTAAATATGACTAGTTTGCATACAAGAATTTTGAGAAAGTTGAGTAGCGTATAACATTCTAGATCCGAAGATCAGAGTAGTAGAGCCTCGCTGATTTGAGCATGAATGGGCCGGCTGGACCGCGGAAGGACTACCGTCTCACAGAATATCGAAGTGAAGTAGCAGTATTCCTACTGTTGTGTTTCGTTCGGTGAGTGGGAGTACCGGAGGCCCAAACACCCTATTTACCCTTTCCCGCTCCTTCTCCTCCCCATTTCCTTTCCTAAAAGTTCGGCAACGCGTAAGTGATGACTCTGGTGTTGCATGCGTGCATAGGCTACGGTGACAAGTTTCCATTAGATGGCTAATCTATGCTATGCTTGTTTGCCACCGTAATAGTATAAAAAAATAAATGGAAAAATAATCAAGTTATGCTTCATATCGTCAAGGTATGCCGATTAACTTTTATTGGAAACGAAAAAGCTTCAATAATATCTTTGGTTTTCTGACATCACTAGTTATAATAAACAATTTGAGCTCGTTTTGTGAAATAGAGTAAGTCTGTCATAGTAGTCTTTATATTAGAGTTGGCTTTTGTGTTATCTAATCTAAGCTGCCCAAAGAGAAGCATTGACAACATCATTTTATTTCACTTTAGTGTGTTAGCTTCGGATTTTATTTCAGTTTCGAATTGCTTCAGTGTTGAGGGATAAACGTTTCAAAGGTGCCACACGGGGTTAAAATCGACAATTTATCGGTCAAACTGATCTGAAAGACTTCGCCTCTTGTTCAGTTTTCTATTTCAATGCGTTTACACGAAATCGTTTAACTGTTGTGTTATTTAGTTGATTTCGGTTTAATGAGAGGATAAGTAGAGGGATTTATTTGTTGTTGTGCTTACAGGAAATGAGTAGCACCCGTAGGTTGTAGATTCCAGTTGAAAATCAATACCAGGTTTGCTGGTTCAGTACAGCTTATGAGCTTTTTGTACGGTGAGATGCGGATTCGATCCTGGTATAAAGACATCATAAGTGTGATCCACAAATCGTCTCAGTGATTTGCCTTTTTTCACTATAGGTATAGGGATAATTTACTGATAATTCTATGTATTAACCACAATAATTTGGTAAAATTTGCAATCATTGAGCAATTGCATTGTCAGTTGACGATTTAAGCCCTTCTTGTGATACAGGAACAATGCCCGCACGCTACAGCTTTCAACCTAAATAGTCCTTAAATTGCACAGAAAATATAAATATATCATTAATATAATATAACTTCGTATGACAACATCAGTACAAGTTCGCACTCGACCGAACCGGTTATAACCGTCTTTAACAGACTTAATCCCGCGGGATAATTGCGCCCCGCAATACACAGCTTTGCGGACCACTGGATTAATTTTCCCCGCCCTAGTTCCAGCAGCCACACTGTGAAGTTATTATTTCAAATTGATTATTTTTACGAATCCCTTTGTAAAATTATGGTGGCAAAGTAATAACACGGATTATTAAGAGTACAATGTTCTTAGGACCAAGTTTAGGTGACCTGTATTATAAACTTGGTCATGTAGTTTGCGTTATAGTCATCTATACTAATATTATAAAGCGGACAGGTTTGATTTTTTGTTTGTAATGATTTAATTCAAAAACTACTTTACCGATTTAAGTCTTTTTTTTGATTTAATATCATAATTTAAGAAATTTCGATGTCATGTATCGTACTTGTTAAATTACGACTAACCTTTTAATTTCTAATGCCTATTTAAAAAAGAACCAGTAACTACTACTACTCTCTATGTCTTTAAGAAGTATCCACAATAAATTAGTGTCCACACTGATTAAATTCGCCACAGTAGCGAAACTAATTCACACCCCCGTTCATATGAGCACAGGACACAAGCGGGCGAACACCCAACGTATTTATCTGCGAGCAATCATCTCCCCTATCATAGCGGGCAATATGCGGAACCCCAAAATGTTCATCTAATTGGAGATCAAAGAGAGGGCGTGTAATCGCGTACACAAAGTACACGTACTGTAGCTTAGTACATAGATCTCGATGTTATGGATGTGTCTGATAGTGTTTTGGTAGAAAATTTCTAATATGATGGCCTCGATTTATTACGCATGGAACAGAGTACCACACTAAAGCTTGTGTGCTAAAAATATATTTGATAATTAAAGTTATAACTGCATATGTTTTATGGTTCAAAACGTAATTCTCCTGTAACACCAATTCCTGTGTTAAGTCACAGACATCATCATCATCACATTTTTTTATTTGTTGCCATGCTTTATAATAAGGTTGCAATTTTTAATGACTGATTTTACATTAGCTGTTTAATGGTTTGATTGAGGCATGTATTATCTAATTTAATTATAAACATATTTAAACATTGATTCTGTTTATTTCTTGCATTTACGGCGAGCTTGCAGTGTTGCACGCTAAAAAGTTGCCGCGGCGGGAATAACAGAAAGTTATTAGTTGTAAATAAAGTAAACTTGGATTCAATCTATAAAGTTCGATATCAACGTATGGCATGCGAAAAGCTCATAAAATAATACAAACTGCAAAAAATTGGCTTAGATAGTTATTCTAGTGTCTAACTACTCGAAGATGTCTCGTGTTGTCTATTCCAGCGCACTATGATCGTTGTCGGTATGCGTTGATGACCACAGGCCGGCGAGCGCGTATTGTTTTTGTCAATTACGCGATTACTTGCCCGGAATAATTCCTCCCCGGACATAATCCCTTCACTATTATTTAGTACGAATACATGTACTGTAGCAATTCATCTGTGAGTACATATCTACTCTATTTTGTACGTTACTTAGTACTATGGCAACTTAGTTTTGAATATCTCGGTAGTCCAATGGTTTATGGACTGTTCCACTACTGGACTTGGACCTCTTGTTGTAGTTCTAAAATGGCAGATTTGACATGTATTATGGGTAATTTAGAGACATATAGTTTAAGACAGATAATTGGACTGCTGAGCTCGTTCTCGTGTTCAAGTCACCGCATTTTCTTTAATATTGGAAATTATATACGAATAAAACTGTCGGATGGAAATAATTTGAGATTGATTGCGCTGCAATTGAACAGGTAACATCCAAGTAAGCATTTTCAATCCTCGACTATATTGTCACAAAACCTCAACAAAAACAATAAAACACGTTTCTGGAAGAACTTAGTATTTCCAAAATATTGTTAAGTCTACCTTTTAGCAAAACTTTTAGTATAATGGAATAAATATTGTATTTATACCATTATACAATTTTTTTTGCAAAACCAGCATGTCTACTATCTTTTCAAAAGTACATCAAGACTAAAATAATTGATTGACACATAGACTGAGAATTCTGTTCTACTATTAACGTATTCAAATAACATAGAATTGATAATTCAAACCGTAATTAATGATTCATGTCAACATCAAACATCGCCATCTAATTGTGACAACACATGCAGGTGTAATTACTAGAGTATAGGCAACGTAACCTATCAATCTGACCAAGTAGTGGATGTTCAAATGAGTAGTAATTTATGAGTAAACATAGAGGATGGGAATCACTTAGCGTGCTCGACGGAGCCGCTATCAAAGCAACACCGATTGATGCTCATTCATGATGAAACCAAGAACGTATTTGGGAATAGATTATATAAATAAACACCTTACTAAAACTATTGTTGGAGCTAGAAACTGAGTTTTATCTAGTAACCACAACTTGGTTTGGTCGTAGACCTTTCTGGTAATCTTTACTTTCTTACTTGGTATTATAAATGTGAATGTTTTTGAAGATATTAGGTGGTTGGGTGTAATTTGGCACACTATAGATTATGTCCTCGATTAAGACTAGTATTTTTTATCCCGGTACTGCGTGCCTACGGAAATTCACGCGGGAAATATCGCGGGCAGACTAATTCAATTTTTGTGGAGAGTTTTCCGCGTGGTCGTCGTTCGAGCCTTACGTGAAATATAAAATATAGCTGCTATTATTGTAAGATATATCATCTTAAACTTAGGAAGGCGAAAAGATAAAATACATTTTTCACTATTATTATACAAATGCTATACTGTGGTTTGTCATTTATGAAAATAAGGGTTGAAGAGTGCAGGTAGAATGTTTAGAAAATTAAATTATCCTTCATTCTGACAAGGTGCTATATTTGGCAGCCTAGCTATAATACTCCATTTTTCTTTTATATTGTATGTGTAACAGTTATTTGTATGAAGTCACCGTTATTCGGTAGTATGGTAATGGTTCTCCATTAGCTAAGACTAGTAGTAACACTTTGATTTCGACACTAGACATCGTGTATCAATTGAGGCTTTGTTTTGCGGCCAACGCCCTCGCCGCTACTCCGTGTTTTACATATAATGTGTACCTCGCGCAAGTCATGAGCGAAAGCGTTTATTTCTATTAGCACCTTGTTTAAAGTTCAGCATAGTCAGCGTGAAGATTTTTTACTAAAGTAAACATAAAAATACATAAGTACGCAGTAATATTCTTTACGTTTCGGCTACAATAAGATACATAATATGTAATTGTACCTATTAGAAAGGACTATTTTCAGACTAAAATCTTTATGTTGGTTGTAATTAGATAGAGACAAATTTTAAGTTTAACACAAAGGGTCACTATTGATAGAATACATAATATATTAAATAATTATTTAATAATAATACTTTATTTATGGTTATCAATAAGAAGACAAAAGCGAAAAACATCCAAATCACATATTAACTGTCTTAAACAATCAACATATTAATTTTTCATCAACTATACGTCGCGTCGGCTACATACAAAAAATATTGCTTGACAACACCAAGACTGCATTGGTTTGCTACACTCTGGGTGTGATTAATTGTTATAGCAGTAAGCGATTCGCTGTCTTCTTTACATTATGTCAAGCACCTGTAACGTTTGTTTACCTCATTACAGCTCCGGTTAAAACTGTGCTACACAGAATATCACAATAGACACACCTGCGAGACTCTCTCCCACTCAATTATTCGCTCTTTTTAGCAAAGCTTTTACTGCTACTCAAAGAGATCTGTTACGAATCGAGGGAGGAGAAATAGAGACATGATGTGACTTTCAATTGATTGAAATAATATATCGGTCAATTTCCTTATCTTGGTTCTGCAACATTGATATATATATATCTATATACTTCTTTCTTTGATTGCATTATTGCCCAGACAGAGATTATGTTTTTTCGGTTCCGACAAAGTGTAATCGGTTTCCAGTTGTAAACTTAATTAATCTTGTGCCCGATTGTTATTGACTACGCTGGTATATAGGATTAGAAAGCATAGATAGCAAAATATTGGAGAATTAAACCTCCTACATCTTTGGGGACATACAGACCAGAGTCTATGTAGGTCATCTATAGTATATTATAAATGCAACTGGTCGATGTCTATACAAAGGAGATATATAAAAAAATATGTTTTTCGTCTCTTGAACTATTGAAGCCAAAACAATTATTTTGAGAGCTTTTGTCTGGCTATATGTTTGTTCGTGCGTCACCTAAAAACTACTGCATAAAATTGAATGCGCTTTTACAGTTGTATTGTTGGAAATATAACTTAAAATCTGGTGCATGCTTCGTCTTAATAATCCGCCTAGAAGTCAAGTATTATGTGTGTAGATCAGCTTCATTCATACAAAGGAAGAGAAATATAGATAACTACTGATTTCCAAAATTTTAACTGATTACGAAACATAAAATCAAATGCGGCGTTGGAAAATAAACTAGACTTGAGTAAACGTTATAGAGTAAGACCTCCACATAATCTAAGTGATACATCCATTTGACAGTTATCAATACATTATAATTTATTGGAAACGGAAAGCGGTTGCAATTATTGCATTGAAGGCAGTATGCAAGCGATTGGTATATAGGTCGCTTTATCGTACTACAGTCATGTGTGAATACACGACAGACATTACTGCGCATTTAACTGCGCAAGATTGCAAACATACATTGTAATTGCAGAACTTACGATGAAAATAAATTTTCTTGGCTTTTCACTTCTAGTAAAATATTGACTTGGAAATGAAAAATCATTTTATAGGCCAGTTGACTATGTTGGCTTTTGTACGCATCAGTAAATTGTATTCAAAAGAAAACCTATTGTTAAAAAGCATCAAAATTAATAAAAAATATAATGTCCTCCTGACCGAATTTCGGTCATGGCGGCTAATCTTAACGGAGACTAGCCATCTGCGCAGGAGATATTATAGTGCACAAGTATGTGCGCAAACAAGTCCACTCTCTGTTCCCTAACTCTCATGATCCGATAGGATGGATAATCCGACACGACCAGAGAGAGACACAACGGCTTTACGTGCTTTCCGAGGCACGGGGGTGTCTAACACCGCCAACTTCCTAACTCCGGGCTCGTATTGAGATTTCTTAACAGAAAAACCCAATAACTTATTGTTGGCCCGACCCAGCATCAAAATTATTTACATAATGAGAGAACTATTAATATTTTAGTTTTGCGTATGAGAAAAAGTGAGATCGTGGTGTGGAATTTTGCAATCTCTCTTACACGTTTGCACTTATTTAGTAATATACACAATTATGGGTTAATTTAATATCTTTCTACCACTCCACCTTTCAAATAAAGTAGGAGAATAAAATATATATTTGGAAAGCCCATAAAACGGCCACGGTCAATTGTCTTAACAAAATACATCGCGCTGTGAACAAAAAGCGATCTGTTTCGTAGAACACAAGCGCTAATAAACGTAGAAACGCCAACCATATTGTATGTAAAGGCAGAATTTATTCAGTAATTTCTCCCGTAAACCATCAAAAGCAATAAGTGTAAATCTTTTGCATTACCATAAACGCTGTTACTATTATGTTTAGATACCCACCACGGGGTTTATTTATAAACACATCCTTCTTAAATATTACGGGACTGAATTATTGCAAGCAATTTGAAATTGTCTCGCGGCGAGCGCAAGTGCCCGTCAGTGCACCCGCCAAGTTCTTCTCTCTGTCTAAACGTTATTTAATGTGTACGGCCACGTCAACACCTATAAGTGTAAATTGTATTGCGTTCACAACATTGTTTTTTCATCAGTTGTTACGGCAACATGACTGATATGGAACTGACCTGTATTTTGAGCAAAAGAAAAGTTAGGCGCTCGCACTACAACTTGTTGATTTTGGCATACCAATGTTTTGATGTAGATAAAATAGCTTATATGAGAAGTTGATGCTTATAGATAACATCCAAAAGCCTTTCTTTTTGTGTCTAACTGGTTACTTACTGTTACAATAGGCTTATATTCATTGGTTAATATTTGCTTGAAGGTTTTATAAGTTATCAAAATTGTTCATAAATCTGTCACCTCCAACACAATAGTCTATCAGATCGCCTACGTGTGTCAAAATCGAATGTATCTAATATAAGAATAATAGCTACACCTTGTGCCATTTACTGGCGATTCAATGTTAGACCATCGATTTATAATATTCCATACATTAGACGTGTTTATCTGTCATTGTTAATGCAATTTTAGATGTTTTGTGCATTACAATTAGAATTAAAATGGCATGCTAGCAATAACAGTTGCGTTGAATAATTACACGTGTTGATAAATAGAAAAGGCTACTAAATAGAGAAATAATAATAATGTCCTCCAAACCGAATTTCGGCCACGCCGGCCAATCTTAACAGAGACTGGGCCTTTGCGCAGGAGACATTATAGTGCAAAAGTATGTGCGCAAACACAAGTGCGCTCTCTGTTCCCTAACCCTCATGATCCGATGGGACGGTGATCCAACACGACCGGAGAGAGATCAGGCGCAGGACCAACGGTTTTACGTGTTTTCCGAGGCACGGGGTGTCTAACACCGCCAACTTCCGAACTCCGGGCTCGTATTGAGATTTCTAAACAGAAAAACCCAATATCTTTTTGTTGGCCTGACCCGGGATTCGAATCCGAGACCGAGTCATGCACATCAGTCGCATTTACTACCACTGCGCCACGGAGGAAGAAATATAGGTTATAATAACACAATTGTAGAAAAGCGACTTTTAAGAATATAGCAAGCAATAATATCTATTTATATTTAATAACATTCTTAGCTGCAATGTAGAAGAAAATATAGTTAGATAGCATACATTATGATTGATTTAAAAGCACCTTGAGTTAAAGGCCAAATCGATAAAACCGCATGAATGGGGCTACGTACGATTCTTGACGACATCGCACAAACGACAACTCATTGGAGCTTGTTGTTGTAAATGGCTCATAAATATGCGTTTAATGTGCGACAATGTATGCGATCTATTAATATCCATACAGATTTATATTTTTTGTGAAAATTGATGTGGTAAATGAAGGCAAACTAATTTTAAAACAGCACTTTGATCATTTAGATGTTCAATAAAACAATAAAATTATCATATGACTGCATTTTTCTCATTTGTGCTTTTATAAAAGGTGTCGTGCAAAAGCCATTTTCAATTCGAATTATAGTAAATTTAGTTTGTCAATCAGATAGAGATAATAGGTAATTCAATTTTATAGTTTAACATTCAAGGTACTGACGTTAAAATTATGATTGTATGATTGTATTGGACGTAAATGGTAACTGTACCGTTCAATGTTCAATACAATCATCATTTTATTATTTTACAACTATAAAAATATTCATGTTATATGCTTGTCCTAATTCATTTAATTATTGTCTTTCAAAGTAATAATATTAAGCAACATACACAGCTGAGTAATAAAAAATACACCTGAAATTTGTTTTACGTTATAATTTTAAAATACTTAACGAGTGTAATTATTAAAAAAACAGGTGTTATTTTGTTTATTTAATTGTAAAACACTTGTAACTGGTTTTTAATATAATTGTATAGCTTACAAAACTAAAGCGGTAGCTTTTATATAATTTATATGGGTCATAAAATTAAGCTATTACGTATAATAGTAATAATATGTTTTAAGATAAATTTTGTTATAAAAATTTGGCTGAATTAACATTTACTACTATTAAAATATGGATTTTAGTGATGTGAACTCACCGTGCTATATAATAGGATCAACAAGATATGGGAAAATAAATCCTTTTTTGTATCCACGGTATGCCGATCATGTTTTCAAAATATTTATTTATTTATTCAAGCGGAAGGGGAGAGTTCGTAATTGGCAGTTAACAATAGAGATTACGGAGATTATCAGTTTTGTGATTCAAATATGGCGGTTTGTAGGCGACAATGGCCGGACCCTGTTATGATAATATTGCCGCCATATACAATAATTTGTCCTGAACTACTCGAGTGAACGTTATACCCTTATAACGCTGTCAATGTTTTGCGATAATTGGAATGCATAATGCAATGTCTGACGTGTGAAATATTAACTGACGTTAGTTGAAAGTTAGGCATTGAGTGTTACTTACTTCACGAGAAATAAATCTAAGAATTTTTGCATTTTTCAAGGTTCGGTAATTTTTTAACGTTAGCGTTTTCGTATTCCGTATTTATTTATTGGTTATATTCGATCGATAATTTTTACGGCCCACCATCAATATGGGTAAATTTATAAAGGATTTGAATTACATTTTATAAATCGCTGTACCTATAAATCATTCTTGAACAATCTGGCATTTATCCTTAATGACTTGATACTCGCGGCGCCGTGGCCAATATAATCCTGAAGTCTACATTTCCTATCGTATGTATTTATAACAATTTGGCGATGTGAATATTGAATTATCGGAATCGTTGAAGCACGTGAACCTCAGGTGTTGTAACGTTAATCGCGCCGGTGTCAATAGACGATCATGAGCGTTCGCGAGAGGGCTTGACTCTTAATAGCGGCAACAGGCGATCGCCTCGCGCATCAATCTTCTCGATCGTCACTGTCGACTCGGACTCGCCCCCCGCGATTAATCACCCAGAACGTTTTCGATTAGCGCCGGATAGCACACACCGACTAAAAAAGCACGTTCCATTTATGAACGATCAACGAACACCATTTGTTTTAGTTGGTAAGGACATATTTGACCGTTTGCTTTCGAGGGGTTAATCAAAACCATACTAATCCCCGTCATTACTAATATAAAGAAAGTGGCAATAGCTGTTTCTTTTTGAAAGCTTGGCACTGTGGGATCCTTAATGTTGTATTATAAGATATAAGATGTTTTAATTAATTCTTATCTTAATAAAAATATGATTCCTATGATTGTTGTTAATTCACAATTTTGACCATTCTCTCATTTCGATCAGAAATGAAAACTTACTTGTTGAGATTGTGCAGTTTCCGTTTTATTATTTAAATAAAATGATCCGTTGAAATCACCGGACCTAGTTTCACCGTCTACATCCTGAACCTATTATAAATTGTATGGGCCTTACGTTACTTTCTTCTCCGTAAAGAAAAATCACATACTTCCTTCGCTTTATGCTACATCAACAAAGAACAAACAGTTGCAACATTTTCGCATCTGTAATTCCAATGAACATCATCAGTGCGCAGGCGCGGGCGGCACCACGCAACATGAACGTAGTACCTACGTATTTTTGCACAACGGTCTATCTTTAATGATTATACAAAGGTGTTAGACGGAAACAGGAAGTGTCAAATGGCATTTCGTTGTCTTTCCACGGCCCAGTTCGTCGTAGCGCTAAGTGCGTCGATGTAATTGTCCGGGCAATGCAAATAGCCCTGTTTGATCGTTGTTGCCGGCGCAGTATGTTTCACGTCTGTGGGACACTTTTGCCTGTAGTGTAAACGGACTACAGCTTGGTTGTTTAACGGGGTTTCCATTGTTTGTGTGTGATGTCACCATCACGCTTTTGCGGTGTTATAGCGCGTCATTACTTGCGACGGCGAGGCTAAATGTATGGAGCTTTTCTTGCGGTCTAAGTGATGATAAGATCAATATATTTTGTTAGACCAATCCTAATTGCTGTAGTGGTTTTCTGTATTTTTAACATATCTACGTGAAAATAGTTTAAGCATACAAGTCTGCAATTTTATTTATATAATATATCTATTAGTGTTGTTATAAATATAACCGACTGGTAAAGGATCTCTGACGAGCGCTTTTGTCTCTAAAGCTAATAAATCTAATTTGACTCGAGAATTTTATTAAGTTTATCACTGTTAGTGATCTATTGCTAATAAGAAATGTATAATAAATAGTTTTTGCACAGGATAGACGATATTATATAACAACAACATCGCCTACTATAAAAAATTGTATATTAAAGATATTTTTTACTGCATTTAATACATAGAACGGTATTATTTCTCGTGGACACATTGCTGTTTTGAAACTAGAAAAAATACAAATAAACACGATTATAATATTACTACTTAAACTGTGTATATAAATATTCACGTATCTACATTTGAATTACCAAGTACCACTTTAACTATCTATAATTAATTCAGTAGATAGTGTACCTACTGCCAACTGATTGGTATGCATTATAACAGCGCCGTACTCCAACCAATCAACCGTGAACATTATATCGTGAATACTAGCTACTGATACGAGTAAATTATCTATTTGTGTTTATTACGCACTGCACTTAATTGGCGGATATCGATAATTATGTATCATACCCGCCCTACAACCGCATCGCTAGCGTACTGTATCATTAAAAAGTATCAGTTTTTTTGCCATACTATTGCTAAATAACTTTTCGTTGTCATCCTGCGATGTGTAGAGTTTTAGGCTCTATGAGAAGGCGTTGTCGGCTAGAGAACACTATTTTCTGCGTCTTATGTTGGCAGCACAGCGACTTATTTTATAAGGGAATTAATTTATTTTGGGTTGGCAACATGCAAACAATACCTTTAGTGTTACAAGAGTTTATAGGCTAAGACAAAGGCAAACCGCTTACCAACACGCAGGCCGAAATCTTGATTGGCATGTTGGTAGCATATTTTTTTATGTTTAAGAGTAAACTGTCGAAGTGATACAGTGAAGGAAGCGCAAATGTATCAAAATCAATTAACTTGCTTTTTATTTAAGATATTATATTTCCAATGGATAATAAGCGAGATGTCTTGGATTTTGCGCCAATCGTCTAAAAGCTTATAATTTGAATAAACGTATGTACCTATTCTACAATCCCCGTTAGCATATATTATGTTATTGTTTGCCAAAAAACGCAATTAGTCTGATCTATATTAGTTAAATAAATATAATATTTTCAGTCAGCTCTTAAAGTATACTAATAAAAGACGAAACCAGGAGGGTTTCTCTTTTCTTTCGGAGATGATATAAAATAATAATAAGGTGGAACACACTAAACAGGTATTTTAAAAATAACGTCATAAAAGAATAATAATGGCACTTAAACAGTCAATTAAACATGCATATCTAAACCATGGGAAGTAAAGAGGTGTAATGCAGTTCCTATGTTTTTGTTCCGTGATGCGGGCTTCGCACGTGGCCGATGCCCATGCGCCGGTGAACATCGCTTCCGACGAATATTAATACCTTCATTATTACTAATGTGTCGTTTATTAAACTTATACTGTTACTAATATACCTTATGCGATGTTTCACTAAGTGTTTTACTACTATTTTTATTAGTATACTTTTTAATGCGGGCGAGATATAGATAGTTTTGTGCTCAACTTTACTGAAGTATTGTAGAGATCCTTATTACTTAACAGCACAAGGCCGTTTATAAAATGTTGAAGCTATTTAACTAGTAAAAAAAATACGCTTGCATACCTATTATCGCTTGAAGATTTAAAAGAAGAATATTATGTTTAAAATTTAAATGAAAGTGGTGTAGTCAGCGAAAATAGATCGCAGTTAGTATATAGTTTTTTAGGTACCTATTATAATTGAATCTGAACTGATTTTATTCTTTAGCTTCTTACGCCATATAACAAAAAGTTTATTTTATTTTCCTAATAATCTATTGATATAAGTTTACAAGTAATATAATTATTATTCCTTTGTTACAGTTGTACGAGATCAGCGATGATCCACAGAGGAAGGAATTTCTCGACGACCTGTTCTCGTTCATGCAAAAACGAGGTAAGTCCATTTCCCACATATCTTTACTTTAAGGTTGCGGTTTTAAGCCAGACGGTAGCGGTTTCAAAGCCCATTGAATTACAAAAATCGATTATGCATAATAATATGTCTTTAAAAGACTTTTTCATATTTATGGTCTTTAAAATGTAGGTACAGTATATGCTAGAACATGTTTCATGTTGCGATGTCTCAGTTTCCTATGTAGTGTAAAGAAAATTTGTCTGTATACATACATAGATGGCTATGTACCTATAGCACATTTTCTTATTTAATACCTAGTTTATACTGTGACGAGTGATGGCTCAATCATCACAGTATATAGGTACTGTAATTATGTCACAATAAATACTGTCCCGAAATTATGTATTAAATATTCCAGTTATGTATTAAACCCACATTTCACCAGTTATTTTTTATAGCCTACGTATTTAAGGTGAGCCCATTATCATCTATCGGGCACACTCCTCTTCTCGTTGCTACTAAATATTTCCTAGTAATAATCGCAAAATCCCTTTGCCTAATTTGACCAGTCATCTCACGCAGACAAAAGGACACTTATGCCGCGAGACCAAAAATACAGTCAGTCTACTAATGATGAGGCGCCTGCGTATGTCAAGTTTATACTAAAACTATAAAAAAATGTGGCTTTGTTACATTTCGTGTTATTCGCTACCACCGCGTCCGTCGTTCCATCCTTAACCTTACTTTGATTAATCCTTTGTAACGATTGATATTGGTTGTAATTTATCACTACTCCAAATGCTCCATTCACGATCATCGATCGGAATGATATCATACATCTAAACTAGCAAGACATCTCTTTCCAAACAATTAGTTTGTAAGCTGAGGTCAAGTTATTGTGGCGTTAGATACAAATCAGATACAGGGTAATATCAGTCATTGGTTGTATAAACGGTTTATATTGTGGAGATCGGTGATGTTGTGATAAGATCTTGGGTGATGGACGAGGTTGGACCTCATGGTGGAACTATGAGCTATTAATGAAGCTTAAGATATGAACGTTGGGAAATTAATAAGATTAGTTTTAATCTTTATCCATTTATGTGAAGGTAAATGAACGGTCTACATATGGAGTTTTAATTGTGCGTCATATAATTCTGTATATTTTCAAATTGAACTGGGGCCCAAGTCTGCTATTACAGTAGTGTCAGAATGGCCTATCATTGATTTCATAATTGTTGATTTTGACAAATTCGGTAATCTACTAATATAATGGCGTCATTATGACTTTCCGAGGGTCAACCACTGACCCTCCATTGAAAAAATGGCATAGAATGGTAATCTCGTACATAATGACAAATGAATGACTGACGTATGCGATAATCTGCTATTTTGACAGTTCCTTTGATCAAATTGCTTTTAACATTAATAAATAATATGTAAAAATATATATAAACGAAATCTGGCATGAATATATGTTCAAAGTTAGTAGTCGTTTTTCAAAAATCACTTTTCTAACGGGTGTTATAATAATGGCAAAACAACATGTCATTCTACCGCAACTCTATTACGAGACCATTGACTGACCAATGATCGACCATTATAAATTTAGCAGATTACGAACTTTTAACAAAATGGCAATGGAATTGCAGTTACGTCGAGTCGGAATGACAAATTTATAAAAATAGCAGACTTGGGCC
The DNA here is from genome assembly GCA_930367265.1 of Catocala fraxini. Classification (NCBI taxonomy): domain Eukaryota; kingdom Metazoa; phylum Arthropoda; class Insecta; order Lepidoptera; family Erebidae; genus Catocala; species Catocala fraxini. The sequence continues at coordinate 16,288,562 of OV884041.1, forward strand.
TCTGGTATGTCACTTTGACATTACTTTTAGAAATCATCTATTGTATTATTACTATAGTTATTATAACGAGAGTAATACCTATTTATTGCAAATAGTGCCTGTCCCAAGAGAAATTAACTAGGAGTAGTCATTATTTCATTATATTATAGATCGACATCGTGGTGTATTTGAAGCGAGCATAAAAATCTTATGACATATCCCTGAAGGGCTAGGCAGGGGTGTATTACACCCACATTTCACTAGCTATATTCAAAACCAACGTAATACGAGGAGAGCTTAATGACGTCAACCGAGCACATTTTTAGACACCCTATTAAGAATTATCTTACATAATAACTTAACAAAATTTTATCCGGCCGGGGGATCTAACACACCTAAGACTTATAATAGCATAAATAAGCACAAACTTGTGCCAGGTCAACGAGGCAGTCAGTGTATTTAAAAAATCATGCACAAAACTAGCGTATGAATACCTAATATCAGCATGCTAACTAGTAGCAAATGAGCATGCATTTGCATGGTTCATTTTGTTGTGTAGCATAATAACTTTCAATGTTACTCTCGCCAGCATAAAGCCATGCATAGATTCGTACATAAAATTCTAAGAACACATTGTACGCTCTCGAACGCACTTACTTTATTAAGTGCATCATTCATTAAGTTTATAGACGTGTTATACACAAAACGAGTGTGGGAATTCGCCATGCAAGTAACTACATGGACAATCATTATATTTTAAATATCATAATAGAAATAATTAAGCGAGCGATCGTCCGATCGCTTCGGGCGTGAGATGGTGCGCAGGCGCGTGATTGATAACTCGACGGCTGTCTCTCTTCCTCCTATTGGCGTGTGTATTGTAATCCTTGTCTGGCATTAATTGATCTCTGTTGTAAATGGCGCCACGATTGTCGCTAGATAGATCATGTTGATATCCGACCGCCTTGTTGTTAGTCAAATCAATGGTTATTGTACGATTGCAGCTTGTGTTGGAGACGTGTGGGCTTTGCTCGATATTAGGTACAAGGATGTTATGCAATTGAAAAAAATAATTATTAGCTGCCCTTTTGTTTATTCTTTTCATATTTGTTTAATTGTATATTTAATAACAAATAAGAGTTTATCCATTAACAATTTAGGAGGTAAGATACGGATCGGTAGATATTTATGATATTTTTTTGTTATGCTATCATATGTCATTTAATGATAAACTAATGAACTTCTTTCTTCAAATTTGCCATCTATTATCGTTCCAATTTTTATTTTGTCCGATTGCCAGTATTGTTGTAATGTAACTATGTCAGTCTGGTCGATTGCTTAATCGAGTACTTACTTAATAAGAATATTGTTTGCTGTAATCCTATTTTGACATAACCACTATGAATATTTACTTTCATTAAAATTAATTTGTGTTAGTGATAGTGAGATAAGAAATAATTCAGCAGATGTAACTGCCAGCTGTACTGAGTGTAATTTGCTTACAAACCAACTGGTTTTAGACTGGAGTTTACTAACTGGTAAACTGCATGTTTTTATGAAAATGTGAGTAATTTGTTTATTGCTTTGTTGTTCTTTTGTAATTGGTCTTGAGGCTTTGTAGATTTAGGTTCATATGACCAAGATACTAATGAAGAAGTACCCTAGTAAAAGTGTTGACCTTTTGCTATGTTAGTTGACGTAAATATCGCTGAATGTGTATCTCATTTATGTTGATATTATTTGGCGACAATTTTCAGATCAAATACAACATATAAAATATATTTAAGGTTTCTTTATTAATTATTTTACTATCACTTTTGCCTTTTTGTTCTATATTTATTGCGCGGTACACATGATAATAGGTACTACATATTAGGTTAGCATATATTACCTTTACTTTTCCCTTTCAGTCACAACAAGTTCAGTCCAGGTTCTTCAGTACTGAACTTTCTATATCAAATGAATTGTCTATTAAAACATTCTGTTCTCAAACTAAACATTGGTGGTAAGTGAATATCTACATAACTTTTCTATGTAGACTTTCATGAACGAAAGCCCAACTTACGCTTTGTAGTATTAGTTAAATTATAGCTCCAAGCAACACTACATTACAGCGTGTGGGTATTTTTACAGTGAACTGTGTTGATAAGGGTAGGGTAAATATAAAAACTGGAATAGCTTCATCAGGGGTTGGCATCGGAACGCCCGCGCGCCGCAGTTTGTTAGCCTCTGTGCGTAATTGAAACAGAATTTTGGGTATCTCTCACACCGATGTTTGACACCGAAGTTAATTAAAACTTAACTAATAGGTATAGGGTATTTTTACCTGTCTTCTATTTAAATACATACATTTGCACTCAAGACTTTAGCAGAGTGAGACACTTATGTTGAGATTACACGTAATCGAGGCAATCCTATTGCCTATTATGGGCTCTGTTTCTCGCTGTGAACTCTGTAAAACTGCTCAAAAGTTGTAAATAAAATAAAACACAACACACTTGTCTGACCTGAAATATCAAAATCGAAGGCAGAATTGTTGCGCTTGTGCTTTAGGATCCTTCATTTTCTTAAGAAATATAGTGCCTAATTCGCAATAAGTACATGAAAAGAAAGCTATTTATGTGTTTACACGACACATACTAAAACTTATGTTGTAAAATCATGTTTACCTTAGAGGGATTTAATGACGTTTGCTTACCTACATCGGAGTGAAAGAAAGCGGCATATTTATTAGTAAATCTTTTATCCACGCAACGAAAGTTACCTTAACGCATGCGCAGATGTATTTCAATAAGTTTAACGATCAAATTGCGCGTCGGTGTAATATGTTACCGTTCACACGTTGAGAGTATCTCGGAACGCGATCAGACCGCTTGCTTATCTTGTTCGAAATAAATTATTATTCAATTTATCACTCAGCCAACTGGCCAATAAACTTCTGGATGTTATTACGCGTTGCGATAATACAAGAAACTAATCGTATGAGACTGATTACGATTTGTTACCTATAAAATGGAATTGATTCAATTATCACACGCATAAATACATAATATACACGTATTTTTAAGATACTGGATGTCAAAGGAGGTTTTTACTGGTTTTGTTTTCTTTATGTTTTGTAGTTTCGCGTTGAAAGGTGTTCTTTAATAATATAAGGTTAAATACTTACATGTTTCTTGTTAAGTCTTGTATGTTAGTCATTCATGGTTTTAAAACGATTATTTTTGCACTAAGAACGAATAAGCATAGAAATATTATACATATAAATTACCCAGATTCATGTTTGTCATTATGATAGACAAGTCGCGCACTAAGAATAAATCCAGTATCATTGGGGAAATAACAAACATGCAAATAACAGTCTAAGACTCAGAACAAATATTTGTGTATCATAAATTTTTTATCCTCCGTGGGTATCGATATCGGAATACTCGGAGTAATTAATGGCAACGGCGGCGAGTCTATCACTAAAACCAATCCGCGTATTATTTTATTATAGACTAAAACTAACTTTTGGTGAATTACATATTTTTATCCCTAAAAACGCACCGGGATCGAAAACGAATCTTTCAGCATAATGAAGCATTAAATACTATTTCAAACATTAAATTATTTTTATTTGCGTTTCACGATACAATGAATACAATTACATTTTACCTATTTGAAAAGGAACAAATCGTTAGGCCTGCGGGAACAAGCACGTAAACAGCGTTTAATAATTAGAATTAATTTATTCGACGTAGGTTAGCATGTGTGAGCCATCAAACGGACTGATCTCCTCGTATTAATAATGTTTTATCATTTATTATTGCCCGTGAGTAATGAAAGTTAGTCAGACACGCCCCGCGCCTTCTCCTCACTCTGTCTTCGTCTCAGTTTCAAAAAAAGAAATTAAAACTTTTTTTAATTTTATCCGGCTCAGACTCGTTTAATTTAATGCCAGCGACAAACGTTTATGTTAATGTTAATCAAAATGTTGTGTGTGTTACACGCCTTACGCAGTGGGTGTCCTAATTTGTAAACTAATCGATTACAGACAGCTTTTTTGTATCGATTCTAATATCGCTATTGCAAATCGATGAACTGGTTTGATTGAAGGAAAATTACTTGGTAATTTGACAGCGATTGATGCATTTGTTATTGAGCCGACTGTAACGTGAAGACAATTTGTTCTGGTGCTTAGACACTTATTAACATCTATGGTTATTACATTTGAAAATGGTGCCTTTTATAATGCAATGAATAGATGGTATCTACTCTTAGCTTTCAATAAATAGTATTGATTCTTAACTTTTTCTTGTCTATAAATCCCTTCGAATATAGATTTTAAATATAAATGTCAAAACATCTATGGTATTACATTTGAAAATGGTGCCTTTTATAATGCAATGAATAGATGGTATCTACTCTTAGCTTTCAATAAATAGTATAGATTCTTAAAACTTTTTCTTGTCTATAAATCCCTTCGAATACAGATTTTAAATGTAAATGGCAATTGTAACCCTGAAATTATTACAGATTCATTAATGTAGCCATTTTAATTCTCGTTGATAAAGTAATCTAATATATGGATTATTAATTTTATTTATAGCAATTGAATTTACTTCAATATCAAATGCTTTGCTGTTGATTTTTCTCTAATCAATCAAATCTATAGAAATGTTATGTATACGTAAAACAAATATTATATATTTTATTTAAACAGGTAGGTAGGTGTATTATTTTTACTAATACCGACGGTTATCGTTGATATAATAATATAAATTTAAATACAAGGATGTAATCACAAATCAATATTGAATTGAAATCATGTTCGACAATCTACTGTCATCAATCGGGGACATGAAAATGTGTGTTTACATAAATTCCAGATTATCATGTTTGCATATAACAGATATGATTTGTTTATATAACCAAACGTTCTGAAGGGGTTTGCTTTTAATCTGCAGTCTTAGAATACCAGACATTTAAAAAGATGATTGTCTGGTCGCCGGTGCGAGGCTGTGCCTCAATAGTCACAGCCTTATTAAATAGCTTAAATAAGGCTTTTAAAGCGAAATTATCACGCTTGAAAAGTAAAAGGGGTAAATTAAATTTATATAATCTTTGGATCTAAAATCATTTTCTTCGTTGATAGACTAATTTGTCTCGTTATCTGCTATAATTATGATAGAAGATAGCGCGAGGCGTGGTGTATGTAACCACGTGACCAGCTCGTTAGCCGCTGATTGATCGGACATCGGCCGCTCCTTGCCGCAACACCGCTACAGGACGTTTCTAAACTTAAATTTGCCTGTTTAACATATATGCGTGTATTTGAAAAGTAATCGTATGGATTTACAGAAACTTGAATCATAGGAATTGCCAACTATCTAATGTATAAAAGGAAAATGTTTAGTTCGAACTTTGTAATTTAGAAATCCAGAAATAAATTTCTAAATTACCAAATTGGCTGACAGATTATTCGTAATAATTGTTGAATAGGCATTAGAAGCAAGGTTTACCGAGATGGGTGTAAATACTCAGGATTCAACCTCTTTGTCATAAATGTAAAAACGTTTAAAATACATGTGACCTTGTGACCCTATACCTCGGGGGTCTTTTGACCCACAGGTCCCATATTCACACTCTACTGAGGTATGACCCCAAGGTGTCTACACACTAAGTTACAAGTTACAAGTTCAATCGGTTCAGTGGTTCCGGAGTTATGCCTGTCACTAGCACACAGACCCACATATTGTTTTCCTTAACCTCTGAAGAAGACTCAGAGGTTAATAAAAGAAAAATGTAAAGGAAAATAATAGGATAATAGTTAGGTGTGTGTAAACCTTAATATCATATCGACAAAAGCAACTAACTAAAATTAGATTATAAGTAATACTTTTATAAATATATATTCTTCAAGTAAAGTTTAGATAAAAATGATGATAAGATTACAGATAAAAATTTTGATTGAAAAATATTATCTGTGACATATTAAACACATAGTAACAACCATTTAACATATCAATTATATTATCTGTTCCGATAACTACAACAAAGACAGATTATAAAAGATTAAGTAATGTAATCATTTCCTAGTTGTGATAAAATTAATTGACTGTACAGTCGGTCAAAAATGTGGTCTACCACCCTACAGTTGTGGTTCACTTGGACGTCATGAAACAACAAGGTCCATTTCCCTTGCAATAATATTATGACAAAGACCATTGCTCTCTTTATCATCTATTATATTTATGTCATGCCATGTGTCAAATTTGAATTACCACAGTTAACAACAACTTATCTTCTTTGTCTAAGATCTTACACTCCGCTAGAAAAGTCAACCTTAGGGATAATTAGACACACATAAACTTTTATCAAAACTGGTAGACCACTTTCTTGGCCGACTGTACTCTATTAGCATTTAATAGGTATCTTTCATAATTGTTCGATATGTAATCTACTTATCAAAATAAAATTAAAAAGTAAAACTTGCTGTTCCGTTGGTCAGATTTAATCTGTATATAATTATATCTGATTGGGACATCTCTGATAATTTTATATTAGGTATATTTAAGGTAAATAGCCATTTTTATATTAATTATACCTATAATATCAAAAAGCTTTGGATAACTTATAATGTTTCTTCCAATGATATTTTTTACGATATCTCTTAAACATGTTACAATATCCTTTATCGCCATATTATGAAACAATATTTGTAATATATTTTATATTATAATATTTGATGAATTCGTTATTTTTATATTAGAAGCGTTTAACCATCATGATGTATATATGTAAGCCATTGTTTCACTTGTTAATAGCGAGTGGTATAACTAATAACATCTCATTCGGATTCATTCTCCGTGATTAATTATCTGTTTAATCGATATAAGATGTTGTGCCAACAGCCTTCTCGAGTTTCTAACTATAACACTACATTCTAAATTCAACCTTAAGTTTATACCATAGAGTTCGTATTAATCTGAAGCGAAATAGATTGTAGATTAGGTTAAAGAGTTGATCTATCAAATTTTTTTCGTCTCATTGAAGATAGCCTTTGTTGGACTTTTAATTGGTGTCTTAAACATGCATACGGTTAATTCGATTTCGAGTATGGGCTTGCTCATTTGTTTTTGTCCGGTTATACTTAAGTTTAGACGAGTGTTAATCTAGAGTTGATTGATTAGAAGCGACTTCGATGATGGGCGGGGATCTTATTACGTTTGGTTGATTGTGGATTTAATATGAATGAGAAAATGTAATTTTGTTTTTGTTGATCCAGATGATTTGTTTTTGGGATTCGATGATTGACTATACGCGAAGTAACGGTTTGGTGATTAGTCTTTAAATCTTGGATTTAATTATTCATAGACGTGAGACTGGATCTAGATTATATCAATGACGAATTATGATGATACTACAAAGATTTGGTTTTTAAATGTCGACAAAAACTGCGTTTCTTAAAATTAAACAAAGTAACTTGGGTAGGTCTATTTTTTAAATTTGTTAAACATCGTTTAATTGTATTATTATGTTGCCTAATTGCTTTATATTCCCACCAGCTCACAATTAGTCATCATTTTTGCAATAAACAATTACAACTTTTTGATATTAAAACGCAAGGTTCCAAATTCGTTACGTGTGTATTATTGAATAAAACAGGTCCTCTTGTCTATGGTTGTCGTGGCTGTAAATAACCCAAGATGGATGGTGTGATGCGATTAGAACGAGGGCGAAGATTGATGATGTACAACTGACACCCGCAATCGTTGTCACAGCTCCATGTTGCACTGTTTTAATTTAAATTTCCTAAATTGTGCATGATGTTCCAAATTTAAATTCGGCAACCATTTGCGAGGTTTATCATTTTTATTTATTTTACGCTAGATTTTGCCTGCAGCTTCGCGTAAATGTAGGTTAGGTCAAACGTAACCTTACCTACATTTACGCGAGCAACAATGGACATAGGATACTTTTTTCCAGAAAAAGTATTTTTATTAACCAGTAACAGTACCTACTTTTTTCTGGATGAGAGGTACCCTATCTTCTTTTCTGTTCCCCTGACAACTTGTATACGAAATTTCACAATCACCGGTCGAGTAGTTGAGACGTCAAAGTGTAACAAACAAACAAACTCACATTCGAATTTATAATATAAGTTAGAATGGCGGCATGTGTCCCTTACTTCACTAGGTGTATTTGGGCCTACGAAACTGCCGAAGACATTCCCGTAACCTAGCTTTTGAGGATTCTGTGCTACTGCTGAAAATTTCCTTACATAAAAAAAACAATAAAAAAGATATTGGACTGTTCTTTTTGCATTTTAATAACTGCGTATCAACTGCAGTAGGAATTGACGTTGTATGCAGCTTAGAGTAAAGTTCTACAGTATTTTCGGTGTGTTATACACGTAACTATTATAATTATCTCTTGAATTGTTAATCTAAAACGCATTTCGCTAAATATAAACTTGCAGCAGGTACGTGCAAAGCCACGTAAGTGCCACTAAAACATCTGCCCCAATAATGTCGCAGCTAAAGGATTGATGACAGCTATAATCTCTGGAATTAGTTCAGTTCTCTAATGTTACCTACAAGCTTTTACCTGTGAGTTTTCGTCTCTTTGAAAAGGAGTATGTCCTCTGGTATGATCCTCTGGTATGATAGTTCGTTATTTTTTATGAGGATATAATATATAACAGCGGCGGTGGCCTAAAGGAGAAGGCATCAAACTTAACGATCGAGAGGTTATGGGTACGAATTGCCACCCATTGCATACGATGTGCACCCACTCCTCACACAAACTTTTGAGCTAGTTGCACAAGAATAATACTATTTTTTAACCCAAATTGCTGGATTTGAAAATGATTCTGAAAATATTTTTTTCGTTAGATATATACCTACATGCATAATATGTAGAGTAACACATGTATATCCTGAAGGGGTAAGCAATTCTTTTTGGTAAATAAACAAGAGATAAAGCTTTGCTTTCAACCCAAGTATTTCAGACTTCTACGACTATTCCAATACACATATAGCACCAAGAACTGAAACAGTAAACTCAAGTACTTCATTCGAAAGGTTCTTGTTTCCCTCATCAGTAAACTTGTGGCCAATAAAGGGGTGCTACGTCACAGGAGGACGCATCGAACAATAAGTACACATAGTGACGGTCATCTCGTGCCAATAACGGGCCCTGATACTGCGCTGTCATTGTGCCACGCTCGCATCATGGCTGCAAGGCAAAAGAGACCAGCGAGTAGCGTGTGGACTGCGTTTTAAAATTTTAGCATAGTTATAAAATTAGTGCTAGCTGTGCAATAATTTTAAAACAGGTGCCCACTGCATTAAGCGTCTCTAAATGATGATGAAGAGAACGTAACTGACAAGCATTTATTTATACATAAAATTAATTTCGGTGACAAAATATTTTTAACGTATTAACTTGTTAATATATATTTATTTATATGTGATAAGGTAACAGTATAGTCTTTTTAGTTTTCTTCTTTTAATATAATGCCCTCCTATTTTGTAGGATACTATGTCAGAGATGTGAATCATATTTAACACTAATAATACCTCTCGCTTAAATCGTTGGTACATCGTAAGGACTAAACTACTAGTTTTTGTTTATATGGCAGTATTAGTTACATACATATATCTTAAACATTCGCTTGCGATTATGATTTAGACTCCACAGTAGTCGTATGCAAAGGCAACATTATCTAACCTTTCGTACGTTGAATGAATGAATGAATGAGTACATATGGTGAGATTGTAACAGTAAAGATCGAAATAGTTGTTTTTACAACTTTTTTTTACAAATGCGGCGCTTTAGTTGCTTACTTAAGATATTGGGTAGTAGCACCAATATTAAAACTCTAATCAATTAAGTATTAACTGAGTGATAGTTAATAGGCTCTCGTAAATAATAATGACGTCTGTGACATAAAGGTATGCGCTTTCCCAATCAGCCGACTTTCCCTCGTGTTCGTTTGATAATTATGCAGTTTACACAACGACTAGTAGCTGCTACTGGTTTGTTTGTTTTCTTATTCATCTCTCTTACGAACGAGTATTAAGATAAAAAGATCGGTGTTGTGTAGGGAGCACTTTGACATTTGTTTGAATTTCGAAAGAAAATTAAGAGCGTGTAATAATATTGTTCGATTTTCAAATACCGAGATGCCAGTGTCTCGTGACGTTCCACTTTAGAATGTCAGAATAATTTATCGAAATATTAAGATCCCATTCTTATTTATAAACGTGAATCTAAAAAGAGGATTTTAATTAAAATACAGAGCTATCTCATTTCTTAGAATTCCTTCAAGATTATGATCGATTATTTTCGTCGTGTTTTCGGTACGTGCTGAAAAATGCTAGAGACATTATGTCGTCGCGCTCCGCGGCGTATCGGGATCAAACGCGTCGCCATCGCACACAGCTGCTTGATTCTTAAACAAATAAAAGTGGAATTAATCAACGCAGCTCTAGTGATGGGACCTAACAGCTTTTTTAATGTAAACGCCCGAGTTTATAATAATTTCGATGAACACTGGTGTTTCTATATACATGTCCTATTTCAAAGACATTTCTGATTTTACTGCGGACATAAATAATGTAGTTTCGCAATGTTGAACAATATACGAAAAGATGTTTAAATTACATATATGACATGCGTAAATTATTTTATGATGTATGCCATAAGGTCGCGTCACTAGCGGAGGCGCGGATGAGCGGTGCCGCAGGTTTCTTGTAAGTCGCGCGGCGCGCACTGGCTGATAATCTCGCGTCGAAACGTGGATTAATATATCAAAGTCGCGGAATGTCCGACTTACACATTTTTAATTTGACCAAATCGTCCCGCCGGCGTTTACCGCTCTATTAATAATTTTTATCGCGTCTTAAACGTTTCTTTTGTTTTTGCTACCAATAAAATAATTTTATTAGTGTTTATGCGATGCTTTGATCTCGAATACGCAATATATCTGTTTCCATAACGCATCCGAACGTTACTTTTTATGTGGCACTGTGTCATTTGTAAGTTTTTATCAGATACAAATTACAAAGTCTTAACCGTCCGTATTTATTTACGATCACTTAATGAACCGGTTCTCTTAATAATGCTAATGTTTATTGTTTCACAAATTCGGCTCTCATAAAAGCTGAACCGACAGATTCCCAGACTTTAATATTTATTCTTCGCTCGGTTGAATGAGTTTTGCTTGCATATATTTAGTGTTCATTAATAAAAGTCAAGCTCCGCTAAGGGTCGAGCATGACGCGCAGCCGAACTCGACTTTAACATGAACTTATACGGATTAACTGATTGTAATGTTAATATTAATTGACGCGTCGAATATTTCAATTCTTATTAACATTGTAGTCAGTTGACAATTGACTTGCTACCACTTAAAAAAATACGTCCTTTACTCACCAAATCATTTTTCACACCCATGATAATAAATAATAATAAATTAGTATCAAATTAAGAGAAGTACAAGAAAATATACATACATTTATAATATTTATGTCTACAAATCAACACTTCCATCAATTCGAGTCAGATAGCATATTTTCCTGTTATAAATCTTTCAACTGTATTGACGTGAGTAGGCATTTCGAGTGAATGTTGCCACTATCTAGTCACGATGTCCCACCACCGTGGGTGTGCCATACATCATCTCACCAAATTAATACCACGAATAAATCAAATAATCACATAAGATAAAATAAAACAGTGTTAATGCATACTTTGATGACAAATACAGGAACTGAGTTATGTGTACGAATGTTAGTCGCCTATTTTTTGTGACAATAGATTGTTTCGCGATGCTCTGGAATTTTATTCGCTATTAATTTTAGCGGTTGCTCACGCTCGTGTGGAATTTGTATTTATTTCGCACACAAAGGCATTTGATCGTAAAAGCGAGATGTTATAATTATTATTGACTATCATGACATCATCTGGTATGTTAAGAATCTATATATTATCGTAATCATTTCAAACGGTCAGTCGTATAAGTTACAAACATTATTACATTATATTCCTTATGAAGTTCCTCTAAGTAAGTATCTGTAACTTTTACCGTAGTCAAGCTCAATCAGCATTCTAAACATAATTGACCGAATGATACATAATATTAATAAAACATATTACAATTATTCGAATGCAACAGTGCTGACCTGACCATAATATATTATCTTCTAGGTGGACAATAAAGCTTTTATACAATTTTAACTTTTATTTTATATTATGTTTAATGCTAGAAAACAACTATAATTTTACTAGTAACGGATATATTTTTCCTAGATGATAAGGCATTTACTAAGTACTACTGAATAGGTAAAGGTCTGGTTGGTCAAAGTAGTTATAGAAGTAAAATACGTAGTCTATACAGGTCGCAATATTCTGGTTCTGGTCCTAATATTGCCAAAAATAATTCTGCGCCGAAACTGCATTGTATTCGATACGAGCGCGTGTTTAATCGATTATGTTTAGGTATCGAATGCCGACGGCGATGTTTGCGATTTAATTGACCTTTCGTAATACGATTCCTACGTTATTCCGATTTAATATTTTGTTAACAAAAGATCCTTTCAATGAATGTTTTGATTATGAGCAATGTATAATATGTACGTGTGTACTACAATTACCCTTGTTTTCTGTTAAGTTACAAAATTTCTATTACTTATAAACCTGACATTTTGCTTTATTCTTGAGCAAGAGTCTAGCTCTTGATTATTTAGGATACATCTGGCAGTTTTAGATAAAAAAAAATTATCGAGGTTCTCACTTTTCCATTAGTTTTATTCAGACTTGTGTTAGCTTTTACGTTAATATTAAAAATGTAATAATTCTTCGACATGTCGTAACTCCTTCAAAAAGATATCATCAACACACGTGATAATAAATTTCGTTGGGCTTTTTACATGACAGGAAATCGTAACTTGCGTTAATTTAAGTACTATACGAAATTCGATTACAGTGCGACTTCTTTTCAATTGAGTCCTATAAAACGGAGCGATAAACGTAATCGAACGTTTGTTTCCGAGAAGTATACGTAATAAAAAGCTTATATATTCTGTATGAGGAGGGGGAGTGTGACCGCATTATAATACTAAAACACGAGCCGACGTTTCTTTTCCCGAGTTGTATGAGCCTATTGTTGTCCGTCTGTCCATCCGCATCAAATACGCTCATAAATCATATTCGTCGTAAATTCGATGCGAGTTACAATGTGAGATCTGTTCTTATTTGAATCTCGACGATTTTCGTGTGTATGACATTCTTTATTTAAAATAATTGTATGAATTTTGCCAACCTTAACAGTGCCTATTCTTTCGTCAGAATTCGGCACGCAAATTATATGTGTACGTATTTTGTGTGCACACGGTGTAATGACTTATGTATTGTGGATACGTATACAGACCTGGGGCCACCGAAATCAGTAAAAATAAACACTTTTTCTTCTGGTAATTATGGTGTATTATAGAATTGAATCACAAATTGCACAGTAGCTATTGTTGCGTGGTCGGCCCCACACATCATCGCGTGTTTACGCGACAAGCACGTACGTTTTACTTTGTCGCCGGCGACATCTGCTCTACTCCGTTAACTACATCTGTACCGGTGGGAGACACATCTCTATTATCAACGCGATAAGGTCTAAAATCGGGAGAGATCTGTCAAGCGTTAAAAGACTAGCCTATCAAACGTGCGGTTAATTTTAATTTCCAACTTGTGAAAGGCCTTTTATATAGTTTATTTTAATTTCTATTTACACTAGTTGCCGGCTGTGACTTCGTCTGCGTAGCATGTTCATGGAGGCTTGTATTAAAAGACACGTTTTAAAAAGCATTTGGTGTCCCTTATTTTGTATAACATTTTTGAGATATCTTGCCTCTGTAAGATCACCAAAATTGTTGCTACTGCTTAAATAAATGTAAAAAATACTAGATTATTATTTTAAATATAATAATATTATAATAAAAATGAGTGTCCATTACGACTGTAAGTTGCTTGTTAGTGTATGTTAATCAGATCGATTTAAACATCGGCTCCTATATTGACTGACAAACGATATTATAGCGTGAACGATTTCATCGGAGGTCTTGTAAAATAACCAATTTGTTATCTAACAAAAACAAATACTTGAGTGACCACCTACACAATACAAGAAACTCGATACAAAGGAAAATAAACTGTACTACATAAACTTTAACATTCGAATTTGTATAAAGACTATTTAGAAGTCGGACAAAAAAGTGATAAGTCCTTTGTAATCCTCCTGACGCCACAGAGGCTTACTTCAAGTTAATTGCTTTCGAATAGTTTTTTTAAGATACATGTTTTATTATTGTATTCCGTCTACCTGAATTCGTGGAGACAGTATCGTGCAATAGATATGTAGACGTAGAAAAAAGTCGATAATTTGTCACCTGACTCACGATTCAGCAATGTTATCGATACGGCGGAATGTTTTTATCGAACCCTATTTGTTTTGGTTGATCGTGTGCTTAATTAAGATATTCGATATAGTTTAAGGTATCCGCTACAGTTCCGAATTGTCGGTATGATGTAATATTCTATATAAACTTATCTACATAGGATGTAATGTTTGAAATATTATCGCACTATGACTGTCTACGATTATATCGTACGATTGGCCTAGTTTGCGTTTATAACGGTCCTGTGTCGTCCGAGATTTTTCATTTTTTAGCATATACTTATGTATGTGTATCAACATCCCTTAATGGCTTAGCGTGTCAACATTAAATCAACAGAGCTTTTAATAATGCCTTAATTGGACTTAGTACATACATAATGGATAAAAATACATCATCACTGCCTCAGCTACAGTTAGGTAGTTACACAATGTAATATTCTATCAAGACCTTAATTACTACTATTTCTAAATTATATATCTCAATTAAAAAAATCAAAAAAATAAAATAAAAATGTCTGTCAATTCTGTAACTAGTATATTTATTTTACTTTCTTTAAAGATTCTTCCAGAATTAAAACGAAATAATTACCCAAAAACGTAATAATGTATATAATTTAAAGGGGTATGCCAGTATTACGCCCAGAGGTTCACAAGAAATTGGCTATAGGTACTAAAAAATATATTAATATTTATTCTACATCTTCCTTGTTTTTATTATTCTGTACAAGTCGGTAATATTTTCTAAAATTATTAACGACTAAACTATGTAATGGAACTTGCAAGCAAGTACATTAACGTTAAAATGCTGCCTTTACACAAAATATGTTGACAGGTAATTAATCGAAATAGTAATTTTTACTATTGCTATATTATATAATTATTATTTTATTAGTTCATTTCATTTTTATACAAAATTAATACAAAATGTTTATAATAATAATTATTTTTATTTTTGCCAGATTACATTGATTAACTTAAAGTAATGTCTCTAATGTCTATTATCGATGTATCGAGTGGCAACACCATCTCTAACTTGTCAGATGCCGGATAACGTCAATGTCATTATCATTGTATGTTTTCCAACTCCATTGTGACGGTTAGTGTTTATTTATATCGGTTAATATTGACGACTTTTACCTATAAGCTATAAAACTGTAATGTATTCTATTTTATTTTATTCCTAATTATTGTACTCATTAATAAATTAAAATAATGATAAAATGATATAGCACATATTTAATATAAATTGTATTGGTGAGATATAAGAGGCCAAACTTATTGTATATCACTTCTTTTGCTAATTAATTATTTGTATAGCTTACTATTATTATCATTAGCCTTTATAGGTGTGCACTGTGGGCCTGAATTACTATGGCGTCTTGGCATGCCCCTTTTTAAATACAAAACCAAATATGGGACAATCCCCAGCCCTATTTTATTATACTGACCGTTTCTGTGCAATGGTCGTCTGTCGGCCGCCGGGTAGTGCTACAATGACCGCTTTTAGTTAAGCCGACATACCCTATTGTTTCCGACATGTTTTCCGACAAACATCCCAATTTCTTTTCAATGTACCCCTATAAAATAAAATGAGAGAAAAGAAAAAATAACTAGCTATCCATGCCTTTTGTAAGTACATTTTATTCCCAGTCATGTTATTTTCTCGGAACATTAAACTGTTTTGAAATATTGTAATTAAGAATAATTAAATCGGAATATAAAATTGCCGGTCATTGTTATTCAAAATTTGGAACATATTGAAACTTTAGAAGACTAGGTAAGTTTCAACCAAAATAGGTAAACATTCACCTCACCTTATTGAACTCGATACAGTTGGTTGAAATAAAAGCGTTTCAAGTTATAAAACGGCTGTGAGCCAACAAAGGACTATTCTGGTAATGTCAACACGCGTTTCCGTCGCAAACGAGGCATAAGGAAACAAATGAAGTAAAACAAATGATTCGCAACATTGTTACCCAATTCACGGCGACGACGATATGGACTTGTAATCGGTAAATACAATTGGATGCCGAACGAATTTGTTAAGATTCCGCTCGACAAAACACTTACGTATGTACGTTCATAATATATAAGTATTTTATTGGCACTATTCTGTATGTATATGGTAATATACAAATATGCGTCTTCGGTGATCTACATTTACATCAGTGTAAATGTAAAGGCGCATTTAACATGGATTAGAAATTTACCTTATTGCATAAACTAGTCTTAGGAGAAGAACGGGTTTTGTTACTTGCTTTTGTATATTTACTTACAAGAATCACAATATTCCTCTAAACATTTAACAAGCGGTATATAGGCCCGCCATTCTGCTATCAATTTTTAAGTACAATTTCAGCTAAATGTTTCCAGCTACGTCGTAGCAATGGAGCGCTAGTGTTGTACCACTCTTTATCGATCGTGTAGCCGTGATTCCGCTGCAATTTGCCGATCGCTTGATGACGTTTCGCGGAAGCTGAGTACAACGTCACGCGGCGCCCGCGCACCAACCATTGCTATATAATTTATTGGCTATTTCGCAGTAATTGTACCCTTAGTGCCCCCCGTTAAATGGTTCCACTGCTTAGCGTGCACCACAACATTGTATCAAAACCTATAATTTTATCTACGGCTCAATCGAGTTCATATAATTTTTTATTGCATGTTTTGGTCTAATGGTTCCGATAGTTGATCGATACAGTAATTATATAAAACTTATTAAAAGAAGTTCATTGAATCTGATTTCTCAGTCGACTACAGCAGGTAATTGATAAAACTGATGCTTTTATCACTCATGACCTCTTGATGGCAGTAAATTTTTTTATTTCTTCTCTATCTAGCATTAAACTTGGCAACCCGATCGATATAGATTTCAGAAAAATTGCTTAACATTAGTCATACACGTAATCACATTCGCGAAAACATATTATGCGAAAACTTTTTAATGTATTCAAAAAGTAATGCATGGTACCGTTGCAATGCAATGCTGTACTGTTGACTATAATTCTAATACAATGGTCAAATCGAATACAATCACATAAGGAACGTAGGCCTGAACAGGCATTTTTAAATATTCTACTCCACTAAGGATCGACGAACCCAATAATATGTTCTCAGTCACAAGAAACTTTAGTTGAACCTTACAATGCTACTGAACGAATGACGAAGTGTACTAAAATGAGACGAATTTTTCAATGAGATTACTTACTGCTTCCATTCATTCAATATATTTTGAAATCTCGATATTGACTTATTCATTATAATTGAATGCGTGAACCAGATAGTAAACTGGATGATGGTAAGCGGTTCAAAAGCCGGTAGTCACGGTACTTAACTCTAAGTTGACCGACACCGAGCCGGTTCCTATATGTTGTCATCGGCTTTCTATTTATCCTGTGTATTAGTGGACTTTATCTTTCTATAAAAGGGGTTTTGATGTTGAAGTGGTGGTATTTGCAGCTCTAATGGTTAAGACATCTGCGATATTGGAGATACCATCATCATCATTTAAATATTTCATATTTTGTTTATTTATTTCGTTGTAATTTTAAGTTAATTTTATGTCACAAATAGTGAGATTAAGTGCTTTTTCCGGCATTTTTGCAGATAGCTTTTGCCCACGAATTGCTCGGAAACGTCCGTTTTCTGGATAAAACGTATCCTATGTCCTTTTTTGTATCGGTCGAGTAGTTACCGTGTGAAGGCGTACAAACAAGTAAACCAACTCGTATTCACATTTATAATATTTGTTAGAATTGGAGTTTATCACTCGATATAATAATATCACCGCATCTCATTTAGTTCATATTCTATCACTATTTGGAGCTCACTTCTTAATAAGGGTATAAAATTGCTTTTATGTGAGTTATTCCGCAACAATTGCGGAAAGAACACAAACTGAAAACGCTATTTGGCTCAGCACTTATACGTGTTTATTATCTTTGCCATCTATTTCATAAAACATTCACGTGCAGTTTTAGCACAATTGTCGTGAATCCCGAGCGTATTGCGGGAAGTAATTGCGTGGTACTTAATTATGATAATTGTCCGATTGTCGCGACGATTGCGACTCACTGATTGACGTGCGAATCACACCTTACCATCTTGATTTGTAACTATAAAGTCTGAAACACACTATCGTCTGACACGGTACGCTCTCTTCTTTTTGTGCCATTTCAATTATTAAAGTCTGTGCAAATTTTATATAATAAATATATCATGTGTGAAATGTTTTGTATTCCTCGCGCTGGTTACCAGTTCCGAATTCCGGGAAATATTATGTTCGCAGTAAAATTACCGGTTTGAAGAAAGCAGTTTTGTCAGCTTTAAATCCCAATGTTATTCTAAAGGTATGTATATGTTGTGATATAAAGATGAAGGTAGGTACTTATACAGACAAACCTTTAATCGCGGTAACATCATAAGACATTACAAACATCGGGCAAAGTCAGCCCAGTTCAGTAGCTATAAGACAAAAAAGTATTTAGTACAAGCTCGGCTTGACAGTCCCCATGACTACTACGTTAGTATAATACTATCTAACTGCGGATATGCAGTATTCAATCTACAATCAAGAAGTTCACACAAATGGCTTCATATGAGTTGATAATTGCCATGCGTACACTATCTATCATTGTGGGGAAGGGGCTGCCATTTTATTTTCACGCAATTATAGTCATTACATTTAAATAGGTATGTTGCAAACGAGGCTACTGTATAGAGGACTCATGTTTTATTAATTTTGGTGTTCAGTCACGGATGCTATTAGCTATTTTCTAAACTGGAACTATAATAATATTGTAGATATTGTATCACATAAAATGTGTCCGAAATAGATCCACCGACATAGACTAAAACAGTTTTGTTTTAAAATGAAATCAAGATTATTATTTAAACAGAACATGAATTTATAAACTGTTGGAAAAACTGAGTATTGAAATAGTCGTGTGTTGTAATGGTCTAATTCCAGATAAATGGAATAATGTTGGAGGTCATGCGTTTGGCTCTGAACTGCTTTATCTTACAGCCTCTGCAATTTGATCCCGACATATAATTAATGTCGATTTTAATGCACATTATCACTGTTCAAACTAAAATTTGTTTTGATTAATGGATTCTCGTATTTTTTATTAACTTTTAGATTTTGATGTTGGTGTTTATGTATGTGAACGCTAATAGGTGTTATATATCTACACCTGAATTTAGACAGTTAAAGCTAAATTTTACCCAGCTGATCACAATCGCACTAACATGGTTTTAGCTAGTTATGTCTGGTTGTTATAACACTTCTGCTATTAATTTCAAAGTTTTATGTGTCAAAAGGTCGTTAACACGATCACCTTCTCGTGAATAGTTTGATGCTTTGATTAGATTCCTCCATGTTATTCAGATTTGAACAACGCTCCTTAGTGTCAGGTAAATTTCAATATCTAGGTATAAATGATGTAAATAGATGTCCAATTCCTTTAATCATTATTAGGTACAGTATGAAACGTTTAATATAATAAATTCACACATTGAATCTCGAGTGTTTGCTAGCAGATTCGCTCTAATTATAATGTTCATATCAAGTGTTTACCCATTGGCCTATTTTAATGTCAACAAACGCTAATTCCCTCCTGCCGGTGACTAGGTTATAAATAAAAACGGCCACGATTAGCGTTCCTCTCATTAATCATTCGGTGTATAGTGTCAAAACACGTCCACGCACTCTCTGATCTTGGTACCATTCAAAAATTACACTTTCCAACCTCCTCTTGTGTTATAACAGAAACGGTGGAAGCTAATTGCTTTTAAATTGTGTTTCTTTTATTTTTCTCTTAACTTGAAATAAGTAGGACACTTGAAAACTCTTTCAATTCAGTTTGTCACGTGTGATTAACTACACACTCGTTATTTGTTTCATTGTAATCGTTACGACTGTCGATGTCAGCCTTCCTAATGACATTCGACGAGTACCTGAACTGTATCTATATTATCAAACCTTAAACACAATAGTTCATATTTATTATTGGATTGCGGAAACGTGTTTGGCTCAGTTCCATCTTGTGGCTATTGTAAAATTTCCATTGGCATTATCAAAAATATTATGAAGTTATTACTTTATGGTACGGTTTTAGAATGTCTACAGATACCTACATATCTGTGGGATAAACGGTTTATGTACTTAAATAAGCTAAAATGAAAGGACATTTACTTAGATATTCTAAAACAAGGTGTATATAATATCTTTATTATCGTTCAAAGAAACTTTAACAATAATCATTTGGCATCTTATGATTGCATTAATTTGATTTCCCTTTGTTGTCATCTTTGCAATAATAATTATTTGATTTAGTACAACTTTATTTAATATATCCAGCTTCGGCCACGTGCCAACACTTATAATAACTAAATTCGTTCTCAATTAGTCCAGGGTTGGAGGATAAAACAATTCTCCATGTTTCGCCGATGGCTCCATGTGTATCATTGTTCCAACATGATGTATAGTCGTGCTTTGATCAAAGGCGACTGCAACCATTACATTTGTTTCGCGAGAATGATATTAATCAAACACATTTATTGCGGTCGCATTTAAAATTAACTGCCGTATATTAAATGTATGTTCTGAGAACTGTCGGCTATCGAATATTTCCTACAATAAACCAGTTGGGCCTGCATACTTACCAGATTCTCAATCTTGTGACATCTGAATATTACAACCACAAAACAGCTACGTCATATTTCTGGATTGTCGCCAATGTTTTATGGACATTTATTACGGTTAATATAATAATGTCATTTAGCTATAATAACATGTCGTTGTACGAACATTTGGTGCGCAGTAGAGTCAGGAATCAAACGATCGCGCTCACCTATTGTGATATCATTAGTAACGGTATCTCTGTTAAAACAGATGTGGCTTCTGCTCGTGCTTCTGTATACACAAAGAATTAAAATAAATAACAAAGAAGCAATCAAAGAATTCAGCCGGCAAACAAGAAGACACGAAATCTCCCGCGACGTCTGTCAAATTAGCATCACAAACGAAAATAGCGTCATTCTAATTATTTTGATGACTCAACCGAAATACAATTAATCTTGCCGCTTCTGTGAACTGTCCAAATGACGGACGGACGAAAATATCGTCGCATTTCGCGATAAATAAACTTGTGAGTCGAATATCGGATTTCGATTCCATCGGTGCTGCGTATCAAAGATTTCATACGCGTGTTCGATGGCGGGCAGCGGAGCGCAATGCCGGCGAGCGGCGACGCGGGCGCACCTCGCGCGCGCACTAGCGTACACCACGTGCGACCGCAGCCTGCCAAAACATTCACTCAATCAACCTACGAACATCATTAAATGCATCACAGAAAATGTATTATGTTAGTGACTAGAATCAAACCAAATAACACAACTAGGCACATCAAAGAGACAGATTCACATTATTCCGTCAACGTAATTTACCGACAAACTTCAGACTAATAAGATTGAATTTGAAACTTTGTGCTATCTAGCCGCTGTATTTCTTAGGCCGGAAATCAGCTGTCGTATCCCGATTCCTACTGGGAGATCGGCCAATGCGTCTGCGATTACATTAGATCGAGTTGGTTCCTAGACTCGTGATTGGTAACCCGAGACGATTCGTGTTCACCGGAACACTGGCTCAGTTAATTAGAATGCTTTGTAAGAATAGATCTGCCATCGACTTTCGAACGTACCTCTGCTACAATGATTCATTTCACCGCGTGCAATCGTTCAACCATCTACGGCCGACATTAGTTACTTTAATCTTGATGCTAGATTATCGTATATTTTATTCTCTCATGCATCACGTCTACATTTTGCCAGTTAGATTAAGCTTCTAATGCACCCTGTAAAAACCGGCGAGTCTTACTACTGTACGATAATTGCAGACTTGCCTAAAAAAATTAAAGAGGTATGCCTATTCTCCATAGTGTTTCAGGCCACAGATGGACATCAAAAATTACTATAAAAATTGAGTGTTTTAAGATCTTAACAGTATTACATATCTAAAAAATATATACAAATTGACGCCACTATTTTAGAAATACCTATAAAATAACAAATGTGTTGAGGTTATTTTTCTATACGAAAATGTATCTGGCTGTGAGATAATTTAAAAACATCTCTTTTCTCAATGCTCTATTATTTAATTATGATAGGAGGTGTGTTTGTAACATATTCTTATGCAGTTATACTTAATAAGGTAAAGCTTAAAAAAACCACATTTGTTATTTTAAACGTCTATATTCTCTTCATTGTCACTATTAACAACTCATCTAGAAAAGGCGCAGATGGGCATATATTGGACTCATATCTTGCCCAACCTATATACCAAAGCACAGTCATAGTATGTGCACAAGAACCTTCCGTGCGTTTTCCTATTATACAATTACAATAATATTATTGTAATTGTATAATAAATGCATTTTGTTAAAAATATGTTTTACTCTCTGACCTTAATTTAACTTGAGTTCATAAAATTCAATGGATATCCTTAACGGGTGTAGTACAAAGCCTTCACTATTATGGTTTTATAGGCCGTCGTGATCGCGTGTTGGCGGTAGTCAGCGTCGGGCACAGTCCACAGTAGTTGATTGTGGGCCGTATGACGACATGACGCGCTGAGCATGACGCTCGTCTGAGCCGCGTCTAGCATCTCGTCATTCCGTCATCTCGAAGCTCGTAAATCAACCGCCCCACAAATTGGAAACCCACTAAACAGTTAAAGAGCGCGCGTTATAAAATCCCAAATAATAACTTCGGATCTAAATCTCATAAAAATATGATTACGAGTAGGTTTTTAACTTTTTAATCCCGTCGTGGTTTTACGATGTTGTAAAATTTGATTAATAACAGTTGCGTGGAGTCGGCCTCAGGTCGGACATTGTTGCATTGACCCATTTACCGGGCGTGATTGTGGCGTATTTTGGCGGTGGCCACTCCAGACGAAACATGCCCGTATGGTGGCCGTGTAACATGACTCACTATAATCAAGGTCTCTGTTGTTGCGTAATTGTGCTCCATCTAAACTCTACAAACGGTTGTCGTACACAAATTAATTATTGCTCGTTGACATTTACAACAATGTTACTAAATTACATTAATTTATTACTAGATTAACAACACATACACACGATCACGCACACACATATAAGTTAAATAAAATTTTAATCTTAAACCACAAATAGACACTTATCCATTATTGACAACATCAATTAGGTAGTAAGTATTTATCGATGCACACAACGCGGTTTACTTAATCATGTCATCAGGCACGTACTCATGGCTAAATGAGCCATTTATGGTATACATTAAATTTCGTTTTTGACTTTTTTTTATAGAACTATCTAAGTTTTTTTATATAAGACGACAGATAATCCTGTCTAACTCTTTGTTCTTTTTAATATTTGACAGTAACTAATGATAATTCCTCTTCAGTTATATAACTCTAGAATCTTGTCAACTGCAATTCTGTACATCTCGAACGAATTACATTTTAAAACAATAACATCTATTGCTATAGTTTGCGTGGGTGAGACAATAAGTCATTATGAACAGGCAGACCCGTCAATCCGTCTGCTGTCACTTCAATTTTTATATTTCTTTATTTTCGTGAAGAATTTTCACAACGACGACGCATCCGACGTGGTCGCGTTATTTCATCCGTCACATGATTTGAAACGTATCAGATTTAGCTCTTGACAATGAAGGGACGTTACCAGCTTTCGTTTTTTATTAAACGTTTGTTCCGTATTTATAGAATTGATTCTGTTTTTAAATTGAGTTCAGTTGATGCAGCTATAGCATGCAGCTAGTAGAAAGAAACGTTATTATTTTATTAATCTTATAATTCCGTAATTATTGGGATAGTATCGAAAGTTTATGCAGATATAAATACAAAAATTTTTGCGTCCAAGCCAGTTGTATAGTCTGTCCTTTTAAATATTTCGTTGACAGAAAAATGAATCATACCTCACTGACAATCAAAACTCTAACTTATATTATGCTTACTTCCCTATTCTCAAGGAGCTATTATACATTTTCTTTTATAGTATCTTTTAATATCAAAATTGTGTACCAATAACAGGAAATATACTTATATAAATATTTCCTGTTTTGTTAGCTATTCAATTAAACATTATCTTGAATCAATTAATTTAATGTTATATTTTGTATCGTTAAACATTACACTAATTCATCTCAAAATATTTACATCATTTCCTTACATTGATAACAACTCAAGTAATGGGATGCCAGCCACATCTCGTTACGAATCGAATTTATTCATCGCCACATATTTTATTGTGTTGGCCTCAAGGCCAGCCTTCGGGGGCCTATAAAATCACACGGATAAATAAGCATTCGATCGACTCGTAATTAAAAACATAACTTATTAATATCGTTTATTAACGCTTACGGGCTGAATAAGCATACGTCCTGTGCCACTCGCGCGCGCGGAAGATAAAATAAATCTACACTATGCCCAATCTTAATAAACGTGTTGTTTATGGCTTATAGCCTGTAAATACTGCCGCGTAAACATTTAGTTTAATTTAATTTGTTAAATCAGTGCATTTTTTAAACGTTCATTTTTTGTCAGGTAATTATTTAAAGTCTAGTTCGAACTGGACGGGCTTTAAGAACATGAAAAGAGTAAGCAATTGACAATAGAACTAATTTGTAAAATTAAGATTACTTTTTGACAGAACGATTTTACGTTTTGACACTAATTGACGCGTTCAGAAATTTGAATTAATAGCTTTTTGTTTTAATCATCTCAAAATGTATGAGCATACTTTCGCTAATTATAATCTAACATTTACACCTATTTTTAGACGTAGTTGAGTTGCAGTCATATTATTCTGTTGTACAATTATTTTTACCAACGTGCTTGCGGTATGGGGTCCAAGTAATATTATGTTTATACTTATTACTGGGTCCAATAAAGTGTGAATTACGAACTGTCTTGCCCGCCGGCACTGCGATATTTATAAGAGTCGCGACTCACGGGCTGTTCTTGTAGATTTATAGTTATTTAAACACACGCTAGCTATGTGAAGCCTTTTATTAATAGGATATAAAACGTAAAACTAAGTGTAGATGTCGTTTGCAGTACAAACTATTTAACGTTAACAAGAAACAAAAATCTCGACTGACAAAGGCTAAGCCTTTACATTGCACAACTTGATGGCAAAAAGTAGAATCTTGTTTTTTATTAGTTACCAAAATATGTGTCAGGTACACATATTACTTCAAACTTGATCTCGTTCTAAAACGACTCCTATTAAATTGAGTCCAAGTTACAACAATTCCCTGAAAATTATTCAGAGAATTGATGTAACTTGGACACTGAAAAATTAAAATCCTATATCATAATCGTTAAGTTGTTATTGTATATAAAAACAACTACAACTATAGACATTTATATGTTCGTCGATGCAATAATGAAATTTGCAGAAAGCAAAATACCAATCCCTTTCCCAAAACAACAATAGTCGCAAAGGCGAGAAGAGAACAATAAACCGGTTGATTTATTTTAATAAAGTAATTTATGGGCCCTTACAAATTGGCCTCGTGACGGCCGCCTTATCGAGTGGCAAGAATCGATAAAATCGTTGTCGATGTATCGATACATCGTTATTAATGGTCCGCTTATTGTACTCGGTTAATGAGATAACATTTGTTTTGTACATACTTGTTAGCGGCATGATTAAAATTAATAAAATTGTAAAAGATTCGATCGAGCAAATTGTTATGCAATAACAATCACAAATGGAATAGTAAATAAAGGAAATATTCGTAGGAAGATTAGTTTGTCTCAACATTTCGACATAAATTGTAAGTCTGTATACATACATATATTCTGTCGATATTACAACAAACCGTAAGACGGCCCCAACATATTTTTTCGTCACTACGCATAAAGCAATCGCATCGATCCCTGATAACTCATCTCTTTTGCTCGTAAATTGGGATAGTCCATAACTCGCGCGGCTTAATTACGAATAAATAAATAAATAATTGAATGTGAGCGGCCGCGGGCCTAATCGATCGTGTTCCGAGGTGTCGGAGGTGCTAACAAGGGGCTCAAGGGGCTCCGGAGGGTCCCTACAAGCTGCGACGACGGAGCCCCGTTTGCTTTATACAAGATTCCCGCTACCGGCCCAATGAGAGTTATTGTTATCATTTCAACATCGTTTAATTGGTTTGTTGCAACGTTTGATAGCGGCAGTGATAAAATGTGCTTTAAAGTTACCTCTGTAAAGAATACGTGATGCAATTTTAAATTGGAGCGTAATCTGAGCGCGGGATCCGTTCACGTTGATGGACATCAAGTTAGAAATACATTGTAAAATGTAAGCCTAGAAGATGCACATAATACTAATGGATGCAAAGAGGGTCAAAAGTCAATTCGTCGGAAACCGACACCATCTAAACTTAGCGCGCGGAAGCTGCGACTGCGCATTGTTCTTCTTCATAACGTTTTTTCGAGACGATTGACGCGTATCCATTTCCTCGGACGAGAATAGTAGCCACCTCCGTGGCTATAAAATAAAGAGTATCACTCAACAACGGCCGTCCATCTATCCACTAGATATAAGGATGTCGCTGATTGCCAGTCATTAGAAGGTAATTAGCCCATGGATCACTCACCGCTCGTCTATTTCAATAACTAGAAGATATATTTGATTCGGCCTTCTCTCTCTGTTTGTTATTCGCGAAAAATCAGACAACCTCGCTTTGAAACAGACGACGTGAATTAAATCAGTTGCTTAAATATATAGAGAAGTTTAAAAGACTATATCAAATACATATACGTTGAATACGACACTTTCTCATTTGCTCAAATATATTGGATTAGGTACTAACATAGTATAAACTGATCTCTAACCTTTTTTAATATACTTTGAATTTCCTATAAGATGCTGCTTATTTATAATTCCTATAGGATTCGTACAAAAGAAATTGGGTAAGCAGGTATGAGAAAAATAATTGATATGAGAAAGAGCTATTTTCTGCATTGTGATGAAAAGAGTTTATATACCTCATTTTACAACAAACTCTATGCATTTTACTGTTATTTGTATAGTTCATCAATCAACATTAACAAAGTGATGATGATTTAATGATGTCAACATTCAGTCTCTCATTGTTACTAAGTAGAACTGACTTTTATACTATCTATCTTTGCATGATATTTGATGATGCCATCTGTAGAATATCTTTTGTTATTTTTATTAAATAAATAGAGCGTACATTCTAACCAGACAGACAGAATTAGATTTTACTGAATTGTAAATCTTAAATGAATTTCTTTACTTTGATTTGTGTAGATACTATATATGTATATAAGTACTGCGCATCATTTACTAATAGATAATGGGTTGACATTGTAGGCTAGCCAAGATTTAGATAGTCTTTCTTAACTTATACACACATAGCTGTTGCTAGGTCAAATATCGGTAAATATAAATACATGCAATACCTATTTCATTGTATTGTTGCAAATATTAATCGTTAATGGTAGGTTCACTAGTGTAAATGTAGGTTATGGTAATTTTTCTATATTTCTTCTTTCTGGGTGAAAGGAACTCTATGTCCTTTTCTATATTCTGGCAACGGGTGGGTATGCGACATTTCATAATTATTAGTCGAGTAGTTAAGTCATGAAAGCGTAACTAACAATTAAACTCTCATTCGCATTATAATTTTAGTCAGGATTTAATTTACAAATAAAATATCATACTTTTTTCTTCAACAATACTTGTTGGTAAAGTTTCTTAAATCGTCTTAATTGAAAGCATCCAGGTCGGTCCGAAGGTGTGCTTGATGGATGAGCAGCTAAATTATCTCCCCCTCCTGCCTCTGCCCCCTCGCCCCGCCTAACGACTCGCTGGCCAAAAGTGATTATTTATAACCGGTGATGACAGGACTTCCGACAATATAACTGGTGATTAAGACGCTCCTCGATTGAAATCTAGAATTAGAATAGTCAGGTGCTAAAATTCTGTACTATTAAAATATTGTGTGCTACAGATATTGCAGATTTGAAGGTTGCAAAAGAAAAACGCAGTCAAATGTATTTCAATTTAAATTATGTGTTTCATGACATACTTCCTGCTAAGAAATATTTACTTGTTTTTAAATTTTAAACTACTGTAATCTGTTGGAAAAAGCACAGAGCAATAAGCCTATAGTCGTTTGTTTCACAAAGCACTATATACACGCAACTTGCTTATTCTGCTCAGCATAAAGATGCTCCATGGCGCATGCTATAATTATTTTAAATATTATAGATGTAGCTTTGCTCGCATATTTAAAAACATTCATAAACATCAACATTTCGTGAAATATTCAGATTCTAAATATGGTACGTATTTAGAATTTGAATATTTTAAGAGTATAACGGAATAAATTCCTTAATTCCTAGAAGGAAACATTTCATGGTGGTGTAGTAAGTAAGTAGTAAGTATGTAGTACAGAGCAAAAGTAAATTGAAATAGGATTATATCCATACTAGTAACGATAAACGCGGGTGAAACCGTGTGAACATCTAGTCTAATAGTAAACTGGCATGTGCTGATGATCATGGTGGTGGTGAATACGAAGATAAAGGTATTCTATATCAAGAAATTGTGGTAATAGACAAGACTAAATATCATAGATATCTACACTAATAGGTATTAAGAGAAAAGATTTGTAGCTTTGTTAAATAAACTCAAAACTAAAAGACCGATTAAAAAAAATATTTCACCATAAGCAAGCTTATTTATCCAGAAGTAACATAGGACACAACATCACGCTATGAGCCACGAGAGCAGGGCAATGATCATAAATGTGGATGAAACCAGGGACAGCAAGTTTTAAATACAGTACGTACTTAGTAGAAGTTATAGTTATACAAGACAGTCGATCTCATCCATTTCATTTTCTTGTATACAATTTGGTGGCAAACTAGCCCACCTTATGGTAAATGGTCACCGTAGCCTATGGACACCTGCAACACCAGAGGCATCACTTGCGCGTTGCCGACCCTCCAGGAAAGGAAGTGGGAAGGAGAAGGAGTGGGAAGAGGGTAAATGGACGATTGCGCCTCTCACTCAGCGAACGAAACACAAATAGGAATACTGCTATTTCACGTCGAAACCTCCTCAAACGTCATAAAGTCTGCCTGTGTACCTACTTAAGCCGCGCTGACTGTCCATAATTGGCTATATTGACTAACAAATATTAACAGTATTAGTTAATATCCGCCGATCGAGTAATCTAAACGTGCCGGATACTGTTATCGGTACGTAGGGCTACACAGCTCGTACACTCGAGCTGTTTCGGTTTAGAGTACAGGTGAGGAACTTAGTTCACCGCCGTACATTATCTCATATCCGCAAGTGCAATAATTGTGTGCGTTTCCCACGGATGTGCTTTTTCGGTCATACCTAAGTTAAATGTAATATTTTAAAATAATTATTGTTTTTGATGTTTTATACTTTTTGCTAGACTTATGAATTTGCTAATGAAATATATCTTAATAAATTGCTCGTGTTTTATGATATCGCCAGAAGATATTATAAACAACTAGATGTGCCCGCGGTTTCACCCGCGTTTATAATTACTGCGCTGCCCCCGTGGGTCGTAGCTCGATATTATATAGCCTATAACCTTCCTCAATAAATAAGATATCCAACAAAAAAGATTTTTCTATTCGAACCAGTAGTTCCTGAGATTAGCGTTCAACCAAACAAAAGAACAAACTCTTTAGCTTTATAAGTATTAGTATAGACATAGTTTTCTTTTTGCCACCTTTGTAAAAAAAATACCTAAATTTATCTATTAGTAAGTATAAAATATATGTGATAATCAATATCCACTATTGTAGATATGTTAACAATTGGTGTGACTGTAAACTATAAAAAAAATAAGAAGTCCACACTCTACTTTATAGATTATTTTACTGAAATATACGAGGTTTACTTTGGTTGGGTCTGCATGTAGATAGTTTTGTAGATAAATTTTACACATTTTCATGTCTGTATTGTCTTACGTTTACGCGAATGTCTACAGGTAAACATTTGATTAACCTGGATTATAAAAGTGTTATAAATTAAATTACAGTAAGTAAATTCAAATACGATCTATGTAATAAAATGTAAGACCGGTAGGCGGTGCCGGCCCGCCCTAAGATCCCCGCCCGCCCTGTGCGCTGGGCGGATCTAATAGGGGACAGCTTATTGCATTATCGGGCGATTAATTTGATTGGAAGTAAGTACGTGACATCTATACATATAAAAAATGTTACATTACATAATATGAGTGAACCTTTTGTCTAATACGAATATGGTTTGTTTTAAATAAATTTCTTCTACATTTAGCTACTGGTATACCTATACCTTTTATAGATGAATATCCTGAATATGGTTTCTTAGTATGCATAGGTAGTAAATTACAGTGATACAAGAATATGATGAGTCATGCGCTTGTACTGATACTGTCCACTGACAAAAATAACATTTATATAACGCCCGGAAACTTGGTTCCACACTGCAAAATTGTAAAATTGAAGTAAACATATTAATGGACGTATTTTTCTAGGCTCACGGTATTTTATGTGTATTTTAATATCTTTAAAAAAAGGAAAGACCGCGGTTAGATTGCTTTATTTACTGTTTTATAAACTGCTCTATCAAGCACCTACTTGAAAGAGCAGTTTATAAAACACACACACACGACATATAGTACACGATGGGGCTAACATATAAGTCTGAAATAAAAGCCTCTAAATAAATAAAGATTAAAAAAAAAAAAGCACCTACTTAGCTAAGCTACCATATTTTGATAGTCGCAGTGCAGCAATATATAATCTTCGATTGCAATGCGACTACAATATCTACTGACGCCCCAATCTAAATGTAATCTATCGTAGATAGTAGTTGCGGGTCGCAGCGGGTGGTAGTAGCTCGGTATCATTGAGAATAATGCTCTCATATCCGATTACTGCACAAAGAACATCGATCTATCTTAGATAGAGTATCCAGAATCGAGCTCTAATTTGATTATCTTGAATGTCAAAGTTCAGTTTCATCACGATCTGGTTCAGTTTGACGTTACAGTTAAAACAGGCGCAGACATTGCTTGTGAAGCTGTCACACGCTATGTCGGCGCTGCTGTGTGAGTAAGAAATGATTATTCACTGAAATCAATATTCAAATCTAAAATCTTCATACAGAAGATGCCGATATAAGAACATTAGAAATAAAAGATCTAAAATGAGTATAATTGGATTTGATTAGATATGTATAACAACCATGGAATCTCGGGTTTTGATTATGATTTAGGTAAATGACTGTTATACCAAATTTTACAAAGAAATATTAAATTCGTAATGCATTTTATACGTAATGTAAACTAAATTCTACTAGCATTATAAACAGCTACTAAAGGCAAAGGAACAACTGCGCTTGATCTGTATTTCCATTAAATATAAAGTATAAACAGCAACAAAAAAAATTAAAAATAATACCAAACAAAATTATCAATTGACAAAAGCAACACTCATCTAACCACTTTTAGATAGTCAACTCTTATTTATTCATGAGGGAATCAATAATAATTGTCCTTTCTATAAACAGCACGGTGTCACCCCATCTCTTCAGCCCATTTATGTTAATGCAGCATTGTGGCTGACACTTCATTTGTTCTATCTGCCAACCACAACCATTGTCAAATCCTGCCCTTTGACTCCATTGTGTGTTTTTTGTCAACCAACAGCGGATTATTTTATTTCCGTTATGTGTTCTCTATCTTTGTTGTCTCATGTTTGTCATTATTAGCTTCGATAACTTTTCTTGATGATTTTGAATCATGTTTTTTTAATACTATTGTATCTATTATAATATTACTGTCGGTATTGTTTTATGGGCGTGCTTCAGCTTTAATGTCGGCTTTAAGATGACATTTATTTTGTGATACTTAAAATATTATTGCATTTGAATTTATGTTACTGCTTATGATTCATCTAACCGAAGAAGTTTCAATTCTGAATATTTCTTCATATTTAAAGCTAGATAATAATCAGATGTATAGAAGTTTAATATACGAATGTATAAAAACATGATTATCTATTAATAAAATGAACAGACAATGCTGCTGTTTAACAAATAGAAAATTCTCTATCTTTTATGGGCTATTAGTGACAATGGTCCAACAACACGAGCCGAAGGTGTCGGTACTAAATCTGCCTCGTCACGACCGGGACGCCGTTCCACATTGTAATTTAAATTGTCATTCAAATTACCATCGAGAAGAGACAGTAAACGCGGTGGCACTCGAATTCTCGACACCTTCGTCTAGACACGTCCAAACACGACAGTCTTACGCATTCTATTATGTACATACTTGCCACATACATATGGAAATTGTGAAACGTTTTTGGTCAATTATCTATATCACGATTATGGACCAATAATTGTTCCTTGAAGGACGCCCATTAAATTTTTATGTTGCTTAAATAATAATCTTTGTCCATTTGCATCAATCATGAAACATCGTAAACAGAGATTAGCAACAAAGTATAACAACAAAAGAAATGATATACAAAATTAAAGGTTTCCATCCCGATAATATTTTACGATAGCCGTAAGCGACAAAACGATGGTCATAAAAGTTGCAATAGGCCGTAGAAAGATCGCGTACAAACCACCTGTACAATAGCCACTGAGACAAACTATGAGTAACTTGTTCAACGTCCTGCAACTTATCAAGGAGCGGACTATTTATTTTTACGAATTGAACACTTTGATATAATATGAAATATACAAGTTCTTTAAATTTCTCGTCGTATAAGCAACATTGTAAGAGAAGCAATGGATTGGTTTTGATGATCAATCTTCGCCGCATCCATAAAATGTACAAACATGACTACGTTAATAATAAATTACAGACATTTCACCCAGACGGTATTACCATTTGGAAACAACAAATGCTAATAATTACTTTCCACGTATGTAATGTTCACAAGGGACGAAATGCATTTCGCACTGGGCGAACCAAAACAATAGTTATTATCAATCATCTTAAGAGAATTATTAGCGAATAAATTCGAGACGCCAGTTTAGAGAGCGCGCACTGGCTGTCTTTGTTGCGATATCTGCTATATTGTTTGCCGCAGCAACTTTAACATTAAATTATCATTTTATTGCATACGAACATATCAAATGTCACATACTGCCGTTTTCCACTGATTTATATATCACCGCCAATAAGCTGAATCGTAATAGTATTTTCGTTATTATCTCGTGCGTGCAGTTTTATTAGAATAAGGTAGAATATGTACGTATTGTTCGTATTGTCGAGTCTCATAACGATGGCGGTGCCGTGGCGGCGGATAGTTCAGGTTTACTGCTGTCGATAGTTGCCATCTTCGTTTGGAGGATTCCATTGTTGCATTCATCGCAATGATCCGGCGTAGTCGCATCGTCGTCTTTCAGCCGCATCCGACATTTCCATTGTTGCA
Organism: Catocala fraxini; assembly: GCA_930367265.1. Taxonomy (NCBI): domain Eukaryota; kingdom Metazoa; phylum Arthropoda; class Insecta; order Lepidoptera; family Erebidae; genus Catocala; species Catocala fraxini. The sequence goes on from OV884041.1 coordinate 16,322,497, forward strand.
ATTTTATTGCCGGTGTTACCGTCCCCGTGGAGATCGTAAACTACGCAACAGCGTTCGATACTATCCGCGGCTCCACGGCGCGGAGCAACGGTGATGAGCGGTGCTGAGCGGTGCGGTGACGTGATGGGTCGCGCGACCGCATCGAGCAGCATTATAGCGCGCCTCCGCCACCGCAGCCACGATTTTCATTCGTTTCTAATAAATTGATACGAGGCGCGGCGCGACGGTCCCGCGCGCGCCATTGGTCGATCGCTCCCCGGACTTCGATACTCGGACCGCGACTGTAAATCAACTTTACAACCTTTAATTACAGATATTTGCCGTCTCATGTGAGCGCATGGGATATCGGAGGGCCGCGCTCGCGAAAATATAGCATAATAATGGGTATTGACCCGTAATGGCTCGGCTGTAGGTACTATCGGCCCCCTTTGTCTTGATTGTTCGAACGAGAGTATATTCTTTTCTGAATGATTGCCAATTACATCGAATGGCCTCCTGAATTCTTCAATCTTTCTCAGTTTTGATTTGCATTCGAATAAATGATTTATGTGTTATTGAGGTATCAAGATTGCATACGAACGGTGATGTTTGTGGTTCATTGCTTGTAGTTAATTTGTCGAATCGCAATAGTGGTGCTGACTGTGTGCGATGATTACAAGTTCAAATGAGCGAGGTAAGTAGTGTACTGGCGGGAGGGACGGTGGGGGGAGAGGGGGCGCGGTGCAGTAAGTATTGCCACAATGTTGCACCGGATAGGGCCGGCCGCCGCTGTTTTAATGTCTCTCAGACGGAATTACGCTGGATTGTTCTCAACTTTACTGCTCCCTTCATGATTGATCGTTGTATCCTCGGCCTTATGTCATTTTCGCGCCGTATCTCTCGGAATTTGCACTACAAGCAATAAATATTACATTGAGTTATGGTAATTTCGCGAAATTATAGCATATGACTCTTTTACTGACGTTGTGTATTGTTTGGTCTTAAAGTGGAAGTGTGTGTTATGATTTTGAATAAATAATTATTGGCTCATATTAAGGGAAGGCCCTTGTGTGTGTTGTGTTGCTCCAAAGTGTGGAAATTAACACTAGAAAGATCGTATTTCTAAATTAAAACCCGACTCGGAGCCGCAATAAATTCTTCCGCCCATAAACTTATAACGACTGTCTAAATAGAGGCTAGCTGTCGTTTATAGCCTTAATACACGAATAAGAAAGAAAATAATACAAGTACCTAGTTATGTTTTTAATCCATTTTGCGCACTCTGATAAGAATTTATATTAGAGTTGAAAATGTCTTATATATTTTTCTCTATGTATTAAATTAGTTAAAGCAATTTTAACATTGAAGTTATAATTAACAGTTTCGTGGAGTCCGTTTAATGGTTGTTTCCGAATTCGATCACCGGAGTTAGGCAGTCTTATTGGATTTTCCAGTGAGACAGTTTTCAGTTTCAGCACATAGTTTAAGATTGTGTATGATAGATGACAAGGAGATCGGTACGTAAGCCAGACTAATAAATAGTGGCTATAGTAGACTTGTATGTACAAACACTGAATTTTGGAGCCCTTTTTTTGAGCTTTCATCTTTTTGTAGTGGGTTTTCTCTTCTAACACGATGATGTAAATATAATATTTAAGTGTATGTCATGTCTTCTAATAAAATTTGCACAAAATCAGTTCTGATGTTTATGTGTGATGCTTTGATAATTCAAAGTCAACTGTGTAGATCGATCGATCTGTAGTCAACGTTGCCACTATCTAACGCATAATTAGATGATTATCTAGCAGATACCTAATATTATAAAGTTAGATTCTAGCTTCACAATACGTAAAATCTAAACATTTTAATATTAAAATAATAATTTTTCCAAGTGTTGTGATTGAATACACTGAAACAAATGTCCATTTACATGAATTGTGAGACCATTTTCTCTGATGTTAACGAGCAATTGAATGCGCTAGAAGTCGGCCACTTGGAGTATTACCAACATACGAATAATTGAGATTGATCGAGCCGTGGATCGAGTGGGGCGGCGCAATCAAACGCGAATTGGACCAATGGGAGGCCAGCGCGGGCGAATGATCGTCGCTCATTGGCGCGGCGCAGGGTAGTCGCCTCAAGGGCCTTGATACCACTCTCGATAAGCGGGAGCCGGCCAATGTCGATCCGATCGATTATCGCCCGTCTCGTCTCGCACCACAGAGCACGCTGCAAAGCGCCTCTACCAACTACACAACGCAACCTCGCCGTCATTACTGCTCAGTCACCTTACAATTTTATTGCAATTTCAGGTATCTAATTTGACAATAAAATACCATACAAAATTTATAAGTAGCGTACAAAATTTAATCTTCAACTTAATCTGGCTGTAAAACGGTGCGCAAATCAAAGTTGCAATCTGCAACACTTGAAACAGATTAGCCGGCTAATCGGCAGTTATTTACAATCCTTTATCAGCGGTCGGGGGCGGTCGGTAACACGATTTACGATTCGCACGAGTTGCTGGCACAAAAGAATTAGCCTTTCTAAGCGACATCGAGTGCCAATAAATATGGTCTGAGGTGCAAATAATCGGGCAACAGTGTAGAGTCACGGCGGTGAGACGGTGAGACGGTGACGGACCGCAATTTATTTCGTACGCACCTCCATAAATGCATACACCCATAAAGTGAAATTCATAATACAAATTTAGCGTAAGGTTTCGTAGGAAAAGCAATAATTTGTCACAATTGGGCACGATTAGATTGGCTCCGCTGGCGATTTGACATAGATCGTAAATAACGCTTCGGGCGGCCGAATTGAGTGAGCCGTCAGTGCGAGCGAGGAGGCGAGGCGAGCTGTGCTGTGTGGGCCTTTATAAATGGTACGTCGCGTCGTATGCAAATAGCGCGCGCGCGCGGCTCGGCGCGCTCGGCGCACGCGCATCGAATCGCGCGTTTTCCGCCGCACCGCACGGAATGCGTTTTGTGGAAATCGTTATTGGGGTGATTGCTTTCATAAACAATAGCTTTTGTCCACGGGTTCTTGTAAACGCTGCGTTATTTAGACGGATAACGGGATTGTTCGCTGTTCGTGTGATAACGCGCCCACACTTTACGCAATCGCGTTTAGAAGTTGTTCGATGTTGGAAATCGTGCTTTATCTGTACCCTGTTCAATTGTCGGTAATTTGTTGTACGTATTTACGATATTCTCGTAATGCAATGTAACCACTGACCTGACTGGCGTTTGTCTGGTACTTTATGATTTCATCGTCATTATTTAAAGATGTATTGCAGACATTGCAGGTGCAGGGGAACATTTGTTTAACTTTGAAGTAAATTTATATAATTATTCCAACATTCATTGTTTCAGTCATGAATGTGAGGTCGCACTAGTTCGATTTCGTTCATCTTAATTATTTGTTATCTTGTATTTACTTACTTGTATATTAACTTAACTTAACAAAATTTAGTTACTGCGATCTTTGATTTAAGCAAATTCAAAGTTACTATAATCATCTAGATGAAGCCAAAAGAATGCATTAGCATGTTTTAATCACAATTCGTTGATATTTATACTCGATAGCGTGTTGAATATAATTGAAGTAGCAAAGCATATTTCACATTGCTTTAGGTATAAATTAAGGCGGTATTTTTTAAGCCCCTATCATCGACATCCTCTTGGGTTTTATCACATGTATTTTATTTCAGCTTATCCTTATTAGCCTTCATTTTGGTATTCATTCTATTTCTATAATCTATCATACGATTCGTCTAGCTTTTATTAATTCTCCCTCAACATTTACTGTCATCCACGTTGTGTGATGTAAATTTTACAAAAGCTATATATTAGAACCCAAGTAGGTATAGCAGAATTCTATATAATCTTACTATGTGTTTCAAATTACTTCATTCATAATGACGAACTCTTCATTATGGCGACCACATGTCTGCCCACGAAAAGCTACAAATACCCTTCACACTCTTAGATCAAAGAAAGGTGCATTATCAAGTATCTACCAGAATATGTAGAACTGTAATACCTTAAGTCGTTCATTCAGTGCAGTTAAAGTTACAGGTCAGATTATTATGGATGAAACAGTGTCATAAAACTCGCGATCGAGCTCAAAGCAACTTAGTAGGGCGCAATAAAGGTTGTCAACGTGGTGTGAAGCGCGTGGGTGGTAGACGATATACGTTCGAGAACCGATAGTACGTGCCATGAGTCATCTATTACATTTTATTGAATTACTGCACTGAATCGTATCTTGTTAGTATTTAGGTGTTACTGTTCTTTTAGTCACGAGGAATGTCCGTCTTATTTTGTACATGTTTATATCTACCTATTGCTTTATTATAAGTGTCACATGTAACTAGAATTATGAGTAATAATTAATGGAAAACAAAATTCAACCTTCTTTTTCAGGGAACGGTTTTTTTTTGTCTTATATATAGTTATATATAGTTATTAGTTCATATATACCTGTGTATATAGTTATATACACAGGTATATATGAACTTTCTTCGAATTATTCCTAATAGAGAATAGCTACCTATTCTCTATTAGGTGGCCTATGACCCCATAACCATCTACGCTGCTCTTTGTTGGATTTTCTCTTCTGGACTTTGTTAATGTTGCCAGCATTATTTATTACATAGGTAAGCGCAATTCTTTCCTTTATGGCTTTGGTGACAATTCAGTATCCAGCACTTCTTTATGCAACTTAAAAACTTTTAAAACCAATTTTGCTGTCCTTTTACACGTGAAATTAAAACAACCTAAGTTAAGCATTGAATAAAGTTAACCAATCATTTAGGTATGTAATTGATGGATTCGCATACGTATTTTTATGTTTTCCTCATGTGTGCGTCACCCATATAACAACATACAGTCAGAAAATGAATAGACAATTTGACACGGTCTTAAAACACTGAGTATCAATATTTTTATACCTATTCTATTTACATAGGTAGATACGGCGGGTGCCTTGTTTAGTCTAATTCTGCGTCATCATGTTCTCCATTTACTTCAAACGTGGCAATTAATCTGAACGGGTGACGTAGCCACCCTTACCTCCCTCCCCTTCCACCCCGGCTCACCCCCTCGCTCGCCCGTGGCCCAGATAACCGAGGGAATGATTAAGTGCAGACAGGAAGACGGATTGACAAATAGTCGTTTAGGTATTTCGCTAATGCCTCGCTCTCATCAATAAACGATCGACGCTGTAGGTTTGTTCTTGTTTAGGGAGTATTCGATTGGGGATGTTTGCGAATGTTGGCTCTATGTTACCTAACAATTTATTTATTTGATAAAGTGGACTGAAAACTCAGATTAGAATATTTTCACTAGGTAGATACCTACATATAATAATTTTCAGATAAATTTATCTACCTTTATTTAACAGAAAATAAAACATACAACGTGATACTGAAGGTGATATTTATTCATGTGTATTTCATTAATAGATAATATATACATTTAGCATTACAATCTTGGTTTATTGCATTATTAAAGTAACCTTTTTTCTAATCATTTATTAATAATATGTGTCACATCTATATCTAATATTAAAAACTTTGTTAGAAAAATGGGTTAAACGAAAATTTGACAAAATGGACACAAGCCGCATTAACATGTCGAACTGAGACAGCTTGAAATTCGATATGGCGTCGCTGAAGTGACTTCGCGAATACAACGAATTGTTTGCAACAATCATTACGCCAATGTTGATTAATTGTCGTTGCGTTTGTGCTCTCGTAACTTTAAATTAAATAACTTTGAATATTTTTGTGCGTAGTATTCTTATAGGTACCTACTCACTGAATTTGATGATGAAGTCTTTGGTAGGTATATAAAGCTTCCACACTTGGGCTTTTTAAACTTTTATGTAATGGTGTAAAGTGAGTGTCAAGAATTAATTTAAATATGTGACACATATTATGATGCCTGTACTTATTTAACGTAGTTTATTTTTAATGTTTTATATTTATTTTTAATACTTGTCGAAATTTTACTTATTTTAATATTATTAAATATATGCGTTCTATGCTGTACATGGTAACATTGTATTGTTTATAGTAAGTAATTGTCTCACGCGTTGACAGCTCCTATTAGCGTGGCTGAGCAGTACGCAGTTCCTTATAGCGAGCACGATCCGGATTCGTCACGTCATCTACACAAGTTAACAGTCAAATTACAGTAAATCAAATAGTGGCAAAAGTGGCAAACAAGCCTGTACAACAAACGGCCGGCTTCCGCGGCCACACGGGCTGTGCTAAATCCGGGCTACTAACGCTGCGCACGCGTCGTAAAGCCGCGATCTGACGCGCTCGCGCACCGCGTAAATCATCGATCGTGCGATGCGATGCGATTCACCACGCTCGACGAGCCTTGTTGCCAACTTGTCGTGTACACATGCGCTAGATTTTAAGCTCTGACACCACGGTTTATATTTTTTATTTGGTTTGCCAACAGCAAACGTATACTACTCTAAAATAATAAATGTGACCAAAATGATATTACTGATACCATACTACTACTAAACTGGCTAACCAGCACTTATACATACTCTTGTGACATGATACTGTGTTAAACTATAATATTTAATAGTGATTAATAACAATAGATACGGAAGAAATTGAAAAAATAATAATATTATGTTACCGTTGTTAGAGACGCAAACGATATAAAAATTATGTTTTGTGGTTAAATTTGTGGTTGAAATATATCGGTGTGGATGCTGTTGTACTCGCTGTACTAATTTTACTTAATGCATGTCTCTCTTACAAAGACAATTAAAAAGGACGTAAAGTTTTGAATGTTGTGGTTGTAAAGTTAGAGTACAATAAAGGTAGTGACTAAATTTACGTTAAAGGCAAGCAGACTAATTGGACTGTTCTAAAATTGTACATCCTTTCGATTAATTTATTTTATTATAGGTATAAACTTTTTGACAGTGATTTAATTATTAGGAGTAGGTCGTAACATGTAGTACCATTGATATGATCGTACAATTTGTCTGATGCCTTATCATGAGATGCGATTTTATTTATTCCATTTTAGTACAGATCGGTATGCACAACCATCATTACCTAATTGATAGATTGATACATTAAACAGAAACATTGTAGTTAGATAACTCACTTTTAATAATGAACCCCATTTCTGCAAAACTATAAATAATAGAATATTTATATAAAGAATTAAGAAGTCAATAAAATAATCCACATTATTGATATAAAGTTGTTCATTGACAGTCAGAAATCTAACCCTGTTTCTGCCTGTTTAATCTTATATAGTCGTAGTTGGCAGTGTTCGTTTTTACGAGCCTTACCGAGTGCGCACTAAAGGGTTTTACAACTGGCAATAGTGGGCAAATGTACTGACCGCCTCTATTTGGAGCTATCTAACGTGATTAACATGTTTCCTCGTGTTGGTTTATGACCTATACGTCTTTTGTTACCTATCTAAACATATATTATAGTTCTGATTTTAAATCGTTGTTATTGTGATCCAGACATTTTATTACAGGAAGATAAGTTGACATATCGTGTGGAAAAGACGTTTATTTGTAATAAATTATCGAATTATCCATCGTTATATCGTTACAGTAAAGAATTATTGTCTTTATGTAAGACTGTAGTAATTGTAGGCTTTAAATTATTTTAGAAGGTGGGGTATTTAGGAGGACCTCATAGTATTCTGTGGATGTAGAGGACGCATGCCCAAAAGTAATAATAATGTGTAACCTACAATATTTAATGTTTTAAGATTATCGTCCCAAGCACATAATTGTGCAAATGGATTTTATAATAGTATATTTGTTCAGCTTTTGGTTAGTACGATGGTCAAAACAAATATTAGACCTATATTTAAACTACGTGTCTTGACTTAGATCAATTAAGCAACAAGTGCTGAAATCAGAAGAAGTTAAATTTTGTTTTGAAAAAGATTTTTGATAGATTGCAATATCGGCCGTGACATCCCAAGAAAACCTAGAACATCTACTCGCCTTGCCAAAAAGGTTTTATTAGATTCTAAATTATTTATCTTTTGTTACAGGAACTCCAATCAATCGATTGCCAATAATGGCAAAGTCTGTGCTTGACCTGTACGAACTGTACAACTTGGTGATCGCTCGCGGAGGACTCGTGGAAGTGATCAACAAGAAACTGTGGCAGGAGATCATCAAGGGATTGAGACTGCCGTCCTCTATAACCTCAGCAGCATTTACGTTACGCACACAGTAAGTACTCCTAAATTTAACACACAAGAACTTCTTGACTACTTTCTGTCTTTTTATGGTATTCTTAATAAGTATATCACAAACATTAAAAATTTTACAGTAAGATCATGTTTTGAGTGTGTTTTTGATAGTATAGTTTCAATAGATGGTGCTGAATATTTTTGTTGAACTAAAAATGTAATTGGTCTGCATTATCTATTAATACTGATAGATATAAGATATGATCTGATAGATAGAATAGGTTGTCTATAGAAAGGAATGACAGACAAATAATAATGGTGCCATTTTTCCAATTATAAGAATAAAAAACAGAGTATATTTAAAGTTCGATAAATTTGTTCACAGTAGATATTGTTAAAAATTTGTATTAAAACGAGTACCGTATAATAATTCCTCTGCCCAAAAATAAATTGGATTTAGAGAAAGAATCCTTTCACCAAAACAAAGAACAATCTCCTCACGACATTCATTGATTTAGGCCGAATCCATATTGGTACCGATATCCGTCCTCACAATCTAGAGCTTAATCTACAAAAGAAACGTCTGTGTGGTCTTTCCAAGTCAGGAGCTCCATATTGGATGCTGCTTTGTATCTAACCTTATTCAAATTCTCACGAAGAGGAGACAAAGAGTGTTCCACAATAGAGTACGTGAGCCGCCGACGACAATATGACAACTTCATAATTAATAACCTCTAGCTCATCGCGGCCGATATAATTTCCCATTTATCTTGTGGAGTTCCTTCACCTTTGCTTTTGTAGCTCGCCATAAAGGTGGTTTAGTACGATACAAAATGTACGCCGGTTACGCACGATCCGATCATTTTGAACGCACCTTCTATTCAGAACGTTATGTATGCGGCCAGTGACGTTAATTTTCATAATGTTTGAAGTGATTTTGTAACCAAATATTTCTGTTTAAGTACTTACTGATGCAGTCACTGTTTTGTGAGTCAATATGTATTGTGCGGCTTGAAAGTCATCTAATAGTACTGAGCGTTACACATGTATATATTTGCTGGATCGTCTTCCTACTCGTATTATTCTTAAATGTCAATACGTTTGAAAAATAAAAGTAAGTTAAGTCACTTTCTAGTCTAGAAGATACGACACAATGACAATTATAAGGGATGTGGCTGTCATTTGACCTTTATTAATTAAACTATGACATACTATGGCAATTGCGATTAACAGTTTTACCTTCTCTACGAGGCAATAAAAGGTCAAACTGTCTCAAGAAATGTCTACCTGTCAAACAACTAGATTATAGCTACGTTTTTAACCTCGGACCCACGTAGTCACGGGTCTTTTTCGCTGAATCATTCAATGAGAATAGATCATAACAAAAATAAATTCACAAGTAGTCACTCACATAACTGACATACTTGTTCGTCTACAACTGCGAGCGCTAATATAGAAGGTCGCAAACTAATTTCACATTAGCCACATATTTTTGATGTTATATCAAGACAATAGTTTATTTTGAATGGCGTGAAGCCGAGCAGACTATCTAGTGACACTCGTAAAATTAGTATAACAGTAATGACGAATGTCGTATATATATAGATCGCGGTGACAGTTTTAAAGGTGGTGTTTTTATGACTCGTCGGCGAGAGCTCTTATTGTGTTACGCATTAAATATGTGACCGCTTAATATGACATATGGTGAGATACACGTACAATGGCGAAGTATAAAATTGACACGTCACAGAATAGGATTAGAGGTGTAATGGCACGTAATATATTTGAAGGATAGACTTTTGATAATAATTGGGCTTGAAATATGATTTACAAGCTGTCACGGCTCGGACGGCGCACTAAACTTATTATTAGATTCGTTAAAAGGATTGAATGGTGACACTGACTTTGAAATGTTTTGATTTATTCCCCAGTTGATAGATACGGGGATTATTTTGAATTATAATAGATACTTACAAAATGTTTCGTCTTTGTCGGTGCCGCTTTACATCGTCTTTTATCCTTTATTGCACTTGAAATACACAATTTCTGTGTAGTTTACGTCCCAACACAGTCTTTTAGATATTCTATTCACCACGGTTAAGTAATTACCTTGTGAGATTTCTGCTTAAAACCTATGTAATTTGCAATACTCGTAATAACATTAATGAGAATTTTCTTATTCATCTTTTCACACATTTTCAATCCTAAAATCTTCTCTTATAATATTTTCTGGCGTTTAGTGCGCATTTATTGGCGTAGCACGTGATAAAATATTACGAAGTATATTCTTAAGTCACAATTTGTTGTTGCTTTATCAGTATTTTATTAGCTTAGACATGTGACGTAGTATCATAATCTGAGTACGACTTGAAATAATTACCTATTATAACTACAACGTTAAACTACTCTTTGTAACAACTTTTCTGTACATTATATATCAATAAGTAAAGCCAAATGTTGTGGTTACGTCTCAAATGTTTAATCTTTTATAATATCGCTGCTCCCAGCGATATTATAAAAAGATTTCCGGACAGCATAATTATAATACGATCGGAACACAGTGCCATTCGTGCTGCAAAAAGATCTTACGGCACATTTCATTGGGTTTCCTTTCAACTTGCATAATTAACATAACTCTGCTCTTCTCAGATACATGAAATATCTGTACGATTATGAGTGCGAGAAGAAAAATCTATCGACTCGGAGCGAGCTGGATGCTGCCATCGAGGGCAACAAGCGCGAGGGGAGGCGCGCTTCGGGACAGTATGACGCGCAAGCTGCATTGGCTATGGTGAGTTGCGAGGCGCTTTTTAAGTTTATGCGAGTCTTCAAATATGCTTTTGAGATTTGCTCGTTTCTTGCTTTTCTTTAATAGTAAATTTAAAATTAGCGACTGTTCTTTGCAAAGAGGCCCATTATTTATTTCAATTCATTTTTTGGTCATATATTTTTTGCATTAATGTCTTAGTCATTTTTATTAATAAATAAAAAGTTATTTTCTGACTCTGAGAAAAGGTCCAGCAGTGGGACTATTTATATACAAGCTTGATATTATTATATATCTTATTCATTGTCTACATGCATGATTGTTAGATTTTAATATTAATATGAATATTGTCAAATACTATATCGAACCAATTTCTCTAACTTAGATACCTCCATTCCAGCCGCCTCTGAACCGTGGCGTGCCGGCATCCTTGGCGCAGTTGTCGCAGCACATGCAGCCTCTGTCTCTCTCGCTCGGCGGCGTTGCGCCGCGTTTGCCGCCGCTACCGCCGCATGCGCCGCATCTGGCGCAGCATGACATCGAATATAGGGTCCGCGAGTACATGAAGATGATTCAACAGCAACGGGAGCTTATGAGGAATGGTCAGTATTAACCCAGTTATAGCCTTTGTTTTATATCCCATCAGAAATATAGGTAAATGATAATATGTGCCGAGTAAACATCTCGCATTATAGGGATGCTATAAAAAATTAGTACATTATTATTTATTAATGGTTTATCTGAGAGTGCAGTAAAAAGCAAGAATTAGTACCATCATCATGTTTCATTTTTGTGTAAATTAAACCACTTCTATTTGTTTGAAATGTTTAATTGCTTTGATTAATAGAGTTTTTTGAAAATTATGTATTTACTTTATACGTTTTGTATTTCTCAGGTTCTGAATCTCCGCCAAGTGTGAACGGTCCAGCGCCAATCATGTCGCCGCGTGACGCGGCCGCTCTCAGCGCTATCGACGTGTCGCGCCTGACTCTCTGGTCACTCTACAACAACAATAACAACAACAGTCCACAGCCTGACCTCGAGCCACAGCGGTAAGGATACTATTTGCTCGTTTTGCTTTTGTCGAGGCAGTTTTAGGAGAGGTTGATAAATTTGCCTCGATTAAAGTAATAATAATTTTAATTAGCTAGACTTCAAAAGTATAATGTTAATTTAATTTATATGATTACATAATTAATAAAATAATACATTATTAAGCTAATATGGATGCTCAAGTTCGATTCTCAGAGCACACAAAGTATTATACCAGTAGTTAGGGTAACATTGTATCTAAAGCTTAGTATTCACAAAGAGAGTTAACAAGCTGACTTGCTTAACTCACAGCGAGGCACTAAACCTGAGCGAGAGCCCGAACTCTAGCACGTCAGGGGGCAAGCGTGAGGCGTGTCGGTCGCCGGCGCCGCCTGCCAAGCGCCGCACGCCGCGGCCCGCGTCGCCGCCGTCGCCGCTCGCCGGCGCCGGCGCGCACGCAGCCCTGGCCGCGCCGCTCGCGCGCGCCTCGCGCCTCGACGCGTCGCCGCCGCCGCCGCACGCGCTCAACGGGCCCAGCGCCAACGGAGTCAACGGCGCTGCCTTCAAGATCACCACTAGAGGTATGAGTTAGGTATTTCATAACTATTCCCCTTCGTCTTTTGTTCTTTTTTTGCATATTGTATCTTCTTTTTTCGCTTTTATAAATCGAACTTGTCTTTGCTGTCTTAATTATTAATTGCCTTATTTAACCCTAGTATAAGTTAGTGAAAAAGACTAAAAGTGATCAACATTTTGTACAATAAATTTAAAATATTACCATTTCTGAATATGTTAGGCAAACCATGTTAATTGTATTGAGATTTTGGTTTTGATAGTCCTCGACAGCTGCAACGAACCATATCGCGCCAAAAGCATTGTCATAGTTCTAATAAATTATTACATTTCTGCAGGTGATGCCAGCACAGGTGACCAGCAGCTAGTGGTGTCAATAGAACTGAACGGCGTCACGTACGAGGGCGTACTGTTCCCCGCCAACAACTCACAGAACGGACACAGGCAAATGGTCTCCTAAACACATTTCTTAGAGTATACGTAGAAGTATTATGTTCATATTATATGTTTGCGATTTCAAGCGAAGGACACTGGCTGATGATAACTACATTATTATATTACAACCAAAAAGGTTGCAGTAGAATATCTATAATCTATATAGTTAAAGCACAAATTAAAATTTTCGATTAGGAATAATTTTCTAATATTTAGTTTTTGATACTGAATGATTGTTTAAAACCTGGAACCTGAGTTGCTCTGCCTTGCTCTAAAATTGATTATATCTGATACAGTATGTTGACGAATTGTCCATGTTTATGAGGTGATAAATCTATATCTAATATATTAGTAGCGTGCCTTGTAGCGAGGAGATACGGTGTAACCAACAGATTTTAAGATAGTTTTGATCGCCCAACAAAATTTTATGGCTATAATATGAAGTATTATTTTGCCTGTTATTCCTGTTCCTTTTCTCTTCGCTTCCCCCCTCAGAGCATAGGCAGTGGGTTTCGTCATCGACCTGTATTACTGATATTGAGTTTATATCTATATCTTGTGTTAAGAAAATAATAAGATCGATCTATATAAAATTTGTTGACTAAAACAATAATTAATTATAATATTTACTAATAGTTAGATGTAGACTCAATAAGAACAAATAAAATAGAGCATCTCTGTAAATTTAAAATGTAGTTAGGTACTCTAAAGTGCTTTCCGCTTGAAATCGCAATACACTCAAGTATTGTTTTAAAGATTGAACTCAAATTATTCGAGGATAAGTACAAAATTTCAATTTACGGATCATACAATAAAGATATTAACGTACTTAGTTATGTTTAAATGTGATTAAGTTTCTTTTTGTATTTTTTCAAAGTATTTATAGTTCTCAAAGTTAATTTACGTCACTGCCTAAAGAACGTGGAATTATTTGTAAATAAAAAAAACACGAAATAATTTCTGTCTGTTCTTTAATGGATGTTTTGTATGATAATTTTAATACATTTTTATGATGTCATCAATAAATGACAATTTGTGTAAATATAGTTTTTAGTTGGTACTTTATTTATAATTTTGACAGATGTGATGAGTGGATAGTGTGGCGCGTCTGTTTCGTGTTTGTGTAGTGACGGAGCTTATTTAGATTACGTTGCTGTACGTACAACTGGCTGCTGACTGAGGCAGCTAATTGAAAATGCAAAATGACCGCCATTAAATAACTTAATTACTATTCAGCACTTAATGTTGTAATTATAGTTTTGTTCTCGTATTACCACGGTATAGTCGCCTTCGCTGACGTTTATAGTAATAACTACTGTATTAGTTGTTGCATATTATTATAAATCTTTTTAAAAACCCATTCGGTTGACATGCAACTTTGCATTTATGTGCGTTTTTATAAGTGCGGCAAGATTTGCGGGGATTCGATGATGAGATAAGTATCGCAGCGTAATCTGAATATAGATCTGTATTCTGTATATTATTGTACATAGATATGATCGTCGTAGTGCAGCGTTTATACACCGTCTCTGTATGTTTGTGATTCAATAATTTCAAGGGTGTATATTTTAATTTCTCTATGAAGATGTCAGTATTGTACTTAGTGAGTAGATATTTATAAATTATGGATAAAAAGCTCTTTGTCTTTGAATGGAGATATTTTAGCTACTTTATGTCCATTGCGTTTTACTTGAACATTTTTGGTAACGGCGTTGACAATATACCGCAATGGATGTTAAGATTGTGATGTTCTTGTTCAAAGAGAAACGGGTTTTCATTTTAAATTGTAGACGTTTATGAACATGATGAATTTTGCTAAAATCTCTAAACACATTTCTTACAATTAATTTTTATTTTAACTGCGACACGTTTTATCTTTTATAATTTTTGGATTATTTATTTATATGTCAAAGTATAGATATTGAGATTGGTAGCTAAATTATGACTTTAGATGGAAATAAGTCTCGAATAAAGTTGGATATAGTCAAATAATTAATATTAGAAGAAGTTATTTTCGAAAGTGATAGGGCTACTTAAAATTCGTTCACAAATAGACCGTTTAGCATCACAACATGCCATTTCCTTAGTTTTAATAATTAAGTGTAATTTAAGTTACTTCAGAAGTGATCGAAAGTACGAACTCTTCCGTGGTGCAATTGCAATTGTCTCTGAGCTATGACAGCTTGCCCATAACATATGTTTTTTTATAAATTATAATAATCGTAGTGCAATAAGCGATACCCAAAATTACGAAAAAAATCTCCAGTAAAAATATGGTAGCGTTGTTGTAAAAATATTGAAAAATGTTTTTTTTGTAAATGACTGATTTAATGTTTTATAACTTTAGTTAATTTAATGTATTTAATTTTAAAGATTTATGTGTAAAATTTAACTATGATAGCTGCATTAATCGAGCTAAGTAGTGGTAGATGTTAGTACATTCCTGACGATGTACAATAATTGTTAAGAGCAAACAATATAATATACACTGGCCTACTTATATACAGGTAGCGGGGCCAGGAGATTGCGCATTAGCGAATTTCGTATTACACCAAAAATTTTTGATGTATTCAAATAATTATACACGAATAAATAATTATGTATTACGAGTTTGTGATTTTTATTTTATATACCTCCAAGACAGTGTTTATACATTATCGTTAGTACGTAGTGTTTTTATAGGTAACGACGTCGTAAAACGTTGTGTGTGGCCGGCTTTGGAATCTAATCCATACAGAAACTTGTTGAGAACTAATTGTATGATACGATAGAATATATTTCTCGTAACCTTACACGTGATTGAATAACACACATCCTTATAATCTTTCATATCTAAATTATTATTTTCTAAGGAATTAGGATAAAACGTATTTACTGGTTATACTTATAACTGTGTTGTTTTCACAATCGTATATGTGGCCAAAATGTTGATACCTATCTATAGGATAATAATTTCAATAGATATCAGAATATGCACGAACAGCGCAAAATTTTTTTTTAAGTAACTAGAATTTGTCTACGCCTTTGCTCGCGTTAATCTAGAAGTGCTATCCTTCGGGAGCAGAACTTTTCCCTTGGACAAAATATATAATAGGGTACCCCCTATGTCCTTTTATGTATGTACCCCGACAAAATGTAGGCAAAATTTCAAGATGATCGGTTAGGTAGTAACAAATTCGCATCCTTTTTTTCTTTTCGCATAACTTTTACACACTTCATACGCCATTTTACTAGTGAACCTGCTAGCGGGATCCTCGGTAATACCGATGCGCTGGGGTGCTCACCCCTGGGTTTTGTGACACAGACCCACGTCGTGGGCTCCCACGACTTGGGTCTGTGGCACAAAACCCTCTCGTTATTAGTCATAGTTCTTCTAGATATAAGATTCCTGGAAGTATTCTAGTGCCATTTTCTAGTTAGAATGTACATACACTAAGATATGGGTATGTAAACAATATTTTTATATTTGCTATCATCATGAGACATGAATCGTCAGCTTTTTTAGAAAGATCAATTAAAATTGTTTATTTTCAATGTATTTCTGAACCTACATTTTTCACATCCTTTTATTTACTAATTTTCTTTATACTTATTCTTTTTTCAGATCAGCACAAGATTACCAAACGTGGTAGTAACTTAATTAGCTAAACACAAAATGTTAATTCCGAATCTCAGAACATGTGTACAGAATATGAAACTTTGCCAAAGAAAACCAGGGTGTCAACAGACAGCCAGGAAACCTGTGTCTCGCAAGATGAAATAACAACCTTTTGATGATTTATCCTATTCTAGAGAAATTGATAAATATATCCACAAAAATACCACTATCGCAAGAAGAGAAATTGGTACTATGACGGAATACGAAGGTTGCAGCAGAAAAGCAATTTCAATGTAACGAATATTGTGGGAGAATGTATTATATTATTTGAATAATCTATGTTTCCATGTACTTAAATGAAGTACATATATATATGTTGTATTCTTGATGTAATAGGTATAGAAAACCAGTAGAAAATGTGTAGAATCACATGTAGTAGTGTGATGGATTCAAGAACTGAAAGCTTGTGGTTATCTACAAATATGTACCTATTTTATATTTTTACTTGACCTACTAAACCACATATTATAATCTTGTGCCTGTGCATGCTGGCTCTGCCAATAGCGCTCCTATTGGAGACGAAACCATTGAACTATATGTTACCACTAGAACAGCAACTCAGTATTTACGTTCCACTCGACTATGGTGTCGGCACCGCACCTATTTCAGTCTTATTTTTGTCACTGGTGCAGTGACTAGCAGAGCGTATTTTAGTACATAACGTTTATAAAACTGAAAATTATAAAAAATGTGAGTGATTTTACACTTTCTTATTTTTTTGTATGTAGTGTATTATATATAATAGAAACAAATATCACTTTGAATAGATTGTATAAATACGTTACATAAATACTCAAAATAATTAAGTCGTGGGCTAGTCTATTTCTACATGAAATTGGACTTGCCCATGCCAAACGATAGGAATAAATTATTTAAACTGAAAAGTGTTTGATTTTATCACGATTATCAATTCGCATCCATAGACTAGAAAAGGTTGCAACATGATATGGTGCAACTGATGCTGTACTCTATTATCACGGTACTCAGATTCGCGTCAAACTCTGGAACATGTTCTAAGTTTGAATTTGCTAGTGGCAATATATAGGTAGTTAAATGGACGTAATTATAATATTATTTTTAACAATTTCTGACATTTGCGATTTTACATATACCTAATTAGTCAACGGATCTTAATAATAGCATAGGTAACTATTTTTAAGTAATAAATAAAGTGCTAGTTGCGCACTACCCTATACACCTACCCTCACTTGGTAGTTTTTATTTATACCTATTTGCAATGTTGATATTTCGCCTGTATTGACGTAGATGTAAATTAACATTAAATTAATTAATAATTAATTATAAATTAATTAATAAATAATTAATTAATAAAATAAATTAACATTAACAAGTCGGTTGTAGTAAAGCATTGATGGACTCTGAACGAAATTATTGGATTGAACTATATAAACACCAGGTTGTATCTACATATCGTCATTTTTACTCCAGGATAGTACATGAAGCGTTTGAAATAATTATATTGACAAGATAGCGTCAAACGTATGGCTAAAATGAGGCGAGTTGTTTCTTGAAACAGAAGGCCTAATGCTGGCAATCCAAGACCAGGATCTATAACCTGGTCTTGTATACCTATATATAGCTCCTATCTGCTTTTGTATAGATACAAAAAATTACAGAAAGTAAATCATTAGAGATAGCAGTTTAAGTAGCGATCATTGTCGGCGTTGTCATAAACAACCTGAAACAGTTCAACACGTCACAGGCGTATGCTCATCAATCACACAAACAGACTATAAGCACAGACATGAACAGGTAAGCATGTAAATAACAAGTACTTGGTGTATATATATACCAGGTAGCAGCTATATATATACACCAAATACTTGCCTACAGACACAATGTACTATCCGAAAACACACCATATTACAAATACACACCCCAAATTATATTAGTCTCACCAGACTTCAAAATGTACTGGGACAGAACTATACTTACAGACAAAACAATACATCATAATAGACCGGACATCACACTACACGACAAACAAAATAAAGTCGTATATCTCATAGACGTAGCTATACCCAACACACACAACTTAAGTTCTACTCATACTAGCAAACTTTCCAAGTACGCAGATTTGACTTTTGAACTGAAAACCCAGTGGCGAGTTCACACGGTCAAGACCATCTTCATAATCTTATCCAGCACAGGCGTCATACCTAAAACACTCCATTCAAGCCTAAAAACATTAAACATCCATCCTCTCACATACACACTACTACAGACAGCAGTTATCTTAAATACATGCAGGATCGTCAGAAAGTTTTTATCTATTGATTAATCATCTCACCAGCTGAGTTGTTTTGGCCAAAAGCCCGCAATTCTGGCGAATGTCCCCAGAAATGGGCGAGGATAAAACCAAATAAATATAAATAATTACCAAAAATACACAAGGAAAACGCTCCCCTACGTCCTATTGTGAGTCAGATCGACACACCAACTTACAGACTGGCTCAGCACCTAGCGAAGATACTCTCACCACTCAGAGGCAACTCGAGAACACATGTAAAGGATTCATACCATTTTGTGAGTGAAATTAAACACCTGCGTCTCACTAACAATGAAACAATGGTTAGTTTTGATGTAGAGTCATTATTTACATGCTTACCTGCACATGACTGTATTGAAATAACTAAAAGGAAGCTAATACAGTACAATATGCCTGAGGAATATGCAGAACTACTTAAGCATTGCTTAACAACTGGCTATCTGTTGTGGGACAATAAATTCTACATACAAGTCGATGGTGTCGCAATGGGCTCCCCAGTATCGCCTGTCGTTGCTGACATATATATGGAAGACTTCGAGGCTCGAGCTTTACATACTGCCCCCATCACACCCAGGATTTATAAGAGGTTTGTAGATGATACTTTTACAATATTACCAACAGATAGTGCAAGTGTATTCCTAGAACATATTTATTTCATTAACCTCTTGTATGCCGGAATACCAGACATAATAGAAAAAGCATTGTGTCTCGCGCAGATCCACGTTCCGGCATACCAGAGGTTAATAATAACATCCAATTTACTATGGAATTAGAGGCAAATAATTCATTAGCTTTCTTAAATGTACTTGTCATCAGGAATCCTGATCATACTTTGAGCCACACTGTATATAGGAAAAAGACCCATACAAATAGGTACTTAAACGGTGAATCTCACCACCATCCTAAACAGTTAGCTACCGTGGGAATGTCTTTGTTTCTGAGAGCCCATGGGATCTGTGACAAGAAACACCTGGACGCCGAGCTTCAACATGTCAAGCAAGTACTGCAAGACAACAAGCTCCAACAGCCGCGCCGCTGTCACAGATCCCGAGAAAAGTCAGCCACATTCGAGCGCCAGCCTGCTATACTGCCTTATGTAAGGGGTGTCACTGACAAGATTGGCTACATCTTGAAGCGAGCTTCAATCAACACATACTTCAAGCCGCCAACGAAGATAAGTCAATTTTTACCATCCGTTAAGTGCCAACTACCTTTTACAAGATGCAGGGGTCTATAAAATAGATTGTGACTGCGGACTCTCATACATTGGTCAAACCAAGAGAAACATAGGCACCCGCATAAAAGAACACATAGCTGATGTAAAACACCAACGCTCGTTGAAGTCTGCTGTGTGTGAACATGTGCAACAGGGAACCAACCACTACCTGAGATTTGACAAACCACAGATTCTCGCTAAAGAACACCGATTCCTACCAATGATGCTTCGCGAGGCTATGGAAAACGAAAAACATCCTAATTTTAATAGAGAAGATGGTTGGAATGTACCACCAGCTTGGGATCCAGTAATAAAAATAGTCAAACCCAAGAAGAAGCAAACCACAGCTAGACTTCATGATACTTTGAGCTCATTCTGCGTAAATAGAAACACCAATGATTAAATTATGTTCGGGTACTTTGAAATAACTACACTGGAATATTGAGACAACTGCCATCTTAGTCTCCTCGTGACCATGGCTGCTGAAAAGCAACCAAAACGCCGGGGAAAGTGTAAAAATAAATTAAATCTAAATAGTTTTAATAATAATTTAATTAGCTTAAAAATTAGTAAAGTTTAATAGTAGTAGTAGTGCAACAATTTTCAAAATTTTGTAGTCAAGTGTCAAATAAACAACGCGATAAAATCCGTATATAGCAGTTTAATTTCAATGAATAATATTCCCGTAAATAGAAGACAATATTATATAAATAATAATAATAATAAAGTTTATTGACAAAAATGGAGTACAATGTGTGGAACTTCGTCTATGACTTAGAGTTAGCACAATAAATTACTAATACTGATTTTCAAACTAGGCTATAGTCTGTATTTTGGAAGACAGTGCTCAGCCAAAACAAAGCAGCAATAGACACTAAAGTGAATCAACAATTTTCTATTTTAATGGTAAGTTAAGTACAAATACATCTTTATCTATGTGTTTATTATATGATTTTAATAATAAAAGTAATTTAAATATTTATTATTGAAATATGTAAGATGTGTAAGTGAGTGATTCTAGATATGTGTGAGTGTCTTGTGAGTATGTGGATGGATAAGAATGTGCAAATGTATAATGTACTAGGGTAGGTAGTCAACTATATTTTATTCTAAATATTTTAGTAGTGCTTCGGTGCTATCGTAATGTAGATAAAGTAACCAAGTAGTAGCCCTATTTTTGATTTCAAAGTTGTTTAGACTTACGATGTTTTCTTTTTTATTTAAGATATTATAAAGTTTGCAGCTAAGACTACTGTACTGCTGTCGAGCGGCGGAAGTTTTACAACGAACCCTGGGAATAATTAAACTACGTTTATTTGGATCTGGCGGGGGTACACTTTGGTGTATCCTTAATATCGTCCTCAGAACGAAGAGCTGTCTCACTGTCAGAACTTTAATATCAGTATAAAGTTGTGCAGTAAGATATCTTATAGGTTTATGATGAATAACTTTGAGAACAGTTCTTTGTGCCCTCTCTAATTCCGAAAATTTCGTTTTAGCTGATCCTCCCCAAACTGGAATACAATATTGTATAATTATTGATTGACAGAGAGCAAGATACACAGTTCTTAGTGTTTCGTAGGTGGTCACGTCACGCAAAGATTTAAAAGTATAAATGAGTTTTCGGGTTCCTAGTTTTAATGGAGTCAACCTGAATATTCCACTTTAGTCTACTGTCTATATGTACGCCGAGATATTTTGCACTTGCAGCTCGCGTTAGTTCCTGGCACACACAGTTTTCTTCCGAAAGGCAAATATAGGCTTTAAGAGAAAAATTTTGGTATGGAGTATTTAATTTGGATAGCGAAAAGGCCACAAAGTGTTTTATCTATATTTAATGTGAGGAGTTTGTTGGATAGCCAGGCCATGATTTGTTTTAAAGAGTACTCAGCTTTGTCCTTCACTAGTGACCAGGTGGGACCCACTACTACTATTGCTGTGTCATCTGCATAGGTTAATATATCAGTATAAGGCAGTACCATTTTTCAGAGATCATTAACATACAGCTGGAAGAGAGTGGGACCTAGAATACTATTCATTTGTTATCAAAAACTCATCAATTACGTGTTTTTTTTAATTTTACTATTCTATGTTTTCTGTTTGTGAGGTAATCTTTGAAAAGATTATGAGTAGTTCCTCGTACGCCCAGCTTCTCCAGTTTCCAGAAGGATTGGGACTGAAACTGTGTCAAATGCCTTGGAGAGATCCAAGAATATACATAACATCTATTATTACTATCTAAAGTCTTGGTTAGGTGTTCTACGGTGTTGGTTAGATCAATGACTGCATCGTCAGTACTATTGCCTGAGCGAAATCCGTACTGATTTTTTGTTAGGATGTTGAATTTCTCAATATATTTCTTTAGGGAATTGTTGATAATCCATTCCAAAACTTTAGACAGCGCCGATAGTACCGATATTAGGCGATAATCTTTGACACAGTCCCTGTCCCTTCCCTTGTATATTGGGTGGCTGGCCTTTTTTAAGGCATCAGGGAAATCGCTTGTGGTAATAGCCAGGTTACAAATATGTGTTATACGTAGAATGAGATCATTTCGGGCGTGTTTCAAAATGTAAGAAGATATACCATCCCAGCCTAGAGCACAATCTGCACGTTGCTATAAGACAATAGTCTCTACTTCGGCTTCAGTTACTTCGAGTAGAACCTTAGAATTTGGGGCATTTACAGCAGATAGCCCTGGAGATGATTGTACGGTACAACTTGTAGAGCCGGATGATATTATTTTATATTTAAGTCTTGTCCAACGCATGAGAAATAATTACAAATACGATTAGTGCACTCTATAGGGTTGTTGTTTATACCTAGAAGCTGTAGGAATATTATTACTATTATAAGTGTTAGTAACATTTTTTATTGCTTTCCAAAGGGCCTTGGGGTTAGACCCTGCTTTCTCAATGAGGGACTTGTTGTATGCTATTTTCGCTTTTCGGAATAGACTGTTGCAGAAGTTGCTATAACGGGTGTAAGTTATTTTAAGCGTCATATTATCGGGTGATTTTTTGGACTTAACGTGTAATATATCGCGATTTCTTATGCATCTTATTAGCCCTGGGTTCATACAAGGCTTTAAAATTTTATTTCTTCTAGTGACTTTAATAATAATAATAATAATATTCTATCACATACACACAACACCATCTAGCCCAAACTAAGCAGAGCTTGTACTATGGGTACTAGACAATGGATAAACATACATATATACTTTTTTTTTTGTAAATATATACATATTATACATAGAAACATTAATCATTTTTGTATGTGAAGTGATGATAGATGACAAGGTATTATTTAACCTTTTTGCTGCCAAATTTGCGTCATCAACTTTTACTACTTTGGAAGCATTGCTTGACTCCCGTAATTTATTTGCGTAGCATAGGTCAACTCATCCACGGTTTTTGATCGAAGCTCTTGGGTTTTCCGTCTTATGCTTCATTCGCTCGAGCCTATAAAATACTTCTGAGGACGTCCGGGGCTGTGCCCTGTAACAAAAAAAAGGAATAAATACCTATTTAACAACAATAATAAAAACTTATTGCCTTTGCACTATAATGTAAGTCCAAAATACAATAAAAAATATCATTATGGGGTTTGTGTGTATTGTGTTTTACGAACCTGCACTGGGTAGGTAAACTAATAGTGCCGTTTAACTAATCAGCATTGTTTTCCTCAAATATTGCTTTTGTTTTACTAGCATAACATTTTTGTTTAAATTGGTATTTTATAAAGGAGAGCTTTTGTTTAACATCAGCTAAAACTGATTCATTGTCAGCATAATTATTAGTAAAAAGATTTTGCTCCATAAATTGAAGCTTTCCTTCAAATGATGCTTTATTTGAGCATTGCATGATGGTACGTAACTCAGTGGACTTTAACCCAGAAGGCCCTGTAAACAAAATAAACAAATAAAACTAATTCATAGTAATTTTCGCTTAATTTTATACTACAGTAGTCACAAACAAAAAAATATGTTTAATAAAGGGGGCGGTTTCGGGCGTCTGATTTTCTTATAGTTACATTAAATAATAAGTACTTCATGTTATACAATTATTTTCATAGCTTAGAAATGTTAAGAAGTTAAGAAAACGCTTTGTCAATATTTTAAAGTACATATTTAACATACAGTGAAACTCACCCAAGTTAACCACGTGGATAAATTAGGCAAGATTTCTTTTAAATAAATGTAGTTTTACATAAAGTACATACCTGGTTTATAACAATCTATTACAAAAATAACCAGTAAATAGCTTATGTCCAAATCACATAAGTTTTAAAACACTATAATTTTAGGACTTTGACTAATTACACGACCACTGTTAGTGAACGGTAGGTAACTTTCGACTGATCGTGTGGCGCGCTGAGTCTCACTTGTGCTTTGCGGCTTTTGTCCTTTGTTGCAAAAACTACCTGGCTTTTCGAAGAAATCGAATAAAGGGTTAGGAACCTGTTTAAAAAAAACATTTTTGGCTAGGTTTTGGGGTCAAATACCATTCTGTGCATCGCTTCAATATGCCAATAAGGCTAAATAGATTAGAGCCACCTTCACTGGCAAGGGTTTTTAATTCTGACGTAGAAGGGGAAACCTATTGCCGTTTGCGTGTACCGTTCTCATTTCCAGACATTTACAGCTATTGCGAATGTTCTAGCAGATAACCTAAGAACAACTAGTCCAACACGACAATATAAAGTTATATTTATAACGTTATGTTAAGATTATATCCCGATATATCTCAATACACATCATAAATAATGTCAGAACTATATAAATGCTTAGGTATAGAGCTTTTCGCATTCATGTTGTAGGCGTGGTCGCGTATATCAGGATCTCAATAAATGCCACACCATTCCAAGCTGGCATTAAATAATTATTGTCTTTAAATAACAACATAAAGTTCTTCGGTATTTATATATCGGTTTATATCTATTGCAAAATCTGTACTTACTTTACTGTCTATCTTTTAAGCTCCATCTTAAATGTCATTCGACTAATACAAAACGGTATTGTAAATGGGTTCGTAAATGTCAGTAGTAAAATTATTTTTATTATATATTAGAGTGTTTTATTCTAAATACTGACGGGACATCGAGGGTATTTGTATTACTGTTGGTGATAGACGATTCAGAGGCCCACCTAATTGAACTTCAGTAAACTCAACAACTTATAAACATTGTCAAGTGTTACTTTGTGACCTACATGAATAAATGATCTATGACTTAATTGATAACTTCTGCGCATGGACATGCGTGTAATTTCTCTACAGCACAGAAGCAAAACCATCAACCACATACTGTTGACAAAAAAGCAGATCAGTCTTATGGTAAGCAGATAGTTACTAGCTAATATGAAGGAAACAGTTGAAAGGCACAGGAAAAGGTAGGGACCAAGTGAGTGATTAGGTGTTTGGCGCTCTCTCTTGCCGGATGAAACATAAACTGCAACTTTACTTCTTACTTCAGGATATTTTGTGGAAAGGTATTAGGTACGTTTTTGATCGAGTCGCCCCATTTGTGTTGAAACCAAAAAGGCAGACAGGAAGCTCGTGTGGATCGAGCGGTGTAGCGACGGTTTTGCCATCATAGGTCTCGTAAGTTGAGCGGGTGTCATCGCGGTTATGTTCTTGGAAACGACACTTCGACGATGCATATACCTCGGCATCCACATTTTGGGATTTATAATATCAAGTCAAAATCGTTTTATTTGGCTCATGACAATTGTAACGTTTCTCTTAATAAGTCAAAAACTATAGGGTAAAAATTAATCTCTTTCACATTATGATAACCTGCCTATTTGACCTAGTGATTCTAATTTATATAAGCACAATGTGATTAAATCTCAATAAAACAATATTTTTTTTAAAAGTAATGACTTATAGTATACCTATTACTTATAATAAAATATTATTATGCATATATGTATAGGATTTATTTTATTATTAAATAAATAAGGTAGGTACAGTCAAACCACACTTGCGAGTTATTCAATGTCTTTAACTTTCAAAATTATTACAAAGGTTAGTTAGTATTTAATAGCTGTAATAGTTTAAATTAAGTTGATTTAAGCTAAGAACAAAAGTAGCGAATAATAATTAATATATTTAAGTCATAAAATACTATTAAGTACAAATTTTAAAATATTTATGTTCTATTTATTTATGATGCTAACTGTGACATAAACGAATACTATTAAAGCTTTTGTGCCGGTACATATAAACTAATAACTTTATTTTTAAGTAAGTATTATAAAAATATTTAGAAAATAAAATGTAAAATATACAAATAATAAATAGGTATTTTTGTGTAAACGCCATCTGTCTAGCATATAAGATGGTACTAAAAGCTTAAGCCGTCTACAAACTACTAACGCCCTCTAGAAGACTGATAGAAAACCACGGCGCCAACAAACACTTTAGGTGTCCACCCAGTTTCGATTTATGTCTGGTAGATGGCAATAGTAGTTCTAAACTTTGAGAACTATAAATCGTTTACAATATAATTATGCTAATTGTATTCCTACTTGGGTGATAATACCACATATCATAATACAAGCATATAGTAACCACTAGGAGGATAAGCGTTTATCACAACCTATTAGTGTTTGCGATATTAGTGGTAACAACTGATCTATAAGCGCAATTGGCAAGATCACTCTGGTAATCATTAGATATTATAGCATTATAGGAGGCTGAAACCTTTACTTGGCTGCAATCTTTTGCACTTTCTCAGTCGAGCTGCTATTTAATAGTGTAACCGAAAACTTAATAACACAATTAATACACTATCACACAATCAGTGTTTTACGTCTGATAATATCTACTACCTATAAAGTGTAAGTGCAAATACCAGTCCATGTGAACTCCAAATGTAAATGCGCCTTATTGTTTATAAATTATAATAGACTAAACAACGTGCTTTGTTTTTTTATAATATTATTTTCGACTGTACGTGGTGCAATGTATTGCATAGTCGCGTCACCACTATGATGCGTCGAGTGTTGTGATTTCGAACTCTACGCGGGACAACAATCTCTATGATCTTCAAATTGTCGTGCCAAGTCTGAATGTTACTTGTGTCCGTTGTTTCAATGATTGTAAAGTCCTTTGCGATGTATTAACCCTATTGTTTTAAAAAATCTTGCAGCGATCCCGGTTATTTATAATTCTATTAATATAAATAAACCTACTTACATAGAATGTTTTGTAGACGATTTATTAAAGAACTAAGTACGTTCGTAAACAAGTTTCCCATTACCTGTGGCTTTAAGTGATGACTGTGCATGTGTGATGACAAATTACCTGTCGCTACTTTGTACACGAGGATACAAGGTACCTCTTTGAAACACGCGTGTGACGTCAGAAGTGTTAATGTTGGTCATTACTAGTATGGCAATTACAAAGTGTTCCTAATAGTTGTTATATATACGTATGCATATAATAAACTATATATAGTAGGTTTATCGTTTATTATATGCTACTAGTAGTAGCGATAGCTGAGTAGGGAGACCAACAGACTGCAATGCAGAGGGCCTCGGGTGCGAACTCACGTCGCGCACCTTTGACTTTCGTAAGTTATATGACTTTTCAAAATTATGTGCGTATTGATTGACAATTATCGCCTGCTCCGTGCCTCGGAGAGCACGTTAAGCCGTCGGTCCCGGCTGCCATGAACATCTATGGCAGTCGATATTGGGCAAGTCAGTACCCTCTAATATCCTGACACTAGTCTAGCCTTAGGGTATCGTTAGCCTTGGGGTTGCGGAGGTCACGTGGCAGCCGCTCCGTGTAAAAACTGATATCCAGTCAAATCAGGTTAGACTAGAAAAGCCGACCCCAAGTGGCTTGGGAATAATAAAGGCTAGGGAGAAGATCGTTTATTATATACTATATATACTACTACATATATATATATAAACATAAATACTGCACGGATGTGGTTTATGAGGTCGCCTCTATGCCAAGTATTGTGCATTAGAATCCCACACGAGATAAAAATTTGTAAGATCCGCTAATGACTGTTCCCAGTCTAGATGTTCTTTGAGTCCGTTGTTTGAATATTTGTAAAGTTTCCCGCGAGTCCCACGACACATCAATTCATAGCACGAGCGCGCCTTTGAATGCGTGGAATTTGGATTGTATGAAAAACTTGATCAACACACATGAATACCTAGGTACCTACTTATAGACATAGGTATGTTTTATATTTATCTATATTTATGGGTATGAAATTCTAAAATATATTTATATTCATTGATACATAGGCAACGCGCAATCTAATGCCTCTTATTAATACTCGATTTGTAGGCGGTGTATCAAGATCAAACATGCAGTATGCACTAGATTTAAGGTTAGACCTCCAGCAATACAATTGTGCAAATCACATTCAATTTTGTGTAGTCTGTTTGTACCCGCGTACAACAATTCATAAATATTTTTAGTTTTTATAGCTCGTATAAAGACCCCTTACCTATATAGTTTTTTTAAATATCTCATATGTCATCGATTAGTTAAAATATTATTATGTGTGTAGATATCAGCCCTGTAATCAACTCCCCTATTGCTAGCAATAGTCTAAGAAGGGTTAGGCCATAGTCCACTACGTTGGCCCAGTTCGGGTTGGCTGGCAACGCATGTCGTCAAGAACATGATAGAGAAGTTTCATTCATTGAGATTACCTCACATTGTTTTTATTTACTGTTACAGCGAGTGATATTTCACATAACTTCGAAAAGTCTGAGGTGTGTGCATGGTATTGCATCTAGGATCTCTGCGTGGCAGTCCAAGGGTCTCCCACTAGGCTATCGCTGACAGCTAATTAGTTACGTGTATATGTAAGCTAAAAATATACAACGTGTGAACATAGAAATGATATGTAATACCTACACACCTTGCTATTAGGGAGATGCAGTTGCTATTCTATGTATGTATATTATATCGAAAAATACGAGAGACAAAATGTTGTATTAAATGTAGCAGGCATAAGAGATTACGTAGCAAAAAGGCTACGGCGTAGAACAAAATGTCTACGTAGCTGTGCCATAAATATTCATTAATCAAAAAGTGAAGTGTAAAACTCATTAATAATAAAATTGTAATACTATCTTATATTATATTTTTGCATTCAATATATATTTTCTCGAGTACAACACCTGGGGAAATGTACGAAAAGCGCGTCAATAAATATTGTCACCGGTTGTATTGATGATGACCTTATTTTGATTTTCATTACAAACTCCTTACAATGCTATATTTGTAAATGGATTTAGTCTCGAATATATAATCAATCAACATTTAATCAATTCGAATAGGTAACGATCAATATTATTCGAATATATCCGAGTTTGATCAATCGAATGCTTAACGATAATTTAACACTGCTACAGCCAACTAGTTAGAGTCCACATCCCTCTACTGGCTTTCGAATTGTAACGTAAGTGAAGTATTTACTGCCTTAAACCGACTAAGAACTCAAGAAGGGTGTTAATATGTGTATTTCCTCAAGACAATAAGCTAAGTTTGTTTTATGACACAAGCTAAACTTACGAACCGTAATGAATTGTCTAGTTCCGTTCAAAATTAACATTTGAATAGGCCCGAATAGGTCGTAAGTACTTAAGTTGACTGTGCCTCTTGTGCTTTGATCCCTACGGCCCTGTGAAGGGCTCTTGTTAGCTTAGGACGTTCATGTATATGCCTCCCATAATATAAAGAAAATCTCATCAAATATTGTTATACCGTAATTACAAATTCGTGTTATAAGAGTTCGAAAAAACTCTTATACAACAGCTTTGTCTGTCTGTCTGTTATACAACTTTCAACTCAAGAACCGTAAGAGCTAGAGACTCGCGGTCAACGCCATTCAACTCAGCATAGTCGATATAGCCCCGATATGGCGTGTCGGTCACGTGGTATCACGTGACCTTTGCATATTACTTGAACAATTTTTTTGAACTGTAAGATTTACGGCAATTCATTGCCGTTTCTCACTTGTTTACATTTAAGTTCTAAAAGTGATTATATTGTAATGTTTTTAATTGCATAACATGACAAAATATGCATGAAGTATAGAACATATACCTAAACTAATTTAATTAATTAATTAAGTTAATTGATCAACAAATTCCCAATATTTCTCCATTTCAGGAACAGTAAAATCTTCCCGTTTGGAATTGATTTGTTTAGGATTTTTATTTTTGTTTTGATATCCGACCAAGGATATAAATTAAAATCTTGCTTTTCGGGCCATTTCCAATTTTTAGCGATATTTGCATAGATTTAATCAGCCCTATCCATTTGGTGTTTGTCCCATTGAGGTGGATATTTTTTCTGGTTTTTTATTGCAAACTCATATGCTAATCTTTGAACGTCTTTTAATGTAAGACCGTATTGTAACTTTGCTGCTTCTTGTATGTTATTCACGAGCAACTGCTCTTCTTCCCCTGTAAAAACTTTCTTTACAGCTAGATGGTCATGGAGGTGGCTAACATCGGCACCAGTCTCTAGGCAATATTTATAATGCCTCTTTTGATCCTGCTATATTAAATTGTTTGGCAGCACTCCTCAATGAAATCTTTTTTTCTTTGATTTGTTTTATAGCACTAGAAAGGTTTTCTTTATCAATAGTGTCTCGTTTAACTTTGTTTTTACTCAGAGGCATTTTACCTGGAACAAAATATTACAATAATAACGCATGTGAGTAAGTGGTACATTGGACATGACCAAAGTACAACGGTTTTTCGTGGCCCAGGGTACAACACTCCTACCACATAACCACTCATAATAATATTTAGGTTAAGTTTGCCACACATTGGTTTACTACGTTGTAAACGTCACAAAAACAACTTTCAACATTACTTGAATTTAAATGATAATGTTGCATGTAAATCAAGTTGTTTAAGAAATGAAAACAACAGAAATACTTACTTTTTTGCTGCAAAATCATTAAAAATCTCCTTACACCAAAACGCCACATAATGGCCACCTGCAACTAACTTCACGTCTACCAGTAATTGGTTAACTATACTTTGTCATAGACAAAGCGGTGTAAAAGGGCAGGAACATTTAAAAATATCGATGGCTTCGGGGTACATCATGGGCCTAGGTACAACAGGTTTCCCTACATTTCTCGCCTTTAGATCCCCACATATGAAAATAGAAGCATGAGACTAGGTATGTATTCTTTGTGTTTTATAAAAAGACATCTCCCGCTCTAGGCATAATTCCTGTGTTGCAGAGGACTTTACACACATTCAAACAATGGACACAAAGAACACCCAGACTCGGAACAACCATTTGTGGATCACACAAAGTTTCGTCCCGTGTGGGGATCAAACCCACAACACTCGGCGCAATGGCAATGGCGATGCGACTACTTAAACCATTACGCCATCCGTGAAATATGTTTATATAATACTACACTTTGGCCGCGGTTTCGCTCGCATAAATTCAGGTTAGGTTAGATTAGTAACAGAACTTTTTCCTAAAGAAAGCATGTGTCCTTTTTGTTCTGCTAACAAAGTGTATGCAAAATTTCGATCGGTCGAGTAGTTAAGGTGTGAAAGCGTAACAAACAAACAAACTCACATTCGCATTTATAATATTGGGTTAGGATAGATATTTAATTCTAAATAACAATATAACAGACATTTACATACCGTATTCTGTACGTTTAAACAACTTTAGCTGATCTAATTTCTGGCAAACATTTAGACTTTATCCGATATTAATGCGCTCACAATTTAATTACAAGGTTATCTGTAAGTCCCAACAGATGTCGTGGGATTGCTATTGCTGACCAATAAGTTCAACAGTCGCCCGTCTAGACTATGGTCGTTAGTTAGGTACTCGACGATTTTTAAGTCATTGGCAAAGTTTAAAATTAAGACATACCACTTCACAACATAACTTTACAATGTGATCTTTGATATCAAAAAATATTTGTTTCGTATTCGCATTGACTTTGTAAATCTGTTTCATACCATTAATAAATAGTGATATTAATAAGAATTGATCTTTAACTAAATACTAACTCATTCCATGTACCATACATAAAAGAGACTGATTTGGTGGTGCGGCGAAAGTAAATGTCAGTGCTTTTCACGAGGTCTCGGACTTGATGCTCGAGTCGTCATACTGTTATTGAAGTTTTTTGTCAAGAAATTAGGAGTAGCACGGATCCTTAATCCAACGGATCAGTTTTCGTAGGCAGCTATACATTCACTTTTTAACCGACTTCAAAAAAAGGAGGTGGTGTCAATTCGAATGTATGTTTTTTTTATGTGTGTTACCTCATTACTTTTTTCTAGGTGAACCGATTTTGATGATTATTTTTTTATTTGAAAGCTGGTGCTTTCCATCTGGTCCGATTTAATTTTGATCAAGATCTGACCATTATTTTTCGAGTTATCCTTAATAATGCGTATTTGGTTGACTTCGGCTACATTGATGATGTCTTAACGTGCTCTCCGAGGAACGGAGCAGGCGATAATTGTCAATCAATACGCACATAATTTCGAAAAGTCATATAACTTCCGAAAGTCATTGGTGCGCGATGTGGGTTCGAACTCGAGATCCTCTGCATTGCAGTCTGTTGGTCTCCCCACTGAGCTATCGCTGCTCACCGCTAACAGAATTATTTCTATATTCAGCCAAATAAAATCAGTAGGTAATCGAACTTCAGATTCACTAAAAACCGAGAAATAAAAAACATTTTAACAAAAAAAAACCGTCTTCGAAGAAGAGTATTTTTAAACAAAAGGTGCAATAAAAAGTTAAAAAATAATTGCGTATTCTTGTGAATAATTAAATTGCACAGAGTGCTTTTCTCAAATTGCGGCAGTCCAAGTAGATAAATTGCTCCAAATTATAGAAGATCGTAGCCAAAATACCTTGTATTGTGTTCCTACGGCCAGTTGGGTTGCTTAGGTCTTTGAGAAGACTTGTTTGGCAGAACGCATGTTTTTTTCCTTTGGCGCTTACAACACATACCTTGCGACAGACTTGGCAACATGCGTGTAATATCACTGTGGATACGTCAATAGGCTACAGTAACTCCTTACTATTTAGTTGAGCGAGTAGTCTTTCAAATAAAATAAAGGCCAAAATAAATAGATAAAAAGAAGGATTCACAAAGTTATTTTATAGAATGGCTTTTCTGCTGACAGACTATTGGCCAGTTGCAATATCCGAAAAACGAATCTTTGTTCGAGCAAACATAAAACTGTTGATGCAATACAATACACAATACTATTCTACAAAAAATATATCCAAATTTAACTGTCTGTAGCCGAAACGACTCGTTTTTTCGGATATTGAATTTCGCCAATAAACAACAAAATCACATTACCAAGTAGGTACCGCTTGAATTTAGGTGAAGTTATATTACTAAAATCTTATTAAAAATTAAATAATTATATCATTTTTACTGAATAAGAACATGACAATACAATATAATATTGATAAAGTTTGTATAAAGTAGTTTAATTTTAATGTATAACATTCGCGTAAACGTTAGACAATATTATGTCAGAATTGTTGAACACTGAATAGTATTCAAAAGGCTGACACTTTTGTCAGCCTTTTGACAAAAAGGTAAAAACAAAAGTACCTTAAATAAAATTTATTTTTATTTAAGGTACTTTTACCTTAAATAATAATAAATTAGAAACGTACTTGCCAGGCATCTTTCATTAGAATATGCTGTACGTCTTCTTTTACCCTGCATGTCTAAGTATCTCGTTAGATTACGAACACAGTATAAACCTCTTGCATTATCTAGTTTGTAAAAAAGTCTTAATATACATGTACGATACATTTAAATCACGAATATTTTTATATGTATTTATGCAGTAGAAATTATATATTTATATTTATGTCATTGAAATTACTGGCATTTAATAAATATCTATATAAAAAAACTAATGAAAATTGAGTGAATAATGAACTCGTAAGGTTGATATTGAAAGTGAGAAGGGGTCAGACCGAGGTCGCAGGTGTAAATCGGGGGTTATAAACCTTCGCAGGTGAGATTGATAGGTCGTCCGAGATATTTGGCTAACCGCTATAATTATAATAATAAAAAGATAGACGGCTGCTGGCTTTATAAATTGGTTTTTGACACCTGTTTGAGGCGAGACAAAGGCTTTCATGTCGATACAGTTGTTTTAGCTAGTTTGTTAGCGTACGAAAACTATCGCAGAAACGTTTGGGAGATAATATGGGTCTTTGCTATTAACAAGAGTGCTTTTATTTTAATAATCATATATTCTGTTCGATGGTGCAGCAAGAGTGGTTCGTATAATAGTAATTACTTTTGTTCGTCTATATTGTATTCGATTTGTATTATTTTAAGGAGTTTTGATTAAGTTATAATACAAAGAAATTACTTGGTATAGCTTTTTTTTTATAGTTAAGAGCTTAACTCTTGTCGGTGGAGTGGACGCCATCTTTCCCGATTTTCAGCTAAGATCTCGACCTCCTAATAAGACATGACACTCATCTATTCCTTTATTTGGTCAGTGAATACCCTTCTAAGTCTACCTCTTTCTCTCTATCCTTCCACTTTTCCTTTTACGACTTTTTTATGAAGTCGACACGTCTTACAGGGTGATTAAACATCTTACCCTTTCCGTTCTCAATTATCGTGTTTTTCTTGGTATAGCTACTACTTGGATTACTTGCCTAGTGGGTATGCCATTTACTGACTAATTTCTTGCAAGGAATAATATACAACATAATAGGAAACCAAACAGTTAGGATAGAATATTAGTACATGTATACCTACACTTAAAGATATTGGAACAAAAAGAGGTCTTATCGCAAACGCTACTATCTGCTGCTATGCTAGTTACATTGATTAAGAAGTTTGTCGTGACGACTTAGACAAAAATATTACGTGAAAATAACAATTAAAACAATAATATATTATATACATATACCTACTCACTAAACAACCATCAATGTACATATAAGGAAGGAACTATTTTAAAAAAGCGTCTCAATAGGTTTATTTAGTGTGTTGCGGTGGACTTAATAAATATTCTAACAACATCCACAAAGAACAGCTATACCTACTCGAGCCAAACATTTATGGATTACAAAAATGTTTGGCCCGTGTGGAATTCGTATTCACAACACAATACTTACACACGTAGTGGCAGTGGCGATCGCTTAAACCACTGAGAAAACCTAAACCCTTGCAGTCAGAATAAGTCTGAAACATAGTTGGTAAAAACCTTACTGAATCATACCTGGTACCAAGTGGACATGATGTAAAACTACTAGCTTTTAGGCCTATACCTGCTATAGGTTTAATACTATAAAAGTCTTTAAACTTCTTGTGACGTCAAAGTATTGCATCCGCGTCACACACGTACTTAAATCCAAGACATTGAAAAGTATGACGTTAAACTCACCGAAAAAGACGTCGATTGCGTCACCTTGATCGTGTTGGTAACAATATCCTATCACTTTATAGATCAACCGATAATCGTGTTCATCTTATAAGATAAGATAACGTGCTTTGTGCCACAACAGAGCTCAACAGTAGCTGATATCGATTACTAATCTGTACTTCGATTACTTTTTTAGGTGCCATATGTAGAATCAGCGGAATAAGTAGCTGAACAATTAATCAGTTTACAATACTAATCTATGTATACTAATAAAGAGGAAAGATTAGATTTTTTGTTTGTTTGTTTGTAAGGATTTAACTGAAAGGTGAAAGAATTTATGAAATAATAGAGTATACTACGTACCTGATTTTATAAATTCTTTCGCCATTAGAGAGCTATATTATCACCGAGTAACATAGACTATATTTTATTTGAAAAGTACTGTTACAAATATAACGAAGCTAGTTTATGAATAAAAATGTTCTAATTACTACTGGGGTCCAGTATATCAATTCTTTCGGTTCCATCATGTTTCTGCGGTGGTTGGAAGGAACCTGAGCTGTCAGCGGGCGACCAGCGGTGTCATTACCTTTTATAGACTTAAAGGTTCGACACAGCTGGTTGGACTTGCAACAGCTATGTCTTACCGGTTTAACCCTCTTATGTTGCAAGCACCCATTCTAACGTTTTGCGTTCACATCCTGAGCTTAAGAGCTGGGTTAAATAAAAAGGGTTTTAATATACGAATTATCACATCTTGAGATTGATCTAATGATTCAGTATTTAAATACGTCAGTGCCGGTCAAACCACAGGAATCTGTAACGAGGTGTGTCAGATATGGCGTTTTTACTTGATTTATCAGAATAGCGCATTAAATTATCGCACATCGTTTTGCGATCGAAGTGATGCGTGGCTGGCGACAATGTTACATCAAGCTGATGCATGTGTGGAGGCTTTAGTGCGAGCCAATAACGTCATACTGTATACGAAAATGTTTTATCATTTGTGAGATTGAAAACGATGTGTCATGAGTTTTTGGTTTCTGAGGCAAGAGATACGCGAGCATCGTAGCATTGGAAACACGTAGTCTCGTGTGCTTTAAGAAACAGGATTGCATCTGAGTATATTAAAATGTAAGGCAATTCTCTATTACTATATTGAGGGTAAACATCTGTTCACCAGGTTGCGCTGGCTAGACCTGTTTACGCAAAGTAGTTAGCGAATTGTAAACATGGTGAATAAGCCAGGTAGACCAAATTACGAATTTGAAGGATAATTTGTGTTTTAATAATTTTGCTATATGTATATACAATTAAGAAATATGACATGGCACCGAAATATAACATGGCACCAATAGCATTACAAGCAGTCGACGATTGAAAACTTGCCTTAAAATTTTATCTTATACTGATCCATAAAGGACCATTGCTAGAACATAATTTTTAAAAGAGTTGTGTGTTAGTGTATTTTCCTTGTGAACATGGCTTAAATAGCTTAAATAGAAGTAAACAGTAAGTACTAACAGTGCTTAACAGTGTAGTAGGTTCAGAGTTTCAAAATGAGGTAATAATATTGTTCTAAAAATAAACAACGCAATATACCTACTCGTATTTATAAAATATCAAAATATTTTAAGGTATTCCAAATAAGAGTATATAAAATATACAATAATTATTTGTTTTGTATATTTTACTAGCTAACCTGCGCAACTTCGTCTGCTTCACATAAGAGAATGTTCCCCGTTTTTGCAAGATTTTTCATTGATGCCCCGCTCCTCTTGGTCGTAGCGTGATAAATGGGCTATTCAACACTAATATATTTTTCAATTCGAACCAGTAGTTCCTGAGATTAGCGCGTTAAACCAAACAAACAAAGAAACAAACAAACTCTTCAGCTTTATAATATTGGTATACCCACATGAAATTAACAAAACTTATGTTTCTCTCTTTCTAGGTGGCGTATCAATTATGTCCTATTGTTAATGCTCGACTCTAGATTTTAGGTTAGAACTGCATCAATACAACCGCATTCAATTAAACGAAAAGTATTTTTTGCGTGATCCACGTATAAACATATATAAAATAATTGTTTTGACTTTTATAATAATAGCTGTTATAAAGACACCTTACGTTACTTTTCTTAAAAATATTTTATGGACGATGACTGATGAATTTAATTATGTATAGATATATTAAATTAGTTTCCAATGTAATTTATACCTGACATACATTTATCAAAATTATAATTACAACTTATTTAACAATTCTAGGCAGGTGTAACTGCCACTTTTCAATCAACGTAGTTTCTTCCTTACTGCGTTTCGCTCAGTGAGAGTTAATGCGGAGGCTCACCTACCTACCTTGCCCATTACTTTCCTTTCATAATATATTTAATTACTTTTTAGTGTTTACAAAGCGTCGCATATCAATTTGGTGTGGTAAGCGATCACAGACTAAGGTAACTGTTTAGATAAAGGTGATAAACAAAGTTTTTTTGGGATGGCAATTTTACAGTGCTAGCACAGCGTCTGATAGATGGCAATTGGTTCGCCCTGTTACGCCGTGACCTAAGCAAGTAAAATGGACATCTTTGTTTGTCCTTTCATGAATAAACTGACGCGAGTTTTATTTGATAAAAAACGACAGTGTACAATCCTTACTACTATTATAAATGCGAATGTGAGTTTGTTTGTTACGCTTTCGCATCTTAACTACTCGACGAAACATCATGAAATTTCGCATACAGTTTGTCAGGGGTACTGAGAGGGACAAAGGGTACCTCACATTCAGAATAAAAGCACAGTTACTAACCTAACCTACATTTACGCGAGCGAAGCCGCGGGGAAAATATAGTTTCCAATAAGATGGAGCGTGATAATATTATATTTATAATACAGATCAGGGATGTTGCGAATATTCGCATCCGCATTCGCAATTGCGGAGCTTCCGCATCGATTTGAACATCTGCATCCGCATCCGCAATAATCAACGCGGATGTTAATGCGAATCCAGATATAGCGTAGGTTACGATAAAAAGAAATCAGTTGTTCAGTAGTATGTGTTTAATTTATGAACCTTTGCAAAACAGGCTTGAACCTGCAACGGCGGTGATATTATATACATTTTATTAAATAAGATGTACAATTTTCATCAACATCCGCATCCGCAATTGCGGACATCCGCATCGATTTGGACATCCGCATCCATATACGCATCCTCGGATGTCAAAAAATCTGCATCCGCAACATCTCTGATTCAGATGTCATGTCGGCATTGTGTCAGATGACAACTTTATTATACGCATCTGTGATTTAAATCTTTAGTTATTATACCTAATAACTATATATATATTTATGAAATATTTTATCGCGAATATTTGAATTCAAAAAGTTGTTTGTTCTTAGTTCTATATATTCACAGAATATAGAAAACAAATATATTTTTTTTAAATTCTGCCACACAGAAGGGCACGCCCAAAACATGAAGAAATAAAACAAAAATAAAATAAAAATAAAGAAATACAAAATAAAAAGCAGAACAATATGTAATAAAACTAGGAAAATAAAACGAATTCTATAATTTCATTTCGTTTTTGCTCACTGGCAACACCACACCTTCCGCTTAACTTAACGGAAACCATAGATTATATGACGGAAACTGCCTTCCATCAAGTCAAGACTAGTATTGTCAGTGACCAGGCGATACAACAATAATTTATTGAATTGTATAAATACATATAAGTTTGACTTAAGTTTTAAAAGTAATATGAAAGTGTGTCCCATCAGTGCTAAAATTTGGACATCGCTTAGCGTGCGTTGTATATGTATTGTAATATCAAATAACGTCGCTCCAGCACTTTTCTAGCTGTAAACCTTTCAATTGATGATGTCAATCTTGTGTTTTTAAAACAAATGAATGTATATTCTTATGAGAAATAAATGTCTTATCCACAAACCAGAAATTTAGTTGCACAAGCGAGCATAAATAATGCTATGAGAGCAGGTAAATGCTACAAGATAGAAATCGTAGCAATTATAAATTCGAATTTTCTCCCCTTCAGGAAGATACACGAGTGTAGTATGAAATTCACTTTGTAAGACGAATCCTCTATGTAATAACGTTTCATCAACATATCTACAGGGAACAGATAGCAATTATTATTTGATATCAGATATACCTACGTATCTACAGAGCATAATGGATACCTGTGTAATATGACCGTGCCTGCGTATCGATCTCCGTGATAATTTACATTGAAAATACACGTACATTTTGCATGTATGTGCGAAATTTCGGATAGATTACTTCTGTTTGGCTTGGTTGGTCTGTAATGTTATTATGGAAGTAATTTTGTAGGAACTTATTTATTTATTTATTAAGGATCTCCGACAAATAATATACACAAAATTGCATATATTATATATTATGACTCTTATAGGACTGGCTGTATATTATAGGTGAAAAGTTTTAAAATAGTAGAGCCTCGCTGATTTCAGCATGCATGGGCTGGCTCGTACGGGGAAAGACTACCCTCCGCCGGTAATATTTAAGTCAATGCCCTCTCATAGAGTATCGACGTGAAATAGCAGTATTCCTACTATGTTTCGTTCGGTGGGTGAGAGTGCCGGGGGCCCAATCCTTCCCACTTCCTTTTTCTTTTCTCCCTTTCCTTAAGGGTCGGCAACGGGCAAGTGATGCCTTTGGTTTTGCAGGCGTCCAAAGGCTACGGTGACCACTTACCATCAGATGGTATGAAATATAAGTTGTATTAAAAAAAAAATAGACCAACTAGGTTTGCTTTGGTCTCAGTCGGTCTCAGGCGTAGCGGGCCTATTGCTAGGTCCGCTTCCTATTGCATGAGACCAACTGAGACATGAGACCTACTGGGCATATGTCCCACCTCTGTGCTACTAGGAACATACATAGTCGAATAGTAGGCACATACATACTAGGAATACATACAATATGGGTAACAGGGTGTGGTTCTAGTTGTAAAGGCTTCGGTACGAGGTCCGGCAGGAGCACAGTGGACCACTTAACTTTAGGATGGTGGCCGGCGAAAAGATGCGCTCTCACTCCACTGCGAGCGCAGCCGCTGAGCACGACCGGTCCGCGTGACAAGGGTTGAGCCTATTGTCGTATACCGTGTTGACCCTGTGCTGCTATGGAATATATCTTGACCAGAAAACCCAGTAACACTTTGCCTAGACATCAATCCTGACACGTCATGCACAGCATTCACCATTGCAGCGCCACGGAGGCAGTCAGCTGCTTTAAACAATAATTATATAAATAATCTCTATAAAATGTCACGCGTCTTTGGCATCGAATCCTTTTGGATATTGGATATTTGCCTGCGTACTTATGTCGCTAGACTAACGACGCTCGGTTTTACTAAATAGTCAATTATTGCTATAGGTTCTAATTTAGTGTGTGTGTAACATAATCCGCGACGGTTTTGAAGTTCTCTAATCGCTGTTACTAATCTTAGAAACGTTTAAAATTATATTAAGAGTCAAAGTTATCATTTTTTTATTTTTTTATACCACTAAGGTAGCAAATAAGCATACGGCCCACCTGATAGTAAGTGGTCACCGTAGCCTATGGACGCCTGCAACACCAGAGGCATCACTTGCGCGTTGCCGACCCTTTAGAAGAAAAAGGAAGTGGGAAGGAGAAAGAGCGGGAATGAGAGAAAAGGGTGACTGGGCCTTCGGGACTCTCACTCGCCGAACGAAACACAACAGTAGGAATACTGCTATTTCACGTCGATATTCTGTGAGAGGGTAGTCCTTCCCCGTTCGAGCCGGCCCCATTCATGCTGAAATCAGCGAGGCTCTACTACTCTAAAATCTATCTACATATGTATCTACTTCTTTTTAAATAAAATTTGCTTAATGATCACTAAGTTGGTAGAACTCGTTATTGTCGGCCTCGATGGCGTAGTGGTTAGTGTAACCGAACGCCACGCTTGAGGTCGCGGGTTCGATTCCCGCACAAGTCAAATATTTGTGTGCATGAACATGGATGTTTGTCTTGGTCTGGGTGTTTCTATGTATAATATGTATGTATTTACAAAAAAAAAAAAGTATATAAGTATGTTTATCCATTGTCTAGTACCCATAGTACAAGCTCTGCTTAGTTTGGGCTAGATGGTGTTGTGTGTATGTGGTAGAATATTATATTATATTATTATTATTATTGATATTTAATACATCTAAGGCATTGGTTTTATCATATACTTACCTACCAACTTTTGCTCGCGGCTTCGCTCGCGTAAAAATAGGTTAGGTAATGTTAGTAACAGTACTTTCTTTTTAAATAAAATATAGCCTTTATTACGTGGTGGTAATATAGCTTCCGAATGAAAAAAATTTTTTTTACATCGGTTGAATAGTTTTAAGTTAAATCCTTACAAACAAAAAATCAAATCATATTTTTTATAATATTAGTACAGACTAGTGGATCTGATAGACGTTATTTTGTTCAACCGTTGGCTCGCACGCGACTCCTGTCGGATCCCATTCTAAATCTAAACCACACAGGGAACCATTTAATTTAAATACACACAAGCCATTTCCTCAATATCGGTCTAGCCGTTAGGATGAGTTTATCGACATACACGTACAGGAGAATTATATTTATAAAGATACGATATATATTATATTTATACGATATTGGTAGAATGATGTTGCGGTCATAGGAAAAATACTTTGAAGAATATTCACACAGCCATGCTGCCAGCCATGCCAGCAATTCAAGGATTATTAAAATAAAATAAAATATATTTATTTCAGACATGAACACATACATGAACAGTCCATAGGTTGTTTAGTGATGGGTTAGTAACATAATGTACTTATAATCTACTAGCTGACCCGCGCAACTTCGTCTGCTTCAAATAAGAGAATTTTCACCGTTTCAGCAAAACATTTCATTGATGCTCCACTCCTTTTGCTCGTGGCGTAATGTTATATAGTCTATAGCCTTCCTCGATAAATG
This sequence comes from Catocala fraxini, assembly GCA_930367265.1. NCBI lineage: Eukaryota > Metazoa > Arthropoda > Insecta > Lepidoptera > Erebidae > Catocala > Catocala fraxini. Next base: position 16,365,059 of record OV884041.1, read on the forward strand.
GGCTATCCAACACTAAAATAATTTATCAATTCGAACCGGTAGTTCATGAGATTAGCGCGTTCAACCAAACAAACAAACTGTTCAGCTTTATAATATAAGTATAGATATTAGTATTGTAAGGATACATAATAGTTGGACGTAAACACAGTTTTATTGTTTCATGGATAATTATTACCTTATTAATATGGCTAATATATTTCACTAATATAAATTTACTCAATCAATACTTAAAAAGATTAGTATTTAGTCTTCAGGCCCTATGAATATGTTGTAACCCTACCTGGCCTACAGTTTGCATTCAGTCTAACCCAGACACCATTTTCAGATCATGAACCAGGCCTATACCCAAAGAGATTGAAGTGTAATTCCAAACTAATATTTTAAATGCAAATTTGAGTTTTTTTGTTTATTGTTTTGTTACTCTTTCACGTCTTAAGTAATAGACCGATCATCATAAAATGTCACATACACATAGTTAAGGGAACGGAAAAGTACATAGGGTAGGTACGTTTCATCCAGAAAAAACTATTGTTACTAATTTAACCTTACCTTTAATTACACGAGCGCAGCCGCGGGGAAAATGTAGTACTTAATATATTTGCCTGTACCTAAGGTAAATTCTAGCAAGAAAATGTAGCCAAATATTCCGCGATTGGCGTACGAAAGCTGACGTCCAGACGAAATGCTTTTAACATTACGCCTCATATGATTAAGCTGATAGGTCAAGCCTAGAATCACGCTAAAGAGGCTCCTTCATTCAGCAATCCATCAGAGTCCTACTGGTAAAGTAAAAAGGTATTTTTTAGTCGGACTGCTATCAGGCACATATGATAATATATTATAACTAGATTTTGCTGGCGGCTTAGCTCGCGTAAATGTAGGTTAGGTAAAATTAGTAACAGTCCTTTTTCTGAATGAAAGGTATTTACATCCTTTTCTGTTCTCCTGAAAGCTTGTATACGCTATAGCATGGCAATCGGTCGAGTAGTTTAAGCGTGACAGCGCTACAGAACAACTCACACTCGCAATTTATAATATTAGTTAGGATACTAGCGCACGTGACAGACGTTATTCTGCCTAAACCTAGAACCAGATCTATGTGTGATTTATCATAAGGAGACAATAGAAATCTAAATATCTACTGTTATTGTCATTGTTACCCGCTTAAAATATATGTGCGTACCTCCTGTGTGGTCTTATCGCGTGATAAGACCATCTGTTTTCCATTAAAATTAAACAAAACATGTAGACAGTTAAATTTATCATACCTACATAGTACACTCATGTAAGTAATTATTTATAAACAGAAATGATCTGTTTATCTTAATTATCATCCTTTAAAGATAGTAAATTGTAATTAGAACGGTTCGTTGCTACTTTACGCTTTAAATTGTTTTTGATTTATATCACTTATAATCCGAACAATGATCTCTGGTTTATCTTAATTTTACTATCTCGGTCTCAAAGTCACATCCCTGATTTGAAGAGGCCACTTACAGTACTGAGTCACTTGTGTAGTTTTCCAATTTTGGCTTAATTATTGGTTCAAGCATTTACAAAAGAGTGTTTCCAAAACTCGTATACATTTTGGTTTAAAAAGTTTCAATACACGGATACTAGAGCATTTTATTTTCACAAAATTCCCGAACGAAAATTAAAAACATAATTTCGTTCTCGCATAAAAAGTTTATAGAAGCGCATTGCTCCGTCCGCACGGAGCCTGGCACAAACGCATTACCGCGGCGTTTAAAAACTAAAACAACTTATTTTCTACATCGTTAAAAGTACGTTATCAATAGTTCTTGCACGAACAGCGACACTCATCAAAACACTATTAGAATTAGCATATTAATGAAACAACAGTATTAAAAGTCTGCTATAGTTAGTGGTTATGCAAACATTTTTCGCTTGGGCGGTGGCGAGGCGATAGGGCGGGCGGGGAACCGTCAGTCGTCATGCACCCGTCGGCGAAGGTGCACGTCGCGCGCTGTCCGGCAGGCACCCACCGATAACCGCGACTCGATATAGTGGCAAGTCGTGCTACGCTGGTAGACCTCCGCCGCCCCGCGCAGTGCGCCTGCCGCGGGCCACACCAGGGCCTTCCCACCGACACCCATAGTTCTCACTAATTGGACACTGTGATCCCCAAAAATTGACATTTCACGAAACTCCATTTGTGTGTTAGTGTTTATTTGTGTTGTGTGTGATATAGGTAAGTAGTATCTTAATTTTTTTCTTTTCTCAATGACATGTTGTTGTCAGCTGATTGTTGAGTTTAAGTTTGTCATTTTCACCTCGGCGCTCTGGGAAACTGTTAAGAGTTGTTATTTAGTTTGCCACTTTATTTTCATTTCCTGGCGCAGTTTAAATCTAGAATCTTGACTTATTTTCTGTACTCTGACTCGGCCTAGAGAATATATTAAATATGAGTTGCAAGATGTTTCTCTTATAATCTATGAAGGAAAATCTTAAGGTAAATTTTCGCAACGATCGTAATCCCGCCATAATTAATCTGTGCGCTATATCATTCTTGTTGGTTGAATAGACTCACACGTTGTATAATATTGTGTTTGTTATATTTTAAGTGAAACAACCAATAAAGTCGTTATCAACGTGATAATTTATTACAATGTTGAGAATAGTAAGTTGCGATATCTCTGCCTCTAAACATATCTGTGTTAGCGAGCTCTGCATAATTATTATATTTGGGAGCAACCTCAGTTTATCGCGTTTTTATCTGAGTACACGATTGACATTTGAATTTAGATATTTTTCGTCGTGTGATTTTCTCGTTGAGAAATTAAGCCATTCTTAGAATAGGTTTTATGAAATGCAAATTAGTTTTAATTATATTTAAATTTAAGATTACGTTTGAAGGTCGGGCGCTTAGTAATATTATAAAGTTATTTATGATAGATTTATATAATTTAAAAGTGAGGTACAAATCAATGTATGCAAGTATTTGAGACTACATTGGTATTAAGTGGTATATGGTTATGTTTGTCTACATACACATGTCAACCGATTTGGTTGGCGGACGCCACTAGAATAGTGAGCCAGTCTTTTTAGATATTTTTCACTTGTAAATGATCACTGCTTTCGTTGATAAGATAATCTGCCCTATTTACAGCCTCTACGTACTCTCTACTCTTCTACCTTTCGGTAAGGCATCAATAGAGGTATACTTTGTATCATTTGTTGTACTGAATTTCTAGGCGTTTACTCTCTCTTCTGCCTCTGTTTGCAAGAACTACTTAAAATAAGTTACTGTATCTTATTACCTGGCCTGTAACTACCTCATAATATATATTCTTAGCTACTTTTAATTGGATATTTGCGAGGAAGTATGACCTTCCTACAGCAAAGCGGCGTAGAAATAATAGCTTACATTGTTACTGCATTTAAAATGGTGTGTAAGATGTTGGCGTATATATGTAACTACCTCGCTCTCATTATTGCCTTTCATTCCATTTTTACCCTTTTCTTAAGGTCGGCTACTTACGAGAGATATCCTCTGTAATGCAAGTGATTATAAGATGTAGTAACCGCTTACCCGTAAGTAAGCTATATGGTAGCTCGTCATTTCGACTGACTATTTTTTACAATGTGGGAAAATAAACCATATTTCTAGATACAATTTACATTAATTTTAATGGATATAGAATACCTTCCGATTAATTAATACTGTAGGTTGAACAATATATCTACATTTCTTAATCGAATCATTCCAGTTGCATACAATAAACGGCCCAACACAATACCATTTCTTTTAAACACATATGAATGGTGCATTGGCAATGATGATTTGGTAAATATTATGTATTGGACGTACAATACACTAAGCTATTGTTATTAATAGCTCTTCGACTCGTTAACAGCTACGAGTTTACATTACAGATTGGTTTTTAACAATGTGGAATATACATATTCAAGTCTGTGTATTCCCAAAGGAGTGCTAGAATAATTGTTATACCTGTATTTCGCTAGCTATATTTTAATAACTACGTAATAAGGAAAGCGAGTCTATTAGGTACAGTCTACAAGACTCATTTGCAGGCGCTGTGCTGTTATAAAATATTGCCTAACTGAAAAACCCAATGACGCTGTTCAATTCAGAAATCAAATCCGAGAGGGTATCGCCTATGGCTTCATTTACACGTACCACAACCACACCACAACGACACCACGTGGGCGAGTGCGATTTTGTATTGAAAATGAATAGTAGAATTTACACGGATCACATTTTGCCGTCATTATTGACAACGTGGGTGATACCGACTACATCGCAACCACGACGCAACCACAACGCAACCACCAGCGACACCGCGAACTAGCGTCCGACCACATCGCAGACACAACGCTGCGTCGACGCACTAACACTGCGTGCACCCATTCCATGAGTTTGTTAAGTCAAGGCGTATTTCCTCAACGAAAACTGGTATCGAACTGTCTGTGTGCACTCGTGAGCGTCATTGCGTCGTCGCAATCACATCGCAACGACAACTCAACCACATCCACATTTTGTAGGAACCACAGCGCAACTGCAAAAAGCTGCAGCGACACTATTCACACATAACCACTGCTTGATCACATTTTGTCGCGTTGATGTGGTGTGGTTGTGGTACGTGTGAATGAAGCCATGCTACGTGACCGATGAGGCAGACATTATGAGTAGTTTTAATAAACAACTAGATATATTGACATATGTAGGTATCTCATTGTTACTAACTACAAGCATAATTATAATAATAACTAAAGCGCACTGGTTCGAGCTTAAGGTACATAAAAAAAATATACATGAATTCGAATACCTACGTAATACCATTTTTGAACTCTTTTAAAATGATTCGATTTTTGAATACGGACATAGGTACGATGACAACTAGTTCGTCAAAAACTTGACATTTAAAAAAAACATTCCTTTATAACCTGTGTACTAGGCGTTATGGCTAACCGTATGTTATCTACGTATTACTCTGTTTTACGTCGTTTTATCTCAAAATATTTTAAAGCTATAGTATTTGAGGAATGTGGAGCACTTAACTAGTTGCGTGGATCTTGTGATGTCGACGATGCCCGCTTAACGCTTTTAGTGTTTATCGACGAGTACATATTGTTTACAAAATTGTTAACTAAACTGGAAAACAAAGTTTCCTTCGTGCGTAGTAACGTGATATTTTAGAATATACGCAACGACATTTTTCTTTGTTTTAATTTATATATTAGATATTAGGCTGAAGTGCAAAGGAATGATAGAGTCACGGTAATGTCAGATAACATTACCGTGACTCTTTCCTTCCTTTGTGAGAGTGAAAAGTAGCATGCTACGGACAGCAGCATGCTACTTTATTTTTCTGATTTACCTACTATATATAAATCTGAAAAATAAAGTTCCATAGAAAAACGCTAATAATATAATTTTCTAAAGTCATAGCCAATTTCTATACGGGTTATATACGAGCGTTTGGAAATCTTAAATTTAATAAAAAACTTGCATTATTAGGTCGATCAAAATTACTTATATTAGTGAGGGTTAATAGGCACTTGAACAAGCCAACAATCAGATTCATTTACCGTTTATTTAAATCAGTTCTACAATGAGAGCAACGTTGGCAAGAAATGAACAGGCATCTTTGTAAATTGTCTATTGTCTTACTATTTGGTGTATTATATTGCTGTAAGACATTATAGAACATTAATTTATGCTATATAAGGATATAAGTTGACATCATATTTTGGTAACTATGCAAAAAATTACTTAAAATATAATAATTCTTTTGTGTTAGTCATGTGGTCATATATATGTATATACCTATCTTATTTATAAAACCCGTAAATAATTTAAATTATTTTTAATTGTCGGTCGATTTTAGCCAATAAAACGCCTACGGTTGTTTTTATAATTATATTTTTCAGGTATGGCTTTATTTCACTGGTGGCTTTGGACATCCAAATTACTCTGTTTTGAAAATATTCCCTGCCAGTTCCAATGACCATTCTAAACATTATACATTATTTAATACTAAACATAGCTAATTGACCTAAATTTAAAGAAATTAAAAATCGGCGTTACATTCACTAATATTACAAATCCAATCTCTGAAACAATATTTTGGATCACATGTTAAAATAAATTTTATTTGTATTAAATACGTTTTGCAATATTCGATTTATAATTATTGTCTTAGTGACAAAAGCTCAAACTTTGCTTTAAGTCATCTGCATACAGACAATTCTAACATAATGTCTTATCTGCCTTCATCTAATATTCTCTTATCCTTTGCCATTGATCAACCAGAAAATCTAACAAAAGAAATACACTCACTTACAATGTAATATTTTAAGATCGAAAACCCTTGTCATTGTAGGAAAACGTTTCTAATGTAAGCAAGTTTTAGTTTGCACAGGAAATTTAACATATGAATATATTTTCACTTAGTTTTTTTTAGTCACGAGTAATTTTTTTTTGGAAATTGACATTTCTCTCGACAAAGAAAAAATATTTTAGAGAGAATCTTGTTTACCATACGTGTACATTCAGACTTATACATATATTGACTCACACCTACATATCCCCAAAACCATGGCTTAGGTACCTACTACACCTAATATTCGCCAGCTGTGTTGTCCAACGTAATAGGTAGTGGAACTATAGCCGTGAATCGAGAACATTGCCACGTGTTGCTACTAAAAATGTTCTTAAAGGAGACCCCAATCACACTTTGCTTTAAACCGGAATCATATACGGGATCCTACAATAGGCATCTAACTTATGCCTCATGATTAACGTGGCTGTACCTTGTTCACCAAATTTTCTATCATTGCCTCTTTATTACAAGAAGCGAAATCAGAATTAGCCATGTTAAGTTTTCCCACCTCTTAGCAAAATATAAAGAGGTTTGGCATACCAAGATTAGGACTAATATTGTAAGCAATTAGCGATTGACAATACTTCTGGCTCCGTAAGTAAGTTACTTTTGGTTAACATTTTACCAACATGCCACTATTGTCAAGTTTAAACATTTATTTGATAAATTAAGTAAAACAAAATAATGTTCGAAGGTTGTATATTGATGAATTATAATAAATTATGATTTATTGATATACTATTGAAATTAAAATTGACCAGAGAGTATTCAGAAGATGTACAGAAAATGAGTTATGTTCCAAAACTTAATCGAGTATTACGATTTTGTTCACCTATTGAGTCGCAGCGGCACTCCAAGCACTACACACTTTAGCATCCAAGACTTGACAGGTTAATTAGCTCGGTTGGTATAGCACATCTTTCTTGCAGAAGATAATAGCCAAACAATCTTATACCAGTGATCAGTTTATCCAGGATTCTCAAAGAACAGTTTTGCATTTGCATGATAAGTATATAATATAATATATACTTATCATGCAAATGTAAAATATAATATTATATTATTATTATTATATTGTTATAATTGTAATTAGTTAAACACTTTTACTAGTTAATGTTTACTTCTATTTAAGCTATATTCAATTAAATTATGTTCGGGTACTTTGAAAATAACTACACTTAGAATATTGAGACAACCACCATCTTGGTCTCCCCGTGAACATGGCTGCTGAAAAGCAACCGAAACGTCGGGAAAAGTGTAAAATTAAATCAAAATAGTTTTATAATTTAAATAGTTTACATAGAAGTAAACAGTAACTAGTAAAAGTGTTTAAAAATAGTAGGTTAAAGTTTTAAAATTATGTAATAATAGTGTTTTATAAAAAATAAACAACGCGATATAATCCGTATAAATTTGTTTAATTTCAACGCAATTTTTTGTGCCGTGTGGATTAAACCCTCAACATCAACCACTGCACCATGGGCAGTCAAACTCATTTGTGTATTAATCACTCTAGCCTTTTTATATATCTCTCGCCAACGTCAACATATTGTGATGCCAAATAACTAAGTGTCAATACCAACACAAAACAAAAATTTATGTGAGTCACAAATAGTTGTTCCTTATCTGGGTGTTCTTTGTATCCGTTGTTCTAAATCCCCCATGGCAAAGGATTATTACTAATACGGGAGTTGTCTTATTTTATATTAACGTGCCTTTATTACCTACAAGATTTCGTCCGCAGTTTTGCTCGTGTAGGTTAGGTTACATTAGTAACAGTACTTTTTTCTGGATGAAAGGTATCATCAACAGAATAGGACATAGCTATTCTGTTCCCTAGACAATGTGTATGCGAATGCGAATTTTATCATGATCGGTCGAGTAGTTAAGGCGTTACAAACAAACTCACTTTCATATTTATAATATTAGTAAGGATTGGCCGTCATCTTTATAATCACGAGTTTCCTAGCCCGGAGTTCTTTTACACTATCTATCAATATTTTCTAAGAAATTAGTTACAGTTGAGTATCTCGTTCTTGTTGTAAAAGCTATATTCACAATGAGAGTCTGAACGAGTTAGGGTCGGATAGTCTGGATAGTAAAGTCTGTGTAAACTAAATTACTAGATTGCTAATTTACACATATTTATTTTAAAACGTCCACCTGGACGTCTACCTGCCTACCTAGGCAGAATAACTTCATCGCAAAATGACTTGATTGCATTATCCCTAGATATGCAAGACGTTATAATTGCAAAATGTCGGGATTGTATAATGACAAGATAAGTATATATGTAACCGTAACATATTAAGGATGCTTATTTTATAATAAAATAATAATTCCTTAATGATTAATGTCTCGCCACCATCTAAAGAGGCTCAAGAGGATCAAGTCCTTGATGCAGAAGGCTTACTGCCTAACGCAGCAGACATCGTGAGGAGAGGAACCTCCTATTCTCTAGGGAACTACTAACCAACGGTAAATTGGACCCTGTTCCCGATAGCGGTAGGTCTTTATGACATTTACTTTTAAAATAGGGATTTATAAAAAATGTCGAAAAATATGTAATTACGATTCAACTGTAAAATAAAAAAACATAACAAAATACCAGGTGCTAGATTCAAAATACGGCATATAATAATATTATCACGCTTGTATTAAACTGTCCCTCTGCTAAACAAGGCCCTGCTTTTCTCAGTGTGAGATGGCTGGACTATGGCACCACGCTGGCTTAGTGCATGTTGGCAGACTTCATACATCTTCTAGAACATTATGTAGAACTCTTAGACATGTAGGTTCCCAATTTCCAAAAGTTGTCTCAAAAGGCTCATAAAATCTCGTGTTTGCGCCGTCAGTTATTCAAGATCAAAGGTCGCAAATATCAGTTTTTCGCGAATATCTCGGTTTCTATAGCTTCAATGATGTTAACATGTATTATAAAATTGTAAAGATAAAATTTTCAACAAATTTTGTATACAAATGTTCATACGTCCAACCGTTTTTAAGATAGGCCCTCTATCTTAAAAACGGTTGGACGTATGATCATATTTTTAGAGCGGTCAGCCATACTCGCTGTAATGCAAGGTCAACCGTGAATCTCAGTGAGACAGCTTTTAGAACACCAAAATGAAGATGTATACGAGTTTACAGCTTATTATCTTTCATTCCGAGGTTGACCTCTTTTTTCTGCTTATTTGACTGGACTATTACGTGGGTGAAGCTGGGGTCAAAATCTAGTGTGTTCATACAAAGCTTTGTTTGTTATAAACTGCATTCTGAGAGCCAATTCTCGTAATAAAACTGTTTAAAATAGAGTTTCGGTCTAGTCTCAGTGTCATTAATATCACAACGGTATTCTCCTAAATTAAAATAAGCGTCTAAAATTGTAACGTGCATTTGAGTTCACATTTGATCACAGATCTCTATTTTGAACTGTTTTATGACCAGAATTGGGCTTCAGTTTTTGTATAAGAAGTAGGCGTAATAGTGGCGTAACCATTTAAGCACTCACCATTTATTTTGTTTACTATCTATAATATTCTTTTGTCTGCAAAAATATTGAAGTTTACCACCAACGAAATCCGTATGATAAAAAAATACATAACTATGAAATAGAACAGAGAATCAAAGGCTTGTCAGCAATTTTGCAGGCAATCGCGTTCAATATAAAAACGAACAAAAGGACAATGTCATTGACCCTAAGCATCAATCATTCAGTTCGACAAATAAGTTTCACGGGACCGAATGACCTCAGTAACGGGAAAATACGGCTTAATCAGGTTTCAATAGAATAAGTTTTCCCGTGGGTAATGTAGATAATTTTGTTTTAATTTTTTAAGTTTATAGACTTTTCTTATGGTATGTAATTATACAGTTACGTACGTGATAGGTACTCTACTGTATATATGCTTGTAAAGTATGATTGTTTACTAATTTAGGTAATTCACTGTACGAATGGCATAGTTGCTTAAATTTCTGATAATGTATTAATTTTGTTATTATTTTTTACCTATGTAATGTATTTATATTTTTTTATTCGAATTAATTGATCTATTTATATTGTACGTAATTTATTAAACTAATTATATTCTACGAATAGTATTTACATTCTAAAATTACCACGACGCAACGAGCCGGCTTTGAAGTACCTATATCGTCGTTCAATTAAATTATTCAGCACTTTAAGAAATTAAACGTAATATTATTGAACGCTATTTTGAAATATCGGCCGTGCGATGTCAACGCGTAAAAATATTTATTCAACACGTTCCACAGAGAATGTCAGAATACCTAGTATTTGTATAGCAGCCCTAGTCAGAGGTAGGTACTCCACAATGGCGAGCGAGTCTTCCTCTGTCAAACAAAGCAATCGTTGTAACTGAATTATTTCAGCAAAATTCCTCGAATCTTTGTTTTACCCTCAATGTAATTACATATATTTATTTTTACTGATGTTAAAAATTTCATCCATGTTTTTGACATTTCTACAACATTAATCGTTTTGAACCTTATATAAAATCAGGCATGGTAGTAAATAGATACATACAGATCTATTCTTATATATCTCCGAAACAGACTTTCTTCTGTCCCACGAAATAGGGGGAAGTAGGTGTACAAAAATGTAATATCATCACAGAATAAGTCGATCAAGACAAATGTATAGCTCTGTCTTGTTCTTTGAGAACACAGTACAGCCCTTGTTTATAACCAACCCCTGTCTGCGACTTATTAAGGTAACTCGAAGCAACACCATGAAAATAAAAACCACACAATTTTAACATAATAATGTAGGTATCTATATCAATTACAAAGTTGAGACACAAAGTAGATTCGTATATCGAAAGGACTAACAAATAAGAATGCATATATTTATTAGGACATATTTTGTTTACTTTTCGTATGCAAAAATTGCTTTCAATAAATTTAATCGTATTGATATAACGATCAGTTTTAAAATGCTATTCATAAATATTTGAATAGCGATTTAATATGTCTTCTACAACCCCGTGTCCTTTACATGCAATTTATCATCGTAAAAATGACTATTGAAATCGACGAATTAATATTAGGCATCCATTTGGATTAAGCAATGGAATTTGGCAATTAATCTATCGGTCCAAATATATGTACATGTATATATGTCTTTATTATTACTGTTTTAAATACAAGTCACTGCTCCTATTCTGTAGATTTAAAGACGGTTTTGATGGTACAAAGTGGTGCAAAGTGTAAACTATTTTTTTATTTGGTTCGTCCGAATTAACAATTTTAATCTACATATAGTATGAAAGTTTCGAGAAACGATAAATTTTGTGTATATCGTGTTCGCTTTGTTCTGTTTGTAAAGCCTCTGATACAAGGGAGATGGCTGGTGCACCACTTGCACTTTGAGACAGGAGTTATCTGACTCTAAATGTGGTAGCGTGGAAAAGGTCTACATATCAAATTTGAAAAATATTGGAAAGTTTTTTCTTAATTTAAATTTGGTATGAGTTTATGGCGTTTGGTTCAACCGAAAACATGTGGCGCGTCGTTAATGTTCGTTCCTGCATTTGAAGTAGCACAGTAAAAGAATTTATTATGGTCTTCAAGCTCGTTGTTTTAAGGTGCAAAATTGAATGCACAGCATTTCGATGACGTACTCTCGATATAAGTCGCATAACTCGAGTATTTGGCGTTAAATTGTGGTTACATTATGAACCAATAGTGTACCTGATTTCAGGAAAGCAATATTGGTTAATCTGAAATACGAATATTGCTGAAGTACATTTATAAGGCATATAAAACTGGTATTACCGTTATTAAATTTTGATCGATTGCTGGTTATTTCTATAGCTGACTAAATATACATGTTAGACAAGCAAAATAAACAGCTTAGAACGAAACCACACTAAGAATAGAAGAATGAATGAAGACAAGAATAGACGAGGGTGTTGGCCATCAGTCAAATTGCATATTACAATCTTTGCACTACAGTCTATTATTATTTTGTCAATGTCATTAACAACATTTATTGTCAACAACATGTCTTAATGACAGCTAGACATTAACAAGACCATTTAAAATTTATTTAATTTTAAATGATCTACAAAACTCGCTTCGGCGAAAAGGTTTTACTTAGTGCTGAAAGCAGTACTCATTGTAATCATATCAACCGTTGTCACTGAGAGTTTTAATAAACACTAAATCAACAGATGACGTAATTAAATATTTTTGTATTCTTATTTAACAAACACACGAGTAATTAAATACATACATAACATACATATCTGATGCCTAGAATGAAAAGGTACGTTATAGGAGGCGAGCCTATGTTCACAGTTTGAGACTACGTGTTGTAATATTTCTTGACAAAAAACTTTGCGCAGCTCAGGAATTTAAGCCGAGACCTCATGCACAACAGTTGCATTTAAACTTTGCGCAGCTCAGGAATTTAAGCCGAGACCTCATGCACAACAGTTGCATTTACTACCGCTGCACCACCGAAATAAGTAATTACATAATAATTTTAAATGGAAAATTTTTCAATACATGGTTGGGTATAATATTTGAACACAAACAGAAATCTTCGGCTTGTGTTCACATCTATGAATGTTGAAGCGCTAGTGTTCAACCAAAGCCTATTTTATAATGATATCACACACAGCTCTACATCTACGTATTTAACAGTTCATGAAATATACTACCTGAACATTATTACTAGATAACATCAAGGTAAATCATAACGTTATTAATAAATGCAAGGAGAATGCCCACTCTTTGTTTCGCTTTTTGATGAGTTTAAACACGAGAAAATATGCATAATTTATAATACAATTTAATATGTGTTTATGCTTAATAAAATCCAATTATTTTGTGGCATTTAGATTTTTAGATAATAAGTAATTTAATAGTTGTTCCCAGTTGTTTCTTACGTTTTAGGGAAGAGACACATTTACCATTTGCATAAATGCATTTCGTAATCAGTCGATTATGTATAATCAGTAATCATAAATCCACTAACAATCTCCTGTCGTCCCAAATGAGTACTTTAAATACTATTATTATTATATTTAAATAATTATAGTATTATACTTTTAATAAGGAAATGCATACAAAGACTTTTAAAAAATATATATTTCGTATCGTCGATTATGTTTAATTCTGTAAATGAATTGATGTCACAGCACTATTGACAACACTAGGAAAAAAACAAAATATTGTTTCCCAATATCAAACTGACGGTGAATCGTCGCGTGTGTTTCGATATTGTTTCTTCGTTTAATTGTTTCTGTGTTACAAATTCACGTTGAGTTGAGTCTTTGGATTCCTCCACGTTACCGTATTACCGAACTATCTTAAACGTTGTTGCTGTTTCTGAGATGTTGCACTGTGTGAATTGTTCGCTTGCGTTAGCGCATCCTCTGTCTTGCCGTCAAGTCAGATATATATCTGATGCCATGGCTCATATTTTACGTGCTTGGATTTCTCTAACAAAAGTAAGTAATTTTAATGAATAATTAATAATTGAATACGCACATAGCTTGGAAAAGTCATATAACATTCCGGATTGGCAAAGGTGAATGTGAACCCGATATCCTCTGCATGCCAATCTGTTGGTCTCCCACTAAACTATCGCTGCTACCTATTTATTTCTCGTTATATACCTACGGGGGAATGAAAGCTTAAAACTTGTTTATTTTGACATTTGATATAACCTCAAAAGCTGAAATAAAGATGTTATTTCTACAAAAAACCCCACAAAATAAATTGATGATTTTACCCTAGATCTAAAGTACTTAAATAGGACTATTGAGTTTCCAATATTCGTTCGTATAATCGCATCCGTTCGAAGACAGTTAGCGATAGTTCGGCGCCATTGTAATATGGGCATTCTCCTTTAAACTATAAATAAATAAAAATACAGTATATTTTAATTGACTAAACCGTGATGCATATATAAGGTATATAAGATATAATTGCAACTCTTGTGCATATATAGAAGAAGAACTTCAAATGATCGTTTTGCAAGAAAATAGTTTTTATATCCAACCTTTAAATACATGTATGATTAAAAAAACATACAGTCTGAAAACCATTATGTGTGGATGAATATAAACTAGCTGAACTTAACCACGCTTCGCTGCGGATAGATGTGATATTTTTAAATTTGCGATCCCTTGGGAACTTCGGGATGAAATTATATAAAAATACTCTTAAAATGTAACGTTGTGTTTTCGAGTTATGCGGACACAAACACATGTTATGTATGTATAAAGAAGATGATATTGATCCTAACTGCGAATGTGAGTTTGGGTTATTTGTTACTCTTTCTTGCCTTAACTACTTGATCGATCATTACGAAATTTTGCATACACGTTGACAGGGGTGCAGAATAAGACATAGGGTACTTTTCATTCAGATAAAAGGTACTGTTCCTTGTTGTTGAAGTATTGATATAATATGACATTATCTGTATTAAATTCAATTTATAACAGTCGACGGTTATGCGCAGGCCTAGTTAGCCAACAGGCAACAGCGTCGTCCGTGCATTCACATTTCAACTACTGCTCTCTAAAAAGATGACAAATCTTTCAGTTCTCCGTTTCATACGTATATTATATATAAAATCGCGTTCAAGTTTAGAAAGCAAATACGTATTTATTGTGTAGTGCAAACACGATCGAGGTCGCGCTAACTATTTCGTCATGTTGACGTGTTGACACACGCTCGAGACTTCCTCAATGAATAATATTTGCTCGGTAGACTTCGGCATACCCTGAAGACACTGTGAAATAACTGTTCAATATCTGCAGACTGTGTGATAAAACTGACATCCATATCAATACATTTGAAATTAGTTTTCTGTTTGGTATGATTACAAGGTTAATTATCGGACCTCATTATGATTAAATATAGTACTGAGCTAACTTCAAAGAAGAAAATTGATAGGTATATTTAGATTAGTTTTGATAGAAACGTAGACGACTAGTGATCTTATTAACACGATATTATCTTTACTCATACATTTTGACCGCTAAAACGTTGAACCGTTTCTTGTGCAATTTGTCAAGAAAATCGCTTAGAACCGTTGTTGATAGTGCCCACCCTAAATGCGGGAAAACTTGCAGCTATCACCTTGTATGATATATATTAATCGAAATAGTTTAGTTCCGGGTTTGTATTTATTTGCATTTTAATATTTTTAGTGCGCATGAAGCAGTTATACCATACTAAAGGGCAATAGTTAAAGTTATTATATATAATACTATACATACTTATTCTTTCTTTTGTATTGGAGATGCCGGTAATGCATGTGTCTGTAAAATAGAGTAATTGATGTACGATGTCAACAACATTTCAAACAGTATACTCTGCCAAGTTACCAAAAAAAACCCTGTTGCTTTTTCGTACATATATTTTTACACGAGAAATACACGTGCCGTGAATGTTATGTGTAATAATAATTATATGATGTGAGTTAATCGAATAAATAAATAAACACTCGGCACATAGGCTACCGAAGTAAACAATAAAAACACCTGTGCCATTCGTGCAATTAATCAGGTGTGATACTTCCCTTTTCCAGTGTGATTTATATTTTATACTAGATGTGCCCGCGGTTTCACCTGCGTTTATGATTACTGCGCCGCCTCCGTGGGTCGTAGCGTGATGTTATATAGCCTATAGCCTTCCTCGATAAATGAGCTATCCAACATTAAAATATTTTTACAATTCAGACCAGTAGTTTCTGAGATTAGCGCATTCAAACAAACAAACTCTTCAGCTTTATAATATTAGTATAGATTTTGTTGACGGATGGGCAAATGTTGACTGTTTGCGTTTCGCACTGGAAAAGATACTGTATAGACTCTATTTGTATTATTTTAAATTCTACAAGAAAATCACATCATTTACTTGCTTCTTTTTGTCACGAAGCCAGAATAAACACATTATCTTATATATTACATTATTTATATACACTTTTTATAAAACTTATATTTAAAACAAAATGTTATATTAAAATAATAGTCTTGCGACGATTTAATATACATTTTATACGATTGTGTGATAATGAGTGTAATTTGGACGTAGTAATCAAAATAAATAGTCGGTTTATGACGATACATTACTTTTTAAACATAGTTAATACCTGCGCTCCGGGAGTAATATTCCAGGATTATACAATTGTGTTATAAATGTTGTCTGAACACACAATGTTTGTTTAACCAACGTGTTTAGCGCACGTTATTCATGTTTTTGTTTATTGACGTGTAAATGAATGGATTAGTTCATCGTTATATGTTTAGATCTATTGTAATGAATATTAATTTAACATGCCAGCAGTCCAATGTAACCATTCGTCTGGCTTGCGATCGAGTGAACGTTTGCTACTCACCTCTTTCACATTCCACGCATTGCTTTACTGAATTGAACTCACTAATAATACAGGCGTTTAGCTTATTTTAATTTTAATAGAAGCATCTGCTGCTCTAGGAATAAATCCCGTGTCGCGGTGTTCTTTATAAACTATCAAACAACGGACATAAAGGACACCAAGAGTCGAAACAACTATTTGAAGATCACATATATAATTATTCTGTGTGGGGATCAAACCTCGGCGTAGGCCACTGCGTCAATGCCAATTGCCGCCATCTGAGCAGTCAGCTTAGCTGACGAGACTAAGAAGTATACTCATACTTCTTAGTCTCGTCGGCTATATGAAAATTAAATAACGAAAAAGCCAAATTGCTAATGTCTTTAAAGCTCTTACGTAATATCCACACACAGTAACAGTGTTGTTATTCTTACTCCTTCGCTGGTTTCCTGTAAAAGTATGAGTACGGTGCTTCGCTAGGCAAGCCGGCTCATTCCTAGATTTATTAATTAATATTGAACAGTGAAATTTATCTACAATAAAATCAGACTTTTACAAAAAAATTGTACTTGAATTAGTAGAAGTTATAAATACTACTTTTAGAACTAATCGTTCAATTTTCAATTAAATTATAAACAATAAAAAGTACCCAAAAGTTAACCAACAATACATTTAATTTTGCATGAGTAATTATAACGAAGATCCAACTTTACCGGTCGCATCGAACAATCCTAAGTTTAACAAACTTTTTGGATTTTAACATAAGTTTTATTCATAAAATAAAGAAACCTTATTATACCTGAAGCCTTTTGATTGAAATTTAAATATTTCAACATCAGACGAAATAAGTTACAAACAATAAACTATTAAAGCGGATGTTGAATGAAAGAAAAATATTCTAGTATATTCTGTTGAAATCATTAAAAAGTGAATGGACTTGACTAATATAGAACCCTGTTTTCAAATACAAATGACGTATAAAGGTTATTAAAAGATAGAGGTGTTAAAACGTTTAAAACGAATAAAGGTTGTATTTGGGTTCATTTTTTACTTTTTATTCAAAGTAGAAAATGTTTAACTCGCTCCTAATAACGTGGTGTATTTTTAAAGATAAAAATCACAGACAATTAATAATTTGTTTTACACTGAACTAGTGCATGCACGGAATTGCAAAATATGGTGAATGCCTGAAATAGCCGTCATTCCGTGATGCAGCGTGTCTACATTACGACGTTACATGTACATATATGTATATTGCAATGTTACGCATACTTTATGTTTTTTTTTTAAATACATCTGCTGCACCAGCTTTATTTTCTGAATAGTTCTTTGTTGTTTGTATGTTTGTTAATTCACAAACATTCAAACGACATAGAACACCCAAACTCGACCCAATGTTTTGTCCCGTGTGGCAAGAACGAGTGACTAATGCATCGTTATACAAACCGTTCAAGTAAATCCAGCTGAAATTTTCACGTTAATCTTTAAAAATCGTACCGCGATTGAACAGGTAGTGCTCGCATTAGTTCTAATACATCGTGTGATAAGCGTTCACTCGTTATCACACCGATAAATAATGATAAGGGGGGAGCACTTAGAGAGTTATCTTGGGTCACACATAGTCTTAAAATAGTTGGGCAATTTGTGACGCGCGCCGTGACGGCAGCGAGGAAGTGCCTATACGTTTTATGAATATGCTCGCAACTTTTTACGTGTGTTCAAATTTGGTTACTTGTAAAATATGAATGAATTTTATGTATTAATTTTATGTTTTTTGGTTTTGCGAATGAGCCTATAGAGCAGCAATAGGCTATTGGGAGACCATTGGACTGCCACGCAGAGGTCTCGAGTTCGATACCAAGGCGTACGTACCTCTGACTTTTAGTTATATGTGTATTAATTAGCTAATTATCGTTTGGTTTAACGGTAACGGTAAGTAAAACATTATAAGGGAACCTGCATGTCTAAGCGTCTTCCATAATATTCTTGAAGATATGTGAAGTCAGCTTATCCGCACTGGGCCAGCGTGGTAGACTATAGCCTAACCTAACTCACACTGAGAAGAGGCCTATGCCTAGCCGTGGGTAAATTTATACAGGGCTGATATTAAGCCTATAGTCATTGTGCTGCTAGAGCTTGGATCAATGATTACCAATCATCTAGGCGGGTTAGCGCGTCCTTAGCTCATCCAATGCCTTTAAACAATAACAAAGTTATACAGTAACGTTAATTTGTTACATATAAATTTGTGAGGTCTCTTAAACCCTCAAATTTAAATCTGGAAAGACAAAGCACTACAGAAACAAAACACAAGATTGTTAAGCGGCAATCAACTACATAGTACATATCTGTGCCTACATCTATAGCCACAGATGTGTATGTATGATACATGGGTCTCCATGTCTAAACAGTTTGAAGGTAATCCTATGTTTGAGCGAGGGTACCGTTGTGCCCTTTTTATCGTAATACTAGTGACCCGCCCAACTTCACCCGAGTTCAACATAATTATTATGGCCAGGCCATGCTACGTCCATCTAGAATAACGCACCGTTCACATATTCAAATAGGTTTATTGGTTCTTGAGATTTATCTATATATATATAGACCTTCATCGTACACACAAATTCACGATATTTGTCCTCTCTTTTATAATAGATGATTACCTGTTATTATAAATATTATTATTACCCAGATGAAAATGACTTTAGATTTCCGTATAATTGGTTGATTCTACGACCAGATGCTACGGCTGGCTATACCTATTTTATCGCATCAATGAGTAGTCTCACTTACAAAAAGATCTAGTTTATACACGTGAGCATTTAAACCAATCCGAAATACTCTCATTTACGATGCTCTTGCGTCATATTATAAATAACTTTTGTTAAACGTTTTATTGCATGCGCGGGCGCAATCGCGACTGTTTTTGAAACTGCTGAATGTACGTTTTAAACGTAACGTGTTGGTATGCTGCGTCGTTCAGAAACGTAAGCTTGCCTTCACGTTGACTGCCGATTGTGACGTCACATCTTCATCATTCATCTTCATATAATGACTATTCTCACACTAGAGACAATGTCCTCGACACATGAAATATATTGATATCGAAACAATGGACATAGAAATATAGATATAAATTACACAAGCAATTTAAATTAGCTTTACGGAGTTTAAAACTAAGTTCCCTGAAGCTCGTCCTCAATAAGGTGAGAGATAAACAAAGTTAGTTGAAGGCTCGCTAATGCTCCATCTGTGTAGACAAATTCAGCTGTGGAGACTATAGAAACTCGTAGTTTTGATCCTCTTGAAGTTCCGGGGAGAGTTAATCAGTCTTTGAACCTGCAACGAATTTAATCAGAGGTACATACATATATAGGAGAAGTCGCATAAAGAATTCCTCTTCCCTCCTTAGCAAAGCAGGATACTGGACGAGAATATTTATTAAGACTACAAAAGTTAAGCATCATGTGTACGAGTATTAAGAAGGCTTAATTGTGAGTTATAGGTAACTTTCTGATTCCTCATATCTACTTTCATATTTTCAGGCATAGGTACGTAGGCGCAATGATATGGAATTTCTACAAGCAATTTGTGTCTGAATACCGAGAAGAAGCCAAAGAGCCATGCAAATTTATTCATATCCGATTTACAATACTCTGGAATAGTTCCTAAATTATATAAATACTAACTATTAAAACTAATAACTGAAGTGTTATCGATTTAGGAGACTTGCAGTAGAATTTATATACGAAGAATATACGAAAGACATCTTCATATTAGATGTCATACGTAAATTAAAAAGTTTTATGAATTTAAAAATAATTTAAATAGTCTTTTTGATGGTTTGACATTTTAAAACAGTTTTTATTCGCACGAGATACAACCGTAATTATACTAACGTCTTTTATAGTTTGTCTTAATATGTTTCTTTGCCATTTTATTAGTATTAAACAAATCTATGTTTTATAGACTTCTAGTTTTCTGTGATTCAGTAACAAACACACAATGCTCAAAAAATCTTAAGAAACTTTTCACATTATATTATTAGTGTAATAAAATTTTACTAAAAACTTTATTTAGGTCGCGGCTTCATCTGTGTAAATCCTACGGTAACACATACCGGTGCAAAAAGTATCCTATAGATTCATTCAATAGATGGTCTATATGTGTACTAAGTTTCATTTAAATCGGTTTAACGGTTCACGCGTTATTAAGTAACAAATACCTATCTGCACAAGCGTTCGTATCTTCACATTATTATGTTAGTACATTTAGACATTCATATCAGCTTTTTCTACAAACTCCATTCGATTTATGAAAGTTATAGAAAAAACCTTTTAAATCGCGCATTCTTTCTTTATTACACGTGATAATAATACATTTATTGAAAGAACAGAAACAAAAATAAACCTACGGATTGGTTACTGCAAGTGAGAGTATTTATGAATGATCAGAAATAGCATTTGATTCGTTTTGTCTGTGAGGTAAGCGTGTGCTATCACGAACGCTGGCAGACGCGGGCAATCCCGATTTATTTTCAATTCTGAAAAGCAAGAGATATTATTATAATGAGTCAAGTATTATACGTTATATTTATATAGTCTAAAACTTTGACCGCAAGTATATGATGATATAATTAGACTAGACAAGGCAGTATATTATATGGTTTAACATACGATTCTCGTACTTAGACTAACAACTGTGTTACAGGAGACTTTACTAACATGGCAACAAGAAATGCAAACAAAACCTAGGTCAGCTACAACTACAACCGAACCACGCTGTTTTTTTGGTGTTCCACATTTATGTGAAACACTTTTACAATGTAAATAGTTTAGTTTGAAATAACAATTTTGTATAGTTAAGTATTTATTTTTAACTTAATCTATATAAAGTTTTAGTTAAAATAAATACTGTAGTAAACATTTTTGTTATTTTTTGACACCCATAAAGTCTGGAAGACCTTTTTTTTGTTTGTAGTAGACAACTTTCGCACTAGTAATAAGTAGTTTATCACAAAGAACAGAATTAGAACAATAATTTGTGAATCACACATTTTGCGCTGTGTGGGTAGTAGGGGTCGAGTGTTGTAGTATCCATACTACAACACTCGACGCAGTAGCAATTGCAAGGCGACCAACTTAAACCACTACGCCATCCGTGCAAGCAGGCAGCGAGTTGTCACCACCTACGTGAGAATAAACGACTACGCCATCCGTGCAGGCAGAGAGTTGTCACCACCTACGTCAGAATAAACCCCTACGCCATCCGTGCAGGCAGGCAGAGAGTTGTCACCACCTACATCAGAATAAACTTGAAATTGAAATCGCGACCTCGGCTCATCATGACTCTAGTTTATCATATAAGCATTCATGGTTTTGCTCACATATGTTTATATATTTATTTAGCTCAAAAATTAACAATCACAGATAAGTTATGTAAAGTTTATTTGGTTAATACAGATCAATGTACTGTACTTTAAACATTCGTAGTTAGTAGTCAAACAGTCTAGAAAAATTAAGTCATCGCTCAAGCACGGTAATGACGCAAGTAATTAACAGTCATTAGACGTAATCTTTAATTGTCAAGGTCATCTCAGCAGTGATACAGTAGAATACATATGGAATGCGTAGACGTTCTGTCCAACACACAATTCTGCCTTTAACACTGAGTCACCTGGCCTCTGACGTGACTGTAATACTGCTTTAGAAACTAGTAAAGTAGCCAACAGTAATTTGAATTAGACGAGAAACCTCAACAGTAATACTTATTTTTATAGTATTAAAGTAGGCAACAGACATACATACGTCCAGCCTAGTAACATTGTCATTGACATTATCCATTGTCTAGTACCTACCCATAGTACAAGCTCTGCTTAGTTTGGGCTAGATAGTGTTGTGTGTATGTGGTAGAATATTATTATTCTCTTTATTGACACATTTTTCAATAATAGTTATATTTGAATATATAATTATAAAAAAATCACATTTTAAAAAATAAAATCTGAAGACCCACCGGCATCGGGAACTGGGTCCAAGCTACTGGTGGTTAGGGCTCCAGCGAGAGGAACCTCCTCACGATGCGTGCCGTATCAAGCAATACGGCCTTCTGCATCAGAGACTTAATACAGCCGTCTAATGGCTCTTCAGATGGCGATCAAGACTCTTGGCAATCAGTCCATGGACTGATACGACTATCGGTACAGTGATCGCCGAATCCACATCCCATAATTATTATTAGTATTATTGAGTTAATACGTACCATATTTTGGTGGACAAAATTTAACAACATTGTTTGTAAGCACGAGTACGAGTTAATATAAACTATTTGCTACTGGAGACAAATCTACCACATTGCAATACACGTCAGAGTGCATGCACTTTCTTTCTCTTAGTCGGGTCTATGCACTAGTTCTAACGACACTTTTGAATGCAACATGTTTGATATTCTCAATAATATGCTTTTATGTGTATTGAGGTACTCCTTAATTAAGTTTGCACTCCTACGTGCGCATGGCTCAGACTGGTGAGTTAGTCGGCATGCATTATAACGGTGGGTTTAAAAAATCTAGAATCTCTCTCAATGTTGGTAGCTTTAGAGGATACGGTCACTAACTCACCCCTGAAACTAACAGACTTATGCGTATTGCGGTACTGCTAATTAAATTGCCATACTAATGTGTCATTGCAGTAAGCGCATGTATATATTTGTATTTATGCTTGAGGTCTATTGCTAGTCCTGAGGCTCGATAGGGTCGAGAATTGAAGAATAGAAAATGCTAGGATATTCGGCTACGGTTGATCAACAGGCTGGCCGCCTAGTACGTGGGACCGAATATCCCTTTTAAATGTGTCTTTCTGGAATATGTAGGTACACATACATACGTAGCAACGGTTACGAAAATCATCTAGGTGTACTTTTCTGCCCCTGGTTTATATTTAAAATCGCATTCCATCCTCATTTAGTATTTATTATTTTCCGCGAGGTTTCCTAGCCTTTGATGTAAGAAAATAGTAAAGAATATCTTAACTATTTCATTAGGTGTCGAGATTCGATATTTAATGTTCTTACTGAAGTGTATTTTGTAATGTAGAACGCGTTGCCTGCATACAAAGTTATTATGTTGGCATAGGCGCTGAAGCTACTCTGTTTTTTTTTTTGTAGAATGTTCTCTGTGTCTTGACGTTTTTATTAATAACCTAGGCATAGATTATTTCGTAGCTTAAAATTATTATTTCACTGCTAATGAAATACAAGTAGCATTTAAAAAGGATGTTTGTACAGTAATACAAAGCTTAATATAAAATTACGAATCGTGGAATTGATAATTAAATGATGTATATTAGTTTTTGAATTGCAACTTTGCCACTATTTAATTCCAGTGTCGCGAGGTACTTTACAAACATTCAAACAACGGAGACAAAGAATACCCAGACTTGGAACAATTATTTGTGGATCACAATTATTTTTGTCTCGTGTGTAGATCAAACCCACAACACTTGGCGTTATACCAGTGGCGAGGCGATCACTTACACTACTACGCCGTGCAGTCAACAAAATAGTTTTGACTTGCAGTTAATTTCACATAGATTTAACCCTTATTTAAATTTAAAAGCTCTAGGTACGCATGTATATAAAAAAATGACCTATATACTTATGTACCTATTGCTATTTTAATTAATGCTATAACATTCTATTCACATTTTATAGCATTGATTAATATAGCAATATGGTATTTTTTACCTACCTAAGATTTAAATGTCACTTTGAAATTTGCGTATTGATTTAAGCAATGGGTTTATTCTCATGGTGACTCTGTTTTATGATAGCGTTTAACAAAACAAACATATTTTCAAAAACTGTAATTCTGAAACTCCAATATTTTAAACATCAAAAGTTTAAGTAACTGGACACAACAAACATTATAATGAAGGTCCATTAGAAGCGTTTAATAATTCACAACCGACCTCTGTCAGTTGGTGACAGCGGTTTTAGACGCCATTGAGGGCAAACCACAGATAAACGAATCTACTAGTGTTGTCATTCAATATCGATTTCAAAATTTGATTAGGCAAGACATAATTATATAATTATGCATTGGCTTTCTTTCGGGAATTTTTTTACTAAATAAAGGTATCCTATGTTCTGGTTAGTATCGGATGCGAAATTTCAAGGTGATTGAGTGAGTAGTTAAGTTGTGAAAGCGTAATAGAAAAACAAACAAACTCACATTCACATTTACAATGTTAATTAGGATTGGACATATATTTATATCTCTAATGATTACATGAAAGTGGTATAAATTGGTGGTATAAGATTGCGCCGAGAGAAATGTGCCAAAACAGGCGGTCACAGTTAAGTGAATAAAATCCGTGTAAAAAATTACGTAAATTTGCTAGAGAAATCTATCCTATTTTACAGCTTAAACGAAACATAAGTAGTTATATTACAATTTGTCCGTCCCAAATATGTAAGTTATTGTTTGACAATAAAGATACATATTTATCAAAAAAGCACTTCAAATGCTCCATACAATTTTACTATGGTGGCCGTGCGCCGATTTGAATATGCGCCGCACGAGCTCTGTCATTATCTGTCTTACGCTTGGCGCAGTCTTAAGCTGTATTTGTTTTAATATATTTTGATATAAGTAGTTTTGTTTAAGGATTAGCTGTTCGTCCGCGTGGAATTTAACAAAATAGTTTAGTTTCGTTTTCGCGGCTCCCTAACTTTTTCTATAATAAATATAGCCTAAGTTATTCCTTATCATCATTAGCTGTCTGCCAGTGCAGTCTCGTCAAAATCGGTGTAGCCATTTCAGAGATTAGCCGGAACAAACAGACAGACATAGAGTAGAGTCAAAATTTTAAAAGTTGATTTTCTGTATAAGTATCTTATATACTTACATATTCATTTAGTAAAAAGCTGGTGTTTTGACATTACTAACAGACACTTCAATTCTATTTATTTGTGTAAATTTGTTGTTTTTAAATCAGCTTCCTTCTTTGTATTTTTAAGCAAAACTTTATAGCGTGCTCTCAGAATTTAATATCGTACGTGACAAATGTGTTACTTAAATATATATTGTTTATGGTACTTATTCATTAATTACTCGTTTATACATTCTCACGCTCAAGATCGTCGATTAATCTTAATCAGAATAATTTATGCACACTGAAGTAATTACGGGATATTAATTAAATGAGATCCTCAATAAATATTTAACGTTTTAAATTATGTATACTCATTTCCCTGTATATTATGTCCGGCTTTTTAATTTGTGGCACATTATAATGCATAAACAGTTGTGAACGTTTGAAACCACAGTCTAAAGAAATCAAACAAAAATAGGCCCTTTTACATATCATTTCTTTTTAATTGCCTTATGAAAATATTTTGGTAATCATTAATCTCTCAAGGCTTGAAATGCCAGATATAATTAAAATCTCGATAAGTGTGCAAAGTTTTAACTCAATCGGTCGTCGGTTTAAAAAGGATGGAAATCACGTTCAAAGATTCTGTTACATATACACATAGACACATAGGTACATACATACATACAAAGCTAATAAAAGCGTGTTAAAATAATTACAAATATATAAGAGTTTAAAAAACTAAAAAACACGCTTTATTAACATATTGTCTGGCCGCCGGTGTGCCTGCGATTCAATAGGGTAATGCCCAGTTTCTTCTATCCTTTTCATACCTTTTTGTAGGCTTTTTTTAATAACTATTTAGTTTTAGCTTAGTTAGCTTTGAAAATATGAACATAAAGGTTAAATTTCCTCTCGTATCTTGGAAATACTTCATTCTTTTTGAGTTATTCGTATATGGCTTTGCTCGCGTGAATCCCACTAGAACGCATACCGGAATAAAATGTATCCTGTATGTTAAACCGCAAATCTGTTCAAGGTAACAAACATATAGAAGTCCAAACATTTTTATAAGCTTTTAGCGATAGCCTAGTGGGAATCCGTTGACTGCCACGCAGGGGTCTCGAGTTCGATACCAAGGCTCAAATAGTCATAGATGCGCATCTCTGACTTTTGGAAGTTATGTGCGTATTAAATAATAATTAATTATCGCTCGCTTTAACTGTGAAGAAAAATTTCGCGAGGAAACCTGCATGTCTAAGAGTTGTTAATAATGTTCTCAAAGATATGTGAAGTCTGCTAACTCGCACTGGGCCAGCGTGGTGGACTATGGCCTTATCCTTCTCACACTGAGAAGAGGCTCATGCCCAGCAGTGGGACAGTTTAATACAGGGCTGATATTATTATTTTATATTTATAAATCACAGTTTGCCTATATTTTTAAAGTAAACTACTTTTACAATAAGATTTAAGTTTATGTTGTGGGAGATTTACAAATGTTTAAACAGGGGACATAAAGAGCACCTACACTTGGAACCACTATTTGTGGTCCACCAGTGTGGACCAAAAAAACTAGGCGTGTGGCAAGTGGCTATGCGACCACTACAGCTTACGAGGCATTTAAATAATATATGATAGTTAGTTTTTGGTCGCGGCTTCGCTCGTCTTAATGTAGATTTAGTCAATAATTTTTATCCTTTTGGGAACAATAGTTTGTCTGAATGAATACCCTACGCTCTTTTTTGCACCTCTGACAAAGTGTATGCGCAATTTTATGATGATCTGTCGAGTAGTTAAGACGTGAAAGCGTAACAAACAAACAAACTCTCATTCGCTTTTATAAAATTACTAGATTATGCTCGCGGCTTCGCTCGCGTAAATGTAGGATAGATTAGGTTAGATTAGTAACGTTGCTGCGTTGGGCACTGATGTAGTGTGCAGGGTGGGTCGCTGATGTAGTTTCAGTTCAAAGCAGTAAGTAGTAAAAAGAGGGGTTGGATTTAGTAACATAACTTTTTCTGATGATAGACCCTATGTCCTTTTCCGTACACCTGGCAATGTGTGTGCAAAATTTCATGACATTTCATTATTTCGATTAAAGAAAGAATAACAGAAAATAGTAGCAAGGCGTGAAAGCATAACAATCAAACTCACATTCGCATTTATATAAATTTATATTAGTTAGGATGTGATTGTGATCGACCATTGCCTAACTCTTTAAAAATATAAAAGCATGACGTCATGTAATATATTTTTAATTCTATTTCTATGTTTTCCTTAAACAGCCACATATTGTATAATGTACTGTAAAAGTACATTTCTACCGCACTTAAACTCTTGGCACGTATTCGCCGAATAGCTTTAAGCGGTGTACCTGCCCTATTAAGGGAAAAGGGCGACACACACGTACGAACACTATAGTACTACGTACATATGTACAGGTTAAATGGAAAAATACGCGGTCACAGTATTTCCCGCTGATTCTTTCATCGATTTTGGCGTAACATACCGGAATTGATTTCGTGTGGTGAACTATGTATGACGTAGGGTTTAGTTTTTCGTATGTAGACTTGGTATTCTATTTTTAAAGGTAGGTTGCATTTAAAAGGTTTTTGAACTGGATGGCTATGGTTTTCGCATGAAGTATTTTTAACGAAGTGAACTGCGAATGAAAGCCGCTGTTCTTTTTTTAAATTTATGTGTTAAAAACTAACGCGCCTTTTCTACGACGCGGGTATTATGCAAAAAGTGAGGCAAAGGTTGCATGCAGCGTGTAAACGACCGAAGAAACTAAGGTTTGTGTGAACGAAATATCCGCGGGCAATGTCTAAAATTTAAATAGTATATTCATATGAAAAAATTTATTGACGTTTTGATATTGAATTTAATTACGTGAAATGTATTTTTGTATAGATTGATATGACAATTATTGAAATGACAGCTAGTCTTTATATTATATATAAATCTTCTGTGCGTGTGTTTGTAATTAAACTCCTCCTAAACGGCTGGACCGATTTTGATGAATTTTTTTGTGTGTGTTCAAGTGGATTCGAGAATGGTTTAGATTTGTTTTTTTTTTCGTATGTACAGGAAACCTTCTGTCGGGATAGCTAGTATTATATAAAAACTAACTACACAAGGAATACATATGACTCGTGCATGCATTCCGCACTAGTAACTTGCACGTGTAACTTGCACCTATATACACTTTTTCTTGATACGTAGGTTATTATTGAATGTGTGTGTACCTATAATAATTTTGAAATGAATTGTTCATTTTACTGCTTACAATGTAACACGTAACTTCAACTCTAAATAGATTAGAGTGCTCGGATGGTGTAGTGGCTTTAATGGTCACCTCGCCATTGCTGCTTCGCCACCAAGCGTTATGGGTTCGAATCCCAAACGGGACAAAATTTTGTGTGATTCGCAACTGATTGTTCCGAATCTGGGTGTTCTTTGTGTTCGTTGTTTTAATGTTTGTAAAATCCCCCGTCACACAGGCATTATTTCTAGTGTGGACACCCACACCTGTCTTCTCTTTAGACAAAAAAAAACTAATTAAAAATAATTGGTAGAGATGCTCTATGTCAAAAACAGATGCATAATGCTTATATCATGCCTTTTTTCATGAATGCGTTCATCATGCTTGGTATAATACTATGCTCTTGTTATCAAAATCAAACCTCAACAACATTAAATTTGAAAACACGTTTCTAGGAAGTACCAGTACTGATTGGTTTAGTTGGCGGTTGGATCGTTGATACCAACGCTCCGACGCAGTTTAGGTTAGTAAGTCAAGGCTATTGAAAGACAAAATTGGTTTCATCTTGGGTTACCGGCATTAGCTTTAATTATGGAGAACGATGTATTGTATTACAAGCAAGTAACAATTAATTATAGAGAACTCGTACTAAAATGTATTTACTTATCCTAACTAATATTATAAATGCGAATGTGAGTTTGTTTGTTACGCTTTTACGCCATCTACTCGACCAATCACCATGAAATTTCGCATACACGTTGTCAGGGCAACAGAAAAGGACATAGGGTATCTTTCGTTCAGAAAAAGTACTGTTATTAACATTTATTTTTCATTTTTTTAAGTGGGTAATAATTTTGGCGCATACTTCTCTCCAGTGCGACGCGGACGGAAAGGTTATGCCGGTCTCACCGGGGGAAAGATGGAGACAGCCCGGTAATAGCGACTAAACCTACCACGGTGTTCCTTGACATAAACAGAGTCGGCAGGGTCGCGCAAATTATTTTCACATGCAATCGCGACCGACATAACTTATTTTTTTTTTACTTGTTTGCATGTTTTGAACCACACCTCACCGCGGGGCGACGAAGAGGTTATGTCGGACTCACCGGAGAAAGATGGTAAGCGACATCCCGGTGATACCGACTAAACCTACCACGGTGTTCCTCGACATAACCGCGATTGCTTTCACATGCAATCGCGACCCCGCCGAAATTTCGGGCCGCCGCGCGCCGTATGAAACGGCAAGCGGCTACACAAATAGACCTATCCTTGGGCACCACTATTTTAATCCCTACTGTACCCGTATATCTTTGTCTCAGCAACTATGATAACACGTCCCACGTAAAAACAAGTGAGAATCGGCAATGAATTGCCGTAACTCTTAGAGTTCGAAAAAATGGTTCAAGTAATATGCAAAGGTCACGTGATACCCGTGACCTTGTGGTCAGAGGTCAAAGGTCATAGCCATTTCAGGGGTATATCTAGTCGAATGGCGTTGACTGCGAGTCTCTAGCTTTTACAGCTCTTGAGTTGAAAGTTGTATAACAGACGGACGGACGGACGGGCAAGCCTTTAGCCGTCAAGGCACATTAACGGCCAACCCGCACTGGTCCAGCGCGGTTGACTATAGCATAACCCGTCTCACACTGCAAAGAGGCCCGTACCAAGCAGTGGGACAGTTTATATACTAGGTTGATATAATTAGGCATATTGGCAGACTCTGTACTGCTACGAATAATTTTCAAACAATAATTATATAAACACTTGATGCAACCCTAATATTAAACTCGGGACTTCGCTATAGACTGCAGACGTGCCTATGCCATGGGACTAACAGGGCAGTTACGCAGGGTGAAATCTAATTATATCATATACTTACCTCAATGTCTCTTTGAATAGCCGCTTTGTAGAAGTAAAATACCTCATTCACAAGCCTACCGTTCTTCCTAAAAGGGATTAAAATTGGAAACTAAATTACCTCAATTTGTTCATAATATTCAATTTGGCAAGTTGGTTTAGTTGTCCAAAATGCCTGAGAGCTCTTCTGTTACCGACTGATTTCATTAATTGGGAGTAACCATTCGTAGTCGGCTTGTTTATTTTTATATTTAGCTTCTGGTTGCCTAGTTAATATTATTTTGGCAAACACAACCATGTTCATACATTGTTTTAGATAAATGTTTTGATACGTGTATTACGATCATTATTGATGGCAAATATCAAAGACATATTATTAGTATTGCTTTTTGTGTGTTTGTCTTTTAAACAGTTTATCTATCAGATTGCATTATACAAAAAATTTACACGACTGCATCATTACAAAATTTCCAGTGTGGTGTTTTATTTATACCACTAAGTAACATAGGCTGCTTGTTAAGCTGTTTATTTTAAAAAAATCCGCCGAGCATCAGTAATATTCAAACAATGTTAATGTGTATTTCCAGCTATTTCATACCATATTCAGAATGCCCCATAATATAGGGCAAATGAAACGTTAAAACGGCAAAGCACGGGGATGTTTACAAATATTAACCTTGCGATATTATTAAAAGAGGTCTCTATGAGAGACTATAGTCGGCACATTGATTTTTCTCTCTCTGAAAATATGTATTAACATCGCTGTAGAAATAGGTTGCAAGCTATTATTCCAAAAAAAACTTGCTACACTAAATCGGTTTGTATTTTTCTCGTTGGTTAACTTTGGATTCAACCTACAAGAATGAAATAGGAATTATGTACCACTTAATAAAGATAAAATACTTGTTTACGCTCTCTGAGAGTATTTAGTTATTTTATAAGCTACTTCAGCCGCTGCCGTATGAATGACCTTTGGTCAGTAGTAGATGGAAAATAATAGTTATAGCGGTACCCGGGATTTAATTGGCTACTGGAAGTGCTTACTCTTATGCCTTTTGTACCAACAAGGTGGTCTCGTAGTTTATGCTAACGCTTCCAGCCAATCAACAACCCTGAGCTTTATACTCCGACTGGGAAAAGTGAGTCTTTATTTTTAAAAATCCGTAGCAAGGTCTCTTGCAATCTGCTTAGTGTAGTGTACTATACGCCTATCTTTATTTTCTTTATTTAAAAAAATACCACTTCCGCACTCTAGTGCTGTCCCCCGTGATACAGGAATTATTCCTAAATAATTCCTGTATCGCGGTGCACTTTACAAAAATTCTAACAACGAACAAAGAACATCCAGACTCGAAACAACTATTTATGGATCACACAAATTTAAGTCCCGAGTGGGATTCGAACCCACAACACTCGGCGCAGTGCCAGCGGCGAGGCGACCATTTAAACCACTACGCCATGGGATGCAGGCGATCCATCGCCTACTTCTTACGTGGATTTCAAGTACAGCTTATGAAATGTAAATGCCTAATCCCATGGGTTAGAGGTGTGTGTCTACATAGGTAATAATAATGTCCTCCAGATCGAATTTCGGCCACGGCGGCCAGTCTTAACGGAGACTGGCCATCTGCGCAAGAGATATTATAGTGCATAAGTGTGTGCGCAAACACAAGTGCACACTCTGTTCCCTAACTCTTATGATCCTATGGGACGGCAATTCGACACGACCGGAGAGAGATCAGGCGCAAGACCAACGGGATTTCGTGCTTTCCGAGGCACGGGGGTGTCTAACACCGCCAAATTCCTAACCCCGGGCTACTCTTGAGATTTCTTTACAGAAAAATCCAACAACTTTTTGTTGGCCCGATCCAGTATTCGAACCCGAGACCTCACGCACAGCAGTCGCATTCACTACCGCTGCGCCACGGAGGCAGTTATCGTTTCAAAGAATTACACGATTTCAATTTCACTCTGCAAACGTCTAGTGTACTCAGCCTCATTACTCAATGTACATTCGGTTTTGTCAGCCGATGTTTGCTGGCAGCAATTCGGTGGATGTCGGATGTGTACGCGTCATTGGGATTGTGAACTAAATGCAAATATGTGTTCAATCTGGGAGATTAAAGCTAACAGAGTTATACGGTGTGCATTCGGGATATGTACGCAGACTAATTTGGAAGGAGCTGTGCAATTTTGAGTGCAGTGTAGAATAGTGGGTAAGTGAGGTCTAGACACTGACAAAGCGCTGAGAAAAATTGTGTCCGTATATAGTTTTGCGGAATCTGGGTGTTGTTTGTGTCTATTGTTTTAATCTGACAACTTATACATGGATAGTTCATAGTGCTATAGTTTGTCCATTCGTTTATTATCTTTTTAATAGTTCGATAAGTAGTAAAAATAGTGACACCCTAACACGTTACTAAATCGATTTTATGCTAGAATATTTTGTTATCGACTTAATGAATCGAAATAACTTTAGTTAAAAAAAAATACTGCTCGTTTAATATATTAATTATTACGTTAGTAAAAAAATAACACATAATATGTAGGTACATATTATATGTGTTATTTTTTAATTACATAGGTATGTAGACAGGTTTTATTACGAATAAATGATAATAACCACTTTGTATAGTATACATAATACTTTGATTTTTATTATTTTTAATTTCATTTTATCGGCCTGGATGGCGTACTGCCACGCCTGAGGTCCCGGGTTCGATTCCCGCACAAGGCAAACATTTGTGTGCATGAGCATGGATGTTTGTCTTGATCTGGGTGTTTCTATGTATAATATGTATGTATTTACAAAAAAAGTATATAATTATGTATGTTTATACATTGTCTAGTATCCATAGTACAAGCTCTGCTTAGTTTGGGCTAGATGGCTAGATTATTCTATTATTATTATTATTATTTAAAAAAGGATTTTGAGAATTTGTTTCTTCGACTTTAGGGGTAAATATTTCAGAGTTGTTTTTTTTATTTTTTGTTATCCTAATGTTGCCTTTGACAATACTCAATATAATAAACTAATATTTAATACCGAGGATACAACTGATGACGTGTCCAGTTTTTATGAAGAGTCTGACAGTTCATCTGAATAAATTTATATTTAAAATTTTATTTGTTTTAAGTAATTAGTTTATTTGGAAAGCATGTACTTCAAGTAAGTACGCACTTGATTTTTTAAGAACCTAGGTATCTTCCTTATTGTCCTTTACTCTTAGTTTACTTGAATTTCAATATTTAGATTTAATTCCTTGCAAATAATACAATTTGTAAGTATAATCGAAAGCCTTTTTACTGATTCAATTTCGATTAATTACAATATTACAAAAGCATTCGATCTCTTCACTATGTGCAATAGAACGTAACTGTGTTTATTACGTAAACCAATAATCATTTATTTTGCCAACAAAAATACTCATACAATATTATAATGTCTACAAACTGATATAAAATATTATAATGAAATGAAAATATGTACCTAATTAACATTTTTATTTTCTAAGCGTCTTAAAGTTAAATTTTACGCAAATAAAACAGTTACGTTCTGAGGTAGCTGTCAAAAAGATAATAAACGAATGGACAAACTATAACTCTCGCACAAAGCCTTCATAAATTTATTACGGTTTACCGAGTGTTTAATCTTTTGGTTAGAGCTTAAACCGCAGGAACCAGACATAATGCTTTGTTTTTGTTGTGTCTGGTTTCCGACTAATTGATAAGTTAATTAAGTTACAACTTATTGCTAATAATTGGTAGTTCATGACTTAGCGATTTGCGTGATTATACTACGTCGTGGAACATATACAAATATATAAAACTGTTGAACAGCGTCACAAATCAATATCGATTGATTTAATTCGATTTACGAATTTCGATTGATTTGCGAGGGTAACGACTATCATTGTAATCTTGGATGGGTAACTGTTTGCAAAAAGACATACTTTTCGTGCTATAGCAAGCATGGAAATATCTACGCTGTTATAATATTACTATTTTTATAAATGTGATGTGATGATGTTGTTTAGATGTTTGTTACTCGATTACGCCTTAACTACAAAACGAATTCAGAATAACCTTAGCACGTAGATAAACCATGTCCTGGATTAATTCATTTCATACATTTTATCCTGGTTATCGTTCTTCTAGGAATCATGCGGACAGAACTGCGAGAGAAGCTCGTGGGAGAATAAAAATTTCAATAAATAAAGCGTTGATTACAGTGTCGTTGAAGGTCTTAAGTCGCACAGAAATTTAAAAGTTCACGCTTATACGAAGATTTCTCTCAGAGACTTCGGTGATGTTCATATATGCAAGTACATATATGTAAAAAGTATATGTAGAGGATCAATCACTATAATCTAAGGCTGACCTACGTAATTATTACGTAATTATTATTTTTTATACGTTACCTCTGAAGGTAACGTATAAAAAATAATAATTATATCTTTGTAACCTGCTAAGAAAACTTTTATGAAAATTTGTATGAAATATTCATAAAATGTGGACACTGCGCGCGTCGCCGCGTCGCACGCAGCAGTCGAGCGTGCCGCGCTTACCGAGGCTAATGACCTTAGATAAGAAAAAGACGGCGGGGTTGCAAATTCGGAAGTGCGGGGTACGGTGGCGGAGGGCGGGGGCGGAGGTTTTGTTTAGTTTTGGTATATGCGCAAGAGTGTCCGCACATTCTGTTTTTATTGGATAACTAGGTCAAGTTTTAAGTACATTTTTTTTTGCTATTCGGCTCCAGAATCGAGTACTGTATCCCCTTCTTCAATATGTCCAGTCTTTTACCAATCAGCCTGTATAACACAGAGCAGGCCTAGGCTATCACACGTTATATGAGCTAAATTCATATATCGTCAACGTATTCGCCTTATACCAAGCCTTACTCCACACGCCAAATACGGTAGTCTACGAGTCTTTGTTCAGTGTGCTTTGCTAACTGGCTGAGCACACACCTGTGTGGATATATTTCATTAATGAAGTGGCCTAGGCTAGCAGGTAAATGCTCTAAATTGAATGTCAATATTACGGTGTTGCTTGCGTCGTCGTCTAAGCTTCTTTGTATTATCTCAATAACATTAACAACTACTGTTATTGTGGATGAATGGTTTTCTTTCAATCTCTTAGGCTCTTTAACATTGCATTTATACCCACCTCTGAAAGGATAGACATACAGAAGGATAATCACATTTTATCAGGGAATAATAAAAAATGTAAGTGTTTGGACATAGTTATGAGAGATGTTGTGAGATGATAGATGTTTAGTTTATGTTAACATAAATTATTTATTTATGTTCTGAAGCTTTTATTTTACTTGTGTTAGTAAATGCAATAATAATTAATGAATACTTAGTATATTATGTATAGAAATATTAATGTAACGACATATTTTAGATATACATACATAAGTTTCAACTGTACTATGATGTAGTGTATACCATAATGATGTTCAATTGTTTTAATGAAAAATAAGTTATTGTCACCAGCTTTCGGGCTAATATGTAAATTACGTTTGCTTTTTTTTTATTTTTACTTGGGGGTACGCTTTGACGCATACCTCTCCACGGGGCAACGGAGAGCATATGTCGGGCTCACCGGGGAAAGATACCCCAGTAATACCGACTAAACCTACCACGGTGTTCCTCGACATAACCATAGACGGCAGGGCCGCGCGAATCGCTTTCACATGCAATCGCAATCCCGATGTGGGAGGACAAAAACACGACCCAGAGGCGCGTGGAAACACGCACGCCGCCTCTCGGAACCGGTGCCGGTCGGGTGGCGAGCAGGCCCACGCAGCCCACCACCCCCAGGTCAAACCTCAGGGTGGCTGGAGGTAATCTCGCGCCCTCCGGCGCCCGGTTCTGCGGTTGGGGAGAGGATTTAAGCGTTCCCTCTCTTGCTCCGCCGCCTCCTTGATGAACATGACTTCATCACAGAAGAAGGCGACGGCGTTTCACGACCTCTCGTTTCGGAACATAGATTGAACCACAGCCAGGAGCGAGAGGGCAACCATACCGACTGCCGCGATCAACTCACGGCGCTGCGATACCCAGGCGGGACAATCTGCCAAAGTGTACGGCGCCGTATCCACAACAACATCGGCAGTCGCCGCAGTGATGACATCCGGGCGTCTCCTGCCGGCCTATGCGACACAGGAACTGGCCAAAACAACCGTGGCCAGTCATTACCTGTGTCAGCCGGAAGGTGAGGTGCCCAAAATTACATTTGCATCATTAAACCAACTACGCAGTCTAGCTTTACTTTGCATGTTTTATCAAGTAGTTAAAAATTATCATAAAATGGCTAGAGCAATTTTGCAATATTCTATTATTTGGCTCTCTGGTGCCAAATAATAGAAAATTGCACTGAGGAGTATATATGACTTAAAAACATCCAATAGTATGGGATAATGATCTAAGAAATTGCATATAAGCTGAGCACAAAAGCATGCATTAATTGCAATATATAAAATGTATAAAATTCTGATATATACGTTTGATACATGCATCATTAAAGAATGTAAGTTTTATTCGGCGATTATTTTTATTATTATGATAACATATTGTTTGTATTATTACCTACTCGTTTAATCAATCTTCATCAACATTATAATTAATAATTATTCTAATACCTATATAATTATTTTTCATTGATTATATGTGATATTGGGACTGACAAACTTCCATAAACAAATTGAATATTTGAATTATTTATCACTGATATACCTACTCAAATATTAATTAATTACTAAAATTAATTTTCTATGTTGACTTGTAGTATTTGATCAAAATAATTTACCATTTTGATTACTCCCTCGAATCTATCAATAGGTTCTAAATCTATTACTAGATTTTGCCCGCGGCTTTGCTCATGTAAAAAAGGATTAATTCAGGTCAGGTCATGTTAGTAAAAAGCCATGGTCGACAGCGAGAGGAACTGGATAGCGGCCGCATTTTTCTGCGAGGACGTTATCTCGCGGAAGGAGGCGGCGGAGCGGATCCGTGAGGAGAGTATCCTTGCGGATCCGAGCCGCCGCCGGCGGACCGAGCGGCGCAGGCGCGCCTATGCGCGCCTGATGCCGCCATAGCGAGAGCCGCGGGCGGCAGATAGGGGATCTCCCGTCCGCTAGCCATTGAGTCGGAGTGACCCCTTTTGTCGTGCCGGGGTGTCACCCAGGAGTCGTCGTCCGTGTTGTGTTGGACACTGCTGGGTGGGTCGCTGATGTAGTTTCAGTTCCAGCGACTCACCCACCATTCAAGGCAGCGAGTTGGCACACCGTGGTAGGTTTAGTCGGTAGTACCTGGGATGTTCCATCTTTTCCCGGGTGAGCCCGACATAACCTCTCCGCTCCCCTTTTCAGCGGAGAGGTATGCGTCAAAGCATTACTCACGATAAAAAAAAAAAGAAAACAAAGAAGGTCATGTTAGTAACAGGTAAGTTTTTTTTTAAATAAAGTCTAAAAGCCTATGTTTCTCGGTGATAGCTTTCTAGAAGATAGAATTCGGTTGAGTAGTTTTTGAGTTAAATACCTACAAACAAACAAAAATCTAATCTTTCCTCATTATCATATTAGTATAGATGTAACGTTTGGTA
Organism: Catocala fraxini; assembly: GCA_930367265.1. Taxonomy (NCBI): domain Eukaryota; kingdom Metazoa; phylum Arthropoda; class Insecta; order Lepidoptera; family Erebidae; genus Catocala; species Catocala fraxini. Next base: position 16,403,390 of record OV884041.1, read on the forward strand.
CATAGTAATGAGGTTATTTCGATGGCATACTTTGTTCAGTCTAATGCCTCATTTATACTAGGTCGTCTGCCGACTTCAGTGTGCTACAGGCGGCGTGGGGTAGATCGAAGCGTTAGTTACACAAAGGCTACTGTCGCCTTTGTGTGTTGCAAGTATCCGTATCGCTCGATGGCGAACTTGGTCGACTTCTGCTGTGAACTAGATCGTTATACGTCTAAGCGTTTACATTAGGTCGACGACTTGGGCAGTTGAAGTCATCATTTCGGCTGTTGAAGTCGTCTTGTTAAGAATTGAACCTTAACCATATTCTATACTCACGATCGCCGGTTCAGGGTACCTACTTTTAAACTGGAGAGATATGTCTAATTTGAATAAAGAACACTTGTTGAGGTCTTACGACCATCCCTTGCTTAATGACTTAACATACCACGTAGTACCGAGGATTATCAGATTATGCAACTGCTGTACAACTAGAAATATTACCTGTACAGTTTGGAACTATATATATAAATTGCAACATAGAAATCAAAGGACACTGACTCTGCAAAACTATTTGTGTATCACAAATGAACTGATATCCATGTAGTCATAAAACTAAGTTGTGCTAATGTGATTTATCTACCCTGCATTGCCATACCTACTTTTAATAACAAGCATAATATGACAAGGAGAGAAAACTTTCTAACACTGTCAAATTTTCTTTGTCTATGTTGACAGTAAAATTAATGAGGTGCTATCAAGGCGAAGTTATTTAGTACATTTCACGTTTTATGAGCCTTGAAAACTGTCAAAACTGTCAAGTGACAGCAGCATGTTAATGAGAAATGGTCTTCATAATTACTGTTTATAGCAAAAGCTGTCTCATATTGTGTACGTTTAACCAGATTTAAAGACTGATAATACATAAACAGAGTGCTAAGGCAATCTCAGGCTTATTGGGACTGTAAAAGAAAAGAATTTGAGACCTTGGGATAGATTTTACGAATTAATCTGCTTTTGTTCTTAGTTACTTACGTGTAATTGAAAACCAATATGGTAAAGAAATGAAAAACGTAAGAAAATAATAAGAGCGATACAAAACAAGAACAAAGAGATTATTTTCACTCATTATTTTAGGATACTATTTGCATAACAAATTATAATTTTGTATTTCCTGTCTGAACCAATAACAAAATACCCGGAAAAAGGCAGTTTAATTTCAAATATATAATAAGTACTAGTTTTTGCTCACGACCTCTACTACATAAATCCTACGGGAACTCATTATGAGATATGAAATATGGTATGTGTTAGATGTGGACACATTCTATTTGTGTGCCAAATAGCATTTAAATCTTGTAATAATCAATGATTTCGTCGTGATTAAGAAAAAAACATCTTAAAACATCAACATACTATCTTTTACATCCTAACTTCTATTATAAATATGGGAATGTGACGAATGTTTGTTACGATTTCACGCCATAACTACACGACTATTCATCATGAAATTTCGAATACTCTTTGTCAGGGGTACAGAAAAGAAGATAGAGTTCACACGGCTACACATCAAGTCAGACACCCTATATTCATACGTATATAGGGTATTGTCGGAAAGGGACAGTGCATACTGGTTTCGATGTAATGGTAAGGATAGAGCGTAACAAAAATATAACGCACTCTCTCGCACGATTCGCAGCGTTCAACTTCTAATAGTTCAAAGTCCAAACAGTCTAGGTTGATGTGTCGCTGTGTGTACCTCTCATCCAGAAAAACTCGAGTGAAGCTGTTTATAATATTAGTAACATGTATCATAGAGACCTAAAGAAAGTTTCTAATACCTAGTATTCTCGACGTTAGATGTATAAAACATTATTCGAATTAGACGAAGTACAGGTATATTTATTGAAGGTTTTATGTAAGTAGGACATTTCTGAGAACCTGTCTGCCTTTCTCTTAAATCTATATTAGTAATTAGCTTTATCCGCGGCTTAGGTCCCTAGTTTCGAAAGATCCAGCCCACACAGACACCGAGCATTTTACAGGGATAAAATGTAGCTTATGCCACCCTCAGGCCTATAAACTATCTCTATACAAAAAAAACTCGTTCATCCGATAGACAAAGAAGAACTAACCAACAAAGACCCTTGTGTCTGTAATATTCGTAAGGATTTAGTAAGACTCATAATAAGATTTAAATTAGTTTGTATGTTACAAGAGAAGTCTCCCTTATTCAAGTATCCAACTATCACCAAAACGACCGGGACTAAAAGTAAATTACTCCACAAACAGTTTATACCGCTCCAAACAGATTTCGCAATACATTTGACGCGATTGTAAGTTCACGTTATTAATTGGACGTTGGGAAAGGGTCGGTGAAAGCCAAATTGAAACGTGAGGATATAATAATAACGAAAGTTGAGGAGTTGGAAACTGTATATGTATTAGAGGTAATACATTTTGCGGTATTGTGCGTTCCAATGATATGAGAACGCTTTGAACTTAGTTTTGAAGGTACCACGTGTTTGATTGGAGAGAATAAATTGCTAATATTTTTTGTAGGAATTTCTCAATTTGGCTACTTAGAAATTTAAGACAATTTATGAAGTCATATCCATTTTCTGCAGCTATGCCTTCGGGAATTTATATAACCTGCCGACTCCACGTGTAAGCAAATACATCATGACAAAATAGGTCGACGACATCGCGCATCGGCACTGGTTGTAACAATATGATACTTGATATGTTGGTGCCATATCTAGCACATTTCTCTTTCCTAAACGTAAAATTGAAGAAAAATATGTCTGTTAAAACACTGTTTTATAATTCAACTAAATTTTGTTTGCGGCTCCGCTAGCGTAAACGTAGGTTATGTTCTTTTTTATTCTTCTTGTTCTCGATGAAAGATATCCTACGTCCTTTACTGTACGGCCTACCTTGACAAGAATGTGACGTGTATGAAGAGTTGAGAAGGTCGAGTAGTTAAGGCGTAAAAGCGTAACAAACAAACGAATAAACAATCAAACAAACTCACATTCGCATTTATATTATTAGTTAAGATTACATTTTCAAGTAACTTAATGCAATGAACACTGCTTCAAAGATGTGATCGTACACGTATGTACGTGAAAACATGTATGTTTCATGCGATAGTCTGCCTTTTCCCTTGTTTTTTTATTATCAAAGCCCGAGCCCTCGCCGAAAAGCAGCATATACTCACCGAGTTCATGTCTCTTAAATATTTAAACGCTGTAGCAATGCAGTCACATAACATTTTGCAAGAAAACGAGACAGTTATTTTCACACAACCAAAATATTGCGGATTATGTACTTGATGAAAATATAGGGATTACACGCGAGGAACGATGACGTTCTCGGTTGACACTTGACCCACTTCTGATAAAGATGATATAATTATATCTGCCGCGTGGGTATGCTTTTATTTTTGTAAAATAAGATGGAACGTGACGGGGCTGCGGCGGATCGGTACTCACAAATATTGTCTAGTGTTCGGATTAATTTTGTTTGTGATAATATTTTAGAAAATATTTAGGTATCTTGCCTTTGGGCAGCAGCATATTGCGTATGTAATGCTGCAGCTAGCCTAGCCATAGCAGAAACAGAACTGTAACTTTTTAAATTGAACTATTGACTCAAAAATAAAATGATATAATCGGTAATAAAGTATGGGTACCAGTATAAGTAAATTAGTATATATAAGTAAGGCGAGCCAATAAATGAAATACCTTACTTTTCATTTAGATTTATTGACAAGTGCTAATACACATTATGCAACAGTATAACATTAATTGATACACAACACATATTATGTTATATTTAAACGGACTTGTTACCCCAACTCAATTATCTCATAGCTCATCGCCAGTTGCACTCAATGATTAGTAAACGATTAGCGAGGTTAAGCAACATTGAGTGCAGTCAGTCTATAGATGGGTGACCGCTTAGTGGTATTTCATCTGAGCGTCTCCGTGCTTCGGAGGGCACGTAAAAAGTTGGTCCCGGTTGTTGCCAAATTGACAGCAGTCGTTAAGCCATGTCAGAGGCCTACGGGCGGCTTGAACAACTCTTGACAACAGGTTGGCCACTAACCACACGAAAAAGAAAGAGAGAACTCAATTACTGTCTGTACCAAGCTTAGCTACCTAGTATATAACTAATTATATATACATAAAGAAACTAAAGCACTATAACTTTTGTCATATGCTTTTTATAGATACTAATTGCATCAATATTATTAGGGATTGTGTACTAGTGTAGATAGTTACCTTATCACAAACGATTTGCAATGAATGGCACCCTCTCCCCCAGTTGCACATTACTTGTTGCAAGTAGGAGTGAGCCTGCCTGCCCGGGTAAGTATAAGTCTCATAGGAAAAGGGCGCAGGTGTAAAAAGATTTCGTTTCCAGTGGTTCAGGGTTCCGAAGACTTACACATATAACTTCTCATCCCTTATGTTTTATTTCATCCCTAGTAACTTTTTTTAGGATCACCAAGGCACTTGTAATGCCCATTGTATTGCAAACGGTCATACGCTATAGTAGTGGTACGGCAACGGTATCCGCTTATCATCAGGCGGATTGTATGCCATTTTGTAATCTTTGTCGTATATTAAAAACACCGGTAATTTAAGAAAATTGCGTATGAGGTCGCTGTTGCCAGCCGTTTTATAGCAATGATTGGTATTGACAAGCCGAGGTCAGGAGCCCCTCGGTATATGCTTTTTATCAATAATTATGCTTAAAACGACTTTCGCCGAGGAACGCTTTTTGCATTAGAGGTAACATGGGGGTTTCTGTATATATTCTGTCGTTTACGTAATTATTGTTTTATGTTCTCTGCGGTTTTAGCTGAGATAAATAGCGTTTAAAAAGCTGCTACTTTCGTAGCATACGATTTGTGTAAGCTTCTTTAGTAAACGGATTTTTAAACGGAAAAATAATAGTTCTAATAGTAGATCCTGTGATAGGCTTATTCCAATATGCACATTCTTTTTTTGAGTTTTTTTAATATTAATATGCTATATTACTATATTAAATGAAATCTATTCACCGCGAGGAACTTCACAAACATTATAATCACAAACATAATAAAGCTTACCGTCAATATTATTAATTTGTCTAAGCCAAATATTTAGATGGAATATTAATTTTAGCCGTTCGTATTCAGTTACTCTGAGTCTAAAAGTGGATAACACAAACGTTGAATCTAATACTTGGCGTGTTGGCTTTACGACAAGTGAAATCTACAAACAGAATAACGTAAATGATATATTATATTAACTTAACATCACATAATTAGCTTGGCAAAAATTAGTGTTTTCAATATCTTATCACTTTCTCGAGAAAAATTTAAAGGTTTCAAACACCAAGAAATTAGCAATGTTGAAAATATTCCTTCCTTAACATTTTTTTGTTTTCTTGCAATGGTGCTGGCTTTATTTTAGTAAACCCTAATTAAGCTAATAGGGTCGTGCCATAATCAGGCTTTTTTAAGTATCATTCAAGTTTGCAGTGTTAAAAATGTCCTCTAATGTTCTAACGAGTCTCTTAGGTTCAACTATTATAGATGTAATAAAAAGTTTGTAGAATGAGCAGTTTTAATCGTAGATTATGTCGTTGTAACAAGTTCAGAGATAGTTTTTAATTATCGATGAGAAAAGTCTAGTAATTATAAGTCTAAGGAGCCAGTTCAACTTAGTGCCTTTTTCGATTGTATGTTTATTGTAACAGCTTTTAAGGTATATCTTTCAAATATATTATATTATGATGATGAATTAAATAAGACGACATTTAGATGACTTCGTGTTTTGATCACTAAAAATAATATCGCGAAGGACTTTATATTTATTGAAAAAATATAAACATTAAAATAATGGACATAAAGATCATCTGGATGTTCTTTGTGTCCATTATTTGAATGTTGAGTCTGGACTCATTACAACCATTTGTGGAGCACAGAAATTTTTGTCCAAATTACAGTCACAAAAATTTGTCAAACTCCTAACATGCCGCGTCTTGCCGATGTCGAAACGAACACCAATCACTGCGCCAATGAAAACTGTGCAATACAAAAGGTTAAATGTTTTCTTAGAATCTCGCATTTTATCTATTTTACATGTGTTCATTCTATTTATACTTACCGTATTAAATATCGTTGGCTGTTGGTTTAAACTCATATTGTCTCTTTCTTTGAATTTTCATGACGTGTGGAACTCCTGTTTAGCAATAAAACACCGTAAGTAAAAGTAATTACGAGAATTGTAGTCTAAGATCTTACTGGGATTTTTGCAATTTAAATTTGAATTGGCGTATTTGTTTAATAATATAACAAAGTTTTTGGCATCGACATTTATATTATCGTATTCTTTGAGTGATAACTTGGCGAGTGAACGAATGTGGATGTATCAAATCAATTTATTTTACATTTTAATATATATGTATATTATTTTTTGTATTCTCTAGAACAAAAGGGAAGGAAGAGTAAGGCATATGTGAATTCGCCTTTATTACACGTGTAGTGAAATGTAGACAAATCTATTGTTGCTTTGTGATGCTGTTGAAAGTACAGTACATGTGGCGTCTGTTTCCTCGAAGTGGTACAGTTGGAGAGCTCCTTCGTGGAAACGGACTGAAGTGAATATGTGTAAAGGGTACAATGCCAGCTATTGAGGATTGAATAACGTACGTGTTACTGAGAGTTTCGTCCGAGAATCCTCTAGCATAAGCGCAAACTTATACTGCAGAACCACTAAGGCAGTCAACGAGGAAATATTAAGACATAATTTGGACCTTTTTTATATTTTACCATATCCAACTTAAAATCAAACCCCGCACTATACAATCGGTAGTTACGTTTACGTTGGCATTGACACTTACTCTCTGAATAAATGCATAAGTATAATAAACTATCTGCCTCTCGCGGTTTCGCCTACGATTATGATTACTGCTCCGCGCGCATGGCTGTACCGTGATGTTAGAGCCCAAAAGAACAATGTTTATTTTAACTGACTGACTATATAATGCAAATCTTTGAAGTTAAACTACATAATTCGGCATTTATCGTTGTTATTTTAATGTACCATACACTTGAATTGCACTTCAAGACGATAAGCTGACCACCATCTTAGTCTCCCAGTGTAGTATAAACATTAAAATAGTGCATAGTTGTGTAAAGTTTAAACATTAAAATAGTGCAATACATTTAAACATAACATGTAAAATCTGTGTTTTCAAATAAATTGCGATAAAATCCGTAAAACAATATTATAATACAACACTGTTCATGCCGCAAGGGATGAACAGGCGTCCTGCTTTATATTTATATTCATACTATAGCCCTCTGTTTGTGTATCCATGCAACATGTCATCACATAATAGAGTCGCTCTCTGCGACACACATTGTGGTCGGCAAACGGTCGGAAACCGCCCGATACAGGAAAAATGATGGGTGCGCCAACTGAAGTGTGTTTGTGTTAGATAAAGCTAAACTTAGGTATAGATATTGGCAGGATTGAAACTGTGTGGAGAAAACTATCTTTTTGGTGGCGAGGCGTAATCGCATGGCGCCTACGGCAAATTGTGAGTTGTCTTAGCTTTGATTCTTGGTTTCAGCAAAGTGTTATTAAGTTTAACACACATACTCCTGTTTGCTAGGTAAGCAGGCAGAGATTACGGATTTTAAATGTAGTAGGTGATAGGTAATCACTACATTTGAAATCCGTATCCTCCAATAGATTTATTGGAGTAACCTGACATGTCAGAATATTATGATTTGCTGTTATGAACTTCTCAGTGGTGGCACGGAATTTGGAATATGCTCGGTAGGTGGCTTTGGGCTCGCTCTCTATTACGTAACCCACCTAATCAAAATGGTGTAAGTAGAATACATATATCGGATAAACAGGCGTTAGTATAAATAAATAAAAATAAATGAAAAGCTTGTTATCCCGTGATATGTCCGAGATAATCGCGGTCTTGGTACACATATCTTAATTTCCAAATTCAAATCCATAAATTCAATACACATGTTCAAGCCCACAGTTCATATATCTATATTTATGGATCACATTCCTAATTTACGTTTCTAATTCTATGGAGTATTACTATGATAAATTCACAGGTTTTGATTCAAATATTAGGTCCTTTCAAACACACTCAAATTCATACATTTTCTAATTAACACAAAAGCAGAAATTCTGACCGAGATTAAATATTGTCATGCCTATCTTTTGTCTATATAGTACTTCGTAAGACAAGGATGTTTATTCCCTAGTGAGTAGAGCAAATAACTGTATTTAACTATCTTAATAGTGCGACTAATGGGCACCACGCTTTCCCCATTATAGAGGTAACTAAAGGTCAAATCGTGGCTAAGTACTTTTCACATAACATTTATCTGAATACACCTTCACATTTTCATTAATATCTGGCAATAAATAACTAAAATTGTATACATCACAATCTGCACTTTATATTTATTTCATTTAATTTGTCTTGAAAATTAAAACAGAAATAGCAGTTATGCAATTCTGTAAAATTTATTTATCAAACATTTTTCATTATTGTAGTAAAGATTAAGTTTTTTTTATAATCTAATTAATAATAGATGATTACCATAATAGTTATTTTCAAAGTGACATTAGAGTTCAAAACCTTTAACAGAATAGTGTACTTATTTCTTTTTAAATAATAACTCAATTCTCCCAACCATAAGATCAATCCTATGATTGATCTTATGATTTGCCTATGCAACGATGAGCTTTAATACTTCTTATCAATCTAGACTTCTAACTAATCTGACAAGATATTTCTCAGGGAATATTTTAATTACAGAGCTATGAAGCAATAGTACAAGATAGTATTTAAAATTCAAGCTTGTGCAGCATTCGTTCTTAAAAAAGAATTGGTTAGATAGAACAACTAGGTGATTCGCACGTATTTGACAAGTATTTTTTTACGTATTGTGTTTGACGGTTGAGTATATAAAAATGACAATGAGCCTTTGTTCTATTAGCTACAATTACAGGATAATTACAAACTGGATGCCTTCCAGGTGTGAACTATCGATCCGGTGATTGCAGTTGTAGTTATTAGCTAGCTTACTAGACTTTGACAGTACCAACATAAAATAAACGACGGAAAGTTTACTCGAGTTGGCCATATGACACGAGGTGATTTGTCACCCACTTATGAGTGACAAACTCGGCAGGTTTACAGTGAAATATTACGTGAATTGTTTATAAATAAATGTTTTTAGAATGTAGGGCTTGGTGTTAAACTGTTTGTGAGTTAAAGGTTTCGTAATTTGAGAATTCTATTTTTATTTTCAGTTACATATTGTCGCAAATTATATGTGTTAGATTTCTATTTAGAATTGAAACGTTCTAGAGAAAAGTTAGGTTAGGTCCGTTGTAATTTTACATTGTTCATCCCTTTACATAAAAAGCTTTATCAGAATATTACTGTTATAGTATAGGAGTATATCAGTACAATGTTTAATACCATATTGGTGAAAATAGACAATGGTATATTATTTACTATAGATATATTCTAAATATATCAGTTAGATGATACACTCCTGTCGTTGATCATATTACTATTATTCCATCAAGCGTAACTCCGAAACACATATATTGTATTATTAGCACAAATATTTGCTGTCTCCGTTAAATCAAGAGAAATATTGACGCAGACCGTCATTCAGATTCAAACGTACAACGTAAAGCTAATAATGAAATGCTTATTACGACAACTGATTTAACTTTTCTAACGAATGCAACGTTATTCAAGCTTTGATGTATTTTTGTACAAATTATCATGATGCTAAATAAGATTATTTTTTTGATCTTACGCTATAAATCTCAATTCTATGAATTTGTTTCAACATTTAATCGTAAAGTCTTTTTCAAAGAAGTTGCCACTAGTTCTAAGGAGTAGATCCCGTGTATAGATTACTAGATTTTGCCCGCGGATTCGCTTTCCTAAATGTCGGTTAGGTTAAGTTACTTTTTTCTGGATGAAAAGTACCCTACGTCCTTTTCTGTACCCTTGGCAACGTGTATGTAAAATTGCATGATGATCGGTTGAGTCGTCAAAGCGTGAAAATGTAACAAATAAACTCACATACGCCACAGCTAATTATGACTACCCTGGATATTGTAATGGTTGTTTACATTATTCGGTTTCGCCGTATGCGATGGACTAATGGAAATTGTTATTTGGTTGGCCGTATTCGATCACTAACAGTTTTCGGTGGTTTTCTGTCACTAACAGAAATGGTTATTACATGGGTTGCATCGATCGTAAACTGACTAGTGTTGCGTAGAAATGCAAGCTAACAACGTTTGATCAAGAGCATTGGAGCATAGGAGACGTGGGACAAGATTGTGTATCTATGAATGATATTCGCAATGTAAATTAATAAATTTTTACATTGACATATTTGACCGTATACGAACAATTTATTCGGTCACCGAACAAATGTAAGCAATATATTTAGTTCGCAAAAAGCTCGCAATCGCCCGCTAGCAGCGGAGCAGTAGTTAATGAGGTTTCGTTTTCGATGTTCGGATCAGGCAAGTTGTTATTCGGTTCTTCTGCAAAATAAATTCTCAGTAACAGAACGAGGTATGTTGCTGTGTCCGCTAAATAGCTCGCTATATCTTATGTGGAACTTAAAATCTCATCAATCAATCATCAAACACATCTAACGCAAAAAGACGTTATGAGATAGGTTCATTATTGCCTAAGATTACCGCGTACTAACAAACTATTTAGCTTTACAAATTTATATAACAATGTTATTAGCGACGTTGTTATATATAATGTATTTGAACTTAATATTGTTAAAAGTAAGTTTCATACAAATAAATAAAGAAAATAATATAAGTGTAGATACAAGTGCAATTACAGTAGATTCAAAAAGTATAGCAGCTGGCTGTTTAAAGGAACTCAGTTGGAAACCAAGCACTCTATTGAAATAACTTCGGAGCCAGACGTAAAACTTGCAGTTATTTTCTATACTTGTTTCGTGTTCTCGGTTTGAATGAGAGAAAAGAAACATCGATTAATATAAAATATACTAGATTTAGGTCGCGGCTTCGCTCGCGTTAAAGACTATTTTGCCAATATGTTTTGATTTGATATAGTATTTTTTTCCTTTTCCTTTTCAGTATATAAATTTCCTTTTCGGTAAATGATGTCCCCTCGACAACATTTATGCGAAATTTTATGATTATCGGTCCAGCAGTTTAGACGTGAAAGCGTAATAAACAAACAAACTCACATTCGAATTTCTAATAATAGTTAGATACACGTAATTAAATAATATCACGTTCGTACTGTTATCCTGCTTAAGCTCTAGACAGATGGACTTCATTTCAACTGCACTCTGACTGCAAATTCGCAGTTTGAATGACTGCAGACTAACCGTATAGCTCCATTGCAACCGGTGTACTGTTATACGGTTGCAGTTGTTTAAACTGCACGCCAATTTAACTGACTGACTGCGATCAGGCTAAAAAGGCAAAGCAACCGTGCTGCTTTATAATTTTATTGCAGTCGTACTAACTGCACTTAAACTGCACATTTGCTGTCGGGGTACAGTTGAAATGCAGTCCGTCTGTCTAGAGCCTTAACAAAGGAATTACTTTCTCTCTTTGTTACAATCCCAAAATAAAACCTATCTAATCCTTTTCTAAGCCGGAAATCGAATCCTAAAATGTTGTGTATGCAAATGGCACTGGATGAACAGGACATTATTATAAAAATAGTTGGATATCGAAGAGTAGTTACAAAAAAGGATACTAGCAAATATAAAAAATATTATTTAAAATTTATATTTCAATATATATATATTAAATTAATAAATAGTTATCCACAGAAAAACTATCCTAAACTTGGCTATCATGAAAACGTAATCGAATTTCTAAGAACTGCCAGGTTTCGCTATAAAGCATAAAACCTTAATCCAAAATCCAAGAATTCATAAAATAAAATTCAAATTTTGAACTATATATATTGAGTTCGACACGAAATTATAATTTCGTGGCATTGTCATCAGTTCACATACCTGTATGCATCTTTTTTGGAATCTGTATATCATCCTTGAGTTTACACTAGTGGATTTAAAAGCAGCATCCGCAAGCGTTTAATTATATGTGACTATATGTATTCGAAAATAACGGAAACTGTTTTAGTACCAAAGATGTGTAGGTTAGCCCTTCATATACTATATACGACTGGAACTCGTTACTAGAGTGCTAGATCCACTACTGCCTTCAATATTGACTTATTTAAGTTGCGTTGTAGTTGTTTATTTCGAGGGCAGATGAGGACTATTATCATGGTAATGTTATTTAACAGTATTCTATCTTCATACAAACGGTAGGAACGCGAGTCATACCTACGCGCTTCGAGGTTGATATACATACATTCGGTACACAATCAGTCGCGAATGCGCTGCAGCGATTTACAGACACCGTGTAATGGTTTTGTAAGCAGTAAACGTGCGATTTGTTAATACTTGATTGAAATAAGTACAAGTACTTACATAATAATTATGGTAAAGTGCAATTGTAAACAAAAGTATTTTTTATTAAAGTTAGTTTATCAGATTGCGTATTTTTTTATAAAATTAAATTTTTAAAAAATCCTTTCGTACGTCTCAATCGAGACGCAAATAATTTTCAGTCTCAAATACGTATATAAGGTTGTATTTTAATTTACCTATCTACTAATCAAAAAACATACATGATTATTATTGAACACTTCCTATTTCTTTCACAACGAATTTCATTTTTCCAATAAAAGTTATAATATTTACAATCACTAAACTAGAAAGAAACTCAAGTAGATGAATTTAAAATACTGTAGGTGGGCAGCCCTCTCGCGTGTTTGCGGACCGCGCGGCTGTAGGTAATTATTTCAAGGACAAAGCCGAGTTGCTATACTGTTAGATAATATTACCGTGCTATTATGGCAATTAATTGTATGGCTGGCATAGTAGGTAGTTTAAATCATCGTCTCGCCACTGCTATTGTATCGAGTGCTGGGTTAGATCCTCACACGTGACAATAATTTATGTGATGCACTGGCTAATGGTTGTTCCGAAGCTGGGCGTTCTGTATCCTTTTTTGAATGTTTGTAAAATCTTCTTTGATACAGGAACTACTTAAAGCCAAAGAGCGAACTTTAAAAATAAATATGCTCTAGATGCTTTTTTTGCTTTTTATGGACATGAATGTGATGCAAAGATCCATTTTATTTGTATATTTATATCAAAATAAGCTGCAATGAAACCCGTATAAAGGAGTATAATTTTAATATTCAGTATATATGTATAGCATATTCATTCATACATATTTCAATTAATGCGCTTTATTATTCCGACTGTCGAATGGTAATCATCATCTTTACAGTATTCAACGCGATTGTGTGCGAAGTTTCATGATGCTCGGTCAAGTAATTAAGGCGTGAAAGCGTTACAAATAAAGAAACTCACATTCGCATTTATAGTATTAGGATTAATGCCAAACTCACACCTAAAATATCGATATAAAATGAAGGCGAAATAACTACACTGGAACATTGAGACAACTGCCATCTTAGTCTCCCCGTGACCATGGCTGCTGAAAAGCAACCGAAACGTCGGGGAAAGTGTAAAAATAAATTAAATCTAAATAGTTTAATAATAATTTAATTAGCTTAAAAATTAGTAAAGTTTAATAGTAGTACTTAGTAGTGTAAAAATTTTCAAAATTTTGTAATAAAGTGTCAAATAAACAACGCGATAAAATCCTATATAGCGGTTTAATTTCAATGAAGGCGATTTTCTTTTTCTTTCGGTACAAAAAGGAATTATACTTTTTACTGTACTTTTTACCTTAGGAACACACATACGGTAATAACATCTGGACTCGAAGCAACGTCATACGTACACTATCGATGTTTATCTGACAGATAAGCATCAGATGAGGATAATACCGAACAGGATAAACGCTGGATGCAGAATTACAAGCAAAATGATTGATCAATATGCTGCGGTTTGTATTGATAGTAATCAATTTGTGGTCACGTTATTAAGACAGCAATTTCCTACTAATATATACTTATATAGGGCTAGGCTATGTATATATCTTGCCTTCTCTCTGCCTCTATAGCACGACAATAGTGAATGCGACTGCTGTATTTAAGATCACGGCATCAATTTCCAGATCGGTCAAAATGTTATTGCATTTTTCGTTTAATAGAATCTCAGTAAGAAAGAAAGCAAAAAGAAAAGTCGTTTATTTGCCACAGATACAGTTCAAAATAAAATAGATAATAATAATAACTTATGCATGCAATCTTTGACAAATTGGTACGCACTCATCCTCGATGGCGTAGTGGTAAGTATAACCGACTGCCACGCATGAGGTCGCGGGTTCGATTCCCGCACAAGTCAAACATTTGTGTGCATGGACATGGATGTTTGTTTTGGTCTGGGTGTTTTTAAGTATAATATGTATGTACTTATTTAAAAAAAAAAGTATATATGTATGTATCCATTGTCTAGTACAAGCTCTGTTTAGTTTGGGCTAGATGGTGTTGTGTGTATGTGATAGAATATTATTATTATATACATATATACCTATTGCTGAACTGTGGTCCATAGGGGACCTACTAGCAGCACGGAAAATGAAATTGTGTCGAAGAGACAGCAATAGGCTAGCTTCTTACTATCGATGACGGACCTAAACCCATAACTGGCAAAATATGAGTGTGAAGCCCTCTATCTGCTCCTTAAAATATCTAGTGCCTATATGCACGTGACTATTTATCTATGTAAAACTAAGAATGAATAAAAAATGCTAATGGTCACTATGTGAAGGAAAATAGCGCAGAAAACAGATGGGGCATGTTGTTTACTTTGTAGGATTTGACTGCTCATCGCGAATAAATATGTTATCCCAGTCGTTATATCGCCGAAGTAATAGCTTTAGTAATGGGAATGGCAATGATCTTACAGTGGATTATTTATTTAGCCTTTGTTGAACTTTTCATTTTTGTTTCGTGTTTTCATGGAGGTATGCGTTAGCTGAGTTTCGTTTTTTCTCTTATAGAAGGCTAGTCGTAGCTTGTTCACATGCACTTTAGTTGTTAAGTATTGTTATCCTATCCTGGAGGAACGTAAAATTTTCTAAATAGTTATTAGCAGCTATAATCACATACCTGCCAAATTTGTAGTCTCTATTAATAAAAGTCAAGAAGGTAACTTTAAAGCGAAAGTTATTTATTTCTAATTATTTCCTACATCGTGGGAATTTCTAAAACTCAGACCTGAGTACCAAAAATAAATGCTTTTATTTCTCACACAGGTTGTGTATAAAATAAAAGTATATATTTATCTGTCATTCGTTGAAAATCTATTTACAGATTTTTACTTCTTCTTTCATCATTTATTTTATTTCTAGAAAAATCTCGAACTATCAAACGAGTGTTGGCGTATAAAGTAACCAATTAAAGAAAGTTTCCTTTCATATTAATTAGTATTACAGTGCCTGTTATTACATACGAACATGTATCATCTACGTAACCCACTTTATGATGATTGTATATTCTATTCTATCACATACACGCAACACCATCTAGCCCAAACTAAGCAGAGCTTATTATATATCAGTTACCAATCAATTTAAATTAAACCTACTTAGAGATCGTGTAAGCTCAAGCTCTAATAATAAGTATCTCGATACGTAAGTATAGTCGACCATATATTTGCTTTACTACCTAACCTAAAATTCAATGAGTCTCTTTATTAATGTTCATATGTGATATTGACGTAATTAGTTGACCGTAATCCAATGAATGCTTAGATTAAAAGTGCAATCTATTTTAACCTTTCTTATCAAAACAATAAATAATAATTTCTACTAATACTATACAAATGTCACTATATTACACTGTGGAGTTTATATGTGAAAAACCACAAAAATAATAACAAAATAAACTCAATTTGTTACTTGTGACATTACTTACTTGTCATATCAGAAGAACTGAAAATGTCATGTAATTTAAATATTGTCGAAAGAGTAGTAATTATTACATTACACAGAGCAGGATACAACATAAGTCAAATTTCCAGAGGTTTGAATATACACCACATCGAAACAGTTTTAGACATTATGGAGATCAGAGTACATGAATAAACAGACTAAAATCTGTTACAAAGTACAAGTTCGTAAAACCAATGTGTATTCTACGGTACAAGTATGAATTACAAGTCCTTATATTTTTCATTGTTCAGTTGTTTAGCAATAACGTTTCAAAGTATTAAATTCTAAGAGTTCTTAATAAACACAGGGAAAATATTACGTGCTTCTTAAATAAAGAACTTCGGAGTAATTTCGTGGATAATTCGCAATTTTACACAGAAATCCTCCGCAGAGTATAGCGTTAAATATTCTGCTTACATAAGATTTAGCTGGCGTAAATTCTGTTTTATATATGTATAACTAAATCTATTGTGCAAAACCACAATTTCCAAGGATTTATATTGAATATATTTTTTGCTGTTGAACTCTTGTATTAACTAATATTATTAATGTAATCCGTAAAACCAGCAATACCGGTCATGTTGTAATCTTCAGTAATATACTTATACTTAGTTGTAGTATTTAAATTATCGATAACAAGATATATATATGTACTTAGTTCTTCATATATCAATAAGACATCTGCTGAAACACATTTGATAAGATTAGATATGTATCTAATCTTAATCTATTAATATCTTTATAAATCTAATCAAGGTTGTTAGTTGTTAGGTTGTGAGCAGCGATAGCTCAGTGGGGGGACCTCAGACTGGAATGCAGAAGGTCTCGGGTTCGAACCCACGTCGCGCACCTCTGACTTTCGGAAGTTATATGACTTTTCGAAATTATGTGCGTATTGATTGACAATTATCGCCTGCTCCGTGCCTCGGAGAGCACGTTAAGCCGTTGGTCCCGGCTGCCATGAACATCTATGGCAGTCGTTATTGGGAAAGTCAGTACCCTCTAATATCCTGACACTGGTCTAGCCTTAGGGTATCGTTAGCCTTCGGGTTGCGGAGGTCAGGTGGCAGCCGCTCCGTGTAAAAACTGATATCCAGTCAAATCCGGTTAGACCAGAAAAGCCGACCCCAAGTGACTTGGTAATAATAAAGGCTAAGAGAGAAGATAAATCTAATCTAGGTTGAGTATGAACTGTTGAGTCCATAATCAAGGTTGCTCGATTATGTCACAACAGGAACAATAGTATATTAGCACAAATATCATTATAATAAAATATCTATGTGTATTGTCTTCCTTGAGCCGTAATTATGGCTATATATATATAATATGTAACGGGTATTAACGTGATCATGCATAATGTTTACCTTTTTTATGCTTGACGTTTCGACCAGGTTACATCGGCCGTGGTCACAAGCTGACTGGTGCTACGATGTCATGTCTCCGTTTGTGAGGCTGAAGAATTTTGATTCACCCTCACTTTTGACATATTTTTGTTTGTTCATGTACCGTCACAAACTACACTCACGGTATCCCTATTACGTATGCTAGCCGTCGTGTCCGTATTCTGTGAATTACCTGACTGTGCAAAACAGCGAAGTTGCGTATTATTAATCATGGGCTTTATTTACGGCTGTTAAAAACGTAGGTACCAGAAAAGCCGAAGCATAGAGGTTTTATACGGCAGTAAATATATGGATGTAACAGCTCTATAGAACTCAACATGTATTAAATCTATGACGATAAAGCATTTTAATCTCTGGAGTAAATATACAGATAGATTCAAGAGTCATTTACGTCTATTTAATTTCGAATATCTGTACAATATGCTTGTGATTGCTTGGTGAAAGTTTAAAATAATCAATGAATTCTATTTTCATTCTTATTCTAAATCATCTAGATTCACATGACGTTATTTATTTCCAATTTTTGAATAGAATATTTGCATCAGTAAAAACGTTATGAACTGTCTGGGGAAGCAATAAAGCATTTTTATATTAAAATTTTCGCTTGTCTCTTGTTATAAACTCGGTAAATGTCAAGGGGAATCCCCTCAGCAGCGATTTACAGTCATGATGGTTTCAAAAGTGCAAACTTGCACTCTCCGTGACGCCTTTATATTCCCATTCAATTCCACTTCGGGATCACTTCCCTCATAAAACGGTTTGACAATGGTCCCTCGAGGGCCCTGTGCGAGTGAAGCGATAGCACTCAGGTGACTTCACCTGGTAATCACCTCGTAATGTTTGATGTCATCATTCGTTTGTTTTATTGCCCCGTACTAAGAGAAAAAGGTTCGTTCCTGAAAGGTTATTATGAATTTAAATCTACACTGCCAAATAGAGGATATTCCTACCACGAATTCAAATAATATCATACATACTTATAACCATTCTGTTTAATATATGGCAATTGACATGGTTTTTTAGCAGACACGATGAGTTTTATATAGTGGCTGAAGTACCGGTAGAAAAATGGGGAATTCCTAAACGAAGGTGCTATGACTAGATCACAGATGAATATGCCCGGTTTAGAGTTCTCTAAACAATACATAATACGTAATATTCATGAACATTGAACACTTGGTTAATGAATATTACGAAGAAAAATGGACGATGCAAGAGAGTTATCCAGGAACGTAGCGGATAGAACTCCATAGCTTCATAGTCCCAGCGCTAGTCTATGAGTTAATGACATCTATTTTAGCGATTGTCACTCTAATTTAGATTTAGCTATCAACGGTTCAATAATCTAAAATTCAAAAGCAATTCTGCATAGCACTGTGATGATAACCGATTGAATGTAATATAATCTACTCATCTAATACAATATAATACCTATTATCAGGTATTCGCAAAGATTTTAAACTTTGTGAATGCTTGTTTATTTAAGTGTTTATCTTTACAGAAACACACGCATGTTTGAATGAATGTGTTAGTCAGCATAGCGGTGACATTGATATTTAGACGCTGAATTTTCATTTCGTTTCGTTTTCAACAAGATAACTCCCGCGCTGGTTATAAATATACTTTAATAACATCCAAACAACAGACACAAAGAACATCCAGACTCGGTACAACTATTGGTGAATCACGCAAATTTTTGTCCCGTATGGGATTCCAACTCACTACACTCAGCGTAGTAGCAGTGGCGAGGCGACCACTTTAACTACTACGCCATCCATGCAGTCTATTCAGTCAATTCGCGTATATATTAAACTAGATGTGCCCGCGGTTTATGATTACTGCGCCGCCCCCGTGGGTGGTAGCGTGATGTTATGTAGCCTATAACCTTCTTCGGTAAATAGGCTATCTAACACTAAAATAATTTTCAAATCGAACTAGTAGTTCCTGAGATTAGCGCCTTCAACCAAACAAACAAACAAACTCTTCAGCATTATGATATTAGTATAAATTTAGTGTTTCTACTGTTGGCTCACGTCGATCGAGGGTAAAATAAATTGGCGTTTCCCAGGTGATCGGGCGTATCGAGGCGCTGAGTTTAAGGGTGGCTCTTAGCAAGACGGAGGCCTTGGTCTTTAATGGGCCCCGTCGCAGTCCACCCTGTGGCGCCTCGATAGTGGTGGGCTTGACGCGTGTTCCCGTCCAGGCCCACATGAGGTACTTAGGCCTGGTCCTGGACGGCAGGTGGCACTTCGACGAGCATTTCAGACGGCTCGCCCCGAAGCTTCTCGGCACTGGCCACCCCTGGGTGGGCCCAGTGTCAGTTGCCGGCGACTCTACGCGGGGGTTATCCGGTCAATGGCGCTTTACGGCGCACCGGTGTGGGCGGATGCCCTGACCACTCAGTGCAAGACTCTTTTGCGGCGACCACAGAGTGTCATAGAGGTCAGGGTCGTACGTGGCTATCGCACGGTATCGACCGATGCAGCATGCGTATTGGCCGTGGGATTTAGAGGCTGAAGTGCTCGCCGAAGTGTTCGCAGTGAGTGAGGCGGTGCGAGAGGGGATAGGTTGTCATCCCCTCCCGGCAGTGATTGAGCGTGCGCAAAATCGAGCCCACCAGGGCATGATTGGAAGATAGAAGGCGCGGCTAGAGGTGCCCCTGGCCGGTCTCAGAACCGTTGGGCCCTCCAGTCGGTGTTAGAGCGGTGGGCAGGGTGGCAGCATGGGACCATTTCCTTCCGACTAGTGCAGGTATTGTCGGGGCATGGTTGCTTTGGCAAGTACCTGCACAAGGTCGCTAGGAGGGAATCGAATCCCATCTGCCACCACTGCGAGTGTGAGGAGGACATGGCGCAGCACACGCTCGAGCAATGTCCTGCTTGGGCAGTGCAGTGCCGTGACCTCCAGGACGTTGTAGGAAAAGACCTCTCGCTGCCGGCCGTGATCAAAGCCATAGTCGACAGCGAGAGGAAGTGGGTAGTGGTCGCATCCTTCTGCGAGGACGTCATCTCGCAGAAGGAGGAGGCGAAGCGGATCCGTGAGGAAAGTATCCTTGCGGATCCGAGCCGCCGCCGGCGTCCCGGGCGGCGAAGGCGCGCATATGTGCGCCTTATGCCGCCGTAGTGAAGGCCGCGGGTGGTAGAACGGGGATCTGACTTACCTAAAGCAATGTATGCAATGTAAAGTACACTGTTTATTATAAACTCGTTCAGTTCCTGCTTCCAGATTTTCTTTTTTGTCATCTCGATATTTAGTGAGCAATATACGTTCACTAATAAAAATCAATGACAGAAAAAGTAATATAATATACAAAGCTACTCTATGTATTATCTCTCGCCATTAATATGCCATATTTTGATATGTTTATTATATTAGACGAGTAAGAAAAATGGTCCATACTATATTTGTAGTTTAAATAAAATAGTAGTTTTAATAAAACAAACAAAATAGTAGTAAAATAGATAAAATTTCAAGACACGAAATCGTTTAGTCCCCTTGTCCCTGTAGACGATAGTGTGAATAGCTCGCAAACAAACATTAAAACATTACATACAACCATCACGGTACGTGCCGAGAATATTAGTTCAATTATAAATTGTTTTTATCGCTCTTTAAATTTGATATAGGGCCCCGAGTGACACCTTGAATCATACAACTGTCCATCTATTAAACGAATTGTTCCCTGAGCTGTGTTTGAAGCTAAATATAGATGGTATTTGTCTGTTGTAGAATATGGGACTGCTACTATTGACCAATTGAGTTTAGACTTTTTGTATAAAGATTTATAAACTATACGACTGATGGAAACGTGACGTTATTCAGTATCATCAGTAGGGGTCGGCCATGGTCCAACAAATCTGGTGCGGTCTGGTTGATTTCATATATCTTTAAGGACATTTTGGATAGCTCTTAGACATGTAGGTTTCCTCGCAATATTTACCTTCGCCGTCAAAGCGAGCATAGCTTGGGAAATTCGAGGTACGTGCTGTAGGATTAAACTCGACACCTGGCAATCCATCTGTTCCCAATAAGGCATCGGTGCTTGTTATGTTAATAAAATAATAAATATTACTAGCTGTTAGAGATACAAGTTCCAATGATGGTTTTTGTTAACTTGTCAAATATTTAAGTTTAAATACAAGCATGAAATTAGGAAGAGACATGTAAACAAATAAAAAATATATTCAATGACTCCATTTATAGCGTATTCAGACCAGTGGCTACAAGTTATTGCTATGTAGATAGTAACACAGTAATAACTTCATCCTATTGAAATTAAACTATTAATTTTATCACGTTGTTCATTTTTAATACGCTTTTATTACATAATATTGAATTTCTTAAACTACTACTGTTAAACATTGTTACAAGTAAAAATAATGTAAATAAACAATAACTAGTTACTGTTTACTTTTATTTAAGCTATTTCAATTATAAAAACTATTTAGATTTAGTTTTACACTCTTCCCAACGTTTCGGTTGCCTTTCAGCATCTGAAAACAAACTTAAACATGTGAAAACACAATGTATAACATTTGCATAAACAGGCCGCCGGTGTGTCGCTGCCACTCGATAAGTTAATGTTAAAGTTTGTAGCTTAATCACAATGGTACTGCCGAGTGCCATTTTACATATATCGTACGGAGACGGCACGAACTGGCAATGTTAGCCTACATTTTAAAATACGAACGCAATATCGAATACCTGGTATTAAAAAATCAAATAATCGGCTCAGTACGACGCACCTAGTCGCGTATGTAGAACGGATTTTAGCTCAGGCCGGGCTATATTCAGGTCTATATAAGTCCATCTAATATAAGTCCATTTATGTATCGTGCAGTTATTACAGACTATATGCTATGAATGATCCAAACTTTGTTTTGTATTTACGCATGCAATAGCAACGCTTTAAGAAACAGTGATACGACGCCTAGAAGAGTTAACAAAACGGCACTGGCGCAATGGATAACACATCGAGTGGTCACGGTCATCATCGAAACCCACCCGTTGCACTACCGACGTAAACCCACTAGCCATTCTAGCTTATCTGGAGATAAACAATTCTGGTACAGAGAATTGATTAACAGATTCCAATAACACTGCCCAACCCAGGAATTCAACCGGATACATCATACACACCAGTCGAGATCACTACGACTAAGCCACCGAGGCACTCGTATACAAACAATCCATATGAAAATAAATCTTTTAACGATCTGGTGTGTAGTTCTTAGAAGGTTCAGTTCCTGACAGCCAGAAAGATCTAGCTATCAGACATCTAAATATAGGTATATCTTGCGCTAAACTTTCAGTTCACTCTGAAGTTCTTTTGAGTAGCGTCACTATGACAAATAACCAGACATACGAGGTGAACGCAACTTCAGAGCAAACTTGAATTTTGACGCAAGGTATGAACCCACCAAGTTAAATAGATTATTTGTATTCTTTAAAAAAGACAACTCCGGCGCTAGGGATAATTCCTGTATAGCGGGAGATTTTCCAAACATTTAAACAACGGACACAAAGAACATCCATCGGAACAACCGTTTATGGATCACACAAATTTTTGTCACGTGTGGGATTCGACCCCACAACACTCAACGCAGTGGCAGTGGCGAGGCAACGACTTAAACCACCACGCCACGCGTGCAGACAATAGATACCTTCTGTACAATTAGAACCTCTGAGTCACGGTTAACTGCTAACCATAATACAAACAAACAAAGGTTGCATTACTTTTTATACAATAACATAAGCTAGAATACATGTTTCCGCATGACAACGGTGGTTGTAGACCAAAGGTCGTCGCTCGACCCATTAACAATTGTGCCTCACGTCTTAAGATGTTATCGCTCGCTTATTTTGTACGACTATACATATGTGACTGCGCACTTTAAAGATAAAAACTTCGTTGAGATTTTTATGTTCGCTCCAGATTTAGCATTTGGGTCAGATTGTCTCATATACGGACGATGAAACTGGACTGCTTTTGTACTGCTTTGTACAAGCGAATTTATTGCCTTAAGAATCGATTCTATTGGGGTTATTGAGAAGTTTGTAGACGAATGTTTGTTGCAGTGGCCTACTCCAATTTCTCTTTTGGAAAACTTAAAATCATCAATGCCATAGGCTTACAACAATATTTACGAACAGCTCTGATTTTGATGTCATAATTTTTCGCAATTGAATTTTACTCGCTTGATAACGCGGTATCATGGCGAGGGTCGTCAATTCGATCTGTGCTCGACACCACAAATTGTGTTAGCTACCGATAGAGGGTTTAAGTCTAGGTATTTCGTGCAAAATGTGTATAAAGTGCCCTTTATATTGATTTAAGAGCTAGAGGAAAGCAACATTTTAGAGAAATCGACTTAAAATGAGTTCTTCACAGAATTTTATACACAGCAAAAAATGGTTTCATTCTGTTTGACATTCACTTACGTTTTACACGACCCGTATAAAGTAAACGAAACGCTTTCTATCCAAAAATATACCGCCGATATTTATGCCTCGTCACGTTGATCAGATAAATAAATTATTCGCATATTTACATACCTCCTTCACCTGAAAACCGTTCATCATTATTCAGAATAAACTTGACATTACATCTTCGGAATAAGATATGAGAGCAATTGTGTAAGTTTGATGAATCCTTGACTCACCGTGTGCCCTTATAAGACATGTTTAGGTACAGGTCGAACAGACCATACGTAGCGTAGAGTGAATTTTTTTCCTATATGTCAAAATTAAATACCCACAGAAAATGTTGTGGTTTTTATGAAAACTTTGGTTCGACAATGCCAGCAGCATTCACTCCGTTTAAATTGCGATTACATTGACGTACTTGATTTTTAAATTATTCGCTGAATTTCCGGCCATATTGGACCTGAATATTGAGTTAAACGCAGCAAGCAGCGTGGGTGTCAGCCAAAAATTTTACTGATAGACGGGTCAATGTACCGTGACAAAACCTATATAGTTACATATAGAAGAGTGCGTAGAACAATCAGATTACCTGGACCGCAATACGCACTTAACGTTTTAATTGTATGAATTTCTTGTTAAACTTGAGAATTTCGTGAAAATGACAGTACTAGGCGACCTTATCATTTTAAAAATAAAATTAAGTGTTTATAGTAGACTCAGTAACTTTAGATCTTTACTTCTGTGGGAACTGTGGTTCCATGATTAGCCTAAAGATCATCATAGTCATCAAAGTGGCAGAGCGAGAAAATTCTAGTGCCGTAAGTTAGATATACTTGCGGAAATGGGGACTAATCGTCTACTTACACCACACCGAGTGTCAATAGATCAGTGCAAGATAAGGGAGGTGATCTACGCTCAAGGGTATTTAAAATAATATTACGTATATACCTATATCCGTTTTTCTTTCTGGCACTTGAACATAGAACACTCCCATGTACGCATGTTACTAATTTACCTTATGACAGTCTGCAATTATAGCGTCTTAACAACGTAAATCTTAAGTCAGTTATCGCTTAATATCCACAATGGAACCACGGCTTTACTGTTACAAATATGTTTTACATTCTAACAAAGTATAAGGTACTGGTTAAAATTTTAATTGTTGTTGACGATGCCAAAAGGATCTTAAAGAGGCATTCGTTGAGTCAGATTAGTCTATTTCTAAACAGCTTGTTTATTTCTTGCTCTGTAATTGTTTGTTTTGTTGTCCAATGGCGGCATAGGTAGCGTTTAGCCACACTAGTTCATATAAAGAACTATTGGATTTTAAAGTATTTTCTTCTTTTTAATTTCATTTGAATTATTAGGTCGGGTACCCTAAGACTTCAAGTGGAAGTCAAATAGAGCTGAAGTCCTAGTGGCTTGGAGTTGGAAACAATTTTAGATCAAACAGCAGCGGTTTTGTCATATTACGTATGACCTTAATTAACATAGCTAGCAAAAACAAATTTCATTTATCATTATGTTGCGGTCTTGTAAACAAACTGTCGTTTATGATCTTATTTACGTAATAATATTTAGCAAAATTAAGTCCTACCATAACACAATGTTGTAATAAACATCATTGTACTTCCCGAACTTAACCATTGATAACCTATTCACTGACTGCCCAGATTGCCGCAATCAAATAAACTTATACGCGACCAAGATATGGAAACTTCCTCTTGTAAAATAGATGAATAATTCATTTTAATAATATAAACAGTAACGGTGAAGGAAATAAAGTTGTGCCTGATGTTCTGGACTATATTATTATGTGAAGTCTGTTAACCCGTACTGAGCCAGCGTAGTAGACTATGGCCTAACCCTTTTCACACGAGAGATAGCCATGACGTTATGGTGAACGCGCATATCGACTGATCCTTAAGGTTAATCAATGCTGGCACCATCATGCTCGGGGACACGCTTATTCATGTAATGCCCAGGAACGCTCTAAGACGATCAATACTAGGCTCTCTCCGACATTCTGATAATTGAGGCTGCCGCCTTCTCAGATCAGATTTAGAAAGTTTTACCCTTTGACAAGTAGTTTTTGAGTTGTTGCCACGACCTGACAAACGCTGTCGTGTCGGTTAATGTGGGCACTGTCTGTCCACCTCAAAGAGTGTCCTCTGTTTTCTTGACAATAACTATATATTCTTACTTATACTTTGACTGTAAGTCACTTTGATTTTACGCTACGCCGAATGATATGACTTTGATGCCCGCACGGAACAATCAATTGTAATATGATTCACACATAGATATTACGAGTAAAACCTATGGGTATTTTTTGAGTCTTTTGTTTTAATGTTAGTAAAGACCCAGCCCTACAATACAGTAAAAATGAGATTTAAAATAAATTGCTATACCCTAATGAACCTATTTTATATTTGAGGACGTACTATTTCTACCGCATATACTAATAACGTTATCCATATAAATGTACCGATTATTCTCAGTCTAACGTCAGTCATACAATACTCTAAATCATCGCGACGTTCTAGCAAAATACAAAACTAAAGAACAATAGCAAAAATCTCACAGCCACCACAAAAAAATGACCACCATTTATTTTAATTAGCAGCTGTCAACTGTAACAGATATTTTAATTGAAATATTATGCAAATCGTCGTCACAGTTTTAGTATAAGGAAATACTAGCTAGTTATTTAAGGTAAAACAATAGCTTGGAAATTCATTGTTAGCGTGACATATTGTTTTATTTTGTTTGTTGTATGTTGTCCGCCATCTTGCTATGATGCGTGTAACGCGGGAAAATTTGACAGGCGTGACGCATGAGCGCGGGCCTTGACATACTGTTGCTGCGTTATCTATGATCGAGAATACGTGTCGTTGTTTTATGTATCCAGATTTTATACTTTATTACCTTCTGGATAGACGTTCCAAACTTTGTTAGCTTAGCATCACGCATTTATATTCCTAAACGTATGGGTAACCGCTATCATGCCGTAAGTTGAAATTCTAATGTTTTGAAGCGGCGCGGCGGCTACGCACCGGAAAATGCTGCAAACGTAGGCCTTATAAGATGTTCCGATGACCTGTTAAGGTTCACGGCAAGCAGTTGGATGCGGATAGATCAAACCAGTATGTGTGAAAAACCTTGGAGGGAGCCATTGTCTAGCAGTGGACGTCAGTTGGCTAACACGATGATGATGACGTGGGACTTTTCCGACGTCATCATCTTCATGTAAGCTGATAATCCATAACTTGATATAGTGGAACTGACTTCTGATTGCTACCACTGGTTATGTGGAATATGACACGTTGCTTGAAATGGTCATCAAACTTCAGATCTGCCATTTGGTACCTAGTTGATGTGCATATCAATCGAAAATCTCGTGATCGAGTTCAGACTTACGTAAATAGTCTATTGTAGCAGTCAATATCAATTTATCTTCTAAATAAATTAACTCCAAGTTATTAAAAAAAAACGAAATTGCTGTTTTATCTGTGTAAGATAATAACGCTTCTATTACAAGTTCATCTATCAGTCAACGTTGTCAATATTTATTTACTACCTATCAATCAAAACTGAGTTTATCAAGCTTGTTGACCTCAGGCGTAATATATTATCATTACACTCTTATGAAATATAATTATATCAACACGATAATTTGACTACACGGATGGTACACAGACTTAAATGGTCAACTAATTACAACTTATGTTGTCTAGGCAGTCAGTTTCGTGTTCGCTCATTGAAAAGGCGTACAAAGATCAATTTAACTATATTAACCTGACTCTATGTAAAGCCTGCATAGCACAGGTAATTTTACTTTTTCATCAGGTAGTATTAAAAAAAACTTACTAGGAATAATAACCTGTGACACAGAGGACTTCATAGACATTCACACAACGGACACAAAGAACGGTCAGCTGGACGATTTGTGATTTCTTTCCGTGTGGGGATAGATGCTACAAATCTCGGCAGGGCAGCAGAGGCCAGGCGATCACTTAAAATATTACGCCATTTGTGCAGTCAAAGTACAAAGTACAAAGTACTACTGTGTTTTAAAGTATAGGTGGATGATTTTCAATTTCCATAGTAATATAAACATTGGGCAGGAAAGCAGAAACTCACTACGCTGAACGCCGTTGCAATACATCCTCGAATTATTCATCATAACTATTGCAACAGAAAAAAACACAATACAGAATTCTTCTGACGGTGAACAACAACGTTATGTGGTCCGCGCGTATTCCAATTTAAAGTACGCCACGTTAAAAATGAAATTCTTTTCGACACGTGTCTTGCCTCTACGCGAGGCATCCTGAACGTAGCTTGGAAATAAATGGATGTTCATTTGTTACCAAAATGTCTTGAAGGTGCCTGCGAAGTACGAATGAAACCCTTTATTTTGCAAATTTGTTCGTTCCGTTTACTATCGATGAGCTGATTGTAAATGTGATGTGCAATAGGCAATTTGCAACATCAGCTTCTGATGAAACTTCTCGAGGACAGTGGCTGGGATTACAAAGTCCTAAAAATCTGTACTAGAGATAAACAGTACCTATAAGGGTACAATAAACAAAGAAAATGTAAAAAATTATATAAAACCTGACATTAGGCAAATATAACAAGTTCTGACAAATGTTGGGGTTTTCGTTTTGTCTTCTTGTTTCTCATTTGATTACGTCATATTCTACATAGTATTAAGTAGTTTCGCAGAATATTAGCTTAGTAGCACGTAGAGCGGCAAGCGTACTGCTTTTGACACACCACAAGGTTATTATTGAATATTGAATTACCCACTGAAACCCAAAACAGTAAGATTTGATGTTTGTTATGTCAGAGTGTTATACAGCGTTCACACGATTCAATTTATAAACTTTTGTTGTTAGTCTAAAATATTTAATTTTCTATTCACCTTCACTGCTATGTATTAAGTCTTGTGTCACAGAAAAGAAAGAGGTAGACAATAATGGACACGTTTTAAGATGACGTAACTTAGATACATACATATATAGATTTGACTTTACGGGTAGCGTAGATCGGAGTTCGAATCCTATACGGAACAAATATTGTATTTTCCACAAATAGTTGTTCCGAATCTTGATGTTCTTTGTGTCCGTTTTTGAGTAATTGTAAAGTCTCCACTGGAAATATTTCTAGTACGGCGGCTGTATTAAAAAAAACATTAGCCTACTTGTTTTTGTATTAGGATATTAGTGCACGATTACTTTATTCTGAATAAAAAGCCACGTTGAATGCCTGATTAGTTTAGTGCTGTTGTACGCTTGTTATAATTGTTAATCTAATAGTAGGCGCCAATACTACTAACTGTAGAATACCAGCTTCAATACCTTATCATAAGGTTATTCTAAGTATTAGCACGGCATCTAGTAATGGTATTAAGTACTAGAAAGAAAGAAAGAAAGAAAATATTTATTTTGGCACACAAAAGGGCACACACA
Source organism: Catocala fraxini (assembly GCA_930367265.1). Taxonomy (NCBI): domain Eukaryota; kingdom Metazoa; phylum Arthropoda; class Insecta; order Lepidoptera; family Erebidae; genus Catocala; species Catocala fraxini. Next base: position 16,432,730 of record OV884041.1, read on the forward strand.
AAACATGAAGAAATAAAAATAAAAACTATAATTTAATATAAAATAAAAAAATAAAAAATCAGAACAATAATAAAACTAGAAAAATAAAACATACTAAAACTATGATTTCATTTCCGCTCACTGGCAACACCATACCTTTCGCTTAACTAAACGGAAGTCGCAAACTGCCTCCGTTTAAGTCAAGACTAGTATTGTCAGTGAACAGGCGATAAAAATAATAATAGATACATATTTTAAATTATTTACTATTATTACTAGTTACTAAATCAGAGGATCCATATCACAGGTTTAGATCACAGTACTAATCCTGAATCCAAAGTACAAGGATATTTTAGGATCGTAACGTGATAAAAAAATGATGATAAAAAAAATACTGTATGTTTAATAAATAATAAATGTTTTTATTTACTACACTGATGACTAAGTGGTTAGTGGTTGTCACTGTGCCGAATGTAGTAGATTCAATAAAAAAAAAGTGTGATCAACAAATAGTTTTTTTTTTTGCACCCGTCTTCACCGGTTGTTCTTGCTCCTCTGTCAGAGACAAAGCCTACTTTACGAAAGTGAGGCAGTTATCCCATCAAAGGGGCAGCTGTTCCTCCTAATCTTTATTTTATTCATACATGTGCCCTGAAAGGGCTATTATTATATTACTAAAACCTATTCACGCTCTCATTCCAGATCCACAAATAGTTGTACCAAGTCTGAGGGTTCATTGTGCCCATTGTTTGAATGTTTGTTAATTCCTCAGCAACATAGGAATTATACCTAGCGTGGGAGCAGTATTTTTCAATAGAACAAAAATTTTAGAAGTTTTATTAACCCTTTTTGTTTGTTTCAGGTATGTTCAGCGACATGCACCTTTATAAGTTCAACGTTAATTTCAAAATCATGCGGTCAATGGTATGATGCTTCAAGCCAATATTGCTACAATTATGTTTAATTAAATCATTCTAGCATAGTTATGATAAATCTGTTAATTATAGAGTAAATTGAGCATCAATTTATTATAGTGATACAAAAATGAAATAAATGTTACAAATTTTACGGTTGAAATAAGTTTAGTTTTTCAGTTTTAAAGCAAACGATTCTACATTTCAATATCACGAAGAGAAGCTTCTTGTCCTAAAAGCACATTTCACAGCTTATTTAAAAAATAATATATATTTAAAATCATAAATGTCCTCTATTACGTACTTTGAAAGCAAAGTTGGCGAAATGTGGATGTATAATTATGTACACCTTATGACTACCCCTTCAAAATATGTACAAACATGTATGAGTCTATTTCATTTTATGCATACTTAGTAGTGAATGAGAATTCAGGTAAAGTATTGGGTTATTCTGTCACGAAATTCTCAGTAGGAGCACAATGTCTGGTAGATGGCAATAAACCTATCACGTAGGCTCTAAAACCGTAGTTGCAATGCGACTACAAATATAGGAAGCTAAATTATACGAAGTAGTCAGCATTTCAAATAAAGTGTTATAGATATTATATATGTATTTGTCGGAGAGTAGGGCGGCAACTTGCTTTTGACATGATGAAGCAACAAAATATAGGCGTGGTATAATTCTTCGTACGTATACTAATGATAGGCAAATCTTCTTCTCCCTTAGCCTTTATTATTCCCAAGTCACTTGGGGTCGGCTTTTTTAGTCTAACCGGATTTGACTGGATATCAGTTTTTACACGGAGCGGCTGCCACCTGACCTCCGTAACCCAAAGGCTAACGATACCCTAAGGCTAGACCAGTGTCAGGATATTAAAGGGGACTGACTTTCCCAATAACGACTGCCATAGATCCGAGCTATTCTAATGATAGGCAAATACAAGAGAAATAAAATAATAAAGGTTGACTGTGATTATCTCTACCCGATCTCACCCGAACGTGTCCGCGCATGAGTCTCCGGCGCTTATGTAACGTCAATATGACACTGGCAGTTATAACTGTCACTCCAACTGACACATTGGCTCTGTGGCGACCTCACTCAAGCTTACGCTTGACGTTCCGAAACAAACCAATAGATGGCGCTTTATTCAACTCCAATTACAGAAATAAATTGCAATCAAATGATTATTTTCTGGACACTCCGACATATTTATATAAGAGGATATATATACATACAAACATAGGATGTATATAAATACCCGTACTACCTACTTATTCTATTTACTGTTATTCTTTAGCGAATGTTTTACGTAAAATATACTTACAGATTGTATAGGTGCTAAAGTAAAACTTAAATATAATAAGAGATTTTTACAAAAATAGAACACATTATCCTTCGTTTCATTCACCCCTTAGATATAAAAATAGCATGTAAATGCGAGGTTTCGGGTTTTGAGTGATCGATCAATGTTCGCCCGTCGCTCCTTAGACAACGTTGCGGTTGGATGGTACTCTATCACAGACAATTTTATTGGGACTCCTGTTCAAGACAAATTCTGTCATGGCTTCAAAGTTTGGTGAATAGTTTTAATCGTATTGTTTTAGAAGTGGTATTTTACGAGCAATTGTATGATAAATTAATCTAGATAGCTTTTGTGGTATTCAATAATTTAAGTTTTTATATTCCTACTTGATATATTGTTTTAAGTAGGTCGTTAAAATTAGATAGACCGTGTGTATCAACAAATTAAATATTAATTCAAGGGCCATTAAAACATATTTTTTTTTTACGAATTAGGATTTGGAATCTCACAGAAATGTGCATTTATTACATAAAAATCTACACATATTCTATCGTTCTATATCATTATGTCACTGATAAGATATTCTTTTAAGGAATCAGGCTTGCTGGCTTAGGCTGATCATCCACTGAATACTTTTGAATCGACTCCTTAAAGTATTCCACTAGCAGCTACTATAAGCTCAATGTCTGAATGAACAATATGATCGAAACTACAAACACAACTACTGCAATAGAACGAATGTCTTGCATTTGTACCTGATACTATCATGATCATTGCTTGGTAGGTCAAAGGTGGCTTTTTGTATGTTTGCGGTACTAGACTACAATCAACACAATGTGTAAATTCTGGAAACACTTACATGATTTGGGTTCATGAGATTTCAATGTAGGTACATTTAGATGATAATATTTCCAGTAACACAGAGTTAGGTTATTATTACTTCAGGTGACAAAACTGTGTTCCTGCAGTAGTCGTAAGCAGTTGCTTACGACTTAAATAGTTATTTAAACACAATATACTTTATTACTACAGTAATAAAGTCGACATTTATTTGATTGTACTTGACCTCGAGTGGTTGAAACTGATAGAGTGTCATAATCTGAGATAATCTCGCGGTGGCAGGCAAACATTAAGAAGTTAACACAATTAGGTTACTAGGTTGTGTAGTACTACTGGGTATTATCAGCATGTTAATTAATTATCGCTGTAAAAAACCGAAGTATCGTAAAATTTTGATGGCGTATGCCACATAAATAACTAGTTTTATTGACCACAATGTATATATTTATTATGTATAGTATGAAATCAGCGTTGATATTCTTGAAAAGCTTGGCAGAGTTCAGTCATCATCCCTACATTGTCCCAGGCGCAGAGAGAGACGCAAGAGGAGGTCGTTCCTTGCCTACCTATATAGCCAAAAATAAATAGAAATTCCCTTTACCTAGTAAATCTGGTTACTTTACGTCCAGTGAGGCATGATTAGATTTTTGTTTGTTCGTTTGTAAGGCTTTAATTTAAAAACTACTCAATAGATTTAAAAATTCTTTCACCATTACAAAGCTTTTCACAGAGTAACATCGGCCATAAGAATTTTAAAAAAGTGTTGTTACTGTTATAACCTAACCCTCCGCTCTAGAGACCTCAACATCGCCTCGGCTGCTACGAGGACGGTGAGAGGCCACTGCTCTTAAACCACACGACTGCTTAGCATCAGGCGGGGTGTGATCATACCTATTGACAAGCAAAAAAAACCGATGTTTGGAATAACCTAACCTAATCTACTTTTACGCTAGCGAAGCCGCGGGGTAAAGTTACTTCAATAATAGAAATGGATATGTAGTAACAAAATGCCGCAATTATTATCAATAAAGATGCAGATTGTTGTATTTCCTTTTAACTATCTATAATAAAACGGTGATTAGCTAGCTAATACTAAAACAAAACGGATTTATACATATATATCCTAACTAGTATAACCTAAGTAGCAGCGATAGCTCAGTGGGGAGACCAACAGACTGCAATGCAGAGGGTCTCGGGTTCGAACCCACGTCGCGCACCTCTAACTTTCGGAAGTTATATGACGTTTCGAAATTATGTACGTATTGATTGACAATTATCGCCTACTCCATGCCTCGGAGAGCACGTTAAGCCGTCGATCCCGGCTGCCATGAACATCTATGGCAGTCGTTATTGGGAAAGTCAGTACCCTCTAATATCCTGACACTGGTCTAGCCTTAGGGTTTTGGAGGTCAGGTGGCAGCCGCTCCGTGTAAAAACTGATATCCAGTCAAATCCGGTTAGACCAGAAAAGCCGACCCCAAGTGACTTGGGAATAATAAAGGCTAAGAGAGAAGAAGATCCTAACTAGTATCATAATTGTGTGTGTGAGTTTGTATGTCAGTGAGCAAAGTCGCGGACAATGCTAGTTTGATTGGAAACATAGGGCATTAAAATTCATTTGATTTATGCAATGTTACTGTCAACAGATGTCTCCATTTGTATTACAGTGTACAAGGTTTCGTAACGAGATTTGTATAGCTGGTTTTAACATAAGTTTAACTAAGGTTTTGTCACGTTCGAATCTAAATGTCTAAGGCAGTTTTGTAGCTAAATAACAGAAATATGGTAGTACTAGTAATAGTATCTGCCATATTATAAATTATAGTATTGCTACAAAATAATAATAATAATAATAACGAAGTTATCAAGACGAATAACTACCGGAAATATATCCTGAGGGATGGTACGATTGATATATGTCGGGCGTGCCACCAACCCGGTAAATCCGGTTTACAGCTATTCTCGTCTTGCTAACGGCGAGTACTTGCACAGGCATAACCAAGTAGCCACAATTATCCATCAGCAACTTGCTCTGAAATACAAACTTGTAGAGGTCGAGGTGCCTTACTACAGGTATGTCACACTGTATTGGGATCGATCTATTATCTCGGACAGGACTGTTGTTGCCAGCAAGCCTGATATTCATTTTGATTTCAACCTCGTGAAAGCTGAGAAGGAAAAACAGTTAAAATACCTGAACTTAGCACACGAGGTTGTCGATATGTGGGATGTGGACTCGGCAATCATTGTACCGATAGTTGTTACGGTGAAAGGTCTAATAGCTAAGTGCCTCGACCAGCATCTTAAGAGGCTCGCGTTAGGTGCTTGGGTCAAGGGTTAGATGCAGAAGTCGGTCCTCCTAGATACGGCACGCATAGTGAGGAAGTTCCTCTCTCTGGACCCCTAACCACCGACAGCTTGGACCTTGTCTCGATGCCGTTGGGTCTACATAATTTTTATATTTTTAAATGTGTTTTCTTTTTATAAATATATTTGTAAATGTAATTTTTATTGATTGGTGATAAATAAAGGTGAATAATAATAATAATAAACTTTATTTTAAACTTGCATAATTTACAAATTCATATTAATATACATTATAACAAATAATCAAAATATAAATAAAATTAATAAAGCTTTACAATTATAAAATATTGAATTATTACATTGAACATTAACATAAAAAAGTCATATTCATATTCATTTAATTAAAAATAACAACAAAACAAAATAATATAAATTAAATTACAATTCAATTAATAATTATTCGTTTATTATAATTAATTAATTAATCATCTCCGGCGGGTACACACATGCATATGTGCCCAATGTGCCAGGAAAGGACAATCATATTTTGCAGATAACACTTTTAGAATACTGTTAGGACTCATCCGCACCCTGCTCATCAGAGACGCAGCTCGTTTGCGCATAATAGCATAAAAGTCGTCAGTACGCGCTATCATAAGCATGCCTGACGCGCTCCAGTAACGGGGTAAACATAACCCTAAAAGCGTTATTTTATAAAACACGTGGGGCTTCGTGGGCCCGACGCGTATATTTCACCTATAGGCTACATGTGTAAAACAATGTGCAGAACGCTTTAAACAATGTATTTTTCACATGATCGCTGCACCGTGAAAACCTACGAACTAGCATATTGCATTGGACTGACAGCGCTCTATGTTTCCTCTCCATGTCAGCATCATCAAGGAGATCCTCCAGTAGCACATGATCCAAGTATTTGACCTGAGTCATGCGTCTAAGAGGCACATTATTTAAAATTACATTAGGCAAGTCTAAGGGCGTCTTATTTTCCCCTCCAAACACCATAAACTCACTCGTTTTTACGTTATATGTGAGCATACATACTAATTGTTTACATTTCAATATTCTTCGTGTTTTCTTTTAAATCCTAATGCACACCAGAAGCAAAGCCGTAGTGTAACGTAGAATATTCAGACTTGGCACAACTATTAGTGAATCGCATACATTTTTGTCCCGTGTGAAGATCGAGCTTCATTATAGCAGCGCCACGCCGGACGTGCAGTCTAGTCAGTAAAGCTGAATAGAAATTGTAAATTAACGATGATAAAGTTCGTAAATGTATAATTGCTAGTGTTCGCCTAGCGTTCGAATTATTGCTGAAAATTTGAGGAAAACATACATAAATTCACATATTCCAACATTTAAAAAATACTTTCCGAATGTTGGATATTAATAATATTTAAGCTCGCCAATAGCTAAGAAACAAATTAAAAATAAAAACGGTTCATAAACAAAGGAGAAAATTGTACCGAACTGTTTTGTTGTGCTTATTTCTATGTGTATAGATATGATATAAAACCAACCGGTCGCTAAGTGGTCGAAATTCGTCCTTAATTGATTTAAAGTTTAGGTATGTTCGTTATTAAGGTTTTGTTGCCTATAACTATACCCTTATAATAAAATTTCATTTAGCCACCTATTCCACATATATACGTAACCATAGTTACGAAGAATTCTACGACATCAGCCGAACAATGCCGAAATACTACGAACGCGATTCGACTGCTTGTGTCAAATGCATGGTTGTGTGCGTGTAGTGTTTTTTTTCATTAATTTAATGTATTTCTAATGCATATTTATAAAAATATTAGCATTCGCCACTCCTTCTTCATATAAACTTTAACTGTGCCAAATTTCATACTCCTCCGTCCGCGCAATTTACATAAAAATGGGGTACAAAGTTTTTGCTTCTCGTATTAATATATAGATATTATGAAAAGGAAAGATTAGATTTTTTGTTTGTAAGGACTTAACTCAAAAACTATAATAACATATTTAAAAATTCTTTTACCATTAAAAAGCTATATTATCACCGAGTAACACAGGCTATAGTTTATAAAAAAAGTAATCGTACTAACCTAACCGAACATATTTCTATGCGAGTGAAGCCACAGGCATAGGCATGAATATTTATAATAATGTATTTCAAGTAATACTTTGATATACATTATTATAAATAGACATTCAGTACATCGTTTCGTAGAATTGTTAATTCCTTGGCGCCATCTTGCCAAACTACTTAATATGTACTTAGTACTTGTGAGTACCGTAAATAATCTAACAGACAGTGATAGCTTGCCACGTGGGCCTTGTATGTGTCCCGAGGGAGAATAAGTTTGTGCTAGACGAAAATATGACGTTAAGCCGACAACGACCATAAAATTGTTACACAATCTAGAGGAACCAAAATGGAAATTGTGGTAAATGTTAAATGTTAATTCGGGCTTAGTGGTATGTTATGAGAGAGATAGAGGACTGCCTTATATTAATTTGTTGTGATGGCAGATATTTCTTGCGACTTGGCACGTGTCTTAAATTATTTTATGATTTGTTTAACCAATGTGGCTCATCAATCAATCAAGTGGTTACTGATGCGAGCGATACAGCATCAGCGTTTGCAACCAGTGTCCAGCCTTTTTAAAACAGCAGTGTGTTGTCAGCGTAGGGACCAAAAGTAAAGCCTCGTATTCGTTAACCAACATTTGTTAATAAACTGTTAAGACATGTTTATAAACAAGTTTACCGTAAACACTGTTTTTGAAACTTCGCAGTCTACACTTATCAGTTGTTCCTAGGATGTCACCCGAGGAGGTAGTGATGCTCTCTGCTGCTTACATAATAATTCATAAGAGTGTTAATAGAAAAAAAAAGAAGAAAAGGTGATGGAGCCGAAACTATCTCTTGAATAGAAGCTATGTATTCCATGACCTCTGTGGATCTAATGGATCCTTTCAAAGTTTCACTAAAATGTCGCCATCTGATTTTCAACCAACAACATGTGAAACATGTGGTGGTTTCGGCAACATGTTTCATAAACAATGTTTCATCACCTTTGTTTATAAACTGTTTACAGAGATGATGAAACATTGTTAAACACTGTTTATAAACTGTTTTTAAATAGTGTTTATTGACAAATGTTGCTTAACGAATACGGGGCTTTATTGATACCTCGCCGACAACACAGCAACTTCGTAAGTAGCCTGGAAATTCTACTTATAACAGGAACACAGCACAAGTTCGTCACAAGTTCGTTTGGGTGCAATACTGAACCAGCCGGAACCAAAATCCCAAGTTTAGATGATTCTGTTGTTCGCTATGAAGCAAAAGAAGTCGATCATAGGTTTTTTTTATTTCGCGGTTTATAAAATACATACATCAAGAGTCAAGACGATAATATGCTTATCCCAAATTCTTTGGGAATTAACAGACATAACTTCACACAATGATAGACACAGTACCATCTATATCGTACACACATAATTATTATAGACAATACAGTGAAAAATAAACTATAGACGTTGCCCATCGAACAAGCTGTGATTGTAACAAAGTTAACGAACAATTGCACTATCTGGCAACATATCGACACCCGTTGTGCAAGTTGTTCGCTGTATCATTCCCTAGCTTGTAACTTTACGTGTAATATACAGGGTGTCCCAAAAATCAACGTCAAGCCGAAAACGGATGACGGGCCAAGGGATGGTGGTTCTCAAAAAAATATGAAAAAAAAATTTTTTGCTGCACTCTAAAAATTATAGCCATTTAAAAAAAAATGAGAAAATTAACACCTTGTTATGATTTTTCAAGTACTATGACTACAAAATGTTTACTTAGCTTAATTATTTTAGTGAGGATTTGTTACTGAATAATGCTAGTATACATTACAATTCAAAATTTGAACACAACTATCTTCATTTCAGAGGAAATATCCCTAATATGCCCAAACATGTACTCAAAATTATTACATTATTCAAATTTAAATGGCCGTGCTGAAAAAAAAATGTACTACACCATTTCAGCACGTGGCATCAAAAGATGGCGCATTTAATGGGCTTTCTAAAATGCTATAACACTTACTACATTTTATCCTAATTATGGATTTTTTTTCTAAAACAACTCGGGTCTAACCTTTTTTGTTTTACTCAAAAATGTTGGTAATGACATCTAGTTTCCCTCTAAGAAACAAATTAGTGTTATACATAACCCTCTTTTATGGCAGTCAGGTAAAAACTACTAGTGACACTGTTTTGCGAAGCTACTGTGAATAGGGCAAATACCTAATTTATTGATAAACCATATTAGATTCCTTTGGTCATTGTGAATCATTATGTGTTCAATTTGAAATAAAAATTCAACCATTCAAATCAACAGTTCATTTTATTTTGTTACAATAAATATTCAAATTGTTTGCCTTCAGCTTCAATGCATGCCCTACATCTCTTTAAAAACGAACGCTTTATTTTACGAGCAAAACTTCTTGAATTGATGTATTCAGCGGCCCCCGCAATTCTTTGGCGCAGTTCCTCTACGTTTGCGATAGGCTTAGAGTAAACTTGATCCTTCACTGCTCCCCAGTAAAAGAAATCAATGGGGTTTAAGTCTGGTGATCGGGCCGGCCACGAGATCGTACCAGACCGACCGATCCACCTATCCGGATATACTTGGTTAAGAAATTCCCTTACTGAGCGAGCATAGTGCGCAGGGCAGCCATCTTGTTGGAGCCACATACCTACGTAAATGTTGAGTGGCACGTCTTCCAATAAATCTGGTAGATGATTTTGTAAAAAGTCTAAGTAAGCCTCACTGGTTAAGGTGTCTGGGAGTTCGAAAGGTCCAATAATTCTACCGTTCAGAATACCGGTCCACATGTTTACTTTGAAGCGATATTGTGACCGATCTTCTCGCATTAAATGTGGGTTTTCCACGTGCCACTCATGCACATTATGTAGATTTAAGTAGCCATCTTTCTTAAAAGTTGACTCATCCGTCCAGAGTACTTTATCCAGGAAGTGGGGGTCTTCTCGGTGTCTTTGTAACATCGTTTCACAAAACGCAACCCTTGCAGGATAATCTTGAGGTGATAAAGATTGAACTCGTTGCACATGGTACGGGTGGAGCTGGTTTTGCTGCAAATTCCGGTGTGCTGTACTCTTCGGCACTCCTATGCTTGTCTCAAGTCCACGTACTGAGACACTCGTGTCTTCTGCGACTGCTGCTAAAACTTCTTCCTCGTATGGAATGCTGGATCTTCCTGTACTGAACATTTGATTAGGAAATCGGCCTTCTGAGAGTGATCGGTGCAGATTAATAAATACTCTATGATCCGGATGACGCTCAGAATTGGGGTATCTCTCACGATAGAGTCGAGCTGCAGCATTAGCGTTGCACCTGCACTCTCCGTAAATGAGATGCATGTTTGCATACTCCTGTGCTGTGTATCGAAGCGGCATGGTGGCGATCATAGAATACACACAATTACACGGTCAGCGATGACGATAGTCCAAAAGAAAGCCAAGTTAGTCACAAACGGTCAAATCACAAATCAAATCCAAGTAGCACGTAATCAAGTCCAATAAGCAAAGCCAAAGTTAGTAAGTACGAAAACGACACGAAGGAATACAGAACGATGCGCAGTAAACGAAATAACGTAACGTACTGAAGTATTGCAGTTCGTGCGCAGATGATCCGGTCTTGCTATCTTTTTCACTCGTGGCGTCTCTATCCGTCTCATTCTAACTCATGCCGTAGATGATGCTAAGGCTTGCTATCTCTTTCACTCACACTCTCACTAACACGTTGAAGTGGCGTCTCTCTCCGTTTCACTCTAACTCGTGCTGTTGATGATGCTCAGGCTTGCTATCTCTTTCACTCTCACACGTTGAAGTGGCGTCCTAATCTGTTTCACCCAAACTTGTACTGTCTTACTTTAATTTAAGTAAGCTTTAAATAAAATATGCATCGCATTAGAAGCATAAATCCAAGTTGTTTTAGAAAAAAAATCCATAATTAGGATAAAATGTAGTAAGTGTTATAGCATTTTAGAAAGCCCATTAAATGCGCCATCTTTTGATGCCACGTGCTGAAATGGCGTAGTACATTTTTTTTTCAGCACGGCCATTTAAAGTTGAATAATGTAATAATTTTGAGTACATGTTTGGGCATATTAGGGATATTTCCTCTGAAATGAAGATAGTTGTGTTCAAATTTTGAATTGTAATGTATACTAGCATTATTCAGTAACAAATCCTCACTAAAATAATTAAGCTAAGTAAACATTTTGTAGTCATAGTACTTGAAAAATCATAACAAGGTGTTAATTTTCTCATTTTTTTTTAAATGGCTATAATTTTTAGAGTGCAGCAAAAAATTTTTTTTTCATATTTTTTTGAGAACCACCATCCCTTGGCCCGTCATCCGTTTTCGGCTTGACGTTGATTTTTGGGACACCCTGTATATATCGTGTAATAGCTATATATAGCTATATAACTGTAGTTTGAACGTCCGTGGCTTGGATAGCGGCATACTCATCGTAAATAACAGCTATGGGTGAGATGACTACTGTCCGGCGTTCGATAGTATTTTTACTAAGTGGGTAAATTGATGTAAGTGACTTAAAACGGGTAATGATGGATCAGTTTTACAGATTCAGTTTGTCTTATAATTTGGCAGCTTAGCCAGCGTAAGAGGCTAAGACCTTTGATCTACCTATGTACAGCATAGTGCTTCTAAAGAAGCCATGGCAACCCAACTGACTAAGAATATATGTCATAGGACTCATGAAAATTAATTAGAGCATTAGAGGTCGCGTGAATTCAAAAGTTTATTTCTTAAAACCATAGTAAAGACGGCAAGTAATTTCATGTACAGATGTTATCTGTCGTCTTTTTCCAATTAATATATTGAGTCGCAGCGGCATCGGCACACCGGCTGTCAGACACAATACGTTTTCAATTATGGCTGGCATTCCAATCAACACCTGCCTGAGCCTTCATATATTTTAAATCTACACAATAATACATGTTTTCAGAGTTGTATATACTTCATGTAATCTACAAAACATTTCAATTCGTGATGTTTGGGTTTGACCGATTCATTCTGAACCTAACTATGCTATGAAATATTTATATATAAAGAGAGATGATGGTATTTAAAATATGTTTTCCCGATATACATACCTACGATACGAACAAAGGGTAGTCGCGGTCAGCAATGACGGGCCGTAGATTTACCTACATGAAATAATATTATGAGTAGGACGTGTGTTTAATAAATATAGGACGTTAATTAGACATTGCATGCGTTACTTGGACATTTAAGCTACTAAGACGCCAGTCAAGCGGTTAGAACCAGTTTAATTGAAATGTTTCCATAACAACTTAGCTTTCTAATATATTTCATTAGCAGACAGGCTTCGATGTGCTTTATAATCGCCTACCTAAACTGATGTTAAATCATTTATTAATCAATTTATTTGTATGTTATCTGAATTACTCATTTTCGCAATAAATGAGTTTGAGTTTAGTAATCAATGGCGATCATCCACTGAGCGAATGACCACGTCGCTCTTTATATTATTGTGTATGGATGTCATCGATCTGAAAAAGATGTAAATCAAGTGAATCTTTTATCGTTTGGACAGAAGAAAAGTGGTATGATAATATAGTTTAGTTAGACGGTTACCTTGCTCTGCTGTGTCAATGAGTCGAGTGTTGATGTCGAGTCCGGGTAACGTTTGTGTCGCTTGTTCCAATAATTGTAAACTGTAAAGTCTTCCGTGACACAGAATTTATCCCTAATGCGGGATGTCTTATTTATTTATGATATGTATTAGATAAATAAAATAATATTATTTTTATCGAACAAATAACATTTCTTTGTTTTGATATTGTCCAGAGGAGCGTTATTTTTTGTGTTTGGGATATTATTTAAAAAATATAGTGTACTGATACAATACGTTTTACTGGAATCCGGTCGAGATTTGATGATGAAAATTATTATTCAAATTAATTTATCCAACATTTCTTTACATTTTTTTCTTGAGTTATCCATCTCTCAGCTAGTTTTTATAATCACACATTTTGCTACACCATTTAGACATGGATAACTAACACAAACACACATTCCCATTATATATACATACATACACCTAAACATACTATAACCCTGTAACCTTCGCAGGCAAAATTACAAGCGGGAGTCATTTAATACAGAGAACACTTGTATTAAACTGAATACGAACAAAAAAAACACAGAGAAAATTGTTTTAATAGATTATGTCAATGTTATTTATCAAAATAACCAAAATACCTTCAGCTTTCTTACAAAATTATTATGTAAGGTTTTGTACTGTCAAAGAATGCATTGCTCCACGATTTCAATTTCAAACGTAGGTAACAGTATGGTCATCTTGAAAGATTGATGTAAGTATTATAGTAAGTAAAGGCATATTTAGTAATTGACCATTACAATGACACATCACGCTCGCCGTCATCATTTTCAGTTTTATGTTTGGTAACTGGAAAGTGGAGACAGCTTTCCATATTTTTTCTGACACTTAAAATTCAAACCGGGTGCCGTAGAGCCTCATTGAAATGCGCTGAATACTTTTTAATGCAAGCCCAAAAAAACAAAACGGTGTTTTAGCAAACGAATGTTAAAAATAATTTTTCAAATAAAATTCTTCTTTATTCCCACTTTATGCAAATTGGTAGTAATAAAAAAGCTCAGGGTTGTACAATAGTTGAAGTAATCACTTTGCCATTACTAGCGGTGTTCATTCCCGCGGGAAACAAAAATTTATTTGCCGTGTTGGTAGTATCTACTTTGTAGTAGTGTTTTCGATTTTTATTCCGTGGTAATTGGGCTATATGTTGTAACATAAAAAAGGTTCTTTGTTTTTTAGGGTCAATCCTTAAAATAACACTCGCTTTCGATAATAGTCAAGTGCAAGTATATAAGCAGTGTGGTAGTGGTCTCGTCGAACAGAAGAAGGAATAAATAATTAACAATAATAATAAGCTTACTTGACAGTAAATCTGCAGGGCAAAGAGTTTTACCTGGAGGCCTACGATTATGTCTCTTTCTAGAATATGAGTCCAGTCTCGTCTACTACTTAACCATAACTGTGCATAATTCTATGAATTCGACGAAACCGATTCAGTTGTAGCACTAAAATATGTACGGATAAATGAATAGGTTGAATGATCTACAAATAAAGGAGAATGCCCATATCCCGTACCATGCTGCGTCACAAGTACATTAACACTGAAAATAATGTTTTATTTATGTGTGTAATATACTGAGTTTTGACCGTGTTTTTTAACCACATTAAAAATACATTAATAAGATGAATAAATAATAACAATTACCCACTTCCGCAAAAAATGGCATATCCGTAAAACTGAAGTTTATTTACGAATAAGTTTTGTTCCGAATACATTGTTAGTCTTTATCGTAAACTGACAATGAACATAAAAATCTTGTTCACCTGCTTCAGCTTGAGCTGTTGTCTGTTGTGTAGGTAAACATTATATACCTATTATATTAGTAAATAATTAAAATACTAAACATAAATTCAATTAAATCATATTATTTTATCCCAATAAGTTATGTTATCCCTTTGCATATTTAGAAAATCAAAACACGCTTCGGAACTCCGAAATAAGTGGAATTATAAAACAGAATAAAACTATCAATGTCAATAATAATCTGGATTCTGGTTGAACCTTTATTGATGTTTATATCGATCGATTCTTTTTTGCTGAGTTTAAATCGTTCTGGTAGTTTTAATGAATAATTAATTCAGTAGGTATTTTGATATACTAACTATTAACAGTGTTGAGACAGTGACTCTTGTCTTGTAGCCTAGGTAGAGTGTGAAAACATTACCCGTGCGTGATACTGATAATTTGAAACCTGAGTGCAAAACGTCACAATATAGGCGAGAACGGCACGCGTGCGGAGGATCAAGCGAACGAGTTCGGGTCCCAACTTATTGCGCAAGTGCAGTATATCTATATATGCAATGCACTTTTCCGCATTGAGGCCTAAAACGCATCCTTATATATAAAAAATAAATAAATTATAATAATCCCGACGATTAAAAATTACTAAAGAATATAAATATATTTATATTCTTTAGTAATTTTTATATATAAATATACTTAATATTTTTTTCAATGTCTCTTAAATATGGTTAAATATTGACAAAATCTTGTTGGTAGTGAAAAGTTAAATAAAAACTAGAGTCTTGAGAGTAAATTTGGTTTGACGCAACTTGGTACGGATCCCCATACAAAAATGGGCATTCTCCTTTATAGTGTAGCGACACTGCTGATGCTTTAGTTTTGTATAGTCAGGCGCAAGTATGCAGTAGCGCCGCGCGGCAGGCGTCTCCCCGCAACCACTGAGTTTGGTCGTGTCCATTATGTATTTATTTTATATATAACTGGTACCAGAGAATATATACGGCCATATCTACAACGAAGATTTTATTTGTACATCTACAACAACATTTCATTAAGCCCTATATTGGTATGTATATTATACTAACAAGTTATTTCATTTGACTATCCACAACAACACATAAGATTACCCTCACAATAGTTTTAATCTTTTATAATACATACCAGGATAATATAATATATTTATAATTAGCTTTAAAACTGAAATCTACTTCGAGATAACTACCATTACTACGTATTTATAGATAAGATTATTTATTTATTTACTCAAACACATGTGTACATACAATGTACACATGTACATTGTATGTACATGTGAATATGTGTGTATGTTTTAAAAAAAATTGTATATATTTTCCATTGTCTTGTACCCATAATACAAGCTCTGCTTAGTTTGGGCTAGATGGCGTTGTGTGTATGTGGTAGAATATTAATTATTATATTATATTACTGCACGTTCTCCATTATATTCTTAAAAGTATGTAAAGTAGGTCAAGTTGCACTTGACCCGTTTAATTTGGTACAGGAGTACCGTAGCCCTATAGAACAAGTTTCTGAAAACATCCTTGATTCAATTCGACGAATGGTGCTCACAGTTGATTATATAGAACGACGTGAATTCTAATCGAAAATTTATCTGCGAATAACTAGCTTTTATCAGCTTTTACTCCCTCGCCTCGGGTCGAAAGATGTATCTAGAATGGATAGTATCTGTCCGTGAATTTTTACAGGCTTAAAGTATTGCCTATCTCATTCCCTGCGACAAATCCCCTTAACAATATGTATGCAAAAACAATTCAATCCATTGTTTCGTTGCTGTGTGAGAAAGGACCAACGGGAAAACCAACTTATGCATTTATATGGCTGAGAATTTCGAAAGTCACGTGGAGTTTTAGGAATACCTACTGAAAAAACGGACAAACAGAAACAAAAACTTCGTACAAATGTTTTTCTAGGTAACGCCAACATTGGCGCACTGGTAGAAACTTGGCTTGATGTGAGCACAAAATTGGTTATTGATTGATATTGTCAAAACTAAACATTTTTTTTCAGCTCCGTTGAGTGCTATTGCTCTTGTACGTCATCTCTCTATATTTTTCTAATGCACTCCCGACATTATGTTTCATAGTACAAAAGGTCGACGATGCTTTTAAACATTTCTCATACATTGACTGTTACATGATAACAAACTTTAATGGCGTCATAATAATAGCACAGTGTATTACTAACAAATGTGCGTAGTGATTACTTTGGCAACAGATCAAGGGGATACGACGAAAATATTTCGTATTTCTTCATTAGAATACTAGTTGGTATGGAAAGAGGATTCAAGACCTGAATGTTTTGTGAAATGTTTGTTGTTTAAAAGTCTCGGTACTAATTAAAATGCATTATCTCTATATTTCTAGACTTCAGTTATCTCTTTAAAATCATCTATTACTTCAGACAGACTAAAGCTAATTTGAAACATAGATGGTATCAAAAAGAAAATCATATTTATTCTTAGTTGGTTGTATCAAATAATTGGTGGGATGCAATCTAACGAACGATGTTTACTTTAATTGACCTGATACTGAATTCTTCAGTAGTAAATACTAGTAATTTCATAATAAACATATATAAATACCACGACTGACGCTCGTATATTCCCGAAGGTGTAAGTCTACTCACATTTTCGGGTTTCGAGCTCGCTTGGAATGAAATGTGCGCTTAGTCAGCTGTAGTAGATTACACCCACATTTAATAAGAGTGGAGGCGAGCTTATAGCTGTCTACCAGGAACAGTGCCAGATGCCGCGTTGCTACTAAGAATTTATAATACAATATTTTGCTTACCCTAGAGATTGAACCTGGGATCCCACGAAAACGGCTGGTCATAGATGTAGATAATCTTAGATTAGCTTTGGATTCGAAGTGTTGCTAAGTACCAATCAGTATAGCTTAGGTGCTATCAAAACGTTAGTGAGACACAGATCACAGATTTTTTAACCGACTTCAAAAAGAGGAGGAGGTTCTCAATTCGAGTGTATGTTTTTTGATGTGTTACCTCATAACATTGTTCTAGGTAAACCGATATTAATGATTCCTTTTTATTTGAAAACTTGTGCTTTCCGTTTGGTCTCATTTAATTTTTATCAAGATCTGACCATTCATTTTCGAGTTATCCTTAATAATGTGTATTTGGTTGATTTCGGCTATTTTGATGATGTTCTCATTTTTGGCCGATGTAAAATTAACAAAAGAAACAACTGTGTAGGATGGTTTGGAAGCCCCTCATTGTAATTCGAGGTAGTCCCATTCTAATTTCGTGATGTTCTGATAAAAATCTTCGGTTTTATACAATGGAATTCTTTAATAAATGACAGTGAATCTGCCGTGATTGCTACAATCACATACATACACAAAAAAGCTAAAAACAAAATTATTTCTATAATACAACTTTTAATATGACGCCGAAGCCCCAATACTATACCAATAGAACCCATATTCAGACAAATAAAATCAGTTATCGAACATCGGATTCACTAAAAACGATGTAAAATTAAAATTTTAAAACGACTTCAAAAAGAATTTTCTATAACAAAAAATGTACTATATAGTTAAAATGTACTTGCGTATTCCTGTGAATAATTTAATTACTGTTATTTTTGGAGTTAGTGTCAGCCGCCCGCGCCGCCGCCGCGTGCTGCGTCTGTGTGTAATTGTGTATACCAATGTTATGCTATGATTATAGTAAGACATCTCATGTTTATGTAGTTACAAACGTACCTTGGCTAACACCGACTCCATTAATAACAATAATTTAATTATTTACGAGAATACGCAATAATTTTTAACTTATTTGTGCATTTTTTGTTTTAGTATATTCTTATTTGAAGTCGTAATTTATGTTTATTTATTTGTTATGTTCTCATTTCTCAAGTTATACAGCACTAATTTTATTAAGCCAAGCTAACAAACAATGTCTACTAATTAAAATGTGTATTTGTGAAATAAATAAATTGATTAAAATAAAAGGTTTTTATCCCGACAGAGGCACGGTTGAGGTTGTAATAATATCAACCCTGTAAATACTTCAACTGCCTACGGCTGGGCACGGGCATCTTCTCGATGTAAGTAAGGATAGGCCACCATGCTGGCCCAGTGCGGCTTAAAAGACTTCACATCTTTACGAGATCATTATGAAGTAGTTGTAATAATATCAGCCCTGTATATACCTCAACTGCCTACGGCTGGGCACGAGCATCTTCTCGATGTAAGTAGGGATAGGCCACCATACTGGCCCAGTGCGGCTTAAAAGACTTCACATCTTTACGAGATCATTATGAAGTAGTCTCAGACATTCAGGCTTCCTGACGATGTTATCCTTTACCGATAAGGCAAGCGATAATTGACTATTGGATACGCACATAACTTCGAAACATCAGAGGTGTGTGCAATGGCATCCATTAAGCTCCGTACAAACTTGATGCGACAATACTGTCATGTCATTATAAACACTAGGTTTCTGTAAGGCACAAAGGCATCAAAGTACCAAAATTAAACTGATGTCAGCCTTTCTAATAAGGTGGTACTGAGAGCAAAATGATGGGCTCTTGTTAGCAATCTAATCCTAGCAGTTGATATTTGTTTGACCGTCAGTTGACTAATGTTTATGCTGACATACCTTTACAAACCAAGTGTTACTTAACTATATTATTTTAAAAAGTTTAGAAACTGTCATCTCTGATTTTGAGTTTACACCTAAAACGGAGTTACGACATGCTACCAAAGACTTAAAACATAAATATGTATAAAAATATGAATAATTTCTGTTCAAACCACCGTAGTCAAATGACTACGGTGGTTTGAACAGAAATTATTCTTTTAGTCTAATCAACAGCAGGTGATATATCACTGTAAGCCATAAAAATGTGGCGCTCCAAATGTACACTGTGAAATATAGGCATTAAATGTTCACCAAAATATATGTACGTAGGTAATAAACTGACCGTGCAGTATGCACCTCGTAAACACAAGGGTTCCACGAACAGACCGGAATAGTTATATTACATGATTACAAAATAATTGTAACGCTTATAAACTCGATTACTTTATAATTCGCTTTATTTGAAATTCAAGGAATACGACGATTGTTATTTTCTGGAGTACTCGAAATAGATGTGGCAAGGTCGTCAAAGTGCAAAGAGGATTGTTCTAGTTTCGCGATATTTTATATCTACGTCACAATGGTTTACATTGCAGAAACCGGCATAAGGTGTGGAATATGTATACATTTATATTTTATATGAATATCAGATTTGTCCGCGGCTTCGCTCGCGTAAATGTAGGTTATGTCAATTTTATATCCCTCGGCAACAGTACTTTTTTCTGGATGATAGGTAAGCTATGTGCTTTCTGTACCTCTGATGAATTTGGAAATTTTATTTGTTATGCGATATTTTATGGTGATCGGTCGAATAGTTCAGATGTGAAAGCACAACAAATAAACAGACTCACATTCGTATTTATAATATTAGTTAGGATATGAATATTGAGGCATCACGTAAAAGTCTGAGCAGATTTTGATACGGCTTTCAAAGTTAAATAAAAGTTTAAATAAATATCTATGCTGCGCTTCATTTATTTATTTAATTAATTTATTTATTAAGGATCTCTGAGAAATAACATACACAAAATTGCACAAACATACATATAAACATAGTTTTGTATAGTGTACTCCTTTAGTTCTAGGATACCACAGCATGCATATACATATAAAAACAATGCTTAAATTGAAAACATAATAAACATAATTAAATAACCTAATTAAAATGAGCTACACATTGGGAATGTTTTAAGGAAGAGAAATGAACAGTATAAAACTTAATGAAAACTTAAATAACAGTTGTAAGTGTCTTTTATATTTAGGTAACAATTCACTTATGTCAATATCAGAGTCTTTCATGTAATTCTATTTAGTACAACTAAGCATATTACGCAGAGTGTTGATCACAAATGACTCAAACTGTAGCCTGGTTTATATATGCACATATCAAGTGTCTCTGCCTCTTATTAATCTCAAAGCAAACTAGATATTACAACAACAACCCTGTCGTATATATCTGTCTGCCATTATTATCCTTACCTGTATACACGTCCAATAAGTCTCCGATCGATGGAGTTCTAGTTACAAGCTTCAATGCTTGAAGCAATGACAGGCGTTGGGTTAATAGGCTGGTAGAATGTTCCTTGAGCAATATGCGTAACGTTGTCGCTTTGTTTGTATAACTCTGATGCATGGTGAAGCGTATTTCGGCCAAGCCTACCAGGATATCTAAATGTATTTGGTTAGTAATTGTTATTGAATGGCTTTTTCTCAAGGCTGTTTTGTAAAAGTGTGTGAATTGTACAACTCAATCATAACTAAACAAACTAAAGAGTCAGTCTCGGAATGAAATGGGGAAGACCTTAGTTCACTACTCCAGCCAAGTTTGTGTTGGTAAAGTTTCTACGCTTTCAAGAACACGGAGAACTTTTATACATACATACCATGTATAAAAAAGAAGTTCTACATTCATAACTATTTGTGAATAATATTTTTTTGTTTCGTGTTATGTGTGCAGATTGGTCCAACAGCACTTTACTTGGCGTAGCGACAGGTGAGCTTTTAAAGCAAGCACCATCAGTGTAGTCATTGTAATATAAATTAATTATTTATTATTAATTAAAATGCACGGATGGCGTAGCAGGCAAGCAGTTGCCTCATCGCTACCGCCGTGTCGAGTGTTCTGGGTCAAGCCTACACAGGAAAATTATTTGTACGATTTATGAATAATTATTCTGAGTATGAGTGCAAAAATGGATATAAAATATATACTTATATAGTACGTACGTTTAAATTCACAGAGATACGTCATCAACTTATCAAAGCGGTCTGTAAAATATTGTTCCACATATCACATACCTATCTGTATATTTCCATATAATCTGGCTATTCTGTAGTACCCGTTCCGTGCCGCAAACGATTTCTTAGACATTACATATGCAAAATTGACTGCCTATATCTGAACAAACAAAGAATAACAAATAAGTTTGACTTGAATTCAAGTACTTATGTTCATAGGTAACCCAACTATGTATAATATGTATGAATATACAAAAAAAAAATTGTATATATGTATGTTTATCCATTGTCTAGTTCCCATAGTACAAGCTCTGCTTAGTTTGGGCTAGATGGTGTTGTGTGTATGTGATAGAATATTATATTATTATATTATTATATATATTATTATTAACTACTTCGCGTTCTATAATTAAATTGTGTCATACTTTTTTTATAATATACATATTTTTAGCAATGTAGTTAAGAGAAATAAAATATATCTGGATATCTTTGAGAAGTATATGTTTTTTTTTGTTAACTATGCCTTTATGGTATTTTTTGTTTGCCAGACTGCAAAAGATCGGTGGTAGGTAAACATCTGGAAAATGAGTATGGATTTTACTTTCAATTTCTGATGTAACTAAATGACAAACTTCTTTCGAATAATTATTCTTATTAATAAATAACTTATACAAATGTACAAAATCAATATAGCAGCGAGGTTTAATTAAACTGAAACAAATAAGATAAGAAACACTCACTATTTATGTTATGTACAAATGCTACATGGAGATTCCAGAACACTAGGTTCAATAGACATAATAAACCGCTACGCCCAACGTATAGTCAATAGTGATATCTTTATTGTATTTTTAAAACAAATTGCCCTCACTGTATTTGATTCTTATGTTGCGGGGGCTAAATACATACCTATATATAGTATTCAAACAAGACCCAATTTATCTTGTATAAAGATCGAACCCAAGCTCAGGGCGGCGTAGTGGCGAAATGGATATCTAAACCATCATTCGTGCACTTTTGTTCAATCGTGTTCATTATACCGACAATTTTCTGTTCCGTCAAGTTGCTTTGAAATAATGATGAAGGCAATATTACCTGCAGTTATTGCAAGGCTCCATTACTGTGATGGCTTGAGACAGTTTGACAGTTGACTGACTGAAGTTTACATCGTAAGAATGCTTCACTTTACCTGGAAACGAATAATGATTTTAAAATAAAACACACATTATGTTTATTTGAAATCCTCGGAAATAGAATCCAGAACAATTTCTTGATATGCTTTCAGTATTTACATAACATCATATTTTACTGGAAAATGCATCTAGTAGGTAATGGCATGGATTATAACATTTTAATTCATACGTTCATAAAGAGAATATAAATAGTTTTAAATATAATAATGTATTTATTGTTTTTTTTTTTTTGCAATCTGACCAATAAAGAATATTACAAATTTTGAAAATGGTCTTTGCCTAAAAGTTTAGAAATAGGTCTTTATCGAGCAAAAAAAACATTGACTAATAGTTAATTAAAGCCTTGTTTAATTTAACACATTTTGAAGACCTTATACTTCTTATTATATTTATACTTCCTTTAATACTTATACTTTTCGAGTTATTCGAAAGCGGTTTGCTGAACCAGTCGCTTTCTTTTTATGTATTGGACTCTTTATTTTATTTTCTATGTGTGGTAAAACACGGCTCATTTTGTATTTTCTTTCACTAATAAAGTATTATTTATTAAACATAGTACCTAGTTAGTTTACTTGTTTCACGAAACATAGTAATATAGATAATAATCGGTTCTCTTCTAAATGCCTATAGCACGTTATAGTATTTTTGTGGGCTTAATAATTTTCGCAGCCCTCTACCAATCTGAAATAAAAGTAAATATTGTGATTAAATATAAGCTTACGATATTCTCTTAACGGATTTTAAAAACACTTAACCTTATATATATACATATATAATATTATAATTCTTTTTAGAAACAGACAGATGAATGTCAGTACTGTGTGTAACAAAAGAATCGACACCATTGCTTAGCGCCGCGCCCGATGCATCGTTCCCGATGTTTGCATCCATAACACATCTTTAATGTATCGAGCTGTCCAATAAATTCTCATAAGGGGCCAATGTAGTACGAAATACGAAGGCCTGACCAAATATTCGTGGTTCGTTGACTTTGGACGGAGGCCAAATTCAACAGGTAGGCGCGCCCTCTTGGGTGGTTTTCCTTCGGTTCAATAACCCCTCAGCCTAGAATGACATTAGGGTGGATCGCCGGGAAAGCGCCGGATTATCTCCAATGGTTATGTCATGTTTGGTAATACGCGTAAGTGAAATCATGAATTTCACTTTTCGCGCAGGAATGGCTGCATCAATCCCACAGTTGTTTAAGTAGTCACCTCGCCACCAATATTGCGACGAGTGTTATGGTTTCAATACCGGTGCGAGACAAATATTTGTATGAATCACATATACATAGTTATTCCGAAACTGGGTGTTCTATTAAAACTTGTAAAATCGCCCGCGAGAAAATATTCCCGATAAACTATTTCTAGTGCGAGAGTTATTTGTTTAAAAACAAAAAAAAGGTGAAAGACACATATAATTGCTTATACATAATCATAAAGAATGACTGAAAATAAGATTACCTACATCATAAATTAATTTATAAATCAAGGAGCTTTGTATAATAAATTTAAAACACAACTGCTAAACCTTGCAAACACTCTATCCACAAAAGGCTTTTGTTTTTATTATCTCCAAGAACAATTGTGTTTTATAACTTAGTAACCTGTTATTTTCAAATAAGTTCTTTGCCTTGAATAGTGTTAACCAATCAATCGATTCGCTCTGTAAATATTGTTCCATTTATTACACAGTCAACCAGTAATTAACAGCTGTATTCTCAAAATACAAAACAAGCCAATTTTGTCAAGTATTTGATTTTAAAAATACAAATCTCGGTCTCGGTGCTACGTAATACAAAACAAAGTCAATTATGACATTTGAACCGGGAATATCCGCAATTTGAATATATAAAGTTGGATAATAATAATAATAATAATAATTTATTCAACAAATAGTTTTACAAATTTCTCTTAAACTGATTCTAAATAAAACCGAACAATGGTACATTATTTAAGAGGTTGCCGTTGACGACCGTGCTAATATTAAATTGTGTTACAGTCGTCAGCGCCTTCCGCCTAGAAATAAGCTATTTCTTGGTATTTGTTTTACAATGCAAAACATATTCCTAAAAATCATTAAAACAATAAACTGCAGTGAGTCATTAAATAAAAGTATTCAACACAATTGATATAAAATAAAAATAATAATAAAATATAAATTAATAATAAAATTAGGTTGCATTCCCATTGAATAATCACAAAAATAGAAATTAAAAATTAGTGATAATAATAAAAATCAATTAAACATTGAATGGAATTTGAAGATTATAATATTTATTATATACAATTTATAAAATACGAATATTATATAATGCAAAACAATGACTTTAGACAAACTTATGTACTATGGCACTAAAGTTGAATAATTTTTTAAATATGTTAAGATAATGAGAATATTAAAATTCATATTGGAAACATACATATTCATTTTTTTATTATACATTCTAATCTAAAATCAAAATTAGTATAGTTCACTTATCCTTGTTTGGTTTCTTAGTACTTTAATTAAAATTGAGTGTCCCTGAGCAGGCATTGTTTTATTTGGTTTTACTGTCTACATAGAATTTCTCAATAGCAGTACGAAGTCTATACATGTACCCGGTAGGCAGCAATAGGCATTATGTGGAACCTAAAAATATGGCTGATGAATAATTGTGGATATATAATATACATCTGACTACCCTTTCTTTTTTTTGTGGTATAGAACGTAAACGAGCAGAGGTATCGCCTGATGGTAAGCGATTACCGCCGCCCATGGACAACCGCACTACCAGAGAAGTCACAAGTGCGCTGCGATCCTTTTAAATTTGCCCCCACCAGAAGGGGGGACGGTTGGCCCTCCGGTACGAAGGGTACCGGAGGGTACTCACTCGACGAAACACCGCAAGCGCTAATTCACGCCGGTTTTCTGTGAGGCTAGAGGCTAGGGGAGTGATACCACGTATCACTCCGGTCGAGCCGGCCCATTCGTGCCATAGCGTGCAAATAAAGGTACGGCTATGTATGTATGTATGTTAATGAAAAGCTGGCAAAACTATGCATTGTTTGTACATTTAATTGAGACATTGCACTATTTTGCTGTCGCTTTGTCGTGTGTTTTATATTCTTCCGCTGTTTTCTACCTTTTGACTCACTAGGGTACTAACGTTATTACACTACAAAATTCCTACATAGCGTATTTGTAGTAAAATTCACTGGATGCGTAGGAATCACTACGTTGATGGAAATTTAATTGTAATTGCTAATACGCACTTTGCCTTGCCATGTATCGAGCGGATTGTAGGCTTATCGACTGTTAAATAAATAGCTGGTCTTGTTCGTTATTTGGTCCTTTACATATACATATTTAGTAACTTTGAGAGGTTCGAGTACACGCAAGTTAACTGTATTCATTACTAACATTGCCATCGTCATGCTCATTGGTGGGTGAACATTTTAAAAGATTTGTTGACACACACACACTGCAGAAATCTATGACTGTCGATATGACGAGTAAGTGTTCACAAAGATACCTGGCATATCGTCACTCCTTAGAATGCCAAAGATTAGATTATGGCAGTCATTCCGTTGAAGATAATATTCAGCCGCATTTAGTTAGGTTAAGAAGGTGATTAGAATATTCATTGGAATGATATTGCTTACCATAAAAGTCCTAAGTGTGCTAGTTACCTTCATGCTAGGCTAAATAATGCGCAAAAGCATGGTTAGCGTCCCCGTCAAAAGAGTAACCAGGCGTAATCATGATACGACTATTCCAAATATGCATTACCTTGACTTTAAGGGAGAAATGTTTAAGCTAAATTATATTGATACGTATAAAATTATATAGTAACATTATTCAGTCAACATAATTTATTTATTTAGCTCACAAATAACTTTGACGTTTATAAGGGTTACAAAGTAACAATGAATTATGAACGTCCATATTTAATCGGGCGTTTACTCGAGTTACATTTAGGTTAACTTCTAAATACCGTTTTAAGATAACTATAGCAACAATGGTAAGATTAATAAACTCACAAATCGCTAAACCTGCATCGACATCACTGCGTCACGAACTTTCAACTATATAGGAATGTCCACTATGTTCGAACATTCATCTAACAAACAATGTTCTCAACAAGGTCTTTGTTATCGCCCTCGTCCGGTATCCAATTAAGAAGACAAAACATGTAATATTTCTAAACAATCATATTCGATTTCTTTTTCCAATCTCAGCTGAAGAACGTCTATCATACAAGATTAAAGGATACGATCTGTTTGTAGCGTACTACAAAGAGATCAAACGTGAAAACGGTGCTTTATGGCTATCATTACAATATGTAACTGGAATATTTCACAAGATTACGCATTGATGGGAATTTGGGAGAGGCGACGGGACACACAAGAAACTTAGGTTATTTAAATATTACTTGAAAAATGAGGGTGTAACGTCTTAAATTTCATTGAAGTTCTGTTTTGGGTTGGGAGCATTTTTAAAGGATGGAACAAATGGAGTGAATACGTGAAATTAAGCAATGTAGTCGTCATCAATTCTTTGGACGAGAAAACTTATTGTATTTCCTTTTGTTCACGACTCTGCTATAAAATATATATAAAGTAAGAGAGTAAAGGTATAGGAGGTTATCATCGGTCTTTGTCATGAAAAATTGTAAAAGACGACGTCGAGACTATTATTTTAAATATAAGTTAGTTGAGAGACGCAACTTTATTCGCATTACTTTTCCACATTAAACAGGCTTTGTTAAATTCCCACAATGAAAAAGTAAGTAATTTAAATAAACGAAACCACTTGTTATTTTCAAATAGAATTTTAAGTAATACAACATAATCTTTCTGTTAATGAAATTAAACCACACAATTATGTTCAATGTAAGTTGACTATGCATCTCAACTCTGTTTTTAATTAGGTTTATACAATAGCAAAACGAAAAAATTGTGTACAAGCACTCGCAATATTCCAGTGCTATATTAATTTTGATATGGCCGCCACGTTTTAAAAGCGCAGTTATTTTTAAGCAGGTCATCCGTCAGTTCTTACAATTTATCAACTGAAACCCATTAGCTAATTAAACTAAGCCTTGTACGTTGTTCGTGTTATGAAATGTTTTTAGTCTAATTGAACTAGTTTTGTGGAATAAGTTATAAACGATTTAATAGATTTTTGTAATATATTATATTCTGACATACATAGTATCATCCTAAGTAGCCTAGCGAGAAACATTCATCCATTCTGACTATTCGAAGTTCTACGCATATTAAGTAGTTAATTATTACTTGCTTGAATGCTGAAGGCATTTATTGTTAAAGTACTTACTCGTGTATTATTATTTATATGCGTTATATCTGCTTTTTGAATACAGCTAGTCTCACACGGAGTTAAAATTTCATTCTACTTATGTTCACAAAACGTCGGCTAAAACTGAAATGTGAATTTATTTACAGCAGACATATTTGCATTCAAATTGCTGTACAGTTGTAGTCGGGTCAAAATCCATACAACAACAATCGCAGTGCACTGAAACTTTATACCGCGACTGAAATAACATCGATATACCGGCGCGGTACCCTAAAACATGAAAGCTTATGAAAATTCAGTAACCCAGTTACTGCGTGCTCGACCGATCTGGCTGTACTAGTTATGCTATAAAAGTCACGGATTAAAACGTTTGCTCTTGTTAATAAAAAACAAAACACAGGAAGAAAATTTATAGCTATTTAAGTTTACATATGCGCTATATAATAATAATATAATAATAATAATAATATTCTACCACATACACACAACACCATCTAGCCCAAACTAATCAGAACTTGTACTATGGGTACTAGACAATGGATAAACATACATATATACTTTTTTTTTTTGTAAATACATACATATTATACATAGAAACACCCAGACCAAGACAAACATCCATGTTCATGCACACAAATGTTTGACTTGTGCGGGAATCGAACCCGCGACCTCAGACGTGGCAGCCAGTTACACTAACCACTACGCCATCGAGGCCGACAAATATAATAATAATTATGACAAAGATTATCTCTTAAGTAAAGATTCCATCTGTGGTTCAGTCCATCGTCCGGAGTGAGAGATCGTGGATCGCCGTCGCCTCCGTCTGTGAGGAAGTAATTTCCATCAAGGAGGCGGCGGAGCGGGAGAGGGTTCGCTTAAAACTTCTTCTCAATCGCAGAACCGGGCGCCGGAGGGCGCGAGATGACCTCCAGTCACCTTGAGGTTTGACCTAAGTAGAGTAGACAGTAATACCTGGTGGGCTTCATGGGCCTGCTTGCCACCCGATCAGCACCAGGTCCGAGAGGTCTTTATCTTTATCTTTCATCTCTCCGAAAGATGGAACGATGAAAGATGGAAAGATGGATACCATGTGACCAAAAAGTCGGCACTAGCCATAAACATGTGATCTACTTAGGAGCGAGGTTTGTACGCCTTATATATATATTATATTATACATACGTATAAGTATATGTAAATGACTCGTTGTGTTTAGTTATACTGAAGTGAAATAGGTACTTTATAGCTCCTAAGATTTTAAGCTTCTCATATAAATTGTGATTTGGCCTGATTTACCGCCAAGTGACATCAGCGTTAACAAACAGTTAGCTGCGTGTGTCCCGGATTGAAATCCCGGCACATACAAAGTGATATTGTAGTTTTCTGAGCTGCACAATTGTTTTAATGCATGACAATTTCAAACTTTCATTTCCAAAGAATTTAAAATATTACAGACGTTATTCACGTGAGGAACGTCTTATACCTTTGGAGGCAGACAACTTTTAAATAAAATAAGATATTAAAGAAAAATCCATGGCATAGTTCAAGCAAGCACTTTAAGAGGATATAGGTATAATATCTAAATCGTTATATAATATCTAAACAAGTTGAGAACTTAGTTAAGTTATTCTAAAAGCCTCTTACATAAATCTAGACTGGTCTTTGTGCAGGTACAAAAGCTTCGACGCCTAAGTAAATCGAGGATTCTTGTACTCAATTATTTTGCTTAAGAAGTTGCTGGAAACTGGTAAGACTTTTAGCCGAAGTAGGAGCCTGATACAATATATTGAAAGTTTTGCTAGCACAACAGTTTGAAACTTAAATGCTAAATTAAATTTTCTTTATAGGTGTTTATTCCATGTATTCCAGAAGAACAACTTTCGTTTTGGTATATATATTACTACCTTTACTACTTATGTCAAAAATAAACGAAAATAATATTGATGTAATATTATTTTGGTAACAAGAATATTATTATTGTTCTATTTGTATAATGTAGTAGAGGGCAGAGATGAGAACTAGGTACGTTAAATTAACTTTCCTGTTGATTTTTTATAGTATGAGACAAGAGAAGTGTTTGTATAGGAGACAAAATTTGGGTATTCAATATGTTCAAATCTCTTTTTTTATGTCGTGGAAATCTTTGACGCATACCTCTCTGCGGGGCGACGGAGAGGTTATGTCGGGCTCACCGGGGAAATGATACCACGGTAATACCGACTAAAGCTACCACGGTGTTCCTCGACATAACCATAGACGGTGGTGCCGCACGAATCGCTTTCACATGCAATTGCGACCCCGCCGAGGTTTCGGCCGGCTGTGTGAAACGGCAGGCCACTACATAAAACACTCCATCTACTGTCCTCTTGTGGGGGGACGAAGACACGACTCAGAAACGCGCGTGGGCACACGCACACCACCTCTCGGCCCTAGTGCTGATGTGCCATTGGGTGGCGAGCAGACCCGTGAAGCCCACCACCTCCAGGTCAAACCTCAGGGTGGCTGGAGGTTATCTCGGCGCTCTGCGGCGCCTGGTTCTGCGGTTAGGGAGAAATTTTAAGCGGTCCCTCTCCCGCTTCGCCGCCTCCTTGATGGAAATTACTTCCTCACAAACGGAGGCGACGGAGTTCTGCGATCTCTCATTCCGGACTATGGACTGAACCACAGCCGGGAGCGAGAGAGCAACCAATCTGACTGCCGCGAGCAACTCACGGCACTGCGATCCCCAGGCGGGGCAATCCGCCAAAGTGTACAGCGCCGTGTTCACAACAACATCGCGGCAGTCACCGCAGTGATGACATCCGGGCGTCTCCTGCCGGCCTATGTGACACTGGAACTGGCCAAAACAACCGTGGCCAGTCATTACATGTGTCAGCCTAAAGGTGAGGGTGCCATGCCACCTCTCCAGCTACTCTTCAAAAACGGGACTTACCGGCACAATCGTGGCTTGTCCGATATTCGGATCCCTAGGACAAGGAAATTAAAATACTCTTTATTCGTCTAACTAACTACCACGGCGCGGCGCCCGGTGCTGGAAAAATGCAAATCAGTAGCAAAACGGCACTTGCAATTCTTACGACAATAAGGTGGTCCTAAACATAGCTGGCGAAATGTGAATACAATACACCTCTGAGAAACCTATGCCTAACCGTTCTTGAAAACACGGAGGCGATACTAAATAATAATTCTGGCACGAAAATAGGTATGCACAAAAGCACAAAATATTGGCTACGACTCAATAATATTTGAATGATAGCGTTATCTCTTAAAATTTTATTGCTTGTGGATATTCTATCATTTTACTAAAATTGTAAGTACATTTAACATTAAATGTATATTATACTTTTATTCATAACATTACATATATATCGGATAAACAACTTTCAGACAGAATCATATTAAAATATAGCTCCTCTGTTATAGTTTGCAATAAGAAGGAAAGTCGTGCTCTTATCCTTGGCGTGAGCTGCACTAACATTCCCCCTGGAACACTAACATCCCGCGCTCGAGTTTCATTGCATTGTGAAACCTACACTTTATAGTTATGCATTCAAAGAGTATAAAACGTCTGAAAATTACCTCACCGTAAAAAGAAATGTGATACGTACATATACGATAGACGTTGGTTTTAAATATCAATAGTATATTAAAAACGTGATTTTCTCGTAAATGTATAGATTTAATATTACTATAATAGAGGTAGGCAGAAACTACAATTGATCACATTACTGAAATATCTTTATTACGTTGCGAAAGCTTATCATAGTTTAGGGAATCTAAGATAAGCTTTCGGCTGTTAGCAAGAAGAAAATTTAAGTTAGATCTCAAGCCAGCCTCTCATTTTTTGTAGTCATATGCGTATTAGGTACCTATATAGTTTATAATAGCTCACTTTAACTGAAGTTAATCGTTGTGAAGAAACCTACATATGTCAACGAGATCTACTTAATGTTCACAATGATGTTTGAAGTCTGCCAACCCGCACTGAGCCAGCTTGGTGGATTATATCCACCGGACGCCCAATAAAAGTCTCTCACCAAGACCAGGCTCGTGCCCAGTAGTCGAACAGGTTTAACTGGACAGCCCCCATAATTGAATCCCAAATCCCATAATAGTAGTTTATAAGTTTTATAAAATAGCTACACAATATCTAAAACTAAGAAATAGAATATTAAAAAAAAAAATTGATCGGTTTCGACTTTTCAAATGTGGTAAACATATTCTTTCGCATGTTGTAAACACTACTAGATGCTGATTGCACACCGGAAGCTAGGGTACTTTCATAATATTGTCTTCTATTTACGCGAATTTATTCATTGAAATTAAACTGCTATATACGGATTTTATCGCGTTGTTTATTTGACACTTTATTACAAAATATTGAAAATTTTTACACTACTACTACTATTAAACTTTACTAATTTTTAAGCTAATTAAATTATTATTAAACTATTTAGATTTAATTTATTTTTACACTTTCCCCGACGTTTCGGTTGCTTTTCAGATTTCAAATTTTCAAAATTTTGTAATAAAGTGTCAAATAAACAACGCGATAAAATCCGTATATAGCAGTTTAATTTTAGGGTACTTTCATTTATATGGCGCACTTTTCAATTTTTCACTATTAGTTTTGTGTACTTGTTTGATATTCAAATATCTAAACTAAGCAAACAACACTTTGTGTGTATTAATGCGCGAATGTTACATTAAAAGTTTTACGATTCTATCACTGTACCATATAATTATATCTGGGTCTTATAGCAACAGATTTTGTTTTTAAAAAAGTCCCTTTTATTGTGATGTCAGAAAATATCTACACATAACGATTATTTATCACTTCACTTTATACCTTACTAGCTGTCCGGCGCGGTTTTCCCACGTGTATGATTACTGTTTCGCTCCCGTGGCTCGAAGCGCGATGTTATATAGCCCATGTTCTAGATCTAGATCTAGAAAAGTCTTCGTTCCTTCCCCTCCCTTCTCTGAAGAACACTCCACTGGTGATACGTGACAGCCTCTCCATCTTAGGTATGGATCTTTGCCGCTCCCTTAATCCTAAAACCTACATCGAGAGCGTCATAAAGCAAGCTTCGCGAAAACTCGGAGTTCTGAACAAGGTGGGGTGGTTCTTCGCGCCTGGGCAGCTGTGCCTATTGTATAAGGCACGAGTACGCCCTTGCGTGGAGTACTGTTCTTATCTTTGGGATGGCTCCGTGCAGTACTTGCTGGACGCTCTCGATAGGTTACAGCGGCG
Source organism: Catocala fraxini (assembly GCA_930367265.1). Taxonomy (NCBI): domain Eukaryota; kingdom Metazoa; phylum Arthropoda; class Insecta; order Lepidoptera; family Erebidae; genus Catocala; species Catocala fraxini. The sequence continues at coordinate 16,466,186 of OV884041.1, forward strand.
GGCTGTCTGTATCATCGGAGATCCAGAGGTCACGAGTTCACTGGAACCTCTGCAACTCCGTAGGGATGTACTTTACTCACCTCACTGGCATGTTTCTACAGAATATATCACGGGGAATGTTCTGAAGAGTTATTCCACCCTATCCCGCCTTCCCCTTTCCTATCCAGAACAACGCGTGCTGGGCTCAGATGCCATCCTTACACGGTAGAGTCGACTAGAGCGCGTACCAACAAGTTTGGGTCCTCATACCTCTGCCGAACCATCAAGGCATGGAATTCTCTGCCATAGCGCGTGTTTCCTTCTTCCTTCAATCCTGGGTCCTTTAAGCGGGGTGTGAAAAAGCACATTCTCAGGCTGTCAAAGTAGAGACCATCAACATCGGCAAATGACGAGCAAAAAAACACTTTCATTTTCTAAATATTTGTATTTTTTTTTTATCAGCCCTGTACTATACTGTCCCACTGCTGGGCATGGGCCTCTTCTCAGTGTGAGAAGGGTTAGGGCCATAGTCCACCACGCTGGCCCAGTGCGGGTTGGCAGACTTCACATATCTTCAAGAACATTATGGAGAACTTTCAGATATGCAGGTTCCCTCACGATGTTTTCCTTCACCGTTAAAGTAAGCGATAATTAACTATTGAATACGCATATAACTTCGAAAAGTCAGAGATGCGCGCCTTGGGTTTGAACTCGAGACCTCTGCGTGGCAGTCCAACGGTTTCCCACTAGGCTATCGCTGCTCTTAATAATTTATAATTAATTAATATTTGTATAGATTACCAAAATCTTTTATCTTTATATTAAATGCTCGTTATGTATTATACTTACGTGGTCAGTTAGACTGTTTTCTATATTTTCTTTCACCCAACCTATTTCAGACCACTATACCAAGTGTTATGGGTTTTAATCGCGATAAAAATATGTGTGATCAAAAAAATGGTTATCGAGTCCGGGCCTTTATTGTGATCGTTGTTGGAATGTTCGTAAAGCTTCTCGGGTTACACTTATTATGAAAAGTGCGGCATTTGTTTCAATGCATGGTTTGAAAAATAATCGTCTGGAATAATCATTGCTATATTAATTATGTTGTAATTATTGTCTGTTTATTGTTATAATTATTTTAATGTTGTACATTAATAAGCAGGGTGTTTAGCAATTGACCTTTACCCGTATCAACTATAACATACGTACTTTTACATGAAACAGCACTTATGCCTTTAAAACCTGCTGTTAAAAGTATGCAAAGTGTAGTTTAAAGAGCTGTTTTTATCTCAAAGCACTTAGTATAAAAACACTCTAAATTCAAATCACAATAATTTAGGAGCTTTTATAACAACATTTTCAAATACCAGCTTATTTTTACTCATAAAACTACTAAGAAGAGCAGAACTTATGGTCCGAAGTATGAAAGCCAGTATTTTCTGTCACAATAATAGTAAGGTTGCAATAGTTGAAGGTCGTTAGTTCCATTCCGTTTGCCAGCTGTCTGAAGTTTCTTTTAAATCTTATCTTACATAGCCAAGCATGAAATTTGAGCTCAACGCAATACTCTTTTATATCTCACCTAAGATTTTCTCTGTATCAAGGAATTTGCCTTCAGTTTTGCTGGCGAAAGTGATTTTTTATGATAAATTTTTGTCAAGAATAGTTTGCTGATCTTGGCACCTGTTTTATTATGTAATCAAGATGGATTAGTGGTGCTAAATTGAATTTTGAAATATAATCAGACATTTACTTTTAAATCTACAGCTACCGTCGTTGCAAATTTACCGATACATTAATTATTTTTAAAAACATTTCATAAGATTTTGAGATTTGACTGCCGCCCTATTCTTATTTTATGTGTCGCTGGGAATTTTACAAACATTCAAACAACGGACACAAAGAACATTCACCCTTTGAATAACTATTTGTTTTAATAACTTTTAAACTTTCGCGTTGCATGATATATATATATATATAATATGTAATCTGGTCACGTATGTACATAACATGATCACGTTAATCCCGACCATGCTTAATGTTTACCTTTTTTATGCTTGACGTTTCGACCAGGTTACACCGGCCGTGGTCACAAGCTGACTTTCAGCTTGTGACCACGCCCGGTGTAACCTGGTTGAAACTTTGTGTTATCAATAAATAGTTATATATATAATATGTAACGGGTATTAACGCGATCATGCATAATGTTTACCTTTTTTATGCTTAACGTTTCGACCAAGTTACACCGGCCGTGGTCACAAGCTGACTTTCTTATGCATGATCGCGTTAATACCCGTTACATATTATATATATAACTATTTGTTGATAACACAAAGTTTTGTCCTGTGTGGGAACCACCCTTGTCCAGGATCGAGCCCACAACACTCGGCATAGTGGCAGTGGCAAGCATTTAAACGATTTATCGTTTATTATATATTTTACCGTATCGTATTAACCATTAACAAAAACATATATTTGTATTAACAATTTATACGCCGCGAAGTGCCACATAATTTAAATTGTTGAATCCTTTTTAACTTATCTAAATATGTATGTTATAAAATTTGCAACCTTTCGATTTCATGCCACATAAGCTGTTCTTATATATTTAGTTTTTAGAATTCGAGACAACATTTATTTTCAATGTAGGACCGGATTATGTTAGGTTTGAATTCAAACACATATTTATTAAGTCGTGATCCTTTATCAACTCAGGTAACGACCAGTATTAGCTTAAAGTCAATATAGCTGATGTAGGTACTGGCATTTGTTTTAGTGTTTCCATGTGGTATACAAAAAGATTACTACTTTTTATTGCAGCGGGGTGGCTAGTGGATTTATTTGTTTTCTGTGACTTTGACCGAATTACAGTATTACTTTGCTTATACATGATGATACATGCTCTATTATGTTAAGGACCGAAATAAATGAGACGCGTTATCTTCTATCCAATTTCATGTAAGCTTTACAACTTGTAATAGTTGACTATAGTTATATGAAAGCTTTAAACCGCCGTCATCGGAGACAATTTCTTAAAATAATGACTAAGTTTAAGAAGTTTAATAATAATATATTTTTTAATATTCAGAACATAATACACACAATTTACAAACACAAACATACCAACAAAAGCCATCGTGGGCTTATCCGAGGTATGTAAGCCACGGCATCTCGATGCCACGCTATACATCTACACTAATATTATAAAGAGTATCATATAAAAAGATAGGTACCTACCGAGATACTTTCTCGACGGTTACACCGTCTAGAAAGTATCTCTTCAGCATCTTTGAGCAGTTCTTCTCACTTAATTTTTTACATATTTCCGACGGTAATTCGTTCAAATATGTTGGTAGCAGGCATTCCCACGTCCTTGCCCCATAAACATTATTATTTTTAGGTACAATGAATGTGGGTAAGTAGTTCAAAGTACGTAACGATTCTAATCTTTTATACTTACGAACTTGGTCTATGTTATAGTAGTTATCTTTGATAACGCGCAGACGAATCTTGTCGAAGACATTTATAACTTGACAGTGCTCAAATAAGCCCTTTTCGTCGTTATGATATTTATTTTTGTAGGTACTATAATTTTTAAAATGCGCCACTGTAAATTATAAATATCTTCGACATATGTCTTATACGTGCGCCCATAACTACTGAGACCGTAATCAATTACAGAATCAGCCAGTGCCAAATACAATGTTCTAAGTATTTTATATGGTAGTTTAAACTTTAATATTGGTAATTTCGCTAAAAAAGACCTTAGTTTATTACATAAATGATCAATATGCGGCCGCCAGTGGAAGTTACTATCTATAATCAAACCTAGATACATATTCTGATTCACCAACTCCAGTGTCTGACAACTACATGTTGTGTTGACTGATTTGTGAAGACATAGATGCTCGTGGGCAATGATAAAAGGCACACTAGGCGCAGTGAGGTAGGGTGAACGTATATACAGTAGTTTGGTTTTTTTTTTATTGATTACCAGGCCAACATCGTGAGCCCACTTACATAGGAGGTCAAGATTACACTGCATCACTCTCTGCGCCTCACGTATGTCCTTATGTGCAGCAACCAAACAAGTGTCGTCAGCAAATTGGTACACGGAGCCTTCCGAGAATATGTGACACATATCATTCACGTACAGTAAGTATTCGGTCGGACCGAGAATTGAACCTTGTGCCATGCCCATCTCGGTAGGAATTATTCCACTCGACGAACCCGCGACACTTACCGACGTGAAGCGGTTTTTGTGATAATTTTTGAACCAATCCAAGAATGGACCCCGTATACCACTTTGCTGTAACTTGCTAAATAGCGTCTTATATTGCAAACAATCAAAAGCATTGCTAAAATCAACAAGGACAACAAGTACATGTTCACGATTGTTCAGGCACCCGTTGACCTCATCACTAAACTTTAACAATAATTGTGAGGTATTTTTATTTTTTTGAAACCCGAATTATATGATATAAAGACAGAAAGAGCTTACGTGTTAATATAAAGATTTATAAGCTACGCGTATTGCCACTTTTCTTTTATGTACAGTATCAGTAAAGAATATTCTTATTCGCTGTGATTCAACTCTACAAATGTAGATTTGATCCCAGTTGAACAAAAATTTGTTATCAATTAAATATCTGTATACCCTGTTATACCCTTGATTCTTAATGTTTCTAAACATCTTTGCTATACATACTTAACATCAGACAAGCTTCTAGATGTTTGACGTACATTTAAAGTCATTAACTAACTGACAGATTAGACTGTCTTGTCTGAAAATATAATCTTGTAATAAACAGTATGCGAATAACTAAACGGCGTGTGTGTAGCGCCTAAGTTAGCAACAAGTCAATTAGAAGAGGCCATGACTAAGTGAAATGTATTGAATTTGCTGCCCGTCCACGATACGAGGTTAGGGTGTATGCGCACTATACTTCTATATAAAATGTAAACCAAGCGCGTTCTTTTTGCTTTTACGGCAACCTTTGCTGCAATGACCAATATATTTACTTTAAGCCGCACATTGTACCGCTTTGCAGTATTTATTGCTGATGTTTACCGTAGAAAAGTATTTCAACAAATAGATGATTTTAAGACTGCGCCGAGCGTAAGACAGATAATGACAGAGCTCGTGCGGCGCATATTCAAATCGGCAATAATGTATCTTTATTGTCAACCAATAATTTAAATATTTGGGACGGACAAATTGTAATATAACTATTTATGTTTCGTTTAAAAAAAACTGTAGCATGGGATAGATTTCTACTGTTATAATCTAAAAATCACGTAACACGAGCTTACTTTTTTGTATAAAATAATTTACGTAATTTTGTAGGCGAAAATATTGATTATTTTAAGTTTTTTATACAGAGTAATTGTATCATATTCATTGTTACGGCAAATCCATATTTTATATTTGTATTAAATATAAAGTGTTGATTTTATTCACTTAACTGTGACCGCCTGTTTTGGCACATTTCGCTCGGCGCAGTCTTAAGTTGTTTTTAACGGTAAATATAAAAACCTTAATACACACATAATAATATGTAGAACCAAGCCTGTATATTCCTGAAGGGATAGGTAGATTAGCTATACATATATACACCCATATTTTGGCACTTATGTTTTTAGATCACACGTTGTTGAAAGGAGAAACAAACAAACAGACTTTCGTATTTATGATCAATGATCATCTTCAACATAAAATTCTATCTACACAGCCTCATTACTATGTATTTCTGAACAGATGACTTGTGGCTGCGTAAATCCTCAGTTCCTCAAAGATTAGCATAGTGATCGATATTATTTATAGTTATATGTTTCAACACTAGATGCATCACAGTTGACTTAGTTAAAACGGCAGGACACAGTCAAATTGATATACATACATATTTTTTGTTTACTAGTTAAACTAGTAGATTTTCTTTCAATGGCCTGTCCCATCTGTCGGCCGAGAGATTAGTTTATGAAGACATACTACACACACGCTGCGTAGATGAGGACAGTTATGTATGTTACCGATGACATATTCTTTGTTTTAATAGCAAAATCTAGTTGAAAACCGTTAATAAATTAGTCATCTGAACACTGTCCTCGTAAGAGAGGAGTGTAATTAAGGCTAATTTCCCTTTTAAATTTAGATGACGTAGACGATTTTTTGAACGATCTGGACTAAAACAGTAATTAGACACTGCGTCGCGAGAGACTTCACAAACATACATTAATGTACCCGATTTTCATTGAGACTTAGAACAATTATTTGTGGATCATTCAAATAATAATGATATCTCGTGAAAGCATTGAAACATTGCTCGGGACAGCGGTGAGTAGACAATTTATCAGCTTCTCCAGTCGCAGTCTCAAATTTTAGTTATTAGTTTGAATTTGATGTATTGTGTTTTAGTTAGCAGTAGGTATATGAACTTCGTTTTACTTACACTTTTATTAAATTTTACACACTGAAGCCAACTGGCTGTATGTTTGTATATTAAATTAATGTGGTAATTCTCAAAATATAGTGTAGAACGGATCCGTGCCAAGCCTAGTCACTCATCTGGAAACATTGTATTGGACGTAATTCATATCTCACTAGCTTGCTCGCGGCTTTGCACGCGTAAATGTAGGTATGTTTAGATTAGATTAGTTACAGTATTTTTTCTTGATGAAAGGTACCCTATGTCCTTTTTCTCTGATGACGTATATGCAAAATTTCATGATGATTGGTCAAGTAATTGGGGCGTGAAAGCGTGACAAACAAACAAACTCACATTCGCATTTATAATATAAGAAAGGATTTACACAATTTTAATGCCACTACTTTTTAACAAATTAGTTGGATTATAATTTTATTCCAGACAATAATATTCTAGTTATTAATTTATACTAGTTCTTCTTTTTTAAATGATAGCTTCCAGTACATCTTTTTCGTATAAAATATAATTATACCAAATCTCTACTCCTCCGTGCAAGCATATTGCTTAAAAAAGGGTATAAGATTTTCTCTACACGCATTATTTACCATACTTTACCATATCTATTATATCATAGTCTTATTACATATTGTAAGTGAGAAATACACACATTAGTTACACATAAACCAGTCAACAATGTTCCTCTGCCAAGTCGGCTCCGACATTTTGTTCCAGCGATCCGTAGTTAAAGGTATTTGTTTCGTTTCGCACGTATCACTAATTTGTCGCATTTACGTAATAATGATTTACGATGTTCAACAACACGTCATGCATTTACATGATTTTTCTCTTATGTTTTGTAGCCATGGCTATTATTTGCATCTGCTTATTTTTTAGTAGTTCGCTTGGTTTCTGTAGAATTGAAATCTTGGCTTTGTATCTGTAGAAAATAATTTGACGTGACAAGTGTTCAGTATGCAGCCTTGAATGTCAATAGAGATGTTAACGTTATCTATACGTGATAGTATCTCTCTATCCATCATCTCAGTCAAAAGACGTCCACTGCTGGACATAGGACTCCCCCAAAGTTTCCACACAGACCGGTCCTGAGCCACCTGGAATGACGGCTTGGTAGTAATCCAACTATGGATTTAAATAAAATATTTAACTAACAGTACGGAGATATCTGATGATAGTTACAGAAATCATCTGTTTGTAAATAAATGCTTAGTATGTTAAAATTTCATCAAGATGATAACTAATAAACAACTAACTATGTAAACAACCTCTGAAAATCAAAAGTAAACAACTACATTAACATTTCGGCTCTCATTACAATACTTCAGCTATCAAATCATTGCCGCTTCAATGTGTAAACAAGGCATTGGCAGTAAACGATGCAGCGATGGACGCGGTCGACCTAGATAGTACACTTATGAGTAGGCACCCCGTAGTAGGTTTAGTTGGTAGGACCTTTCAGGTAGGGACTTTCCATATTTCCCGGGTGAAGCCGACATGCCCTCTTTACTCCCCTTTCCATGCGGTAAATAGCATTAAAATCTTAAAGAAAAAGTGTTCGTACATTCATATTTTCGATATAGTACAAGTAATGATTTTTCCATGTAACCATATTCTCTGTAGATAGTTGAACGAATCTGTTGAATAATGGATACAAGATGTAGGTAAATGTAAACGATTACAAGAGCATAATTTTCTCTGATATCACAGACAATAGACTGTCTGTTACAAAGTATCATATCACAAAGTTTTCAATTGATTATGGTTGATGTATAGATTTTCCAGTATGAGCTGCTGATTCTGAAACCAGCTTGTATACGATAACCACCAATTCGAAATTTTAAAATAGTCAGTCATATACCATCGCATCGTTCCGAACAGTTGAGTGCAAGTTTCAAGCGAAATGAAAGATAATAAGAAAGGAATATTTAGCGCAAGCAATTTATATTTAAGTGCGTGTATTCTCACCGTTCTAGTGTGCAAGCATCCTAACCACATATTATTAGGTCCGTACCTGAAATATCTCGGCAATATGGCGGTTACTTGCCGTGTGGCCATTAGTTAGATATGCTTATAAAACTTCTAAAAATATTGCCCCAAATATATCGTTACCTAGTGTGACGCGGACCGATCGCGGCTGAGTGGCCGTGCTCGCGGCGTCCCCCTCTTCGACTTCTCCTTCCCAGCGGCAGAGCTATATAAGTCCACTGCGCCCGGGTTCCTGCTTCCTGCCCTCTTCTTCTGTTGCTGCTGCCGATTAAGATAAGTGGTCCATTGAGCTCTCCAACCAGACCATGTAGCGAACCTTATATAAAAAACCACGACCTGTTTTTATATTGTAATACTACCAATTCGTTCTATATTAAATTTTGTAATCTAAAATGACAAACATTTTAATTGCGTAGTATATGTTTTAATTATCTCCGCTACATAACTACCCTGGTCAATCTAGTCCCTTAAACTAGATTGACTAACTACAACGTTACACTAGAAGTAACATCGTAAAATATTGTGTATTCTGATACGAATTGTTGTGAAAAATTTCACTTTAAAATTTCTCACGCTATTAAAATCTGGAGTTGTGATCTCGTTTATGTATGATGCTACAAAACCCGTGCTACGTACTCGGTTGTATTTAGGTGTATTATGTTTGTATACGTAACCAACCACGTGTAACGGTGAGTAGTGAACATACTGTTATTTATAATATGACGTGATGAATTGACTGCACGGATACCTTAGCGGTTTAAGTGGTCGTCTGGCCACTGTTACTATGCCGGGTGCCATGTTCGATGTTCACATGGGACAAGAATTTATGTGAGCCACAAATTGTTGTTGTTACGGGTTGTTAAAACCTCTATTATGTCCGCCAATTGAATTGCAATACAGGAAGTATACCTTGTGCGGCAGACGCCTTTTAAAAAAGACAATAAAAGTAATTAGCTATAATTATTGTAAAAAATGCCGTTTTTTTTTTATTTAGTGATTATATGTTTGAACTAGCTTAACCGGAGAATACAGGATACTCCTTACAGGAGGCAGAGATATAAATAAGTTTCGGAGGCTTATATGCCTACTTTGCCCAGTATTTTTTTTACAACCTATCTTTATTTCCTTTACCATATTGGTCAGTATTATTTTGTGCTACTCCAGGGGTACTTCAGGTGAAATAAACCATTGTAGGCTACGATAACCGCTTGGCGACATGCGAGTATGCTTGTTTGTCATCCTTATTGTATACCAGGTTGTTGCCGCGACTTCGTAGCGTAGAAGTAGGTACCTATTTATGGCTTCTAGGTGGCGTATCACGTTTATTTCATGCTTGTCTCTCTGCGACCCTCCAACTATTTCTTGTAGTTACCGCTGTCAAGGTCATAGTACACATATCAACTCGGAAAGGGATCGTCACCGTATCGCCTTTCGCCTCGCCGTCAAACAGGCATCAACCTAACGTAACCAAAGCGGATCAACAGCTCCGGTACGTCGACTCAGCTACGACTAGGCGAGCCGCGCTCACTTAAATCATACTAATATGGATATTTTCTCAATTCTTCAAATCACTAGACAAGTATTTTATTGAATTTGTAGGTTACATTTCAAACAAAAAACAACGATGAAAAGGCCCTTTTGATCGTTATTTTTTGTTTGAAATCTAACCTACAAATTCAATAAAATACGCGCGCAACACGACTGTTATTTGTCTTGTGAATAACAGCAAGTTCGGCAACAATAGTGCACGGAGAGACGTAAGCGCGGGGACGACGAGCCGCAAGCGCGGGGACGACGAGCCGTAAGCGTGAGGACTGCAAGCTTGTCCCGAGGCGAGGCGATTACGTTACGATTCCGATTAGTTTGCGTTGCAGTAGGGAGTTTCTTACAAAGAATACTGCACGGCTCGAGTTGATACGGTAACGATCCGTTTCCGAGTTGATACGTGTTGTTGTTGATACGTTGATACCTTTAGGCGACATATCAAAAACATCTTATTATTAAATAATTGACAGGCGACGTATCGAGATGAACCATACAATAGATATTAATGTATACCTCCAGCAATACAACTGTGAAAACTGCATTCAATTTTGTGCAGTCGATTTGCGTGAGGCGCATACAAACATACCGACAGGCAGATAAACAAAAAGCCTAAAATAATCATCTGGCTTCTATTGCTATAAATATTGTCTTATAAAGACCTCTAACATTATTTTTTCATAAATATTATCTGTGTACAGACATCGATCAGTTACCATTTTATTTTATCTACAGAAAAGTGTACTAATACTACATTCGCAAAATAAGCTGTCTTTATGTTTTTGTCTTTACGGCAACATATTTGGCCTATCTATCATTGGGTCCTTTGCGACTCGGTCACGGACAAAAAGCCAATGTTATATTACATCGTTCGTGTATTTATGATCTACGTAAAATTTTCGAGTCACGTGGCACAGTCAAAGCAAAATTGATTCAGTCAATAATAGAAATTGATATTCTCATATAATTTCAATAGAAAACCTATAGAATATTTTCAATTATGCAATCAACAGTCAATAAATTGGACTTACATTTTGCAAATACCTTTAAGCTAATAATAGAATAAAAGCTTACTGGCATTTTCTGAAAATCTTATTGAGATTTTGACGAGAAATCTCAATAAACTTTGGCTTGACTCGAGAATCAGGTCAATCAGAATAATTAAATCCATGATTTCATAGTTAGTAGTAGCGTTTGCTATAACAAGTTAAGAAAACAGAACTGAAGTCTCAAATGAAGCAAGAAAGGTGTACTGACTAGAATGAAAATCCATAATATTTACTTATAGGACACGTGTATGAATAAAATTCAGAGCCATAAGTCTTAAAATAAAAACTGTATATAATAGAATTCTGATAAAATCTAATAAACGTAAATGAAGGTCATGTTCACGTTCGACGTTTATTTTAATTTAGAAGGATATAATTTGTGGCATTTGTGACACTGTTACACTGAGACTAGTTTGCAGCCTTATTTTGAATAGTTTTTGCTACGAGAATCGGGCAGAGGGCTAATTTAGGTAATGATTAATGTCTTTTTGAGTCCTACGTCTAAGAAAGATATTATACCTGCATATTGTTATTAGTCCCTTTGTCAAAAAGAAAACACAATGTACACAAGTATTACCATCAGAGGTGAGACAAAGAAGTGACAATTAGTCCAACTACAATGGAATGTTCCATCATTTGCGACGCTATCCGAATCTAGAGATTCGAGTATTTGATTAGGATTGAGCAACTGCTATCTGACTTCGTGAGAGCTATTGATTGATACATATTGTGGTGGTTGTTTAGCAAATGTTTGTTTACTATATGTCTTCGTAGTGACAACAATCCTCCTAATATAATTAATGTCAAAGTTTGTGAAGGGGTTTTGATGTTTGTTACTCGATCAGGCGTAAACTACTGAACGAATTTGGATTTTACACGGATAGACCATGCTCTAGATTACCGCATAACTAATTATTACAGTGAAGATATATCTAGATATTTAACTAGTAACTGGACTTAACTTGTTACTAGTTCTAGTTTGTTGTTAAGTGAAGATATATCTTGGGAGATGCCTGCAGGCAAAGCCTCGCAATCTCCTAGACTACAATCCAGAAGCTACACTTCTCCCTAGCCTTTATTATTCCCAAGTCATATACAAATTCAGAATTTTGCTCGCATATTTCGCTTCTGTCGATGAAAATATGGATTTAACGAAGACTACTAAGACTTATTACAAAGATAATTTATATTTGACCCTGTTAGCAATATTATGCTGTACAATAAAGATAATTTTATTTGAGATAATCCATAAAGTATTGTTTATGTATGCCTTTTATAATTGAAAAATGAGGGTTATTAAAATAATAAACTACATGAGAATAATTGACAATAAATAAAAAACAAACACAATAAATCATAAAAATACGTAAGAATGTCTTCTTAGACTACGATTATGTTCCGTATTTTTGACGAAGTTACATTGAGAAAGCAACTTCTAATTTGATCAGTTACAGTTCAGTAGACATATTCTAATACCATCAAAATCAACGGGACTTACCCAATTTTCCATGTACAATAAACGCTGGTTTACTGATTCGATATTACATTTAAATTAAATAGATCGTTTAAATAATTATGTACCTATGGATAAAACTAAGTTCGTTAAAACGTTATCCTTTTACGTACTATTGCCAACTAAATTATTCTAAATCAGTAACTATTACTTGAATACACAAAATTTGAATAATTTTGAATAATTTATAATTTCGAAGCAACTTGCTTATTTATTCAGCTCGCTGCTTCGGCAACGTTGTTTGTCGAAAATGAATCCTATAAGCTATCTGTTTTAAAATCACAATTAGGACAAAATACACTCGGATTAATAATGATAGCTTGGATACATCATCGTACCATACATCAACATCACATAATAAATTATGTGTTTCGTAATATATTCAGAAATATCTCAATTATTGCAGCACAGCCAGCAGGTGCAATAAAAATAACAAATGCAAACCATAAATCAGACTAGATGCTGATTTCGAAATCTATTTATTTTTATATCCAACATGATTAATCCTGGGTACTATCTAGGTCAGCATATTGTTTCTTTTTTAATGTAAAAAGATACATTTATAGATAATAAATGATGAAAGACAAATTTTAATCACGTGACTTAAAAAAGCTCACGCTGTATTATTAACGAGGGATTATTACAATTTAAAAAGTCTATTTAGTATACATTTCATTTCTTGCTTTAGTTAAATAAGGATTTGTCTTTAGATTTAATATTTATGGCATTTTTATTAGCGGAAGAAAATGCTAGATCTTATAATATTTTAACAAAATCTAAAAATGGTTAGTATAACCATTATCATCAAAGTAAAAATCTAGCTTAAAATATCATTGGTACCTATCGTTCAATTCAGCGCGAGGTTTTTCAGATCAATTAAGATGACAAAGTTACAACACAAAAAGCGGGACACTAATTTACCACAGACAAAATTCTACAACAGAGTAAGTATAAATTGTATATTGATAGAAAATGGCGGCAAAATTGAATGTCAACATCGTCAGTACATAATTTAAAACTATTGTTGGTATCACATATTCTCCGGGCGCTGTTTGGTACAGCGATTCTCGTACCGACAGTAATAGGAGTGTAAAATACACTAACAACAACTGTTCAACTTAACCTCGGACTTAGCTCTGCTTAACAAGATACTATCTTAGTTTAAATGACAAGTATTAGTATGGCACATAGTTGCAATTGAAACTCTAGGTTCATTAATTTGGTATTTGATTATGTTCATACAAGCTAAGTGGTTATCATATTTTTTGTGGATACTTAATGTCCAAAATTGTTTCTAAAGGTGTATTACATCCACATTTCTTCAGCTAGTATTTTTTTGACAGGAACTCCCAATGACACATTGCCTGACCTGGGAATCGAAGTTGAGATCTCATGCGCAACAATCGCATTCACTACCTTTTCACCACTGAGGCTTCCGCCAGTGTAGTAATTTATGATTACATTACGTTCGTTCAACAAAAATCTATTCAACGTTGTCCTTATAATCAAGAATCTTGGTCATGAAAAATGTATGACACAATGTGATAATAAAGAATAGACCCTTATTGTGGTTAGTCTTTCTTTAACTAATATTACTATTTTTGTCTTATATTTAGTAATAAATAAGGTAAATGTCTGCAACCCTTTGTGCATAGAACGATGAGTTGTAAAATACTGAAATTTTAATTGAATCGCATTTTATAAGCGTGGCGGTGAATTTCTTGCATTGTTCTCATAGGCTCAACCCTTTGCCTGAACCTAGCAACTTCACTAAACTCATTAATTTATCAATTTTAAGCTTCGTAAGTGTCACTTTGCAACCTGAATAGTTAGTTTTTGCATTTGATTTGGTAGAAAATGGTTTTAGAATATAGCAGCTTCCACACTATGAGTAATGCGCCACATAAATATACTTTATTATTTATTATACAAATTTTGTGATTTCAATTATTGTCTCGTGTGTACCGGTCTGTGACGTATTGTGAACGAGTGACGTGTTGTATTAATCCATATGGAATAAAAAATATACACATCAATGGTGATATGCCAAATATGTTTGGATTTTGCTTCTGTAATATTAACGTTTGCAAAATATCACACCGTTTTTCTAGACAGGAACAATATAATAAAATTATGAGCTTCTAAATAGGTTGAAATGATGAGTTCTACGGTAGTCGAAATGTTTGCGACTGCCATAATTTAGGGCAATTCATATTTTAACCATTTGATACGAAGAATGAAATCAATGCATTTATTATTCGGAATCCATTTAACTCAAAATTATTCATGAGCGGTTTGAATAACGAAAAGGCAGATTATTTGCGACATCGGTGTCGTCGAATGATAGTTCGCAAAATTTCCGAAACCGTGTGATTGAGTCTGTGTAACACGTGTCAGAAAAGGGAGGCGTGTTGTCGCAAATTACTCCATATTTAATGTATTTGTACTCGGCTAGGCTTATATATAGTTTAATGGTGATGGCAATATCGTGAGAAAAGCTGTACATTTGAAATTCATATTAAACATTTTCTCAAACATGTGTGACGTCAGCCAACTTGAACTGGGCCAGTTTGGTGGACTATGGTCGAGTCCTTCTTATACTACGAGGAGACTACGGTGGGGTTGTATATTAGCATGGCTCTACACATACTATTGTACATATATATTTAGTGGGTATAAAGTCGCACTTATAAACTGTCTTATAGTCTCTATCTAAAGAAGCCGTAAGTATAATATGAATATGTATAGTTTAGATCTACTGATTATAATATATACCAATAAAGTTTCATGCGTAATTATGTTCTTAAGAGGTAGGCTTAGGTAGCACCTACATTTCTCCAGGTATCGTTTTTGATTCTACGTAATAGGAGACAATCCAATCGCTACCTATCAGGCATATTTGAAAACTGCGTTTATTAAGAACCGCCTAACAGAAAAATAAATAACAAGCAATATTAAAAAAAAATAGGGACCGATGCTCTCCTATAACTTGCGCCAGTAAATATAGGTATGTACATATACAGTATTAGGACAAGCTTGTTAGAGGTCCTCACTAACTCTACTCCGGGGATTATTGTTTATAGCTGTTCCCTTCCAACTATATTTGCAAATCCCAATTGATAAAGTATTGGATGAATCTCTGTCACACAACTTTGTTCTGTTGGTATTGAAGTGACTTATATATAAAATTGTATTGTACTAGATTACGCACGCGGCTTCACCCGCTTTAATGTAGATTAGGCAATAAATTTTATCCCTCGGGAACAGTACCTTTTTCTAGATGAAAGGTACCCTATTTCCGTATCTGTATCACTAACAAAATGTATGCAAAATTTGATTGGTCTAGTAGTGAAAGCGTAACAAACAAACTTACATTCGAATTTATAGTATTCGTAAGGATTTTCAGATTGTATCTCGCTGAAAACAGGATAGCTGTTCAACTGAATAACCATTTTTCTATAAGCAAGATGCAGTATCATCTTGCATATAGAAAAATGAACTACTATCTTTATCCAGGAAACTTTACAACTGTTAAAATTATGGACACAGACATCACCCAACCCATGTGTGGATAAAACAAATTGTTGACCCTTGCGACGATCGAGCCCACTACACTTGGAGCGGCGTAGCACTGACGGCTACCACTTAAAATATTGTACCATCCGTGCAGAAGAAATCAAAGAGCCTGCGACGATCTCTTCAAGACTATACAACAATGCATTTGGTTAATAAATTGTGCATTAAACAAGGATTTATACTCATGAAGTTTGTTAAATATACAATACCTCATTTCATCAATTAAATTCGTTTAAGTTACAAACAAACATTTCCAAACTTGTACTAGTCTAGAGTCTATACGTAGACCAATATCATTTTTATGAAACAATAACACCATCCCAATTGTATTGCTTTGAAGTCTCGGTCAACATGAGAAATGAATTAATATTGTTCCAAAGCAATATTCTAGCTTCCAAAGTGATATTTGAACAATATAGTAGCTCTGTAAGTTGAATTTGTTCCCGATTGATGTGTTGATAGTACAAATATTTGACATGTTTTATTTGTTTGATGTCTACTGCAGTAAAGTCAATATTAAAAACTGGGTACGGTGTAGGATAGGTCAACAGCGATTTGGATTTACGAATGGGCAACTATTATATAACTTTTTTATGTTAATAATCTATATGTTGCGATTGACTTTACAGTCATTGAAACAGACACGAACAACCATTTCTGTAGTAACTTTTACATGTTGATTGATACTGTTTTATAAATTAATCAATTCATTCTTGGTCGATGTAAATTTATAATTATGCCGCTAATAATTCAAAGAATTGACCATACTTCACTATGTAAATTCAGAAGAAGGTGGCAGAACAGTCGCAATTCCAATAATTTTATCGAAAACCTAATTGGCATCTATCTTCATAGTCCCGCGATTATATCAAATAAAAAAAACGAAAAGAAAAAAGAAGATCAAATTATAAATTACTTTTTAATTCACTGGTTTTCAAAAGCAAGTGTTATCACTATATAATAATATATTTAAGACACTGAGAGGCCAGAGTCACCTTCAAGGAAAGGAATTCTCAGATTAACGCGTTTTAGGGTCACGAAATTGCTAAAAGAGGACCTCGCCCTGTGAAAAGCTCATTTTGTTCGGAACTCTCCGAAGTGTTTTTCACGTGTTGATGTATTACTTATTTTGTAAAAGGAATTCTTTTACTGTAAGTAATAATTGTTTTATCCTTGGGACCTATAATCATGCTCGAGTCCAGCTAATTAATATAATGGGTGAATGCGAATGGAGGGGGCAAATGTAAATAAAAGTTATTCGTTTTGTCCTGCTCCATATTCTATATACTGCACGGATGGCATAGGGCTTTAGGTGGCCGCCGTTGCCTGATCGCTAAACGCTATGAGATCAATCCCAACACGTGTGATCCATTAATAGTTGTACTTTGTGTCCATTGTTTGAGTTTTTCTAAAGTCTTCCGCGAAACAGCGAAACAGAATTCAGTCAGGATACAGCCATTAAAACAATTAAATAGCTAATTCAATTTTAATACTAGACACAGACCAAATCAATTACCAAAATATTAAAACTTAATACTTTCGCGAATGCCATGCTTTACCTACCAAGAAGCAATCGGGAAGCAAGCAGGCTATATATGTATTGTAAACCTCTTTCTTGGAGATACAAATTTTATATACTTATATACTTATAACATTATACCTAATATGTTAAATCGACGCTTGGTTAAGTATAAAATGAAATAGGATAAAATGTTATTTCATGTTTGAAACATAACGTACAAACATCGACTCGTCAAAATAACCTAAATATTGACTTTAGCTTATCCTAAACAATTATTTCACATACATATATTTAGGGTTCCACACGTCTAAGTATTTAAACGGATCCTTTATAGAATCACTTTAGTAATCATCTGTTTGTCTGTTATGACTTATGACGGTTTTTCTCTTATTTTCAGTATATCTAGAATCTATATATATATATAAAACTCTTCCGTTACTGAGTGACTGACAGACAACGCACAGCCGAAACTACTGAACGCAAGAAGCTGAAATTTGGAATGTATGTTCCTTGGAGAGTGTAGGTGAGCACTAAAAGAGGATTTTTGGAAATTCCACCCTTAAGGGGGTGAAAGGGGTGAAACCCGACATTCACACGGGAACGGGACTTACGCGGGTGAAACCGCGAGAAAACTACTAGTTTAATATAAAGTTGGATTTAGTATTAAATGCGTGCCTCGTTGACAGAGATGGAGTGAATGAGACTGCCGTATATGATCCTGCATTCTATGCCCAGGTCGGGCCAAGTGTAATTAGGATATAGTGTCTAGAATTTGTGTGTAGTTGCACGGAGTCTGAAATTTTGGCCCGGTAGACACAGGTAATAGGCTCGCTCTTGAGCAAAACCAAACAACTCTGCCGAGCGGTGTGAGATTATACATATATACAAATATGTAATATCAAATACTACAAAATCTGGTAAGAGAAAGTTAATGTTAATAAAATATGGCTGAAGCACAGAAACGAACATATCTACGATATGTCCTTATCATTTGGGTAATTAAGGTACATCTTATTGGACACATCATAGCTGATTGGATATTAAACAAAGTTTTTTTTTATTAACTGCAATGCTAAAATGTTCTTCGGACGATAGTCCTGTTCGCACTTGGCTTTTATATTTTATTTTGTCCAGTAACTCTCCATCCAATTTTCTTTGCCGAGGGAGTCTAAATTATATTCCTTAGGGGTATGATCAAAATGTCGAATAAGCGAAATTAGAAAATGGCGGCAATATCGGAGAGAATCTTGTAGCGATTGAGTTGGATGCGGTTGAGGGGGGGACACTTGAGACCCTTTAATTAAAAGTATAAGTTTGTATTATGTTGTGATTTATTGTGAACTTTTTACTACAGTGAGGAACAATTGGATGGTGTTATTTTAAAGGTAATAGAGAAATAGCAACGTTTGCTGTAAAAAAAGGTTCTTTGGACGAAATTGCTTTTTTATTAGACTTTAAAAAAAGTACATATTTGAAATGTAAATAAATTTTATTTTATTTTTATTTTATTTATTCATTTCACATACACAACACTATCATTACAAGGAACCTTAATGCGTTAGTGTGATTCACTATAATCTATTTAATTATTTTATATACATATATATACATCCCTACACATTACCATAGCAAATTACAAACATCGTTATCTTTGTGAATTGACCCATTGTGCAACAGAACAAGTCTAGCTTATCCGCGACGAGGTTGAGGGTTTTGTGTGCGCGCGTCAGAGGCGCCTTTTGCAATTGCCAATAGGTTGGTGCACGCGCGCAGCACTCTCAGCAACTGTGGCATTCGTCGCCGATATACGTACCTATCCGGAACGCTGAAATTTAACATCTCCAGCATTTTTGGATTATTTATCTTGCTCCTTAAAACTTTAACTATATATGAGGCAATTGCTAATTCCCTTCTCACCCTCAACTCATTATAACCAACCATACTCAAAATGAATAGAGTTGGATACATTAAAGGGTAAAAGGGATACACGCCATAATACCACATATATAGATACCTAATAAACTTATTTTGAACTCGCTCCAACATGCGATTATATTTAATTTCATGTAGGCTGCAGATAACTGTATTGCATTCTAGTTGACTTCTTACCAACGCATTATACAATGTAACAATGCCTGAAACATTAGTGAAGCTATGAACGGTTCCAAGTAGGAAACCTAGGTTTCTGTAAGCTTTCTTGCAGATCTTAACCAAGTGATTACGAAACGTCAGCCCAGTATCAAGACTTATTCCTAAATCTCTCACCTCTGTAACACGGGCCAATGGAGTGCCCTCAATATTGTACTCGTATATGATTTGGATGGATAATCACACACTTAGAGCGGTTAATTTGTAAAAGGTTGCTTGTATTCCAATCTACAATTATATCGATGTCCTGTGTATCGGGATCTGTAACCGCTCGCAGTCACCCTGCTTTCTTACAGGCATATATAATTTTAAGTCATCCGCGAATAATAAGCATTTGGCGTGTTTTATCACGCCCGAACGAATAAAGTACGGCTCTGTCACGTAACCTGCACACTCGACGTATTGTTGCCTGTCTGTCATGTAGCTGGCAAAAAATTGTAGTAAGTGTGGAGTAAAACCAACGCAGGCTAATTTCTTTAGTATTCATATTACCTGTCGATCCATATCTGGATTTTCTTTGTGTATATTTAATTCAAGACTGGCCACGATGTTCACGAACAATAGATTTTCTATAGGGGTAACATGCCGCGTGGCGTTTAAATTTTTAAAACAAATGCGCTTAACTCACCCTGTCAAAGATAAGGCGATAAAAAATCCTGTAAGGCTTCATTCATACGTACCACAACCACATCACATCGATGTGACAAAAGGTAATCAAGCAGTGGTTACGTGTGAATAGTGTCGCTGCAGCTGTATGCAGTTGCGTTGTGGTTCCTACAAAATGTGAATGTGGTTGAGTTGTCGTTAGTAGTTGCGATGTGGTTGCGAAGACGCAATGACGCTTACGAGTGGAGACAGACAGTTCGACACCGGTTTTCGTTGTCGAGCACAGTGTCAGTGCGTCGACGCAGCGTTACGCTAGCGGACACTAATTCGCGGTGTCGCTGGTGGTTGCGTTGTGGTTGCGATGTGGTCAGTATCACCCACGTGGTCGATAATAACGGCAAAATGTGGTCCATGTAAATTCTACTATTCATTTTCAATACAAAATTGCGCCCGCCCACGTGTTGTGGTTGTGGGACGTGTGAAACTAGCCTTAGTCACACTGGTGTGACAATCTAGTGTGACTACGAGTCCGCAATGGATGCGTGTCATAAATTCGATTACCGTACGGTACAAATATTTACAAGCTTTACAAGAATATTTGTGTTACTGGAATATTCAAGCTTTCAAAACAAATTAATATTTATCTAATTATCTACCATTACAAAGTCGTTATCCCACTTCAAAAATTCTTTCATTAGGAATATATATAAATCCGTACCATCATTCAAATTTCACCCTTTAAGTTAAAATTGAAATCAATTTGCCTGATTGAAAATAAAGAGCACTTTATGTAATCAAATTATAACCGAACATCGCGCATCGACCAGAAATAAGGGTACAGTTTCACTGGACAACTATTGGAGATAGGCTATTAAATAACTTGACAAATACAGACAGGATTAAAGATACAATTCCAGTATATAGCCATGTAAAAAGGACAGAAGCAGTCGATTAAAATTTAAAGGTTATTCTGGACGCTAACTATATTAAAAAATATAAACTAAGCAAAAAGCCTCGTCATCGTATTTCATTTTCCGTCGTCGAGCATTTGTAATGGAAAAATGTCAACAACATTGAACTTTGAGGTTACCATCTGGCTAAAAATGTATTATTTACAATAGGCAAGTCTTGTAAGCATGGCTCTATATCTCCGTGACAAGTCACGGGCTTTATCCTTTAGCTGTGATTAATTAGTATGGCAAATGTGCGTGTTTGAATCGACCCGTTAAAAAGTCTCTTGAAACATGATAAATATTTTGCTCTTCCATGGATATATCGTGTAATATGAGCGATCGTTTGTTGTACAAGTGTAGGTTGTTTATATGTACCTATAGTCATGACTCGATATCACAGTCCGATATCCGATCATCCCGAAGTAGGTCTCTGCCTAGAAATTCCATCGATAAAACGTCGTGTGACAATGCTACTTAGA
Source organism: Catocala fraxini (assembly GCA_930367265.1). Taxonomy (NCBI): domain Eukaryota; kingdom Metazoa; phylum Arthropoda; class Insecta; order Lepidoptera; family Erebidae; genus Catocala; species Catocala fraxini. Next base: position 16,487,985 of record OV884041.1, read on the forward strand.
TTTAAAGTCACAGGATACTCCAGTCACGGCCAGTCGTTGCCACGCCTTCATTGAAATATTGAGTTGTAATACCAAAAAGACACAGCCCATATTTGTCGTCACTCTACCATAACATAAAATCACTCAGATTTTTCCGTTGCCTCTCTTCCACCTTCTCCATAGTGAGCCAACTTTAATTTTCTATTCAGATTACATCTTAATAAACACATTGTAGTATATCAAATGAGAATTCAAATCCTTGGATAAAATTTTCCAGTTGTGTCTGCCGTGCATCTACACAAACTCAAATTGACTCAACTATTCGCTGGAATTTGTTTTTTTCTTTTTTTTTACTTTATAATGTAGCTAAAGACACTTGTTCGTTCGAGTGAGAGCGTAGCCTAACGCGACAAGGTTTACATAGGTATATGAATAATATTTGCATTGTGTTGGGGACCAAATGAATAAATTAAAAACGAACCTTTTATTATGACCTGAATGACGTCATACGAGAGGCGAATTAAAAATAAGTCAGGGCTGAAACGGGTCTGAACATTTTTAATGTTGCAATGTGTTACAGGCATTTACAAATACTTTACTGAAAGCTTTTGTTGAATAGTGTATATTCACAGTTCTTCATTGAATACTTGCTACATTGTGTGGGTTGTATGAATTGCCAACAAATAGGCCATCGTTTTATTGAGCTCTCTAGTGAATGCGACTGTGGTGCAATATGATATCGGATTTGATTTATAATTTAGCATTGACATTGAGTATACTATTAAAAATTAATGTAAACGTTTATTAATACTATGAAGTTTGGAACTGCTGAACCCGATAAACAGCAACGACACATTACCAAATGAGATCTAAAAAAGAATTTGACGGCGTGATGCACTTCTTACTAACCTTACAAGGATATAGACGTATTTACACTGACGGACTCATAAACTGCATCAAAGTTCAGGATTACTTTCGAATTAATATTTTTATAAGTATGCAAACTTTTTAGATTAAACTAAATGAAAATGTCCAAACTGACCAACTATAACACAAAAAAAAACAAAATTTAAAAATAGAACTGCAGTAAAAGATAAAGTTATAGCCAGGAAAATAAAATTTATGCATAATCTTAAATTCGTGTGTTATTAGAGTAAAGATTGAAATTAATTATTTTAGTTTATTTTTTAATTTGTGATTTATATTATTGTTACCAATAGTATTGATGATTAGTCTTTTATACTCAACAAAAGTTTCGTAACCACAAATATGGATACTTCGTAAGCCGCTCAAATTGTGGCATTGGTGCGGGAAGGCTTCGATCAACGAATGATTGCTAGAAATTTAAATTTAAACCAGTCTACGGTTTCTAGAGAAGGTTAGGAGAGACAGGTTCTTACAAAAGGAGACCTGGTACTGGAAGAACTCTAGCAACCACGCGTCGTGACGACCAATTTATTGTTTCAACTTCCCAACGAAATCGTTTCCTGACGTCAGTAAACATCAAAACAGAGCAGAATGAAGTGCGTAGACTAAACGTGAGTGCACGAACAATAAGAAGGAGACTTAAGGAAGCGGCAATCACCCCTTTTAGACCAGCAAATGTACGAAGCTGTCTGCAGCTCACAGACAAGCTCGTTTAAAATTTGCGCGTGAACATCTTAATTGGACTAAAGAGCAATGGGCCTCCATATTGTTCACCGATGAGTGTAGTATATGTTTAAATGGTGCAGACGGTCGCAGAAGAGTCTATCGTCAACGTGGGGAGAGATATGCTCAAAGTTGCATTGAGGAGCGTGTTCCTTTTGGAGGTGGTTCGTGTATGGTGTGGGGTGGCATTTCAATGATCGGGCGAACGGAACTTGTGTTCATCGAAATGGTTCGTCAAAACGGTAGAAGAGGTGGTTTGACGGCACAACGCTATATAATATAGGTTTTAGAAGCTCACATGGTACCTTACATGGGATTAATAGGCGAAAATTTTACTCTAATGCAAGATAATGCCCGACCCCACGCCGCTGCACAAGTTCGACAATATTGCGAAAAGGTTGGGATATGTACCATGAATTGGCCAGCACGCAGCCCAGATCTTAATCCCATTGAGCATGATTGGGACAGTTTAAAAAAAGCTGTATATGCGAGAAATCCTGTGCCCACAACAGTGGCAGCACTAAGAACAGCGATTTCACAAGAATGGAACAATATTCCGCAAGACCGTATAATAACCCTAATCAGATCTATGCGGAACCAATTAGAATCTGTAATAAGGGCACGTGGAGGCAATACACCTTTCTACAAGAAAAAAAAACCTGAGCTTCAACTTTTTTGTAAAAACCAAGTTTTCTAAAAACCAACCAAAACCAATTTATGATGCATTTATCGTTCTTGTTCAAAAATATTTTAATGGTCCTTTTCACTATACAAACATACACTTAAGGATATGATGCTACGCTGTTATGAAGTTAACGAACCAAACTATAGGTTTTAATTTAAATTTGTATAAAAAGTTTGAATTCTTGGTTAAAATGTTTATTTTAAAGGCGTCTTGAACATTGATGCAATTTATGAGTCCGTCAGTGTATATGTATGTATATCTGCTCTGTCATCGTTTGGTGTCTTTGATAAATGGATAACAACCAAAACGCGGTTCAAAAAGTAAACATGAATTTCCTCGCGTAGATTCCGATGAGGAGTATGCGAGACTTATTTTGTATCACGTGTTTTTAAAAGATATTTTTTATATTTCATACAGCTAACATGATACATAATAGATTGCTGTAACATACATTTTAACTCACTGCCTATTATTTTAGCTCGAAAAATAACGGATAACATGAATGTGATATATCACTGCCTGACCGTCCATAATGCAGCCGTGAGATGTTTCTGTTATTTTGATTGAACTTGGAAAAAGCTATCGTAGAGCTTTTTATTAAATCTTAGCATTAGCCCGTGATTTTGTTTGCGTTTATTCGCAAGGTTATATATATATCTCAGGATTATTTGAATACCACACTCCTCCGCCGATGGTCCCGCCTTCTGTAAGGAAGTGATTTCCATCAAGGAGGCGGTGGTGCGAGAGAGGGAGCGCTTAAAATCTCTGCCCAGCCGCAGAGCCGGGCGCCGGAGGGCGCGAGACGACATGACCGGGTATGCGTCAACGCAATCCCCCACGTAAAAAAAAGGATTATTTGAATACGCAACTTAGGTTAGCTTTTAAATTAATTGATTTCTAAAATATCATATATGCATCACAATCCGTTCAGGAGTTTTCACGCGACGGGTAAAAAACAGACATTAACTTTTAAATTTTTGCGATGAATATAATTCGCAACGGGAATTAACGCAATCATACTGTTTACCTATCTCCAGGTAAACTATTTAAGATTTGATTAAGTTACATGGGTAACCGTGTAGTCACAAGTTGACCCTCTGAAAAAGCTTTGCAAATCATACAGAGAATCTGTTTTGGGTTTACGCCTTCAAAATGTCAAAATTTGCTTTTTAAGTATATCTCCATGTGCCGATGCCTACAGACACACTTAAAAAGCTTATAATTACAGCTTTGCAATAGTTATAGATTTATAATATTCAATACGTGTAGCTTATTTTAATTAATTAATTTTTTATTTTCTTTTTTATGCTTTGTTGTTATAGATATGTATGTGTATGCTATGATCTCCTATAACTGACTATACAATACTAATGTTCATTATTTGTGCAATTTTGTGTATATTCTTTGTTGGAGATCCTTAATAAATAAATAATATTAATATATTATATTATTATTATTAATATGACTTGAGAAGATATTATATTCCGAGCTGAACAAAGGTGTAAGCAACATTTTCATTACTTGCGGAATACTTCGTGAATGAGATATCTTATACTGTTGACGACAGTATTAGTAATATACACTCCCTTGCACTAAGCGTAGAGCATCGAAATGCACTCTGTGGGTATTCAGCTCACAGACTAGCTACGTGACTGTGGTGAATATGCTGTGTTTAGATAACTTATGATTTCGCTTTCGTTGGCGAGAAGAAATTGGATGACAATAATATGCTTATTTATATGTTTGATTCTATATAACAGCTTAGAAGCATAGGAGACTTTTATTATAACTTGTTTTCTAGCGTTGCTAAACTTTGAATTTTTTGGGAGATCGTTAACAAACATTACGGCAAGATTCAATACCTCATTACTGGGAACATACAATAAATATAAAATATTGACCTATAACCAAAGCTCTTGTGAATAGAAAGATAGATACATTTTTGTTCAACACCTACCACGAATTGAATTCTTCGGTAAACCTCTTTATTCTATATTTTTTGTACAGGTCTGTCGTGGAATGTGAGGGGATTAAAATATAACACAGAACAAATATTTGAAGAAAGCCTATGTTTTCTTTAAACCACCGATAGTATTTATACTTCTTGGACTTATAGAAATGTGTATCATATTTTAAATGGAACGGATGGGTATGTATTTCGAAAAACTGGAACGATAAGAAAATTGTACTCAAAGATGTTCTTGCTGAATTGTTCCATGAATATGTAAAACTATTTTTCTTTTAGTAAGAGAGCAGTCTTAGATCAATTCTTAAAGTTTATCAGCGTTTAACATTTATTTATACAAATCTATTCATTGCTTTTTAAAATTTAACCTTAAAAACAATGTTAATAATTAATTAAATAAAGGCGACATATACACTTATAATTAATCCACTTAAGCTAATAAAACTACGCTTGTCCAATCACTGTAATACTCAACGCACATGACATGTCCACACATATTAAAAAACTTATAAATATAACGATAATCAAGGGTATTACATCACAGAATTAATTAATAACCGACTCACTGGTCAAGAACTTAAAAAGCTTTCATTTATAATAACAGTGTTGATTCAAATACAAACGCTAACGAAGCCGCCGGTTCGTTATAGGTGGGTACAAATTACTAATTAGTTCACTTCCATTAACGTTCTAGTAATGCTAGGATAAAGGTTAAGCTTGCTTTAAAAAGCATAAATAATGTAGCGTTTTTGTGTGTATTTGACACGGTTTACATTAACTGCTTTAGCGATAGCTCAGTGGGGAGACCAACAGACTGCAATGCAGAGGGTCTCGGGTTCGAACCCACGTCGCGCTACTCTGCCTTTCGGAAGTTATATGACTTTTCGAAATTATGTGCGTATTGATTGACAATTATCGCCTGCTCCGTGCCTCGGAGAGCACGTTAAGCCGTCGGTCCCGGCTGCTATGAACATCTATGGCAGTCGTTATTGGGAAGCCAGTTCCCTATAAAATCCTGATACTGGTCTAGCCTTAGGGTGTCGTTAGCCTTCGGGTTGCGGAGGTCAGGTGGCAGCTGCTCCGTGTAAAAACTGATATCCAGTCAAATCCAGTTAGACCAGAAAAGCCGATCCCAAGTGACTTGGGAATAATCAAGGCTAGGAAGAACAAGAACGTTAACTGCTTTTACTGTATATGTGTAGTAATACCTCTATGAAAGCCTAACATTGTGTTGCTATAATCAAGTAGCAATAGCAGGTCACAGTAAGATCTCTGCATAATCTGCATATTTGACCGCCCGGATGGCGTAGTGGTTTAAGTGGCCGCCTCGCCACAACTGCTGCGTCGTGTGTTGTAGGTTCAAATCCCACACAGGACAAAAATTTGGGTGATCCACTAATGTTTGCTACGAGTCTAAATGTTCTTTGTCTTTGTTTTTGACACAGAATTTATTCCTAGTGCGGGAGTTTTCTTTTAAAAAAGGAAGAAAGGAAAGAAAGAAGATTCCTGGGAGAGATCAACTGAGGAAGCTAAATAATATTCTATACGTATGTACTTAGCTTCCGTTGTAGTCTATACTCGCTTTTGCCGACAACTTTATCGCAAGGAATGACGCTCGTTCACGGATTGAAGAACGTTGGTTAACTATGTACCATATCTTTAGTTCTGCATATCGGAATAATATAAAACGTGGTTTTATCTTATTCCGTACATCTTGTTCACAAGTAACTGTGTGACTATCAAAATCTGTTAAGAAGTTTATGCGTGATTCCGGAACAAGCAAACTGATTGACAATTATTCAAACTGTTTTGTGTTTACTTATACCCTTCAGATACCAACAACCGAATAATCACAGATATCTTACGATGTGCGAGCTTCTGTAGTAAAAAGTTATGCTGTCCGCAGTAGGACTGATTCATAACACTATTTCTAACGCGCAATGTTGCAGCGTCAAAAGATTATGGTAACTGCTTACCAACAGAACCATATGCCTATTTGCCCTCTAATAGGTCTAAAACATATCAAGTTTATTTCTCTGAATTAAACTCTCTCTAAATATTAGACCCTGTATTCGGTGAAATACTTGTAAGTAGGTATACATTGGTAAAATTTCGCAGAATTTGAGATTTTGCGTCTTGTGCCTTTGTTCAAAGAAATTGTTAATGGCTACATATTTTTATTACGTGCCATTACTTTTACATTGTCTTTGGAATAATAAAAATCGAACGTCTTCCTTTTCTCGCAGTTCGAAGACATTAAAGCAGGTTAATCTTCTGTTACAAGTAAATGTTCTTGTTCGTACTCTTGCTATCTGTTGTCACCTCATTACCTATCACGAAGTACATTTATAGGTATACTAGCTTTTGCTCCTGGCTTCGCTCGCGTAAGAGTAGGTTAGGTTATATTAGCAACACTCCTTTTTTAAAAAAAATATAGCCTATGTTTTCATTGAAATTAAACTGCTATATACGGATTTTATCGCGTTGTTTATTTGACACTTTATTACAAATTTTTGAAAATTGTTACACTACTACTACTATTAAACTTTACTAATTTTTAAGCTAATTAAATTATTATTAAACTATTTAGATTTAATTTATTTTTACACTTTCGCCGACGTTTCGGTTGCTTTTCAGCAGCCATGGTCACGAGGAGACTAAGATGGCAGTTGTCTCAATGTTCCAGTGTAGTTATTTCAAAGTACCCGAACATAATTTAATCATTGGTGTTTCTATTTACGCAGAATGAGCTCAAAGTATCATGAAGTCTAGCTGTGGTTTGCTTCTTCTTGGGTTTGACTATTTTTATTACTGGATCCCAAGCTGGTGGTACATTCCAACCATCTTCTCTATTAAAATTAGGATGTTTTTTGATTTCAATAGCCTCGCGAAGCATCCTTGGTAGGAATCGGTGTTCTTTAGCGAGAATCTGTGGTTTGTCAAATCTCAGGTAGTGGTTGGTCCCCTGTTGCACATGTTAAAAATAAATTAAATCTAAATAGTTTAATAATAATTTAATTAGCTTAAAAATGAGTAAAGTTTAATAGTAGTAGTAGTGTAACAATTTTTAAAATTTTGTAATAAAGTGTCAAATAAACAACGCGATAAAATCCGTATATAGCAGTTTAATTTCAATGAATACTATTCGCGTAAATAGCAGACAATATTATGTATAGCCTATGTTACTCGCAGATCATTATCAGCGAGTAACATAGGCTATATTTTATTTCAAAATTTCACCATTAGAAAGCTATATTTATCTTTCTAATGGTAAAATAAAAAAAAATTGAAATAGGTTGAGTAGTTTTTGAGTTAAACCCTTACAAACAAAAAATCAAATCTTTCCTATTTATAATATTAGTGTAGACGTACATAGAAATCTTATCGTATTAGATGTAACCTTGTTATAAATAAATTGACCTGTGGATATTTGAAAGCTGTACGCAAAAGTTAGAAAGAAGAAAGAAAGAAAGAAAGAAAATATATTTTTATTTCTAAAAAACACGAAAGCCTTCAAACAATGTTCAGGAAATATGTACCTATATATTATTTCAGAAGATTTAATTAATTAATACAAGTGACGGCTGTCACGCGCGCCACAAATGCCAAGATTCAAACATCAGTACATATTAATAATCTGTGCCTCAGACGTGGCAGGCAACGTGTCATCTACGTGGCGTTCAACACGTGTCAACCGTCAAATGTAAAATTATGTTCAAGACTTATTTATCCTAATATTATATGAATAATTACAATAATACTTAAAGTTATTAGCGAAAGATACGTTCGTGTTTAAGAAATCTGGATGGACACTCAGCATACACTGAGTTGGGCATAACCCCCACCTCAGTACTGATTTTCAGTTCCAACCACGAGTATCGTATTACTTGACGTCGTCGGCGACGTCCACAAATATAAATTACAACAAATGAGACAGATGTAAATAGACAAAGCAGTACAAACTATGGTAAAAAGAAAGGGAAATAAAGGACAGAACAGTGCTACATGATATACTTAACCTATGCAAACCATCATGGTAAGTTTTATTATATTGAATATAATAATATACACACATACACATTTTATTTGCAATATGTAACAAGGGTATTTGTGATACAGATGTTTTCTCGAAAACACTGGTCTAACCTTTATCAAAACTATATGAAAACAATAAATAAGAAAATATTTATTACATAATATATTACTTTTATTTAACGTCTATAAATTATATTAGAATATATTACATTACTACATATAATATATTATATATAACATATATTATACATATAGTAATGTTATATTTTCTGTTTTTATAGATTAGTCTCAGTTTTCTTTATAGTTATTTTATTTCTTTGCCGTTTTGACGCAAAACAGCGTTTTTGTAGATGCGAAAAGATAAATAAAATTTTGAATTTTTTGCTGCCATGGTTGAATCTCACATTTTAGAAGTTTGCAGTTGTAGAAGTAGCAAAATAAATGTGAGCGTCTGAAGCTCTTTATTGCTCGAACCTTATATATACGTATGTAAGGTATAATAATATTATAGTACTATTACTCCTAAACTCGGTGTCTGTAAGATAATGGTACTACTTTAGACAAGTCGATGCACTGATATCGTCTCCTAAAAATTGGCAATGTCGCACTAAACCTTTTGTAAATTTATGTAGATATTCTTGTTAAATAAAAATGCTATAGTCTATAATAAAATAATTTATATTATAACATGTATAAGTTCATAACACTATCTAATAAGATTCAACTTACTCAATAAGAAAGTAGATAAAGATCTATTGTAAGCAAAACTATACCTTTTTCACGGACATAAACAATTAGCTGACTCGCGCAACTTCATCTGCTTCATATAAGAGAATTTTCCCCGTTTTTGCCAAATTTTTATTGCTGCGCCGCTTCTATTAGTCGTAGCGTGATCTTATAGAGCCTATAGCCTTTCTCGAAAAATGGGCTACCCAACACTAAAATAATTTTCCAATTCGAACCGGTAGTTCCTGAGATAAGCGCATTCAACCAAACAAATAAACAATCAAACAAACGAACAAACAAACTCTTCAGCTTTACAATATTAGTATTGTATAGATAAAACAACAAGCAAAACTTTATTTTCATGATGTACGTATGTTATGTGGGACCAGTCAGTGCAGACCGGCGACACTTCGACCCAGTGGGATCTTTTGTGTCGACACTCTCCCAATAACGACTGTCATTGATGTTCATGGCAGCCGGGACCGACGGCTTAACGTGCTCTCCGAGGCACGGAGCAGGCGATAATTGTCAATCAATACGCACATCATTTCGAAAAGTCATATAACTTCCGAAAGTCAGAGGTGCGCGACGTGGGTTCGAACCCGAGACCCTCTGCATTGCAGTCTGTTGGTCTCCCCACTGAGCTATCGCTGCTCTATTTTCATGATACTAAGCCTACAACACACAAAATTTCATCACCAAAAACATCATACCCAAGTTATTCAAGCGAAATAAAGACACCAAAACGATAGCCCAATTACGCTCACAAAATTATTCCCGTGTTACTGAAAAACAAAGACAAATTACATGTGTATATACGAAGCTTTTGCAGAAAACATTCTTCATAGGATCATGAAAATCTTTTTCTTTGTAAATAAACGTCAGAAAAAGCTACTGAAGAATGATATTGCGAGTTGTGTTAGTAGCGTGAATGTAATGTTCTGAGGGAGGGGTCCGTAGTAAACGGGGCGAGGGAAAATTCATGATAGTGCGAATTCTTGTAGGTTTATAGTAGGGATTGGGGTCAGACAGCAGTTTTTAAGGATTAATATTATATTGCACAAAAGTTGAGGTCAACATGTGAGAGTATGAAGTATAAAAGTATATGCGCACTTTTTTATTGTGATTGCTTTAACGCTTGCTTGCTGCTTGTGGTCGCATGGTGTTAAGTGGTGATTACATTATTATGTTATTGATCATTATTGATACATCTAAAATGCATTATTCTAACCGATATTAGAATCTGCGATACTATTATAAATCTAAAAACATATTATAAGAGTTCATACAGATAAACTAATTAAGGATATCTGGATCCGAAACTATATTTATTTATTTATATTTGTTAGTTTATTCGAAGTCAGTGAGTGCCGTAAATCTATTTCACTTATTTTGTGCATACTCACTAATATTATAAAGTCTACATGTCTAGCACTGTCCTCAACAACGTGTACGCCAAATTTCATGATGATCGGTCGAGTAGTTAAGGCGTAAAAGCGCAACAAACAAACAAACTCATATCCGCATTTATAATATTAAGTTTGGATAGGATAGGATATGTGAAAGTCTGTATTTTGTTAGTTACTCATCCAAATGCAAAAAAAGCAATCTACTAACATGTTTAACCGTATATAGATGGCTTATGAGCCGGAGAGAGACGTCGGCGAGTGTTTTCCCGGAAAATATTATTTGTATCACGGTTCCTATTGGATATTAGCCTTCCCAGAACCACAAAAGCGAAGCCGCGGATAAAATCTAGTAAATAATATCATCTTAACCTCAAAGAAAATGCTTTTTTTAGAATAAATTAATTTAGTTTTCCCTGGTATTGGTGTTTGGGTTATCCTATGTAACGACTAATGTTTTTATTCCGTCAATCTAATGTAGCTTCTTAGAATATCGATAACTTCAGTAACTGGATTGACAGTAGACAGATATTTACATGATCACTAGTATATATGGTAATAATAATGCTAATAGCTTAATATGCTCTCCAAACTATTAAAAGGATCAATATGTACCCTGTGGTCATAGATCCTAAGGCAATAGGAATGTGTTTTTGACAGAACGGTTACAATAAGTACATACCTGGTTTTATAACCTCATAGATAACAATTTAAAATATAAAGAGTGTTCTGATTATTATCAGAAAGACACTCTTAATATTTGTGTGGCGCCGTGTAGAAATTGAACACATAACAATGACGAGGCTCCAAACAATTGCACCTTCCGTGTACTTAATTATTTATGTTTCGAGAACATGTTACGTAGAGTCATAAAAGAATATATATGGTAAATATTTACAAAAATACAAGTGTCATCTTAGCAACATAAAGTCCATTGTAAAGCAAATATAAAGTACATAATTATGGCCAATATGTGCCACAGAACACAATAGTACAGAAGACCCCTACATAAAATTTACCAAAATCACCACACTTGTAGATATTTAAACACAATGCATAACACGAAGTTGTATTAAATCGGTCGAACGCAAAGGCTCTTGTATACGATACGGGTAACATTCACAAATTAAGGCTGTTACGCAGGTTGTACGCATCCAGTGAACATACAAGTAGCCCATATGATTAGCTACAGTACGTAGTCTACATAAGTAGCTTGCACATGTAGCTCGAGCTAGCTGCTACAAGGACCTTAAATTACTGCGTTCCATCGATTTGATCCGAAACAGCTTTGTGTTTATATTTCTTGTGGGTAAAGGTACACTGTTTATAAACCTCTGGTGTAAACTACAGATCTATTGTTACGTTTTTTTTTATACAATTTAGGTGGCAAACTAGCAAACGGCCCACCTGATGGTAAGTGGTCACCGTAGCCTATGGACGCCTGCAATACCATAGGCATCACTTGCGCGTTGCCGACCCTTTAGGAAAGGAATTGGGAAGGAGAAGGAGTGGGAATGGGAGAAAGGGGATGATTGGACCTCCGGCACTCTCACTCACCGAACGAATCACAACAGTAGGAATATTGGTATTTCACGTTATGTTTAAGCAAATCGCTGATCTTCTATCAAATATATTTTACAATTACGTGAAACTTAGTCCTTCCGCGAGCTTATAATGTTGCTCCACATGCTCCACAAGTTAAATAATGGAATGCACAAAATTAACATAATTTATCGACTGGTTACGCAAACTGTAATGTGATTCTATTACACATGTATTATTACAAATGCATCTGTATTCATACGTATATTGATTATATATTTACTACAAGGCAGGCAGAAGTATATTTTATCTTCCTCTGTCGTCTATCGGGCACATGTCTAGATTTTGCTAAGATTTTTCTAACATAAAATCCAAATATAATTTTCCTCGATCCGGAAGCCTAACCTCGCAATCATACATAACATACCTAACGAATTACTCAGTATCCTAACTTTTCCTAATGCGAAAGTGAGTTTGTTTGTTTGTTAAGCTCTCACACCTTAACTACTCGACCAATCCTCATGTTTCGCATACACGTTGTCGCGGGTACTAAAACGGACCTTTCATCAAAAAAGAAACTGTTTCCAAAGGAATGGAAAATTGATACAAGGTTATATCAATTTTCCATTCCTTTGGGAACAGTTTCTTTATTCTATTTTATTACTTTATTTGTAGGTTCAAATAACCTAAGTAAGTAAGTTAAGCCGCGGACGAAATATAGTACCTACTACTACTTACCTACTATTTTTATATTTCGAAGTCGACGCTGTAAGCTATAGTTATCGATTTATATGTACTGAGCATTCTCGTCGTTAAAGATAAACCGTTCACATGTTTATTAAGCAACGTATTTTCCCACCTCTTAGGTTTAAATGGGCTAATCGATTCCAGCTAATGGACGACTTATCTTGTTAATTGTCTTTTACAACTTTCCAAGGTAACCACGATATTTTCTTTTTCTTGAGACGTGTAGAAGGACAAAATGTATTGTTGTGTTCGGGTTTATTCGATGAGAAGCCTATTTAGTATCGATTATTATCTATGTGCCTTACTTTATTGTTCAACTAGATTTTGCCCACGGCTTCGCTCGTGTAAATGTAGGTTATTATGTGACGTTAGTAACAGTACGTTTTTTGGATGAAAGGTATTCTATGACCTTTTCTGACTACCTGACAATGTGTATGCGTAATCTCATGATGATCGGTCAAGTAGTTAAGGCGTAAAAGCGTACCACAAACAAACAAACCCACATTCACATTTATATTATTATATAGTTAGGTATAGTTAGGATATACATACTTAGGACGGCGTAATCGGCGGCTTAGGAAATTCTGTATTGGGTTAATTCCTGGTTCGGGACAAAGTTGTTAAGTTTTTGTATTAGGATTTTTCTAAGTGCTAGCATCTATATATTTGCTTGGTAGATGGCAAAGCACTATCTTAGCTCTAAACATAATTAAAGAATACTTATAAAAAATAGGAGTCATATAAAAGGAAACAAATTTTGCTTGCCACAGATGACGACAATGCGTCACATTGGATCAGCTAAATTCTCACACGATATTAATATTTCCGTGAACAAGCCGTAGTACTTTCGGCTCTATTCCTGCAATATCAGATATTCTCGGAACGGTGAATACTGCTTGAAACGGAATTATATATTTTGCGGAAGAAAGCTGTTTCAGCTTTACGATAATCAATAACTTTCTGTGTGTCACTCCATAGTCATAATTATAATAAATTATATAAATATTATTATATATATAAATTATATATAATAATATTTATATATAAATTATTTATATAAATTATAATTACAACATTGTAATTGGAAACTGCGCTCCTTATAAGGATAGAAAAAGAAAGCATTAGACTCGGCCTCAAAATCAACGTTTCAAAAACGAAAATAATGAAACAAAACTTCCTTCACTAGCCCTCCAAGACTATGATAAAGTAGAATAATTCGTTTACCTGGGTTCCCTCATTACGAAAGACGGCGGTTGTACTAATTAGCTGGGTCGTCGTATAGAAATGGCTAAAAGTGCAATGTCAAGCCTTGAGAAATTTTGGAGTAACAAGGGTATAAGTCGAGCTACCAAAATACGTCTAGTGCATTCCTAAGTATTTTCAATTTTTCTGTACGGAGCTGAAATCTGGTGCCTCAAAAGTCGAGAAATAAGCAAAATAAGCCCTTTTGAAATGTGATGCTGGAGACGAATGCTAAAGATACCATTGACGGCCATGAGGACAAACGTATCAATTTTATAAGAACTCCACATCAAAAAACGACTTACCTCTCTATGCCGAGAACGTCAACTAAGCTTCTTTGGACATATACTGCGGTCACATTTGCATGAGTTGAGGAAGCAATAGATCGTGGGACAAATGCAGGGGAAGCGCTCCAGGGGCTGAATTCCAACACGATGGTGCAAAAGTATTGAAGAGGCAACAGGAAAAACTCTTCATCGATCTATTGAACTGGCGCAGAACGGAGGCAAATGGGGACGGATAGTAGATATATAAACATGATCCTCATTAGTGCAGGAACGACAAAGAAGAAGAATTGGAAACTACTGCAAAAGGCTTTGCAACGTTAACGCTATAACGTTATATAAAATACGAATAACTAAGAAAATAGAGAGGCGCATAATTCCATTTATTGATATCTAAATATAGTAATGCACAATGTCATACCTACTTGGCATGGTCAAGGACGCACGTACCATACACGTATGTATCCATGTGTATGACACCTATAGGAATGTAGGTACTAAGTGTGATGTTTTGAAATTAAACTACTTTATTTACTTTTGTTTTACCGCTGTTTCTTAGATCATTTTGAAAGTATTCGACTTTTAGTTGATTAAACTATATAAATTTTCAATTTCTATGACGTTTCAGTTGCTTATTAGCAGCTATGGTCACGGAGAGACGCTGTAAAATCCGTATAAAGTAGTCAATTTTAAATATGAAATTCGTGTAAATGTAAGACAATATTGAGTATAATGTTGTTATCATTCGAATATATTTGAAATACCGTCAGCACATAATTACTATTAGAAAAGCAAGCTCAAATAATGTGTTTATTTAATTTATCCCCAAAATTTGAAACCCCGAATACCTCGCTCGGTGGCCCCGGATTTCCTCCGAACTGGGACAAATCCGGGGTAAACACGGACGTCTGACATCTCTCTATTCACATAAATACATACGTGTACAACCATTATGATATACGTGCTACGCTTTCATCCGCTCTGTCTATAACATAATAGGTAGAGATTTCCTCAAAGACACAACTCAATTTACTGAATAATATTTAGGATATTTAATGTTTGATTTTACTCAACTATTTCAGAAAGAAGGTTATGTTTTTCTAGTGAGAACATACTAAACGGTTTGATGGATAGATATTAATAAATTTAATTGTTAGAATTTGGGAGTGATGTAAGGAAGGCTGTATAAAAATTAATATTGCTTGGAATATTTGTCTGTCGCAACAACGACTATCTTGCTAGGCAGTCGAGATATTTGTCTAATTCTCATGGCAGTATCTGTAGTAACTGTAGACAAAGATAAAATATCATGTAGGTAAGCTGCACACTATACAATTGAACATAATATATCCACGTTTTCATTCGTGTATTTCAGTTCCGTTGTCTAGTTTCAGTTGTGTAGTTTCCTTTAATGAAAAAATCCAGATTCGTCTAGTATTATGTCAATACATACCGTTATAAGTAACTACTTATAACCGAATGTATTGAGCATGTTTAACTAAACATACTTAGGAAATATAATTTAATTGATTATTTAATTTTTCATACATAATGCAACTTATATGGCAGGCGCTTTTACTTCATCAGCTAAGTCTTATTAAACTGGTTTATTCGTACAAAGACGCAAGCCTACCCACCTATGTTCATATTAAAACATTCAATCTCTCAACTTCCCATCTTATTAAATTTAGCATATTACACGGAATCCATTATTTCTTCTGTGCTGGCTTCGTATAATCGTACGTGTACATTCCAAGAAACATATTTTAATTAGAGCAACATATTTATTTCTCGTAATCCGAAGAAACGGCAAAGTTATTGTTATATACAGACCGCTGTAATGCAAAGGATTGTTTATTTTATGAACCATGAATGAAAAGGTTTTTGCCAAATGTGTTTTCAAAGTAAGCCTATAGATACCCATACTATAGCCATGTATGTGATAATGTTTGTAAGATTGGTATAAAAAGCTAAAAAATTATAACATTTTGGAAAATATATTTAAAGTTTTCCGTGTTATAGGTTTATAATTAAGCTGCTTTATATTTTTATTTTTGTTTACTTTGATTATAGCAAGTTTATTCTCAAGTCTTAACCATTAGGCTATGGTCGCTGTCAAAGAGCCTATTTTGAATTTCAAGAACTTATATTTTATTTATAAGCCAGATAGGTACCTATTCTGGTATTACAAATTAAACCAAATAATAATTCTGCTTACAAACTTTATTAAACCTAAATACAAATAAGCTAGATAACAAGGCGTTAATAAAGTAATTTGTACCATAATATTTACTATTACAGAAATAATATAGATATTAACCTATATTACTACATGAAAGCATTACTATTTATCTAAACATAATTATTGTTTAAAAGAGTATTTACAAAGCAAAACTTTTGTTATAAAATGTTCACATGCTTGGGCCAGTAGTGGTCGCAAACAGTACCGAATAAGCCATGCGCTAAGTAACTACTCATCGTGACAATGTTTGTTAGTATTATTATCTGTAGGCCCTTCCAAGGATTTTGAATATATGTATTGTCAAACATAATTCCAAAAATAAGTAACATTGAATGATACAATTAAAATAACGAATGGTAACATAAACGGTTCACCCTTGTTTGATCGAACAACGTTAGATATAATAATACTAAATCGAACAACGTTTAAGAAAATCATCACTTTGTATAATATCGTTTGATAGAATTTTCAGTTCATCGAATATTTATTTACTATAACAACATTTGCGCTAATGATCAAAAGGTATAATGTTCATTACCCCGACTCAGAGTACCTCGACTCGGATAGGTTAGGTTAGAAGGCGAAGGCGGGAGCGAAGCGGAGCTGAGCTCCCGCCTTAGCCTTCGTGGTATTTTTTTTTAAATTAGTTCAAATGAAATTAGTTCAAATAAATAATTACGCTAAATAAAAATTTACCAATGACTTATTCGGTCAAATGAATAATTCTTCGAAATGACTTTATTGCAACTAAAATTCGATTTAGTAATATTATATCTAACGTTGTTCGATCAAACAAGGGTGAACCAACATAAACTACATCGCAATGATATAAGCTGAGATAGCGAAGGGAATCATTTAGGAAGCATCCTCAAAAGCACAACAAATGACAGGCACGCAGTGTGCCTCTAAAATCAAGACTTTTTGGATAAAATCACCATCAATAGTTATAAGATTTATAATATAATAATAAACATAATAATCTTATTCAATCCATCACCATTTAAACATACATGTGTTTGATACAAAATATAAAATCCCGCAAGTTCAATATTTGTACTATCGTATAAATATTTAAGAGTTCCGCTTCCCACTAGAAGCGGTGGCTCATCGCACCTTCCTGAACACGAGCAAAAGTGTATTCCGTAAAACTTACTACGTTTACATTACGTACAAATATCATCATGTTTTTTTGACTTTTGACTAATACTGAATGTTGAAAGAAAAAACACGGGTTTAAACTGCGTACGAGTACTACGGACAACGTTTAAAGTACATTTTTTTAAAATGTTTAGCACGAATGCGACGTCCCATACAAATTGTTCAAACAGTTGATTGCTACGTACCGTATTCAAAGGAGCATTTTATATTTTCCTCTTATAAAAGTTGTAAAAAGAATTTGACTGATCATGGCTATTATTGCCAATTAACTTTATTAAGAACGATGGTGATTACAATATTGTATACAATTAAAGTGTCGATGATGTAATGGTATTATTTGTTTTTCTTTTTAATAAAATTGAAAGTTGTCTTGGTTGGCCTTCAGCTAAATACTTGCGTTGATCGGGTCGCGTCTATACGCAATAGGTAGAGATTGTACTGACGACCTCTTCATTGTAAGTCTTGAAGGTGTTGACTTTAGAGAACTTTTGGGCTACCCACCACTTACTAACTACTACTTGACGTTACTACCACTTCGATAGCATTTACATCCAAAAAGTAATTAAAGTAGCATGTTTAGCACACAAAACTGTTATCTACTGCTATTTAATTATAATTTACATTCAAAGTTACATTTAAATGTAATCAGCAACTGAACATAACCAAACGAATCTAATGCGTCTAGACCGGTTCTAGACGATGTCTGGTAGTTAAGTGTGAATAAGTTAAGAGAATCCGGAGCTTGCAATTTTAATGAAAGCAATCTATCTAACAGCTCTTTGAATGCGCACAGAGCAAACGTCAGACAGATATTGTTAAAGTAAAAGATTTAAGTTCACCCTTACAACTTTTAGTTCAGCTCAGCAAGAAATTAAATTCTAGTAAGTATAAAAAGACCTTTTATGCTGCAAAATTTATTTTAGCATATATGATTTCGAAGTGATTTTAATTCAAATCATATATTAATTAATATTTAAAGGTACAAGCAGAGAGGTATTTGGAAGTTATACGTAGACCAAAGTTCGATGGGATTCCTAACTAAGCAATAGAAAATGAACTCGCTAAAGTCCACGTACGTGTCAATTCTCTCAAAGCACTAGAATGATTTCTGCCAAGATGTTTCCCAAACATTTTACAACCGAATATCTCATACATATCTCTTATACAACCGAAGTAAGAAACAAGCACAGCTCGTCTGAATGGAAAACAGTTACTGTAATTTACACACCCTCACAACACCGACTCTTACAAAACAAGGCACGGTCTTGGTTTTATAAAAGTCAGTAAGAGACAAGTACCCTTAAGATATCCATATCTTAAGGATACTTGTATCTTGCTGACCCTCTAAAGAAGAAATCGCGTCTCAACACCTCCTTAAGATGCCTGGAAATCTGTTATATTCACTGTGTAATTGCCAACTCTTAACCAACAATCATGACCATAAACTTGATCGTGGCTCCTTTGCCTATAAAGATATATTTGAGCGGTCACCAATGCGTAACTAACCATCCATCTCACCTAAATGCAGAATTAAATTGGAGTAGTCTCAAACGAACAATAAGTAAAAAACGTCGATTAGTACCAAATTCGCGCTCCGACGACCATTTCTGCGACTCTCCCCAATAAATCTGATAATCCCCTCTTTCACTCAACGGCGCGAGCCGATAAAATCTAAAGCTTAACTTATATCTATAGACATTTTGCTTCAATCAATCAATAAATCCAAACTCTTCCGGACATTTCACCCTTATAAGGACTGATTCATACTGTGCAAACAGTTTCCTTATTCGGTTGTTATATTAATGATTGCTTTCATTACTGTAGAAAACTCTGATTTTCGCAATCAATTATAGTCCTGAGATTTAAGTGCTGAGTACTTACATATATTGCCATATTAGTAGCCTTAGTAAAGTTCTTGTAAGATTTATATCACAACTAGTAGAAAAATTTTTGCAATTTAGAAATTGCGTAGTTTTTTTATTGATAAAAGAAACATTGTTTCGGCTTCTACCACGCAATGATAAAAAGCGTTACAATTAAACATCAAGACAAATTTATGTTTACAATTATCGTAAGATATTATTTTGGGCTTTATATTCTCGATTTCACTAAAACGTGAAATGTGACGTCAGAAATATTTGATAGCGTCAGTTAGCAATGAGTGAGTCACAAAACATCAGCCATATGTAAAAGAAATCCTATAGTCCCATGAAATTATACGTACCTTTATAATAAACAAGCTTTCTTCCTGATTAATTCACTGTCTTACTCTTCGTTCCATTAAAAGGCTGATTTCATCTCAATATTTACTTTGCATACCTTACCTAAAGGTTCCCCAGAATCGTGGCCTGAGGGCAGGCTCTTAGAAGAATGTAGAGCTTCGATATTCAGTGAGCAACTCTCGAATAACATTGATACCTACATTTATTTCGTAGTTTCTGTTTAACGTTTGTTTATCGGTTTAGTAATTTTACTAACTTATACATAAACTTTTCTTATTAACTATACGTTAAAGCTATTTAAAAGCTTTAACGTATACTTAATAAGAAAAGTTTTATTTAAGATAAGATATATAGTTATCTATATATCTTATCTTAAATAAAACTTAGATATCTTTGAGGGTGTAGGACTTATAATCGCCAATGGGTCGTTCGCATACCACCATACCAGCAGGATGTTGGCATTCATAGTTGCAGAAACTCAATGTCGTATTTCTAGATATTTTGTTATTAACAAGACATACTGCCTGTATACTTTAAGTCGCGTAACTTTAAGTACCCTTTAACAATCTAAAGTATTCTTTGAAAGCTTTCGTTGCAGAGTCAATATGCTCATTGAACAAAGAATCTAGCCATCTCTCGGAAGTTATTGAAAGACATGGGACTTTCATACATACTTATGTATAAGCTATAGAGAACTAAATAGTTTTCTTTGAAGTTTTCTTGTAACTATTATAAATTAAATTCATTGTAGGTTGTACGTAACTAAGTGTCCATTTTGTTTGTTTTATTGTTAAACCTTAAGCTATTGAGTCGTCGCAGCGGCAGGATATAGGTTTTCAATTATGTATGGCATTTTAACCATTGACAGGTAAAGCTGATAGAATCTCCAGTATTAAAAAAAACTGTATAATCTAAATCTCAAACAGTTTATGTGTGTATTTATAAATTGTTCCAAATTTTGGCTTGCTGCTAGAAATACATCACTTTTCGGTCAAAAAGTGTTTAAAACCATTATACCTTCAAGAACAGGCATCGTCTTTTCAATCAAGACTAACGAGGCAATTCACCAAACGTGCGTTCAGGATTGATGGATCTCAGCACCAAGCCATGACGTGCACTTAATAACCTCTTTATTTGGTTCCATTAAGTAAGTAACTTCTTGGTAATTAATGTACTGCTACGAACAAAGACTTACGTAAGAACATTCAAGTTATAATTAAAAAACTTACTCTGAAAAGCATAAGTAGCCATAAGCTGAAAACTATTGCGACATCCCTAACTTTGTCAGTGATACAAGAATACAACGTGATGTTTTATAGCAAAAGTTTTGTGAAGACTTCGCGAGGTACATAATAAGAATCCTTAATACGGTGTAATGAGGGAAAGAGGCTATTTATTGACATTTTGGCCTCGACCCATCGATGTACGATGAAAAAATAAGATAACCTACTCATGAGTTGTTTCGGGGTTTCACAAAACTTTGACTTTAGAAATTTGGATAGCTAATTGAAATGATTGACGTCCTTCGAGTCAAAATGCTTAGATTGTTAAATATACAACTACAATTAATTAACGTTTATTGCATTTTATCTTTCTTTAAGGAGTTATTGCCGTATCACATCCACTATATGGATTCTTTTGACAATTATATTTTAAAAACATTACGTGGACATTGTATTGCACGTTCTGCATATTCTAAATTAGGTCGTAGATTAGCCAAAATCATAGGCCAAAATCGTATTGCACACTAGCTATTCGGCGCTCTTATTGACCAAATGAAACAGAAGAATGGTAGCTAAGAGACGGCAGAAACCTTCCTTAATAAAGCCTATTCATGTTGAAAACAACAATGTTCTACTACTAATACACAAATTTGAGAACTTTTTAGTACGCAGGTGTCTTGTCGGAGTCCTCCTTAGCGTTAAAACGAACAGTAATTAAGTTTTTTAATATCTGCGTTACTTTGAAAAGTACTTGCACTCTGGCTCCTTCACTTTTAAATCAGGTTGGCTTACTCTTTTTGTCTTGTTCTTACATAATATTTTTCTTAGCCACCTTTACCACGAAAATAATTAAGATAAGTTTAAACGTACATTGCGGATATATTTTTTTGGGTCACCTAGTTATTTACCCTATTATACCTACTTCCGCAAAGTAAAAAAATAACAATATCAAGTATTGTTTCCCGTACAAAAATAATAACCGATGTGCCGTAACCCTTAAAAGAACGGATACGAAACAAAGTAAAATATTGCATTCATCTATTATATCGTTATTAAACAATCGTTTTTTTATTCAACGTTTTGGATTATTAGGGGCATACAAACTTATCAAACATCCACGTTTACAAAGGTTGCCAATCTACAATAGGTGCACACTACTTTTTAGCATATAATATTTAAACTTTTTATTTTTCTTCTTTGTTCCGTATACATCTTATTGAGGACTAGATTTTTCCCGCGACGTCGTTTGTGTAACTGTTTACGCGAGCGACGTCGCAGACAAAATCTTAGGTTACATTAGTAACAGTACTTTTTTCTAGATAAAAGATACCCTACGTCCCTTTCTGTTCCCCTGTTAACGTGTATGCAAAATTTAATGATGATGATGAATAAACTAAAATTCGTATCTATAATATTATTTAGGATGACTGTACTATAGATATGCTCTTATATAATTATAAGCCAAATTACTAGAGGCTTTTCTTTAAACCGTAAAAATATGTCCTTTCTTTATTCCTGTCTCTAGTCTCGTTTAATCGTTTATTATCGTTTAATTTTTTATTTATTTTCTCTCTTTGACATTGCAAAATAGCGGACTACAAAATAAAATGCTTAAGGAAATTAAATTGTAATGAAAATGAACCGTGAATATACAAATGGCGACACAAAAAGGAATTTAATTATATTGTAACAATGTAATGTCTAAATATGCCTCACTAAACAAACAAATGTTAAATTATTAGATGGACTGAATTGTTTTAAGGACTACTGTGTAAATCCTCATAAATAGGCACTTAGTTTTGACGAAATGATACACTGTACAGTTTAATTTTAGGAAAAAATAATTGAGGCCCTTTTTATTACCATTGGCGGCAGACGAGCAAGTGGTCTACCTGATGGAAAGTGGTAACCGCTGCTCATGACTTCAGCAATGTCAGGACACAACAAAACCGCTGCCTACTGTGAAAAAATAACATCTATCTATACTGAGTCTACTAACTCTTACATTACCTAAAAATATTAATAATATAATTATTAATATTATAAATGCAAAAAAGATCCAGTCTGATTGTCACTTATATCAGGCTAGTATAACAAGCGATGGAGGAAGTCATTGGCAACGGATTGTCAGTTTATATGAAAATAATACAATATTTTAAATACATATAAAGATATCCTAAGTTAATCTCTCGAGTCAAGCTATTTCCATATTATATAGCACGATCATTAATGAATTATTCGAGTAAACCATGAAAGGTTACACACAGAGCTACTGTTGCATTGAAATATGAATAAAATCTAATATTCATATGTATGTATGTGTATTTTTTGTAATCCCTAATAATTCTACAGTTTCTATGTATATGCGATATATATATTATGCGACGGCATAAAAGTCCTTTCCTATTATATGATAGCTACATGTGTAGTGGTAAAAAAATATATTAGAAAATTTATTAGATTTAATATGCATAGTACACCTTTTAATAACTGTAGGAGAGCATTAGGTCTATAGATTGAAATGATGACCCTCAATAGGGCTAGCGCCGCTTAATTTAATTAGTTGTACTCAACATTATACTGAGAGGCAACCTTTTCCTTGTTTCAGATAAAAATGTTATCATGGTTCAGTGATCGTGTCAGTGTCAAAGTGTAGTGCCAACATGGGGTGCACCCCAAGCATGCTCCTCGACCACAAGAGCCGTCGCCGGGATAGCACCGGCTCCCAGGAAGCCGCCCTGGCCAAGGTCGCTCCGACCCCGGTCTGCAACAAAGCAGTCCAGGCTGCTAAGGCCCCGAGAGCCTCGGTGGAATCCGATGGATTCAGCATTCAGCTCTCAAGCAAAAAGGACAGCTATGTCTCCCAGATGGGGAATAACTTCGCGACGCAGCTCCATATTAAGAGGATATCTGGTGAGTTTGGAACAGATTTTTTATAGTATTGTCTTACGTTTACAGCAATATCACATATTGAATTTAAACTACAATTAATGTATTTTTTCGCTATTTCTTTAGATTACATTTAACCTTTTGGAACATTAGTCATAAACCTATTTACATACCCGCTGAGAAGCAATTGAAGCAAGTAACTAAACAAAGATTGTTTTGATATAAATACGGCTAAGAGTAAAATGCAATCAAATGACTCGAGATTAAGTCCGCTTAGGTAGTTTAATTCCAAAGATTATTTTTAGCATCAAATAGTATAAAATATTTCTAGATTACATAAAAGTTGTGTTTTTTATTTTTCAATGTAGCAGTAAGTATTTGAATAATCATATACCTAATGTTTTTAACAACGGTCTTAACCAGCGCAGTTAAGTTCAGGAGATTCTGAGAGTTCACGAGTTGATATAGCCATACTTTTACTTTTATCTCGGCACTTTTAAGAGCGTACAAAACAAACCACAAAGTTTTAATATCCAATTCAGTAAGCCAATTGAAAAAGTCCAAGGTTCTCTACTTGAAAGAGAAATAACATTGTTATAAAATAATAAACGAACATTATAAAAAGTAAATTGAAACAAATAGGTTAATATTCAAAGTATGGACATAAACAGTATGCTTAAATTAAAAACATTTATTAATTCTGCTCTTATAAAAAGAAGTCATAGAAACTAATTATGTGGTATTTTTTTTAAAGCGTCATCGAAGTTATATATTTTTAAACCTAATATGTACATATTACTGTAATATAATGTACCACCAAACCTGTTATTTATTTAATTTAAAGTATTTTTATACATTTGCTAATATTTTAAGAAAGAACATTATAGTATTATGTTTATCTTCCAAAACAAAATTTCAGTCGAAACTTAGTTTATTGCAAAAATATAATTATTTTACTTAAATTAGAATATCTCATAAACTTTTAGAATAGTATAAATGGCATGTTCTAGCGCACACATTGCACAGATTATAAACATAATAATAACACCTTCAGCTAGAAATATATTACAACATGTCATATGAAAACGCCCGAGCACTACATCCTTCGGTGAGTGACTGGCTAGAATAAAAACTATCTTCCCACTAGAGGAATACAACTCACAAAAGATTCAGTGCCTTGTACCTAGTCCAGCGATTTTCTTTGCTGTCTGTACAAAAGAACATAAAAATACTACACAATCTATTAGCCTCTACTTTTTTTCGTCATATATAATGCACCCCTCCCACCAAACGAGGGTAAGGGTGCAAAAGGTCGTGCAATGCGCTGACTCTTCGCCGGATCGCCATGGCAATCACTCGTCGGTTTCACCGTATAGAAATCTTGCGAATATTTTATATTCATTTCAACTATTTTTTTTATCGCGTCGTCCACACTTAGTCTTAGGCAATCCTTTGGGTTTTCGAAGGGACAGTACTTCATATTTTTGTAGCCAGCAACTTTACCGAGTATAGCAGCGAGATCACGTTCGTGAACAGGTCTAGGCAATTTGTATTTGTCCCAGTTATCTATGTAGTGCCATTCTGACTTCACTGGTCGTGGTGTTGACTTCCTTATACAACATGTTCTCTTTATTTGTAAGCATTGTACGAGGAGCTGAAATGGTAATTTAAGAAATAATTTCGAAACTAGCAAACAGCAATATCCCAGTGGGACTACGAGCTATGTATATTTAATCTAGAAAATACCCTGAGTCTCTGAGTTTTAAAGTTACGCGCTTATTAAGTAGATAATTGTCTCTTTAACTGTAAACAAAAACATCATAAGTTAAACAACCTATACGCCACAGAGTTTTCTGTAATATTCTCGAGAATGTGCAAAGCACACTGAATCAGACGTAGTCTAACTCAACTCATTCTAAGAAGAGTCCTGTACTAAGCAGTAAAAGAGTTTATAAATAGGGCTGATATTGTACTATACCTAATAATTTCAAAGTCGAACAACAGCACCACTTTTCAAACCCGTTTCAGTCCGACATTGGAAATAAGTAGTTTTTGCGATGAGTAGGGTTCAGAGAGTAGAGCCCTTGTGGGGGCGAAGTAATCTTTGAGACTTATGCTAGCAGTACAGTGATTTTACAAACTCTACTTGGATTTGCCACAGTTACCCGTTACCAATAGGCTAACTATATGCTTAATAAGCCATTAATCGAATAAAAATATAGATTACACTCACGCAAAAGATTAATGATTTCTTCGTTACAAAATTAACATCAATCATTTTTAAATACAAATTAAAAAATGCCACACACCAGTAATCTCAACAAATTGGTTACCTCTTATGTGATTGTGTCCACAACTCATATAATTATTTATGCTTAATTAAATTTTCATGTTTGCATTTGGTATGTCACATCACCATTACTAATCGATTATTTGTTGATAGATTAATAATTAAGTGGCAAACGAACGGTGCTTGTTTCCTTAATTACCGGACTACAGTAGTTATTATACGAAGAGATCCTGAACTCGTGACAAGTCTGGGTATCCATTTTATTTACAGTACAATATGATTTATCTAGTTATATTTCAACATATTATGTATAACTATTTAAAGAGACGTTCACGACTGAACGGTAAGCATTTACCCATTACTTAAAAAATAACGTGTAAAAATGGTTTGAATAACCAATAATATTTCTTTTATTGGCGAAATGGAATACAATTTGTCCATGACTAACGTAGATAAAGAAAGTTGAAACGTGACTTTGACTTTTAGTAAATTTCAAACAAACAGATGACAGACACATAATATTTTAACCTTTATTTTGGATTCAAACACCTAAATAGTCGATACTAAATGAAGAAAAATGCGTTCCTTGTTCCTTATAGGCGCTTATTAAAATACTTCAAATTATATGCTGTTACAGAAATATCTCTAGCGGAATAAACGTTTATACAAATCGATTTATATGTAATACATTTATTGCTTCTAATCTTTAAGACTGGATCTAAATACAGAATGTTTATTTATACATCCCAAGCACGAGTTGCTAACTAGCATAATTGCTAACACGTAGTATCAGGCGCTAATTATAAGCTAGAGTCATTAATTCGATAAGCATCTATTGTACTACATGTTAACTTACACCTACTGATCTATTCACTTTATCTAATGAACTTAATGGATCAAAGGATTCTGGATTCTAATAGCTATCTAAGAATTATAATAATTGTGTTTGTAAACTTGTATCGAGGTTAGATTTACTTTTGGGTTTATTTAGAGTTATAAAGGCAGCACATTGGGTCGTTCTCCTAAGTCAAGTGACATAAGTTTACTCTTACTGCCAATTACGAGGTCCCGTGGTTGAGTTTGTAAGAAACTTCTTAGTACAGCACGAAGTATGGTATTGTGCCAAGTAGACAGCAATAACTTCAACTACTATTAAGCGTACCGAAGGATAGCAGGTGAACTTTAAATTAGGCAAAACTATGGTGTAGGTAGATTTTTAGTTTTAATACGGAGAAAAGAAACTTCAAATGTTATTTTCAACAATATGTTACTAGTAAGTGTAGTCTTGTTATGACAACAGTCCAGTCATAGGCCAAAAAGAAACCTAAATAAAATTGCACAGTTTGTTTTTAAACGAACGTGCTTGCATACAATACAACTAGTTGGCGAGAATACAGGTAACTTGCTTGGTGACCTGCGTCGATCGTATACATGCGTAACCTGCGCATATGCTTTATCTTGCGCGAATTACCTGGGCCGTACTCGAAACCGATTAAACTAATTTAATTTATTATCACTTTAAGACAAGAGATATTGTTCAAAGGGTTATTGAAATATCGACTGGGGTAAGAGAGCCTATAGCAGTTTCAATTATGGATATTAATAGCTCACATTCAACCCAGCAACCGAACTATTATTCAAAACGGTTGGTTTATATTGAACTCCCCTGTCGTACTGGTGCTTTTCGAAATTAAATACACGTACCCGAGACAATTTCGGGCGAATCGGCATACATACATATTGAATCATAAAACTGGATTGTGCAAGAAAGGTGTTCTTTCCTTCATCTGACAATAGATAGTCAAAAAACTTATAAATTTTTTCAAATTGGCAAAACATTTAGTTCTAAACAGGTTTGCCATTCAAAGACAAACAATTAAATGCTAAAATAATAGTGATTTATTTTAATGAGATCGTTTAATATTTTTCTTTTACGTTACATCATACATGCTGACACGACACGGCGTTGAAATTTCGGTTCAAATTCAGTTTTGGAGAAGTGGTTTTAAAAGAGGTTGATTGGGCTGCCGGTACTCTCACTCACCGAACGAAACACAACAGTAGGAATACTGCTATTTCACGTCGATATTCTGTGAGAGGGTAGTCCTTCCCCGGTCGAGCCAGCCCATTCATGCTGAAATCAGCGAGGCTCTACTACCTTGAAAACCTTAAAATCTAAAGTTTAGAACTTTAGATTTTAAGGATTTAAAGTGGTGATTAGTATTAGATTTATTATGTATTTTTATGAAAGTTGCTTAATGTTCAAATTTTTGGATATCATACCCTGTTGCTGACTTGGGCATTTTCGTGGTTAATGGCACAAGTGTTGGTACATTCAGATTCAATTCTAAAGTATAATTATAAATTGATTAGTCATGTTTAAAGTAATATATCGATTTTTAAGACTATAATACAGTACGCTTAAATAATTTATCTACCGATACATTTAAAGCACTGTAATAATTAATAATATATAAATAGTGCTTGTAAAACATATTTATTTTCTATAACAATCAAAGTAATGTCCCAAACATCTTTCGTCTGAAGTATTAAAGTCTTCATTTAAATAATATGGCCCATAAAATCGTGCTCTTTATAATTTTCCAAGAGCGGATAATGTGATTTGTTAAACTTATTAACAATTTTATAGGTTTGATATTAAAATTATATTAAAGCCTTAAATAAAGACTTTAATTTCGTAGAATGGAAATATAATATTGGACTTTATAGGTAATAATTTTTGATCGCTGAATGGGGTTGGAGCACACAGAATGGCTCGAGGCGAAGGAGAAATTTTAATTTTATTGTGGCAACCATTTTGTTTGATCCTGAAAGATAATCTTATTAGTTACGTTATTTATGCTTGGTCCCCAAGGGTATGGGATATTTAATTTGTTGCCTTTGCTCTTTTGGGGTCGAATGAAATGTTTTTCATGATGAAAACCCACAGTATTCGACTAGAAACATGCTCGGGTATGCCATACAATGATAAATATATGTAATATACAATATTTATTAGATAAAATTGCAATATTTTCTTTGTCATAAATCATAATGCTTTTAAATAAGTTGAGAAGTCACGTCTGTCAAGACGTATAAGATATTCAGCTTATTTCTCTAAGGATTGTCCCTTTTGAAAGTTAAAGTATAAATTTTCTTTATCACCTAAAATATATGCATATGATATTTGCAAGTAAAAGCATATATTATGTATTATATATTATAGACGACTCGATGGCGTAGTGGTTAGTGTAACCGACTGCCATGCCTGAGTTCGCGGGTTCGATTCCCGTACAAGTCAAACATTTGTGTGCATGAACATGGATGTTTGATTGGTCTGGGTGTTTCTATGTATAATATGTATGTATTTACAAAAAAAAAAGTATATATGTATGTTTATCCATTGTCTAGTACCCATAGTACAAGCTCTGCTTAGTTTGGGCTAGATGGTGTTGCGTGTATGTGATAGAATATTATATTATTATTATATTATATTATATTTATAACTTCACCAACGCCTTGTTTTGAAAAGTGCTAGATAAAAGTTATAGAGGTAATATAAAAACATATAAAATGTTACTCTGATAAAAAGCTGAACATATTTTGATAAAATTTGGTATGAACAGTTGGACATAACTTCAATATTCGTCTTAACTGCAGGTAAAAATAATATACATTCCACAATTTTTTGTCTAAACCCTTTAAAATATGGATGGATACATATATTTAGAAATCAGTATCTGTTTCTATCTTTACAAATTTTTTAAGATTTGTATTTTTGTATCTTCGTATTTTTGTCTGTAATGAACTTAAAAAGCGAAAAAGTCGATTTTGAAAATTCTTTCTTAACCAGAAAGCTACTTTATCCAGAAGTAACATAGACTGTATAACATCAAGTTATGAGCCACAAGAGCGAAGAATTAGGTCATGGTTTAAACCGCGGAGAACAGCTAGTTTTACATAATAGAAATGCTGATTATTTCTTAAATATAAGCACATAGGTACGTTTGTGACAAGTTGCAGGGTCGTGTCAAGCTTGCAGTAAGTTGAGTGCGAGAACATGTTGACCGATACCCTTATTAGAAACACGTCAGTGAAGTGTTAGTCTAGTAAGAACTTTGACATATTATAGTAACTATTAGTACCTATATATTTGAGGGACAGATTGCCTAGTTGATTTATTGCCACAATCGCGGACCGACAACGGAAAATTTCAGGCACGATTTAAGGTCAAGCAACGTTTCTAAGCTAAACCCATTGTCGTCTATCGACATAATCCTATATTTTGATGCAATAAAGAAGTTCCAAACTAAAAAAAACACATATATACCTGGGACCAGATGAGTGACTCTTACAGAATTGTTCACGTTTACAATAATAACTTTTAAACTTTCGCGTTGCATGATATATATATAATATGTAACGGGTATTAACGCGATCATGCATAATGTTTACCTTTTTTATGCTTGACGTTTACGTTACTATTGCTGAGAGGGTCAAAGAACACATCGCCGCTGTGAAGAACCGGCAGACTAGGAAATCAGCAATTGCAGAACATATACTGGAATCAGGTACTAATCATTGGATTGAATTTCATCATCCGGAAGTCCTCTCCACCGATCGCCACTTTTATCCAAGAGTAGTGCGAGAAGCTATTGAAATCAAAAAATATAGAAATTTCAATAGGGAAGATGGTTTCAAATTATCCGCGACGTGGAATCCCGTGATTAATAATACGCAACTTCGCTGTTTTGCACAGTCAGGTAATTCACAGAATACGGACACAACGGCTAGCATACGTAATAGGGATACCGTGAGTGTAGTTTGTGACGATACATGGACAAATAAAAATATGCCAAAAGTGAGGGTGAATCAAGATACTTCTGCCTCACAAACGGAGACATGACATCGCAGCACCAGTCAGCTTGTGACCACGGCCGGTGTAACCTGGTCGAAACGTCAAGCATAAAAAAGGTAAACATTATGCATGATCGCGTTAATACCCGTTACATATTATATATATGTTCACGTTTATGTAACTAGACAAACGAAGCAAACATTTATAAAAAAAATTCAAGTTATTTTCGTCCGCACAAAAGAAAAGGCGAGTCATTACACGTTCCCTTATTACAAGTCAACTTCTCGTGATTAGGGCATGTTTACTCCGTTGTTAAATGTCTAGTGACGTCACGCGTCTTTGACGTCACATCCGTGATCCAATTTTACGTACAACGCGCGTAAACATCACTCACATTGACAGCAACCGGTAGTGATAATCGCCAAAGTAAATAAGAAAAGAAAATATTATTGCTGCATTCCTTAACAATGATGCGGTGTTCAGTGTGTAGCAAAGGTGTGCACATATTTAACGGATTAAGTTTCAGCTCTATTTATAATTGATCTGCTGGGCACGGGCTTCTTCGTAGTATCAAAAACTTTAGGCCATTGTCCGCCATGCTGGCACAGTCTTAGTTGGTGAACTTAACAAATCAAATACAATATACAAATGTACGAAAAAAACATGAAGAAAATTATCTAAGCAGCCAAGACTAAACTCGCTGTACCAGTCCTCAGGATAGTCAAATTCAAAAATTATTTATTCATTTAGGTCGCAGAGCAACACTTCTGAACGCTTAAATCTATTGGTTATAGACTTTACAAAGCTACTAAAGCTACAGTTAGGCTAGTTGCTAGGTTCAGGCAAAAGGTTGAGCCTATGCGTAGATATTTTAGGTTATTCAATCTTCATCAAATTTTACAGGTGTCTATAACAGCCTATACTCTGTCCATCCCTTTATTTTCTTTTTGACAGTTCAAAATTAGTGACCGGTAACGTGTGAGGGCTCACACGTTACCGTGCGTGCAAACGCAACGCGTGCATAGTTACATTCTAAAGCAGCTGTCAAAAAGAAAATAAATGAATGTACAGAGTTATTGTTCTTTACTCTTGGTTCGAACTTAAATTTCAAGATTTCGACTTAATTCCTTGCAAATAATTAATCATGGAGTAATAGTTACTATTTTTATTTTATTTTTCCATTTAATTTACAGAAACCCTACTTACATATAGTCTAATTATTTTTTTCATATGTTCGATTTATCTTATTTCAAGACCTGTATTATTATCTGTGGTTGTTTGTTATGCACAGAGCACTTCACTAAATGGGTGAAACCCGTCAATAAAGTACGACATTACTGTAGTACAGTATTCCGGAAAAAAATACAGTACTTCATAGGCGTGAGCTGTCAAAAAAGAAATAAACGAATGGACAAGGTATAGTCCGCTAGCTTAGGCGATATTGTGAGACACGAAATGAGTGTTACCTTTTTTCCACGCTCCGTACAATCAGTTATTCTTCGCACAATAAAAATGTACTTTTATTGACCAAAAAAAAGCGTTTGTAGTTTGTATGACATCACAAACTGTCGTTGGACTAGCAGTCACATATAGAGCAGCAGTATAAAAGTTAGTAACACTATCTATATACTTGGTATATATGTATATGCCTGGGATATCCTCCTCACTGACCGTACTAATAGCCACGTCGAAGGACGCTGTTCACTGTGTGATATAGTCAAGGTTCAGTTATTTATTGATTCAATTAACGATAAGCTATTTAGTTGCAGTATCGATCTAAAGAGGTGGGTCAATTGCTATCCCAAGAGACTAAACTTCTATAAGGCGATGTGTAGCAGATAAATGTAATTAGAATGTAAATGTATTTTACTACATGTACAAGTCCCCCGCCGCGTCTGTCTGTCTGTTCACGATAAACTCAAAAAGTACTGAACAGATTTGCATGCCTTTACCACCAATAGACAGACTGATCCATGAGGAAGGTTTAGGTGTATTATTTGTTAAGGTATTTGTACTACCCACGTGAAGCCGGAGCGGGTCGCTAGTCCACTTATAAAGAGTTTATTGGTTACATACAGTTCTAATAAAGCGTCTATTGCTCGTTTGTTTCTTGTTTTTGTTTTTTAAGGTGATAGTTTCTTCTGCACTTGTCATGACAGTTATATACCATCCGGCGCTGAACACGACTCATGCTTAAAGATTTCCACGGCGACCGATGCTATGCTGCATGCATCCAATGGCTATCCACCACCTTGCTCATGCCATTAATCAATAATCTAAATAAAAATAAATTTATTCAAGTTAGGTTACAAGGTAACACTAATAAATGTCAAATTCACACAAAAAGAAACTGTGAATTTACATGTACTGCCACGCTGAGCAAAGCAAGGGTGTAGGGCTCATGAGAAGAAAGGGCAAGAAACACATGGCCACTCTTTTTGATCGCCAAGTTTACAATAATATTTCGTTTACATATCATAACTGTAAGGTGCTGCAACCATTTCTCCACGAAATACTACTGAACATACTCAAGCATTTAATAAAATTTGATGGCAGCCTCTAAAGCAGCAGTATGGTAAATAGGAGCATCCACTTACATGTACCTAAATAATCAAGACAAGGCTTGGTTGTAGTCCGTAGTATAATCTAACTGTTTAAATAAAAATGTAGTAAGTAAATTATCGAATTCCACGAAATCAAGGTCGACCAGTCACCACAAGTAGCACCCGTTCACGAGTACCTACGACGCATGGGCCAGTCATCGCCCGCCTCGCCATATTGAAGAGAAGGGAACGACTCGGTCCATTTGGCCATCTAGTGGAGATCCACCTTAGGTGCGTTTGCCTATCCATGGTCGTCTCACGTCAAATGAGGAGTAAGGAAAGTTCTCGGACTTTCATGTTGTTTTTATCGTTACGACATACTATGAAGCTTGCTTACTGCTAACTCAACAAAATAGCATTTTGAAGAAGCGGTAGGAAGGACAAACGGGGTCTACCGTAGTGATAGGTGATTATTGAGCTAAGAGCTCTTAAATAATCGGCCGACGACCTCATGCACAATAACCGCATCCAGTACCCATTTACATATACATTAGTTATTACCTAGTTCTGGTTTAACTGGCCAAACCACCAAATAATAAGATGTAAATACGTTTTATGTTTATTTATTAAAGGAATATAAATATCTAAAGTATGCTCGCGTGATTTTCCGTGTCGTATTGAAGTATATCATGCAATGAGCTAGCATGAGTTATTTTTTATTTGACCTTTACTACAGGATCCATAATTCTACATAATAAATACTCCATGGATACTATGATATGATAGACTATGAAAACGTTAAATTAACTTATACATTATTACTTGGCTGACATCTTGTCATTTGTTTTAGGGTGGAAGACGCTGAAGACTGTAACACAATTAATATTAGTACGGTCGTCAACGGCAACCTCTTATAATAAGCTCAGGTACTGTCTGGTTTTAACTAGAATGTTATAAAAGAAAAGGTCAATGGGCACCTTAGTATGGAAACTATACCCAACGCTGTACAGAAACAAAATAAGGTGGAATAGACAGATTAATGTCTCTAGTTTACGATAGTATGGGTTGCATTACTGTGGGTATAGTCTACCAACACAAAAAAAATGTGTATTTCTCCATGTGTATCATCTATATAATATTTTTTTAATAATAAATAACGTCTTGGACGCGAATCGCGAAGGCTGGTTTAAAGTGACGCAAGAAAAGAGTATCTGGACGGATATGGCGAAGGCCTTTGCCCAGCAGTGTGGGACAATATAGGCTAATAAAAATGAAAAATCTTCAAAGCTTAAAATATTATTTTAACCTTTTAATTATTATTCGCTATTCATTATTACGGATAACCAAAAATGTTTGTATTGGGAATAAATTTATACTATTGTTTTGTAAATAATCTTTATTTTCAGTTTTATTTAACATGGTCAATGTCTCAAAGGTACAATTGTATTATGTAAAAAGGCCGCCTGTGCATCTGTTTGTTCTTGATGTCTGACCCAAGATAAAACATAAACCACACTGGGATTGAGTGTCGTATAAGGATATCTCACATAAACATCGTCTTTTTATTGAACTACTAATGTTCAATACCGCAATAAAAAAAATAGGTACCTACATGAAATTAAAAGTGGGGTATAACTTAACAATTTAAATCTAGTTTGGTTCTTGTACGCAAATTGAAATTGTTTTTTTATTTTTATCTGCTGTATAGAATATTCAAGAGCAGCGATAGCTCAGACCCACCCACGTCGCACACCTCTGACTTTCGGAAGTTATATGACTTTTCGAAATTATGTGCGTATTGATTCACAATTATCGCCTGTTCCGTGTCTCGGAGAGCACGTTAAGCCGTTGGTCCCGGCTGCCATGAACATCTATGGCAGTCCTTATTGGGAAGTCACTACCCTCTAATATCCTGACACTGGTCTAGCCTTAGGGTATCGTTAGCCTTCGGGTTGCGGAGGTCAGGTGGCAGCCGCTTCGTGTAAAAACTGATATCCAGTCAAATCCGGTTAGACCAGAAAAGCCGACCCCAAGTGACTTGGGAATAATAAAGGCTAAGAGAGAAGAAGATAGAATATTCATCAGATCACATAACTTTATTGTTGGTAGGTACCTATATATAATAATAATAATAATAATATTCTTTCACATACACACAACACCATCTAGCCCAAACTAAGCAGAGCTTGTAATATGGATACTAGACAATGGATAAACATACATATATACCTTTTTCTTTGTAAATACATACATATTATACATAGAAACACCCAGACCAAGACAAACATCTATGTTCATGCACACAAATGTTTGACTTGTGCGGGAATCGAACCCGCGACCTCAGGCGTGGCAGTCAGTTACACTAACCACTACGCCATCGAGTCGTCATATGAAAAGATGTTGTGTGAATTTGCAGGTTTTGTTGCTAAACTGGCAACGGTTTATAAACCAATAACCCGTATACTCGTAATACCCGTATTTCTAACATGCCGTGCTGTTACGTTTTACTATAAGAAAATGATAAGCAACTATAGGCAGTTCGTAACATTGCCCGATAGATAGAAACGTAATAATACAAAAATATGTATGTATATAAGTATGTAAGTGTGTATATATGAATATGTGTTTTTATTGTTATAAGAATAAACGATATTTAAACGCGTGTATGAATATATAAATATATTAGTACAACATCACATACGTATTAAATAAATAAATGCATATGTAATATATATATATTTATATAATGCTTATTTTTAATATAAAACATTATATATTACCATAAACAAACTTCATATAAATACTAAATCATGTCTGCATTGACATAAACTTTATATTTTATCAATTACATTATTCTAAAATAGTTTAACTAAGCTTAACAATCATTCTTCAAAATTATCTGTTATTTGTAGATATACTACTTGTTTACACCAAACTCATTAGTAGATATCGTGCATGTTTTGTTCGCTTAAATATTACAATCATTAATACAAAACTGTCCTTATTCAATTAACTTACAGTTGGCATTTCTACACTGAGAATGCTTACCTTGCCGTAACACAGTCATTTCACTAGCACGGAAAGTAAAGAACTTTTATCGGTTTACCGCCAATTTTGTATGTTGAAGTTAAACATAATATTTTTCTTATTTATACATTAATTTGCTAATGTTCTAAGTTATTATAGTCAAATATGTTTAATAGTATAAATATGTTTAACTTAACTGTATTGTATCTGTTTTAAACATGCTGTGTACAAATATTTAAAACATATATTAAAACAGAACAACATTGTAAACCTAGGCTAAATTTATCTATGAATAATATTTTATCTTATCTTATCTTATCTATTTGTTCATTATACTCAGATTTTAGAAACACCAAGTTTATTGTATATTTATATTCTTAAAAGTTAAAAACTTATTGCCGTATAAGGTGAGCGCGACAAGTATGCGTTCCAAAGCTTTATATAACTACCTCTCTCGTACATGTAATTATAATAATAATAATATAATATTCTACCACATACACACAACACCATCTAGCCCAAACTAAGCAGAGCATCCCACTTTCTTTTATTCTTTATTAGGTTAGGTAGCGTGCTCATGATATATTATGTATTACAGGCGATCAGAGCCTGCGGTCATTGTTGACTATCAGGCGTACTTTATACCCTTGCACTCGTACCGTTGGATAAACAAAATAACTATAATTTCCTATATCCTA
The DNA here is from genome assembly GCA_930367265.1 of Catocala fraxini. NCBI lineage: Eukaryota > Metazoa > Arthropoda > Insecta > Lepidoptera > Erebidae > Catocala > Catocala fraxini. Next base: position 16,525,397 of record OV884041.1, read on the forward strand.
ACTACACATCATACAGGGTGTGAACAACTAACTCAAGTCTATACAAGTTGCAAGTGGAGCACGCGTCTTGCTACCAAGTTATCGCAAAGTTCACTTCAACCACTCTCAAATAGCGAAACACTATTTATATGTAGATTCATAACAACATAATATTTGTAAACTTAGATGAGTATAAGCACTTCGAAACTCTTTGAACGGCATGTAGTTTGTAGATAATGCATAATACTAAAGTTGTGTACACACTAGTGCTTCAAATTATTAAAGTAAATATGGTTTGTGTTTACATTTAATGATGACTTGACGTAGACAGAATAATAAAATAGCATTCGGGAATCGTATCATGGTTGGCAGTATACATACTGATAGCATATGCCAATATTAATGTCCCGCACGTTATTGCGGGTCTTTAGTCCACGAATAAGGATACAATTTCATATTATTCATAGTGCCATAAAGTATGTTTCTAAATATGTGGTCCGTTTGCAAAGAGTCTTCGTGAGCGTTGTTGGGTGATACACATCTAAGGTGCTCATTTATTTAGTGTAAATATTATCTGACAGTACGAATTTGCCAAAGGTATCTGATAAAAGGTAATATATTTACCAGGTCGTAATATTACTAAGTAATTTAATTAGCCAATGCAGTCAATAGACTGCATCGGCTAGACCAAAATATTGGCGTTGGTATGTCTAGTAGTACTTGACGTACCAACGCCTAAATTTTGGTCTTCCCTCCACATTCAGTCTATTATTTAAGTTATCGATCCACCTGCTCGGAGACAACGTACCTTATGTTTACCAAGTCACGGTATACACCTTAGGCTTCCTTTGCTACAACGGCCACCAATCCTGACGACATGCATAAATTACGTAATTCGTCACACGTGATTCATCTGAGCCTACGAAGCACATAGTTTATTGCGAGACAAAAGGTTCCTTTTTTATTTTGAAAGACCTTTATTCATAAAAGAGTCGTAACAAAACATTCTATATATATCCGCATATGTGTTCCGAATCCGACATTGAATATCTCTATATATTAATCTGATTGTAGTAAGTGTGGGAAGGTTACAATAGGACTAGGAATAAAAAGAAGTAAAAATGTCTCAGAAAACACAAAAATACCAATATCAAAGAAAATGCCATACAAGAAAAAGCCAACCCAAGCACCACACGATTAACATATTTTCATTTAACTAATGAACGGAAAAACTGGTCTTAGTTAATTCTACGAAAAAAAGAAACTTGTATTCTATGAACTGCCAAGTTAATGTTGCACTACAGTTACTATGCAAATTGCCCCACTGCGCAGAGGTCTCTTTACTTCTACAGATACCACTTCAGTTGCAAGATATAAACTTCAGAGTGCCTAGTGTGAGTTGTTTTTACGTTAATGCAATCAAAACGTTTATCGCGTATGGCTCTCTGATTGGTTAAGAGCTTGGATCGAGCCAATAGGGGCACCGAACTTCATAAACGTGTCGATCGCGTTAACGTAAAACAAACTTGCACTAGTCACTCTGAACTAGTATTTTTATATGATGAATTGAATTACTATTATTGTATAGTGAATTACTTGGTGGCAATTCATGCTGAAAGAAAATTCTTGCCTGTTCTTCTTATAGGGACATATCTACTCCCTTGCATTGCTTAATATGGCTACGTGTTCATGTAAATTCACATTAATAAGTGTATCTTTAGCGTTCATAAGTGTTACTTTGTCACCTATATGAATAAACGTATTTTCGTCTTAGCAAGCAAGAACAAGAAAAGAAAGGTGTGGTACCTCTTCATCGATTTTCTCTTTAGATTAAACCTTGATTGCAATATAAAACATTGACAATCTGTTGTTGTGGTCTAAGAGCGTTATCGGATCAATCTGTAGTACTTTAGAACAAAAACATTCCTTAACATGTGTGCCGTTTCTACACAAGGCAGCTTCAGTGTGACACTGCGATATAAGTTTCTAGATTATTTACTACTTCAATACTGTATTAAATACACATTTAGAAAATCACTTGGGATTGGACATGCCAACCTGTGCTCAAATAGAATACTAAAGACGGATATAAAATGATCTTCCACGAGCTGAAAACATTCGCAGTGAATAGTCAAAAGGATGCAATTTCTCAACGACAACTAGGCTTGCCATAAATATACAAAAGTACTTAGTATTCTGCTTCCACGCTAATTTATACTAATATTATAAAACTGAAGAGTTTGTTTGTTTGGTTGAACGCGCTAATCTAAGGAACTAATGGTTCGAATTGAAAAATTATTTTAGTGATGGTTAGCCCATTTATTTAGGAAGGCTATAAGCGATGTAACATCACGCTACGACCAATAGGAGCGGCGAAAACGGGTAAAATTCTCTTATGTGACGCAGATGAAGTTGCGCGGGTCAGCTAGTTTGTGAGTAAAAGGAATGCATAGAAAGTATCAGCGGCTTATCGACACGCAGATCTGCGTCAACAGAGCTAAAGGTTGCTGTAGCATTAGTTAGTTAATTCATGAGAAGATACGCAGACGCACTACATTATGCATCTGTCAAGCATCCACTTCAGAGAGCACCTTAAGCTCGCTTTGATTAGATTATTTAGGGTGAAGGAATATTTAATTTAGATTACTCTTAATCACTGGATCGATTTAGTAAATCGATTTGTCCACCCTTTGAAGATATTATGACATGACACGTGACATAATATTATTTGACTGCAATTTATTGTTTGATGAGTATATTTCTCGAGTCGGAATCATTCACGCTTGAAACGAAAATCCATGAGTTATAGCTCACCTCTATCGTACTAATATAATAAATGTAAAAGTTTGTGAGGATGCATGGATGGATGTTTGTCACTCTTTCACGCAAAATCTACTGAACGGATATTGATGAAACTTAACAATATTATTGTTTAGGTACATCAGGATAACATAAAAGCTAATAAAAATCTATCTTAACATAAATCTACATTAACGCAAGCGAAGGTGAGGGCAAAAACTAGTCATTTATAAACGTAACATATTTTACCAGTTAACATTTAGTATAGGTGTGCTTACTGAGACATAATTTTGAACAACTCTCATTTCCCTCAAATATATTTACCCCAATACAAAATATTTATACTATCGTACGATCTAAAATAAAAAGTAGTATGACGTAAAACGCTGTTGGCATACACGATATCGTGACGTCGTTATTCCACGTAAAGAGTAAACAAATCAAAGAATAGACTATGCCTAAGACTTCCAATGTCTTTCTTGGTATTGAGCGCTCGTTGCTATGGCGATTCGTACAGGTATTCTTTCATTATTTGTCTTGTTATTTACGTGGTAGAAGATTGCACGTACATATATTTTGAGCAGATCATGATTTCCTGTAATTGATTTCAATTTGGCCAAAGTGCTCTTGAAACATAGTTTCTCTAGAAAATTTCAGTAGTAGGTCAGAATCTGATAATGGTGTGGTAAATGACAAATACCCTCCCCCCCACCTCTATTAGGTGGTACCTCATTTAGCTAAGATTAAAATTAAGATTTAAAACTTTGGCAACTAAAAGTCGTTTACAAGATGAAATAAGCATTGCTGTTGAAAACAGTAATTTTGAGGACACTGACCTTTCTCCAGCTATGATTTAAGATCTGCGTAAAAGAGTGCTAGCCTCAACAGGCTACAGGCAGCTTGGCATTATGCCTGGTGGCCTTTTATTGGGCATATTGCCAACTTCTTGCTGCTACTGAAAGTTTCCTATCAGAATAACCCAATTACACTTTTACGGGCCCAGGAATTTAAACGGTACCTCACGAACACACGCAAACATTAGCACTAAGTTATATCCAAGAACAGGCAATCAAGTTTAACTATTGAGTCACAGCGGCACACCGGCGGCCGAACACAATAGGTTTTAAATTATGTCTGGCATGCCAACAATTGACAGATTACATAATACTAAAACTCTCTACACGTCATTATCGTAACTATATGACGGTATGACGACCGCTACTAAAGTAAATATAGGCCTATCCCAGACATTGTCTTACCTAACGATATCTTTATTTCTAAAACTTATTGTTGAACACCAAAACATGAAAGCTGCTTTTTAAAAGAATTTTGATAGACACTAGTAATATACTATTTTATGTCGCAAGAGCCTTTAAAAACATGGATTTACAAAAACGTTCAGTTTCGAAATAACTCTTTTTAAATAGTAGCCTGTACTATGGCGGATTGTGGTACACTATGGCCTAACCCTCTTACACTGAAAATAGGCCAGTGCCCAGCCGTGGGACGGTTTAATACAGGGCTGATATTATTATTAGTGTAAATTATACTAATATTTTCTGCATAAAATCAAACTAACAGAATGTTACGCATTGCAATACTTAATATTATACAAAACCCACACAAAATCGCTTTTAAACAACGTACCTACTATAAATCGACTTATAATTTTGCAAAAGCAGGAATCTTAGAATAATATTTCGTAAAAGCAAACAGATGGTAATTCATTCACTAGCAAGCAAAGTGGAGTGTATACAAATTCATAAGTTTTGGTGGAGGGGAGCCTTCATATTTCAGATTGTATTGTTTTAGCACCGAACGTTTTCATCGGCTGGTTTCCGAGATTACAGGACTAAGTTATGATTCTCACCTATTGTGTGGCTCTTATCGTCTCGTCCTTGCTTCACTTACTGGTTTACGGCGCTACTTGTGCAAAGCCTTCGGGTTATCTTTTATTGCAAATCTTTGAAGTTTAGTGTTATTATTATATTTCTCACAATCAATATAACATACAAAGCTTACGACTATATTCGCGAAAGGGTAGGCAGCTGTATTACACTACGAGATAGTTGTCTTTTTTAATTATAATTTTCTGTAACATACACATAACACCATCTAGCTTGCACTATGGGTACTAGACTAGGGATAAACATACATATATATACTTTTTTTTTTGTAAATACTTTCATATTATACATTGAAACACCCAGACCAAGACAAACATCCATGTTCATGCACACAAATGCTTGTCTCGTCATACTCGTCGCTTGTTGCATGGAACTTGAAAGATAGCTGACTAAATGTAGGTGTATTATACCCATACCTATCTTTTCTGGCATACACAGGCTCGAAATGCTTGAATCCATAGGTAAACAGACTTGAGTTTCTTGAACTATTTGTCTGTGGTTCAGCTTATAATTTACTTTTTATAGCTCTGTTTGTGTTTCGAACAAATCAGTTTCTCTTATAAATTAGATAACGCCTATATTATTAATACGACATTGTTTGCTTTTATTATTTTTTACAATGGCTAATCAATCAATTGTCGTGATTCTTTAAAATATTAGATTAATATCTATATGTAAATTGATACGGTTGATATGAAAAGGTTTCAATCGATAAAAATAGTTATAATAAAAAGCAGTTTTGTTATACGCCTTTTCTTTCTTATTAATATAGCAAATAAGCAAATCTGGTTGATGCTAGGTGGTAACTGTTGTCAAAGCCTGCTTAAGAAACAGAACGTTTTGGTCTCTTACTACACATCTGTATCTTAGAACCTTAGAACGTAGTAACAGTACAATAAGACAAAGCTATTAGACTGCGATCTTCTGAAGGGGGGAAGTACTACCACAGTACAGAAGATTAAATTAATGTGGTGGGTAAGCAAACCACCAAAATACTATAACTATTCTGCTCGCCGTTTTCTTGTAAGAGAGCAATAATTTACCAGGCAAAACGTCTCATTTACATCGTCACAAAATAATTGGCAACGCCAGACACAACCACTCGAATTATACAGTATTACAAGTATCAAACTTCCAAATAAAAAATATGTTTTATTAATAATCGCTTACCTGTATAAGCATTATTATAATTTATTGAGTACAATTCCTCTTACAACTTGACGACAAAAACATCAAATAGAGACCATAGAGAGACCTTATCACTACCTAACAACAGATCATAAATATCAAACTGTATAACAAATTACATTTGTTCTACAACATAAAGGAATACAGCACGAAACGAGGTATATTCATTATTATTTGTCCAATTTCAAGATAGTCTTGACGTAAGACATGGACTATTAACTCTGTGACGTGTTTTGTTTAGCCTTATTAGACCATTGCGTGTCAAGAGGTGCAATCTTGGATGGGCGACAGAACTTCTTATAGAATACGAGTTCTATTTTCTTATAAATACTAATGCTTTGTTATTTCATACTGAGTTTTCTTTTGTATATTGTTTCTAGAAGCTGAATATCTTATGAAATAAAAAATATTTATGATTAAAATAAGAAAGGGCAAAAAAATAATTTTGGCCATGTAAATATAAAGGAAACGGAGCAAAGAAAATATTTTAAAAATATTTTAAAATTCAAATCATCGTCACTGCGTTCCAATTTAAAATATTTCATTATTTATTCACTCGTGTTAATAGGCAAAGACAAAACAGTCCGGTACCTTTTCTCTTTCAATTGAACACCATTTTTATTTTATTTTGTAGGTGTATTAAAATCTACAAACCTACTTTAGTAAGAAATTAGATGTGAAAATAAATGGTTATGTTTAAATTTCGTCAAGTGTGCGAACAGTAGTTTTCGTAAAACAGTTAATAAGTACAGTACTATTGCCAGAAATATCACCTAATACTTCGCTATAATAAAGAAAAACCGTGTGTACTCCACATTGACAAGTATAGATAGTCTAAAAACATAATTAACACGTTTACGAGAATACTATGAAGAATTTTTAGACATATAATATAGGAACGAGGTACACTAGTTCCTATATTATATACCTAAAAGTTCTTAATAGTATTGTCATAATCGTGTAAAAGTTCGTGTTCGTTAGTTTTTTTTTTAAATAATGTAAGATTAACATTAAATCGTAATATGGCTGGATGTCTAATAGAAATCTTAATAACAAGTGCCATAATCTAAGATCTGATCACAGATTATTGCTATACCAAACCTGTTAAGTATGTTTTTAAATTCTAACTAATATTTTCAACATGTGTCACTGCTAGCTTGAGATTTTCACAATTTTTCCGACATCATCTTAAGTTTGCCAGCTTACCAACCATTGTCAGAATCTCCATACCTCGTACTCAAAATGTTTAAAAACAATAGGTCTTGTTGATACAATCTTATATACTATCAGATTATATATCAACAACATACATCATTCAAACATTTTCCTACTCATATTATCGTTTTTATTCACAAACAAGAAATCGTATACTTCCCTTTTGTTCAAACACGATATCAAACTTCGCCGAGTTCCGACACGAGAATATTCAGTATTCGTCATAGCAATATCGATGTCACAGTAAAGCCAAACCAGGCCTACAGTAAATAGGTACATGTAAATTAGTGCTGGCTGCTGTCACCGTGCGTCATCGCACTGATAACGATAATGGCTGATAACGTTGTTTGAAGGATGAGACGTGCCCTACTTTAAAAAAAAGAACCTTGCATGAAAGAAATAAAGTTTATATTCAGCTGTGACGTAACATTTTTGACGACTATACGATTTTCGTGCTTGTTCGTACAAAGGAATAACGGCGTTGAAATTATTTTGTGATTTAGGGAGGTTTGCTTTGATTTTACATAAAATTGGATGATTATGTCTTAGTCGAGATTGAAGCTGATAGACGCTGTCGAATTACTTTGAATTAATAATTGCGTTGCCCTAGAATCCATCCACCATCGCATCCAATGTGGGCTAATTAATTTCTCTTTTATACATGATCATGACTATTTGCGGCCTCATCGCTTGACATTTTAAGTAATCATATCTTAGTCCTGTATATAAACTAGCTCGCTGCTGATCACGGGCCTCTTCTCAATACGAAAAGTGTTAGACCATTGTAAGTACCTCTGCTTAAAACTGCTTTAGTTCCCACAATTAGATCCTCCCTTTTATAAAAAATGGCGACAAGCATTACTAAACTGAATATTCTTAAAAATGTTACCATAATTACAATATCACCATATAAATGAGGATCCACCCATTTTTCGTGGAATAAAACGGTAATTATTTTAAATTAAACGTTCAGTGTACGTGAGTCGCCGGTGGTCGCACGCATGAAAATGTAATTAATACCCGAATTAGAGAGCTGTTCCAACATTATACTTTAAATGGAGCGAATTAGTAATACCTGGAAGGAAATAATTCATCGTAAAATAGAATAAAACTTAAATACGCTTTTAATGGACATTCTTGGAATTTGTGCGCTTTATTTTATAATTGTACTGGATATGTTATTACTTGTTGAATAAATAATGTTGTATCTGAGTGGATCTACCAGTCTAAAGGATCCACACAAGCAGTGAACCGAGGGTGATTAGAGAAGACACCAATATCGTCACTTAGACATATACTTAAGAAGTAACTTGGTTTATGGATTGATGATTAACTTGTGATAAACTACAGTAAAAAATTATTGCTGCAGTCAGTCACTAGTTTATATTTTGCCAGCACAGATAGAAAACTGCAAATAAAATTCTCCTAATGTAGTAGTTGAAACAAAATTTAGTCTAGTGACAGCAACAGGGATCGACATTTTATGATAAAGTTATAAGAAAACAGAAAAGCGATTTTCAAAAATATTTGGTATTTATAGAAGCTTTTAAAAATAAGTAGGTATATCAAGACTCTCGTTTTAAATTTTAGATAGGTATGTATGTATGTATGTATCTTATGTGGGAGCCAGTCAGTGCAGACCAGCGACACTTCGATCCAGTGGGATCTTTTGTGTCGATACTCTCCCAATAACGACTGCCATAGATGTTCATGGCAGCCGGGATCGACGGCTTAACGTGCTCTCCGAGGCACGGAGCAGGCGATAATTGTCAATCAATACGCACATCATTTCGAAAAGTCATATAACTTCCGAAAGTCAGAGGTGCGCGACGTGGGTTCGAACCCGAGACCATCTACATTGCAGTCTGTTGGTCTCCCCACTGAGCTATCGCTGCTTTTTAGATAGGTACTATCAGATTGTAGGTATGTCATAACAAAAATTAACTAACCACACGAAAAGAAGAAGAAGAACAATTGAATTTGACAAGGTAAGGACAGGTGAAGGATCAATCTATAAAATAATGCTAGATCTATCCCTCATTAAAGGATATTTGATGATAAGTCAACCTATAATCCACCAGTTACAGTTGCCATGTTCAACATACCCAATCTTAAAAAGGGATTTGAAGTCAGAGTCTCTTCAGAATTTTGACGGTTGTATATTTCAGTATACAAGGCGGCAAATTATTTACTATTTATCTAATTATTTTATGGTCAATTTAATATTATGAAATAAGTAATAGCGTTATCTATTTAAATTGTATCATAACCGAAACTTAACAACGGGTATTGCATTTCATTAGAGGTCAGAAGGTCCTCCAAAGTGTATCAGGACACAGGCGTGATACTAGATAACCCAGTGTTTGTAGCACAGCACTATATTTGCACTTCAAGTTAAGATATTCCGTAAATCCGCTAAGTAAGTAATGCTAAGTAGTATCGCTAATGGATAAGTGTAAATTATCTAAGATAAGGGCAAACTGTGTTCCAAGTTTGTTTTAAGAGTTCCAGGTACACCACCAAACTTGTAACACAGTGGTCTGACTAGATAAGACTCAGCACTACTTTATTCCAGTTGTTTACGTATTCCAAAGTTAAGTATAGCTAGGTAGAATTGTGGCATGTATTTATTAGTACTTGACCGGGGGAACATTTCCGCGACAGATTATCATAGAAATCCTGTTTTTAAAAAAGAAGCAAGTAATTCGGAATCCTTTAAAAATATGTAAATACCGCGCATGATCGCGTTAATACCCGTTTCTTGTTATAATAATCATACAACGCAAAAGAAAATCAGTGATTACTAAGACAGTTTCAACATCCAGCAGTATCAACGTTTATAAAAATCATGTCAAATTTAATAAAAGAAATGAAATATTCTATTGCGATTCATTCTTTAAAATTCTCTAACGACAGAGTTTTCTGTACCACTTATAAATTTGAATATAGAATCGGGCACAGCTGTTGTCAATAAGGAAAACAAACGCATAGCTTATAAAAAAAGTAAATTAAACAACAGAGTATAAAAAGTTGTAAACAGTAACACTTTACTTATAGCTAACCTCGTACGACAGCGGGTAAGGCTTGACACAGAAGGCCTTCTGCTTGACGTGATCATGATAAAGTGTAGTAATTAAGTGTGATGTAACCCTGTATGTAATCGGCTTTTGAGTTTAGCTCATGAGCAATCAAATCTAAATCATCGTACCTGAGTGCACCTGCACTTAAATTGTACGGATATTGATTTTAACTCTATTTCATGGTTCTGTTTTTGTGAGACTATGTCATACGTACCAAGCCGTGTTTTAGTATTAGTAATTTAGGCGACTTTTTACATACATATATAGTCTTACGGTAATATCCTTGAAGGTGTAAGCAGAAGTTTATTGCTCCCATATTTCAACGGCTATATATCGTCCTAAAGCCCGTTTACTTTTCATTAATGGTAGAAATTCTGCATCAGAGCAGGTATTACGAAAACACCTGAAAAAAAAAATTGCTCTAGTCGTGAATTAAACCCGAGACCTCAGCCACAGCTATCGCATTTACTACCGCTGCGCCACCGAGGTAGTCTTTGACTTGCTAAATAAATAATATATTTTTTTTTGCAAGTGATATGTATGGCTGACTAGATAATATTCACTATCTCGTTGAAAGGAGACGCCCGTGCTGTCTACAGTGGGACCAGTGCATGTTCCTAACGTTGTCAGTTAGCAAACCACAAATAGAGTACCATTTGTGTTGCAAATATCTAAAGGCTATATATTGACAGTTTTTATGCTTTTATTCATTTTGTGTATAAAGAAAATACCTGCCGTCAAAGTTCTTGAATTCAGAATCGATATCAGTAGCAATAAGAAGTTTAAATTTTCCACATCGATCTTGTTGCTGTCTGCGTGTACAAGTAATAAATATTGTATACATAGATTGGCAGTCTTGCACGTTGTTGCAATTCAACCAAACATACATTCGATCCATTAAAGAGCTTGTACACGGCGCAATTTTCGGGCATGCACTACATGCGCAAGTTATTCGTGCGAGTTACATGCACGAGTTTCTTGCGTTTGCGTTATTTATTTGCTTCAGATGTGTTGTTTACAGGAAATGCATCCTATAACAGTATAACCCGCCTTAGATTGCGCATGTTGCCTGGGTCGTGTACAAATGCCATTACAGAATGTATTAAAGTTAATAGAGTCCTATTTCACACAAAAAAGGGGAAATTCGCAAGTTATCGCGCGACATTAATCATATTGTACAGCAGTTATCTTGTTAAGACAATATTTATTAACAAATAATCGTTTTCAACATTCAATAAAAGTTATTTGAACAATTTCTTACACATTTAGATAGAGTATGATATCAAATGAATCACGTGGTTGTTAGAGAATAAAGTAAGTTTTGTTCTGTATTAAAAATAAAGAAACTTGTAACAAAGGGACGTCAAGGCATTTTCAACTCTTTAAATATATGTACTTCTGATTTAATGCATTACACGTTCCGAAACAGATTAGCTATTTCCAGTACTTGATCAGCATCTAAACATGGTGTTTTGGGAGTGCGGGTTTCTTCTCTCACTAAGCAAAAAGAAAAGGAAGACAAGGATACAAAGGGAATACCAATATCATATGATATTGGAATAAAACCACTGAATGCTATGCTAGACATACATTTTCACTGAAATTAAACTGCTATATACGGATTTTATCGCGTTGTTTATTTGACACTTTATTACAAATTTTGAAAATTGTTACACTACTACTACTATTAAACTTTACTAATTTTTAAGCTAATTAAATTATTATTAAACTATTTAATTTTCATTTATTTTTACACTTTCCCCGACGTTTCGGTGGCTTTTCAGCAGCCATGGTCACGGGGAGACTAAGATGGCAGTTGTCTCAATGTTCCAGTGTAGTTATTTCAAAGTACCCGAACATAATTTAATCATTGGTGTTTCTATTTACGCAGAATGAGCTCAAAGTATCATGAAGTCTAGCTGTGGTTTGCTTCAATTTCACGTCGCAAGTAACGGTTTACTACTGTTCCAGCGAGACAATAAAGTTAGGCCTTGACGTGGAAGACAACTTTCAGTCTGCCAAATATGATGAAGGGCAGAGGAAATAATGCGACCTTGCTTGCCACCAAGGAATTGTACATTATTAGACTTAAATTAAGAAGAGAAACAAAGATGTCAGAGTATTAATTCACTAACAAGTCCTAGTGAAGCAGTTTTTACTTGAATTTCTATATTGCCGTGATAGGGAGCGTAAAGTTCATCTTTACCTCAATAATCTTCACAATGGTTTAACGTCCAGCAATGTCTATTGCATTGTCTATTTATACGATCTATTTTGTATTTGTACCTCTCGTCTACCGTCTAGTGTCATCCATTTCGCTTTCAATACTGTTTAAGTTAGTGCAAATGTAAAAAAAGATTCCCATTCGCATTCATAAAAGTGTGAGCGATAATAATAATCGTTCAGCATGGAAACAACATGTATGCTTAACCAGAATTAAAACATAAAATTCATAAGTTCATGTGATTATAACAGGGCATTTATTAACTCTCAACAACGGATGATATTTATTTATTTCCCATTCTTCCTTTAAGCGTTACATGTATTAACAATTTATTAACGAAGCCTTGTTATTTTCTCAAAACAAATAAAAACAAATGACGTGAGGCGACGTCACTGAAGCTACGTATCTCGGTAATTTTTCAAACAATAAAACCAGTGGAACTGAATGAACTTCTTAGAGATGCGATTAGTGTTTATCGCTCGATAACGCTAATTAATAATTAATCGATAGATACCTGAAGTCGATGAGTCCACTTTGGCGACCACGTGAACGATGTAAATATGCGAATGTTTTTATCTCCTCGCTAACTCGTGTCTAACACGATGCTGTAATATTAAAAATAGTGTGTAATATCACACATGGAATCTCTCGTGGTTCACGAGCGAGCGTGCTCGCGAGCTCCACTACGCTTATCAGTCGACCTCCGATACCGTGCATAATACGACGCTACTCCAAACTATAGTAATTAAATAAGAATATATTCAACCCACCAAATATTTGTGAATACATTTATCACGCATAGTGTCCAATAACTCATTGCGATCAACGTGGGAAAACGTGACGATCTCAGTGACAAAGGTGTTATTTAATTTAAAAAGAGGAAATAATGCTTTAATTAGTTATTACACTCTGCTATTCATGACATGGTTCGCCAATGAGTGAATGAGGTAAACGAGAACATTATAAATTGTTCGAAATGCGGTTAAATGTAGTGTTTCAAAGTGTTCGATTAAAAGCCGTTTTCAAAAATGCTTCTGTGTTCCAAAATTAAAACAATTACCAATAAAAATTGTGAAACATTGCACGCAGGCGTTTAATGAAGACTGCTAGCAGTTTGTTTACAGCTCTATATCGTGTTTCAGTAGACGATAACGTGTTGCCTAGTCAGTGATATTCAACGCGTTTGACGTTCGATATACTGTTCTAACTACTGCGTGTGACTTCCATGTCCATGCGATTTATTTATACAAAAAATTATATCGACAAATAAACATGCACGTCACTAGTGTTGTAATTTGTGATTTAATTTGACACAGACCATTGAAGGAAGAAGTTGTGGTGTTAACACAGCTATATTGAATTAACTGAATGTTTTGTGTCAGTGAATCTATTAATAATGTAGGAAATGATAGTGTGTAAGTGACGCTGTACAAAGTGTATGTGCCCCTGTTAAAGGATTTAAAACACGTAATGGAAATCGACAAGGATGAATCAGGTAATTTTTAATTATTTATTGTTTGTGATAATTATGAGAAAATATCAGTTGATGTTAAGACGACAAAGTCCGTGATTTGTCCTCTCTTATACAAAATATTATGTCAAAGAATAACTATAGGTATATCTGTACTGATTCTAATTAGCAGCCATTCCTAATATTAGTATCATACAATCGATAGATCTTTCTTATACCTACATATTCCTCTTTGGATTCCTGTTAACTTGTTGAGTCACAGCGGCACGCCGGTGGGCACACACAATACATTTATAATTATGTCTGTTATTCCAAGTCATGATAAATTAAGAGACAAAACGTTTACTTAATATGTTCATTTTAACCAGCAACTGGTTAAGCGTCACAGTACATGAAACGTGTACATAATCTACTGTTATTAGTTTTACAACAAGATTAAGGTACTATAGCCGACACTCTGATAGTAGTCGATTACAATTACTATGTCAAATTATGACGTAGAGTTACGATCAAAATAATAATAAGTAATTTAATTGGTTATCAGGACGTAAACATGGATGCCTACACGTGGATACGAAATAAACTGGCATTTGTCCGATAAACAGGAAGAAAATGCACATTTATATAATATATTTCAATAAGCTATAATACATTCCACATAATCACAAAAATAATTATTTTATTACTAAGTATAAGTTATATTAAAATCAATGTTATGTTTTATTATTGTTCTTATGTAAGTGACTTTGTCTTTTTTGAGAATAAATACTTTGAACCTTTTTTAAGTAATTTATCTCTGATAAAACTGTTACACTAGTAAAAAAAGGATACATTATATTAAACTCAAGGTTACATTTAAGGGTTAATACAAATAATAACATAAAATTAATAGAAATATGTTGCCCCATCATTAACTTTAAAAATACATTGTAATGGCTAACGTTTGTCATTAATGAATACTGTACCTAATAATCCGTCCCCTATACACATGTCTTTGTGGAATATGCTCGGACAAGTATCTAAAACTAGATGTTCCCGCGGTTTCACCCGCGTCTATCGTTACTGCACCGCCCCCGTGGAACGTAGCGTGATGTTATATAGCCTATAGCCTTCCTTGATAAATAGGCTATTCAACACTAAAAGAATTTTTCAAATCGAACCGTTAGTTTAAGAGATTAGCGCGTTTAAACAAACAAACAAACAAACTCTTCAGCTTTATACTATTAGGCTATATAACATTTCGCTACGATCAATAGAAGCGTAGCAGCAATGAAAAATGTTGCTAAAACGGGGGAAATCCTATTATATGAAGCAGATGAAGTTGCGCGGGTCAACTAGTTGTGAATATTTACTTACACACGTTACTGCGAAATATCAGAAGCGTCGCGTTTAGAAACTTCTGTTGTGTGTCAACAGCAGCAATAGAGATAATTAAATGGCGGCCTCTATAGTGTAGTAGTTAGTGTAACCGACTGCCACGCCTAAAGTCACGGGTTCCCGCACAAGTCAAACATTTGTATGCATATGGACATGGATGTTTGTCTTGGTCTGGATGTTCCTATGTATAAAAAGTATGTATTTACAAAAAAAAAATATATATGTATGTTTCTCCACTATCTAATACCCATAGTACAAGCTCTGCTTAGTTTTGGCTAGATGGTGTTGTGTGTATGTGATAGAATATTATTATTATTATGATAGAATATATTATTAATTTTAATTATATACTTTTTACTAATTCCCAGTGACGTACCTTAACCGTCCACAGAAGCATATAAAACCAACTAACATAAACGAAACCTTAAACTATCCGCCAAGGTGGCCACGTGATACCGAATGTTGCTGAAATTACTAAAATAACAGCACATTTACTAAAATGACGAGGGGAATATGAAACTTAATGAAATACATTGTTAGCCTGTGTTCAGTTCACCTAACTTTATTTTACTTTGAGTGTCGTTGTTAAACCGCGTGGAAATTCCTTTGAGAAACTATTTTGAACGATGTTTAAATAAATAACTTTGTAAATTTTTGTCGATATATCTTACGTGGTCGAGAGACTTACCATCTGCCATGTACACCATTATAGATAGTTGCGTACATTGTTTTGGTATTTAACCAAAAATTGGCGACGAGTCATTAATGCATAGTTTACTAACTAATAAAGCATCGTTCATGATGAGAGGTGGGCATAGGACAAACTAAATGGTATTTAACGTTTTATATATGATTACTACGCACCGTTATTCGTGGTAATTAAAGTTCAGTAGGTAGCAAAAATTGGCTAATGTTCAACCGCACGTATATGAAACTGTTATTATCGGCATTGATTGCAAAGGATTTCATTGATTTAAATATATTTGAACATCGAACATAACATAAAACCAGTACTGCAATTTTTAACTATCCTTTACATAGAGATCACATGTTCATGGTTCATAGACGTTTTCCGAACACCGAACTATAAAATTCACTAAATAGCCAAAAGTTATTTTTGGTTGACTAATTTTAAACAGAGAAAAAGACAATTTATCTCATTAATACTATTGCATGAAGTTGTTCAAACTAAGGTTAAAATCAAATTCCTGTTCGCGTCTCTCATAATTGGCACGCGTAAATACAATAACTAGATATTTCATACAAGTTTTTACGTCGAAGTTGTCCACAAAAACAATAACTACAATTATCATGTACAAACAGTCAATAATAAAATAAGCTATTAGTTCGAACATATAAACTACAAAGTCAGAATACAAATATTTTTTGCTTTTAGGTAAAATTATCACATTGATTGATGAACACATGAACGTAAAACTTTTATAGCGAGCTTACTGAAATTACGTAAAGGTTAATTTGCTAGCCTTTGCCGGCAAAATATTGCCTATATGAATATAACTGGCATTTTTTTTGCATAAAAACAATATGGCCGAATTTATAATCATCATCATCTTATCAATGTTCTTTTTATGTCTAGACTATCTTCCAGTCCAGCGATTTTCTTCCCTTGGCATATTTATTGTAAAGCATACTTTGTTTACAATAATAAATAAATTAATCTTTAGATTTTGGATAAAGTTTTTACTTTGTTCAGCTTGGGGAACTTTCCCAAGATACGCCGTATCGTGTAAAATATAATCGCATGGCATCAGCGCAATAGCTATTTGCCTAACACACGCAAGTAAGCCGTGCGAGTAGCCTACGCATCCAGTCTACGCGAGTAGTGTAGGCATCTGACCCGTGCGGGAAGTTTATGCATGTAGCATCTTGCGTCAAGTACAAGCACCACAATATGCACGATGATATTTTTAAATACATAACTCTCGCTTTAGGGATAATCCATGTATCGGGGACTTACATTCACTCGGCACAGCAGCAGAGGCGAGACAACATTTAAACAACTTCGTCCTCTACGCAGTCAATCACGCCGTAATCGCATCTAATTGTATAAAACAATAAATCCAAATAATGCAATATATCTCATATTGCAAATTTAACAAGTAAAGCTCAGGATTTTCCAATTTTTATTAGTTAATAATTTATAAGTCCTATTGGTATTTGCTTTATATGGATCAATCGAAAGCAAACTGAAAGTAGCAACATAAAACCTAAACGCCCGGTGTAAAATTTTGAACACGAATGGATCAAATTGAGTTATTTGTGTAATTCAATTTATTATATTAGTATTTGTGTAACTAAAAGCCACTGTAGGCATCCAGGTCGACACCAAACTAGTGTAGGGGTATTTTCAAACATTAGTTTATATTGAGGACGAGTTTAATATGAAAATTGACTGCACGGACAGCGCAGTAAATGTGTGATATACCTATATGTACCTGTTTTGCCTGCCCGTGGGCTAAGTGACTATTCGGCTAAAAGTGAAACAAAAGCAAATTTGTGATCCACAAATTGTTGTTTCAAGTCAGTGTGATAGTAGCGTGCTTAATTTGAGTATTCGTTAAGTCCCTGGTATTACCGGAATTATTCGTACTTTGTGAGGTATACTATACAAATGAAAAGAAACACAATTAATAAGTTAGCCCATCAATTTTTATAACATAACCATGAATACTATTCAGTTTTACTCTTAGAACATTTTCTATACATCGTCTGCCTGGTAGCTAAGCAAAAAATGTATCCCTGTGAGTTTGAAATAGTTGACGCATTGGGGTATAACATATCACACATATTTATGTAGAATATTCAGTAAATTATATTACACAAAAAATAATTGAAAATACAGGACAACAGTATCCATGACGTAGTATCCAACTCCCACGTAATGAGATGGTAACAACACGACCATAAAATATGTATTAATACATATCTATCAAAGTAACAAACATGAATGTGTATTTTGGTAACATTTTCGTTTATCAGTAATATAGCTCGCCGGTTTATGGGGGAAAATCAATAATACCTGTTTACACGAATACTCTGATAACGTCCTAGGCTGTTCGTGTACTGAGTACGTTCGCTACTGAGCCAATCTTATCTAACTGATGCTGGGTTAGAGACTAATAATGTCAATATCGGGTAGTATATTCACTACAATATATCATCAAAGGGTAGAAGTAGTAATTTGCGTCAATGATTATTATATTATTGTCTTGTGAATTGGAAACAAACATGATACCACTCCTCGCTACAGAACATCGCATCCAGATAACCTTGCGTTGTATTTCTGCAGTGATTAGGATTACCAGATATTTCCTTGAGTGGACTATGTATTATTACCAAGAAGCCCCGAGTCTTGAGTGATCCTTGCGTCTTGCGGTGAACATGACACAGACACTTTGATTTTGAGTATTGCTAGGATAATGCCCATGGAATCATGTTCGCTTATATGCCACGGCTCGTTTGATAGGATGGCGGTCTCTTTGGTACTTTGGTAGTATAAAAAGTTTGCTCTACTGAAAGCGGATTCATGCAAGTCAAGTTACATACTCGCTGAACAGCGGTATACAAGCGACAGCGAAGCGACGCCGATATGTTATTTGGATAAAGGAAAAGCATGACAGTTTCTTAATTGTCACGCATCTAAAGACCTGACCAAAGCGGTCCAATTTAACCTCACCAACCAGCAACCATCCAATAATCTTTGGGATTATTCTATTACCATTAACTAACTACTAAATAACTGAAAATATTGAATCTGTAACTTTGTATTAAGATTCTCATAACCATACCCATAGCAGTAGGATATAAATATAGAAAATTTGTAGGTACCTACATCTATGTATGTATAAAACACATAAAACAATCCGAATCACGCGTTCACCGGTAAGCATATGGTATCAATTGCCTTAGGATATATACGAGCAACAGATAAAAGTTATGGAAAAATAGCGGAAAGATTTTTAAGTATCGATAGGCGTTATAATATATCCGATACTCGAGGCTATTGGACCGATCGTTGATCGGCTTACCGAGCGGCGAAATTTGTATGCATCATATGTTAGGCACACGATCTGTAAGCAATATTCAATCGCATACAAGTTTGCTACACAACTGTAAATAATGTTTGAGCACCAGTTATAGGAAATAAAATCGGTAGTGGAAATAGATTTCTGTTTTAACGGCAGCTTTAGATAAGCCGTTGTTGTTTACATTCTGGGATATTAATGGTTACAAGCTAGATGCAGGTGTAGGTATGTAGATGCTATCTGTGAAAAAATTGTTTTACTTGTGTTTGCGGCGCGGCACCTTTTCATTGCGATTGGCAGTATACGAGGGATACTTTTAGTTATAGTAATAATATCAGAGTGCATGATATATTAGGATTTCAATTTAGTTTTCGGTATACAGTTACTTCGACGCACACATCTGTAGTTAAACATCGACTACCATTTTATAAATTACACATATATGCACAGCCTGTTCTTCCCTATTTCGTTGGTGTCGGCGAAGTATGCTTTTCATAATTATGTCGCCATCACAAGATGGACTTCGTTTATAGCTCTGCCGTATTAACACGTTATATAGTCTGACAAAAAATCTATCTATGCTTCTATGTAGACAAAATATATCTATTTTATTTATTCATATATAAAAATTAATATCTCTCTGAAGGCTTCAAAAGTAGCCATACTCATTATTATCATCTAAAAGCTAAAACGACTGAATAATACACCATGTGTCCATCAAAGCTTATTCTCGGAATTAGAGGTATATTTACTTTTAATGTTTGTGGCGACATGTCATTCAAAGTCGAATCTCTCATGTTATCTATCGTTAAGCAAACTATAAATTATTGTTTCGCAATGCATTTAATTACTCATTTCAGACATTCAGACATTCTAAATGCTTCATATCCAGCAATCACATGATTACCAAAAATCGATTTCATAAATTCCGAAATGACTTCAAACATAAAATTGATAGTCACTGTAATAACTCCGAGTGTTACTTTACTGATGGTTTCACCGCGTTTATTCAATGTACCTATGAAAATAGAAATACACTCCACGCGAGTGTATCTAGGAGATAACGTATCATAATCTCTTAGGATAGATATTGCTGGAATAATAAAATGAAGCAGGCGACAGAAACCAATATTGTTTCGGTATTATTGTTGGCGATTTGTCAATAGCCCTAGCACAAGTCAAATGTGACATAAAACTTGTCATGGCAACAGACAGATATTGTCTTATTGTTTTATGTTGATAGTGATGGATGATACGTTTGTCTAATTTTCAATGGTTTTTAAGCTAGGCCTGCGACAGAGACAATGGTGTCGTTCTTTTTCTTGTCACGTCTCTTGATTCATCGTGCAAAATATAGTCTTTGTTTTTAAAGTATTGCTAGGTCAATGACGCATGTAAAAGCGCAGCTTACGTAAAATATTGGGTTGACCAAAATTTCCATCGATGTTTTTGTCATTAATTTCAAATTGTTATTGCATTACAATATATGGCGAACTGTGATAGCGATGGTAAGTGCTTTAAACAGAGGTGTGTGTTTAACCCTTAAGAAATATTTACAGTCGATTAGTTATGAAACTCATGAAATATGTTAACGTGTCGGGTTTAATCGACCGAAACACTTATTACCACATGCTGCACAATTTGGTCATTACGAATATATATTTTAATTTCAGTGTGATTCAATTCATTTCAGTGCTTGCCATTCGTGGTGGCGGTTGTTTTTGTAAATGGAATAGAATTCTTGATCGCATGCACGCTGGAATAAAAAGATTGTTATATTGTTTTTGTAAAAATATATTATGCTACAATAAAATAAATAGACTCTTGGATTTTATTATGTACATAAAGTGTGTTACGGCTATCCATTTTTTTCTTCTTCGCTTTTTTACTTCTTATATATACAGATAGAGAAATAGTTAGCCATATTCGACATTTCCGCTTTTAATCATGTATTTTTCGGCTTACCACATTACATTACATTTCCAGATTGCTAACATATTTTTGGTAGATTTATTTCCAGTCATCATATTTGTCATATTAGCTTGGGAAGATTACCATGCTTCTCACTTTTAACAACGCATCTCTTATACAATCTATCCATACATTCTTAGCTTTCTCTATAATGACCATGAACCTATCCACATTAACAACATTGTCTATATTCTAGATTATCCGATATATTCAGGTGTTACCCCACCTCTAAAGCTAAAAATGGACACGATATAGGATCACGTCTGAATGTCGCTCCATCTGTCGATCAAACCCTTGTTTTCAGGAACGTCTTAAGATAAAAAGCTTTATTTGCGTGGTGACAAGTCTATAAAATCAAAGGGAAATATATTTACATATGTACATCTAATAGATAATACAATAAATCATTTTATGTTCAGACAAAAAACATACGATTTTGTATCCATAGTAAATGTGTTAAAGCTAGTGCAACTGTCAGTCGTGTGACGTTGTATCCGATGTCAAAGCCAAGCTAAGTGTTATTGGCGTTTTTATCAGGAAAATGTCAGGTCCAATTTGCCCTCTATTTCGTAGGATCTAAATGCATGGTGATAGAACAGACACTGACCAGGGTTTAACGTAATACAGATATCAAAACATAACGTGCGTGCGTTGCGCTTGAATTTGGAACCGGTGCACAGCAGTCTTGACAAACTATCGCTGATATATAGGTCATTACCTATACAACATAGTGCTAATTACAAAAGAGGTTAACGCTCAATAAACGAATGAAAATCAATCAAAACATTCATTGATTGACGGTGTTATCTCCACTCAATTATCTATGCAGTATTGCCAACTGAAAGCCACAAGTTTCCGGCCCGGTGACAACTCTGGCAAATAAACATACAAATATCAGTGCCACTGTTTACCACTTAACCGCAACTGGCAGCCATCGGCTTGAATCTGCCAACTAATTGCCATTTGATTGGTGTGAAGCATCTGGAGTCACACTTTGAATTGATTTTAGACTAATGATGCCTTGACTTTCTTTGATCTGTGGAAGTTTTAGTGGTTATATTGTACGACGTATGCCTAATCGGCGAAACTAATGTTATTTTCGAAATTTGAAATGACTTGAAAATGACAACCGTTGCGATGATGTGTTGTTTTGTTGACAATTGTCGTACTAAATACATAATTATGCATGTCTTATTATGTGTTAGCAAAAATTTTGTTTTAGAGGAAGGTATGTAAATGAAACGTGTAAATAGATTTTCGTTTACTTGAATATTGAAAATGAGAGATCATCGAACTTAACGTAGGATATATGCAAAGATATTTTCGCTGGGGAAAGAAGAGCCATTTGTATTTTGGGCTTCTTTCGTTGTTACTTTTTGACGTTAAAAGCGTTTACATTGTAGTCTGTTCCGACTGGCAACGTCGTAAATGATCGTCATATATTTTGATTTTAATACACTCTATAGACTAATTAATATAATTATATTTGTAGTACCTTAATATGCACATTATGCATCGAAACATTTGAACTCAATATTTAGAAAGTTAAGATTGCGGTTAATAACATAGATCATGAAATCACAGTTTACATTTGTGACAGAATACAGTGTGCCGCGTTTTTACAAGAGACGAGAGTAAGGATGGTTCCAAGTGCAGATAGTTCCGTCAGTTTGACATTATGAGTGACATATTTGGATCGTTTATGTAGATATCACTGACACACTTTGATTGACTAAACAATCAAAGCGTGTCATTGAAGTGGTAGAATATGTCAATTGGATCGTCCCTGTCTTCCTACTAGAAAGCTAGCATATTCTGTGGTCTGTAATTAATAACCAATAACTTGCCTAAGATGCAATAAACCAGTGTTATCAAATTCTATTCTAACGAGAAAGAGAAAATAAAAAATTGCTTATCAAATGAAATCTCATCAGAATTATAAGAGCAGTTTTCGAGTTTAACAGCCGCAAATATGCAGACAGGCAAATATATAAATTAATATTTACATACAAGTGTACTGATAACAATGTTTGTTTGAATACTCTTTTGGGAGGTCGTTTGTCTAAATATGCGTCATTTTTTAGGCGGCAAGCAATCCTACAGCTGGCTTGATGCGATACTGTAACCTATAATATCGCTTGCAATACAATCACGCATTAAAAATCTCATGAAAAAGAAATTAAAGATTGGATGAAAGGAAAGGAATGGCTTAAAAGAGTGGCCGTGAGTTTCTAGCAGGTATCTTATCGGAGTCTCAACCTTTTGCCCAGCGGCTAACTTAAATATGAATTTAGTAAACTCACCAACCCCTGTGACGTTCATATGTGTTACTCGGTGTCCTAAATGAATTAATAATTTTTACTTGACTTTGACTAATGGGTGTTATACGACTTTGAACTCATGAGAAATACTACTTTTGCAGCGGTTTCCACTAATAGAATTTTCAGGAATAATGGCTCACACTGTCTGAAGCCCTTCCAGTTGTATATTAGACATTTTCATTTTTACAATAAAATCATGTATATTATAAAGCTGAAGAGTTTATTTGTCCGTTTGATTGAACACGCTAATCTCAGGAACGTCTGCTTCGAATTGAAAAATTATTTTAGTGTTGGATAGTCCATTTATCGACAAGGGCTATAGGCTATACAACATCACACTACTACCAATAGGAGCGGAGCAGCAATGAAAAATGATGCAAAAATCGGCAAAAATTATCTTATATGAAGTAGACGAAGTTGCGCGGGTCAGCTAGTTAGATATAGAAAGAGTATTCAGTTTTTTTTTCATACTCTTGTTAACCACTACAAGTATAGCGTATCTACAAAGGAAAGGAATTGGTGTGATAGAACTTAGAACTCTTGAGAAACCCTACTCTTGGCACTGATTTCCTCCAAAAACTATATTGCATGTTAATGGGTAGAATTTAAGGTACGGACTCGCGGCTCTAACCGTATATTATTCAAACACAGCCTCTGTTGTACACAGATAGACAGATAACTCTCTATAAGTAAAATAATATGTTGAATCATTCGCGTAGTTCTTCATACACACAAATTTTAGCTCTATATAGATTGTGACTTCTAAAACTCTAGAGCATTAAATGACCTACTTGTCATTGCAGCCTGTAATCCTAGTGGTACCATTTTTATGTAGTGAGTCAGACTAGATAGATTCAAATCAAAAGTTAATGGCTTTTGATTGCAGAAACTTGAGCTACTAAATTAAGAGTTAGATTTGATGATCGTCTTTTAAATTAAATACCAGATAAATCTCGGGTAGTAAGTGCATAAGCAACGATAGCTTAGCTGACACGCAGAGGTTTCGAGCTCGATACCAAGGTACGCATCGGTAACTTTTTTAAGATATATGATGACCTATTATATAGTAAATTATCACTCGCTTTTCCTTCACAATAAAAGCGAGTGATAATTTACTACGATGTTTTCGTCGTGAAGAAACATTAATATCTGTGGGTTCGTCATAATGTTTCTAAAAATCTATGACTACCCACATTAGCCTAGCATAGTGGATTCACTTAACCCTACTTATACATAAAAAGAATTGTAGGTACACAGTAGTAATACAGCTTATAAACAGAGATGACACAAAAGTTCAATTTATAAACGAGACATAACATGACATAACACTAACGTAGATATAGGTAACATGCAGAATTCTATATCATGCTTGGTATTTAAATGGAAACAACGTAATTGTCATGTCAATGCAAACTCAATAAAAGAAGAAATTACTCCTGCTAATCGAATTTATTATGCGTTCTCGCACTATCAGGAGCATACGTACATACCTAACCTTATTCTAAAGCTATAGGCAGAAACTACGATCCCGCCATATCTTTCTTGCTTTATCTTCTCTCATTACATTCTTCATGCAGGCATGATTCATTATTATTCGATATTTTTTACCTTCGTCCTGCTCAGAGAACGTCTGTCTAAACTTTTACTTTCGGTGAGCCTTTCCACATTAGTCTTATTATTATATGTATAAAGCAAATTTAAACGAATGCTTTACTAAGGCAGCCAAAAATAAAATTAGATTCAAAGATTCAACAAAAATAAACACATAATTTAATGTGCACTAAATAGTTTTATAACTATCATCTCTTCCATTCGCGTGATTTTCGTATTACACATAATAAAATTGCAGCATTTTTGCCAATTCGATATAAGTTGCAAAACAAATAAAGCAAGTGATAACTGCAAACAAAATAAACTGTAGGAATACCTGATAGAAATAGAGCCGTGCAGATGGAACGACGCCAAATGTCACAACGATCTGATAGCGCATGCTGCTACGTAATTCTGAAATGTATTGTTTCTGTGGATGTTATGTTGTTTACTGCAATGATTTATGGATTTCTAATCTCGCCTAGTAGTGTTTAACTTTTTTATGCACACGCAGTACTATTACGACGTTAATATTACATATATAGCGGGGGTAGAAACATATATCGTGAATCATAAATTTAGGTTCTACTTAATAGGGGACGAACGTACTGCCGTCTACCTGGCAGAACACCAGACTTCATAGTGCTCCTTAGAATTTCTTGACGGATGAATTTAATAACACTTTGACTGATCAAGGAATTAAAGGCGAGACCTCATTCACAGCAGTCGAATTGACTTCCTCAATAAATTAATAATCCTAACTAATGTTATTAATGCATATATGAGTTTGTTTGTTATGCTTTCACGCCCTAACTCTTTTGTCCGAATAAAAGTTGTCAGGGGTACAAAAAAGGATATAGGACACGTACCTTTCATCCAGAAAAAGGAATTGTTTCTGAGTGATACACGAAATCTAGATCAACGTGAGCGAAAAGTCTAGTGTATAATAAATATCTAACTATAAAAAAATTGTTAAGTTTGAAGTCCGATATGAGCATACGTTACGTATGTCACGGGATCCACAATGCAGCCACAAGACATCTCATTAATACACACAATAGAAAATCAATAGTGTCCGGTCCTGCACCACGAGCAAGCGAGGTGGGTTTCTATACATACTAAAGTACAGTGAAGTTAAATAGCAAACTATTTATTACAACGGTGAAGAAATGAAAGGTGAATCCCTAAGGCAAGGAGAAATATGGTTATAAGTGTTTTAATGGAGATAAAATAAACTTAGAATAGGGTATAAAGTTGATATATTTGAATAACTCGCGTGGTAGCTATGCTTTTAGGAGCCACAATAGCGTATTGGTATGCAAAGGGCTACCAAAACAGAGATCTCGTAAGCGGTGAGATCACGGTTAGTACTTCTGACATCACCGGGACATTAATGGGTCTAAAGAAAAGCTCTAAAAACCACTGTGTAAGAGCTCCCATCACTATGATATTCTTTACAATGTGTGAAATATGAAATACTACTCTCTGTTACTATTACACCACTCTACTAGTAGTGTGTAGTAGTGTAGTAGATTAGTACATAGTGTAGCAGTGTAGTAATCAGCTGTTGGGTGCACCACCTAGCAGTAGATTCATTTATAAATCAGAGCTGATATTGTTTTTGATTAGTCATGGACTCTTAACTGATTAAAAAGCGTTTAACTTATGCACAGCACAGTGCATAATGAAAAGGCTGGCATAAAAAGCTACTTAATAAAACTTGCAAAACAAAGATTAACATTTACGCATATGTACGTTAGCAAATATTTGAGATTTGATCAGTTCTCCTAAGTTGCAACTTATTTTGGTTCATTAATGTTGTTACCTTTCTTTGTTATGGTAATATTCCATGGTACTTTAAAATAGGCACAATTTTAAGCACGATAAAAATTCTACTACTTATTATTTCAAAAGGTTTAGAATTATTTCAAGTCCAACGTTTATACCCCGAGGCCCAGACAATGCTTTCTTCATGATTTTTAACTAATAGCCTCATTAATTAATTTAATTTTTATGAATTTTGTACATAAACCTATAGGTACTGTTAGTCCTCATTTATTTCGTCTGTCAATGTATGTCAACGTCCTTTTGACATATACAAGTATTGTATGCTCAACAAACAAATAAAACAGGTTTTACGTTTTTCTTAACGCGACAGAACCTTTGAAAACGATGAACAATAACAATCATTGTTACTGCATCAAAGTTGCTGTCCTAAACATAAACAATACAGCTTCTTCCAGTAGCAAGTTATCTTAATAATATATTGCTTCAAAATCGTTTCTGAAATTATAAAATAGAGGTCATAATTTTTAGTTTTATTGAAGCGGTTATAACTTAAAATAATAAACTTACAATCGAGATATTTAAGTTTCAATCTTCACCCATTACACTACGGATGATACGGTGAACTCCTAACGTAAAAATTTACCTTAGCTGGAAGATTTAGCAAAAACACTAGCTAATCATAACTGAAATTGCTACAAAACTTAATTTAAATTAAAAGAAAGCGTCATTTTACTACTAAAAACGCGTTGTGATAATATCAAATTCAAAAAATTGTGTGAGTCACACTTAATTATGCCGATTAATATTTGTATTTATTCCCATTACAACAGTGGTTTCAAATTTCTACATGCAGCAACTAGATCAATGAAACAAAAAATGTATATTTCACGATTTATTCATGTATGCCATCTAATTCTCCAAGCAGGTTGAAATTACTCTTACCATAACATTCCTCAAGACAATCTCTGATCTGTATTCTAAGCATTCGTAACCGTACCTACATATTTTCTTGGTCCAACTTCTATCGTGCATTCTTACCAGAATAAAAATATTGACATTGACGATATAGGGCATATCGTCAATGTTATTTACTGACATTGACGTCCCTCGTCATCAAATCATAACATAGTAGCTAATTGTTCCTTCCGACTTGATTAATATATCAATTACTGGACCTTACACTATTCGAGTAAATTATTTAGTTGTTTACACACGTCATATACTAATTACAATTATACTTAAGGCCTTACATATTATATAATGTTTGTTATGCTACAACAATATGTTATGTTTGTAAATAGAACTAGAAATTACAATTGGCTTGTATTCTGTTTTTAAATTGCTCATAGTGTTACATATATTATAATACTTATAAATTCATTATATAATGTTCATTATGGTACAACGTGGGAACAACAATATGTTATATTTATAAATTGAATCAGAAATGAGTACTGCGTCGAATAATTTTAAAAATCGCCCGTATTTTTTAAATATTGCCTTAATATTTTATTGCTTCTAAATTTGAAATAAAATTAGTTACTAACACAAATATCGACATTACAAACTGTATGTATCTATCTTTTATTCTGTATTCCGAATTAGTTTTGTTTTGAAGCACATACATAATATGTATATAGTCATATGCCTATAGGTATAGGGCCTTGCCCCTTTAGGAATATAAACTTGTGACAAAGGAATTTTACATAGTCAAATCGCCAGCAATTTTTATTTCCCACGTATTGTAACCGTCACCGGATACCGTATATGACTCCGTGTTGCTGCCAAGAATTTATTTAATAGAAATAACCAATAACACTGACTGACTCGGTAATTATATCATATGTGCCATGACACAGCACTTGCATTCAATACCACTGTGTTCGTTGGAATTCTTAAGTTTGATCTACTACGTAAAAATATTTTTAAAATAAACCTGCGTTTAGAAGGCCGTTTTCATCACCGCACACTTTGACACAACTATAAAGACTCTATAAGGTTATAACAAACTTGTTTTGAACTAACCATCTACCTGTAGTGGCAACAACCTAGCAACACTCACTTACAGTTACGAGGCACTGAGAAAATTTTAAACGTTGCCCGCTTCAAATATTACATTTCCATATGAACTCAGTTGAGCGGCGCGTCGTACTGCCGCTTGTACATTCTTTCATATATGAAACAAAGTTAGTATGTTAGTAAGTTTGATACATACAGAGTGTAACCAGAATCTCTCAGTATAATAATAATAGCCCTAAGGCCGTCCGCTGCGTTAAGCGGGTGCACGGAGCGGGCGCCCGCGCGGCGTGCTGATTTCTATTATCATGGGTCCCCGCGCCGCGTGCGACGGAGCCTGCCCCGCGGACAACATGTCCGCGCGACGGAGCACGCGAACGGAGCTGTTTCTAGGAAATCAGTGAGCGCTGCTTCGTTACTGCCGGCGCTCCGTGACGGAGCACGGCGTGGGTCTCCGCGGCGGGTGCCCGCGCCGCGCACCTGCTCAACGCAGCGGACAGCCTAAATTAAACTGTTCCATTGCTGAGCACGGGCCCCTTCTCAATATGAGAAGAGGCCCATGCTTAGCAGTGTCCACCACGCTGGCCCAGTGTGGGTTGGCAGACTTCACATATCTTCGAGAACATTATGGAGAGCTCTGAGACATGCAGTTTTCCTCACGATGTTTTTCTTCACCGTTAAAGCGAACGATAATTAACTATTTAATATGCACATAACTTCGAAAAGTCAGAGATGCGCGCCTTGGGATCGATCTCGAGACCTCTGCGTGGCAATCCAATCGTTTCCCACTAGGCTATTGCTGCTATTCCCATCGCTCAGTATCGAGTTCAAAATACTGTAGCAATTAGTTCGTTGAACTAAACAGCCGACCATTGTTCTCATCATTAAATTAACTAGCGGTCGCCTGGTCGAAATGGTCGAAATTTGACTAAACTGACTGAAACTATTTAGATTTAATTTATTTTACACTTTCCCCTAACTAATCTAAATAGTTTAAGTTTAAGTTTAATAAATAGTTTAATAATAATTTAATTAGCTTAATAATTAGTAAAGTTTAATAGTAGTAGTAGTGTAACAATTTTCAAAATTTTGTAATAAAGTTTCAAATAAACAACGCGATAAAATCCGTATATAGCAGTTTAATTTTTATGTAATATTTCAATTATATATATTATTAAATAATTTTGTAATTAGTGTCACTTACTTTAGATATTAATATAAAGTAAGTGGCATAATATATAAATAAGTCATTAATGTCTTACAAAAACATCTCGTTCTTTTAAACATGAAAGTTTGTGAAAACGTTTGGATGTTTTTGATTAAACGGATTTTGTTGCAACGTTAGATCATAGATACACAAAGGGCTAGATAATTTTAATCCCGGTACTTAACAGCGAGCAAAGTTCTGACTAGTTTAATGACTATATTTTCAGTTATATTCTTACATTCTTGTATAATCTTACTTTTGCTCCTCATAAGAAATATACAAATAAAAAGAAGCCCTACTGTCCTTATAATATAACATTAACTACACAGCTGGCACATAATTGACGACCTCGATGACGTAGTGGTTAGTGTAACCGACTGCCACGCTTGAGGTCGCGGGTTCGATTCCCGCACAAGTCAAACATTTGTGTGCATGAACATGGATGTTTGTCTTGGTCTGGGTGTTTCTATATATAATATGTATGTATTTACAAAAAAAAAAAAAAAGTATATATGTATGTGTATCCATTGTCTAGTACCCATAGTACAAGCTCTGCTTAGTTTGGGCTAGATGGTGTTGTGTGTATGTGGTAGAATATTATATTAATGTTTTGGGTTTGCAAATACATGTTCCAAGTCTGCGTCCTCTTAATTTAGAATTGCCACATGTATGAATTTTCTATATCCATAATCCCTGACTAGATAAAATCTATATAACTACGATATTTCGTCGTAAGCAGAGTAGCTTTGTCAATAGAAATAACATGTTTTCAATTACAGCAAAAGCACTCTTAGCTATGCATCTTCCATTATTGAGATATTAATAAAATCATTTTTCATCTCTCGTACCTGAGCCGAGGAGAGGAAATGCGTCAAATTAAAAATCAGTATCGCTTCTCTCATTTGTAAAAGCTGGAGACAATAGGAAAACTGAAGAAACTCGGAGTATTACTCATTGGCGAAAGGACAAAGACGACGACAAACAACAAAAGCGTCAATGGTTTTGATGTCAACACCGACAATGGGATGTGTTCTTTGTATTTTCCTTAGTAAAGGTACTGTAAGCCTTTATATCCTGGTAATCCTAATAATATTTTAAAAGAGAAAATATGTAGATATGTTTGGATGTTTAGTACTTAATGTCGCTCAAACCGTTAAACGGGCTTAGGAGAAACCTGACACGCAGATAGACCATATGCTGAATTAATAATATTTTATCCTAGTATACGATTCGGTAGGATTCCTAGTAAAACCGCGGGCAGATAATTATCATAAATAGTTATTCAGCCGGGTGCCTCGCAATTGCCCGTGCATCAAGTCTTGTGGGTTCGATCATCACACGAGACAAAAATTGGATGATCTACATATTTGTAGATTGTTCATTTCTGGTCTTGTGTGCTCACACACATACACACAACACAAAGATTGTCCTAAACAAGTAGTCACGTTAGAAGAAAAATAAGTATTATTGTTTTACTAGCATTCGCGTGAGTAATATATCGGACAAGGCTCATTTTCTGTCAACTAGGTACCATACTATACAACCGGTAAAATTTTAATGTTCATTGTGCACTCAGTCAAGTAACTAATATAAGAACTTAACGGCACATTACAACAGTCATATAATTAACTATACTCGCGTGAAAACTTCTAAAATCACCGTCACTCCGATCCAAAAATCGGCGCGTTAATATTGCGTAGAATTATTTAGCAATATAAAATGTAATCAACGTCTTTTTCGAGTACTTACCTCTTACTTCGCAAATACATCCAGACTTAATTTATTATACAATTGCCTGTACATTTCTGTAAATAAAATAGCATCAGCCTTTACAAACATAGGTAGCCCCAGTCAACTATGTTGCCGGGCTGAAGACATACGCAAATACACTTCGAGTGCTACCGTAGAAATGTGATTCACTATTCAATTTTCTGCGACAACTGTATAAACATAAACTATTTCTGTAGAAAAGTCTGGGATACGAAGGTTAGACGGAACTTACGTTATGTATGTAAAGGTTCTAAGTAGGTACACCTACGGATATAAGAGAGATAAAGTATTTGTAGCATTATTGAATCGAATTAGGCTTCAGTTGGCGCAAGTCCATTGCAATAAAATAATAGGGAAGAGAGGAACCCGCCATTCCAATAGATAAAGGTTGACAATACCGAACTTCTCTGGTAATAGACAGTCAGCTCAGTGCGACGCATCCTCGGGACAGTGTCGCAACGAATAAGCACATTCGTTGCCGAACTGTGTGTGTTTGTCTGGCCACCAGTGTGCCACTGCGACTCAAAAGGTTCTAGCATTTCTGATCATTTTCTTTTTTAACATGATCTCATTATTCCTCAGCGTATTTGCTAAACGTGAATAAATATTAGGTTTACTACTACTAAATCGGAAAATAGTTGTATAGTTAAGAAGAGATCTATGCCCATTAAAGGGATGGTAAGCATAAAAATCATATTTGACGCCTTTCATATCCATCATCATTCAATACAAAAAATGGTAAATTAATCTATAAAATATTTACGAAAACATTTTAATTCTTGTACTATGCTTGCTAAGTCGTGTAGCTTTTTTAGATTCTGAAATAATCTTTAAACTTGATTGCGGCACTATTGAGATGCCTGTTTGTTCCTAATTCCGATGTCCAGAGTAGTTACAATAATAATGTACCTAAAATACATTTTAAAACCTAAAAATATTTTTAAGAGTAAATAGCAAAAATAAGGCAGCAAAATGAATAAAATCTCAGTTTTATTTGAAGATAAAAATATACAACGGTATAATGTACAGCTCAATTACCTTATCTTATCTTATGTGGGGGCCAGTCAGTGCAGACCGGCGACACTTCGACCCGGTGGGATCTTTTGTGTCGACACTCTCCCAAAAACGACTGCCATTACATAGATGTTCATGGCAGCCGGGACCGACGGCTTAACGTACTCTCTGAGGCACGGAGCAGGCGATAATTGTCAATCAATACGCACATAATTTCGAAAAGTCATATAACTTCCGAAAGTCAGAGGTGCGCGACGTGGGTTCGAACCCGAGACCCTCTGCATTGCAGTCTGTTGGTCTCCCCACAGAGCTATCGCTGCTCTAAAAGTGTAAATAGAAAAAATAAGGCAGCAAAATGAATAAAATCTCAGTTTTATTTGAAGATAAAAATATACAACGGTATAATGTACAGCTCAATTAACTGTTAACCTTATAATTGCCGCAGATAAAGTAGGGACAAACAGGCCATTTGTCAAAACTAATGAAGTTATGAGGCCACAATAGCCGTCCAGCTAAAGCCAATGATTAAGGGGCGGGAGTTCAAACTGTACTTTTGATTTATCGTGACCACTTACGTCCGAGTTAGTTAGTTCACCTAAACGGACTACATTTACACAATGTGAAATTCTTCTTAGGGTAAAGATTAAACCTGGCTCTATTATTAAATAAGTACCTTATGAATTTCAAGAAAAATTCTGATATCATTCGCATAATAATATTTAAATGTTATTATTGTTTTTATTTTTGTTTCTTTTTCATTTTTCGATTTTTACAATTTTAGCTACTTACTTAAGTGTATATTTATAAAAGTACTGTCAGCCGAATTAAATAAAAAAAAAGTTTATTTCAGACATAAACTTCAATAAAAATTATATTCATGTTTTGGTGCTTATTACGTTTATTTCTTGATCGCCTACAGTTGTTGGCACTGAATGTCATTCATTTATAGCTACAAAAGCAACAATGATTACATACAACTTAACTAATATTCACAAACCTAACTTGTAAAAAAAACAATAAGAATCCAAATAAAAAGAACCGTCACATAATTAGTACATAAATAAAATGACTGATTTAGGTAATTAAACTTTTATTTGTTTGATTTTCTATACTTTCTTATAGGACACACGATCGAGCTCAATCGTATGACTAAAAAACTCTCTCAAGTTACATAATATATCACTGAGCCCTATACCCAGCAGTGGACTATATTGCGCAACTGAAAAAGATCCAATATCGGCAGAACTAGAACCTATTACACAATTTAAAATATTCATCACAAACAATAAAAATCAGTAAGAGATGGATAAAAGTAAAAATGAATGATATAAATCCAAACGTTGACAAATCTATACTAATATTATAAAGCTGAAGAGTTTGTTTGTTTGTTTGGTTGAACGCGTTATTCTCAGGAATTACTGGTTCGAATTGAAAAATTATTTTAGTGTTGGATAGCCTATTTATCCTATTTATCGAGGAAGGCTATAGGCTATATAACATCACACTATGACCCACCACAGTTAAACCGCGGGCAAATCTAGTAAAATAATAAAAACAATCACTTCTTTAAATTCATGGAAACATAAATATAACAAAGACTGTCTCAAATTTAATAACAAGAGTAAAATAATAATACATACTTATACATAATATCTACTTTTTATAAAAATCTTCTTTGAAGTCTAGCTTGTTTAAATTTGGGGCAACCTACGAAATTCCGTTTCTTACAAAGGATAATCTCCGACGATGTTGTTAAAAGAAAAATAGACATTGTTTTCTTAAGTAATTTGAGTGGCTCTTACATATTTGTTTATATAATATACACTTATAGCATTTCGGACTTCGACCGCGTGAAAAGTGCTAAGATCTGAAGTAGAGGCTTAGCTACCAAACTGTATAAACCACATCAAAATCCGTTTAGTGGTTACTACGCGATGACATAACAAACAGACATGTTTATCATTTTTGTAGCTACTATTATTTACTCCAAACAATTTTGGGTTCATCTAAAGATGATCCTTATAAATTTATTTTGTGTGTCTAATTAATAGATATGTGATATGTGAATTGAGCATTTAGCAAACACCGGTACCGGGCAGTCTGAAATACCTGAACTATATATTTTCGTTTATCATTAGTTCTTGTTCCATCGAGAGGCTTGCTTGACGACTAAGTCAAGCTAAATAGCATAAACGTTTTCAGAAAACCTAACGATTTTCTTTAATATCAAAATGTTTGATTCCTACTCTTTAAAATGTATTTTATTTCTGTTATTTTCCACGTACCTGCTTACCTAAATATTTCAAAGGATTAATTTAGCAACCATTAGGCTCAGTTGTTTGCTATTCTTGAAGCAAAATAAACATAGGCAGGTTTCCTGCAAGCCATTTGAAATGTAAATGAAGTTCATTCAGGTACGATTTGAAATGTGCCGTGATGACCGTACTGATTTGAATACTAAATGTAGAATTTTCTTTGTAATGTCAAGTGTATTCAAACGTGCTTTTAGAAATAAACGTAGGAGAAAATTGTGAAAGCATTACTATATATAATGCCAGTACATATATTTTATAAATAAATATACATACACTAGGCAGATGTGTAGGCACTTACATTACGCATTTTGTCAACTAACTTTATAAATCCTAAGTAACAAGGGACGATTCTATTGCCGTTCTCTGTACAACTCTCAATACAACTTTCGATGAGCACAAAAATATCCTAATGCCACGAGATCAACAGTGTATAAAATGATTTAATTGTAATGATTTTTGCGCCACATTACTGCTTAGCAATACGAACTGCTGCAATCTTTAGCGACAACTGACCCAATATATGATTTACTGCCTAATGGGTACCACATTTAATTGCAAACTTTTACAAGAATTGTAGTTATCTAACAAAAAATAAAATCTGGCGTAATGGTTTAAGTGATTGCCTCGCCACTGACATACACCAAGTGTTATTCTAAATCTAGGTGGTATTTGTGCCCATTTAAATTCAATGTTTGAACCGTATTTCTTCCTGAGTCCTCCAATAATAAAGGAGCTACTTCTAGGGCTAAGTTGAGCTCTTATATAACATAAATAAAGAAAAGATATTGTAGAATTGCATGCCTAAAATCCATTTTTTCATAAAGCGTGAAAATTACGAACAGTCCACATTCACATTCCCTTAAGGTAAAAGCCAAGCCAGGTTAAGACCTGACTCGTTTATTTCCTTTGTATATTAATGTAAATGTAAATGTAACGAGTATTTAATTAGAATTGATTTATCCAACAACATAAATTGAGACGATAAATAAAATTATACCATTCAGTTCTCCCAACTTCGTCCACGTATCAAACGCTCACTAAAATCAAAACAAAACTAATACGTGTAAACACAGCGCTCAACATTAACAGAACCAATAAATCAGTTCTTGTTGGTGCACTACTGACGTGTCTAATCCGTTTACAAATCCTCTATATTACGAGAATGCGACATAACTTGTTTATTTGTCTGTACGCAGTATTACCCGAAGCTGCCTGTCAGCTGTTGGCTTTTAGCCACAGATCCATTGAGCACTGAACTCGCCCAAAATAATAGTGCTTTGAATAATCAACCGATCGTTTTATGTGTTTATATCAGAATGAATGAATCACTGAATCTAAATGTAAACATGATAGCGTTGATCGAAGAATTTACTAGCTATTTGGAGGTTTAACCGATTTTGATTATGTTTTTGTTTAGGTGTGTGTGGTGGATTTGTACTACATAGTAAGCTTGTATAAATAAAATAATCATTATTTATTTTTCATGATGTAAATTCTTAGTAATAGTTGAGTTACGCTGTTGTCTGCGTGAATGGACTGGCCCGATCGAGCACGTACTATCCACTAATAGAATATGGGTGTACAGTAATAGTAAAGACACTATTAGCAGCAACTATAAAGATAAGATATTGTTGCGTTTCGGTGAATCAGTCCTCCGAGGCCTTAAATCATAGCTTCGTACTAGCCCCGTTTTGCCGCTTTTCTTAGGGGAGAAAACGGCAAAGTTATGTTTCTTTAAAAAAAAAATCTGCTATCCTAAGAATACACAGTGATATTCAAGGGCAACAGTTACCGCTGTAGGTAAACCAATAGCTTGTTTGTTACTAACGCCAATAAAAAAACAAGCCAGCTGTCCTTATTTTGCTTTGACGACGACTCGTCGTTCAATGAGTTCTCTCTGGACCACTCATCTAGTTATTTTTCTACATGTTAAAACTTCCATACATAATTATATTCAAAGAAATCTTTTAATTTACCAATAATATCCCTGTGTTCCGGCAGACTACAAACATCCAACCAACAAACATCCAGAATCAGAACACATAATTTATGGATCATATTTCGTTTTGTTCGATCATTTGCCGATGATCGAGAGGATCGCTGCTCTGGCAGTGACCCTTAAAACCACTGTACTATCCAAGCATTTAGTATACATTTATCTGGCATAGACCTTAATTGAGAGGAATGACGTAATTTACCACGTCAGCATAATCTACGTTGGAAAATTTAACACGCCTTTAATAATATTATGAGCAACTGCCAGGCTTGCCGTTCTTCTCGCCTTAGCATTAAAATTGCATGAATTTAAACAGACCTAGGGTGATTCTGGTTTAGTTCCAAGACTGTCCAACAATCTCAGTATATTTTGTCATTAGCATAATACGGTATGTTCTATTTTTAATTTCTTGTTAGCAATTAGTCAGGTAGGTTGGGATATCAGAACATATAAGACTGTTGCTGTGCCAACAGCGGGAGTCAAAAAAAATTTACTCGTTTGAAGGATTGAAAATATGAGTAGCCTCAGAGCCTATTTAATAAAGGATGGGTAATTTTAGCATAGCCATGGCCGACCGGGAAAGCACTTTCCTCTTGGATTATCTAGATAAAGTACAGGTAAAAAAGTATATAAGTACAGTTGTGAAAACGCCGGCGGCCCAATCTTCCTTGATCCTTCCTTTTCCTAACCTTTCAACGCGACTTCTTCACTTAAATGATTAATTGGTTACCACGAGGCAGCAGATCACGTGCTAGTTTGTCAGGTATGTGGTTTATAGTGTGCAGTGTTCAGTTGTGTTTCCTTAAAATGGTTGTTTGTAACGCTAAGAAAACATAGACATATACATAAGCAGTATTTATCACTTATTAAGGTGAACCGCAGGATAGACCGCCATGATTACAAATAAAAAATAAAATGTTGTATACCTTCAATGTGTAAATGCATAGTCTCACATAGTACCCACGATTTACGATAACCTATGGTATGGATAACCTATGGCATGGGGTTTAATATACCCCGTAATAACGAGTGTGCAGTCTTGTTACGGCACTCGTACGAGGTGATCGCGTTTTATTAATTAGTGTTAGGTTTTACCGCGCGGGTCTATTTCTTTTGTTCTCGACGCACGTGTGCATTTCGCTCGGCTCAGGTACCTTGCGGCCGGCCGAGCTACTGATAACAATGTACCTCGATCTATACAAATATAATGGATGATATTGAAGTTGAGAACGTAAATGAGTTTGTTTCGACGCGTAATGATGCCAGTCTCAATGAATTAGAAACGTTTACGAATGATGCAGTACAACACCATCGGGAAGATTCATCAAGTATGAAAGTGCCGATAGAAGAGCCGTTGAGAAGTAAGAGAGAAAGAGAAGAAGATGATCAGGAGTGGGAAGTAGCAGGAGAAAAAGGAAAAAGGATAAAATTAAAAAATGAATTAATTGAAATATACATATCGTCTAACAAAAAGCTACCTAAAGTATTCGGACTGGCAAAGATATTTAAGTCTCTTGGCTTGGAAGGCACTGTAAAAGTTAAATTTCTGACTGAATACAAAGTTCGGGTTGATTTAAAGGATGAGGCTAGTGCCTACAAATTAGAGAATAGTCAGGAGCTTAAAGATAAAGAATGGAGGATCAATCGTGCTATGGAGATGAAAATGTCATATGGCGTTATAAAAAATGTAGATATCGACTTGGATGACAAAGAAATATTGAAAAATATTACGTGTCCTAATGATGCTGAACTACTTTCTGTTTATCGTCTTAACCGTCGCAGCGGAGCGGTACAAAGTGGATGGACTACCAGTGAAGCAGTACGACTATGCTTCAAAGGATCGTTTATTCCCGGATATGTCACCGTAGATGGGTTACGTATTAGAGTTGACCCTTACGTGTTTCCAGTGTCACTATGTTCAAAATGCTGGCAACTCGGTCACACAAAAAAAAGGTGTCCTGCAAATAAAAAGACTTGCCCAAAATGTGCAAGCTTCGAGCATGATCTTTGCGAAACAACCAAATTTAAATGTGTAAACTGTAATGGACGACATATGGCACTTGCAAGTACTTGTCCAGCTTTTGTTAAGGAGAAGCAACTGAGAGAAATTATGACCGAGTATAATTGCACATACAGAAGGGCATTAACTATGTATGTTGCCCCTGATTTAGAACAGCGTCAAGAAACGATACATCATTTAGACGACATAAAAGTCTTTGCTACCGAGCAGGATGAGGCTTGTCCTCAGACATTTAGTGATAAACCAACATTTGCCGAGGTAACAAAGATTAAAGGAGTCGTCCGTGAAAAGGTACATACTTCGCATAAGACCAGTCAGCGTAGACCTCCTTCGCCATACGTGTGGTCAGAAGAGCCCGAGTGGAACTTATCGCCAGAGCCAACCGATCATCCATCAGAAAACCATCCTGATGAAGAAACTAAGAAGAGAACTGTCCATTTCCGAGAACTGTGGGAGCGTTTAAAGGAGATTCTATTTCTGAGAGGTGCAACACTACAAACTAAAGTGAAGATGGCTGTCAAGTGCTTCATAGAGTAGATTGTATTATTGATAGCGGATGTGATTCCTGAGTGGCCTATATTGCAGACTGTTTTAGATTATCTTTGCAACAATGGTTAATTCTAATAAAAAAATAGTCCGACTGAATATTATCCAGTGGAACGCTCAAAGCTTAAAACCAAAATTGATTGCATTGGAACAGTTCTTATTTCAAGAAAATATTCACATTGCTGCTCTAAATGAAACGTGGCTAACATCTAAATGTCAAAGCAAGGTAAATGGTTACAATATTTACCGGAAAGATAGGGATGATGGCTATGGGGGAGTTGCAATTTTAGTTCACAAATCTATTAAATCTAGTTTGCTTAATTTGGTCACTACAGTTTCTAGTATTGAAGTAATAGGAATTAGAATATACAATTGTGAACAAATTAGGATTCTTGTTTCTATGTATTGTGCGCCATCAGCTCACACTAATCAACGGGATTGGGATACTTTATTTTCTATCCTAAATCGAAAGTCTTTAATAGTTGGTGATTTAAACGGGCACCATCCAAATTGGTCTTGTAAGACTGACCGGAGAGGGTCACAAATTTTCGATGCGCTAATTGATAATGCATTTATTACACTAAATAACGGTGAACCAACTCGTATTAAGCTGGTAAATAACATATTACAACAGTCTTCACCTGACATAACTTGTGTTACTTCAGACATTGCTTTAAAATTCAACTGGTCTACTCTGAATGAAAATTTAGGATCTGATCATATCATTATTAAAATTTCCTCATATTTAGATAATGAAATCCCAACAAAATTAAGAAGAAATTTTAAGAAAGCAAATTGGTCTGCATATAGATCTCAATTATATAAGGCTTTTGATGGTTTTTCGATATCAGATGACCTTCAACAGGCATATGATACTTTTGTTGAATATATTAACGTAGCTGCAGATAAACATATCCCGAACATTAAAATAAATCCAAATCCTAATTCAAAATTTGCTTCAAAACCCTATTGGAATACATCCATATCTAAAATCGTGGCCGAACGTCGTTTGGCTCTTTCAAAATTTCGCCGTAATCCTACCCCAGATAATTTAACCATTCTACAGAATAGAATAAGTGCAGCTCAAAAACTTATTCGCCATGAAAAAGCAAAATCATGGCATGAATATTGCTCTTCAATTATTAGTTCCACATCTCAAAGCGAATTTTGGCGTAAGTTAAAGTGGTTTAAAGGATTACGGGTCTCCCATGCTAATATTAACGAAGATAGCGCCTACCAGCTTCTTCAAAACTTGACACCTGATTATTCTTGCATAGCTGAACCAGTTTTTGTATCTAATAACATTGGGTTGGAGGCCAAAATACTGAGACAGGAGGTAGATCAAGCTATGAAACATAAAGATACATCCCCAGGAAATGATCAAATATCATATTCAATGTTGTCAAATCTTCCAGACAATGGTAAATATATTTTAACAGCCCTGTATAACAATTTTTATAATTATAGTTTTGTTCCAACACAGTGGCGTGAGATTACTGTTGTTCCAATTCCAAAACCAGGGCGCGAAAGTCAATCTCCTTCAGCCCTTCGACCAATTTCCATGATTTCCTGTGTGTGTAAAATTTTTCACAGCATACTAATCAATAGATTAGAGTGGTTTGTGGAGAAAAATAATATTTTGTCTTCCAATACTACCGGTTTTAGGAAAGGGCACTCCACCTTCGATAATATAACTACTTTAGTTTCACACATTCAACTGGGTTTCTTACAAAGAAAGTCTACGATAGCTAGTTTTATAGATGTTGACAATGCGTATATTGTATATTAATATCAGTTATTTGTTAGACCATTTGGACAAAATAGGGGCAGGCATTCAGATATGCCGATATCTATGGGCTTTTTTGAAAGAGAGAAGGCTAAGCATACATTTGGACAAGATTTCTGTTTGTCGACACACACAGAGTGGGCTGGCGCAAGGCGATACTTTTTCTCCCCTCCTTTTTAATATTGTGACTTCTAACATCTGTAAAGATATTATTAACGTGAATATCTCGCAGTACGCAGATGATTTTGTACTTTATGTAAGCTGCAGTAATACAGAGGAAGGTTCTCACGATTTGCAAATAGCATTAAATAAATTAGAACACAACTTTAAAAATATTGGTCTCACTATATCTCCACTCAAAAGTAAAATATGTATTTTTACCAATACTTTTTTCAGGAAATCCGTAAATATCTCGATTATGAATACTAAATTAGAAGTTGTAGATAATTTTAAATATTTAGGTCTTTGGTTAGATAAAGCGTTACGTTGGGGTAAACATGTTAATGAGCTTAAGGAAAAGATAGCCAAAGTACAAAACGTGTTTAAAATACTAGCTGGACCTGGCTGGGGAATGCACCCTCGCAGTCTCAGACGTCTATACATAGCTTGTGTACGTAGTAGATTAGATTACGCATGCTTTATTTACGATAATAGTTGTAAGACTCATCTAAGCAAACTAGATAGGATACAAAGCCAGTGCATGCGTGTTATTGGGGGCTTTATACGAAGCACTGCAATACACGTCATGGAGTTTGAACTTCATTTGCAACCATTAAGTGTGCGTAGGTTTTATCTTGCCGGTAAATATTGGACAAAGACAAAGTCTTGTAATGATAAAATATTAAGTTTAATAAATAATTTAAGTTCTTTTGAAAGTCTATTGTGGAGAAATAGAGTAAAGCCAGTTTTAATTCAAATTCACGAACATTACAACACTTTGTCTATATATCATGGCCCCAAAAACGAAATGTACTCGCTAGAAAAATGGGTTAGCAGTGTGGATGTATCGAATATTAAATCTTGTATTGAGGTCATTAGCAAACCGAAAAATAGCTATGATCCATATGTTATTAAACATTATGCGATAATTATTTATATGATAAATACTTTAATTATTATAAAATTTACACGGATGGATCCAAAGATAATAATGTTTCGGGTTTAGCCATTTTCGATCCTCAAACGAGTGGATTCGTTAAAATTAAACTTAATGTCAATGTATCCATAATGTACACAGAGCTTATAGCAATTGCAGAGGCTACTTCCTACGTTGAATCTTTGGGGAAAGGTAACTACGTTATTTTAACAGATTCGAAAAGTGCTCTCCAACACTTGAGTCGTTGTACAACAAAATTTCGTGGCGCACCCATAGCATATAATATATTGAGGTCACTTGATCAATTGTTAAATTCAGATAAACGTGTTACGCTTCAGTGGATTCCATCTCACGTTGGTTTGTTTGGCAATGAACAAGCAGATCGGCTAGCCAAAGAAGCCCTCGTGGATGGTACAGCTTTAGAATGGTTGCCCTATCATACTGATATTTTGTATTCGATCAAAGAAAAATGTAGGGCGAACTGGCAACAATATTTTGACGAGAGGTCGCTCACTAAGGGCATATGGTATCGTACAATTCAACCTCACATAAGAAAGTTACCCTAGTTTGATGGATCGGATATGTCTAGAAGTAACATCGTAACATTGATGAGGCTTCGCGCTGGCCACATTCCATTAAATAGATTTGCTCATCTAATGGGTAAAACAAGTTCACCAAATTGTACCAAATGTGACATAGTAGAAGATGTGTATCATATTTTGATGGAGTGCGTTCGGAACGAAGCAGCAAGATTAGAATTTGTTAAAAAATACAACATTAATTTATATATGATCGGTAAATGTAATGACATTCTAGCTTTTCCGTTATCAGAGGAAGCTGAGATGTTAATAAAATTAGTAAATCTTTGTATAAAACGTAGAAGGTGATTGGTAGTAAGTGTCTCTTCGAGGGTGACATAATCATTGTGATTAAACCCTCTATAATAAATAAAGAAAAAAAAAAAATAACGAGTGTGTCTATTGTGGTCTACTTCGCACTTGCTATGGTAT
Organism: Catocala fraxini; assembly: GCA_930367265.1. NCBI lineage: Eukaryota > Metazoa > Arthropoda > Insecta > Lepidoptera > Erebidae > Catocala > Catocala fraxini. The sequence goes on from OV884041.1 coordinate 16,569,129, forward strand.
TTTCCTGTCTGATTATGCAAATAGAACCATGCCCGACTCGGTAATCAAATCCTAAAACTCAAACACAGTAGTTGCATTCACTACTACTGCTCTTCCGGGACGGTCTCTAATGTGAAAAAAGCAATACTTTTTTAATGTGTGTTGCTCGGAATATCGTTATTTACTTCAATCCTACTGTAATTTAAACATAATACAATAGCTATATTTAATTTAAAATAATCTACATCTTATAATTCACAATTACGTAGCATGGCATCTCTTACTTGTCACCAGCAGTCAAATCACTTGCTATTACAATATTACATACAATCTCAACGTATTAGCTCACAAGATATTATAAAACCGATGTCCTATATGTTTTCCACATAATTATGACGGTATAATGATATAATGTAGAACGGATGCGGCGCATGTGCCAACGCGTTAACGGCAAGGCCGCGACGCTATAAAATCTCACCAACTTTGCTATTTCAGGCATGTATAATGACATTATACCTATACGCTTCCCAGCTAATGCCGGCAAAGTTTTAAGTATGAAATTTCGAGTAAAACTTGCTTATGATTCTCCTTGACTAGTTTCTCGGCACGTATAACGTATTTAGGTATTTTATGCAGAGCTGAGACTCAAGACATTGGAAAAAGAGCAAAACTAAATTTAAATTAATAAGCCCTAATATAGCTCTTAGTTTGAGCATGGCATGATCTGTGACGTTTCAACATTCTGTACATATTCTATTATTTTTTAGACATCTCCCGCACTATGAAATTAATCCAGTATCGCGGGAGACTTTACAAACATTCAAACAACGTACGCAAAATACACCCAGTCTCAGAACAACCATTTATGGACCACACAATTTGTTGTTGGTATTTTTGTTTGAACGCACTAATCTCCGAAACAATCAGTCGGATTTAAAAAAGTTTATGACATTTGATAGACAACTTCTTGAGAAAGATATAGGCTATATAGCATCAGGTTACGAGCCACAGCTAAATAGCAGTATCATAAACGTGGGTAAAACCGTGGAGGACAGCTAGTGTTATATTATTCGATATACACACGGAAGCAATCAGTTGCTGTTGGACGCCATCACAACTGCGGTAAACAAAGATCGTTCTCGCTTCTCTTAAGTCGACGCATGGCATTGTAAATATTGTTTTATAAAGCGCATTGAACTTTCAACAACGAGGCATTTATAGTAGCTGGCCAATCAAATGACATTCGCAAATAGCAATGGCCTATAAAGAGCTTAAGTACTAGCTACGCCCCGCAACGTCGCCGGCGTTATAATGGATACGTTTTTGGGCAGCGCCATGTATTGATAAGTTCAGAAAGTCAAAAGTGGTAGATGAAAATATAATTAAAGTTAACCTATCAGTGGGATTACTACCCAATTACCATAAACTCATTCATGAGGAGTACTATACGTATTTAAAACATGGCCACGTTTTTCTGTTACACGCTCTGAACAGGTCAGGTGCACTCGCACTGAATACAACAACAAACGTTAGTACAATTTGTCAATTAAACAATTATCACTAATCATTGTAATTACAATTGCAGAGGTAGAAATGTAATTAAAACTAATAACAATGTGACACGTCACGGGACAAAAACATAAACAATGATTTATTAAGTTTATTTCAATAATAACGTTTATCTGGTAGCAATTTGTTGCCAATTGTGATGTCCCGCGTTCCTATCGAGGGTTGGGAAAAGTGGTATTAGATTTTCTCAGGCAATTCTCAGTAACATTACAAAGTCTAAATTATAGACCATCAAATCTAAAAACTCAGCCAGTGAAATGTAAGCGCCATACAGCACAAGGACCCCAAGGCCTGTCTACCCTTACATACATAGTTATGTAAAATAACATAGATGTACGATGGTCTGGTAAGGGCCGTAGAAAATGATTTATTGGATGATCATCCATGATAGTTTTCTTAGCCAATATTGTTTGCTAAGAAAATACATTTAGATTTTTTGTTTACTTGTAAATAATTTAGCCTTTTATCTGCCAAGTCTTAATAAATCAAACATAATTAAAACCCTATTGTGCCTGGCTGCTAGTGTGTCGCTGCGACTCAATATGTTAAAATATGACCACGTGTTACTGTTACACGCTGTATATTTGCTTTGCTTATAAATCCATATCTTGCCAATACATGTACCTACGATGCATACCATTAAACTCATTAGAACGTAAAGTTCTTCTAAAGATGAAACATACCTATCTATTATTTTTAGACTCAAAAATATTAACTCGTTACTTTTAAACATATTTTGGCGTACATATTTCAGTTAAAAATGTCAAACAAAAAGAATATATGTGCAATATTTTCGACATTTTATTATAATCATAAACGTTTCTCGAGTTATCAACGTCCATAATCGTCTTTTAAAAGTCAGTCCGTTCATTCTGTTTCTACTGCAGGGTCAACTAGAACGTTTACTTTTTTATAGGTTTATTGTACTGTACAAAAATGCAAAATTACGATATGACAAACATCACAAATTTTAAATACAAATCTGCGATTTGATTATTTACATACATTCACAGTCTCCGTTGGAGTATTAATATCTTCTAATATAATTTTTACAACGGTTTACTATCATTTATATCGTATGAATAAGATATTGCATGTTCATTTTGTTGTGAGATTTACATTGTGTTTTAAATTCGTGATTCTAAATATAATCCAGAGCCTAAGGCTCATTTAATGCATAATTTTACTCTTAATGCAATTACTTTACTAATCAGCGATAGCCTTCCAGCCACTTTGAATAAAATTGCAATAATAAATTTGCCGCAAATGAACACTGTATACTTATAAAAATACGAACTTTAGCCCGCGACTACGCTCGTGTAAAAGTAGTTTAAGTTAGGCACCGGATTTTTTTTTTTAATAATACATAGCCCCATGTTACTATGTTACTGTTATGATAAGATAGCTTTCTCACTGTGAAATTTTAAAAAACGGTTGAATCATTTTTGAGTTAAATTCTTACAAGCAAACAAACAAAAAATCTAATCTTTCCCCTTTATAATATTAGTATACACTAGACATAGAATAAAAATTACACCTTATTTATTTGGCTGTTGCCTTCATGAAATTCCCGCTAGAAACGAATTCCTCGGGCACTATGTAATTAAAATAAAACTTTATCTAAAACCGGTGCTTAGTTTTGAGCCGGGTGGCACGCGGTCGCCTCCTGCCAACCATCATTGACTACAATTGCCTCTACGTCTATCATGTTATCGCCTCTACGTCAGATCGCATGATAACAACGACTTACACTACGTTTTTTTTAGTTTTTGTATCGTCGGAGACAATTGTGGTGCGTTTTTGTTGTGCGTGAGAAATGAAGTGACGGAGTTTTAAACAATGTACAAGCATAATAAAGTTCGGAAGGGTGAGTATTTCATTGTCATTTGTGTACATGTATTTACTATATACGACATTTTTTTGTGGAATATCTTTTTTAAGCTAAGCTAAGGTAATAATAATAATAATATAATAATAATTGTTTATTTCTCTCAAAAAGGTACAATGGTATTCTTATATTTATAGATACAGCAGAAAAACAGAACCTTGTTGAGAGCTGGAGTCTGAGCTAGGTTCGAAACCTGTGTGACAGATCTCCAGTCCTCGCCACTGAACACTACAAAAGTTAGCTTAGTAGCTACATTTATCAAACAGTGTCACAAAAACAATAATAAGAGAGACAATTTAATCAAAAAACCGTGTGTGTATTTCTGTGTGGGTTTGTGTAAGTGTTGTGTGTGAGAGTTGTGTGTGTTTGTGTGTGTAAGTGTAGTGTGTGAGTATTGTATGTTGTATGTATATGTGTGTGTGTATATAGTGCAACATTAACATAAGCAATATATTTTTATCGACTATTTTAATGTGCAAATTATATTTTCAGTGCCGTCATAGTCTAAGTCACCTAGCCAATGAGCAACTGTCTCTTTACACTCATTCTTGGTCATTGGGTACAAATTTAGAATTTTGTTTAGCCTATTGTACACGTAATTTCCTAGGAAGTAGAAACATCTTTGGGCTAGACTAGTTCTGACCGAAATTAAGGGACAAACGTTGTATTTTCGACGAACGTGGTCTAACTTCAGCGGATCGTATTTGGTATTTGTATGGGTCGTAAGAGTGAGGTTCAGTATAAACAATTTTCGCACCGAGAGTACATTACAGGTCTTGTAAAGTTCGGTGGTGGGATATCGGTACGGGAGCCTCCAACCTACTTTCAGTACCGCTCTTTGAGCACGTTCTAGCTTTAGAAGATGTGTTTTGTGTGTTCCTCCCCATGCAACGATGCAATACTGCGTGACTGATTGGCAAAGAGCTAAATAGGTGAGCTTGAGGACCTGAGTATCGACTACGTTGCTGAGAGCTTTGAAAATAAATATAAGTTTACGCAATCTGGAGGTAAGTTTGTCAATATGTGAGTGAAAAGAAAGAAGATCATCTATATGTACTCCAAGGTATTTAACACAATTAATTCGAGACAGAGCAGGGCAATTACACAACGGATGGGCCTGGACATTGCAGGAGTGAGCAACGAGAGAGTGAGAAGATGAAGAAGGCTTGCCTAGAGTGGTGAGTGAAAAGGTAAGATAATTAGTTTTTCCAGTATTGAGGGTGAGCCGATTCCCAGCCAACCAACTAGTTACTGAATCAAGACTTGACTGAGCACTCGCGAACGCTGATCCCCAAGTATCGCCGTAAGATATGAGGGCAGTATCGTCAGCGTACGTAAAGATAGTAGTATTGTGTAACTGTAATTGACAGAGGTCGTTAATATACAATAAGAATAACGTAGGACCTAAGATACTGCCCTGTGGGACTCCATTTTTAACAGGAAGCTCATCGCTACAGTAATTACCGATCCTGACACACTGCCGTCTGTTGTCGAGATAACTTCTGAAGAGGGACAGTTGAATACCTCTGATCCCGAGTTTTTCGAGCTTTGTGGCAAGGATTGAGACTGAAATCGTGTCGAATGCCTTAGCAATATCTAAAAAGACGCCTATAGCTTTCTGTTTGTGGTCAAGTTTAGCTACTATTTCGTTGGTTAAGTCTAGGACTGCGTTACTCGTGGATAGTCCCGAGCGAAATCCATATTGTCGTGGGGACAATACTTGGGTTTTCTCTAGAAATTTGACGAGCCTATTGTTCATTAATCTTTCCAGTAGTTTAGAAAGAGTGGGTAAAATAGAGATGGGTCGGTAGTTATGCGGCCGGTCTCTATCACCTCCCTTGTGTATCGGGTGAACCACTGCAAGTTTAAATGCTTCTGGAAATGTACCCGTTTTAAATGCAAGATTACATAAGAACGTAATAGGTGGTATTAGATATTCTTTAAATTTTTTGAGGAACATACCGGATATGTTGTCGCTACCAACTGCACAATCACTTCTCAAGTTCATTATGAGAATCTCAAGTTCAGACTCATCTGTTTCTAATAAAGCGAATGTGTGTTGGTGATAAGGAAGAATGTCTGACGGATTCGAACAGAGATTGACAGTGGCTGCACTATCGGCTTGTAATCGTCCAATATCAGCGAAGTATGAGTTAACTTCGTTCACCGAGCGTCTTGGGTCAGATGAGGAAAGAAGTGCGAGAGGTTGTGCTGTGTTTTTGACCGTGTGCGTGATAGATTTTATGGCTTGCCAGACTTTTTTAGTGTTACCTTTTGCATTATCTATTTGAAGTTTGTTATATTTTATTTTAGTAGACTTAAGTAAGTTTGCGCAGTAGTTCCTATACCTTTTAAAAGTAATTATTAAAATCTCGTCATTTGGGTTATTTTTAAGTTTTAGATGTAAGTGATCCCTGTTACGCAAACATTTTAATAGACCAGGGGTCATCCATTCTTTTTTAAATCTTTTGCGATTTGGCACAGTCTTCAGAATTGTATTTGCGGTAATAATCGTATTCAAAGTATTAATAAAACAAGAGGTGGCGTCGTTGACATCAAGAAAACTATATATAGGGGTGAAGTCAGTATTAATAACTGCTAATTCAATATTTTCGTAATTAATAACTTTAGACATTTTAAACTTATTTGTCGTGTGGTTCGAGTAATGATTAGAACGAAGAAAAAATAAAACTGTGTCGTGATCAGTTATTGATGTATTCGCTACGTAACAGAAAGCCGGTAATTTAGTTTTTAGTATAAGATGATCTAGGCAGGACCGATTCTTTCTAGTGCACAGTGTGTGAGCCGGCAACATTCCGTGGAAAGCAACCATATTGAGGTATTCTACCGAGCATTGATCGCTATTTGTATCGGCAATATCAATATTGATATCACCGGTTAGCACGATATTATTAAAAGAAGAGTAAGATGAAAGAAGTTCGTTCAGGGAGCTAATGAACAGTGACACATTTTGATTAGCAGGCGGGCGATAGATCGCTATTAATATCGTGTTTTTGTTAATCCTTAAACATAAACAATTTGCATCCATGAAAAGCGGTTCGGAAGAGGTAACAAGAAGATGGTTGCTAAAATATACTACTACACCTTCATTCTGTGAGGAATGCTTTTGAGTCACTACTGAGTTGTACCCATGTATTGTTGGTATACGGGGAGAGTTTTTTAGCCAGCATTCAGTGAGAACAATCAGATCCCACACTACATCACCTCTATCAAGTAGCGTGAGTAAACCATCAAAGTTTCTTTTAATGCTTCTGATATTTTGACAAAGAAGCTTTAACGATCTTCCATGTCAGCGAGATAACTTACGGCAATCCTCCATCGTACAAATCGACGAATGAGCAGTGGCAATTTGATCTAAATCATTATTTATGTCCTGTATACAATCGAATTTTTGCGTCAAATTGAGTAACTATGCAGTATGAGTGACGTTGATAATTATAGGTAATAAGTACAATAAAAACTGTCATCCCACAAATAAGTAGAGATATGGAGTAATGAACTGAAACTATCATCGTATTAACGAAATAGCAAGTAAGACAATTACTGCATATAGACGGGTGAATATTGTTGTTGTGGCAAGTGTTTTTAAACATATAGGTATATTTTCGAGTGATTGTAGTTGAGTATGAGTAAGTGAATGTATACGTGTAAAAGTAAGGTGCGTTTAGATTGTATATGTAATTTGATGTTTTAACTGAAAATTATTGCGCATTAACGTGTAGTAGGAACTTAACCGACGAGGTATTAGTGTGTGATCGGTTAGCTGTTGCTATCCTGTTCGGCCTCAATACAAACTTAAGTTGTACTTCCGCAGTAACCGTAGTAACCATATATTATATTATTGTTCTCTTTCCATGGGCGTTTCCTAACATTTTACGTTAGAAAAATAGCCGGCCCTTTGGGAAACTCACACGCGGACGTGGATAAAATATACAGAGGTCCTTAAAACCTTCAAAAAGGCAACTATAAAAAAGATCTAATATTTGTTATGAATTCAAAAACCAGTATGTCAGTGACATTTAACAGAATTACACGTGAGTGACTAGCTTGATAAGTTTTTAGCAATGATAGCAATGCTTAACTAAAACTACTAAAACTTAATGTTTTAATTAAACACTGTTATAAAGCATTGACTCCAAATGTCTTTGCCCATCACTCCTGGGCACCGAGGGATCACTTAATTCGTCATTTAATCGTTCGCTCATTGATGTGACTCTATATTCTGTTGTACTGTTACAACTCCTGTATTATGACACCAGATACTGCAGCCCTTAGTTATTTTTAAGGAATTCATGAAAATACAAAAATCCTTTACTACTCTGTTGGGTAGGTATAAGGTTAGTCCACCGGTTTGATCGGCCACCTCACGTTAATCAGCCTGGCTCTCTTGATAATCTGGACTCACCATTAATCAATCTTCCTAAAACGAAGGATGCAAACCTTCGATTGAAGCCATACCTATATTATTATGTAATTCCATGCGTGTATTTTTTTCGTCTACATAAACTCTATTAATTAGTGGTATCGTCAAAACATAAAACAAAACACCTACATTAAAATATCGTACCTTCACGTTATCAAGAGAACGTAGGACAAAATTACACCAACATTATCGACATTGATGTAATAAAAATATAATATTAATAATTTTATTATAATTTTGTCATACGGTAGTGGCCTCATGTGATTAATAGTACTTATACACCAAGCAAGTTGTTGGCACGGTTTACATGCGCAAGCTGCTGGCGCAGGCTATTTATCGTATAAATAGCGTCGCTCGCTTACACTACAAGCAAGTGCCTTAGCTAGCGCATATTATTCGCATTATATACGAAGAACAAACACGATGACATCACGTAAAGCAGTGGCGTCTGATCGCTTTCATCATAAATAATATATTTGACAAGTTATTAGATAATTTTGAAAACTGTTATATTACTATTATTGAACTTTAATACTTTTAAGCTAATTATATAACTTAAGACAATATTACATACAAATCCCATAACCAATTTGATATGAGCGCCACTTTACGCATGTTGTAGTGCAGCTCTATATAATTAATTATCAAAATTCTGTGCGTGCACTTCATTAACCCTCATTCACAAAACACGTAGACAATATCCCACAGATTTATACCCCGTAGAGTGGAGTAGATCGTAAATCCCTTTAACTGTTTCAGTGTTGGTCTACAAACGATGTAAGGTCTATAAAATTATTCATTAAGTGCGGTTTCGCACGCGAGGCGTTGAAATGATGCGGTTAGGAGAGTAGCCGCAGTTGATACGTTTATAACGTACCAAATAGATCCAGATTACATGATAGAAGAAACCAGTTGTTTTAATGCTTAGTTGAATATTAATATGTTTTAGAAAATGGTGACTTCTTCTCCTTTATTATTCCCAAGTCCTGGGATCTTGGGATCGCCTTTTCTAGTCTAACCGGATTTAACTGGATATCAGTTTTTACACAGAGCGGCTACCACCTGACCTCCGCAACCCGAAGGCTAACGATACCCTAAGGCTAGACCAGTGTCAGGATAGTAGAGGGCACTGACTTCCCAATAACGACTGCCATAGATGTTCATAGCAGCGGGAACCGACGGCTTAAAGTGCTCTCCGAGGCACGGAGCAGGCGATAATTGTCAATCAATACGCACATAATTTCGAAAAGTCATATAACTTCCGAAAGTCAGAGGTGCGCGACGTGGGTTCGAACCCGAGACCTTTTGCATTGCAGTCTGTTGGTCTCCCCACTGAGCTATCGCTTTAGAAAATGGTGACGCCGTGATAAAAATTGTATTTTCGCTAGCAGGAACCGTCTTCTAGCAAGCGACGAAAAACAATAAAATTTTAAGATAAACATTATGTTACGTAGGTACTCGATATATAATATTATAATACTAGATTGTGCTTACGGCTTTGCTCGCGTTAATGTAAGTTAGATTGTCGCCCCTCTAGGGGGGACAGTAGGGATTATTTTTGCGAAGTGCCTATAGTGTAGGTCTTATCGGGTAGTGGCCTGCCGTTTCATACGGCGGGCCGAAACCTCGGCGGGGTCGCGACTGCATGCGCAAGTGTTTCGCGCGGCCCCGTCGATAGTGGTTTTGTCGAGGAACACCGTGGTAGGTTTAGTCGGTATTCCGGGAGGAACATTATTCTTATTCCATCTTTCTTTTACCTGATTTACTGAGTCCGGCATAGCCCCTCCGCCCGCCCCCGGCATGCGTCATGCATTCCAACACGTTAAAAAAAAAAAAGTAACAGTACTCCTTTCTGGATAAAAAGTATCCTATAACCGACTGCCACGCCTGAGGTCGCGGGTTCGATTCCCGCACAAGCCAAACATTTGTCTGCATGAACATGGATGTTTGTCTTGGTCTAGGTGTTTCTATCTATAATATGTATGTATTCACAAAAAAAAGTATATATATGTATGTTTATCCATTGTCTAGTACCCATAATACAAGCTCTGCTTAATTTTGGCTTGATGGTGTTGTGTGTATGTGGTAGGATATTATTATTATTATTATTATCCTTTTCTATTCCCCTGACAACATGTATGCGAAATTTCATGATGATCGGTCGAGTAGGTTAAGGCGTGAAAGCGTAACAAATAAACTCACATTCGCTTTTATAATATTAGTTAGGATTATACCCAACCTGCATTAATGAATGTGAATGTACTAAAATTACATTGCACTGCACACTCAGTAATTATTTTAACAAACCATGATCTTGAGCCAAGTATTATAATGAATATTATAATTTATAAGCATACAGTACACAAATCTCTTTAGTATGACGTAAATAATAATAATAATAATAATAGTTTATTGTTTCTCTCTCACATTCTCTCTTACATAAATAAAATAATAATAAATAGATCTACCTAATATATATTATTATGAGCATCATAAAATTTGCATTAATATGAATATATGCTATTTTAATTTTAATTAGCACAAACCAAGGCTAAGATGAATTAAACGACAATGATATTTCTCTTAACTGGTAAATGTATATTTTGTGAGAATAAACGTTTCATATAACTTATAATATATAATAATAATATATCTGCTGGCTGTTACATGAGACTTTGTTCACGTATGTATGTTTAAAAATGGAATCTATTTTCTCAGCTGATAATAATTATAACTTTTTTTGCAATGCTAAATTTTTATTTCGTTTTATTTATTTTTATTATTTTATTTTTATTAATATATCAGTACATTGATGCGTCCAAGACTTGTTTATACATTTTATGGAAATAAAGATTTATGGCTTGACTTGACTTTAACCACAAACATAAATTTGCCCACGGTTTCGCTCGCGTTAATCTAAATTTTGTCAATTATTTCTCTGAATAGTACTTTTTTTCTGGATCAAAGGTACTTATTCTCCAATTTTGTACCTATGACAACGTGAATGTGAAATTTTATGATAATCGGTTGAGCAGTTAAGGCGTGAAAGCGTAACAACAAGTAAACAAAAAAACTAAATTTGGACAAATCCTTTTACAGATTACTATTTATTTAGACTGACTATTTATTTACTTCATCTTGGACTTGAGTCTGGATTAAACTTTCGGGGTATCGCATCATTGTTCATTTCATTAGCCCGTAGTGTCCACGCTTATTAGAATAATAAGCGCGTAAAATTCGCTCTCTGTATATATACCCAGTTTTGGGCAAACAGCTTGACTACGATTACGAGTGTCGTAATGTCGCAAACAAGTGACACCTAACTCTACAGGGGCATAAATATCATAGCAATGGACTCACTTCCAACTTTTTGAGCAATTCTTTCTAAAGTTTGTCATTAGTTCATCGACATTGCCACTAGAGGCCCTTTTAGAAAAAGTATGGAAACACATTTCACTGATAAAAATATGGAATATAATATTTAAATATGGAATAATTCCATAGACACACATGAGTTGTTTTTCACGTAGTATTTGTGGTACGTTATCCTAAATAAACTCATAATTGTAACATATTACGTATCGGTATCTTATCAACGGCCGTTATGCTGGCAATACTACATTATCTGAGTAACACTAACCTCAAAAGAGTAAAATAACAAAAGAGTTGTGAAACTAACCGGCAGATACTATTAGGCATACATAGATATAGATATCGATAAAAATGTTTATGAAAATAACCTTCAACTTTTTATCTATCTATCTTGTAGTTCATTGTAGTTCATTGTCCTTATTACAAAATATATACTAGGTATTAAAATCTGTAGGAAACAGATTTTGATAAGGTTGCATAGTTCGATAGCTTGAGACTTAACTTAAAGACTAAGCCACGTTATCGGTTTCATCCGCGTTTATGATTACTGCGCCGCTCCCGTGGGTCGTAGTGTTCCTGAGATTAGCGCGTTCAACCAAACAAACAAACAAACTCTTCAGCTTTATAATATTAGTATAGATTTAGCATATTGCGATAAAATCTAAGGCAAAAACTAGATTACAATATATTTTATCTTGCCTAAATAGCATGCCGAGTGTGAAATAAAAACAAATAAACGTAAAGGATGAATGGATGTGCGAGTGTGTGTCCATGTTTGAATAAACTTACTATACTTGTAATGAATTATTACCTACAGTTTTATATGACCCTGCTTTTTCTGGAATAACCCAGCAGTTACTTCACAATATAATTTCAGGTAGGTACTTGTTTAAATATTTCCTGTGTTTTGTTTACCATACATACCGCTTACAGAATATAGGTCAAACTTATTAAGATCGGTTAAGAAGTTAAGGCTTGAAAGCGTAACAAACAAACTGACATTCGCATTTATAATATTACTAGTTAGGATAATAATGGAATAAATTAAAAAAAAATTATATGCTAAAGGAAATTGCATGTTATATTACCAAAGTTGGCATTCTGGTCGAATAAATTGACTTTCATCAAAATGTTCACACTTTGGTAAATCCCAAGGAATTATAAAGCTTCTTCTGAAGTAGCCGGTAAGACCGCGTTACTCACGCTTCGCTTCGGGCAAAGTTTAAAGTAAAATTCGATCCATACATTATCCTCCCTCTGTTATTCTTCGCGGTTTCACCCGTTAAATCTCGGAACATATCGATCGAACACTTATATAGGGGTGCCAAGCATTCCTGTGAAAGAATTAAAAGCATATAAGTACTGTTTATAAGTAATATTGCCTTGCTATTCTCACAAATTTTTATTTACCTCGTTTTATTGGTTAATGTTTGCAGTCAAATCTTTCAACTGGATATTGAGCTAGTTCGTGCCTAATTCAATTCTTAATGATAAGGTGAATATATCATAGTGGTTTATCCCTTTACTATAGATAGAAGAAGAGCTTTACAAACACAAGAAATACCAAGACTTAATACATTTAGACCATATCAGTGGTAAGATATTCACGACAACATTTATTTAAACCGTCATTAAAATAGGAGCTTTAACAACATTACAAAACAGCATGACTACCACGCGACTAAGGTATAACATAAATACATAGATATGTATTTTTAAATAAGTTTAGATAATTATCACGATTTATTGCTTAAATAAATAATTTTAATCTAACTCAAGATTTTAAATGACAATGTTGAACGAAAAACTCAACCGTAATTTATAGCGATGCTTATGAAATTTTGCATACACGATATTAAGGATACCGAAAATGACATATAGTAACTTACATCCAGAAGAATAACACCATTTACATTTACGCTAGCAAAGCCGCAGGCATCTAATATCTATATATTCTCTAAGCTATCTATTACCATATTAAATCAGATTTTGCCCAAAGAAGTCTGACGTATCCTTTTCTATAAACAGTATATGACCGGGATTTCTGTCACGGTATGCACCTAGAAAACAGCTGTCGACAGCCCTACGGATGTCTCAATCTGATATTGAAATACGGCTTCGTCTCGAAAATAAAATGCATTTAAATGCAATATAAAGAAGCCCATATCTTCGCTCAACATTGTGAAATCATATTTACTGTATGCTGCAGAATATACGGCCTGTAATAAGGTGTAGTGGCCGTTAATAATATGTAAATATGTTTATTTTTATTATATCTTTATCTACACTTACGTTTAAGATGAAATAAAGTTTTGTGTACTTGCATATAGAATTCTATATAGGCTTTTTAATGTGGTGATCCGCCGGCTTATAGACCATAAAAGGATATATTGTTATATAAAGAAATAAACATATCTTGTCTTAGTTCCAAATTATGTTTAAAATATATCTTTTAGCTAAATAGCTTTTTGTTTCAAATAAATATTTTGGTAAATTGTGTGTGTAAAGTGATTTTGATTGGTTGTTAATTCAGCTAGAAAATTACCTGTGTTTGACCCCAACCCCAGCAGTTTACTTGTGTTTTACTGTCTATCAACAAATTCTTCTATTGTTCTGCGTTTTCATAAATCATGTCTGCATAAAATATGTCTTAATAAAATCTTTGACACAGTGACATTAAACCTTGACATGAAGACACATATTTTATTAAACAGTAAAAGATTAAATTTTTGGATGGAACAAAATAGACCGAATAAACAAATCACATGCTTTTGGACTATATTCGTTCTTAATATACGAAATATATTTATTTATTATATAGTGTTTTAATTACTAACTTGTGACATAATATTTAAGGATATAAGTATACATTACAAAATATTAAAAATACTTAAATTTATAGTAAGTATACATACATACAAAAGGGCTCAAAACAGATCGACTAGCACATGCTTACGTCAAAAATCTACCTAAGTCTGTGTGTCCGTAAAAGTGTACTTGATGAAGTTAAAATAAATAAAATAGTTGCCTTTAATTTTGAGACGACTTACGTTAATACATAAAAAGATAAGTTTAAGCCTTTATTATGTAAAGTTGTTCAGTGTTATTATTTACAATAAATATCTGCTAGTCTTGATTTAGAACGAATAGACGAAGCTTCGTATAAATAACTTATAGGTATAAACACACATAAACATTTTTATAGCACATAAATACAATCAGGAACTCCGTAGTTACGCAACGAACACTTTCAGAAAACACTTTCCCTCTCAATAGAGAAGTGATTCCAAATATATGACATCCTGTCGTAAAACGGTTCTCTCCCTCATATACCTTTACTAGGTACGCGTCGCCGAAATTCGTCTTTCGTAATATTGTACAATATATAACCATTCTATGAGAGATTATGATTAAACTACATGTGATAAAAGATGTACCGATATAAACGTGAAGACATAATATAGTAAGAAATGAACACTTCATACATCGGCCTCGATATATAAGGGGCGGGCTCGATGGCGTAGTGGTTAGTGTAACCGACTGCCACGCCTGAGGTCACGATTCGAATCCCGAACAAGTCAAACATTTGTGTGCATGGACATGGATGTTTGTCTAGGTCTGGGTGTTTCTATGTATAATATGTATGTATAAAAAAAAGTATATGTATGTTTATCCATTGTCTAGTACCCATAGTACAAGCTCTGCTTAGTTTGGGCTACATGGTGTTGTGTGTATGTGATAGAATAATATATAATATTATATGATACATACAAAATGTCACGCCTATTTCCTCTTAGAGTAGGTAGAGGTGTATTAAGCCCACATTAAGCCAGCTACGGTTTGAAGTCCCACGTAATACAGAGCAAGCCTATTACCGTCAATCGAACACGGTTCCAGACTCTTTTCTTCTATTTTCATCTTTTGTTTCTTGTCAAAAAGACTCAATAATACTTGATCGTAGGGAATCGGACTCTAGACCTCATATGTACAGTCACCCGTAATAGTGCATGGATACCTTAAGGTCCAAAATCCTGTGAGCACTCGAATTAGAATGAACATGAATGAACTAGATGGCGTTTTTTTATAAATGTTGTAACACATACTCATTATAGCAAATATGTGAAATTTAGAAAAATCTTTATTCTTAACTGAAAAGGCACTCGTACACAGGGACAGAATAATGTTTGCGTACGAATAGAATAGCAAGTCATCGTAAGTGTCAATAAAATAAACTACCCACTATAAATTTATAAATTTGTTTGTAATTCTTTGCTTCTTGTTTTACTGTGAAATGTGGTCTATTTTTAAATAAACGATTGTGAATAGAGATTTAAAAAATGGTTTAAAGTAAACTTATCAAAATTGATATACCTATTAAAAAAAATCTTTTATTTTATGGAAGTGCACCGCCCTATATTACGATACAAAATAAACTACTTAACAGTTATTGAATCCATTTCCGTTAGATGGCGTCAATTACCGGCTTATACCATTTTAGTTTTGAAATGGGCATGCATTTTTGCAGCTCACTGTACATAGCATACACATACACTACCACTGACTTTTACACTTCATGAAGATAAAAATGTGTTATAAAGTAGCTCGTTCGACAGTTCGTTTAATCATACTGTAAAAAGGATTGGGTAATTCGGTAGCCATATATTTTCAACTGCATACGACAAAAATTTAAGATGTAATATAAAATTGCTTGCCATCAGATTAAATCTTCCTAAAAGGTCACGCAGGGGTATCACACTTACATTTCTACAGTAATATTTAGTTTCCAAGTATTTCCAAAGGCAGTGGTTTTTTCTGAACATATAAATATTTTTTTTTGATTAGTTGAGCCTCGCTGGTTTCATCATGATTTGGCCGGCTCGACCGGGCAAGGACTACCCTCTCACAAAATATCGACGTGAAATAGCAGTATTCCTACTGTTGTGTTTCGTTCGGTAAGTGAGAGTGCCGGACGCCCAATCACCCTCTTTCCCCCTTTCCGCTGCTTCACCATTTCACTTCCATTTTCTCTTCTTCCTTTCCTAAAGGGTCGGCAACGTGCAAGTGATGCCTTTGGTGTTGCAAGCTTCCATAGGCTAGCGTGACCACTTACCATCAGTTGGGCCGTATGCTTGTTTGCCACGATAGATGTATAAAAAAAATTGTCCTACTCAGAGCATAAAAATATATTTAAGAGGATTTTATTATAAACTAGCTATCCTTCACGCTTTCACCCACGTTTATGATTACTGCTCCTCTCCCATGACTCGTACCGTAATGTTATGCAGTCTATGTCATTTCTAGATAAACTAGCTTTCTAATGGTAAAATATATTTTTAAATCGCTATAAAAGCTATGAGTTTATTCATTACAAAAAGAAATACAATTATTGCCTATTTATATTATTACTACAGATAGTAGTGAACATCGAGCACAAGAAAGACATATGTAGTAGGTAAAATTACATACATAAGGCAGTATTTATATAATTTTACCTATTACATATGTGTGTCTCGTGCTGTAAGTATGACTACTTACATACATATCTAAAAACTACTTAATTATATACCTACATAGTCTCCTGCCTATATTAAAAAAGAGATAATATATAGATTTAGTTAAAGTCAATTTGCCTGGTAATTATATTCTCATTTGCACATCCGAATCTTCTAAAACTTGGATTTCCAAGATTTGATTTCTGTTTAACGTCCGCAAGCCTATTTGAGGCAACGTATGCCATAAAAATATTCCAGAACAAGACAATGACTGCTAAAATATATATCATATCAAAAGACCAATGCTTTTAGGTAAGTATTATCTCTTTCGTTTTAAAAGACTACTCCTGCTCTTGGCATAGTCACTGCATCGCGAGAAACTTTACAAACATTCAAAAAACGAACACAGAGGACTTCCAGACTCAGAACTACAATTTGTGGATCACATTCTTATCAATTTTTGTTTCAGGTGGGATCCGAACCCACCACACTCAGTGCAGTGACAGTGGCGAGGCGACCATTTAAACCACTACGCCATCCATGCAATACCACATTGTACATTTTATTTGACCTAAGAATTTGGTTACCATCCTTGCTCATCGCACTAACCCGCTCTCTACAACGTCACTTAATCTTCTTTTTACCACTCACAGGGGTTTAAAACGGGTACATAATAGATATTACTGTCAAGTAGTAAAGTAGAGCAACCTTAAATTGGAACATCGTATTTCAGTCCCTGTCTCTTAACTTTGGCGTAATAAATACGTTTCGTGTCGTTTTACGCACGGTCTCTTTCAACACTTTAACTTACTGGCGACAAGAAACAGCGGTCGTTTAGTTTGTTTAGGCTATTTGATAAATTCTCTTGTAGGAGTTGTAGGCATACCAAGAGTATGCAATGCTAGATGACGGTTTAATTAACTTTATCTATTCTGCCTGTAGCTACGCTTTTTTAAGGAATAGGGATCCATAAAAGCTAGACTCAAAACTATAAGGCCATCACGCCCAAATTGCATTCGTGTAATGAATAAGTTTTCACAGCTACTTAATGTGTTGTTCTGTCAGCAGAATGGCAAGAAATACTGGTTGCTTATGCTGAAAATGCATAAAATACTCTGTGTAATAAATAATAAAAGAAGTAGTTCTATATTCGTAAACCACGAAAACACTTATGATCAGATGAATTTATTGTTACCGTATAAAAAACACAGATTGAATCATTAGGATATGAAAAGTAAGCTACAATACCTGATTTTATGCCATGTAATAAATGTAGTCAAATTTAATAATATTAGATTTTATAAATTAATATCCTAATCTATCTAAAATTATACTTATTTAAACAGATGTTAGTTTTATACAAAATGTAAATGATACATCACAGGTATTATACGTTTTATACAATCAAACATGTCTGGGCTCACTACTTAACTGTCAGAATAAATATAATTAATGTATACATTTAATTTAAATTTAATAGGTAATATTATTTATTCTTGTTTCTATTGTATATTATACTTAATAAACTAACAATTTTATTTTATTTTTGTCATGTGTTTAAACTTTGCTTACTCTATAATTTGTAACGCAGTGTATAGTAACTTGTTTTTATTCTTTTTGAAGTAATTACTCGTATATTTGACTCTTTGATAATCTAATCTACGATTCTAGTTACAAATTAATTATCTTCAAATCAAATGCTAATGAAATATGATAATTCCAATGAATACGTCAACCTGTATATTTAACTACGACCATTCACGTGCCGGTATGTCTATACTAAACTTACGCAACGCTAATCGCGTGTAACGGGTATTGACAGAATTAAATTATAGTACTAAAAGCAACGCACGCGTAGCCCACTCGCTGCGCCGATATCTCTATATGGACATGACCGGCTCATTAAACTGATAGTCTATTGCAAGCTGTCCTAAATACTGTTAGGTATCGATCAGATCAGTGATTAATATGTTTTAAACGACTTAGAAGAAAATAGCTATGTGATTTATCATTAGCTGTTACGACACTTCGTGAAGGACTTAATGACATTTACAATGTAGTGGTCATAAATTATACAAATCGATATGAAACAAATTAAAAACGCACATTAAGTTCATGACGATATTAAAAGTGGGATTGGCGCCAATGTTATTCTACATTTCATAATAGTAGAGTCTTGCTGGCTTTAGCATAAATGTTGGACTGGGGAAGTACTACGGTTCTACAGGTTATTGACGTAAACTAGTAGTATTCGTTCTGCGTATTTGTTCGACGTAATCTAGTAGAAGTCCGTTTCATTCAATGAGTGAGTGTACCGGAGGAATAGTCATGACCTTTAGTCGCCATCCTTTTCCTCCTACCTCCCGCTTCCATCCTTCGCCTTTATCATAGGTATAACAACCTACGAGTGAGGCTTTGCGATTGCAAGAATCACATATAGGCTAAAGGCTACGGTAACTGCTAGAGAGAGACTTTAGACAAGTTGTATACTTGTGAGACTAAGATGGTTTACAATAGGCAGCATTTGTTCGTGTCCCTTATTTTCTTCTCTAATACAAAAAAGACAAAGCCTTCCAAATCCATGAGCAGCAGTCACCGCTTACCATGAGGTTGGTCACTGGTCACCAATAGCAATAAAAACATTATTTTTATCTATATTAAACTTGTACAAAAGACAGAAAAGATTCAAAAATGTACTTTATTGTCCATCGTTGACATAAAACTAATTTTGTATTTATATCGTCTCAAAATTCTTGAATAATTTTAATACAAAAAGCAAACTTTCAGTGTACTTAAAAATAAATGTAAATAACTTAATATCATTTGCAGGAGTAATATCGGAAACTAGAACTGTTCGTAGAAGAACATAATGCCTGAGGTCAAGATAGAAAGATGATTACATTTCGATCTTCGTCTAAGTGTAAAGGTTAGATTGCACTGAAGTTAATCAAAGTTGAACATCAACTTTATCACAGCAGCTGCTAACTTTAATACTTCTGATATTGGCTGCAATAAAATTTATTTGTAATGATAAAAACTTTGGTCCTTTCGCGATCCGTCATTATAAGAATGGGATAAAAGGATAAACTCGACGAACAGATTAATTGACTTGTCTTATGGAAATGCCGCTTTATCATTTTTGTCTTTTAACTTCTAAACAATTTATGATGTGAATTTCAACGAATAACCTCGATGCGTCAAATATCGCACGTGTAATGCTTCATCTAACTTGTAATATAGTGGCCTTTCTTGGCCATGAACCTATACTTACAAAGCCAGTAGAGGTTTACTACCTTACTAAATATTTCCAAAGTTTGACCCATTTGCGTGGTATCATGCATAGTAATGAGATTCGCACACACCCAAGGCAACTAAGCTGTTAACACAAAAACGTAATCTACAATCTGTTATACCTGCTCTGCGAGCAGGTAGCAAGAAATAAAACATTCTAAAGTTAGTCATTAATCTCTGAACCCAGCTGCACATACGTACATTCTAATCGAGTCTGTGACCTAACGAACTCAGCATATCTATATATTTCTTACAGTCGTTTGCTAATCTTAAGGCGACCTACACGCCTTTCGTGTCAAATAATAATAGATTATATAAATATTTTATTCGATAGACCTTTTTATTAGTGAGTGAAGGGTACAAGTGAACTTTGATCATTCAAATTAAGTGCGTTCAATGAAATCGATAAGGTTGAATGAAGTGTTGTGATTTAGTGCGACGATTCAGAATCTATTTATAATTACTTACCTACGTTTACTTGTGTAAATATTTTTGTTAGCAACTTAGTTAAATGTGTAACTGGCCATGATAAATTTAAATATTTTTGATATTATAGTCTTCATTGCCTTCTCAAATTTTTATTTGCTATTATTTGTATCGTTTTGCGAATCTTCGTATAGTTAACCCATTCTAAGTTTAGTCAATTTTCGAACAAACGTCTGTTTCACTAATAAAGGCATGAAGAGCTCATGATAATAAATATGTAAACAATGCTCTTACTAGTAGCATACCGCAATGACGTGCGACGTGACCCCGAGATGTAAACCCTGACTTAGAGTACGTCCCGAGCGAGACCGAACTGGAAATGAGGCACTAGTTTCTATGACGTGTATAGATTTGAAGTATTAAGTTTATTAGTGCAATTATTTTCCGCAAAACGTATTTGATGGCTACAATATATAAGAAATATTGCAACTCTTTAATTAGCTACCACTTGTTGCTTGCCGACGTATAATGTTAGAATTTAGATAGTCTGTCGACACGGTTCACCGGACATAATCGTGTAACCGTTTTAGGCGTATACTAATATTACCCAGAAGGGCTAGGCAGCGGTATAGTGCAAATATAACATCAAGTAGATGATGACCTATGCAATTTCTGTTACGGTACACAGCTGATGGGAATAAAGTAACTTTGGCTCTGATGTTTATTTTCTTAATTGCCTCTAAAAATTGATCACAATTTTTGACCATAAAACTCTGATAATCAGTTCATATATTAACAAGGCGACGAGTTAATCACTACCCACATTATATTACGGACTAAGTCAGGTACGCGATAATATATTTGATTATACATTACCCGCTAACTTTAGGCCCAACGGGGCCTTATGAATTAGACGTTGAGCTCGTAACACGGGTTCGCCACCTCTACCACAGAAATATGTTGTAATTTCAAACACCTATATCTAATGATAATAATAATACATAAGGAGGTTAGGATAAGTGTGATATGGTAACAATTTGCTAGCTATATATAAGTAAGAACTATAAACAGTCGTTGGTCTCACGTAAAAATGATAAGTGTCATAATTATTTTATTAACAAATGTATGTAGTTACATTAGAAAATAAGACAACTAAAATCTATGATAATAAAAAACAGACCTTCACATAATTTACATTGTCTAAGTACATACATGTAGTTACACATAAATACATAGTGTAGAAGATGCGGTTTTGAAATACACAGGGTTACTGGTTTCAAGTACAAAGAGCTATTTCCCAGGTTCGAGTATTAAAATATGAATGCGTAATAATTCATATCTCAAATTGGCTAGGCTAGAGCTACATTAACTTCTTAAATGAAGATCACTTTACAAATTTTAAATAAGTATCATTTAAGAAACAACTCTATAATCCATACTTATTTTATAGAGCTGAATAGAATATTTGTTTAAACGCGCTAATATCTAAAACTAACAAAAATATTTGAAAGTTATTTTAGGTTTTAGCCTATTTATTCAGGTTAGTTATCTATCTTGCGCTACAACCCTTAGGAATGAAGCTAGTTAAACCGCAAGGCAAAGCATAGTACAGAATAAGCCTCAAAACCTAATTTCTAGCAAAGTATAAATAGTAAGGCTGCTAAATGCCACAGGCAGATAGTACCATACCTGTTATCCTACTAATATTTTAAACACGAAAGTTTGTGTGAATCAATGCATCTTAGTTACTCAATCACAGGTAAACCGCGTAGTGAACAAATTTTTAAATCCAAATGATTATTTTGACACACAGATAGACTAATTCCTGAATTAATACATAGCACTCTTTTTATACCGGTAATGGTAACACAGGCAAAGTGGCGAGACTTCATAACTCTATAATAGAACTCACGAATGCAAATGTAATATTATGTTACTATTCCGTTCCGACGAAGTCCAAGGTGCTATAAACGGATGACGGTAAACTTTAGTACGTTTCCGCAGAACTAAGTCGTCGCAAACAACGTCGGGCGGCTTAACTAGTCTTAGTTGCGTGAATAATGGCGAGATTAACTCGTTAACTAGTTCGCTACTTTTATTTATTTTCCCTTATTTTATGAACTCTATAAATTTTATTGGCTGAGAAATAGTTGCTGTATGAAATATACAGCTCTGACGCAATCCGATTGTAAGTTGAACAATAGATGACAACCGATCTATAAACCTAACCATTTATAAATGGGTGACCATACACAAACTTGCAAATACATGTTTTTATTTTACAATAAAATATTACTAGCTTTTTTTTACAAATGACTAGTAATCTTGTTAACCACACCGGTTAAGCTAGAATACTTGCGAAAGAAGTTCTACATAGATAGTGCATATCCCAAGCCAATGATTAATTATTTGCGCTACTACATGATCACGTGTACACCCTTTAACTTATGCAGAAAATTGAAAATATTTATTGTAAGATATTTGTCAACCAAAATTAATCTTGTTTTTATGACCAAATTGACAATACACAGTAATTGGTAGTTACATGCTAAAAAGCGTATAAAAAGTATCTCCAAAATGAAGTTGGCGCTGATTCGGACGAACTTTATGATCGATACCACCACTGTTATATACCTAAATTGAATCCGCCATGACATCACCATTACTAAACCAAACATTTCCTAGAATTCAAAGGGCATTCTATTTTCAACTTGAGAATGTCAACCCATCACAAGTAGGTGGTTTACTATAAATGTCACCACAAGTTTCCGTTACTTACGTATTTATACGTGGACGTCACGATGTCGTGCCACGCACTTATTAGGAAGTCAATACAAATTAGCTATTACCTATACATACTTGTACCAAAATATATACATATCTGTAGGAGATTGAACATACTTGATATTTGTCGATATCAGTTAAATATATCAAGAAATGTACCATACATACATCCTATAGTATGCATTATTTAGGATTAGATTATGAGATGTTGAGCATAGTGGTATTTCTTGAAATGTACGTTCAATCCTTTTTATTTTTTAAAGACAACTCCCGCACTAGTAGTAATTTCTGTGCCGCGGGGCACTTTATAAAGATTCAAACAATGGACAAAAAGAACACCTAAACTTAGAACAAGCATTTGTGGATTACTCAAAGTTTTGTCTCGTGTGGAGATCGAGCCCACAACACTCACTGCGGCGGCGGTGGCGAGGCGACCACTTACGACTGTTTTCAATATCCTATCCATCTGTGGATTTGTTTACTGGAGATAGACTTTTGACGTATCTTGTATGGAGCTAATGTCAAAACCTATCGCTAGTCACAGATAGATAGGATATTGAAAACGGACGTTAAACCACTACGTTAACCGTGCAGTCGATCAATCCTAAATCGGTCCGACTGGACAATGGATCCTGGTAAAGCATTAAGTAAAGTTCTAAAGATACTAAGGAATTGCTGTAGCAAAAACATTTAAAATATACAACCACGCACAACACTTATGTATACACGTAAAATTGTATAAAATTTTTCAGTTTAACTGTTTAGTTACTTAGCATTTGTATACCACTTTGCGCTTTTCATTACTGTTTGTTTCGTTTCACCATATTCAATGAAATAATACTTTCAACATTAACCAAACGAAAACGTGGTTTGCAAATAAACATATACAAAATGAACCGCTTTAAAATCCAGTAAACGGTTGTTTAATTTAATATAAAAACACATTACAAACGCAGTGCTTGTTACTTTATCTGCAATAAAGCCACTTTAGCAATGAATAGTGAAAAATTATTAAGTGTATTAAACAAAGTTGCTTGTAAAAAGATCTTAATACCGCCCCAAGGAATGTCTATTAATCTTTCTAGACAGTCTATATCACGTGTTCCAAAATAAATAGCTTTCAACATCGTTTATATCCAGTAACAACAAAATTGCACCACAAACTAGTTCCACAAATTGCTCTAACATTATACGTAAAGCAATATTTATTAACCTTTTACAACCTAAGGCAAAAAATCTTACATTATAAACGTTGTAAAATAAACATAGTTTTCAACTTTAATCAATTTAGACTGGCTACATTACTTGTTCGCATTATACATATCAAATTAAGGTCTTTTGGCCGGTGTTTGGTACACCATCTATAATCCAATTCAATATCTATAATCCAGTTATGTAATTTTCTAATCACGTAATTATTTAAAATGATACGGCTTGTTATCTATTTTATTTGCATGCCTGTGATTGCCAATACATTTTATTCATTCTTACGTACTGTAAACATATCCCAACATGGTCTATACACCGCCAGAGGGTCAAGCCTCAGTGTAACACGCCCACTTTTCGCCGACTATACATAGATTTACACCTGTTTCCCAAAGGGGTAGGCAGAGACTACGGAGTTGCTCCTGACACACTTCTCTGGCTTCATTCACTTTCATCACATTCCTCCTACACGCTCGCCGGTTTAAGGTGCTCTTACCCTGGCCTTTGCCCAGAACGATCTGAGAAAACGTTCGCCTAGGTCAGGTCCTCCTCTTGCGATTGTTCCATCTTATAAACTTTCTTAGTCAGTCTTTTCTCATCCATTCTTTCCACATGCCCAAACCAGCTTAACATACCCTTTTATTCTTGTCACTATATCCACTTTTATGCCGCATCTTTCTCTAATCACATCACATTTTACCGACTATGTTTAGATAAACGACAATGAGTATATTACTATGCTCAATAGCAGCTCGCAAACTAAGCATATTTTATGAGTATATGTCTATATACTAAAAGCGTAAGGATCAAAGCAAAGACTTTGTCTTATGCTTCACAGTAAGAGTAAGCGTAAGCTTACATTATCGGAGCTAGCAAGCAACCAAACTTATCGAAATGTCTATCGTTAAAAATATATTGTAATATTGTATTATTTTACGTAAATTTAAATTTATTTGAATAAATTATCAACAGATGCATTAATTAAAATGCTTTTGATTGAATAAAAACAATGGAGGACAAAAGATTTATATTAATTTATGAAAACTGGTTAAAAATATAATTTAGATATTTCTATCTGAAAGCTTATAAAATGACTATCATTATCATACATTAATGTAGAGTCCACGTTCCATATTAATTTATGATAATTTATTATAAATTGTTTACACGTAAATCATTTTTCTTTGCTTACTCATTTTGATTGATGTTTGTAAAAACAATCTTAGGTATCTAAAAGAATACCTAAGATATTGTTATATTAACTTGAATCAAAGCTTCAAACAAAAGCAGTTTTAGTTTACAATCGCAATAAATTCACACATACTTTATTCGTATTTACCTACATGTTCAACATCTTGAAAAATCGTTCGTATAATATTGTATCTAGATAATCTAGGTCCGACCAGCTGCACTTTTTACAGTTCAATCTAGGCTGTATGCGTTTTCTTTGACATTATTTTAAAACATACTATAAACATATAATACGATATCTACCCACAATTTTGAATTTTATACCCTAATTTTCGTGACGACTAACCACAAATCATTCTTATTACAAAATCCAACCATAGACTAAAACATATTATGTACCAAATCCTCTTTGCAAACAAGTGGTTGCCACAGAATAAATCATTTGGTAAGTGCTCGCTCCCACTTACGAGTGCACAGATAATAACTCAATGATTAATTGTGCCCACCTGGTCCGCTATTAAACCTTATTTGAGAATAGAAATACTTAATACTATAGTTGCATTACATCTGATGACTTGAACTATTATTGCTGCGGCTTTAATTACGCACCGTGGTATATTGGTTTAAACGTGTAAATGTTAACTTAGATAGAATTATGGTTTAGTTGTCTACAGGATTTTCCAGATACCAGAATATTTTGCTTATTTTCACCGATTGGGTCAAATCGGTCACAGTAACTAAAGTCGGACTGGATTACTACACAAGATAAAAATGTGTGAACCGCAAAAGGCGTCATAGAAATACAAAACATTTATCACCATAAAAAGCATATATTGAAAAACATTTTATCATAATAAGATTTGTTGTTATGATGGTAGTACCTGACACTTAATATTATGTAACACTTCCAACTAGCGACCTAACTGCTATGCTATGATAGTACAAAAAAAGCATTTTACTATGGCGTACATACAATCTTAACATAAAAATTTGCATAACTAGGTTCAGAAAAAGAACAACGTCATTAACCCAGTGCTGCAACCTTGAACTGTGGTTGTTTGAGATCTCAGGCACAGATATTCATTATACAGCCAGTACGTAACATCTTGCAAATAGTCTTCGAGTTGAATAAAAAGGGTTCTCTTGTATATTAGTATAAGATCCGTTGTTATATCGTAAATAACTACTCATACATAAAATTTTGTCAATTTATACATTATGCAAACGTTTACTCTTATAAGACTAGACCAACGATACAGCGACAGCGAAGTCCTGTAGGTCTATTCTCAGCCGGAGATTGGAGATCAGCTGTCGTCTCCTTCGACTCCGTCAATGATTCTAGGTTCTCACTTTTTAACATAGAACGTTATTATATTTAACGAAATAAAACTGGTATAGTGATACCACAGCGTAAAACTGTCGAGAAAATAATGAAATTTGATTCACGCATATCATAAGTTTACATTTATATTTGCGGAGGACCGAGAGGTCCCTTGTTCAATTTCCGGGTAGAAAGCAAAGTGCTGTTGGGGTTTACTATACGAAAATCTCATTATCGGTACGGTGTCTGGCAATTTGTTTAGTAGACTTAAATATACCCTTTCCCTGTACCGTGGGACTTATGAAAAGGTGTAATGTGATGTCGGCTATGTATCTCCGTTAAGTATGATGTTATGATCTTATCATATTCCGGATTAACTTTGTACCATATTAAAGTAATGCATTAATCATCCAGGCTATACTGAAAAACTGCAAGCCATATTACAGATTTTTAATTTTAATGATAATATTTTTGTTGTTCCGAGTCTGCATGCTCTTTTAATCCATTGTTTGAAGGTTAGTAAAGACGCCGCGACACAGGATTAATTCCAATTGCGAGTGTTAGTTTTCAAAAAGAAAATAACATTTTTCTTCTAAAAGGGAGACGACAACTATGTCATGTAATACAAAATACACAGCTTATAGCACAGATTGTAAGTGACCAGAGAACGATGAATACGTCGCGTTTTACACCTCATAGGATTAGATCGTTCAACAGATTTGTAACTATTAATATACACAGATACTATACCTCCAACAAATATTAATAAGTCCCTACCTTTAATTCCAACTCAGTTATTTTCTTTTATTTATAAAGAGGTCTATTTGTTTAAAAGTTGCATTCATCTCATATGTTTACTAGAGCTCAAAGTTAGAGGAAATTAGTAGTATGTTTACGTTAGGAACTCACATCCTGCATACATTCTATCTTGTCCTCGAGCTGCGCCAAAGACATTAAAATGATTACTGGGTTTGTAAATAAGTTACCATTAGAAATGATGTATATGCGTTCAATATTCTAAATTTAGATAAAATTTACATACACTGTACAGAAACAAATTAGGCATTCGAATTTCGATTGAGAAGTCGTGCACTAGATCCTCATATTGCTTTACTGACGTGAACCCACTTGAAGGAATTTACAGAATTACTAGAAATATCTATTTACATTTAGCGCATCAGGGCTTACTCTCAACTAAAACGTAAACGTAACTAACGTAAACTGCCAAACAATTAGTTGATTTTACGATTTTTAACATTTATTGCGTTGCTTCGCACAAAGAGCCTTTACAATAATGCCGACAAACTACACTTATTTAAACCTCGCCAATATACCAATATATTATTGTGGTATGTTACTTATCGTATCTGTAAGTACAGTGGTCTATCGTAAAACTAGTCCATGCACATAATACATACATCTATCTGTCCCTAGAATAAACTTAGCACAAATAGTTGTGCCTATAAACACCTTGTTAGAGTTGTACGGTCGTAGTACACATGTAGTCACGGACCAGTATCCTCGGGCACTTGATACGCCTGGCCGATAACATACTCTGACGTCACACGCTGATGTGTATACAAAGAGACGAATTAAAAAATATACGATAACTATCAGATAGCATTCATACGTCATTTACTGTGTTTGCTCATTGGTATAGAGTATTTGTTTTAAGGGGGAATTTAAAATAGTGTCTTTGTGTGTATGCACTTGAAGTTTTCCGTCACGCCTTGTTTAATTATTGATTTATCACAGATATTTTGTTGTAATCTTAACATAAACTACTAAAACAAACAACTTTAATACCCATAACTCAATTGTAAACTATTTTTTTTAAATTTTTAATATGAACTTCTTTTTGTGCTATTGGTACTAGCTGCAAACGTTTTTTTTTATTGCCATTGGAGGCAGACGAGCTAGTGGTCCACTTGATGGAAAGTGGTAACCGCTGCTCATGGACTTCAGCAATGTTAGGACACAGCAAAGCCGTTGCCTACCGTGAAAGAAGAACTCTCTTTAAGCCTCTTTTGAAGGACATATCATAGCGCTCAGGAAACGGGAAATGTGCCTACAGTAAAAAATTATCATTAAAAACTTATACCAATTGAGTAAGTTTATTTCTCAGAACAATAACAAAAGCAGGCTTATTCTGAGACTTATTTCGATTATCAAAATGCATTTAATTTTTTTTATTAAATGGAATATTACATCGAACCTTTTTTTAATAATAACACTGGTGAGTGGTACTCATTTTCATTAAAATTGTATGGTCATGTGAAAAGCGGCTTCGTTCGTCATGCGAAATAACCCAAAATATTTACGGAAACATTACCGTTCAATTTCAAATATAAAATATATTTTTGTTAAAAAGGTCTACCAAAATTGGACGAATTTCTAATGAATGATTTTAATTGTTACCAAGCATGACACTGCTTCTAAAATATACGTTATAACCTCTATGATATAGGGTTTTGTTACACCGTTATTAATATGCGTTCGTATTGTTTGTCACATTGAACAATCGGTCTCGTGACGCAGGCATTAAGAGAGCAACTCGACTGTGTGTCTACAGTGTGATAAGTGCCAACCTTGTGCTAATTTTACGTATTATTACCTATTACGTGCGCGCTCTGAGATTTACATATAAATGCTAGTGTCACTGGTGACAACGGCTTTCTATGTAGTTTTAAATGTCCCGTTTTGATAATTAAAATGGAATGCTTATCGTCATAGTGTATGTCTGTCGTCGTCTGCTTGCCTGACCCGGTACCCGCTATGCGTACCTATATAAATTATGTAATCCCGGATCACACAATATTTAACTCATGTAAGGAGGGAACCCACAACAAATTGACAATATCAACGCAATGGCATTGCACCATACAATTTAAAACATTATATACCATACATTTTTATTTAATAAATTTATTATAGCAGTCAAGAAAAATTATATGTTCCATAATTGTGTTAAGACTAAACTAAAGATACATTTGATTAAATAAACATTATTATAATATTGTCTTCTGTTTACGCGAATATTATTCATTGAAATTAAACTACTATATACGGATTTTATCGCGTTATTTATTTGACACTTTATTACATAATTTTGAAACCTGTTCCACTACTACTATTATTAAACTTTACTAATTTTTAAGCTAATTGAATTATTATTAAACTATTGAAACTATTTAGATTTAATTTAATTTTACACTTTCCCCGACGTTTCGGTTGCTTTTCAGCAGCCAAGGTCACGCTGAATAAAAACGCTAATAAAGTGTCAAATAAATAACGCGATAAAATCCGTATATAGTAGTTTAATTTCAATAAACATTATTATTTAAATTAGATTTATGTCAGCACTTGATAGATATATGTATGTACATATATCGAGCAGATCTAATCTTATTTCATTCGATGTTGTAGTAAAGATACGTGATATTACTACAAGACAAAATAACAAAATGAAGCGCTTATGGTACAAATGACAGTAGACCATTATGAGTGCTTTAGGTAAATTAATATTAATATATTTTAAATAGAGTAGACATGTATAACAAGAGGCATAACTTTTCGTTAATCACAATGTTTTTCCCATTCAGCAAACGGATCAAAGACACACGCTGGCGACCATTTCCAAATAAAGATTTCACTCGCTGAGAATTTTACACTCACTACAGTAACTTATATAAAATAGAGTCGGAAAAGATTTACAAAGGTGAAAATAAGTAGCATTACTGTCGACTGTAATATACATTTGGTAATTACACATTACGCAAATACCAACTATTCGAAAAGCCAAGATACTTGACATTTTGACGAGTTTAATTTTTAATGACACGAATTGCTGCGAAGCACTTTTATAGCGGTCGTCTGTCTTTTACCTCTAAAGAAATACATACACTGTTTTCAAAAACGCTAACTTAAAACAATAAACAATATGGCTTTTATTTACTTGAAGCATTACAACATGCAACATCAATTACATTGACAAGCTATAAGGTGCAATATTACCAAATATTATTATAGGTATATTGGTGTATTAACTGAGGCATTACTTGTTTGCTGTATCCTCATCACATAACACCAATCACTGTGAAAATATCTAGGACCAATTTAAAAAGGAACTAAAACTGACGACGTCGCGTTACTCTTTCTGTTTCTTACATTATTGCAAGATTACCATAATACTTCTATAAAAGTCGATGTTAAGGCCATTAATCTCGTCATCTCATTTGTCAACTTCAAATTATTGACATATCAAAACGGTATGTAAATTCAGACCCTTCCGATGCTAAAATACCTGTGCATTAAACTCTAAAATTGACCTACTGTATTCTAACTGCCGCACATGCAGGGTCTTAATTAAGCCCGATGGAAATTTCCTTAATTATTTCTCTTCTCCCACATGAAGTGCATTACGTGGAACATCGACGACCAGGCATGACGTCCGAGCATGACTATTTATATTTACGACTCGGCCATTAGCACATCCTATTGTGGTCAACTTGATGTTCTAATATTATCTTAAACAATGGATAGGAAAAGAAAATGCCACCTATAATTTTCTTTGTGATAATATGAATAAACACTTGATATGAGATGTCAATTTATGTCTCTCGGATTCTCGGGTGCGTATAAACAACGTCAAGAAAATGAGAGGTTTTATAATGATGAATTACATGTATTGTTAACATGATTTTCTGACTTGGACGACTACTATGTAATTTCCGACTGATAAAAATATCTATTTTATTCTTTGAATGACAAAGGAATGGTTCCCCAACTCAATTACTAACAATGACCACGAGAAGTACTTACACTACAGCATCCATAACCACTTCGTTAGAATTACCTTACTTGAGTTTCCTTGAGTTTTTAGCAAATATAAAGACCAGAAAACTCATCCGCAAAACTGAAATTTTACTTTGCAATTTTTATATGCATCTACAACCACGACTGGCTCCTTTAACTTATAAAAAAAAGTTTATGTTAAAAACTTAAAAACTACGACTTACTTGGCAGTTTCTATTTTAGTTTTGTTAAAGTTAGGTGTAGTTTTGGTAAAGCAGGTTTAGTTGTAAGATAGTCATTGATAAGAATTCCAAATGCAGAAAAAGGTATTAAGTTGCCTGCATTTTACGACATACAGTTTCTTTAATTCAACTGATATCCACTCATCGCTGTTTCGAATAGCACATCTTAAAAATAAGTTCTTAACTATAAATTTCAATTCGCTTTTAATTTATTTAAAAAAAAAGATACTCTCAAATACATTCTTTCAAACCGTTAAAATTATCTATAGGTGCTTAAATAAATAATTTATGCACCAATGATATGTCTGGTGAGACGTGGCCTGGTACAAACAGGGTCAAGGTTAGAAAATTAGATCTTGTGGCGAAGCAGGGCGGCAGATCTAATAAGCGTAAGTACGTCTCATAAAGCTAAATACTGCGGAACATGGACCGGAGAAAATAATAAAATTAGGTGGCAACGTTATTTATATAACATTTTATATTAACAATAATATGAACTATAAACGATAATACCTTACGGTATTAGGTATAAAAGTTTAGGTAACGATCATTCTTACAGAGCTTCCTATTTATTAATTGCTATGTTATCAAAGAACGCCTAGACTATGTAATATAGTATATTATGTCATATTTAACCATAATATAAAATCTCCTGATAATAAATATAACAATCAAGTTTTTACTTTGCTATACCTGCAGCTGCTAAATTGAAGCGTTACCAAGTAAAAGTAATATTGTCTTCTGTTTACGCGAATATTATTCATTGAAATTAAACTGCTATATACGGATTTTATCGCGTTGTTTATTTGACACTTTATTACAAAATTTTGAAAATTGTTACACTACTACTACTATTACTCTTTACTAATTTTTAAGCTAATTAAATTATTATTAAACGATTTAGATTTAATTTATTTTTACTTTTTCCCCGACGTTTCGGTTGCTTTTCAGCAGCCATGGTCACGGGGAGACTAAGATGGCAGTTGTCTCAATGTTCCAGTGTAGTTATTTCAAAGTACCCGAACATAATTTAATCATTGGTGTTTCTATTTACGCAGAATGAGCTCAAAGTATCATGAAGTCTAGCTGTGGTTTGCTTCTTCTTGGGTTTGACTATTTTTATTACTGGATCCCAAGCTGGTGGTACATTCCAGCCATCTTCTCTATTAAAATTAGGATGTTTTTTGATTTCATTAGCCTCGCGTAGCATCCTTGGTAGGAATCGGTGTTCTTTAGCGAGAATCTGTGGTTTGTCAAATCTCAGGTAGTGGTTGGTCCCCTGTTGCACATGTTCACACACAGCAGACTTCAACGAGCGTCGGTGTTTTACATCAGCTATGTGTTCTTTTATGCGGGTGCCTATGTTTCTCTTGGTTTGACCAATGTATGAGAGTCCGCAGTCACAATCTATTTTATATACCCCTGCATCTTGTAAAGGTAGTTGGCACTTGACGGATGGTAAAAATTGACTTATCTTCGTTGGCGGCTTGAAGTATGTGTTGATTGAAGCTCGCTTCAAGATGTAGCCAATCTTGTCAGTGACACCCCTTACATAAGGCAGTATAGCAGGCTGGCGCTCGACTGTGGCTGGCTTTTCTCGGGATCTGTGACAGCGGTGCGGCTGTTGGAGCTTGTTGTCTTGCAGTACTTGCTTGACATGTTGAAGCTCGGCGTCCAGGTGTTTCTTGTCACAGATCCCATGGGCTCTCTGAAACAAAGACATTCCCACGGTAGCTAACTGTTTAGGATGGTGGTGAGATTCACCGTTTAAGTACCTATTTGTATGGGTCTTTTTTCTATATACAGTGTGGCTCAAAGTATGATCAGGATTCCTGATGACAAGTACATCTAAGAAAGCTAATGAATTATTTGCCTCTAATTCCATAGTAAATTGGATGTTATTGTTAATGGAATTAAGATGTTCTAGGAATACACTTGCACTATCTGTTGGTAATATTGTAAAAGTATCATCTACAAACCTCTTATAAATCCTGGGTGTGATGGGGGCAGTATGTAAAGCTCGAGCCTCGAAGTCCTCCATATATATGTCAGCAACGACAGGCGATACTGGGGACCCCATCGCCACACCATCGAGTTGTATGTAGAATTTATTGTCCCACAACAGATAGCCAGTTGTTAAGCAATGCTTAAGTAGTTCTGCATATTCCTCAGGCATATTGTACTGTATTAGCTTCCTTTTAGTTATTTCAATACAGTCATGTGCAGGTAAGCATGTAAATAATGACTGTACATCAAAACTAACCATTGTTTCATTGTTAGTGAGACGTAGGTGTTTAATTTCACTCACAAAATGGTATGAATCCTTTACATGTGCTCTCGAGTTGCCTCTGAGTGGTGAGAGTATCTTCGCTACGTGCTGAGCCAGTCTGTAAGTTGGTGTGTCGATCTGACTCACAATAGGACGTAGGATAGCGTTTTCCTTGTGTATTTTTGGTAACCCATATAGCTTTGGAGGTTTTACGCAAGCTGGTATTAATTGTTTAACGTCTAGATCTAGTTTTTCGGAGTATTTATGAATGATGTCTTTGGTTTTATTCAATATTTTGTTTGTAGGGTCTGTTTTAACCTGTTTATATGTTGTTTCATCCGAAAGTAAATTTTCAATTTTATGTTTATAATCTGACGTATCCATTATGACCGTAGCGTTTCCTTTATCTGCACGGAGTACTGTAATATCTGGCCTAGCCCGCAAGTTCTTCAGTGCGACGAATTCATCTTTGGGAAGATTCGGTCTGGGCACTTTACTTCGACGCAAGACCGATGTTAATTAGCTTAAAAATTAGTAAAGAGAAATAGTAGTAGTAGTGTAACAATTTTCAAAATTTTGTAATAAAGTGTCAAATAAACAACGCGATAAAATCCGTATATAGCAGTTTAATTTCAAAGTAAAAGTAATTTATTTTCTCAGAAATTACTACATTTAGTAAAAAATGGAGACCCTGCGTTATGGTAGGTGTTTACTGTAGTATTTAAAAATAGAGATCAGAAAATAAGAAACAAATCATAAATTAATACCACTAGTAAACTAATATCGATAGCTCAGTTGGGAGACCAACAGACTGCAATGCAGAATGTCTCGGGTTCGAACCCACATCGTGCACCTCTGACTTTCGGACGTTATATGACTTTTCGAAATTATGTGCGTATTGATTGACAATTATCGCCTGCTCCGTGCCTCGGAGAGCACGTTAAACCGTTGGTCCCGACTGCCATGAACATCTATGGCAGTCGTTATTGGGAAAGTCAGTACCCTCTAATATCCTGACACTGGTCTAGCCTTAGAGTATCGTTAGCCTTCGGGTTGCGGAGGTCAGATGGCAGCTGCTCCGTGTAAAAACTGATATCCAGTCAAATCCGGTTAGACCAGAAAAGCCGACCCCAAGTGACTTAGGAATAATAAAGGCTAAGAGAGAAAAAAGAGTAAACTAATATCGATATTATATTAGCACTATGTATAGTAATTACATTGTAATAAATGATGACTGGATATAATTAATGGTTTATAATGTCACATTCACGACGCAAATGGAATGATTGATTAGACAGTGCGTAACTCCTAACCGATATAATCTATGTATTATATCCAACTACATGCACAGGAACTATGCTTAACTAAAACTCAACGAATGACAGCTAGTACCGAACAAAACCAACGAGCTTTACCCACAACAACCTTATTGTTATATCTGTACTACCATCACTAAACCAGAGGCATAATAATATCAATACCACTGAGATCAAATGACCTAAACGACATTTTGATAGTAAACAAAATTGTTCTTTATACTCTTGCTCATTAAAACAGTATTTTGTTTCACATGGCAATGTGTCTTACACGCTGTTTAATATATTATATTAGAAATACATCACTGAGTACTGATTGACGTGATTTCGCAACGAGTGCACACCCAAGCGATCGATCATAGGCATTGGACTGGTCCGAACAATAGGCGACTAAACGGACTAGTTGCAGCTTGTAATGACAAACGCAATTTTATATGGAGTGACTACTATTTACGGAACCGAAAATGCTGGATGTGACAAAGCTTTTTAATTATGGAGTTTCTCTGCAAGGTTGCTAAATACTATAAGTAGTATAAAATATATTATTTTATCAAATTAATGTCAACCAAACCGAAATATCTTTTTTGTGTTGTTTGAGGTTATTGTACAAAAGAACAGCAATTATGGCGAACAAGACGGCCAGAGCTTATCTCATTCACGTATCTCTACATAATTTGGATCTATAAGAGTTATTTGACATTCTAAATGTTTAAATCAAATTTCGACCTACGTTAATAAAAATACGGCAATATGTATTTTCAATCAGCAACATTCCTATATATCCCATAGCGACTAGTAATAATATTCTCAGAATATATGTTATGAAAAAGATAACTTTAATAACATATCCAATGATATCCGTTTGGGATCTGGTAATATTATTAAAATAACACAATACATCATGCTCGGGAACGCGAGGAATAGCGAAACAGAAATTTCAATGCCGAACCTAACCTCGAGTAATTTTATTTCTTGGAATCTCGTTGCTATTATGTATTTACTCTTAGATTAGCATACAAAATAAATAGGTAGAATATAATAACTATAATTTTCTCTACAAAAACTGGTGACCTTCGTGACTTGAGTTTTTGTGATCTGTGAGCATCTATGTAACAGTTAATGCATACTTGCGTCGTTCATTCGAAGATACGATTCATTTAAATAATCCACGCCCGTGTTATCTATATATGTAGATATAGGCAACGGTATTGGTATTTAATTTCACGTGTAATGACTTTAATCAGTAGATAGAGATTGATCGTATTATTCTTTAATAGCCTTACTTTCGACGAATAATTATAGATGTTTATATATTTTAATTTTCCTATGAAAATACATCATTGAATTCAATGATGTATTTTCATTCAACCAAACAAACAAACTCTGTGAGAGAGAAGAGAGAGAACAGATTTGAATCTTTTACACAGGTGTCAAAGTATTTAACGGTTCATCATTGCAAAAATACTGGTCAAGTCGACTCGTACTTTCTCGTTCTGTACCTTAGAAAATGTATAAAAGTTTAATTCTTAAATTTGCTAGGCTTAAATACTTTTGCATAACTACGTTTGTTTGTGTTGATATTTACTTATTTCTTGAAAACTGCTAGATAGAAACATGATTTTATTATTCTTGTAATTTATATAAACTTCTATCAATTCTAGTTATTTCGGTTTTAAGCTAAAAATAAACTACATTTAAAATAATATAAAACTCATTCATGTAAAAGTATTTGAATTCACATTCGCATTAAATAAAAAAGTATGTTTATAACTAGGTATATTCTGCCTAATATCAAGTTAATACTATTAGTAAGCTAGTTCACTGAAATAACCAGTTGTGATAGACAGACATACGAACGGTAGACAAAATCACGCATGAAGGATTCAGCATTTAACTTTTTGGTACAGAACCTTAAAAAGACCGACAATTACGAAGTTTTCCACTGTTTTATTTAAGTGCACCCTACTAGCACGCTGCTATAAAACTGTTCATCAAAAGCAATAACAATTTTTTAGCATATTGTTCTTTATTATGTCGAGCGTTTTCCAGGAACAGTTCGTGCATGCATAAAATAAACGCATTACCTAGCCTGTGTTAGCTCTGAGAAATTAGCTCGGAAAATGGCGGCCCACCTGCATACTAGTTATCTTGGTTCAAACAAAACGTGGCACACTGCAGTGACAAGAAAATGGAGATCAGTACACGTGATTCGAATAATGTCAAGTTACAGCAGACATTTGTTGTAGTTTTGTTTTCAAATAAGTACTATTTCAGATTTATTATTAGAGTTTGTGGATTACACATTGTGCTTTGGGGTTATAGTCGTAAAACAATGTAGGAATGTAGGCTTAGGCAAAGACATTTCGGAAAATCATCTGATCTATATTTGTGGTAGTACCATAGCTCATGCCAATCACGTAAGTGTTGCCAGTAATCTTTTAAAATGTACAGATGAAAAGGTTTGGATGTACATCTAATTATCATTAAATTAAATTATTAATTGACTTATGGAACAGTTCGAATTCTACCACATTTTGCCAATTATATTTAATTATCCAAACAACGACCCTAATGACTAATCAAACAACGATTACTGTTATAGATATCGGTTTTAAAGGTCGTCAGAGCCAGATAGACAAAGAGATCAAAAATAGAATTAAACAGAAGAAGATGAATCCGTAGCAGTTTCATTTACTCTGTAAAAATGTTACGTCTCCAGTTTTTCCGACAAGCATTTGAAAACTTACGGAACTTACGTTACTATTATCGTAAAGATACAGTATATATGTATGTATATATGTATGTTAAAAATCGTAAGGCTGTAGCCTTACGATTTTTAATAAACCACCTCAAAGCCCAAAAGACTGAGTCGTGAACTGCGGTTTCGAGCAAATATATTTATTCAACCATTCATTAATCGCCTTATTCATTCAAATTCAATGGAACTTCGAAATTCTGACAACGTCGTCTATGAGTTTTTGTTCATTACTTTAATACATTCTAGATCTAAAGCATACAACTACTCGACTACAAGTGGCAATAAAAAGAGCAGTGTACGATGGAGGCATCACGTGACTTTGAATTAGAACGATGTGACTTTATATGTGAAAGTTGTTTCGACGTACTGAGGCAAACATAGACAAACAAACCGCCTACTCATAAATAACTAAACACGGTTACGGAGCAATTGCTTAGAGACATAAGCGGTAGCGATACACTATTGAAAAGTACTATTTTGATCACATGACAGTAAAAAGTATGTATTTATTTCACAGATAATAATGTGTCCAAAAATGGTCCATTTACAAGAAAACTTGATTTAACATACAAAGCATATGGAGCGATGCACGCAATTTGTCAACAATTATCACTACCAGTACATAAATCTCGAGACCTATCAACAGGCTGTCAGCACCATATCCCTTCCAGTGGGTTAATATATTCTCAGACCACATTCGTCCTACATTCACCCCCCTTCTTCGATCAACTGTCTCGGCTTGACGGCCATTACCTAACCGACCGCTTGCGCGCTCTACAAACTCCACGCCACGAAACCACTATAAACATAACCTTATTCATCACATAACCAGCTCTTATCACAAAGTAATATGGTCGAAAATTTCATCAAAACAATTTTCAAGAATCGCAAAATGACTTTGGCATTATCTACTCTACTCGCTGTTTACACTTGCCCGTCGACGTTCGTCATTTAATTAATTCGATATTTGAACGTGGTAAAGTGCTGTCATTTCTTTCGGTTAATGTTTTTATAAAATTGTATTTTTAGTGCGGCGAACATTGCCGGCCAGTAAAAAAAACGATGTCTAACTACTGATAAAAATATTTAAGTGATTGCTTACATCAAAATGATGTAGTAAAATGTTTACAAAAGTGTTAAAGTTAGTTGTAAAGTGTGCGGTACAGTGATGTTTACAATGCGGTGATATAATATGTAATGAAAGATGTTGGCCAGTGAGGAGGCCAGCATCGAGTTGGTGCAAAGGTGGCTCCAGAGACGCGGCAGCGATGACACCGACACAGGTTCAGTAATTCTTATTAAATAAGTAATAAAGCGATAATTATTTATTTCGTTTTGTGTAAAACTCTTTTATCATGACGATCTGAAAATATCCCAGGATTTTAATCATGCTGTTTTCATTCCTACATCCTTTTAATTCTAATTTTGAAATGGAAATTTTAATACACTTAATATGATTATTTTACTTAAATTATGATTGTAATGACTGTGTATCATTATTATATAATAAAAGACGACAAAATAACGCATTGCGTAGTCTTTTATTTGATAGCTTTACACTAAGCGAAATACTTAACGTATATTGTTTTGAATAATTTAGATCCCGTGACATGGACGACTGAAATTTGTATCACTTTAATTTGCCAAACTACTATTTACTAATAATAATGTAAATAGTTATAATAAAGTGAAGTTTTAGGATTGCCATCTTCCTTATAAAACAACAATAATAAATAACTAATGTTTCTTTATAGACGGGTATTTTAATTTGCAAGCTCCTATTAAAAAATATAATAAAGTTCAAGTGGCTCAGTTAACTCCTAAGTAAAGGTCTTCTTTAGTTTGATATCGTTAAGCATGGCAATCATAAGTTGGCAAAACTGGCAACGCAGACATTTTATAGTTTTCTTTTAACTGCAGGGATGGTATAGTGGTTTCAGTCTTCATTAACATGTCAGTCCCGTCATCATTATCATTGCGCCAAGTATTTATAGGTTTAATGCCCACATAGAAGAAAAATTTACTATACATAATCAGTTTTTTCGCGTCTGGGTCTTCCTTGGGTTCGGTGCTTCCATGCGTCAGTATTTGTAAATTAATCGTGACTCAGGATTGCCATTGCGGGACTATATAAGCCAAAAAAAGTAATATTATCATTTTATAACATTTGCGTGCCGTACCGGAGGCTTGCAA
Organism: Catocala fraxini; assembly: GCA_930367265.1. NCBI lineage: Eukaryota > Metazoa > Arthropoda > Insecta > Lepidoptera > Erebidae > Catocala > Catocala fraxini. The sequence goes on from OV884041.1 coordinate 16,609,664, forward strand.
AACTAGAGAAAGGTGTCTTCAAACCCTTTATAAAAGTATCCCTTTGCACCCAGCATACTGGGCAAAGATCAAACTGATCTTCATTTCATAACATAGCACCTTCATAAGAAAAGTCTACTGACCATAAGACCGCCAAAGATACGATTTTGATACTTAAACATTAATTGTTTATCTCACGTCCAAGATAATCCTAACAGTAGAAACTGTATTTAGACAAACAATGATTACAACAAAGTAAATTTTTAATCAACTCATTAATTAGGTAATCATACATATTCCTACCAGATTATAATTAAAGATTATTAAACTGTGTAACGTCGTTTCAATTGAAGCCGGATATGGATTCATAGGTAGGCTGAACAGTCTCTATTATACATAAAGTACTGCCTTTTATTAATTCACAAATTGTGACTACTTGTTCGGCGTAGTAATTTAAGTGGTCGCCTCGCCACAAACACTAACACGCCAAGTGTTGTGGGTTTGAATCGCACTTGGGCAACAATTTGCTTTATCCACTAATGATTGTTCCGTATCTGGTGTTGGTAGTTCTTTGTGTCTGTCGTCTAAATATTTGTAAAGTTCCGCGCGATACTGGACTTATTCCTCGCGCAGAATTGTCCTCTTATATATAAAAAAGTCTTCATATTTACATTAGCTTTGTAAATGAAGCCATTGCCAATCAATAAAAGATGGTAATAAGACAGTTCGGGAAAGTATCTCTCTCTTACAGGAAACCAACATAAGAGTAGTACCTAATACTATTACTATAACCTAGCAATTGATATAAGCTAGAGTACCATCAGGCGAGGTGAACCGCATTGCAACCTTAAAATCCGCCTGCTATATATTTCGTATAAAACTGCGTGTATTGAAAACGATGGCGACGGATCCATCGCGTCAACCTTTGAGCGCGCACCGTTAAGGCCCGGCCTGTCACTAATGGACGCCTAGTTTAAAGGGACGCAAGTTAATAAACATTGTAGGTTAGCCATAAGGGGTATACTATATTACACTTTTGAAATACCTACATATAAGTAACGCCTTGGGAATTCACCTTCCACCACCGTATACACGTAATGCTGTATTTCTTAAAAAAGACCTTTTCGAGCACTGATGAAATCGCGAGGGATTTTACAAACATATCATTAACGGCTACAAAGTACATAATTTGTGGATCACATAAAAAATATCACAGACGGGCTTCGAACCTACAACACTCAACGTGGCTTCACAACAACCAAATAGCTTCTTTATAGGAGAATGTCTACAAATCAGAATACGATAAACCATAGAAGATTTTAATCCTTACGTCAATTAGCAGATAATTATCACTCTTGATGTTTTCTAATGCTAAGCAGTAATTATAATAAATAATTCCTTGTACCTTTTTCTGCTTTCAATGTTGATTAAAGCTAAATACACGAACGAACTCATGTTACTAATTTTAATACAGATTTTAATAGAATATAGAATCTGTTAACCACATTTATTCTAACTATAAGTGTCAATACTAGGTGAGAGGTACATAAATCGCCAAGTGGTCGAAATTCGACCATAATTAATTTAAGTTTTAAGTTTGATCGTTATTATATATATATACTTAAGTATGAAACCATAGTTACGAAGAATTGTACGACATCAACCAAACAATGTCGAAATACTACGACAAGATTCGACTGGGTGTGTCAAATTGAAAATTTGAAATTTGAAATTTGAAATCAAAATGAATTTGATTATTGCTGTATTGTTGAATTGGTGACATTATTGTTTTTATTTTGTATTCTTTTCTTTCACATTTTACTCTATTATAATTTGACATGTTATCTAAATTAATAATTATTGTGATTGCCTAGTTTTGAAGATTTTTTTTTTTATATTTTGTATGCTTTTTGGCGGAACTCAGCTTGGATCTTATTTATCATCATAACATCTACTTTATGTACCCTGTGTTCACGAAATAAATGAAATTGAAATTGAAATTGAAATGCATGGTTGTGTGTGTACACACAACCATGCATTTGACAAGCCACATTAAATTAATGAAAAAACACTACAGTGTTTTTTCATTAATTTAATGTATTTCTAATGCATATTTTATAAAAATATTAGGATTCCCCACTCCTTCTCCATATAAACTTTAACAGTGCCAAATTTCATACTCCTCCGTCCGAACAATTTTCGTAAAAAGGGGTACAAAGTTTTTGCTTCACGTATTAATATATAGATATGAAGAAAAGTGTAAGAAGCTAGAATATATAAAAGCGTAAATTTTATAGTGTTGGCGATTAGTATATGTAAATAACTGGTTAGATTTAATGAGTTGGTATCGGAAGTATGACGTCTTGATGACAAGTTGAATGCCTTATATTGCAAGGGTTTTGGCACGAGCATAAGACACAGCTTCTACTTACCGTATAAATATAAATCATACGATTTATTTCACATCCGAAGTTTAACAGAGGAGAACTAACAACTAGGCCACAATACAATATAAATATCATAAAAATACACCCAGCTTTATTCGAGGAGATTAGAACTTGCAGTGGCACAATTTTAAACCAGCCAAGTTCATCTGAGTCTTTATATTAGTTTTACATTGTGAACAGCTTGCCATGACTGCTTTAAAGTAGAGATTTATAGAAGACCAAAGAAAACTGTCATATTATATTTTTCATGTTTAGTTATTGTCATTTGATAAGCAACTTAATTTTTTTAATTATAAATACGGTATTTGCTTGTTACAGGTAGCTCGAGTGGGTCGCCGGGCGCGCGGGCCGGCCGGCGCTCGTCGCTCGCGCTCACGCCCGAGGATGAGCCCCTAGTTGATGTCGCCGTAAGTACAGCTTATTCGTTCTTATTAACTACTTATAAATACAACGTAGAGCACAACCTATGCAGGTAAAAGTAATATACATAAGCCCGGGGCAATTTGGTGGCTACAAACTTACCGTAACAGCAAGCAGCAAGAATTAGCTTTCACGTCAAACATTCATCACATAAGTATCTGTACGGCACATGTACTAGCAATTATAATATCGTGGGTATGCCGAGGAAATATTTACTTAAATAGTGTAGTGTCATATAAACATACATAATGTGATGCCACAAAATTTTATTGCTTACTAGATTTTGCCCGCGGCTTCGCTCGCGTAATGTAAATTTTATTTATTTATTTATAAAACAAATCACATATGCCATTACAGAAAAACCTAATGCGACTTAGTGGACATTAATACATTATAATAGTAACTATACATTTTGTGACAGATATTGTACCGTCACCCTTTCAAATTCCGCCAACGTACAGCAGAATATATCTAAACGTTGTGCAACCACATTCAGCATCAGCATCAGCATGCTGCTAGCAGCACGCACCACCGGTGCGTATTACAAGACATCTGTGCGAAAAACTGGCAGATCTAACAGCCTTCCCCGTGGCTCCTGTCGTAACCTGGAATTAGGTACAAAAAACTGGAGCGATGCTAATATTGTTGGGTTTTTCAATTTGCCTGTTATGGTAAGGTACCTAAGCAAAGCGTAGTTCCGTCTTACCTCGAGTTTATACTATTCTACCATTCCTAACACAAAAAGGCTGGGATACATGAGAGGATAGAAGTGGTGTACTCCGTATTGTTTCAAGTAAAGGTACCGGGTGAACTTGTTTTGTATTTTCTCTACCATTAGGCTCTACTTAGTTTCGTAGGGATTCCAGATAATAGCACTCGTTTCCAAATTACTTCTTACCAACGCGTTGTATAAAGATTAATTTACTAGATTAAGATTAAGATATTAGATTAAGATTAATAAATTAGGTTTGGTTTGTGACAGTACTTATTCTAGTTAAAAGGTACCCTACGTCCTTTTCTGTTTACCTGACAACGTATATGCGACTGTTAAGTGTTATGTTTCACGATTATCGGTCAAGTAGTTAAAGCGTAAAAGCATAAGAAACAAAGTAACTCACATTCGCATTTACAATACTTGCTGCGCCCCGCGGTTTCATCGGCGTAAATCCCGATACCGTGGGAATATCGTGATAAAAAATAGTTGTGTTAATCCAGGTCTTCAGCTATCTACATACCACGTTTCATCGCAATCGGTTCAGAAGTTTTTGCGTGAACGAGTAACAAACATCCATCCAAAAACTTTCACATTTATTATATTAGTAGGATTAGTAAGGAAGTAAGGAGCAGCGATAGCTCAGTGGGGTGACCAACAGACAGCAATGCAGAGAGTCTCGGGTTCGAACCCACGTCGCGCACCTCTGACTTTCGGAAGTTATATGACTTTTCGAAATTATGTGCGTATTGATTGACAATTATCGCCTGTTAAGCCTTGTTAAGCCGTCGTTCCCGGCTGCTATGAACATCTATGGCAGCCGTTATTGGGAAGTCAGTACCCTCTAATATCCTGACACTGGTCTAGCCTTAGGGTATCGTTAGCCTTCGGGTTGCGGAGGTCAGGTGGCAGCCGCTCCGTGTAAAAACTGATATCCAGTCAAATCCGGTTACACCAGAAAAGCCGACCCCAAGTGACTTGGGAATAATAAAGGCTAAGAGAGAAGAGTAAGGAAGTAAGGATGAGAACCAAAGTCTAGAATATCGGTTTGTGCACCTAGACTTACACTATGCAATCAAAGAGGCTTCACACCAATCACGGCCAGTTAGACGTTTCACTGATACTATTGATACGTGGGAGACCAAAGACACAATATGAAGCCAACATAATTTATGCTTGCATTCAATATTCAGTAGCATTCCACAAACAAGCTGCCAACACAAGTCGACTAGTGTTGATCAAGTTTTGCGTGGGCGCTCAAAGCCTCGCCGTTTATTGAGCGAACTCCTCGTCAAATTACTTTTTATCGTGACTGCATCTCATATCGCAGATTTTCAGATCAGAATAATGTTGGAATATATTTTCGATAAATATTAATGTATATCATCTTTCTATAATTGATCACCGACATATATTATATTGACAATATTGACATATGTATGTACATACATGTATGTGTACGGTTGGTGTACCCGGATTTTTGGGGATTCGCTCTCTACACAAATAGATACTTGTTCCGAGCCTGTGTATTTTTTGGGTCCGTTGTATAAATATTTGTAAAGTGACACGGGATTTAAAACAAGTGCGAGAATTGTCTTGGAAAACTATATAGAGTTATAACGCGTTTATATTAAGTTGGTCCCGCGACATAAATTGGTGCTTGGATACGGTCGATAGTGAGATCGTAGGTTCAACATTTATTAGGTATTTTGATTGGAAACCCTAAATAGCAGTACGGATTCTAGAAATCTAGCCGATAGACAACAACAAATTTCAAAATATAACTTGTAAAATATGAGTGTAATATTATTCCCCTGCTTACCTCTATGGGGCAGGCGTGACACTCGTACTTTAACTGTCTTTGTACAGAAGAACGCAGCCAAATACCTTAAGTAACTTTTGCGGTTTTCATAGTTTCTTAATACAGCATTAAGTGCTATGCTGTAAGCAATAGGACCAGTTTTTTTATTCACTACCTTTGTCCGTTACGCTGGCAATGCAGAAATTGTTACTATTGTAATAACACCACATTTATTTTCTTTTTAAACAAAGATTCCTAGAAATTTAATTTAGATTTATAGAAATTCATTATAGAAATTCAGTTACAAATTACTAGGATTCTCATTAATCTCTTTAGTTTATCTAAATTGCTTGTACTAGGAGTGGATTTGCTTCGTTAGTGTAATGGGTGGGATTCGTACCTGCAACCTCTCGATCGCACTTCTGTTAGGTACCTAGTCTATTCGACTACCGCTGCTTCAAACCATAAGGCCAGCAAGTTGAAACCTTAAAACAAATAAGAATAACTCTTTTTATTACTCTGTATATGCGCCAAGCAACGCAGCTTGATTCTGAAAATAAATACTGAATCATTTTTCGAACGGTTCTAATTGAACAGCCACGGCGACACTTTACAGCACAATGCTGCAATTGCATATTAAGTGACAACCATTTTTATACATCTGGAATAAAATTAGCAGAATAATGATCTGTTTCTAGACTTAAATGTGCGAATAGAATTCACTGTGATTTGGTACTATATCGGTAACATTGCAATATCTGTTATGGCATCCATTTGTACTGGCATCATTTCAACGATTTTTATATTTTCTATCTAGTTTGAGTATGATAATAACATTTTTGTATGGTTATTAACCTATTGTAAGAGTTCAAAGGTAGCCTTAAGGCTTTTAACTCTTGTCAGATAGTCTGACGGTTAATAGTCACCAGAATAGAGTAATTTATAACAATTTATACCCAAAATATAAATGTTTTTTGATAATACCTGACATTATAGGTTTATTTGTCAAATGCTAATAAAAATAATGCACGATACAAATTGACATAACAGCTATAAAAGTACAAGGAATAAATAAGCTAATTCCACTATGCTCCAACTCATATCATCACCTTAAAATATGAAATGCTCCCTCATTTTGAAAATAATTTTAATGCTGATTCATGAAAAGGTTTCTTTTGAATGATATTTGCTATACCGTATGAAACAACGTACAAAAACAAATAAAGGCAACTTTACTATATTCGATAGTTCTAACTTCTTATATCACCTTTTGTAGATGTTCATAACAGCTGAGACTGATTGCTTTACGTGATCTCGTCGCTCGTGCCTTATTGCATTGCGTTGCCTACTCACCATACCACTTATTATGTTTTCTGACACAAAAACCCTATTGTTTCGCCGGGAACTTGTGTACTTGCTATGACTGCTTCGTTGGTATAAATATTGGAATTAAACTAAACTAAACAAATAATGGACGTTTATAAACCTTTCTTCTTACGATAGTGTATGTGACTGCTGTGCATGAGGTCTCGTGTTCGATCTCAGGTCAAATAAAGTGTTATTGGGTTTTACTGACTATAGTTTTTGTATGTTTGTTTTTTGAAAAAGACAACTACTGCACTAGGTATAATTCCTGTGTCGCGGGGGACTTCACAAGCATTCAAACAACAGACAGAAAGGACGCCCAGACTCGGAACAACTATTTGTGGATCACACAAATTTTTGTGCCGTGTTGCATACGAACACCAACACTCGGCGCAGTGGCAGTGGGGAAGCAACCACTTAAACCACTATGCCATCCGTGCAGTCATAAAGTCTGAGTAACAGCACGGTGTCTGGAAGTGGTCCCAGTAAGAGCTGTCCCATTAGTGCGTTGTGTTGCGTTGCGTCGTCGCAGAGCATTTTTTGTGACATGCCACATTAATCCACTGCGTCTTCGCACGCGACGTTTCAACGGATCAACGGACGAGAGACGTAGCGAGGGGAAGGTGATGCGCTGCTAGCTGCGACGATGGACAGTGTTCCACTGCTAGAGGGAGGTAATCTAAGAACTGAGGACGTGCGTCGTGTTCTTGCGCTGCGAGGTCGTGCCTCGTCGCAACGCAGGTGTGGCATACAATGCGTTGATACGTTGCGACGACGCAACGCAACGCACTAATGGGGCATCACTGTAAACGAACGCCGAACGAACGCAATGGGTGCGCCACCTATTACGTGAAATCCAAAACCATAGCTGGCTAAATGTATAATATATGTAACATAGGTATGTCTACCCCGTCGGGTAATATAAGCGTGTATATTACAGAGCATTGACACCTTTTACAGATAGTTTGTCGAAATTTTGTTCAGTGGGCATCATAAGTCCATGACGTGCGAGATTTCGCTTGCCTCTATCTTTAAAAATGATAAGTAATGTTAGTCTTTACAGTAGTTATAGTTACAAAATGGTTGACTTAATTGTAATTAAAATATACAAAATCCTCATTAGGATCTTTAATCTTACTAATATTATAAATGTGAAGTTTGTGAGGTTGGATGGATGGATGGACGTTTGTTACTATTTTACGCAAAAACTACTGAATGGATTATAATGAAACTTTACAATATTATTGCTTATACATCAGAATAACATATAGGCTACTAAAATACAAATCACATTAACGCGAGCGAAGCCGCGGGCAAAATCTAGTATAAAAATCTTTTACAAAGTTAAATGTTCACCTAGGTTTACAAGTTGCTGACTACCATAAACACAAATTATTAAATTCATTATGTTAATTTACCTGTGTGGTCCTAATTCATTAATTAACATCGTGCCGCTACTTAAAATATGCAGCACTTCAATTTTGTACCGAACTTACTTAATTCAAAATTTACACTTCTATTATAAATAAAGTTGCGATAACTCTGTTATTCTTATGATATTTTGAACTGACAGCTTAAGAGACAGATTTATAGTACATTTCATCAGAATAATATAGACATTATGTTCAGAATTTGAATAAAGATAAAGTTATAATTTGAATGAATAATAAATATTAAAATAAAAGTTAAAGCGTAGATAACTCTTCTCCTCAGGTATTTGAATTTATGATTAAAAATTTAGTCGTTCACACACAGTCAAAGAAATATGTGATAAGCATTTCGGGGATTTTATTGATATATATAAGCTTACGTCATAGTCCACTACGCTGGCTAATTGAGCAAGCCAGTGTTGAGTAGAGCTAGGTGTGAACGCGTAAACACCGAATACAAATTGAGATTGATTGAATTTTCGAACTTTACCCAAAGAGCTTGGGTAATACTCAGTAAGCCCCGGTAAACCTAAGTTTACTTGTTCTTCTAGCATTACGCGTAACATATACATAGTTATATTTGCAATATCGCCATTGGTAACAGGCCACAAGGCCTAAACGGTCTCAATACCACGTGATATTGAATACACGCAATCATATAATTCAGCATATTAAACAAGAGCATAAACGTTCGCCTTAATAACAGCTGTTAATTCACAATAATGACTCAGAAGAATGAATCGGTGATTGAATTCTGGCGCCGAACCAATCAGAAGGGTCAAGGTTCGTATCCGCGTGTGGCACGCTTTCTCAGGCTTGATCCACGCTATAATGCAAATCGTGGTATGTTCTCGCTGCAAACAAAGTTTTATTGCAAATACTATTACCTTAGTACCTACTTAGTCAATGCATTGATTATTTCAAATGTCGGCCTCGATGGCGTAGTGGTTAGTGTAACCGACTGCCACGCCTGAGGTTGCGGGTTCGATTCCCGCACAAGTCAAACATTTGTGTGCATGAACATGGATGTTTGTCTTGGTCTGGGTGTTTCTATGTATAATATGTATGTATTTACAAGAAAAAAAGTATATAAGTATGTTCATCCATTGTCTAGTACCCATAGTACAAGCTCTGCTTAGTTTGGGCTAGATGGTGTTGTGTGTATGTGGTAGAATATTATTATTATTATTATTATTATTATTATTATTATTTATATTTGATTCTGAATTCTTTGTAGACTGTTTCATACATACATATCTATACTAATATAATAAAGCTGAAGAGTTTGTTGTTTGGTTGTTTGGTTGAACGCGCTAATCTCAGGAACTACTAAGTCGAATTTAAAAATTATTATAGCGTTGGATAGCCTATTTATTGAGGAAGGCTATATAACATCACATTACGACTCACGGGGGCGGCGCAGTAACGATAAACGCGGGTGAAACCGCAAGTACATCTAGTACTTATATAATCTCACGCCTGTATTGCTTAGGAGATAGGCTCTGTGGGAAGGCAGAGATGTATTACACACCCACATTTGGCCATTATGATTTTAAGTCCCACGTAATGGAGTCTAGTATAGTCTCGATCCCAGACTCCGTCCTCCTACTGAGAATTTAGTAACAGAAAAACGCAGAAAACTTCGACCCGTACGTCGAACCCGGCACCTCATGCAAAACAGTTTCATTCACTACCGCTGTGCCGATGAAATGTTTTACCATTTCTACGATTAACTAAACTTACAGTTACAGCTTTCAAGCAAATTTAATTTATAAGTATAATCATCCCATATACGTAGGTATCTCAAGTAGAATCAAAAATATTAAATTTTTACGTTACTAAAAACTTACATAAACTTACTACAGATCTAATTTTATCACGTAATATATTATGTACTACCTTCTATGTGTAGTAATATTACATAATTCAATGATAAATACTTTCCTTTCGTGAATATTCAAACAAGAAATATGTAAATTATCATCTTATATGTATGATGTAACAAATAATTGCTTCAAATATCATATATGTGTTGGTTAAGCCATTTTATTAGGTTTCTATGTTATAAATTTTTAATGGCGGCACGAATATTGCCCGATATTCAATACTTGGCACCTGTTACGTGGATATAATATACCTTTATCTACCTTAGGAAATATACAGAAATGCAGACCTAAGTATATGTATATGGAATAATGATAAGTACTGATTTAGTAAACGACTATGACCATAGCCGCATTCCTGTACTCTTAATAATTATTATTATGTAACTGTTTTAGCAAATAAACGTCAATATTAATAATCTGCCGAAGATAGAAATTTGACATACCATTGCTACTTTTTTTAATAATCATATCTAAATATGATTATTAAAAAAAGCAGCGATTACCTAGTGGGAGATTGTTCGACTGCCACGCAAAACTCTCGAGTTCGATCCCAAGGCAAGCAACCTCTGACATGATGACAAGTTAGTTGTGTATTAAAAAGATAATTATCGCCAGCTCATTAAAGCTAATTAACTTTTGAAAAGGCAATATCGCGAGGAAGCCTGGTTGTTTGATAATTCTCCATAATATTCTCGAAGATATATGAAGTCTGCAAAGCCGCTCTGGGCCAGCGTGGTAGATTGCCTAGTAGTGGGACAGGCCCTATACAGTGCTGATATTATTAATGTGAAGCTATTGTCAACTTACAATCTCTAGTAAGTGTAATAATCGAAAGATAGATTATTAATGTTGACCTTTGACGGTGACCTACACTATAGTCTGGCCAGTGATTTAGTAGCCCACATTCGTGTTGACAAGATTGAGTCTATTCGTTATGATGGTGATGTGATATTCTTTTTATTAACTCTTTATTGGATAAAGACTGGACAAACATAAATTGAAGAGTTACACGTGTCGCCATTTTTTCTAATCGTATCGAATTACATGTTACGTAGGTAACTTCCGTTTTGTAAGAAATTCCAGTTTTTGTAGAACACGTATCGAGTTAGGTACATCAGTTGGATTTAATTGCACTTCACTTCTTGCTGCTATAATTAACAACTACTTCTATAATAATACTATCGACAACGTTTTGTAAATTTTTGGTCGCACGTAATAAGTGGGTGAACTGCCTTGTTGTCATTTTTAGACTCTATACTGCGGGTATGATTTGCCAAACAGGAAAAACGCTATAATACTTTGCTTCATCCGAGAACCTGTGACCTCACGTTCTATACATACAGAACAGAGATAGATGCCGCCTTAAAATATTAACAAATACTCTTATAATACTAATCATAAGTAGTATGAAACAATGGTGAATGTATCATATAACATTTGATTTTAATAAGATTATCATTAGAATTATTTACTGTCTCGGTCTTGTGGCATAAGATTGCCAGTCCAAAGAGAAAATATAACTGACAGAAAGTGGGTTTAATACACCACTGTCTACCTTTTCAGAGATATAAGGAGTGATTGTATGAAATAAAAATGACTATCTATTGCTCCGTTATTTTATAAAACATAATCTCATACTCTATTCTTGTAATAGAGTATGATTTTATGTAATGTGATGATAACGTGTTCATATAAATTGGCCAGGTATAGGTCGCCTATCATTAGTTTCATACGCCACAGATCTACTAGATGTATACTAACACAAAAACAAGCATTATGTATCGTCAAATATAGGGTAAGGATGTCGAATATAAGATAGTCGCCAAATATAAGATAGTTAGGTGTTGGCGAAACTAATCGTCGCAGCCATTTGGCGCTACTCTCGCTAGAAGCCGCGTGGTAATAGGTCGAAACGTGTGTAAGTGCATCCCAGCAAATACTACAATATAATATACGGATACTTCCCAGTCTGAAACGAAGTTAGGTTGTGTACGCGTGGGTTGTTACGGCACCACCAAACCAATTTTCTGTCATAAATTATTTACGAGGTATGTTATAACTTATAACTTTATAATTACTCTAAGTGAGTTCATTTAACAGTCATTGTCTCAATTATATGATTAATTTAACGATGCATTTGTCAGTTTTGCTGCATTTTCTTTGCCAAGAAATAATAGGTAACTATGTTGTTGAATGTAGATGTTTTCTTAAATGAGACATGAGACAGACAGGGGTCTTCTAAAATAAGATATCTCTAATTAGGATATATAAAATACAACTATTAAAAAAACCCTTTTCTAGATTATAAGTTAGAACACTTGAAGCAGTTTCTGCTGCAAGAGTAAAAGGATTATCAGATCATGGAGTGTCAAATGAAAATCCGGAGGAAACACATCACGTAACTCCTTCGACAGAATTCCTCTAATACCGTTGCCTTATATGAAAATTCAGAGCCTAGCACGTCATCTCATATCTCAGCTTTGGCAGTCAGGCCAGTGCCTAGACTACCTAGGAACGATTCGTCCAAGAAAATCCGCACTGGAGCAGCTTCCATAATTACTAGGTCTCCATATAAAAACTCGCTAAAAGACTCCTGAAATAAAACGACTGAAGGAGAAAATAAAGGGAGGCAAAAGAAAGGTTCCAAAAAGACTAATAAAAACAGCAAACACGAAAAGTAATAATAATAATAATATCAGCCCTGCGTTAAACTGTACCACTGCTGGGCACGGGCCTCTTCTCAGTGTGAGAAGGGTTAGCCTTCACATATCTTCGAGAACTCTCAGACGTGCAGGTTTCCTCACGATGTTTTCCTTCACCGTTAAAGCAAGCGATAATTACCTAACTATTTAATACACATATAACTTCGAAAAGTCAGAGAACCTTGGGTTCGAACTCCAGACCTCTGCGTGGCAGTCCAACGGGTTCCCACTAGGCAATCGCTGCTATTAAAAAAAGTACTAAAAAAAGTAAAGTAGTTACTAAAAAAGTTATGATGAAAAAGAGATCTAAAGAGCCAGTTAGTTCTAGCTCTGAGGATAAAGTCTTACCTGATCTTGCAGATAGCAGCAGTGATGATGAATCATGTGACGCTGTATGTCTATACTGCAGAGGAAGCTTTTCACAAGACGGGAGTGAAGAAAAATGGGCTAAATGTCAAGTTTGTGATTAGACATCTACGATTTAGAATAATAGGTACTTTTGACATTTTAGTATTTGTTGATTTTTGATATTGTTTAATAAGTGCCATTTGAAAATCACTGTGATTATGATGAGTCTGACATAGATTATATCTAAGATTTAGAATAATACTTTAGATTTTTTTGTATTTGTTTATTTTTGATACTGTTTAACAAGTACCTACCACTATACCTATGTACGCTACGTACATATATGAAGTCGTTACTAGACCTTATAAAAAGATTAATTTTATTTAATTTCTTTCCTTTTTCTCTAAATCTATACTTAAACCCAAAAGAACCTATTATGAGATACTATCTCATATTAGCAATCCTTATCTTATCTTATGTGGGGGCCAGTCAGTGCAGACCGGCGACACTTCGACCCAATGGGATCTTTTGTGTCGACACTCTCCCAATAACGACTGCCACAGATGTTCATGGCAGCCGGGACCGACGGCTTACGTGCTCTCCGAGGCACGGAGCAGGCGATAATTGTCAGTCAATACGCACATAATTTCGAAAAGGCATATAACTTCCGAAAGTTCTTCCGAAACCCGAGACCCTCTGCATTGCAGTCTGTTGGTTTCCCCACTGAGCTATCGCTACTCTCTTAGCAACCCTTAGTACCTATCTCATAATAAAAACCATTTACCTGAGACGTAGTTCCTAATAATACCTGATATAATACAAAAAAAAATATACTCAGCACTAAACGGCCTTTCGTAGATAAACTTAATTAAATACCCTATCAAATATTATAATTTTCATAGTCATTAGTGCAATAATTTATTTATTATGGACAGAAATCAAAATGGTATGTCATATTCGGCATCCTTACCCTACCAATACTGTGACGTCATAATATTTACCACCGCCTAAGATTATACAAACGCAATGTTATTTGAACATTAAACCGATTACAGAATACTACAAACTGAATTGAAAGCAAATTCACTTGTAAAATGATCTTCTATATTGCAATAATTATAGCAAGCAATTTCACACGTGAATAGCGCTAGTTAGCTCTGTACTGTAATTAGCCAATGCACTATAGCTTTGACTGTAATTGATTGCGATTGTATTGCTAATCAAACGACAAAAGATTGCAGATTCAGTTTTCTATATTAAACAAACCGAATATTGACGTAAGCGTTAAGCTGATTGGGCATTTACGAATACTATAGTCATTTAATCACTATTAAAATAACTTAGGTATAATTAGACGTAATCAGTGTGGCTCTATCGATAAAGTCTTATCAAGTGTATCACACAATACAAGAATTCTTAATGTTTTAGTTCGATTTCAAACACTGGGCTTGGCAGTCACGGGAGTTATATGAAGCGAGCTCAATACACGCGTGTCTTGAAGTGATGCAACGTTTGCATTTTGTGAAACAAGTGATACTCATTTAGCCTCTTACACAAGAAAGAGAAAATCTGGATTTGTTTCCAATACAGTGATGACATCTGTTAAGTGCACCGAGTTAATGAAAAGGGTTTAATCGTCCACGTCTGCTCGGTAAAACATTTTAATGTCGATGAACCGATATAAATGTATCGAGTAACCTCTTTTTCTGTAAATTAAGCAATATGTGATTTTGCTTTCGTAACCAATGACAAACAATATCATTATTATCAAGAATATTATCTTCATAATCGTTATAATGGATTGGCATTGATTTCAATTGGAACAGATTTACTCGTACACCACAAATAGGCCAGATAATGTAAACCATTATCGATTATTGAGAACACATCGATTCCTGTTTATTTGTCTGAAAATCAAACAAACATGGCCAAGAACACGAGCTATGTGTTAGAAGATCAAGCGCCAATAGATAAGGATAAAAATATGAGTTGTTGGGCGCGATTCAAGAGTTTGTTCGAAGATAGGGGGTTCGACTTAGAGTATGAATATCCTCCACGTAATCCCAGACCTATCAATTTGCTGGGAGAGAGTCAAGAATCCGAGGGGTACAGAAGAATAGAGGATAGGAAAATCTCTGCTGCAAAAGCCGAAAAGGATAGACTATCTAATTCTTCTAAGGATAAACTAGCAAATTCGGACACTAATAGTGTGGATGGTGAATTGAGTGGTGTGATAAATTTTTACGAACAGTTTGCGATTTTAGGCGATGATACGAAGGAGGAGAGTGCCGATGTGTTTACTAGGAAGTCTGTTCGTCACCGAGTGTCTATGAGACCGAGTGCTATCCTGACTAACATCATGGAAGAAGGTGAAGGAGACGTGGATGAAATTGAAATAGTAAGTAGAAGTTAATTAATTTACAAACAGATCACCGAATCGTAAGGGAATTAAAAATGGCCAAGTTGCGATTCAGTATAATAAAAAAATTAAGGAATAGACAAATTTCGTGAAATGTTATCTTATCAAGAAAGGCTGTTCGTAATATTAAAGCATTACATTCGGTTTTTTACCTGTTTCTCTCGAATTACGATTAATTGTTAAATTTAGTATTCAAATAAAGTTTTGTTTGTTTATAAGAGATTTACGCGGAAACAGCTTATCCGTTTGATAAGAATTTATACTACCGAGTAATAATATCTATAAAATGTGTGTTAGTATCATGGCCTAGTTTTGTAACATAATAATACAATTTAATTGCTTATAAAGGTTTTATTACTCTCCAATATGTATTTCAAAAATTATATTGAATGTAGCAGTGCAATAGACCAGAAATGGCAATAAATCTTCATATTGATCTAAAATGGCAACATAACAACCGATTAAATTATCCACAAGCACTTCTATAAGATGCAAGAAGCAGCGTTGGATACAGTAGCAAACGTAAGCTATTCGCGCCGCGCCGGCTAGATGCAAGAATTAATTATCCCGGTTACTCGGAAGCGTTGGTCTTTTACGTCACACATATATGTATATATCTTTTTTGTAATTTAAATAACAACTTCCATACTACGAATAATACCTATGTAGCGGGCGACTTTACAAACATACATGCAAAGGACACAATGAACAGCTCGGAACAACTATTTATCAGACAAATGTGAATGGAACGAACCCACAAAACTCGGCGCAATGGCAGTGGCGAAGTTATTTACTGGGATACCTTTGTTCCGCCTAATTTTTTTTGTCCTTATTTAATTTGGCATAACTAGTTAGGCATAGTTTTTTTGTCATTATCATACTTTGACATAATTGTTTTTTGGTGGTGTTTTAAATGATATTCATGCCTACTGAAATAGTATATATTTCAGTATGCATAAATATCATTTAGGCTTTTTGCCCTAATTTTGATTGGCATAAAGTTATAAGGCATATATTACTTGGGTACCATAGTGTAACAATAAGATAGGGTGCGGTGGGGGTGGCTCTTGGGCCATCCCTATGCCGCCAACATATTTATTTTATATACGAAAAGTATTTTATTAAATGCAAACACAAAATTTACAAAACTTTTAATTTATGGTGTAGAATAGTATGCTTAACAACTATTATGTTTAAAAAAATATGCCTAAACAGTTATGTCAAATTACTATTGTGCGTAACTATTATTTGGATAAGTAAAAGTATGCCATGTTAAATTATGACATATAATATTATGCGAATAAATAGGGAACCTATTTACTATACGGCCAGATTGCACTGGTCGTAGTCGCAAGCAGATAGTCTACTTAATAGACGTTTCAAAAAGGTATATAAAAACTTAGTACGAATTCTTGAATTTCCTATTGCATATCATACATCGCCAAGTATTTACAAAATGACCATGCATACAATCCGCGCAAAAGCCTCAACATACACATATTAATTACCTGGAGTCTTAGTCCGTGACCACCGTCACGTGCGTCAAAATAGATAACAGGGAGGCAATATTAGATAAACATTGTACCTTCGAGGTGTCGAACCACAACCGTAAACACGTAAAATGTTTTTAAAACAAATCGCGGGACGTTAACACACTTGAGTGCAATAGATTAGTTTTACATAAGCGGTCAGTGACTTCTAACATGTAAGTGAAACCTTACAACTACTTCGTAATATCATAATGAAACACAAAATGAGACTGGTTTGTATAAGGGTGCGTCCAGATCTGGCGAACGCGCCATGAATGCTCCACAATTGCGCCGCCCGCGAGCTGCATGCATGCCGCACGCATGCAATTATTGTAATTGTTTGGTGCGCCTCTTTGGCGCAACTGACGCAAGGCTAGCACAGTGAGCGCGCGCGGCGCGCGTTCAGCACGCAAGCAGCTCGCGCACATGCAGTTTCGTTCGCTCGCAAGGTGGGTACAGATTGCTGTAACGTAACATGCAATGTAACATGAAAGGAGCATTTCATAAGTGTGGACGCAGCGCGCGCACGAACCGAGCATGTACCTACTCTCATCTGTTTCAAGCATGCGCGCGTAGCTGTTTCTGTGTCTTCTTCCTCCATTTTTCGCACGCGTTCCGCAGTACAGACACACACAACATGTCCACACTGGCGCTCCGTGAACACTGCGCGCCCCTTTATGTTCGGCGAAAAAACCGACAAATGGTGGATCGCGGCGCACATGAATTGAAATGCTCTGTTCGTGCGCGTAGTGTGCACGGTTCGTGCGCGCAAGGCGTCCACACTATGGGAATTCAGTTACATTGCATGATACATTGCGACAGTGTGTACGGCAAATTCTTTCATTGCGTGTTACATTGCATGTTACACTTCGTAAGTCTGTACCCGCCTCCATACTGTATAATTATGTCAGTAGAATATTTGCTCGGGCGCAATTCACGCACGGCGCGTAACTGGCACGCGAGCGGCGCAGGAATGCACGCACGTAGCTCGCGAGCGGCGCATTCATGACGCATTTGCCAGATCTGGACACAGCCTTATATGGGTGTGTTAGCGACAGATTAGCCTGTCAATGGCGGGATCGGATTGATTAGGTCGTAGGCATCGCCTCCAGCTAACATCTGACAAACGACGAAATTTCACTTTCTCTATAATTGGATTGAAAAATTAGAAGTGACAGGATGTGGTGTAATTAATATCCATGCTTTGTTCATTGGCTTATTACTGAGTAGTAAATACCGGTAGTTTGTAATGATGTTGTTATTGCCTTTAAATTGGAGTTGAGATAAATATCATCGGTTTATATTATGTTATTTTAATTATAATTATATCTACGAGCGATTTAAAGTTATGTTGAACTCATTCACAACACGATTCAAGACACCACAAATTATAACTTATAATATAAATAGTTATAACACTTTGTGAAGTATAGTAGTGTAAGTTAGCACAATTACAAGTCTTTACCAGATTGCCGGTCCAGTGGTATCGTAACGTTTATTTTTTTTAGGAATTGCTCGATTCCTGCCAACTGAACCTACCACGATGAGCGAGTTAAAATGAAGAAATTTGATCAAATCTCTGTATATATTTTAGGGGGGCCGACCTTTTTTTTTAGATATGCTCTGGTCCTACCGACTGAAACTACCGCGGTGTTCCTTAGCGAGCTTCCTTAGGTATTGAACACAATGGTATGTCCATTGCCTCAGGTATACTTGTCGACAACTTCGAGAGTAGAGTTCCCAACCTTAGTAAAAGTAGATATAACATTGACGTTGGACATGATTTATATCTTAACCATGTGCATTTTAAGATCTACTTGTCGGGAAACTCTACAAAGGCCTTCGAGCATTATGCTGAGGTCTTCCATGGTCTCAGCCATGACTACGGTATCGTCAGCAAATCGAAGGTGAGTGATGTACTCGCCGTTGATGTTAATGCCGAGTCCTTTCCAGTACAAGAGCTTGAAAACATCTTCCAGCGCGGCGGTGAACAGTTTCGGAGATACGACATGTCCCTCTCTCACCCCTCGCTGTAGTTGTATAGGTTTCGTTTTCTTGCCTTGGAGACGGACTGACATGGTGGCGTTCTCATACAAATACTTCAGCACTTCGACATACCGATAGTCAATCTGACACCTTTGGAGAGAATGCAGCACCGCCCAGGTTTCGATCGAATCCAAGGCTTTCTCATAGTCTATATATACTAATAAGGGCCGAATACTATCATTAACAGCAACTAATTCTTTTTGTCTTTATACTTAAGAGCTTTGCTCTTGTTGGTGTAGTATTCGCTATCTTTCTCGATTTTCGGCCAATACTTTGACCTCCATATAAGACATGACTTTCGCCTTTTCTTTTATTTGGTCTGTGAATGCCTCTCATTCCTTCCAGTTTTCCTTCTATGATGTTTTTTATAAAGTCGTCATTTCTGATAAGGTGGCCGTTTGGCAAAGAAGAAAACAAAATTTTGACGACAACTGAGATTAGAAGAGGAAACATGTTTATGTTTCCTTTTCTAATCTCAGTTGTCGTCTTCCATGTTGCTTTTCTTTTCTGTCCAGTTAATTTTTCCATGTGCCTCCAGCACCAAATCTTGAAAGCTTCCAGTCTTTTCCTGTCTTGTTGCGTCATTGTCCATGTTTCGCTTCCGTATGGAGCAATGCTCTACGACAATGACTACTAATTACCTTATAAAAATATCTGTATAGTATGTATTTTATATAATTCTGCGTTTAGCCGCATTTAGCCATAGCCCAGCTATCTGCTTTTCTGAGTTGTTTCTCTTCGAGATAAATAAAGGACTAAGGTACAAACAGGATTTTTATCCGCTCCATTCAAATCTAAAACACGGATCTTGCAATTCGCTTATCTGGAAAGGTTATATAGAATAACAATAAATGACATGCTAAGTTGTACATAAAATATGTAACAGATTATCACACTTATTTATTATCTTCTAAACTATACGACGTATGTTTAAATTATATCGTTTAAAATAATAAAGTGCTGATAACATTAACTAAAGTAGTTAAGAACATGTTTTATCAATACATCAAAGAGTAACGATCTTTCAAGTTAACCGGCAGTTGTTGTATGCATCGTGTAAACGAGGGAAGCGCGACGTGAGACCCTCGCGCTAGTGATACGGGACCTTACAATTATTTCTTAAAGCATTGTCATTGCATACGTGTGAACGAGACGAAGCTATACACTGCGTATTACACTATCTCACTCTGAAGCTAGAGAGGTGTTTCATACCCCTGTACGATTAACTTGAACATCCCCTTAGTATGTCATCTTAAAAATATGTGTAGTACCGAAAAGGTTATGAAACACAATTTAATATTATGGTCAGAAATGTATTACAATGTTTAGCCACACGCGTCATTCCTTTCGGTAACTGTGTTCATTTGTCCGGCTGTATATTTACAAACATACTCCAAGGCTGGGTCGTGAAACGCGATCCGCGCATACATTTACTAAAACAGTGTAAAACAGCAATCAATGTGACTCGGTTTAAGTCATATCAACTCAAATATGCAGGAGAAATGACTCGGTGTTTAAATTCAATAAATTAGCAATAGTACAATTAATGTACGATTGCTAATTTATCAATCAATATGCGCAGGTCTGTTTGGGTCTCGAACAAAATATATGGGACAAGGATTTTTTAGCGTTTGCAAATGCTCGGTGATCCCTATGTTGTTACAATTGATTTTGCACGCTAATGCGATGCAGGTGACAGAGATGCACTTATGTGAATATATGAATTAAACTTCAGCCGACTATTTTAAGTAATAATAATATTACAATTTTATAATACCTGTCATATCAGTATGAGTGACAGTAATTTTGTCAAAGCTCGAATAGATCGGTGGATAGAAGGCGAATGTTCGATTACTATTAGCACAATAGCCGTGGACAAAAGCCTCTTTGATATGGCAACACAATAGATAATAGGTGATGTGGGGCTATACTACATGGTAGCTCAATCAACTGTTACGTAGCGCGCGATTGTCCAGAACTCATGGATTTGAATTCAGACTGATAACTATTAACTTTCAAATCCCGTATTCGAATTCGGTTTCGTTTGATGTCAGCATGGCTATACGTATTCATATATTTGACTAGCTTTATTAAGAACAAGGGTTCGCTCGCTGCGGTATTTTAAAATAAAATATAGCCTATATTACTTGGTGATAATAAAGCTTTCTAATGGTGAAATAGTTTTTAAAATCGGTTGCGTAGTTTTTGAGTTAAATCCTTACTGTTTGTACCATATAATATTTCCTTTTTATAATATTAATATAGATATGCTTCGTGATATGAAATATATAAATATGAGTATAGAATTTACAAGCTGTAAGTTATATATCGCGGGCTTCAAGCCATAAAGGTGTATCTGCATTACCCTTGTGTTGCAGATACGCCTCTATGGCTTGAAGCCCATATGTGGCCTAAACTGTTAAAATTACTAGATGACTATAAAAAAGG
The DNA here is from genome assembly GCA_930367265.1 of Catocala fraxini. Lineage (NCBI taxonomy): Eukaryota > Metazoa > Arthropoda > Insecta > Lepidoptera > Erebidae > Catocala > Catocala fraxini. The sequence goes on from OV884041.1 coordinate 16,631,196, forward strand.
AATGTATATTAATAATTTTATTATAAAATATTATAAATTCGTTTTAATAATCTAATTCTTATAATAAAATCAGCCTTACATTAAACTGTCCCACTAATGGGCATGGGCTTCTTTTTTTTGTTAAGAGCTAGGCCACAGTCTGCCACCCTGGCTCAGTACAGGTTGGCAGACTTCACATCTCTTCGAGAACATTATATAACTTTCAGACAAGCAGATATCCTCACGATGTTTTCCTTCGCTGTTAAAACGAGCGATAAATTAACTATTTAATACATAACTTCGAAAAGTCAGAGATGCGCGCCTTGGGATCGAACTCGAGTTCAACGGTCTTCCACTAGGCTGTTATGTAATGTAAAAACTGTAATGTTAAACGTTGAGGATGGTTTTATTATTATTTCGGTTTTGACTAAAGAATAGGATATGTAATGTGTATTGAAGGGTAACATACGAATAATCATTGTAATAGCCATAAACGTATAATAGTCTTTATAAGGACCGCGTAGAATATATTAAGGTGCAGACAGAATTGTATTGTTCCCTTGTTAGAAATAACTATTACGTGGAACTTGGAATATAATTACCTTTGAATATTCTAGAATACTACAAGCAGAGTCTATATAAATCCGAGTTCGTTCTTTGAGATATTTTCATCAAAATTGTGTGAAGCTTTGCTATATAATATGTAGGTACGATTGCCTAGCAACTCGGTGGTTTTGCGAATAGGAAGTAGTAATTCGAATGTTTCTCGCATTGTTCAAACTTCTTCGTTCTTCTTTTATTCGACACAAAAGAGGTACATTTTTGTTGATTTTATATCACGAACCTTTATATAAATTTATTTAGTCGGCCTCGGTGGCGTAGTGATTAGTGTAACCGACTGCCACGCCTGAGGTCGCGGGTTCGATTCCCGCACAAGTCAAACATTTGTGTGCATGAACATGGATGTTTGTCTTGGTCTGGGTGTTTCTATGTATAATATGTATGTATTTACAAAAAAAAAGTATATATGTATGTTTATCCATTGTCTAGTACCCATACTACAAGCTCTGCTTAGTTTGGGCTAGATGGTGTTGTGTGTATGTGATAGAATATTATTATTATATAATAGGACTATTAGTGCCCACACTTATGTATGGAAGTGAAAGTTGGGTATGGCAAAAGAAGCATGAGAGCAGAATAAATGCTGTAGAAATGAGAGCGCTGAGAAATATATGTGGTGTGACTCTGAAAGATAGAATAAGGAATAGTGTGATTAGAGAGAGATGCGGCATGAAAGTTGATATAGTGACAAGAATAGAAAAGGGTATGTTAAGCTGGTTTGGGCATGTAGAAAGAATGGACGAGGAAAGACTGACTAAGAAAGTTTATAAGGCTAGTGTGAATGGAACAGTCGCAAGAGGAAGACCTAGGCGAACGTTTCTTGATCAGATCGGAGGCGTTCTGGACAAAGGCCAGGTTAAGAGCACCTTGAACCGACGGGCGTGTATGAGGAATGTGATGAAAGTGAATGAAGCCAGAGAAGTGTGTCAGGATCGTAGCAAATGGAAATCCGTAGTCTCTGCCTACCCCTCTGGGAAACAGGCGTGAATCTATGTAATATTATTAAATACTTTGGAGCCCTAACTGTCGATAGCTTGGTGCCTGCACCTGACGCCGGTGGATCTTCTAAACATTTTTATATTTTAACTAGATTTTGCCTGCAGCTTTGCTCGCATAAATGTATGTTAGGCTAGAATATTAAAAGTACTTTTTATTGATGAAAGGTACTCTATCCTTATTTCCAACATATTATGCATGTAAATTATTCGGTATCTATGAGTTTAGACTCATAGATACCGAATAAACACAAATAGAAATTGCTAAAAGTTCCTCATATTTGCTTGTAGTTAGTTAATTAATATCTGTGGTATATTCTAAATATTGGTTTTGTACGATAGCTCCTAATATTAACAACATCAATAACTTTGCTAAAATTATTTTATCATTCTGAGCACATTTACTCGAACACATCAATTTAGGCTGGTATTAGACTCGACACTTTAGAAAATACATACATATTGACATAACGACATACACCAATAAGTACATATCTCTAAAGGCAGATATTTGATTTAGTCTGCATGCGTCTTACCTTTTCCAGTTACTGTTCAGATCGCACACGACAGAGTACGATTCTATTACAAAGCGCTTGTACAAGCGACTCTGGAAATGTGACTAATGCTTCCATGGTCGGCTGTGCTACCGTTCAATAGTTTATACACATAGTGTAACTGACAGGTGTGGTCGCTTTTATATTAAGAGTAATGGCTCGCTTGCATTACCACAACGTAAAAACACCAGTCGTCTGACAACTCAGTTTTTAGGTGATGTCGACCAAGCTTAAAGCAAGCTGAAGGCGGCAGCAGATTCTGTTTAACACCGCGAAAATTATCGTTTAGAATAGCTCCGCCCATATCCGCCCCAATGACAATCATTGTGTATTAATCCTTAAATAGCGGTCATAAGGTCTAAAATTGCGATGCGCCCGCTATGATCGAGAACGCTTAGAAATTGTTAAAAAAAATTAAAATATTATTTAAAAATGATTGGTTTTAGTTATGGAAATAATGAGCTAGCAAGTCACTAATATTGATGTTACGAATATATTTGAGTAATTTCTAAGCATAATGATAGTGTAACTTCGTTGTAATTTCAAAAATAGTAATTTTACAGAGGTGTTTTCGAAAATAATTATGATCGAGCCAAAATCAAAATATCGTGTTTTTGAGCTAGGAAATTCTAGTTAAAGACATCAATTTACCTATATCAAAATTCTAGATTAATTGGTCTTCTCATAGTCCTATACTATTCGATGAAAGTTAGTGTATTTTTTTAGTGTGTCCTCTTAAGCAACGCGTCGACTGAGATGCCATCGGCACGTAGAAGTCGTCTGCCGAAGTAGGCAGTCGGCAGTGACGACGTGTAAGCGAGCCATAGTACATACATACATTTACGAGAGGGGTTTTAACTCTTTGTTTTATAGTCTTACATATTAGGCCACATATAGTATAGTCCAGTGGGAGACCAAGGCGGCGACCTCTGACTTACTGAAGTTATGTGCGTATTAGTTAGTAATCGCTTGCTCGTAAAAACCTGCATGTCTAAGAGTTCTCCGTAGTGTGCTCAAAGATATTTAAAGTCTGCCAACCCGCACTGGGCCAGCGTGGCGGACTATCGCCTTACCCTTCTCGCACTGAGAAGAGGCTCGTGCCCAGCAGTGGGGCAGTTAAATACGGGGCTGCTATTATTACTATTGTTAAATAATAAAACAAGCCTTTTTTTCTGGTCCGATTTTTATGATATACACATCGATAATGCATAAGAAACATACTCATTCAGACTGCACTATACCGAGGCTTTAGTTGTCAACTAGCAACTACGCCACGCCGAATATTGACGTTTCGACTCCACACGAAAAAAGGGCGTGATCAAATAGTTGTTTTGTATCTGCTTTTTTTAGCATTGTTTCGATATTCATAAAACCTTTGTGCTTCACAGGAATTAATTATTCTTTGTGAGAGTACGAGGTATTTAGGCTGGATTTCGGCATTTTAGTACGGCCACGGTCTTAGTAAAGAAAGACTCGGTGTAAATAAAGAGAAAATCCTAAGTTTCTCTTTTTATCTCTATAAAGTCTATTAAACACGCACACTATTTAATTAATTGACAATCATAATTTCCTTGAGTGCTCCTTCGTTTTAAAGTAAATATCGTATGCTTATTTATTGTGACAAACGTCACAATATTCCGATACGATAACATGACCAAGTAGACACTAACTGTTTATCGATAAGACAGTCATATCTACATACGACTATTAATATACCTGCTATTATTACTTATAAATTATAGACATAGAGAGGCAAACATCTAAGAAATTTGATCTATAAGTAAACGTGTTTAAACGAAACAAGCACATTTTTCTTATAATAATATGATAAATGTAGAGTAATATGACTTTTTTTAGTGAAACCGCCTGTCTTATTGCAATGAAAATTGGTACAGAAATTCTTTAAATGAGTAAGGAGCTAGGTTAATTTTTTAGACAACATTAACGAAATACAGCCGATATACCATCAAATAAAATTCAAATTGAGCAACTGCTCCTTTTATGCTTACGTAGCTTTAAAGATGTTTCATCAGTTGTTCTAAATAATAATTATCAGGCTGTTTATAAACTGTCTCGCCGCTGGACACGGGCCTCTTCGCAGTATAAGAAGGTTCTCAGTATGGGTTAGGCCATAGTCCGCCACGCTGGCTCAGTGTGGGTTGGCCGACTTCACACGTATTTGAGAACATGATGAAGAACTCTCAGACGTGCAAGTATTTTTCCTTACTTTAATAATAAATACTAATTAACAAGAGTATTTCGTATTTAAACCTGTTTAAAATAATTTTTCCATGTTGTGAATTTGATATCCTCCACTAATGATAAGAACATATCTGATCGCCATCGCCACCGCTGTTAGCAACAAGGTCGCATCAGGTTGCGCCTTACTTTAACGCCCCTTTAATTAGTTCAATTTATTTCTCCCCAGTGTAAATATAAAATAGATTTATTTATTACGCGCGTGCCCTACTTTCCGTTTTGGGAATACCCTCTAGAGGACAGGCCATATCATAATTTATCTATTTTTGACAGTTATCCGTATCACAAAAGGAAAGACGATATTATTTAAGACTAAGATATGTAAGCTATGAATCAATTAATAAAGAATTACCTACATATAATGGTGAGTGATATCAAATTTTGCTTGATCTCACTTTGATTGGTTCCCTATTTCAATATGTTGTATATTGTAATAATTGTTCTCGACCAAAAAATATGTAGTTTTCAAAATGTATTTAATTATGTTCAATATCCATCAATCAAACTCTCACACTGCAGAAGTTCCCTGTTGGACCAAGGCATAGCCTTTTGATTCTGTCTCGCGGCTCAACGTAGGTACTCAACTGATTGTACCTCTGGGATGCTTTCTTGACTTATAATTGAAAAACAATTGTATCTGGCTACCAGCGGACCGCTGCAGCTCGAGTCGTTAAGTGAACATTATTTGATAGGCTTTCTTTGCTTGTCAACTCTAAAGCATGGTACAATGTCCATATTTAATGCAATTTATGATAATAATAATATAAGCTTTATATAGAAACTGTCCAACTGCTGGATACGGCTCTGTTGTCAGTGCGAGAAGAGTTTAAGTCATAGCTACCATCTACCACGCTAGTCAAGTGCTGGTTGGCAGACTTTACATATTTTGAAATCATAACGCACTCGCAGATATGCAGCTTCCCTTACGATGTTTTTCTTCACTGACATCCATAATTTCGAAAAATCAGACATCCGTGCTTTATGATCGAATGCGAGGCCTCTGCGTGGCAGTCTACTAGGCTATTGCTGCTCTGGATTACAATACCACAAAAGCAATGTTGTACTAGTTGCTTGATGTGTGTATCAAGTAACTGCAACTTCTATCTTGCACATATAATCCACACGAGTAGCTTGCACCGTATAGCTACAGACACTATAACGATTACAAGAGATTACAATCTTTAACTCCCACTCTAATTAATCGTTATTATTAAATATAATAATATGCTTATTTATTCTCGTTTGAGTTTTATTCGATGTTTGCTTATTGCGTATCGATTAAGTTCTCGTGCCAGAATAAAGATTTCTCTTTCATTTACAACAAGATATGCTTATGTATTTGCGTCTATGTCGAAAGATCCGGCAGCTCCATTTTATTACATTAAGTGATAACTGTATCAACGCTACGATCTTTGTACAACGCGATGTACTTTAGTAATTAAATGTTCACAGATTATTGCTTCCTTTTAGATAATGATTTCTAACAAGTTTAATTAATATTAATGTGTTTAAGTACAATACAAGCGGCGCCATGTTATCTATCGATGTGTTGTGACGTGTATAAAGCGTACTAGGTGATCGTATCATTAGTTTTGTTGTAATGTGTGTTGATGCCTAGCGCTTGGAACAGAACTATAGGACGTATACGCATTTAGTGTCTATATGTTACTGGTGCCATTAATATGCTTTGAACAAGGCAATAGGGTTGAAGGGATCTTTACTGATAATATTGCAACAACTGACACAAAGAAATCTCAAATTAAATCTTAGTCTAAGCATATTTGACGGACATAATATAAGGTTTATTTCATTTGAGAATGAAACAATAATCGCATAACAACGGCAAAAAGACAAATTCTACAAGGAGGATAATTAGGTTTCTTAAATCACCGACTGCTTTATTGCAAAACTAGTCTATGCACCATAACATAGTTGGTCATATCAGGTGACATAGAAAACTCACTTTTTAGGGTTAAGGACTCCTGCTCTTTCGTAGTGTATACATTATAATTGTTTATGTAGGTATAATTCTAGTATAGGCACTAGGCTATACTAGAATTATACTTACATAGACAATTTTAATGTATACACTACCAAAATGCTAGGCTAAGCTAATGCCTAGTCTCACCTAGCATTTTTATTGATAGGCTCCTTTATAAGTTGAAGCCCGCGATATATAAACACACCGTGCAATAAACATACATTACATATATTAAAAAAATGGATTAGGTAAAATCTAACAAATTTAACTTATCGAAGTTAATGTTATTCATAACAGTAAATCGATTTAACATGACTACATACAATACATCTAATTAATTTTAGTAATTTGATATTTACACACTAAATCAAATCTCATCGTACATTTTATCATTCTAAAATTAGAATTGGACTTATTATTAAGTGCCCACGTCATTAAAAAAATCGATTATCCTCAAATCGAAGCATTTATCGATTCATAATATGTCGTTAAGTACTTAAAAGACGACGATATCCTTATATACACGACAGTAGAGGCGGATCTAACCGGCTAGTTTATAAGACAAAGGTATTGATATTTTTCGGATTAAAACGATTTCAGAATAAACTATGTCAAGCTGCATATAATGTATCTTGGTTTTTCTCGGTGGTCCAGTGGCAGTAAATGCGCCTGCTGTGCATGAGGTATCGGATTAAATTCCCGGATCAGGCAAATTGTTATTGTATTCGATTTGATGTCTAAATTCTCAGTAAAAGCTCGAAGTTTTGAGAACGAGCTAGCTGGTTCCATACAATAGAAGGTGCCATATTACGCAAGACCGCAACTATACTAAAATGGCGAAACGTGAGTGTAATATATTGCTGTCTCTCCTTTTAGATATAGGCGTAAGACTATAAATGTATGTAAAATTTTCTTCTGTTGGCGAGATCTTACTTGAGCATAGACAAGATGAAATTTTAACAGGAGCTTTTTGGCAGCTACTGTAATAGCTTAAGACAAGCAGAATTTTAAATTATATGCTCCTAGAAACTATCTAGAGTTCTTGAAGGGTATTAAACATCAAAATTTTAATGCTTTGCCTGCAAAATTATTTTATGTGGTATGTTTTAAATTTCACTTTAAATAAGTTGGTCGATAAACATTGTACAGTGTGAACAAAATCACATCAATTCAAACATTTAGCAAACCTATGATATCATGTGCATACAAAATAAATGCATTTCGATGTACACCTAATGACATTTATCTAAACACTTTTTATTCGTTCTTTTTTCCTACTCGATAATGGTTTTTACTACATACAAGTGTACCTACTATCAAAGCGTCAACTATAGTAATCAAATCAAATGTCATGGTGACAAGAACTAAGCCGTCGAGGATAGGTTCTTAGTTTTGTAGCTGTCGCCTGTGTGAGGTAAGCCTTTACGCCTATCACATGTTTCAGTCATAGTCAACAATATTTTGAATTAGGACATAGTGTAACATTTATGGACGTTTAAATATATGGCTTAGTATCTTAACTAAGTTACTAAAACTACATTACGGTCAGTTTTTTTTTATAGACGTCGCCTGCCCTAGTCATTATTCCTGTACCGCTGGGGACTTCACAAACATTCAAACAACAGATACAAAGAACACCCAGACTCGGAACAACTATTTGTGGATCATACATATTTTTATCCTGTGTGGGGTGGAACCCACAAAACTCGGCGCGATGGCAGTGGCGAGGCAGCCATTGAAGCCACTACGCCTTCCGTGCATACAAAGTTGCTAGGTTCAGGCAAGATGAGATGCACAAAAGACAAATATGTCTTTGTTTTCTCTATTTTTAATTAGGCAACAACTGCCTTTATATTTGTCCTATAGCTTTATGAATATTCAAACAACAAACGAACCTTATTTACCTTACTCGTATTCAGTGGAACGACTGGGTGGGCAAAAAATACGAAATTTGCCTATATAAACGTATACAAAGTCTTCCTTAGACAACTAAATTTATAGTTACCATTAAATCTCTAGTTTTTAACGATAATCGACGTCCGCAGACGGTAAATCGATCAACTCTGTAACGTACGAATAAATGTTTGTGAAATAAAAATTTGCTCCAACTAAAATACTACAAGGCCTCGTGGAAACAAATGTAAAGGTCACACACAAATAAAACAGAAAATGTTCTCAAAGAGGAATAATTATATATTTAATTGCAAATAATTATTGGTACATACATAGAATCAGCCATACCTGAAAGGATATAGATATATTATACATATATAGGTATCGCCCTATATTTTTTCACGTGAAAATATTTATTGAAGGCTTATTAAAAGAACGAGTAGATACATATATACTAAAGTAATATTATAAAAGTAAAGAGTGTGTCTGTTTAAGCGCGCTATTTTCTGGCACTTACAGAACTATTTGAATATATTTTTGCATTTAAGTCGCCTATTTATTAGCTATTTATTAGCTATCTACATAACATGACACTACGACCCTTGGAACTATTTAAAATATTATTTATTATTAATGCTTTTTAATAAGTTTTACCAAGATGGCAAACGGTCCTGCTTTGTGGTAAGCAGTTACCGAACACATAGACGTGTAAATATCTTACAAGTTAATTAGCCATTTCGAAGGTCTGTCCCAATCGTAGCGATATATATCGGTAGTAATCCCAACCGCTACATACGTTTCTGTGATCTAAGATATGTAATCTTAGAGACTAATCTTTGAAAACAAGATAAGTTCTTACACGCGAGTCTAGTCGCCTTGATGTTGTAATTATTTGTTATCTATTAATGTCTTAGTATTTTTACTACCTCATTATGAGTGCGTGTTTGAGAGCCTGGATTCAGTTTCAAGTCGGGCAAAGTATTTTTGCGATTTTCTGTTAAGATATGTAGCAATGACTAGAAATGTGTCCAGTCGGCTCCCCCCTAATTACGTAGGATCCCAAAAAATTGCTACATCTGGGTATACACCTGTACTAATCTCTTCGGAAATATATCAATGTAAATCTGTGATATGTGTGAACACGATATGCAAAAGAAAAATTCTGTCTTGAATATAATTTGTATTAACTCTTCATGAATTTAGTATACATTTGGGTACTTTTCAGCACCTATAGTCATGAAGACGCCATATTTTAAAATGGCCGCTGTAAATGAAATTTGATTTTATATTTTCCATACACAGAAATACGCGTAAACATAAGGCCTCGAGATACCAGGCAAATGACCAAGCTAACTACGCCTACGAAATCTCTTTAAAGTAGAATCGCGAAATTCATAATTAAATGCTATTGTTGTTCACGACAAATTCGTTATACTCTAGGCAATCTCAGTATTATTCATTATAAGCACGACTAATATATGTAAATACTTGTAGATAATAATATACAGAATGAATTAAAAGAGTTATCTTTAGTAAGATAGGTATTTTTAAAGAAATTAAAGAGTTTTAGAACGTATAAAAACTAACTTAGACAGGTATGAAAACAGGCAAAGGATTCCCAGATTTATTTGGAGTACCTGCCCGAATTCATCGAAATCATGTCCAAGTTAACAAACGGCAGCAGCTCGACTGACACAATACTGTCATACTATAGAAAACCAAAAAGCCACCTCGTGTGTTGCTGCAATTAGTCGAGCTGCTCCCATTTTAAATCACAGTGAGAGTCTCACTGGTTCTCACTGTTGAGTTGCTGGGCGCTGCGTGCTGTGAAGTCAATGGAACAGTGTAATCTCTGGTCTTTTTAGAAGACTGTGTAATGGAGTAAAATCTCTGGTGTTGTCGACGTCCATAGGCTACGTTTACCACTAACCATAGAGCGGACTGCAAATGTCTTAGCCACATTAGTATATAAAAACAAAACACTAACACTAAAACTGTTTTTGACACCTCTCTAAACAAAACTTGTATTTCGCTGAAAACGGCTGCTTAGAGCAATTAAATAGAGGTACGACGTATTTTTCTAAAATTACTAATATTGAATGATCAACTATTATGAAATTATCTGCGATATAAAACGATTGGACATCACTATTAGTATGTAGGTAAATTCAAATAACTAGATTTCTCTATAACACGCAAGACACAACACACTTATCCCTTTTATATTACACCAACCAAGTAGAGATACAGAAAAACGTTTTTATAAATAAAATAAAGCTCTGTAGTCCAATATTAGCTTGTTTGATATTCGTCTATTGAAAGATTTACTTCAGTGACATTAATCTTAGTCGACGTGCGTACGTGAACTAGGGATGGGCTCACAGTGATACGTGTTATACGTGAACAACAGGTATTGGCAATACATATACTTGTATATTTATACGCTTTCTACAATTTAATTTAATCTTAAGTGAATGAGTTTAATTATGTTTGTTCTTTGTTCTCCTTAACTAACTTAATCTTAAGTGCAAAACAGATTTTATTTATTCTTGTTTTGTGTTTGCTTTACAAGTAAATTGTGAGCATACTACGAGAATTTTATTACTTGAGCTAGTTGACGCTTTTTGTGATGCTTTATTCGCTTTTATTATTTGACAGTAATTAAAAAAGACGAGAAACAAGACAACATGCCGTTTCAGTAGCCATTATTATAAATTTTTATTTAAATAAAGACAAACATTTCCATTTTTATTTTGCGGTTTAGGTTGGCAATTACAAATAAACATTATACTCTATTTAAAAAAAATCAAATATATCAAATCATTCTGTAATAAGAATCATCCAACATAGTTAAAATATATTAAGAAGATACCTATAAAACAGTGAAAGCAAGTACAGCACAACTATAAAATAAAACGAACAATACAAATAAAAACCTACCTCAGCCATCACAATGTACTACATTAATAAAATTAAAGCATCGAATGGCCAAATTGAAATTAATTCGAACGTTCGACACGGTGTCAGCGTCGCCCACGCGAGCACTGATTTATACCGACGTGAATTAGTTACCAGCTTTTTGGATCTCTGTGGTAGGCAACAGGCTACTGGATAGTTCTAAATTGAATTAAGACCTACTATACGTTTTTAAAATAGCGATAGGTGATGTCTGCTTTTTAATTCTATTAGTTACTGAATTTACGAGTAATTGACGTTCATGAATGTAACTTAGCGACCTAAATAAATAAATGATTCTTAACCTTGAAATAACGTACATTTCAACTTTAAATTTACATACAAAATTAAAATGCTTTGAAAATGTTTTATTCTACATTCGAATATTGAATAATTGGTTGTCATCGATTATGATTTGAGCATTATCAAATATTGAATCATAGTTTCATGACACAGTTGTAAAAACGGTAGTTTTCTATTTTAGTGTACCGAGCGTATCGAGGAACGTTTTTGTACTATCTTTTGTGTTATCTTTACTATTTGTGTCCCGTGGAGAATTCATGATGCAACCGGTGATTTTTTTACAAGCTTTAATTTTATCTTCTTGCATCGTTACTAGAATCGATATTCGACTGTGCATTCGTTTCCGTAGTGCTAATATTACATATCAATCAACAATTTTTCTACTCGAATAAAGATTGCCATCGCGAATACGGTCGATTTACTGGAACATTACATTACACCGATACTGGTACATCGCTAGTTTTAAAGTTGAAATGGATTGTTTCTTTTAGTGAACATTTTACAAGCCATTAGAAATTGGTTGAATACCTACATTCTATCTGTCAACATAGATATTGTTACTACTGTAATAGCAAACTGTTGTTTGAAACGTAATTCATTACACGTCTGTAGTTTACCTAGCAATGATTAAGCCAGGTGGGCTGGGTGTGAACGATCTAGCCGCCGCGCTCTGAGTAGACGAATGTCTATCCACATTGCATAATCTAGATATACACAGCTTCATGCTGATGCCCAAAAATCCAATAACATTTTGTGCGAACGGGGAATCGATCTGAAAGTCTTGTGTACAACAGCCGCATACTGAAGCAGTTATAATCTGCTGGATAAAACTATCAATTTAGTAGGTTACTAGTTCGGACGTACAGAAAAACAAGGTAACTAAATACATTGAAATTAAACAAATTTATACGGATTTTATCGCGTTGTTTATTTTTTATAAAACACTATTATTACATAATTTTGAAACTTTAAACTACTATTGGTAAACACTTTTACTAGTTACTGTTTACTTCTACTTAAGCTTTGAATTATAAAACTATTTAGATTTGATTTTACACTTTCCCTGACGTTTCGGTTGCATTTATCTCCCCGTGAACATGGCTGCTAAATTTGTTTAATTTCAATGTATAACATTCGCGTAAACGTAAGATAATATTAACTAAATACAAATTATTAGACAGGTGAAATATAACATGCGATTGATGTATAAAATACCCGACACTGGTATATGATGACATTCATAAGTCTGTTTAAAGTAGTAGATGATGACAATATGTGGTTAATCGTTCTAGTAACTCCAATATAAAATGACGTCCGCTTTTATGACATATCACGTTCAACTGTATAGGTTCTGCGGTAGTTTAAATTTAACAACTCTCACCCGTAACCCTTATTCCATACAAAACACACATCCTCCCGCGACGCCAAGTATAAAAATCCAGAACTAGCATGAGAAAATAATTGTATATCAAATTCGTTGATCCCGTTGTTTTAATGTTTGCAAAACTCCTCACGACAAATGTACATATCGTATATATCAAGCGACGTATTTAAAAAATCTACATATTTTTAAGCCTTCCTAGGCAGCTTTAGTCTAGTGGGAATCTATTGGACTGCCACGCATAGGTTTCGAATTCGAACCCAAGACGCATGCCTTGCACCTCCGACTTTTCCAAATTAGGCGCGTAGTAAATAGTTCATTATCGCTCGTATTATCGGTGAAAGAAAACATAGTGATGAAACCTGCAAATTTAAGAGTTCTCCATTATATTCTCGAAGATATATGAACTCTGTCAAACCGCACGGGGCCAGCGTGGTGTACTATGGCCTAGCTTTTCACAAACTCATTAATATAATATACGGCTGATATTATGATACCTACACACACACACACACACACACACACAGTGTAAAACAGAGACTAATTGATTTGCTAATTAACCTACATGGACCGTTTTATTAAGTCCTTAGTTCAACAAAGTTTGTAACATAATTTCGGACGAATGGATGATCCTGGTAACACAAGATTTACCTAGCTTCGGGGTCATTATTCATATAAACGAACAATGGATATATGTAACTGCAAAATATTTTTATTTTATCTTGTGACAGATATTATGTATTGTTTTGGCAAATAAATTTTATTATTATTATTTTATAAATTATTTTTTACAAATTAAATGCTAATTCACTTTGTAACTTTTAAATTGTTTATGCTAGTTAGCATAACATGTATGACCAATTATTGTACCATAACATCTTTTCACGTCGTGTTTAAGCAAATAAATGTATTATTATTATTAATAATAATAATTAGGTAGTAACACGTAACTACTCAATTCGACAGTCTACATCCAATAAGACATAATGACATGTAGTTTCTGATAGTTCAACATATCCATGTCGCTATTAACAAGATCGCCGATAAATCAATAATGGACTATCTTGCTAACAGAGCACTTACGTCGGTGAACATGACAATACTCAAATTTACGTGAAGTAAGTCACATTGACATTGACGTAAGCATATGAGCATCGTTATAGAAACAGTTACCTAAGTGATTTTCACGTCACTGGTCGATAGCGATCCATTGATGATTGTGCAGATGACGTGGGTAATGACTGACTTGGCTGACGTAATGGAATTCGGGCAAAAAAACAGCAGTGATAAAAGATAGACTTTGACATTATAAAAGACTGAATAATCTTTGCTCCAAAATAAATGTACCACTAAAAAAGTTGTATTATTTCTATGAGTATTTGCTCAAAAGACATTTGGCTCAAAATTATGGAATGAAGTGATGGGAGAGAAGGGAGTAGAAAGATGAGAAGCAAGAAAATTCGAAGATATAACAAGAGGAAATGCGCAGTCAACATTTTTGAAAATATTAATATTAAGTAGGTACTTCTAAATATTAAATGGAAGCTTCCTTAACATTTGCTTGCGACAAAGTATTGCAATGAATCAAAAATAGTAAAAAGACTTTGCTAAATAAAAATTGTCTGTTAAAGATTTGATCAGAATTTACAATATTATTTTACATTTTACGGAATAAAAAATATTCGTGATAAATCATGAATATTTTTTAAATATTATTGGCTTTATTATCTGTTATAACGATACCTAATAAAATATTGAAACAAAAATAAATCGAATTTTGACGGGCTAATTGGTAAGTGAAGACGTATCCAAATGTTTTCTGGTCAAGGTTAAGGTCATCCCAGGTTAACAATAGTTTGAGCCCACAAGCAAAGCGAGTAATTCAAGCAAATAAAGGAAGAGCGATATGCCAGCAATGTAGCAAATCAGGAAACCATAGTTTTAACCATCTTTCCGGTAAAAATGTGACTATGTATAATTATAACAATAAGAGCAAAACAGTGTTTGGTATAAGCTATACCTATGTCGAGCATTCAAATAATGGAACAGCACAATAACTGTGTTATCCACAGATTTAGAGTCAAAACGTACTGTTGATATTTCATTACGAATACATGTAATACCCCTGAAGTCAATTGTTCCCAGTACGAGAATCATCTTTTAAAATAAACCAAACAGAAAACCATAAATAGCAAACACTTAGGTATAGTCGCCAGTATCCAACCAGTATTCAAGCATTGAGGGAATCTTTTAACGCCCTTTTTGAAGAACCTCATACTGTAGTATTGTGGGCAAACCTGGGCAGGGAGTTCATTCCACAACATGAGCGTTCGCGGGAGAAAATTCCTTTGGAACCGCTTTGTGCGGCACCAATTAGGTTATAAGGTGTGAGTATGAAATCCCTGAATTTGTGATACATGGGTTATAGACAGGTGTTCATTACATAATTATATAAGTACCTAATAATGTCCATTCCATGATCAGCCACTTGGTCATACAAATTATAAAAAATTATTAAAAGAAATATGATCTTATAAATTCTAACGATTTATTGATTGATTTGATTTTAAACCACAGCCTGATTAAGTCGTCATTATATTTAATGTACATACATTAAAGTAAGTACATACTAGTATATGTGTATGTCGCACATAATGTGCTATGCGATCCATCAAAAGATTAACAGATTTAGGTTATTCTCTAAATTGTTGGCTCTGACGCAAAAAGCTTATATTGTTCAGTTTATTTTGGATATCCTGTTGTATCAGTTACTAACTCAGTAAACAAAATTATATATTATCATAACACGGACAGCGTAATATTTTGAGGTGTCGCTACGCTACTGCCTAAGTTTCAAATATTGTGTCATGTGTGGCACATTCAGAAGTCCTATAAATTTGTAGAGGAGTTTAATCTTGATATTTTCTTTATCTTGATATGCGCACGCTAGCATATCAAACAAGTAGTTTGTAGAAGTGTATCATATCCACATTTCGCAAATGTTTTATGTCCTATGTGATTGACATGTTCGGACTCCATTTTGGTACTGAGAACTTCCAAACAGAAAAACTAAATTACACTTTTCCTGTACAGCTTAGGAATTGAAATCGAAGCCTTAAGCGCATTTTTATACACTATAATGAATGTCCAATACTCCTAAAGTAATATTATATCCAGTTTTCAGCAACACAAACCCTGTAATTGTATTTAATCAAAGTCATAATTACTGTTAAAAAATTAACCTCCAGCAATGAATTAAATAGCAGAGCTGTCGGGCACTGGTAAACTACTCTACTATACGTAAAACAAATTTAATGCAATGAAAAACCGAACAGTCCCAACACTCAATTAGCAGACGGGTATGTCGTCAACCACAAATTATGTCCCGAGGCTACGAGCGCATAATGTCACCGAACTGTTTTAACATATAAATAGGAATATTTTATTAACAAGCCTTTTAAATTGCATGCTTGCAATGACTGGCTTTTTAATCCATTGGTATTTCATGATCGCGAATTAACGTTTGCAATTACTAGTCACGACGTCGATAAGTGTTTCTTCAAAAAATTGCGCTTTTAAGCTATCGTCATATCAGCTAAATAATATCATTCTTCTTTAAAAAAATACAACTCGACTAGTCACGTCTCGTACTACGAATAATTTCTGTGACCATCTAATATAACAGTAAATATGTAGGAAGAAACTTTTATATAACGGATACAAAGTGCTTAAATCCAAACTCGGATCAACTATTTGTGGAACCCACACAACATTAGTAGCAGCGGCGAAGCGACCGCTCTACCTATCCTCTATTACTTTACTATGTCATTTGTGCAGTCAAAACCAACAATTTTATAATCCAAGCCTGAACAGACAGAGTAAGTATGAAGTTACGTAAGTAGTAGAGATATTTTAGATTGTTCATACGTTAATATTTCGCATTGATCGATTCGTAATGACTCCAACAAAAAGTCGCCAATTGTCTCAATATTAAAGGGGAACGCGACCAACGCGCGCTCGCCAATTTTATTTGTACAAACCCACTACTAAACATGCAGGCTTCTAGCATGTGTCCTTACTGAGAAGCGCGCGATTAAATCGAGCAACTAAGATGTTTGAATAGTAGTTCGCGCGAGAACTTAATTCGTGCGGATACGCAATTAAACATACCTCGCGTCTTATTAGGAGACATAATTTATGTCAACGCGCAAACGTGCATTGATCGGATTGCATATAAGGGCAATAGTTGCATAATTGTTTTGTCTAGAAAGACTCAATGCCTTATAATATCAGCCCTGTTTATAAACTGTGCCACTGCTGGACACGGGCTACTTCTTAGTGGGATAACGGTTAGACCATACGCTGGCCCAGTGCGGGTTGGCAGACTTTACAATAACATTATATAGAATTCTTAGACATGTAAGTTGCCTCATCATGATTTCCTTCACCATTAAAGCAAGCGATTATTAACTATTTAATAAGCACTTAACTACGAGAAGGCAAAGGTGCGTGCCTTAGGGTCAAATACCTTAGCATCACGCTGTTTGAATTTTGTTTCATATAGGAGCGATAACCAAGTTCAATCCTAATCCTATTCGAAGTTATATGCGTATTAATTAGTTAATTATCGCTCGCTTCAATGGTGATGGAAAACATCGTGAAGAAACCTATATGTCTGAGAATTCTACGTAATGTTCTCAAAGATATGTGATTACTACGGCCTTACCGTTCTCAAAAGAGGAGAAGCCCGTGTCTAGTAGTGAGATACTTTATTTTATATATATACGAGGTTTACATACTATTATTATTTTCAAGGCCAACTACTGCACAAGCCTTCGATCGCAGAGGTATTTGCAAACATTGAACGAATAGTACAGCCGGACTTAGAACAACAAACAAACAAGATTTAATTGATGGTCAAATCCTCAACTAGCTACAAAGAACTGCTATCAACAAAGCGCTCAATTAATATATTGCACCATCTGTCCAGTCTCTGTTCTTTTAATATAAATAGCAAGTAACTTAGTTAACTCGTAACTTCATTCAGTAGCAGCGAGAAATAGCCTTGCATTTTCAGTTTTTAAGAGGACTGCAAAGTATCGCGCAAAATGTAGTTATTAACATTTACTTAATTTTCAGCCGTTAGCCGAGATGAAAATGCCACTAATAGTAGAAATAGCTATTACGAGCATCTCGGCACTGGCAAATGAGTTCCAATGGTTATTTTTTAACTTTTCATTTCAAAGTCAGCGTTTTATTTTTCTGCTGTTGCAATGCGCTAGATAATTAAAATCAGATTCTATAGGGATTTAATTATTATAATGCATGGTCTTATTAAAACTTTTCGTTATTAGACTTTACTCTTTCAGTTTATTACGTTTCTTTGCAAGTTTTATTATTAAATCTTAGTGGCTTGTGAAGTTAAACCTGCGACTTATTATTTTTGTAATACCACGCCGGTTATGCCCAACAGTTTAGCGTTTGACTGCAGGGATGCCATCATGGTATTAGTAGTCGCCTTGCCGCCACTACTGCGCCGAGTGTTGTGGGTTCTATCCCTATACGAGACA
Source organism: Catocala fraxini (assembly GCA_930367265.1). Classification (NCBI taxonomy): domain Eukaryota; kingdom Metazoa; phylum Arthropoda; class Insecta; order Lepidoptera; family Erebidae; genus Catocala; species Catocala fraxini. The sequence goes on from OV884041.1 coordinate 16,649,687, forward strand.
TATAATTTGTCTGATATACAAACGGTTGTTGCTAGTCTAGGTTTTAATTGTGTCCGTTGTTTAAATTTTTGTTACGTCTTCCGCTATACAGGAATTATTCTTAGTGCCGGAGACATCTTTTTTAGGATAAAACAATAAAAGCCTCTTGCCTCTGTTAAATTGTGTGAAAGTGAAGTGACCGAGTATCCTCACGTCATTCACTTACGCACAATGGCCCAATTGCGAGTTTAATTGTGACAAACACACGCCGCAGTAACAGTTAATGAATTTAAAATATGTATACTTCCGTATAATGTTTTGTTAATAACTAGGTGTACAGTATAAATAAAAACAGAAATGAAACCCTCTCAAATGTAACTTTAAATTCTCATGTTTCCTTCAGTGCAGCAAATAATATGACGCAATGTAAAACAGTGCTGTTGCATTTGCATTTCAAATAAAAGAATGGCTGTGGAATCGCTATTCGGTGCCACCACTGTCTTCGTATTTACATCGACTTTTTACAAATATAACAATCCGTTACTTAAAGTCAGTAGTAAAACGAAAATAACTTTATCAGACGTACATCACAAATTCTGTATATAAGATCACTTACTTTATTTATTTATTAGAAACTCAACAGTTTGTTTGTCATACACATAGATAAGAGAGTAGTTAGCACTAGCAATATTGAGCAAAGCGTAAAACATTACGATTTAGTATTCATTGCTAGTACATTTTTTGTTATTGGTACTATAACAAAAAATTATACTTAAGGCAATTACTTAGTTTCCTTGCATTTTTAGCTGTAAAAAATATAACAATCATAATGATCACACCGAGTGTAGTAAAATTTATCTGGTGTCATACTCTCTAGCGGTGACTTGGCATCGTACGGAATTCGTACTCACATCAAAAAAATATACGAAACTGTACGCCTATTAAAAAAAATGTACTATTAAGACTTATGAGAAAACAATGACAAAAAAGTCACCGCTAGGAAGGATATTTTCTAGCGGGCGCTGTTTATTTCACTATGTAGCAGTCGAGTTTTCGACTTTCTTATGAATCAGAAAAATTGTTCGAGAAATGTACGTTCCGGTTTTAAAGCGCGTTTAGGTAAATATGTACTCGTATTTTAATATGGTAGTAAAAAGACATTTTGATAGAACATGATTTATTAAGGGGTTTGATCAATTATGTACATAAACAAGTAGCATGTAATCGCCGTGGTTGTGGAACGTGACACTTTTTTGGCCAAGTCATCAAATAACTGCCACTTCCCATTAAATGTACAATGTGCCTGGTAATGTCCATCTCCACCAGGTATGTATTCGATTACAGATATCGATTTGTACGATTTGTTTTGTAAATTAATTCTGATTGGGATATTTTTATATGTAAGGCTTCATTCAGTTAAAAAAAATATTGAATAATTAGATATAAGATTCTATTGCAATGTTGCCTTTGCATGAATTATTATTGCAAGGAGAGATTTGATCAATTATCATAGATGAAGCAAATTCTTCCAAAGCTGTTAACCCTTTTTCTGACAAAATTAATAAATTCAATGGAAATATAGTCGAATATCTTTGTGGAAATAGTTTGTCACAAACATCGCAACTTTTTGTTGTGCATATACGTCTCAAACGAAGAATTTTTCAAGAATATAAGTAACATTGCATATGCAGTTAATCAACGTTAGGTTTCCGTTTTTTATAGACTGATAGTGCTGTGAAACAATATCAGTGCGCAATTTCAGGACGTTTACATTATAGTCCTTTCTAATCATATGACAAACTAGTTGAAAGAAATGTGATGGATTCGACCTAATAAAATAAAAAAATAACTGATTGTCCAAACAAGACACTACAAAACATTGAACAATAGAGTCAAATGCACAAGTATTTTTGACAATTATGTTGTCTAATCATGAATTTGATATATTTCCATTAGGTAATAAGTCAAGCTGAGTAGTCCTTTTTTGGGTATTGGGAGCCATTTTAAATTTTCATCGATATAATGTATAGAAACAAATGTTTAGGCTTATAATTTTGTTTTGGATCGACAGGGGGTAAAATATTTTTAAATATGGAGCCTGTGGCATCAATACTCAAGATTGTATATGATCGTGAAGCCTTGTTATTAAAAACATTTAGTTGCAACTGTGTCCAGTAATAAACAAATAATGGGCATACTGAAAATATTCTTATAATTGTGTTAAACGGTTCAGTGAACGTCTTTATCCACAACGAAACGATGACTATTTTGTGATAATAATTTTGTGAAAGATTTTGGCTTCTTATTTTGTAAAGACTTTAGTTCCGGAACAAACGCTGGTTCGTGTATATCCGTATCTTTTACATATTTACCTAGCATTTTATTTCTTAGTACTATGGGGTACTCATTCTCCAGTTTCGTAGCAACTTCTATTTTTTTTTGCGATGTGTATCTGTTTTTTATGTCACCGTGATTTTGTTTATGATCTACACCCGACATAATGCAATGAAAACGTATTCTTGATTGTATTTTTACGGTGTTCATTTTTAAATTTGCCCCACAAACTTTACAAGATCCATTTTACCGTGTAATTATGGATAGGTAAATTATCTTTGAAAACCCAAACATATTTACTTGAAGTGTGACTCCAAATTAATTCGCTTAAAATGTTAGTCCACTTTCGTATCGGCAAGTTTCTTTTATAATGTCTAAAGGAACACTTCAATGGACCATATCTTTTACGCATGTAGTCAACTGGTTTTAAAGCATTCCATTCTTCTAATTCTATGTCAAATACATATATTTCAGGTGAACACTTGTTGAATCTGTACTCCCGGTCGAACGGCTACTGCTTGTTGAGGAAGAATCATCCTGGATATCATTGTCACATTTTTTAACTTCACTACAACTTACATTTTCTCCAAAAAAATAAACAAAATGCGTTTAACTGATAAATACAATGCTTTTCGTGACATACGGAATTGAACGGCTTTAGAGACACTCTTATAAATCTGATTTTTCGAGTTAGACATAGTTTCATCTTTGAAAAGGAGCTTGAACGATTTAAAAGCACATTTTATTCCTCTAGACTAACTGATAAACGTTTTCCACATTTCGTTTTTATTTTGAACACAATATTCACGCATGTCGTATATATTTAATTAATCAGTCCACTCGATTTACTAGATGACTTAGGTATTACTCTTTAAAGAGGGTATTTAAAAGTATTTTTTGAGTAAATACCCTCTCTTTCATTTTTATCACACAGCCTACTGACACTATCTACCGAGGAATATGAGAATTGTTATGGCTAATTAAGAAAGCCCACACAATGAATGAAAAAATGCTATATAAATATAAAGGAGTGAAAACATATAAAGAACTTTCCATCTGCATTCTCATTATACTATATTATAGTAATACATATGCAGGTTTACATTGTTATAAATATTCTGGTTAATGGAATTTAGGCATTGTATTTATTTATGTTTGTAATTGATCAAACCACACATGTTCCATCAAAATGTCTTTTTACCACCATATTAAAATACTTACGAGTACATATTTACCTACAGCGCTTTAAAACTTGGATGTACATTTCTCGATTTTTTTTTGTAATTCATAAGAAAGTCGAATACACGTCTGCAACATAGTGAAACAAATTGCGCCCGCTAGAAAGTATCCTTCCTAGCGGTGACATAATTATCATTATTTTCTCGTATGTTAAAAATTATGAAATTGTAGGCCCATTAAAAAAATGTACTATAAAGAAAGTAAATATTTTAACGGTTGTACAATTTCATAAATTTTTTAGATGTGCGTCTGAGTTCCGTACGATTCCATGTCACCGATAGAAAGTATGACACATTTATCTGACTGTGTCTATCGTAATTATTATCATAATAGTAAATAACATTTTATACAAGAACATCCAGACCCAAACGACTTTTAGCGAACCATACAAATTTTTGTCTCGTGCCAAATCCATAATACACAGAGAGGCTGAAACACTACAATATGTGTACACTAAGCAGTCGCAGGAAGTATTTAGATGCCTTGTTCTTATATAAACTATACAATGGGTATTTGGATTGTAATGAACTTACCAGTGCTCTAACAATAACGATACCGTCGCGTCTACCACGAAAAACAACTTACAATCTCTTCTCAATCCTAGCTGCTAAGTCCAATCTTGGTCACTTTGCCCCTATACCGAGACTCTGTAGGCAATATAACTTTCTTTCTAAAAGAAACGATCTTGATCTCAGTGCACCTCTACATAAATTTAAAACCAGTCTTAAAAACATAATTGATATAAATTATTTTTGATATTTTATGTTTTATGTTTTAACTTAGATGTTTATCTTTGATTTTAAATATTTTATTCTGATTGTTTAATTTGATGCTTTGTTTTTAATTATTATTGTTTATCTTTTATTGTAAATTCTAATTTTATCTCTTAATTCCTAACTAGTACCTAAGTTTTCTGTTTTTAAATTTTTAACATTTTTGATCTGTGTTAAATCTGTGTTTGTCACAATAATATTTTACTTGCATGCTGTGGTCTCCTATAATTGAAGGAGTACACGATATGATATGTGGACTGTCTTAAATGTCAAGTAATTGTGTATGTCCCTTGCTGGAGACCCTTATTTAAAAAAAAAAAAAAAAAAAAAATAACATGAGGTGGCGGCGAGGCAACCACTTAAATATCTCTTATATATACGGCAGTGTAAGTGTGTAATAACAAATAAATATATTTAAGTAAATTATAAACCTAGTGGGAAACCGTTGGACTGCCACGCAGAGGTCTTGAGTTTGAATCCAAGGCGCGCATCTCTGACTTTTCGGAGTTATATGCGTATTAAATAGTTAATTATCGCTTGCTTTAACGGTGAAGGAAAACATCGTGAGGAAACCTGCCTGTCTGAGATTTCTCTATAATGTTTTCGAAGATATGTGAAGTCTGTCAACCCGCACTAGGCCAGCGTGGTGGACTATGGCCTAACCTTTCTCACAGTGAGAAGAGGCTCGTGCCCAGCAGTGGGGCAGTTTAATACAGAGCTGATATTATTATTATTAATTAATTATAAATTGTGAGGTCTAAGCGTATAAGATCCTCAATCATAATACAAGACCGTGGCATATTATAAATATACTTTACATTTTGAATTTTTAAGAAGGTATAATACCCAATTACGGAGTTCGTAACAGCCGGTACAGTTATTGAATTTCAGTTTATGTCAAAGAAAATCAAACAGGAAGGTTGAGGAAGTAATGTGAGGTATTAGCGTAAAAATATTCATTTGTTCGCATTACAAGCTATGACAAATAAAATTAACATTATTCGACGTGTAAGTATATATTTTCTTTTTATAATTATGTATGCGTCATCTTTAAATTATCAATTTTTTATTTAATTAGTAAGATTAAATATAAATAATAGTTAATTTAGGCGATATAAGTTATAATTTTTTTGTGGTCATAATAACCACACGTATCCTAAATTAATTATAACGTCTGTCTGTAGAATTATACGCAAAATCTGTTAAGACACTATTCATCACTAATCACTACGTAGGTATGTACTAAGTTCCACTTTTCAGTCATGTACAAAGTTACGGCAAACATTCTCGAAGGTGTCCCAAAGAGGTACACGCCGAAGTAATTCCAGTTTCAACAAAACCAGCGAACCATTATTCTAATTATGGAAGTCGACTATCGCTTCACCTTCGCCAGAAATTCAGAGTAACTAATTTCCAAGCCGTCAGTGAGTCTCATTACTATTCGATCGCATAATTATTTAAGGGTTGGTACAACCTTTGTGACAACACCCAACTAAGGAAAGGACTTTAATTAACTGTACGATACTGGCTGAATATAAACTAAATGGGCCGATTGTTTACGATCGATTGGCTTAATGACCGGGGTATCTTGCGAGACTAGTAAAAGGTGCATTTTATGTGTGCTGTTTATGGGATAACATGTACGTGTTTATGGGGACGCTTTCTATTCCCTTCATCTCCATATAAGATCAAAAATATAGCTTGCTTTACCAAAATGCTGTACTATGTTAGTTAGTTGGACCTGTGTTATCCGCACTTAGCTCCACAATTGAGCTATTGTGCATAAATGACCGACGTGAAAAGGTGCTGTACTATATCTTTGTCACAATCTACCACTAGCATGCCATAGCCATAGTCTTTGATGTATTTTGATAAGTCCATTTTCGACATACACGTGAAAACATCAATCAAAAGAGATAATAATATGGATTTTAGTTAATATTCTGTTAGACAACATTCTGGGCTTTCTGTATTCTGAAACCCCAAGGCACGCTACTGCTTTATCTGGTATCTGAATTAAATCTTCTGAATGTAATCTAAATCCTTTTATATCCTCTTTCAATAATCCTTTTACAATACATACAACAACAATTTAGTTTAGGTACAAAAAAGTCTAATACCGGAACATTATCTATTCTTAATCTGTCTTTACTATTGTATAATAGTTTTAAAACATTGCGGTTAAACAAAATATTTTATTTTTGTATATAACGAGTGATTTTTTAAGCGTTTGGTTATTAATTTAAAAAAAAACGTTAATAAAGTATAATATTTTTATTAGGGATTAAAAATCAATTCTTGCCATTTATTTATTAAAGATTATTTCATCTAAATGTTGGCCTATTTTTTAGGTGATCCATACGAGAAGTCCAATTTTGAGTCAGTATGTTGTCTTCTAGTGCTTGAATCGATACTGGTTTATCGGCATAAACAAGAGATATGACCTACCTCCACATAAAATAGTCCAACGGCGTCAAATCGCACGATCTAGGCGGCCAATTAACTGGTCCAAAACGAGAGATGAATTGCTCACCATATTCATTGCGCAATAGGTCCATCGTTTTGAATGTTATGTGGCATGTGGCACCGTCTTGTTAAAACCACATACCAACCAGATTCAGCTCGTGTATTTTGGGCAATAAAAAGTTGGAATTCATTGTACGATAGCAATAACCATTGGCAGTAACGATGTTCTCATCTTTATGGACTTCTCGGATGGATCACCTAAAACGTAGTCCTGGCCAACATTTACATGAAATAATCTTTAAAAAATAAATGGCAAGAATTGATTTTTAATCCCCAATAAAAAAAAAATATTTCCAATCCCCCACGCTTTTTTTAGAAAATTATAATCCAAACGCTTAAACAATCACCAGTTATAACTAAATAAAAAAGACAGTTACTTTAAAATTGCTCACATGTGTATGCCCAAAGAGTTAGGCTATAAAACTATAGTATATGTAATTACCACGTTAAGTGCAACCTTATTTCCATATAGCGGGCATAGATCTTTCGTGCTACTATTGAGATACAAAAATCAAACGAGAATTAATTACACTTGCACTATTTCACATGCTTAACAAGAAATAAATCGATCTACATTATATACGAAAACTTGATTCAACTATTTTGTTATTAGAAAGTTTTTATATAGATAATTATTTTTAACACGTATCTTAATTAGAAAGCTTAAAGTATTCATGTACGTAAATCAAAAGCTTGAATTAATTAAACGACCGTTTTAATAACAATTATAATTTTTTGTTTAAACGAATGTCAGTTTATGTTATTAGATTTGTTGTCCCACCACAATCGAGAATTATATGTCGGATACGAGAATACTTTAAAATATAATTGTTTGTTTTACATTATCAATTAGAAATTACATGATTTCACATGGTTATACATGGTACATGGGTTTCACCAAAAACGAATATTTGGCGTAACTTTCGCTGCAACTAATATTCACCATTAAATATTTAAACTATTCAGATACTTAATAACGTTAGATTGGTTTACTGAATAATATGCTATTTAAGTTCACCATTGTGACGCTAAATTCGAATAACACACATCCAACTAACTAAAATAAAAAAGCAATCGCGCAAAACGATGTATGCAGCCGGGTTTCATTCTGAATATGTTTTACGCTTTTCAAGATGCATGTGTGAATATGTATATTGCAATTTAGACAGATATACATATAAAGGGTTTTATGTAATAGAAGTTAGTTGTTAAGAATTAGCTTTAACGAATATTGTCCTTCAATAGATTATGTTATGTTCACTTAAAGGTGCGCCAATTTATGAAAAAACAAAATTATTTGATTCATCAATTTAGTGTTCATTAAGTTTTTTTAAACTAGAAATCGTTTTGCAACTCTCGATTCTTTAACAACTATACTTGGCATTTTCACTTATTAGTTGAAAGCTGAACCAAGTTTATCTCTCAATCAGTCTTTAAAAGCGTCAATTACGCCTTTTCCTTCCTAGGAGCTCCGAGCTAATAGTGAGAGACAGTTAATGACCGCAAGTCTAATGAAAACTGATATCTACCAAAGAGCTCAATGAGTTTTCATCAGAAATTCTAACTTAATTCGATTTAAATCTCGACTTGTTTTATTGTAATTGTCAGTTTGATTTAGGTCACTTTGCTTTTTGGCGAACAAATTACTGGTTAAGTGCACAATAGTTTAACATCATTGAGCTTTTGGTGGAAACGAGTTTTCATGTTATTTAGATTGGCAGATAATTTACCGAGAATTACGGTCTTACGTCGTCGTAAATTTCTCGTGTTTGCGATTAAATACTATAGGTATATGATGAAGCAGCCAATTTTATTTACTTACTCTTTATTCCTAAAATCAGATTTTCTATTCAATAGTAGTCAAATCGATAGCTGACCACTGAGCAGCGATAGCTCAGTGGGGAGACCAACAGACTGCAATGCAGAGGGTCTCGAGTTCGAACCCATGTCGCGCACCTCTGACTTTCGGAAGTTATATGACTTTTCGAAATTATGTGCGTATAGATTGACAATTATCGCCTGCTCCGTGCCTCGGAGAGCACGTTAAGCCGTCGGACCCGCCTGCCGTGAATATCTATGGCAGTCGTTATTGGAAAGTCAGTACCCTATATTATCCTGACACTGGTCTAGCCTTAGGGTATCGTTAGCCTTGGGGTTGCAGAGGTCAGGTGGCAGCCGCTCTGTGTAAAAACTGATATCCAGTCAATTCCGGTTAGACCAGAAAAGCCGACCCCAAAGTGACTTGGGAATAATAAAGGCTAGGGAGATGAGAGTAGTCAAATCGACTATACTACAGTCTAAAATTTATTTTTAGTTAAGAAAAGTAAAGAACAGTTTCCCAATATTTCACATACACGTCTAATATTAAGTATACTTAAGCTTATTAAGATACATAATATTAAGCAATATAATAATATAATTACATAAAAACGAAACGAAAAGAAAAGAAATATTAACAAGAAAGTTAGTACAGATGCCAGAATATTCTTATTAAATTGAATTTAATGGTATGGCTAATTTAAAAACACCTTGCCGACATGAATCTAAAGTACACACAGCAAAATATATAGGTTTGCAGGGCACACCAACATAGATATTGGTGTCCGTGAAATCAACGTGTGTATTACTTCGCCTATTTGTTAGTGTTTGCTACACAATAACCCGTTCTCCACGCACACACTTGCAATTTCTGGCCACTTTAATGCTGCAGGGAATATGAAGCTTATATTTAGCTTATATGATAATTCTCTCCATGGCGCATTAGTCAAGCATGCGGTAGATAAAATCTTACTTAATAATATAGTTATTATTTAGCGATGAAAAATGTTTTAAGTCTGACGGTCGGTCGCAAAATATTATTATCGTTTCGTGGCACTGATTTGTGTGGGAATATGGTTGCTAGCATGAGGACACGATTGCAACAAGTAATATATAGCGAAGGTGCACCAATCAGCTATTAAAAACAATATTAGCGGTAAATAAATTGGTTTTATGTGAGTGATGTTATTGTTAATGAGAATACAATTAAGGATTCTTGTAACTTAATATCTAACTCACTAACATATTTATTCATAGTTGAGGACACGGCGCTGCACACTTTGGCGGTTTGCCCCGCCTGGGCATCGCAGCGCCGTGAATTGATCGCGGCAGTCGGATTGGTTGCCCTCTCGCTCCCGGCCGTAGTTCAGTCTATGGTCCGGAGTGAGAGGTCGTGGAACGCCGTCGCCTCCTTTTGTGAGGAAGTAATTTCCAATCAAGGAGGCGGCGGAGCGGGAGAGGGAGCGTTTGAACCCTCTCCCCAACCGCAGAGCCGGGCGCCGGAGGGCGCGGGACGACCTCCAGCCACCCTGAGGTTTGACCTGGGGGTGGCGGGCTTTGTGGGCCTGCCCGCCATCCGTTCAGCACCAGGTCCGAGAGGCGGCGTGCGTGTTCCCACGCGCGCCTCTGTGTTGAGTCCGTCTCCCCTCTAGGGGGGACAGTAGGGAGTGGTAGAAGTGCCTTTAGGGTAGGTCTTTCGTGTAGTGGCCTGCCGTTTCATACGGCGGGCCGAAACCTCGGCGGGGTCGCGACCGCATGCGAAAGTGATTCGCGCGGCCCCGTCGATAGTGGTTTTGTCGAGGAACACCGTGGTAGGTTTAGTCGGTATTCCGGGAGGTACTTTATCATCTTAACATCTTATTTTACCCCGGCGAGTCCGACATAACCCCTCCGCCCGCCCCCGCGGAGGGGTATGCGTCATGCATTCCCCCACGTAAAAAAAAATTTTGTCATGCACAAAACTTTACAATTTGTAATTATAATAAAAAAAACACCTAGTCTATAAATATTGTTCATTTCTTATTACAAATTGTTTAATTTTCACTTCTATATATTTTTCTCGAAAATCTATAATCAATATATATATATAATATAATAAGGTGAACAACAAAAATTAATGACGCCAGCGGTGAGACTCGATCCCAAGACTTTTGGTTTACCAGCCGGATGCTTATACACCTATACTACGGACCCAGTTAGAAATATCGCTCATAGCCAGTTGCACTCACTGATCGGTAAACGATTAGCGAGGTTAAGTAACGTTAGATGGGTGACCGCTTGGTGGTATTTCATTGGAGCGTCTCCGTGCTTCGGAGGGCACGTAAAACGTCAGTTGCGGTTGTTGCCAAATTGACAGCAGTCGTTAAGCCATGTCAGAGGCCTACGGGCGACTTGAATAACTCTTGACAACAGGTTGGCCAATAACCACACAAAAAGAAAAGAATGAAAGAAGTTAGAAATATGGTTAAATTTATGCTTCATATTCTCTGCAATATTGAAGTGGCCAGAAATAGCAAGTGTGTGCGTGGACAACGGGTTATTGTGAAGCAAACACTAATAAACATACGTTGATTTCACGCACAACGACATCTATGTTGGTGTGTCCTGTAAACCTATCTATTTTGCTGTGTGTACGTTTGAATTACTTCGGTCAACGATACTTAAAATTTATTTCTGATTACTTAAAGATTTAATTATACGTCGTCCTAATCATTTTGTTTTAGTCACAATAGGACAGAAATCACGCATCATACAGTAAACGCCTGGGAGAAATATTAGCTGATAAAACATTTAATAAATGGACTCCTCCCTCTTTGACTAAAATTAAAGGTCATGGATATGTGCAAGTACGAGTAAGTATGTACGAGTGGGTGGGAAGAATCCACCCTCACTTATGGAGTGCAAACATGGTCACACACAAATCGTCAAAACTTGCCCTTGCAATGTCAACGAACGATGTAATGAAATATACTAGCTGTCAGACTTACAGACCGCATAAGGGTCTCTTTACTTCGTTCCAAAACACAAATAGCATAAGCTGGACTCAAAGCTCGCACTCACATAGTGCACTCGGATTAAAGTACAACAGGACTGGTCTTATATGTCACGTGCCATTGAAGCAAAAGGAGAAACGTACTGGGTTTTGTCAGTGAACTCTAAAGACTACAGATAAGAATAACGTGACACAACCAGAAATAGATGATAGGATAAAGAGGTCACCTTTCTAAAGCATTGGATTCAACTTGCAGCTGGCGAGGTAAGGCCTTCGCCCTGCAGTACCTATAAGGATTCATAATAATAATAGATAAAAGAGTCATAATAATAATGTAGATGTGTTGCAACATTTAAGTCTACCCCAGTTATATTAAAACATTGCGGGCAAACAATTTCGTTCCCCAAATGACACGATACCCTGCCACTGTTCATTTAATAGGTTGAGTGACAGAGGCGCACATTGGATCCGTTCGTTAATCCATTCTGCGTCGTCGAGAACAAAAGCTAATGAATGTCAATTATTACTGCTTTGTACCTCATTGTTCCGGCGTTTAAGAGTCCTAGATACGACTGTATTGATACCAATTTGAATGAACGGACTGCTAAGTACATTGCTAATACAATTTGTGAAGAAACGTTCTAGATTCAAAATTCGCTCAGACAGGGTAGAATAGATTTTAGAATCGCTTATTGATATTATTATTAGATCGACGGGTAACTTTATGAGCAAATATTTGAGCAAAGCCGTACTAATGCATTTGTTCTTAAACTCTAAAGGTATATAGCAGCGATAGCCTAGTGGGAAACCGTTGGACTGCCACGCAGAGGTCTCGTGTTCGATCCCAAGGTGCGCATCTCTGACTTTTCGAAGTTATGTGCGAATTAAATAGTTAATTATCGCTCGCTTAAGCGGTGAAGGAAAACATTGTGAGGAAACCTACATGTTTAAGAGTTCTCCATAATGTTCTTGAACATATGTGAAGTCTGCCAACGCGCACCGGGCCAGCGTGGTAGACTAGGTTTGACCTAACCCTTCTCACACTGAGAAGAGGCCCTTGCCTAGCATTGGGACAGTTTAATACAGGGCTGATATCTATATATTAATATGTGAAGCAAAAACTTTGTGCCCCTTTTTACTATGTTTGTACTTTTTACTTTTTACGGAAATTGCGCGGGCGGAGGAGTATGAAAATTGGCACAGTTAAAGATTATATGGAATTTAATTGCCATTTATTGCTTGGAATTTTTAATTATATGGAATTTTATTGCCATTTATTGCTTGGAATTTTTAATTATATGGAATTTTATTGCCATTTATTGCTTGGAATTTTTTAATTGAAGATTAGGCGAATCCTAATATTTATATGAAATATGGATTAGAAATACATTAAATTAATGAAAAAACACTATACACACAACCATACTTTTGACACACGCAGTCGAAGCGCGTAACTATGGTTACATACATCATTATAATAATGACATGTTTCAGCAATATCTTACAGGCAAACTTTGACCGAATTTCGCGCACTAGGCGACCGCTAGTTATAATAAAAAAGTTTAAAACAAAGAATGTAATTCCATCAATTTAATCTTATGGTATTTACACCATAAGATTAAATGTATATAATATAGGCTGTTATAAACAAACACAACGAAACCGTTCAAAATTATCTTATATATGTATCTGCAAAATATACATTCAGTAAGTTTCTCTTGACGGCTCTAAAACATTTCACAGTAACTACGTTATTATTAATTACTTAATCACAAACATGGTTTTTGGTAGTTAATTTCATGGTAGCTAAATAAGCTATCTAACGAACGTGCATTTTCTTATAGGTGACGGATAACAACTGTTATGTTTTAAGTATTTTATTTCTTTAAACTATCTGTATTATGAATGTTATGATTAAATATTATACATTAAAATTAAACTTCTTTACACGGATTTATGAGAAAACACAACTTATATAAAGTGTTTGTTAACTGATGACGTTTATACCACAAACTTGATGACACTACATTATTTGAATGCTTGGATAAAATTTAACTAAAGCTTTAGGCAAATATTTGTAAATACTGAAATGTAAGATATAAAAACCCCATAAATAATCTCTACCCGTATTGTACATTAAGGTAAAACTTCGTAAATTCCTGCATCGCTAATGCAGCACAGGAAATACCGCAAAATAGTTTATTCGAAACATGTTCTCTCTGATACTCTAAATACCGTACACATCGACTAAGCAGCGTAAGCCATAATCGGATCACATTGGCACTCGCATGTTCCCGCAGGCTGCATCTCACGAGATCCCAGGCTCTCTGGGGATCATTGCTATGTATGTACATTTTACTTTTACTATGAGTTTTCTATAGTAGTTCACTTTTAATCTGATTATTCTTATCTGATTATTAAATAGTGGTTATTCGAGTATATTAGCATTAAGATAAATTTATAATTATCTTCTATTTAACAAGTTTTCGCCCGCGACTTCGGACGTGCAAAATTTGGAAGTAGAACTATCTATAATTTTCTTTCTCTGCATGTAAGTAGAAGCTAATCTGACTCAGTGGAGTCAAATTAGCTTATTCTTACGCCTAATAGTTTTTACGCGGTGTATCATGATGAAACATGCACCAGAATTTAACTTAGATACGATCTGATACTGTATTGAGCGCACGCAACGCCCGTGTTTAAAAAGATTAGTCCGAGCGCGCGGTCTGAGTCATTTTTGAAGCCTATTGTATCACAAAACTATAGTTTCCTACTACAGTTCCTTACGAGTAGTTTATAAACTACAGTTCCTCGTAGTAAACTAAGTAGAACGTTGTTACACGCCTTCATTCCCGTCGCTCGACCGCGTGAAGATTACTCCGGGGATTTCTTAAGACAGATGGAAGGCTAACTTTATGACCGTCCTAAATAATTTTATAGGCTTCGATAAGGCGACAAGTAGTTGTTGAGTTTTCTTGTTTAAGCAATTTTGATAAAACAATACTGTACTACATATAAAAATACGTTTCAGATTTTGTGGTGCCCGATATATTATATATAATACTCAGATTATTTAGACTTTTTTTTTTACGTGGGGGAATGCTTTGACGCATACCTCTCCGCGGGGCGACGGAGAGGTTATGTCGGGCTCACCGGGGGAAAGATACCCCGGTAATACCGACTAAACCTACCACGGTGTTCCTCGACATAACCATAGGCGGCTGGGCCGCGCGAATCGCTTTCACATGCAATCGCGATCCCGCCGAGGTTTCGACCCGCCGTGTGAAACGGCAGGCCACTTCACAAAAATACTTCCTCCACTGTCCCCCTGTGGGGGACAAAGACACGACACAAAGGCGCACGTGGGAACACGCACGCCGCCTCTCGGACCTGGTGCTGATCGGGTGGCGAGCAGGCCCACGCAGCCCACCACCCCCAGGTCAAACCTCAGGGTGGCCTGAGGTCATCTCGCGCCCTACGGCGCCCGGTTTTGCGGTTGGGGAGAGGGTTTAGGCGCTCCCTCTCCCGCTCCGCCGCCTCCTTGATGGAAATTACTTCCTCACAAAAGGAGGCGACGGCGTTCCACGATCTCTCACTCCGGACCATAGACTGAATTACGGCCGGAAGTGAGAGGGCAATCAGTCCGACTGCCGCGATCAACTCACGGCGCTTCGATGCCCAGGCGGGGCAGTACGCCAAAGTGTGCAGCGCCGTGTCTTCAACAACGTCGCGGCAGTCGCCGCAGTGGTGACAACCGGGCGTCTCTTGCCGGCCTATGCGATACAGGAACTGGCCAAAGCAACCGTGGCCAATCATTACATTTTTAGTTTTTTTTTTGACACAGGAAAATCCTTTACGGATACCCCCTCCCCTGGGGGGGGGGAAAGGTGGTTATGTGTGACTCTCCACCCCTGAAGGGGGTCGGTATACACACTAAAAACCTGGGGTGAGCAGTCCCTCCGCCGACAGAGTGGGGCGGGATGGGGTCGCGTTAGCAATCACCATCCCGCCCCGGCGGTTGGCCCGGCTGATGGTGACCGGGCCTCAGCATCTGTTGAGGAAAGGCCTTGCTCACCAAGGCCATCCCTCAGACGTGGGGGGCCGTGCAAGCCGGTAGAGAGTCCCCCGACTCTGCACCAGTGACCCCACTATACAGGAGCGAAAAGGCGGGCAAATCGCCTCCTTCTCGCTCCCGTCCATCTGCGCCGGAGAGGGTCAGCGAGGAGGTTGTTCTCCCTGACCCTCTCCGCGGTCTCCTTCTGCGCCATGACAGCTTCGCAGAAGGAGACCACTGCCTGCCACGACCTCTCGCCGCCGAGCATGGCGTTGATCACGCTCGGCAGAGAGAGATCTCCGCCTATTATGGCCGAAAGCGTGTGCCGCTGCGGCCCCCACGCGGCACACGCCTCCAGCGTGTGGAGCGCCGTGTCTTCCGGCGCCCCACACTCGTGTCAGGCCGGGGTCGCCTCCCGTCTCGCGATCTGGTGCAAATACTTTCCGAAGCATCCGTGCCCGGAAAGCACCTGCACCAGTCGGAAGGTCAACGACCCGAATCACCGCCCTATCCACCCCCGGAGGATCGGGCGAATGGCCTCCACCGTCCACTGGCCCGGGGCCGGTGGAGCCAGGTCCTCCGTCCACCGCCTCAATAGGATGGCCCGCGCCTGTCTCCGCATACGTGCGACCTCCTCCCACCCCGGGGGCTCCCCACGTGACCTCCTCGCCGCCACGGAGTGGTACACTTCGGCTAGGATCTCCGCTTGTAGCTCCCAGGGGGGCTCACTGGCCAGCACGCACGCCGCCGTCCAGGACACCGTCCGGTAACCGCGTATGGTCCTCGTCGCGACGACCCGCTGCGGACGTCGCAGCAGGGTCTTATTGTCGCGACTAAGGGCGTCCGCCTAGACCGGTGCCCCGTAAAGGGCCATACCCCGGATTACTCCGGAGTACAGTCGGCGACAGGTGGCACTCGGGCCACCCACGTTTGGCAGCAGCCTCCCCAGGGCGGCTGCCGCGCCCAGGACTCTTGGGCCAGCTGGGTGAAGTGTGCCCCAAGCCAGTCATTACCTGTGTCAGACTAATTTAACTCGCAGCTTTGCTGTCATGATTATTGATTACATTATATTTGGTATAGATATCTCTACCACAAATACCAAGCACATTTTTGGAATCAATAGCAATGGCATCAATCTTTTCGACTTTTGTTTTACAATATTAGTAAGGATAATCTACAAGAAACGCCTACGCAGGCAATTGCAAAACTAAAAGTTAGATGGAAGTAAGTTGACTTTTTATTTGTTTTCCTTCCATATACCCAAAAGAAATAGAAATTTATGATATAAGGTAAATAGACAGACCAACCTCTATCACAATTTGCATAAAGACAATGTTAACCATTTATTAATCAAATTAAAGTACTTACTTATATTAGATGTTGGATGATAGCTACAGTAGGTGATTATTAGTAGTGTCAGAGATAAAAAAAAACATTGTCAGCCATGTTTATAAATTGATCCGCTATTACAGGGCTTTTTTTCAGTATGAGAAGGGCATGGGCCAGTGTGGCTTAGCAGAAAGATGGGTAAGGCTAAAGTCCACAACTCTGGCCCAGTGAGCGTTGGCAGACTTTAAACATCATCGACAAAGTAAATAAAGTATATTCTATTCTATTCTAACCATTATGGAGTACTCTCAGACGTTAAAAGTTAAAATATCTTGAAGAAAGCTGTTTTTAATAATAATAATAAACTTTTATTTCGGCCTATTGTCCATAAATGTTAGTCACGATATTTTCCGTTGCGGTTAAAGAGAGCGGTAAAATTAATAAAAAATGGCTGCATATCTTCTGATCACATTTGGTAACTCGGGCATGAACATTTCTTCGCTATATATAAAATAAATTGCAAAAGAAACAAACTGCATAAAATATTTAATATACATCACATTTGTATCCACCATTTTCTTATAAAATATGCTTTTTTTTTTACATGTGGGAATGCTTTGACGCTTACCTCTCCGCGAGGCGACGAGAGGTTATGTCGGGCTCACCGGGGGAGAGATACCCCGGTAATACCGACTAAACCTACCACGGTGTTCCTCGACATAACCATAGACGGCGGGGCCGCGCGAATCGCTTTCACATGCAATCGCGATCTTGCCAAGGTATCGGCCCGCCGTGTGAAACGGCAGGCCACTACATAAAAGACCCTCTACTGTCGCCTTGTAGGGGGACAAAAATACAACTCAAAGGCGCGCGTGGGAACACGCACGCCGCCTCTTGGACCTGGTGCTGATCGGGTGGCGGGCAGGCCCACGAAGCCCACTACCCCCAAGTCAAACCTCAGTGTGGCGGGAGGTCATCTCGCGCCCTCCAGCGCCCGGTTCTGCGGTTGAGGAAAGGGGTTTAAGCGCTCCCTCTCCCGCTCCGCCGCCTCCTTGATGGACATGACTTCCTCACAGAAGGAGGCGACGGCGTTCCACGACGTCTCGCTCCGGACCATAGATTGAATCACGGCGCTGCGATGCCCAGGCGGGGCAATCCGTCAATGTGTGCAGCACCGTGTCCTCAACAACGTCGCGGCAGTCGCCACAGTGGTGACAACCGGGCGTCTCTTAACGACCTATGCGACACAGAAACTGGCCAAAACAACCATGACCAGTCATTACCTGTGTCAGCCGGAAGGTATGGGCGCCATGCCGCCTCTCCAGCCACTCCTCAAAAACGGGTCTTAAATATGCTTACAGCAACTTAAGTTATTCGATTGATCGGATCGGCGAGAATCGAGGCGACGAGATAAAATGTCTGAAAGTTCCTCCCCTGAATATTAACTTAGCATTATAAACACGTCCAAGTATTGCCCTTGAGCTTCAGACGAGAGCTTAAGGGGTCGTGTCCCCTCACCGCACATATGCAGGCGCTGGCAAAGTTATACATGTGAATTTACTATCACCAAACTATGTTCATTAGAGATTATAATATGCTTGTATTGCAATTTAGAACTATACTAGACTATGCCTGCGGTTTCACTCGCATTATAGTACATTTTGCCAAAAAAGATATATCCTTTGGGACAGGGACATTTTCCTAGATGAAAGGTACCCTTTGTCCTTTTCTGTACCGCTGATAACGTGTATGCGAAATTTTATAATGATCGGTAGAGTAGTTAAGGTATGAAAGCGGAACAAACAATCATTCGTTTTTATAATATTAGTTATGATTAGTGTTGTTTTTTCTATCAAGTTATTAAATTTATACGTAATACGAAACAACCTTCATTTTTATATTACAGGTATATACTGCCTCCGTGGCGCAGCGGTAGTGAATGCGACTGCTGTGCATGAGGTCTCGGGTTCGAATCCCGGGTCGGGCCAACAAAAAGCTATTGGGTTTTTCTGTAAAGAAATCTCAATAGCAGCCCGGAGTTAGGAAGTTGGCGGTGTTAGACACCCCCGTGCCTCTGAATAAATTGATTACGTTACAACTTGCAGAATTGAACGCCTATTGCTACGATAATGCAGCGTCAGCATTAGTTGTGTCAACTCTACAATCGTATTATATAAAACTAAACCACTTTGCTATAAATACAAAGTAGAATTTATAGCAGAATGTAAATTGATTCAGTTCCACACCTGCAAACGTAGTAAACAGAAACTTCAATAATTGTACACTTATGAGATGTTTTGTAATCTGTATAACACAAATTAAATTTATTTATTATGTCTATCCTTTTCTCTCACAATTATGTGAGCAAAGTAACGAAAATGGTTGTCATCATTTCATCCTAAGTGCCGCCATCCGATCAGTCCACGAAATGACAAATAATTTTTTCATGTTTTAACCTATTTTGTGATGTGTGTAATTATTTTAAGAATAAAAATGTTGAAAACTGCTGTCCCTTTATTTACATTCTTTCTCTCGAGTCCTTGGCCTTACTATGCGTAAGCGAATAGTTATCCACAGCAAGCAGTCTTGATCGATATTTATTGCTACATTTAGGAGATAGATACAATGTGCTCGATATAGGATACATCTAACCATATTTAATATGACAAACTATCACTGTTGGTAATTTTACATGGTATGTTGTTAATGTATATTACACGGAAGTATCTCTCTTTGCAGAACAGGTCGCCGCCGCCTGCGCACATCCCCTCTGCTATGTTCTACGCGCCGCCGGAGCCGCTAGAGGTAAGCATTTCAACCATATTTTATTCTTTATGGCTCGATTTTCATTAACAGGAACAGATAGCCGTAGTCCTGGTATTACAATCGTTCATAGGCTGTGGTAACTGCATACTGTTTGGGTATAAAATATACTGGTAAGTAGTTAGCAGCTCAACAATCAACTCTGCGAGCGTTGGTCCATACACATGTCAACTCCTGTCATTACCTTTTTTACGTGAGGAAAAGCTCCTGATGCATACCACAAGGGGAGGCGAGAGGGTTATGTCAGGCCCTCCCGAGAGTTCGGGCCTACCGACTAAAACCACCACGGTCTGCCAGCTCGCTGCTTTGTATGGTGGGTCCCAGCAGGTCCCAATGCAAAGATGGAATGTCTGCGGGCGAAACTGCTGTGATTACCTGATTGAATTAGCAACAGCTAAACACATCTCTTGGTTTAAGTTTGATTTCGACACTAAGTTGATTTAGTGAATCGAAATAGACGTTAGGCGGGAAGTCATATGTATATCCATTGTATAAAACTATTGCAAAGAGAGAAACCCACCCACCCTCAGATTGCCTACCACAACTATTGCTGTAGAAAAAGGTTGACTATATCGAACTCCTATAAAAATGGGGAACCACGCCGTGATTAATCCAGGCGTACTGCAACTTGCGACATCGACAAATGTTTTGCCTCAGCGCGAAGCATCCTCAGGACAGTTTGGCAACAAATTATCATTCTGATAGCAATCCTAGGATACGTAGTAGGTTCCTCTCGCCGAAATTATTTTATTACGCCTGGAAACTGAGTGTTAGATACACGTTGTTTAACTAGCTTCACTTTACGCACAAGTACTAAAACACTGCACATTATTATTCTATCGCTCAAATTAAGCTCGAGTTAGTTCGAAACTATAGTTGTTAGCGAGATATGTTACTGTCCTTGGACTGCAGTTTGGCAGTCTACAAAGCGTCATTGAACATTTAAGTAGAGAAACTATTAACATAGAACAAATAATGGTATGTCCACGGAATACAAATAAAACTATGACTGCACCGATGGCGTAGTGGATTAAGTGGTTACCTTGACACTGCCGCCGCACCGAGTGTTATGGGTTCGATCCTCAAACAGAACATATAATAATGTGATTCACAAACAGTTGATCCGAGTGTGGTCTTCTAGGTGTTCGTTGCTTGAATGTTTGTAAAGTACCCCACGACACACTAATCACTCCTAGTGCAAGAGTTATCTTTTTTAAGATAAAAAGAACATAAAGATATTGTCTATAATATATACATTCATAATCTGACACCGATTTCCCCAAACAGGTAGGATACTTTTAGGTCCTACATAATATAGGGCGAGCCCATTTCCCACTGCTATACCCAAAAGGCACATAAGTATATAACATACCCACATTCCACCAGGTATGATTTTAAGATCCATGTAATACGGGCAAATCTATTGTAGTTTACCAGGCACAGTCGCAGACACCGTGCTCGTACTGAGAATTTCAGATTGCAAACTCAATAACACATAGTCTGACCAGGAATCAAACATCTCATTCACAGCAGCCGCATGTATTACTGCTGCGTCACAAAGGCAGTGTATACCTAATAATTTCCATGTAATTAGTAGGAAGTAACGTGCATACATGTGACATCTTACTAAGGAGCACTGATCGATAGTTTGAAACCATAGCCAATGCATGCTGAGCTTTCTTGATAAATCATTTTTGTTATAAACTATCAGTTTTGCCTTTAAACCGACGTTGTATAAAGCCACTTTAGTCTAAAGTAACAATCTATAAGGTATAACACAACATAACTAAGAGAGGTACATCAATAATTTGTAAATATAACTTCACTATTGATACAAGTAGTTTAGCAAAACATATACGGGTGGGTTTGATTTCCACACGGGAACAAAAGCTGTATGTCTCTCCTTTAATATTTGTTCTCTTCCTAATCAGTTTCTTTTTTGTATATTTTTTCATACGTACAAATTAATAAGATATTGAATTAACGACAAAATATAATGCAACATAAATAATATCTGTAATGCGCAAAATTATAAATATTCAAAATATGGACACGAATTATAATCAGACAACTTGGAGCAATCAAAACATCTAGTTATGATCATATATATTTTATTACTGTGTGAAAGCCGAACCACTTCTACTACTAGCAATTAAAGTATACCTTCAATCAAGCTGTTAACCTGTGGTATGCCGGAACGTGGATCTACGCGAGACACAATGCTTTTCCTATTATGTCTGGTATTCGGGCATACAAGAGGTTAACACACGTTTTTTTAACGGTACCCACTGACAATGTAACAAATTGTAAGCGGCCACTACAAGCGTTAAAGGTTAATCGTTAAATAATAAGTAAGTATACGGTTAAAAGAACCAAATAAAAATAAATATTCATTTATGGCGGGATCACGAAAGTTCATAATTATAGGTATAATTATCTCTCTCCGCAAATAAGTTGAGAAGATATATTGATCTCTGTAACTGGAAATGTCATCAATATCGTAAATTCCAATTACTCGTAGTGGGTTTAGTACCATGTGCCAATGCGTAGTGTTATAGATTCCACAAAAAACAGTAGACAATTAATGTTATTTGACACATAGATGATGTTATGTAACAAATATTTGGTCTCCCACACTGCGCCAGGTTTTGTAGGTTCGAACTCCACACAGAACAAAAATTTGTGTGTGTTCACATAATATGTGCTGAGCCTGTGTGATCTTTGTGTCCGTTATTTGAATATTAGAATAATCCCGCGGGAGTAGTCTAATTAAAATAAAAATTACGTGACAACCACTTAAGCTACTACACCATCCATGCAGTCTCGTAAATAACTCTGTGAGTGGCAGTGCCGTAGTTGTCAATTATTTAGTGATGGTAAGAATAAGCTGGCACGCCCGAAGAATAACTCAGTTCCCAATCTTTTTCAGGCCTGCTTCTTTTTTACGCAAAGTGAAAATTCAAAACATCCTGATTGGCAAAATTTTTCTTGGTACTAAAAATAGGTTACATTAAAATTAATAGCAAAAGTGGTTATTAATTTATCAAAAATATAAAATAAGGGCAAATAAATTGTATTTAGACTCAAGATAATGCAATTTTATTGGGACAAAACTACTCGATGCTCTATTGGTGAATTTGTCATAAGATTCTATGCCGTGGTTGCTCTGGATTCGATATCAAAATGAAACCATGTTATGGTCGTAAGTCACTATGGCAAATAAGTTAGGAAAATCAACACATTTTGTTATTAGGAGTAGTCTTTGAGGTCCTGAGTATCTATAAAAAGTAGTAGATATTTATGTAAGCCCTCAAACGAGCGGTGATGTAAAGAGTACCTAATTAAACAAAATACCAATTGTCTTTATAATGAGACGTGGTGATATCTAAATAACTATACATTTTCTAACAGATTATGAATATAATATTACCCGTCAAATATCTTTAAAGCTTATAATTATGAACAAACAAGAGCCGATTAAAACGCTATTGTTTGAATGTCCCTACTTAACCGCGAACTAACCTGCCTTATATGCCATCAAATATTCAAGTTTCAATTTAAACTAATAACTATAAGATTTCATCAGCTCATTGTAATCTGATGTTTCTTGCAAACGTATTGTCGTTGCTTAGGGTTCAGTGGACGAACTCCAACTCAGTTTCTAAGTGAAATGCTGATTAAAATATAAATTAATTTAATAATATATATAATTTGTTTTGGATTTAGCAAATAACAGCGATAGCTCAGTGGGGGGACCAACAGACTGCAATGCATAGGGTCTCGGGTTCGAACCCACGTCGCGCACCTCTAACTTTCGGAAGTTATATGACTTTTCGAAATTATGTGCGTATTGATTGACAATTATCGCCAGCTCCGTGCCTCGGAAAGCACGTTAAACCGTCGGTCCCGGCTGCCATGAACATCTATGGCAGTCGTTATTGGGAGAGTGTCGACACAAAAGATCCCACTGGGTCGAAGTGTCGCCGGTCTGCAATGACTGGCCTCCACATAAGATAAGATAAGGTTTTGTGCTACCCGTGCGAAGCCAGGACCTGGGCTTCGCTAATCAGTAATAAAATCACACATAAAAAATATCAAGGAATACGCTTCATAGAGAACCCGGTAATGCCACACAAAATGTACTTAACCGTATAATTTTATGCCACATCACATTCTCATAATACACAGTAAAAGTAATAATGCGGTGTTAGCCACAGCCATTAGCAACTAACACTGGCAACACGGTTAATTAAAATATTTTAACAATATCGGTGGTTATCACGTATTACAAGAATCGGAAACTCAATATGGGCATTATAGTGAGTATTCTGCTTGTATTTTATTATTATATTTTAATGTACTTATATAAAGTAATAAATACGTTACCTAAATAATTCCAAAAAAAATTATGTGATACACAAATGGTTGTTCCGAGTTCTGGATGTTATTTGAATGTAAAATGTTCTGTGTCCGTTGTTTGAATGTTTGTAAAACCCCCAGCGACACAGGATTCATTCCTAGTGCAGGAACAGTCTTACAAAATTGTTACATTTATTAAGGTAGATGATAATATTTATATACCTAAATCTCACGCCTATATTCTCTAAAGCAGAGGTATCACACTTCCATCGGTTGTCGGCCTCGATGGTGTAGTGGTTAGTGTAACCGACTGCCACGCCTGAGATCGCGGGTTCGATTCCCGCACAAGTCAAATATTTGTATGCATGAACATGGATGTTTGTTTTGGTCTGGGTATTTCTATGTATAATATATATAAACCCTTAAACTTTTTATTATTTTTTGTAAATACATGATAATACAAAAATTTAAAAAAATTATATATGTATGTTTATCCATTGTCCCATAGTACAAGCTCTGCTTAGTTTGGGCTAGATGGTGTTGTGTGTATGTGGTAGAATATTATTATTATTTGTTTCTCTTTCACGGGTATTTCCCTAATACGTTAGAATACCCGGCCCTTTGGGAGGCTTACACGGAGACATGGGTCCAACGTGAAGAGGCCCTTCGAGAGTTTCAATCAAAGGTGGGATGGAACACCTAAAGCAACACTAGCCGCAGCAGGCGTAGACTATTACTACGTATGGATTATAATAAATGGGCTATGGGTATAGGTAGTGTTTGATGGACTGGTATATTGGTAACTATGGATGATAAAACGGCGTCTGCCCTGAATACTTTAATAGCATCAATCGAATGGGCAGACGGTGACTCACCAAGTCACTAGATGGGGTCCATGAATAGCCACGATAGGCAAACAAGCCAGCAGCAGAGTCACACCGGTGTGAGCCGCTAGGGGTGTTGAGCGGTGCGGCGCCGGTTTTACCATCACGGGTCTCATGACAAGGGAGACCCGGAGCGGGTTTCCCCGTAGTTATGCTCTTGAAAATGACACTTCCATCCCCAAGCATGTAGCTCTAGCGGCCTCCTTTTGACCGGCCGACCAAGGCAAGCCAGTGTTGAGAGTCCTACGGGCGCTCTTGAAGTTCCACCCCAGCCAACCAGTAACGTCAAGCCGAAGACGAGGCCCTAACTGACTCTCGGAGGCATTTAGGACCGCAGTGTTGCCACTCACATTCAGCTCGCCACAAGCTGCCCTGCGGTTTGTGCGCTTTTATTTAAACTGGTGATAATTTTTTTGTTTATATTACAACGCGAAGATGTTAGTTTAAAAACTAGTGTACTGTGCCTCCGATTTCGCGTTAGTCTCATGATGAGATAAAGACTGTCCCAGAGGGGTCTTAGGGTTCATTATTATTATATTTCGTAAGCTATGATTTTAGATCCCACGTAATAGAGGGCAAGCCTGTAATTGCTGTGTACGGGGCAGTTCCAGAATTCGGTCTGCAAAGGAGCATAACTGGCTAAAAACCGAATAAAACATTGTCTGACACGAGATCTCATGAGGTCGCGTGTATTTGCTAAATGTTTTTAACCTGTCAAGTCTTAGAATGCTCGACATTATTTTATTAAAAACTTATTGTGTCGTGCCACCTGTATGCCTCTGCGACTTTATGAGTTATTAAAAAAGTTAAGTAATTAATATAAATGTTAAAGCTTAATATATGTTTAAGGTTTTATTGAAAATAGGGAAGAACAAAATGCCAGCTTGAAACGGAGATTTTATTGTGTCCGTACTATCTGTAGTTATTAAACTAAATTGTTACGAGTCATTCATTACAATCAGGAGCTTACTGCTTAATAATCTTGCTTGCCAATTAATAAATACATAAAGCACAAACTTTTTCAATATTTCAATGTTGTATATCTTGTTCGTATAATATTTATTTTTTTAGTTGTAGTACTATATACAGTAGTAATAGAAGTATAGAATTAAATTACAAATTTCTCAAAGACGACAGTAACATCAGGGACGCTTACAACATTAAGATTCACCGTCATGTATAGTTTTATCGTCCTTAAGAAGCCTAACAATCCTATCCACAGCAATAATATAACATAAGGTTGTTTGCCTGCGATCTTCTGTAAGGTGAAGGTTTTCTCCAGTCAAGGCAATCTATTCTGTACAAAATTCTGGGTTAAAGAGAGGATCCCACTTTGCCCTGCCTTAATTAAGATATAATTCTAAATTTAAAATAAAATAAAAGAGTTTAATTCATTACTGTCTGTATTGCGTAATTTTTCTTTATGACGCTTTCAAAGATTTTGGCTATTCAATAAACGTTATTTTCCATCCTAAAGCTTTTTGCTTGAAGTCAAGGGGCCTCTTCAAACGCCGTGTCAGATTTAAAATTTCCAGTTATTACCGGTCCTTTGACTTTTATGGTATCTGTCATTAAGTTGAAAGCTTCTAAAAGGCAATTTCGGTAGTTTGGCTCGTTGTCAATTAAATTACATGATTCTTGAACCTCGCTTATGTTAATAATAATAATAATAATAATAATAATTTATTTGCATAAATGTGGTACATACAGGTGGTAACATATTAAGAAAAAAGTTTCACACATTTGCCATCTCAAGTTCATGGCATACAAATATTTTAACAAACACAAATTCATAATTTTACTATTAGTACATGGCACAAAAAAAAAAATCACACTTATTTATAATTTAAATAGTCTTTTGTAGAATAGAAACACTTTTCACTTAGCCATTTATACAGTTCAACTTTGAACTTATTGATATGCAGATCTCTTATAGATTTAGGCAGATGGTTGAAAATGCGTACTGACATAGCGTAACTATTTCTACTACACATTTCAGTTCTTATTGAAGGGAGTTCAAGACGATCTGGATATCTTGTGTTAAAATTGCACACATCTTTCTTAAAGACAAAAAGGTCAATATTATGCTTAACAAAGGTACAAATTTCATATAAATAAAGGCAAGGCAGTGTTAATAGAGAAAGACTTTGAAAGAGAGGTTTACAGCTCACCCATGGGGCAACATTACAAATAGCTCTAACACACTGTTTTTGAGCTATGAATGCTCTATTTAAATTGACTGCATTACCCCAAAGCACTATGCCATATCTAAGGTTTGAGACTACGTATGCGTGATAGGCTTGCAGTGCGGTTTGTTTATTTGAGACTTTTGTCAGTTTCCACAAAGCATATCGGAATCTATTGATTTTACTGCAAACTTTGTCTACATGGGCTTTCCAATTACAATTTTGATCTAATGTGATACCAAGGAAGGGCATTTCGTTAACTTCTACTATGTTCTGCTCATTGTAGCTTAAATTTAATTGAATTTTTTTCCCTCCCCTATTATGAAATTGTATATATTTAGTTTTATTTATATTTACACTTAAATTATTAATTTTTAACCAATTTACTACTTTACTGATGGTGTCATTAAGTTTGTAATTGTAATCAGATTTAGAGTCGTTAGGTACCAGAATGGAGATATCATCTGCGTAGAGGATAGTTTGGTGTTCTGTTACAGAGGGGAAATCATTAATATAAATGAGGAAGAGAAGAGGACCGAGCAAACTTCCTTGGGGAACACCGATGTTATTATTATTATTCCTCATCCTCGATTTATAATGCACCTCCTCACTCTTATTATTAATATTGGTTACCTGTACATATTGAGATCTATCACTGAGGTAACTTTTAAGCCAGTTTTGAGCAGGGCCACGTATGCCATAGTGGTAACATTTTTTTAATAGAGTATCATGTGAAACAAAGTCAAATGCCCTACTCATATCGAAAAAAATTGCTGTAATATGTTTCTTTGTATTTACATAATTTACAATGTTGTTCACAAGCTTAAATGCTGCTTGTGTAGTCGACTTGCCTTTCAGAAAACCATGCTGTTCTGGGCAAATAATATTAAATTTATTTAAAAATGACACTAACCGTATATACATAATCTTTTCAAAAACTTTTGCCAAAATCGGAATTAACGCAATAGGACGATAGTTGCTCATAATACTTTTGTCACCTTTTTTGTGCAATGGTTTAATTACAGTAACTTTTAACCTATCAGGAAATACTCCTTGAGCGAGAGATAGATTAATTAAGTGCGTGAGAACAGGAGCAATGACTTCGCCACACGATTTTAATATGTGGGTAGGGAAGTCATCGTATCCTACAGCAGGCGTATTTTTCAATGACTTGATAATTGTTTGCACTTCTTTTATATTGGTCGGAAACAGAAACATACTAGCATAATTTGAAGAAGAATCTATCCTAACATCGTTAAATGTACTATTGCTCCCATCAGTTATATCAGCGAAGTAATCATTAAATAAGTTGGATATATCTGTAGGATTAGTAATTATTTGTTGATTATGTGATAATTGAGGAATAATTTTAGTTGATAAATCAGACTTAACATTGTCATTTATGACCTTCCAAGTAGCCTTACATATATTTGACGATTTCGATATGAAATTGTCATTTTGTAGTCTTTGCGCAGTCAGCATACATTTTCTGAAAAGTCTACTATATGTAGAGTACTTAGCTTTACACGACTCATTTTTAGTTTTATAATATAGGTAGCGTAATTTACGTTTAGTTTGAGAAGCTTTTTGTATACCTTTGGTTATCCAAGAAATTCTGTGTCTTTTTCTGTTACATATTCTTATAGAATATATTGGAAAAGACAAATTAAAATATAGTAAAAAGCTTTCATGAAAATTATTAAAAGCTACATTAATATCGGTTTCAGCAAATGACTCTGACCACGAAAGTTTAGTTAGACAATTTAAAAATATTTGAATGTTGTCATTGTGAAAATCTCTTTTGCTTCTATGTGTGAATGAAGAAGGAATAACATTATTTTCAATTTTAAAGTTTAGAAATTGCCCAGTGTTATGATCCGATAACTCTAAGGGTAGTACGCCTCCGGAGGCATCAGGCACATTGCTTATTATCTGATCTATGCAACTATTCAACCGGGTAGGTTCTTTAATATGCAAGATAAAGTTGTAATTTTGAACTATCCTATGAAGCTCAGATAATGCATCACATGGTTTAAACAAATCTATATTAAAATCACCCGCTATTATAATTCTTTTTTTGTATTTATTCCGAAACTTTATCAGCAATAACTCCAATTTATGTAGGAAAGCATGAGGGCGGTAATTCGGAGTTGTATATACACAAACTACAATACAATTATATTGTGAAATTTCTATACCACAACACTCGAAGGTTATTTCAGTGGCTATATCATTTAAAAACGGAAGTTTTTTGCAGTCAATATAGTCTCTACAATAAATACAGACTCCACCTCTTTTCTGTTTTAACCTTGAAAACGAATTTGCAAGATAAAAATTATTAATCTTAAATATATTCGCTTCATCACCTGATTTTAAAAAACTTTCACTAATACATAAGATATCGACATGCCTATCATTAATTGATAATTCATCTAAGGTGATTTCAAGTGTTTCTTTCTTACTTAAAATACCTGCAATATTTTGGTGGAGGATTAAAATGCTGCTTAATGTATTATTATCGAAAAAGTTGTTTTACAGTACTGTAGTAAGAAGCTGTAGAGTCATTATTAAGACTGCCTTGTATTATATTGGAAACCTTATTAGTTTTCATTTGAAAATATTCGTAGAGAGTAGTCTGGACAAATTTCTTTTTGGTGGTAATATTATTTTTTAAAGCTAAATTTTCTTTTGTATTTTTAATCTGTAAACCTGTCTTTCGTATCTTAAAATTTAAATATTTTTCATCATAACCAATACAATCAATACAGTAATTTATTCTATTACATATATCGTGCAAATTATTGTAATTCTCCCTATTTCTGATAAAGTAACAGTTGCGAGTACCTACATTGTTGCATATTAATTGTAACTCATTATTTAATTTGTGTTCATTCAAAAACTTATTTTTAATAACATTTAAAGCTAAAACAGTACAATTTTTTAATTTCTTTATGGCACATGACAATTCAACTAATATATTTAGTATATTAGAGTCATTTTCTCCTACACAGAGCACAACTTTATCACCTGGGTTTATGTTGGAATGTTGAACCTCCTTAAGGATTTCTTCAGATGTTGCAAATGGTTTTATAAACCCCGAGATGGAGTAATTTTCGTACTTTGTATTAAGTCTTGATTTTATTAGTGATAAAGCCAACGTCCGACATTGTTGTGAGCCGTAAATGAGGATTTTTTTTCTAGACAAGTTATTCATTAAAGGGCTAGAGACAGGATGTTTTGATTCTTCAGTAGCATTTTCTTTCTCGTTATTTTGTTTAGAACGATCAGGTGAACTACTTGTGATAGTTTCAACTCCTATTTGCGTATTAGTTGTGTAGTTAATGTTACAGTGACTGCTGTTCTTTAGTGGAGTATCCGTTGATGGTACCAAATCGTCTATAATACTGCAATTCGAGCGAATGCTTTTTTTCTTTTTAGATAAGGATTTGGTGATAGTCGGGCTCTCAACGCATATCTTTTTCAGTTGTGCTATGGTGTGGTCCTTTTTTGCTATATTTTTACATAATAATTGGTTTTCTTGAAGTAGATTTTCGATTTCAATATGCGCACTACATAATTGATTTTTTAGCATTGAAATCTCTTCTTGTAGGTCTTCGTCGAAGTGGGTAGATAAATCTGGTAGACTTTTTGCACGCTGGTCTGTACTAGATGATTGGAAAGACATTTCCAGACTCTCAATCGATTTCCTAGCTTTTTTATTGCGTATAGTGATATTTGATGTCAAATCCATTTTAAATAATTATGTAGTATTAGTAGCGCCCTCTAGCGACAAAAGTCCTCAACAAATACCAGTAGCGACCACTAGTGTTCAATAGTGGTACAAATTATTGACAGTTTTATAATATTATCTTTGACTTAGATAAGAACCTTTAAAATTGTAACGTTGTTCTTTTACTCGTCGCTAGATGTCGCCACTTCTATGTTATTATTTAGATTCCGTCGGTACAGCAGATCAATGATATTCAAAAGTTTGGAAAAATAACGTAGCTTCAAATTATTATTTCTTCGAAATGAGTATAAACTTGTTATCTTACTTCATAATCCAAATCGTGTATTCACTTATAACTTCACTTTGGTTATTTACACCGTAATTCATTAATTTAGTGTAGTAATTTTATTGTATTGTCACTGATTGAAATTTTTCTTACTCACTAAGTATTTTTAGTTTATTTTTATTATTAACAAAGTCACGGTTATGCTAACACTTTTACAGATGTATTAACAGTACATAAGTCAGAATATTTCTTGTAAATAAACTTTTAATCACTTTAAAAATTTAAAAATGAAATTTTATACAGAGCTATTTAATTGCAATGTTTACTAGATAGCGCCATCTAGTCGTCTGCATTTTGTTGCTGTTTGCATGCGATATTGAGGTCCCAGATTTGATTTCAACGTATGCCAAAGTGTTATTCTTAGTAGCACAATGGAGTCTCACTATATGCTTGATAGATAATAAATAACAGACTCACCTCTATCATATGGGACCTAAAACATAGGCATACATAACCTCATCAAATCAGCATTTAGAATGTATGGTTTTGTTATGCGTAATATGAAAGAATTTTGAAACTCAAATACTTGTAGAAACCTTTACATAACGCTTGTCAGATCTTGTCTCGAGTTTGCAACTATGATCTGGAACCCATATTATAATAAAAATGTCGAATCTTTATAGAACGTCCAAATAAAATTCCTTCGAACACTTCATTATAGATGCTGGTCTCACACTGCACGAAAAACCGTTGTAACTCTACAGGAGCTGCAGTTAGAAACCATACATCATCCTCTGTACTCGCCAGACCATGCTCCAACGGACTACCATTTCTTTCGTGATTAGGACAATTTTCTACGTTATAAAAAAAATTCTTCCCAGGAGGCAGTACAAAATGCTTGCACACAGTTTGTCGAATCTAGATCTCCGAAGTTCTATCGTAAAGGCATAAATGAACTTCTGTTTAGATGGCAGCATTGTATAGATAATTAGGGTAAATATTTCAATTAAATAAATATGGTACATCTTAGAAAAAGGCCTTTACATTTTTAGTACAAATTGGCAATTTCGTACTTTAACCCCTAATATTAAACCTGCATAACTGAACACTTCCTAAACCTTTACCAATAAATGCCGCGCGAAGGTAATCCAATTAGAACTAATCCTCAGACCTAACATCACGTAATATAACACTTAGGTCGTTACCTGTTGCTTCATCATGAATATTATGTCCCAGCGGGCTAAAATGGAATTTTGATGACGGCCAAACATTTTGTTGGAAGGGCTCCGCTTAGGACACAACCTGTGTCAAGCCACACGTTACTCTAATATTTTTATTATTTTATACCCATTACAGAAATGTAATCTATATGTATTAACATTATAAAGAGATATTTTTTGTTACTACACCAGAACTACTAAATCAGTTCTAAAGTGTTTTACCAATCAAAATGTTACACTATTATTGCATAACGTAGACATAGCATGTGTACTATATTTTAATACCACGCGAACACAGCATAGAGATCAGGCAACCCTTGTATCTACACAAACTAAAGAATTTAAGAGAAATGATAAGTACATAGTATGTACACATTTTTAAAGATTTTCTGAAGAAAGCCTTACTCACTTGACTCTTATCCGATAGGCAATTATTAAAGGAAACTATAATCTCTTGAATATAGTAAAAACATCAAATGAATTTCCAAATATAAAAGAATTAGCGTTTCTAGATTCTGATAACTTTATTATTAATTTAAATTTTACAATTTGTTTTCTAAGAAATAAATTCTAACATGGTTTCGTAGAAAACTCTTAATTAACTTAATTGAGAGTAATTAATAATATTACTTAATTTTGTTTATATTCCAGCTACGCTATTTAGTTCAGGTCTATCATATCCGCGATATAGCCACCATACATGAACCCTCTTATAAAATAAGCTAATGCTTGCAACTGACTTGACGCAGAGCTTTCGGAGAGACTTAACTACATAATAATGTAGTTTGTTTCGGTCAAGAATTCTTGAGCGTTCGTAATTATGTACCTTTAGCAACTATACGCGCCATTATTACACATATAGTAATAATAATAATTATTGATTGACAATTATCGCCTGCTCCGTGCCTCGGAGAGCACGTTAAGCCGTCGGTCCCGGCTGCCATGAACATCTATGGCAGTCGTTATTGGGAAGTCAGTACCCTCTAATATCCTGACACTGGTCTAGCCTTAGGGTATCGCTAGCCTTCGGGTTGCGGAGGTCAGGTGGCAGCCGCTCCTTGTAAAAACTGATATCCAGTCAAATCCGGTTAGACCAGAAAAGCCGACCCCAAATTACTTGGGAATAATAAAGGCTAGGGAGAAGGGAAGTAATAATAATAATACAAACAGCCCTTTATTTAAACTGTCTTACTGCTTGGCACAGGCCTCTTCTTAGTGTGACAATGTTTGTCGACAACTCAGTACAAAGTCACGAAAGCGGTGGTCATAAGCTGACTCAATCAGCTCATGCTGATGTAACCTGGTCAAAAACGTCAGGCATTTAATGGTAAACAATATGCCTGATCGCGTTAATGCCCATTACGAATTATATCCCTCGACTACCTTTTGCTCGCAGTTTTGCTCGTTCAGAAATAGTACTTGCCATATGTCCCTTTCTGTTTCCCTTGACAACCTGTATGCGAAATTCATTATGACCGATCGAATAGTTAAGTGAAATCGTAACAAACAAACAAACTCACGTTCGTATTAGTTAGGATATTACATACGTTACACAGATTTTTTATTATATTCTATGTCAACAGTTGTTATGCGTGTTCCCGGAGCGAGCGTCACGCGTATGCGCAGCAGCGTGTTCGGCGGCGGCGCGCGCCGGCGGCGAAGCACGTTCGGTGCGAAGCGCGCGCGACGCTCTCGATGCGCTGCGACGCGATGCAGACGTACGACAGCCGCACGTCATCGTGGTGGACGCTAGGCAATCGCAGGCACTTGATGCGTTTTTACTTGCAAGGTTAGTATCACAATTTTGAAAATACTTATTGGTCTTCGTTTTATTTTGTTTTTTGAGATTCTTAACACATTGAGTCGCAGCGGCACACCGGCAGCCCAAGAAAATCGATTTTAATTTTGCCTGGTATTCTAATATCTGACTTGTAACCAGCAAGCTTGCAGTATGCTTTGCAATTTAATTAGAATAAAAATTTAGTTTGATTTATGTTTGCCTAATTGAAACGCATCTGCAAGGAAGCATATACGTAACAAAACCGAATATCATTACTTTATTTCAAAACACGAACAGAACAACACTTCAATTACCCTCATCTAGTTACGGTTGACGTCTACAAAAGTAATACACGAACTCGCAACCCCATTACTATGATGAGTGCAGCTTGGCCGACTTTGTATGGAGAGGGTACAATTTGCGTCCATCCGTTCGTCCATATTAAATTGCACGTACCTCGACGTGCAGTGCGTGGAGACCTAACAAATTGAAGCGCACGGGTTATATTGCACTGCGCAAGCAACCCTTATTTATTCGATTACTACATTTTGCTCATGGTAATCTAGAATTTGTTAATACATTTCTATCACATAGGATTTTTTTTCTTGATGAAAGATACTCGTATGTCTTATTCCCCCTGACAATATATATCCGAAATTTCATGATAACCCGTCGAGTAGTTAAGCCGTGAAAGCGTAAAATACAAATAAACAAACAAACGCACATGCACGTTTAGTAATAGTAATGTTTATTTCAATTAGTTACACATATATTACGTACCATCAAACTATACGGATTGTCTTATACCTAGAACTTAACTACTACAAATAACGAAAACACATTAATAAATAGTTAGATGTGAGAGTGGTGTCAATGAGTGGATGTTAGCGTTAGTAATGGTGAGTATGTGTTTATAATATAAAAGTTAGAATGTACCTGAAATATACTAAACTTGATACTTTAGTAATGAATCTTGTTAAAATAAAGGTTTCTTACTGAAGTACCTCTATATTATTACGTATTTTACTCACAGATACAGAGTGCATGATTCAAGCTTTAAATGAAATCAATCTTACTACACATTTCTTTTAACCTGTTGTATGCCAGAATACCAGACATAATAGAAAAAGCATTGTGTCTCGCGCAGATCCACGTTCCGGCATACCAGAGGTTAATTCTAAGAAAAGTAAAAGGCAGAAAATAAATTATACTTTGATGTTACTTGTGATGTTTAATCTTGAAACAATAAAATATGTTGTGTTTTATACTTTATTGCGATATATTTGCCGAGATTGGAGAGAAAAACAAAGAAATACTAATTAATGTCTAGGCAATCACTCTCAAAATAACATACGCGAGACGAAATTTTCATTTTTCTGTATATCTATCATCAGAAACATCTCCACTTTGGCTTTAAATCCTGTATTTCGGGAGCTTAACATACATTCAAACGACGGACACAAAGAACCTTCAAACTCAGAACAACTATTTGTGAATCTCGCTTAAATTATTTTCTCGTGTAGCGATCGAACCCAAAGTGGTGAGGCGACTACTGAAACCACTACGCCATCCGTGCAATCAGTTTCACATGTATATTAAATTAAATTACGTTATCTGCTCAACTTAGTATGGTTTCGTAAAAAGCTCTTTATTAACTTAATTGAAATTAGGTAGATTATAATTTTTATTTTATATTCCAGCAACACTATTCACTTCAGGTCTATCATACCCGCGATACAGCTACCATACGTAAACCCACTTAAGCCATTAGGCCATTCGTGCAGTCAGTTCAATATGCATAATAAATTAATTTAAGTTATCTTTTTCCTTCTCCCTTAGCCTTAATTATTCCCAAGTCACTTGGAGTCGGCTTTTCTGGTCTAACCGGATTTGACTGGATAGCAGTTTTTACACGGAGCGGCTGCCACCTGACCTCCGCAACCCGAAGGCTAGACCAGCGTCAGGATATTAGAGGGTACTGACTTTCCCAATAACGACTGCCATAGATGTTCATGGCAGCCAAGACCAACGGCTTAACGTGCTCTCCAAGGCACGGAGCAGGCGATAATTGTTAATCAATACGCACATAACTTCGAAAAGTCATATAACTTCCGAAAGTCAGAGGTGCGCGACGTGGGTTCGAACCCAAGACCCTCTGCATTGCAGTCCGTTGGTTTCCCCACTGAGCTATCGCTGCTAATTTAAGTTACCGACTCAACTTATTATTACTTGTATTTTACAACTAAAGGATATAGGGCATAGCGAGATAACACACACTAACACCTTACATAAATTTTACTCATATACAAGTAATTCGCCTAGCGGAGTACCTTTATCCCAGTAAAGCATCACCGGGATCCTTAAGATGTTGCGTTGCCAACAAGAAAACAGTGAGATTTTTGAACCGTGATTACAAAAGGTTTCTCTTAGAATCTCCTTATTTTTCTACCATGGTATGTACATATTATGCATAGGTACGAGCAGCTTTAATTTAGCTTCTTCTAGAAATAATTGCACAGTTCTGTTGTTCGTAGTTGGTGCTTATGGAAGAGGGAAATGCTTTTTGTTGTTTGAATATAGATTCGCTCTCATATTAGTTAATGAACACATTTAATATACTAAAAACCTTGCCAGCTCATTTGGATGAATAAATTATAATGAATGAAAATAATTATTTCGGTTATTTAACATAAGCTTAAATTGTGTGCGATAGGTATTCATAATATTGAACATTAGAACCAAACTAAACATTATTATCGCTCAACGAGTTGTTTTCATTTATATAAACAGCCTATATTATGTTATTAAACATATAATGTTGATAATATACAAAACATGTGCATACCTCTGATATAAAGTATTTTGTTGAACATGCCATGAACAGAGCGATTCATATAATATTTTAGACAGATAAAATTTGACAATTACTTATTATTAGTGTCGTCAGGAGATGTATTTAAAGACCTTAAACTTAAAATTCAATTTGGTTATTTTAATATACAATAAGTTTACCTCATCCAAAACATTTCCCATTAATTGTTTCCATAATAAATTCTCATGAAGCTTTGTTGAAATGCACGAAGATCACATTAAAATACGTATAGAAAAAGTTTTATAGACCTATTATATTATTTTAGCATATTATAGTATAACAATTATATTTTTATATTATATAAAACAATGCTGTTGCTAACACTAAGCACACAAAATTTAAAAGCTATTAAGTACGGTTCTCCCTTTTACACGTGTACATCTCATTACTAAAACTACTACCATAGATTATAAATGTAAGCATCTTACAGATTATTAATACTAATGTAAAAACACAGTTATAGTAATAGCATATTTTGAATCCGTATTAGTAGTATCAGTAAAAAAATACAACAAAATCTATTCTATTGTTTCTATGTATAATATGTATGTATTTACAAAAAAAAAAAAAAGTATATAAGTATGTTTATCCATTGTCTAATACCCATAGTACAAGCTCTGCTTAGTTTGGGCTAGATGGTGTTGTGTGTATGTGGTAGAATATTATATTATATTATATTATTATATTAGTGCGGTACCAAAACAGTTCGCTCCATTTGTATTAAAACGTATGTAGCTCACCTCACATAACCGTAACTCTACTAACGGACTACGGTTAAGTATTGGAACGAACAACACTGCACGCAACCGCAAAAATTAAAGATGTGTAGCTTCGCTGTAATACCGACAAAAATTCCAACCAAAAACCGGTATATCTATACTAATATAATAAAGAGGAAAGATTTGTTTGTTTGTTTGTAAGGATTTAACTCAAAAACTACTTAGCCGATTGAAAAAATTCTTTTACCATTAGAAAGCTTTTTTTGGAAGGTAAGTAAGTAGGTAGTACTTTATTTTAAGTACTGTTACTAACATAACCTATCCTACTTTTACGCAAAGCCGCGAGCAAAAGCTAGTATTTTAATAAAAGCTTTGGATTCTGATTGATCCAATATTTTATGAATCACTAAACATCCCGCCTAATATCCTTTAATCCCTATCTTGTCATCATCATCGTCTAGTCTGACAATTGTCAAGACTATTAATAAATATAACGAATTTGAATAAAACATTTCAAGACGCCTCCATTTCGCCAGATTTTCTTTTTATTCGGCGTTTTAATTCGAGTGTAGATTAGGAACTGCGTGTGGGCGTAATGGCAAATGGTTTGCAAGTTTATTGTGCGTCATGAAAAGAAGCACTATATTCTCATATATATTATCTATATATCTGCTAGTTCTTTATATATTATGTTACGTTGTAGCCTGTTGTGCTTCGATCTCTAAATAGAAAATATATTCTGTATTGTATTAATGTATTGTGATAGGGATTATTAATTAGTTAGTTAATTGTCATCGTGTTCTTTTAATTTCGTTTATTTGTATTGTTGTTTTCAAAGACAAATTCCGCACTATTTCGGAGGATTATTATTTACTTTTCTGACATTCTAACATCGGGCATAAACGACCCCCGGACTTCAAACATCTACATATTTGTGTATCACACAATTTTTTTCTCTCGTAGTAATTCAACCCACAACTGTTGTGGGTTTGATCCCCAGCTCTAGGTAGTGGCAGTGCCCTAGTGACCAGCTAACTCACTGCAACCGATCAGTTAAGATATTTGTCTATCCATAACAAAACTGTATTAAAGCTGAGTCTGTCCACGGGGCAAACCTAAAGCAGCCTAAAACAAATGGCTTCAAAGACAGTCAAACATTATAACTTTGATTTCCTCTCTGCCTGTCGTAAAATTGGCTGAGCTGATTTTGAAAATGCAAGTTTGTTAGCTTATAATAATGAGGTCATAGTGCAATACACGTAAATTACCTTACGAGCGAATTTAAATCTAAAGTTTATTTGAAGA
The DNA here is from genome assembly GCA_930367265.1 of Catocala fraxini. Lineage (NCBI taxonomy): Eukaryota > Metazoa > Arthropoda > Insecta > Lepidoptera > Erebidae > Catocala > Catocala fraxini. The sequence goes on from OV884041.1 coordinate 16,688,895, forward strand.
ATATGTCCGCGTGGACTACCCTTGCGGACTATTTTTTCAAATATACATTAATATTATTGCCTGCTTGATGGAATAGCCTGAGCGAAACTACAAATGCTACAAAGCCGATCGCTAGAATTTCTCGTGGATCGGATAAAGTATTATCAAAAAACTTCTGTTAGGAAATTCTCAGTAGCCGTATGGAGGCTATAGTTGGGCGCGGTAAACGACATCAATCTTCGTGATTTATTTACGTAATATATATACTAGTAAGAATTACGTATCACAAGAAATGTTATATTTTTGGTGCGTTAATATAGAAATTCCAATTCGAAGTTTATAATAACAATATCTTCTCAGTATCATTTTCAATTCCATTCGTAAATCTTCTACGCAGCTGGACAATTGATTATTGGTTATTGCCGCTAAGTTGATTCTAATTCGCAACGATTACTGCTGATGGAATAATGAACCTCTTGTCTGTGCCTGCCGAGCTAACCTTGGTATCTTTTGAATCGAATGCCATTTATATTTCGAACGTTTCTTTGAAATATAGACATATTTTCATTTTCAAAATATGAATTAAGAACTATGTTATTCATAATTTGATAAAAGAATGAGTATCAAATAGGTTACATTATTTCATCGCATCACAGTTGCATGTTCCCTAACAGACAAGTCAGCTAGGTCTAGATTTTATTTGAAAAGATTAAGTCTATTGTTGACTATCTGGCGCCATTCCAGACTACATCTTGCTATTATTACTGTTTTGACAAAAGCTTAGCTCGATAATCGAATCCAAAGTTTATCATAAACATCGCAATGTCGTCATACAGCAAGTCCTATGAAAATCATTCCCATTTTTACTTCACATGAACTCGGATCACAGCTACTGTATAAATATGTTTCTCGAGTATCTGTATCAATATGTGGAAATAAAAAGCCTTTTTATGTGTTCTCTCTCAATATTGTGTATTCCCCACACCTCGTCACACAAGATTCCCATTATCGTCGCTAGTGTATTATCCCTTTTAGAACTTGAGTACGAATAAAGGCCCCAATTCAATTTCTGTTGAGGACAATTTTGTTACGACCCATACTGGCTTTAGTGGTCCTTTCTGAAAAGGTATGTTTTTAAGGGTACTTAGATAAATGCACTAGTCATTCTAATGATAAGTTCTTTTAGGGAACACTGTTTGACAACTGTAAACAAATGAAGGAAATAAATGCCTGTAACAAATTAGCAGGTAAATAGCTTTAGTGCTGACTGTTCAACAGCTGATGCAAGCAGAAGTACGGATATCTGTTATATAGATCTCTAATGAAAGCTTGTAGAACAAGTTAGCTGAAAACATGGTAGGTACCTATTAATGGAAAAGAGATAAAAGTGACCACGGTATTTTTTAGCAATTGTTTTAGACTGCTAAGGCAGGTTAACCAATATATTAAATGTCTCAGTGAAATTAGATTGGGTTAGTTACAAAGGAGATTAAGGAGATTAAAGTACCTCAGATAAGCACTAATCAATTGAACTATATTTTTGACATTAAAGCGAAATACTCATTTATTATACCTACTTACTACCACGCAGGCTAAAGAATGTTACACAGTGGAAATGGAGTTTGTAAAAGTCTTTAATTCATTTAAGTTTTAATTTCATAATGGTTTTAATTAATAATATTGGGCCTATTTAGATAAATAAAATAAAATCGGATACCCTTGTCACCCCGAAACAGATTTAATTATTTATATAGGTACTATAAATATTTATTCCGAATCTGTGTCGAAATTGTTTTATTACTTTCAAAGAATACATTGAGGTCGTAAAATAAAATATTTTTTAGATGTGTGTAATATTAGCGTAAAAATTGTTTCTAGTGCGGAATCTGTCGCAATAAGAGCATCTTAGCTTGATTCCTACTAAATCTGTATACTAATGCAAAACTAACATTTTAAGATTTATTCTTCTAGCTCAATCAGTTATATCTCCATTTCCACTGTAAACTAAAACTATTCAATGTATAATATGTATGTATTTACTAAAAAAAAAGTATATATGTATGTTTATCCATTGTCTAGTACCCATAGTACAAGCTCTGCATAGTTTGGGCTAGATGGTGTTGTGTGTATGTGATAGAATATTATTATTATTATTATTCAAACATGTTAAATCTGATACTCGGATTACTGAATTCACATCAAAAGCTTAGCATAAATCTGTTTGCTACTCCGTTATGCGAATGAACATTATATAAAGTCATAACTGTCGACGACAAGCGCCCAAACGCACCGGAAAAACGGAACTCCACAACGGAAAATATACTTATTATGTCTCCGTATTTATTTGGTACGTTCTATTGCCTTGTAATTTTGTACGACGGCACATAACATCAGATACAGAAGGTACATCTAGAGCCCCTCTCGCTCCCGGCCGTAGTTCAGTCTATGGTCCGGAGTGAGAGGTCGTGGAACGCCGTCGCCTCCTTTTGTGAGGAAGTCATTTCCATCAAGGAGGCGGCGGAGCGGGAGAGGGAGCGTTTGAACCCTCTCCCCGACCGCAGAGCCGGGCGCCGGAGGGCGCGAGACGACCTCCAGCCACCCTGAGGTTTGACCTGGGGGTGGCGGGCTTTGTGGGCCTGCCCGCCATCCGTTCAGCACCAGGTCCGAGAGGCGGCGTGCGTGTTCCCACGCGCGCCTCTGTTGTTTCGAGTCCGTCTCCCCTCTAGGGGGGACAGTAGGGATAATATGTGAGGAGTGCCTTTGGGTAGGTCTTTCGTGTAGTGGCCTGCCGTTTCATACGGCGGGCCGAAACCTCGGCGGGGTCGCGACCGCATGCGAAAGTGATTCGCGCGGCCCCGTCGATAGCGGTTTTGTCGAGGAACACCGTGGTAGGTTTAGTCGGTATTCCGGGAGGTACTCTATCATCTTTAACATCTTTCTTTTACCCCGGCGAGCCCGACATAACCCCTCCGCCCGCCCCCGCGGAGGGGTATGCGTCATGCATTCCCCCACGTAAAAAAAAAAAAAAAAAAAAAAGGTACATCTAGAGTTCTTTTCAATAAGCCGCATATTTACAAAAATTATGTCGCATATTTTTTATTTAAAAAGTCTTAGTCAGCATAGAGTTGGTAAATGTGTTTGGTAATAACATAGTTAGTCAAAATGGAGGTGTTATACATCTCTGTCTACCGCTTCTGGGATATAAAGGTGTGAGATATGTAAATTATTATGTATGCGACGCTTCCGATGATCCATTCATTTAAATATTGTCCTAAAGCGAAGGACAACACACGAAAGCAAGGTGCTTTATGCACGTTTCTTGGCTAATATACATATATAATGTTGAAGCTTTTATAAACAAATAAATACCTACGTTAAAGAACATAAGCCTACGAATAAAAATAACCTAACACGGCTATCTAAAAGAATACAAAAATACTTTATAACTTAATATGGATTTGTTTAGAATGCTTTTTGTTTTATTAAAAGTAGCTATAAAAAAAAAATATTGCAATGCTCTCTAATTTGTTATGGCTGTAAAAGCCCTACGTAACTATTATAAAATATTTAAGAGCTGCTATATGTACACTTACCTACATAGCTAATAAAAAAATTGAATTAAAATTATGTCTTGTACCACATATGTTGAAGTTATGTCTGTAGATGTTAAATGCTTGCAAATTATAGTAAATACTCAAAGTATTTACAATATACTAAGTGCTAGTAGATCTTAGACATTTTTATCGATGTATTAACTTCGTTAAGTACTAAACTCAGCATAGTTATCTGCATAGCTCATTCCTTTTTTATGTTGATCAATTTGTGCAAAACATAATCAATAATGATGATTTGAAACGTAAAAGTTATTCGCACTTACGAGAACTTAACAGACTTTAGTATGACATATTTGGCAGCGTGCCACTGCATTGTGTCACTTGCCTTCCTCTCCACCATAATATAATGCGATTGCACTTCTGTCTTGTTATATGAATTGTTTATGGTATTATACTTTCAGATAGTAAACGTATAATAAATAAACTAAACTTTATTAATGACTTATGACTGCACGGATGGCGATGTGGTTTAAGTTATCGCTTCGCAATTGCCACTGTGCTGGGTGTTGTAGGTTTGATTCCCTTGATTCATTTGGTTTGACGGAACAAAAAATTGTGTGATCCACAAATAGTTGTTTCGAGTCTAGGTGGTATTTGTGTCTGTTGTTTGAATGTTTGTAAAGCTCCCCACGGTACACGATTTATTCCGAGTGCGGGAGTAAAACTTTTTTTAAAAGGAAATAATTAACCAAAGAACTAGAAAAGACTAGGTATTTGCTTTTTTAAAATTAATATTCTTAAAAGATAATTATTTGTTTTTAATTACGACTTCTTGCTCGGTTCATCGCATCATTTAGGTCATCTTATAATGCCCAAAATAATTTTCAATAAACATTACTAATAACCATTGCGTTACTAAATGAAAAGAGTCTCACAAGATGGGTATAGAGATCTACTATTTTGGTACGGATCTTTAAGAAGTATTCAATTTAATTTAGTTCTACAAAACAAATACAATACAAACACGGCACATATACACAAAAGCAAATATATATAAGTTAGCGCTCTTTTTGCGTATAGGATAAAATATAAATAAAAAGTTTAATTTTAGTCATCGAATTACCTATCTCAGCGTTCCATCACCTCATTATGCCAGTCAACGAATGAAAATCTTACAAAAAAGCATCATCTAGACATTTATTTCCAAAGCAAAAATCTCATCGCTTTTACCCGTTGCTAGGATAAAGTGAAAAAACCTTTTAGCACAGCTGTTGATATGAAAAATTAATGCTGACAGTTAGTGACACTTTCGGAATTCCTTTTAAATATTAACGCACATTGCAAGTGCCTGGAATATCGCATAAGTGGATTTATCCATCTTTCTTTTTCAGAATTTTATTATTTACCAGCGCTCATCGCGGAGATATGTTTGACAGGTTATTCTGGAAATCGCATTTTTCAGGTACGTATGTAAAATTACGAGAATAAATTTTTGATTCAAGCTTTTGTGCCCGACGTGAGCTAGTAAATACCTATGGCTATTATTATGTAGTTTTAATATCTTATTATCTCTGTAGAAACAGGTCTTTCGCAGTTAATTCAAGAGACGAGCTGTATTTAGGATACCTTATGGTACCGTTTACCGGTTCATTATTTATACAAATCACTATTTAACACTATTCTTTTTGTAAAATTAGATGTAATATAAATAACATGGGTATGCAAGTTTAATATTTTATAATATTGTCGAGAATACTTCTATGTTTATATCATGCACAAATTATTAAACAAAACTTTTTAATCGCACGACCTTTATTTGCAATCACAAAAGGTTTCAGCGAACCTTGTAAAAGTACATAGTAAAATTTCTGACAGAGTAAAAGATTAAATTCTAAAAATTAAAGAATTTAATTAGAAAAGGAAACCGATATTCCCATTTAAATCTAGATCAGCCTTACTAAAGAAGTACATTTCTATGCAGAATACCGCGTCTAAAGAACCTTCAGTCGCATTCCTGCGGTCAATAGGATAGCTAGAATGTCCGTATCAGTCTTTATGACTTGTACTGGCAGCGAAGCACAACTTTTTTGTAGAGTTGGCATCGCATGATTATATAAAGATATACACCGGCGATTTACACATGAAATTACATTCGTATGTATTTATTAATGTATGCAAACTAACATGTGATATACGGAAACGCAAGGAAAAGATACGTTAACTTTTTCACGACGTAATAGAAACGACAAGACTTGCGATTTAATATATATATCTTATCTTATGTGGGTGCCAGTCAGTGCAGACCGGCGACACTACAACCCAGTGGGATCTTTTGTGTCGACACTCTCCCAATAACGAGTGCCATAGATGTTCATGGCAGCCGGGACCGACGGCTTAATGTGCTTTCCGAGGCACGGAGCAGGCGATAATTGTCAATCAATATGTACATAATTTCGAAAAGTCATATAACTTCCGAAAGTCAGAGGTGCGCGACGTAGGTTCGAACCCGAGATCCTCTGCATTGCAGTCTGTTGGTCTCCCCACTGAGCTATCGCTGCTCTTAATATATATATATATACATCGATACCTATTTGCTGCCTGTAACCACCAACCTTTCAGCGATATTATCCTGCGTACAATTGGATATTTTTCCACACTCGTGTTTCGTAACTTCAATCCCATCAAAAACATTGTTATGTAAATATTTTGGGCCAAGTCTCGCGAGTTTTATGTATCACGTTCAGTATGTTCAACGTGAAAAGATGTGGGATCGCATTTTATACAAGTGTAAAACGTTTTCTTTATTGCTGTTAACTTGAATTAATACATACATCGTGACCATAATGGGTAAAGGTGCCGCCATCCAAATACTCGTACTTTATATAACTTCAGAACATTTAGCTATACGATTCAATCCGCAAATATCGATATTGAAGTCCTAAAGAAAATTTAATCAATTACTAATCAAATCCCCAAATCAATCGGTGTAAACGGAATTTTGCTACGAAAGGCTTAAACATATGCACTCATAAACGACCCCTTCTATATTGTATATTAATGTTATATTCCTGGTTAAACCATATTACACCCGTGCATTATCAATGCTTTGGAAATAATCATACTAAGTTAAGAATGCTTGGTAAGTGGAAAAATTATAAGAATGCAAGGAAAATGTTTGGCGCCTTACTGGAATTCATATATTTAAATTGTACCGTTACATCTAAGGTACAGCAAATAATTTATATTAAATAGGTTAATCTCAGTACATAGTTAATTAAACACGGAGTTTGTATCTCATAGAGATGGACTAGTAGTCTTAGATATTAAGACTTTCTTTTATAACCTGTTTAGAGTAATCTTGAAGAAAATAACTGCTTTAGCTGCCATTTTAAACTAGGTGTCCTACACCAGCGTATCAAATCCGAGTTCTAAAACGCCACCTACAAATACGAAAGCCTTTTTTTTTCAATTATAGCAAAAGCCACACGCAATCTGCTTGGTTGAACCTATTCAAGTGCATGCAACCACATTGCTACATGCAAGCGGTAGGTGGCTTGGCGCCTAAAAGGAATGGGATATGTCTATGTTATTGTAAATATTCATTCTGAATAGATCTTTAGATTTATAGTTTTGCCTACTAAGCAAAAATCTGCGTATCTGACAATAAATTTTTAAATTAGGTTTGTTAATAAATACGTTTGAAACAGTAACGAAGATATAGTTACGAACTTGCGCAAATTCTCAGTTTGTGCAATAAAGAGACGTAACCAAGTAGAAGATTTTGGATGGGTGATCAGTCATTGAAAAGCATTTATATTCCTCGTTTTAACCGCTAATATACTCCAATTAACATATTACTGTTTTATTAATAACATTAGTCCGTGCAATTCTATTAGAACAATCTTGATTTCTGTAATATTGTACTCAAAAATATAATATTAGGTGATTGCTTTTTCCACATTTGATGCAATAAGCACTGCTGTAGAGATTTTTTGTTACTGTAGTATATAAGCTGCCTCAAGCTTAGAATTCTTAGCAGAAATTCTTAGTTGGATGCCTACGACTTCTACATTAGTGCACTGTGATAAAACAATAATAAGAAGTAAAATGTAAATTGTTGGTATCACCATCATGTCCATCCTAGCTAATATTATAAATGTGAATGTGAGTTTGTTTGTTTGTTCAGCTTGCACGCCTGAACGAGTTAACCGATCATCATGAAATTTTGCATACAATATGTTGTCAGGGGTACAGAAAAAGAAGTACCTTTCATCCAGAAAACAGTACTGACCCCAGAGAGCGTAGCCGCGGGCAAGAACTATTTTATAAAAATAAATATGGATTCGACCGTTTTAAGTAACTGGCCTAATATTGGCTATAGTATAAACGGTAGCCTCATCGTTCTTTATTCGCATATAATTTGACAACACATACGGCAGCTTTACACTTGAATCGGTATCAGTACGAATTTTTCCATCACTCTCAAAGCAGGTACTAAGACCATAGTATCTTACTATACATATATTATAATCGATATAAATTCAGGTTGACTAATCATTTAATGAACCAGTAAGCATATTTTGAGCACACACAAACATTTTGTTGTACTGGTATCGAAATTTCATCATATTCAGCTCTAATAGAATTCTGATCAGAGCCATTTATTTTCAATTCACATAAAGCCATCAATTGTAAAATATTGATATTGATCGCTCAGAGTTACGCCTTAGCGCGCTTTTAACTGCAATTTGATCGTATAAAGCAATTTTTGCATTACCTTCATGTAATTTAGATAAATAGAACGACAAATGCCTTTCTTTAATTTCTTGAAAAAGTATTGTAGTTCGTGATAATATATATTTGTATCAATATTTTGTACCTTTAATACAGTAGCATAAATCGTAATGAAAGCTACTTAGCCTGCCGATTGTTGAACATAATTGACATAATTGAAAACTTATTGTGTCTAGCCGCCAGTGTGCCGATATGACTCAATAGTCGATACGGCTCCAATTAAATTACATATGTATACGCTAAAAACAAAAATAATTTACTGCAAGTATACGTAAGTCCAAGAATATCATTTTCTATCCCTACCAAATCCCCTCAGACTGATATAAAATTAAAATGCACTAACATAACAAAATATTTTTTGAGAACAGAAAACCATCAGTCTACTTCTAATTGACAACCCTACCAAATGCAATAGAAAAGTGTTGAAACCGCCAAACTTCTCTGTCGTTATACAATAGTTTCTAAGTTGAAATAACATACACTATCACTTGAGGATATTTTTTATTCATATCAACCCACCACACAAGCAAGCTTGCCATCAAAACCTAATAAATACTATACAAGCCAGGTATGCAGTGTAATAACGTGAAATTTAGTTTAATGGTTCAATAGAATGTGCTTATGTTAGGAATGCGTGGGTCTATCACCAACAGGGTCGGATGAAGTGAGGACCTCGCTTAAATTGTGCCATTCAAATAGTTGTTTGCACTGAAATAAAGCCTTTATGTTCATTTGCGAGTCCTAACTAATACTACTAATATTATAAATTTGAAAGTTTGTGAGGATGCCTGAATGGATGGATGGATGTATGTTACTTCATCACGCAAAAACTACTGAACCGATTGCGATTAAACTTGGTATGTAGATATCTGGAAACCTGAATAAACACATAGGCTTTGTATTCTGATATTCCCACGGCATTGGGACTTACGCGGGTGAAACTACGGGCGCAGCTAGCACTATAAATGCGAAAGTGAGTTTGTTTGTTTTTCACACCTTAACTATTTGACCGATCATCATGAAATTTCGCATACACGTTGTCTGGGAAACAGAAAAGGACATAGGTTACCCTTCATCCAGAAAAAAGTACAGTTACTTGCCTAACCTAACCTAACCTACAACTACGCATGCGAAGCCGCGGGCAAAATCTAGTAATATATAATTTAGTTTAACTAAATCTTTTTCTTTATTTAAAGGCGACTTTTGCATTAGAAATAATTGCAATTGAAAAAAATAATTGCAATAATTGCAAAATTAAAATGTCGCGGAGATTTGACAAACATTCAAATAATGGACACAAAATCACCCAGACTATGAGCAACTATGTGTGGATCTCACAATTGTTTTTATTAGTAGATCAAATACTTTTTGTCTCGTGTTGGGATCAAATCCACAACACTTGATGCAATGGCAGTGGTGAAACGACCACTTGACACACCTAACCATCCGTGTAGGCAAAACTAGTTAATTTAATATCTTATGCGATCTCAGTCTGTGTTGTTGTGGTCAACGGCTTAACGATAAGCCGATTTTCTGTTTTGCCGTCATTTCAATATTAATTACTTCCCACTCATATTATCTTAGACGCAATACTTTGTAGGTTTTTGTTTCCAGTGTTTCCACAGCGCGAATGAGCATAATAATAATAATAATTCATTTTTATTCAATAAATGAAAGTCTTTACAAAACATATTACAGGCTACTTATTGTATTAAATTCACATTACAACTATATTTAATCTAAAGGAAAACATTTACAATTTAAATATTGGACGCAAAAAGATTTGTTTATTAAGTCTGTTTTTACATTGTATTACCTTGAACTAGGTCAGAGGCCTGTATTTCAGGCTGTTTCTAATATTATGTTTTTATTCTACTGTTAATAAAGTAAGGGTCTACAAAAAACATTTATACATGTACTGCAAACATTTATAGTTAAGTAAGTATACAATTAAAATAGTTTTAAACAATAACAAATTATTTTACAACTACTAGCAATAGAGGAGAGCTATTTCATTCTGCGTTTTAGGAACCGAGATTTTGACTCATGAAACGATTACTTCCTGAGGTACTTTACCAAAGGAATCCCCTTTTCAGAGGTCAAAAGTCTATTAACATGTATTTTGATTTTGTATTTTATACAAGTCCTCACCACTTATAGACTAGTATATATTGAATGCAGAAGTAATACCGATGTAGATATTGAAATGCAACCTGAACATGACTTGGAATTTCTTCAGTGACCTATTTTTCGACGTTGAAATTACCGAGTCGTATTTCTTACTGTGGTTAGACACGGAGATCGTCAACGAGGTCTATTTCTTAAACATATTAGTTTAAATATTCAGGACAACAATTCAACAGCTTACAGATAGTTTCTTTTTAAAGTCTTTTTTGCATCTAAACTTAATTTTATAAAACGTTTACCATCTGCAGTCGGCACTGTATATAAGCGGTCCCACTGCTGGACACGGACCTCTTCTCAATGTGAGTAGGGTTAGGCCATTCTTCACCACGGTGGCCTAGTGTGGGTTGGCAGACTTCACATATTCTCGAGGACATCGACATTATGGAGAGCTCTCAGACATGCAGGTTTTATCACGATGTTTTCCTTCAACGATAAAGCAAGCGATAACTAACTAGCTAATACGCACATAACTTTGAAACGTCAAAGATCCTTAGGATCGAAATCAAGACCTCTGCGTGGCAGTTCAACCAAATTCCACTAGGCTATCGCTGCTATTAAAAATCGTTTATATTTTCTTTTCTTACTCGGTCTCTTATTGTAATCTTATAACAGTTATCGGAATTGTTTCACTTTACAACGTCGATCGTCACATTGTTTGAAACATCGCATGATGCAGTATAAATACATTTTTAAAATATTACTTCAAATTTAATTGATTTCAATGTAAATTCAAAACAGACATAATTGGTAAAATCAATTTATATTGCAGCACTTAATAAGTTTGCACGCCCCGGCTATGGTTCGGACATTGAAACTTTCCCCAAGGGACAAACTTGTTTGAATTATTGCTTTCAAATTGATTTAACTAATCAATTTACTTTGAAATGGTTTGTTGAGGGTGTTAATCTCGTTGATATTATAAGGAGAGAAGCTTTGTTTATTTTGAACTATCTTCCGCCCGTGACTTCACTTAAATCGTTTTATTAATTTGGGATCAAAATGTATAAGCAATCTTTCGATCGTGTATGTCCATACAAAACTCTCTAAGTCATCTGAAAATAAAAGAAAATTAAGGAAGTTTGCGACTGAATGTAGTTAGTATGTTTGTTTAAAAGAAAAGAAAGATACTTTAACATGATTAAATAATCACGAAGTAACTTACATAACTAAATTGACTTATATAATAGATACAATGTTTGAATCGTGTATTAAGGTTCCATGAGTTTTTATTATTTAAATGACCATTGATTGAATTTAATAAAAGTACTATTAAATTTGACTAAAGGTAAAAGTAACCTAACATTCACATTAATAACTACTAAAATGTAACGATCGTACATCATCAACTTCAACGTTAGGCAAATACAAACAAACGTAATTATTATATACCTGCTACCATAACTTATATGAGACGGCGATTGGTCGCCATAACCTCTGATCCTAGCCTAAGATCTTAAGGAGAAGAAATTAAAGATAATATGAAATAAGGAATGCGGGACTGAGGACGGAGGGTCACGTCTCTACCGTACGTGAGCCTCAAAACTCTTACTGGACGAAACCCTCGTCATCGAATTATAGACAATGGGGGCTCTTCCATTGAATCGATTCAATAAATCTAATATTCTACTGATTATATCAACTGCAATTACTTCGGTATATAGCACTTTACTTGTATAGTATCGATTTTGTAACAAACAAAACAAACCCGACAGCACAATCTGCTCTGAAACTTTATTCGACGTCGCACATATCAAAGTCAAGAACCATATGCTATCTTAGTGCGATTTGGTCTTTTTCACTAGCAGAGTAGTCAAAAGATTAGTTGGTTTTGCAATGTCGACAAATCAAATTAAATCAAGTGAAATATAGTTATTCATTTAGGTCACAAAGTAACACTTATGAACGTCAAGGTTACGCTTGGTAAATTAGACCCATGGTCTATTTTGTCTTAAGTACCTACTTGTCTTATTTGGTAAGCAAGGAACTCATTATAAAACTATTAATTAATTTCGTTTTTATAAATAGAGATGGTAAAAAGATGAAAGACAACACATAGAGATGGGTATCTCTATATAATCGCTAATATTTATTCACCGAATAGGACAAGTAGCTCAAACGAGCCAAAGCCTATAACAGCTGCCACCTGACGTAGTATCGTAGTAGTATAAAAACCACATAATAACGTTTAGAAACAAGTAGGTACCTCACACTTTAACACTTCACAAATCAAGTGAGCTCAATAAAGGCAGCTCGAAGGCTCGAGTACTCATTTAGTTGTAGCCTTCACGTGTAACGTCAACCGCCACGCCGGGCTAATGAAATAGGCTCTTTATTTACAACATAAGTGGCCTTAGTAGAAATTGAGTTTGTTTAAAGGTATTTAATAGTTTACAACAGAGATTTGTTTGGCACTCGGTTTTTAAAGGCAGATTAACATATAAAACGTTCAAACAAACGTCAACTGCTGTTATTGGTTGTCTGAATTAGAAATTGACATGATGTTGATAAGCCTTTTAAAAACGGGATGCAAGTTTTAAACTTAAATTAAAAACAAAAAAGATTAAAAGAAAACCGACTTCAAGTTCAAAGTTCTAAAACTAACAACTAAGTAACTTTTAGTGCATTTTTTATTTTAGGATATAGATATTTGAAGATAGTATTCTTTTTTGTTAAAATTTTTGTTTATATCTCGGTTTTTCTGAATCTGAAGTTCGATAACTGATTTATTTGTTTGAATATAGAAATAATTTTGTTATTAGCTTTTTTGTGTATACCTTGTTGAGTTTAATAGTTGCACATAATCCTATTCTATTAAATGCTATCAAAAACCAATTTGGAATTGTGTAAACAATACATATACATGTGATACATGTGATTGTAGCAATCACGGCAGATTTGCTGTCATTTATTAAAGAATTCCGTTGTATAAAACCGAAGATCTTTATCAGAACATCACCAAATTAGAATGGGACTACCTCGAAATACTACAAGAGGCTTCCAAACCATCCTATACAGTTGTTTATTTTGTTGTTGCCAAAAATTAGAACATCATCAATGTAGCCGAAGCCAAATACGCATTATTAAGGATAACTCGAAAACTAATGATCAGATCTTGATCAAAATTAAATGGGACCAAATGGAAAGCACCAGCATTTAAATAAAAGAAAAATTTATGAAGTAACACACACAAAAAAATATAAAAGACATACAGTCGAATTGAGAAGTTCCTTCTTTTTTTAAAGTCGGTTAAAAACCAAATGAAAAAATCATAAATTTCTATATTTAAGATACTTATACCTATACTAACATGTAAATGCCATTTATAAGTGTCTATACTAAATAACAATAAAGTTTATTTGATGTATATAATATATTTTATACAAACGAATACAATTTATAAATAAATAATAAATTTCAACTACGTGGATCACTAACCGTATGATCCATGAATGAAAGTCACAAGTTCATGCGAACGAAGTTGCAGGCAAACGTTTATTAGTTGCCATAAGAATATCTAACCCTTTGCATTTGTACTTATAGCCTTGAAAGTTTACTAGACACTCATATATAATTACGTACAATTGTCCTTTTCTATACCGCTGTCAACTTTTCTTTAACTTGCTCTAACTATATACACTAGTGTTCAACCATTTAAATCGCATTAATTTAAACCATTACCAAACCGCACAACTTTGTTTCTAACTTTCTAACTTATATTCTGTAATGTACAAATAGACGAGCAAACAAAATGGCGAATGTTTAACACAGAATGGCGGCAACCACATTTTAACTCATCTATAATTCTATACTAGCCTATACTAATATTATAAAGAGGAAAGATTTGATTTTTTGTTTGTTTGTAAGGGTTGAAATCAAAAAAAAATTAATCGATTTTAAAAATTCTTTAACAATTAAAACGTTATATTATCAGCAAGTAACATAGGCTATATTTTTAACCAACTTCAAAAAAAGGAGTAGGTTATCAATTCGGCTGTATTTTTTTATGTGTATCTTATAACTTTTTTCTAGGTAAACCGATTTTGATGATTCTTTGTCTCCAAAAATAAAAATAATTGTACATTATATTATCCTGTATCTATTGTTGTAGACACAAGAATACGCAATTACTTTGTTTACTCCTCAGTGCATTTTTTGTTTTATAATATTCTGTATGTAAGTCGGTTTACATTTTGTAAAATTATTGATTATCTTTTAAAAAATCCGTTGCTAACATAGCCTTCCCAACTTTTACGCGAGCGATACCGCGAGCAAAAGATAGTAGCTAAAGGAATATGTTGTAAGATAAGTAAAAACTTGATTAATTATGAAGGGGCTCTTTGAAAGTGTGGTAGGCGTGTGGGACCTCTCGGAGGGTAATTATGAATTTCAAAGGATAACAATTTAATAATGTGTTTATATACAGCTAAAAACGTTGGTAATTAAATGTTACATAGATACAAACACAAGAATATTCATATGTCTTTCTTGGCATAACATTTTGACGTCATGTCTTTGATCTTGATTCAATATGCATACATACTTAGCCTCACGCCTTGATCCCCGAAGACATATGCAGAGTTGTTTTACACGAACATTGTGCCAGTTGTTTAGCCTACTTTATAGGAAACGAGCTTATTGCCGTTTCTTCGCTGAGGTTTCGGGTTCGAATCCCGATTCGGACAAAGTGTTATTGTTTTTTCTGTACATCAATTCTTAGTAGCAGAAAGGAGTCTGGAATTCTGATCGATATACAATATAGCCTTGCTATTCCCATAACTCTGAGACTTTATATGTATGTAGATACTTCTTTTATTTACAAAATGTATATTAGGGACCGAATATTTTAATAACGGTCTATTAATCGTCACTGTCATAAGAAATGTATTTAAAGAGGGGCCTTTTCCTGCGTAAAATGTAAACTGGAACTGTAATAATCCTTCAAAGCTAAATAAGTAGGTACTTTTGCCTTCCACTAAGCCATTAATTAATACAAAATAATAGCTCATTAACAGTCTTAATTATCATAATTCAAACATTTAATAGAGGGGCTCAGCTAAATCTTCCTGGGGCAGTTAGATTTGGGAAAATCCTTTGCCTTACAGAACATTTCATTTAATGTTTTCTGTAATCGGGATGTATGTCAATTTGCCTCCTTATCTTATCTTATCTTATTTCGGGGGCCAATCAGTGTAGACCGGCGATACTTCGACCCAGTGAGATCTTTTGTGTCGGCCCCGAGATCTATCCCTGAGCTATCTTCCTATTAATGTACTGCCTCCTTACCCTTTCCTAGTGAAAATTGTGTTATAATTATTATTTAATTTTACTATATTTTGCCCGCGACTTCACTCGCGTAAATGTAGGTAAGGTTACGTTAATAACAGTAATTCTTTCTGGATTAAAGATATATATCCTTTTTTGTTTTCCTTACAAAGTTTATGCGAAATTTCATGATGATCGGTGGAGTAGGTAAAGTGCAATAGCGTAAGAAACAAACTCACATTCACATTTATAATATTAGTTAGGATCCAATAAATAATCCCACGCGTATATCTAGTGTATTAAATATAAAGGGTGCGCGAGTCCTTATTTACTGTGCACAATTTCTGACACCGTGTCTTTGTGTTTTGCTTGATTCTAAATCACTGTTAGTTGTAGGACCCTTAGTCTTATAACTTATTACATAAACTATGAGATTTCTGCATTGGTTTCATTCATTTTCTTATTTCTCTAGATTCTCAGACCTACCTCTTCCATTTGTTTCTTCTCGTCCCGTCTTAAATGCCTTTGCCCTATCGATACCCCTAACATTAACAGTATTATAGGCTTGCCATGAGACGGGTTATATGTATATTGATTGACAACTTTTTTGTATAAAAAGCTCTTAAAACGTTTAAGTCATTCAGCTTAAAAGAGGAATCTTAGTATTACGTTTTAGAGATTACCTTGATCCTCGCTTAATATAGAGATGTACAAAGCGAATTACGTTCACTACGGTGGGTTTAAAGGATGCCTTCAGTCCTCACAAATGATGTTGCTTGTCCAATAAGATTTCCATACGATTTGACATCATTACATTTTAAGAGCAATTTTACCTGCCTTTTATACATCATAAAAGGCAGGTAAAATTGCTCTTAAAATGTAAGTCACTGAACAACTATTACTAACGTGTCCTATGTCAAATATATAGCGCTTTTATATAGGTAAGTAAAATATGTACTTGAACGGCTTCACTGAGCATTGATTAAGATGACAATGAGAAAATTATATCGACTATAGTGACTATACGATAAGCTGCGTATTGTTATATGAGTCGACAATATAACAATACGCAGGTATATTGTCGACTTCATATAGATAAAGAAAATGAATTAAAGTCTAGTCACGTAAGTATAACAAATACCTAAAAAAGCTTCTACTAATATCACACAAATAAACTTGACATTGTTTTGGCGTGATGGTCTGAGCTGAATCATCGACAAGTCTACACGAATCACAAAGTTCATGATGATTATGGAAATTATCAATTTGTACCATAATACGAAGCATTTAAAATGCCGTCATAGACCGCCTACCGGGACAATGTAGTCTCTGAAAAGAGCAAAATTAAGTATTTCTCGTATTTTAATAAAAGGAATGTGACAATAGATGCCTTGCAATAATATTTCAGCATTTTAGGTCTTGTATAGACTTCAGATTAAATAGTAATTATTAATAGCTTTGAAAACTCCATCTGCTAATATAACAATAAATAACCGATAAACCTACGCCTACGTACGGGCTGATGCATAAAACTAGTATTTCGTCTGTCATCTTGACAACACAAAAAAATATCCGAAATACATAACAGAGTATTGATTAAGTAAGAAGTCATATCGGAAACAAGTCGCAAAGGTGCTCACTAGTAAATAAATAAATAAATAGATGTATTTTTCATGATTGTTATTTTACTATCATTATATTTCATGTTATAATACTTTGCTTTCCTAGTTTTATATACCTATACGAATATCGTGAAATTCTGTAAGTGGCTTAAGAATTGAATGTCATTGCTATAATTTCATGTATAATGTAAAAAAGTTGTTGACTCTCCTACTAATAAATTAAAATAAAAGATGAAAATAAAATGTGTTCGAATAAAATGCAGTATGATAAAATATGTTAAAATAAGTAATAATAATAATAATAATAATTGATTTATTTCTCACCACAATATAGTAACATTACATTTAAAAAGTACATGTGAGCCTTAATATTATATTGTGTGAGACTGGTGCCTAAGCTAGGCTCGAGGCCTGTGTTTCAGGACACCAGGTCTCCACCCCTTAGTTAGTTACATTTCAAGTAATATACAAGTTGGTCATTACTGCTATATCATACTTTTTTATAGAATAAAGTAATTAGTTTGTATTACATGTTGTTTCTGTTAGCATTTACAAGTTACACTAGACAGGTTTGCATAGATAAAAAGAAAAAAAAAGAATACATCGAATAATATTGAACAATAGATGTTAGTTGGTTTATGAGTGTGTATGCGTGTGTGATGTGTGTGAATGTGTGTGTGTGTGTGTGTACATGTATGTACATGTAAGTACTTTTATTTGAATAAATAATATTTATGTAAATATAAAACAGCACTATCTTAAAACCTCTAATTTACATATTGGCATCATCCTGCAAAGCATAAGCCACCTTCCCCAAAGAACGCCAATAATGTTTTCGAAAAGTACATTACGTTATTATAATTTTCATTGAATCATCTTAAAAGCGTCTGAAATTCCTAATGACATAAAATGATGTTTGTTTCAGAGCAATAAGAGGAACGAAGAACACTCAGCACATAATTCTCATCGCAGTCGTAAAGAAAAGGTATGTTTTGTGTTAAACAACCCACCTGTTTTATACATCAATCTTGTTATGTTTCTATAGAGAAATTGATAATTTTCGTATTTGGTTTATGAAAATGTTTGAAATCATTTTCATAGGCAAAATATGAGAATTTGTTAAAAGGACCACAAGATGTTTGTGGTTCTTGAATCTGGTATTCCTACTAGACTATTATTCGACGTGCTTATTAAAATATGTTATTCTATACGTTAACATATAAATATACATGGTATTTGAGAATGAATGCTTGATTCATACTGTATGTAGGTATGTACCATATAATTATTTTTAATTGGCCATGTGCTAAGCCGAACCAAGTATAAATGGATTTGCATAGTGACATTCCTGGCTACATCTCGTAGGAGGTACATTCCTTAAAAACTCTGTATGATCGATCTCACGTGACAAGTGCAAGCGGCTATTAAGCTAGTATTATTAGGAACTCAAATTGCCCTAATACTACTTGCTATTTTATTTTTCTAAGTAAGTGTTGTGTCAAATCTTTTTATGACAAAAGTTATTTCAATACACCTGGTCTACTGGGACTGACAAAATGGTAGTGTGTTTTCCGATAAGGCATTTCTCAGCAGTATCACAGGTTTTAAATTTAAAACTCAAGCCAATAGTCATAGGTTCGGTAGTATGAGGTAGGATCGAAGATTACTACCAAGAAAATGATATTTCTCTACTCAACTAATTTGAAAATACAGGTGCGAAATAATAATCTCACAGATACGACAAACAGTCTTATTTGCATACCTGTAAGTTTTCTAATAAATAACTCAGAATATCTTTTTACATTTTTCTTACCTCTCTATCAGATAGTAATAATATTCTAAATTCTGTCGCATACGTTAAAGTAATGGATATGATAGAACAGGGTCGGTAATAAAACTTATTTGCATCCTTCAGGTGAGCTATGAAGACGTCACGAGAAAACCTGTAAAATGTATAAAGTGACGTTTATTGCGGGCCAAAGTACGTGTAGTTGAGCTATGTTAAGCCATGTTTAAGGATATATGTGCAGTTCGTTCATATGTCTAAGATGATTGAAAACCTATTAAATATTGATAACATAACTTAGCTCCTTATTTACAAAATACAGTAGAATGACTGTTTATATTGTATTTTATCTACCTGATAAATACTCTCGTCTGTGTAAGGGCTTTTTGACTCTTTTTTATTAAGATTTAAAGAAAATATTGTAATTTTACTACATATAAAAGTCAGGATATTATATTTCATGCCTTCATTGCTTGGCAATGTCTAAATGTCCACATAAGAACTGAAATCTTGATAAAGTCTGATGATACCTTTATGTAATTATAAATATCTAATATTTTATTTTATTATTTATAACCGGTCACTTTTTTATATGTTTATATTACTTAAGTGGTAAGAAGCAGACGGCTCAACACAATGTAAGCAAATATATTACTGCAAACAATAAGGTAGCTTATATGATGTTCCAGTAGTTTAGATCTATATTTTATTTCATTTTCAGCATTCAACTCATTCAAACAATTAACTGTCGATCATATAAACTCAACTTTAGCTATTTTTTACGCGCTATATATCTTTAACTTATAAAATAATAAAGAAAATCATCAATGCAATAAATAATAAATCATTTGTTAATACCAATTTACGATTTAGTCAGTTTCTTAAATAAATAAATGATATAATTAATCTCTCTCATATCAGCTATTGATTAAAACGGAGTTTCCCACTATATTTCATCTCGTCATAAATTGATAATAACGATAGAAGTCGTAATCATATCGGAACTACAATAAAATGCGTTAGGTTAGGCTTTAACGTTTGATAAAGCGCTACTGGAATTTTTGAGAATAGCGTAGTCGCTCAAGGTCTGTCTGTATATACCTATCATAATCGAATATCAGCTGACACCGTGGGTGTGCCCTCATGGTATGACCGGGCTACCATGTCTAGAGACATTACTACAATAGCACGGGATGGTTAACTAATAAAACCGTATAATAATAAACCGCAGTCTATCAAATTTCGATTAAGACCTAGTTTTTATTTTGAAGCTCTATATTTTAGCTTTCTTTCGGGTATAATTTAAATCATGAAAAATATATGAATACGATATATTTGACCATAAAAAATATATTAATTTAATTATTTTAGAGCACACTAACTAAATATTTATCACACATTACATAATAATGACATTTTACAAATACATATAAAATTAATTTAGTAATTATCCAATAACAAGTATGCATGACAATTTAAGAATAATTTCACTTTTTTTTTTTACATACATACATACATAGACTCACGCCTGTTTCCCAGAGGGGTAGGCAGAGACTACGGATTTCCATTTGCTACGATCCTGACACACTTCTCTCGCTTCATTCACTTTCATCACATTCCTCATACACGCCCGTCGGTTCAAGGTGCTCTTAACCTGGCCTTTGTCCAGAACGCCTCCGATCTGATCATTTTTTTTTTTAAATATTATTAAATGATTTATTGTTACAAAAAGTTATACACAATTAAAGTGTAAGCCCTAATTCCCAAAATAGCGTGAGCTGTAGCTCACGCTATTTTGGGAATTAGGGAGAACTGATTGCCGTTATACATAACGGCAATCAGTTCTCCCCCAAAAACAAATTATACTACAAATTTGTTACAAAAAACATTTGGAACAAACATAGTTTAGAACGTACTTGAACAATAGATTTAATTAATTAAGTTAATTTTGTGAGTGTGTGTGTGTGTATGTGTGTGTGTGATGTGTGGTATTTACGTGCGTGAAATTGAAATTGAGACTATACTACATAATTATTACAGTGCTAATAATTAAATAAAAATAATTATTAAAATGTACATGAAGAATACTAAATGAAATGAAATTACAATTTACTTATGATTCAGTTGACTACTACTATTACTCATTAAGGAATGCCTGTATAATTCAAAATGCATTGCAATATATAATAAATTAATATCATATAGTCGAAGAAAAGCAATATATTAAAATGAACAAGCAAGCTTTTGTATAAAAATATGTATGTATAACAATTAACAGATAAATCTACTAACACAACCAAGAGTGGCAAGTTTTTATATTACCACATTACAAATTAATAAGATCTAATAAAATTTGAACTGAAAGGTAATAAAGAAAGTATGATTCTATAAAATATTTTTGTAAAGATTTTTGATCAGCTAACAACATATCGGCATTTCTTGGTCATCTTTTCCTTTCGATATAAAACTTAGGCCCTCGCAATTTGTTGGGTTTCCAAAACCTGTTTCCTTTTCTGCCGTAAACCCAAACACATTCTTCAAACCTTTTATATCGAGTTCGAAGGTTACTTAAAAAGTTTACTCGTGGAACAGATACGTTGCAAATTCGCAAAGTTTTAAAACTTTTGTTTGAAATTTTGGGAGCTTGACAGAGAGAATCGATCGTTCTCTTCATCCATCACGTAAACTTAAATACTTTAATGAAATTACTTTATAAACCGAAATAGGTATCTATATCTAAATACTGCAATAATTTTCTTAAAAGAACATTACCTAGATCACTTAAATATGAGCAAAATTCAAACAATTATAACATTACAAGTACATTTTATAACATTTTATAATCGTTGAAATTAATCTACTATATACGGCTTTCAACACGATAAAATCCGTATATAGTAGTTTAATTTCAATGAATAATATTCGCGTAAACAGAAGTCAATATTATTTTATATTCGATTAGTCGAGTTTAGGTTCAAGTTAAGTTAGTTTAATTGGTACATTTTTAATTTACCTTTTATATTATTCATAGATAAAGAATTTTACGTTTTTAGGTAACTTATTATATAACTGAGCAATTTTGTTATTAAAACACGATTTAAAATGAATTGTGTATTTCATTCAGTAGATTCAGAGTCCATCAATACAAGACTATTTCTCGATTTAAAAGCATAGGTCCCTTAGAGACGTGGCATTAATATTTAAAAATTAGATATACCACAGAACTAACTCATGCCCGCAGCTTTACTCGCGTAAAGTAGGTTTTTTTTTTTTTTTTTTTTTTTTTTTTTTTTTTTTTTTTTTTACGTGGGGGAATGCTTTGACGCATACCTCTCCGCGGGGCGACGGAGAGGTTATGTCGGGCTCACTGGGGAGAGATACCCCGGTAATACCGACTAAACCTACCACGGTGTTCCTCGACATAACCATAGACGGCGGGGTCGCGCGAATCGCTTTCACATGCAATCGCAACCCCGCCGAGGTTTCGGCCCGCCGTGTGAAACGGCAGGCCACTACTTAAAAGACCCTCTACTGTCCCCTTGTAGGGGGACAAAAACACGACTCAGAGGCGCGCGTGGGAACACGCACGCCGCCTCTCGGACCTGGTGCTGATCGGGTGGCAGGCAGGCCCACGCAGCCCACCACCCCCAGGTCAAGTCTCAGGGTGGCTGGGGGTCATCTCGCGCCCTCCGGCGCCCGGTTCTGCGGTTGGGGAGAGGATTTAAGCGCTCCCTCTCCCGCTCCGCCGCCTCCTTGATGGACATGACTTCCTCACAGAAGGAGGCGACGGCGTTCCACGACCTCTCGCTCCGGACCATAGATTGAACCACGGCCTGGAACGAGAGGGCAACCATACCGACTGCCGCGATCAACTCACGGCGCTGCGATGCCCAAGCGGGGCAATCCGCCAAGGTGTGCAGCGCCGTATCCACAACAACATCGCGGCAGTCGCCGCAGTGATGACAGCCGGGCGTCTCCTGTCGGCCTATGCGACACAGGAACTGGCCAAAACAACCATGGCCAGTCATTACCTGTGTCAGCCGGAAGGTGAGGGCGCCATGCCGCCTCTCCAGCCACTCTTCAAGAACGGGACTTATCGCCACGATCGTGGCGTGCCCAGCACTGGGGTGCACAAGTCGTTCCTTCCATTCGTCTACCAGGACCTGGCGGAGCTCGGACCGTACCGCCTCTAGAATGGGAAGAGCAGGTCCTTCGCCCCGAGCTATCGCTTCCTGGCGCCAACGGTAGAGCGACGCCAGAAGCGCTGCATCCAGGTCCCATGGCATTGATCCGGCGAGGAGGCTCGCAGCCTCAAACGAGATCGTGCGGTATCCTCTAATTAACCTGACGGCCATGGCGCGCTGTGGAGCACGAAGCGCCGAAATGTTGCGGGCCGTCAGGTAGTCCGCCCAAACTGGGGCCCCGTAAAGGGCCATGGACCGCACGACCGCCTCGTAGAGCCTCCGGCAGGAGGTGTTTGGCCCCCCAAGGTTGGGCAGCAGGCGCGCGAGCGCACCTGCAGCGCCCCGAAGACGGGGTGCCAAACGACGAAAGTGAGCTGCAAAGTCCCATCGGCTGTCGAGCAAGAGACCTAAATACTTTAGGGTTGACTCGACGCCGATGCGGACCCCTCCTACCATGATATGGGCCCCTGGAGGTGGCCGGTTCCGAGGACCGTGAAAGCAAACGGCCTCGGACTTAGACAGGGCCACTTCCAGGCCCAACCGCCGGATACGACCAACGACTTGTGCGACCCCAGCGGTCGCCAGTATGGCCGCCGCCCGGTGCGACTTACCCCTTGCCGTGACAAGTGTGTCATCGGCGTAACAAACGACGCCGACGCCACGGAGGAGCGCACCTCGCAGCACCCAGTCGTAACCGATGTTCCACAGCAGCGGACCCAGAACCGATCCCTGTGGAACACCGCACGACATCTCTCGCCGACTCCAACCGTCGTGACCCGGGTAGACCACTACCCTCTCAGACAAATATGCCCCGACAATGCGGCGAAGGTAGGTCGGCACTCGATGGAAAACGAGTGCCTCCCTTATACAACTCCAGGGCAAGGTGTTAAAGGCATTCGCGATGTCCAAAGACACCGCGAAGATGACCTCACCCCGGGACACTGCATCCTCCGCCAGGCTCCTCACACGCAGAACAGCATCGATAGTGGAGCGCCCGCGGCGGAAACCATACTGGTTGTCCGCCAAGTCCGGGCCCACTGAAGAAAGACGCTGGACGAGGCGCTCCGCAATAATAAATTCAAACAATTTAGCGACCTCGTCCAGCAACACGATGGGCCGGTAGGCGGACGGGGAGTCCGCCGGGCGCCCTTGCTTCCTAATCAGGACCAGTTTACCTACCTTCCACAGACGCGGAAACTGGCCCTGCTCTAAGCACTTACTGAGGAGCCCTTCTAGCCGGGGCGCGAGCTGTTCTAATGCCAGGACCAACGCACAGCCTGGAATACCGTCGGGCCCTGGAGCGGTGTTCTTGGAACGAAGTCTTGACACCGCCGCTCGCAACTCTACTTGGGTCACTACGGGAACCACGTCGTCGTCTAAGTCCGCGTTGGATGCCGTGGAAGGCGGAACCATCGGTGGAGGAGTGTGCTCCGCCCGTGACGGGAAAAGAGCGGCCACCACTTCCTCAACCAACTGCGGCCGGAGACTCTGGGTCAATGGGGGCGCCCAGGGACGAAGCTTGCCCCTGACCATGAGATATGGGCGTCCCCAGGGATTACGTTCCAGAGACCCCAGCAGCTCTTGGCGAGCCTGGTTTTTGGCCCGCTTGATGGCGACTTTCAATGCCATTTTGGCCGCTCTGTAGGCCTCATATAGTTCCGCCTCCATGACGACAGAATCGGGAGGGCGGCGACGCCTCCTACGAAGCCGGATATACTGGCGTCGGGCCACCACGCAAGAATAGCGCAGCTGACTGATGTAATCCGACCACCAGTACACCCGGCGCCTAGCTCGGAAATTGCGAGGGACTCTAGGCATCGCCGCGTCACAAATCTGAGTCATGGTCTCCCGGAACCACTCGGCCTCCATTTCGGCATTGTCAGGTCTGGCCGGTGCTGGCACCCAGGCCTGAGCAATGGAGGCTTCCAGGAGGACCTCCCGATTTAGCTTTTTCAAAGCCCAGCGCGGACCGCCCCCAATCGGGGCCCTTGAGGCTGGGGGGTCGGAGGTCTGGGCGGAGATGTCGAACCGAATGTAACGATGGTCCGACAATGTCTCCACCCCCTCGACAACGCGCCAGCCTTGTACACGGCGTGCTAGGGCGGGGCTCGCAAAAGAGACATCAACAATTGAACCGCCCCGCTGACGTACACACGTGTGCACTGACCCACAATTGAGGACTTGCAGGCCGTTCTCTACGGCCCACTCCTCGAGCAATTCGCCCCTCGCGTCCGTAGTCACCGAACCCCAAGCCGCAGATTTGGCATTGAGGTCCCCGGCGACGAGCACGGGCCGAGGGCGGCTACGAGCGACGACGACGTTAAGGTCGAGGAGATACTCCTCGAAGTCGGCGAGAGATCGGTTGGGTGAGAAGTAGCCACTCACCACAACCGCTTCTCCTATTAGTGCTGCGACGTAGCCCCGTCCCCGGATGACGTTCTCGAGGGACGGGGTACCGGCGGCGGCCAGCGAAGTTAGTGCCGCCAAGCCATCAAGGTCCCCTACCCAGTCAGCCCTGGGAGGGATGAAATAGGGCTCGGCAACGATGGCGACGTTGATAGACCACTGCGCCATGCTCTGGAGGAGAAGATCCTGAGCCCTGGCGCAGTGGTTTAAATTGCATTGGAGGAGGCGGAGGTGTGGAGGCATTATTTCTCCATACTGTCCTCGGCCCCCCCGACCACTGTAGCGGCGACCCTGGTTGTTGCCACGGGATGGGACGTCGGGCATATTTTATGGGTGCTGGCGCACTCCTTGCCACCCGCCCTGTGGGTTGCAGGTTTGCCTGCCGCCGCACACAAGATACAGTGCGGCGGGGCCTCACATCTTGCAGCCATGTGACCGGGCTGACCGCAACGGAAACAGCGGCCGGTGCAGTCAGTCTGTGAGGGGCACTTAATACCTACATGGCCGCTGGATAGGCAGCGATAACACCGGGCGGGCCTGGGTTCCAACACCTTGACCTGCGCCGACACCCATCCCACTAGAATTCGTCGGCCATCGGCCAATTTTCTGGCGGTGGCCACGGGACAGCTAATAATGACTGGGTACCTTATGTTAGTAACATACTATTTTTTAAATAAAATATAGCCTATGTTACTCGGTGATAATATAGCTTTCCAATGATGAAAGATTTTTTAAAATCGGTTTGGTATGTTTTGATTGAAATCCGAACAAACAAATATTAAAATCTTCCCTATCTATAATATTATTATAGATTAGTATGAGTTGTTTATCCTAATTTTAATATCACAGTAACATCATTCAGAGAAACAGGTCTTATATGAGGTGCAATAAATAATATTAAAAACCTCTTTAGAAACATATTATATAATATTTCTAAAGATATTACTACAACATGTTACATATTTTCTCATACACGTTCAAGATCATAATTTTTCCAATGTTCCACAGACGTTGCTGTTCAAGTTTAATAAATATACAATTTATATTCATGTGAAGGAATATATTTGACGGTTATAGATACTTAACACCGATCTTCTCAAGTTTTAGTATGCCGCAGTGGCGCGGGTGAGTGCAGGTTATGCCTTATCTTTATCTGTGCCACGTATAACGTCATGACGTTAAAGTTTAGGACCCATACTTCGCGATAATAGACATACATATGTACTGCAGACGGTAATGTAGATATTCTTTGCCTGATGTTCTGTGATATATATGGCTTAAAGATCTTGGTATAATTGCCGAAAAGCGAAATAAATATAGCATTACGATTGATTGATCAAAGTTTAAGAACACTTACAGATACTATGATTGCAGTTCAAAAAAGCTTTATAACAGTAATTTAAATGAAAATATTATTTAATTTTAATATAGTAAAATAAAATAAATGAAAACTCCAGGAATTAAAGTAATTACAAGTTTATTAACCGTCTTCAAAAAGGAGGAGGTTCCTCAATTCGACCGTATATATACATATATATTTTTGTTATGTGCGTTCGCGAATAACTTCGTCTTTTATTAACCGATTTTGATGATTCTTTTTTATTTGAATGCTGGTGCTTTCCATTTGGTTCGATTTAATTTTGATCAAGATCTGACCATTCGTTTTTGAGTTATCCTTAATAATGCGTATTTGGCTACATTGATGATGTTCTCATTTTTGGCAAGAACATACATAATTTTTCATGTAAGCCCGCATTTTCGTAAGCCTATTTGTGCGCTCTTCACAAGTCTCTTTTGAAATGGCCCTGGAGGTAGATTTCCTATTTTGAGAGAGGCGTTTCTCCCTTTCTTCGTTTGTCTCATTTAAACGGCGCTTGTCTTATATTATTATGAGCAGCGCGTTTAGTAGGTGTACCCATATTCAAACAAATAAAATCAGTTATCGAACTTCAGATTTACTAAAACAAAATAAACTGACTTTAAAAAAGAATATTCTAAAACAAAACATGCACTAAAATGTATTATTGTAAATAATTAAATTATTGTTATTTTTGGAGTCGGTGTCAGCCGTGTGCTGCGTCTATGTGTGTAATGTGCATGCCAATGTTATGTTATGATTATAGTAAGATATCTCATGTTTAAGTAGTTACAAACCTACATTGGCTGACACCGACTCCATTAATAACAATAATTTAATTATTTACAAGAATACGCAATATTTTTTTTACTATTTTGTGCATTTTTGTTTTAGAGCATTCTTTTTTAAAGTCGGCTTTTTTTAAATTTTGTATGTGCCTTACAATCTCGTAACGATATTGCAAAATTGAATATCGATTTTCGTATGCAGTCTCATACAGTTTGAATAAATTAGTAGACACGGTACTATAAAGTAAATTTAATGAAAACGATACGCCTAAATAGGTATGGTGTTTTCAAACACATCTAAGTCTTTTAAAACTTATCCCACACTTAAGAATTTAACGTATAATTTGTTTTAACATTTTAAACTTATAAGTTGTTACTGTCAATCCTTGATATTTACTACATCAAAACATTCTAAAATAATGTTAGATTACAAAGATTCTCTCATCAGTTTATCTTGTGTAGCTAATACTATCAAATATTTACAAACATTAGAGTTATTAAGAAAAATAATACTAGAGGTGGATCTTTGGCAGCTAACTTATAAAAATATTATTAAATAAATTCTGTATAACTTGTGTACTTATATATACATAATAAATAATATTTACAAATTTATCTAATGTTAAATACATTAGATACATTTGTGTAGTATTTATTTACATGTAGTATTTATTTTCGGCGTAGAGATTAAACAATTCAGCGACAAATTTCTCTTTGTCTTTGAACACACAACATAAAAGACCACTGACCGCCGCAAAATCGAAATTATCCGCGAATGAAATACAAACAATATTTTGTAATTAAACTCATTTTGTTCGCTAAAGAGGTTGACAGGGGACAGCACCACTTCCCGGATGTGTCGTATGGGTAAATATCAAACCGGATGTGAGGTATCAATTTATAGATATTGAGTAGCAGTTCTCGGTCCTTTTGTATTAATTAAATTATTATAAAATATTTACAGACTATAAATAAGAATGTTCAGCCCGATTTCGAATATGATATTTTATGGGACTCGTAGGAATACATATATTTAATTATATTTTGAAAATGAAGTTATTATTAGAAACTAGCGGTCACCCAATGGTCACAATTCGACCATGATTCATTTAAATTTTAAGTTTGATCGTTATTATTAAGGTTTTATTGTCTATAAGTTTACCCTTATAATCACATTTCATTTACATAACTATACTCTTTCATTGACGATATTCCTAAGCTTGCTACTTTGTTTTCGTTTTTCTTTATTACATATAAATAATGTAGGTATATGTAACCGTAATTACGAAGATTAACCAAATTAAGAACAATGCTGAAATACTACGAACGCGATTCGACTGCGTGTGTCAAATGCATGTTTGTGTGCGTGTAGTATTTTTTCATTAATTTAATGTATTTCTAATTCATATTTAATAAAAATATTTGGATTCGCCACTCCTTCTCCATATAAACTTTAACTGTGCCAAATTCCATACTCCTCCGTCCGCACAATTTTCGTAAAAAGGGGTACAAAGTTTTTACTTCACATTAATATATAGATAATCTCTGTATCACGTTCGCGAAGATATTACGAACATTAAATCAACGGATATCTTTAAAAAACACTCAGTCCTGAAATAACTAGTTGAGGATCACATTTTCCTTCTGGCTGGTGCAGGTGTTGTCAGGGCACGGTTGCTTTAGCAAATTTAAAAACACGGTCGTTAGCTGGGAATCTAGTCCCGTCTGGGTGAAGATCTCTCACTGCCGGCCGTGATCAAGGCTATGGTCAACAGCGAAAGGAAGTGGGCAGCGGTCGCATCCTTCTGCGAGGACGTCATCTCGCGGAAGAAGACGGCGGAGCGAAACCGTGAGGAAAGTATCCTTGCGGATCCAAACCGCTACCGGCAAACTGGGCGGCGCAGGCGTGCGTATGCGCGACTTATGCCGCCATAGTAGTGAAGGCCGTTGACTCGGAGCGACGCCCGCCAGCCATTGAGTCGGAACGAAACCGTCTGTTGTGCCGGGGCGTTGCCCAGGAGTCATAGTCCTAATTTGTTCTTGGACTCTGCTGGATGGGTCGCTGATGTAGTCCCGTTTCCAGCGACCCTCCCACTATACAAAGCAGCGAGTTAGCACACCGTTGGGTTTTGGTCCGTAGGCCCCCAGGTATGGGAGTGCCAGACATAACCCTCTCGCCTCCCCTAGTGACAAGGGGGTGAGAATAAGGTGCGTTTACCCAAAAAAAAATTATCCACAGCTTCATTTATCAATATACATATGTACAAAATATAATATATGCCTTCATACAATCGTTATTAACTTCAGTCAACAACAAGAGCATCGGCCACGGCACTAATACCAAATAATACATTTAAAAGCGCCATTTCAAGAAACAAAGCTTCAATAAAAATATTGTTATTTAAATTACGTCTTAGCAAAACAATTTTGTGAGTTATTACATAAGGTAAAACAAAGAACAAATTATAACAAACTGTAATGAGTTTCTTTAATTTCCCATCCAACTAATTTAATTAAATCACCGAGTAACTTTTCCGTCAGCTACAAAAACATATTAACAATCCATTTGCCTTCTTTCTATTGTACTCGTATATTAATGTTTGACATAGGTTTAGGGAAAATGAAATGAATTTGATCGGTCTCCTTGACCCAGCCATTTATGTATACTTATATATGCAAGTATACATATATGGCTAATACATAATGCTGCTCTTTAAAATGAGCGGTCGGTCATGAAGGTTTGTTGCCCGTGCCGAACAAAGTGTTATCGAATTTCCGGTACCATGAAATTCTTAGTTGATACTTACATGACGTCTGGAAGTATGCTTGGTAGATGGCAATACTCGTGTATGCATTCGTAGGATCATGCCTGGTTATATCAAAAAAGCCTTGGAAGATACTTTCGGCGAAGTTTTAATGCCATAATGACTTAAGTAGTCGTATCGTCACTGCCAGAGATTATTATGCGTTCGATCGCCACACGGTACAAAACAATTGTGAGATGCATACATAGTTGTTTTACATCTGAGGGTTCATTTTTGGCAATAATTGTCGTGAGATTGATGATTGATTTATTTGTCCTATGTCCACAGGACGACATGATGGCGTAGTGGTTAGTGTAACCGACTGCCACGTCTAAGGTCGCGGGTTCGATTCCCGCACAAGTCAAACATTTGTGTGCATGAACATGGATGTTTGTCGTTGTCTGGGTGTTTCTATGTATAATATGTAAGTATTTACAAAAAAAAAGTATATATGTATTTTTATCCATTGTCTAGTAGCCATAGTACAAGCTCTGCTTAGTTTGGGCTAGATGGTGTTGTGTGTATGTAAAAGAATATTATTATTATTATTATTAAATTATATGGTTCATATATAGTTGTTCTGAGTCCGAGTATAGGCGTTTTGCCGTGCAAGATTTAACGCATATAGATACAAAAAAAAATCTGCTCCATCTAACTAAGAAAATCGGGATCACAATTAAATTTTACTATGTTGAGCCCAATGCTTTTAAACAATAATAGCTTTTAAAATGCGGATAACAGTGAAGCAATCAATCGAACTGAGGCCTAGGCGAGCTGAGCACGGAATTTGTATGACTCTTTGTTATTTATAATCATTAGTGTTAGTTATACATCAATTATTAAAATCACCAAGATCCCAGATGCAAAGTGACGAATTTGCCGTTTCCTTGAATTTCAGAAGTTAAAGTTTCCACAATTGAAATTATAATTTTTATGAAACTTTTCTTTTTAAACCATGGTAAGTCCTGTAGGACTTACCACACATCGGTCTCAAGTTAACGCTTTAGCTTAAGCTCACCTAATTTACAACTTAGTTCTCGTTCTGCTGTTCTAAAGTCAATTTGACAGTTTGGTTTGACCTGCTTCGAAGGTCCGGTGATCGCAAGAACAACTATTGAACTACAGTTTGTCTTATTTTACATAGTTGCGTTAGGTTTTCTCACATGGGTTTGGAACCGTGATAAATGGGCGATAATAGATCAACTATATGTAATAACGTATATACCTAAATATATCTATTGAAATAAATATATGCCTAAATCACGATCGGATAACATATGACTAGATATATGAATATTATTTTATGTTTTTTATCCATACTCTTATTTTAAATAATGCAGCCTAGGTCTTCCAATTGAACTGGCCTAATGAAATCTATAGTTTCAAAAGCATTTCGAAGACCTAAGTGCTTTTCAAACGTCTTTAAAATTTATATTAAATCCAGCCATGTTTCATTTATTCGTTCCTAGAATATGCCAGTGACTTCAAATGCATTTAATTTATACGTAATCATATATCGTATGTGCCGTACCACTGTTCCTACTGAACGAAATAAGATGAAATTCATTTTTATCTCATGTGAATACAAACTGACAAAAAAAATCTAAAATCATTTTTCAGACTTCTGTAAATAATTGATCCTAATTGGTTATAAAAAAATATTTCAATATGTAGACACAGCATCACGTAGCGTTTTGGTTTTAATATATTAATTATACAAACATGTTGAATGTAAAAGCTTTCTAAAGATTACGTACAGATTCCAAGTAGTCATTATCCTTGAAGGTTTCTATAAAATCATTACCAAGTCGATCGATCAATCTTTAGTTAAGCAAAGTTGCCCATATCACGGGCCTTCAGAAAGCTGAAACTTTTGACGAGTAATTTAACCTTACCCTGTAAAGGTTACGGGATAATCATGATTTAACTTGCAAAGGTCAGTCGGCAACTTCTCTATTTAAATATAGCTAATGAGCCGCGATAAACAGGAAACTGACCCGTAAAATCTTTATAAATGGAAAAGCCGAGGCTGTTTACATATAAAAAATAATTTAGGACGACATTTTTCTTGCGAATATAGATATAATTGGGGTTAACATCCATATTCAAGCTTGAAGCAGTCCAACTGATGAATTACCAACCAAATAACCCTGTATTGTGCTTTAGATGAAACACGTCTTTTCAAAGCTTCTTAAAAATGCGCTGTGCTATGAATGAGGAGAAAATAATTAAAGGCTCGCAAGTTATGAAAGATAAGAATCTTTCATAACTTGCTAGCTCTAGTGCCTAAATAAGTTACTGACTGAACTAAAAATAATAAGTTTTATTTATTGCAGATCTTCATTGATAATATTAGCAATAATATAATAATAATAACAATAAAAATAGATCAGTACCATTATGATACCTATGATAGTTTTTATTATAATAATAAAAGCGAAGTTAAGAGAATAATATTCTGTAGGATGCTTCCAAAGCTTCAGAGCAAAGTAATCACCCTTTAATGATATAAAGAAGTCATTATGTCATGGTGAAAATTTTATGTCGGAGTGTTAGGGCTGACAGTGCAAAAAGTTAAAAATTGAAATAACAACAGATCCTCTTTCTCGTTTTTTTACTGACTATCTTGTGCATCTTTGTTCTCGGTAGCGCAGTCGTAGTGAAAGTAACTGCTGTGCATGAGGCCCCAAGTTTAATTCCTGGGACTAAATCCGGGGCCGGTATATTGCATATCACCTTTAGCTACTTACGTTTAGGACTTACAAGATAGAATGCTAACCTACGGGACACAATTCCAAAATCCTTCTGGCTAATATTATAAATAGAAAAGCGTGTTTGTTGCTTTTCTTCGGCCTTCTTTTACCCAGCACGGTTGGGGATTTTAATAAAAATATTTTACGGAGTGCAGACTGGCAAATTATTATCCAGAATAAACGGTGCCCGCGGGTTAGTTATTTTATTTAAGCCACTGAAGTAAAGCCGCGAGTAAAAGCTAGTAAACGCTAGCTCCGAAAAAGGTCTCGTTTACAAACGTATTCTAAAGTGGATACCAACTCACTGCTAACGTTAAGATGGGATGGATCTTGGCTAGTTCGAATGACGACCTGAAGTGATAGTGACAAAGACCTAATTTAGGAAAGGTAGGGTAATTATGTCAGTATTAGTAGTAACTGCCTAATACGATTGCTGAGGTCTCGGATCCCAATCCTTGGTCCAACCAACAAAACATTTATTGAGTTTTTCTGTCGAGAAAGTCTTAATAGCTGCCTCGAAGCTGCTGATTAGATCTAGCTAGTTCTATGCCTCGCAAAGCTTGTAAAGACGTTGGTCCTACGTCTGATCTTCCTCTCTCTGGTCATGTTGGATTGCCGTCCCATCGGATTATAAGAGTTAGGGAGTAGAAAGATTACTTGTTTTTTTTGCACTATAATAATAACTTTTATACCTTTAAACTCTAAAGTCTGTATGATGAAAACCGATAACACTTTTCAATATAGTAGTCTATGATTAAACTATAACAGAATAATTACAAAAATCATTATAGTATTATTTTTCGGTGGTCCCAACCCTGTTCAAAAGTACGGCTGACAAATAAATGGAGGATAATTTAGTTTACTAATAAGTTTTTGTTGTTTTCCTGTAGCTAACTTAATATTTGCTACGTGCCATGAGTTGGAAACAAAGTAAAGTTGCCGCGAGGTGTATTTATGGAGTACTTCAGTTCGTTTTAACCCAGTTCGTGAAGTTGAAGAATTGTGTGGCTTCCTACCTATATTTCTCAGGTAGGTACGTTCATATTACGAATGTGTATAGAAACCGCCAAATTTTGTTTGCGTTTATTATATACATTTTATAAGAAGGCTTTTAAACGAATGCATACTTTACCACAAATTCAATATACCTTCACGCAATGAACGTTTTTGAATCTCATTTCATTTACATGGATTCAAGCTTGTACGTATTAGCTTAGAACTAAACTCAAAAGCGTAAAGAGACGTGTAGCATTTAGTGATCTTTTTTATATGTCCACGCTGTTCTAAAAGAGAATTTGTTATCAAAAACCCAAACGACATTTTGCCCAACTAAAGAATCGTTCACAAGACCTCACAGTTGATCATAGGCACAAACTTATACCTGGACTAACGGATTCGTATTTGTTTTCAATCACAGATTATGACGCTTATTTCCTCATTATAAATAAACCACAGCATTCGATTCCATGGATTCATTAGGTTGTTGTTCGTGGTTGATTCAATTTCATAATTTTGGTGCCTAATTAATTGAAATTATTATTAATAATTTAAAGTCGAATCTATTCGATTACAATTAAGTTATAAACTAAAATTATAAACTCCTTGGTAAAGGTACAATACAATGTTTATAAACCTCTGTCAGTGAATATGTAGATATGTATGTAGGAGTCTTAAAAACGGTATTATTCTATAGAAGAAACGTTGCATGAAGAGGCACAGAATATAATTCAGTGGTGAGACGTGATTTGTATGTCTATAAAGCCGTCTGCTCCCCTCGGTCCAACAATACCTTGTAATTATATTATATATTTAACTCTAGCTGCAACTAGTCAAGTATAGGAAGAATGACGCAAAGGCTTGAAGATATAATTATTTATTTATCGAACAATATGAGCTTTCATTATTCCTTACACCAAACTGCGCTTAGCGGTAGATGGACTCAAGCTAGTATCATATCTAAAACAGAAACTAACTAATACAGTGATTCTATATCAATACACAACCCAATAAGTATTAAAGAAGCTTCTAAGATGATATATAAAGGTAAATTTTAAGTCAATGGAAAGAAATGTAATTTAGTTAACATGGCTTTCAACTTGAGATTTGCATCTTTAAAAGTTTGTTCACCTTCTCATTACGAAACAATAAACACAGATTGCTACCTGCCACGGATCCTACATACCCATGTAGCTAATTGATCAAATTACAATTCAAATATTTCCAATACTACAAACGAGCCCTCAATGCTTTACGGTATAGAATCGTTGCTCAAAATGAATCTAATAAACGTAACTCACACACGAGAGTTCCAGCGTCTGCCACGGCATGTGAGTGTCGTCGTAACTGCTTTATGTGTGTGTGGGACTGTGTGTGTGTTTGTGTGTGTGCGGCTTAATTTTGTCACGTATATGTACTTTACGGATTTGTTTCAGGAACTCAGATTATAATCTAAGGTTAACGTTCGCCTAATACCCCGGATATTTCATTACATAAAGGATATGAATACTTAGATCAATGTCGTTGTATTTCCAAGAATATATGAATATGTAATAAAGCTATTATATTGAAGAATTTTTGTTTATTTGTTATGGGAACACAAGCACTTGTAACTTCTTGATTAATATGATTGAAAGTGAAAGGTAAATTAGGTATAGGTATATTAAATATCTGAATACGATAAAGATATCTCTATGAAAACAGAACCTGAAAACTAGCCAGGTCAATCATTAGGCCAAGAACCCCATGTACATATACAGCCATTCAAAAGTACTTTAACTGGCATGATTTAGTTCACCAAGAATTTGCTTAACCTCGCCGGCAGGTTTTATTTCTCAGTCTCGAAGGAGCCTGCTACGTAAGATATATTGTAGCTTGCAACCCAACACGATACACGCCGAGACTAGCCGAGGGAAGCCAATTAGCGAACCCTAAATATAACCAACCAAATCTTTTATCTGGTAGAAACGGAGACTTTGAATGTGCCAGTAATATTATAATCATGGAAAACTAATCAAAATGGAGTTTGTACTCAACAAGTCATTCAAAATTGCATCGTATTATAATAATGTTGTGTAAATATTCTTGTATCAAGGGACATTCTGAATCTCAATCTAGTTTTATTTTATACGTACTTAATTATCAGTAGTGATCATAATAAAAAATGATTTATCGGTTAGGGACATTAATTCATTTTTTATGTTTTTCAAATATTGTGGATTCGTCTACTACAGTTTTCATTGTGTGTTTATAAAGTCCCCCGTGACACAAAGGTTGATCCCTAGCGCGACAGAAATCTTTTAAAATGGACTGAAAATATGACGTTACAGATGTTTACTCCTTTCACAATTAGATGTTTATGTACTTCATTTTAAATATTTCATTTACTTCAATATTTAACACCAAGCCTCAAAGAGATTTACATAAAAGAGTGATTTTCACCGACGACACCGTTACAATGTGAACTGGCATTCTAATTAAATTATTTAACGATTTGTAGCTAAAATGGAGAAATATACTAATTTATGCATCCGGAATTCGTTTAAGTTCTATTCCCCCGAGTATACATTATAGCTGTATAATTCCAAGGCTACCCATTTTAAACAGGTTGTACTAAGGCGGTTTTATCGAGGTTTAATCGGTGAGTAAGCCTCGTGGCTTACTCACCCGCCCCGTATAGAGAGTGCATTGAAAATATTTTACAGAGTATCGTAGTAGCTTAGGTTTGTAAAGGAGCTTGATATGCAACGGCAAAATAATTTGCAACAGATGTATTTGCAAATATAGCTTTTTGATGTATGTAAAATGTTAGTTGTTACATTACTAGATTTATTCCTCGGTTTCGCTGATCTAAATGTAGGTTGGGTTAAGTTAATAACTTTTTTCTGGATGAAAAGTACCCTACATATTATGTTCTTTCTACTGCCCTGACAACATGTAGGTATACGGGATTTTATGAGGATTGGTCGGGTAGTTAAGACGTGAAAGCGTAACAAACAAACAAACTCACATTTGCATTTATAATATTAGTTAGGATATACACGTAACATTAATAAAGATTTAAACAAATTTTTTATAGAACCATTCTCAAACCCGTATCTCTCTCTTTCTTGATGTGATTGTTTCTTCCCCTCAGAAACGACTACAAATTAAGCTAAAATTGGCAATATGTTGTAGTGTTTTCCTAGCTGTTAAAGCGTCAACAATATTTAAATTTTTATGTTGAAATTGAATGTTGAATTCATATCTTTACGATTTTTACGAGGGGTACTTCGAAATCGTCCGTAAAACCTAGGATTTATCAAATATTGGGCTGCTCGACAGGAGTAGTACAGGAGGCTAGTTGGTCTTCCTAAGATCGCAGCGGAACAATTTTGTGTAGCTGTAGTAAAGAATTCCAGACTTCATGATGAAATATTATGCCTTGCGATTGCAAAACAATGAGGAAGACATTGTGTATTATAAATTTGTATTTCATATTTTATATTATATATTTTATTATTTTTATTGTAACTAATATTATAAATGCGAGTTTGTTTGTTATGGACATAATAATTTATGGCCAGACGTAACGTATAAAAATAAACTATGTAACCTGCAAAGAAAAATTTGTATGAAATATCCATAAAATGTGGATACTGCGCGGGTCGCACACAGTCGAGCGGGTCGCGCTACCGAGGCTAATGGCCTTTGATAAGAGAAGGACGGGCGGAATCGAGTACTGAATATGTCCAGTCTTTTACCAATCAATCTGTATAACTAACTAAAATTGTAGCTACAGGTGTGTTTATTTGAGCTTTTTACACAATATATAGGAGAGACGACACAAGCGTGTTAATTATAATTATCAACGAAATCTGAAGAAACCATGAGGTATCATAAGGTAGTTTTGCCGTTTCGACAGCAATTTGATTACGTGGCCCGATGAAAGAATTTTAAATCAAAATAGATGCAATTTTTTTTACCTTTTTCTAGGAGCTTACTAATATTTTAGCAATTATAATCACTTAATACAAAACTTTTATGGTTAGCTTAATTTTGTAGTAAACGTTCACGGTCTACCTAATTGTATAAATGCTAAAAAAAAAGTTATATTTTGAATGAATTAATTATTTATCTTACTTGATAGTACTTATAAAATAAATTGCTACATTTAAATAAATATAATTTAAAATTCGATAGAAATTTATTAAGAGTAAAAGAAGTGTATCCTAACTAATATTATAAATACGAATGTGAGTTTGTTTGTTTGTCACGCTTTCACGCCTTAACTACTCAACTAATCATTATGAAATTTCGCATACGCGTTGTCAGGAAAACAGAAAAGGACATAGGATACCTTTCATCTAGAAAAATACTGTTACATCACATTTACAAGAGCGAAGCCGCAGGCAAAACCTATAATGTTATTAATATTAAAAATCACTTTTAGCACTGCTCTAGACTTACAAATAACAATTCGATATTATTATCCTATCCACAAGTTGCAGGCTTTAAAAATATTTAATGCCAACTTGTACGTTCTGCTTCACACGCTTTGCTCAACAGTGTAGCCGTGTATAAATTCCCCAAAAGATCTAAAAATTCGACACGTATAATGCAAAATACAGCAATGCTTTTATATCATGTAATCATTACTGTATTTAGCAATAAGACGCATGTTACAGTGCAGTTTACTATCTGCATTCTTCTGATGGAAACTTGGCGTATGAAATAAATTCATTGTTTTCGGTGCTAAATTGTAATCATGCTACTACACGTCATTAACATAACTGACCAGCAGCGTAGCGATAACATGATATCCAGACAACTAAGTACATGTTCAACTAAAATTTAACATGAACTTCGCCTAATTTATATCGGTTCCATCAAACTCCAAGCAACAGTTTTCTAATGGCCGTTTACTACAAAATAACTGGCCAACTAAACTCAACATAAATTTCCGTTATAATACTTTTATGAACCGTGTACATACGCAGTCCAATCTATTATCGGAATCACTGTATTACGGCATACTGTTTTACGATCATGATTTTTAATGCGACATAAAGTCGATGGCCCAGCGCCCACATCAAAATGTTATTATTTATTACATAAAACCCCTGACGCAAAACAAGTAACACGTTTCGGCTTTTCACGACGTATTAAAACGTATTTTTGTACAATAAATTGTACTGAGACTGATTTATGAACGATCGAAATCTCGAAATACGGATATCGGAAAGCGGATCTAATTGGACGATATAGAAACATTTATTGGTACAACTATATATATAAATGGAAGATAGTACTCGTATCGAGAATAACTTTTCTTCTCTCTTAGCCTTTATCATTCCCAAGTCACTTGGGGTCGGCTTTTCTAGTCTAACCGGATTTGACTGGATATCAGTTTTTACACGGAGCGGCTGCCACCTGACCTCCGCATCCCGAAGGCTAACGATACCCTAAGGCTAGACCAGTGTCAGGATATTAGAGGGTACTGACTTTCCCAATAACGACTGCCATAGATGTTCATGGCAGCCGGGACCAACGGCTTAACGTGCTCTCCGAGGCACGGAGCAGGCGATAATTGTCAATCAATACGCACATAATTTCGAAAAGTGATATAACTTCCGAAAGTCAGAGGTGCGTGACGTGGGTTCAAACCCGAGACCCTCTGCATTGCAGTCTGTTGGTCTCCCAACTGAGCTATCTGTTTTTCGAGTTGTATCGAGAATAACTAAGTAAATTAAATAAATATAAAAACAATCTAAAGAAGAAGCTGTTAAGAGTTCTAATTTTGTCACCTAGGCATATCAGGGTATTGCTGTGTTTATGCTTATAAGCTATTTAACCTTCCTAAGGAGGTACCATAATCCTGAAGATGCCACAGCGCTTTTGGCCATAGGACGGGCAACAGAGCAAATCGATTTTTTTAAGTCGACAAGAGTCACTTGTTGTCCTTGATATTGCAAACGCTCAACCGCTATTACTTACCTTTAGGTCAGCTAGCGATGGAAAATGTACAAAATGATATTCGTATATGTTGACATTTGTATTTCCTTGACCATACAAAATGAGTGTCTATAAAATTATACCCATTGCTACAGTCGTATGCTTGTTGCCTACTAAGTTATATAAAAAGGGAAACCAAAGTTACAACATAGGTATGTTCAAATGGTAAGACTATCAAGGTTTCCATTTAAGCTTATTTTATGTGAAGTATGGCAGAACAGGTGCTCAGATGCCATAATACCGTGGATAGACATCCAAGCTTAACATTATAGGTATTGAGAGTCCGCACAAACGTCTGATGTCGTGATATTACGTAACAATCTACGACATTTTCATTATTTTTGTTTATTGTTACAAACAAGCTTCTAATATGATTACATACACACACAAACGCATACACACACACACACACACACACAAACACGCGCGCACACAGAAACAAACACCCGCACCCACACACACACACATGCCAAATATACCACATACTCTTATCAATCACATATCTTTATTTTATTATTTTTACTGTAAGCTTTTCAATAAAATTCCGATATGAGTTAAATCAAGTTTTACTACAATAAATTGTTACTTAAATGTATCTACAACAAGGATACAATTCCTGGCACCTGGCACCTTTAATACAAGTTGTTTCAACAACTTAGCAAACGTGCTGGTCACCACATAGTGTGAAACTGTAATAGTTTTACGGAATTATAATTTAATTACCAGTTTTTATTTTTTAAACTATGCGCCGTTATTTTATTTGTGGTGAAATAAATTTCAATATTATAATAAAAAAAATATATATATGTATATATATATACATATATATATATACGCATCTGTTTATTAACGTCGAATGGTCACGTATGTGAAGGAAATTCATATTAATATCAAAGGCATCATAACTTGAGCTAATAAATGTCAAAGTTGGTAAGTAATAACTCGCAGGAAAATCTTTCTAACGAAAACTAATTCGAAAACTTCGCCGGTACATCTTTATGATTTAAGAATATTTTACATAGGTATACTTACTAAAATACAAGCAATCTATAAAGAAAATGTACATATAATATTTGAGATTAAACTTAAGGTTTGAAATATACTGGCAAGACGTATACTTTTTGACTCGTAGCATGTTTATTAACTGCATGGTTTGTATACAATTATTCTAAATTAGTATTAGCTACATTGCTTTGAATTTTCTTCTAGGTTCTAGGTCTCAGTTTCGATTCTCGATT
The DNA here is from genome assembly GCA_930367265.1 of Catocala fraxini. NCBI lineage: Eukaryota > Metazoa > Arthropoda > Insecta > Lepidoptera > Erebidae > Catocala > Catocala fraxini. The sequence continues at coordinate 16,730,599 of OV884041.1, forward strand.
GTATTTTAGAGAACTCAGTCTCAGGCGCAGATGGATAATATTAATTTATATTTGGCTTCACAAATTAAAGTACTAATTTATTTATTTTTTTAGGACACATTTGTTTCATAATAGAAATTGTCAAATTATCACTTAGCAAATAAACCCTTCAGAAATAATTGTAACGCAAACCTAATGTTTGGCAATTAAATGTTAAAACAATAACTTGCTTACCAACTAGTACGTTTACCAATTTTAATGTAAACAAATATTTCAGTTTGTATAACATATTTTATGCAAAATTAAATAAGCCAAATATTTAGTATCGTCAGTATTCAATTTATCAATTCTATTCAGTAAATTGCTTAGTCAATGACAAATTATTTGCATCCTTATATCAGTTGCATAGAATATTTATGGTTTTACTTTCAAAAATATGTTACTGACAAAATGTGTTGTTAACCTAACCTATCTGTTTCGATTTAAAAAAGATATATTCCAAAAATTCTTATTTTCAGCCTTTATATTTTTTGTCATAAGCATAACAAATCATTTGAATAAATTTTTATTATCTAATGACTACTGTAATAAATCATGTGATTAAAGACCAAATGCCTCAATGACATTAGCGTTGGTAATATTCTGCCGAATAAAAATTTGTCCAAATGAAAATGTGCTCACTAAAATCATTCTAAATACTGCTTTGGTATTAAAAAGGTTGCTAAAATTTGTTTGGGAACTGAAATTTTGGCAAAATAATTTTGGCAAAACGAAAGAATGCCAACTTTTTTAATTCGGTCTCAGTTTAATCTACTTGTCGAAGATCACTTATAAAACATTTGATCAAAAAACACATAGCAGTCATCAACTATCGAAGAAAATACATAAATGACGTATAGTCGTAACATTACGAGTAATATTGACACGGTTGCCTGATAATCAGAAGAATAACATTTTAATTGGCGTTCTATTATAAACTTTTATTTCATACTCACTAATAGCCATAGGATATTTAATTTGTATTAAACATTCATGATATTTCCTAAAGTTCTTTTACACAAAATATAAAGCTAGCTTAGGCTACATGCGTAAGCTACTCGTGTAGGCTAGATACGTAAACTACTCTCTCTCTGCTCTAACTACATGCACAAGAGACAACTTATTGCCTACTCGCGCAGGTAGGTCGCGTTACTACGCGGTGCATACAGCACAGACTGTAACTACCTGAATTTGCGCATAATACCCACATCATTTTATGAAATGGTATCTAATACCTAATCTTATTTATATTTTATTCGTATTAAATATACAGTGTAAAATTATTCAAACGTCACTTTATATTCGTAGTCTCTACGCTTTTTAGTATAATGCCAGTTTTAGTGGTATTAACAGCGCTCTCTTAAATATATTATTTGGTGGTTTATTATTTAAAATTTCATTCTTTACAGTTGAATCACATCACTTTAGCTTTTACTTTTTATTAGAGCTTTTAATGTATAATTTGTTTTTAAAAATGAATTACATTTTCTCTATATATTTTTAATACATTTGTACGTACTAGCGGTCGCCTAGTGGTCAAAATTCGACCAAAATTCCTAAGCTTGCTACTTTGTTTTCTGTTTTTCTCTATTACATAATAAATAAGTCACTTTGTACCCCTTGTCGTAAAAGTGGGATACAAAGTTTTTGCTTCACGTATTAATATATAGATTCTCTTTTTGTTTTGCTTGCGACTTCATTTACATACGTAAATCACACTATACTCAATATCTCCAGTTCTACTTAACTAGAATTAACTGCACGAATGGCATAAATCACTATTTAGGTGGTCGCCTCGCTACTGCCGCAACGCCGAGTGTTTTAGGTTCGATCCCCACACGAGACAAACATTTGTGTGATCCACAAATGGTTGTTTTGAATCTGGGTGTTCTTTGTATCCGTTGTTTGAATATTTGTAAAGTCTCACGCGACACAGGATTTATTCCTAATAAAGGAGTTTTCTTTTTAAAGTAAGTAAGAATATAATCATAACAGTCTGTACATCACTAAAAAAGTAAACAGTGTTGTATTAAACCTACATTTCGCCAACTATGCTTAAGGTCACACATATTAGAGGGTAAGCTGTCTATATCGGGCACATTTCCAAACGCCATACTGCTAGTAAAATTTCCTATCAGAAAATTCCAATACCATATATCCAGCATGGGATTCAAACCTGTGACCATGCGATCGGCTGAAAACATAAGTGCAAACGTATGCAAAGTGACTAATGAGGCCGCCATAATTATAAAAAGAAAATGGCTACCATTAACCTGTGGTATGCCGGAACGTAGATCTACGCGAGACACAATGCTTTTTCTATTATGTCTGGTATTCCGGCATACAAGAGGTTAATCGTAATGAATTATAACCCCAAGACAAAAATAAATTTAAACTTAATTTAAAACTCGATTTCATCCCACGAGTTGTCTGCATTCACTTTTCTGTAATAATAACCGTATAGAATCCACCGTAGGGATATTACGCCGGCACTAAACGGATACAGAATGAATTGTAGTTAGCAGAGACAAGCCGACGTGATGGAATGAGACACAATTTAATTTTGAGCCGGATAAATTGAGTTTGCGGCACCATCAGCTAAATAGATTGTTAAGTGCAAACTGTATCGAGTAATAGCTGGGCAGGACGTGTTTTTCTGTTATACACGTTATAAATATGCCTCACTATGGATTTTCTGTTAACATATGAGATTATAGAAATGTGTTTGCTATGGCTACTGATATTTAAAGATACGGTGTAGTCATACATTGTGTTACCTACTTAAATATAGGCTTGGCTAATCAATTGATAAACTAAAAGTGCTTTGGTGAGGCAACATTAGTTTATGCGACTACAGTGCGTAATGTCTCAGGTTTGATGCCCGGGTCCGCCAATGTGTTATTAAATTTTTCTGCCAATAAATTCTCATTGGCAACGCGGAGTCTGGATCTGAGCCCTGTAAGCAGCATTATGTCCGCCACCTTCCACGTAAGATCTAAACTATAACTGGCGAAAAGTTGGTGTCATACACCTCTGGCTTACACTTCAGATATAAATATGTCATACAAGTCTATATGTTCAATAAATTGATGCTTTTTCATTAAAAGCATTTCTCACGCTGTGCGATTGTAATGTAATGCAATTTTGCTGACATCTTATGGTGCTTGTGTATAGTACGTATATAGTTGGAACTGGCTACATATGCAAGCGGGCTACATATACGGTATACATACGCAAGATAGTCATGTGAGTTACTTGCACGGACGTCTCGCATCTGTCGCTTTCAAAATGGCTAACATGTGCAACTACGAAACCCACCCTAAAATAAAATATACGTGATTCCACATTTTAGAAACTATTTATTTATTTAGGCTTACCAACAACTACTTACACTAATACACTTTTTTTTTACATAATAGTATAGCAGCCTTTTATAGGCAAGCACAGCATGCACAAGTTTTGTAAAGTTAATAATATGTATATCAGACTATTAGTATCCATTGTAGTCAGTCATAAATTTTGACCCAGGTGAGTCCTACATAAACAAGTGTCAGTGGAAATCAAATGACTTTGATTGTTTCCACTTCTATTGTCGTTGAACAAAATTTTCCTTATATCCCGTAGATAATGTGAGTTGAAGTTTTCCTGTTAAATTTCTAGGAAATTTATATAGATTCCAGTAAATCAACCTGAGTGTGTAATAAACTTGCTATTCTGTTTCATGAACTTTGAACGCATTTCAGTGTTATTTAAATATTTCACACATACTGCAGAATAATTAAAAGCCTTAACATTTTAAGTTTTACATAACTGTTGTTTAATTTTAAGATGCAGAGCCTTTCTCTCTAAACATATACATATGTATGTCGTGTCTATATATATACATATATTGCTCATAATATATAAATTGGTGAACTAATTACATAATTGGTGCTTTATGAAGCGAAGTTTAGAGCATTGAATGACTTATAAGAACTCTTTATCATAAAAGTCATGAAAATATTACCAACGTTGTTTCTTACAATTAATATTAATGTTTCTTTCTTTCACTTAATACAGTGACATATTTCATTAGCTTGCCACGGCAATAAGCTTGAGTTTCTAGACGCGTCGTTTTGCTGGATACTACTAGGAACTAGGAACCATATTAGTAACAATATTAGACTGAATGTCGATTAAAAGTTGTTACTTCATTGTGACTGCTATTTTTAAAATTCGGGCTACCTTTTTTATAACGAGAGTATACTTACTATACATCTATACTAATATTATAAAGCTGAAGAGTTTGTTTGTTTGGTTGAACGCGCTAATCTGAGAAACTACTGGTTCGAATTGAAAAGTTATTTTAGTGTTGGTTAGCCCATTTATCGGGGAAGGCTATAGGCTACATAAGATCACGCTACAACTAAAGGGAGCGTTGTATCAATGAAAAATGTAGCAAAAACGGGCAAAATTCTCTTATGTGAAGCAGACGAAGTTGCGCGGGTCAGCTAGTAATTCATATAAGTACTGAATGCAAATCTGCTGCTTCTGCCTAATGCTCTTTTAGAATAATCATCAGACGATTCCCTACAATCACGAGAATCCTTTTATAGTTGCTCCATTAGCCTATATACCAGGTTAGTTAAAAAGCAAGGAGACAAAAGTTACGAGTAATTAATATAAACATGATTACTTACACACGATCTACTTTAACATATCTAAATTCTATAGACATAGCTGAATGCTCCTGTTAAACATTAATATAAATGAAAATATCTACTCTTCATTGAGCATTTTCGTCAAATTTTAAGAATTTCGTCGCTTCATCTAGCCCGTGTAATTTAAGCTTTTTATTAAACTCTGCCAAGTTTTCGTACTACAATTAAAAACTTTTAAATGTTCAGTTAACGCGAATTTAATTAGGAAACATTTCTTTTACCAGCCTTTTTATTGTACTTCTCAAGATAAAACAACCTCAGATACTCAGTGCCTTCTTAATTAAAATAAAATCAGAAGAAACTCCAAATAAAAGATTAGCGAGCTTAGCCACAAAACATTTTTTTACTATATTGTTTTGTTCATCGAGATCATTGGAATTATCGCGACTATGTTTTCATCACTCAGTTAGGTTTTGGATTGATCCTAGAACTAATTTCAAACATTTTATTGTATGACTGGACTATAAAAGGATCTCCTGCGAGATCCAATTAAATTAAATTATCATTTTAGAATTTAGATAAATGACCTATAAAATATTTTTACGAGTTTAAGATATTTATTCATAATCTTTAAAGTATTCGACTAGTTGTACTATATTGGGTGCAAGAATAAGATAAGATTGTACTTGTACAATTAAAGTTCAAATCCTACCTAGTGGTGAAGAGTTACCAAATCCCTTCGTACTATTAGATGTAGCAGTTGTGGGTGCAGGTCTTACTCACATCACCTCTTTAACGGATACATTTCTCAGATCTATACCTGATATTGCAAGCGATGGAACGGCCTACTTATATGCCTTTTTTACTTGTGCAAACTAATATAATATCCTGAACTTAGATTTTAATAAAGCCTACAACCAATTAGTCGTATGAATAAATGGGTTGTAAATCAACTACCTACCTATTTCCAATTTCAATTCCATCTAGTTAAAACCGTTTTTTTATCATATAAGTACGAATTTTATATGTAAACCCAATCAGCCGAGCATAAATTGTCATGTTAATTTAAAAATATTGCGTGTCATGCGAACTCGTCCGCTTGACACTCAATTAACTACAAGCACCTCTGTATATAATCGAAGTAATATATCTGACGTAAATTGCCATCTCAATACTAATTTAGAAAATACATATGCAGAACGCATATTCGAAGCCATAGGTATAGATTTAATTGCCATAATAAAGATATCAACCTCTCTTGGAATAATGCCACTGTTGTGGTATGATTTATAACCATTGAAACAACAGAGACAAAGTACCTATGCCCAGTTTCGGGACAGCTTCATATATTTGTGGATCACAGAAGGTTTCTTTCTGTGTGGGGAACCAAACTACAACACCGGGCACGATATAATGGTGAAGTGACCACTTAAACCGCACTGCCCTCCGTTCTTTTTTACAATCACCCAACCAATTTAGTAAATGTTTAGAATATTATATTCAAACATGTAGAATATGTTCTTTTATTTTTTTTATTAGGAACTCCACCATTGATACATTTTGTTTAACAAGTTGATATGTATTGTTATAAGTTCACTAGAATAAAATGAGTATGATTACTTTTATAGATCTGAGCGCGACTAATTTTGATTTGTAACTTATGCTTTAACAAAACTCAATGATATTTTATCACATATAGCAATAATTAAACAGTACGTTGTTTGTTATTAGATCGTTTAAGACATGTAAGTGTTTGAAGATTTAGAGATACTTTATAATAACAAAGAACTTGTTAAAAGGTGCTGTATATACCCATCTAACTGAACCAACAATGAAATGAATAATTTTCTCATAAGTTGAAAAATACTTCAAATTAATGTCTCGAGTTTAAAACTTATCGAGTTAATATTTAAGCAATAGTGAGCAAACTTATCAACAAATTTTGATCTGTTTTTAAAGGAACTTTAATTAAACTTGGCAATGAATTTTATTTCATTTCTTGACATGAAGGCGATTCTGCTTACTTAAATTTATTTTGAAGTTTTGTACTTTGACATTGCATGATATAGAATAATTTGTAGATCCGATGGCATAAATTTGATATCCGGGTCGAGCAAAGAGTCACAGCTTTTCTTTTAGATAATTATTTCTAGCAGCATAGATTGTCGAGGAACAGGGTGTGATGTCCCTCCAACACAAAGGGAGGATCCTGCGACCAGGCTGATTGATCGTGCCTGGCGGGCCGCGGCCCGACTATTGATGTCGGGAGCTTGTATATATAGTTAGTCGCTGTGTAAACTCCGCTTGCGCGATGCAGGATTGTGACGTCATTTAGCGTATTTAGCGCCATCTGTTAGATGTAGGCGGAACTTACTTCTTCGTCTGTGCGGAGTCGCCACAAGATAAAAAATGATTTTAATATAAAGCAACATAAATATGTATAGCTAAAAAAAATGTAAGTGTGATATATTTCTTTGAGTATGTATAGGCGTAAGTCGATACAAGATTTACTTGACAATATTTCGGTAGATAATGTCTATGCTATATAGGTGTCGTAATTCTATTCGATTGCTTAACACCAGTGACAAAATATAGACAGAATTTGATTGGTTTTAAGCTATTTGAAAAACTCTAACATAAAACGAACCACGTTCTATAAACCTTACATTTGGCATTTCAGTACCTAAAGAAACAACTTCCTGTTAATAATAAAAAACCGACGAGTAAACACGCCGCCATTATTCCTCCCGTGTCAAATAAAAACACAATTTTACAATCTTCGTTGAATACAGCTCGTAAACCATATTGTTGCTGCTCCGGTCCAGCTTAAATTACGTTTTAATATCGAAAAATTGCTTCCGAGGTGCACGTGCCGAGGCCAGAGACAGCCAGTGTTCAATACAATAAGTTCCTTCCGATGAAAAAATATTATTTCATTTTTCACATATCCCTGTGGGAGTCTCTGTTATACGATCAGTTTAATTTTTATTTTGAGGATGTATGTATATAAATGTTCTAGACACGAAATGCGATGATTTCGTAGTGCTAAAGGTGCTTCAAGGATTTGAAAAGTTTGTTTGTAGGTAAGCCAAGCCTGTCAAAGCTATTAACTTTTGAATGGAAAACAATTAAGTAAAAAGATCAGAATTGTGTAGGAAGCATCGGTCGTAGCACTTGCTACGACGTAGCGCGGAGGACATTTTCAATGTGGTTATTAGTATAACATACCTATAAAAAAAATATATATATTCTTCAATAATCACAAAATATTTAAACGAATTGCAATAAATTTGATTATCCGAAGTTTAGCGGCAATCGTTAATTCGTTTTATTTGTTATTTATTATTTATTTAAATTTTTTGCAATTTCTGAGTACTACATGGTCTTAATCTTAGCATGAAATTTACTGTCTACTTAACCATTAAGTAAGGCAGGGACAAATAATACAGTACCTATTAAAATGTAAACGCTTGTCATTCATGTCGAGGGAGCGGAACAAGGGAGGGACCACAAGCGAGATGATTATATACAGTAGAAAATTGTTGGCTATATAGAAAACTGATTCTTTCTTAATGTTCGTCACATTAGAAAATATTCAGTGTTTAGATTCTTTCTCTCTTTCTCTGTGACTGCTCTGTAGAAACATTTAAATTCCTTGCAGAAGTAGTAAATATGATTATATTACGTAAATTAAATGTAATTTATTTTGATATTCATGAAACTTTTCTTTTTATTGGCATACCTTACAAGTTCATTTTCTTTATTTGAGTACATTCAGATCCATACAACTACAATCAACTTTGATTGTTTAATAAATAAATAACTTTTTATTCAAGCTTTGCGGTTTTTTTATTTTCGTATCGTTTTATAGACGTATTATATTATTCAGCAACAATAAAAATAAAATAAGACACATTTTATGGATTGCTTTATCTCATACATGAGTACCTATGTATGTATTACACTTATATCCTAAGGTAGGAAGTATCCTTTTAAGTATAAACTGATACCTGCTTTAGGATACCCCCTCTTCCATAGCAAAGGTTGCACAGAGTAATGATGCCAAACAATATTTCGAAGCAACAAATTAAAGCTGTGCTATATAAAAAATCAACAAATAGATGCAATACTCTGTACTCGATCCATCCCTTTAATGAAGCAATCCCTTTTACTAGCCATAAAGAGCTCATCGACCCGCGCGACCTCGAATGGTTCACTTATCCATGTAGCTACTATACAAAATGCCTTCATGTTACAATATTTTCGATGCATCACTTATATCATATGAAGGACCGCTCATATATGCTCAAATTTACAATGGTAGAATGATCACTTGAACAGCTACCTTAAAATGCGCAATTCCTTATAAAAATAAATAGAATAACTAACATTTCTTTAGAGTAATAGATCCTCGCTGATTTCAGCATGAATGGCCCCGGCTCAACCGGGGCAGGACTACAATCTCACAGAATATCGACGTGAAATAGCAGTGTTCCTATTGTTGTGTTTCGTTCAGTGAGTAAAAGTGCCGGCGACCCATTCACTCTCTTTCCCCCTTCCCGCTCCTTCTTCCCATTTCCTTTCCTAAAGGGTTGGCAAAGCGCAAGTGGTGCCTCTAGTGTTGCAGGCGTCCATAGGCTACGGTGACCACTTACCATCAGGTGGGTCCGTATGCTTATGCTTGGACAGTATGCTTGTTTACCAACTTAGATGAATAAAAAAAATTGAAAAGTAATAGGTATTAAAATATCTAAACATAACATTAAGACAAAATATTAACTAATTTTAATGAATTAAACACCAACTCGAATTAATCTGTCAAGTCTTAGAGTACCACTAATACCAGACATTATAAACATCTATTGTGTCTGGCCGCCCGTGTGCCACTGCGACTAAATAGATTTAATATACAACTTAAATATCATTTAGATACATTTATTTTACTTAACGAACTAATAATATCCATATAAATATATCCTACGCTCAAATTAAAATGCAATTTTTGAGAATTTGATTGTTTATCTTGGACTTATTGTAAACGAACTCCGTCTTGAAAAAACTTACAGTCAAAAACAACATTGACCATTACTAAATAAACTATTGTGCCAGCCGTGCAGTCTGTCAAGAAAAACCCTCTTATCTTTGAGTTATTAACAGAATTAAGATATTAATTATTAATAGTAAATATCGTAAAATAAATACGTCATCGTAGTAACATAGAACATCCTTCGGAAAAGATAACTAAGTATATACACACACACATTTTTACATATGATGTGTATGTGATATAGAAATATATCCTAACTTAATATTATAAATACGAATATGAGTTAGTTTGTTTGTAACGCTTCTACGCCTTAACTACTCGACCGATCGATACACGTTGCCAGGAGTATAGAAAATAACATAGGGCACATTTTATCCAGAAAAAAGTACCTACAGTAACCGAGGGATAGAAAGTCGGCATAATCTACATTTACGCGAGCCAAGCTGTGGGCAAAATTTTGTTTACTGAACTACATTTCGACAACTACACTACATACTAAAAATGAACTACATTTTGAAACAACAAACACGAACATAAAAAAAACAACATAAACGACAAACGAGACGCCATAGTTTACGCAAAGGGTTTGGGTAAACTGTTGCGTTAAAACTGACACAGAAGTCACAGGCAGTTAGTGACAGGCCAGATACAGGTTCAACATCAAAAGAATAGAGTAAACGTACCATAACATGTTGCCTTTTGTGACGGAGCTAACGTTTGCCGCGGTTGTATGTAATTAAAATGGTGTGACGTCGGCACTTTGAAGGACAGGCTCCAACAGTGCAATGTGACGAAACCTTGTGTTGTTTTTTGTAAAGTACATGTTACATTTATTTAGGTATACGAATATTTAAAATATATTAACAAATGTATAACAAAAGATAAACTAATTATAAAAATACATATAATTATAATACTAAACATTTACAAAAATGGTTTAGGCGTCGTGGAATTCGTCAGTGTTGCTGACAACTGGTAACGTGCCCTAAGACGTTAAGTATTTAGAATACATGTTACTATTTATGTAAGCAAACAAAAATCTATTGGATACGGACACATCGGTTTCAATACTATTTTAATACGTAATGTATTTGCTTAGCATGGGTTATTGAATTTATTTATTTATTTTGTATATGTTTTTATTTTTGGGATAATGAATTGTATTAACTAAGACGACGACTAACTTCATAATGTGTGACACAAAACTTCATTATATTTTTAATTGCTTTATCCCGGACTAGTTATGGATCACACAAGTGTCTGTCCCGTGTGGGATTCGTACCCACAATACTCAGCGTTGCGACGACTTAAACGAATACGCAATAGTTTTTTCTTATCTGTCAAAATGTAGGTGTTTATTGTAAAGCACATAGTCTTACGCCTATCTATACTAATATTATAAGGCTGAAGAGTTTGTTTGTTTGGTGGATATTTTTTTTAGTGTTGGATTGCCCATTTTTTTGGGAAAGCTATAGGCTATATAACATCACGCTTCGGACCAATAGGAGCGGAGCATCATTGAAAATGTTGCAAAAACTAATGTGTATACAATATCATAAGACAGAAAGTAGAAAGCAGAAAGTTTTATCTTGCTCAGCAGTCACTTACAGAATTGATATAAATAGATAGTTTTGCAACTGATACGGTATAGGTAATTTAATATTCTACTGATGTTTTTTTATAATGATTCAAGTCAGATATTGCTCGTCCGGTTTCACTTCCGTTTATGATTAGTGCTCCACTCCCGTGATGTTAAATAGTCCATGTTAACACTGGATAAAATTACATTGTTAGAGTGAAATAAGTTCTTCATTTCAGTAGCTTTTGAACTAATTTATTACAAACAAAAATAGAAACACACAATATAGAAATCTTTCCTCGTTATAATATTAGTATAGATATAGAAAACGTATATTCAAATGTCCTTTCTCAAACAATAGGTCCACGTTAAAAGAATTCTTCAACAAATAAAGACAATATAGAAATATATTTTCGCAACAGGTGCAGCAATGAACACTTTTTTATGAAACGTTCCAGTTTCAACTTCCATTTTAATATCCAATTGTGATTTATTGAGCTGTAGGGTATTGTTTTTAAGGCAATAAAGAAGTACTACATGCTGAATCATTTTTATTTTTACAACGGTAAAATAAAAATCGAGTTTGGTACACGTGTAAGTGATTTGGGTGCCACTATGATTTAAATTCAAAAATCGTGTATTAGATTAAAGAAAGAATAGGCTTATGCCAGTGGTTTTATCGGAGAACTATGTCAATAATTTAAAAATATATATTTAATGTGAAGTGTCTTATTCACTGTAGACCTAAACGTGTACTTAAACTTCCGTACAATTATCAAGTTTATATATTTTAGAACAGAAATCTAGTTAGTTTCAAGAATTAAGTGGTCCCATAAGAGTTCCATGGCGTTAAGAAAACAAACAGCAAACGCATTTTTACTTATTACCATCCCACGTGATATAAATTATAGTACCTACTGCACTTGTATTTAACATTGAAAAATAAGATAATAAGTGTCAATAATGGCACTAAACGCATTTTAGTATCAATATTGGGATTTACAAGCATGCGATCAAAGAGTTACGTATATTAATAAATAACATCTCTAACGCTATTGAGGCAAATCTTCTAAAACAGAAAGCTTAGTTATGAAAATGCCTCGTGCTTCCGGGTATCTAGTATTATTGTGCTACTTCAAGTCTTCAGTATTCGTATTTTTTATATTACGTTAAGAACAATATTATACGTTAAAGTTCTCTCCGATAATAAGTTATTCCAATTACGTAATGTGGGCAAATATTTGATATATAAATGAAATAACTTGGGCAACTTCGGCCTTACTCATTGAATAAGGCTTATATAAAGTGACGTCAATCTCATAGTCATTTGTTATTGATCAAACCTGCCTTGCTTGAGAATTTCAGAAATCTTATTTTAGAGATTCTCAATGCCTTAAGCCTTATATATTACTTTTCAATTATACAATATGAAATATCATTGTTGTATTTTATGTATATTCATTATTTTGGACGTATTGTGCTTTAGAATCAAGCTTGGAGACTACAATAAAACAACTGGAATGCTAAGAAATAGTGAGTGGCATATTGTGAAATAAATAAATATTCCTATTTTGAAATTCGGAAACTCACTGCTGCTTGCCTTTAAATTAATTTATTTTAAGGAAACTCACAGCTCTTTTACAAGAATACATTTCAATTTTTAAATTATTTTTTTTTTAGCCTTAAGCCAATATTAGAGTTCCACGACAATAAAATATGAGGTGGAACCTGTAATTTCTAAGGTTAAAATTCACTAAGCAAAACAATGACTTTTATATAATAAAAGTACTTAACAGAAAGACAGTTAAATAAGCAACAGGAATTTACGGTCAGGTCACGAATAATATTATTATTAAATCTATTTTTTGACATAAAGAAGACATTAATTTTACGGCATCTATTGTTGTAAGTTTGAAGTAAGTAGTTCGATGTAATTAATTCAGGATCAACACAATTGGTTTAATATTATGGCAATATAAACAAAGTCACATTGTATTTCATTATGTAGAATAATAACTACTCTTGATTTAAAATAGAACTTACCCTGGATAATGTTTGATACTTGCTACTGTTGTGTTTTGTTATAGTACGTTATATAAGGTAAACAGAACAGTCTTATGATACTTATGCGGGCAACAGTCGGTCATCAAATAATAAACCCGACACTAATTAAGTACCTTGGCAACATCATTATGAATTAACTAGCTTTTTCCTTCAACTCCGCCCCTGTAATTATAGGTTATGTTAATTGTCTATCCCTCAGGAACAGTTCTTTTTTTCCTGGATGAATCATACACACACAGAAAAGGATATACGGAACCTATGTCCTTTTAAATTTCATGATGGTCGGTTGAGTAGTAAAGGTGTGAAAGCGTAAAAAACAAACTCGCATTCGTATTTATAATATTAGTTAAGATGTCAACGCATTAGTGATGCGCATAGCAAACGCACATAGAACACATTCCAATATTCCTATACAGTTGTGGATAACACTACAACGCACTAAAATGTAACGAAAATAATATATCATGAATCTCAGTACAATTAGTACGTACTTTGGCAATCGATGGAATGTGCAAGTCTGAGACTTTCACATATCTTTTATATCAGTCCACATAAAGAAATCATTTGAATTTTTGTATATTCACCGCCATTTTTTGTAAACAAATTTCTGCAAATGGCTGTCTATACCCACACATCGCCTGGTTTCATCCAAACGATTACCAAAATACAATAGCTTTATGAAGTTAAATCAAACAAATGTAGAAAGAAAATTCTTTTGGTCGCTATCAAAGATTCATCCCACACACAACAAAGTCAGGGGTCAGCTGACTACTGAAGCGTTTAACCGCCGTGAACAATCTTTGACAGGATTTTTGCTGAGGCTTGCTTTCCACTCAGTGGGCTGGAAAACCTCTCCACGTCCACTTTATACTACGTTGCGTTCTTTTCTTTTAAAATGAGTCATAAAAAATGTTGCACATTTATTTACTGCGTATCTTTTTAAATGTCCATTATTTAAATGAGGCGACGTCATGAAATCAGCGGGATCGTCTCCCTTGAAGACAAAATATAGTATATTTAAAATTGTAACAGGACATCAAATTTATTATATTACATTGGGGGAATTTGGGCGCATTTTATGTGAATTTTGTTAGAGATGTAGTCATAATAACTATTAGTTTTGTGCCGTGCTGAAGGGATCGCTGCACTCTAAACGGCAAAGGCCTGCCGCGATCTCTTTTACGTTACTGTTTATGCATTTATTTATGTCATTGCATACTGAAGTTGAAGTTCGAAATATCCTCTTTGTCTTGACCTGCTATTATTGCTTCTTGAGAATCTGTGTAGGTTTGTAGACGCCACGTAGCGAACTTATTGTCGTCAACCGTACACATTTCCAAATTCCGTACTGCTACTAAAATTACTTCGACAAAAAAATCCTAAAATGAAAGTTAAGGAAAACCACTTTAGTAGTCGCAAATATGCAATTATGCTATCATATTTATATATATATATATATATATCCTTACACATATGTAAGGATGTATTGTAAAGTTTTGGAAGCCTTATTGTATTTTAGTAGGCTTCTTGTATAATAAGACCACTAAGTATGTTTTCTTAGTGTATAATATCTAAGGGGTAGGACAAACAGAAAAGACGTAAGACGAGGACGCGTTGCAGACAGGTCTCAGACGGGTCGTGGTTAAAATATATAAAAGAGACAGGGCGCGGACGGGACGCGAAGACAAGTCAGTGAGACGACACTGCGTTTCTCGCATTTAGCTTTGCATTTAAGCGTCTGCTTTTTAGACGACAACATGTCTTCTTCAGAAGACGAGGATGTTCCGGCTTTGGTTCAACTTGCTAACATTTAATGAGTCAGAGTTTGCTAGGTACATCCAGTATGGTATGGTAAAACCCTACGCGCACCCCTTTCTGCTGCGTCTTGTCTGCGCCTAGTCTCTTCTGTATGTTTTCGAATGGGGCCCAGTCGTCGAAGCGTCGTCTCCACGTCTCGTCCGCGCCCTGTCTTTTCTGTTTATTTTGTGTCGCGACGCTTCTATACATTTTGTATTAAAATTTATTGAAAGACCACCGCGTCTGCGACGCGTCCTCATCTTAAATCTTTTCTGTTTGTCCCGCCTCTAAGGATTGCCACGGACAAAGCCACAAACATAACTAGCTTGATTATATCGTTATTCATCGATCTGGTTACATTTGTATCTTCAAGACGTACTAAAATAGTGTATTGCACTCATCATAGTTTACCCATAATTATTTAACGATATGCTCTCAGACACTGGTAATCGCCCACTGAAGTACGACGCAATTATTCTCGGTTTATAACTGTAGTACTAAAATAAGTACCGCATTAAACTTAGCTAATTCTCATTAACATTTCCTTGAGTGTATTACTTCAAATGTCAATAAAAGTTTAGTGGATGATACAATAAAGTTGTATTTGATACTTATCACAGATCATTTATAAGTTTAATATCTCGACCATTTTAATACTCGTTTCATCTGCATCTGCGTTTCATAAGTACATCGACTAGACTATCTATCGCCAAAGGGATACAGAATATACTACATCCATATTTCACTGCAATACGGTTACATTATGGCAAATTGATGAGTAGTATCCGTGGTCAACCTAGCGAACTATATTTCTCCGATGTTTAAATCCGACTATGCTAGTAAGTAATCACAATATAATCAGTTGACATCAACATAATAATAATAATATCAGCCCTGTATTAAACTGTCCCATTACTGCACGGGCCTCTTCTCAGTGTGAGAAGGGTTAGGCCATAGTCCACCACGCTGGCCCAGTGCCGATTGGCAGACTTCCCATATCTTCGATACCGTTATGGAGAACTCTTTGATATGCAGGTTTTCTCACAATGTTTTCCTTCATCGTTAAAGCAAGCGATAATTAACTATTTAATACGCACATAGTATTGAAAAATCAGAGACGTGCGCCTTGGGATCAAACTCGAGACCTCTGCGTAGCAGTCCAACGGGAGTCCGTTGGACTGCATTAGGCTCTCGCTCCTATCAACATATGTACATTCGAATAATTAACAATGTTTCGACTGAATCGATTTTTAATTGATAATCGGTTTGCGCAACCCGAGTATCCAATTCGATGACCTCATAATCGGCAATTACTCTTGGGGTCACTGGCTCAGCAAAATACTTATGTTAGTTCGACATTGTAACTAAAATACTTAAATACCAGCATCTGACACGTTGCTAGCCATGAATTTTCTATTTTATAGTCCTATGTTATTTACGATATTCGCATTTTTGTACAAAACATTGCTGGCTACATACACGACACCCTTTGTGTTGTGCACTCCTACCCTCAATGGGTATAATCAATGGAAGGCTGACCCTCCAAATATCAGACACTTGAGACCAGCTTTTGTTCTCCGCTCACCTCAATCTTACGAGAAGGGTGTTCTTGCGGTGTGTATAAAAATAATAAAAATAATGTCTTATTTTTGTGTACAGAGTTTACAGCGTAATTTTTGTTATTATCATTTTATGCAGGTCGTTTTAAATATACCTAATATTTTTGTAAATAGTAAGATGTTAGACAACGGATCTTAATCACGTTAGTATTTAAAGGTAAATATATGTACCTATTCATATCACAACGGTTCGACCGACTTGCATTGATCGTAGTCATAGGTTGACTAGTGTGACACCATCGGCGCCTTCGTGAAGTGCGGGTTTTGAGAACTACCTGCACTTGGGCGTATTTAAAAACATTAATCAATAATAAAATCAACACTAACGATGTCCTCAAACTGACGAAGGCGATGTTTCGTTCGTTCTATAATGGTTCTGAAATAAGTTTTCAAACAATATTGTTCAAAACTAAAAGCTTAACGGTAAACAATATAGGTAAATTTAAAAGCAGGCTATATAAATAATATGAGTTCTGTTTATAAACTGCCCTATTGCTGGCTGCCTCTTACCTGTATGAGAATGGTAAAAGCATAATTTACCACGCTGGAATGCCATTTATGTAATAAAGACATAAATTTGAATAGAATTTGAAGTAAATTTCATCTTGGCGAGGTATGAAGTTAAGATTGCGCCAAATATTTGCACACATCATACATAAACAAAATAAACATATATTTTCATCGCTATGACGACATAAAGAGCCCGCAGGGTGTCGGTCGCCCTCCCAATCACGAAAGAATATACGACAAAATGTAATGTCCTTTCATGACCATTTTGTGACAAATTATATTTCTTATATGTATTGGTTCTTGATACGCTCAAATCAATGAAAGAGCTGATTATAATTGATCACGAAATCGAAGTATTTTATTTTGTTATATGTATGCCTATATCTCCGAAATGGCAGACATAGGGAAATTAAATCTAAATTACGCCAGCTGTGGCTTTAGGTCTCGTTAATAGAAGACAAGCCTTTTTCTGACTACCTCGCACAAGTCTACACTCTGTACTCCTACTGAGTATTTCTTGAGAGGAAAGTCCAATAACATTTTCCACTATTCGAAATTCGATCCCAGGAACCTAATGCGAAGCAGTCGCTTTGACTACGGCAAAACCACTGTGGTAGTTTTAGTTTTACACATTTGTATATATTACAAAGACTAATCGTTCTTGTACGTAGTCAAAATACTAGCTTTATTTAATCCTCGTGTAGCCGAAGCTTACTAGTCTAACTAGGTTCAGCTAAATATTTTTTATTTTTATTTTCTTTATTTGGAACAAGAAACAATTACACTATACATATATAGATGGATTATATATAGTAGGTATATGAAGTAATTTTAACGTAACAACTGCGTAATCAACTACGTTATATATTTTTCTTTGGAGTGACTGCCACTTGTCTGCTATCCAAAGGTATAACGATATATGCAGTAGGGTTAGACTAGATATCAAATTACTTAACGATCTTGAAACATGACGTTTTTAAACAGTATTTAAAGTATATGTGGCTAATTGGAATCTTCCTCTCTCCTAATATAACCTAACAGGGTCCATAATTAATACATAACTTTAAGATTACCAACTGTACTACATTGTGAACAGTAATAATGAATTCAGCATTAAGGATATTAGTTTATATGATCTATCATCTACATACATCTAAAACGCTTGCAAAGATTATAATTGATAGATGTCGTATTCGTAATTTTCCTTACTGCCTGTAAGGAAAATTATTGTCTCCAATGGAAATAATATTTACTTAGTACTTTTACTGGACGCACCAAAAACAATCCCTTTTATTTACATTTAGAAAACGATTTTTTAATCATAACGACTTCCTTCACTATAATTTGAAATCAAACATAAACTACACAACACAGTTCGTTAAATAAAACTCGAGTTTGACTAGTATTTCAATAAAAACTTACATTTTCCATCTATAAAATGGCGCTCGTATAAAGATTAATTGTTGTGTGCAAATTACGGCCAACAGTTTTATTTATACTTCCACTATATGTACGTACAAATCCAGGCAATTTGTTTTGATATACAAAGACGACGGTGACAAAAGAGGAGAGATCTATGTCCATTAATGTGTTGCTGTGACACAATTCGGTGCTGCGCGATTGTATTCGTCACAACAGCCAGCGATACGAAACATTTGTAATAGTTCCCAGAGATCATTTGTAAATTTGTTTACAGTAGGTTGGTACTTAGTACTTATTTCACCAATCAGGCCCATGCCTGATTGGTGAAAGCGATTCCATAATCGCTTGATAGATGTGTTGAGATCCTATGTGAAGTGTTACAAATATCGCAATATCAACCCGTCTCAGCAAGTCTGGCAATGATCTAGGTGGCTCACAGTTTTCGTGACGAAAAAACGTAGATAACGAACTGTGTGTGTAATACTTCTCTGCCTACTATTTTAGTAATATGCAGGTGTGCATCTATGCCCTGTGATATTGAGTAAGCCCTGTATTGGGCCAAAATTCTGACTTCTGCTGTCTGTATCATTACGAGACACTGTTATCTCATCTGGAGTCCAAACTCATTGTTGATATTAACATTTCCTGATACAAATAACAGCTTTTGTCTCGCAAATTGAACTTATTAGTTTAATTGTCATTGCAGACTTTCAAACACGCCACTCAGTAACTCAATAATTTACAACAATTATTTTACGACTGCTGACAAAATGTACTTGAGAAATACAGAAAGAACCTCGAAAGAACATTATACAAGACGTAAAATAACTATAATACTTCAAACTAATATCTATACGATCAACAGATAGCAGTAAACTGTTCTTAGATACTAATTTCGCAATGTTTAAAACGAAACATACTAGCTGTATTAAATATCGTTTTACATAAACCAAGTTTGGCTGTTTGAAGGACGTACGAATGTAGACTACCGTCCTATTTCTGGCCCCTGTCCAATTTCTGATGGAATTGAAGACAATGTAACACGATAATATTGTTGAGAACTTGAGACCATTCAAGAGTGTTCAGAGCAGAGCTACTGATGAATTGGCTCTTTGGTACTAACTACACTCGCGAACAACCAAATCGACTCAACCTTTTACTGAGCATACATACACCAATTTTACAAAAACTAAACTTGATATTTATGACAACAATGTAATTTAAAAGTTTTAAATTTAAGCTTTCAATGAGCATCAATCTATAAAAAAATAAGTCCTTATTTATTTACGCAATTTAATTGGGCGATACAGTAAACTTGCTCCATAAGCTACCCATGACTTGCGCTACTTACCCCGCTATAAAACCCACCCACAACCGGCTACCCTTATCAGTCGCTTATCACAAGTTGAGCGGTACACATCTCTGTAAGTTGCATTAATTTTTTTTACGAAAATATGGATACGATACTTGAAGAAGCCGCTCAAGCTGTTGCCCTGTTGCAACAAGGGCTAAGTCAGCGAGCAGTCGCTGCCCAGCTTCACTTGAGCCAGCCTGCTGTATCCAGAGTATACAGACGATTTCAAGAGACTGGTGCCTTCGATCAGAGACCAAGGACCAGCCGCCGCCGGTGCAGTTCCGAAAAAGACAACCGTTTCATAGTCTCAAACTCGTTGTGCAATCGGCATCTAACGGGTGTTGATGTGACAGTAAAAAGACGCTTGCAGGAAGCTAACCTAACTCCAAAAAGGCCTGCGACGGGTCCTAAATAGACTGCAGGCCACCAAAAAGCGTGCCTCCAGTTTGCTCGAGAACATCTCGATTGGGCTATAGCGCAATGGCGGTCGATCCTGTTCATAGACGAGTGCAGAATGTGTCTGTATGGCAGTGACAGGAGAGGCCGGGTCTACAGGCGTCCGGGCGAATGATCTGCACAGTGCTGTCTCGCTAAAATAGTTGCATACGGCGGAGGTTCTTGCATGATATGGGCTGGGAACTGCTTAGAAGAAACCGAGCTTGTTTCTGTGCCTGGGGGAAGCCGAGGAGACGAGCTAACGGCTGATCGATATATCACCGACATAGTGTTGGAGCAAATTGTTCCCTACGCAGGGTTTTTTGGCGAAGACTTCGTGTTAATGCACGACAACGCCCGTTGTCACACGTCGTGTATCACTGAGCAGTTTCTTCATGAAGTCGAAATATGCACAATGGACTGGTCTGCGCTCAGTCCAGACATGAATCCCATTGAGCACTTATGGGATGAGCTCAAAAGAATAGTACCGGCCAGAATTCCAGTCCCTTCGAACGTAGAAAAGCTAAAGACAGCATTATTAGAGGAGTGGGACGGCATTCCTGAAGAGACCGTCAAAAAGTTAATAAGGTCGATGAAAAACCGACTGCAAGCTGTAATTAGAGCTAGGGTGGTAACCAAGTATTAAATTAATTATTGTTATTATGTATTTTCCATTATTTTTTGTTTAATTTTTGAAACACCGACACAGCCCTTTCCAAAATTTCCCATTTTTCCTTCACTTACGTTCAGACATTATTAATTTAAAAATAACGATTGGATGACAATAATAATGACACCAAATTAAAGCTGACATCTTAAGCTTTCCGATGACATACTGTTATCATAAATACCACGTGTAGTGTTTGTGAAATTGGTGTAGGTGTGCGCAGTGAAGGGTTGAGTCGATTTGGTTGCTCGCGAATGTAGTTTATTAAGACGGACGGCCCAAAGATTAATGCAGATTAATTTATGAGTATTTTAGTACCACGACGCGGCCAGAGTATTAATGTTTTCCCTTGGTAACATTATATTTGTGGGTTTATCGTTTATCTATAGAGTTTTAGCAATATATTTGTGATATGTAAATGGTTAGTAAAGGTTTAGGAATTAAATTTTAATATTTATTTTAAAAACCCAGCATATTACTGCCTATTCCCTTATGTCGGTACGCCCATATTTAAAAAAGGTTTAAATAACAAACTTTGCTAGAAAAAGAGTAAAGATGTTAGAGAATGTGTGTAATACTCAGCTATGAAAATGTAAGGCTTCTTTTTTCCACTACACAATAATTTTTTAATTTTTAAACTTCTGTAAAGTCTTAAGGAACGAACGAAGAAACATACTTAGGTATTAAGTATATTTTCTCAAGACTAATTCAATCACTTCGTTACACGAGGCAGTGCTACCGACGACATTATGACTGGTATCTATTAAATACTTATACATACATAATATACAGTGTACCTTTTCTTACATGTGTACTTAGATAGCATTTACAACGTTCATTACAATATGGTATCCTTTTTGAATATTATTTTTGTAAGTTAACACTTTCCCGGTCGACAGCAATGCTAAGGAATTTGACGATGCTACGTAAAGCAGCCATGATATTTATTTCCATTCTTAGCCGTTTTTTTTTTACTCCTCTATGTTTTGTGTCATTTCATGTTATTTTACTTATAAGTTGTTATGTTTGTTAATATTAGTTAAGTTGTTAATAATTATAGTTACTTTTGTTCATATAAATAATATTCCAATAACTAATAATAAAAACATATAAGTTAGCATAACATACATGTCCAAATTTGAAATAAATATTGAAATTATTTAGCAGCTACGTTTTTCTTTTTGGAAAACAAGGCTTTTGAGTTATTAATAGAAGCCATATTCGCATCTTTGTTCCTCTGACACGATCTCTTAAAAGCCTACCTCATCCCTCATGTTATGAATATGGTTTAATCAATAAATGTTTCACGTACGAACGTAACGTAAGTACATTTTCTAAGAACACCGTCGCGAGTTTCTAATGTTGTTTTTCCTTTCTGTGCGAAGATTAATCTTATGGTTCATCTTTGAAAAGTATATGACAATGTTAGTTATATTTTGTTTACAATATTTTATATTACTTATTATTAAAATATTCTTTAAAAGCGGTTAATTTATTACATAATTGTTTTAAAGCAGCTAAAACGAAGTGTCTTCTATGATTGAGTTTATTAGACTTTGTAGTTTGTTCTTTGATTTTTATCTTGTGATCCCCTGTCTTGTCTGTAACGGAGTTGCCCCAAGTATATGGATTGTGATTTAACTTATGTTTCTAAAATATGTCATGTCGAGAGTTTCTATTAATAAATGTACCAACTCTACGTCGTTTATAAATCATTGCAACCGTCATGTGCAAAATTCAGTACATCGAACACCAACTATTTACAACTACGTACACGAAATATTACTTTTCAAACATAGAATATCGCACTGGAACTGAGAACACTATTCATTAAAACTCAGAAAAGCGAGCTGAAAAACAATTCGTGTTTCAGTTTCAAATTGTTTCAAAACGTCCGGCGTATTTCATGTAACACTGTTGAAGTGCTTCTACGGTATACCCTGTACGTAGTTATGACTAGTCAAAACTTCTGCGTACAAAATTACCAAGAAATATATATGACCTTTGAGTTCTTAATTACGTAAAACAAATTTACATATTATGAGTTTTTAATTAAGCTACTATATTTAATACGGATCTGTAGACATTGTTTCTATATCTACCTACCTTTTGATAAAATGTATAACGTTTATACATTAATTTGAATCAGTGATATTAGCTATAATATCACTGATTCAAATTAATGTTTAAAATTAAAATAATAATAATAATAATAATAATAATAATAATAATAATAATATTATTATTATAAGCTATATTTCTAACTTAACCTAGCACTCACTAGTTAATTTCCAGATGCGGAAGTGTTTGTTTGTTAGCCTATGTGGTGTTTCTTCACGAATTAGTCGAAGAACGTTAATTTTAAACCAATGTAAGGCTTGTCGAATTATATCTAGCTCCCTCGTAACATCAATTATGTAGAATGAAGCTGACCTGGTGAAATGTGGGCATGATTACTTCTGCTTGATCTAATGGTGTGTGGTGTACGTTACAGATGTAATAAGCATCTGTAACGTATATATCTTATTATATTTTACAATAAAACCATATAAAAAGTCTTTTATATCAGTTTAATGACTAAAAACTGGTAAGAAACAATCATGCTTCATACAATATGAAAAGCTTATACAAAAGCATATCCCTGTTCAACAGAAACGTTAAGTTATCTTTGAAAAACGATCAAAAAATCATATAATCACAATAGAGTACTCAACAATTATTACCATATAAGAGAGCGGTATACAAGCAACACGATAGTTAATTAAATTGGTTTCTTTGTTCCAGCGCATACCTGAAGGATGACTTTGCGGTGCTGCCCTATCTAGACGCAGGCTTCAACCGAGTAAGTTTATTTATTATAACCTTTATTTTCTTTCTTGTTTAACAGAAGATGAATTCCAAGTTCAGAAGAACTCTACTTACTGCAATAATACTGAGCAGCGATAGCTCAGTGGGGAGACCAACAGACAGCAATGCAGAGGGTCTCGGGTTCGAACCCGCGTCGCGCACCTCTAACTTTCGGAAGTTATATGACTTTTCGAAATTATGTGTGTATTGATTGACAATTATCGCCTGCTCCGTGTCTCGGAGAGCACGTTAAGCCGTCGGTCCCGGCTGCCATGAACATCTATGGCAGTCGTTATTGGGAGAGTGTCGACACAAAAGATCCCACTGGGTCGAAGTGTCGCCAGTCTGCACTGACTGACCTCTACATAAGATAAGATAAGATACATACATATATATATTGCATATATTGGACAATAGCACGTTATTTTAATTTTAAAAGTTCGAATCCAAACAGACAGAAACATCTAATTCGAAACCTAAAGGTTTACGAATTACAAATAATGCGTATGTTTACCTTAAGGTCTATGTATTCACTCTTTTTATGTATATCAAACTTATTAATATTCGAATGTATTTCTAAACACATTGACACACGACATGAAATGTTTAAAATATTTGTTATATACTTACTTTATAAATTATTGAAGTGAAAACAGGTCGCAGAAAAGGTATTTTTATTTAAGTGAGACACAAATAATAAGGCTTCACATTTTTAAAACCACTCGGCCCACTTTGTCTGGGTCATGATGAATTGTTCCTGGATATTGGATATTCTTTACGCTTTCATAAAACAACGTTTTTATGTCTGACAATGAAATATATCCCATTATTTATTATGAAAATGTAATCTTCGTAGAAATATTTTAAAATGCGATATTTGATGTTCAGCTATTAGCTATCGGTGCTGTGATTGTCTTTGTTATTTTGAAAGGGATTTATAGGTACTCAAAAGCAGATTACTTATTTCGATAAAAATGTTTATGACAACAAGATAAAAATAATTAAATAATAATTAGGTATTTAAAAAAGCCAGGTCACTTTCAGTTTTTAGTAATCAGAAGAGCCTGACGAAAATTTACTTGAAAACTTATTGTGTCTGGCCACGGGAGTGCCGCTGCCACTAAATGACATTATAGACAAGGACAAGTTAAATTGGGAATGTAGGTCTCCGAAACATTTACTCACGGGGTGATTTTTCTTACGGTGGTAGTTTGTAAGAAGGTAGTAATTCCCCGTGTATTCGTACTGTTACCAACAAATCGACAACTGTGAGCTTTTCCATTTTTGGACTCGTAAATTGTAACAAATAATAACAAATAATAAATCAAATAGAACATTGGTACGAGAATAAATGAACTAAAGAGCTCAGTATCATAGTACCTATGTGTATTCTTTACCCCACATCGAAGCAGATGAATTGAAATGAAATTAATTCAGGATTGATGATGGACGTGATACAATGGCGTTTTTCATTGAACACGATTGGAATGGACGCAATACTGCGGTATTAATATTGCTGTATTGAGAAACTGGTGCAGTATTGGCATTGTTGACATCACTCTGACATTTTCGTATAAACCGATATTGCCAGCACAAACGAAAGATCTCTGCTGTTATTAAATTTCTGTGTTTCTAGTAGAGATTATCTGCGAGTTCTAATGTAAATTATATATATATTATATAAAACTTGTTCAAAATAGAGTTCAGATTTAGACTCTGTGTCATAAATACAAATGGTGATCTGATAATAAATTAAAATAAAATTCAAATGTGATTATGTGCACATTTAAATGCATGCAATGCATATGCATTTCACTTCACACTTGACGTTGTTTAGGATCGGAACTTTATTACAAGAATTCGCCCGCAGAGCAATAGAAGAGTTTAAAACTAATATCTAAAACTAATTCTGTTACGTCTATATCACCTGGAAGAAGCTGGCTTACACTGTTGAGTTTACCCCGCTTTATTCTCTCATTCTGTGATATTACTAATGAATGACATTGTGAGCACTGATGAACAATCACAATATAGAGCAATTTTTATACATTTATGTTAGTAATATAATACATACAATTGCTCAACAACAAATGTTACATTCAATATATTATGTACTTGCGCATAATTTAACTACGCGATGGATGATACTTAGCATCGCCTAAGATGCTTACACAGAGGCAAAATTTCAGTCCCTATCGTAGGCCTATGATAGCTTAGCTAGCTTAGTTATGACGAGATTCTCTGTTGAGATTTCTTTCCTAGTAATGCTTCATGAATTGTGTTTGTCCTATTCATCGTTTATAATAGACAATCATAACAGTTTACCACATAAACCTAGTTAGCTTTGTTTACGGCATAGCCAATTCTTACTATATACGTTTACCTATAACTAATTCCGTACTACTTATTGGATGTTGACAGCCTTGTTGATTCCATTGCAAAGCATTGCGCTTAATGCTTATATGCAACGATGAGCTTTCATACTTAATATAATGCTAAGTAAATGTATTTAAAAGGTAATAAATACTTATTGATTGCCCGACGTTTCGACCGATTGGCATCGATCGTGGTCACGGGTTGTTTGTGACCACGATTGATGCAAATCGGTTGAAATTCGAAAATCGGTGTATATTGTTGGTATTTATTAGCTTTTAAATATATTTATTACCTTTTTAATACTTTATCGCGAGTAAGTTACCTGGCATAATACCTATGAAGGAAGTTAGTTAAGTCTAAAAACGTTAATGAGATTTCAGTTTTAATTGCTAGGACGGACATTGCATTTACATGAAAACCAAAAATATGTCTATTACACGGCCTACCCGTACAGGCTTATGGATCCATGTATGAATTTAATTTCAGCCTATGTTTAACTTGGTTGATTTAATTTGTATACTTAATATGAACTGTTAAAAGAAGAAGAAGAAATTCTGTTGTTAGAAGGCTGCAGGTCTTTTCTTAGCCCAAAGAATCAGCATTTCCATTCAACGTGGCAATGCTGCCAGTCTTCTTCTTCACGTTACCAGTTGACAGCGATGCTAAAGAATTTTACGATGCCTAAACCATTTTTGGAATTATTTAGTATTATAATTATTTGTGTTTTTGTAATTATGTTATGTTTTTTAATACGTTTGTAAATATTTTCTAATTTGGATACGAAGCTTACTATTCGTTCCATAAGATATAGGTATTTTTATAACAAGTTATTAACAATATTATACCTAGTTAGTATAAGAAGGCAACCTAGTTTGAAGCTCATTATATGAACTGTTTATTTCCATCTTTCATAACCGAAGTCATTATGGATGGCGAAAATTTAAATTCCTATCACGCTGGTGATAAAATCAGAATAAAATCCATGCAATCAATGCTTATCCGCCGTCTCCTTAACTGCGTTAGTAAGGCTTTTCCCTTTAAAGCATTTACTTATTGCCCAATGCCAAATTTAGACGTTCCTGATTATATAAATAGGACTGCGAGAGCAAATAACAGCTGAAATTCTATAAATATGTAGTATGTAATATAAGTAAATTGATTTACGATTGTTACACGGCGAATTCGATAGATAGTAAGTGCTTCTACTACTACTAGCCAGATTTCTATGTATTACCTACTATTTATCTATATAAATAGTAGGTAATACGTAGCAATCTGATCTGAAATAGTAATAACTAGTAATGATAGTGTTTGATTTTTATCTGTGGCTATCGATTTCGGGTTCTGATAATAATACTTCTACTATCAGAATGGAGACAAACAGACTGCAAAGCAGAGGGTCTCGGGTTCGAACTCACGTCGCGCAACTCTGACTTTCGGAAGTTTTTTATTTTTTTGGTCTCCTTAATCTCAAAGTAGCACTTATGAACGTCAAAGGGGTTAGTACGTTTATTACATTTACTGAATTTACATTTATGTTAGTTGCAAGGTTCAGGCAAAAGGTTGAGCCTATGAGAAGATACCTGCAAAAAACTCAAGGCCACTCTTTTAAATCGCCATCAACTTATAATTTCAGGTGTTTTGTACTGTACTGTCCATATAAAACTAAATTCTAAAAATAAAGAAAAAGTTAATAATATTATGTAAGAAGAATTTGAGGTTTGAAATAATATTTATCAGTAGGTAGCCATTTGTAATAGACAGTAGTATGGCATGAGGACGCATACACTTACACTTTGTGACATGAAAAGGTAGTTCATGACTAAATTTAGTCAAAACAAAATTTACGTTAATACTTATAACGTTTGTTTAAAAGAAAAGAAAGATACTTTAACATCACAAAATAAACACGAAGTACCTTCATATAACTAAATTGACTTATATAATACATACATTGTTTGAATCCTGTATGAAACAAGCAACTAGTGCCATAAGTTTTTATCATTTAAGTAATCATTGATTAATAGCCCTTCCGGATAAGCTGACTTTTAACAGCACTTTTAAATTTGTGTAAAGGAAAATTTATAATATCAATCGGTAGTTTATTAAAAAAGCGTATACTGAGTCCCGCAAATGAATTGTGAGCTTTATGTAAACGATGATACGGACCTACTAATTTATGCTTATTTCTAGTGTTTAAGTTTTGAATATCACTATTCTTATTATATAATTGAATATTATGTTTTATAAACATAATATTATATTATATTATAAATAAATTGTTTTATAAATATAATATTTGTAAATATATATTGCGACGCAACGGTAAATAAACCAATTTCTTTAAAACGCTCTTTTAGGAAAACTCGTGTGCCTAAATTATAAATGCTACGTAGGTACTGCACGCTTTTGAAGAATGAAAATTGTTTAAATATTAACGGCCTTACCCCACAACGGTATGCCATAGGACATGACGCTGTGAAAATAACTAAAATATACTAATCTCGCAGTATCTACATCAGTAAGCTGTCTTACTTTCCTAACCGCGAATGCGGCTGAACTAAGTCTCCCTGCAAGACACGATATTTGAGCGCCCCGCTGAACTAAAGTAATGCCTAAGAAAACTGTGAATTGTACAAATGTTACTTTTTCATTATTTAAATTAACGTTTATGCTCTTTACATTAGGCAATGTAAACTTAATACATATTGTTTTCTTAGAATTGAGTAGTAAATTATTCGCCGTGAACCAGTCCAGGATATGCGCGAGTGAAGAATTAACACCCTGTAAATTTGGTGCTTTACGGTCTACTATAAAAATAAGCGATGTGTCATCAGCAAATAATACAATGTCGCACAACTTCTATACGAAGAACAGCAAATCATTCACGTACGCTAGAAACAGAAAGGGTCCTAAAATTGAGCCCTGTGGCACGCCCATTGCGACTGGTAATCCAGAAGATTTACTTCCGTTGATTTCAACGTGTTGTAGTCTATCGCTTAGGTAAGAACTAACGAGATCGAGTGCAGCATTTCGAATTCCATAATGCCTGAGCTTTCGCAATAACATTTGATCTTAAACGCAGTCAAAGGGTTTTGAGAGATCACAGAATAAGCCAATGGCAGGCATCTTGCAAATTTTCCCAAGCAGCAAAAATATGTTTTAAAAATGTAACACCCGCATCTATTGTACATCGACCCTTTCTAAAACCATATTGTTGTGTATGAAATAATTTTTTACGTTAAAGTGGCTCTCTAATTGCTGTAATATCATTTTCTCAAATATTGTACTTATAGCAGGTAATATAGAAATCTATCTGAAATTACATGGATCACTTTTGCATCCATTTTTAAATAATGATATTATTATTTTGCTACGTTTCATTAAATTTGGAAATATGCCCACATCATTGCATCCGTTGAATATTACGGCTAAGTGTGGCGCTATGTTACCAATAATACTTGTAACTAATTTCACAGAAATACCCCACAAACAGCTGATTTTTTTAAATTAGGTGACTTAAATATTTTTATTATGTCATGCAGATGTACATATTTAAAACTAAACAGCACCGTATAACTTAGCTCTACTTGTATATATCCCAGGTGTTGCCCAATCACAAAACTGAACTTTTAATTTTTAATATGAATTTTCGAAATTATGTGCGTTTTGATTGACAATTATCGCCTGCTCCGTGCCTCGGAGAGCACGTTAAGCCGTCGGTCCCGGCTGCCATGAATATCTATGGCAGTCGTTATTGGGAAGTCAGTGCCCTATAATATCCTGACACTGGTGTAGCCTTAGGGTATCGATAGCCTTCGGGTTGCGGAGGTCAGGTGGCAGCCGCTACGTGTAAAAACTAATATCCGGTCAAATCCGGTTAGACCAGAAAAGCCAACCAAGTGACTTGGGAATAATAAAAGCTAGGGAGAAGATCAGAATGTAAAATAAAATATTTATCCTACTAAAATTATAAATGCAAAAGTTTGTAAAGGTGTTTATTCAAGCACCTTTACAAACATTCACATTTATAATTTTCTAAGGTCTGTTACCCATTTGAATGTTAACCGTTAAACGAATTTGGGTGAAACTTGCCTCACTAATATACCTGATTTACCAAATTGTATTCTAGTGTGCGTTACTGTAGGATTCCCGCAGTCGAATCCGCAAGCAAAAACTAGTTCTATATACATCGATAAACATATAAAAGTAGATTACCTGCACTATTCTGCACCCCACCATACTTTTGTATAGGATATGTTTATTTGAGGTGACTGGATTTCCTTTAGGCGGCGACATAAGCCATAAATAGTATGTTAGTAAACAAGGGGACTTTGTTGCCAAACGACCTTAATTTTACAACTAACATGGGACTCGATGGGGCAGCTATTCTTGGTCGTAACCGCAAGCCAATTAGCCACATGTACTCCTTGCCAAATAAAAATATAAAAGCTATTTTTGGTGATGTAGTCGCGATGAAGTACAATAAATATTTATAGAAGTGGTTCTTTGTAACTATTGAATATAAATATTGAAATTTCAGATACAATAAAATTTTATATCAGTTGTATAATTGGGTACTATTTTACCTGCATATCTTTATAGTCTCGTCTCGGGCCTACAAATTAATTTAAAAACGAAAATCGTGTCTAGTACCCTATCTTATCTTATGTGGGGGCCAGTCAGTGCAGACCGGCGACACTTCGACCCAGTGGGATCTTTTGTGTCGACACTCTCCCAATAACGACTGCCATAGATGTTCATGACAGCCGGGACCGATGGCTTAACGTGCTCTCCGAGGCACGGAGCAGGCGATACTTGTCAATCAATACGCACATAATTTCGAAAAGTCATATAACTTCCGAAAGTTAGAGGTGCGTGACGTGGGTTCGAACCCGAGACCCTCTGCATTGCAGTCTGTTGGTCTCCCCACTGAGCTATCGCTGCTCTCGTCTAGTACACTAGTTCTACACAGGAATTATTACTAGATAATAATTCCTGTGTAGAAGACTTTACAACATTCAAACAACGCAAACCTACAACTACCTTATTGGCAATGGCTAGATGACCACTTCAAAGACTACGACAACTGTGCAGTCATTTTAGAAATTATAGTATATTAGAGTGATGAACTGCACCATTCTGCTATCATTGCAGTATTCTTTTTAACCGTTTTCAATACTAACTTGTGGTTGTCGGCCTCGATGGCGTAGTGGTTAGTGTAACCGACTGCCACGCCTGAGGTCGCGGGTTCGATCCCCGCACAAGTCAAACATTTGTGTGCATGAACATGGATGTTTGTCTTGGTCTGGGTGTCTCTATGTATAATATGTATGTATTTACAAAACAAAAAGTATATATGTATGTTTATCCATTGTCTAGTGCCCATAGTACAAGCTCTGCTTAGTTTGGGCTACATGGTGTTGTGTGTATGTGGTAGAATATTATATTATTATAAGGTTACAAAAGGTTTACCATTGTTGTCATTATTATACCTATGTTAGAATCAACACATGTTTATAAAGACATTGTTCAAATATTAATTATATTGAAAGTGCTGCTATAAGCTTTACTGTGTGACGGATGTATACACGGAACACATATATATATCAAATTCGTTTGAAATCTTAATATAAAACATGGAACAGGCGGTAATAGCAGATTATTGTCGTGACAATATTAAGCAATATTTACAGCGGAGTTGTAATATGGCGTATCATTGTAAACAGGAAGGTGAGCAGTTATTTGATAAATAGAGAAAGGGTTTAACTTCGACTGACAAAAATACGTCCTTGTAATGTACTTATATTATACTTAGTATCTGTAATACAATCTTCGCAGTAAGTAGGTATTTACAATATGAATGTAATAATTTTGACTGAGTTAAACTGAGAATTGGTTGATTTAATATTTATGAAAAATATGGCGATTCGTATGTCATTAGTGTTAGACTAATTGAAATCGTATTATTCACGATATTTAATCTATTCTAACCTATCGGATGATCTGTAGCGGTCGCGTTAACCTGGAAGCACTATGGATATTCCTAGATACTGATGTCATTAACCAAAATTATTTACATAATAATATCGATATGTATGTTAGGGTTAGAGGTTATTTATATCTTTGTTTATCTATTTCTACTGTTTTAATAAATAAATAAGCGATCTTTGTCATCTAGTCAAACTGTTCGGCATGGACGAAATGTAACATGAAACTTACCAACTTGGTAGCATATTGAAGTATGCACGTTATTCAAATAAAGTATGGTTTCCATTAAGCAAGCACGAGCCGAGATGAGATATTATTGTATCAAATATTTAGATGTCTGCAGTATGACCTTTGTAATCCAACATTTTAACGTAGTTTGTTTACGTCTGATGTCAGATGCGATCGAATAAGCGTTCTTCTAGTTAATTTGTAAAGAAGTTATAAACTTTCTACGCTGTTATGTACAGAGTCACCCTTTCTTTAGAATAGTACTTTAGTACTACTCGTGGTACGTGCCTTACATAAATGTAATTATATATTTACATAGACTAGAAAGGCTAATGTAATAACCTGGACCACGGACTAGGCAGGCGGACACACCTAATCTGTTTGAATAATACTTATGTGATCTCCTCTGATCCTTCATCCCAGTTAAGATATATCTATGCATTTACAAACAACAAATAAAGCAAACTATAATATTTATTAATTAATTACGCCTGTATCAAGAAAAATGCCACATGCCTTAAGAGATTTAAGATGGAATGAAAGGATATGGAAGAGATACCCATTCCTTTTAACTCATCTCAAACTCTTTTTCCTCAGGTTTCAGAACTCGGTAATGATACCCTAGAGATCGCAAGTGATCAAAAGCATACCTTCAGATCGGCCCTATGCTTTCTTCTTTTTTGCTATCCATATTTGTTTTAAAACAGTGTACATTTGTGTTAACGGCACACTACACAATCGGTTTTTACGACACATATATATACAGAGACATATATACAGAGAGAGATGCGGCATGAAAGTGGATATAGTGACAAGAATAGAAAAGAGTATGTTAATTTGGTTTGGGCATGTAGAAAGAATGGACGAGGAAAGACTGACTAAGAAAGTTTATAAGGCTAGTGTGGATGGGACAGTCGCAAGAGGAAGACCTAGGCGAACGTTTCTTGATCAGATCGGAGGCGTTCTGGACAAAGGCCAGGTTAAGAGCATCTTGAACCGACGGGCGTGTATGAGGAATGTGATGAAAGTGAATGAAGCCAGAGAAGTGTGTCAGGATCGTAGCAAATGGAAATCCATAGTCTCTGCCTACCTCTCTGGGAAACAGGCGTGAATCTATGTATGTATGTATGTATGTATGTATAGCATATATCCCTCTATATATTCTCAACGTATTATAAACGTCTCACTCACGCTCTGCGCTCCGCAATTGTAAATTCACCCGGACTAACAATTACTCGAATAGTTTATGTAAATACGAGTCACTTAGGCGAGTCGACATCAAACTAGCTTACTAATAGATGTAATAAGATGCCATTGTACAGGAACTAGGTTGGCAGCTGTCATTTCTAAGTGCTGCATATGAATGTTAGTGCGGCATGTTCATTTGTTAATTTAAATTAAAGTATGCCTTATTTTAATATGAAAATGACATATCGCACTCTTAATAAAACAGCGACTTAACTCGAAATTTGAAAGTAAGGCAATTTGAACTCTAATTGTATATGTTCAATTCTAATATTATATTTGTGTTAAATCTTTGCAATAGAGTTCAAATTTGTTTAATCCAAAATACTGAGATAAGTCTCTGTTTTATTAAGGGTGCGATATGTAGAGTTTAAATTAAAATAGAATAAGATTTGATGTTTAGATCTGTAGATAATATAATGTTGAATATAGTCAGTATTAGTAATAGTATTATTAGTACGAGTATAGTTGAATATAGACTGGGTACCAGACAATAAAATACAAGTTTTAACAGCATTCAGTTTACTTGGCGATCTACCATTTTATAAACTACAAATCTAAAAATCTTAGCTATACAGTTTAGTTTAATCGTTACCCTAATCCTTATCCTAACTAATATTATAAAAGTGAATGTTGGTTTGTTTGTTACACTATCACGCCTTAAATACTCGACGAAGCATCAGGAAATTATTTATTTCGCATACACGTTGTCATGGGTACAGAAAAGGACAGGTACCTTTCATCCTGTAATAGTACTGTTTCCGAGGGATATAAAATTGAAATAACCTTTTTTTTACGTGGGGGAATGCATGACGCATACCCCTCCGCGGGGGCGGGCGGAGGGGTTATGTCGGACTCACCGGGGTAAAAGAAGATGGTAAAGATGATAACGTACCTCCCGGAATACCGACTAAACCTACCACGGTGTTCCTCGACAAAACCACTATCGACGGGGCCGCGCGAATCACTTTCGCATGCGGTCGCGACCCCGCCGAGGTTTCGGCCCGCCGTATGAAACGGCAGGCCACTACACGAAATGAAAAAGGCACTCCTCACTAATTATCCCTACTGTCCCCCCTAGAGGGGAGACGGACTCGAAACAGAGGCGCGCGTGGGAACACGCACGCCGCCTCTCGGACCTGGTGTTGAACGGATGGCGGGCAGGCCCACAAAGCCCGCCACCCCCAAGTCAAACCTCAGGGTGGCTGGAGGTCGTCCCGCGCCCTCCGGCGCCCGGCTCTGCGGTTGGGGAGAGGGTTTAAACGCTCCCTCTCCCGCTCCGCCGCCTCCTTGATGGAAATGACTTCCTCACAGAAGGAGGCGACGGCGTTCCACGACCTCTCACTCCTGACCATAGACTGAACTACGGCCGGGAGCGAGAGGGCAACCAATCCGACTGCCGCGATCAGCTCACGGCGCTGCGATGCCCAGGCGGGGCAAACCGCCAAAGTGTGCAGCGCCGTGTCCTCAACAAAAAATTGAAATAACCTTACTTTAACTAACATTTACGCGACCTAAGCCACGAACAAATCAAAAAGAAATAAAAATAATTAATAAATTAGTAAATAATAAATAGAATAATAGTCAATCAACCCGTAACGACTGATGCAAGACATATACATAATAATTTATTCTTCAATTCTTACCAATATGTTATATGAAATTGTAGCTATTATCTGTACAAATCACAAAAATCTAACAGAATCTAATTTAAATTTATTGAAAAGTACCTCACCAGAATATACGATAGAATCTCCAAATAAACTTCTCGCATACACATTTATTGAGTTACCGAACAAAGACACATTAAAAGTTTATCTCTATGAACGTATATGTATGTTTCACACAAGATTATGTGAACTCCTCACACTTTCGTTGTTAGGTGTAAGATACTTGAGTGGCAATGGTGCCTCACTCAACAACTCGCAGTGGAACAAAGCGCACAAGTTTAGGTACTCTCCACCGAGCACCTTTATACCAGTAATGAGCTTCTAATGAACAACTTTCTACCAACCCTATCTATATCACGACAACTTGTAATTAAAATCTGCAATTATTATATGTACTTTGAAATGTGAACTTTATTATAATATTCCTTATAATATTTTTTGCAGTTAGTATCGTTGTAAGGAAAATAACTTACTTTATTGAGTAAGGCTTACCTACCAATCTCAGAGATGTGCAATTGGCTTAACGATGTCTTAAAAGTACCTATAGACCAACATCTGAAGTAGTTACATTATCGGTGAAAGAATTAACGTAAGAAAACCACAGACATCCTATTATTGAAATCCCTTTAAAATCCTTAAGTTTAAACATTTCCAGCAGAAAAGATTTTGTATACAACAAGATAGCGCCAAATATAACTACTGACTTATTTTCCTGTCCTCAAGTCTAGACTCATCAAGCTTAATAATGCTAGCGCATTTTGCACTCAACATTAAAAACACCGTAAATCCTGTTCTTTTTGTGAATTTAAACCATCTTTATTTAAGGGGATTTCTCTCATCGCATCACAGAAGCGTTAGTTCTAAGAAAAATGGAGTCGAGATTAAAAAATATCCCCGTTTTCATATCTGTCGGATGCAGAAAATTTCACGTAGAAAATATTATAGAAGATAAATTAAAACGAAATATGTAATATTTTATAATTAGCTGTAAAGATGTCTCTAAAATATTCCTTCTTACCGCACCAGGCACTGACGAATTCTCGTTCGTTATACCTAGTTTCATTAATAGGGTTGAATGCGAAAAGATTTTGAGTCTTTAATCTTAAAGACTTAAAATCTCATTTTATAAATGCATGAAATAAAAATGAAACGCTTTCAATTTAGTTTTTCCTAAGCGACAAGGGTTGCGAGATGCAGTTGGATGCAAGCTGCCTAATATCGGTTTATATGGCAATTATTGGGGTTAGGTTTATGTCAGCAGTGGATGTCTTTCGACTGAAATTATAGTAACCCGACAATTGAGGGAAAATTGCCTCTTCTTTATGAATAATGTTTTAATAAAATAAAAATAAATGCATCTTCCCGTAAAAATAAATTTAATGACAAATTGGTAACTTAACGTTCATAACCCAGCTAAACCTATGAAATGAAATTGCCAAAATGTTTGTGTCACTGTCAAAGCTACCTTATGGGATAAGAAATTTCTGACACTATTGAATTTTGCTAAGTTATGAATTTATATTGAGGATAATATCATTAAATAATCAAGACGACAAACAATTTTTTACGATGTTTTTTACTCTAACAGTTGTCAACAAAGTATCGATTTGTAAGTATTTGAAAATGAAATTAAATAAAATGATTATTATATATTTGCATGAAACATGGTAGTAAATTGTTAAAAATGTACATAATAAAAAATGTTTACATATTTCATCGGTATACCCGCAAGGAATTTATAAATATAAGTAACAATATAACTATTTAAAATATTTCTGTGGCGCGGGCGAAGCCGCGCACAAAACCTAGTATAATATAATTTTAGGATGCGGCTCCGTAGATTTGAAAAGGAGGATCATATAAAGATCATATAAGCAGGCAAGATAAATCATGACAAAATAAGAAAGTACCAAGTCTTTGCATCCAATTCTAAGGTTATATACATCATGTTTCTTTGCATATAGGTGATGGTGGAGACTATGAGCGCTACGGCCTGGTGTGCGGAGGTGTTGCAGACGCGCGCGGCGGGCGCATCGACGCGTGCGCACGTGGCCGCAGTCGCCGCGCTCGCCGCCGCTGCCGACCGCTGCCGAGATCTCGTCGCCGTCACTGATGACCACCAAAGAATCCTGGTTAGTCAATGTCCTTTTTTTGTTTACCCTCTAAGCTTCTATCCTCCTTTGTATTTCCTCTATAAGGGGTTTATCTGACACTGTTATCATTTAACAGATAGTATAATCGCATTGAAGTGACGTTAAACTACTCTTGGCTATTAAGTTCTTTAGTTACTATTCTTAGGCAATTAATTGCGCAAATGGCGTTGGGGCATAAATGGTCGACGTGTCACTGCCTCTGCGCTGAGTATAGTGGGTTACCATAATAAATACTGGATTTCTATAGTATGGGTATTTGTAAACTCCGTCGGGACACAAGACAACACTATCTTTATAGAAAAAACAAACAAAAAAAACAGAAACAGAATTAGAAACTCAATTTTTTCAGTCTTTATATTTTAATCTATTACATTTATTTCTGGTCTTGGCATAAACCTTTTCTACAACTATTTTGCTCATAAAGCATTGAAACGTATTTTCTACTTATCTATCAATTGCTCATAATTATGATCTATGACCAACAGCTTGCCAACAAATCTTGGTGCCGCGTTCTCGGTTGGCGTGTGGACGAGGGACCTAAATCGCTTTCAGAGACTGCTGGGGGCGAAGCACTGCGGCTGGCCACGAGCGGCGCCAGG
This sequence comes from Catocala fraxini, assembly GCA_930367265.1. Lineage (NCBI taxonomy): Eukaryota > Metazoa > Arthropoda > Insecta > Lepidoptera > Erebidae > Catocala > Catocala fraxini. Next base: position 16,768,860 of record OV884041.1, read on the forward strand.
GACTGGGAGGCGCCGGTCACGCTGCGCCGCAGGGCTGCCCCTGACCCCATCCTACTGCCGTGTCGAGGAGCTGCTGTGGGACTTACCAAGTTCGTTCACTTCGATCACCTAATATGACGCTTAAGGCTTAATTATTTTGTGAATAGGTGACAACTAAAGACTTATTCATACTAATACAAGAAATATAGCTAATTTCTTTGTATGTATGTAAGGATCTCTAAAATAATAAACCAATTCTTATTTCATTTTCACAAATACACTGTTCAAGTTACATAGGCAATGATTTAATGACAAACCATACGATTTATTATTAAAAATCAACATTATGGGTATATCATGTGTATCATTGCCGTGTTGTCACGATACGAATTTACACAAAAGTAATCTTCAAGATCCAATAAATAATATGTTTATTCTGTGCATAAACATATTATTTTATATAGTCAACAATAGGTTATATAGTCGGCACTGAGTAGGACGTCATTGTGCTAATTTGCTCCGTAATTATTTCAAAAATAAAGTAGTTTAAAGTTACCAATCAGTGCATGTCTTATCACATTCCATTAGTTAAGTTTGTTAAGAAAATAGTGTTAAAAACCCCATCATAATAACTCAAGTATTACCGAAGATATAACAAAATCAATTTATCAAAATAATAATTTATCGCCGTTGAAACAACAACCCGTGACTCATTCGCCGCTGCCCGCTGCCGATCGGTCGCGCTCGGCCTTCCGCCTCCCGCGCCTCAGTCGTGTCACCAGTATCGCCTGCGCTGTCGTCGTCGCTTGTTTACTTTCTGCTCGCACCAATTTTTGGATTTCAAAATGAATACGAATTGCGATGCATGCGGTAAGAAAATTTCAAATAAATATTTTATGGGTTGTGTAAAATGTAAAGGAGCATACGACTTGGAGTGTGTTAATATATCCAAATTATCCTGGGAAAAATTCACCATTAAGTTTAAACAATCTTGGCTATGCCCTAACTGCGTGTGCTCACAGCCTAAGCTAGACAATACTAGAACTCCTGCCCGGAACCCTACTATAAATATTGAAGAGTCTTCCTTTGAAAATGTAAATATGACTAGAGGAACGCGGGGGTCATCAACGCTAGATTCTGAAACGTCTGTTGCTGAGTTGCTTAACGAAATTAGGGAATTGAGACACGAAATAAAGGATTTGAAGCAAAACAGTAATGATATATACTTACTGAGACAAGATGTGCAGGACCTTAAAGCTGAGCTTGCTAACCTCTCCCCGAACTTCTCACAACATTTTACTAAGTTTAATAGCATACTTGAAGCCAAGGATCAGGAAATAAAGGGTCTGAAACTAACAATATCCCAATTTCAAACTACCCTCAGGGTCTTGGAACAGTCCTCGTTGAGAAATGAGATTGAAGTATGCGGTGTTCCCGAGCAAAATGCTGAAAATTTGACACACATCCTGCTGACGATGTCTCAGAAACTGAATGTGGAATTACAAGAGACTGATATCGATATTATTTCCAGGGCTGGTCCAAGACCTAAAATTGGAAATGAATTAACTAAGTCCCGACCTATTGTAGTAAAATTAATTAGGAAGGGAAAGCGAGATGAGTTACTGAAAGCTGCAAAATCCAGGAAAAACCTTACTTCGGAAAACATCGTAAACACTACTCCTACGAACATCTATCTGAATGAAAGAGTTACCAAAGATAAAAGGCTGTTGTTTCGAGAAGCCAGAGCAAGAACTCGTGCGTATGGATTTCGTTTTTGCTGGATACGTGATGGAAATATATATATCAGGAAGAACGAGAGCGGACCTAGTGGTCAATTTCCTGCGATACGTATTCAATCGATTGAAGATCTGGATAAACTCATTAATACTAGTACGTCTACGGTTAATACAGAAAACTCTGGCTAATTTTGCTACTTTTATTATTATTATATTCATTTATTATTATTTTATTGTTAAGTTCTTAGATTTTTTGTGTTTTGCTCTTGATTCCCAATACTTTGCTAAATGTCTACTACTTTTTGTATTATTACACAAACCCAAACGCACCTTAAATAATTCCTCACTACACACACACAATGTAAAACTCACACAAAATCACATTTATAGCATTTACCTAATTTTATTAAACCTACACACTCCTCTACACTTTAATCACATAACTTACTCGCTATCTCATGACCGCTATAATAGAATGACATACAATACTCATTGCCCTAACCTACAAATAAGTTCAACTGTTAAAAAACCACCATGACTACTCATGAACTCATGCTATCCATAGATGATACGCTACCTATAAAATGTCATTCTATAAATTTAGCAGAGGAGTGTCACGACATCATACATAACCATACATTTAAAGCTTTAACATTGAATATTCGTAGTCTAAATCGCAATTTTAACTCCTTTCTACTAGTTTTACACAGACTTAATGTAGATTTTGACGCAATAATACTAACTGAGTGCTGGCTAGAAAATTCACCAGTACTTCCACAAATCCAGGGCTATAAGTTTTTCCACACTACTAATCACGTGAACAAAGCTGGCGGGGTAGTGGTCTATGTTTTGAATATTTGGTCACCATTGGTCCATGAACCTTTAATTGACGACGCAGAATGTATTGTACTGAGCATCCCAGAGACCATTACTATCATGGGTGTTTACAGATCTCCGTCTTTTAAGAATACCGACAATTTTATTAACTCTTTACAAAGAATCATACCCACACTCAAACTAAAACCATGCACCATTTTCATAGGCGATATAAATATTAACATTAATAACGCGGCCTCTAATGATGTCTCAACTTATCTCTGTACGCTTGCTGAACTAGGTCTGAAACCAGCTGTAAACCAACCAACGAGAGGGGGTTCTTGCATTGATCACGTCTTCTATGCAGGTGAAGTAGATGTGGAAACTATAATTTGTTCTACAACCATAACTGATCATAATTTAATTGTAACTGGCATAACTCGATCAATCGTAAAACCTGTCCCCCGGCCTAGATATAGACTGCGTATTGATTACAACTCTATTTCAGATGAATTGAATAACATTGATTGGTCGTCTTTAAATAATATTTCCAATGTGAATGAACAAGTTGAAATTTTTGTTGGTATTGTAAAGGATATATTAGATAAAAACTCCCAACGTATGCGTCTGTCTAGATCAAGGATCATATTAAAGCCCTGGATGACACCAGGTTTACTAAAATGTTCTCGAGTAAAAGACAAGCTACATCAGGAAGCTAAAAGATATCCCTTAAGTGATATAAAAGCTATAATTTATGCTAGATATCGGAATTTTTATACCACATTAATACGGAAAGTAAGGAACCAGTATCAATCTAACCTACTAGAAAAACACAAAGACAATCCTCGTGAACTTTGGAATACTATCAATGACATTACACACCGGAAGGCCACCATAAAGTCTCAAAACCTTGAACTTATAACCATCAAGAGTTGTCCCGAAGAATCAGTTAATTTATGTAATGACTTTTTTGCCTCCGTAGGTGAATCGTTTGCTAATGAAATATTATTTAAACTGGATACCACACAATTTGAACTTGCTCATAAAATTGATACCTGTAGTTCTCCTTCCTCTTCTTTCTTTTTTGAACCTACTGACAGTGACGAGATTAGCAGTATCATTCTCAGCTTAAAATCTAATACTGCGCCAGGACTCGATGGCTTATCAGTCCAGTACATAAAATCTATTAAGGATCATGTTACTAATCCCCTTGCTGCTATTATTAATAATAGTTTAACTACTGGAACAGTCCCAGATGCTTGGAAAGCAGCAGCAGTTGTCCCGATTCATAAAGGTGGTGAAAGAAATAGTCCCAATAACTTTAGACCGATTTCGTTATTGCCGGTTTTCTCAAAAATATTAGAAAGAGTGGTCAACAATCGTTTAGTGAAATATGTTGAATCCAATAATATTTTATCACCAAATCAATTTGGATTCAGGTCAAAACGCTCTACCGAGGATGCTGTTAAGTTACTCACCAATAATGTTGTGTGTAATTTGGATAATGGCAGGGCATGTATTGGAGTTTTCCTAGACCTTGCAAAAGCCTTTGACACCGTGTCAATTCCAATCCTACTGCGACGACTGGAAAGCATCGGTGTCAGAGGTATTGCTCTTGATTGGTTCCAAAGCTATCTCACTGGAAGACAGCAATGTTTAAAAATAGATACCTGGGTTAGTTCCTCTAGAGGACTGTCCTTTGGTGTTCCGCAGGGCAGTGTTCTTGGTCCTACATTATTTTTAATTTATTTAAATAATCTTACCTCGTTATCATTGCCAAATGCTGAAATTATTTGCTATGCCGATGATACCGCAATAATATTCCATGAAGCAAATTGGAGTGAATGTTTTAGAAGTGTGGAGCACGGAATGACAACAGTCTTTGGGTGGCTTTCTGATAATTTACTATCGTTAAACTCTGCTAAAACGAAATACGTATGTTTTCATAAAACCGCAATATCATCTCCGTTGGTCACATCTGATATCATGATTCATGAGCGTACTTGTAAAAAACCACCTAATGTTAGTTCTTGTAATTGTAACTTTATACAACGAATTCATACCATAAAATATTTAGGCGTCAATATTGACGAAAACCTCAGATTCAGTGATCACACAGCAGCTCTATCAGCTAGGGCCAGAAAGTTGATATATGTTATGAAACAAATAAGAGACGTAGCAAACCCAGATCTGGCTAAATATATTTACATCTCTCTTTGCCAATCGATTCTAACGTATTGTATCAATACCTGGGGGGGTGTAGCTGCGTCACATTTAATTTCATTGGAAAGAGCTCAGCGGTCCGTGATAAAGGTTATGCTAAAAAAGCCCATTAGGTATCCCACAGCACATATTTACAAAGAGACTAACTTGCTAAGTATTCGTCGCCTTTACATAAAAGCCGCTGTCTGTCTTACACATAAACAAATATTAAAATCTGAATCTTATAATAAACTACTGTCAAATAGAATATTTAGAATCCCGGTACCCACAGTCAATACTACCTTTGCACAAAGATTTTCTAATTTTCTATTTCCCTACTTATACAACAAAATATGTAAAATTTGTGTATCTAAAGAAGACACGGTACGCGTAATGCAAACAAAAACTACAAAATATTTAAATAATTTGACATACAACGAAGTAGAACACCTACTAAAGCCCACACAGTAAGTGGCTGAAAGTTTTAGTACAAAACATAGTACATAACACACACACACACACACACACACACACACACACACACGCACGCTCACACACACACACACACACACACTCACAATCCCACATTAATTGTCTTATTGTTATAATTACTTAAGTCTTGTATTTGTACTTTGATTTCATTAGTCCTAAGGAAATCGTATTGTTGATAGCCGCGATACAGGCTTTGCCTAGTGCGGTTGTCATTGTAAATTATTACTGTAAACACTGGAATGCCTAATAAAGATTATTATTATTATTATTATTATTATTATTAAATATTATTATTCATACAGTGTTTTTTGGAGTGTTTTTCGTTTTATCACGAACACGTAAAATACATATGTAATGAGGATGTGTGGCGTTATTACCTACTCTCGACTCGTCAATTACCTCTGATCTACCTTTGGATATCGTTATCTCTTTGAATTGCGAAGCTATGGGGCAGTCGCGTGGAAAACTGATATTGAGACGTTTGCCCAATTCTATCCTACATTCGAAAGCCGCTCCCAATAATGTTAAGGATAATGAGGCTAAAGAAGAGATGGTTCTCATCGACTGTATGTTGGTACTTTAATTTATATAACAAAAAATGTAACAGATAATAATAACTAACGCAATTATGCCTAAGCATGATCATGGTGAAAATAAATATAATATATAATATAACTACGAGCCCGTACGCTCCTTGACTTTCGCCCCTTTCATAGTAAGACGGAGCCCCACTTCGCTGGGCTCCTATTTTTGGGTGGATTTTAAGAAGAAACCTAACAAATACCTTCTAGTGGGTGAACCTTGAGGGGCGAACGGGCTCGTAACTGAAAATATATGTATGCGTTTCGACCTGGTTGCCCTGGTCTTGGTCACAAACTCACTATATTACCATACCATTTTGAAATGCTTGACTTTTGGCCAACTTGCTCTGGCCGTGGTCATAAACAGACTGTATTACCATACCATTTTCGAATGCTTGACGTTTCGGCCAGGTTGCCCTGGCCTCGGGTTTTGCCTGTAATAGTCTGCCTATCGCAGGCAGACTAACATAGACATACTTTCAATGTTCCAGGAGCACATCGCATATAGTTTTTGTGTGCGAGCCAACTCAGGCTGCAGAGAGTGAGCGCGGACGTGGCTCGCTGCATTCCATCAGGCGCGGCTCTCTCGACGTGCGCTCCGTGGCATCTGATGGGCTACGACGTACCTCGCTTGCTAAGCTTCAGGGATTACCGCTAGAAGCTCCCATAACTAAGGTATTATAATAATATTATAATAACAGCCCTGTTTTAAACTTTCCTACTGCTAGGCACAGGCCTCTACTCAGTGTGAGAAAGGTTAACCAACATGCTGGACCAGTGCGAGTTGGCAGACTTCTCATATCTTTGGGAACATTATCGAGAACTTTTAGATATGCAGGATTCCTCACAATGTTGTCATTTACCGTTAAAGTGTGCGATGATGAACTATTTAATACACACATAACTTCGAAAAGTTAGAGATGCGCGCTTTGGGATTGAACTAGAGACATCTGCTTAGCAGTCCAACGGTCTCGCATTAGGCTATCACTGCTATTACGGTAATACATGTGATGTGTTACACTATAATTACGAGTCAAGTCACAGCATACCAATAGGTTGCAAGGATAGTGTAGTGGTTTACGTGGAAGCCGCGCCATTACCACTGCGCCAAGTGTTGTCTGTTCGATACCCAAACAGGGCAAAAAATTATAAAAAAAGTTGGGTGATCCACAAATGGTTGCTTGATATACCCTGCGGATCCCCTTAGTCTGAAATCTAAATGTATATTTTATTATAAAAGTTTCCTTGTAACACGTACACAACTGTTTAATACACCTAAACAGGTGTCTCTTTCAGCTTAATTATAACTACTTAAAAAGTTTCGGCAACATTGACAAAGTTTGCGAAACAATATATTCTCATTCACATTAATAGCTATAATGTGATCACAAATGATTCATATAAACTAAAACTTACTTTCTTAATTAATTAAGTTTGGATTAATGATCATCGAAAAATTTAAATAACTTATATAAAATTTTAAGATTCGAAACGCTTACATACTTTTTGTTATTTTTATACATTCAAAACGCTTGCATACTTTTTGTTATTTAATTTCTAAATTTTATTACATAACTATTCATTTTTAATCTACCGCTATTTTATTCGGCTTAAAATAGAAAACTGTCTTTGGTACGCTATAGCAAAATTCTCATTTATTCATAGCTGTACAGTTTGAAGAAGTTACAGACGATATAACTGCTAATATCTGTTTGCCATTTTTAGGTTATATCTCTCCTCTCCGCGGCCACTGAGGGAGCTCCACCATCCACTGTAGCTTGCATTGAGAGGGCGGTCGACATGCTGCGGACCTCTGAGCTCTATTCCCCACAGATGAGGGACGACCCCAAACTAAGGGTTGAAGACCCAATCGCCACCGATCTGATTGGAGCTCTTCTGTCGGTGAGTCAACTACGATTTGTACCAAACATTCTAATGAAGCTTATACACCAACAGCAAACGTACCTAATACAAGTATTTGTATTGTTACTGTATCAGAACACGCTATGCAAAACCGACACTGTAATTATTCTGGAATAAACAGCTGAATTCGATGTCATGTGTTACTTAACGATGTATTATATAACGAAACCGAATACCGATGTTTATTTAAATGATATTGCGATTATTAAACACAACTTATGATTGCTTATAATTTAATTTGATTTTTATTTCCTGGAGCAGTAGATAGTGGATTTCAAACAATTTATGCATGTAATGTTGTATGTATGTACTAACATTGGTATTTATTTGTTTACGATCCTGTTCGGCCTGGGGAAGAGGGAGCAAGCGAACACAAACCTTTTTTTTATGGTAGGAGGTTTGGAATTACAACGTCTGTCTTTGTCTTTATCTTCCGACAAATAGACTATCTAGATAGTACATCGTTCTTTGTGATTCATGCTTTCGTCTCGCGTTGCCCAGAGCACATTTTCTGTTTGGAATTCCTTTATAATATGATTGCTATGTATATAAGCTTATATGGATAAGTTCGTACTAATTTTATGCAGATGTATATCATATATTAGACTTAATGCTTGGTTAATAAAATATGCATAGACAATACATAATGTTGCTATAGTAGTAAAATGTGTAAACCTAACAGTAATAATGTATGTAAACCTAACGATAATTGATATTGCAATAACTATGAAAGTAAAATGAGCCCTGGGTAACATAATTTTCGTCGTAGGCGCTGCTCTAAAGCGTCTTCTTATGTTCCACTATATTGTGTTCTGCACTATTTTCTAACTACTTTTGGACTAATCTAAATCTGTTTTCATTTTATACATATCATTACCTTAATACTAATTTAGAATGCCATTGTTTTCTCTAAATAATATTTAATGAGTTTATTACTAACAAAATAACATTGGAACACGGTTTTATTTTTTTAATATTGGCAATTCTAAAGGTAAGATAAAGATGAAGTTCAAATACATCCAAAATTATAAATTCTGAACAATATTCAATATGCAAATCTAAATTAACAATGTTATTTTTTATTTAACTCTTATTTTGAAATCTTTATTTGAAGTAATTAAACTTATACAAATAAAAAAGTATAATAGTTTTAGAGCATGTTTTAAAATGTGTAGAAATATAATATTTTCTAATAGCGAACTAAAATTTAATCGAGTATATAAAATTTATCTCGTAGAACTAAATGTAGAAAATTATGATGAATAAATAATAATGATGTTTGAATTGAATTACAGCAAGGACCAACGAACGTCTTGTCTTCTCGACGAAGCAGCAATGACTCCACAGTCGTTAGGTCCCAGACGAACAGAACCAACATCAAACACAAGGTAAGTTATACAATAATATTAGGGGTTAAAGTATGAAATTGCCGATTTGTACTAAAAAACCGAAACTCTTTTTAAAAAAATTTTTTTTTAAGCTGTACTTATTTATTTAATCGAAATATTGCCATCTAAGCGGCAGTTCATTTATGTCTTTACGATAGAACTCCGGGGATCTAGATTCGACAAACTGTGTGAAAGCATTTTGTATTGCCTCCTGGAAAGAAAAATTTTTATCACGTAGAAAATGGTCCAAGTCACGAAAAAAATGGCAGTCCGTTGTAGCAAGATCTGGCGAGTACAGAGGATGACGTATGGTTTCTAACCGCAGCACCTGTAGAGTTACAACGGTGTCTCATGCAGTGTGAGGTCTTGGGTTATCATGGAGCAAAAATAGTGAAGATCGATTCACGAGTCGGGGCTGTTTCACGGCCAATTTCGCCATCATTGTTCGAAGTTTGGCACAGTAAACATCTGCTGTTATCGTTTGCCCAGACCTGAGAAAGCTATAGTAAAGAACACCATGAAGAGACTACCAAACAGTTACCATTACCTTTTTATTGGTAAGCTTTAAGGCACTGTTGCGGCGTTTGACCTGGGGTCAGCCATTGCATTTTTCGCTTACGGTTATCGTAAAGAATCCACTTTTCGTCACATGTCACAATTCGATCCAATATTCCTTCATTTCTGTACCGATTCAACAAGGCAACACAAGTTTCGACACGCATTTTTTTCTGCAGATCAGTCAAATCATGAGGCACCCATTTTTCATATTTTTATGTTATTGATTTGATACAAATGAGCCAACGTTGTAGGTAGGGTAACGTTAAATCATGTCGCTAATTCCTGGATAAATTGACTCGGTTCCGCTTCCACCACCTCCTTCAATTCAGAGTTATTCTCCTGTGTGGGCAGTCTTCCACGTGGTTCGTTCTTCAAGTCGAAGTTTTTCATTACGAAAGCGTTTAAACCAAAAACGCACGGTGTGTTCAGTAGCTGTTTCCTCTCCGAACGCAGCGTTGATATTGCGAGCCGTTATTGCCGCGTGAATTCCGCGTCGGAACTTGTATTAAAAAATTACTCGGATTTTCAAAGTATCCATCTTTCCGGTCAAAGCTGAATAAAAAAAACAATTGAGAGTCGAAAATCAAATGTGGCATATTTTTTAAAAGACGAGTCTTATTGATATCATGTGAAAAAAGTTTCACTCGAAAATCTCACATCATGGAGGTTTTATGTCAATTCAAAGTATCTATTACTATACAACGGCAACTTCATACTATAAATTATTATGTTTTTCATTTTACCACTCCCAGATCCCTAATGGTGTGGACTCGGGTTAAGGAAGTGTGGAGTAGCTTATAATCATAGTGAATGGGACTAGGTTTGCGTGTAAATGAACACACGTATCACTTAGCGACGTTTAGCTCTAGTTTGTTTAACTGACAATAGTCTTGAAAGCGCAAGAGATCGTCCTGTAATAAAAGAGTGTCTACAGGGGTGGATATTTTTTAAATTATTTTGATACCATCCGCATATATATTTTAGTGTGTGAAGCATGAAAAAACATGTTAAACAAAAGAGGCCCTAGTACAGAGCTTTGAGGAACCCCTGAGGGAATGCGAGTCACTCTGGAAGAGTACCCATTCAGTACTACAGTTTGACACCTATTGTCATCATAAGACGAGAACCATCTGCAGAGATTGTCGCAAATACCCACAACAACAATAGCTTTGACAATAGCGTAGCATGATGTATTCGATCAAAACATTTTCGGTAATCAGCATATATAACGTCAATTTGCGCTTTTTGAGCCATAGAACCATGTTAGGTACTCGCTAAAAACAATAAGGTTCGATGTGGTAGACCGACCTTTTAAAAAGCCATGCTGATGTTCAATAAAATTGAGTTTAAGAGCAGCTTATATCAGTTTATGAATATTTTTTCAAATATTTTAGCGAACACGCGGAGCTTTGACATTGGTCTGTAATAATTTAAATAATTTCGACAATTTTCAATAATAATTGCCTTCTCGGAAATATCGAGTATGTTCGAATGGCGAGTATTTCAGTGAAGGATTGAAACATGAACGTGAAAAGTATGCGTTTATTGATAATATTACTGCCTTTTACCAATACAGTATACATTTTCGAAATTGTTGGTGTTCTTTAACGAACCATCAAGGATGTATGTCCGTATTATTTTTTATAACATAGTTTAAAACGATATTTACTTTTGAGCAGACTTGCCTAAATTAAAGCATTGAATCAAAAACCAAAATCAGTAATAAAACATGTTTTAAACTAAGTTATTCTTTAGTTATATTAGATATTTACAATTTTTTCAGTACCTATGTCAACTTTTAATTTGACATCAGTTTGATATTAACCATAATACTTACATGAAATTAGCAAATGGAAAACCGACGGCAATTGGTCTGAATGGTATACGATTGCATGCAATCATTTCCACCTGACAACGTTATGGAATATCAATTCAGCATTTCAATGTTAAACATGAAGTTGACGACTTAATTATAGAATACCTCACACATTCTAATCTATCCATACGCATATACCAGCACTACCGTCTTTTATCTTGAAATAAGTTCACACTCCACTGGTTTACTTCCCTCGCGAATATAGAACACGTATAGCTTCTATTGTTGTATCATACTAAGATGAATATTTTTAGAAAACACGCACGTGCCATTTAGTGCGTGATACATCATCGTATAATTTACATGACAATAAAATATGAATTTGAAAGAAATCAGCTCTTAAAGTTATAAGGCCAACGGATCTGAAATATCTAAATTCATTCTGCCAGATATACAATTTTATAGGAGTTTTGTTGTTCCTTTTTATATGTAAAGTACGTTATTATTTACTATACTATAATACTAAGTATGCTTTAAAGGACGTTATAAAGAGCGTTGAGGCATTAAATGTAAAACGGGCATAAAAATATGTTTTAGTTATAACTGGATTGGATCCATTTATAATTGGATTAATAAAGCATAACAACACTTCTAAATACTTCTATGTAAATGTTATTTCATTTGTAAACTCAGCTCTCTCTATCACATATGTATATATGTTATGCCTCGCTAATAATGTATATACATACATATGTATGTCAGTTATATTCATTATCAGTTTTTATTTTTAGGAATTAGAAATCCTATCGGTCTATCCCTTCATAGAAATTGATATTTTTATAAAGTTTATTTATAAAGGACTAATAGGGTTTTGTTGTCTGGCTGTCTATTCGTCGAGACCCTTTTTTGATAAAGGACGAAAAATATTTTACTAGCGTTAACATATATCTATTAGTATAAATTAACGTTAGTTATATATTTTTCTGTTTCCGTTTAAACTATAAATTGTTCGGAACACCTGTTTTCATACTAATGATCGTTAAATCTAATAGGTTACTTAGGGTATTTTAAGAGTTATCAAGCAAGGAGGTTTGACGCCTTTGTGTCACTTCATTTTATATTTATGCAATAGGATATAGCGTAAATAAAATGTAAAACGAAACCTGACACTCGCAAACTGTAACACTCGTGAATGAAAACTCGCAATCTGAAGGTGCCGTATACGTGTTCTCCAGGATTCGAATGTTGCTCATATTCCAAGTAGATAGCTCATATTAACAGTAGTTAAGATTAACTGGATTATCAAAGCTTTATTTAAATATTCTCAGACATCTGGTCAACTTCGTGAGCTCCTGGACACGGCCCTGAGCTGGGACTTCGAAATCTTCCGCCTGGAGGAGCTGACCCGCGGCCGGCCGCTCGCTCACCTCGGCCTGGCGCTGATGGGCGGGCGCTTTGACGTGTGCTCAGCGCTGGAGTGCGACGAGCGAACGCTGCTGCACTGGCTCACTATCATCGAGACTAACTACCACGCCGTCAACACCTATCATAATTCTACGCACGCTGCTGATGTGCTTCAGGTATGACAAACATGTTTGTATATAAAAGTCCATAATGAACGGTTGACAGTCATCAACTATATCATCAAAAATCTGTGATATAACTACGCCATATGATTGATTGTATTACTACAAGATTAAATATTTAATTATATGAAAGATGAATATTTTATAAAAGAGTATATAGAAGAGATTAATGACATTTAAATTACGTTCATCATATTGTAATGAGATGTAAGATTAATATGATTATAAATATGTCTTAATTAGTCGCAAGTAAATAAAGGGATCTCACAGTTATGTATAACTAAGCCGTTTTTTTTTTTTTATTCAATTAAGTTGGCAAACAAGCATACGGCCCACCTGATGGTAAGTGGTCACCGTAGCCTATGTACACCTAAGGCATCACTTGCGCGTTGCCGACCCTTTAGGATAGGAAGTGGGAAGGAGAAGGAGCGGGAATTGGAAAAAGGGGGTGATTGGGCCTCTGGAACTCTCACTCACCGTACGAAACACAACAGTAAGAAGACTGCTATTTCACATCGATATTCTGTGAGAGGGTAGTCCTTCCCCGGTCCAGCCGGCCCATTCATGCTGAAATCAGCGAGGCTCTACTATTCTAAAACTTGATTCCTACATAAAACCCAAAACCGTACATTATCTACAGGCGGTAGCGTACTTCCTGGAGAAGGATCGCTTGAAGACACTGTTGGAACCTTTGGAGGCTGCAGCCGCTCTAGTAGCAGCAGCAGCTCACGACGTGGATCACCCCGGCACTTCATCGGCGTTCCTGTGCAACGCACGCCACCCACTCGCCGTACTCTACAATGACGTCAGTGTGCTAGAGTTCCACCACGCCGCGCTTACCTTCAAGCTTACACTTAGTTAGTATTGTCTTTAATATTTTTATCATTGTAGGTTTCACAATAATAGTATTCATGTTATCGACTCCCGCTAGGCTAAATTTGCATTATGTTTAAGAAATGATTTCTTGTTAGCAACGCAATGAGTAGAGGACGTACCCATGTGCTCCTAATGCTTAGACCTTAACCATTCTCCGAACAAATATTGCAAACCAGAAGGGAAACCAAAAAAAAATGTTTTTATTAACGACATGTAATCCTCAATTTCTCAATTTTTTTGATTGATCTCTATTTATGCTATGTTCACAATTTTACAGATGACGACCGTGTAAACATTTTCAAGAATCTCGACCGCGAGACGTACAAGCAAGTGCGGCACAATGTGATCGACATGATCTTAGCCACAGAGATGACCAAACACTTCGAGCATCTCGCCAAGTTCGTCAACGTCTTCTACGCTAAGTCCAGCGGTAGCAAAGAGGACGGCATGCAGACTGAGGTCAGTGTATAGTGTTGCTAGAATCACACCTCTCTCTGGAAGGCCAGTAATTTTATTTGCACTTGTATGTCTAAGACTGCTATAAAAGGCAGTAAAATGAGTGATTTCCTAATTAAGTATCGTGATCAAACAGGAATCATAGAATCCAGTACTAATAAGTATATTTAATTTTATCCTCTTTTTGCAGATATCGAGAGTCTTATACTAAGAATAAATTAATAAGAAAAACAGCAGTATTAAATTTTTTGTTCTGGGTACTAATATTATATTCTTAAAGCTGTAATCATGTCCTATTCTCACCTTCCTTCTATGCTCCCTCGCATAGTCATCATCTACCGTTTCTAATATTACAGGAGCCGCTGGCACTGGACACCACAGCACTCTCTCTGCCAGAAAACGTGATCTTAGTGAAGAGGATGATGATCAAATGCGCGGATGTGTCCAACGCGTCACGACCGCAAAAGTTTGCCTTTGAGTGGGCTAGGAGGTAAGGCCACTTGGATATTTTGTTTTCTCCTAAATTAGGCCCGTTTTATAGAACTTTACATAGGATTAACATTTTATTTTTCTGCGTTATAGCTTACATTTACATAGCATTTTTATGACATTAACTCTACTATTAAAACATTAACAAATGTGCGGCTTGGTACTATCTATACTATTGTATCTAAGGCCCTGCCCCACTGTGACCAGACATTTTTTCAGGCTGAAAAGTCTATGTTAGCTTATTTGACTCACAGGTTCTTGTACAAAACAACATGACGATCCTTTACCCCGTTGGTGCGTGAAAGAAAATAACTCAACAAACATACTTTTATATTTATAACATTCACATACATTTTTACACAATATTTAATCACAGTGAAATGTTTCATCAGAATTGCGGAGGAGTACTTCCTGCAGACGGACGAAGAGAAGGCGAAGGATCTGCCAGTGGTAATGCCGATGTTCGACCGAGCAACGTGCTCCATCCCTCGCTCGCAGATCGGCTTCATAGACTACATCATCATCGATATGATGGAGGCTTGGGCTGGTTAGTTATCTTCTACCTTATATAGTGTGTCTCTTCGATATAAACCTTGTATCATATATTCTAGAAATTTTCAGCTAGCAATACAAAATTGATCACACGTTTTAAAACACGTATATTATTTTTACAGTTTGTAATACCCATAACATTTCACCTTAAGTTATATGTGCCAGAACAAAATAATAAACTATAAGGCCATTAATTCTTCGAATGCAGCTTTGACTCTCTTACTCGTATTTGTTGATTGAGAGCGCTTGGTAAATATCTCTCTGCAACTAAGTTACAGTCAATTCTTTAACGTTTAATGCTGCTTATAAGCGTATTCTTATTTCCTTTGCAGCGTTCATCGACATGCAAGAGCTGGTGAACCACGCACACAACAACCACGCGCGCTGGAAGGAGCTCGACGAGGCCGGCGTCACCACGCTCGCCGACGTGCGCCGCGCGCAGCGACACTCTGTCATACACGCCGCCCCCACCGCCCCCACCGCCCCCACCGCCGGCCAGGGGACCAACGCCACCCCCAACACCACCGCTGAGGAGTAGACTATATACAACAATACGAGGAGACCCCTAACCAGGTGGACCCCAAATTGTTGAGCCATGGAACAGACGCTACTTAAGTGATAAGTTGAGACGGAAGACTCCACTATTCTGGGAGATCCAGATTATCTAATTGGACCCCTAAATAAATTGAGTCGTCCCACAAATGCTATTCTGCAGATGACATGGATACCCTTTGTAATGGGTGTCTAAAAGGCATGGAAGATGTTCTTTTCCCGTATAATAGGGTAATGGATGTTGTTGTATCATGGAAGAGACGCAACCTACGGGTGATAAAGTAATCCCTATAACGGGTACTTTAGAGTAACAGAGTTGAGACGTGCCCGCTAGACGGAGCTTAGTCGGTTGACCGATTTGGGAACAGATATCGAGAGATTATTATATTCGCTTATAAATGAGGGAATGGTTTCGTGAGCGCGTGGAGTTTGGATGTCAACGTTATAAGTCTGAAACGGATCATTGGCACACGATGCCTGACGGATGTGTCCGATAATACGCTTATTTTATACTTATTATATCCGTGTTAGTGTGGATATCATAAAATATAATTGTTGATATCTACTTTTTTAAGTAGTTGTATTTATTAGATAATATTGAATCAAAAATATTTATTATATTAATGTATCAATGGATTTTCATTAGCATCTTAAATGTCCACAAACGGCATGGTCTTGCTTAGCTTTATTGTGTAATGTTATAACTGGAGTAATATAAGTTGGCTTTTATATTAACCTGTACTTACCGTAAACTTTTGTTCGACAAATATACGTATCGCTGAAAGGAATTAATAATCTATAAATGTATCACGCCATTATATCCGTTAAAGCTAAGGCAAAGAGGCAATATGGAGCCACCTATGTTATAAATATTGATGTATCCAGTAGACAGGCTCCTTCGTAATCATGCTGTTTGTGGAAATCATTAGACAATCGGCATAATCTATTAAAATGTTGTATTCAAGTTGCCATATACACGGGTAGGTATCTTAGTTCGTTACATAATATATAATGTTTTACAATCCGTGATACTAGTGCCATAGTACATTGGCCATGTTTCATTCATTTAGCGATGTTGACGATCATTTCTCGCTGCATCCCATGACAGTAAATTCACTATACCATTAAGTTACTTAAAAATATGATTCATAGTCTGTGAGGGCGTTTATATGACTAAAGTAGAATATACTTTCAGATATCGATTTAATATTTATTAGAAACTGTTACAACACAAAAATTTATAAAAACGTACGTTAGTTTGTTACTAATAGGTGTGTTTTATTAGGTGAACAACTTAATCTTGGCAATCTATAGGTAAATTGATCTTCATTATTGTGATGTTGATAAGCATAACTCCTTCTCTCTTAGCCTTTATTATTCCCAAGTCACTTGGGGTCGGCTTTTCTGGTCTAACCGGATTTGACTGGATATCAGTTTTTACACGGAGCGGCTGCCACCTGACCTCCGCAACCCGAAGGCTAACGATACCCTAAGGCTAGACCAGTGTCAGTATATTAGAGGGTACTGACTTTCCGAATAACGACTGCCATAGATGTTCATGGCAGCCGGGACCAACGGCTTAACGTGCTCTCCGAGGCACGGAGCAGGCGATAATTGTCAATCAATACGCACATAATTTTGAAAAGTCATATAACTTCCGAACGTCAGAGGTGCGCGACAGTCTGTTGGTCTCCCCACTGAACTATCGCTGCTACTAACTTAATACGCATAACTACGTCACCTAAATGAAGCTAACCATATAAAAATCCGAAACTTTATAGTTGTTGACGTTCATAGGCTTAATTTCGTGACCTAAAAGAACAAATTAGTGTTTTATTAGCTTAGACATCTGTACGCCCTTACTCCTTTTACAATCGCACAGCACACTTGGAAAATATTCTCGACTTCTCATATTGTTATACTATTGAAAATTGGTCCATTTATACACTTGAGCTTTCAAAAGAATTCCTATTTTTATAATAAACTTTTTGTAGTGCACTCTTTCGGCCTCAATCATATCAAAATTCCAAATTTTTCGAATGATTTTATTAAATAACTGTTGAACAAAACAACTTGAACTCGTTTCGTTTCATTCCTGGGGAATATTTTATAAACATTTTATACTTAACAAATATGAATGTTAATGTTATTTATTAATAGATAGAACACTTGAATATTTCTTTTAAAAAAACGTAATTTATTGTATTCTAATAAGGTCTAACATATTGTATGTAATAGCGATTATTGAATGATGTATTCGTCTATGTGACGCTGGTATGTTAAGTACTGTACTATAGTTAATGAGATCATAAAATACGCTTCCTCGTGCTCAATGTCAATACATAGCGGTCTAATGTTAATGTTATACATACCTACTTCAATATTCGTCAACTTAATACTATTTATATATACTATTATTATATATATACTAGTACATTTATATATACTAGTTACATTTTGCTACTTCAATTGTACTGTATCGATTAGGTCGCGGTGTTCAATCTCATGTTCTGTTTTTTATGTAAAACCAAAACGTAATTATTTGTATACTAACTAATTCTAATGATCAATTTAGTTTATTTTTATAGTTAGCTCAATTTATTTAGATTGTAACGATTGATAAATCATTATTTGGGAATGTCCTCATTTAAAATCGTTGGTATCGTTCCCTTTGATTGTGTCCATCAATGGTTTTATTGTATCCATAATATGTGGTTAAATCAAGACCTAATCCAATGATTTCTATTTATGTTGAGTTATTTGTAAGTTGGTCGTGTTTGAAAAATAACTATTAAGGTAACGGGGGCTGGTCCCCATATTTAAATGTGGAGAATAGATAGAATTACATTGTTGTGAATTTTATATGCGGAGACATGTGTGCTATGCATAACTTGTATAAGTACCAATTGATTAATGTTAATGTAAATGAATAAAGTGAATAAACACTTCACCAAGAAGTGGAGAACAATACTCGTTTTATTTATGGTACCACAATCCCTTTTGTTTTACGTGGGGGAATGCTTACCTCTCCGCGGGGTGACGGAGAGGTTATGTCGGGCTCACCAGGAAAAGATACCCCGGTAATACCGACTAAACCTACCAAAGTGTTCCTCGACATAACCATAGACGGCGAGGCCGCGCGGATCGCTTTCACATGCAATCGCGAGCCCGCCGTGGTTTCACAAAAATACTTCCTCCACCGTCCCCCTGCGAGGGACAAAGACACGATACAGAGGCGCACGTGGGCACACGCACGCCGCCTCTCGCACCTGGTGCTGATCGAACCACAATCCCTTTGCTATAACGCACGTTATGTACAGTCGAATCCGTTAATATGTTGATATAATTTTTATTCAATATATTATCATTAAAAAGTTTATTGTAAATCATATATTTTTGAAGCCTGGATTTGCATATTGACAAACTCGACTGTAGATTATTAAATATTCTACAAAAGCAATTATCAGTGATAATTGTCTTTAATAATGTATGTATGTATCATATAATGATATGACATACAACTAAACTAATACTTATAATAATTTAACTAACTTATTCCTAACATATATTTCAACAGAAATTAAATATTTTATATTAATTATATTTGCTACAAGTGAGAATCGGCAATGAATTGCCGTAAATCTTAGAATTCGAAAAAATGGTTCAAGTAATATGCAAAGGTCACGTGATACCACGTGGTCAGACTTTTGGCTTTTTGATATCAGTAATACTGATATCAAAAAGCCACAGAAAATCCTTTTTTTATAATTGAACTGACCATATCTTAAATAAATTAGCTCAGGTGTTGGTGATATACCATAACAATTTTCTTTTTCAAACATTAAATGTCTCTTAATTGCTCAGTTAGCAACATAGGTACACATCATGATATATACAGGATTTTATATCATTTGATATGCTTCTATTTCAAAGTACACTGTACATTGTACAGAATACAACCATACCCAAACCAGTTGTTAAAAAAAAAATTGTATTTGGCTGAAGAAGCTGTTTGTGGGCTACTTGATGGCTGGTTTATTCATTAAAATTTATGCTAAAATGACTATGTACTATTTTCAATATGCCCGTCTCCAAGCTTCACCATACATCCTGGTGCACAACATGATCTTTGAGTCATGGTGACAAATTTGACCATATTCACCACAAAATAGAAGTCTTTAGCGTTTTTAGGTACTCCTCGATGCCTGGCCGGAGGAACTATGTTCAACTTAACGTACTACGTTGTAGAAAAAAATTAAATTTGCGCAAAGGCATAAATTGAAAATTTTCTTGTTAAAATCTTTGCGTAGTACAATTACAAGCTTATTTAAAAAAAAAAACAAATATTATACACAGAGTGTTGCTAGATGATCTCAATATTTCCA
This sequence comes from Catocala fraxini, assembly GCA_930367265.1. Taxonomy (NCBI): domain Eukaryota; kingdom Metazoa; phylum Arthropoda; class Insecta; order Lepidoptera; family Erebidae; genus Catocala; species Catocala fraxini. The sequence goes on from OV884041.1 coordinate 16,789,247, forward strand.
CTAAATCTTATTCAGTCAAATATTTTAATCTGCATTGATATTACCTGTTTAGCTCTATTGTATTTTTATATGGCATTATTGCTGAGATTTTAGATATTATTTATACAAATTATCATCTTCATTGATTTAAGTTGTTGTAGACTAAAACAAAATATCCTACTGAATTTTTAGTTTGCAACACTGAAGTGAACGCTACCGCAGCAAAATTTTGTAATATCGCTATCTATTGTAAACTAAATAGTAACACAATTATAACACAATTAATTTATGATACGGCTAATAGAGGCTCTCTTGTCGAAAAACGTACCCACCATTTGTTTTTAGTTACCATAGCATGGTCTGCGGCTCACTCTGTATGGGGCTAAGTTTATATCTACGGGGTCTGAATTATATTATTTTTAAATATTGCAACATCAAAGTATCGACTGCTTAACAATGTTTTTATTTTAATTTATTACAAATACAATGTAAAAAACTGAAATAATTTTCATACATTGTATTTAATCGCAAAGTATCTTAATCGCAGTATAAAAAAGATAATTCAATATGTAAATATTTACAATTAATTTTGTGTCATTTACTGGCAACACTACAATAAAAATGTCTGCCACCGCTTGCGCACCGTTTATCTTGTAATTTCGGTTTATTTTCGATAAATAAACTAGTCTTGATTTCTCCTGAATTAAACGTCAGTTATATTTCGACCCGCGTACGATTATTATTATTATTACGATTGATGTTCGATACTCAATCCATCACAATCCTGGAAAAGAGTAATTATATGATGAAACTACTTCTCGCAGGCCTACTTCCACGTGCAAGTCGCCCCAGTCACTGCCGGTTCTTGTCTCTTAGCTTTCAAGGGAAAGTGTACCAAATGACGTGCCTCCCATTTGGATTAGCAAGTGCACCAGCAGCCTTCTCCAAAATTACGAATTGGATCGCCCACAGACTAAGAGAACAGTGTATAACAATATAAGTTTACCTGGACGACTTCCTTCTCATTCACAAAGACCAGGCCGTCCTACAAAATTAAGCCAAATATATCGTAAAATACTTGCAGAACTTAGATTGGCAAGTAAATCAAGAAATTTATCGCAGATTGCTACAACAAGATTAGAATACCTAGGGATTGTGTGGGATACAAAATTAAACCGAAAGTCGCTATAAGAACACAGTCAGCGCGGGCCATCCGCGCGGATTGGTTTTACTATGTAACGTAACTATCCAAGACTCTCAAAGCTCGTGGCCCGCGACGCTTACTGACTGCGCTGGCGAAAGCGCCACTGTAAAACCAGCCTTAGGGACCGCGTAACAGTTCGATGTCCACCCTACCCGCGCTGATGTATTTGCTTGAAATGTCTACCTACTGTCTTCTTACTCTTCTTACACATATCAATTGTAAATAATACCAAATCTCTACAATAATTTTAATTAGTAGCTAATAGAAATAAAACCACAAAATGTCCATAAAACATTTTATTATAAACAATAATTATTAAAAAAACATAGTTTATATAACTTAATACAATTGCAACATTGCGGTATTATAAATGCAATTTATTTTACACTCCCGCTTTATAATGACGTTATGTTAACCGCACACCTTTTTATCTCAACAATGTCAAGGTACTTAGTAACATTACAAGTCGTCCATAATGTAATATAGAAAACAATAGCCTCATACGTATTATTTGGCTCACAAGTCTCGTCCTGAGGTGATATTTAAGAGCGATTACGCCGAACGCTGTCCCGAATGGCAACTTCGCAAAAAATGTCATATTTTGAGGTTTTTGAGCGTAATTTATTTATTTGGGCTATGTTTTAATACACTCTGTAGAAGACTAAGGTAAAAGTGTATCATAGATAGAATTTAATTTTATTTGTAGGTCTTTTAATGTAAATTTTTATATCGATAATTTTCGATGCGTAATATGCATAGTCAAAGGACTACAATTATTATTATATTCCATATATGATAGATTTTTACTTTAGTCTATATAATATATGTAATTCACTCTATTAAAAACATTTAAAAATAAGGTGCAAATAAATTAATTTCGTTAACAAGTCTGAAAATATGACACTGACATCCGCAATGTTGCTAATCGATACAGGACACAAGGCATAAATACTCCTTAAGACTGCGCCGAGCGTAAGACGCGGTTGGACTGAATGGCAGAGCTCGAAATTCAAATCAGCGCGCGGCCGCCATAGTGAAATTGTATGGAGGATTTGATGTGCTTTTTTGATAAATATGTATCTTTATTTTCAACCAATAACTTAAATATTTGGGACGGACAAATTGTAATATAACTATTTATTTTTCGTTTAAGCTGCAAAATAGGATTTCTACTGTTACAATCTAAAAATCACGTTAAACGAGCAAATTGCAAATTCACGTCATTTTGTAGGCGAAATTATTAATTATTTTAAGTTTTTTACACGGAGTAATTGTAAACACATCCATTGTTATGGTAATGTATATTTTATATTTGTATTAAACAAAAAGTGTTGATTTTATTCACTTAACTGTGACCGCCCGTTTTGGCACATTTCGCTCGGCGCAGTCTCAATCCTGAGCAGCGCGTGTCGGCGCCACCGAGTGAAACGCCAAACAACCGTTGTCTAGATTACACTATGACCACTTCTCACAAAAGTTTCAATAATAATATTACAAGTAACAGTAAATAATATATTACTTTGAGACAATAAACGAAGTTCTGTACATATTCATATATCTGAAGTTTCATCGTAAACGTAGTTTCATTAAAACTAATTTTAAAATGTATACATTATTAGATATTTGTTAAAAAAAAAGGCTGGAATGGAAGTCTGCGTCGTACAAGTAACAATAATAAAAACAAAAATGACAGTAAGACATATAATACTAATTTAATTCGTTTATGTGCATAATAAATCTGTAGTTTTGACCAAACAAATAATTTAGAAATGAAATCGACTAAAGAAAGAAATCGCTAAAACCTAAATTATAAGGATAAGTTTATCAAGACAAAAAGAAAGTTCCATCTCTGTACATTTATTTGGTCAAAAACTGACGTTACATATTAGATAAATTACATTTATTAACTACATTTATTTAATCCCACCCTGTACATGAAATCAATTTTGAGGCGGTGGCCTCGAACAGACATAGACCCCGATATAAGTCCAGAAGTGACTTTCTAGTTTAATTCAAGTTCAGGCTCCTTACAGTCCTCGCTACCATCTCAAGGCCACAACCTAGAAAGTGCTAAAGTACGTGTATTCTTGCGAACTTATCTAACTGAACACATCAAACTATCACCCACCTTGAATATTACCCTTTCTTTACACATTAAATCCATACTTTACACGTTCTATAAAAGATAAGTACTATTATAACAATCCTTAGGTAGCAGACGTGCCTCTCGAAAAAGTTAATAGTTTTATATAATGTTCAGCCATCGAAGTTAAATTCGGCGTGTATATAACGTCAGGTACAACAACGCGCCAAGTGACAAACTCTAAATTGTATATCTTCATATCATACACACATATAAAGGTTTAGATTTATAGAGTCCAATACACATAGAATCACAAACCGATGCCCATTACTATTTTATTTACAAAGGCAATTTTCCTGACAGCATTGGCCGAAGCCTAGTCAGTACTAGAGTCCAAATATTATAACTGGCCCAGTTTATATTGATATTTGGAACCATTACCGTAGTAAAATATCCTAATAGTTTTAGTAATGCATCTGTATACAAGAAATTAATCATAATTTTGACGTCATTTTTACATTTTTTTTTTTATTCTGGTCTTTTGAAACTATCTATTTTATGGACAAGTCTTACCAATACAAATCGAAAAATACAGAAAACGAATTATTTCAAACCTATATAGCACAATAACAATAAAATTAAAATCTTCATCTAGTTTTAACTAAATTAAGTAATTGTAATAGTCTCTTTTACAATCGAATTTTATCTCGTAATATTACATTGTATAAATTTTATTTTACATCAATACTCCACGACATTCATTTAATATATTTTACATTTTTTATATTCTTTACATGTTATAATAATTTTCATTTTTCCGATTGAACATCGAATCATGGATGAATTATGGATACCAATAATACACATTAATAATATAATTTACATTTAACAACATGCTAACTGAACAGATATTTTCTTATGTCAAACGTTTTGACTATCTATTTTGGAACACACTAACTGAGCACGTTCCAAAAGTGATACGACAAATTTAACGTGTGTATAACATTATGACTATTATTGAATTCTGAACGACATGTAGTATTGGGACCGCTATAGTTCTTTATAATTAATACACCAATTCACTGTTTTACTTCAACCACACAGACACAGGTATCCATTAGAAAGTTTTTATGTAGAAACGAATCTGTGCGAACAGAGATCGCGAAGACATATTGTAGTACAATGAAACAGGAATTCTTAGCATCACCCTGAATAAAATCTTTTAAATATTACATAACACCTACTTAAAACGTTTAAGAGCGGCACCACACTTTACTACAATAGGTGTCCTTTTCTCACAAGCAAAGACAGAAAGAGATCGAAATACTTCACTATCTAAACGTGAGAAATGCATGTAATCCTTAATGCGCGCCGCGAAATGTAGTGCCTATAGTAAACAGTATATATTCACCTGACTTGAGTCAAGGTGGCGCCATCTAGGCGTGTGTGCGAGGTGATTCAGTCACCTCCGGGTTGTGTTGCGCACCGCTAGATGGCGATAGGTTTGCCTTTGCACTGTTCCACCACATAGTTGGTAAACCGCTTTAGGAATTTGGGATACTCTCGCTTGTACACTGCTCTGAGCACGCCTGCGGGGGCCCAACCGCCTGGGTTCACTGTAAGCAATTAAATATTACAGTTAGAAAATTAATTTAATTTTATAATGTAACGTCGGTGGCGCAGCTGCAGTAAATACTACTGCTGTGCATAAGGTCTCAGATATGATTACATACCGGGTCGGGTAAAGCGTTATTCGATACATCTGCCCAGTAATTCGTAAAAGCAACACAAAGTCTGGGACTATGGCCAAGTATGTAAACGTGAGTAAGGTTGCCCCCAACTATGTGGAACCTAAAAGCATAGTTGGCGAAATGTAGTTGTAACCCAACTCCGCCTACCGCTTTGGTGATATATGCGTGAGACTGCTGTATATGTATGTATGTTAAAACCTATTACGCCTTGTGGTCTATTCCGAGAGACAACATCGCAAATAAGTCGATATTGTCATATTTAAAGATTTTTAAATGCAATTAATTTAATAGGTCTTTATTTAAAAATGTTTTAATACATTCTTATAGAGTGTGTTTCAGTAATTTCACTGCTTATCAATTATACAAACATATGTTTACTCTTTATAATGGTAGTATAGATAAACGGGGCAATTTAAAACATATGTACCTGTACTGCAGTAAGCAATGCTGGTGGTGACGTTTTCTCGGGTGGGTTGCTCTCCAGCAGGATATGTGCTTCGGCAAGCCAGGCATACTGTTACGAATAGACGGATACAGGCGCCTGTGTTAGCCTGCAAATAATTACAAAATGTGTTAATTGTTACTCACGACTTAGTGTGTTTGTAGGTTAAAAGTTATATAATGTTTAATGTAAAATTAATTCGCGGACCTCGTAAATTGTAATTCACGGATTTCGGCTTCACGGGGTAAATCCGGCTCGACCACTTGCTAACTAAGCATATAGTACCAATTTACTATGGTATGGATTCTATGTAAGCATGTCTTGCAGCTAGGTGCTATAGTGAACATATAGGAGATAGATATTGCATATATGTCGGCTTCATCTAAATTATAGCGTCCGGCTCGGTGAATCTCTTTACTAAAATAAGTAAAATATCTGTTAGCTCTGATGGCGTAGAGGTAGACCTCTACGCCATCAGAGCTAAGTGAGTTGTATGAGTTGAGTGAGCGAATCTAACACACTGACAAATCTGTGTGATCTACAAATGTCTGACTCGAGTCTGGGTATTCATCATATTTGTTGTTTGCATGTTTATCAAGTCCCCTGCGATATAAAAATAATATCGACGGGCAGTAGTGTTTTTAAAAAAATGCGTGTTCAGAGGGCTGGATTTTCTTGCCCCAAAGAATCAGCATTGACATTTAATGTGGCAATTCTGTTAGTCTTCTGGGCACGTTACCAATTGAAAGCGATGGTGACGAATTCTACGACGACTGTACTGGTTTTGTAATTATTTATTACTACCTTTTGTTAGTGGCTTTACTTGCGTAAAAGTAGGATAGCTTACGTTAGTAACGGTACTTTTTTGGATTAAATAATAAATAAATAGTAAATAGTCTGTGTTACTCGCTGATAATATAGCTTCAAAATGGTCAAATAATTTAAATCGGTCGAGTTGATATGACAAACAAACAAAAAATCTAATCTTTTCTCTCCATAATATTATTATTAAGTATAGATAAGTATATAGATTATAATTATTACTATTTTCATAATTATTTTGTCGTTGCTAATACATGTGTATCTATCGTTATGTCTATCTCCTGGTATTTGAATGACCGTAAAAAAGACAGCGTGCACTAACCGGGTAATCAAGGTTGGTGGTGGAATGGTTGGTGGTGGCGTACGTGTTGTCGCTGCTGTGGCGCACGTGCGACCAGAACAGCGCGTCGCGCTGCGAGGCGGGCCAGATGCGCTTGAACGTCTGGTGGAACACCAGCGCGTCCGACGATATCTCCTCCACTATCGTCATTGTCTCTAACGTCGCTGGAAATTTAAAAAGGTAAATAAATTAAAAAGCTACTTTTCTATTAAAGCAGGCAAACTACTTTATACGGACTTTATCGCGTTCTTTATTAACCGGTCGTATACCGCCGGCTCGCATACCAGCCGGCAGATTTGTACCCGTCGTAGGCCGGTGGCTCGCATGCGAGCCACCAAATTGGCGCCAAAACGCCGCGCGCCGCCTTCGCTTTAGCTTAAGCTAACGTAAAACCAATTTGGTGGCTCGCATGCGAGCCACCGGCCTACGACGGGTACAAATCTGCCGGCTGGTATGCGAGCCGGCGGTATACGACCGGTTAACACTGGTATTACATAATTTAGAAAATATTACACTAGTACTGAACTGCACAAGGCTGCCGAAAAACCGAAACGACGGGGAAAGTGTAAATTTAAATCTAAATAGTTTTAATAATTTCTAATAGCTTAAATAGTAATGAAGGTTTAATTTTTTAAAATTATATAATAAAAGTGCCAATAAACAACGCTATAAAATCCTTATAAAGCAGTTTAAGTTCAATAAAGCAGACAAGATTGTTACAGGTTCAATGCTTTTTTTTTACGTGGTGGAGCTTTGACCCATACCACTCCGCGGGGCGACGGAGAGGTTATGTCGGATTCACCAGGGGAAAAAATATCCCGGTAATACCGACTAAACCTACCACGGTGTTCCTCAACATAATCAGAGTCGGCGCGCGTGGGAACACGCACGCCGCCTCTCGCACCTAGTGCTGAACGGGTGGCGAACCTCAGGGTGGCTGGAGGTCGTCTCGCGCCCTCCAGCACCCGGTTCTGCGGTTGGGGAGAAGGTTCACGCGTTCCCTCTCCCGCTCCGCCGCCTCCTTGATGGAAATAACTTCCTCACAAAAGGAGGCGCGTTCCACGACCTCTCACTCCGGATCATAAACTGAACCAAGGCCGGGAGCGAGAGGGCACAGTTTTAATGCCTGTTATAACCTAGAAGTGAACCGTGTAATCATTTTGTTTAACCTGTCAAGTCTTGTAATGCCAGGCATAAATAGAAAAGTATTGTGTCTGGCCGCCGATGTGCCAACTCAATAGGTAAACAAAGTTAAGATGCGAACGCGTGTTTACGCCGTAAATATGGTTTATTGTCACTCCGTCATAGTACAGGACATAACATCTTATAACCACATGGATTAGATTAATATTAATAAAAGGAATTTCTTTTTCCAGCCAAGTTACGAAGCATATGGTCCGTCTGACGTCAAGTTGTCGCCCTAATATACTGACACTAAAGTCGCTGTGCTAGAAAAAAATACAAAAGTTACAAGCCCTCTGTTAACAAAGTCGTCGTCATCGTCCTCTTAAGAAAATTAAGAAAACTGCAATCCTACACTACGCAGGTAACAACACAAGATCGTTCAGCTATGATCTCTTATAGAGTCTTAGTTGCTTACAAAGTTAAGTGCTTCTGTATGAGCAGCATACTCTCTTAATATCCTAATTTTCGTGAGTAAATGTAGGTTAGAGTAGATTGGTAACAATACTTTTTCTTCATAAATGGTACCCTATGTCATTTTCTGTTCTCCTGACAACGTGTATGCAAATTTCATGATGATCGGCTAGTTAAAGCGTGAAAGCGTAACAAACAAGCAAACTCACATTCGTATTTATAATATTAGTTAAAATCCCAACTAAGAAGTAGTTAGCCTATTGTTACGCTTCATAAAAGCAGTAAAGTAACCCTTATTCGATAATGGAGTTTATATGCCAACCTGTAAGAAGTTAGCCTCGTTATGATCGGTCAGTATAGACACCTGACATTAAGTAATGGCTAAAAGCTAATAGGCGTCCGTCCTCAAAACCTTTAATGGAGTAACTAGCTCACAATTTTGAACTTTTTATTATCAACCTTAAGAGTATAACCATAATAGGTAGTCAGCAGAATAGATAGAACATAATTTTTGTATTATTTTCACTTTGTATAGTAATGCAAACATGAAAAAATTAGGTTACAATGTTAAGCGTGTATATAAATATGATGTGTTGCATTAAAGTAATGTAGACCGTATTGTTTCTCCTCAAACTATTTTGCTAACAAACATGTCGTAGTTCTGGTTCTATAAACAATAACTGTACATGGTTGTACTGAAATTAATGTGCTCGTGTACAATCCGATGACCACCACGCTGAAGAACAAATTATCATTGCAGGCTTCCGCGAGCATCAAGATACCAGCTTTTATCAAGCTTTTGAAGACAGACGCCTACTAAAACTGAATTTCAGTCACGGCGGCCAATCTTAACGGGAACTGAAAGTTAGGGAACAGAGAATGCTTTTCCTTAACTCTCATTATCCGATGGGATGGCAATACGACACAACTGGAGAGAGATTAGGCGGAGGGCCAACGGCGAGGCATCCCTATTAAATTGTTACTAAATGTCAGATGTCTATACTGACCGATAATAAAAAGACCAACTTCTTGCACACAATTAGCATATTAACCTCATTATCAGATACGGTATCTTCACTGCTTTTATGAAGCCCTACTAATATATTGTAATCTATGAATAACAGTGTAAGTAAACATTTTCTTAAGTGTAAATTCTATGCAACTTTTTTTATTACATATTGTGTAACTGTTTGTAATTCCAAATAAATAAATAAATGAAAAATAATATAATCGTCATATGCAGTACTTACTCTCCCACTCGTATCTGTATCTCGGGTTGAAGAAGTAGTGGCACATCTCGCGCGCGGTCACACCACGCACCTTGTGCATCGCCTTCAGTGGATCCGTCACCATACCATCTACCTCCATCTCCCTGATAATTAAAACATATATGTTAACGAGCTTGTATAGATAACCAGGTAATTTATTGCTCGTATTTACGTTAATCCTACAGGCAGAATCCAGTCATAATAAAGCAAGCATTGTGTCTAAACAGCGTGGTCTAAGCGATTAAAATATGCTTTGGCCAAGAGATTAAACTATGCTTTCTTCCTTCGAATTGGTATCCGAAATCTGTTCGACATTTTAGCCATGAAAACGTAACCAACAGTTAATTTCACATTTACAATAATAGTATGCAGCACTTAAAATGAAATAGAAGCTCTTACACAACTCATTAAAAAATACTAGATAAATAAACTTCTAAAGTAAACTTCATAAATGAAACCAAGCTACATAAATATAAATATAATCAATGAGTTCTTTACATACAACTAAAAAGGTGAATCGGCAAAGATTGTCATGCATATTTTGAAAAAAGCATTAAGTTAGTTTATTGAGTGAGGCCTAAAACGAAATTACTAATCTACGTTGTATGGTTTTTAGGTTAGTAGTGACACAAACCACCTTTTTGGAAATACAAGACAAGTTTAATTAGAGCCTTCGTGAAACAATGGACAGGGTGTCACACAGGTCTCTTTTAAATAATATAAGGACAAATACACCGGTAAAAACGCCCTAGGTTTTACCCGCGTAAAGAAAGTGACGGCGTTCTTGGGCCGTGCCATCTATTCATAACTTTAGAACTAAAGATATGTTGAAATAATATTGTTAATATAGTAAAAATTGAACTATTACTATATCCCACGGTAACGTATTATCGAGATAAAATGTATTTAACTATATGCTATGCTTCATGCAACTACGCTCAAAGATTTACGCGTGATTTAGTAACACACATCTTAACATACTTAAAAACTTTCAAACTAATATAAGTAGGATCTAAATTACAAATGATTTGTGCCGGGATAACGCACTCTGACCTTCTGTACATCCTCATATCTCCTTCCTCGGCGAACAGTTGCCACCCTATCTCACCGCCTACTCCTTCGAACGCCGCTTGGATCTGTTCTGTTGATATTCTGTCGATCTAGAACGATACATTTAAATTACATAATGCTGTAACGGTTTCACACAGGCGAAGAAGTTTCGACTCCAGACAATAGCAGATTATGTTAAAGGGACACGTTCCTGCACAAATAAAGGATTTATAATTTCAAAACAAGTGTTTTATTTTTTTGACTAAAATGTGTAGAAATATTTGTGTAAATGCACAACCTAGCTTATACCAAGTGGATAATCAAAGACTGTGGAGCCGATTTATTGGTCAGAGGCATAAATTAATAAAAAATGAACTATCATAAGCTTATTATGTTTGTCGTTAGATCCTGGGTTTAATATCTGGATATGCCTTTGGGAATACAAAAGCGTGAGTATTTGTGAGTTCCATTCCTTGACGTTAAAGTTGAAAGAAATAGCACGCTATGATTGCAAACATACTTAAGTGAAATGGGTAATGTCAACACATATGACAATGAAGAGCAATGCTATATGTTGTTCCAACACATTAATAAAGTGAATAAGTTTTGAAATACCACGTACTATCTACAAAAAAAGAAATAATATATATTTGTTACAATTCAAGTACTAAAATAACTACAAACATATGTCACGCCATATTTTATGTATTATATTAGTCACTGTCATTGTGTCATTAGCTGTTTAAAAATGAAAAAAATATTTCCTTATCAGATCGTTCGGCCTACAACTTTGTAACGCGGCATTTTTTATTGCCGAATTATAAAACGTACTTAAATTGTACATATTTGTTAATATAAAATTTATTTATTGAAGAAAAATATTATTATATTGTTTGTAAGTATGACATTTATCTAAATCTACAAATGTACATCGCTTTTTTATTGTATATTATGTAAATCAATGTAAAATATGTATAGTTATTGTTAAAGTATGGTAATATACAGGTGTCCGGTAATTAATAGATAACCTTGAAATGTCTTATAGTAGAACTGACGGTCGTTCAAAAAAATTTATAAGGAAAATCTACCTGTGATAGGATTTTTTTTTAATTGGCATATTTAACTTTCTTGTACACTACAATATATTATATAATACATAAATGAATGAATTCTGTCGGTATTTTGTTTTTTTTATTATTAAACACTAATTATGCTAATAGATAGACAGTCAAAAGTATGACTAGCTATTGCACTTTTTTAATATTTTTCTTTTTTTTTTCATGAACTGTCGTCAATTCTACTATAAGACATTTCAAGGTTATCCATTAATTACCGGACATGCTGTATATATTGTTAACATTTTGTCTCATATTTTTTGTCTTGGTTCGTCCCTATAAAGCCAGCTTATAAGCATAATTCATATTTTGTACATTTAATTAAGATTTTATCATCTATTCGTTTGTGACACTTCAAGGGAAAATTGTTTAATCATAAATTTTTGTCATGACTATAAATTTTCTAATGCAAAATCTTCGCTGAGCGAATAAAATATTATGAAGAGCAATGTCGGAAATTAAAATTGTCAAGGTGCGTCGAACTATATCTCTGTTAGCTTTACATATTTCTTGTTTATATTTTACGTCTGTTTGCAGCCACTTCATTCCACTGTTCCTATAAATTAGTCGATCAGTAAGGTACCTACTTAGGCTGATCTAGTTTAGCCCACACGAAAATATAACTACCAGAAAAATGGATGCAAAGTATTACATTAATTAATTAACTATTGAATTGTGCTCATCGATTTTTACTACTGGGGACCGGCTTGCGCGCCAGGCAATCAGAGACGGATTATCAAAAGAGGCATTGTAGGTGTACCTAGGAGTCCTGCGGCCCGTGAAAAATAAAATAATGTTCAATATTGTAACTATTTGCGTTAATCTCATTTTCAATTCTTACATAGATGAAAAGTACTGTTAAATACTCCATGTTTACAGCGAAGCTTGTGCTGTTGTGTCACATTTCGATCCACAAATAGTTATGATCTATCGAGGAAAAGACACACGAAATTTTAAGTTTTACGGACTGATCCGAATCTAAATGACATACAACATATACTCTTAAATGTGTAATGATTATACAACCTTGTTTAAACAGAGAGGCTTTATTTCTATCTACATATAGTATGTACCACTTACAAGATCTACACAAAATTTCAGTTTAATATAGTTATATAGTTTAGCCACAGGATAGCTTTAGTTTTTGCTAAACTGCAACAGGTTGTATCTGCCCTAATAGTTGACCGAGAGTCTAAGGATAGGTATCTAAGGTCATGCACCTTAAAGTGACAAAAATGTAGGAGACGTTGCCGCTCTGATTCCGGGACACCCGTGACAACAATGAAACAATAAAAGAAAAACAACAATGAAACAATGAAAGACAACAGAATGCGACGTTGCCGTTTTGTTATGCAGGTGACCGCAGGTAAGCGTAAATGTTTATAAATGGTGTTTACGTATTAAATTGATTTAATTTGTTTGAAAAAGTGATTTTTATCTTTATTGAATTTTTAACTGTTTCGTATTAACACTAAGCCCATATGGAATACTCTGTCCATTTTAATGTCCATGGATCATAGCAACCTTGTATAACTACTACATACTCAAATAAGTGGAAAGCCGAGAGAGGCTTTAAGTCTTGCATTGCCTAGGGGTCTATACATGTCTTAATCTGGCCCTGCAGGCAAGGTGACCCAGCTTGGTCAGACGGTTCTGCATTTTCTATTGGGAGCACAAACACATTTCTCAATAGAAATTATATAGATGTCTCACCTCTGGCCAGAGTGGGTGCAAAGTAAGGCGGTTGTCGATGGCAGGCGGTGGCAGTTCCACCTGGTCGCGCGTATGCACAGACGGCGGCACGACCCTCGCGCATCGCTCTTCCTCCATTTTGTCGAAGCCTGTCTCCACCGCATCGTAGAACTCGTCGTCTGGAAGCGTGGAGTGAGGACCCTCCTGTAAACAATAACAATAATGGTTTAGACATAAATCTATTACACTATATAGCGATGTGTCTGGTAGGTAAGTTGTTTTTTTTATTGTTGTCTGATAAAATTTAAATCGCCTGATGGTAAGCAGTCGTGTAGTCCACGAGCAAAGACCTTCACAATACGTCCTCATTACAGTTAAAGTAGTGCCGAGGTCTCTAATTTGACGGCCTAAGGAGGTGATTTCTCACGCCCCGTATAAAGAATTCTGGATCGAAATCAGTATGAAACACGTATTACGGTAAGGGTTTGAAATCGCTCGCTTTTATGGTGAAAAAAATATTGTAAGTAATCTTGCATGTCTGTGAAATCTACATAATGTTCTTAAAGATATGAGAAGTCTGCCAACCCGCACTGGACCAGCGTAGTGGATTATGTTCTAACATTTCTCACATTGAGAAGAAGGCCGTGCTAAGCAGTGGGACAGTTCATATACAGGCTGATATTATTATTCTATAGGCTATTAAGATAAATTTTTGTTACACTGCCAATTAGTTTAACATTTTAAGTAGTTTCTTCATACATGAGTATGAAAAACTATTTAAGATGCGAATTATGATTATTACTTTTTCTGTTACCAAAATATTGCTATGAGAATTACAATAGAAATTACATTAATTTATTTATATAGACATAAATAACTTTTAACTATACACCAACAATAAAACGTATCAAGCCTACCTTAATACTGTCACCCGCATAGTCAATCTATAAATAGAAGCCTATTTCCGTCACTAATTTATTAAAGACAACATTTTAGCTAAAAAAGAGTAACATTAACCGGTCGTATACCGCCGGCTCGCATACCAGCCGGCAGATTTGTACCCATCGTAGGCCGGTGGCTCGCATGCGAGCCACCAAATTGGTTTTACGTTAGCTTAAGCTAAAGCGAAGGCGGCGCGCGGCGTTTTGACGCCAATTTGGTGGCTCGCATGCGAGCCACCGGCCTACGACGGGTACAAATCTGCCGGCTGGTATGCGAGCCGGCGGTATACGACCGGTTAATATACCTAACGTACATAATATTTCCAAATCACTGAACTTCGTACTCTTATTATCTACAGCACGTCTATCTGAAGATTGATAGGTCAATGAACACATATATTCTTCAACATTATTATCATACAAAGATATTAACACACTATATGACATGTTTACACTTAGATAGATACACTTACGCCTTTATATCATCAATGGGCAAGCAAGATCCTACATATCGCCCGTTATCTTTTTTCTAAATAGTGAAAATAGCCCCAACGTAATAGTAGGCGAGTCTATTGCCGCCTACCGAGTACAGTACCAAGCCATGTGCTGCTAATCATCAGAATATATTTAAAGAAAATTTCAATAACACTTTGCCCGACCCGGGATACGAACCTGAGACATGATGGCCAGCTATCGCATTCACATTCACTACCCAGTTTACTTATTACTACACTTGTGTCATTGATACATATATAGTCCCTTACATACAAAGAAGGACGGTTTAGTATTTTGGTACATTGCGATACGTATCTAGTAATAGATGTATGTGGTGCATAATTATTAGTTACGATGTCTTTCGAGCCTTGCCTGTCAAGCCAAGGGCGTCCATTTACGAAATAGGAAAGTTCTCTCTTATCTGAGGAAACCGTTGCGTGTTCATTCTATTGTATTCGTAAACAGAGTGTAGGTATCTACGACGATTTATTACGTAAACATCTATTTGTTGTATATTTTAGTCGAAATTTATAAATTAAATACTGCCTTGTTAGTCTCGTGAAAAACGTTTGCGGTCGATGTGCAGTGATGGATTGTTGGATTAAATAAAAAGTTAATACATTCCGTAGCTGTACTGTATGTGGACAGGTATCCGGTACACGACAGTGTGTTCGCCCTCTATCACGTGGAGGCTAAAGACAAATATGACTGGTACACCTATGACTTTATCAGGTTGTTATTCGTGTCTAATTCTTGCGCATGCAATGACAATGCTTTATAAGACAGTGGCAAGGCCTCAGGTGTCTTTTTGACTAGCCTTGCAATAGTAAAAAAGTATTAGCGAAAAATCCATGACCAATGATTCAAATCCATGTCTATGCGTATCGAGCCGACAGTCAAAACCCAAGAACTTCATTAACAATCATGTGTTAGCCCGGTAGGCCAAGAACAGACGGCAACACTGCCATCATTCTGTAGAAAACAACCCATTGACTCTTGAATAACACTTCGAAGTATTAGTAATATAACTCGTAATTCGTAAGATATTATGGATTTCTGTGAAAGAGCGAAGGCATCGATTTCAGTCGAGTAAACACGAATAGACAAGACACATAGTAAAATAAACAACACGATAATTTATCACCCAACGTGAATGAACAGACATAGCACTAATAAAACAAATATTTGTATTTACCGCAAGCCGCAGTTTCATAAAATAACTGCCTTTCCTTCGAATACGGTTCAAAGTCATGGTAAAAGAAAAATCTTGTCAGGTAACTAGACCAGAAGATTGCAAAAAATATCTAAAATATGACCTTTAGTAGCCATGCAACAGGAATACTTCAAATGACGTACATGTTTTACGAAACCAAAGATAACTAGCGATGCCATAAATTTTACAAAGGAGTACCTACTGCGTTCAATGTCCTGCATTAGCTTTGGTTAAAATGTTACTAATATAAATTATGTACACGCATTCAAATATACGTAAATATTCGAAATAATAAATATTATGAGTTATTATATTATACTTATTACAGTGGTTATCAAATTATTTTATTGCAACAGATTCGTTAATATTAAATCGTCAACCGAATTTAAAAAAAAGTCGTAGTACGCATCCTAAATACATAGCTTATTTGAATGTTACTCGTAGCAAGTTCGAATAGAAGACTTCTATTCCAATTTTAAACCTTGTAAGTACACTAATATATAAACACAAACCAACAGAACGAGAACCGTAGAATGTTTAATAACAAGAACAACATATTGCTTCTAATAACTAACGTTAACATAAACATTAATGACTGAGCATGACTATAGTTAATTTTGCTTTCCTTTCTTCAATTCCTAGCACTATTAATTTGTCCTTAAGTTACAGAATATGACCTAATAATAATACAAATATATATATATAAATATATATATATTCCCTTGTGCTGCAGGCTCCAGTTGTTTAATTTGTTATCTAAAGCCAGCTGTTACGACGGAATCAGGTGCTTGTATACGCCAATCAACTAATGATAATTAAGCTCTCGAATACACGAAGGGCTCTCGATATCGCAATCACGTAAACAAGATACTTAAAATAGTGCGATGCAATAATGGCGCGCATGTCGTAGCTCAGTGTAAACCCAGTTTTACAATATTGGGTTAAAAATACAAGAATAGGCTTTCTATCATGTCATGACATAATATATGTTATCAACCTACAAAACAAATATATGTACCCAATACTAGGTCAGACCAATTAGATAAGAGTTCTACCCTGCAGAAGATCGCAATAACACGCGTTCTGCGGTAAGGACAAGTTTCGGCACAGTTTAATGAGGTGCTGAACTAGCAGTAAAAGCACCAGGGCCCGCCTGGTGCTTTTATAAACAAGATGCCATCATTCTATCAACGTTAACGCCAGCAGACAAATCTAAATACTTGCAAAAGTAATTTGTTCGACAAAACATCTGTAAACCAAATGTGATTTCCATACTAAACTTATTCTCACCACTAGCATTAACTTTGATAGAGAATAGATATTGTCTTCCTAGGCAAAATCCCTAGTTGTATTTGTTTGCAATGGTTGTCTATTGTGTCACCTAACTTTTTTATCCCTATAAAGTGCCATAATTTGTTTTGTCCTAATCATCATTTGTCCGAATGATAACTTGCCAGAACTTAATGTCACATAATATCACATGCCATAAAATTGAAATCCCTAAACACAACATGCCCTAAATTTGTTTGTCATAAATATTACAATCAGTAATATACGAAAGACTTAAAACCCTTTTGAATAAAAGTTAAGTCCTAAATTCAGATTATTTAATGTTTATTTATCCTAATAATGATTTTAAATGAACATTCGGAATAATACACATTATATACCTAATACAATACTTAGGACATATGACTATATTTCATGCAAAATTAGGAGATTCAATTATATACTCGATATTATGACAGAATAGTTTTAGAAGTAAAGATAATTATGTAAAACAAAATTTACAATTTTTGAACATTATGGTTACTGAAGTTTATAGCAAACGTGTTACGGATAATGATTTTCGGACAAACAATTTTAAAGGAAGAAAGGGGTACTGTTTGCAATGCCAGTGGTTAGTATTATTTTTTTAGGGTTGACATTGACAGTGAAACTGCTGGTGATGAAAGCTTCCATCAACTACGACAACGGTATATCATCAGGTTCGCTGTATGTACGTCCGCGTCGGGCAAAATATAACAAACAGGTACATAGACTACAATAATACAACATACGTTTAGAACAATCCCATTGTATCACTACCGGAAACAATTCCACGTTACATTATCGTGAATATCTAAGCGATTACTGTACATAATGCTTCATGCTATTCACATTTATTGTAACAAGATATATGTATTTAAACGTCAATTATGCTTCGGTCACAAAAATGACTGCTATCTTAAATAGACATTAAAAGTAAATTGAAAATAGAGGCTACTATCTTGAAAGAGTCATTATTTGGTATAACCATCTTTAACATGCCTTTTTTAACTCTAAGAATATAATAGCAAGACATCTATAAAGAGAAGGTTACAAGAGAGCTACGGGAAACATACATACGTCTCGATGGATTCATCAAACGTAATATGTACAGCTGCGGGTATGTGTACATACACACCAATTTGCACAAATGTTGTAGGACTTCTTTCATTAGCGACGTCGCTCAACACTAAATATTATTTATTGACCTATCGAGTCACAACGGCCAGACACAATAGGTTTTTAATTATGTCTGGTATCCAAGACATGACAGAACAAAGCTAGAGGTAGAACCAAGACCACGTAGACAGATCTGTTATGCAGAGACATAAACGGCATGCAATGCTTCTGAAGATGGCTTCAAGGACAGGGCAAAATGGAAGAAGAAAATAAGGAATGCTGGAAACCACCATGTGGGAGAAATAGCCAGTAAGTGAGAGATTCCAAGACTTGAAAGGTTAAATAACATCTTTAAGAAAAAACTACAGCCTTACTATCTAGTATTTAGTAGTTTAGTTGACTGTTACATCTCGTTACACATTACGAGTTCCTTCAACAAAATCTAACCAACTGAATATCACTGGCTATCAATTCTTAATATTCATATCATAAAAACCGTGAATTATTTCCATAACTTAATCCAGGCAATAAATAAATTGCTAGCTATGGACTGTGTCACCTGCTAAAGAATTCACCCTGACACAATGTAGGTTAATATCAGTTTGTCTATGACCTATATAAGGGACAATAGAGTGATTGACGCTTACCTCCATTGACCCCGATTGTCTTTACTTAATTAGGTTGAATACTTTATCATCCTCTGTCTAATACGGTCTAGTTTTAGTTAATGGCTTTACACTATTTGCTAGAATTGTAGGTAAAAAGAATAATAGTTTATGTCTTATTATTAGGTATTAAATACCTCGTGATTTAATGACTGCTTAATAGATAGACGTTTTATCGAACAACATGAAAAACACGTATAGATAAGCTAAGCTAAGCATAAAATATTTCCAATGTTTTATCTTTATTACGATCATAATAATACATCGTAAGCATATTGCCCTCCCTTTGCCGGTGACACTAACTAAAACACATTTTAAACACATATAATCTAAAGAACTATTACAACCAATTGAATGTTAGCTCTTGACAGATTTCTGTAGCGTATCGATAAAAAAATAGTTAAGTAATTCATACTCATAAAATGCCACTGTATTTGAAATTCAAGTCTATCAATTTAAATTTATAGGCAATTTAATCGTCTACAAATAAAATTACTTAATAATTTTAATAAATAGTAGTACCGAAACTTTACGTAATATTTTTTACATAACACATATATATTCCAAATACATTGACAGATGCCTTATATTCGATATATTTTTAATATCCGCCGCGACGGATTTTATTAAAAAGAGAATCACCTTTCTACCTGTCGCACGAAGCTGTTGGGTATCGATTGCCGCCATTTTCTCGTGTTAACGCAAATTGTAACACAAACTTGCGTTTAGCAATGGTAAATATATTTATTTCATTGTTAATTACACAATGAACGGACAAACTAAGTACACACACACAAACTGTTAGGTAAACACATATCTACTAATCAATGTAGAATTTGAAATCAGACGTCTAATCTGTTCAGTATCGCCAGTTAATTGGAAGCATACAATGGTACCTCTTTGTGTAGCTCGTTTCAAGTGTCTCTGTTCTTATTCTGACAACTAACTCTTCACATTTTAACGATAAAAACACTTCAAGTCTACAGCTGAATTTACGACAATTAGTGTCATGTAATATGTCTACCCGTATTTAGTAGTTCCATCATACAATTATTTTCTCACATCAATATCAGCAAAGGAGATCTACTCCTTCGCTAATATTGATAGCTGTTTAGTGCACTCACATTTCACTAACTATAGTTTTAATTGCCACGTAACGGCGAACTTTTTGTCGTCCTACTAAGATTTTCTTAACATATAAACCGAGTAAATCCCGACTCGGGAATTTAAGTAGTGTCAGTCGGTATTCGCTACCAAAGTGCCACCGAGGCAATTTTAGTTGCATCATAAATTCAGGTACCAAATCATCATAAAATCAGGTGCCAGAGATATAAAAGATACGAAAAAAGGCAGAAATTCCTTGGTAGAAACGAGTATTATACTAGGCAAAAATTTCTCAGAAGAAACGAGTATTACACTGCGCATCGTATTGATGAACCTTGTCCCGGGAGAAAATTTTTATACCCGGATAAAAATTGTTGGAAAATTTGGTATTTTGTCGAGTCTTTACAAAAATGTTGGACGAATCCAGACGAAACCCAAGTGGCTCATCGAGTTAAAAGACACGTAGCGCATAATTATTATTTAAAATTTAGTATGTTTATATTTTGGGCATTGTTAAATATATTACTATCACACTCGGCGTTATTTCACCTGTTATGCAATTCTATAAAACCTCACTATCCAACTTGGTTCCGAATCGGCATTGAAAATATATATAATAATTATCATTAATTAGATAAAAAAATTATATCTAATTAATGAAAATTAGATTTTCTTCAGTTACCATGGCAATTACAAAAGTGACAATGTAGTCCTATATTTTTTACTTTTACAGAATAGTACCGCTGTTTCCTTTTTACTTGATGTGAAGAAAAGACAACCAACTAAATATTTAACGTTTAACAATAAGTATTTAACAATCTCAGTTTACATCTATTTGTTCTAGAACAATAATAATGAGTTATTTAAATGATAAGTGTGACTTATGATGCACAAATACTTTGTGCGATAACACTACACGCCCGTCAGTAGAGAAAATATCTTTCAGTGAAGGCTATAAGGTCTCTTTTTGAATGTTACTAAAATTATGTAAATATTTTTCCATTGAGTATACTAGATGTATGTCTGCCTTGTGACAGAATCCAACATGAAGTAATTGTTGTGTGTGCTGTAGTTTAAATTCAGTTATTTTACTAATAATTGTTGGATATTAAATACTTACAAACATAACTATTTTAGTTTATCGACATATGAAAGAAATGCCAATCTTTTTAATAGTCGATTTAAGTATGATACATGTTTTTAAACAAATAACTACCATAATACAAATAAAAATGTTGTGGATATAATCAAAGTGGTCATATCATAGGTAACCACTTGTAAAGTAAGATAGAAATACAAACAAATATTGAAGGGCACAAATCGTTCAAAATGTAAACCGCTTCACATAGAGAATTAGCAATTGCGTGATAACACTCAAATTTATTAGACAGATTATAAATATAAAATGCGGGCGAATAAAACAGTTTCATAATAATGATTACAGAAATATTATAATTCAAATAGCTCTCGAGAAATGCCGTCTAATTAGCTATAACAAAACTATGGAAACCCATTATACAAATTCAAATAATTACTAAGCTAACTTTATAAAACAACGAAATACCGCGACATGGGATTACTGAAATTCCCGCTGAAGGGTAGAGCCGCCACACCCGAGGACGGGCCATTAGGTAAGTGACGTCATCGCGGCACTCCCCTTACCATAGACACACTATACATAAAGACCGTAGATAGAGACGCTTCCCATGGTTCGTAAGCGTAATGATGTCTATTTCGGGATCCTATTCCGGCAATAAGCTTATCGTTTGGTGGAAAAATAATTTGATACAAAATGTCAAGACTAAAATTAACTGTTGCGGACCTGTGTTGATGCACAAAATATAACAGAAAATATGTTAATAATTTGTACATTTGAGGAAATGACAAGTAAACAAAAATATTATAAATTTATATAGGATGCTCGTGAACAGAGGTGAAAGGTAAACTTAGCATTGAAAATTATCATATTAGACCAGCACAGAGATTGGCAGAGAATAAACCAAATCTATTTCGCGGTTGGCGGGCGAATGTGCTGAAAAATCTTATTAAAAACAGCACAAGAGTACGAAAGTAAATTTATATTTCATGAGCTTTTACAATTATTTTAGTATCATCAATATTCGCAAACAAATTGTCGAAATATTTGAGGGTACTGATTTTCCACATCAACAGATATAGACAACAGATATAAATTCAAAAGAACCGACTTTGTCAGCTTTACTTGCTGTCCAAAATGAAGAAGAAGCTCATATTACGTATTGTAAACGATCACCCATCAAAAAAATTGATTACGCCATCTTTAGTCGAAATCTAGGCGGTTGTCACTATATCACATTATTTATCACTCTATGTAGGATTAATTTAAAGCATCAACTAGCATCATTTCTCATTACAATGCGTGATCTACGGCATTTATTTTGGAAGCGTAAAGTTTATTATACGATGGCGGAGGCACGCAATCTCTACATCAACTTAGCATATTTTTATATGAACTTGTGAGAACCGTGACTTGCATTTTCCACCTTTTCTACATGTGCATATAACCTCAACTATATAGCTAAAAAGTAGTTAGTAACTATGAGGTATTATCTTGAATTCTATTGTGATTATGAAACATAAACTATTTAGTTAAAAAGTAGTTTGTAACTGTGAGTTATTATCACGACTTCTATTGTGTCTATGGCTTAAGGAGCAAACTAAAGTTGAATTCCCAAAAGATTGATATGATAGTACTATTACACATTTCCGTGATGATAAGGATATTAAATATAGTGGCTGTTTTAAGACAACAGCTTTAAGTAAGTCTACACATAGAACATAACTAGATACATAAACTCACACCAGCTAATGACCATAAAGTTCGATAGAAATGACGGCTACCACTACATATTCAAATATAAGAGTACCTACCTATGTCACAACTGTAGCAAGTGGAAATCTGTAGAATAAATTAATTTACTCTCATCGCATTGTTTCTGCACGCTTATGTCAGACTTCTATTAAACAGGCCTTTCTAAAAAAACTAGCGCCAAAACGTGTAAAATTACAAATCCGACTTGTTAACAGAAATACGTAGTTTGATGTGTAGATTCAAACGTTATACTGATAATATATATACTAATATTATAAAGCTAAAGAATTTGTTTGTTTGTTTGGTTGAACGAGCTAATCTCAGGAATAAATCAGGGATAAAAAAATATTTTAGTTTTGGATAGCCTATTTATCGAGGAAGTCTATAAGGCTATACAACATAACGCTACGACCCACGGGGGCGGCTCAGTACCTAACCATAAACGCGAGTGAAACCGTGGGCACATCTAGTCTTAAATATAGTTATTGTGTTAATTTTTGCTAAATAACGCACGGTTTTTTGTATCGTAAACTATAGTTTATATAATTATAAATTTAAATTACTATAATGCAGTACCTACGTATAATGATATAATGACAAATATAATATGTACCTACATAATACAGTTAATTTATAGCTATTATATTCATATGTTGGTGATAAAAACTAAAGAATAAAATATGTGAATAATATCAATTTCAACAATTCTTTAGAACTAATTGAAATAAAAAAAGGAAATTCTAAAACTAAAACCCTCCAATAAGCGTCATAGAATGCCACCGCATCACAGTCGACTGGTAGTATGTCCAGAAGACTGGCAGTTGAATGGCAATGCTTATTATTTCTGCGAAATAAAGACCAGCACTCTGGTCACGGGAAGATACAAGATATGTTATTTGAGTGCGTTCGTAATTAGCTTGTTAAAAAGGTATTTCTACCAGTTATGTAATACGTTAATGGTCAACGTTCTAAGTAGTCAGCTTCAAACCATTAGTGAAAATAGTAAAAAAATGTAGGTCTTTATCACTTATTATCAGTGGTAATCGAAAGGCTAGTGAGTAATTTTAAGGAGGAGAAAATTGTTGCGTGTAATATCCGCATTGTATCGGCGTTTGCGGGTACACATGGAAATGAAAAAAAGACTGCGCGTATGGCGTAAGTATCGCGTACGTATGGTTTAAGTGGTCGCCTCGCCATTGCCACCGCGTCGAGTGTTGTGGGTTCAAATCCCACACGAAACAAAACTTTTTTTGATCTACAAATGTTTGTTCCGAGTCTGGGTGTTCTTTGTGTCCGTTGTTTGAATGTTTGTAAAGTCCCCAGCGACGCTGGATTGATACATAATGCTGTAGTTGTCGTTAAAAAAAAGGGGTCACCTCACTATTGCTACTGCGCCAAGTGTTATGGGTACGATCTCTAAACGAGACAAAAAATTGTGTGATTCACAAATAGTTATGCCGAGTCTGGGTGTTCTTTGTGTTACAGGTTTGCGACACAGAAATTATTACTAGTGCGGCAGCTGTCTATTTAAAACGGGAAAAAATTATTACAACTGATGTTCTTAAACTAGATTTTTCAAACATAATTTATAATAATGTCATTTTAATTTAAAAATAATATTGGACTCACTATTGGGGACCCGGTCACATTGAGACTGTAGGTATACATCTTTTGGACTAATTGCATGGGTCTAGCATGTAGTTATGAATTGAACTTTAACTTTGAACTTTACAGAAATCGGTATTTAACTCTGACTTGTGTCAAATCGATTTAAAATGACACGAGTCACGAGTTCATTGTCATAAGCCCGCACTACGCGTGTTCACAACAAATGTTCTCATCAAACAACTATCAATCATTTATAGTAATTATCAAAACTAATCAACGTTACATTTGATTTTTATCAAAAACTAATAATACGTGGACTATTATTAGTTTTAAAAATAAAACGTTTTGCGTTCGGCACGCCCTCATGAATAAGTATAGACCAAAAATATCTGTTATTTTTTAAAACATAACGTAGTACCGAAGTTGTTGTAAAGCTGACATAGTTAGACAGATGTGTATCACGTCTATAATTTGTCAGCCATATTAATTAAGTCCCACGTAATAGAGGGTGCGCCTACTACTACTGCCGTTAAACTGGGAAATACAGTATTTTTAGACAATGTTTTCCAGTCATCTAATACTCTTTAACCAAACTCATGTAAGTTATTTTATACATTTACATAGTATACATTATATTATATACTAGCTGACCCGCGCAACTTTGTCTGCTTCAGATGTAAGAATTTTTGAGTAGTAGAACCTCGCTAATTTCACCATGAATGAACCGGCTCGACCGGGCCAGGACTAACCTCTCACAGAATATCGACGTGAAATAGCAGTATTCCTACTGTTGTGCTGTTGTGTTTCGTTCGGTGAGTGAGAGTGCCTGAGGCCCAATCACCGTCTTTCCTCCTTCCCGCTCTTTCCCCTTCCCACTTCGTTTCCTAAAGGGTCGGCAACGCACAAGTGATGCCTCTGGTGTTGCAGGCGCTCATAGGCTACGGTGACCACTTACCATCAGGCCGAATACTTGGTTGCCACCTTAGGTGCATTAAAAAAAACCGTTATTGCAACATTTTTTATTAATGCTCCGCTCCTACTGGTCGTACCGTGATGTTATATAGCCTAACCTTTCTCGATAAATGGCTTATCCAACATTAAAATAATTTTTTAACCAAACAAACAAACTCTTTAGCTTAATAATATTAGTATAGACGTGTATTATAAAAAAATAAACTTCTTTTTATTTTTATACATCTTTCATAATTATTATAGTTTGGCTTTGCCTATGTTGGTATACTTTTATATTTCTCGTTATTTTTTAACTGTCTTACAGCTGTTTGCCGTGGAGATCAACGCCCGATACTTAGAGAGAATAGCAAATTGCGAGGCCAGACATAATTTTATTGCTTCACCGCTATCACTATCCATATTGGTTAAGAGTACATTTTATGTCTAGAACCGATTACCATTCGCAAGGAAGCGTTGCATTCCAATATATTTTTGTTTTCTTTATTCAATCAAACTCCGTCCATTATCCTGTGTCACACACTGGAAAGATTATTTTATAATACCGTTCAAGCGAATGTATTTATATCGAAATTCCATCCAAGTTTCACAAATCGATCTCTTATCAGTACATGAGTCACATCTAGCCAACCGTATTACATTACTTTATTCCAAGTCCATTCGGTACCAAGGTCAGACACCATTACATCAACACGGAGGCGGCTGTGGAATACTCATAATACTTCTTTGTTTTGGGATATAGTGCGGGAATTAGCACATCAAAAGAGATTGTGACGTCACACCATCATAATACTAACTTGGCAATTATCGTCATACTAAACGATTTCGGCCACTGAACACTAGCAATTTACAATAACATCAGCACTCATAATATATGTTGCCTTTCGGTTTGTTAATATTTAGTGGAATTATACATATCGCTTAGGTTTTGAAGTTCATACAAACATTGTATGTAGCTTAGAAGTATTGATATTTTATTAGATTGATGCTGACAGTCGGCCTAATACAAGTTCGGCTAACGCACAAAATTGCTGTGCGATTGATTTTAATAGAAATCTCTACACGCTATGTGGTTTTTATATTTATGTTATTTATGGTATAGATGTCAATCTTTCTTTTTAAAAAGCGTTATGAAATGTTAAATTTCTTTTGTAATTCAATCTGCGTCTGGTCTGTATTAAGATCTGAAACCAGTAATAATAATTATAGAGAAATTAATTAGTTGTAATATTGATATTAAAATGGACGCTTAAACTTCGCAACACACTAAAGTTTATATTCTCTCTAAGGCTCAAAATATATGTACTTAATGTACTTATCTACATATATACCTATTATGTTAGAGGCCTAAATTGTTTGAATATTAAGAAATATCATAGACAGTGGCAAGCTGTAGTATCTGCCTATCCTTCTGAAAAACAGGCGTGAACTTATATATGTTGTGTATTAATACCACATTTATAAAAAACGGATGCCATTCATCGTTTGAGCAACAAAACGTTGCTAGT
This sequence comes from Catocala fraxini, assembly GCA_930367265.1. Taxonomy (NCBI): domain Eukaryota; kingdom Metazoa; phylum Arthropoda; class Insecta; order Lepidoptera; family Erebidae; genus Catocala; species Catocala fraxini. The sequence goes on from OV884041.1 coordinate 16,816,370, forward strand.
GTGCGGTGGCCGTTATTAATACCTACATGTTATCCTTATGAGAAACACGATTTTGTTTTACTTATAAGGAATCTCGACTCATTTTTGTTTGATTGGCAACTATACGAAGTAATTGTACCGCAGTCATGGGTCAAAAATCAACAATTTGCAAAATATTTTGTTATAAGCGTATTGTTTAATACGCCTCTATGCCTCCGTGGCGCAGCGGTAGTGAATGCGACTGCTGTGCATGAGGTCTCGGGTTCGAATCCCGGGTCGGGCTAACAAAATATTATTGGATTTTTCTGTAAAGAAATCTCAATAGTAGCCCGGAGTTAGGAAGTTGGCGGTGTTAGACACCCCCGTGCCTCGGAAAGCACGTAAAGCCGTTGGTCCTGCGCCTGATCTTTCTCCGGTCGTGTCGGATTGCCGTCCCATCGGATCATGAGAGTTAGGGAACAGATAGTGCACTTGTGTTTGCGCACATACTTGTGCACTATAATATCTCCTGCGCAGATGGCCAGTCTCTGTTAAGACTGGCCGCCGTGACCGAAATTCGGTCTGGAAGACATTATTATTATTATTATTGTTTAAATGACAAGTGTTTTATTTTCATACAAGGTACTCATTTACTATAATGTTATGTGTAATAAATAAACATAAATCCGTCCGAGGCAAACCTTTTTTTAAGCATAACGAAATCGCAAAGGATTATTACAGCAGCTTTATAAACATTACCTTCTGCTTGGGATAAAAAAAAAGTACGGAATTGAAAGCACGCTATTGGCAGGACAGCTTGCGTCAAGCTGAATATGGGTGATGATACTGCAATTTCGAATGTCTTATATGACGTTTAAGGTCTCGTCTTGGCCTTTCATTTTTTGACATTATTGTGTGACATTCTAAGAGCGCCCGTAGAACTCATAGCTCTGGGTAGCAATTAAATGTAATAAGAAGCTATTTCTTATAATTCATATAAACCCTACTGGCCCTACTGCTGGATAAAGACGTTTTTCAGTTTGAGAAGGATTATGCCATATACCACCACGCTGGCAGAGCGGCTTGGCTGACTTCACGTCAACAAAACGACAACCGTAAATAATTACCGGAAAATAATAAATTATAAAAGCAGTCATTTGACAGTAATTACTTTCATAATTATAACACTGTGACCTTTATTTATAAAGTCAATCACCCACCACGCTCGTCCTTCCAATGATAATACTACACTATAACAATGTCAATTAATTTAATATGAATTAATGAATGACCATAAATCCAAACCTGAATCGTGATAGGCGTATACAAAATGACGTCATCGTTGTCAAATTTGATTCAGATAGGGATACAAAATGACGTCATTGGAGAGATGCGTCACTCGAGGAGGGATGTTGGATATATTGTGCAACACGTCATCGACCATATCAGGAATGTAGACCGAATGGTGATGTCATAATACATTTTATTGGTTTGGTAATTTGTATGAATTGTGAACAATATGGATAAAAGAAGCACAGTGTTTCATATGTGACAACATACATGCCTTAGATATATAGGTAGGTATTAAGATATCAATCGGGCAAAATGCTATTGGGTTTTCTGTAAGAAATTCTCAGTAGCAGCCTGGAGTCTGGAACTGTGCCCGGTAGACGGCAAAAAGCTCGCCTTCTATTTCGTGGGGAAAACCATAGCTGGCGGAATGTGGTTGTAATATAACTCTACCCTTTCTATGATATAGGTGTAAGACTATGGATATCATGAATAACAATAATGCACGAAGAGACAATATTTTGAGTTACTTACGATGTAAAATTTAAGAAATATCTCACATTAAAGAGTTTTTATCATAACACACTCATACTGCAACACGTGTTACATTGTTCTTATACTAGTAAAGTGCAAGGCGTTCTAAGGCGTCTGGATATAATATTTCTAATTACCATCGCATGAGCACCACATATGCATAATCCTGGTTTCAACGTTGGTACACGTGTCGGTAAGGGAATGAGTGCTATTATACAAACAGACTTATAATATTTATTAGTGAACGAAAATCAATAAAATATACATTATACTTGAAGTACCTACATCATTAAACAAGATAATTGTAGAGTATAGAATCTAGTTAAATAACATAGTAACAGCGACAAATAAATAATATATTTTCGTAGTAATTTGGTATGACTCGTTAATGTCACCATAAACACATAAAATAGAGAAAGACAGTATAAATGTCAGCCTAATAATAGGTATGCTAATGCGGCAGAAATAAACAAATTATTAGTATATATGGGTCTCTTGGTATCCTAAAGTAAAAACCTCTTTAAATATACAATAGAATTAATGAAATCAACGGCATATTTTCCTTTAAAACCACAACCGCAATTGTAACAAAGGTTTTTCTATAAGTAATATGAACAGTGGGCAAAATGACAACAGTCATCGCAGGAAGAGTACATATACATACAAAATTATAATAAATTATTCATAAACAGGTATGAAAAAAAAACATATCTATTATCTACCTAATATTGTCATAAGTATAGGAGAATGAATACTGGTTTGTTCTGCATTTGCACCTACATTACGTCCCACGTTTCAAAATGCTCCTCATTCGCCCCTCTTTTTAACTTATTCCTTTTTCGTTCTAAATTTTTGTGCATATGATTAGCAAAAAAAAAAACATAGTTAAAATATATTATAAACATATTTTAAATCTTTCGCTGTCAGGCTTGTGATGTCATGCAATCATAAGCCCAAAGTATTGTTAAGAGATCAACGAGGTATTTTTAAATATTTTTCGGATGACGGTATAACAAAGACCATACCAAAAAAAAAAAACAGGGACAAAAAAAGGAACATAATTTAGGACAAAATAGGTATTACATTAAAAAATGAATATTAATTTAAATTTAGGGCCATATAAGGAATTTTTTTGGAACGAATGTGTATTTCTACTTTTGGGACGAAACGTAAGGGACAAATGCGGAACCAACCTGAATACTACATAATAAAATCAAACAATTCTTACTGATTTTATCGCTGTTTTATTTTGTGAACATATTGTTACCGAAACGTATCTATTATCTAAACATAAATTTGAACGTTGCATTACTGTTCAGCAACTCTTGTACTATATATACTATAAGGGAGACTAAGGTATTAGCTGTTTTGGATATACGGCCGAACCGCAACGGCAAAGCGAAGAGAAGAATATGAACGAAGGTATATATGTTATATTAAAATCTATATGATATAAGACTATTTGATATAATTAGATATAGAATCCTTATAATATTATAAGTGTGAGAGTTTGTAAAGATATTTGGTTCTTTGGATAGAATCTGGCAGATTGATTGACCATGTCCTGGCATAAAACATATTATCCTTTTTATCCCTGTATGCCTGCCAGTGGAATATACGCGCGTAAATCCGTGGGAAGAAATTCGTGTCTATAAATCATATTCCTATTATAACACAATTGAAAACTCTAACGAACAAACACAGCCGTCAATCATATAAATAAGAGTAATCCACACTATAAACAGAAGGGCAGGCGATGCCTAAAACCTGGCAAGGGTGCGATAAAGATAAATTATTCTCTGTGATCGGTGATTTAGATTGATTATTTAAATTACGTAATCCACTTGTGATATAGGGGATAGAATTAGTTTTAACTACACATAATATGTTTAAGTAATCATGTTTCTATCAACATAACTAGTATTTATTTTCCACAAAACTATCAGCCACAAATAGGTTTTCAATAGATGTCCATGGAACCAGAGCAGGTGGACCGACGACCTGGTAAGGGTCGCGGGAAGCGGTTGGATGCTGGTGGCCCAAGACTGATCTGTGTGAAAAACCTATGTCCAGCAGTGAACGTCTTTCGGCTGAGTCTGTAACCTTAACTATGGTAAATTTGGCTCGCGGAATAGTTTAATCCCTAGTGCAGGAATTACTTTTTAAGGAAAAGATAAACACGGCACTCGTTCATTGTGCCAATAGTTAAAGAGGCTACCTAGTTACTGCATAAATCTCCGAAAAATTGCTTAAATTCACAGACCGTTTGGTCCTCATATCCATGCATGTATGATTTGCTTGTTAATTCCTTTGCAGCACGGGGTTTATTAAAAGAGCTTAGGATAAGTTACTATTTTATACAACTTCGGTAACTTAGGGTATTAATATAATGCAAATTTATTGATTAAATTCTTTATCAACCATCATCTCATGGTTTGAAGGAATTGTTGTAATTTGATTATATTACATTGACGCAACGGTACACAATCAAATTAAGCATATCAATATATCAATGTAAGTGTAAATATTAATGTGTAAAAAACACTTCAATACCTGAAAAAGGTGATTCATGTTCACTCATTTATATATAAATGAAAGTTTCGTCGTAATATATAGATAGATCGTAGATACATATATAACACTTCCGTACCACGGCATCGTAGCGCGGTTGTAGGAAATCATTAAACTCCGACTACGATATTACTTAGCGTTTTTGTGAACAAATGTACTAGTGTAATAGTCATTCTGCTGTCTCAATGGTTATCATTTCATGAAACTTTTAATAAGTAAGTCGTTTGTAATTTATTTAATCGGTCAATCGAATTTAAGTTATTAGGTCACTCGTTTAAGCAAATTACGAATGAAATTGGGTCCTACATTATAAGAGACGAGAACAGAGAATATTAGGCATTTCAATCCGGGATTATCGTGTTTGTCAGTACATATATAAGTGCAAACATATCGAGTCTAGCAATCAAAAAGTGAATCAATCAATCATAACAAACTATGAAAACACAATAGTATAATGGGAATCACTCACAAACCATATTCACCTTTCTAACCTTGCTCCTAATTGAAACGGCAATATTTACAAAGATAAGCAATGATTGCCAAGGCGTAATCAACTTTATATAACACATTTGCGAGAAAATGTAGAACAATATGGTGGAATGAATATCAAATGACCTAAATGTTCAAAAAGTAGCACTAAATTGTAAGTGTTCTTATACACATGTTCGGTACGGCACAGTGTCGTCGACATTTATCGGAACCAACAAACCCTTTCCTTATAAAATTCTACTAACATATATTCGGCTCTTATTTAGCTGACACTGGTAAAATCCGATCGACATAGAGGATACAAGTGGAAGAGTTCACGATAATATTTTAAATGTTGACGGTACCAATGAGAGGACTCTTCCGGAGCACGTTATAGGTAACCGGTGTAAGATTAGTAACATTGTTTATGCGTTTCGCCTGGAGAATAAGAAGAATAAGTCCGGAGGCTTACATGCCTACTTTACCTATTCCTTTCTTTTCATCCTAGCTTTAATGCCTTTTTTCTAGCGTTGGCAACGTGCTAGTGGTACCCCTGGTTCGTTAAGCAGTTCTTTACTGCGTTAACAGCTTGCCATTAGGTAGGCCGCTTACTTGATTGTCACCTTTACAGAGGCAAGGCAATCTAAGAAAACTCTACATATAGGTTATCATTCAGTGAACAAATCGGCAAAACCTACCCGGTCGACATAAATCCACAATCGATTCCTTGCCACCAATGGCGATGTTATGAATACCCATACTCGTAATTCGGATCGGCATTGGCGAGCGGCATTTTGCCGAACGTTCATGCCGTCCCAAACATCCGTAATACCTTTAGGATACCGGAACGTCAACAATTGAATAAAATAGAGCGTAACATTTAACACATTTGACCCACAAACATGAACTTTTCATAATAGCGCTACATTCGATTCATGAACTCATAATGGCGGTTAGGTAATATGGCCTTTTAATGCAAACTTTATTAATGTCACAATAGATAATGCCGAATTTATTGTGCTTATTCTATCATTATTTGGCTAATAGTTATTAGTTTAGTAATATAATCTATGACGCGTTGGTCCTAGATATGAAACCTATACCAAACAGTGTCAGTGGGTTAAATTAGCAGTATGATCGATAACACTAAACAGCCTGATATCTGTCAGGATATACTAATAACACTATCCCACTCAAAAAGACGAAACCGTCGAAACCGATACCTCCATTTCTAACTGTTGTCCTCACCAAGCGATTTACCGACGAGACATTTAGGAAAGGGGAGAAAGAATAATTTATTTTTGCGAATATTTGTACTAAAATCCAGATAGTAAAAAACAGCGACATCATTTAGAAAGCCATAAAGCGAACATAGCTGGAAAACAATAAACCCACCCTGACGAATTTAGAAACAAACATCGTTTTACGAGCGCCAACATCAATCGTCAAGCAAAACAAAGAAAACAGCAATCAATTTGACGTCACAATATCATTAACATTTTAACAGAATGGTATTATTGAATGCTTCGTTTCTCCCGTGAAAGTTTGTGCTTATGTTTGATCGTGAGATATCGAGTTTTACTGTTAAAACATCGTCGGTAGCCGCACAGAGGCTGGAAATATGCCCAGTAGATAGGAATACTCTCACAAATATGTAAATGCGCAAATTTGTAAAATCATAGCTAGCAAAATGAGGGTGTAATGTATTCATTAACGTACTCCTTCCAGGAAATACAGGTATGAGTCTGTAATATGTAAGGATTATTGAGTGCTTCGGTAATTCAATAATTTTGAGTGCTCAGCTTGAGTGCATTTAGACAATTCTCAGTAGAATCAAAGTTCAGCTAAAGCTAATTCATACAATCTGCTAACGATCGCACTAAAACAATCATGCGAGGAAAGTGCCAGCTAAGTGCTTGATTACCGTGTACTTTGTGTCGCCTGTCGAGAATCATTGACACGCGTTAATAGACTTTGTAGTGTAACCATTTAATATATTGTGGTAGAAGCACGGACTGTGGCAAATGAAGAAAGAAAACCAACTACTAACAAGATTCGGTTTTTTATTTATACAAACGTTCTGAGGACGGAACTGACACGCTTCTTTATTTTGTGAGCTAATCACCGTAAAATGCATCATGCATGCATGCAGGTAAGATAAAAACTGACGACGTATTGAACAAGGCAAGTAAAAAGACGTTGCGCTCTGTTTTATATTACCATATAATACGTAAATGATAATATGATAAAAGTTCAACACTTGAAGCGCAATTCGTCTTTAAACACATACGTGAAAACCCTATATTCTGGTTTATTAGTTTAATAAATGAATAATAAAAACAATCTGTTAGCATAATAGAATTAATCCCTATAATTCTTACTAATATTAAATGCAAATGTAAGTTTGTTTGTTCGTTACGCTTTTACACCTCAACTAATCTACCGATACTCATGCAATTTCGCATACACATTTTCAGGCTCTCGGAAAAGGAAATAGGGTACCCTTTATCCCGAAAAAGTATTTTTCAAGACAGATATAAATTAATTGTCAAAATCTACATTAAGGCTAGAGAGCGTTTCTTTTTTCATAAAAGGAACATTGAAAATCACTTCAATAAAGTACAATTATTATTGCTAACGAGAATAGCCTTTAAAGCATCGATATTCATTCAAATGCCTTTAATAGTATAATGAGTAGAGTTCACACACGATCGCAAACAATTTATAGGCTGAACAATACAGACAATGAATATCAGACGCCGGGCATAAATCACAGTATCTGCGGCAAGGTCATAGCTACACACGATAGAATGAACTCTTGTTTCATTTTATAATCATACAAGTATGTTGTATACACATTATAATGTTTATTTTTAATGTGTAGCAGCGAGCGTATAGAGATTACAATTACGCAACGTCGTAATTTTCTTTTAAAGTTTCATTTATTGGTCAGTAGTAATGGTGTTAGACTTGCCAAATATATAAAAGAGCTACTTTGAGATCACATATTGCTCGATCGCTAATTTGATCGAACACTTCAAAAACACGAAGAAATGCAAAAGCAATCGCGTCAAAATGTTGGCTTTAAATAAAAAATTAGTACAATAGTTTTATTGTTCTTTAAGCGTACTTCGAAGACATGCTAAGGACACAGGTATTAGCCATATAGATTACTTTGAAGCGTCACAGAATAAAGAACAATAAAAGTAATGGTCACGTCTCCTTATTACATTGCTGTCAGATTTATAAGTATAGTTACAATTTAAATAATTTTAGCTTAATGAGTAGTATAAGAAAAAGGTAACGCATAGACAGAGATGCTGTGTAGATTCTATTTTAATCTATACTAATATTATAAAGCTGAAGAAGCAAACAAATTGTTTGTTTGGTTGAACGCGATAATCTCAGGAAATACTGGTTCAAATTGAATAATTATTTAAGTGTTTCATAGCCTTTATATCGAGAAAGGCATAAATATCACGCTGCGAACAATAATAGCGGAGATGAAAAATAAAACAATAAAAAATGTTGCAAAAACGGGGAAAAATCTCTATATATATGTCTAAAATATGTATATACTACGCGTATTTTATTGCCACGATTTTATTACTATACTAAATTTTCTGAAAGATCATGATAATATACGCATGTTTTATACATTAACCACATTAAAGGTTATCTCGGTCATCAAAAATTTATTGTTGAAATATGACTGACGAGGTGATCTAGTATTCTTAGGATCAGTACTACCAACACCATTGACTCTAGGAATTCAATTAAAGAAGACAGATAAGTCATTTGAATAGCACTAAAAATAAAATATGGTAAATGCTACATACGATTAAATTAATATTCGTAACTGACTGTTACCCATAGCTATGGTTGCATTCTTTTATGCAGCCTTATCCATTTTGAACACCGACAATCACTGGCTCAAGTTAACTAACTACAATAAAGTCCGTTCAACAGTTTGGGTATGAGTCATCCATAAACACCCGAACACGTATACATATGTATGTGTGAAAATCCAAACACACACTTAAATTACTTTTTATGCAACTACGGTGGGCAACCAGCATACTGTATCACCTGATAGTAGCTTATGGTCAAACGCACATAACCGACCCTTCGAAAAATAAGCCACACAGCGAAAGACAAAAGTTACTGGTCTGAAATTATACGAATGCGCATCATTTATGACAAATATATTTAACAAACAACTTCGCCAACAAGCATACAGTTCACCCAATAGTTCTTATGGTCGGATGCACATAACCAATCTTTCGAAAAATAAGCCACAGAGCGAGAGACAAAAGTTACTGGTCTGAAATGGTATGGATGCATTTTCCATACTATTTCTTTTTTCTTTCTAATCAAGCGAATCCGATCTCCACCGTTGCATGCGACATGATCGTTTCAGTACATGACTATACGCTTCGCTTTAGTCATTAACTATGAGTAACTTTTTATATGACGAAGACATGTTTGTTTTAAGCTATGTTACTATTGTTAACAGCTCATTTGTATGAATCACTTGGCGTTGTGATGGAATGTAATTCGTTTAAATGGATGCAGCCGGTCATTGCCTGAATAATGATACAACATAGTAGAAAGTAATCGCGTGTCTATATTTTTCAACTGTTATTATTGCATGTGTTATATATGTATATGAATATTTAGCCGTGTTTTGAATTATTACTCCAATGCATCTGTAGTCTATTGTGGTATAGTGTTGGTTTACGATGGTCATAGACTGGAATATGTAGGTGCCTACATCAGAAAGGTCCCTTAGTCCACTAAAATCCATTAATTGTAAACGTTTCTGGACATTTTTGGACAAGCACGAGTATTAAAGATAGGAAAACTTGCTGTCAGCTCAGTTATGACTCTGATACTATGTCTAATGTCTATGCGGCGCGACGGCGGTAACCACTTATCAGGCGCGCTAGCTTGAATATCATTACGAGGAAGAAAATGCCGTGACCAATATCGTACAGAACATCACTATTTTAGGCTGATATCACTCATGATCACACGTTAGTGATATGCGTCTAATCTTTTAATTTATTATTATTATCACTTATCCGTCCTCTACTTGCATTCTACTAGTCTACATTATTTAGAAAAGTACTAACAACTACTAGCTTAAAAAGCCCTATTACATTAAAAACCTAATCAAGTAGCTATCTATGTAGCGACCAAAAGGTTAAAAGTTCAAATCCTACATATTGCGTTCGTATGAACGCATTTCTAGTAAGTTTAACGCTAGCAAAGTTACAAAACAAACAAGGGTAGCTACCTCTTGATTGACGAATAAAACACATACGGGTTTATTAAATTCTCAACATAATGTGGGCTGAACGCACGCGTGTGCATAAGAAACGCACTCATTATTGATCCTAGATTTTATCTCAAACATTCAATGGGTTCAACTTGCAATCAACCATAGAAATAAATATTATTATATGTACAATTAAATGCTATAAAGTAAAAATGGGACTGAAGCAACATTCATATGAAATTCTTAAAACCAGTCTGGTTCAAGTGCACCAAATAAAACGACAATCACGCTAACTAATAGCTCATTCACCCTTTGATATCGAAGTTCAACGACCGCTACAATAAAAAATTAACCCTCAATTTCCACAGCCATTACAAATGTTAACCTTTAAGCTGAGGTTTAACGATGCTCATACATACATACATATCTGATTTTATTACACGGTAATTAAGCGGCTTTACTTCCATATTAGTATTAGAAATGCGTAACGTATGTTGCGTTTTATGAATTCCGGTTCCTGAAAAGCTAATCAACGACGTGTCAGAATCAAACTGATGTCAAGTGATTTGATTGGCCGTTGCTAATTTAGTTACCAATCGTGACCACTGACATATTATATTATAATGTCTGTTAACAAATTTTTAAGCTGATTTGCCTTCCAAAAACCTGATGTAAACGTATAAATACTTTTTAAAATATATTGGCGTGCTTAATCTTAAAGCCTGAGGTCAAATATATTATAGGCTGCAGAAATGCGAACGAAGTAGGAAATAATAAAAAAAGATGTACCGGATATTACCATACGATATGATCGCATGCAGCTTCCTTACAAAAAAAAGTTCTTTGTTTTATACATATACTTAAGTGTTTATTTTCGCTACACTGGTTACCGTACTTATGACATGTACTGTCTTAAAGACCCTGTTGGACTTGACTAGACTATATTGTTGAGAATTTCTTAGCAAAGATATAATAACCGTGCACAAGCCGGGTATTAAACCTTGAGACCTTAGGTTCGGCAATAGTGCCACTCAGGCAGTGAAGTGTACAGTAAAGTAGTAGGCTACTTTACTGTACACTTTGAGCATATGCAGCAGATTAATTATAAGACAAATCTATATATTAAAACGTAGAGAAGACTTTGCACCGCTACTAAATTATATTGGGTGCAAGGAGGAGTGCGTGATTTGGCGTATATAAAGACGATATTGAGAAGGAGAGCAAAAAAATATTTGTGTACAAATATGAATGACGTCGAATTTCGACCATTGACCAATCGGTCATTAGTAATTATAATTCACAGTAAAAGTTCAAATGAACGTATAGCTAAATAACAGCCAACGAAAGTAATAAAGCTTTTGTGATTTTGTACCAAATCGTAAATAAGTGCAAAAGCCAAATCATGCTGGGAAAACGCGCTTAAAATTAAAAGCTCCAATTGGGTCACAACTAGTCTTTCTTTTTAGTAACTTTCTAGATTACAATGAAATTAAAAGTGTTATAACTAAATGGCAATAAGAGTAAAGTAACAAAGAACAAAATTGTTGACTGACATTACATAATACACGTTATGTCATAATTTTTATGAAAAGAAATAAATGTTATCAACGTACGTGCACGTTGGCTAAACAAGTGCGCATTTTTTACAACCATAAAAGAAATATTAAACTTCGTTTTGACTTTGACGCAGTAAAGAATTACTTTTACTGCGTCGAAATTGATCTGATAGTCACAAGAGCAGATTCGGCTGTTTCAAACTTTAATAATTATAGATAATTATGGAAACGAAATACTCAAGAGCCGCCGAATCCTACACGGGACAAAAAATTATATGACCTGCGTATAAATAGTTGTTTCGAGTCTGGGTGTTTTAGTGACTATTATTTAGATGTTTGTAAGGTCACTCGCGATACAGGTTTGGGAGTCGACGCTCTAAAAAATTCTCTGATTTTTAACTTTAACAACATATTATGCATACTCGTTTATTTGATCGCTGGCCATTTTTGTTTTGTTTTAGTGTTTATAGATTTTACGGACTGGCCGGTTACAAATGACCTTAAAATAATCACGTAAATAATGTATAAAAAATTGAGGTTTACTTTTATAACTCCTAATTAAATTTCATTTAATATTCCGAGTAAAATTTGAATATGGCTTATATGGTTTTATTAGTGTATAATTATTTAGGACTGCACAGCGTAACTAGTGATTTAAGTGGTCACCTCGCCACTGCCACCGCGCCCAGTGTTGTGGGTTCGAATCCCACAAGGGACAAATTTTTTTGTGATCCACACATGATTGTTCCTTGTCTGGATGTACTTTGTGTAAGTTGGTTGAATGTTTATAAAGTCATCCACAATACAGGAATTATTCCTAGTGCGGGAGTTGTCTTTTATTCAAATAAAACCTAAAAGAAAATGTTTGTTAATAAATTTTACAATGTATGAACATCGTTAAATTGAATAAATTATATAACGAATCTAAATCTAAATGTGTGGCGGCAAAAGCAGATGCCACAGATAAGGTTAAAGTGCAGCTTGGCACATTATCAATAACCCATTGTCCTATAACGAGTACTGGAGTCGAGCGTCACCCGTTGACCTAGGCGCCGTGCCAGGTGGTTGTCGTAGGTACTAGGGATGACATTTAATGAAATAACAGCATTTATACTAACTTTCTTTCCTTCCCTCCCTACCCTTCTCACATTGAATAGCTTACACCATACCACAAAGCACATATTGTAGGTATGTAACGGAATCACAACGGGTGTACTAAATATATAAAGGATATTATTAGTGCTTAAATAACACAGTATATTTAGCCTGATAGAAGAAAAAAAAAATAAAGAAGAGAAGAATACAATTATGAAACGGCTTTATAAACAATATAAGAACGAACACAAACTCGATTAACAATCTTACATTAGCCTCGTTCAGGTTTCACCGTTCACCCTTCCCATGCCAATCTTGGCGGCCGTATCATCATACTGCCTAACTAATATTATACATGCGAATGTGAGTTTGTTTGTTACGTTTTCACGCCGTGACTACTTGACCAATTATCATGAAAGTTCGTTTGTCAGACGAACAGAAAAGGACGTAGTGTACATTTTATCCAAAAAAAAGTATTGTTACTAATCTAACCTAACCTAAACTACATTTACTAGAGCGAAGCCGCGGGCAAAATCAAGTATAAAATAAACATTATTTTTGCAGGTGCAAGTACAAGACATAGCTATACACTCGGTAACGTGCTGTCTCGTTCTCTCGCGTGTAATAGCAATGCTTTAAGCTGTTCAGCCCAGGTCTCATGATAAAGTGCACAATATTAATAAAAGAACATATCAGTTCTACTGAGTTACGGGCTCGCACTCTCGGACCATTTCGTCAACAATTGACTAAAATAATAACAGTTTAAACTAAACATTCGACATCTCCTTTAAATTGAATTCAAAATAAAAGTTTCGTTTAATGTTAATTATCATTTCAAAACCAATTAAATCTGACGCTGACTGCCAAAGCCGTTTCATATGTCATTCTGTCCCAAAATACTTTAACGTAATCGGAAGGAACGTGACGAAAACAGAGACAACCCTAGGATTTCTGTACGTGTATTACATTATAAGCAACCATAAGAGATATGCACACTGAATGTCGCGACGGTACACAGATTAAACTGGTTTTAAGAACCTTTGATTTGTTTCAACGCCTTTGTTTAGGTGATAATGTTTTCAGAATCCAGCTTACTTATAGCAGAACTATCTATGAATATTTGGAGAGTTGGCAAATGTTGGCTTTCTTACTTTTCCTCATAAAGATATGGAATGTCTTGTTTTCTGCACTATAGGTACAATAATGGACCCTGAACGTTTGGTCAAACCGTATTCTATTCAAACCGAGAAGATAATTATTTATAAGATGAATGACATGCAATACCACATTGAGGAATTTTTTTGACTATTATGTCACTTTATTCACCTTAATTGACATTGGCGAAACAGAAATATTAATTGCGTCAAATATATATATATATACGTAAAGTATTATAAATGTTGTAAGGATTCGGCTTAGTATTGTAAATTGTATTAAGCGCCTCTTATAGGATTTGGTTTAAAGCGATACATAAGGTTCATAACTAGTTTAGTAAACGATTTGACAAACACTCTCATTAAAAAAATATTATGTACAGCCTTGGCCAAAAGTATTAGGCACCGCTAATATAGTTATCACACACCTGTGCTATTTGAACAATTAAACAATATTCTATAGAACTGCGATACCGGTGTCATAAAACACTATTTAAGACAATAGGCGGCATTTTTTAAGCAGTCGTAAAACTCATGGTGCGTCAATAATAAAATTTTATTTTTTCCAAAATTTATTTTTAATGTTCGTCAGTTACCATTTGGAAGTCTTAGTGTAAAGACAGTGCATTTGTGGTTTTGTGAATTAATTGAGAAGAAATTCATTTGAAAATGCCAAAACGAAACGAAATTAGTATTGAAAATCGTGTAAAAATTCAACTTTTACATGAGCAAGGCAAGACTCAAAAAGAAATCACGAAGTTGGTGAAATGTTCGCGATGCGCCATTCAATCTGCTATCAAACGTTTTGTTGAGACTGGCTCTCATGCAAATAAACCAAGAACAGGCAGAAAACGCGTGACTACTAGCCGTCAGGACAGAAAACTTATCCGAGAGTCTGTGAAAGATAGAAAAAATACTTCTTCGGAGCTTGCTGTGGCTTTAACTGAAGAGACTGGACATCCCATAAGCGCACGAACTGCAAGACGAAGGCTAGTAGAAGCCGGCTTAAAAGGTTGCAAAGCTAGGAAAAAGCCGTGGCTATCCACAGACAATAAAAGAAAACGACTTTATTGGGCTCTGAGACACCAACATTTCACAGAAGAGGATTGGTCTAATGTGCTGTGGTCTGACGAATCAAACTTTGAGGTAAGTTTTTTTAGTGAAGTCTATACCACAATTACAACGATCATTGTTGTGTTTGTCTTCAAACTCAAATGTTATAAAAGTTTGTAATGTGTGCTTTTTTTTGGAATCTTCAGGTATTTGGAACACCAGGTGTGACGTTTGTGAGGCGACGCAAAGGCGAAGAATATCACCCAGATTGCGTAGTACCAACCATAAAACACGGCGGAGGCAGTGTAATGATTTGGGGTTGCATGGCTGCGGATGGAGTCGGCAAAATGTTTGTTTGCGAAGGTCGCATGAACAGTGAAAAATACATTAATGTACTGGAAACTGCTCTCGTACCTTCGCTTTCGTGTATTTTTGGTGACACTAACTTAAATGGTGTGAAATTCCAACAAGACAATGCTCCGTGTCACAAGTCAGCTACTACGATGCGCTGGTTTACTGAAAATTGTATTGATCTGTTAGATTGGCCTGCCCAGTCCCCGGATCTAAATCCTATTGAACATTTGTGGAGTATTTTGAAGAGAAAAATAAAAGAGCACTCGATAACGTCAAAAACTGCTTTAAAAACGCGTTAGTGCAAGAATGGGATGCAATTTCTCCAGAGGAATGTGCGAAACTTGTACGTAGTATACGTATATATAGCACAGAGTTGCTGCTGTCATAAAATCAAAGGGTGGCCCAACAAAATATTGATGTTTTTACAATATTCTAATGGAAATAAAGTACTTTAATCATTATAATTATTTTTATTTCTCTCTAAGCCTGAAATATGCAGTAATTTATAGGGTGCCTAATACTTTTGGCCAAGGCTGTATGTATCTTATGTGGGGGCCAGTCAGTACAGACCGGCGACACTTCGACCCAGTCGGATCTTTTGTGTCGACACTCTCCCAATAACGACTGCCATAGATGTTATGGCAGCCGGGACCGACAGCTTAACGTGCTCTCCGAGGCACGGAGCAGGCGATAATTGTCAATCAATACGCACATAATTTCGAAAAGTCATATAACTTCCGAAAGTCAGAGGTGCGCGACGTGGGTTCGAACCCGAGACCCTCTGCATTGCAGTCTGTTGGTCTCACCACTGAGCTAAAAAAAAAATATTAAGTAGCAAAGGTTCTTCATATTATGCCATTTCTTAGCACTTTCCGGCTTCCAAAAAAGTATTGTTACAGTGTACAAGTTCCTCACGTAAAGTCGAACGACCTCATCCAAGGAAACCGTTTTATAAATAATGAGATGCCGGATGTAATCACGTACACTCGCAGCATCCAAACTTCCTATACGTATAGTGCAGATGCGAAAGTATATGTATTTGTTTCACTTCATGTGATTTTAGTAAGAGAGATAGCTGAAGAAACCCTTCCCATTGGAAACAAAACCACAGCCAGCAGATGCTTTACTAAAAGGTTCTGCTGTTGCGTGTCGTTTTTAATTTTTAATAGTAGTCAAGAATACGATTTAGTAGGTATATTCGACCGCAATAATTCAAACGCTACCTACCGGATTTACTTTTGCTCCAACACATTGTATAGAGTTCTTTAGAGCTGGATATCAGGTTATCTAGGTCTCGACCGCACTGTATTACATAAGGAAGGTCTCAGGTGCACACTCTAATGTTGTCTATTATTCTCAAGATCAAATGTGTCAAGACATGATTGACAAATAAAAGTTGGGAATTACTATCAATCGGTCGTGATCTTTATTTATCATAATATGTGCTTTTCGCATTTAGAATTGAATGTTATAAACATGACGTTTGGTCTATTGTTGTTATTTTATTTTTGAAAGGTGATAACTGCTGATTATACCTTGTTACTTTTGACAACACACGCACAGAGTAGCGTGACTCCGAATGTGAGGATCATAATTATTTTGCACAGTCCAGTGTTCGAATCGAACTTGAAACTATTCATGTACATATGTATATCGTATGGCGTTATGATTTAATAAATAATACTAATATATAGGTGCCTTCTTAAATGTGCTAAATCATATTGTATAACCAAAATCGAAAACGTTTCTGAATTAAAAGGTCAAACCCATGTTTAAAAAAGTAATCTAGTCTATAATTCACCATTCATCGAAGCTACTGTGCGCGATGCCTTTCTTCGCTGTTTGGCAACGCGTAGTTCACCGGTCATGCACAGATGATTTATAGGTAATATCTACTTTCTTATTGTACATACATAAGAACAAAAAAAATATTAAGAGCCATAAAAGACAAGTTATTATAAAATAAAATTCTATCATAGTGTAAGAAGTTTATTATTAAGTTTTATTATTGCCTATGATTGGCAGCGACGCCGGTACGTAACAATATATAAGCACTTCAGTTGCAATGCAACCACCTGACGCTCTGTCTATTGAACTTTATTATGATTTGCTGATTTATCGTTTTCGTCACTCACCATAGTCAAGTTAAAGCGACAAGAACATTATTATAGAATATAATATTAACCTTTTTTTTTATTACACTTCGTCAATCGACAAGTCATTCGCTTCACAAGTTGACTAATTAGTCATACACAATAAATGCATTCTAGTACAGTCATCTTAGACCAAAAAAGGGGTCAACCTCGGAATCTAACGGTATAAGCTAAATTTTTGTATAGACGTTTATTTTAGCATTACAAATGTTGTCTCAAAAGCCACATAATTATGCCTACGTGTGAGCGACCTTTGACACATGTAAGCGTCCTTAGATATTCAAGGTCAAAGGTCGCAAAAATCAGGTTTTTTTGAAAATATTTATTTTTCTCTGCCTCCTATCGTGTTTGCATTTATTATGAAAGTTGTGGAGAATAAAATTCTCTACAAATTTAATTATGGACTTTTTTTTATACGTCGAACCGTTTTTAAGATAGAGGGCGCAGAGTGTGGAGCGCTCAGTCATACATACCTTACCGCAAGGTAAATCCTGAATCCCAATCTATTATACCGTTTTTTTTTTTTTTACTTAATACTGGGCCGAGCGAAATGTGCCAAAACAGGCGGTCACAGTTAAGTTAATAAAATCAACACATTTGTTGGTTGACAATAAAGATAAATATTTATCAAAAAAAGCACATCGAATCCTCCATACAATTTTACTATGGCGGCCGCGCGCCGATTTGAATATGCGCCGCACGACTTCTGTCATTATCTGTCTTACGCTCGGCGCAGTCTTAATTATTTATTGAATATTACTTATATAACAATTTAATACCTTATACTAATATTTATATTTCTTTTAAATGCCATGATAACCTTTACAATTTTACGTCCGTCTTTGCTAAGATACACTTTAAAACTGAAAAATTAACTTGTTCAGTAAGTAGTAGTCCCTTGAGAAAGAAACAGGCCTCCTTTATATAATAGAACATCTGTCCCAATTTGCTATAAATAGAAAGGTCGAGCAGGTAGTGGCGTTAGTATTTCCAGGTCTGTAATTTTAAAAGCAAGTTATAGATCCATGAGATGACATTTTTAAGACAAATTCAATTAATGTATTTTCTACTTAAAATACAATTATCCTTAATTAAAATAACATTAAAATATATTTAGAATGATACACTTTATTATTTAATTATTTGTATGTCAAAGATAAGTGAAATTTGATGACTATTTGGTTTAAAAGAAATATAAATGATATAGAAACAAACGAATAGAAACAATTTAATACCTCATACTGATAGTATGAGGTATTAAATTGTTATTTAAGTAATATTTAATAAATAGAAACAATTTAATACCTCATACTGATAGTATGAGGTATTAAATTGTTATTTAAGTAATATTTAATAAATAGAAACAATTTAATACCTCATACTGATAGTATAAGGTATTAAATTGTTATTTAAGTAATATTTAATAAATAATTAAGTAAAAAAACGGTATATAAGATTACATTCAAGATTTACCTTGCGCTAAGGTAAATATGGTTGAGAGCTCCACACTCTGCGTCCACTATATCAAAAACGGTTCGACGTATAAAAAAAAAGTCCATAATTAAATTTGTAGAGAATTTTATTCTCCACAACTTTTATTATAAATGTAAACATGATAGAAGGCAGAGAAAACGAGATTTTCTTAAAAAAACTGATTTTTGCGATCATTAACCTTGAATATCTAAGGACGCTCACACGTTGGCATATGTGACTTTTGACACAACATTTGTAATGCTAAAATAAAGGTCTATACAAAAATTCAGCTTATTTCGTTAGATTCCGAGGTGACATGCCTAGATAACTGGACTATTCTTACTTTATACTAAAATATAACAGAATATATTTATGCAAACTTATTTTAATATTAGATCTGATTCATGGACCAGTAACCGTTCTTATTTCTTTTTTTTGTCCTGTGCAAAGAAACGAAGTTGAGCTGCGGTCAGATTACGTAACACGTACTGTTATGATCAGTTACGTTGTTTAACCTAGATAACAAATGCAGTAATGAACGAATAATATGGATAATATTTGTAGGAAGTAAACGTAATAGAAAGCGTAATCCTTTCACGTGCTAATAATTTATCATCATCATGATCTTACATGCATAAGTTGGGACAATACCCGGTTACATGACTCGATTATAAAAACAAATAAAAAAATAATGATGAGGATAGGATTGATGAGACGTAGAAGAACCGGGTGATTAGGCGTTATTGGGTGAGACCTATGCTCAGCAGTGGACTATTATAAAACAACGAAAGAAAATGATTGATTATTGTGATTATAATCATATAAGTTGCAAGTTGTGGTTTAAAACGCTAGAATCCCTCAAAACTGCATACCAGCTTAAAAATATGTATCCTATATGTTAATCCAGGACATGTTTAACCTGAGTCCAAAGTTTGCCCCTAATCCGTTTAATTCATTATTTAATAACGAACATCCATACATCTTCACATTGATATTATAAGGATTTCTAAAAGTGCGCTGATAGAACTTAGACATAACAATATCCAAAGCTGAAACCGAGATAGAGGTATCATCGAGTGCATATAGGTTTGTATTGTATATCTAAATAATTAGCGAAAATGGAAAGGAGCATGAAACATCGGGACTTGTTTAAGAGTTCGCGCTTACGCTACTAAACGAACGAAGTGTTTAGAATTAAACAGGCTTAACATGTATCTTTTGATATAATTTATTATTTACATCATACCTAAAATACTTTTTTCTACTAGACAGCCGATATCAGGGTTCATTTAAAGGGTAAAGGTATCAAATGACATTGTGTTAATAACCGACGTTTAATATCTTAATTTCTTTATCTCTCATTTTACTTTTTGCAAGAAACTAATTATTTTAAAGCTTTATACTGGATGCGATATACCAGTATTTTTGTAGGTCAACTCGGTACGAAACTAGTATGACACTTCTGAAACCGGCTGCAAGCTGCGATCACGTCACACTGTTTTACTCAAACAACACTAGGATGCATAGTTACTGGCCCTTGCTTGTCCTAAATACAATTTTTAAGTAAGTAGGTCCTTTGGATACACGATAGTCCAATTTTTTTATGTTCGTGGCCGAAATAGATGCTTAATTTAAAAAAGAAAACTTCCGCGCTAGGGACTACCTGTGTTGCAAATAAAATTACAACTTTCGCAATAACAGACATAAAGGTAACCTAGGTTCATAACTACTTTTTGTAGATCAGGATCGAACTCAGAACAATGCACTTGGCACATTAATAGTAGCGACGGGAGCATTCACACCACAAACCAATTGTAGATACTGGAACGATAGCGTGGACGTTGGATACAAATATTTTTATCACTATGAAGACAGCGGACAATATAAATATTTACGCATTGACATTACACAGTCTGATAACAACCTCTGTTAACGGTCACCCTTCAACGAACAGATAAAGTCAAAATCTAACTGAATAAGGAAAGTAATAAAGTAATTCTGTATTGGATAAAACTCATAAAAGAAAGTTTGCTCTTGAGGTTGTAATACTTGTTTTTAATTTAATCGGTCATTTCATAAGTTTTGCATGAACAATATCGAGAATTAACTAGCAAGGTGGATTTTAATAACTGCTTTTTGGTCTAGTGATATTAGTTGACGCTTACTGTGAGGTCTTGGATTCAATGCCTAACTCGATCAAGGAATTATTGGGTTTTCTGACATTTGGGAATCACTTAGTAGCTCTTCGGCGTCAGGCAATGAGTCCGCTATATGGCAATAGGCTCGCCACCGATCACGAGGGACGATGAAACAAAGCTGGCCAAATTTGGGTGTGGTACTACTGCCTAACCTTTCAGCAATATTCAAGCAAGTTAGGTATTTGCTAATACCAGGACCCTAGATATATAAGTAGTAAATAAGGTGTAGCATAAATGTGTATTAATAAAGATGAGTAGTAATAAGGTAGAATAAGAAAAATAGCATCTAAGAAATGTAAATAATAAATAAACAATGTTTTCACCCATACCCTTATTATAGAGAAGCATAAACGTGAGAACTGGTATGGTACTAGAGGATTGGAATGAGAGCGTGAATAGGCGTTAGCAAAAATAATAACAGCCCTGTCAGGGCGCATATACATAATATATAGATGTAGAGTAGGAGGAACAGCTGCCCCTTTGATGGGACAACTGCCCCATTTGTATAAAATAGGCTCTGTCTCCGACAGAATAGCTACAACACACTGAATGACGGGTGCCAAAAAAAAACACAAAAAAAAACCTTTCAACAATATACAAGGAGGATTCTATGTAAAATATTGACTACAGGTTGGGACAGCGAGTAAGCTGTCGCCTCGCCGCGCTTAGTGTAGTGGGTTTGAATCCCACACAAGGCGATTATTTGTATGACTTAATAATTTAAACTAAATTGTTATGAATCTGGGTATACATAGCGTCCATTAATTGAATGTTTGTAAGAATCCCACGACTCAAAGGAAGATCCCTAGTGCGAAAAATGTGTTTTTTACAAAACATTATTATTTTTATAACTAGAATTAATTAATAAAATTATATTGTTTAGTGACCATTGCTATTACTCTACATTGTTCCTTTTAATATCATCAAAGTGTATATACACACATGGCCTTTAAGCATTAGAATTGAACTAATGTAAACTAGTGTTTATTTGGCTTTTCCTGTATGTTCTGACATAGTCGCCTCAGGCTGCTCTGTCATAACCGCATAGTGGGTTTGCCTGACAACTCATACTGCATGTGACAAACAGAACCAACCGTATCCAGCTTGAAAAACACGATTTTTACAGCTGTGACAACTGTCATAAGCGTGTTTATTTATAAATATAAATGTTTAATGAAAGTATTAGTATATCTCAGGTTTCGCTTGAATAACATAAGAAATATCAAAGTTACCCAATTCATTCGAAACATAAAAAAACACAGTTTAAAAACTCAACAATATGAGCGTAACAAGAAAGTAACTCTATTAATAGATAACAAACAAGCAGTTTTTCATGAAAACAGTGCAGTGTTACGTTGTACAAACAGCTGAGTCAACAATATTTACCTGCCGCTGAATCTTCTTGAAAATTTTAAACTTCATTATCGGCGGTCTAACTTCACTTCAACACTATACAAACATCACTCAATCAAACTAAATTTGTAGCAAGGCTGGAGATAAAGCGCGGGGTTAACTAAAATAGCGACTAAACGAATACGAAAGTAAATAAATAAAAGGAAAAGCGCGCGGGACGGACGTCCGTTCGCGTGGGCGTGCGCGCGAGTAATGACGCGGGGAATGCGGGGATATAGAATAACTCTATGCAGCACGATACGCCAATAAAACATTCTATCTATACTATTCATTGACTGTAGATGTGCTCGCCGCTGAGTAATTTTCACTTCCATAAAAACTTGGAAAGTTATCTGTCTTGTAACGTGTAGATCGCTATCACTATCAACTATCTGTGTAACCAGAAACCTATTAGCAGAAGTGATACTAACGATATACTTGCTATACAGATCTAGACGTTAATCCACGGGAAATAGAATTGATTGGCACTTCATTATTTTCAGCATTGGGAGGTAAAGTACTTACTATGTAGATTACTATTATTAGACATTAAGATAGGTAAAAGGATACCATCTAAAATGATTTAATATAAATATTAAATCATGTTGAAACCATTTTATTTTAGAATATTTATATTAAATCATATGGAGTTCATTTTCCAAATTAATATGTGTAACTGTAACAAATAAAAATACAAGATTGTATAGGAAGACTTTTAATCTTCTCAAATAAACAAATGGGCATTTATTTACTTAAGTAAGTAATAAGAGTAAAGTTATTAGAAATTTTATAATTCAATGTATTTCTTGCACTATTTAAAAGTAGATTAACGCCGCTATAAAAGTGCTACGTTCGAAGTTACTAGTAAGGTATCATGCCCAACATAAGGAGTCATTTATTAATTACTTAAGTACGTGAATTTAGGCCAGGTTTGCATAATAAAGGTAATATTTTGATTCATAGATTTTAACGCCTCACTACCTCTTAAGACACTATCATAACTAACAAACGCCCCTAATGGGGCACTCATTACTTTAAGGCACAAATAAGCAATACTAAATAGCAATGGTCAAGGTCACGGACGAGTCATGGAGTCATGATCTTCGCTCATCATGTTATATGCATACAAGAGTGGCTTGGCATACACCCTACGCGTAACAAACAGGAAGATTCGGATATTATCCAGCAATAAAAGTTTGTATAGATTTAATGCATGAAACTAACATACCGGGATTGCAATTGCGCAATATAAATTTGGACCAACTTTATACTGAGCATAAATAATACCATATATCTGCTTAAAAATACTACTTCCAATCCTCTTAAAGTACTGAGTGCAAACAAATTGCATCCAAATTGCACTTTGCCAATAGAGAAATAGGATGCAATCCATCCATGTGGACATCTGGATAATAGCATCCAGGTGTCTGCTAGGCCGACGAGGCGGAGATGACTATTCAATTATGATCTTGACCTGATAACAGGTCAAGCTGATAATTGCAACATATTCTAGTAATATACATTCTAAGCAAGTATCTGTCTGTTTCTTACATTCCCACGGCTAAAAAGCTGAACTTATTTCGATGCAATTTGATTTAGCGAGTCTGGAGAAAAATATAGCTTAAAACACAAACGTGGTCTCGAATAATACTTAACCTTATTATGAATTTTCGTGTCGTCTTTTTTGCGTTGATAATATGTCAACAAGATAAATTATGTCACATTATTAGGTAAACCAGTATTTTATAAACAAGTTGTTCAACGAGTTTCGCTGATTTGCAAGTGCTACTTATTTTAAAATATTGAATCATATGAGATAATTTTATAATAAACCAGCTGTCCCGACAGACGCTGACCAGAAAACACGACAAAAAAATACAAAAGAAATACACTAAATCTAAACCACTCTCGAATCCACTTGAACACACACAAAAAATTTAATCAGAGTCGGTCCAGCCGTTTAGGAGGAGTTTAATTACAAAGCACAGAAGATTTATATGTTTAAGAGGTCGCTTTGCCATTGCCAGTGAGCCGAGTGTTGTGAGTTTAATCCCTACACAGAGCAAAAAATTGTGTTAATTTTGTGTCAGTAATTTAAATGATTGTAAAGTTTCTGGCGATACAGGATTTATTGCGAGGGCAGATGATATCATTTTCAAAAAAAAATTTATATAAGTTGCTAGAAAGTGCAGAATGCGCTTATTGCATGCTGTTCATATATCAAAGTTGCTTAAGATGATCAAACAATATATCGCAATGCACATAAAAATTATATACAGAGAGAGCACATTTTTATTGATACGTCACATAAAACTTCGAATTCGAACATACTGAATTTATATTCAGACAGATAAACCTTGTGTTTATCTTTTATTAAGATACAGGTGTTTCTAAATAGAAACCGACATCTCGCGTTAAACCGGAGCAAGTCTCCTGTTTGGTATAAAACTGTTTATATACTCAAGCCTACTTATCTGAGGGATAGTTAGAGATTACAACGATCTTGACATACCTCCTACAATTAATACTCTATGATAACATCCTTTATGAATGCACGTCTTTTCTCAAATAATCTAATTCGATACTTTAACGTTTAGCGAGGCGTTTCCCATGATAACAGCTCTCGATGTTGAAATACATACATCTGGATATCATCTAGCGCGGTGTCTGGAACTATAGTTCCAGACACCGCGCTGCTACTAAAAGTTATTTGTCAAAAAAATCCAATAACACCTTCCCTGACCCGGGAATTGAACCCGCGATCACATACACAGCAGATACATTGATAACCGCAGCGTCGCCAAGGTAATTAATAATACCTAACAAATTATTGACAATTTAATAATAAATTATGCAAATTAGTTTTCTAATTACATGCCTTCATCTAGCTTAAATACTTGTTAGAAACTGATTTAAATCGGCAATGCAATAGTAAGAGATCATAATATATACCAACACTTATAAATACTATCTTCATCAATCTTTCTTTGTTGCATCGCGTATCATACAATATTCTAATCTTCTCCCTAGCCTTTATTATTCCCGAGTCACTTGGGGTCGGCTTTTCTGATCTAACCGGATTTAACTGGATATCAGTTTTTACACGGAGCGGCTGCCACATGACCTCCGCAACCCGAAGGCTAACGATACCCTAAGGCTAGACCAGTGTCAGGATATTATAGGGCACTGAATTCCCAATAACGACTGCCATAGTTGTTCATGGCAGCCGGGACCGACGGCTTAACGTGCTCTACGAGGCACGGAGCAGGCGATAATAATAATTGTCAATCAATACGCACATAATTTCGAAAAGTCATATAACTTCCGAAAGTTGGAGGTCGCTGTCGCAGTCGCTGCTTATCATACAATATTCTAATATAAACGATATAAAGCATAGCATATAATACCTAATGCACTAGGATGTCAACTCACGGTATCTAACTAATACGATTTAGGCGCATCGTAGTGTGACGAGCCCCGCTTTAATATAATTATCTAGTCTGGTCTCGTACGAGAATTTTGCATGCATGTTATTCGTCACAGTTTCAGATATTATTTGCTAGTATTTTACGCTGTAAAAGAGGAGTTGTCATCGATGAAAATATGAATAAATGTTATATTTAATATATACAGTAAATTTAAGAAAGAGTGTTAAGCCATTGGTGTGTGCCACTGCCGAGCAAAGGCAATCTTTGATTCCTCTGTCAAAGGCGTCCAAATCATCACGACCCCGATTGATGGCATAGTAGATGTATTTGCAAGATTCAAACATTATCTACTAATAAAAAAGGAGAAAGAAGGCGAAGGCTTGCTATCTCCATATTTTTTGTTAAAAACATAGTTGATTGTCAACTATAATGTCAGAATAACTAAAAAGATGTAAGTCACGTTTTATGTGCGTCACAACCAGTAGTACTTAATGGATTTGCCTTGTTATCTTTTATTTATTCAAATCAGTCAAATTTATTTTAATCGTTCGTGTTTTGGTCCTTTTTATCAAACTGGCCCTACGCTTGATACGGCTGGTAGTAAGGCCTATCAAATAAAGGTTAAACTAATGAAAACAATTTGGCCTGCCCGCCACCCGAACAGCACCAGGTCCAAGAGGCGGCGTGCGTGTTCTCACGCGCGCCTCTGTGTCGTTTTGTCTTCACAAGGGAAACTTCGTCCACAAGGGGACAGTAGAAAAATAAATTATATTTTTAAATAGGGTAAGTATATTCGTGTAGTGGCCTGCCGTTTCATACGACGCGGCGGGCCGAAAACTCGGCGGGGACGCGATTGCATATGAAAGTGATTCGCGCGGGCCCGCCGACTCTGGTTATGTCGAGGAACATCGTGGTAGGTTTAGTCGGTATTATCGGGATATCTTTGCCCCGGTGAGTCCTACATAACCCCTCCGTCGCCCTGCGGAGAGGTATGCATCAATAAATTCCCCCAAGTAAAAAAGAAAAAGAACATTTTAAGCAACCTAAATATCAAGTTTACATATTTTTTATTTGCAACAATAGTTTAAACTTCCTTCAAGGTTGTAACTGTGATTTATATTACGAGCCTGATGATAGTAAATGCCAGCAACATTTTGTGTACTTATCATTCAGCTCCGTGTATGCATGGTACTTCCACGTATCTTTGCTAACAGTATAGTCTCTTTAAAAAAATAACAAGGGTAAGTAAATGACGCATTATTTTTTTTATAACGGCGTTGATTTTAGGTAATATTTCGTTTTTCATTCCTTTAAACCTGCATGTCCGAAAGATCTTTATATTTTTCTTGGCATAGTGTGAAGTTTGCCAATTCGCACTGCCGATGCTGGCGTGGCAGAGTATAGTCTAACCCTTATCACACTGAGAAGAGGTCAGTGGCCAGCAGGACATTTTATAAACAGGGCTGATAATATTATGTAGCCGATGGTTTGAGAGTGGTGTGTAATCAACGTGTCAAGTTAGAGAAGAACCATGGCCGTTAAAATTCACAAAGGAAACAAATATTCCCGCTAATCTATTACTATCTGCGTTTTAAAGTGAGTACTTTAACGATAAACAAATAACAGTATTAAATGCAAGGCCGGAAAATTCAAATAAAAGGGTATCACAAGATCAACAATGATAACGCTAATTTCGATGAGATAAGGCCACTCCTATCAATATATCAATAGTTGTGACCCATATTTAACTATTTATTACAAACTGATTCTTTTGTTGGGCCAATGTATGCGTGGCTTTTATCGCGTAAGCAGTTTAATCTGTTTAACGGTCGGACACAGGGCACAGATGCAATACTTTTTTCGTCGTGTATGATTTAAGCTGGTTTTTAAGTTAAATACAATGTATTCCACCGATAAGTGACCAGCCGAAAAAATATAAAATATACGTAAAATTATCGAGAAAAACGCTAAAGGGGGGAGGGGGGGTCTAAGATATATACTTTTTTTAAATCGAATTTTTTATTTCAGCGGATCCACGAGGCAGCTACAGAAATCAAGTTGGATGCCGGTCAGGTGTGGAGTTCAACACAGAATGTTAGTTAACGAGCTTTGGCTTGCCTGCAAGCAAATGGAGGACATTTTGAAAATTTAATTAATTAGTTGTAAAATAATTAAAATTACAATAAACTGTTACTTTTTAATGATGTACGTTTCATTTTTAATCATTCTAATGACAATTTAGATGCCAGATAGTTAAGCCTGACACAGTCAAATAGTTTATTTAACTAAAAAGTATGTGTAACCCATCGGGGTTTGCGTTCAACCGGTTTTTACCTGCGAAAAGGGGACGCTATTGTTTCTTGCTTATCGAAAAAGGGCACTTTTGCAAGCCTTTTAACATTTAAACTGTTAGAGATACAAAAACACAATGTTTGAAGATTATTTAAGAAAGATTTAAAAGATTGTGAATGGGGATTAAGAATGGATGAGTTACTTGTCAAATGTCTTCTTTATGCCGATGACCAAGTAATACTTGCGTCATCAGCAGAAGAGTTGCAGCCGATGGTAACTATTATGCATGGTGCTTTTGAGAGTAAAGGAATGAAAATAAATGTAAGCAAGACGAAAGTAATGGTATTTGAAATGGAAGAGTGCGTGACGATGTGTAATATTATGATTGATGAAGAAAAAGTGGAGCAAGTGAAAGAGTTTGTATGTTTGGGTACTTTGTATGGGAAATGGAAATGGAAATGGAAGGGATGGTAAACATGAGGGAGATATTGTAAGGAGAACGATTGCGGGAAACAAAGTGAATGGAGCTCTACGCGCTTTTATGAACAGTCGAAATGTTTCCGAAAAGGCACGTTTGGCTGTTCATCTCTATGAACAGCCAAACGTGCCTTTGCCCACACTTATGTATGGAAGTGAGAGTTGGGTATGGCAAAAGAAGCATGAGAGCAGAATAAATGCTGTAGAATTGAGAGCGCTGAGAAATAAATGTGGTGTGACTCTAAAAGATAGAATAAGGAATAGTGTAATTAGAGAGAGATGCGGCATGAAAGTGGATATAGTGACAAGAATAGAAAAGGGTATGTTAAGCTGGTTTGGGCATGTTGAAAGAATGGAGGAGGAAAGACTGACTAAGAAAGTTTATAAGGCTAATGTGAATGGAACAGTCGCAAGAGGAAGACCTAGGCGAACGTTTCTTGATCAGATCGGAGGCGTTCTAGACAAAGGCCAGGTTAAGAGCACCTTGAACCGACAGGCGTGTATGAGGAATGTGATGAAAGTAAATGAAGCCAGAGGAGTGTGTCAGGATCGTAGCAAATGGAAATCCGTAGTCTCTGCCTACCCCTCTGGGAAACAGGCGTGAATCTATGTATGTATGTATGTATGTCCTGTAGAGTAATAAAATAAAGTAAAATAACCTAAGTCAGGGGGAAGTTTTTAGAGTTTTGTCGGGTTGAATAAAAAAATATGTTTTTTATGCGAAAATTCTGGGTTATACTTTCTTTATTTTAGTTATTGGATGCAAATTACTTCTATATTGCTTCAGTTCCGTTAGTTAGAGTATGTAGCTATTAAATCGGGCACGCCACCATCGTGGCGGTAAGTCCCGTGTTTGAGGAGTGGCTGGAGAGGCGGCATGGCGCCCTCACCTTCCGGCTGACACAGGTAATGACTAGCCACGGTTGTTTTGGCCAGTTCTTGTGTCGTATACGCCGGCAAGAGACGACCGGTTGTCACCACTGCGTCGACTGCCGCGACGTAGTTGAGGACACGGCGCTGCACACTTTGGCGGTTTGCCCCGCCTGGGCATCGCAGCGCCGTGAGTTGATCGCGGCAGTCGGATTGGTTGCCCTCTCGCTACCAGCCGTAGTTCAGTCTATGGTCCGGAGTGAGAGGTCGTGGAACGCCGTCGCCTCCTTTTGTGACGAAGTCATTTCCGTCAAGGAGGCGACGGAGCGGGAGAGAGAGCGTTTGAACCCTCTCCCCAACCGCAGAGCCGGGCGCCGGAGGGCGCGAGATGACCTCCAGCCACCCTGAGGTTTGACCTGGGGGTGGCGGGCTTTGTGGGCCTGCCCGCCATCCGTTCAGCACCAGGTCCGAGAGGCGGCGTGCGTGTTCCCACGCGCGCCTCTGTTGTTTCGAGTCCGTCTCCCCTCTAGGGGGGACAGTAGGGAGTGTTAGAAGTGCCTTTGGGTAGATCTTTCGTGTAGTGGCCTGCCGTTTCATACGGCGGGCCAAAACCTCGGCGGGGTCGCGACCGCATGCGAAAGTGATTCGCGCGGCCCCGTCGATAGTGGTTTTGTCGAGGAACACCGTGGTAGGTTTAGTCGGTATTCCGGGAGGTACGTTATCATCTTTACCATCTTCTTTTACCCCGGCGAGTCCGACATAACCCCTCCGCCCGCCCCCGCGGAGGGGTATGCGTCATGCACTCCCCAAGTAAAAAAAAAAAAAAAAAAAAAAACTAGCTATTAAATAAAATCAAGAAGGACAAGATCAGTCGATGTTTGTCGGAGATATCGTCCAAATAGGACAACGGAGAGAATTTCAAGAGAAAAAAAGTATACAGCTTAGACCAGCTTAGACCCATTTTAGCGGTTTCTTGATAATTTTACGTATATTTTTATATTTTTTCGGGCGGTCACTTATCGTTGGAAAACATTGTATAACTATACTTCACAAGATGATTCTAGATAACTTAGTTGAATCCAATACGCGTTGTAAAATATTAGATTCAATCAAGCCATATTATGTATATGATTCAATCAAGCTATATTTCCATTCTATGCAAGTAAGAAATTGCGGAGCGCAGTTAAACGTTGCGTCCAGTAGTGTCTCCTTGTAATTAGTGATGTGCCGGATAATTAACCGGTCGTATACCGCCGGCTCGCATACCAGCCGGCAGATTTGTACCCGTCGTAGGCCGGTGGCTCGCATGCGAGCCACCAAATTGGCGCCAAAACGCCGCGCGCCGCCTTCGCTTTAGCTTAAGCTAACGTAAAACCAATTTGGTGGCTCGCATGCGAGCCACCGGCCTACGACGGGTACAAATCTGCCGGCTGGTATGCGAGCCGGCGGTATACGACCGGTTAAACATGTAGATCTGCAGATACGGATCCGGATACGGATCATTGGCGTCAAGAGCCGCGGATACGGATACGGATCTTAACTGTCTTACTCAATCGGTGTCGATGTGCATGACCTTAAGATTTAAGGGTTGTTATAAAAGTGATCTTATAATTAACTTAATTAGAATAATCATTTAAATACAATTTAAAATATTACATTGATTTAAGTTTTGTTATAAAAGTGGTCTTATAACTTCCTATAATAAAATAAATGTTACAAAGATTTAAACTCAATTGATCTAATTATAAAAATATTTTAATTAATATTTTATAATAACTTCCTATACTATAGTAAGTGTTTAAATATATATTAGATAGTTGATTTAGTTCTTTTAAGTTACGTACAGTAATGTATCGTATGTTAACTCACTACAATAAAAGTTAATGCCAAATATTTCATTTTTATAAATAAAAATTAGTTTGATTGATTTATAATAGTATTTTATTGCTACCTAATCACCTATATATAGGGTTGAATCTATGTATTAAAAATTAATAAGGTAAAAGATCCGTCAAAAATGTAACTGATAGGGATACGGATACGGAGCGGGCGCCCGCGCGTCGTGCTGTTTTCTAGTATCATGGGCCCCGGTCGCCCACGCCGCGTGCGACTGGGCCCGCCCCGCGAACAACGTGTCCGCACGACGAAGCACGCAAGCAAAGCTGTTGCTAGGAAATCAGTGACCGCTGCTTTGTCACCGCCGGCGCTGCGAGAAGCGGGCGTCCGCGAGTGCGAGACGTAGCACGGCGCGGGTCTCCGCGGCGGGCGCCAGCTCCGTGCACCCGCTTAACGCAGCGGATAGTCTTAGATAGAAACGTTTATACGAACAAACTCTTTTGTTTCATAAACCGTCATTTTGTTGCTTAAGTATTCATATACTTAAACCGACTTAACTGACATAAAGATAAAAACGGAATTTAAAAAAACTGGAAATACGACAAAAGGTAGTACGTGTTATATTGTTTATTTTAGCCTAGAGCAGTGGTTAGCAACCCGCGGCTCGCGAGCCGCATGTGGCTCTTTAACTCCTCGGCTGCGGCTCTTCCACGAAATGTTTAGTGCAGGCACGGAATATTACTTATTATCTTGCCTTACAAGTTATTTATTACTGTTAGTTAAACTAAGACTTATTTGACAAAATTAAGCTCGAGAGGGTACTTTTAATCCTAATTATTTCCGTAATAATATCTCCTGCTAAAGTAAAGCTTAAATAAAAAATGCCTCTTTGAATAGATTTCAATTGTGTTGTCTACATTGGGCTCTTTTAGACGACAAGGTTGCCGACCACTGGCCCAGAGTAATAAACGCAATTATGTCTGCAGTCCCAGTATTTTACCACCCTATCGCCAGCATGAAGTAAGTATGCCAATTTAAAATTTTGCTACTGTGTGTAATAAGCGTCTATATTAATTAAGAACCTGTGATGCCTATATGTGAACCTTTGTCATTATTACCACTCACTTGTAGCGTTTTTTATTTTTTTTGATATTACTGTAATTTTATGGTGTGGTGGAATACACAAGACTTGGTAATAATTACTCTTTATTAGATTTACACAGTGTAGTATTTATACAGTCTTAAAAATATCAAATGTGCCATAAGCAACCATATAGATTTATTGTACTACAGTTAGAATTTAGTACGAAAGTATCCTTACTAATATCATAAATTTTAAAGTGTGTTTGTTAATTTGTATTTCTTTTAGGTAGCAGCAGATGCACATATTTTTATTTATAAAGATACCTATTATTTTTATATTATTACTCTAATAGTTTAAAAGCCGTTTATATAGGATATTTTTATCTCGGAAAGCACCAGCTTCTGTAGGATAGTTATTTATCCCACGACACGGAGGCGAAGACGCAAAATGAAACTAGTATCTAGATATATTATGTCCCAACTATGTATACACAATTTCCATTTTCTACACGTCGCTGTATGACGTCATAAGCAGTCATAAAGACCCAATAGCCTACAGGAATACAAATGAACAGATGTTGATCTAAATACAATAAACCTGTGGTATGTTAGACATACAAAACAAATCATATAAAAACAAAGTTATCTCCATCGTTATCGTTTAAAATATTTTCCTTTAATGTATTGTACCTATCATCATACATGTATAAAGTTCTATGGAAAATTTTGTGTTTTATTTTAGTTGGTCAATGTTTATTGTTCAATAATTATGTTATAATTATATCATTAATATATCATTCGTTATTGATCATCTTCAGAATCACATGGATTCAGAAGTTAATAAAAAAAGTATTATAAAATTTATAAGTAATAATTAATTAAGCTTCCTGTATATATGCTTGTGTCAAACAATACGCTTCGGCCAACACCTGCCTGCCGTTGTGCTGAGCAATGCGCCTATTTATATGCATATGGATACCGATTGTTGCCTCTTTCTCATACTATCTATGTACAAAATTAATTTATTTTTAATAAAACAATTAACCTAAGCAGCTAACATCTTGTTTAATCACTTGGCCAACGCTTGGCCTTCGAGGGGCCCAGACACAATACTTCTCTATTGAGTCTGGATGCTGGCTCTTGAAGAAAAATTAAATAAGTTCATTTATTTTGTATTAACGCATTTACATTTTGATCTATATCACCATTTATTTCTATTACACACGGTTCACTTAAGATGACACACTCAGGTTTTGTATTAGTACTTAGGAATACTGTCGATTATAATCCAAATTCAAATCACTTACCTCATGGTCTGGTCCTGGTTTCGAAGCTAATCTTGCCTCTGTCAGCTGATTTTTCAATGCCCTGTAACAAATAGAACATATTTAAACACACAAGTAGTGGACATATCATCATACTAACTGGTGCAGATTGAACACAAAAAACTATAGTGTGTCACATATATCTACTAGTAAGTGCATTTAAAGACACACAACGCCATCTAGTTAAGTGGGATCATTGTTTAATTTTGACCATTGCGGTGTGTCCCAAAATGATGAAAATGAACATTTATATTCTATATGCCTTTCTATTATATTGATTGACAATTATCGCCTGCTCCGTGCCTCGGAGAGCACGTTAAGCCGTCGGTCCTGGCTGCTATGAACATCTATGGCAGTCGTTATTGGGAAGTCAGTGCCCTATAATATCCTGACACTGGTCTAGCCTTAGGGTATCGTTAGCCTTCGGGTTGCGGAGGTCAGGTGGCAGCCGCTCCGTGTAAAAACTGATATCCAGTCAAATCCGGTTAGACCAGAATAGCCGACCCCATGTGACCTGGGAATAATAAAGGCTAGGGAGAAAGATGCCTTTCTATTACAGATGCTATTTTCAGCTAAAACTATTACTTAACTAATGCTTAGTCACATATTTATGGCAAATGAAAAGTTCTAAATGTGTTTATTCTTATTGAACGAAAAAGTTAAATTGTGTTTATTCTTATTGAACAAAAAGAGTTTAAAATATGTTTATTCTTATTGAGAAAAAGCAATGGAAAGTGATGTAAACTTGAAATTATTAATAGATTATTAGGTAATAACCCTAACGTCAAAGATTTAATTTGTACATTATAAGATGTATTTTTATTTTCTTTAAACTGACGTAGTTATGGATTTAAGTTCAGAAAAATACTCCTAAATTACATAGATAGTAAGTAGCCGAGACTAACAACAAACAATACTTACATATAAAGTTCTTCTGCCTGCCTGGCCTGTTTCTCGCGACGTCGGAGTAGCTCGGCGCAGTGTTGTAGCGTCGACAGCGTCGCCCCGCAAGTCGCTCTGAATGATGCGCTGGTCGCACGGACCTCGCCGCCATGGAGATGTAGATCGTTACCTGTACCATAACAATACAGTAAGTACTTAAAAATATTGATACATAATACTTAGCTACCTCTGAACTGATTAGCTATCAAGACTATGATCAAAAACCTTTGATTAACGGCCGCTGTAAATTAACTATTATTCAACTAACACTCAACGTTGAATAATGTTTATAGGTGTTTTTTCTGATTAGTCGCTAGTTAATACTTAGCTATTAAATATTTGAGATTAAACTAATAATTTTAGATTAAAAATAAGTAAGGATTATACCTACTATCAATCCTGATTATAAACTACCTCACTGCTGTGTCTTTTCTCAGTACGAGAAGGTTTAGACCATAGTCTACAATGCCAGCAGCCTGCAGTACAGATTGGCAGCTAGCATGTATACGGAAATTTAAGCCTTTATCAATTCATACTAGACCATCCTAACCCGTTATTACATTACATGTCAGCATATTTAAGCGGCCCGTAATAACTGCCATAAATTAAGGTGGCATTACATGCACAAATTGGAAGCAATAAAATTTAAAAACGCATACTTAAAATTAACAATACGAAGTCATGTTTAAATTAAATCAACTGATGACGAGTTTCGTCAGACGTCTTAAGCATTAATCAGTCAATTAAATATTTGAGCAATTCTCCACACTTAAGGTATATTTGCTGCACAGTAGCACAAGATTTTATTGGATCTTTAATTTACGACCATAATAATAAGTATAGTGTTACGAGCTGGGCTCGACGGATAAGAATATAAACAATATTACCGACTAAAACACGTTTTATTCAGACACACAATTAAATTTAAAACACAACAAACACTATACCACACTTTTTCACTGTACTGCTTCAAACTTCGTAGTATTTCCGCTTCCGTTCGCTTCGATGAACACTTGACCGCTTACGATTGTAAACTATTAGACGGAACCGCCGAGTCCCTCCCACAATGCCGAGAGATGTCACTGGGCGTAACACTGCCCCCCTCTTAGACATGTTCGTCCCGAACATTGTTGGATCCGTAGTAGCGTGCCAATCGATCCACATGAACGATCTTTGGTGTACCTCGTGGTCCTTTCTGGATCCGGTAGGTGACGTCATTCATCTTAGTGACTATGCGATAGGGTCCATCCCATTTTGCCTGCAACTTAGGAGATTTTCCTTTGCTGCGTGCCGGATTATGTAACCACACCAGCGATCCTTCCTCGAAGCCTTTATTGTTCGCCTTCCGGTCGTAACGGGTCTTCATCCTCTCAGACATCTGCTGACCGGTCTGTCTGATGTGCTCGTATACGTCATTCATCCTGTTGCGCAAATCATTCGCATAATCTGTTATGCTGCGTGGAGATTCAGGTGGGATGCCGGTGATCAAGTCTGCAGGTAATCGTAGTTCCCTTCCGAAGTTAGCGAAAGCAGGTGTTACTGATGTGCTTTCGTGAACGGCACTACGGTATGACAGGAGAAACGGTTGAATGTGTTTGTCCCAATCCCTTTGTTTGCTTTCTACAACTTTTGCCAGATATCTTTCCAGAGACTGGTTAAATCGTTCAACCATGCCGTCTGATTGCGGATGATAAGCGGTCGTTCTCGTTTGGTGGGTACCCATCACCCGGCATGTCTCCTTAAATACTTCAGACTCGAAGTTCCGACCTTGGTCACTGTGTATCTCTAAGGGCACCCCGAAACGACAAAAGACTTCGTGGACTAGCTTGTCGGCGACCGTAGATGCCTCTTGATTGGGAATCGCAAACACTTCCGGCCACTTTGTAAAGTAATCCATGACCACCAAGAAGTACTTGTTCCCACTTTGGCTTTCAGGAAACGGTCCGGCAACATCTAAAGCTATACGTTCCCACGGGGCTCCACCATTGTACACTTTTAATGCACCCATGCTGCGAGTGTGTGGTCCCTTCACGGCACAACTCGTGCATTTACGGCACCATTCCTCAACGTCTTCTCTACAATGGATCCAATAAAATCGTTCTCGGATCTTAACCAGAGTTCTCTTAACTCCCATGTGACCTCCCGAACTCCCATTATGATAGAGTTGTAAAACTTCCGGTACCTTGAGCTTTGGCACGACCATTTGCAGGTGACACTTGTCACCTCGAGCATTCTCCCATTTCCGGCACAGAACTCCATCCTGGATAACCAAGCTTTCCCACTGTGCCCAATAACTCTTGGTAGGGCTCATTGCCGCAACTTCACTCCAGTGAGGTCTCGATGCACCTGTTTTCTTCCATTCGAGGATGGGTCTTATGTCTTTGTCTTCTTGTTGCGTTCTCTGCAAAGTTTCCTTCCAGTCTTCGCTAAGATCCGTCCTCAACATCCTCACTAGTCCTTCCTGCTTAGCCTTTTGCCTGGCGCAGTGCTTACACTGGTCGGGACACGGTCTACGTGACAGGGCATCCGCATTACCATGTGACTTGCCACTACGATGCTGTATTACGAAGTCGAATTCCTGTAGTTGTTCAATCCATCTTGCTACCTGTCCTTCTGGGTCTTTAAACTGTAGTAGCCATTTCAATGCAGCGTGGTCAGTTCGCAGGTGAAATTTCCGTCCCAGCATTTACTGAAGTGCTGCAATGTCTTTACGACAGCTAGAAGTTCTCTTCGTGTGACACAGTAGTTCCTTTCAGGTTTGGATAGGGCCTTGCTGAAGTACGCTATTACAACTTCATGCTCTCCTTTACGTTGAGATAACACGCCACCAATGCCGGTGTTACTGGCATCTGTATCTACTATAAATTCATGTTCATTGTCGGGATAGCCTAGAATTGGTGAATTACACAGATGTTCCTTCAGCTTCTGAAATGCGACGTCACAGCTCTCATTCCAGCAGAACTTTATCTTATCCTCGGTGAGCTTATGCAGAGGCCGGGCGATGTCAGCAAAGTTCCTTACAAACCGTCGATAGTAGGAGCACAAACCAAGAAATGCCCTGACTTGTGTCTTGTTCTCCGGAACTGGCCAGTCCTTGACAGCAATGATCTTATCCGGGTCCGTTTGGATGCCTTCTTCGGAGACCACATGTCCTAAGAAGTTCACTTGCCGCCTGAACAACGCGCATTTCTTTGGACTTAACTTCAGGTTGGCTCCTCGAATCTTCGAGAGAACGCGTTCCAGGTTGCGAAGGTGATCCTCGAAGGTGCGTCCTACTATGATAATATCGTCCAAGTAGACCAGGCAGGCGTCTCCAATCAATCCAGTGAGTACCCGTTCCATCAATCTCTCATAAGTGGCAGGGGCATTACACAATCCAAAGGGCATGACGTTAAATTGCCATAATCCTTTGCCTGTGGAGAATGCTGTCTTCTCCTTATCTCAAGGATGTATCTCGACCTGCCAGTAGCCACTTTTTAGGTCTAGTGTAGAAAACCACTTCATCCCCGTTAGCGTATCCAGAGTGTCGTCAATCCTTGGCAACGGGTAACTGTCTTTCTTTGTGATGTCATTTAGCCGACGATAGTCCACACAGAAGCGCATGCTGCCATCCTTCTTTTTAACCAAAACCACTGGTGAACACCATGGACTGGACGAAGGCTCAATCACACCTTCTTTCACCATACCCTCGATCATAGTGTCAACTTCATGTTCCCGTGCCACTGGTACACGTCTTGGTCGCTGGCGGATCGGTACCTCATTTCCTGTGTTTATTTTGTGTTGAACTAGGGCAGTCTTGCCTATGTCAGCATCACTTGTCGAGAAGATGTCGGCAAACCGGTTTAACATCGTCTCAGCCTTGTTCTTTTCTTCTCTCGACAGGTTATTCTGGCAGTCCTTCAAGAGAGAAGATACGTCGTACCTTGCCCCTTGAACTTTGGCGTTGGTAGGCTGTTCATGGCATCTACGCATCCAAACTGCTCCTTCACAGGTGCCCAATATCGTGCCCTTCTTGAGTACCAGTTCTTTGTCGCTTGGGTTCAGTGCACGTACCGATGTAACGTTGGTATTTCTAGCCAGAGTGCGTGCAATCTTCCATGAAGCATCGTTGTCCAAGCCTTCTATAATTACACATCGATTTTCCTGATCAGAATTCCTTGGTAGACAAACCGGTATGATTGTTTCCGACCTCGGACGAAGTACTACTTTCTTCAGGCAGTACACTTTGCCTGATGATGCGCCCTCCATGAATACTTCTTCTGAGCCACACTTCAATACTCCTTGACTAACGTCGATCTCACAGTGATGCTTCCGTAAGAAGTCTAAACCCAGGATGCAGTCGTCCACTATGTCAGCCACGATGACGTTGTGGCGGTAAATTTTATTACCTAGTTTCATATCCACCCCCTTCTCACCTCGGACGGTTATGTGCTGACCGGTAGCTGTTCTTAGATGTATACATTCATGGTTCCCGTAGTAGTCCCCAAGAAACCGTCTTGCTAGTCGGAAACTGACGACTGTCCGAGAAGCTCCAGTGTCCAATGTCATCTTGCACGGCATTCTGTTAATTTCGCCTTCGATAATCAGGCTGTTTCCGTCACACGATTGTGAGATCGAGATCCTTGGGGCTCTCCTATCACCAGCCAGCACCCGCCCCGTAGTCCTGGCGTCTACTCGTTTCCCTGCTGTTGTTGCCCGGCAGGCACATCAGGTGTTCCTTCTACCGGCGACTGGTTACTGCTGCGTGGACTCCTTCGCTTCGGGCAGCTCAACCTGATGTGACCTCTCTCACCGCAGCTATAGCACCTGGGCGAAGTCGACACTTCCCTGATACGGTGAGCTCGATCATCCCGTCGTACTGCTTCCACTTCCAGAGCGTGGGCTAGGGCGTCCTTCAGGTTTTTGAAATGTCCGAGTCTCACTGCGGCCCTAACCTCCAGGTCTCGGATCCCGTCGGTGAAAGCTTGAACGAGGTTTCCGTCGATGAGCGCAGGTGAGGACTGGTACGCCTTTCGAACCAGCTTCTCCACCTCCAGGGCCCACTGCTGCAAGGTTTCACCAACACGTTGCGATCGGTCTTTCAGCTGGGCGCGAAACACGTGTTCCAGATGTGCGTCGCCATATCTCGCTTCTAATGCCTCCAACAGCTTTTCGTACGTGATGTCTTGACCAAGCGCCTCTAACACAGTCAAGGCCTGGTCACGAAGCCCCAAGGTGAGAGCAGTCAGAGCCTGTTCTTGCGTCCACCCGTTCGATTTCATGACGGCCTCGAACTGTATCTTATAGGCTGACCATGACGATGATCCGTCGAATGGTGGGACTTTAAAGCCTCGTGGTGAAGACGCCACAACCGCAGGTGCCACGATCCCATCGCCAGCCTTGAGCCCACGTATCGTTTTCTCCACCTCGGCGATGCGACTTTCGTGGCGTTGGACTTGCTCTTTCACCTCCTTCATCTCCTTGCCAACCGTTGCGCTGAGGTCTTTTAACATCATCAGCTGCTCCTCCTGGCGGCGCATACCCTCCTCCTTATCGCGTTGCAGCTGTTCCTCAAGGCGGCGTGCCTGCTCCTCCTGGCGGCGTGCCTGCTCCTCCTGGCGGCGCATTCCCTCTTCCTTATCGCGTTGCAGCTGTTCCTCGAGGCGGCGTGCCTGCTCCTCCTGGCGGCGTGCCTGCTCCTCCTGGCGGCGCATGCCCTCTTCCTTATCGCGTTGCAGCTGTTCCTCGAGGCGGCGTGCCTGCTTCTCCTGGCGGCGTGCCTGCTACTCCTGGCGGCGTGCCTGCTCCTCCTGGCGGCGTGCCTGCTCTTCCTGGCGGCGTGCCTGCTCCTGCATAAACGCCATCAGAGTCGCGAGGTCGGGGTTCACTGGCGAGTGAGCTGCACTAGATGGTTCCGCTGCAACCGCGGAGTCACGTGATTCACCTGACGTCGGCGAGGGGGCGT
Organism: Catocala fraxini; assembly: GCA_930367265.1. Classification (NCBI taxonomy): domain Eukaryota; kingdom Metazoa; phylum Arthropoda; class Insecta; order Lepidoptera; family Erebidae; genus Catocala; species Catocala fraxini. The sequence goes on from OV884041.1 coordinate 16,857,097, forward strand.
CTCCAAAGCGCCTCTGGTCCACATCTTGCTGGCGCTGGTTCCTGGTACGCACCCCTTCCACTTCCTCCTTCGGTAGTACTGGCATATTCTTACCTTACTTCTGACACCAATTGTTACGTGCTGGGCTCGACGGATAAGAATATAAACAATATTACCGACTAAAACACGTTTTATTCAGACACACAATTAAATTTAAAACACAACAAACACTATACCACACTTTTTCACTGTACTGCTTCAAACTTCGTAGTATTTCCGCTTCCGTTCGCTTCGATGAACACTTGACCGCTTACGATTGTAAACTATTAGACGGAACCGCCGAGTCCCTCCCACAATGCCGAGAGATGTCACTGGGCGTAACAATAGGTATAAGATTTTAGCGATGAATTTTAGCGCAATCGATTTAAGCTCACTTAAATCGATTTGGCTAAAATTCTTGCTTCCTATTGGTTAAAGATCTGGTAGCTTATGTCTTTAGGTAATAAGCGAGTTGGACATATAATTTCGTTGTTTAAAATTTTGAAATGATCTTTAGAATATTGATATAATCACTATTTTTATGTCATGCTGCCAAACATAAAGTTTAGCGATAAACTATGTGGGTACTTCATACTATAACACTGATTTTTGAAATAAATTTGACTACTAGCTATTCTAAATATATAAAAATAGTAACTAAAAATATAAATAATAAGAATAATAAAGATTACACAACTGACGACTGGAAGATGCTTCTATAGAGCGACGTGGCAAAATTCGAAGATTTGATTTCAAAAGAAAAGTTTTTGTTTGATGGCATTCCAACAAGAGGGGGAATGAGACGTGCGTAGCGTCTGTTAATCACGGTGGAAACTGTAATGATTTGGGGCTGCATTGGCGGCTCTATCGTACGAGATCTGGACCGAATACAAGAAATTAAAAGATAGAAGGATACAGAGACATATTAGAAAATAATAATGTCATTAAAAGCCGAGGTGGACACATAGACGAGTCGAGCCTTTGAAAATCTATAGTTATTATTTTAAGAAAACGGAATAGCTACTTTAGGCTTTGCGTGAACAAATTGCTCAGTAAAAAATCTATTTACCAATAATTATAAATAATTAATTAAAAATTATTAAACAATACCTCGTTGCAGGAAATATTTCGGTAAAAAAGGACGCATAAACAAATATTTAAACTGATAACAATTATAGGCATCGCCATTTTTCTACTTTTGCGCTCCATTCTGGGTTACCATATAAATAAACGTGCATTTTTAATAAGATACTTGTTTTCTTAATAACGTTTACAAACAGAGATTTGGTTCAGATAGTATACGTATTTAGCCGTCAGATCTAAAAAAACATAGGCTTGTATAATAATTTACACATTATTTATCGATTTGTATATTAAAATCCGTAAGGCACGTTTATTTTTTTAACAGACAACATTTGCAATGCCTTCTATCAACAATGACAACAAACAAACATCCGCTACTCGCGCGCATCTATCTCCTCCTTGCGTTGTGAATATTGTTTCGGTTGCTTTTTTCAAACGTTTTAATCTGCTATAATGGACTCTGATATTGGGCCGAATCTGCTTTAAACCACGACCTCGGCGTAAGCTTAGATGCTCTTGATCCCTCAAGAGGGAATGAAGAAGGACAGCTATGTGTCAATTGCGCTACCGATATAAGGCATCGCAGAAGACGCAGGCTAGAGCTACTTGAAGTGCTATCAGTGATTCGACAATGGACTGCCCCTCAAGTGGTAAGTCTATTTTCTAAGCCCTAACATGTTTCCTGCAAATACTATTTCACAAACTACTTCACGATATCATTAATGTGATATTAAGCTATTCTAGATCAATTTAGCATTTCCTAAGGGTTTAAAGTTTTGTCTGATGGGTTACATTGTGTGTTAAGGTATATGTCTGAACCCTTCATATTAACAGTCCACATTCACTAAAAATCAGACCTGAATCGCCATTAAATCTATTTATCATGTAACTTAGTACTATGTTAATGATAGCTGTAGAAAATATATAAAAATAAAAATGTTTGTCTTATTTACAGATAACAGCTCAGCGCTTAGTGTGTCATTCATGCTGGATGTTTACATTTAATTATTCATCGGCTCAAGAAAATGATCATAGTGGAAATAGTGGTCATCATCGACAACTTTGTGTCAATTTGTGTCAATTGTCAATGTTTCATACTGCGTGTTAGATCACATGTTCTTAACACTAACAATGAAAGAGAAACACATATAAGAAATGTAATTAGCGAGTGGATAGCACCACGACAGGTGAGCATAGTGTTCACATTTTTATGTATTATAACTATGTAGTACATATATTTATTTTAAACTAGCTATCTCCATGGTTTCATTAATGTGAATTAAATTAATAAAATAATAGTAAATATATTATAATATTCAAAATAATAGTTCTTTTATTTTATCCACAGACCTAATACCCTAATATGTTTGGTCTAGACCCCTATTATCCTCCGATATCCTCCTGCCCTTATTCTTGTTTATTACATAAATAAGGTATCATCTTTATAATAAATATAGATGTTATGTAAATGAGCATTTCATTGATTGAACAATGAAATGCTCATTTTGTCAATTATAAGTGACAATATTGTAATATTATGTAGGATCTAGAAAAGGCATATTTTAACAACTTGCTGCAACTTTATTATCATATTTAGTATGTTATGAATATAAGATATTAAAAAAGCAATGCATTTATTACTATAATTAATGTTCACGCCAAGCCGAAGCACCCTAACAAACTGAGCAATTCCATTTACAACAAATTATTTTTAATTACTACGAAGTCTTTTTAAATGATTTTTAATTACAAGAAGAATTATACTGTGTGGCCAAAATCTTTTGGGCGGATAGGTTCTATCATCAATTCATCATAAATTCAGCTACCTACCGCTTGTGGCGCTAGTTGTATTTTCCTTATCTTTATATCGCACTCTTAATAAAACAGCGACTTAACTCGAAATTTGAAAGTAAGGCAATTTGAACTCTAATTGTATATGTTAAATTCTAATATTATATTTGTGTTAAATCTTTGCAATAGAGTTCAAATTTGTTTAATCCAAAATACTGAGATAAGTCTCTGTTTTATTAAGGGTGCGATATGTATATGTATGTAATTCATCTGTAGTGTGTATTGTATTTTACCTTTCTTTATACAAAGTGGCGAAAATGTTATCACATTAATTGATACCACATATACTACATGGTATTCTTTGACGATTTACAAATTATGAACCAAATGTATTCAGTAGTTTAGCCAAAGGAGATTTTTTTTTGTTTTCATAATTTAGTTATTTTGGAACATAATGTAATGCACAGATAACTGTACTTAGGTGTCAAAGACCTTAAACAGCGATCTTACAAAACCGTCGTATTGTATACGGGTCCGAGAATTTCCGGATCCTAGCGAAATGACAAAGACGATTTCTCGGCACCTATGACCGTTAACGAGCTGGCTACAGCGCACGAATTGGTTACAATAGTGTCCCAATTTGTGTGTAATTGTAATTTATTTATTTAGGTCAAAATTTTTTTTTTTTTAATACTGCGTCCGTCTTATATCAACCAGCTTAAGGTAGTATACCATTTAATGTGATAACATTTGCGCCACCTTGTATATGTATGTATATAATTCATCCGTAGTTTGTATGTCACTTAACTCCTCCTAAACAGCTGGACCGATTTTGATGAAGTTTTAGTGTGTGTTTGAGTGGGTCTCTGGATCGTTTAGATGCATAATTGGACCCGGTAGGTGGCGCTGTTATCAGGTTGCAAATCAAAGTTCGGGCTGTATAACGTCTGTTGATTCCGCTAGGATAAAATAATATATGGCCCCGCCATTTTAATTTTCTTTGTTTAACTAACCATCAGCAAGTTTAACAGCGTCGATGGCCTGGTCGGCGTCGTCGTTGATCTGAGGGTAGGCAGCGAGGCATATGTCGAAGTACTGCTGCAACTGCGCCGCCTGCTTGGCCAACAGCTCATTGTATGTGTCCAGCTCCGCGATCTTCTCAGCCAAGCGCCGGGATGTGCGTCCTTTGAAAGATAAAATAGGTGGAAAATTAAAATTGGTTTAAATAAATGAGTGGCAGAGCCACAGTTGCCAGTCACAGTGATGTAGGGACACCCTCTCTTGGAGACAATTGGAAATCACTAACACTGGTACTGCGTTTCGCTTGGAAGAGTTCTGGAGGATCCCATACATAGTAAAAGATGTAAAGTTATACATAAGACCAGAAAATAGTTCCTACACTATATATGTAATTACGATTGCTGTCGCGTTTTAAAAATCTTTCCTAAGGGTTAGGCCTTTTTTTTTTTTTTTTTTTTTACGTGGGGGAATGCATGACGCATACCCCTCCGCGGGGGCGGGCGGAGGGGTTATGTCGGGCTCGCCGGGGTAAAAGAAAGATGTTAAAGATGATAGAGTACCTCCCGGAATACCGACTAAACCTACCACGGTGTTCCTCTCGACAAAACCGCTATCGACGGGGCCGCGCGAATCACTTTCGCATGCGGTCGCGACCCCGCCGAGGTTTCGGCCCGCCGTATGAAACGGCAGGCCACTACACGAAAGACCTACCCAAAGGCACTCCTCACATATTATCCCTACTGTCCCCCCTAGAGGGGAGACGGACTCGAAACAACAGAGGCGCGCGTGGGAACACGCACGCCGCCTCTCGGACCTGGTGCTGAACGGATGGCGGGCAGGCCCACAAAGCCCGCCACCCCCAGGTCAAACCTCAGGGTTCCTAAGGGTTAGGCCTGCAAAGGGGTTTTTTAGTTTTGTCATAAAAACATAACCACCAGCCAGAGATTTTGAATTTATAATATGTGGGTGGTTTAAAGACGATTCGTTCATAGAAATTAGTAATATTAGTCATAACGACCTAGAAGTGGCAATTAGCTGTCTTACTGAATTATTAAATATATGTTAATTGACGCATTATACATTCAATTTTATACACTCCGTTTGACGCTCAACCATTGTCTGCAGACTGCAGATAACTTAGCAGCAAATAAAATGAGTAAATAATTTAAATATATATAATATAATAAATACTGTAAATCGTTGTGTGAAACGATTTGAAGAAGAAGGTAGCTTAAATAGCCAGGCGAGATGTCGAAAACCGCTTCTTATTAACCAAACTCAGCGAAGATGAATGGTGAATGCTTATGAATCAAAGGGTTTCACATCGACGAGACCGTTGCGAACTAAGTGTGCTAATATTGTGACCTCCATGCACAAACGTCGCTTGAAGTACTAGTCTCTCTGTATTAAAAACAATGGAGGACACACTAAATATTAAACAAAATTGTTTCAAATAGGGGACGTGCTGGTTGACGATGTTAGAATTGAGGTTAATTTTCAATCCTCTTTTCCTTGTGAAAAGTCCCGTTCCCGTGTGAAAATCGGGTTTCACCCCTTTCACCCCCTTTGGGGTGGAATTTCCAAAAATCCTCTCTTAGTGCTCCCCTACACTCTCCAACTCTCTTCTTGCGTTCAGTAGTTTCGGCTGTGCGTTGTCTGTCAGTCACTCAGTAACGGAAGAGTTTTATATATATAGATATTATTGTTATAAATTAATAACAATTTTGTTTTCTTAATTATGATTTGCATTATTTATTTATTAAAAACAAAAGGTGATTTCTTAGTAGGTATGTGAAGTGTACTGTATGTCGGGTTGCCTACCAGGAACGATAAATGAAACGCAGAGCTTGAGAATCAAATGCCAACTGTTTATTATAATTAATGCAGAAACCTTTATACAATTACACACATTCGTAACAGCACTTACGTCATGAAACACTAATATGTATGTGCGTGTGTCCCACAGTACTCCCCCCTTTTCAGAAAAAAATATTAATATTTTTTACACAAAAACAATAAAAAAACTAATTCTGATAAATAATAATTATTACAATAATTAAATCATTTAATTTTAGCTTAATTCCTAAAAAAACACATTTTGTGTTTTTTATTACTCTAGCGTATTAAGTAGACAAAAATAACGTTTATCTTTATTATTTCAAAATTTCAGTATCAAATTCATTATATTTTAGTGATAAAGTGAGAACACTCGTTGAACGCTCCACTATCGAAACCTGCGATACATTAGGCAAATTTAAGCATTAATTGTAAATGCGAACTAACAGAGACACTGTTGTTGAATATAACGGATAGTAGTAATTATAGTTATATATACAAGAACTCGTTTTTGTCGCACCTTGCACACATGCGCATGACGAACTTCACTACTATAATTACATTGAATAATGTTTCATTGTTTGCGTTAAAACATCACACACACAAAAATATTTGCTCGAATCAGTATGCGAATGTTAACTTTACGATGCTACTCCACTTTTGTGTTTGACCGTACATATATGTAGTATACCTATGTCAGGAATAAGTACATCACGCCTGTACGTCCCCGGCACCGTAGACAGAGGCGTATTATTATACCAACATTTAGATTTTAGGCAATACGGAACATGTAGCTAGCCTATTGTCGCCTACAAAGCACATTTCAACAACTTTCCTGAGAATTTCCTAACAGAAAAATCAATTAAACATGGCCCAATCCGGCATTCAAACACAGGATCGCCTGTAAACAAGCGTAAATTTGTGCCTCGAGACCAGCAATTACAATAATAATCCTGTGCCTCAGAAAGTACGTGAAGCCCGGGCCTAACCTCTCTCCAGTTTTGTCGGATTGACATCCTAATGGTCTATGATGACAAGAGAATAATATTATAATAATAGTATTTAGTGGTAGTGGTGCAGCGGCGATAATCGCGTCTGTAATGCGCTGCATGCTCAGGTTCAATTCCCGTGTTGGGCCAAGTGTTTCTGGGTTTTTCTGTCAAGGTATTTTCAGTAGCGGCCCAGAGTTAAAAACTGTGTTGATGGACTGCAATAGGCTCGCCCTCTTGTACCTACTTACAATAACAATTGATTAAATTTCGTTTTATTATAAATTTTAAGTCAAATATTTTATAAATGTTTCAGTTCTAGTTAAATCATTTTATCGTATATTTTACACGTAGATAATAATCCACTTATTTGCATTGAATATAGGTACATACATAAGATGTTACATACATTAGTGATCTGCTACATTCTGCCTTCAGTAAGCATGCAAATTTTATACATTAATAGATTTTATTAGATTGCAAATTAACTAAATGGTACAAATAGTTCATGTCATAATTAATAATTTAAAATAATGTCATAATATAAAAGTGCCAGGAGAGAACAAAGAAGAAAATAAAATTAATATCAATGTCATTATTATATTTGATCGTCCTCTAGAAAGTCTGTAAGTGTATAATAACATTTTGTAATTAAAAGTTCTGACAGTTTCTTTTTAAAAATATGTATTCTCCCATCCTTTAGAGCATCGGGTATTTTATTATAAATTACTGTAGCCATACCTAAAACATTTTTCTTTAACAAAGTTGTGTTATAAGGTACATTATATAACTTATTCTTATAATGGCTTCTCAAAGGACCTTTCTTCGTTGTGAAACATGAGTAAATAAGTGTTTGTTGCATTTTACAAAAACAGCCAATAAAAAAATGAATAACATCTTAAGTAGAATTGTATGTAATTAATTTCGTCATAATTATTAGTTGGTTTTACCTTTGACCTAATTAGTTAATATCTCCTTTACTTTAATACTAGTAAATCCGCTGTAGGAGCTTAACTTTCTTACAAGAATAATAATGTCGTAAGATTCATTGCTTGTGTATTATCTAACCATTTCCCCAGAAGGTATAGAGCCCACGCAATATAGTTATCCTAAGACCTACCACCAGACATCATGGTAGACCAGACATCATGGTAGACCAGACATCGTGGTAGACCAGACATCATGGTAGACCAGACATCGTGGTGCTATTGTAAATTTCCATGCCAAATAAAACCTAATTACGGGTGGCCTAGTCCGGACAAACAAATCCCTTTAATACAAAAGTTGTTAATAATGATTAAGTGTTTCATACAACGTGATTAATTGAAGCAGAACAATTATTGAAATGTTGCATTTGACTGTAAGAAAGAATGTTCGTTAGTCAACCACAAAGTATCGCTTCAACGGATTTCAAATGTTTAATAGGTACATCATACTTATAATGTATGTTTACAGATTACAATGTAAATCCTAACTAATATTATAAATGCTAATGTGAGTTTGTTAGTCTGTTCCGCTTTCACGCCTTAACTACTCGACCGATCATCATGAAAATTTGCATTCACATTGTCAGGTGTAAGTACAGAAAAGGACATAGGGTACCTTTCATCCAAAAAAAGGCTAGTTCCCGGCGTAGTAAATTTATTGTTAAAATCCACTATAACGCGAAAAAAGACACGCGCGAAATTTGCCTATTCATCCATACTACCTAATATAGAAAATGCAAAGGTAACTCGTGTCTGTTATGATTTGATGGCTAAACCAATGGACCGATTTTGATCAAATTTGGCAAGGAGGTAGTTGCATCATGGAGTGTCTTTCCCCAGGATACAACTACTCCTGGCTCCGGCTTTGACCCTGAGGCCGAAGGATTAGAGCCAATAAAACATTACTTTATGTGTTTAATAGTTCGAATATCACAAATCTACCTCTTCGCCATTTAAATTTCTTACTGGGCTAGCTAACTGATAGATTTTTGCAATGAATATCGAACAAAAAATCTATTTTAACACACTATCGCATGGCAGTGATGTTCCTAACCCGACGCTATCATCCAAGAATAGTTAGAGGCCGTAAAGTGCAACCGCAACACTAGATATAACAGAAAAACACTATACCTAAAGCCGAGATAATACATAAAGATATTATCATAAGTACAGAATCACGTCTATATGCCCGAAAGGGTTGGTAGACGTGCATATCGTCAACTATGCTTTTGTGTTCTCCGTATTAGAGGGGCGCCTATTTTCGCTTTCTTGTTTTAAAGAAAAGTTAAGTCAATAAAGTTTAAGTTACAGTTTAAGTTGCATTCTGCTACTGAGTACTTCTCGACAGAAAAAGCTAATAGCACTTTGGTCGACCGGTCCCCTCATGTACAGCAGTCGTATACACAACCGTTACATACTTGTATCAAAACATTGTATTATATAAGAAAATCAGTAAAGCAGCTCGCAATGTTGGTGTGTATCGGTGGCGTAGCGATAGTAAATGCGATTAGTGTGCAATCTCGGTTTCGATTCTCAAGTCAAGTTTAGTGTTATTGGGTTGCAACACAGAATCTCGCATTGTGCCTGATGCAAAGTAGGCATCGCATTGTGCACAACTGTATTTAAAAATCATTCGAATATAATTCTGCACAACCCTAATACATACTTGATTTTTGTCCGCTACTTAGTGAAGTTTAATAATGATAGAGCCCTTTAAAGGATAGTCAATTAGAGAGTGTAGGCATAGTTATTCCTAGAACGATTAGGGGACCAAGTCATAGAATTTATAAAAGAAATACGAATATTGGTGCCTTAATTTCAAGTCTTAATATACCCATTAAAAATCTATTGTGCCGCTGCGACTCAATAGGTTTAAGTCAAATCAGTAAATTTATTCATTTTCCAAAATATGATTTCTAATGCCACCTTTTTATGTAAGTAGTCTAAAAAAGAATAAAGTAATAATATTTATTGTTGTTTTTTTTTTACGAAAATTCCGACGCACTAAGAATAGATCCTGTGTCACGGGGAGCTTTACGAACATCCAGACACGGAACAACCATTTTTGGATCACCCAAATCTTTGTCCCACATGCGATTCGAGCCCACAACACTCTGCGTTGTAGCAGAGGCGAGACGACCACTCAAAACCACTGTTAGTTTATTTGTTTTGTTCTTTTTTGACTATACCGGGTGACTGGTTAAACATTGTACCTACTTAAGGACATGATAATTTATGGACAGACAAAAAGTATAAAAAGAAATTACGTCTGTGTAGCCTGCAAAGAAAACCTTTATGAAAATTTGTATGAAATATCCATAAGCAAGCTGAAGACAGGGCGCTATGGCGCTCATTAGGGGAAGGCTATGTCCAGCAGTGGACTATTCTAGCCTGATGATGATGATGATCCATAAAATGTGGACACTGCGCGAGTCGCACACAGCTGTGCGCGCCGCGCTACCGAGGCTAATGACCTTTGATAAGAAAAGGACAGTCGGGGGTGCAAATTCGGGAGAGTGCGGGATGCGGTAGCGGGAAACGGGGGCAGAGGTTTTGGTTACTGTACGGAGTCGTTTCGTGGAATAACGGGAATTACCAAGGTCGCACGGCCAATTGGGTCATCGTTTGTAACACAGCTGTGGTATATGTGAAGAGTGTCAACACATTAAGTTTTTATTGGATAACTAGGTCAATCTTTTTTCAGATATTCCGTTCTAGAATCAAGTATTGAATACCCTCCTTCAATATGTCCAGTCTTTTACCAATGACCCTGTGCAAGTAGAGGCGCTACAAACAGAAAAACAGCGTTTAAAGTTTTTCATATATACTCATAGTAGGCACACGTGTTTATAAGAACAGCCAGTACAACGTGACAGAGAAACCGCGCGGCGCTCAGTCGCTTTACGCCGCATACCACGATGACGCGACGCTTCTTATACAATATCACGGCCAACTATCTATCAATGATTGCTTCAATCTTATTGAAGTATACGACAGAATCGATCTCTATCTGTTTTAAAATAAAGTATGTTTGCTTGTAACTGATATTGTGTAGATACACACAATTTTAAATTAACTGTTTGGGACAGCGGTAGTGATTGCTTTGTCTTAGGACTCGGAATCGATTCTCGAGTCAACCAAAGAGTTATTGAATTTTCCTGTCATGTAAATTTTTTGCATAAGAATCCGGTATACCTACGGCAGTAAGCTCGCCTCCTATTACGTCGCATCTAAAACTATAGCTAGCTAAATGTAATTGTACTACATTTCTGCCTAACTCTTCGGGGATATATGTAGTTCTCTTAATAAAACATACTTATCTCGAAATTTGGAAGTTAAGCAATTTGAACTCTAACCAACACAATATTAGAGTTCAAATTGCCTAACTTCCAAATTTCGAGTTAAGTCTCTGTTTTATGAAGAGTGCGATATGTATGTATGTCGGGGATATACCCAAAGAGGTAAACATCATACATATAATAATATATACATAGTCTCAGGCGTATATATGCGAGAGACAATGTATGTATATGTTGACTTAACATTACATACGACCTTCACAAATGTGTTTAGGTCCCAACCAACATGAAACGAAACTTGCTTCCTGCGCAGTAACCTTAGTGCTCCCAATATGTTGGACAGTTAAAATAACAGTGATTTACGACTACAATTATGTAGGTACTCTAACAGGAAATCACAATAGTCCTTCAAAAAACCCAGGAATCTAATTTGGGATACACGAACAAAAACCGCATTTGCTTTATGCCATGTACAACGATTATCAGTTTTACCATACATTATTCTCTGTTACATACATTTTACCAAAAATATAAGCTAGTTTAAGAGTTTCTTGTTAGAGTTCTTGGTAATCACTATTAGCACTGCGTGGGCGTAGTGGTTTAGGTGATTGCCTTGCCACTGGCTATGTGCCGAGCGTTGTGGGTTCGATCCCACAACAAAAATTTGTGTGTTCCACAAATAGTTATCCCGAGTCTAGGTGTTCTTTGTGTCCTTTGTTTGAATGTTTGTTAAGACCTTCACGATACAGCATTCATTTCTAGTGCGGGAGTTGTTATAAAAACATAAAACAATTTGGTGATTGATAAGAGCTCTAGCAGATCCGTCTTGGTCTAAAAAACGGGCTATGGTACCAAGAGGAATACTGGTCTAAATGTAGATACACTAGATACTGACCATGTGATCCCGTCGACTGCAAGGATGTGACCGAGCCATGTCTCCGTAAGCCACCGCCATTGGAACTGCTGTCCGAACTGGTACCGTAGCCAGATTCCACCTGCAAAATACAAGGAATTCATATTTTTTAGCAACATAATTATATTGTACTACAATTTTCTTTATATTCTAGCGTTTCATATGACCGTCTAATACATTTTTGATATATGTAAGTATATAAGTAATCTCTAGCCCAGCAGTGGAACAGTTTAATACAGGGCTGATATTATATTACAATCCATGGCAGATCGTTTTTTTTGCTACTTAAGGACGATGCTATTTCTGAGTGATATAAGCTATGTTTATCAAATAGCCTATATACACAAGAATGAGACAAATCTATACACTTTGTAACGCCCTATCTCATACTCTCGTACGCAAATGCTATGCGAGACCTTGGTAGGTACGTCTGTAACCATCTATACTAATATTATATAGAGGAAATATTTTTGTTTGTAATGAATAAACTCAAAAACGACTGAGCCGATTTTAATATTTGGTTTACTGTTAGAAAGCTACTTTCTTTATGAAGAAGTGACATAGGCTCATGAAGCTACGAGTTAAGGAAGCGGAGCAGTCATCATAAAAGAAGAACTGAAAATCTCTACACAAACTCTTGGAATATACAAGCATGATACTGTAAGATATATGAACAGATTATCGCCTCGCTTTTATGTTTAAAACATTTTCACAGTGAACACGCCTCAAGACTAGCGTTTATTGTCAGTTTCAGTCTCGACAAGGACACACTTACATATACATATTACTTATTCGTCATAGCCGTATCTGATAACAAGGACTACATGCAAATCCGTATGCTTAATAATAATGAAAACCGTCTAATCTCATATTATCCCTCGAAACGTGCGACATACCAAACAATATATAGCAAAATTTATCGCATAACAACATGGCCATAAAGCTTTAAATTAATAATTTAACATGTCTATTTTTCCAATTTTTATCTAATTGAGTTTCAGAAACCAAAATCCTTAATAGACTGAGAAATAAACCGGGAATATAAAAACATTGGCAGCAAGATCAGGACTACTGAAAGGCACTCGTTTTAGGAAAATAAATACATTTTGATGCTCAAACACTATATACGTGTAATTCCTTTATATACATACCTTTTATCCTCTTTCACACTATTTATCAAGCACTGTAATTTATTTGTAGTTTTAATATGGCGAACTACCACGTTATTTAATTATATTAGTGGGTTATAAAGTACCCTCTATTACCGCCACATTAGCATTTTGTAGTTTTAAAAGCTACTTACATACTACATTACCAATTGTAAGAAAATGCCCTAAGCAATAATATAATTAGCCTATATATAACAGAGTCTTTTAAATTTTATGATATTAAAAATACGTGTCAACCAAACTATAAAATTACAAAATTCTTTAGTGACATGAGAAAATGGTTATCTTTATAATATTGTCTTACGTCTACGCACATCGTATCAGTAAAATCAAACTAGTTTGTACGAATCATCACTTATCTATCTCTACCAACACTTATCATTTACTATTTACATATTAAATACATGTTTGTCAAATTTAAAAAAGTATAGTGAAGAAGCTGAAACCTCAGCAACACTTCATGAAAACTAGAGCTAATGCTGCGTGAATAGAAACACCAATTATGTTCAGGTATTTTGAAAATACTATAAAGATATTGAGAGGACCACCATCTTAGTGTCCCCGTAAGCATGGCTGCTGACAAACAAGCCAAAATATCGAGAAAAGCTAAAACATAATAGATAAATAACAATAAAGTATTTGAAAAATAAACCGTGCTAAAATGGTCCTAAATAGAGTAATTTAATTTCAATGATAACTTATTCGACTAAATATTGTGGCTTCTAAACATTTTTCCTGTTATCATGAATCGAATGGCGTGATCTATGACGTACATGCACTCAATGTCCGCGTTTCAGTACAATATATGTATGGTATATATTACAAAAGACAATAAAGTGAAACCCTTATCGGCTGTATTAGTCACTGTGCCTACACTACAGAATCACACACACCCACAAATTTGATAACACAATACACAGCCAAAGAGACATTACTCGTTGGTGAAACATGCAACAACCCAACATATTTTGTGTACAATATGATGTTCTACATTGATTACTGTAATGATTTGTCGTGTCAATGAACATTTACAGTCACGACAGCTGAAGGTCAAATGGTCTCGGTATCTTTAATTTCTGTATTTAAATGGCTGGAAAACAATTCTTATTTGAGTGAAGCGAAGGAATATCTCATACATACAACGTCTTTTATAGGTAAAGAGTAGGCAGAGGCCTACCCTTTCGGTCATAATACGTCATTATGTGTTATACCCACATTTCGCAGAGTATGTTTTCATGTAGGGTTAGTTTCGTTCAGGGCGCCCCCCATTACGTGGTGTAATGACGGGCGACCCTATTGCCGTCCATCGGGCACATTTCTAGACTCAGTGCTGCTAATGAGAATTTCTCGACTGAAAATCCAGGAACACTTTAAACACAGCAGTCGCATTCAGTACAGCTCGACCACCGAGGTAGTAAAAATATCTCGATGTAGATATTTACGTAGTTGTACTTCACTAAGCAAAACGATTGAAAAGGAATCAATGTGTATGTTATCCAGTTTTTTCTTATATTCGATTCTGCGTCAGGACGGTGCACTAGAACTACTGCCGTGACGACGACTGTATGATTCCATTCAAGCCATTAAGTCAAATTTCCAATCGCATGATCTATCGATTCCTATATACCTACCAATATTGATTACCCTGACACTATTGACTTGCAATATTAGTAGTGATGTGCAATTGTATTCGAATTATATTAGAATGATTTGACAATACCATACATAAGAGCGCTTGCTGCATTACTGTTCAAAGCAGTTAGCGCAGTGTGCACATCTGTATCCATCTGTATGCATTATGCTCATTACTACAATAAATATAGATCCTTCTAGCATATTACATTTAGTATTTTTAAAAGAGAGGAAGAAAGGGCAACGTTTCGAAATGAATGATAATGATAGTAATGATGAAAGCCCTATTACTATGGATGAAATAATTAAAGCATTGAAAAGCATGAAATTAGGAAAGGCTGGTGGTTATGATAGGATTACAGTCAAAATGCTGACAGCTGGACAGGGTCTCATAGTAACGCAGTTGTGCCGTCTTTTTAACTTGTGCTGAAATACCGGTCGTGTACCAAGTGATTGGTGCAAGGCCGTCATAATACCTTTATACGAGGCAAAAGGCAAAATAAAGCAATAGCAAGATTGCAAAAGCTATAGAGACATTAGCTTGCTCAGCGTCATCGGTAAATTGTATGCGAAAGTGTTAATTGAAAGGATTGTGAAAGTAACCGGCGAGCAAATATGAGATGCACAAACGGGATTTCGGAAGGGTATGGAATTTACGGATTAAGTCTTTTCCTTACGGAGCATAGCCGAGAAAGTTTTGGCCAAAGGTCAAAAGGTCTACTGCGCATTCGTGGATCTGGAAAAACTTATGATAAAGTGGTGAGGAATGAACTTTGGTCGGTATTGTCCATGTATGGAGTGAATAACCTTACACGAACCCTAAAATCTCTCTTCTCTATTCTCTACACAGAATGGTTTTGTATCGAAATAAGTCTTACACAAGGTGTGTAGCGTCACCCTGGCTGTTTGACCTATACATGGACAATTGTTTGAAAGATTTAAAAGATTATGAATGTGGATTAAGAATGAATGAGTTACTTGTCAAATGTCTTCTTTATGCCGACGACCAAGTAATACTTGCGTCTTCGGTGGAAGACTTGCAGGCGATGGTAACTATTATGCATGGTGCTTTTGAGAGTAAAGTAATAAAAATGAATGTAAGCAAGACGAAAGTAATGGTATTTAAAGAGGAGTGCATGGCGATGTGTAATATTATGATTGATGGAAAACAAGTGGAGCAAGTGAAAGAATTTGTATATTTGGGTACTTAGTTTACAAGGGATGGTAGACATGAGGGAAATAAAGAAAGGACAACAGTTGCTGGTAATAAAGTGAATAGCGCTCTACGCGCTTTTATGAACAGTCGAAATGTATTCGAAAAGGCACGTTTGGCTGTTCATAGAGGACTATTAGTGCCTACACTTATGCATGGAAGTTAAAGTTGGGTATGGCAAAAGAAGCATGAGAGCAGAATAAATGCTGTAGAAATAAGAGCGCTGAGAAACATATGTGGTGTGACTCTGAAAGATAGAATACAGAATAGTGTGATTAAAGAGAGATGCGGAATGAAAGTGGATATAGTGACGAGAATAGAAAAGGATATGTTAAACCGGTTTAGGCCTGCAGAAAGAATGGATGAGAAAAGACTGACTAAGAAAGTTTATAAGGCTAGTGTGAGTGGAACAGTCGTAAGGAGAAGACCTAGGCGAACGTTTCTTAATCAGATCGGAGAAGTTCTGGATAAAGGCCAGATTAAGAGCACCTTAAACCGGTGAGCGTGTATGAGGAATGTTATGAAAGTGAACGAAGCCAGAGAAGTGTGTCTGAATGGAAATCCGTAGTCTCTGCCTACCCCTCTGGGTAACAGGCGTGAATTTATGTATGTATAAAAGAAGCGGCGATAGCCTTATTGGAAGACCGTTGAACTACAACGAGAGTTATCTGTACTTCGACCCCAAGGCGCGTACTTCTGACTGTTAAAAGTAATGTGCGTATTAAGTAGCTAATTAATGCATGCTTTAACGGTGAAGTCTGTATTAAAGATAGATTTATATTAAATTAGAAAACAATTAGTTAATTGCCATCCATAATTATATGAGTGTCAGACATTGTGACACGCCTTTATGTGGGTAATACAGCCAGCGCTTAGACATTTGGTAATGCGTCTTATTATTGTTGAAACAAATGGGTAAGTATACGATAAAATATATTACTAGATTTTGCCCGCGGCTTCGCTTACTCGGGAACCGTACCTTTATTCTGGACGACAGGTACCCTGTATATTTTTCTGTACACCTGACAACGATTATGCGAAATTTCATAATGACCGATCGAGTAGTTAAGGCGTAAAAGCGTAACAAAGAAACTCTCATTCCCATATATTAGTATTAGTTAGGTTATACCGTCTTTTTAGAAACAAAGTTCTCAGATACAGATGCTTAAAACAATAAGTACTTATATGAAATAAAAATTAAAATGAGTTATTCATTACGATTTACCGTCCGTCGATCGGACTCTGACTGATGATGAAAATGATAATGAACGGATTTGCCTGCACAATGGCTATAAAAAATAAACTAAATATTCGAAAATTGTATAATCCAGTTCAATCCGGAATTTTATTCAATTGGTTATCGCTGATATACATGATAGCCGTTTATTTAGGGCTTCTGCCTAAAATTTCTATACTAAAATGGCCCTAAACCCTTTACCGCCCTCGTGAACAACCTGATAACATTCGTATTTGCATAACTAATACTTTATTAATATCAAAGGTGAATATATTTAAATAATTTGATGATTATTATTATATAAGATTCGAATAATTCGAATTGTATCGATAAATGCACATCCTTCAATATGGAAAATGCTGCCACTAACTTTAATGAGTGCATTGCCTAAAACGTTTCAGAAAGTAATTCATAAAATAATGGGTATATTTCTTACATCAGTGTATCGTTTTTTCTGACAGACTACAATCTCTCGTATATGTGATTCTGTCCCATGAATTAACTTGCAGATAATGTAAAAGAAAATAAAATGTAAATTAAAAATTATAGCAATTTAAACACTTCACAGTGACTTAAGATTAAGTGAGTTTTAACAATGAATAAATCATGTACCTAAGTCATTAAGTTTCAGTTAAGCTGTGATTAAATTAAACTGTTTTTGTGTTCAAGGTACCTTTTTAGGATGTTTAGTTATTGTCTTCACATGCCTAATTATGGATGGTAAAAACATGTGAAACATCTGGATAAAGGTAAAAAAATGTGAAAACTAAATATACTGTAGCAAAAGTGTATAAAATTAGCTTAATCACAATGTCTAACACTCGGGCCAACATCAGACAATGCTGTGTTAAGAAGTGGTAGGATAAACAATTGGTACTAAAACATAACATTTCTGATGTATTTATAAAATGAGTGTGTTAGTGTGGAATGTAAATGTATTAAGTATTATTTAAGATTCATACTGTAATCTGATCTCAATAAGTTGAAACACAGTGTCAAAGTTGTTATTTTTATGCATTCTAAAGAGAATTAACAGTATTTAATGACTAATCAGAAATTATAGTATGGTTAACTAATTTTATGAAATAATAAAATAATTGTTAATAAAGTATATTGATTAGTGTTGAGTTGTCATCTATGACTTCAAGATAATATTATGGCAGAATACAAATGGATATAGCTATAATGATGCCTATCTGTATATATGCCTTAATATAAATATAAACTATTGATTATCAAGGCAGGTCAAGGAAATTCTATAACAATGTTCGTTTATTATTCACATGAGATAAAAAATTATGCATTTACTCTGAGTAATATTAATATAATGTAACATCAAGGTAATTTTAACTTTGGACTTATAATTTATAATTCTGTTTTAATTTTTCTTATAAACGTATATAATTCTAGATAAATGCTGTCTAGGTTTCAGGCACTCTGTAGTTTTTACTATCATTAGTTAGGATTGAACTTACTACACTCAGTGCATTGGTATATTGTTTGTGACCACACTGTGTTCCTCTCTTATTTACTACATAAACCAAGTTCAACTATAATATTGTCACTATTGAGATAACATACATTAAGATGCAAATCTTAACTTGTAAACTAGTTAACCTTAATACTAAAACCAGTATCAGTATAGTATAACAGCATTAGAATAAACTCCTTTTAAAATTCTCAGAGAACACTGTTTTAAAGAGTTATTAATACATGATGTTACATCCAATATCATAATTATAGTCTACTTGTGAATGTTTGATAATAACACATTCACACATACATATAAAGCACAATTACTGCCTGTTACAACTGCATAATTTCAATGAGCTTGTTTTTAAAAAAACATACTTATATCTTTATTAGACTGCAACACTAAAGTGACATACAGATCCAAGAAATTATTAAAATGAAATATTGAACCCCTCACTACATTAAAAATACATTAAATCTCAACATAATTGTCATCATATCAGAGAAGGACGTTGACAAAAAAAAATCGATGTTTTCTTTGATGTAATGCATTGCACAGTGGCATCGATTTTATATTGATATAAGTATCAAAAAATACATTGATGTTTTCCATACATCAAATGTTTTCTTTTTTTAACAAATTAAATATGAATGTGGCATATTATTATATAAAAAAAGATCTTGAAGTTAGCAGACAATTAAACATTTTTTGATTATTATAATTTAATTTAAAATAAATAATATGCACCTGAAGAAAATTAAAATAACTGCACTTTTCAAATACCTTTTTTTTTAAGTATCATTTAGATAAATTAAGATATTATTAGACGTCGGGTAATCTCAGTATCATAAAAAAAGAACAAGAATGTACATATCAAAAAGCTTTAATACGTTTATAATTTTGAAACTGCTGACAAAAATTTTAGAGACAGAAGGGGCAAGGATAAATCAAACATCAATTAAAGGACTAAATATGAAGTATTTAAATATCCCATACTTCTTATTAACACTTTCTAAAAACAAAAGTTTGATTAATCTTTTGTCATCCAATCGGTTTCTTGAGTATATTCAATGAAGGGAGTGACTAAATCAAAGACAAAAATAGTTGAATAGACATTCAACGTAGGTTTCGATCACAACTCGTTACAAAGTATTATTACTACACTCATTGTCATTAACGCCTGGTCTCCCAGACTAGAAAATCTTAACCAAACAGGGGGCCGGGCATTAATGACAATGAGTGTAGCAGGTAAGTACCATTACTTTCACATAAGCGCCACTTTGCGAGTAGTCATCGAACCGAAAAGAAGAAGTCCGCATCGCCATGTATGGAAAAGGAATTGAATCCTCCCTGTCAATTCGTTTTCCATAGATGCGAGATTTGTCTTTTCAGTTCGATGACTACTTGCAAAGTAGCGCTTATCTTATGCAAAAGCATTGGAATCCTAGCAGGTTTTTGGCTGCATTAGGAGTTCCCAAACACCACCTATGTATTTTATATTTGCTTAATAAAAATAAAAATAAAATCAACTAGCCGGTTCGCCTCTTCGATGCATCAAATAAAAAACATTGATTATTACTCGATGTGGACCTATTAACAAAACATCAATGTATATCATCCATCCCTACATAATATCAATTAGCTGCATTAGCTGCTGAATAAAAGACCAACCTTAACAAATTCCACAATACCTATATGTACTCATTATTATTATGTAAGCAACAGTGAGTAATTAAAGAAGATATCATGTACTGCATGTAATAATGGTACTTAGTGCAGTAAAAACACTTAACATGAGTATTATCTTGTTTGTATGTGTTCATTTCCTTAATATTCTGTAGCAATAAAACTTTGATAACTGGTTGATATACAAGTAGTCACTTGAATATGAATACTCACTTTAAAAGATTCCAGAACATCAATCCATTGCTGTTTTTCTTCAGGGCTGGCGGCTCTCAAATACCAAACACAATCGTTAACCGACACATCGAATCTGCAGTCATCAAACTCATGAGGCTGAAAATGTACACAAAATGTCATATAAACAAACAAGGTCGAAGTAGCAAATAGTTACAATATTAGATCACATGAATATTCTCCTTGTTCCAAACCAATAAAGCGCGACAAAAAGTCAAGACGCAACAAGGACATATTAATTTTTTTAATGGACATTTATGATAAAACTATGCAGTCACCTTGACTTTGGCTTTTTTAAGGCATAAGGCACCACGGCATCCAAGATTACTCTCCAATTCACTTTTGTAGTACGATAATGTAGAATCCTTCAAAACAATAAACCTGTCCTGCCAACCGTGAATGTAATTTGTCCATTTACTCAAGTATCCGCGAAGTTCAGGATTTCCGCCATCCTCTAAATCCGAGTTGTCGCTCACTGTTATAGTTTCTTCCGTCATGTTTATTAGTACTGAGATATAATATTTACATTAAATTCTACACAAAACAAACAAAACGAAAAATAATAATTATCAAAAACTCGTTACATGGGAATAAACACAACGAAATTGTTGCTGTATTTTGACATTTGACTTACGGTCACAGATATAATATATTTTAACAGATATATAGTAATTTATGGTAATTTACTATAGCATAGACAAACAAATTCTATTACTGCTAATCAAAGCTAATCATGTGACAAATTGTTACCTCAGCTAAGTTTAAAGAAGGATAAATTGTTTTCTTTTCTTCTTTTTTCGTTTCGAATATAAGCTATTTTTTTGGATTTATATCCTAAATAGCTTTAGCATAGTGTTTAATGCTAGTAAGTTATAGGTTTAATGTACCACAATTTTAGTGATAATATTTTTATCAATTTATAAATTATCTTTATTAATTACTCTATTCACTGTTTAATTTGACTACAACTTTACTGACTTGTAATAAATGCCTAATTTATTAGCTTGGTTGGTTTACTTGGTAGGCTGTATGATTAGATACATTGTTATTACTTTAAATTATATTTCATTGTTAATCTAAACATTTTGTACTTTGCCGGGCTGTTCAATTTAATCTGTAGTTTTGGTTTTTGAACGCTTGTTATTTGACATTTCCGTAAGGACTATTATTTCCGGATACATTACACTTTTACGTATTGATTTTGTGCACACTGTAATTTCATTGGTGAAAAAACGTTAGCCGCCAAAACAGTCTGCAATCGTCCAATAGAATAGCGCCATTCTACAAATAACGCGCAATATCCGTTCAAGATGGCCGACAAAACTATGCCTATTTTTGTTCCATCAGAAAAACCTGTGAAAGTAGTTAAGTGGAAAGTAAAACAAGGTGTTTTTGTTTCGCAAGGTCAAATATTATTTTTATACAACGATTCATCAGGCAATGGCACTGAATTAAAGAAATTTAAAGCAGTTCGTGCTGGCACTATCTCATCGATCAAGGTGAAGGAAGGAGACATTGCAGAGCCTGGGTAAGTGACGTCACACTGTAAATGCGCTATAAAATTATAAATCTAATTTATGCATTAAAATATCATCGTATAAACAATGCATCTTGCATAAATTTCAACGTGTTGTCACTTTTTATTTTGTAATGCAATTGCAGTATTTGCGCGGCAAATACAAGTGCATCGTAATCTTCCCGCCTAAATTTTAACCTAAAACTTAATATCTTGTGTTTATATGTATAAAGTAAACATAATACTAGCAATTACTAACAGTTTGTGTTCGTTTAAGCTGAAAGTTTTATAGCAAATTATATTATTTATTATACGTTCATAATCCTTCTCAAACTGAAACAAATAGGTAAATCTTTCTATCTGCGTAAGGTAGTGGTTTTCCTACCTAAATATGTAATGTACATGTATTCTTGAATATTTTATCATTGTCCTTACTATTACAGGAGTGCTTTAGCAGAGTTAGAAGAATGTCGACACCCGACTGTGATGAAAGAGATGTGTGCCGAGTGCGGCGCCGACTTGCGGACGGACGAAGTGTCCAGTCGCGACGTAGCCGTGGTGCCCATGGTACACTCTGTACCTGAGCTTAAGGTATAGTCATACAATCCCACAATTCAATCCAATCTGATATCATTACTACATGTTCTAAAGTAGGCTTGGAAATATGATGCTGATACTGTTATTTATATAAAGATCTGTTATAGTGTTGTCTAACAAACTATAACAAAAACAATCCATGATGACACTAGAATGTAAACAAACGCATATAATACACATTAAATAAATATTTACATATCTATTTATATACTACATAGTGGTATCATAATGTATGTAGTACTTGCAGTTATTGACTACTATGGATTAGATACAAGTTATAGTACCAAATTTATTTTAACTTCACTAAAAATCCAAAGAACAAACAAACCCTTCTGAAGACTTTCTTTTGTTAAGTTTTGAAAGAAAGACAGATACGAGGGTCACAATATTCACAACAATGATTTTACTATACGATTTTAATATATTGTATTCATACATATAATTTCAGTGAAAACCTTTTGTATCTTACTTGCAGGTGTCAGAGGAGCTGGCCCAGAAACTTGGTAGAGAAGATGCTGAGCGTCTTCTGAAGGACCGGAAGCTGGTTCTGCTTGTTGATCTTGATCAAACATTGGTTCACACCACCAATGACAACATACCACCTAATTTGAAGGTACTTTTTGTCACCACTTAACTTTTTATTAACACAGATCAGCTAATCCAATATAATTAATTTGGGTAAATAATTATCATGTCTGTATATAACTTTTTATTCTATATTCTATAAGATTTGTAAGAATTACCTAATGCTGATGACTGAGTTTATATTTATTAGGATTAGGTACATATTAATTGTAAAATAATGTAGATTATTTTGGAAAATTTATTTTCAGCAATGTATTACCACCCTAAAAATAATCTCTAAATAGTCATTTAATATGCGGATACTGTAAATTGATAGATAATGTCAGCAAAATTTAGGTTTTCATTGACTTTTTTTAACAATTAATATTTTTTAATTTTTCCACAGGGAGTCCTCCACTTCTTTCTTCGTGGCCCAGGCTGTCCTGGCCGCTGGTGTCACACGCGACTACGGCCACGTACTCAAGACTTCCTAGAATCTGCCTCCAAGAACTACGAGCTTCATGTTTGTACTTTCGGAGCGCGACAATACGCTCATGCGGTAGCTGACTTACTTGACCCAGAAAAGAAGTACTTCTCTCATAGGATCTTGTCTAGAGACGAGTGTTTTGACGCTAGAACAAAGGCAGCAAATCTTAAGTAAGTTGTATAAAAAAAATTGTACTAAAATCGATTGAGGATATTTCATATAAAGTATGGTGACGGAATGGATATGGAGGTCGCATTATTTTATAGCTTATTGATATGCATTCAAAAATTTTATTTCCGGTTTGAATAAATTCTCAAATTGTAAATACAAATCGAGCATTTGAAAATAGTTTGCCTGCATGTGTGACTTATTTTTTCTATTCTTCGAACCAATCCATATCTCATATCTCAGAAATATCTAATAAAAAATGTATTTCTTAAACCCAAGTAATCGATTTTCGAATAAATATATCTCAGATTGACATGCGTTAGATATGGTATTCCTATATGAAGTTACTAGCTTTAGTCCGCGGCTTCATTCGGTCGGTAACAGAACTTTTTTCTGGATAAAATATCTCCTTTGTCCTTTTCTGTACCCTTGTCATCGTGTATGCGAAATATCAACTCACAATCGCATTTATAATATTAGTTAGGCTAACACTTTATTTTACTAAGTAAATTAATCATCACATTTGTATGTAACTGAAGCATTACATCAGTTAAGTTGATGACCTACCAAATTGTAATCAAGGTATTATCCACCTTAAACCTATATAGATAACAATGCGTAAACAATTATGCGATTCGATCGATTATCATAACAGATAGTCTTTTATATCGACATTTTGTACATTATTAGTTCATTTCGATGATTGTATGCCTATTTACGGCCCAAGAATTATCCATAGTGCTTTATGATGTAGACTTTCTAACATATTTTCAAGCAACCAGTTTGCAACAAGTAACTCATAATTTTAATCGATATTTAAAAGACGCCATGCTGTAATTATAACTCGCTATGTAACACGTATTAATAACTTTGCAGAGCATTATTTCCGTGCGGCGATAACATGGTGTGTATAATTGATGACCGTGAAGACGTATGGCGACATGCAACCAATTTGATACATGTGAGGCCTTATTCATTCTTCCAATCGACTGGGGACATAAATGCACCGCCACCACCAGGTAAATATTATAAAACTAAGAAAATAGCATCAAAATTGATAACTTAGAGCTGATAACATGACAGTGAAGGATTTGGGTACATTATCTAATTTTAGTAACACTTCATTGCATGAAATTATGTATTGATACATTTACCATGATATACCATTAGCTCATATTTTCTTTATTGTCGTTGATTTTGGAATATTGTACTGCTTTGCAATGTATTTACAAACCATAAATTATTTTTATTAAAGGATAAAGGATTAAGCTAAGGCTTTATCAGTGTACACATCTATAAAATCATATGACAACTGCTATAGCTGAATTATTAGATTTAAATTAATTAGTTAGAAATTATACAAGGTACTGGTACTTACCAAACAACTATTTATTTTATGCTCTAATTCATATCATGCACCTACCATTATGTTCCTGACTTGTTAAAGTTATATCAACCTTCATTTAATAATTACAGAAAACGAAAAGCCCAAAATAACCAGTGGTAAAAACGGCGCGGCTCAGGCGAACCAAATGCCAACATTGGATGCTGAGCCTGAACAAAAAGATAAAGAGGCTTCTAAGAACAAAGAAAACAAAGAAGAAGGTGGTAATGGTAAAATAGTGGCTAAGGATGTGAAAAGCAATAATACAGAGGTAAAAGAAAGTGAGGAAGCGGACCAGGAGAGTGATGAAAGGATAGCTCAGGATCCAACAGAACCTAGGTGGACAGAAACCTCTGATGGTCAAATTGAGGTGGAAGACCCTGATGACTATTTAATTTACCTAGAGGATATTCTTAAGAGGATACATAAGTAAGTATTACATTGGTTGTACCTTTTTGTGTGGTTTTAAAATGTGTTTTTATATCCTATACTGATTTGATTTGAGAAACATTTCTATTATTGTGATTTTTATGTATGAAAGAATTAGCAATGTATGTTTGAAATTATTATTAAATAATTTTTTTATTTAGAATAACTCATGCTAATCATATATTTTAAATAATTTGGAGAAATATTTGCTTTAGGTTATGTATGCGAGCTACAATTTGTAATGGAGTTAATTCACAATTATAATAATGATGAAGATGATAAAAGTTTATCTAAATCATTTAGTATTCGCCTTCACATATGTTTTACTATCACCCAGCTTTTATGATTGAAACTCAAAACGCAATATGTATATAAAAGGTTACAACATTTTAGTAAGATTTGCTTAATGCAAATCTTACTTAATTAGCAACAATTCTAACCTAATGTATATTTACTTTTCAGGCACTTTTACGACCTCTATGACAAAATGGGCAAGAATCAAATTCCAGATTTAAAATCAATAATACCTGAAGTGAAGTGTGAAGTTTTAGCTGGGACAAGTTTAGTTTTCAGCGGTTTAGTACCAACACATCAAAGACTAGAAACATCCAGGGCTTTTCAAGTGGCTCGAAGTTTAGGAGCCGAAGTTACGCAAGACTATACTGATAAGACCACACATTTAGTGGCAGTCAGAGCAGGCAAGTATTTGCTACTACATATATGAAAACTAACTAATAATATCAGATCTCACACATCCTTATTTACAATTTTATAAATGGTATTTATAGGAACAGCAAAAGTGAATGCAAGTCGACGAATGGGCAAAGACGAGAAAGAGACAAAACCTAACAAATTACATGTAGTGACACCAGACTGGTTGTGGACTTGCGCCGAGAGGTGGGAGCGAGTGGATGAAAGACTATACCCTCTGCAAAGAGGTGGACAGGTACAGTAAAATATCCTACATAGCCTAGTGGGAAACCGTTGGACTGCAATGCAGAGGTTTCGAGTTCGAACCCAAGGCGCGCATCTCTGAATTTTCGAAGTTATATGCATGTTAAATAGTTAATCATCGCTTGCTTTAACGGTGAAGGAAAAATCGTGAGGAAACCTGCATGTCTGAGTTCTCCACAATGTTCTCGATGATATGTGAAGTCTACTAACCCACACTAGGCCAGCGTGGTGGACTATGGCCTAACCCTTCTCCCAGTGAGAAGAGGCCTGTGCCCAGCAGTGGGACTGTTTAATACAGGGCTGATATTATATTATAATCTATATATTATATAAAACTCTTCCGTTACTGAGTGACTGATAGACAACGCACAGCCGAAACTACTGAACGCAAGAAGCTGAAATTTGGCATGTATGTTCCTTGGAAAGTGTAGGGGAGCACTAAGAGAGGATTTTTGGAAATTCCATCCTGAAGTGGGTGAAAGGGGTGAAACCCGATATTCACACGGGAACGGGACTTACGCGGGTGAAACCGCGGGAAAACTGCTAGTTTATTATAAATCTAAAAGACCACTCAAGCACGTACATCGTACTTAGATTATGTAGTCATTCAGGAAGGACTGGCTTATACACTGAAACAAATATTTTAGTTTTATAGTAGACAGGCTTAGTCTGAACTGTAACACGTATAACCTGTACAAGTCACCAGTAACTCGTGCGCGCCCACAGAGCAGCAGCCGCCGCCCGCCGGCGCACTGCAGCAGCCCCCCGCCCGCGCCCGCGCCGCAGCCCGCCCTGCGCAAGCGCACGCCGTCCGGACGGTTCATGGACACCATCAACCCCTTGCTGTCCTTCTCCAGCGATGATATCGCCGACATGGATAGAGAGGTGAATTTTGACAATTTTATATTGTGTTTCACTTAAATTACTTTTTCCACTCCAGATCAAATATAATGACCACTCAAATAGCCTTTAATATCCCATACATATGCCTAGCATATATGTAATAATAGAAAACACCAAAAATATTAACATTCAGCAAACAATAAGTCTAAAATTGGCATGGGTCTGGCAGACCAAAATTAAATGTGCACATTAAGTGCTCACAAACCACTGTAATTAATATAATGTGTATGTAATAAATTGTATTGGCTTGTAAGTCTGGGCTAGGTGTGCCCTGCTCACCACAGAGTTGTCCACCCTGTAGAACCATTTCAGATATATACATTTTAGAGAAAATTTCAGGTAAAATAATTGTGGTGTACATTTTATCTACATTTTCTACTGCAGGTTGAAGATATATTTAATGAGTCGGACGAAAGCTCTTCGGATGACGAGAAACCAGGCGATGACGATTTAGATGATGAAGAAAATCCGCCCGAGAATAGGCTAATATCAGTAAGCGCCGAAAATAGCTTACAGGAAAGGTAGGCATTTGTAAACCGCGTTTCATGTTTTTTTGCTTTATTTAATAACTTAAATTTATTATTATAATTTAATTGTTTAGCTAGCAATACCGCGTCATTTAAAAGAAAAGTTACAATAAAATAAAATAAAATAAATTATTGGAAGAATGACGAAAGACCCATTGCATTAATGTTTAAAAGTCACATGGTCAATCTTTGTATTCAGTTTTGGCTAAACAGCGATTCGTGAATGTATATGGGTCGGCCAAGACCCAAATTATACAAATTTAAAAAAACATATTTGAAAAGACGATTCTCAGTAGTAAAGAAAGAAAAAAGAAAGCCAATACTGTTAACAAAAAACAAAACTATTTATTTTCGTCCTGTACTCTGTGACAGCATGCACTCAGTAAATTATACATATATTAAATTCACCCTATTACTGTTATTGGAAATCTAGTGCTATCTGCTGAACTATTTGGCGAGATACAGATATTATGACATGCTGTTATCATATGCTATTTAATTTTGCTTTAAGTATAACATTGATATAACGAAAATACCAATTATAATTGGACGTAGTTAAGCGGAAAGGATCCACCCCACACAGAGTTAGTTTTGAGATATTCAAGTTTTAAGTTCAGATCGTGTGCAAAAAAAATGACCTGCCATACATGTGGGTTGGTAACGTATAGTCATTATAACATGATGCGTTGGAATTTTACTTGGATTGTTTTTGTGATATTAAAGTTTTAACTACAAAGACTGTTTTGGTATACATAACTCATTTTCGCCCATAGTGTGGGTTGGATCCTTTCCGTTTAACTACGTCCAATTATGTGTATAGCTCACAATACACTGCTTCTTTTATTTAGGATATAGTTACCACCTTAGTTACACTGTGCTGTTTTTATTATTCTAGACTTCAAGATTCACAGGAAGCAGAGGAGGGTACAAATGATTCAGAAGCAGGTTAGTATGCTGTCTACTCCAACATCAACCATTATATTATTATTATTGCTAATCCATTATTTTCATATATCGACAAAACTTTTGGCAAAACTACACATTCCTGTCTCATCTACCCAGAAACCATTCATACATGTATAATATCACATCTGTTTTCTGGAGGAGCAGGCAAAGACTGCGATTCTGGCATACCTCTGTCGCTTCATTCACATTCATTATAGTCTTCATGCACGTTTGTCGGTTTAGAGAAACCTGGCCATTCTTCAGAATGTCCCTGACTTGACCAGAAAACGCCGAGGTCTCCGCCTTCTGGCTGTGCGATTCATACAATATTAAAAACCTTTTAAACGATAGGTAATATATTTTATATCTGTCCTACTATAGATGAAGACTCTCGGCCGCGTAAGCGACCGCGGAGATCAACACCGCCGTCAGACGAGGAGCCTCCTGATGACGACGACAGTTCGTGGAACCTCATGGGAGCGGCGCTTGAGGCAGAACTCCTAGCGCAGGACTGATACCACCGACATAAGCAATCTTTAAGAATTATGAGCCTAAGGCGAAATAAAATGCTCTTTTTGTCTAATTTGCTTTTTGATTTCACTTCCATTGCTAATAAAATTATGGTGCATCATTATATTACCCAAATATGAGAATGAGAGAAAATAAAGCTTAATGCTTCCTACCTACAACAAAGTAAAAAAAATATTCACTATTTTCTATACATACATAATACAAGGATATACTTATAACCATAACATGTGGCATAAAACCTCATCAGTGGTATTTAAATACTTTATCATAAATGTCTATTAGAAGCTCCATAGCACATTCGCATCCTCATAACTTTTACACGCTTCATACGCCATACATTTTACTAGTGAACCCGCTAGCGGGGTCCTCGGTAATAGAGATGCGCTGGGGTGAGCCCACGACGTGGGTCTGTGGTATATAACAACTCGTAACACCAAACCCTCTCGTTATTAGGAATATGGTCATAGTTCTTCTAGATATAGGATTCTTGGAAGTATTCTAGTGCCGTTTTCTAGTTACAATGTACATACACTAAGATATGGATAAGTAAATAATATTTTTATATTTGCTGTCATCCTGAGATGTGTATCGTCAACCTTTTTAGCCATTCGGTAGTTTTTGTGTTTGTCGCGAACAGACAGACGCGGCGGGGGACTTTATTTTATAATATGTAGTGATGTGTATGTAACTGATGTCTGATGTGTAAGGTGTCTCAGGTTCGAATCCCAGCTCGGACCAGCAAAAGGATCAATTAAAATTGTTAATTTTTTAATGTATTTCTGAACCTACATTTTTCACATCCTTTTATTTATTAATTTTCTTTTTTCAGATCAGCACAAGATTACCAAACGTGGTAGTAATTTAATTAGCGAAACGGAATTTGTTAATTGCGAATCTCAGAATATGAAACTTTGCCAAAGAAAACCAGGGTGTCAAGAGACAGCCAAGAAACCCGTGTCTCGCAAGATGAATTACCTGATTATCAACCTTTTGATCCTGAGGAGCCCTGGTCCAAAAACGGCAATGGGCTACATACTGTTATCTTTATGTAGTCCATTGCTGTTTATGGACCAGAGCTCCCCAGGAAAATAACAATAGACAAGCAGCGATAGCTCAGTGGGGAAACCAACAGACTGCAATGCAGAGGGTCTCAGGTTCGAACCCACATCGCGCACCTCTGACTTTCGAAGTTATATGACTTTTCGAAATTATGTGCGTATTGATTGACGATTATCGCCTGCTCCGTGCCTCTGAGAGCACGTTAAGCCGTCGGTCCCGGCTGCGATGAACATCTATGGCAGTCGTTATTGGGAGAGTGTCGACTCAAAAGATCCCACTGGGTCGAAGTGTCGCCGGTCTGCTCTGACTGGCCCCCACGTAAGATACGTACATACTGTTATCTTTAACAGGGTACTTTGAAATACCATCTAGTTGCAGACAACATAAATAATAATAATAATAATTTATTTCCATGTTTATTGCTTGCTTTGCTTTGCTTTTAGCATTAGTCTTAAAAATAATAAATACAAGTATGAGAACTACTTAAATATTTTATTACTAATTACACTACAACAAGTGATATAACTTAAATGGCATAAGGATCATTTTTATCAAATACATGGAACTTTGTATATGTGGGCTTAGATGTGAAATCTTTCTTTCCATCCTGCCAGCCTCTGGACGGTGCTTTATTATATTCAAATGTAGACTTGAGTTTGCCATATAGTTCTGCCTCTCTGTCAATATCTTCTCTGTATCTGTCTTTGGCAACTTTCTTGCCCGTAACAGGGTCAGTTATGTCACCAAAGTCATATACAACTTCTTTTACTTCATGTGTAATTAATTTTGTAAGTTTGTGTGGCAATGCTTGAATCAGAACAACATCACCAGTCTTACACTTCTTTTGGGGATCGTTGCAGTAATAGAACTCGTCTTTCCTGAAATACTGAGAATACAACTAAAATTAGTTATATAATTATAATAATAACCCATAAGTATTACCCCTTTTACCAAATTAAACACTAACCATGAGCAAATTTTCATCTAATTCTAACCTCTTCACTCTAATTTTAGTTGCGTTTTGTTTCACTGTAGGAACACATTGGCCTAGTAATAAAAATTTCCTTGCAGCTTCGCCTACATTTCGAGCCATTTTTAGTATAAATTATCAAACAAAGCCTATTTCAAAAATATTATCAGACAGTGTGTCAATCATGCACTTCAAATTTTGACGTTGACATTTAAAATAGTGTTGTAAAATTATCACAGTATTTTGCCATTACAACCCTGAAGTGAGGAATATGCTAGTAATAAACAAGGTTACTTTAGCTACAGGTCTATAATTATAACGAAGTCTTTTAGGCGAGGTTTTAGGATTACTTTTGAGTTGCAGGTACAATAAACTGATTTAAAATTTAAAAAGTTACATTCACAATTGGTCTTTGCAAAACTAAGTCTTTAACCCATATACGTTAATACTGGCCTTCCCACTAACCTTTCAGATTTCACTGCAGAAATGGCACAATTTAGTCACAGCAAATATAGTGAATTCGATCCTCATACGGGATAATTTGTATGTTCCACAAAATGATGTTGCTCCTAAACTAATTATTCTTTATCTTTGTTTACTGTTTCGTGTTTGTTAGATATCTTCTTCTTCTCTCTTAGCCTTTATTATTCCCAAATCACTTGGGGTCCGCATTTTTTTCTGGTCTAACCGGATTTGACTGGATATCAGTTTTAACACGGAGCGGCTGCTACCTGACCTCCGCAACCCAAAGGCTAACGATACCCTAAGGCTAGACCAGTGTCAGGATATTAGAGGGTACCGACTTTCCCAATAACGACTGCCATAGATGTTCATGGCAGCCGGGACCGACGGCTTAACGTTATGTTTGTTAGATATCTGTATTGGTAAAATTTAATTTGTAGACAAATAAAGAAATTCAATACTCAATAGTGTAGTACAGTAATGAGACACATATAAAATTATTACTAAATCGATCAATCAGTCACACTGCTTAGTACTTATGGTTTTATAGCCCACATAAAAGACGTCGAGCCTATTTCTGTGTATCGTCCTCAGGTACCTACGTTGCGTCCTGCTGCTACTTAAAATTTTCCTAATAGACAAACCCTATAACTGCTGTCTCTGACCTAAGAATCAAACCTCAGACCAAGAGGTCTGGGGTTTGGTTCTTGGATCGCAGTCGCATTCACTACCGCTGCGGCACCAAAACATTCAGGGTGTAAGGGATAGCGCGCGGTGCGGCGTACAATGGTCTGAACATCGAGTTCCATGCTCATAGAAAATTAAAGTCAGGAATAAATCAAAGTATGACCTCCCTTTACGTAATATTAACTTATTGATGGTATTAATACAACCAAGTGTGATAAAAAAGGTTTAGTTTTTTTTATGTATGGGATCTTATCTTATTTTATCTTATGTGGGGGCCAGTCAGTGCAGACCGGCGACACTTCGACCCAGTGGGATCTTTTGTGTCGACACTCTCCCAATAACGACTGCCGTAGATGTTTATGGCAGCCGGGACCGACGGCTCAACGTGCTCTCCGAGGCACGAAGCAGGCGATAATTGTCAATCAATACGCACAATCTTTTTGAAAAGTCATATAACTTCCGAAAGTCAGAGGTGCGCGACGTGGGTTTGAACCCGAGACCCACTGCATTGCAGTCTGTTGGTCTCCCCACTGAGCTATCGCTGCTCTATGTATGGGATACACACAAAATATATTTTTATGAAATGAACGTAACTGAAGGGCTGCTTCTCACACAAGTTATTCAATTAATTGTACGGTATCTACCGTTCAGTTCAAAACACCCAAAAGACGTACTAGGAATACTACACTATTCTCGGTACTTCATCACCGCACAAATGATGACAGCAACTCATTTGTAGCGCGATTACTTCGAACTTACAACAATAGATGCAGTGAAATTTATATCTTCTTTTTGTCTAAAAATAAATTTAAATATAGCATTATTCGTGACATGATCGTGAACTTCTGTTACTGATACTTATTTGTCTTTTCGATAAGTACTCATATTATGTAAAACTTATAGTGTAACTTAGAAAGCACAATTTTCTACCTCATATTTGACTGTCGTAAAACTCCGTAATTGGCTTAGAGTTAGTCTTAAGAAATTTTGTAATGTATGATAAAATGTATTATAAAGTATAATAAAAAAGCTGTAGAGTTAGATAAATAAATAAAATAAATGGTTTAGTAAGTGTTCATTTAAATGAGCCTTGTTATATAGTCGCTTTCTGATACGAAATAAACAAAAAACAAAAAATAATGCCCGAATAAGCAATTTAACAGCCGGAGTTCTTACTTTCGGCAAGTACATGAAGAATAAGTTATATTTTAAGCTTTAAACTAACAAATAATATCAAATTTTGAACAAAATTACCGATCTTAAACCACCGCTACAAATCTTTGACCAAGACTCGCCAACACATGCACAAACTTTTGTTTAACAGAACAGTAAATGCATGAAGTAGATTTGGATTAAAATAATTTTAAATTTTTTACCAGAACTTCAAAATTGGTTGGTTAAAATTGGTTAATGCTACTTTTGTGTCTCTTTGTTGGACTCTCATTAGATACTTAGCTTTCCTTTTTTATTTTAGTTTTGATAGCAATGCATTTACGTGTGCAAAATGGATCTCGATTGTCGCCAGAGAAAGAAGAGATGACTTTTACAAGCCAGCTAAGTATTCGGTTATATGTTCGGATCACTTTGATAAATCGGATATATCCGGAAATATTACCCGACGTCAATTGGTTAAAACAGCAGTTCCTAAATTACAGGTACATTCATTAATGATTCACAATCGAAATGTAATTTTATAACAGTTTTTCTTTTCCGCTTAAATGTATTTGTGACACGATAAATCATTGTGTTGGTTGAATTCATGTATAACTATTATTAAAGAGTCTTTTCAAAAACACAGATTCAACCCCCGCCCGTCGAAGGACCCACAATTGGCAGCACCCAATACTAAACTTTCAGTATCTGACATTGAAGTACAAGTGAGTCATTTTTTTAGCAGTAGGTGTCGTCAATTTACTGTGTGAGATGATAAACAATAATTTTATTGAAATTATGTATCATATATTTTTAGAATTTCATATAATTTACGCAAATCATTTCAGTAAAAAAATTGGATTTAATATTTCTTATACTCTAATAATTTCGCTACGTGATAATTTTATTTGAGATTTGTAATTAATTTCAGTAACGTATATTCGTGCCTTTGCAGATAACTAATTGAGGACATACATTTCTTTTCAGACACTTTCATGGAGTTCTGGATTAGACATCACACAAAAGGCACCTATAACCAAGACCAAGCAGATCATATTTCTGTTACGACCTCTCCTGTTGCATCATTATCAGATTTTAATATCAGTTTGTGAAACACCTAGAAAGAGGTTTCTGAATAAACAGTTACTCACTGCTCACAAAGTCATAGATAATAAAATTAAAAAATTCAAACTGCAAAAAGTGAACAAAAGACTAGGAAAACGGTTAATTAAAAAAAAAATTTAGTTTGTTGAAAAAAGAAAACCATAGTCGAGACAGTCTTGATAGGCTTATCAAGAAATGTTTAAATTGCAGAAGTGTTTAATGGGATGTACGTAAAGAATAAAAACCATTTTCAAAATATCCACCTGGCCAGAAAATTTGCCTTAACACTCAATTTTTACTGCCCTACTGCTTATAAGTACGTGCGTAAAATATTTATCACAAGCTTACCACACCCTCATACAATGTACGAATGGTATCGGAGTGTCGATGTGGAACCCAGATTTTGTGCCGAAACTTTGAACAGGTTAAAAGCAAAGGCAAAAGAAAGTAAGAAAATAATATTATCCGCCCTTGTTGCCGATGAGATGGCAATAAGGAGACAAAAAATATGGACGGGTAAGCGTTATGAGGGTATGGTAGACATGGGTTTGGGAAGCGATGATACCAACCAAATGGCTACTCAGGCATACGTCTTTATATTGATTGCAATTAATGATCATTTGATTGTTGTAAAAGTAACATTGCAACCATGAAAAAGTTAGGGTGCGAGATAGATAATGCAGAATATATTAAAACAAACTTTAGATATCCTTGTGCAGATTATGATATTGTTGTGTTCCTAGATGCTTGTCATATGATAAAGATAATGACAAAATATGTTTGAATAAAAAAAAATTACACGTCTGATCAAAAATAGATTAAATGGCAATTAATTACTAAATTGTACAATTTGCAAGAGGAAAATAATATGTAGCAAATAAATAACCTATCTCATAGGCACATATATTTTAAAAATCAAATAATGAACGTCAGATTGGCCACACAGTTACTGAGCAGTAGTGTTTCAAAAGCATTAGAATTTTGTGATAAAACTTTGAAAATTGCTGATTTTCAAGATTCTGATAGTATAACTGCGGAATTCATAACTATTGTAAATAATCTATTTGATATCTTTAACACACGAAATTTGAAAGACTATGGTTTTAAAAAGCCTATTAGTAAAAGTAATTCTGCGCAAATATTGTCGTTTTTGTCAAAAGCAAAAGATTATTTATCATCGTTGTCCATTAAGGTTAAATACAAAAAAAACTGTTAAAATAGGCAATGAATCAAGAACAGTGTTCTGGAATAAATTAGTACCGTTATTTAAGACACAAAATAATACTGATTTGCTGGGGCTTCTGACGTGCATCAGTAGCTTGACATAGTTATTTAAACTTTAGTTGAAATTGACATCCTTTCATTTCTATTAGCCTACAAATTCAGTCAGGACCAAGTTGAGTTATTTTTTGACGCTATCAGAAGTCAAGGCGGGCATAATAATAACCCGAACAGCCGACAATTCAAAGCAAGCTTTAAAAAACTTTTGTCTCATTTGGAACTGAGTTCAAAATTTACTTTGGCAATTGTCTTCCACTTGACAATATACCAATCCTATCTGGAGCTCCATCTCTCGATAAGATTTATAACACCTCGAAAGGATATCGCCTTGTGAAGAGAGAAACTCAAGTAAAACAGAGATTTTAAATAACAGATACGTACAGCAAAGGTTTTAAAAATATCAAACAAATTGCAATAATCTTTCTTTCACATTGGATGAAAGTCCGTCTTCTAGTGTTATGCCACAAATAGTAGGATATATTTCGGGATTTGTTGTCAGTAAATTGGTAAAAAAATAAATAAATAAGTAAATAAATAAATAAATAAATAAAAAATCTAAAGTGTGACCAGTGTATGAAGAACTTGTGTGCAACAGAGAAACAATTATTCTTTCACAAATTATTAGACCTAAGAGACATGGGAGGGTTATTAAATTCTATGCCTCTACCGATGTATTTAATATTTGCATGAAAACTGAAAGCGTGATCCGATATTGTATTCGCGGAGTGGAGGTAAATCTTTACAAAAAAAGTATGATAGCAACTTTATATGTAACACAGTTTTAAAATTATATATTGATAAGAATGTATTTCCTGGAAGAGATGAAGGCAATCACGCAATTACTTTACTCAAATCAGTAGTTGAAAATTTATTGACGTAAGGTTACATTACATATTATGTAAAAAAGAAGCGGGAGATATCAAAAACAAATCTCAACAACAATTGTATAACAAACTCAACGTATTTAAAGAAAATTAATTTAGGTACGCAGAATGGAAGTTTGAATAAATGACTTTTGATTTTGATTTTTGATTTGTGACATCCAGCAATAGACACCTTGGCCAGCCGCCGACATTACATACATTTGAAAACAACAAGCGTACTTTAAGCGTACATTTTTACGTACAACTCATAAAAACGCTGATAAAGTAAATAAACATACATATTACACAAAAACGTAACGCTAATAAAATAATAAGTAATGTGTAGATACTAACAAACATAGATGCCCAAAACATAAAAAGTAAACAACTAAACTTTTACGTTCATATTATAAATTATTTAAGTGTTCAACGCGACTCCATACCTCTTGTAGCAAAATTCGAAGAAGCAAAAATAAACGAAACAAAACGATGTAGCTCTCAAGGCAATATCGGAAAAATTACTTTATTTTTTGGCATTTAAG
This sequence comes from Catocala fraxini, assembly GCA_930367265.1. Taxonomy (NCBI): domain Eukaryota; kingdom Metazoa; phylum Arthropoda; class Insecta; order Lepidoptera; family Erebidae; genus Catocala; species Catocala fraxini. The sequence continues at coordinate 16,894,799 of OV884041.1, forward strand.
GTTGATTTCACTCTACATGTTGTTTAACTTATGTCTTTTCATTAGTGACAGGAGTAATTTATTGCTTTGCTTGTTTTATGTGACGAATGATCGTAAGTATTAGATAATATTTTGAAGATTTGTGAATTTATTACAAGGTATATGCTTTATTACAAGGCTATGGTTGTAATTAGGTTGAACTTAAAGCTGTTTTAAAACTTTTCTCTCCGTTTGTTAGTAAACAAATGTAGCTGTATTCGTATTGTCACGCGGACAGCATTTAGATTTGATTTTGTACGTGACCCGATATCTAGATGCTAATGTTCATCGAAGCTCGGAGCGATCGAACGGTACTAACTACTAAATTAATTGAGCACCCAAATGTTCAAGTGGGTGCTCATTTGGTGAGTACGTTTTTTGACGCTGATTGTATATCTAGTGTTTTTATATATCAATGCCTGCTAATGAATTTTATGGTGAATATATGTAACTAAAAACTATATTTATTATGTAAAGACATTTCTTCTTTCAAAATTGCATTTCAAGACCTAGTTAAGTACCTTATTTGTTTATCACCTTGATTATGGTCGAGTTATAATTAGATACTTATGACATGAGCATTAAACTAGTTAAGGTCTAGCGGATTACAATAAAATTCTATCGTCTGTAATAAAGGTAGGTTCCTAATTAGAAAATAGCGAACGTTGAGGTAGGTAATTAAAAATGAGGATAGTTGTATAAAATTAGTGTTTTAGCTTAATTTTACTAAGTATAGATCTTTCTATAGGTACTTATCTCGACGCAAACTTCAATTCATTATAAAAAGGTGCGCGTTATTTCCGGGATAAAACGATATTATAAAAAAAGTTAAACCAGGTTAATGTTTTAAACATTACTGCAGCAAAATCTGTTTTTCTCGAATAACTTGACAACTACAACTTGAACAAATTTTGCTATTAGTGAACAAATTACTCTTCACCATGAACTAATTATTTGTTATACTCTCAACTCTCTAAAGCACAAAATTTGATTACATTTTGCTGCGGTAACGCACACGACAAAAAGCCACACTAATAACATAGATAAATTTAGTAATAAGTAAGAAACTACTGTTTTTGTGTAAGTACTGTTTTTTTGTATTTATTAAAAAAAAATCTTTTGGAAAATAACGTGGTATTTATCTTGATGATATTATTTCATCGGATTTTAACTCAGAATAATACTCTGAATCCACTATTTCAATTTTCAGTATGCTGTCCCTTACAGCCTGTATAATATATTGTTACACCCAGTGCCATCTCTCAGCATTGTGGGGAAGACTCGGCAGTTCCGTCTAATAATTTATTACAGCGCCATCTATTGACGTCGTTCGTCGGTACGAGAAGAGTAGAGACAGCACTGCACGCTGGAACTTTCTCGAATCTTTGTACTGTTTTAATATACCGGGTATGGCTTTTCTAAAAATCTCCAGAAACGCCTTTACCCGCGTATAAAAGGCCAGGCCAGCGCTCGCCGTGTCAGTTTACAATCTTAAGCGATCAAGTATTCATCGAAACGAACGTAAGCGAAAATAATACAGAGTTTAAATCTGGTTATAGTAGAAAAGTGTAGTATAGTGTGTTTTAAATTTAATTGTTTATTAAAATAAAACGTATTTAGGCGGTAATATTGTTTACATTCTTATCCCTCGAACCCAGCACGTAACAATATTATACAAAATAAATGTACGTCTTTTTATTTGTCTATTTGTAACATAATATATGCATTTATATAACATTAATAAAATCATCAAGTAATGTTGATTAACCTTGCCTGCTAATGTTGCTAACAAAAAATATACCCCAAAATTTAATTAGCTAAAAAAATTCCGATCGTGGAGCACGAAGAATTTCGTACATTAACCTGTTATTACCTGTCTCTGTCACTCTCGCGTTAATATAATGCGTCACGCTCGCACAGATGCAACGACCGCCGTCCTCAGGGATTGTAAACCTTTTACTTACTTACTTAATTAGGTAGACTAGATGATAATGTAGACAAAACTGTTGATTCTATTGTGATAAATGTGACAGGCGAGACGTCGTCGGAAAGCAGTAACTCCGATACAGAGAAATCAGATTCAGATTTTTGAATTTTCGTTTATATTTTTACCAAAGTAGTAATTATAGCTCGATTTTTATAACTGTTTTTTTATACTAAAATCAAAATAGTTAATTTATATAATAGTAATATATTTTTTAATTAACTTGTAAATATATTTTTTCTCCTTCAAATATCCTTACTTCCTAACTTCCTAATCCTCACTAATATTATAAATGCGAAAGTAAGTTTGATTGTTACCTTTTCACGTCTAAACCACTGAACCGATCATCCTGAAATTTTGCACATGTATACGTTGTCAGGTGTACAGAAACGGACATGGGCTAGCTTTCACCCCAAAAAAATTACTGTTCCTGAGGAAATCAACAATAACGTTCTTATGATAATAGATGGTGCCACGTGTCTTTCGAATCATGATTGAATTATATTACTATAAGCAGAGTACAACCCGAATGAATTGTCAAATTCTAAATTAACGCGAGCGAAGCCGCGGGCAAAATCTAGTTTCATATAAACCGCACTTCATACAAAAATGTTTGTGACCACTGTCAGTAGGCAAATAGGTCATTGTACGAAATACTTCGTGCTCCGCGACCGAACTATAGTTAGTCATAATGTAATCATATATTTGTCAAAGATTAATATTTTTGCTAGTATACATATAATGGTATGGAATATTTAATTGTTATTTATAACTTGGAATTAAATGATGGGGAGTGCCTGTGGACACCATAGTAACAAACAATAATTAAATGTGGATAGATTATAAATATTTAATCATTTAATAACCCTTATTGCCTTATAAGCCTATTATATTTTGCCAATATACAATTTTAAAACAACCATTCTCCCTTAACATAAGATTATTTAGTTCATTAATTTTAACTATTGTAATGGTAGATTGCTCAATCAAAATAGTGCTCCAATCTGAACTCAAAAGATTAAAAATGAATAAAATCCTTACAAAAAATTACAAATGACTATGTACTGTAATATACATAATAATTATATCTAAGTAGACATTAATTGACACAATTTTAGTAAACTTCAAAGTAAAGAGCCATAACATATGTATTACACAATAATCACAACATACAAATATATTTAATCAGTAACAATATTACCTATTACTAGATAGTCAATTTGGGAATAGCCCATAAAGCATTTTTATGACAATTTTACTTGTACTTCTATAAAATTCAACTTAAAGGGAAACAATATATTAACAGACCAGCAAGCACCATATTACCAAATAATTTCAAAAGAAAGTTATTCAAGCAGGTACCAGCTTTGTAATTAATTTCAGTAACGTATATTCGTGCCTTTGCAGATAACTAATTGAGGACATACATTTCTTTTCAGACACTTTCATGGAGTTCTGGATTAGACATCACACAAAAGGCACCTATAACCAAGACCAAGCAGATCATATTTCTGTTACGACCTCTCCTGTTGCATCATTATCAGATTTTAATATCAGTTTGTGAAACACCTAGAAAGAGGTTTCTGAATAAACAGTTACTCACTGCTCACAAAGTCATAGATAATAAAATTAAAAAATTCAAACTGCAAAAAGTGAACAAAAGACTAGGAAAACGGTTAATTAAAAAAAAAATTTAGTTTGTTGAAAAAAGAAAACCATAGTCGAGACAGTCTTGATAGGCTTATCAAGAAATGTTTAAATTGCAGAAGTGTTTAATGGGATGTACGTAAAGAATAAAAACCATTTTCAAAATATCCACCTGGCCAGAAAATTTGCCTTAACACTCAATTTTTACTGCCCTACTGCTTATAAGTACGTGCGTAAAATATTTATCACAAGCTTACCACACCCTCATACAATGTACGAATGGTATCGGAGTGTCGATGTGGAACCCAGATTTTGTGCCGAAACTTTGAACAGGTTAAAAGCAAAGGCAAAAGAAAGTAAGAAAATAATATTATCCGCCCTTGTTGCCGATGAGATGGCAATAAGGAGACAAAAAATATGGACGGGTAAGCGTTATGAGGGTATGGTAGACATGGGTTTGGGAAGCGATGATACCAACCAAATGGCTACTCAGGCATACGTCTTTATATTGATTGCAATTAATGATCATTTGATTGTTGTAAAAGTAACATTGCAACCATGAAAAAGTTAGGGTGCGAGATAGATAATGCAGAATATATTAAAACAAACTTTAGATATCCTTGTGCAGATTATGATATTGTTGTGTTCCTAGATGCTTGTCATATGATAAAGATAATGACAAAATATGTTTGAATAAAAAAAAATTACACGTCTGATCAAAAATAGATTAAATGGCAATTAATTACTAAATTGTACAATTTGCAAGAGGAAAATAATATGTAGCAAATAAATAACCTATCTCATAGGCACATATATTTTAAAAATCAAATAATGAACGTCAGATTGGCCACACAGTTACTGAGCAGTAGTGTTTCAAAAGCATTAGAATTTTGTGATAAAACTTTGAAAATTGCTGATTTTCAAGATTCTGATAGTATAACTGCGGAATTCATAACTATTGTAAATAATCTATTTGATATCTTTAACACACGAAATTTGAAAGACTATGGTTTTAAAAAGCCTATTAGTAAAAGTAATTCTGCGCAAATATTGTCGTTTTTGTCAAAAGCAAAAGATTATTTATCATCGTTGTCCATTAAGGTTAAATACAAAAAAAACTGTTAAAATAGGCAATGAATCAAGAACAGTGTTCTGGAATAAATTAGTACCGTTATTTAAGACACAAAATAATACTGATTTGCTGGGGCTTCTGACGTGCATCAGTAGCTTGACATAGTTATTTAAACTTTAGTTGAAATTGACATCCTTTCATTTCTATTAGCCTACAAATTCAGTCAGGACCAAGTTGAGTTATTTTTTGACGCTATCAGAAGTCAAGGCGGGCATAATAATAACCCGAACAGCCGACAATTCAAAGCAAGCTTTAAAAAACTTTTGTCTCATTTGGAACTGAGTTCAAAATTTACTTTGGCAATTGTCTTCCACTTGACAATATACCAATCCTATCTGGAGCTCCATCTCTCGATAAGATTTATAACACCTCGAAAGGATATCGCCTTGTGAAGAGAGAAACTCAAGTAAAACAGAGATTTTAAATAACAGATACGTACAGCAAAGGTTTTAAAAATATCAAACAAATTGCAATAATCTTTCTTTCACATTGGATGAAAGTCCGTCTTCTAGTGTTATGCCACAAATAGTAGGATATATTTCGGGATTTGTTGTCAGTAAATTGGTAAAAAAATAAATAAATAAGTAAATAAATAAATAAATAAATAAAAAATCTAAAGTGTGACCAGTGTATGAAGAACTTGTGTGCAACAGAGAAACAATTATTCTTTCACAAATTATTAGACCTAAGAGACATGGGAGGGTTATTAAATTCTATGCCTCTACCGATGTATTTAATATTTGCATGAAAACTGAAAGCGTGATCCGATATTGTATTCGCGGAGTGGAGGTAAATCTTTACAAAAAAAGTATGATAGCAACTTTATATGTAACACAGTTTTAAAATTATATATTGATAAGAATGTATTTCCTGGAAGAGATGAAGGCAATCACGCAATTACTTTACTCAAATCAGTAGTTGAAAATTTATTGACGTAAGGTTACATTACATATTATGTAAAAAAGAAGCGGGAGATATCAAAAACAAATCTCAACAACAATTGTATAACAAACTCAACGTATTTAAAGAAAATTAATTTAGGTACGCAGAATGGAAGTTTGAATAAATGACTTTTGATTTTGATTTTTGATTTGTGACATCCAGCAATAGACACCTTGGCCAGCCGCCGACATTACATACATTTGAAAACAACAAGCGTACTTTAAGCGTACATTTTTACGTACAACTCATAAAAACGCTGATAAAGTAAATAAACATACATATTACACAAAAACGTAACGCTAATAAAATAATAAGTAATGTGTAGATACTAACAAACATAGATGCCCAAAACATAAAAAGTAAACAACTAAACTTTTACGTTCATATTATAAATTATTTAAGTGTTCAACGCGACTCCATACCTCTTGTAGCAAAATTCGAAGAAGCAAAAATAAACGAAACAAAACGATGTAGCTCTCAAGGCAATATCGGAAAAATTACTTTATTTTTTGGCATTTAAGGTTGATTTCACTCTACATGTTGTTTAACTTATGTCTTTTCATTAGTGACAGGAGTAATTTATTGCTTTGCTTGTTTTATGTGACGAATGATCGTAAGTATTAGATAATATTTTGAAGATTTGTGAATTTATTACAAGGTATATGCTTTATTACAAGGCTATGGTTGTAATTAGGTTGAACTTAAAGCTGTTTTAAAACTTTTCTCTCCGTTTGTTAGTAAACAAATGTAGCTGTATTCGTATTGTCACGCGGACAGCATTTAGATTTGATTTTGTACGTGACCCGATATCTAGATGCTAATGTTCATCGAAGCTCGGAGCGATCGAACGGTACTAACTACTAAATTAATTGAGCACCCAAATGTTCAAGTGGGTGCTCATTTGGTGAGTACGTTTTTTGACGCTGATTGTATATCTAGTGTTTTTATATATCAATGCCTGCTAATGAATTTTATGGTGAATATATGTAACTAAAAACTATATTTATTATGTAAAGACATTTCTTCTTTCAAAATTGCATTTCAAGACCTAGTTAAGTACCTTATTTGTTTATCACCTTGATTATGGTCGAGTTATAATTAGATACTTATGACATGAGCATTAAACTAGTTAAGGTCTAGCGGATTACAATAAAATTCTATCGTCTGTAATAAAGGTAGGTTCCTAATTAGAAAATAGCGAACGTTGAGGTAGGTAATTAAAAATGAGGATAGTTGTATAAAATTAGTGTTTTAGCTTAATTTTACTAAGTATAGATCTTTCTATAGGTACTTATCTCGACGCAAACTTCAATTCATTATAAAAAGGTGCGCGTTATTTCCGGGATAAAACGATATTATAAAAAAAGTTAAACCAGGTTAATGTTTTAAACATTACTGCAGCAAAATCTGTTTTTCTCGAATAACTTGACAACTACAACTTGAACAAATTTTGCTATTAGTGAACAAATTACTCTTCACCATGAACTAATTATTTGTTATACTCTCAACTCTCTAAAGCACAAAATTTGATTACATTTTGCTGCGGTAACGCACACGACAAAAAGCCACACTAATAACATAGATAAATTTAGTAATAAGTAAGAAACTACTGTTTTTGTGTAAGTACTGTTTTTTTGTATTTATTAAAAAAAAATCTTTTGGAAAATAACGTGGTATTTATCTTGATGATATTATTTCATCGGATTTTAACTCAGAATAATACTCTGAATCCACTATTTCAATTTTCAGTATGCTGTCCCTTACAGCCTGTATAATATATTGTTACACCCAGTGCCATCTCTCAGCATTGTGGGGAAGACTCGGCAGTTCCGTCTAATAATTTATTACAGCGCCATCTATTGACGTCGTTCGTCGGTACGAGAAGAGTAGAGACAGCACTGCACGCTGGAACTTTCTCGAATCTTTGTACTGTTTTAATATACCGGGTATGGCTTTTCTAAAAATCTCCAGAAACGCCTTTACCCGCGTATAAAAGGCCAGGCCAGCGCTCGCCGTGTCAGTTTACAATCTTAAGCGATCAAGTATTCATCGAAACGAACGTAAGCGAAAATAATACAGAGTTTAAATCTGGTTATAGTAGAAAAGTGTAGTATAGTGTGTTTTAAATTTAATTGTTTATTAAAATAAAACGTATTTAGGCGGTAATATTGTTTACATTCTTATCCCTCGAACCCAGCACGTAACAATATTATACAAAATAAATGTACGTCTTTTTATTTGTCTATTTGTAACATAATATATGCATTTATATAACATTAATAAAATCATCAAGTAATGTTGATTAACCTTGCCTGCTAATGTTGCTAACAAAAAATATACCCCAAAATTTAATTAGCTAAAAAAATTCCGATCGTGGAGCACGAAGAATTTCGTACATTAACCTGTTATTACCTGTCTCTGTCACTCTCGCGTTAATATAATGCGTCACGCTCGCACAGATGCAACGACCGCCGTCCTCAGGGATTGTAAACCTTTTACTTACTTACTTAATTAGGTAGACTAGATGATAATGTAGACAAAACTGTTGATTCTATTGTGATAAATGTGACAGGCGAGACGTCGTCGGAAAGCAGTAACTCCGATACAGAGAAATCAGATTCAGATTTTTGAATTTTCGTTTATATTTTTACCAAAGTAGTAATTATAGCTCGATTTTTATAACTGTTTTTTTATACTAAAATCAAAATAGTTAATTTATATAATAGTAATATATTTTTTAATTAACTTGTAAATATATTTTTTCTCCTTCAAATATCCTTACTTCCTAACTTCCTAATCCTCACTAATATTATAAATGCGAAAGTAAGTTTGATTGTTACCTTTTCACGTCTAAACCACTGAACCGATCATCCTGAAATTTTGCACATGTATACGTTGTCAGGTGTACAGAAACGGACATGGGCTAGCTTTCACCCCAAAAAAATTACTGTTCCTGAGGAAATCAACAATAACGTTCTTATGATAATAGATGGTGCCACGTGTCTTTCGAATCATGATTGAATTATATTACTATAAGCAGAGTACAACCCGAATGAATTGTCAAATTCTAAATTAACGCGAGCGAAGCCGCGGGCAAAATCTAGTTTCATATAAACCGCACTTCATACAAAAATGTTTGTGACCACTGTCAGTAGGCAAATAGGTCATTGTACGAAATACTTCGTGCTCCGCGACCGAACTATAGTTAGTCATAATGTAATCATATATTTGTCAAAGATTAATATTTTTGCTAGTATACATATAATGGTATGGAATATTTAATTGTTATTTATAACTTGGAATTAAATGATGGGGAGTGCCTGTGGACACCATAGTAACAAACAATAATTAAATGTGGATAGATTATAAATATTTAATCATTTAATAACCCTTATTGCCTTATAAGCCTATTATATTTTGCCAATATACAATTTTAAAACAACCATTCTCCCTTAACATAAGATTATTTAGTTCATTAATTTTAACTATTGTAATGGTAGATTGCTCAATCAAAATAGTGCTCCAATCTGAACTCAAAAGATTAAAAATGAATAAAATCCTTACAAAAAATTACAAATGACTATGTACTGTAATATACATAATAATTATATCTAAGTAGACATTAATTGACACAATTTTAGTAAACTTCAAAGTAAAGAGCCATAACATATGTATTACACAATAATCACAACATACAAATATATTTAATCAGTAACAATATTACCTATTACTAGATAGTCAATTTGGGAATAGCCCATAAAGCATTTTTATGACAATTTTACTTGTACTTCTATAAAATTCAACTTAAAGGGAAACAATATATTAACAGACCAGCAAGCACCATATTACCAAATAATTTCAAAAGAAAGTTATTCAAGCAGGTACCAGCTTTGTAATAGGTTTCACAACAGTTACTAAGGCAGCTAAGGAAGACACAGCACCTAAAGCTCCAACAGTGCTAGGGCTTAATTTGGTAAAGCCTAAAGCAGTAAGAGGAATGAATATATCACATGAGTTTTTTAATGTATCAATAAAAACATCATTGTGGCACGAAACAAGCATATACAGATATTTCACCCCCCCACTCCAGTCATATTTTCTTATTGAACCAGTCAATAATTCAGATGGTTTCAACAAAGTTGATTTGTGTAAATCTAATAGATGAACAATTTCATAAAAATCTCTTGCTAGATTGGCGATAATTGATAGGAGCCAAAATTTGTTTGCTGTTCTGTTCCACTTCTCTGAGTCAGTTTTAAGGAAACCGCTTTTGGTAAGCCATACTACATGGTCTGCATAGAGGAACAGTGCATGCGCCAATTTGCTGATTGTTAATGTTAATCTTAAAATAGGGTCTTCAATGTGCATACTATTCAAGGCAGTATAACAGATATCTATGCATCTTCCAAGTCTCAATACTGTAAATAAAGAAGTAGAAATAAAGGTAAAATTTTGATAACAAAGAGATTACACCTTTATCATCAGTATACAGCAAATAAATACAGTGCTTGATATATAAAATATTTTAGACAAAAAGGCAGTTGAAATGACCATAAAATAAATGAATTATAATAGTTTTGTGCACTTATTGTTTGGATTAATAAAAATTGCATAAAGTATACTTACTTTTTCTGAAAGAACTTAATGTAAGCTCTAAATTTTTTATTCTATCTACGGAATATTTGTTTGCATGCCTTATTTCCAATTGGTGCCAAACTAGACGACTTGTGTATTGAATAAGCCTGTAAAAATAAAGTTATTGTTTTAATAAATATATATTATGTTCACAAAATGTTTAATAGTTTCCCTTTTTCAATTAATTAGTGTGGTAGATTGTTAGTGATGATTTGTGCCTATGGTGGCCAACATTATCCTTTTTTAAGTTTAGAATAATAATAATAATAATAATATTCTACCACATACACACAACACCATCTAGCCCAAACTAAGCAGAGCTTGTACTATGGGTACTAGACAATGGATAAACATACATATATACTTTTTTTTTTTGTAAATACATACTTATTATAGAATACATATTTCATAGTATTTTTTACTTAGTAAAAAAACTGAAAACATTAATAGTATACATTATATTAATATATTTTTAATATAGTTCACAGTAATATTAAATATATGTTTTGCAATGCCTCCTGGTATTCTAGTGTTTTCTGGAAAAGCAAAATATTAAAAGGAAGGAAAATGTCATAAGGAAAGTTTTCAGGATAATTTCATTTCTGAGAAATGTTTTCAAAGTAGTCTGATTGAATATAATTTGTACCATACCTTCTATGTAAACTCATCTGATATTTTCATTAGCGTTTCTAATGGTTATTTACTTATTAGCTGTTACATTTAAATAGAATGGTGATTCTTGGGTTGGGCATATAAATGTTAGTTACACAAAAAATATGTAATACTAACCTGGCTAATTTGTCTCTTCCGTTGGATTGATTATTAACCTTGATAACAACATCCATTTTAAAAACGTTTGGCCTTCTAACGTTTTATTTGGTGAATATTTAATTAGTGAATCCTTATCTTTGTGTTTGATTGTTATCACTGTTATCAGGCGGCAGCAATAACGTTTCCATATTACCAAGATTTAAAATATATACCTTTTAAAGTTTATCCATGTTTATGATATCAGACATGAACTTTGTCCAACCTATTCAAAAATTCAATTTTATTTACATACCAATACAAGTTGTTACTTTGACGAGTGAAGGATACCTATTTATAATCGCAATTTGTAGTGATGATTTACAACAATTCGATGATAATAATTATTAACGTATACAACTTAACAAAACCATTTGATAGTTACTTGTTTCAATGATAATAATTAAAATATTTCTAAGGACTTCACTGTTTTTAATTATGTCAATTGACAACAACAAAGTAACTTGTCAAACGTAATTTTATTCATTCACGATAATCTTTATGTTATCTGTGATTCATTTTCGTTACCTAAAGATGGCCATACTTGATTGACCCGTTTTTCAACTTATGAATACAAGGTATAATTATTATTATAACTAAAGTAATAAAATAATTATAGTACTACTACGTATACAACATACAACTAAGCAGCGATAGCTCAGCGGGGAGACCAACAGACTGTAATGCAGAGGGTTTCGGGTTCGAACCCACGTCGCGCACCTTTGACTTTCGGAAGTCATATGACTCTTCGAAATTATGTGCGTATTGATTGACAATTATCGCCTGCTCCGTGCCTCGGAGAGCACATTAAGCCGTATGTCCCGGCTGCCATGAACATCTATGGCAGTCGTTATTGGGAAAGTTAATACCCTCTAATATCCTGACACTGGTCTAGCCTTAGGGTATCGTTAGCTTTTAGGTTGCGGAGGTCAGGTGGCAGCCGCTCCGTGTAAAAACTGATATCCAGTCAAATCCGGTTAGACTAGAAAAGCCGACCCCAAGTGACTTGGGAATAATAAAGGCTAAGGTAGAAGCCTACGTATACAACATGTGTAAAATAATAGAAACCTTTTCTTGTTTACTCATGTTCATAATATCGAAATGACCCAGCAACTATGATTTTCTACATAGCAATAACGTCAATTTGTTACTGTTAGCTATGCCATATATAATTATTTTATCCTGATTTAATTTTCGGTTACTGAGTTAAGTTCACGTAGGAAATTATTATGACTGAAAAGACTAGTTACCTTTTTACTAATAGTAACAACAAGTAATATTTACCATAAACGGAAGTCGGAGTGAAGGTAGACGGGGAAGGGGAACAGTTCACCGATTTGAGTTGAGCGGGGCTGTAAAGTGGGTCTCAACTGTTCATGTCTCATCGCATCGGTCAGCCATATTGAAATTTCTCTGTGACGATGTCCGCTGCATAAGTGAGTCAAACGTCGAAATTTCTGTCTTTTAACATTTTGTGAAGCGTCTACGTTGTGTGAGAATTGTATTAATTGTGCAGAGTGGAGGTGTTCAGTGATCTAAGTGACTTGAGTCGCTAATTTCGTTGTGGTAAGACTAAAACATTATTGTGCGTTGTGGTGATATATCTTCTGGAACAAAGCGACATTTTGAAGTGACGTGTAATGTTGTGCATTTCAGATAGTGGTTCGTCGAACTGAGCTTTCATGATTGGATTACCGCGTAGCGATAGAGATAGAGATCGAATAACGGTGAAAATTCGTAACATGAAGAGGAGTTCGTCAAGGGACAGTATGCCGCGATCGAAAAGAACGCGCAGTAGTATAGGCAGGTATGACGATAGCTCTGATGAGCGCGTCACACCAGAACGTGTCCGTCGGCGGGTTCGGTCACCGAGTCCCCGGGGCCGGTACGTGTCGCCGCACCGCGATGATTATGTGCGCTCCCGTGATGTTAGAGAAGATTCTGTGCGCCCGTATTACAAAGTACTATGTGTGAGTGCATTGCACCCGAAGGCGTCGGACGACATCGTTAAAGATACGCTGTACAGAGAGTACAAGAAGTTCGGTGACTTCAGTATTAAGATTTCTCATGAATTGGATGAGAGAGTTGCGTATGTATGCTTCAGGAGTGCTGAAGATGCAAGAGATGCCAAACATGCCAAACCCCGTATTATTTTGTATGATAAAGTTGCTATTGTTGACCCTGTTTATGAGCCTGTTAGAGCTGAGTATAGGAGCCGTCCAAGAAGCATAACACCCCCAGACTATGACCGTCCCTATTCATATGCTTGGTCTCCTGTGCCTGAGAGACGTAGGCCACCTCCTGATGATAGGGCTTATGGTATCCCACCGACAGTACCACCGCACCATAGAGATTTTCGCCCTCCAATGCACGAATATCCGATGGCAGGCCCTCATGGTCCTCCAATGCACCATAGACCACCCATGCATCATCCACCACACCCTCATTATATGCCTCGACCATACATGCCTCGTCCACATCATCCGCCATTCGAAAAAATTGAGAACAAGAAAGATAAATTCCCCAATTACTTACACCATGTCCAGCCTGAAGATGATCCCTTGGCTACTAGGACTCTTTTCGCTGGTAACTTAGAAATAAACATATCTGATGAAGAACTTCGTCGTATCTTCGGTAGATATGGTATTGTGGAAGACATTGACATCAAACGTCCACCCCCTGGCACTGGGAATGCATTTGCTTTTGTCCGCTATCAAACTTTGGACATGGCTCATAGAGCTAAGGTAGAACTTTCTGGCCAATATATTGGTAAATTCCAGTGTAAGATAGGTTATGGGAAGGCTACACCTACAACACGAGTTTGGGTTGGAGGTTTGGGTCCTTGGACATCTGTGGCACAACTGGAGAGGGAGTTTGACAGATTTGGAGCCATTAAAAAAATTGAATATGCAAAAGGAGAACCTCATGCATACATATTGTATGATTCTATAGATGCAGCTCAAGCCGCTGTGAAAGAAATGAGAGGTTTTCCTTTAGGTGGCCCAGAACGGCGCCTTCGTATTGATTTTGCTGACGTTGGCACTGGTGGCCCATATAGGCCTAAGCCATATGCACCACCTGTTGGAGAAGATGGGCGGCCTGTGGAAGGTTATGAAGGGTATGAAGCTTGGGATGATGGTTATGGCTATGGAACACCTGGATACCGAGGCAGAGGTGGACATCGTGGTAGAGGACGTGGGATGTACAGAGGCGTATATCACGGTTCAGGTGATTATCGTGATGAAGAGTGGAGGCGAGCTCCTGCAGACCCGGAATATGAAGGAAGAGCCCGTCGGTCTGGATCGCGTGAACCGGGTGTCGATCGTTCCCGATCACGAACACCGCGTCGTCGTTCTCCAGACAGTGATTCAGATGGATCCCCACGTCGTAGTGGTGGAATGCTTACATCAGCTAGAACACTTCCAGAAGTTGTGCGTAAAGCAACAACAGTATGGAATGGAGCGTTAATCTTAAAGAATTCGCTATTCCCTACTAAATTCCATTTGACAGATGGAGATAATGAAATCATTGATAGTCTTATGAAAGATGAAGACGGCAAGAATCAACTTAGAATTACACAGAGATTGCGCTTGGACCAGCCAAAACTAGATGATGTTCAGAAGCGCATTGCCACCTCCAGTTCTCATGCTATCTTTTTAGGAGTAGCAGGATCCACAGCTTCTATTACAAATGAGGATGCCAGTATTCAGACTAGACCTATGAGGAACTTGGTGTCCTATTTGAAACAGAAAGAAGCAGCAGGTGTAATTTCACTGTTGAACAAAGAAACGGAAGCTACTGGAGTATTGTATTCCTTCCCTCCATGTGAATTCTCCACTGAGCTTCTAAAGAGAACATGTCACAACCTCACAGAAGAAAGTTTAAAAGAGGATCATTTGGTCATAGTGGTAGTAAGAGGTGGTTCTGCATAGTATCATAGTAGATATTGTTGTACACGTCAGTGTGCATTAGCTTAAGTACTTTATAAAGGCTTGTCGTATGAAAGAACTATTTGGTATGTATACTTGTGACGTGTAGTGATGTGAGGTGATTGTAAACTTTGTTATGTGATTATTTCACTTAACCTTAACATGTGCAAGTGCTGTGTTAGCTCACACTTGTAGTGACAGCAATAATTGTTATTGCAGATAATCTAGAGATAGTCCTTGCTAGAATTATAGCAAATATTTTCTTTTTGAACATTTTTAAAGTGTATATTTATTATGATAAAAGTTATAGTGTATACTTATTCAGTGTATGGTTAGGTGATGTGTTGTGTAAGTGTGTGAACTTCCAAATAGAATATTTCATCTTATGATGTAGTTTTTTTAAACCTTGTGAGTTGTGAAGAAATGGTTAGTGCAGTTATTGATAACACAGTGACTAGTTTGTGATGTTCCAATGTGCCTCAGTGATATGTTATCACTAGAGTGGAAGTTTTAATAGTCACTGTTCAGAAATACCTGTGAAAATGCTTCAAATCTAAATCATTAAGTGAAGCCCTGTGTTAGTGCTGTTGTGGTCAGTAAATGACAATAAAACTGGTTTCAAAACTAACAAGTGTAGGTAAAAACTTAGTGATGAATCCATAGAAGTTCATTTATTTTATAATTTCATAGTGATCCTTAAATATAGTGAAATACAGTAGGCCAGCAACAATAGTTTCACCATTTATTGGTAAGTAATTTGTGGGTGTAAATAAGTGACATTCCCGTGCTTATAAAGCTTTTATCCTAGCTCAATGTGAATTTTGAATATTTGTTGTCACCCTTAAAAACAAGCTGAACTTCTGAAACATATGATGGTGACTATGAATTAATGTTCCCATTCAAGTTAGTGGCTGCAGTGCAGTACCTTAAACATCATTATTGATAAATTGTTACTAATTTCCAGCTAATATACTATTTCACCTCAATAATTGTGACTGGTTTGATAATTCTAGAATGCTAACTAATGGTGGGTAGTTGTAGTAATAGTTCAATTGAAACGTCTCTTTCGCGTGAATGGCATAAGAGTTGTCGTGATTAGGAGAGACAGTAACATTGGCTATAGTGGCTTATTTCGTCAAGACTATGTTCTATCATGGACTGGAAACTAGCCTAAAGAGTTATCCATGAGTATAAAAGTAAATATTTTACTTTTAACAGCTTCAGGCAGCTGTGAGGGTTGGCAGTGTTTATTGTAGTCATCTCACCATTTCTAACGCGTCGAGTGTTACGGGTTCAATCCCCGTATGGATAAAATTTTCGTGATGCATAAATCTGAAGTACATTGAGTTCACCTCTAATGTGTAATAACTTTTTTTACGTGTTTACACAAACACATTGGGGGAAAAAATATTGCTCTTAAAATGATTTAATTCAGCTTACCAGCCACTGGTGGGATCCAGACAAGCAAAAGAAGAGTACAAGGATTAGCGTGAGTATAAAATTTGGTAAGTTAATACCAACACACTGAAATTCACTGCATAAGTACCTACGTACCTAGATTTATTTTCACAAACCTGAATAGCAATTTTTATATTTAAATAGAAGGTAGTAATTTTATGGAGCTACTACCAAGCTTACTTAAGAAAGTCAAGAAAATCATGTTCTGTCGAACAAAACCTAGCATAAATTCCAGCCTATAGCTTAGAGTTGTAGTGTATAGAAAGTTCGCTTTAGGGTGCCTATAGTACAAGATTTTAAAGGAGGACTAAGACTAAACAGTATTATTCCTCCTTCAGCATGTTGTAGGTTATCTATTCATATAATTACATAGGTACTGTGAAAAAGCTGTTAATGAAGGTATTTTAAAATTACTAACTTAACCTTTGATATCTGTTTGAGCGTTATGCTGAAATTATTGACTGGTTTTTATGCGGTTTTCAGGGTTTGTTAGCTTATGTTTCATCACAAAATCTACTTAATTCCGTTCAGTAGAACCGGAGTTAGTGCACATAGTGTGAATCGAAATGATATTTAAGCGAACTGCGTTTCACGCAGAGAAGTCGCGGCCATCTTGTCATAAAATATAAGTGAACTGTTAAAGTTACATTTTACGTAATTTATGTGATGAGCAGCTGCTTGCATAGACGTATGGTCCAAGCGAGGCCAAAGTACTAGATACAATTATTTTTTTATTGAAGTCACTAATTATATGAAAACATAGCTTAAACTTTTTGAGCATTTAAATAGCATACCTACTTATATTTATTATGCAAAGGGCATCATAAATCTCGATTCATTAATATAGGTACCTATATTATTTACTGGCTCTAAATATCATTTCTACAATTATTGTATCTGAATAACATCAGCATTTGCGTGATTTTATAATTTGAATGTGTATAAATTTACTTCTTGAATTCTAGATTTAGTTGACGAAAACCTACGAGGAAGATCTACGAAAAGCAGGCTACGATTGGACTTCTACGCGATTTGAAGGGGATATGTGTTTGACGATTTTGTAGAAAAAAGATATAATAACAATAAACATATTTTTATTGACGTTATGTATTTTATATGAATATCCCGATTATTCTTCACCTTCAGTAATTTGATACTGATATTTTATGCGAAAAGTTGTAAGTTCTTATAGTACCTCCTACTTGGTACTGCTTTTCTTAATCTTATTAAAAGCCTCGATAAAATAAACTGGTAAATAATAAATTCATAATAAAGCTGGTAGATGAGGAGTTCAAACAAAACGATCTACCTTTTTAACCGACTTCAAAAAATATGTTGGTCTGTGTTAGCTGTGGACCGCTACAAGCAGATAGTGATTCAAAAACTTGAAATCAGAGAACAATGGGTTGAAACTGATATCTGTCTACATGAAACTTAGTTTTAAAATGACAATTATTCACTTAGGATAATCAATTGATACCTGTTTATCTTACAACCTAAACTCTAAGAGTACCTACCTGTGTATCGGATCTGCCAAAAATATTATCTTCTACAGCTTTGTTGATGAAAAGGTGAAGAGCAAAGGTATAGACCAGTTTTCTTACTGGTCTTATTAGGTAAACCAGCAAAACTCATGAACTAGGTATATGAAAGTCATTTAATTAATTTTTGACTATATTCCTGTTACAGAGGTAAATAATGATAAGTCCACCAAAAATGACGTTTTGTTTACCACTATGTAGAGTAAGTATACATTTAAGACCACATATTATCTGTAATAAAACTAAAACAGTCATTATTTTAGGTTTGTCCTGTTATATGTATAATAGAGAAAATAGAAGGACGATGCATAGTGCTATTAATATAGTGAGATACAGTTAGCAAAATAAAGGTGACCAGAATGGACCGACACTATCTATATTTTACATTGAAACTATTATAGAAAGTTGCTACTAATCGTCAAATAATTGCTAACCCCGATTTTTTTAAAGTACCTATACTATTTTTAATGGTGACTGGCCATTCTGACATCAGGATGGCTGGTTACCTATCCAGTGAGAACAAACTACGCAAATGAAGCGGTTTTATTTTTAAGCGTAATCAGTGTTTAATAATAAAACAACAAAAAACCGATGGAATTCATTCATTTATTGTCGTAGTGTAATCATATCTCAGGTAGTAGTTACGATAGATTATTAATTTTTCTTTCTGGACGTCGCGGCCATCAGCTCTACTATAAGGGTATTACCAGACCGATCGATCGTCGATCGACGGCATCTATCAACGTTGATCGACGTTGATCGACTGATACCGTTCGACTAATCAATCGATCGAAGTTGATTGACTGGTCTGGTAGCTTTAATTGATCGACGAATATTGTTCGACTAACCAATCGATCGATTCCCGATCGATGGCATCGGTCGACGTTGATTGATTAACCCCGGCTATAATATATAAAGATAGCAGTCTAGTAGTAACTATTGGTTAAAAAAACTCGATTCATTTGCGCAGTTTGTTCTCACTGGATAGGTGACCAGCCATCCTGATGTCAGAATGGCCTGTCACTTTTAAAAGTAGTATACTTAAAAAACGGGGTAGCAGTTATATGACGATTAGTAGCAACTAGGTAGCAACTTTCTATAATTATTTCGATGTAAAATATGGGTAGTGACCGGCCATTCTGATGGCCCGAACGGTCGGCGTGCGGCGTGGCTAATCAAGCAGCTCGATCGACATCGACTAATCCATTCTACCATCGATCGATGCCGTCGATCGACGATCGATCGATTGGTCTGGTAGAAACTATCGATCGACGTCGACTAATCCATTCTACCGTCGATCGACGATCGATCGATTGGTCTGGTAGAAACTATCGATCGACGTCGGCTAATCCATTCTACCATCGACCGATGCCGTCGATCGACGATCGATTGATTGGTCTAGTAACACCCTAAGACTTCCAAGGTTATCCATTAATTACTGGACGCCCTGTATACATGGTTTTGGACCTCATAGCATTTCAGGATAAAAAGTTATTATCAATTACTATTTTGATACCTAAATGCCTGTAGAATTAAAAGAGCAAATTTGAAATCTAATACCTACAAAACTGGCATGTTATAAACAGGCGCTACCTAAAAGAATTTATTTATAAAGTTATCTATTATGTATACCTACATTTTGTAAGTTATGTTTATAATATATTAATATACAGTGCAAAGCAGCTTAAAACAAAGACAAAACATCGTTAATTTGTGGAATTGGACCAGTAGTCTAGTTCTGCATAATCGAGTAAAAATTTACCTTCCCTCATCAGATTTCTTTTTTTATATACAGCAAAAATAACATCACCTCAACTAATTTCAAGAGTCAATGAGTTATATCTACTATTTACTAGCATTATAATTATCTCAAACATGAAATTAATAAGTAGGTACTTACAACAGACTAGTTCACTGTTACATAACATCAAGACAAATAAAAATCAATTCATTTGTATACACACAACTAAATAGTAAGATAAACAAAAAAGACATAGGTAGCTCTTTGCATTAGCTTGGCTTGTCCCTCTCACATCTATACTAATACTATAAAGCTGAAGAGTTTGTTTGTTTGTTCGATTGAACGCGCTAACTTAGAGGCGCTAGCTTAGGAACTACTGGTCCGAATTGACAAATTATTTTAGTGTTGGATAGCCCATTTTTCGAGGAAGGCTATAGGCTTAAAACATCACGCTACGACCAATAGGAGCGGAGCGTCAATAAAATTTTTTGCAGAAACGGAGAATTCTCTTATTTTAAGCAGACGAAGTTGCGCGAGTCAGCTAGTATGTAAATAAATTGCTAAACTTTCTCTTGGTAGTGTGACCGCGAACATACCTTTGTCATGGACTGAAAATACGTTTTATGTTTATATTTTTGTTATAAGTTATAACTTACATTACACAAGACAATATGAACTGGTGGGTAGGTACTGGAAAGGGGAAACTATGCTTGGCATAATTATTACTTTTAACATTCAAAACTGAAAAGCTGAGATTACGAGTAAATCGTAAAATACAAAGAGATGTGAAAATAAATATTTATTTTGTAACATTAATATGCCGAGCTTACTTTTGAACGTCACAGTCAGCTATTTCTGCAGGATCTGTTTCCGTATAGTAGGTACACACAGCGGTCCATCAACCTAGACTGTTTGGACTTTGAACTATTAGAAGTTGAACGCTGCGAATCGTGCGAGAGTGCGTTATATTTTTGTTACGCTATTACATGGACACCACTATGCACTGTATTTTGTATGTAGCGTAGTTATACGTATATAGGGTGTCTAACTTGATGTGTAGCCGTGTGTACCTATTATATTATCTGTGCCTCTGGTAGGTCTGTCAGGTGACAGTAATGACTAAATAAGACCTTACATGTAACCAGACACCCCAGTAGCAATTACTTGTGGACCCACGATGGCGTCCAGTCTAGGGTTCAAGGAGACGAAAATATTAATATTTATATCGAAGGCCTGAAAATATCGATGATCGATAATATCGACAGTTTCAATGCGATATTATCATATTATCGATAATTCAGAACTTTCAAGTTAGTAGTAGAAGTGGGTAAATAAGAAGCAAATAATAAATATCGATATATATATATATCGATATTTATATCGAAGGCATGAAAATATCGATGATCTGTACCTACTAATCCTACTATTTTCTGTGGAAAGAACTATTCTGAACGAAGGAACAAATACAAAGAACACCATAGACAAAATCGATCATATAATCTTAAATATAAGCAATGGTTACCAAATATTATTTTAAATATTTCGATATCGATATTTAATTTTGTGTCGATATGATAATACCGTATCGATGATGGTTAAATATCGATAAAATATCGATATTTTAGGGTCGATATTGTCGAATATTCGACATATCGTTGGATATCGATATTTAATTTCTTATCGATATGATAATATCGTATCGATGATGGTTAGATATCGATAAAAATATCGATATTTTAAGGGTATATATTATTGATTATTCGATATATCATTGTATCGCTAGTCCAGTAACTATTCAACCGAGCTACTTACTTCCAAAACAGTTGATTGGTTATTGTTTTTTATGAATGTTTGCAAATATTGGAGAAAGGAGAAGATAAGCATAGACATACAAGAAATAGAATACTGTTTTTGTTGTAGTTTTATAGGCGAATTTTCGGTCTATTTATACTAGGTATGCCTGTGAGCATAAGTGAGCCCTGGTCTATAATTTCATAATTACTCGGAATCTATTAAATACGACCTTGTGCAATTCTGTAACCGAGCAAAAAGAGCTATG
Source organism: Catocala fraxini (assembly GCA_930367265.1). Classification (NCBI taxonomy): domain Eukaryota; kingdom Metazoa; phylum Arthropoda; class Insecta; order Lepidoptera; family Erebidae; genus Catocala; species Catocala fraxini. The sequence continues at coordinate 16,916,692 of OV884041.1, forward strand.
GTAAAGTACTGTGCAAAGAGAGCTATGGTATTTTATAAAAAAAAACTCATTTGCCATCTTAGTTTAGCGGGTGTCTTATGTATTTTTATGTTTGAGTATCCTCTGCTAAACCAATATAGTAGTAGTATATATTTTTATCTTTTAATGGTAAGCTACTAGCGTAATCTGGTATACGCTGGTATTGAAATAACACGTACAGTAACAACAAATAGCTGAAATACAGAAAATGTGCGAAAATGCAGGTAACCTCCAATAAAAACCTATTACAAAAATTAAATACCAAGTAAGAAACTATGTACCGATTGCGGTATAAATAATATAAATTAAATTTCTAGGTGGTAGTCCACGAATTGTTCGTCAGAAGGCGATTATGAATGCGCGTAAGTCTCTACAGGATACGCGCAGCTTGGCGAGCAGTACGGATTATGATGAATACTTGATGGCAATGAAACGAGCTTTCCATCGTCACTCAGTGATGGTAGACTTACCTACTGAAATATTGTCGCCAAGATCTCGGCACCGGCAACGAGAACCGCAGAAACATCCTGCGTAAGTTTTTTAGTTCATAATAACCTACATTTACATCTTGGGCGTGCATGACAAATGTATCTAATGACAGCGAATAAGCTAATAAAAAAGTAAGAAATATATGCCAGATTAGCAAGTGGAGATCAGGCGCAAGTCTGTATATCTATATGACGTAGGTCACTATTTCCTCATTCTCATAGACCCAAGAGATGGCAATTCGATACGAAGAGAGATCAGATGCAGAACCTAGCAGGCTATAGGTGCTTTTGGAGTCACAGTGGTGTACAACACCGTCAATTTCCTAAGCACAGACAGCTTTTGAGAATTTCATGGCAGTAGAAACCTAATAACATTTTTGATTTGATCCGGGAATCTAGCCGAGACCTCTTGCACAGTTTAGTCAGTCAAGTAAATTAGAGCATGTACATACGTGGTCATCTTGTCTTAATTCTCCACCGGACAAGCGTTTTGGGTTTTTCGTATATTAAAATTGTATAAAGAAGATATATGTATATTTTTTTTAAATAGCCAAGTGCCTTGTAGTTTCTCACAACTAAATCATAGGTATAAACGATTTAAATTTTTGGCGATAGCCTGAAAGCGTGATAGCCGGTGAAGGCAAACTGCACTAAACATTAATCAGAATCTTAGCGAAAGCTTCGGCGTTTTCTTCATTTCTTGTATGTTGATACAAGACACTAAACAACTAATAAAAACTAACTAACAAAACATTTATTTGGGTTTCTGTCAATCTGTCTGGGATGGCAATAACTTTGGCTCTTATTACGTGAGGTCGAAACATGTAAAAAAATAGACATCACGTATAGGTAGACAAACAATGTGTTAACTTCAGCTAACGGTCACCTAATAAATAGCCATTCAGATAGCGCAGGATATCGGTAAACACCGTGGTGGTATTAGTCGGAAGGCCCGAAGTCTCGGGAGAGCCCGACATAACCCTCTCGCCTCCACTTGTGGCGAGACGGTATACAGAAGGAGCATTTCCCCACGTATAAAAAAAAAACGATATATGTAAATAATTATCGATGTTGGCACAAATCTACGTGATCTAAATAAAGCCTTATTCGAATGTGATTTGAATGCAATTAAGCGTAACCGTTAAACACGTTGCAAATATGTTTAATTCAGGCTTGACGTGAAAGAACCACACAGTTCGGCGCAGGATGCCTCTCGTATAGGCATCATAGCTTCAATGGTTCCTGATGAGATTATTTACAAGCATCACGACTACTCTGTGAGAAGCTATGAGACCGCTCTAATGTTTATCGATGTTACTGGTATGTGTCTTCTACTCATAAGTAGGTATATACTGTAACAAACGAGTAGGTATGTTACGCAGCACTAAAATATCAAGACATAAATAATAATATCAGCCCTGTATAAGTATACACTGTCCTACTGCTGGGCACGGTCCTTTTCTTATTGTAAGAAGAGTATGGCCATAGTCCACCACGCTGGTCCAATTTTATTGGCAGACTTTACATATCTTTGACAATATTACGCAGAATTCTCAGACATGCATTCGCGTTCAACGCATTCAACGTTCAAACGAGTGATAATTAATTATTTAAAGCATAAATAACTTTGAAAGGTCAAAGCTGCGTACCTACCTTGAGATCGAACTCGAGGCGTCTGATTATGCTTTTTTACCAGGACAGGTTTTATGTAAACAAGGCTAAAATTATCATTATGTATATAAAGTTACACCCAATCTATACTAATATTGTTACGTGCTGGGTTCGACAGATAAGAATGCAAACAATATTACCGACTAAAACACGTTTTATTCAAACACACAATTAAATTTAAAACACAACAAACACTATACCACACTTTTTCACTGTACTGCTTTAAACTCCGTAGTATTTTCGCTTCCGTTCGCTTCGATGAACACTTGACCGCTTACGATTGTAAACTGACTCGGCGGTGCGCGTGCGCCCTATTTATACGCGGATAAAGCGTTTCTAGTAACGCTATACCCGGTATGTAAACAGTACGATGATTCGAGAAAGTACCAGCATTCTCTGTATGATTCTCGTACCGTACCACGTAGTTCCATAAGATGTCAATAGATGGCGATGTAATAAATGATTCGGTGGAACTGCGGAGTTTTTCCCACAATGCTGAGAGATGTCACTGGGCGTAACAATATTATAAAGCTGAAGAGTTGGTTTGTTTCTTTGTTTGAACGCGCTAATCTCAGGAACTACTGGTTCGATTTGAAAATATATTTTTGTGTTAGATAGCCTATTTATCGAGGAAGGCTATAGGCTATATAACTTCACGCTACGACCCACGGGGGCGGCGCAGTAACGATAAACGTGGGTGAAACTGCGGGAGCATCTAGTGCAATATAAGGTGGTTTTTAAGTTGTCTCAAGTTTAATGACATAATGATTTTCGATATATTTTCATACTCAGTTGAATTAGATTGCTTTTGTGAGTATCTATAGTCTTACATATTTTATTATGTTAATAAAGCAAATGTCTATAGATGCTTATAACTTAATAACCACTTAATCGTAGGGTTCACGAATTTATGCGAAGCATACACCAGTAGTCGTGGCGGACCTTCAAAATTAACTCAAGTACTAAACTCCTATATTGGAGCTATGATTTTGGAAATAATGGCACATAATGGTGACGTACTGAAGTTTGCCGGCGATGCCTTTTTAAGTATGTGGAAGAAAACTGCTAGGTTGTCTATGCAAGATGTTGTTCACAATGCTATTGATTGTGGACTGCTTATACAAAAGAATTATGGTACTTTCGTCACCGATATTGGTGTAACGCTAAAGGGTAAGAGCATTTTAATTAAGTTTACTTGCTAAGCAGCTATAAAGTGACTACACACTTTTGTAAACAAAGCAGCTATAGGCTGCTTTGTTTACAAAAGTACCTACTTAATTAAATATATAAATACATTAAATCATACTTTTAGAAAGACAAGTGCCGCACCAGAAATAATGCCTGTGTTGCGGGTTGTACAAACAAACAAACAACGTATACAAAGAACACCCATTCTTGGCACAACCGTTTGTGAATCACACATATTTTCGTCCCGTGTCAGGATCAAACTCACAACACTTGGCGCAGTGGCAGTGACGAGGCGAGGCACTACTACTACTAACGACTACGCCATCCAGTCAGTTCTATTAGCTTATTCTGAGCAAGCTACTGGTTGCAAAGAACAATTATAAGCAGTTAATTGGCTAATATTCTATATTTTCTGATGATAATATGCTTTTCTGAAGAAATTATGAGAGCTTATTTTGATGAGGGTAGTAGTAGGTCTAGTCTTACCAAAATGGCAAGTTAAGTTAACACTTTTAAACAGTGAAAGTGGCGATCTCGGCTGGTATTTCCCATTTTTCGATTATCGGTGGCGAGAACCAAACTCAGTCGAGCTACGTGATCGTCGGTCAACCCGTGTGGGATGTCAAGATGGCGCAGTACATGACCACCGCTGGTGATGTTCTCACTGCGGCCAGTGCGTGGATGTACGTCAACGAAGCTGAGTATTTTACGCAGCCGTGCGCTGACGGAATACATACAAAGGTGAAGCCGTAAATATTAGTATAGTTAGAACGTTAGAAATATGTTTTATTTTTGCGCTTGTTATATTGTCTAAGTTCTTATGCATTTTTAGTAGACTTACACGTGGTATCAAACTTTTAAACTCCTACAATTAGGTCTATGTAGATTATTTACAACAAAAATAAATAAAGCAATATTAGATACCTACACAACAATACAGTTATTAAAGAAATTATAACTTTAGCAAAATTTACGTTTATTTTTGAAGACATTCTGTCGTATGGAAAGTCAAAATTGAAATTGATATCAGTTTCCCGTCAAACACTTAGGGTAAGTAGGTATCCCTCGAATAGGTACCTAGTCTGCTGCCTATACGACAGATGAATACAAGGAGAGCGCTGTAATGCACAGCCACATGCCGCATCCAACATAGGTACATGGTTATAAAAATAATGATTTACTTATTTAACTATATGGCGATAGGTTTTGGGTGTTGGTGCATCATGGAAAAGAGTAGAAAAGTTGGAAGGATCAGGAGCAGGTATTGATAAGTTCGCTTAACTAGTACCTACTGAATAAGAGATGAGCACGAGACCTCATGTTACGCAGTGTGTAGACTTGTTTCATTCTTGCATGCAACTACAGTTAATAGAAACTAGACATTTTTGTACGACAATTGTAGCAACTGGGCAAAAAAAAATTGTAAATATTTAGAGTGTCAATCAGGACAAAGTTACCCTTTAAATAAATAACGTAGGTATAACAACATGTTATGTGGTTGGTAGTTTGGTACCATAGAATATCCTCTAAGAAATCATCCTTAATACACGAGATGTCTTTTTTGAAGAAAAATATACATTGATAAGTACGTCCTCTATAATATCCCATAGTATGGGTAAAAACACAGAATCGTTTAAAGTACAGCCCATACCTCAAGACTTTTTGACCCAGGAATATCCTTTATGTATACCCCCACCCCCGGGGGGGGGGAGAAGGGGGGTTATGTGAGACTCTCCGCCCCTGAAGGGGGTCGGTATACACACTAAAAACCTGGGCAGTCCCTCCGCCGACGGAGTGGGCGGGATGGGGTCGCGTTAGCAATCACTATCCCGCCCCGGCGGTTGGCCCGGCTGATGGTGACCGGTTGTGGAGGGAAGGCCTTGCTCACCAAGGCCATCCCCCAGACATGTGGGGCCGTGCAAGCCGGTAGAGAGTCCCTCGACTCTGTACCAGTGACCCCACTCTACAGGAGCGAGAAGGCGAGCAAATCGCCTCCTCCTCGCTCCCGTCCGTCTGCGCCGGAGAGGGTCAGCGAGGAGGTTGTTCTCCCTGACCCGCGGTCGGGTCCGCGGTCTCCTTCTGCGCCATGACAGCTTCGCAGAAGGAGACCACTGCCTGCCACGACCTCCACACGCTCGGCAGAGAGAGATCTCCGCCTATTATGGCGGAAAGCGTGTGCCTCTGCGGCCCCCACGCGGCACACGCCTCCAGCGTGTGGAGCGCCGTGTCTTCCGGCACCCCACACTCGTGGCAGGCCGGGGTCGCCTCCCGTCTCGCGATCTGGTGCAAATACTTTCCGAAGCATCCGTGCCCGGAAAGCACCTGCACCAGTCGCAAGGTCAGCGATCCGAATCGCCGCCCTACCATCCCCGGAGGACCGGGCGAATGGCCTCCACCGTCCACTGGCCCGGGGCCGGTTACTTCAAGACATACTCCAGCTGTCATCAATAATATCTATATACTAAGCAGGTAAAAATGTTTTTGCTGAAACACGTATGTCCATTAGTGATTGTCTTTCTGTATATCAGCCTGGACACATAATGTTGTCTACAATTAAAACTATACACCACAAACCTATTATTTCTGCGGTCTAGTAGTAGTAGTATCTAATAGATTACATAATATCAAGTTATAGGCGGTAGTACTTGTATTAAATTCTATGTTACTTTCTAGTGGATATAGCTATAAGTTATTTCCAGATTATGATAGTGTGCGGGATGAAAAGATGTTTGCAGGCCAGACTAGCGAGCAGTGCACTTTACAATATAAGAAGTATTCACGTAAGAACTAACTTTAAATCACTGTTGTTTTGTTACGTTGGTTTATATTTGTTGTATTTTTAGGTAGTACGTACTACGTAGTTAATAAAGCATTTATTTAATAATAAAGCATTTATTTCCTCTCTCACACAGAAAGTTACAGAAAAAAACAATATATAACTTAGGCTAAGATGAACATTTCTTATAAAGTGAAAATCTGCGTGAGAGACTGGTATCTGTACTAGGATACACCTGTATGACAGTTGTAAGCATGTTTTTATTAAATTATATATGTACCTATCTTTTAAATCAAAGATAACTACTAGGTACGTGTAGGATATAATTATGGACGTAGCAGTAACTTTCACGTTGTCAATTATACTTAGGTATGTAAAAATGCAAAGTACCTACCTACCTACGTTTTTTAATATGTAGCTATGTTATCAAATAATGTATGTACATATATATTGTAGACATCTTGTTTATTACATAGCTTATTAAATAGTTATTATTACATACCTACTTTATTATAGGGATTAGACATTAGAATATTTTTCATTGAACTGTTATAATAATGTCCTAAAACTATATACATAGGTTCCTGAAGCCTTTTATGTTAATATGACGAAGCTAGCAATGATATACTTATCATAACTCGCAAATAAATGTAGGTATACTTTATTATAATTGTACTCATGTCAAAATTTTTTCGCATTGCTTGAGATGCTTGTTACTAAAAGCATCTCCTACCTATAACCTGTCTAACTACTGCTAAAAACGTATTAACCAGGACCATAAGTAGCTTAGCTGATATACTGGCGACACGGTTTGTTAAAGCCCTGACATCAAATCCTGTTTCATGGTTGAAGTTATTTCTCGTTTACAATACTCAGTTCGTCCAGCCATCATCGGAGCTCTACGAAATCCGTATTGGCAAGGTCTTCGTCGTTTTATGGCTGTGCCTGTTCTTCGAGCGGTGGACAATGATGAGCCCATGGACTTCCTGACCGAGGTGCGCCACGTAGTGGTCGTGTTCCTTAATATCATCACGAAGACCGTCACTTCGGATGTGATGATCGACTTAGTCAATACTGCTTATAAATGTGTGTCAAGGTTAGTTCTTTACGCTATAAGTCTGTACACATACACATATAGATTATCCTTATGTAGCTCCAAAATTGATAGGCTGAAGACTACATCCATATTTCACTATTTATGATTTACGTCCCACGTTATTGGAGGTGAGCTTATTGGCGTCTTTCGGACGTATTTTCATACCCCGCGCCGCCTTACTTTTATTGAGAACAACCTAACGAAACTCAATACTTCTTATACTTGTTCTCGTGCTCTTATACTTGTTCAGAAATCGAATCGTCGGATCTCACCATAATAATATTGCCTGCAAACTATGGATGTGACCAACGAGACAGGACTTTATATTTTTAATTTAATGTTATCGAGCATAAGTGGAAGAGGCAATTACGCGCCCTTGCCAGGCATGATGTATGAATGAGCCAGCTTGGTCGAAGCACGATAGTTCACCACCTGGTGGCCTCTAAGAGGAATAAAGTAGTTACTGCGATTCGCCCAAAGTGCCGAAGGCTCATACACCTATTTGTCCTATTCCTTTCCTTTCATCCATAATTTTCTCCTAGCTTCGGCAACGAACGAGTTACGACTTACGAGTACCTCAGATATTGGAAGCTTACAATCAGATGTACCTACACTGTTTGCAAGTTTATCACATTGGTAGTATAAGAAACATTATTTTAATTATAATCGTATAGATACTGTTTCTTTTTCAGTGTGACGTCAGAATCAGGCGGTTACGTGAACAAAGTGTCAATGTTTGACAAAGATATGATGTTTCTAGTTGTGTTTGGTTTGAGAGGACTCAAACATGAAGACGAAGCACAAAACGCCGTGCTATGTGCTTACCATTTGATAGAGAACCTTGTGCAACCTAACATTATTAGCGTATCCGTTGGAGTCACTTCTGGTTAGTGGTACCTAATACTCAGCGCCAGCCCTGGGGTAACGGGAGGAGCGGTCGCTCTAGGTGCTAAATAGCCAAATACGAAATACCTACAATTTAAGAAATTTCAACTTGGCGTTGAAGATTTGTGTATTACCTAATATTAATTTAATATAAAACCGATGTATAATTTACGTGAAGTGAAGGCAAATGGGCGCCGGAAGACAATCTCGCTCTACCCTGATCAAAGACTAGGGCCGGCGCTGGTTATACTTTAACTAAATAGATAAATCCGGTCAAGTTTTTAACATTATAAGAGGATAGGTTAGGTTTTCAATTATTAGATAAGCTTTAACCGATATACTACTTGATGTTTTGATAATTCTTGTGTAAGAAATCTGTACAATTTATCTCTAAGTGAACTGCCGCTTAAAAAGGCGATCCCTAGACTTGATACAATTAACTGTGGATTGCAATAACTATGATTGTACTACTACAGTCTATAGACCTCCAAATCAATTGTATAGAGTAGTAACACGCTTTAAATACTGCACCACCCGTGCACGGCTGCGGTTTAATCTGTGTATATTTGGAGGTCGTGGATAGTGACGGGTATAATAACATGTAGACTCCAGATTTCAGAATGTGTAATTGTGTATATTTAATTTTTGACACCTTAATTTATAGTAAACAAAATATTGCGTTAACCAATAAAAAATTATAAAATATTTACACAGAAATGTAACCAATAGCAAGTCTTGCATTTGACGAATCAGGAATAAGTTCAGTTTACGTTAATTTCCGTGCGCGGCGCTAACATCTAAAGGAGCCTTTTCCCGCGCAAATGAAAGCAATAAAATCAAGTCGCGCGAGTGGATCGGTTTCTTTCAACAGGCGTCTCTGAGTATATCTAAGTGTTCTGTGAACAGGCGGCCGCCGCGCCGGGCCGCTGCGGTGCAAAGACGTGCGCGCACTCCGCGCGCTATGACAGTCAAGAAATCGTCTTGCTGAATTGCTGTTTCTATTGAAATTAATTGAAATTATACTACTATATATGGATTTTATCGCTTTGTTTATTTTACACTTTGTAAATTGCTGTTTCTATGTTGAACACAAAAGTTCTTTTCAGAACTAATCTTATTTCTACAAAACAATCATGGTCTTGTGGTGTCATGCGTGTGCGGTTTAAGGCTGCATACGTGCGGTGGCTACATTAGGGTTTATGTGTACTAACTATTTCAGGATCTACGTACTGCGGTGTCGTCGGCCATATTTTGCGTAGAGAGTATACTGTTATCGGTCCCGCAGTCAACAAGGTATCACAATATAATATACATACTATGTAGTATGTAGCTTTTGTAATGTAAAGAGAGCATAGTGGCTGCCTTGCCAATCGGAACGCAATCTGTTTCCCAGCCAAAATAAACACAATGGACTACTCTTAATAATCTTAACAGGACAATTGCAAATAAAACATGATTTAATCTCGAGAATGCTACCCGTGAAAGGAGAGGCAGTCCTCCTACCTTCTTCTACTTTCACTGATAGCAGTGTAAGCGGTAGGACACCAGTACCACGAATGGGGTTGAGTGTGGGCCTATGGAGTATCGATGTTTGAGTAGCAGAGTCACGTATCCGACTTACGTAGCGTATCCTCCGAATTAATAATTAGATAGGTACCTATAAAAAGTAAGAACGAATCACAACTATTGCATTTTAAATTGAATTGAACAGGCAGCAAGATTGATGGTGACTTATACTAATATGGTATCTTGTGACAAGGAGACTTTTCTAAGAAGCAAACTGGATCAAGAGTACTTTAAACTGTTGAAATCAAAACCTTTGAAAGGCATAGCAAAGCCTGGCCCGTTGTATCAATTCAGTAAAGTGGGGTTAGTATTATTTTTATACTAGTAAAGTGGCAACAGTGTAAGGATTAATTATAAGCGGCAGTCTAAAGGTCAATATTAAGACTCGATTTAGTCCAAAACCTTTGGATAACAGATGAAAAATTTTCTGTTGAACGACAATGATTTATTCAAATGTAAAAAATTGCCAGGCCGTTACGATAGAGAGAACTGCTTATTATAAATAATGTCCTCCAGACCGAATTTCTGTCACGGCGCCCAATCTTAACGGAGACTGGCCATCTGCGCAAGAAATATTATAGTGCACAAGTATGTGTGCAAACACACTTGTGCACTTGCACACTCTGTTCCCTAACCCTCATGATCCGATGGGACGGATAATCCGACACAACCGGAGAGAGATCAGGCGCAGGACCAACGCGGCAACGGCTTTACGTGCTTTCCGAGGCACGGGTGTGTCTAACACCACCAACTTCCTAATTCCGGGCTCGTATTGAGATTGCTTAACAGAAAAACCCAATCCGTTTTTGTTGGCCCGACCCGGGATTCGAACCCGAGACCTCATGCACAGCAGTCGCATTCACTACCGCTGCGCCACGGAGGCATAGAGGCGTATTAAACAATACGCTTATAACAAAATATTTTGCAAATTGTTGATTTTTGACACATGACTGCAGTACAATTACTTCGTATAGTTGCCAATTAAACAAAAATGAGTCGAGATTCCTTATAAGTAAAACAAAATCGTGTTTCTCATAAGGATAACATGTAGGTATTAATAACGGCCACCGCACACTAGCAACGTTTTGTTGCTCAAACGATGAATGGCATCCGTTTTTTATAAATGTGGTAATAATACACAACATATATAAGTTCACGCCTGTTTTTCAGAAGGATAGGCAGATACTGCAGCTTGCCACTGTCTATGATATTTCTTAATATTCAAACAATTTAGGCCTCTAACATAATAGGTATATATGTAGATAAGTACATTAAGTACATATATTTTGAGCCTTAGAGAGAATATAAACTTTAGTGTGTTGCGAAGTTTAAGCGTCCATTTTAATATCAATATTACAACTAATTAATTTCTCTATAATTATTATTACTGGTTTCAGATCTTAATACAGACCAGACGCAGATTGAATTACAATAGAAATTTAACATTTCATAACGCTTTTAAAAAGAAAGATTGACATCTATAGACCTCATACACAGCAGTCGCATTTACTACCGCTGCGCCACGGTGGCAACTCCTTATTACGTGGGACATAAATCTACAGCTAGCGAAATATGAGATACACAATATATTAAGCTATATGAAGGTGTATTTACTGATTTTTGTTATTTTAGATGGAAAGAAGACGACCCACTCTGGCGCCATCCGATCTTGGACCGTGATGAGGAGCTGAGGAAATTTGAAATGATTCTTAATAATGCCATAGACCAGCAGAGTCGGTCCTTCACCAGATATCGCGACCACAAATATGCAGTAGTTTATTCTGTTAGTTTAAACTTATAAAATATATTTTATTACAGTTTTATTTTAAATCTCTAAGCCCACCACACACCGACAGCGGAGAAGGTACCCAACCGGTGACGTTTTGGTTGTATTGTTCAAATTACCTTAGTATGAAGTATGAACATTACACACGCGATCTGGAGCTGCTGTGTGTGTTATGTTTCACACTAAATCCGCTGTGGTGTGTGTGTTGCGGGCTTTAGAGATATGGTACTATTTAAATGTGGTTCTATATCTCTAAGCCAAAGACCGTGACTGGGTATGCTGTCCGAATATTCAGGTCCTGTGACAACCTTACGAACATTGAAGTAGACTACTTTTTGCGATCTTCTGTAGGGCTGCCCTAGTTTAACTGAAATATCTTAGTTGTCATGATGTTTAGGTACACTAAAAACTGAAATGATGGACATAAATAATATGGAATATGGTGCATAATATAATTTCTCGTCCTACCTCATCATTACAAGGATTCATAATGGCGGACACATCAAGTGTCTTTCCTCATGACACAAAGCGATAGAGAATGAGTGCTATCTCGCTCGAATTCATTGCTCACTATCCACAAGTACCTTTGCTTGTGGATAGTGAGGTCTCAAAACGTCATACGCTATAGTTACTTCAACAATAACCATAGAAACCGATAATTAACTATTGCAGCCAAATACAGCTTTTGACAGCAGCTGTAACAGGATTAACAGGATCTTACTCGCTAGCGGTGCCGACTGGTGAGCACAAGAACGATAGCCTCTATTGCGTCGATTGTAAATATCTGTACGATACCTTTCCTTACCTATGATACATCAACGGCTTTAGAAAATGGATGGATATTCGCCATTGCGCCAGAGAGCACTTTCCGGGACCAGTGATAGACAAAATCTAAAGATTCGGTTCTCGTTATAGCGTGATATGACGTGCTCAAGTGACACTACCTATTCTCCAGATAGGTACTAGAGCAATAAAGCCACTCACCACTCACAACTCTGAGAGTCTGAGAGTTGCTAGCGATAACCTGGCTGAAGCCGCCTGCCATATCTCCGGTATGGTACCGGAGCTGTAAGACACGCTCACTTCCCAACGTACGTTTACCAAAAAGGCTTAAAAGCTGGATAAGGTACAAGTCACTCCAGCTATGGCTTAACTTGCTGAGCAGGCAAGTGCCCGAGACGCGTGGCAGCAAGACACTCGCAAATGTTTTTTAACTTTCACACCATATCACACTGTCTTTCCTAGCTCTGCTCGATAACAAACTGTATCAACCTACGACCTGCATGTGTGACGTCTAAATAGCGTCCGGCTTTTATTTAATTCGAGGTCGATGTAATTTTTCAAATTACCCACCGTTATAATCACATTTTATTATACATTTTCGGTTCTACGGAATTAAATAAGATGAAACGTGACTTTCATATAAGTTTGACGTGAATTTTACAGTTTAGTAGGTAGGGATCTACCAAATTGTAAAATTCATCAATCAAAATCAGTTCAATGAATTTCAGGTGATTGATGCCGGAGCAAACAAACAGATTAACAGATCTCTCTAATATGCAGGCACAGTCTCACTTCAGTATTATAAAACTGTTGTAGTCTAGATTCGTAGACGGTATCAATGTCTTTTTCCTTACCTACTCAATTGTTACAATATTTACTAAAACATTACTCAATTGCAGAACAGATATAATATCTTTTACAGGGATGTAAATCGGTCGGCACGTCTCGTTTACTCGAAGAAAGTTTTTCGTTAGTACCTACAAATCTACGCAAAGAGAAACTTGTATTAACTGAGGCAGCGGTTAGTACTACCTATAATTACATACAGCTAGGGCCATACCACTATATATTAAAGCACAGGCATTGTGTGCGCAAAAATGAGACTGCTATACACTCTGTATCGCACTGACTCATTCTGGCGCATACAATGAGAATATTTTAAGAGATGGTAAGATTGACTACACGGATGGCATAGTGGTTTAAGTGGTCGCCTCGCCACTGCCGTCGCGCCGAGTGTTGTAGGTTCGATCCCCTCACGGGACAAAAAGAACAATGCCCACCCTTCATAATGCCACCGGCCTAGAAGTGGACAGTCAAAAATTGTACTAGTTGTTATTGCATTAGATAAATTAGTGCTTAACTAATAATCTGAGATTGATTAGAGGTCTGCCACGTTCATAATTTTATTGAAAGAATCACTTTTATAACTAATGGCCAAGTAAGTTTTTACTAATCAAATCATTATGAGTAGAGAAAATATTAAATCGATTAACAATATATGATTATAATTATATTGTTAATCGATTTATTATCATGATTTTTTTACTGGCAATTTGTTATCTTAACTAGTTAGACGTTGAAACATCTTATTAAATAGAAATTATGAATAAGTTTCTTGGCACACCTGTAGTAATAGGTATAAATGATATACTATACAATAATTATTGTTCCACAACTAGTTTTAACCCTATTGTGTTGTCCATGAGTTCCAAAACTAGGCCAGTAATAGGCATTGTTCTTTGTGTGATCCACAAATAGTTGTTACCAGTCTAGGTGTTCTTTGTGTCATTGTTTGAATGTTTGCTAAGTCCCCCGCAACACAGGAATTATTCCTAGTGCGAGAGTAAGCATTTATAACAAAAAGAAAAGAACAAAACGACTACGCTTTGATATCGTTCCAAAATAAGTATACTGTGCACATTGAAATTTGAATAAATTAAGTATAATGAGGTGAATTCTTTTTTAATTTAGTACAGTATCTCGAGTTCTATGGCAGCAATGCAAAAAATATAATTTGAAATAACATACAAAACTCCGAGCAGATCCTATATGCTATAAAGATGAGCACCATAAAGCAAGCTTTGCTTTACTTTGAACAGATGCCGTTTACTGTAATTAGAAGCTTAATGTCCAAGCGATTCAAGAGAATGAATACTCGAACGGTGAGAGATTGTACCGAAAGAATTATACGATACAGGTATTATTTCTATATCTATAAAGTACCTATTAAAAGCAGCGATAGCATAATGGGAGACCGTTGCACTGCCACACAGAGTCTCAAGTCTCAAGTTCGATCCCGAGGCACACATCTATCTTTTCGAAGTTATGTGCGTATAAAACTGATAATTATCGCTTGCTTTAACTGGTGAAGAATAACATCATGAGGAAACTTGCATCTCTCGCAGTTCTTCATAATGTTCTTGAAGATATGAGAAGTCTGCCAACCCGCACTGGGTCACCGTGGCGGACTAGCCCTTCTCACACTGAGAAGAGGCCTGTACCAGTAGTGGAGCAGTTTAATAAAGGGCTGATATTATTATAAAGCACAGTAACTGAAACCTACGACTACGCAGGTCGTTTTTTAAATATAAAAACGATACTTTATTAGCATAATGTTAACACTATCGTTGAGCATGTTAACAATACTTTAAAATACAAGGAAAAAAATGTTATCGATTATGATTTATTTTATTTGGAAAACAGTATCTTATAATAATTACATGACTCCAAAACTGTAATTAGTTTGTAAGTTTTCACGCGGATACAGTTATTTAGAGCTTGATAATAATTTAACTACCTACTTATATATTAATTTAATACAAAAACAAAATTACTTAAAAGAAGAAAACAGTACATGATATCTACAGCCAATGAGCCGACTCTAAAACAGACAAAATATTTTTCTATGTTGCTATAACCTGCATCTTTAGAAATTGACAGATAAAGTTTTTAAAATATTCTTTTTCTGCTTTTGGTTATTATTTAAACTTTTTTTAATTTTGTGCATATTATTGCTTATTGACACCATTAAGCTTATATATGACAAACTAGTGATCGGTCCTATCTCAAAGCTTTCACTATATCCTTCTTAGTATCAACCTGATGCCCTCGACCCCAACGCAGCTGCATGCGATGAATGTAATCTTCGACTGTCGTTTTCCACTACCAGAGAAATTCCAGTTCACTGGTGATATATTGTCAGATCCCTCCGTGAAGCAAATTATTCTGGACTTTTGTGTTAAGGTACGCTAATTTAGTTACGTGCCTTTAAAATACATCCTAATCCTAACTATCCTTACTAATATTAAATATGAAAGTTTGTAAGGATGGTTGAAGGGATAGATAGATGGATGGATGTTTGTTACTCTTTCACACAAAAACTACTGAACGGATTTTGATGAATCTTTACAGTATTATTGTTTATACATCAGAATAACATATAGGCTACTAAACATCTATTTTAACATTAACATAAATCGAGCGAAGCCGCTACCATAATCTAGTATTATAAATGCGATTGGGAGTTTGTTTGTTTGTTACGCTTTCACGCCTTAACTACTCGAACGAACATCATGCATTTTCGCGTACACGTTGTCAGGGAAACTAAAAAATACCTTTTATCCAGATAAAAGTACTGTTACTACTGTATTTACGCGAGCGAAGTCGCGAGCAAAATCTAGTTATTAAAATATATCTATACCTACTAATATTAAAAAGCTGAAGAGTTTGTTTGTTTGTTTGGTTGAACGCGCTAATCTCAGGAACTACTGGTTCGAATTTAAAATTCTTTTAGTGTTGGATATTGGTCGTCAGCCTCGATGGCGTAGTGGTTAGTGTAATCGACTGCTACGCCTGAGGTCGTGGGTTCGATTCCCGCACAAGTCAAACATTTGTGTGCATGAACATGGATGTTTGTCTTGGTCTGGGTGTTTCTATGTATACATATATTTCTATGTATATATATGTATGTATTTACAAAAAAAAGTATATATGTATGTTTATCCATTGTCTAGTATCCATAGTACAAGCTCTGCTTAGTTTGGGCTAGATGGTGTTGTGTGTATGTGATAGAATAGCTATTATAGCCTATTTATCGAGGAAGGCTTATAACATCACGCTACGACCCACGGGGGCGGCGCAGTAACGATAAACGCGGGTGAAACCGCGGGAACATCTAGTTTAAGTACAAAAGTGGTTCGCTTTTATAAATGGTCACGCAACTATAAAATAAGATACGTATTATGTTAATGTGTGCATTATGTCGCAGGTCTGTCATTAGCTGTCTATTTGTCAATATTGCAATCAAAAATGCAAATGCTGTATTTACATTTGGGATAGAAATTACTAGGAGTGAGTTCCATCCATAATGTAATTGGTGGCAATCAAATCCACGGGCTGTTAATCACTAGTTATCTATTTACCTACCCCGACACCTTAACTATTAGACTACCGTTTCTTGTAATAATATGTTGTATTTGTTTTTGTAAATTCAAATTAAGTAAATAGTTCGTTTTTTACAGAACTTCTATAGTCTATGGGTGTTTGCCATCGACAATGGAGAATTCATAGACCATGAATCATGGCGGATTATACTATACATACTTGAAACAAAACTGATTTTCTTCATTATAGCTATCAGCAACGTAGACGCCTTGCCACGTACGATAAGTTTATCCTACTAATATTAAAAATGTGAAAGTTTGTGATGATGGATGTATGTTTGTTACTCTTTCACGTAAAAATACTGAACCGATGGCGATGAAACTTGGTATGTAGATAGCTGGAGACCTGGATTAATAGATAAGCTTTTATCCCGATATTCCCAGGGCATTGGGAGTTACGCAGGTAAAACCGCGGGGCGTAGCTAGTTATACCATAGAATTAATTTAATAAGATTGATGGATGATAGGTAGGGAGGACCTCTGTTCGAGGTTGTCGATGAAATAATATTAATAACGTTCTCCAGGCCACTCGAGGATATGGTGGTCGCCTTGCTACTGCCAGTGCGTTGAGTGTTGTGGGTTTGATACCCACACGAAATAAACATTTGTCCACAAGTACCTAGTTCTTTCGAGTCTTGGTACTCTTTATGTCCTTTGTATTAAAATTAAAAAAGAAACAAGTTCGACCTCTAGACCGAAGACTAAATTAATGATATTTCCACAGCATCTACAACAAAATTTCTTAAAAATCACATGATTGTGGAGATACGAATCGGAGGAATCGATAGCTTTTTTCACGCGGCTTTAGCCTGTCAACTTTTGGATGTGCAAGCCATTCCTGCCGATCTTGAGAAGTAATTATTTCATTCTAACCTTTTTATTTAGTACTTATCTCTTTAGTGCTTGTTTTAGACTAGGTGTCAAGTCGAACTTTACTAATTTTAAAGCTAATAAAATTATTAAAACTATTTATATATAAATTGCTGCTGAAAAGCAACCGAAACGTCGGAGAAAGTATAGTTTAGCTAAAAATTTGTAAAATTCAATAGTAGTAGTAATGTAACAGTTTCTTAATTATATAATACAGTGTTAAATAATCAACGCGATAAAATCCGTATAAAAGAGTTTAATTTCAATGAATAACATTCGCGTAAACAGAAGACAATATTATGATAAATATTTATTTAAATGAAAGTCATTTTAGCCATGCTTGCAAATTTTATAAAAGTAGATCATGTTAAAATAGATATTTATTTGTAAATATCTAACGTTGTAGCAGCAATTTTCTTTATAAATTAATCTTTACTTACTCTTTTTGCATAGTTTTTGTCATTTCCAATTAACAGCTTTAGATGTATTGATACTTTTATTGGTTGAGCGCGACTGTTTATAGATTATTGTTAAGAGTATAGCTCTATTAAGCAACCTAACCATAATACGATAACAGATAAAGCAATTGCAAAAGATGATACGTTGAAAAGTACAACTACGAATCACTTCACTGTTCTTTTCGCCAGAGTTATCGAGAGCGCCAGTGGTGGCCTGCCAGGTTGGATCCAAAACTTTGTCATATCTTTAGTACAACGGGGAGCGCTATCTATTGTCACATTACCTCGGCATGCTGTACAGAAAACCGAAGCCGTAATGCCGTCGAGAGGGATGTTGCAGAGGCCCATTGACTTATTAAACCAGTTCGGCGATAGTCACATGAGAGGAAGTAGTTTTACGGTAACACAATTATTAAACTGTATAGCTTAAGAAGTTGTTTTCTTCTGTCTTATCGTGCCGGTGAGGTATTTTCTGTCTTTACTTAGTCTTGGTTATCTTGCAGTTTGGTGGACACGAGTATAACCAATAATATAACGCGTTTCTGTAGGAAATTTAATCGGTGCCTAGGTTTAAAAAACCCGTTCTAACTGCACGATTCTGTCCAAATACTTTACTTCAAATAGTGGTCGACTTTTTGTTAGTTATTGTATATAATTTAGCTAAACTTTTTCATTCAATACAAATTAATCTGTACATAATCAGCACGAAGACTGTTATTAACACGCATAGATGTTTTCAGAATAGCAGCTACATTAGCGCGAGTATAATGAGCAAAATGGATGAAAAAGCTGACCCACCGGGCCAAGAACATATACAAATGGCAGTCTTACCCGAGACTTATGTCTTCGACAACTTGAATGTTGATATGACTATGGACGGTAATTATACATCAAACAACATAAAATTTAATGTTATTCTTACAATTAGCATTAAAGTGAATGTCTGTAAAGATATTAAGAATAATTAAGGTTTTTACTCAATTACACGTAAACTGGTAATCGGTTTTGGATGGAACTTGGCATGCACATAGAGGTGTCCTGGATTAACACAGGTCTAATCTAATTTTATTTCCTGTATGCCTACTGGGAAATTCACGCGGGTGGAATCGTAATAAAAAATACCTATTAAACATAGAAATGATAGACTTTTTTTCACTTATTTACAACGCGTTCACACTTATGATTCAGTTTACGTATACCTACGGAAAATCAAAAGCCCACAGTCATTTTTGAGATATAGTGTGATCACTTGCATATGTTTTCATACGTTACTGGAAATTAGAACTGAGAGAAATTAGAGGGATGAGGGTGAACACCACGTCATCACGTTTTTTAATTAAATATCGTGCAGTAGTTACCTTTATGGGCAATTATGACTACAGGTGGTCGCGCTAGTCTTTAACCAACACGTGGTCAACTTGGTTGGCAACAAATAATCATACCAAATCTGGCCAAACATTTTGTCTATCAATTCTGAATGCAACACAGATTATTCAATATCCAGTATAGTAGATTAAGATTTCATCATCGCAGCGTCACATAGGTGAGGAGTGACGCTGCGATGTATAAATTGACGATACGGCGGCTGCTGGTCTTTTCTTCTAAATCTTTACTAACGATGCGCTCTGCTTTTATGCTTTCAGCTACAATACTGAAGACGTACGACTCTTTGAGTCCTTTTGAGAAGATGTTGATAAAGTGTGGTGCAGTACTCGGCGATGTTTTCTCCAGGCGAATGCTTCTGCATCTGCTTCAGAGTAAGAACCTAAGGAAGGTCGCTGAAGGTTACTTTTTCATGCTATTTCTTAAGGATATAAAATTTTACTAATTACTACTACTGTATTATATTTTATAGATAATAACTAAGACACTCTTTAACTCTTATCAACCTCAAGATAAAGTTAGTATTTTTCTCTCCACGGGAAACGGGCAGCAAAGTTGGGCTCGCTCTAAGAAAGATGGAAGGTGCTGGGTCCTACCGACCAAAACTTCCATCTGCCAACACGCTGCCTTGAATAGTGGGTGGATCGCTAGAACTGGCACTATTTCTGCGACCAGAGATAACGAACCACCTACCTACCTAAACAACAACGCCTTATAGTGTTTAGCTTTATTATAGATTAAACACGATGTTTCGTTGTTGCGCATGAAATACCAGTGTTTAGAGATAGTAATAAATCCCTAGCTAAAGATAGTAGATTCAATCAAATTATTTTAACTGTTTTGTTTTATTTCTTTCTTTTTGCCTCCGTCTGTAGCGGTTGCCAGGTTATTCTCAATTAGAGTGCTGGAGTGTGAAGGCGGTGATTTCACACTGGACACGTCGTTAGTGCTAGTGCACCCTGCACCCTCGTTGCCCAACTCTAAGCCGCCGTTCTGTGCCTGCCTGGGGACTAGACGACCGCGTAAGTACAACTGATCATGTGTAACGATCTCCTCCTTCTCTCTTAGCCTTTATTATTCCCAAGTCACTTGGAGGTCGCCTTTTCTGGTCTAACCGGATTTGACTGGATATCAGTTTTTACACGGAGCGCCTATCACCTGACCGCCGTAACCCGGAGGCTAACGATACCCTAAGGCTAGACCAGTGTCTGGATATTAGAGGGTACCTACTGACTTTCCCAATAACGACTGCCATAGATGTTCATGGCAGCCGGGACCAACGGCTTAACGTGCTCTCCGAGGCACGGAGCAGGCGATAATTGTCAATCAATACGCACATAATTTCGAAAAGTCATATAACTTCCGAAAGTTAGAGGTGCGCGACGTGGGTTCGAACCCGAGACCCTCTGCATTGCAGTCTGTTGGTTTCCCCACTGAGCTATAGCTCATGTGTAACGATATAATTGGTAATTATTGATATTTATCAAATGATACTGTCATACTATGAGGACCTTTTATTGTTTTCATGTGTTTTATAGATTATTTCCCCATTTTATACAATAATATAGCAAGTTTTATATGTATGTCTTTTATAGCCTGTTCATTTGATAATTAACATTTGTCACACACAGATTTATATGATTCTGTTTTTAGCGAGTTGCCGAGATTTGCCAATGTATGCATTCTGTGGGTATATGAAGTTTCGTCATCCAGTGTTTAGAACTACTACTTACGAATTACTGACGGAGCATCAAAAAGTAAGAACGCACCCATCTGCCTTACAAACCCGTCAATTAGATATTATCTAAAGACAACTACATTTTGTAACTTATAGATACTATACACTAGATATTTTATGTGTTGTTTGACTTTTACCAGGAATAATAGATTGTAAAATAATGTATTGTCACCACTAACCAAACAGTTTTATCGCTTGGTTGAATAAGAAGTTGTTTTAAATTCAGTTCTTTGCAGGATTTAATTCAGACACAAATATTAACAAATTAACAAAATAAGTTGAATAAATGTTATATACATGACTACTTTTCTACGACTGCTAGACATGAGTTGATAAATTGAAGCATCCCTTTGAGTAGAAATCAAAGAATATCTTAACTAATATTATAAAATTAAATGCGAAGGTGAGTTTGTTTGTTACGCTTTTACGCCTTAACTACTCGACCGAAAATCATGTAATTTCGCATGTACGTTGTCAAGGCTACAGAATAAGACATAAGGTACCTTTTATCCGACAAAAGTACTGTTACTAACATACATTTTCGCGAAAGCCACGGGCAAAATTTAGTACCTAATATATTAGTAGGATTGAGAACCTATTTTTGTTAACAGCACGAGATGCATGCCCGTGCGTTGTTGTATTTGGAGCGCTATACAAGACGGTGTTCAAGTTGCGGTGCAGGTTGCTTTGCTAAACTGCTCGGATTACGATGTAATAGTGTACGTAATGTAAACCTACAAAATAAATATGAAGCAAGTGTAATAGATTTGATGGTTTGAAATATAAATACAAGAAGCGAAAACAAATAAAGCTTCTTCTACATTAATCTGCCCATTGACAAAGGCTCGCATACAAGCCGCTACATTTGTACCGTGTATTTGTTACCGGCTCGGATACGAGTCAACAAGTGCGCGCCACTTTAAAAAACTGATTGTTTATCGGCTAAGAATAGATTTGTTTTTGTAAAGGACGTATTATTAAAATAAAGTATTTCGAAAATATAAATAATAATAATAATATAATAATATTCTACCACATACACACAACACTGTCTAGCCCAAACTAAGCAGAGCTTGTACTATGGGTACTAGACAATGGATAAACATACTTAGATACTTTTTTTTTTTGTAAATACATACATATTATACATAGAAACACCCAGACCAAGACAAACATCCATGTTCATGCACACAAATGTTTGACTTGTGCGGGAATCGAACCCGCGACCTAAGGCGTGGCAGTCGGTTACACTAACCACTACGCCATCGAGGCCGATATTAATATTATACATAATATAAATAATATTAATATTTATACAAAAATAAATACGATAGGTTTGTATATTAAGTACTTAATTTACACAAACTTGCTCCGTTGCCGCGCGCGTTGATATGTATCATTGTAGCCTGCCGAAATTCATAAATGTAGCACAAATTTAAAGTGTACTATTTGTAAAATTTGTATTATTGTCTTAGTTGTATTATATTATGTATTCTTAGCTTATAATATCGTTTTAGGATACCCTGCTAATATATTATAAAATGTGTTTAAATGAATAAATTAAATGTAGGTACGTAAAACTGTACAGATTGGATGTTATATGTATGAGTCTGTATATAGTACAAGGTACAATGAATGTGTAAGATGGTTATTGTTACAAATACATTTTAAACCACAGTCTCGCGAGACAACTTGTTTTGTAGCCAATTTAATATACGCGCCACTAGTACCTATATCGACATTGCTGCTTGCATTCCCCTACTTAGATTCGAGCGGTGGTTTTTGTGGGCATCGGAAGAATCGGATTATTCTTAAGGAAGTGTTTAAGTTAATTGAAATTAAACTACATTTTACGGATTTTGTCGCGTTCTTTATATTAAAACACTTTTATTACATAATTTTGACACTGTAACACTACTATTATTGAACTTTACTAGATACAATTTAAGCTATTTAGGTTTTAAACTATTTATATTTAATTTTACACTTTGATCCGCCGTTTCGGTTGCTTTACAGCAACCATGTTCATAGGGAGACTAAGATGGTACCTAGTTGTCTCAATGTTCTGAAGTGTAGTTATTTCAAAGTAGCCGAACATAATTTAATCTTTGGTGTTCCTCTTTACGCAGAATGAACTCAAAGTATCATGAAGTGTAGCTGTGTTTTTTTTCTTGGGTTTGACTATTTGAATTACTGGATCTCAAGCTGGTGGTACATTCCAACCATGTTCTCTATTGAAATAAGGATGTTTTTTAATTTTAATAGCCTAAATTATAGTTCAATAGTGTTAGAGTGTCAAAATTATGTAATAAAAGTGTTTCAAAAATAGCAACGCGACATAATCCGTAAAAAGTAGTTTAATTTTAATGTATAACAATCGCGTAAACATTAGACAATATTATGCTTAAATTATGTTACAGATCGAGACTGTGACGCTTCATTCAGGGCATTTCCTAACAACAAAACTCAATAGATCCGCTAATAAAAAAAATGCGCATACCCTTACACTCACGCCAGTAAATGACTAATAAGCAATAAATTTACTAAAATTATATTAATTATTGAAGCATGATATTAATTGTAGGGTCTAGTCGAGGAGAGTAAAGAAATGAAGCGTACACGTCGCCAAATGAGCGCGCTAAGTGCCGAAGCCAAAACAGCCGGTGAAGAAGAAGAATTAGCTATTCCGGAGTTCTCGGTACGAATCTCTTATTTTATTCAAATCAAAATTAAATTTATACCCTAAATATACAGGGTGTCCCAGAAGTCGACGCGAAGCCGGAATCAGGTAACAGGCTAAGTTATAATAGCTATCAGAAAAATAAAAAGAAAATCTAGAATGCGTATTTTAAAAATAATAGTCATTTAAAAAAAATCTAAAATATCTACACCTGTGACCGTCTTTTCACTCCTGTTACTACAAATAATTACTTTTTGAATTTTTTTTTGTTAGGTATGTAAATACAAATAATCAAAAAAAATCGAGAGCTTACAGAAGCATTATCTATAATTTTCAAAATACGTAGCTTTGATTTTATTTTTCATTTTCCTGGTAGCTATTATAACTTAGCCTGTTACCTGATTCCGGCCTGACGTGTATAGACAGGCAGCAATAGCAGCGGTAAAATATGCGCGTTTCCACTTTAGCGTGTCGACTAATAGTCGTCATGTCTAAAGTGTCGTGGTTTGTATATTCATATAAATGGAGAGGTTTCATATGTAGCGATAGTCCTGCATCTAACGCATCTTGTATAGTGAGTAACATCAGTCGCAAAAATGTTATAGCAGTAATAGTTAAAAGATAGTTGATTTGATCATAGTTAAAAAAGAAAGAATCATAATTATTATTTTTAATTCGTTAATATATTTACAAATTTGTTTAATGATCAGCTACTTAAGTTGCTGACTGTTTCTCAATAGATGTCCTATTCCGTATTTTTCTAATAGTTGATGTAACAGAAAGTAGCCGTGGACAGAGATCCACAACAATAAAACATTTATTTTGCCTTACAATAAAACCTTTACAGGTTCAGATAGGCACACAAATCGTGTAATTGATTTTTATATTTTTAAGCTTCCTGGAGATTGCACTTACCAAATTCCAGAAACTGAAAACACTTTGATGAGCCAAAATTTGGGTATAGATGAAGAAGGTATCTAAATGTATTGTGTTTTAATCTATTTATATTATTCCGGTAGATTAGATTTATATAATATCAGCCCTGTTTATAAACTGTCCCACTACCAGCAGTGGGACAAGTGGAACAAGTGTAAGTCAATGTTTAAATCATCCTTTGACGGCTTAAAAGCGATCATAGTGAATATAAGGCTTCAAAAATTTTATGACTGCCTTACAATGCGTGGCATTTTTTATTTTATATTGATTATGCATAAAAGCCTTCTTTTGTACAGTTTCTTGAGATTAAATATATTATTATATATTATATTTAATCTCAAGAAACTGTACTAATGTACATGTACATTAGTACAGTTATGTGTACAGTACATGTTGTAGTACAAATGTACTAACTGAACTATAATATATAATCTCAAATATATATATATATTTTTGAGATTATTCCCGCGCTAGGAATAATCTATGTGTCTCGAGGGACTTAAAATGCATCCAAATAACGGACACAAAGAACAAACCGTAATGTGAACCGCAAACGATTTCCCCGAGAGTGGTCTCGAAAAAATTTGCGGCTAACACAAACTTTTGTCCCGGGTCAATTCAGTAGCGAGGCGACAAATTAACAATTATGGCATCCGTAAAGTGCCTAATGCGATACGTAGGTATGTAAAACTGCAGATACATATAGCGTGGACGAATTATGATGTGATTATTGACTTTCGTTATCGAAATCAAATTTGTAAATCAATAAGCTGTAAATTGTTCGAATGTCAGACATAATTGAAAACCTATTTCGTTATTAGCGTCTAGCCGCCGGTGTGCCGCCGCCACCCAATAGGTAAATAAAATTTCACTTAAACTATAATTCAATTACCCGACTCCTCAATAGCGTACAATAAGTAATGGAGGTTTAGATAGAGAGTTGTCGCTCTGTATACAACTTAAAATTTAAATTTTTATTATTAATAATACATGTCATTACCTATTAGTCTTTTTTCGAAACATAAATGATTTTTTATAATAACTATTGCATTTTTAACAGACGAAACTTTAGATGTAGGACATAAACGGCAATTTTATAGTTAAAGACCTAATATTAATCTGTTTACAGATGGCCAAATGACACAAAAGCGTTACCGAGAATACAAACGTGTACGATCCTTCAGTTCTTTGGATCTTGAAAACTGCGAGTGCCAATCTATCTTACAGTCCGTGTACTCACAACTTATTGACCACTGTCAGGGCGCAGGTAAGCATTGTTTATAGAACTTCTGCCCACAGGACCGTCAACGTGAATCCCAACCGGGATATAAAGCCTCATATACGTTATTCCAGGACCTGGTTACTGCCTATGTGACGCAATGGTACTGAATGAGACTGTTGTGCATAAGGTCTCGATAATTGGGTCGGGCAAACTGTTATTGTGATATTGAGACAAAATAAACTTCGTAGCAACAAGGTGTCAGGAACTATGCCCGGCAGACAGTAATAGGGTAGCTCCCTATTAGGTGTGACCTAAAACCATACTTGACGAAGTGTGTGTGTTATACATATAGCTACATACCTCTGCCTACCCCACCGGAGATATAGGCGACTAGCTGTGTATGGCAATATTACGGAGTATATTAGATACAGGGTGTCTGGTAATCAATGGATAACCTTAAAATGTCTTATAGTAGAACCGATGGCCGTTCAGAAAAAAATATGAAAATAAAGCTATCCTAACTACTACCTGAGATATGCATTTTTTTTAATTACCATATTTAACTTTCTTGTACACTACGATCATAAATGAATGAGTTTGATCGGTTTTTGTTGTTTTATTATTAAACACTAATTATGCTAATAGGTAGACAGTCAAAAGTATGACTAGATAATAAACTTTTTTAATTTTCTTTTGTAATTTTTTTTCTGGACGACCTTCCTTTCTACTGTTGTAGACGTTTCAAGGTTATCCATTAATTACCGGACACCCTGTATATGCTGTAACATGGTATACTTGTGTGGCAATTTTTATACAAATCTGATTTAACAGGTTTACTTCTGATTGAGTGACAAACATCCAAACACCTGCCCAAACTATTTACGTTCTATCTATTATCGTGAAGAGAGAAGAAGTTGAGAATAGCCGCTAATTTCATTGATCATTGAGCAATTGACTAGATTATTTATATATACTAATATTATAAAGATTTGATTTTTTTTTGTTTGCAAGGTTTTAACTCAAAAACTGTTCAACGGATTTTAAAAATTCTTTTACTATTAGATAGCTATAGCATAAGCATAATATTATCACCGAGTAACAAAGCCTATATATTATTTAAAAAAGTACTGTTACTAACATACCGATCGATCAGCGAAGCCGCGGGCAAAAGCTTGTTAATTATAAAATATTGATTGATATCCTTATTTTTATTTACAGCCCAATATCAGAAGCTTTTCGAAGCGTACTTGGAGTATGCCGATTTGTGTATCAATATAAACGTGAACATCCCTCAAGGAGTTCGCTTGTTGTCAGAAGTGGAAGCCTATATAAATGTTCGTTTCTTTATATGTATAAATATAATGCAAGTATTCGATCGATATATTACCTGGGCTGCTGCGCAACCATCAACTTTATTCTCCATCTGTCTCCCATTTAAATATTTTGTGAGAAACTGTACAGTGTGTAATAAGTAATAACAGCAATAAATTATTGTTACATTAGCGTAAACACTCACATTAATACGACATTGAAAACCGTATGACTAAATCAATTCGTGAAAGGAGGTGATACCAAAAAAATGTGAACGTAACGTGACTGTGATTATTAACTACAATAAACATTCAAGCTTCCCTTGGTGGATATTTATTATTTAGCAATACACGGGACGGGTGGTCCCATATACCTATGATTTGTTCTTTTTATTGGTATTGGTGGCAAACCATCCAGCGGCCTTCCAGATGGTAAGTGGTAACCGCGGTTCATAGACATGGTTGTGTTAACTGGACATCACAGAAGCAATGCCAAGTAGTGACACCCAAGCAGCTGACTACTGTAAAATGTAAGGTGCCAAGCAGGCATACGGTCTGCCTGATATAAGAAGTTACGGGGCGTATGTAAAAAGGACCGTAAAAGAGTCTGAGAAGACTATTAGCCTCGTGCTCTTTAATCGCCGAACGAAACGTAATAATTCATAGAGCTGACGGAACGGCCGCTCCGAGCCCCGAGTTTTAAAGGGCTGCCGCGCCTTAATGGTAAGATAAAGGGAATTAGAAGCAAGCAAGCAAGGTAGGTGCCATTAGTGGATCTCACTTCATCCTAAAACCTACCCCGAGCCGGCTTGGAATACTTGTACTACTTTACGGCGATGTTCTCTGAAACATTAGTAGTAGTTCTTCAGTAACATTTCATTCAGTTCTAAGAAACGGTTATATTTTTCTAGAGTGGCACGTTTGATTTCGGAGATACCAGTCAAAGCAATTGGGTGCGACGCTTTCATCTGGCTTCAGTGTTTACGTTGCGAGGAGTCTGCTTGCTGGAGATGGGAGACTTGATCGAAGCGAAGATACACCTCTTTCACGCCATGGAGTTGTACAACCTGCCCTTCCCAACGTCTAAGTAATTGTTTCTCTCTGTTAATTATGTGAGGAGCCGTACCAAGTCTTAAAGTATTTTTACGTGTGCAAGATGGAGACAGCGGTATTCTCTGTAATGCACTGTCTCATTCTCGCGCATGCAAGAGCATTGGCTGTAGAGATAGGGGTTAGCCCGCATGCTTTGTTGTTAATTGAAAAAAGAAATTGATATTACGTCTAAATTTAGAAAAACAAAAAAATACTTATTTCAGAAAGGTATCTCTAAAGAAACAATAAATATTAAATTTCAATAAAAAACCTTACTGTCTTTTTTTAGCATAAGGTTACTTGTTTTAAAATCTTGGTCATTTTCTGTCACGAGAAACCAACAGTAGTCTCCCAACAAACCTTGGCCCCATCGAACTTGGTAATGTTGTTTCATATTTAGGATTGTTAAGGATGTCGTGATGGAATACGTCTCCAAATGTTGCAATCATGATTCTAAAATTTCAGCATGTTGTTTAGAAAGATTAAGATCGCGGACTAAGTCGTTTAGTTCTATTAAATGTGGCTCACTGCTTCTATCTGCTGAACTTGGCACAAACGAAGCTTCTCTTAAAGATAGTGCAGAATCTACATTCTTTTCCATTAGAGGAACTGGTATGCTCTTCGCCGTGTAGAAGAGGTTTCGTAGCTGCAGAAATATCATGGTAAAGTATTCTTTACACAGGCGTGAATCTATGTATGTATGTATGTATTATTATACATACATACATACATAGATTCACGCCTGTTTCCCAGAGGGGTAGGCAGAGACTACGGATTTCCATTTGCTACGATCCTGACACACTTCTCTGGCTTCATTCACTTTCATCACATTCCTCATACACGCCCGTCGGTTCAAGGTGCTCTTAAGCTGGCCTTTAAAGAATAATGTCTTTGTTCTCTCTCGTAAACCCCATGAAATCAGAAGTAACAATCTATATCATGGCTGGTAGGCTCATGTCAGATCATTGGCACGGCAAAGGGCATAGTAGAACGTATTCCCTTTATCTACTTACTCAAATTTGCAATACAAGTTATCCAACAGTGATGAGGTGCCCATTCAGTGATGAGGCGAACCCAATAACAACAGTATTAACTAGCTTAAATTATTTATATGATTGTATCCGGTTGTACTTTGGGTCTCGTTTGTGCGCATCGCAAATTACTTTATATGCTAGATTAAGAGCCAGCTGTGTGTTTTTGAGTACAAATAAATTTATTATTATTCCATTTATTTTAATATTATTATTATTATTATTATTATTCTGTATCTTGATGGCCGACAGTAAAATCAAAATAAGTCTTTTATAATATTTTCACATTTTCACTTATTTTCGTTAGCGATTACGTTTACCGATTTTACTCATATTGTAGGTACTTAGAAAGTTTATAAAATAGCCAAAACAGAAAAGCTAAATAATAGCGTAGTTATATCAAGCAATAAAACGTAATAGATGAATACAAACATTTCATTTCCTATAGATATACTCTCAAAAACAAAATAAAAAAATACGACATTGAATGTAACTTCATATACCTACTGTATTTTTGTTTTTTATAAACAACGCGATAAAATCCGTATATAGCAGTTTAATTTCAATTATATACAATATTTGGTGATTAATGTGGTTATATAAGCAGTCAGTCATGTCTAATGAATAAAAAAATATAATTATGTGTTTACTCTGTTGCGAAATTTTGTAAGCTAGTGTAATGCTGAGACAGATGATGGTACGATCATATTGTACCTTTACACAAATCTACAATTATAAATAGGTACCTACCTAATATTTTACCTATGCGTTAAATAACCTACACAGGGCCAGCCTGCCAGACTGTGATGGCACTTAAACCCACTTTGTTACACACGCCACTGCGCCGGGGTTGTGAGTTCGATTCCCATACGGGACAAAAATTGTGTTGTCCAAAGATAGTTGTTTCGAGTGTTCAATGTATCCGTCGTTTAAACGTTTGTAAAGTCCCCGCGATTCAAATGTTATTCAGAGTGCGAATGTTTTTTTTTCCAAATCGAATGTAAGAAAATATGGTATAATTATGTATTCTGAATAATACATTAACGCCACCATGGATATTTATCAAATAATTTTTTGTAATTCAGGCTTCGGCGAAAGCTTAGCAACTTCGGAGAAACTTTAAAGCAATTGCTGGCTTTGTATGTGGTGCCGAACTTGTTCATAGCAAGGGACAGCGGTGTTATTGGACACTTCTACGAAGACATAGCCAAAACGCTTTGTATACTATACGAATTGTTCACGGTAAGAATTATAATAAGATCATTAGCGAGTTGTTTTACTTTTACGCGAATATAGAAATCAAACTACCTACTTTATACAGATTTTACCGCATTGTCTAGTTGCAGCATAATGTTGAAACGAATAATCTACTACTTTTAAACTTTATTACTAATTTAAGCTATTTAAAGTTACACATACCTCGACGTTTTGGTTGCCTTTGAGCAGCTATGGTCACGGGTAAACTAAGATGGTGGTGGTAAGAAAACATTCAGATAAAGTAGATTACTTTCAATAATTACAGGGAGTGTCGTGGTAGTAAATGCGATAGCACAGCATGAGGTTTCAGATTCGACCCCCGGATCTGCAAAGTATAAATAGGATATTCTTTTAAGAAACTTTTACTAATAGCACGGAGTCTAGAACTGTGCCCGTTTGACGCCAATATATGTATGTACATTACTTGCCCACGTAATACGGGCTGTGAGGCCTAACATGATAGCTGGCGTAATGTTGGTGTTATACACGCAGATAAAAGCTAGCTACTAAATTTTAGTGATGATTTTTATTTTGATATGAATCTGTATTATTAGTAGGTAGGTAATATTAGGTTTAACGGCTGCTACACCTCGTAGATAAAAGTTGTAAAATACAGAAATTCAATAACGATTGAAAAAGAGTGGCTGTGAATATCTTGCAGATATCTTCTCATAGGCTCATGCCTTTGCCTGAACCTAGCAACTTACCCAAATGAAACTATAGTAACTACTAAACTTTGACGTTCATAAGTGTTACATTGCCACCTAAACGAATAAATGATGTTTGCCTCTGATACTTAAATTAATCCTATTTTATAGGAATGCAAAGAATATGACAACGCATCGTTAGCAGCGAAATGGGCATTGAACTATGCGCTGCGCACTAACTCAAACCTTCGGCTACTGTGCCTCTGTTATTCAAACATGATCTCCGTATACAGGAAGCAACAAAAAGTAACTTATTCATATTTCGATTCTTACTCAAATTACCTAATCAACAAACCTACCTAATCAAATTAGAATAAATTTAATTCTAATTTAAGTAATGTCCCAGAATCATCTTGCTGTCTTCAATATACCTAACGACAATGACGGGATTGAGTTGTGTTTTTCTAAATCAATACAAACTATGAGAACTCGCTTAAAAGTTGCAAAGCTTAATTATTTGTACGCTTACTTCACACAGAATTGAACTCACTTTAACACATTGCAACGTTTGCTCCAGTTTACATTGTGTATGAAGTTGGAGAACCGAGCCGTAAATAGCTGCCGCCGCAAACGTGGCCAGTTGGACGTGACCGAAGTAGAGGCCGTCTGTCATTTGTACACCAACATATTTCTCTTTTAGTTAGTACCCCTTTAATATAGAATACCTATATAATATGTGTACAGGTGAAAATCAGCACCGGGGACGGATATTTAGGCTTGGAGACAGAGGCAATGAAGAAGTGGAGACCTGAAATCATTTTTAAACCCGACGAAAAAATAATCCAGTACAAAAAGTAAATAAGTTAGTGGAGGCCTTTGACTAAAGGCCCTCTAGGTCTACTTTAAATCTGGTCCTGATACTGATCGGAATCAATAATAATATTGATAAATATTGTAGTTACAATTCAACACATACAGGTGAAATGGGTATGTGATTTTGGCCTCTATAAGTGAAGCACACCTTGTCCTTTCCGCAGCGTTGTATTACTCCGTATTACTCCCCGTGGTTCTCCTTTTTTTCAGAGTAAGCAACTGCTTGACTAAATACCTTAGAATAGCATCTAAAATCTCTAAAGGTGGATCACTGCTCTGTCCATGAGCGGCGAAGGTAAAAAGCCCATGTACTCGGCTGGAAAACCAAATTCTTTGAATGCTTTTTTTTTATTTCAGCGTTAATTACGGCAAAAAGATTGAAAGTCTTGAATTTGGACTATCTGCGTTACATATGTTGCCCAATGTCCGCACCACTGACATGCTACAACTGCTCATCTTGTGGATGCTAAAGTTACTCCTTCACGATCTGAAGATCCACGACATAGTGGCAATTATGACGGAGTTTTTCTACATGACCGACAGTTGTGAATTGTGCTGTAAGACGTTTTAATTCGATATCTTAAATGGCTGACATTAAAAGGTAGATCGTAATATTCCAAAACATTGTTTCTGACCCACTTGAGTGCAGAGCTTGTTGTGGAAAATTTATTTCCAAAGAATGTAATGTATGTATGTAATGGTAATGTACCCATGAAATAGCGCTATTATCCTGGTAGTTACAGCACTGGCTTTTATAATCCGCTTTGTTTGTTCCATATTTATTAAAAGCCCATAAATAATTTGATGTTGATCTTATTTTTTCTAGCTGAAACGTGGTACTATTACAATGCAATCAACATTCTTCTCGACACGGGCTATTGTGTTGAATCCATAAACTCTTGCGAGAAGTTCTACATCAGGAAGGGAGAAGCATTACTAAAGACGAAGTCACCAGAATCCGCGTGGAACTTCTTTGTGGTGATGTGGCTTGTGTAAGATTACATATTTTAGAATTATATATTTTAATGATTTTTTAATAAGACAACTCCCGCCGTAGCTATTCTTCCTGTGCCCCGGGGGACTTCACAAACATTCAAACAACGGACACAGAACATTCAGACTTGGAACACTAATTGTCGATCACACAAATTTTTGCCCCATGTGGGATTCGAACCCACAACACGCGAAACCACCACGCCATCCGTGCAGTCCGTGCAGTAATGATTGTATTAACGTGTGAATAAATTTTTATTAAAGTTCTATAATAGTGCAAAGCTATATTTAAATCTAAAATAGGAAGTATCTTGCCCATATATGAGATAGTAGCCAAATAAACCTGTGTTGTGTTCCCCTAGAGAACTCAGTAGACTTTTTTTACTTTGCAGACCTTTTTTATTTCAATTTATGCTCGTGTAAATTATTCATATTATCAAACTCAGGGCTTCTGTACACAATGCCTTTTTTTAAAAACTTCACTTACAGTGCGCGCACAAACTTCATAGCCCCAGGACCAACGAATAAAACACATAAATTATTAATTACAAGTATTTTCTTTACAGAACTGTTCGAATAGGCGCTTGGGAAAGAAGTATAATATGGGAAGAGAAAATAACCCATCTACTTGCAAATAAACTTGAGAAAAATAACGACTTCTCTATCATGATGTTGATCCGTCTAATCGAAGGCCTTGTCATAAAGCTCGTGAAAGAAGTAAGTCCCCATTTTGACAAAAGCTGTCTATTAATGATATTAGTATCCGTCGCCTTGTTAGGTATGAGGTAACTACTAGAACCACTGTGGTTCTATATTATATAAATGCAATATTAACCTAACCAATTCATCTATAGCAGTAGTATATAGGTAGGTCATCTGCTCGCTAGAAAAATCTAAACAAGAAGCTGACTCTCGACAGCCACTATACGACTATAGGATGGCTGAGGCCCGACTCAGGAGCCGCAAGAGCTTTCTTCGGTGTACGCAGCCTCTACAGGCCGACCCACCGAAACAAAAGGATAGAGCTCTGGAAATCCAGGCATCCACCACCGCCTGACCTCCTAAACCCCAAAAAAACTCTCCCACCGGGAAACGACCAACCCTGGCTAGTGTCGAAGTGTTTAAACAGACTGCGAGCGCAAGTGGGATGGTGCAAACATAATTTAAGTAGATGGGGAATACTGGATCAGTCCCAAACTCATTGCGTCTGTGGTGCACCCAGTCAAACAATGATGCACATACTGACCTGTCCAGCATGTCCTACATCCTGCACAAGAGCCGACCTCAACATCGCCACTGCTGCCGCCATAGCGGTCGCCACTTTCTGGGCTAAGACCATTTGACCGCAAAAGGGGAAAAGAGCATTGACTAGAAAAGAAGATCTAGAAAGGTACGAAAAAGATCATTTTCTTACGAGTAGTCGTTGTATGGTGAACGACGTTTGATAAAATAATGTCAGTATAGTTATTAATAGGTACCCATATTTATTTTTTATTTTGCTCGTCAAAATGATCACACTCCGCCTGATGGTAAGCAGTTCAGTGGTCTAAGAGCAGTGGCCTCCACACCGTCCTCATAGCAGCGATGTTGAGGTCTCTACTTTGACGGCCTGAGAAAGTGCTTTTTCACGCCCCGCTTAAAGGACTCAGGATTGAAGGAAGAAGGAAAGACGTGCCTTGGCAGAGGTATGAGGACCCAAACTTGTTGGTATGCGCTCTAGTCGACTCTACCGTGTAAGGATGGCATCTGAGCACGCGTTGTTCTGGATAGGAAAGCGGAGGGTGAGATTAGGTGGAACAACTCTTCAGAGCACTCTCCGTGGTATTAGCTGTGCTATATCCGCTTTGGATCAATACTCCACAAGTCTGGTGACATAGACCCTGGTGAATATTCAGGCTAATCCTCTCTGCTAAGACAAAATGGCGCAAGTACGCAGGAGCGGTATGATCTTGAAAATGCCATTGAAATTAAACTGCTATATACGGATTTTATCGCGTTGTTTATTTGACACTTTATTACAAAATTTTGAAAATTGTTACACTTCTACTACTATTAAACTTTACTAATTTTTAAGCTAATTAAATTATTATTAAACTATTTAGATTTAATTTATTTTTACATCTCCCCGTGACCATGGCTGCTGAAAAGCAACCGAAACGTCGGGGAAAGTGTAAAAATAAATTAAATCTAAATAGTTTAATAATAATTTAATTAGCTTAAAAATTAGTAAAGTTTAATAGTAGTAGAAGTGTAACAATTTTCAAAATTTTGTAATAAAGTGTCAAATAAACAACGCGATAAAATCCGTATATAGCAGTTTAATTTCAATGAATAATATTCGCGTAAATAGAAGACAATATATTGAAAATGCCAGTTAAATCAAAAGGACTAAACTACTATCGCGATATGTTGCTACAAATGTTTTTCATGCTTGAATGCTTTAACGCATACCTCTCTGCGGGCGACGGAGAGGTTATCTTGGGCTCATCGAGAAAAGATACCCGGTAATACCGACTAAACCTACCACGGTGTTCCTCGACATAAACATATACGGCGAGGCCGTGCAAATCGCTATGACATGCAATCGCGACATCGCCATGTGAAACGGCAGGCCACTACACAAAAAATACTTCCTCCACCGTCCCCCTGGAGGGGGACAAAGACACGACACAGAGGTGCACGTGGGAACACGCACGCCCCCCCTCGGACTTGGTGTTGATGTGGCGAGCAGGCCCACGCAGCGCACAACCCCTAGGTCAAACCTCAGGGTGCCTGGAGGTCATCTCGCGCCCTCCGGCGTCCAGTTCTGCGGTTGGGGAGAGGGTATAAGCGTCCCTCTCCCACTTCGCCGCCTTCTTGATGGAAATTACTTGCTCACAAAAGGAGGCAACGGCGTTCCACGATCTCTCACTCCGGACCATAGACTGAACCACGGCCGGCAGTGAGAGGGCAACCAGTCCAACTGCCGTGAATAACTCACGGCGCTGCGATGCCCAGGCGGGGCAATCCGCCAAAGTGTGCAGCGCCGTGTCCACAACAACGTGGCGGCAGTCGCCGCAGTGATAAAATCCGGGTGTCGCCTGCCGGCCTATGCGACAGGAACTGGCTAATACAACCGTGGCCAGTCATTACCTGTGTCAGCTGGAAGGTGAGAGCGCCTTACTGCCTCTCCAGCCACCCCTCAAAAACGGGACTTACTGCCACGATCGTGGCGTGCCCGGTACTGGGGTGCACAAGTCGATTTCTCCATTCTTCCACCAGGACCTGACGGAGTTCGGCTCGTGCCGCCTCTAAAGCGGGACGACCTGGTCCTTCGCCCCAAGCTAATACTTCTTGGCGCCAACTATAGAGCGACGCCAGAAGCGCTCCTCCCAGGTCCCAGGGCATCGATCCGGCTAGGAGACTCGCCACGAACAAGATCGTGCGGTAGCCTCTAATTAACCTGACGGCCATTGCACGCTGTGGCGCACGAAGCGCTGAAATATTACGGGCCGTCAGGCTATCTCCCCAAAATGGTGCCCATAAAGGACCAGGGACCGCACGACCCCTTCGTAGAGCCTCCGGCAGGAGGTGCCAGGCCCCCTTAGGTTGGGAGTACACTTATATCAACTGTGATTATGATAAACGGCCGAGTCTGTTTTTGAAACAATCCAATTGTCTACGTCATCAAGATGAAAATGCTGATATGGTTTTGGAATGTTGGCCGATCTTATCCAATAACTAACTGCCGAGACAGTCTTGTGATGTAGGAGAAAAATTGATTTTTCTTAGTGAGTGCGGATGCAAATAGTGGAAGTAAAGTGAGTGGATTCATAGCTTGAAAGTCTATCAATGGATATGATAACAATACAAAACCAAAAGCCAATCTTTTATTGTAATACTTGATTTTTGCCTGTAGCTTTGCTCGCGTAAATGTACGGTAGTAACAGTACTTTTTCTGGATAAAAAGTACCCTATGTCCCTTTCTTTACCCCTGACAACGTGTACCTATGCAAATTTCATGATGATCGGTCGAGTAGTTAAGGCGTGAAAGCGTACAAACAAACATAACATTCGCATTTATAATATTAGTTAGGATTTATATATTATGTAAGTACCAATAAGTAATATACAATCACGGACGTCTTCGAACTGTTAGGTAGATCTCTACCTAACCCTTTGGGGCGTGCAGGATCAACTCTACTCAGGTCTATGGACTCTTTACTGTTATTAGGAATACTCCCACAAATAAATGCAATTTCGCTGCACAGCAAACCAGCACAAGTATGAGTCCAAAATGCAAGCAGTAAAATACTGTAAAACTGTCGATATTTATATATATTTTTACGTTTAACCAGATGGATAACAGGAACATAAAGAAGATAATAGAACTAGAAAATACTCTCAAAGCGATGTTTCAAGATATGGCTAATGCGTGTAAACATATTCCTCTGTATCGACCGAGGTTGGTACTTATTCCTTAATTTATTTACAAACAGTTGACAGAAGGTACCGGGTAATGAACCGGTTAACCAGTTTTCAAGCGAAATTAGTAAGAGTCAAGCGTCTTATCCCGCAACCAAATGTGATTATTTTAGTGCGATGTGCATAGACGCGTTCGATCGATGTTCGAATTATGTTATGCGCTATAAGTTACTGCGTCTACTAGGCATCGAAGACCCAGTAGACGTATGTACTTATATGTATTTATTGTATTTAGAAGAAAACTCCTACATTAGCAATATATTCCTGTGACGTGAGGGAGTTAACAAAATTAAAGTAATAAATACCCAGACTGGAAACAACTACGAGTATTTGTTGATCATCACAAATATTTGTTCTGTGTAGGATTCGAACCCACGTCGCTCGTCGCAGTGGCAGCGGCGAAGCTATCACTTCAACCACTACGCCATGCAGTTGTTCGATTAGTTGGCATAAGTGTTTAATACATCATTAATCGATCAAAATTACATAATGTATTCGTTTCGTTAATTATTAAGGTAGCCACAAAGTTTTGCTTCATGTGAAAATAAGTTTTAGTGAATAAAAATTGTATTGACTACAATAAAATGGTGCTTGGTTAAAATAATTAGTGACATTTATAATTAAATTGTCAAGGTAGATAGCTAGTTTTTGTATGCGGTCTTTATTCATACAGTAAATGTAAAATGAGGTCGTGGGAATGCACTTTGTCTCCACTACTTATTAAATAAATAAGTTTTAACTCATGGGTTAGCTACATTTTACCCGTGGCTTCGCTCGCGTTAATGTCAATGAAATCACTACCATGACAACAAAACGAAAGAAGCAAATTAATTTTAACAATATCATGAATTAGAACTGTCATCGCTCAAGTAGTGTACGAAGATTAATGTATTATACATTCCAGATACAATTTGATGGTAGCGTACTACCACTATGTAAAAGGAAAGAATTATCAAGCCTTTAAACATCTAAACAAGGCAGAGGAGGCGTGTAAAAAACATCCACACAAGACTATAATAATTTGGGTGGAACATACACGAAATGTTAGTATTTGTCAAGACTAACAGATTCCATGCACATAATAAATACTAAATTAGCGACTTTTGAAATATTATTCTTAAGGAATTTAATTTAATCTTTATGGACACCAAAATGATTTAAATTGAATTCCTGAGGCCCAACATGACGTAATGACATAACGGTTATTACATCATCTTGGCTGCATGTAATCTGGATTCGTGGCTACAACTCTAATATCCATTCAGTAATGGATAGCGATGTAAAAAAGTGATACCGTTCGAAATTTAAAGTGATTCATTCAAACCGGGTCATTGCGACGGGCTTATTACGCGAGTCGTGGTAAATTTGTCCAAATTAGATTGGTCCAATTTATTCAATTTGAAGTAATGCTAAGGCCATGCGATACCGAAATTGAGTTCATCGTTTTATTAGGTAAGGAACCCGTGCAGTACAATTTACTTATGTAGGACAAGGAATACCTATCACGCGATCATCCTTTAAGTACCTATTTTAGGTTGTTTGACGTTTTAACAAGGATTGGTATATGTATAGATACGCATCGTACTGAATAAATGAATACTAGGGGTGAATAAACAGGAATTGCGACAATACTGGATTATACAAATATACATGCCCAAATCAAAATGTCGGTTAATGTAAACTGCTAAAGAACTTGAAACGCTTGGAAGTCAATCAAAATATGCGCATAATTTGTTGCCTTGTACTTATTTCATTTTCCTCAGCCCGTAGGTATATATATTATCATACCATGCAAAAACTTAAATTAGTAGCTACTTACTGGACTACAGAATAAGTAAGTAGGTAATGCATATAATTTAACGGAACAAATTAAAATAGTTTTAAGAAAGGGGTTCACTTCTTGTCTTAAAAATACTAATTTATATGTTGAAATCGAAATTTACGAGCGACATTTAAATTAAAGATCGTAAATAAAAAGGGCACATTAACTTAACTGAAAAAGGGCGAATGTGATTCAAGATATTTAATGTCCCTCACTTAGTTTAGACACAGGAAACAACCATGTCAGTTTTAAAGAGTCCATCAAAAATACATAAATAATAATAAAATAATAATAAAAATATTTATTCACCAAATAAAGAAATACACATTCTCAGATGTTAATTAATATTACTAAGGAAAATAATTAATTGTTTTGCCAAAGACTTCCTACACTGCCTGTCCTGTAGGTAGTCTTTATTCACATTTACCATTCATTATTTTTGACTCTACGTAAATAAATATATCATATAAAATGTTTACAATAATTAACAAGATCGTATTTAAAATTTATAGTAAATTATATATATAAAAATTAACAATTACTTAAATTACATATTTACAGTAATGAAAAAATAAAATTAAATTTAAATTTATATTATATTATACATACCTACTAATTTGAATATTAATAATTTCACAATTCTATTATCAGACACTTTTAAATTATATGTTTTACATACATATACGTTTAGAGATTTATGGTGTAACTGAATTAAGTTAGTTTTGGATCGATATAAAAATGCTGCGGTTTTTGGTTCTTAACTAAGGCAGATTCTCCCATCCACATTCTCCTATCCATGATGATTAGCAAATAAATCTTCTTAGTCTGTTCTAGTCTTGTAGTAAACTTATAATGTAGACAAAAGTAAAAATTGAGCGTGTATTTTGTCGCCGGGTAATAAGTGGTTTTTTAACCGATTCGTTGCGGATGGCACGACAGGCGTGCCATTCAATTTTTTCGTATATGGCGTGTGACACGAATGTCGTGTCATTTTTAAATTCCTTATAACTCGCTCAAATTGATTTTTATGAGGTGCTTCTTCAACTAAACATTAATTGTTTTGAATTCAGATCATGCCTATAGTCTTCGTTTCTGGATATTATGCGAATCAGATAATTTCAGGAGTTGAAAACCTTGATAAGTAGCATTACGAATACTGCGATAAGGTACCTATTAATGCAACGCATTACCTCGAATTATTCTAAACCGTACCTCAGTTTTTAATTGTGTACGATTAGACTACCGTACTAACCATTATAAGTATAAGTAGAAGATGCCTAAATAAATAATAAATGATTACAATATTTTTTACATTCAAAACACAAAATACAAAAAATTATAATAGACAATAATCCTTAGCATAAGAAATGCTTATAAATAAAACTTAAAATGTTTTATAACTTACAATCCCAGTATGATATACATATATTACCTAAATCATAAAAACAGTACAAAAGGTTTACAACATCTGAATAAAAAAGTTACTTACCATCCATTTTCAGTAAACACTTAGTTATTAACTTCAAAACCACTTTACACAACGTAACCTGCTGTTTACGTCCGATGTTTGATGTCAACTGAACAGAATTCAAGACTAAACAAGTAGAAAAGCATAAAAAGAGCATTTTGTTTTGTACATGGCTGATGGCAATTGTGCCATCAGCCATGTACAAAACAAAATGCCGTGCCGTGTCATCAACTTCTATGGCGCTTGACACGACTATCGTGTCCCGAAATATTTGTTC
The DNA here is from genome assembly GCA_930367265.1 of Catocala fraxini. NCBI lineage: Eukaryota > Metazoa > Arthropoda > Insecta > Lepidoptera > Erebidae > Catocala > Catocala fraxini. The sequence continues at coordinate 16,957,912 of OV884041.1, forward strand.
GCCGCCACAGATAAAAGTGTTCGAAAATGGGCGTCGCAACGAATCGGTTAAGTGCAATTTGCAATGAATACCCAACAACGTGTCACATATGCGTGTTGTACAGAGGTGCTCTTCGATGAGTGTTCTCGCCTACAAGATAGGAAAGTTAAATGTTGTCTTGTCTCTTGCGACAAGACTCTCAATGCGACAAACTAATGCTTTTGCAACTTTGCCGAACTCTGTCAAGAGGACGCCGCCGGCAAAGTTTATTAACCCTAATTTACACTATTTCAAGCGTTTTTGGCGAGAAATCAATCGGTCGTAATAAGCTTATCGCAAAATCCTATATAAATAGGTGTTTTATGTGTATGAACTATATGCACCTGGTAGATTTAGTTTTAAAACATAATTTCATATTTCAGCATTGGAAAGGAACTCTTAATCCAAAGTTCCTTGATTACTGGTCTGACCACGTCGAGCCTGACAATCTTCTGGACTACAAAGGGTTTGATTCCGTGAAAGGAAAGATAATACCATTCACTTTGCCTTTGCCCAGAGATTTTGAAAAATAGTGCCAATGTAAAATGATCTTAGCACTTCTTCACCTCAGTTTTCTTTAAGATAAAATTATTATTTTAAGTTCTTATTTGGTTTGAGCTTATTTTATTAGCAAAGCATAGATTTACTAATTCAGTGCATGAGGATTAAGTACTAATTTGATTTTAAATATATGTTAATTAATAAATAGATGCAAAGTTACATGTATTTGAATTAAAACACAAACATGATAGGCAAAATAAATTTTAACTTCAGTAGTAGATGAGACCGAAACACATTACTAATGAGTATACAAAAAATTTACCTAAAGATGATTGTCCTGAAGATATTAGGACAATGACAATCATTGTCACTCGTAAATGATAACTAATGATTATTCTGTTTTTCTCATACATAATATTCGGATTACTCTTTGATTACCTAGGCACACGTCTAGATTCCTAGTCCGAGAAGTCAGTGGCGCCGCCGCCGTTTCAGAACAATAACACCTTTGTAGCGAGCCGAGTGTATACAAAAATATTTTCTTCTTCAATAATAATGTAAAATCTTGAAAATTACTTATATATATAATAAATAGCTTAAAATCTAAAAAAAACACGCTTCATTTAAAAAAGCAATCTAAAAAGGAGAAAATATTTTTTGTAATAATTCTTGTTTTTTTTTGCTTTTCAAAATGATCAAACTCCACCTGATGGTAAGTAGTCGTGTGGTCTAAGGGCAGTGGCCTCCACACCATCACACCGATGTTGAGGTCTCTACTTTGACGGCCTGAGTAGGTGCTTTTTTACGCCCCGCTTAAAGGACCCAGGATTGAAGGAAGAAGGAAACACGTGCCTTGGCAGAGAATTCCATGCTTTGATCGTTCGGCAGAGGTATAAGGACCCAAACTTGTTGGTACGCACTCTAGTCGACTCTACCGTGTAAGGTTGGCATCTGAGCCCAGCACGCGTTGTTCTGGATAGGAAAGGCTAGGGGGGGATAACGTGGAATAACTCTTCAGAGCACTCCCCGTGGTATATTCTGTAGAAACATGTCAATGAGGCAATGTCCCTACGGAGTTGCAGAGGTTCTAGTGAACTCGTGACCCCTGGATCTCCGATGATACGGACAGCCCGCCGCTGTAACCTGTCGAGAGCGTCCAGCAAGTACTGCGCGGAGCCATCCCAAAGATGAGAACAGTAGGTACTCCACGCAAGGGCGCACTTGTCACCTAAGGGCGCCTTATACAATAGGCACAGCTGCCCAGGCGCGAAGAACCGCCTCACCCTGTTCATTCATATATGAAATGGAATATCAATAACGTATGCGTACCAAGTAGCGTCATTATCAAAATATCTTAGAAAGCACCCCACTTTTTTTAACATTAAAATGATTTCTTTTATTCATCACTCTATCCTTATACAGAATTACGAAAAAAAAAATTTTTCTACTTTTTAGTTTGGTTTTTTAAATAAAGCGTGTCTTTTTAATCTTTTTGATCTATTATTTATTTTCTATTTTTTATATTATAAAATATTAATGTGAATGTAAATATTAAGTCTACAACGTATAAATGAAATGTGACCGTTTGAAGTTGGTCAAAATCAAGTCCAAAGGAGTCGGTTAGGTACAAACAAACATACAGGCGAAGCTAATAAATGTGTGTTAAAAAGGGTAAGGTTAACCAGAATACATGTATTGTGATGTCGTGTGTATGTACCTACTTTGTTGTTAGTGTTGATAATATAATTGAACTGGATTTGGCATTGTCGTCTGTGAAAATATATCAATATCTAGTAATAGGATTGATTAAATAGTTATCGAGTGTGATGTATATTAAGAAATGTAATAAATTAATTTTACATTGACATTGATTTAAAAATACTTATGTTCTAGAAGATATACGGCTTGCCTAATGGTAAGGGGTTATGTTGTAGTAACCGGCTACCTCCTGACGGTAAAGGGTTGCTACCTCTTAATGGTAAGCAGTTGCTACCTCATGGTAGGCAGTTATTGCATGACGTTAGTAGGACGTAATGAACAGCGGTAATTCCCTGACGGTCAATGATGCCACATAGTGATAACGGTTACTGTTACCGTATAATAGACAATGATTATTGCTTGCTGGTAAACTGTTACCACCTGCCATCAAAAGTGGTAGGAGAATACTCTCATTAATCAACTGCATTATATAGTAAAAATAATATTACATGCACGCATGATTCATTTTAATGACAATTTGAGATAATTTCGTCGATATCCCAATACACGCACAAGACGAGTGTAAAATTAACCTCGATGCACGCAAGGTTTGCGTTGCAGTTCCACATAAATTACATTTGTCTCGAGGCGACGCCGACGCGGTATCTAGACGTGTATATAATCAAAGCAATTACTGCAATAAACATTTACATTAATTTCGTCATCAAATAATATAAAATGTTTATCATATTTTTTAAATTGCTCCATAAACACAAATACACAATAGCTGGCAGGTTGCAAAATTTAAGTTTAATTATAAATATTATATTATCATTTATCTGTCAAAATAATAAGGCACCTGTTTTTAAATACAGCATAAACAAATACAGTGATTCGTATACTTGACTGTCCGTACTCCGTATACGGCCAGCGCCCTTGACAGGACGGTAAGGCAAGGGTTTTTTAAGAGACGAAAAGTAATATAATTAAGACAATGAAATTCTCAGCAAAACTCGGCATTCAGCTTACAGCATCTTATTAGAATTTTAACTATAATCTTCTACACGATAAAGTCACAAAATTTGTGGCTTCATTATGTAGAAGCATTTAATGCTTTTATACGCGTGTTGTTCCAATTGCCAGCGAAGACTCTCCAGTCAGACCCTATCTCGAGCGGAACCACAGCTTGCTATCTACATTTTTCTTGCTCTTAGAAGTCTTTCACGATCTTCCATTGAATATTTGAAAATTCTTAAACACGGATCAAAAGGCCGGATCGAAAAAAATCGCTCCATAGTATAAGGTTTTTTGATAACACAGACCTGCATAAGTATGGCGTTATTCCGTAGGCCCATTTGATATCGTGTCCAGCAAGCTCAGGCTCATGTTCGCCATACTGGAACTCATAGCTACCTCTCAGAATGCGGTAAGGTGTAAGAATATTGGCCAAATTAAGAAACGATTTATCGACATGAAAGTAGAAACTTATGATATGAAATTATATTACTATTCCTTCATCTTAAAATCCCTTCCTCCTCCTAAAACGTTCGATCGTTAAGTTTAAGCTTGTCGCCTAAGGTAAATAAAAAATATGGGTATAAATATTAAGATTTATTACATGCGATTGGTAATTATTTAAATAATTGAGAAATTAAAGTTATTATAGTCATTACATTACAGTGGACACTTCATTGGCAGGTGATTGTGAAATGCCATCCAGAGAACTTATTACAGGTGATGTCAAGTCTTCTGTGATTGGACAAATGACCAAATATATATATTGGACAATAAGTAATTTTCTTACATGGGGATATAAGTTAATTAATTTTAATTGTAATAGCTATTAGCTACAAACCATATTTCATAATACTAACAATAACATAAATTAGATGTTTACGTAGGTATGTGGATATTAATGCTGAAATGGAGGACATAGCAAAATATATAAAATAACAAATTCACTCACTATCGTTAAGTTACGCTGTGCGTGACTTCTAAAGGTTCTCAACAATTAGTTACTTATTATATGTAGTGACTTGCATAAGTATGCCTCAGTATTTATTATAAATGTGATTGCATTACCAAACATGACATGAAGATCGGTCGATTAGGCGCATCACTAATGGCCGGTTCTCATATTTAATAAACAAGTCGTTTTACCTACGGGTAGTTAATTTTGAAGCCTATAATTATTACTTTACTCTTTGTTTTTAAGACATATTCTCTATTCGTAGCTAAAAGGACTGGGTTCTCAATATGAATCCGGGCCTAAATTTACCTACACTAATCGTCGATTTAAACTACTGTATATATGTATTTGTACACTGTGGCACAACCATGTGCACATAACTGTATGCTGATTATTTTCTTGTCATTTGATGGTAGTTATTTAGCACTACAGTTTTCTAAATACACTTTATTAATTCTTCTTTCCTCTCATCTAATTCAGCCCTTACCCGTCACATCAAATCCAAATTGCAAAATTATCATCCAGCCATTTTTATAAAATAAAATATCAATGTAAAGTAACATGAGACTCGACATATTTACATACTAATAATTTACAATGGAATGGAAATCACAACAATTTTGTGGTAATATAGGCTAAGTACAAGAATTGTTTTAAATATATTAACATATTTATAGGTTTCAAATGGTTTACACAAATATAATTTGTAACATCATCAATCGAAAGGCGGGTACAGACGTACGGGGCGCGCAGTGTGCACGGAGGGCCAGTGTGGACGGGTTGTGTGTGTCTGTACTGCGCGCAAATGGAGGAAGAAGATACAGCAACAGCTACGCGCGTATGCTGGCAACAGATGCGAGTAGGTACATGCTCGGTTCGTGCGCGCGCTGCGTCCACACTTATGAAATGCTCTTTTCCAGTTACATTGCATGTTATGTTACAGCAGTCTGTACCCGCCTTAAAACTTAAATCTGTTTCAGACTCAAAAATAATATCAAATTAGTCCAGCAGTTATTAGGCTGATTGATCCAACAATATTAACTTTATTTATAAACCCTGTTCGAGTAATATAGATTTGCATTTTGTATGTGAACTTGAATATTTTATTAAGGAAACATTCTAATAGATTGCTTCCTTATTAAATATACAACAAAAGGAACAATTATTTATTTTTATTGTATTATATAGTAGTATTTTAGTACATAGACAATTAAGGCTTTACTAAAGCTCATCATATGGATGAGCTTCAGTCTACTGACAATAGCACTAAAAGATATGTGCATGAAGTTACAGTAAAAGGAACAAGTTATGCTAAGAAAGTATGTCATGTAATGTGTAATAAGATGTTAAGCCATATCACTTAATATTGTTTTAGTTCATGGATAACTGCTTTAGCAGTTTTAGTAGTTTTAGTTATTTTGGAGCCATTAAGTTAACATATTAATCACTATTAACTATTATCTTTTATATAATTTTTTATTCTGATCAAAACACAGATGAATATAAATTTCATGTAATTATTAAGCATATGTAGAACTTAATCGACGATGTTTTTAATGTTAGTGTGTTCAAAAAATTCTTATGTTATATGAAGAAACAAATTGTTTAACCTATGGACAGTTAATTTTGAAACATATTCCATTAAAAATAGGCTAAATTTAACTGTTCATACTTAAAACTATTTGTTTCTTTATAAAGTAATCAGACCTATATCCTGGATCTAGCCGTGGATTCACAAAAAAATATGTACTCATCATAGGCACATAATTTGCAGTAGGTCTTTCTTTCAAAATAATATTTTAACAATATTGAAATATATTTAGTTGGATTGGCACACAATATTCAATGAATTACGTAAATAATAACTAAAGAACCAATTGCAACTAATCTCATAAAGAAACTATATCAGATCAAAATGTCCTGTACAAGTTACTTGTTTTAAGTAATTTTAGACCTATTAAACATTTATATTTTCTGAAATATGGTATTTATAGACAACAGAATATTTACAAATACCAATTCACTCTAATTCACATTATTAAAAGTTATGCATAAAGCCAGTTATAATCACTGGTACTTTTTAAATTTATATTCTCAAGTTCAGAATCATTCTGCTCATTCTGGTTGAGAATCATTATAAATAATTCCCTGCATCTAATAAAATAAAACACCTTTCACCTTTACATTTTACAATTCTATGCCTTGGGTGAGACTAAAAAAATACAAATTAAAAATATTAAATTACATAACTACACATTTAAGCAAAGTAAAAATGAATACAGCATCTTAACTGCTAGTACTCAGTGTCACTAAGTTTTATAAAAGGTGACACTTAGGTTTAAGGAAATATAGATTGGGTGAGAAAATAATAAAAAAAAATACTACTATAATACATACCCGCCTCATTCGACCTTAGATTGTTCTGTCATCAATAGCCATATAGCAGATCCAAAAGCATAGTGTATTTTCCAAGTCATTTGTGATCTGCGCAGCACTCAGTGTTAAATATAGATTTGTGACATTTACACATTCAGTATTAAAACCATTTCTTTCTATCACCACTATGGATAGACCTATCCTTTCAGGATATCTTATTTAAAATATATTCTAATCAAAATTTGCCATATAAAAATGTATTATTATTATAATATCACCCAATCATTGTTTAGAAAAAGAATAGTTATTTAACAGCCTTATTGTCATCTCAGATAACCATATTATTCTTCGCTTTTAGCCACTCTATGAAAGTAAAAAGTCTTTTAAGCACTTTGGCAGAGGTAATGACTTTATTGAGCCATTATTCACATACTGCAGTATTGCATCTCTGCATATACTTTGTAGTGTTTTTACTGAAAATAATCAAAGAAATAAGTATTAGGTATATTTTGAATTCAAGTGTTATCATAACATACATAGTCTTAACTGAAATGATAATTACCTTTGATTTAGTTTTAGAAAAGATTATGGAATAACAAATATTTTGAGATAGTATCAAATTCTTAAGAGACCTATACACAAACATTAGTTTACTTACCACCATATAGCTGAACAATTTTCACTTGTTTAGTGGTGCCATACACATCAACAACAGCATGTAATGGTCCTCTAGTATATGGAATAGCTTTAGTACAGGGTCCTTGATCTTCACCGTTTATTATAAAGTGCATCTCAGCTAAATCTTGATCATCTTTGCTAGCTTTTGTGCAGGGAACAAACATAACACCTATGCGACTACCAGCATCCATGGGTAATATGCCTTGTGGTGTACCATTCTGTGATAAAGTCTGTGGTCTAAGCACCATTTTAGATATATAACCGCGCGGCGTTTTCACAATGTGACCATCACCTAACACGGAAACACGAGGCTCAGTCTCTCGACGTCCACTCGCCACTTGGTTCACAAGTTCGACTAGAACATTGTTTTGTGACTTGGAAATAGGAAATATCCATGACATACCGGTATTGGCAAGGTCAGGAAGTGCATATTGTGGCAAACCTTTATCACCCAACGCAGCTGTCTGAGGATCAAGCAGGGTCAATCCTAATCGCATATGACCACTCCATCCGCGCTCGGTTTTTTCAATTTCCACTAAAAATATTTCTCCCGGCAACAGAGGTTTCTCGCTAAATGTTAATCCATGAGCGAAACTCGCTTTTCTATAAGCAACTGTGTTATCCTCGAATAATATAATATTGGATCCGTGATAATGGTGAAATCGAGACAACATATTTACAGACACATTTGCACTTCACATTAAGAACTAAGACAATTTGTAATAACAAGTACAACTTAAATATCTGTACCGCCTAATGTGTTTAGGTAACACGCTTATTTTTAATATGAATATGAAAAATTAAACAAAAACCGAACAAATGATCCGACGTAACGTTATTCCGTCAGTCGTTCACTGTTAGTGTTCGATTTGGACTTTTGGAGAGAGGTGAATTTGTTGACATATCGTATTGCTAGGGCATGGCTAGGGTTGTGTAGCTAGTGGTTCTGGTCAGTGGCTACTGCGTAATATATAATATAAATTAACAGTATAAACTATAGGTATACATTTGACATAAATCTATCGTTTTAGAAAGTATGCAATTTTCTGTATTAGAATAATATACGTTTCTTTTTATTTTGACTTAATCAAAAACCTTTTGTTCATCTAGATCACAAAGTTACACTTATGAACGTCAAAGTTTATTGAACTTTATTAGTTAGTGTGCGTCTGTAAGATTTAGTTTAGTTACCTACTGAATTTATGTATGTAAAAGTAGTTCCTGGCTTCAGTTACCTACAAGATACTTGTAATAAAATCACGGCCTCTCTTTTATCATATTATGTACAAAACTTTACATTATACTGTAATCCTATTATATATGAACCTTTCATTAATTCATCTTTAATTATAATAAATATTTTTCGGGTGCTAATCAGGACAACAAAACGATTAGATTGATCAAATATATTCGGGTAGTCTTAGAAACAGCAAACAAGGGTGTAAAGAAACGTAAAAAAAATATAGCAAAATGTCACTTTCCGGGAAAGTGGTCACGCGGGTTTTTCAGTTATGCATACGAAATAATGTATTAAATTGCAGGCAGACATCATGTTCATATCTTCTAAGACAACCGGCTTATTATCATAATTCTTCAAAATATGTGCCATTTGTTAATAACATTTTATTTGCAAATCTTTCAACCAAAACAAATATCAGGTAAGGCGTTTTGTAGTTGCTTCTAATTTAGATTATTCTTTTAGATTTAGAATAATAGTTAATAATATATTATTTATGTACATTGAAACTAACTAACGATAATCAAAATCGACAGATATAATTTGCTGCTAAAAAATATATCTGCCAACATTAAGACTGGTTAACCTAATATAGAATTTTAATTATAAACATTAGTAACACAGCAAACGGTAGGAAGTGCAAGTAGTAACTAAACGCAACCAAAAATTGTGCCGCGTCAAGCAACATAAACCGGCGGTATAGTTTCTCATTTATTTTATTCAGTAAACTCGTATGTATAAAGTTATTTGTTTTAGAAACGAATTTAATAAACATATTCATTTGACTGTTTCATGAAAAGGTAAGATAAAGAATTAATAAGTACATAGTACCTACCTAACCTTTTTTGTAACTTAGCTTTACTAAAATCTCTAGGAACAACAGAGTTACGGTTTTATTGATAATCAGCTAGATGTATGTAATTTTAACAGACATTAAAACATTGTTGATGTAATTATTGGGTATCGGGTGTTATCAAGCTTACACACACAAAGGATATACCCCTTTGTGTTATAATATAAACACAACAAAAACATCATTGTGAGTCTTTGCTGAGCTCATAAAATAAACTGTAGTGTTCAGTTTATTCCAGTGGATACTTCTTGGAAGGACCATAGGAGCTGTAGCTTGGTATGTGTTTTAATATACAACATTGTGTAACCAACATAAATAGTAAAATCAGATTATTTACTGTAATTGATCAATATTAACAGGTGATATGCAATTAGTAAATACTGTTATCCAATTTTATCTTTGTCAGTATGTATGTGAGACTTCTTTGGTAATAACTTGATTTATTTATGATTATTGTATAATTTTTAGCTTTAAAATAATCATATGCCTTTTCTCTAAAAACATATCTCTTATATTTTAATATTTTTATATGATGACAGTTTGACAGTGCCTATTTCTATTAGTGATATATATAGATAGATTTTTCATATAATAATAATATATAATAATATCAGCCCTGTATTAAACTGTCCCACTGCTGGGCACGGACCTCTTCTCACTGTGAGAAGGGTTAGGCCATAGTCCACCACGCTGGCCCAGTGCAGGTTGGCAGACTTCACGTATCTTCGAGAACATTATGGAGAACTCTCAGACATGCAGGTTTCCTCACGATGTTTTCCTTCACCGTTAAAGCAAGCGATAATTAACTATTTAATATGCATATAACTTCGAAAAGTCAGAGATGCGCGCCTTGGGTTCGAACTCGAGACCTCTGCGTGGCAGTCTAATGGTTTCTCACTAGACTATCGCTGAATATATTTCATAGTACTAGAAAAATAATAAACTCTTTTAAACATTACAAATACTTTGTTGTATATTTTATTTTCCTTGTATATAAATCTGCATTTATTTATGCTTGTTAATCTAAGAGTAATGTGTCATTCTATTATCTGCACTTATTCTAACTATAAACTAAAACCAATTGTCAATTATTTTATTATATTATGCACCTTATGCAGCATGGTATAAAAATTTAAATCTATGTCCTGTAGTAGTTCTTTAACACTCAAGGTGTTGTGTGGAATATGAGGGACGTGGCATTAATTAAATCATAATTTTGCTGGAAAAAACACACAACAAATAAAGCATTGTGTCTGGGCCCATGGCCTGAGCATTAGTTAAGAAATTATGGACTCATGAAGAATGGAACTGTTAAAACACATGTGTTTTTTAATTTGTATTAGATTGTATTATTGTATTGTATTAGATTGACATGTAAATTTGCTCAAGAGTGAAAATAATTCATGTCATCTTTAAGTAAAATTAGAAATATACTTGCCATGGTAAATATGCAGACGAAGCCCCAGTGTATTGGCATAAAATATAAATTGAAAATATTGAGTAGTAGATATGTCAAGATATTATGTTGATTGTCGATTTTATTCTAATATGAATTAATCAATTCTGGTTTCATTCGATCTTCTATAAATCGATGAAGTATAGGGGTCTCGTTTTCCTGGAATACTGTGGTTCTGGGTTTGATGCCAGTGTCAAGCAAAGCGTTAATAAATTATTTTTTTATGTACCTACTTTGTTTTTGAATTGTTATCACATATACTGTGTCTGCAATAACTTTACTTTTAAAACATTTTCTTTTTTTATCTTACTTTTAATTATACAATAATAATACTAAATCTACTAAATTCAATACTTGCAAATGCTTTTAACTATTATTGCTTTTGTATAACTTTAAAGTTACCGTAATATCAGTGTTATCTCACCAAGTCATTATGCATGTTGTGACACCTGAAATGTTGTGCATTTATACCCTTTTCATAAAATATTTTTATATGTGCATGTATATGTAACAACTACTGGTTGTCCTAATAAATAAAATAAAATAAAATAAAAAAAAAGCGTTAATACATTTTCTGTTGGAAAAGCATGGAACTCGGGTGACACAGACTATGCTTGGTAGACGGCAGATCCATCTTTTATTATATTGGATCTAAAAACATACCTAGTTGGAGAAATATATCTTGATTTTCAACTCAGTTGTAAAAAATGGAGGTTCAAGGAGCAGACAATTTTGTGATGTGCGCCTACATAATTGCATTCATCTGACGGTGCATCTCATCAGAAATCGGCCCATATTCATCGCATTGCGCCCCTTTTCTCTTTTGCATAGCATATCAGTTCAGGCGCCGATCATACGCGTTGGAATAGCATTTCATTTGACTTGATGACTATGACTATAAATAATTTTACATATCTAAGGTGGAGCCAGATTCATAGAGAGCGGTTTTTTTTCGTCATTGTTTCATATTGGAGCAGAACAGTTATAGATGTTTCTCTCTACAGAAAATCGCAGCCAACCTTGTACTGTGTTCCACGCTGAGAAATTTTCTGGCTTCTTAAGAAAGCCCTGTGTTGTCAGCAGAGCTCCCATAACCTTTGACGTAGGCATAGCTCCGGCCCTAGTCCTTGATCAGGGTAGAGCAAGATTGTCTTTTGATGCCCTTTAATGATTCCCAATATTTTAACATTGCGCTTCAATGTTTCCATGTTTGCGTTGAAAATTGTTTTTCGCATTTTCGCGCCTCTTGCCATCTGGCGCCTAGAGCGACCAACTTGTCCTGTCACTCTACCCTAAGGTCGAGCAGCGCAGAGACTTCTCTTTTATAGCGTAGGAGCGCGCTAGCAAGATGTGAGAGAATATCTGTGGAGTTGTAAGATTTTATAGGTTACTAGTTTTTGCCCGCGGCTTCCCTCGCGTAAATGTAGGTTAGGTTTAGATTAGTAACAGTACTTTAGTCTGGATGAAAGGTTCTCTATGTCCTCTTCTTTCTCCCTGAAATTTCATTATGATCGGTCGAGTAGTTGAGGCGTGAAAGCGTAACAAACATACTCACATTCGCATTTATAATATTAGGTAGGATAGTGAAACTTTAGCATCAGCTTTGTATGCTTGTTTGATTCTTGATCGGATAAATAATAATAATTTTTATTTATCATACAAACTTTACAAGATTATGTGAATTCTGACTTTTCAGCTAGGCGACAAGCCTATGTCGCAGAAGCCAGTGCACTCTCCTATAAATATGACACATTTTTCTCATAGATTAGATGAACTTTCTAAGGAATTAGTCTTAGTGGCAATCCGCCACTGATCGCCAAATTCAAGTGGATTTGGCCGTAGCAGTGATACATCGAACGTAGCAGCAAAGAGTATTACGTGCCTCTTAAAACCTGATATTTCTTCACAAAAAGTATTGATGACAATAGACGAAAAACATAACTGGCTAGAGTTTCTTTTTCTTTCACTTTCTTGGTAAAAACTACATTTGCAGAAAATACATCATAATAATTTGACAGTATCAACAAAGAAAGCATAAATGTTAAAATATCTGTTTTATATAATATTGAACATGGCGAGTTTAGATAATTTACACACGCTTAAGCTGATTACATCAGATTGGTTTGTTATACATTAATAATTATATATACACAATATATAAGTTTTTATATTAGCTTTATTTATTAACTTAAGGACCACCAGTGGTTACAACAACAATACATGACTATAAATACATGGTTGTTGTAGCTTTCGTTATGATTGATTAGGTTGACTACAGTTCCGTATAAATCGAGGCAAGTACTTTGTACTTTAATGTCTTATCATAAGTAGGAGCTGTAGAAAAATTAACTGCAATGGCTTGAGAAGTTTCTTGCCACTGCATGGTCTACGACGGTGCTGCCCAATGTAATACGGCCCTAACTGCAAGCGGATACTGGTACCAATGGAAGCTTTCAACTTTAGGGTTACCTCAACGTTTTTGGCAATAGGTAAATGTAAATATCATATTATAGATTAGTTAGTGTAACCTTGATGTTCATAAGTGTTACTTTATGACCTAAATGAATAAATATATTTGGATTTGATTTTGGGCGACATTGCGTCATCGCAAGGGGAAAACAACTGGCACATGGTGGCATATTCCTTTAGGAGCTCTGGCAAACGTTAACAGACAACTTAAGGTTATATGAATGCTATCTTATGTATGATGGAGGCACTGTAGTCAGATTTCTATTAGGCCTTTCATCTTAGAAATTTCATGCATATATATTTAGTTCTGTTCCAAATGTATCTAATTATACAATTAATAGGACTGTCTCCAAGTGCGGCAGTCTATCACGATAAAATTCTCTTTATACTGACTTTAAACGTGTGTTCCGTTTAATGAAGTAGGTACCTACTACCTTCATTTCCGATAGTGTTTAAGTGATTTCATATCTGACTTGTGAGGTGACTTTTTACCTTGTATAGTAGTGTTATAGTTTCAAAACAAGAAACTAAACAGTAGATAAAGTAATATAAAACGTGTATTGATTGTTTTTGTAGCTACATTACGATCATAGGTAGATACGTTCATCAATTTCATGCACAGCATGTTTCATGGTTTTATACTGACACTGAAAGCCAATATCTGACTGTTTCGCAGTAATCTCGAATAACACGTGTATGTATGTTACTTATAAGCTATAGGCGCAACACAATCATAGGCTAGTGCCACACTAGTAATCAATCGACTAAAATTGAAATAAGCGCGAAAAGTATGTTCGGTAGACGACAAACAAATCGTCCTCCTACTATATAAGACCGGAATAAAACTGTTGAAATGTGAGTTAAGTACCGGGGCCGTACCACTGTCTCCCATAATATGATAATTCCGTACGCGAGGACGAGTCAGCGCTTTATAGTGTACTAGATTTTTCTTAGGTTAGATTATTATTATTATATTATGATGTGGGGAGACCAAAAGACAGCAATACAGAGGGTCTCGGGTTCGAACCCACGTCGCGCACCTCTGACTTTCGGAAGTTGTATGACTTTTCGAAATTATGTGCGTATTGATTGACAATTATCGCCTGCTCCGTGTCTCGGAGAGCACGTTAAGCCGTCGGTCCCGGCTGCCATGAACATCTATGGCAGTCGTTATTGGGAGAGTGTCGACACAAAAGATCCCACTGGGTCGAAGTGTCGCCGGTCTGCACTGACTGGCCCCCACAAGATGATGATGATGATAGGTTAGATTAGAAACAGCACTATTTTGAAAGGTACCCCATGTCCTTTTATGTTCCCCTAACAACGTGTAAGCGAAATATGATGATCGGTCGAGTACTTAATGCGTGAAATTGTAACAAAATAAACTAACATTCGCAGTTATAATATTAGTTAGGTCCCCGTTTCCCGTTTCCCGCATACGCATTTATTTGTAAAGTTTAAACACTAAATTTGGCAAATGTAATAAATATCCATAGCAGCGGTAGCCTATTGAGAGATGGTCGAACTGCCACCACGAACCTCTGAATTTTTAAAGTTATGTGCGTATTAAATAGTTCATTATCTTTCACATTAACGGTGATGAAAAACCTCTTGGTGCAGGTCCCCTGCATGTCTGAAAGTTCTTAATAATGTTCTCGAAGATATGTGAATTCTGCCAACCCGAACTAGGCCAGCGTGGTGGACCTCCTTCTCAAAATGAGAAGAGGCCTGTGCCTAGCAGAAGGGATAGTTTATATACAGGGGTGATATTATATCTATCTGGAACTTGGAAATTTTAAACAAGATAAGGATTGGAAATTGAGTTTGCAAATTCGACAAGTCGCACTAGGAGTCAAGCCCTGTATTGTAGCCTACTCTATAAACCTACAATTTTATTAACGTACACAAAGTACATCTATGTATCTCACAAATAATGATTGTCCCGTAAGTGTAAAATTTAAACCTACCACAGACAGCGCGACAGCAGCGCTTACCATCGGTATGTATAGTTCGCATCTAGTTTTTTTTATATAAATTGGTATGTAACCGATTTGTCCACTCGTTATGAATCGAGCCTAACTTTCTAATAAATGACGCGATACGACGCCGTCGCTTTGAGACTTATCGATTCTTCTACTATTCGCGTTTCGATTTTAGCGTCGGAGTGACGTGTGCCGTATTCGTGATGTTGTTTATATTATTATCATGTTTTGTTATCTTATGTTCCAGTCCAGCCAGAGCCATGGGTGCCTTGAGTCCTCTCGATCCGTCTTCCTTTTCCCGCCCGGGTAAGTTGAACATATTTATTTGAGAGCGGCGTTTAATTCCAAGTTGTTTTTGTCACGTACCTAACAATAAAAAATGTATCTCTATGAACTATGTATTTGTATACGTTATGTTATTTTTTTTGCGGATGCGATGCAACTGTCAAGTCTAATTTAAACAATGATTGTGTCTCGAAAGCAAGTCTTTGTGTCTCTAACTCTGCGAGAAAAACAAAGACAGCATGGGACTTATTCGAGTAGCTATTTTCGTGTATTTGAGCTTATACTATAGGCAAGGAAAAAAAATTTGTTAAATATAATAAGTATATTGTTTTTGGTTCTTATCAACAGAGTTAGATAATCTATGGCCGCGATTAAGCTTAGGTTTATTAAGATTAATATTAGCTGTACCTATTCTATTATACGTATTTTAAGAGTCTGTGCGTTCCCGATACAGACTATCGACCCTACTAAATATTAACCATTTTAATCTTTGAAGTCTTAGAATACATACCAGATATATTAAAAACCTATTATGTCTGGCCAGCGGTGTGCTGCTGCGACTCAATAGGTTGAAATTAATATACAATGATTAATTATGCCTATAATTCAATATTATTATTGCTTTCGTATCGTAGTAGGTGTAATCACATGTAATTATCAGGGACCAGGGATCATGTATTACAAGCATACTTTATCACTGCCTCGTTAATTTGTTTACCGCATCTTCGAATATTTTCGTACAATTCTATACAAACACGTAGGTAGTCATCGAATAGAATAGAGTTATATTGAGTTCACTATAACAGCAATTATTAATTAGTATATACAATTATAATTACTCCTAAAGCAAAAGGTTCAAGCGTCAGCTAATGCTTGCTATGCAGTTCTTAGGTTAAACCCTTCATACATAGACTTGAACCAGTTTATCCTCGAAAGAGTAAGCAAAACGAAATCCACATTCTTATAGCTATACAATTCCCACGTAATAAAGAGGTAAGCTTATTGACTCCATTCGGCTACCTATAAATTACCTAATTAAATTCCTTATAGCACATCCAATCCAGACCAGAAAGCAAGGCAGACGGGACCAAGACGTCAATCAGCTTACTGACTGATTTGATAATAAATACGAAGTCTTTCTTCCACAGAATTGGCGATCATAAAACACATATCGTTGTCCCTCAACGTTGACTTCGAGAAGCATGTCCTTCGCGGCGAAGCGAAGTTAGACTTCGATGTTTTGACCGATATTAATGATCTGGTAAGATTTAAGCAAGTGTTGTGTTATCCTTGTCGTATTCCGATAATGGATTCGATCAGTTGGTCTTAAGGATTTGATCCCACTGGCATTTGTCGTTGGCGTTTTTCTTCTAACGTTGGTTAGTGCCGATGTTGCCGTACATATTGAGTGCTGCGCAACAAGTGCCAGTGGGATCGAGCCCTTACAGTCGATTGTTATAGATAAAACTATTTTATCTGTACCAAAGGTGCTGATGTGTCAATCATGTAGAAAAGCGTCCAATTTCAAATGGTTTTTATCTGTTCTCATAGTAATCTAAAAGGATGATGTGTTTTGAAATCTCTAGGGCAAGATTAGATGTAAATGTATTATATATACCTATTCCTTTTAATTCCAACTAAATTTGAAGTAGATTCGGAGTCTGTGATAAACATATCTAAGGTTTTTGCCAAGAAGTTCGATCATCTTTGACTTCGATTAAAATTTGAAGTAGGTACCTATTCTGTTATATATAATAATAAATAATAATGCCGTTACTGGTTGGCTGGGGTGGAACTTCAAGAGCGGCCTTAGGACTCTCAACTCTGGCTTGCCTTGGTTGGCCGGTCAGAGGGAGGCCGATAGAGCTATATGCTTGGGGATGGAAGTGTTATTTTCAAGGGCATAACTACGGGGAAACCCGCTCCGGGTCTCGCCCGCCGCAGCGCTCAACACCCCTAGCCGCTCGCACCGGTGTTGCCCTCTGCTGCTGGCTTATTTGCCTATGATGGCTATCCAGAGGGCCCAACTAGTGAGTTGGCGAGTCACCGTCTGCCCATCCGATTGATGCTATTAGAGTATACAGGGCAGACACCGTTTTTCATCCATAGCTGCCAATATATCTGTCCATCAAACACCCATCCCCATAGCCCAGAAGTATTAGGGTACATATGTAGCAATAGTCCTATGTCTGCTGCGGCTAGTGCCACCGTAGGTGTTCCATTCCTCTTTAGATTAAAACTCTCGAAGGGCCTCTTCACGTTGGACCTTTGTCTCCGTGTAAGCCTCCCAAAGGACCAGGTATTTTCCTAATATAATATGTTAGGAAATACCTGTGATAAGAGAAACATACCTAATAGTAATAATATTTTATCACATACAATATCATCTAGCCCAAACTAAGCAGAGCTTGTACTATGGGTGCTAGACAATGGATAAACATACATCAGTCTTAATAAAACAGCGACTTAACTCGAAATTTGAAAGTAAGGCAATTTGAACTCTAATTGTATATGTTAAATTCTAATATTATATTTGTGTTAAATCTTTGCAATAGAGTTCAAATTTGTTTAATCCAAAATAGTGAGATAAGTCTCTGTTTTATTAAGGGTGCGATATAGTATATATAATAGTATATATTAGTAGTCGGGGTTTTCACGCGTACAGAATATCGGCCATAGTATCAACTTTTATTCATCCACAACAAAGGGGCCAGTGTTATCGATAAGAAGGTCTCCGTTTTGTTAGCTCCTTGACATCTCTAATATGCTTATTAATACTCATTATAAATGTGAAAGATCACTTCGAGTTAGCCATTTCTGGGAACCTCGACCACAATTATTGTGCTGTTTGCGTCCACTACAATTAAAGGCCAAAATTAATGAATAATATTTGTGCCATAACTGCTATGGAGCTTTTTTTTTGTATGGTACGGCATAAAAAGGAATTGCTGAACCTCTTGGTGCGGGACGGGATTGTGCTAACCGTCCATCTGTGCTTACGAAGACCGGCACGTGTGGTTCTCAAAAGGAAGGGGGAAGGTGGGATGAGGTAAAATAACTCTTCGGAGCATTCGCCATGATAGAGGCGATAGAATACGCTAAGGGACGCAATGTCTCTACGAAGTTGTAGCGGTTCGATGTCCTTCGTAATCTCCTGGCTGTCAATTATACGTACGGCATGACGCTGCAGTTTATCTAAGGCATCGAGTATGTGCTTAGCGGAATCATTCCAAAGGTGCGAACTGTACTCCATGCTGCTATGGACTTGGGCCTTGTACAGCAAATACCGCTCTTTAGGAGTAAAGAAACGCCGCACCTTGTTTAGAACCCGAGTTTGCGTGCAGTTGTGGTTATTACACTCCAAGAGTTAAGGCCGTGGCGGATGTCTATGCCTAAGATGTTAAAACTATCCTGCAGTGGCAGCGTGGTGCCCCGAAGTGTGGGAAGTGGAGAGAAGAGGGATTTTTTTGAGCTGAACGCGTACACCTGAGTTTTCTTAGCACTGAACTCTCAACCAGGTTAGACGAACACAAGCAGATATGGCTTATGACTATTACATAAAAAGCAATTCCTACGCGTTGGTTTTTGCACTGAAAGCAGCGTCAATCAAAATTTAACACGCATGTCATAACGTGCGACACAGGCGTGACAAATGGATTGCGTTTGCCGTTTATGCGTCAAACGCACCGTGTGACGCATAAACGAACCGAGCGCTTTTTCAACAGAAGAGAAAGAAGATAGAGAGATTTTTATTACTGTGGTAGAACAAAGAATCAAAAGATATTGGACTTTAACTAGCCAGTCCTATAAGTTAGGTGTGTAAAAATCGTAGTTGCAACTACATGAATGGCGTAAGGACTAAGTGTTCGCCTTGCCACATTCACTACGCCGAGTGTTATAGGTTCGATTCCCATACGGGACGAATTCATAAATGGTTGTTCCGAGTCGGGGAGTGCTTTGTGTTCGTTGTTAGAATGTTTGTAAAGTCCCCTTCGATACAGAAATTATACTTAGTCCGGAAGTGGATGTTTCGTCCATGAGATGTTTGTGATATTAAAATATGCTTTCTTTTCCAGCCATTAGACGTTAGTAATATTAAAATAGAGTCTATAGAGACGGAGGGAGGCTCGCAACTGCAGTACAAACTAGGTGAACATGTTCCTAACTTTGGATCTAAGCTGACTGTTATGTTGCCAAAGCAAATTGCCAGCGGTGAGAAGTAAGTAGCATATTATGTGTCTTTTATTTATTGTGTCTGACTAAGTTACGCATACCTAATATGTGTCCCTTATCCATTGTGTCTGACGTAGTTATGCATAATATGTGTCCCTTATTCATTGTGTCTGAATAAGTTACACATAATATGTGTCCCTTATTTACTGTGTCTGACGTAACACGCATATTATGTGTCCCTTATTCATTGTGTCTTCGCTTACGCGTGATTAATTGGTCACTGAAAGCTCTTAAGCTACTCTAGGGCAATTTTTTTTAGATGCTAGTCAGTGGTTCTGAATTTTCTTTAACTCATGACAAAAAATATTAAGAGGGCCATATTGTCGTATTCTATTAAAAAGTAATTTCGAAACTACCATCTTTATAAAATAAAGCTTTGTGTTTATCGTTGAGGTAATTCAATGATAAAAACAAAGCTGTTTTAGTTTAACTTATACCTAATCTAAGCCGTATTGCATCGAATTCCATTGAGTAGTACCGGAGTCATGATGCATAGAAACTCGCGTAAACAATGCTGTCAGTTGGCCAACTACGTTGACAAAGTCGGGGGCATTATCTAGTAGGAACTATAATAGTGATCTAATTTGGAAAAGCCATTTTGTTTTGTTTAAACGATTACTAGCGGTTTCAAATGACTTGTATTCTTGTTAACCCCTTCAGCTAAGCTAGACTGCTTGTATTAGGAGTGAGTTCAAGTCAGTAGTGCAATGGGTGGGATTCGAAACCGCGACCTCTCGATCGCAAGTCCAATACCTTATCCGTTGGGCTACCGCCGCTTTAGATTAAAACGTAATACTAACAAAAGGCCTAATATTCTAAATTGAAATGACAGAAATGGATTTTAATCACGTCTGTTTCGTCGTTCGTTCAGCTAAACAAGATAATTAAATAGTGATAAGCGATCTCGAGTAATACTAAAATAATAAAAGTCACTGTCGTCTTGTTTGCCTTGTTCTCGGTCATTGCTCGGAATAGACACAGTGGAGACATGAATTATTACTTAATATTATAATTCCAGTACAAGAATAACTCACGTACTGCAATTTAAGTAAATGTAGGTCACAGTATCGATTAGGGCCATAGATTTACTTTCAATTTATATTGTAATTTATTTGCAACACCTATTTTTTTATTTTCTGGACAAAGGCCAGGTTAGGAGCACCTTGAACCGACGGGCGTGTATGAGGAATGTGATGAAAGTGAATGAAGCCAGAGAAGTGTGTCAGGATTGTAGCAAATGGAAATCCGTAGTCTCTGCCTACCCCTCTGGGAAACAAGCGTGAATCTATGAATCTACCTATTTTTTTATAATGGTTGTAAGAATATTTCCCTTTGGAACAAGTCAGGGCCAGATTTATGGAATAGGGCCAGTATATACCTATATGGGCCCTATTACCCTTCTCTGACTATTCCCTGGTATTACAAAAAAGGATTCCGCACTAAAAATACTTCTTTTGATGGATTTTTATCCGTTTGTTTTCGTGAATAAATCAGAATTTCTTTTTCACTGTCCGGGTTCTCTAAGCCTTCAAATCAAGCCAGAGTACAAATAAAACATAAGAAAGCTGCTGTTTAAAAATATCCTGCTTACAGCGGCCATTTTTATGTTTTCATATCTATATCACTGCAAGATTTAAGACGAATATAACGACACGGTGTTTATTATTTAAAAAACTATTAAAAAACTTTAAGCTACACAGCGTGCTAAAAATAGGCATTCGTACATACTCGCGACAAACATAACCTCCTTCTGATAAACTTGGATAAAACGTTATTATATCATGACCGCATAATAGCGCGTAAGCACAGGACTTTAAATATCTATATTTAAGTAAATACAGTATTTTCTCCCACCTCATATCTTTTACAATCTCATTATATCCGTTTGTTTCATTTGGAAAGAAAAGCTGCAACAATTAACGTAGGGCATATCGTCGAATCAAGATCAGTGCCAAATAAAATCCATAAGAGCTACACAGACGCAATCAAAGAGAGCGCAATATCTGAAGATACGTCAGCGAATTACGGATTTATCTACCAAAACACTGGCAGCCTAATTGCTTGTGCTGACTGCCCTTCAGCCATGGTCCCCAGTCTATCGCAAGCTCAACCTGATGATTGTCTATATAAATTGAATGAAGGAGAAATTATTGCTGATTCCTTTGTTTTGGTCAAACGTGTGGACAGTGCTATATGCTTTTCGGCTGAAAGAGCTACTGGCAAGGAATTCGATACTGTACTCGAGGACTCTGTTGGTGGAATAAAAATAACTGAACCATCCAGCTGTCATACCGTGTGTGATAAGACCTGTGATTTTTACCAAGGATTTAGGTTAGCACTCGTAGTGTGATACGATGTAGACTTTGGTCAAAGTATATAGCTATATATTTTATAGTATTACGTTGTAACTCATAAGGTTCTATATATTCTATAGTATTACGTTGTAACTCATAAGGTTCTATATATTCTATAGTATTACGTTGTAACTCGGTTCGGACTAAAGCCATTGTGTAGGTTGATTCATTGAGTAGTATTATAGCCAGGATGACATAGCTTGCGTATCCCTCCCGAGTCCAGTACAAGGACACTGTAAATGAACATTTGGTCTATAAGATATTGTTTTGTTAATTAGTAAGTAGATAGTGACGTCAAAGTCTTTGACCTAATGTCATGTGCTTTGGATTCAGAATTGATTATCAGCAATTTAGATTGCCAACTATTAGCATTTCATTTAATGTTTGTTTTTATCAATTTGGTCGTCATTCATTGATGATTTGATATTCGACATCATTAGCGTCACATTTAACGTAAAGATTACTAAAATATATACTATACAATTCTCATTATTGACTTAAAGCAGCTATAAATAAAATTATAGTTAGTTTCCATGACAGTCAGACCACCACCAGGTAGTCTTAGAAAGTCTTGTTATATCACAAAGTTAGAGGTTGTAAGTGCTAATAATCGAAGTAATGATTTGAAGATACGTCTGAAACACTAAATGAATTTCTAATATGATTATATTCCTATGTTTAATGGTTAGGGTAGATACTGACCCTGTGTACACTTGACCTTATGTTGATATTTTTAATATTATTTCTAAATATATTGTATTACATAACAGGCTTAGCATAAAAATAAAATATACGACTGATCCGATGGCGTCGGCGTTGCAATGGTTGGACGCGGCTCAGACATCGGGCAAGAAGCATCCCTATCTGTTCAGTCAATGTCAAGTAAGTACATAACACAAAAATTGATACCAATCGAATAATACTAAAATTTTCTGTAGTTGACCTGTTAATTCCTTTTTATTAGGGTTCCTTAACCGATGGGTTCCATCCATACTATTAATCCAAAGCCGTCTACGTTTGTTTCTCCTACCTTTAAATAGATACATGTACCTACTTTACGCCTGGCTGAAATGTGCATAGCATATTATATGTTGTTATGACGGGTAGCAAGTATAGTAGTAAAAAAAATATTAAAATCAAAATTAAAGCTCAATATTAAAACCTTATCAATATTAAAACTCTTAACAATTTAAGGCCATTTACAAGTTTTCAATTATATTATTTTTACAGTTTATTGTAAAAACGGCAATACATTACCATACATCATACTCAATATACATATATTTTTTTCTCAATTTTCTTAATTTTAGAGTGCTTGTAATGTAAACTCTAAATTAAACTTCAAGTTATCTAAATTGACCAAGCGTTGTCAATGCGGCACTTCACGCTTAGGTTGATTTTTAAATATATTTTATATATTATAGCCAATCCACGCCCGTTCGATCCTGCCGTGCCAAGACACTCCCGCTGTGAAGTTCACGTACGACGCAGAGGTGACGGCTCCCGAAGAGTTTACAGTACTCATGAGCGCTTTGAGAGGTGAAGTAAAGAACAACAAGACCAGCTTCAAACAGCCCATGCCGCTGCCCTCGTACTTAGTGGCGATAGCTGTGGGCGTCTTGGAGTCTAGGACGCTAGGACCTAGGTAAGATATCTTAGTCTGTCGTTTTGTTTTAAGTTTTCTATACGGTTAGTCGGGTAAAGATCCCAATCCTAACTCATATTATAAATGCGAAAGTGAATTTGTTTGTTACGCTTTTACACCATTACTACTCGAACGATATATACATAGATTGACGCCTGTTTCCCAGAGGGGTAAGCAGAGACTACGGATTTCCATTTGCTACGTTCCTGACAAACTTCTCTGGCTACATTCACTTTCATCACATTCCTCATAAACGCTCGCCGGTTTAAGGTTTACTCGAACGATCATCATGAAAATTCGCATACACGTTGTCCGGGGGTACAGAAAAGGACATGGGGTACCTTTTATCAAAAACAAGCGCTGTTGCCAAGGGATAGCGGGTATAAAATATATTGAAGTGCTCGTAGTCCTTCAAATATCGTGAAAATGGCAGTTTGTGAAGCCATTTGGATATTTGTTACTCAATCATGCGTAAGGGCTTGGTGGTATCTTAAACCCAGAGAAAGACTATGCCTTGCACTAACGCCGGCGGAGTAGCGGGATAAAGCTAGTGTGGTACAAAAAATAACATTTAAGGGCAAGGAACTAATACCATCAACAAGGCAGTAGAAACAAAAATATAATAGGTATGTATTTTACAGATCAAAAGTATGGTCAGAAAAAGAAGAGATTGAACGCAGCGCGTGGGAGTTCGCAGAAACAGAGAAGTATTTGCAGGCAGCTGAGAAATTGTGCGGACCTTACGAGTGGACTCAGTATGATCTGCTGGTGCTGCCGCCCTCCTTCCCCTACGGAGGAATGGAGAACCCCTGCCTTACCTTCGTCACTCCTACACTGCTGGTAAGGGATCAAACTTGATACCTTGGGTTATTAGTCGGTTTTATTTTAATATAGGAATTTTATTAGAATATAGTTGTGCACAACCTAGTTTGTCTGGTCAAACACGCATCGTATGTTCTATTTGTACAATGTATACCTACTGTTGACTTTGGAATGCAATTGTGAACATTTTCGATTTTTTTACTATTTATTAGATTTGAAAATGCGGGTCTTGCTTCCACAATATCGGTGATTTATTCAATTGTTATTTGCAGTAGAGACCTTTTGGACTTTTTTATCAACTTGCAATACTGCGAATTTGTCGATATTCGTTCTATAAAGCTTATTCTAGTTACTGGGCACATTACCAGACTGTGCTGTTACTGAAAAAATCCTGTCTTGACTCGTGAATCGAACCCGAGACTTCATGATTGACTGAAACATTAGCTAGCTTATGCCTTAGAAAAAACGAAGTACTCATACGTTATATACTACTAGACGTGCCCGTGGTTTCACCCACGTTTATCGTTACTGCGCCGCCTCCATGGGTCGTCGCGTGATGATATATAGCTTATAGCCTTCCTCGATAGATAGGCTATCCAACAATAAAATAATTTTTCAATTCGAACAGTAGTTCCAGAGATTAGCGCGTTCAACCAAACCAAACAAACAAACTCTTCAGCTTTATAATATTAGTATAGATTAGTTAATATTTTATTTCAACATCATAAAAAGGCAGACTTATTAAGACTGCGCCGAGTGAAATGTGTCAAAACAGGTGGTCACAGTTACGTGAATAAAATCTGATACAATTATAAAATATACATTTACCATAACAATGAATATGTATACAATTACTCCGTGTAAAAAACTTAAAATAATTAATATTTTCGCCTACAAAATTACGTAAATTTGCACAAATGCTAAAACGTAAACTTGTGTTACGTGACTTTTAGATTATAACAGTAGAAATCTATCCTATTTTACAGCTTAAACGAAACATAAATAGTTATATTACAATTTGTCCGTCCTAAATATTTAAGTTATTGGTTGACAATAAAGATACATATTTATCAAAAAAGCACTTCAAATACTTCAAATACAATGTTACTATGGCGGCCGCGCGCCGATTTGAATATGCGCCGCACGAGCTCTGTCATTATCTGTCTTACGCTCAGCGCAGTCTTAATTGCTTTAAATCAAACATGTTCGTTCAAAGAATTCAATTAAAAACGTCAGATGAATGCAATATGCTTATGTTCGTTTAATAAGGTCGTTTGATAAGGTCTTATTTGATATTTTTACACTGCATCTATAGCTCAGTAGATCGGTAAACCATGGTACAGTTGACTAGCATAATTTAATTACTAGTGTTATCGATGAAGGATTATATTGTGAGGAATCGTACTGCATGCTTGAGATTTCCCCATAGTGATCTCGAAGAAGTGCCAATCCGGCTAAAGTATTATCGCTATAGCCTTCTTATACGAAGAAGACCCGTGCTCACTAGTAGTAGAGTTTATAGACAGACGCATATTATTTGACTACTTCATTGAACTATTCGTTCATAAGTGTTACTTAGGGACGTATATTAATAAACTAATTTTGATTTTGACATTAATGTAACTATGTGCACCTAATTTGTATTCCTCACTGAATTTTCTAATAACATTTATACTGACCCGGGTCCTAGATGTGCGTTGCGAAGTCGTCATATTTGTGCGGCTTGATCCTTAAGGGAGACATATTGTCAACGAACTTTTATCTACAAAATCTTCTCATATATAAAGTGGTTCAACTGTTCACTGATGCACCGACACCTTCTTTTGAATTATTCCAGGCCGGTGACAGGAGTCAAGCTGACGTCATAGTCCATGAAATAATGCACAGCTGGACTGGTAACCTCGTGACGAACAGAAATTTCGAGCACTTCTGGCTGAACGAGGGCTTTACAGTGTACCTGGAGAGAAAGGTCGCTGCGTCCCTCATTAATGACACTACTGAGGCACGGAAAAGCCGGGACTTCCATAGCTTGTTAGGTCTCCAGGAATTGAGCGAAGCTGTAAGTGATGTTTTTGTAGTTTACCATAAGTTTATATAGATAATCCTAAATTCAATACTTTATTAAAATTGATATGTTCAGTAGGTAATTGAGTTACGGCAACAGGCCATTCTAACAAAAAATACTTACGCATAAAGCCGATAAGTGTAATACCTTATTTTAGGCGTAGATTTATTAACAAACTCTTATAAGATATTCATATACAAAAGTTGGGTAAGTATTGCATTTATCGGCACGCACACGTAATTATTTTATTTGTGTGACCCTTAGGCCCGGCGGCGCCCATTGGCGGCACGGCATGGCAAGCAATTTTTAGCCACGGCATGCCTAGGGACGCTTCGGTATGCTTAAGGAGGTCGCAGCATAACTAAGGATGTCACGGCATAGTTACCAGCAGTGTGCGCTTACATGTAGGGATGCCGTGCCGTGCCGCCAATGTGCGCCGGACCTTCTCAGTTACCGTTTGAACATTATAGGTGTTACAAATTATATTAATTCTATTAAAAAAACCTGTAATACACAGTAATTGTATCTATTTCTAAATTAAAATGTTTTGATTAGTAGGTACATCAACGTTTTTGCTTTTAGAAAATAGATGCAAAGACATTTTGTCGATCAAATGGGTCGAAAAGAGATTTAAAAGCTAATGGTTGTCTTAGTATAGTTTGCAGTTAGTAGTAGTTGATACTAAAAAATATATAATTCGCATCCTTAATAAAACAGAGACTTATCTCAATATTTTTGATTAAACAAATTTGAACTCTATTGAAAAGATTTATCACAAATATAATATTAGAATTTAACATATACAATTACAGTTCGAATTGGCTTACTTTCAAATTTCGATATAAGTCGCTGTTTTATTAAGAATGCGATATAGCAATAGCTTATTTACTGGTTATAGAAGTATATATTTATTTAAGCTAAGTATTTATTTATAAGAGCAGTGATAGCTCAGTAGGGAGACCAACAGACTGCAATGCAGAGGGTCTCGGGTTCGAACCCACGTCGCGCACCTCTGACTTTCGGAAGTTATATGACTTTTCGAAATTATGTGCGTATTGATTGACAATTATCGCCTGCTCCGTGCCTCGGAGAGCACGTTAAGCCGTCGGTCCCGGCTGCCATGAACATCTATGGCAGTCGTTATTGGGAGAGTGTCGACACAAAAGATCCCACTGGGTCGAAGTGTCGCCGGTCTGCACTGACTGGCGCCCACATAAGATACATACATACATACATATATTTATTTATTTTAATGACGATAGTTATAACAAGTAGACCATCAGTGTATATTTTAGTGTAAATTGGAGTTGGTTGGGACAGATTAAATACTTTTATTAGTGATTAGAGCGGTTTTATTAGTGATTAGTGCTCGAAATTGCAGCGACAAACCGCTCTAATCGGTTTGTCGCTGCGCTTTCGAGCATTATAAGAAAGCATTCTTTGAAGGCCAGATTATTAATAAATCTGGGTTTGCCACTGACCAATTCTTAATCTGTATTCATATGGTTCAATGTACCGCTTAAAAGTTAACCAAAGTAGAAGTATCTTAAAAATAGCAAGTATAGACAACTGTTTAACATTGATTAATTTGAATAGCTACTAGTTCAGAGACTTTATTGTTACTAGACATATTGTCCATTGCTCTATTATTAGTAGAAGAATATTTTTTTTCATCGAGATGTAGATCTGTTTATCTATAAGGTTTAAAGATATCCTACAAGCCTTTCACTTTACATAATATATTAGTAATCATGAAAACGGTGCTTGGTGTTGTTTACTAACAATTCAAATAAACTCGGCGTTCTTTTTTAGTCTTATCTTTATTTATATATAATATTCTTCTACTTGTTTTTTTTTATTTTGAATGCTATTAAAAAATAATAACTTTAAATAAATATAACAAAATATATTATGTCGTTTGGGTGGATCTCTACTAATCTTAACCATTATTCATAAACTTTCCATGACTAACTTTAATTAAATTCTTACTAATATTCACGCTTATACATGGTTTGCATTTATCGGCACATTTATATTTATTCACATTTATATCACAACTAAATGCAAAAGCGAGGTTATATTTTATTTCCGATGGTCAAATTGTATTATTTTGTCAAATAATTTTATATCAACAACGACGTCGATATTTTTAACCTATAAAAACGACTTCAATATAGATGATTCATATTCTAATCATCCTAAACAAAACCACAAAATATCACGACGACTTCGTCTTATTAATTTTTTGACTTTAAATGACGTGTATCTCTATAACGTAACCACGTTTTTGCCATATCTGAAGTGATTTGCGGGAGCCATTAGGGAAGAAAGTTTAGAGTATGACCCATTGCAGGTCGAACACTTCGGTGCATCTAACCCTCTCACCAATCTCGTTGTCAACTTAGCCGGGATCCACCCAGACGACGCGTTCTCGCGGGTGCCTTACGAGAAGGGCTCACTCTTCCTGCGATACTTGGAAGACTTGGCCGGAGGACCCGGTAAGTTCTGACAGGCCTGATTTATTTCTAGGTATTCGATGAGCTGGGTGTTTCTAACCCGTTGACCAAGTTGGTAGTTTCGCTGGATGGTGTGCATCCAGATGACGCGTTTTCTACTGTCCCGTATGAGAAAGGTTCTCTGTTTTTGAGATATCTGGAGGACATATTAGGCGGGTCAGGTATGTAATTTTGATAGTTCTTTAATTGAATAGGCATGATGACCGGGTTAAAAATAAGTGATTCTAATTTCCATCTTTTAGATTAGCAATAAATATTGGACACCAATTTTTGTATTTACAAAACAATAAAAATTGGCTAAGTGGCAAAGATAAAGACACATCAAGATTGTTTACCTTTAGTTAAATACCTAACCAAATGGAGTATAAATAAATAAAGATATTATGATTTTGATATTATTTCGCTTAAGACACTGATAGATGTTTTTAACCAGAGTCTTCAATGACTATAAGTCATATCCAAAATTGGATTCACTGTATTGCATGCACTAAATACAATGACAAGAGACCTTACCACTATTTCTTAAAGCTTACCTCATAATAGTGACCCTGACATTTGTTGACAGCATAATATTTCAATAACAGGCAACCGCCTCCATGACCGCCTCTTTATAATATCTATATTATAAATGTATGTTGTCTTTTCCAGCGGTGTTCGACGACTTCATGCGCTCATACCTTACCAAGTTCAGGAAAAAGTCTCTGGACACGGATCAGTTCAAGCAATACCTGCTGGAGTATTTCAAAGACAGTGACAAGCTGAAACACTTGGACTGGCACGCCTGGCTGGATACCAGTGGCATGCCGCCCGTTATTCCTGAGTAAGATTGTTATTTTATGATAGCATACAATGTAAATTAAACTACTTTATACGGATATTGGCGCGTTGTTTATTTTAAAACACTTTTATTACATAATTTTGAATTTTAACACCACTATCTTTGAACTTTACTATAATTTAATCTATCTAATCCTCTCGAAATATAGATGCCGAAAAGCAAAAAAAAAAAACGATTTAAAATAATTTAAATAGCTTAACTTGTAGTAAAGTTCAATAATAGTAGTGTTAGGGTTTAAAATTATCTTATACAAGTGTTTTAAATAAATAATGCGACAAAAGCTGTATAAAGTATTTTAATTTCAACGAATAACGTCTGACTACTGGCTGGTATAGGAGTCATAAGCGTTCAAACCCCAGGTCGAGGCAACAAAAAGCTATTGGGTTTCTCTGTCAAGAAAGTTTCTTCAGCAGTCCGGTGAGAGGAAATTAGCGGTGTTTTGTTCTAGTGTTTCGGAAAGCACGTAAAGCTTGCTCCTGACCTCTCATCGCGTTTCTAGACTCATTGCTGTGACTAAAAAGGTCTTAATAAAATACTTTATAACACTGTAGTCACCCGGGAATCGAGTCCCAGACCCCAGGACCACTGAAGTATAATAATTGTGTGCTACATAAATAATTGTTCCGAGATTAAGTGTTATTTGTGTCCATTGTTTGAATGACCGCTGCGACAAAACGCTAATCGTCGATACTTTCTTTATGCATAAGGCCTCGGGTTCAATTCCTGAGTCGTGAAAAGTATTCGGTTTGTCGGTTAAGAAATTCTCAGTAGCACTGAATCTAAAAAGGGCACATTTTGATGGAGGTGCCTCATTAGTGCGTTGCGTTGCGTCGTCGCAACGGATTAACGCATTGTATGCCACATCTGCGCTGCGACGACGCACGACGTCACAGCGCAAAAGGGCGACGCACGCACTGATTTCAGTCTTCATTCCACAATGGCTCGGAACACTGTCCGTCGTCGCTCCGGAGCTGCGACAGCGCAGCGCAGCACCTGCCCCGCTGCCCCGTTGCCCCACTGTCCCCCTACCCTCTGCCCCCCTGCCCCGCTGCCCCCTACCCCCTGCCTCATTGCCCCCCTACCCCTTGCCCCCCTGTCCCCGCTACGTCCCTCGTCCGTGGATCCGTTACAACGTCGCGTGCGACGACGCAACGCATTAACCTCTGGTATGCCGGAACGTGGATCTGCGCGAGACACAATGCTTTTTCTATTATGTCTGGTATTCTGGCATACAACAGGTTAATGTGTCATGTCACTAAAAATATATGGACAACGACGCAGTGTCGACGCTGCGACGACGCAACGCAACGCAACGCACTAATGAGCCATCACTCTTACGTGGGACTTTAAAACATGTATTACACGTCACATTTTGCTGGTCATGTTTACATGTGTAGGTACTTTTGCTGTCCTCTTCGGGGATGCAAGCATGACACTGCATGGATAGCGTAGTGGTTATGAGATCGGCCTCGCTATTGCCACTACGCTGAGTATTGTGCGTTCAAATCTCACTCGGGAAAAAAATTGTGTGATACACATATGGTTGTTCCGAGTCTGGATGTTCTTTTTGTCCGTTGTTTGAATTTTGTTGAGCCCCCCGCGACACAGTATATATTTCTGAAGTGCAATTCTTTTTTTATTACACAAAAAGTAACATTGTGTGTTCGAAATATTTTTAAAATTTGTGTGCTACACAAATAGTGTTGCCTAGTCTGGTTGTTATACTTATGTTAATAAAATGTTCTCAAGTCCCCCTAGCATATATTTTTCCTCGCATATAACTTGTTTATTTTAAAACAGTCATTTTGAATTGCAGCTACGACACGACTATGACGAAGGATATCACAACGCTGATCGGTAAGCTAGACAAGCCGGAGGTGAAGTTCTTATACCAGGACGTGGAGACATTGACTCCTCATCAGCTCATACACTACCTGCAGCAGCTCATCGAGAGACCGCCACTCACGCTCGAACAGATCCGGACTATGGGCAGCGAATACAAAATCGTTGGTAACAAGAACACCGAGATTTTATACAGGTATGTTATTTATTTACTCAATACAACTATCATTACAGGACTAGCCTAATACAATAGTGTAGCTATCTTATATATAAGTACGATTATATAATGAATATTGTATAATTATACCTAAACTAATTACTTACTATAACAAATTACAAATCTTTGTGAATTCACTCAGAGCACAACATAACGTTTGTTTCCTTAACTATAAGGTTTAGAGTGTGTGTTGTTTGTTACCTGCGTTTATGTTTACTGATCTGCTCCCGTGGAACGTAACGGGATGTTAGTCGAGTTTGTTTGTTTGTTACGCTTTCACGTCTTAACTAATCGACCGATCATCATGAAATTTCGCATAAACGATGTCGGGAAAACAGAAAAGGACATCGGCTACCTTTCATCCAGTAACAGTACTGTTAATAACCTAACCTTACCTACATTTACGTGAGCGATGCCGCTATCTAAATCTAGTAGTCTATAATCTTGCTCAGGAATTCGGCTATCAACGGCAAAAATATGTATTTTACAATTCTGTTTGGTAGTTCTAGAGACA
Organism: Catocala fraxini; assembly: GCA_930367265.1. Lineage (NCBI taxonomy): Eukaryota > Metazoa > Arthropoda > Insecta > Lepidoptera > Erebidae > Catocala > Catocala fraxini. Next base: position 16,990,480 of record OV884041.1, read on the forward strand.
AGCGCGTTCAAACAAAAAGATAAACAAACTGTTAAGGTTTATTATATTAGTATAGATTATATAGGGTCACATCAGTATCTATCACGTAGTACAGTAGACACTGGATGCGCACATGGTGCAGCACACGAATTGCTGCTGCCACCGTGCGGAGTGTTGTGGGTTCAAATCGCACATGAGTAAATTTTTGCGTACTTAATTTGGAGTCTGGGTGTACATGGTGTCTGTTAATTCTACATTTATAAAGACCTCAAGTCAAAAAAAATTTTGTTAAAGCCATCTTTGTGACCTTTGCTTTGTCTTAAATGTCTTTTAAAGGGCGCTACTACACACAGCGACACATCAACCTAGACTGTTTGGACTTTAAACTATTATAAGTTGAACGCCGCGAATCATGCGAGAGAGTGCGTTATATTTTTGTTATTTTGTCTCATTCACGCTGAACGGGATGCAGCGATCTATCCTTACCATGTATCATATCCAATATGTATATTATTTTCTGAGCAAGATTAGCTCGGCGCGAATATTATACTTTACAAGTTTGGTTTTCGATTAGCGCTAGCGTCTGAGCGTTAATACGTTCATTACCTATTATCCATTATTATTACTACTTGTGCAAATGTTATAAAATATTAGAAGAGAGTCTCTAAAAGAGTAAAATTAATAGGTTTTACATTTTCTCATTCAATTAATAAAAATGATGAAGCATTAAGTTAAATAAGTAAGCGATAAAAATGTATTTCATTATTTACTTTCATAACTATGCACTGCAAAATACAATAATAAGTAATTTTAATATATTGAGGTCTCGAGTTCGATCCCGAGGCGCGCATCTTATACTTTTCGAAGTTGTGTGCGTATTAAATAGTTAACTTTAACGGTGAAGAAAAACATCGTGAAGAAACCTGCATGTCTGAGAGTTCTCCATAATGTTCTCGAAGATATGTGAAGTCTGCCAATCCGCACTGGGCCAGCGTGGTGGACTATAGCCTAACCCTTCTCACAGTGAGAAGAGGCCCGTGCCCAGCATTGGGACAGTTTAATACACGGCTGATATTATTATAATAATAATAATAATAATAATAATAATAAGACGTTTATTTCATAACAGCCGAAGGACATGATATAAACAATGTAGGACAAAAAAAAAAAAAAATTAAACTATACTACTTAATAATAAATGTACACGCCCGTCGTCCGTACAAAAATAGGAGGCCAGTTCAGCAATATTGCCGGGCATATGTGCCCGACGCTGGTTTTCAACTGGCTCCTTAATAGACACGGACGTCAAGACCCTGAGAGCAATACTTATACCATTATAACATTGAACATTCACACACAGACATTACAGTAACCGAATATCCAGAGATATATTTTTTCTTTTTATATCAAAGCTACATTTATGAACGCACCTTCCTTCTGACATTGACACTAATGACATGACACTTACGCTACATAAATATATTTATACTAAATAAAAAAACCCTACAGTTATTTTGATTACGTTTCGATTTACCTACTATTTAATTTGCTGATCTTTAGTGTCAAACTATTCAAAGTAAATAACTAGATAATTTCTTAAATAAGTTAAGCTTGTAATGTTGTAATAGTGCATCTGATCTTGATATCAAAATAAATTTATTCATTTTAAAGCACTGTCGTATTTTATATATTCGTAATATCTTATGATACATGGCCTTTACCGAAAATATCTATTCGTAGCCGATAAACATTCAGTTTTAAGTGTTAAGGTTAGTAAAATAAGGTTTAAAGTGGCGTGTACTTGGTGGCTCGTATCCGAGCCGCTGTCAGGGGAACGCCGAGAACTCAATCTTGCTATTACAATTAGCTATAAGGTTCAGAGTTTAACACTCGTCCCCGTCTTATCGATAGGACATAGTCCTCGAACAGTCGTTTTTAGTATTGTTTTTTATGTAATTAATGTATGACATATGTATTGATATATTATATGCTGTCGCTGTTGTGGAGGTAATTGTGGCGCCATAATAGATATATATTTAAATCGCACTTTCTCATCGTCACAGTATCATCCGACGAACGCTTAGTATTTGTTTGACAGACGACCGGTGAAAAACAACAATAGCAAAAAAATGTGCGCCGGTGTGTGTAAGCATAACGTACACCACGATGCACAGTCCCGCACCGACAATTCTCTATTTTGTATGTAGCGTAGTTATGCGTATATAGGATGTCTAACTTGATGTGTAGCCGTGTGTACATACATTGACGCGTTTTTATAGTGTCGGCATGTCATACCTCTAAATCCGCAACAGAAAATAGCCGCTGTCTTTTAACTTTAAAGCAAAGGCAAACTAACATTAACACTTATTCCAGGTGGCTGCGACTCTGCGTCAAGAGCAAAGACGAAAGCAAACTGAGTGAAGTATTCAGTTTCCTCAACAGCAACGGTCGTATGAAATATGTACGACCTTTATACAGAGAGCTGTACGCCTGGGAAGACGTCCGTGACCAGGCTATCGACAACTTCTTGAAGAACGAGAAAAATATGATGCACGTTTCCGCTTATACACTTCGAAAGGATTTAAAACTCAGTGACTAGTAACCAATGTAATTAATACACTGTACGGTTGTAATGTAAAATAGTGTAACTAATTTTTACGCCATAATATTCAGTTGAATAAAGTGATAATTTTATGATGTTATGTTGAAGTTTTACTCATGATATGCTAAATTTCACGCTGTTGGGCATAGGCCTTCATCGTTGAGTGGTCGGGCTACAGGCTACTAAATAGTTTTCGTCATTGTAAAAGTGATTATAGATAAAGATAAAGATCAGTTTATTTGCATGAAACATGAGTACATTTACATAAAATGCATGATGTTGTAGTACATTAGCGACTCATCATGTTTTACCCTTAGGGTTCGGGCACGCCACGATCGTGGCGGTAAGTCCCGTGTTTGAGGAGTGGCTGGAGAGGCGCCATGGCGCCCTCACCTTCCGGCTGACACAGGTAATGACTGGCCACGGTTGTTTTGGCCAGTTCCTGTGTCGTATACGCCGGCAAGAGACGCCCGGTTGTCACCACTGCGGCGACTGCCGCGACGTTGTTGAGGACACGGCGCTGCACACTTTGGCGGTTTGCCCCGCCTGGGCATCGCAGCGCCGTGAATTGATCGCGGCAGTCGGATTGGTTGCCCTCTCGCTCCCGGCCGTAGTTCAATCTATGGTCCGGAGTGAGAGGTCGTGGAACGCCGTTGCTTCCTTTTGTGAGGAAGTCATTTCCATCAAGGAGGCGGCGGAGCGGGAGAGGGAGCGTTTGAACCCTCTCCCCAACCGCAGAGCCGGGCGCCGGAGGGCGCGAGACGACCTCCAGCCACCCTGAGGTTTGACCTGGGGGTGGCGGGCTTTGTGGGCCTGCCCGCCATCCGTTCAGCACCAGGTCCGAGAGGCGGCGTGCGTGTTCCCACGCGCGCCTCTGTGTCGAGTCCGCCTCCCCTCTAGGGGGGAGGCAGTAGGGTTTAAAGTGAGAAGTGACTTGGGTAGGTCTCTCGTGTAGTGGCCTGCTGTTTCATACGGCGGGCCGTAACCTCGGCGGGGTCGCGACCGCATGCGAAAGTGATTCGCGCGGCCCCGTCGATAGTGGTTTTGTTGAGAAACACCGTGGTAGGTTTAGTCGGTATTCCGGGAGGTACTTTAACATCTTTACCATCTTTCTTTTACCCCGGCGAGTCCGACATAACCCCTCCGCCCGCCCCCGCGGAGGGGTATGCGTCATGCATTCCCCCACGTAAAAAAATAAAAATAAAAAAATAAGCAATATTAAAAAAAAATGCCTTTTATTAACAATATCTTTGGTTTATTATAACTCGCTAGTATGGTGAAAAATATCGTAAGGAATCCTGCGTCCTTTTAATTCCGATCCCGATTCTAATCTTAACCCGAATCCCATTTATTCCCTTAGGGCCTTGAACTTGAGCTAGTCTCGAAATACACAACTGTCAAAGTAGTAATCAGTAAATAAATAATGTAATAAAACACACAACTTCTCAATAATATAGTTTTATTTAGTAAAGTTATTTATTTGCCAAAGATTGTTTAAAAATATAGCTCAAGCTATTTAGTCACTAAGGTGAAGATCTTTCCTCAAGTTATAAGCAGTCAGATGACTCATGTATTGCTCATTCTTTAAGAAGTTGTCTATTGCTTGCTGCCTGACATCTGACCAGGCGTACAGTTCTCTGTATAAAGGCCGTACGTACTTTAGACGTCCGAGACTGTTCAGGAAACTAAATACTTCACTGAGTATGCTCTCGTCTCTGCTTCTGACGCAAAGCCGCAGCCATCTGTAAGAATATACATATTATATAGATTTACGTTTGCTTTATTATCTATTGTTAGGCACAGATGTATAGTCCTATAGACATATAGGGGAGCGATGCCATCTACTGGGATTATGCCATTTATGTCCAAACTATGATTTTATTACCAAAAATATATACTATTACCATAATCTGCTTTAAGTTTAAGGGTAAGTAAACCCCTTTCTTAGTTTTTTAAAGACAACCCTAGGAATAATTCTTGTGTCGCGGGGGGCTTAACAATCATTCAAACAACGGACACAAAGAACAGACAGACTCAGAACAACCATTTGTGGATTACACAAAGTTTTGCTCCGTTTATGCTTCAATCCCATGAGACTCGGCACAGTGGCACTGGTAAGGCCTATTGGCCAATATGACAACTAAGTTTCGCAATCAGTTGCAAATAATCAAGATTTTTTCTTTGTGTCAACGAGTTGCAATGGATGAATACTTATGCTAATATGTAACCAGTTACCATCGAAGAATACTTTTGCCGACTTCGCCACCACTGTTTGCAACCAGTTGCGATTGAGGAATTAGTTTTCTTTAGCATAACCTACTGTAACAGAATTAACGCGATTTAGGTTTGCTTTTATAAAACCTTACATCGAGGTATCTTATGTATCTTATGTGGGGGCCAGTCAATGCAGACCGGCGACACTTCGACCCAGTGGGATCTTTTGTGTCGACACTCTCCCAATAACGACTGCCATAGATGTTCATAGCAGCCTGGACCGACGGCTTAACGTGCTCGCCGAGGCACGGAGGTAAGTCAATGTTTAAGAATTTTCACTCGTCTCGTCCTACTAAATAGTCGATATTTTTAAAACCATTACGGTATTGATTAGGGAGCCAATTCCTTGAAAGGCAGAATACAAGTCTTACCTATACAAAATCTCTTTGTTTTCACTTCCATCAACTTTGTACGTTTTGCCAAGAGATTTTAATTTATCTAAAGGCATCGAAGGTCGCTCAATAAGCTGCTGCATTAAATATATTATCTGGTGCACGTTGAAGTTCTTGATATCATCGTAAGAGAACGTGTGGTCTGAATCTTCTATCTCGTCTACGAGGGCTGTCACTGCTTTTATCATTGTTGTATCGTAGCTGAAAGTAAAATGACATGTTTAATATAAAGCGCTTTGTTCATCTATTCTTCATACGCTGCGTTGAACGCGTTGCGGTTGCCACGTTCTAATTTATTACATAATCGCTTCTGCCCGCGACTTCGCTCGCTTAAAAGTAGGTTAGGTTATATTAGTAACAGAACATTTTTTTCGTAAAATATAGCCTTTGTTACTCGGTGATAACATAGCTTTCTAATGATAAAATAATGTTTAAAATCAGTTGAGTAGTTTTTGAGTTAAATACAAATAAAGGAGCAAAAAATCGAATCTATCCTCATAATAATAGTATAAATAAAGCAATAGTTACGCTTTGGTTTTTGCGTTGAACACAGCGTCAAATATGGCGTGGGGCGCGTGACATCTTGAGTTAAGCAGAAGCGGCAAACAGCGTGCGATTTCCGAATTGGCGTCAATTAAATCTTATAACTAGGTGTTACCCGCGACTTCGTACGCGTCTCATTTTTTTTCTCAAATATAAGTCGCTTAATTTACTCCTTATAACATCAGCTATCTGCCAGTGAAAGTTCCGTTAGAATCGGTCCAACCGTTTCAGAGATTAGCCAGAATAAACAGACAACAATTGTTAAAATTGGTTTTTTGATATAAGTAGGGAACCGTATATGCTTTCATATGCATTTAGTAAGAAGCTGCTATTTAGACATTACAAAGATACTTCAATTTTATTTATTTTTAAATACCTATGTACATATATTGTTAATCGTGAAAGTTTGTAAAGGCACTTGGATGTTGTCACTCGTTGAACGTATTTGGTAAAACTAGGGACACATATTCCTATGTGTTTATCTTTGTACCTACTGGATCAATGCATAGCATAGATTTTATTCCAGGAATGCTAACATAAAGATTTTGTTCCGCAGATTGTTGCAATTACCCCTTTAAATAAGTAAATTATATTATTTACGTAGATATTTTAAACAAGTCTTACTCTGGTATAACGGGTGGCATCCCGCTCTTATGTAACCAGGCCTCCCAGTCAACATCCTTCAGCTTGTCATGGTCTTTGAAATAATCGATGAAGAAAGCTTTGAACTGGTCCGTATCCAGTGACTGCATGCTGAACCGTTTCACGTATGCACGAATAAAATTGTCAAACACCTCTGTAACATAAAACATGATGTTGCAAATCTATACGACTACAAGGATGGAGCAGTCGTTTTAGTGATCTCCCACCACTGCCACTGCGCAGATTGTTTGGTTCGAATCCCACACGGGACAAGACTTTGTGTCCACAAATGGTTGTTCCGAGTCCGGGTGTTCTTTGTGTTCGTTGTTTAAATGTTTGTAAAGTCACCCGCGACACATGACTTATTCATAGTGCGAGAGTTTTTGAAATAATAAATATAAAACCTGCCATGATAGTCCTTGCTAAGTTTATGCTTTTCGACATAATAACGTAGTCGTATCTTACGGCTATGTCCCCCAGGGGGTAGGCCCAGGTGTATCACACCTTCATTTTTCCAGCAACTGTTTACCTAAGGTCCCACGTAATAAAATAAAAAAACAGTCCCACTGCTGGGCACAGGCCTCTTCTCGGTGTGAGAAGTGTAAGGCCATAGTCCACTACGCTGGCCCAGTGCGGGTTGGCAGACTTCACATGTCTTTTCGCACGATATTTTCCTTCACCGTTAAAGCTAGCGATACTTAACTATTTAATACGCACATAACTTTGAAAAGTCAGAGATGCGCGCCTTGGGATCGAACTCGAGACGTCTGCGTGGCAGGTTAACGTTCTTTCACTAGGCTATCGCTGCTTCAGTAATAAGCGTCCACGTAATAACCGGCCAGCATATTATTATTTCCCGGACACAGATCAAGACCCAGTGTTGCTATTTAGATTTTTTTTACAGTAAATCCAATTATAGTGCCCAGTTGAACCTGCGCCCTCATGCACAGCAATGACCGCAGTCGCACACACCACCGTTACATACAAAAAATATCTACCATCAAGTTAGTCGTATGCTTATCTGCCATATTAGATATAAATTGTATTTTTGGTATTACTGTGGCGCTGTTGTTACTTATATACTTTTGTATAATTTTAGTTAATAATGTCAGTCCTGTATCAAACTGTCCCACTGCTGGGCACGGGCTTCTTGCCAGTTTAAGAAGGGTAAGGCCGTAGTCCGCCACGCTGGCCCAGTGCGGGTTGGCAGACTTCACACATCTTCGAGAATATTATGGAGAAGTCACTGACGTGCAGGTTTCGATGTTTTCCTTCGCCATTAAAGCGAGAGATAATTAATTATTTAATATGCATATAACTTGGAAAAGTCAAAGCTGCCTTAGGACCGAATTTGAGATCTCATCCCATCCCCTGCAATCTGGTGGCAATCTAACGATCTACCAACTAAGCTATCGCGTGATAGATATTTTAGTAATTAATTGTTATTATCAATATATTTACTAACCCGGTCCTCCGAATAAATCTTCCAAGTACCTTAAGAACAGTGATCCTTTTTCATAAGGTATAATTGAGAATGCTTCATCGGGATGAACACCATCGAGGTTTAGAACTAATTTCGTCAATGGATTTGTCGCACCTAATGTATTAACCTACAATACAACAAAATAATCAATATAATGTCACTAGAACATTGATGGTGAATTGTGACTACGTAATACCTACTCCTCTGCTCTCAGTTATAATCATAGTCATACAGTCATCATAGTTAGGATTAAATTTAGAGTAAGTAAGTAAAGTTTATTTGTTCATCTGTTACACTTACACATCTTAACTACTTAAGCGATTATCATGAAATTCCGCATACACGTTGCCAAGGGTACAGAAAAGGATATTGAGCACGACTTTTATCTAGAAAAAGTACTCATTAGGTACGAGAGACAACTATGTAGGTTATAATATATAGGTCTAAGTATGTATAATGTATGGCTATATGAAATTTAAGACAATTTATTAAACAAGCTATTGCTTGGGACTTCATCCCTTACCGTGAATTGCACGATAAGCACTACACATATTATGTTTCGATATCAATTTATCAATTTCATTCGATATCAATATCAGATGAAACGTGGCTTAGAATTTAGGTTGAACTTCATGTTAGTATACTAGGTATAAAATCCTTTGTTATCGCATGTTGCCGAAACAAACAGACAGACAAATATTGAAGCAAATGATCTCAGTTAGTATTTCAAAGATATCTGCAGTGACAGTGTTAGAATAATACCGGTTAAACTTTTAAATAAAAAATTGAAAAGGATGCCACAATCTAACATTTTAACCTTTAGAACTCCATACACCGTATGATGTTCTAAAGTTCTTCGGTTTACATTATCCAACAAAAATTGCACTTATCTTATCTTTTGTGGGGGCCAGTCGGTGCAGACCGGCGACACTTCGACCCAGTGGTATCTTTTGTGTCGACACTCTCCCAATAACGACTGCCATAGATGTTCATGATAGCCGGGACCGACGGCTTAAAGAGATCTCCGAGGGACGCAAAAATAAATAAAATTGCACTTACCCCTTCGATCAACTGCTGAAGACCTAACAAACTGTGAAAGTCGCGGCTTCGTTTGGCCTCAGCAGTGTCATTGATGAGAGAAGCAGTGACCTTTCTCTCTAGGAACACGGTAAAACCCTCCTTGAGCCAGAAATGCTCAAAGTTCTTGATTGACACCGCGTTGCCAGTCCAGCTGTGCATTATCTCGTGGATTATAACCGCTGCTAGGCTTTTATCACCAACCTGTAAATAATATTTACTATCGAAAGTACGAGAAATGAAAAGCTTAAAACTGCCACCTTTATACGAAAAGTCATGCTTAGTATTTGTAAATAAAATAGTTACATAATATAAATAATACAGTATTGCCTAATATTTTATAATGTTTCTTAAAGCACTTACGTATCTTCTTATAGAACTATCGTAATAAATAATTGTTAAAACTAATATAATGGAAAACTGTCCAGTCGACAGTAAGAAAAAGACTTCTTATTGTGTATGTAAAAATCAATTGTTGCCAAATTGTGTCTCAGACAAATAATAAGTACCTATACTTATTCTTGCTTAACTATTTCATTTTATCGTCGCGCGTCGTTAAGTTAGTAAACAGGTGATATATTTTACATTTCCTGTCATCATTATTATATTATAATTATATCTACTGCGTAACATTTTCGACTGAATTTAATTAAATAGGTCTTAGAAAAAAAGCCACAACATTTTTTTATTACGTTATCCAGATTTTACTCGTCATCAATTATATGCACCACACGGTTATATATTTTAACATCTGTATGTACATGTATACATACAGATGTTATATGTGTGATAATATAAATACATGACAACAGTATGCATTAAGTACTGAATCATCAATAAACATAAATGTATGATTTATTGCTGACATTTCACTAATTACCTAATACTCTTTGTTTAATAAGTAATTAGTTACCTATTGTATACATGATATTATGATTGTTTATTGGTATAGTTATCATCAATACATTTTATATTCCTATTGTTGGAATTCTTCCATAAAGATGACATATGTTTGCGTTATGCTTGCCTTATTACACACACATGTTCAAATAGTCAATCATTTCGATCATAATTATTGCAATAATATATAGTAGCTTAACATATCGGTTGCCTGCGGCTCACCATTTTACATGCCAACGGAAAATGTTATCTTTAGCTTTAACCATTTCTATCCCAAACAGCATAAGACTACTTACATTCTTTTTCATTATATTTAATTATATTGTTGAACTATATAATTTGAAACAAGTCTAAATTTTAGGAATTTGCATTAAATGAACTCTTTGAATTATATCACATTTACAGATAAAATGTCGATTATTTATTAAATTAATTTTAATCTATAGAAAGCATTTGGTATTGCATAAAATTGATAAATACAGTTTAAATTGCATTTACTTTTAAATCAAGATACTGCTCAGCTTTTTATTTATTATTCCTACGGACCTCGGACTTCACTTCGAACTTCATAGTCTCGAAAATCACAGTCAAATTCACAGATTTAATTGTTGCTAAAAGCAAACCATCTCGTTGCATCACTGCTTTGTTTCTTCCATGTTCATTAGCGAGTAGTAAAGAAAATTGTAACAATCTTACCACTATAGTGGGGCTGACAAAAGTGAGGCAAGTATTCTCCATAGCACCATGTGGGAATGAGGGAGGTGGTACTAGTAGGTCATACTCCGTCCAGTCGTAAGGTCCACACATTTTCTCAGCAGCTTGTAGATATATCTCTGTGTCAGAAAACTCTGCCGCGCTGCGTTCGACGTCTTCTTTTTCTGACCACACTTTCGTTCTAAAAATGTGGGAATACTTGTGAAGAATAGAAATAATAGAATAGGTTCATAAAAGGTATTTAAATTATCATATTAAATATCGTGAGTAGGTAAGTAGGTATTAAATTTATACATAACTAGCGATCCACACCTAAACCTGAATCTTCATCATCATAAATCACTCTGTCTATTGGTGAAAACCGCATGAAAATCCGTTCAGTACTTTTTGAGTTTATTGCGAACAGACAGACAGACGCGGCGGAGGACTTTGTCTTATAATATATAGTGATAGTGATATATTCGAAATTAAATTACTGTTTACGGATTTTCAATGTATGTACCTATAACATTCGCGTAAGCAATATTATTTTTAATCTTTGTGGTATTAGCCATATGCATAGGAAAGAGGGCGAAGCCAGGGCTAGGCCTACCCTAGATAAAAATATAACGTTTTTTTAATACCACATGCGCAATAACTAAATTTAGTCATTTGAAAATATTTTACTGTTGTGTCATGAACAAATATACTACTCATAAAAATTATTAGCACACCGCTTCGCCGCATGGGCGTGAATAACATAACGTCCCAAATCTGGGTCTGGCCGTTAGGGTCCCATTCCGGTACGCCCTCGGCCGGGACGCACCCACAGTGAAAAATTCGTTATTCCGCTACGACCCCGGCCGAGACAGTCCCATTGTAAAACAACCAGAAAAGAAACTTAGTTTAATAGCTTACATACAGTATCAAGTCCAAATCAAGTCAACATTCAGTAGGTTAGCCGAATCATTACATGGTTTTAAAGTTTCCCTTTTAAGAAGAACTAGATCTTTTTGGTATCTTACCTTGGCCCGACTGCTCTGGATTCCAAAGCACCCACAGCAAGCGCAAATAAATTTGATGGTATGGGTAATGGCTGATTAAACTTAGACGTATTGTTCTTCACTTCGCCTTTCAAAGCGCCCATGAGTACTGTGAACTCTTTAGGAGCCGTCACCTCCGCGTCGAACGTGAACTTGACAGCGGGAGTGTCTTGGCACGGCAGGATTGAACGAGCATGGATTGGCTAAAAAGCAGTAATATATTATACATAATAAAGATCGGTTTTGCTTAATACTCAGCGGAAGCACACTGTCAGCTACGCAGGAGACAGTGTGCTTGTCATTTAGGTGATCTGTGTACAACATTGACGCAAGCGCACAATTGCCTAAGCAGGTGACAATGCGCTTGCGACGTCATTTACGTGGTCTTACTACTAAATGTATCTAACTTAGATTTTAAGCTCAAGCGTTCATTCCAAGCTGCTGTGTCAACCACATAAAAATCTGTTTAGGGGTTTTAACGTAATGTCGGTGCAAAGATTCAGAACAAAAAACAAAAATTTCTAAACAGATTGTTATAGTAGATGTAACCGATTAGTTCTTCTAAATATTTATTTACACAGCTTCGTTACTGTTTGATAGGTAGTACAAATAGTTCTCTCATGAATATAAGTTATTATTTTTATAACGATTTACAATCAAAATAAGTTTACTCATATGAATAATAGATCATTATTTAACAAGATTTAGAATTTTAGTACTTTTTGAGGAGCACTTACTGATGATTGACTGAACACGTAAGGATGTTTCTTCCCTGAAGTTTGAGGTGGCTTCAACCAGGTTAAGGCTGATGCTGACGGATCTGTCGTATATTTTATACTAATCTTGAGCCTGTTGAAATTAATATACAAGTATATTGATAAAACCTCGTAGCAAATAAATATACGATTTCTCACTGACAGAGACTTGCTCATGTTAAACATTTATCTACAAACTATGTAATCTAAATTTAGATATTTTATAAGGAGATGCCCTGTCAGGCAATACATGAATATTCTTATATTTACGTGAACAGAAGGATATTTAGTCGAATTCCATCGACACAGCGATTAAACTGCTCTTTTATATTAGGCCAGGGCACAGATGCCTAATATAAACAACATGTTTTGCTTTAAACACACAACTCTCACAGTAGAAATATAACTAATATCGCGAGAAACTTTACAAACATTAAAACAAAAAAGCCAAAAATTTGTTAGAATCGGAAGAACTATAATTGTGGATCATCCCATGTTTGTCCTGTGTGGGGCTCGAAACCACTCGACGCACTGGCAAATGGCACACTTCTCCATCCGTGTAGTTATTTTTATCACAATTAAGTATTATCTTCTTGAAAGAATACTCACTTGTCGCCCCCGCTGGATTTTTTCGGTAACGTTATCGTCAACTTAGAACCGACGTCAGGAATATGTTCGCCCTGAGTGTACTGCAGTTGCGAACCCGCCTCTGTCTCTATCGAATCTATCTTTAGTTTACTAATATCTAAAGGCTGAAAAGTAATAACATTACATTAATAGAAGATAGCCGATTAGTTAGCAGTTAGATACAGTTTAATAGGCGGCAGACTTTTGTAAATAGGATATGTATTATTTTGTTAAAATATTGCCACTATACTGCATCATTGATCCCATGGCTTTAGATTGCGGTTACGTGTATGACAGTCGTGAGCTTTAGGATTTAGTTTCTCGAAGACATTTCAATTGTAGCACTGAGTCTGAAACTGAACCAAGCAGACGATAGCGAATTCATAGCCTTTTACGTGAGATGTTTATTATTTGTTAGATGTTTAGTATTACGCACGATCAGACATATCAAGGTCGAGTCGAGAACTACAAAAGCTTATGATGGGTGCTCTGATTACAGGGGCGTTTTGTGGTATGATAGCGGATATGTCTCAAGGTATTGAACGAAGTGTTACAAAAACATAGCGATAAGTGCATTACTAATACTAACGCTGTAAGGTTATTTTGAATGTCTTAAAATGACATATAAAGATAACAAAGATTCAATAAAGTTGACTATCAGTGATAAGGATTATATATCACAATAGATTCGATTAACGTGTTAACTGAAGCACCAATTCTTATTGTTTTGTCTGCAGTGAGCATTGATATACGAAAATGCAAGATAAACAGCTCTTTGCTACATTAAAAGGGTCAAATCAATATTCTATTACTTGTGCGTTGCCGAGTCTAGGGTAAAGAACTTAAACTGAGATGAAAGAAATGGAATGTACGTGGAGTATTCCAGCCGCTGGAACTCTTATAATTTACCTAGTTAAACGTAGTAACAGTCTTTCTGCTTTCACCAAATGGCCACGAAATATACGTTTCAAGTAAATACGGGCCGGGCCGTGTGTTACGTTGTGTTTTATTTATATTTGAAGCTCACCACGGAGGGCTTAACCCTCGAAAAAGGTTGTCATCCCAAATGTGGTACTCTCTAATAGGAGACGTTTCCCAAGTTGGCTTATTCATCACATAAAAAGTACGCATAAAAAGAAATACCGTTAACACTACTTGGCAATGGCAGGCTGTCTCGAATGAGTGTTTTGGGTATGCTGTCATATCCATGGAAGTTAATATATTTAATATCTATATCCGATAGTTTCGTTATTGACGTGTATCATTGTAGTCTGGCAGATGGTGATGACTCAACTAACAAAAATAAATGCTGCGTTTGTTTGACACGCTTATTCGTGTGTCAGACAATGGTGTCTTTCCGGTGTCTGTGGTATGATTATGTGTCTTTCTGGTATCCGTGGAATCATACCGCTAGAATCAGCAGTGTTTTACCATAAGTCTTTCATGTAACTATTTATTTAGTAGGTAAACTTACCAACTCTTCGATGTCTTCCAAAACATCGATATTTAAAATCGCTTTACCGCTAATCACTTGCTTCTCAAAGTCAACGTCTAGAAACAATGATATGTGCTTTATGATCACCAGCTCTGTAACGAAATGAATATAGTTCAATATTACAACTAAGGCGACAGTCGTACGGCCTACGCATTGGACGCTTGCAAATGTAATTATTCGATACTAGCTGTTGCACGCGACTTCGTCTGTGTGGCATTTAACAATAGCTTTATTTTCCAAAGAACTTTAATTTTTCTAAATTAGAAACTTATCTATCTGCCAGTAAAAGTTCTGTCAAAATCGGTCTAGCTAGCCATTTCAGGGATTAGCTGGAACAAACAGACAGACAGAAAGACAAACATTTTGATTTTATAGAAATACCGTACTTTGCTTTTATATGCATTTCGCAAAAAGCTGTTATTTTGACATTACAAATACACTCTTAAATTTTATTTATTTGTGTGTATGTATTGTATGTAAGCTAACAAAAGCTACGCTATTCACTACAAGAACGCAACGCAATAAACACTTTTTATTTGGGTTATGTGTTTCCCTGCGGGGCACAACGCATATTCATAAAACCAACTTTGTATTATAGATATTATAATTAATTTTCATTGCAAATATAAAGAAGTACTCTATTCCCACTAGCACTTAATTAATCTTTACATCAACAGTAATACAAATTTTTTACTTCGCCCGTGTTAATCCCGTAGGAACACATAGACACATAACGAGACAAAAGGCAATCTATAGCCTTCTCCAGAATACAATCTATCACAGTTCAGCAGTTTACTCGTGAAATGTAACAAACTTGGATTTGAATTTATAATATACAAATGAATGTGTTAAAGTAAGTATTTTAATAATAAAAAAACCTAATAATAAATCTGTGATCCTGAACTGTGATTAAATCAACTATCTTCTAATAAACTAACATCCTAAAGAATATTATAAAAGCAAATGTGAGTTTGTTTGTTATGCCTTCACGCCTTAACTATTCGACTGATCATCATGTAATTTCGCAAACATATTGTCAGGGGTACAGAGAAGGACATAAGGCACCTTTGATCCAGAAAAAGCTAGTGGCACCACAAGCAAAATCTAGTTTGTTATTGTTTAGAAAACAGAGCTCATTAAAAATCTCGTTAGTACCTATATGTATGTACTAGCTGTGTCCGCGTTTTCACCCGCGTTTATGGTTCCTGCGCCGCCCCTGTAGCTATCCAATACAAAAATAATTAGTCAATTCGAACCAGTAGTTCCTGAGATTAGCGTGTTCAACCAAACAAACAAACTCTTCAGCTTTATTATATTAGTGTATAGATAATAAAGGTAAAATGCTCGATTAACATTAACTTGTTCACTAGTACTGCTTCTTTTACATAAAATACATACGAACATAGCAAAATAACGATATAGATGGCGTACCGGTAATGAATACGACTGCTGTGCATGAGGTCTCGGGTTCGAGTCGCACAAAATGTATTTGGGTTTTTCTGTTAGGTAATGTTCACTGGGAGGAGGAGGTGTCTGGCAGACGCAGATAGGAGGATCGTAATAAACATAGCTGGCGAAATGTGGGTATAATAAACCTCTGCCTATATATCATTGGCCTTTTACGATGTTATAGACGATTTAGTCATTGTCCCGTGGACATGCACTTAGTTTCGTGGCTATATAAGCCAATTCTAGAGCGGCAGATTCTACCACATACTGCCTATACCTGCTGTGAGATATAGAAAACCTATTTATATATCTCTACATAGCATAATATGCCTACGTATCTATATCTTCGAAGATGTAGACACGTAGATACGTAGGTAGGTAGTAATAGTAGGTAGGATTTGTGTAGTAGAGCCTCGCTGATTTCAGCATGAATGGGCCGGCTCGACCGGGGCAGGACTACCCTCTCACAGAATATCGACGTGAAATAGCAGTATTCCTACTTTTGTGTTTCGTTCGGTGAGTGAGAGTGCCGGTGGCCCAATCACCCTCTTTCCCCCTTCCCGGTACTTCTCCTTCCCACTTCCTTTCCTAAAGGGTCGGCAACGCGCAAGTGATGCCTCTGGTATTGCAGGCGTCCATAAGCTACGTTGACCACTTACCATAAGGTGGGCCGTATGCTAGTTTGCCACAATAGTAGTATAAAAAAAAAAAGAAATCTAGTACGCTCAAATTTGCACGAGTAGTTGATAGTTTTTTTTAAATTCAATTTCCACACTAGGAATCTCCTGTCGCACTGTGGGCTGAAAATCGACCTCCATAGACATAGAAATGAAAGTTGCTAGATGTTCGTTTTGTTGACGGATATGGCTTCTATTAGCTATTATACACATAACAATGTCATCTGAGCTAACTCCGCACAAAAATGAATTTATTATAAGGTTTTTTCGAAAAAAATGTATGGAGCTAGCATGAAAAATCTGAATATCTCTGAACTTGCAAGGAAAACCGTAATATCCTCAGAGATGGTTATAGGACTAATTATTTGTGATTTTTTGACATACTTCATATAACGGTACCTGCTGCAGATTTTTTTTTAAAAATCATCGAATTTTTAATTAATATTTTTTAACATTAAACGATTTGTTTTGGTGTATAAGTAATAAAGAAATATTTTCGACAACTGTCTAATGAGGTCGTTAACTAATGTTGGACTGAAATATAAAAGGGTTAACATTTTGCATCATAATTTAGTTTATTCTAAGCTTTGTTACCCCTAACATATCACTGTGAAATTTTATAATGGAAAGTTTAAATACCAATTTAGACCTATTCGTTCTTCTAAAATGTAAGAGTACTTCATTTGATCATGAGGTATTGTTTAGTGAAGTTATATCCCGCCTAGACGTTTGTCTTTCCGTTGAAGATCAAGTGACTCTAAAAGAATTTTGTCGGAGATTTGTACGAGCTACATCACAAAGGTGGCAAAAATCTCACCGAATTCTTGATACTTTTAGAAAACAATACGAAATTTGGCTGCAAGCAACTATCGATTGGCCAAGTTGCATAAATTTAGTCGCTCAAGAACCAACTGTTGCTGAGGGATCAAGATCAATCTCTCCAGAACCCTCAACATCATACTCTATTGGTACAATGACA
This sequence comes from Catocala fraxini, assembly GCA_930367265.1. Taxonomy (NCBI): domain Eukaryota; kingdom Metazoa; phylum Arthropoda; class Insecta; order Lepidoptera; family Erebidae; genus Catocala; species Catocala fraxini. The sequence continues at coordinate 17,008,090 of OV884041.1, forward strand.
AAGAGGTCACGAAAACCATTCGAAGATCTGGGAAGCAAACAGAAGAAGAGAAGATCTGATGAGCATAAAACTGACAATCCCAGTGAATTGGCACATACAGCAGCAGCGCGTTTTAAGGAAGAAGGTTGTGAGGATATCGCATCTGTAATCGAATATATGCTGAAACATCCTGAAGCAGCCTCTAAAATTAAGGAAACGCTTAAGCAACCGGTGAAAACTATCTTATTTACACCAGAAAAAGCACTTGGATTACTCCTTTCATTAAAATTATCAAAGTGGCAATACATCACTTTACGAGAGTCAGCTATTCGGGGAGGTAGAAAGGATATTTATCCATCCTACTATAAAGTGCAACAAACCAAGCTGGCATGCTATTCTCCGAAGCAATCAGTGTTAGTGACCGATTCATCGGCAAGAATAACCCTTCAAGCTTTACTCGACATTACGGTCAAAAGAATCCTCCAAAGTTTTCCTAACGATGATGTGCAAAATAAGGATTTAAAATTGATATATAAATGGGGTTTCGATGGTGCGTCAAACCAAAGCCGATACAAGCAGAAAATGGATAGCGATCAAGACGATTCAAGTATTTTCATGACTTCCTTGGTGCCACTAAAACTGACTGATGGAGACAATAATTTGTGGATGAACCCAAAACCATGCTCAGCAATGTATTGTCGTCCAGTTCAATTTACTTTTGTGAAGGAAAGCGAAGCAGTAGTCATCGAACACAAACGACAAATGGATGAAGAAATTAAGGCTCTCATTCCTACAGAGTGCAATAATAGAAACAGGGTGAATCATCACCTAATGATGACAATGATCGATGGTAAAGTCTGCACGTATTTGTCTCAAGCCAGATCAAGTTCATCATGCTATTTGTGTTTGGCAAAACCGACAGAAATGAACCGTTTGGGTGTAGTAACAGCAAAGACCGTATCTTCTGACATATACGAGTTTGGATTGTCATCTCTACACGCCCGTATAAATTGTATGGAATGTTTACTACATATTTCGTATAGACTAGATTTTAAAGAGTGGGCTGCGAGAGGTAACGAGCACAAAGAAATGCTAAGTAAGAGAAAAAAGATTATTCAAGACAAATTTAAAGACGAATTAAATCTATTGATTGACATTGTTAAACAAGGTTCCGGAACTACTAATGACGGCAACACAGCAAGAAAGTTTTTCAAATTTCCCCATAAAACTGCAGCCATTAGTGGGTTGGACGAAGAACTAATAAGAAGATTTGCTGTGATTTTACAGGCAATAACTTCCGGGGAAAAAGTAGATATTATTAAATTTAAAGATTATGCCTTCAAAACAGCAGAGAGGTACGTGGAATTATATGACTGGTACTATATGTCATCAACCGTCCACAAATTACTTATACACGGGGCAGACATAATCGAGAAGAATGATGTTGTACCCATAGGAAGTCTCTCGGAAGAAGCATCCGAGTCTCGCAATAAAGATTTTAGGAGGTTTCGGGAACATCATTCGCAGAAAAAGAGCAGGCAAGATTCGAATCATGATATCCTTAATATGTTAGTTGTTTCTTCGGATCCTTTTATAAATGTACAAAGGCCCAAGTTAGATGCCAAGAAAAAGGAGGATTTATTTCCTGAAACCCTCAATTTAATTCAGTTTCAAGAAACTGACTTTGAGTTTGTAGGCAATCTAGATTCTGATTCAGAAATCGACGAGAGTGATAAGGAAAACTAGAAACTTTTTGTGCTTTTAATTATAATTCTATTCAATGTAATTTTTTCATGATCTTTCGTTATTTAGCTTTGGTTCGTAACTATGTTTTGCAATTGATTTATTTTTAAATATTTGATATTACTATTCTTGTACCTATTTATATTTTTGCATACTTTTGTACCTATGTTTTGTTTTATATAAATTTTATCAACTATTAAAAAATACCTTTTTAATTTATTTTTCTTTTTATTTAATGCCTATTATTAGCGTTAATAAAATAACTAACTTATCGATTGATCTTTACTTTGACATTAGTAGAATTTAATGATTTAAAAAATACCTTCATTTAGACATAATAATAAAATAATTAGACAGTTGTCGAAAATATTTCTTAGAACTCGTAACATGTCTAATTAACTAATTAGTTTACTTATGTACTTACCTGTAAGAATTTAATTAGTGTAATCCGTAGTTACCATTGTGCGATATTGCAAATCACTTAATCTCTTATTCAGAACTCATTAGAAGGCTAATTTATTATTCAGTAGTTTACCTGTATGCAAAGTTTAGTAATGGTATCCAATTACCTGTTTTAAAACATATATACTATGTAAGGCAAAAATAATTTTCTTGATATTTTAACAAATAACTGGCGAAGATTTAGTATTATATGCATATAACGTGTTATTTCTTTACTTTTACAATAAAACAAATCGTTCAATGTTAAAAAAAACTAATTAAAAATTAGATGATTTTTAAAAAAAATTCTACAGCAGGTACCGTTATATGAAGTATGTCAAAAAATCACAAATAATTAGTCCTATAACCATCTCTGAGGATATTACGGTTTTCCTTGCAAGTTCAGAGATATTCAGATTTATCATGCTAGCTCCATACATTTTTTTCGAAAAAACCTTATAATAAATTCATTTCTGTGCGGAGTTAGCTCAGACGACATTGTTATGTGTATAATAGCTAATAGAAGCCATATCTGTCAACAAAACGAACATCTAGCAACTTTCATTTCTATGTCTATGGAGGTCGATTTTCAGCCCACAGTGTGTCGCAGGAGACTTTACAAACATTCAAACAACTGACACAAAGAACATCCAGACTCGGAACAAGCATTTGTGAATCACACAATTTTTTGTTTTGTGTGGGATTCGAACCAGCAATTGGCGTAGTAGCACAACGCCATCCGTGCAGTCAATAGTTCCTTCTGCCTCCGTTGCGCAGCGGTAGTGAATGCGACTGCTGTGCATGAAGTCTCGGGTTCGAATCCCGGGTCGGCCCAACAAACAGTTATTGGGTTTTTCTGTTAAGACATCTCAATACGAGCCCGGAGTTAGGAAGTTGGCGGTGTTAGACACCCCCGTGCCTCGGAAAGCACGTAAAGCCGTTGGTCCTGTGCCTGATCTCTCTCCGGTCGTGTCGGCTTATTCGTCCCATCGGATCATGAGAGTTAGGGAAAAGAGAGTGCACTTGTGTTTGCGCCCACACTTGTGCACTATAATATCTCCTGTGCCGATGGCCAGTCACCATTAAAGATTGGCTGCCGTGACCGAAATTCAGTTAGGAGGACATTATTAGTTTTAGTGGAATAGATGTCACAGGACAAAATATGTATTGGCACGCATACGTTCCAAATCTGGGTGTGATTTGTACATTGTTTCGATGTTACAACACAATACAATAAATACTTGAAGTAATTTTTAAAAATGTGGTGCTTCATTGAAATTAAACTGCTATATACGGATTTTATCGCGTTGTTTATTTGACACTTTATTAAAAAAAATTGAAAATTGTTACACTACTACTACTATTAAACTTTACTAACTTACGTCGGGGAAAGTGTAAAAATAAATGAAATCTAAATAGTTTAATAATAATTTAATTAGCTTAAAAATTAGTAAAGTTTAATAGTAGTAGTAGTGTAACAATTTTCAAAATTTTGTAATAAAGTGTCAAATAAACAACGCGATAAAATCCGTATATAGCAGTTTAATTTCAATGAATAATATTCGCGTAAATAGAAGACAATATTATGTGGTGTTTCCTTCGTATTGTAGACCTACAGGCAAAGTTTCACGGTTCCAACAAGAAAAACTCAGAAACCCACAACACTGGGTGTAGTTGCAGTGGAAAGAGGTACAAAATAAATAATACATTTATTATATAGATACATATAATAATAAAACTCCAAGTTTTCTAATCCGTCTAAGTAACACTCTTGTATGGATCACGATCACGGATCTCATGTGGGATTCGAAACCACCATATTCGATATAAAATGCCAATGAGCCAATGCAGCAATTAAATACTAATTTCAATTTTAAATTACAAATGGTTAGCTAATTAGTCACTTGTAATTAAAATTCATAAACGTTCACGTGATTGGTTAATCCTAGAAATTTTCGTTACGCTAAGCAAGAATGTAAATGCTTCATATATACAGTAATAGGTACTTCATTTAGATACAAATGTGAACATCTTACCTGGCCGTGAATAGGAAGAAGGATCCAATGGACTTAAAGCACTCATGGCTTGAACTTGGCTGGAATATAATATACACACGCATGATAACAATATAAACAAACTTTCTGCCATTGTACGCACGTACGATCAGTTCAACATTCGGCACATGAATGATCGCAGAGTAATCTTAATAGAATAATCATATAGATACTGCGCCACGAAAGAAACGTTGCGGCAATATTGTGAAACTTGTTTTTTTTGTAGTGAAATTATGTAATGACGAAGATACTAGCGCCACGCTGCTATGGGATTACTATCGTGGCGTATAGGTTTGTTTAAGCTACACAGATTACAGTTACATTGGACAGTACAAATGTGTCGTAGGATAACAACAGATTATACGCTTCAACACATGTTAAAAACATAAACATGTGTGTGGATAAACTGTCTTTACTGTACCGTTTTTATAACAGTAGATACATATATATTTTTCTTTTTAAAGACAATTTGCGGGCTGGGCCTCATGTTCTGTGTGGCGGGATAATTTTCTCAGAATAATCATATGTAAATCTCAAAATAATTGTCTCGTGTGGGACTCGAACCCACAATACTTAGCGCTTCGGCAGCAGCGAGGCGATCGTTTGATCGCTGCGTTGTCCGAGTACTCATATAACATACCTTTGCGCATAGCCTTTTTGGATATACCTAGCTACACTTCACGCCTGCGAAAGAGTAGAAAGCGGTGAACGCATCCTTAACCTTATATTTGCCGGCCTAAGCCAGCCAAGACAACTAGGTAATTATTTGGGCTGCCATTGCCATTGCCATGTTTGGGATTACCCAATAATAATAATAATTTTCGGTGACTTACAAATATAACTCGATTTCAAAATCATTCGTATAGGTATTCGCAATCATCGGCACAAATCAATGAGGTCCTGACTCCGAAGGTAAAGTATGTGTGTTTATTTTTTGGCTCATATTAGTTTTAACCCCGTTTAGAATATTTGGAGGAAATCGATTTTGATTAGCAGTTACTAATTAAACTACTTACTATATACGGATTTCATCACGGTTTATTTATGGACACTATAATTAATACTGCGCCGAGCGAAATGTGCCAAAACAGGCGGTTACAGTTAAGTAAATAAAATCAACACTTTTTGTTTAATACAAATATAAAATATACATTTACCATAACAATGAATGTGTTTACAATTACTCCGTGTAAAAATCTTAAAATAATTAATATTTTCGCCTACAAAATTACGTAAATTTGCATGAAATATGCAAAAACGATGTGATGTGATGTGATGTGATTTTTAGATTATAACAGTAGAAATCTATTCTATTTTACAGCTTAAACGAAACATAAATAGTTATATTATAATTTGTCCGTCTCAAATATTTAAGTTATTGGTTAACAATAAAGATACATATTTATCAAAAAAGCACTTCAAATACTCCATAAAATTTTACTATGGCGGCCGTGCGCCGATTTGAATATGCGCCGCACGAGCTCTGTCATTATTTGTCTTACGCTCGGCGCAGTCTTAAATATTTTAAAATTTAAATATTTTAAAACTATTAAACCAATACTACTATTAAGCTATTTAGGTTTACACTTTCCCCGACGTTTCGCTTGCTTTCCAGCAGCTACAATATTAGCGTAAACGTAAGACAATATTATGATTGTTGCTAATTCAATCAGTTTTTTTGCTCCTTTAGTTAGTAATAGGTATGATAGTAAATGATTGTGGAACGGTCGAGATATAAACAATAGGCAAATCAAATGTATGTGTGTGCGCTTACTTTAAAATCCAACAAGGGCATCCTGGTTTTGACCAGGGCCCGGAACGTTTATCTGTGGGCAGAAAAGTAGGTAAAATGTATCTGTATAAAATTGTACCTCCTCTTAACCATTTCATAATGTCCTAGCATTGTATAATAATTTATCTACTTATTGCCAATGCAAATTATGTTCAAAATATATTTCAACATAATTATGATACTGATGCACTTGAGTGCATCAGACAAAAAGTCGTTAGATGTCTTTAAAGACGACTTTTTGTCTTTTTTGATAAAGACTATTCCCGCAATAGCACCAAGCTATATCGTGGAGGACTTTACTATTGGCGAGGGTAGCCCGGCACAACACACGACAGTAAAAAAGCCTTGTATAAATCTTGTCAATGTCAACAATAAATCACTGACATATATTTATGGCTACATACTTGGCTTTATGTACATTGTACATATAATTATAATTATATATAGCCAAGTAATTTTCAATAAAACTTTCATAACGACTTAGTTGCAGAACTTGCAGAGCTGTTTAAGCTAGAAATAAGAGATTTTAAGTGATATAAGACTGTCATTTATATTCTAACTAGATTTTGCCCGCGGCTTCGCTCGCGTAAATGTAGGTTAGGTTAGTAACAGTGGGTCGCTGATGTAGTTTCAATTCCGGCGACCCACCCGCCATTCAAAGCAGCGAGGTGGCATACCGTGGAGGTTTTAGTCGGTAGGCCTGAATTTTCGGGAGAGCCCGACATAACCCTCTCGCCTTGTGGCGAGGGGATATGCATCAGAAACATTTCCAAACGTAAAAAACAGATTAGTAACAGCCCTTTTGTCTTGATAAAAGATACCCCATGCCCTTTCCTATTCTCCTGACAACGTGTAGGTATACGAAATTTCACAGTGATCTCTCGAGTAGTTAAGGTGTGAAAGCGAAACAAACCAACTCATATTCACATTTATAATATTAGTTAGGATTGTGCCACCACAACCGCCGCACCGGGTGCCACCCATGCTAGCTAGGCCACAAGGACAAGTCAGCGCATAAGCCAGTTTTAAAAGCTGTCGATATTATAATTAACTGGGTAGGCAATATATTCAGTTATTTATTAGATAACAAGAGTTGTCTTGGATAAATTAGCGGCCGTTTACCTATACAATGTTTACTGGAGTCTTTTAAGAGATTTCATTTTGTTTGTATTTTATATCAAACTGCTTATAAATGTGTTGACTTTAAACAGTTTTATGAAAAAGATATTACCAGTGTTGTTGTAAATAAATCGGTGCATGAAGTGCAATATTTATTACCGACTAGCGTTTGGCAGCGCTTCCCTCGGGAAAAGTATTTTTTTTCTAGATGAAAGTTACTCTATGTTTCTTTCTGACTCCTGACACCATCATGATCGGTCGAGTTGTTATGACATGTAAGCGCAACAAACGAACAAACTCACATTCACATTTAAAAAATTAGTTACGATATAATCAAAAGACTTGGCTTCTGTGTGGGTAGTCCTGGTCAATAATTACCTATGTTTTTAAAGGAAGAATTAGACTCACAAGAAAGCTCGGTACTAGGCCAGACTCAAAACAAAACATAAGTGTTTTTGAATTTAAATAATTTTGTTTTGTGTTGTTAATATTATCATGTATTAGCTTTAGAATTAGTAATATTAGTATTTAAGTATACTCTTTAAAAATATGTTTAAAATATGCAAACTAAATTATATTAAACTATGTTGGTTTCCAAAGTTAACACCGCACGGAAACAGTGAAAGGGTTGCTCGCCTTGTGTAGATCTTCTACCTGTCAAACGAGTTTCTAAAACAATATATAATATAATTTTTGATGGACGTAAACTTACGGATAACTGAATCCCATTTCGCTCACGTTCGAATATTACAAATATGCATTTCATGAAACTCCTGACACTAATGTTACTAATTCTACAGCACAAAACAAACTTATTAAAATTTATAAACACTTTTGTTTTAACAATATTTGCTCAAATGTCTTCTCCGGTTGTTTTACAATGGGAGCGTCTCGGCCGGGAGCGTAGCGGAATAACAAATTTTTCACTGTGGGTGCGTTCCGGCCGGGGTCATACCGGAATGGGACCCTAACGGCCGGACCCTCGGTAATAGGCTATTAACATAACATTCCTTGAATATATATATATATATATAGCTTGACTGTACGGAGGGGGTAGTGGCACTCGCTCAAGACAGAGCATACACAGCTCGCGAAGCCATACAAAGTCGTCCGCGATTCCGCCCTCGCCGCAGAGGTCGGAATACGCGTCGCGTTAACGTTAATCCCGTGGATTACTTTAGATCCACATTGCCGACAACGCCTCAAGCCGAGGTCCGTGGCAGTCCGACCTAGGGGTTAACGTTGTCTAGTATACCTTATAACGTGTCAGGAAAAGGCTTCTGCGCTTACACAGAGGAAAAAATGAAAAATAAGTTGGCGTAGTGGTTTAAGTGGCCTCGCTACTGCCACCGCGCCTTGTTTGTGTTATTATTTGTTGTTCCGAGTCTGGGTGTTCTTTGTGTCCGTAGTTGAACGTTTATAAAGTCCTCCGCGACACAGGAATTATTCCTAGTGCGAGAATTGTCATTTAAAAAGAAATATATATATATATATATATATATATATATATATGAATATTTGCTATACACACCTGTTTTCATCGGTTTTAACGTGTAGACCATACATGTATACGAGTATACGACACACATGTTAGCGATTAGAACGCCCATACGTTCAAATATACCCATTACATAAAATTATCGTCCGTTGACCTTCGCCATATTCTGTTGTATAGGTAGGTACGGTAGGTATATCCCTACTTTTGAATAATTTCCACGGAAATAAAAATACACACACCTAAACGTGAACGATGATATTAATTGTTAATTGATTATTTGGAGCATTTTTCTGATAATACAAATATTATATATTTAAACACTATTAAATTGTCTGCACGGATAGCGCAGTGGCTTAAAATGGTCAACTCGCCGTTGTGCGCTGGGTTGTATTTCCAGTTTCCACACAAAATAAAACAATTTATTTGACGCGTTGTAGTGTCTTATCTATGACTTAACTACAAGAACGAGCACAGAATATAAAATAGATAGATATAATATAATAGATAGTAATGCGCAGGTTACATCCTTGTTAATAAATGATATACATATATGGCCTGGTTTACCTATACCATGGAATTAATAATTGTATCGTCTTACGTTCACGTAAGTTCTTATTCAAATCAATGGCGCCACAGACAGACATTTTTATCTTGGAACAATGCTTTAGTTATAATTCTGAGATGTCGACGGTAGTCTATAAGTGGCTTGGTGGCGATTCGCCCTAATTTACCTCGGCTGAATCGGGCGAATCAACACTTTTAAAAACAAGTAACGTAAAGTAAGTAACAACAACTCGCCCGAATTGTATTTATTGCAGTGAAGTTAAGAAAAGTACATGCAAGTACAGAAGTGACACGGGTAGTATATTTTGACATACTTACACCCGTAACAATATAATTTCTTCTTGCAACATGTTTCCCAATAAGCATTTTAAAATTTTCTCAACATACTACCCAAAAGAAAACAGTGGGTTAGGTTAGGTTAGAACTGCGATCATACACCGCACGAGCCGAGCGAGCAAAGCGAGCGTGCCCCCGGTAGCGGTCGGCGAGTGCTAGAAACAATTTATTTACACAAACTAACAAAATTAGAAAGGAAGATTTTTGATTTGCAGTTAAGACTGCGCCGAGGGTAAGACAGATAATGATAGAGCTCGTGTGGCGCATATTCAAATCGGCGCGCGGCCGCCATAATAAAATTGTATGGAGGATTTGAAGTGCTTTTTTGTAAAATATGTATCGTTATTGTCCACCAATAACGTAAATATTTGGGATGGACAAACTATAATATAACTATTTATGTTTCGTTTAAGATGTAAAATAGGATAGATTTCTACTGTTATAATCTAAAAATCACGTAACACGCAAATTGCAATGCAAATTTTCGTAATTTTGTAGGCGAAAATATTAATTATTTTAAGATTTTTACACGGAGTAATTGTAAACACATTCATTGATATGGTAAATGTATATTTTATATTTGTATTTAACAAAAAGTGTTGATTTTATTCACTTAACTGTGACCGCCTGTTTTGTCACATTTCGCTCGGCGCAGTCTTAAATACTATTCTTAGTTTAATACAGCTAGATATATTTTACTCGACTATACTTTTTATTGCATAAAATACAATTGGGGCGAGCCGCCTACAGAAAAATAATATTTTTTATTTGTGTCGATTCGCCCAATTCGGGCTAGTTAAATTCGGGCGAATCATCCACTCAGCCCTATAGACGCTTGCAGTTGTTTCAATTTGGTGACAATCACTTGACATTCGCTTGCTGCAAAAAAATTCGCTACGTTGCGTTGTAGCACATGCTGCTGTGTTATATCAACAACATTAGATCACTTTCTTTATAGAAACTCTGAAAAACTTAAATACGTAGACTAAGAAAGACTAAGAAGACGTACAACACAAAATATTTTGCTAGCTGCTTTTAAGTCTTTTGTCGTCTACTGGGTGGAGGTTTCTATTGATGCTACTGAGAATTACTTAATAGAATAATAACACTACCTGACGCTCACCGGCTATCATTGCTGTTACTCTATTTATCTATGTTATGTTTCCTACTGCCCTTTTTCGCCATTTTTTGATCAGGCCGATGATGCCTATGCAGAGTCATTAAAAAAAGCACGCTGTCTTGGCATAAGCTTATGTCTGCAAATTGGCCTATGCCAAGACAATAATAAAAACCAAGTTTACGTGCTGTTATTCATCAATGTGATACGTTGTTTCATTTTGTACTTATAATGCGTCTACTTATGGTAGATGTTTTCTTCTGAATTATCGCATATTTACTAAAAGAGCAGCTACGCGCGGCATGTATCTACTAAGTCAGTAATGCAAGGCAAACATACGTAAAGCTTTGCCTGAGCACTATCTTAGCCGATTCCACGTGGTATCTTAGCCGATTCCACAGGGTAGTCGGTTTCAGTGAACGACAAGAAGCCCGGGCAGACACGCGTTTTGACTGAGTAAATACCGCGGTGTTCGCTTAGTCAGAACGCGGCTTTAAACGTTGTTGCAGCAACATTACGCCGAGCCATTACGTCTGCATGATATTTATTAAAAAGATAAAATATAATACATTGTCAAATAACGACAATGTAATGTCAAGGACAATGTACCTATTCTTGTAACAAAACAAATAATTTTACTTATGTAGATAAATACCATTGAATATTTTACTCTAATTTTAGTTATTATTATAACTAAACCTTATAAAAGACAGTCGGCATAAGCGAAATGAAGATCTTTGGACGTGCGAGAGATTTGATTGCGTATATCTGTCTACTTTACTCGTTTACATACATGGTCTATGCTTTGAAACGGTTCAAAACAGGTGAGTGCTTCGTAAATTATCCTATACCAACAACCAAGCACAAGAGACATGATGTAAAAGGCCCACCTCTTTGGTTTTAGTAATAATGATCCAAACACGGATTGCTTAACAGCCTTAAGTTAGATTTGGGTAGAGAGATTGTTTTCTGAGTAAAAGACATTATTTAAAGCTGAATGAAAACAATGAAATAGTGCAGAAGTAATGAAAGCCATAATTTCAATAAAATAAGATAATCTCACTCAGATGAATGCTATTGATTAAAGGAAACAAACAGCATTGATTACAAAATATGATATCTACAATTATAGATGTGTTCCATTTTATTATGTTTATACATAAAAGTGGTTTAAAAAAGCAACATATGGGCGGGCTAGAACTGTCTACCATTTTGAATCATATGTGGTATGCAAAATGACGTTGACTGATTATACTGAGCAAATTGTACCAATTTTTATCTATTGAACTACATACTATAGGTACTGCAGATATATGGGTTCGATTCCCGCACAAGTCAAAACATTTGTGTGCATGAACATGGGTGTTTGTCTTGGTCTGGGTGTTTCTATGTATAATATGTATGTATTTACAAAAAAAAAATGTATATATGTATGTTTATCCATTGTCTAGTAGCCATAGTACAAGCTCTGCTTAGTTTGGGCTAGATGGTGTTGTGTGTATGTGATAGAATATTATATTATATTATTATATATATTTTTGTTAATTTAAATGATGCCTGTATATTAATTAGTAAATATTGCTTTGACCTAATGTTTCTACATATAGTTTATCGGTCCAATCCATCTGAAATCCAAAATCCAATACTGTTATTTTCCGAGTCCTGCAACACCGCGAATTTGAAATTGTAGGCGTACAGTATCAATCATAAAGATTTTTTTATCTCCTGGTAAATTTTGTGATGTTGCATTCGCGGTATTGAATGCCAAACGACTATATTTTGGTCTACTTTCAGCAGTCACCTAGCAGCCCACTTTAAAACTGGGTAAATCATTAAAACTGTATTAAGCTTTGCATTTGTTATAATCCTCAGATAGGCGGATCGTGCACATGGGCTGGAAACCGAGATCGCCGCGGCGAAGTTTAAGGTTTCTTTCCAGTACCACTTTCTACACACGCATATTGCAACATATGATTTTAAATAAGAACAGACGTTGATACGAGACATATCTACTGAGTACAGAAATATATACATAGCAATCGATGTTTTGTATATCAGCTATTGTTTTTCTAATGCAAAGAAGCATACTTAACTTTCTAATATATTATATTCATAGCTTTATATGATCCGTACGCGACTGTATATTGCAATTCTCTGTCTTTGAATATACGCTACAAAAGAAATATGAATCCCTACTGTACGCAAGAGCGGTGCTAGCGTCTATGGCATTGCATTTATTTACGACCAAAGATAATACTGATATAAATAGTTTTATTGAAGCTATGCCTCCTTATTATTAACCTGTCAATTGTTGGAATGCCGGACATAATTGTAAACCTATTGTGTCTAGCCGCCGCCGCGCCGGTGTGCCGCTGCGATTTAATACAATTGTAGCGAGTTTGTCTATTTCGTTAAAATAATGTATTTTATATTCCAGTCACATCAGAACAGCAAAAAGTTTGAGTCCACTCGACTCAACATCTTATTCACGACCAGGTTAAGTACTTTGTCATACTGTGAACTTACATTTTAAAAAGTGAAAACTGCTTCGACATTGGGCCAACCGCTGCTGGAGTAAATATTTTCTAGTAAAGATCAGGCAATGGTAGACTACAAGTTACGACGGCTTCCGGCCAGATGGATTAATGATGACACCAGATGATATTGATTTAAGTACGCAACGGAAAATGCCTATCACGCTGGAAAACAATTGTACACCTACGTTACTTATAAATACACCTACGCTTATTTTCTAGAGAGATAGGCAAAGATTATATATTTACCCTTGCCACGAATCTGTCATATTGCTAGTGTTTCATTTACTTAAGTCAATAATATTTATTTCCTTACAGAACTGGCGATTATAACGCACATAGCGGTGTATCTGAATGTTGACTTTCAGAAGCAAGTGTTCTGCGGCAAAGCTATTTTAAACTTTTATGTATTGGAGGACGTCGATGAGTTGGTAAACTGTGATACTATAATTAGTGTAAACACAGTAACAAAGCTATTTTTGTTTTGTCAAGAAATGCACAATAGCAGTCCAGTTCGGATTTAGGGAGCTGGCGATCTGCCTCGTGCCTCGGGAAGCATGTAAATCCGTTGGTCCTTCGCCTGATCTCTTTCCCGACTTTTACCATCCCATCGACCTATAAGAATAAAGAGTCTATTTGTGTTTGCGTCACACGCTTCTGCACTTAAATGTCTCCTACGTAGATGGCTAGCTTTCGATAAAATTTGCTATCATAACCGAAATTTGGTCTGGATGATCTATTTTGATCTTAAGTCTTATGTAATAAGGTCAAATCTACTAACGTCTGTCGGGCACTTATGCGGACTCTGAGTTGCTTCTGAGAAATTCCCTAATCGATTCAATTCCTATGTTTCTAATCTGGAATCTAACTTAGGACACTGACTGATCTGTTTAAAGATTTTTTTATGTATTTTTGAGAAGACATCTTTCAATATATAAAATTTATTTTCAGCTATTAGATATTAATTGCCTCAAAATAGAGTCAATATTGACGGAGACTGGGTTACCACTGAAGTATGAAATTGAAGGCGAGTTCCCTACCGATCGTTCTACGCTGACTGTTGGTTCTCAACTCAGAATAAAGTTGTCGAAGACAGCTGTAAGCGGCGACAAGTTAGTTTACTTTTATCTAATACTACCTGACCCGACATACGTCGTCCTGTCTTAGACGAACTGTTAAACTCGCCAGGTTAAAATGGTCGTTAAATTTTCTACGCAATCTTCTTAACCTTTCATTCCGTAAGAAACTTCTGCAAAATAGTAGAAAACTTAAAAAAAAAGACGTATGAAATCGGTATAGTCGTTCTTAACTTATGGCATGACTGAAACAGGGATTCATTTTTATATATAGTTTTAGTCTTTATTCCTGTTATTTATAGTCATATGACGTATCCATATCTTGTGAAAAGCTATAAGGGGATGGGCCGTACCATGATCTCTTAAAGCATTGTTATTGCATGCACTAGAACGAGACAAAGTTATACGCTCTGTAACAAGCTATGTCTTGTATCGCATGTTATTAATATAATTAAAAAAATACGTGGCTTAGATTATAAATTGAACCTCAATCTACCAAACTGTGAAGACTGTATCAAAGTGTTTTAGAAGTTGAGCTGGGTTTGTTATTTTAATATATTTTGTATAGGCACTGCTTCTGCTTCTTTGACAGGCTTAACATAAGTATAAAATACACGACGGATCCGAAAGCATCAGCCTTAACCTGGTTGAAGCCGTCCCAGACTTTAGGAAAGAAACATCCTTATGTGTTCAGTCAAAGCTCTGTAAGTACCTACATAAACTAAAATACTTATATATAATATATTTTTGCTAACTCCTATAAAGTTATCTGCGACTTTGCTAGCTCGGGAACAGAACTTTTTCTGGATAAAATGTACCCTGTATCCTTATCTGTACCCCTGACAACGTGTATGCGAAATGTCACGATGATCGGTCAAATAGTTAAGGCGTGAAAACGTAACAAACAAACAAACTCATATTCGCATTTATAATATTAGTTAGATTAGAAATAAATATAAATCTTTATATTGTTAAGACATATTGTGTCATTATAATCGAGTACATGAATACAGAACTTCTATCCCACTTTCAGCCAATACATGGGCGTTCGATCCTGCCGTGCCAAGATTCGCCAACTGTGAGGTTTACTTACTATGCGGAGGTGACAGCTCCCGAGGAATTAACAGTGGTCATGAGCGCTCTAAAAGGCGCAGTGGAGAAAAACAAATCCATATTTAATCAGCCTGTTCCTGTACCGGCCAGATTATTTGCAATCGCTGTAGGTGCCTTGGAGTCCAAAACGATAGGACCGAGGTAAGACGGCAAGAAGATTAATGTATATTATAGTTTTAAGTAATATCTTCTTATCGTTCGCTAATGAGGATCGTGACCATATACGAAGTAATATATGAAGCCTAAAACCTAAAACTACAAAACAATGATTAAGTTGATTATTTATAGGTCTCTTGTGGACGTGGTATACTAATATTAAGTATATAGCAGTGATTTGACGATAGACGACTCTTCGATTGCCGGAATCCGGACACAATGAAAAACCATAGTGTCAGGCCTCCGGACGCCGAGCGTGTTTAAAAAAATTAACAACGTTACAGAATCTGTTTAAAGTTGTTTAATTTCAATTAAAAAGTTATCTTCTTCATCATTCATAGTATTTTACATAGCTCAAAGGGTAATTTTACCTAGCCAATGTTCGCTTAGTAATGACTACCGGCTTGAGCTGTTTGCTTACAATGGCTCGTATATTTCAGATCAAAAATATGGGCAGAAAAAGAGGACCTTGCGCGCAGTGCAGAAGTGTTTTCAGAAGTAGAGACATATGTTCATGCCGCTGAGCTATTATGCGGACCTTACGATTGGACGGAATATAATATTCTTGTAATGCCTCCCGCATTCCCGCATGGAGGAATGGAGAATCCTTGTCTTACATTTGTCAGCCCTACTGTAGTGGTAAGGTCAATAAGGTTTAATTTTGTTTTGCTCGACTCCACTGCACACACGCACACACAGACAGACACACACACACACACAAACACGCGCGCGCGCGCGCACGCATGCACGCATGCAAGCACGCACGCATGCACGCACAATCGCATGCTCGCAGGCACTCAATAAATAATAAAATGTACACTATGCAATAAATAAAAATAAAAAGTGTCATTAGTATTAAAAAATGTATTAATAGTTTTATATTGAAAAAGAAAATCCTATGAAGCTTTCCTTAGAGATAGAACAGATCTATGTTGTCTAAAATAACATATAGGTACAGTGAGCTGCAAAAATGCATATCCATTTCAAAACTAAAATGGTATAATATGTATGTAATTGACGACATCAAACGGAAGTCGATACAAGAACTGTTAAGTTGTTTTATTATATCGTAATAGATGGCGGTGCACTACTATAAAATAAAAGAAGTAGCAAGTAACACAATTTTGATATATTTACTGCAGACAATTTTTTAATCTCTATTCACTATAGTCTATTTAACCGGTCGTATACCGCCGGCTCGCATACCAGCCGGCAGATTTGTACCCGTCGTAGGCCGGTGGCTCGCATGCGAGCCACCAAATTGGCGCCAAAACGCCGCGCGCCGCCTTCGCTTTAGCTTAAGCTAACGTAAAACCAATTTGGTGGCTCGCATGCGAGCCACCGGCCTACGACGGGTACAAATCTGCCGGCTGGTATGCGAGCCGGCGGTATACGACCGGTTAAAATAAGAACACATTTCAGGGTCAAACGTGACGCAAAGATTTACAAATTTATAAATTTATAGTGGGTAGTTTATTTTATAGATACTTTCGATGACTCGCTATTCTGTTCGTACACAAACATTATTCTGTCCCTGTGTTCGAATACCTTTTCGGTTGAGATTATAATTTTTTATAAATTTCATCTATTTGCTAAAATGAGTACGCTTTGCAATATTTATAAAACAACGCCATCTAGTTCATTCATTCTAATTCGAGTGTTCACAGGATTTTGGACCTTAAGGTATCCATGCGCTATTACAGGTGCATGTACCTATTTATTTTACAATTTTCTACTATTCCATATATCAGAGTGTCTAGTGCGAAGTTGTTTTACGTTAACGCGATCGACACGTTTATGACGTTCGGTGCTCCGATGTGCCCGTTCTAAGCTCTTAACCAATCAGAGAGCTATACCTTGTATTATAATCAATAAATGTTTACAGGTAAGCGACAAAAGCCTAGCAGGTGTAATAATTCACGAAATAATGCACAGTTGGACGGGTAACGCGGTGTCTATCAAGAACTATGATCACTTCTGGCTTAACGAGGGCTTTGCAGTGTTTCTGGAGAGGAAAGTCTCCGCCTCTCTCATCAATGACTCAGTAGAAGCCAAGCGTAGCCGCGACTTTAGCTCTATACTGGGTCTTCAAGAGCTAACTGAAACGGTATGTAACTTCACATCTTAATTCTAACGATTATTATAAATACGAATGTGAATTTGTTTCTTTGTAACGCTTTCACGTCTTAACTACTCTACAGATCATCATTAAATTTCGCACGGTTTTAGGTCCCATGTTATAGCGGACGAGCTGTTGCCGTCTACCTAGTACAGGTCTAAACTCCGTAAAGCTACTAAGAATTTTTGACAAAATAAGCTAATAAATTTTTGTCTGATGAAAAAGTCGAACCTGAGTCGCAGTCACATTCAATAACACTGCGCCACCAAGACAGACTGTTCTTTTTACTGCCATAACAGATGTACAAAATAAAAAAATCATATTTATAACGCATAAAGTGAACAGAATCTGATGAAACGTGGCCTAGATTTTAAGATTTACCCCATACTATCAACGGCTAAAATCGCATGTAAAGTAAATCAGTGGTTTTTGCATAATGCCGGTGTAAACAGACAGACAGACAAAGAGTTTAAAAATCATTGTTGATTTCAAGAATCCTGAAACAGACGATTTCAATTACTTACATAATATTATCTTACGTTTACGCGAATGTTATACATTGAAATTAAACAACTTTTTCCTCGTAAACATAGCTGCTGAAAAGCAACCAAAATATTGAGAAAAGTATTAACTAAAATATAAATAGATTTAAAAATGAAAATAGCTTAAATAGTAGAAAACTTTATCAATAGTAATGTAGTGAAATAGTTTCAAAATTATGTAAGTTATTAAATTATATTATACTAGCTGTTGCTCACGACTTCGTCCGCGTGGACTTTAATTTATTACCCAATACATACTTTTAATTTGTTATCTAATTTTAATATATACAACTACAACTAAAGAAATTAATAAGTCTAACTACACCTATATAGGTGTAGTTAGCTACATATTCAAAAAATACATATGGTATCACGGATTTTTTTGTAGATATTGATACGTTCTATAATACTGTAGAACATTTTTTTGTTCTATCCTCAATAGTTTCCGCAGCGCACGCGATGACAGATTTTATATGACTAATTTTTTCACACCTTGGGTTATATTATTGCATTTTATTAAGGATCATTATTTTTTTTGAAAAAATGTAATATAGCCTATCACTCAGTGAAGATGCAGCTTTCTAATGGTGAAAGAATTTTTTAAATCGGTCCAGTAGTTTTTGTGTGAAAACATTACAAACATACATACAAAAACACAAATGTTTCCTCTTTATAATATTAGTTTAGATATAATATATAAATATTATATTAAAATAAACAACGGGGTAAAATATTTAAAGTAGTTTAATTTCAACGATTTCAATTAGGTATTTTAAAATATATGCAATCTATACTAATATTATAAAGAGGAAAGATTTGATTTTTTGTTTGTTTGTAAGGCTTAACTCAAAAACAACCAAACCGATTTTGAATATTTTCTCTTCTAAGGTATATTTTATTTTAAAAATAAAGTACTGTTACTAAGATAACCAATCCTAAACTATTTTTACGCGTACGCAGCCCCGAGCAAAAGCTAGTCTAAAACTTACTTAAGTCTGAGTTAGCTTTCCTTTACCACCATCTTTCTGTGCAGGGCAAGCTTTTGAAATAGAAACACTGTCGTATAAAGTTTGTAAAAATATTTTGTGTTGTAGATCGAAGTAATGGGTGCTACAAATCAGTATTCGAAATTAGTTTTGGACCTCGATGGAGTGCATCCAGTTGATGCATTCTCAAGAATTCCATATGAAAAGGGTTCATTGTTCTTAAGGTATTTGGAAGATGTAACCGGTGGACCCAGTAAGTGAAAACAACAGTAGTACATATAGTCGGGTTGCAACGATAGCCTAGTGACTGAGATCGTTGGACTGCCACGCAGAGTTCGAGTCTTGAGTTCGATCCCAAGGTATGCGTCTCTTGCTTTTCGCAGTTATGTGCGATTTACGTGTATATTATATAGTTATTTAACGCTCGCTAACGCTGAAGGAAAACATCGTGAGAAAACCTGCATGTCTGAGAGTTCTGCATAATGTGCTAGAAGATATATGAAGTCTACCAACCCGCAATGGGCCAGCGTGGTGGACTATGGCCTAACCCTTCTCACATTGAGAAGAGGCCCATGCCCAGCAGTGGGGCAGTTTAAAACAGGGCTGATATTATTATTATTATATTATACTCACATCGATGTTTGTTTATCGATCACACAAATAAAGCCGAATATATCTAGATGAGCATTCAATAAAAATACCACTCGGTGTATTCGCACTAACATGATTGGCAATAATTAAGATAACCGGATGACAATCGGGCAAGAATCGATAAACCTGATCCAATTTACCAATCGGGTTAGCCTAACATATTATGAGGGTTCATTATATGTAGATGTACCATCAGGTTGGTTTTATTGTTTAATAAAAATTGCTGAATCGAATTATATCGAAGTCGATTCAATTTCGGGTCCCACACAACGCCGGAGTGCGTCGGAGTTGAAGCTCATGCGCCGGCAGTTGATTGCATCCGTCTGAACAAGACGGTCATGTGATGGTTATGTGAGACTCCGTCCCTGAAGGGGGTCGGTATACACACTAAAAACCTGGGGTGAGCAGTTCCTCCGCTGCCGGGGTGGGGCGGGTTGGGGACGCGTTAGCAATCATCATCCCGCCCCGGCGGTTGGCCCGGCTGATGGTGACCGGGCGTCAGCTCCTGTGGAGGGGTGGCCTTGCTCACTAAGGCCACCCCCCAGACGTGTCAGGCCGTGCAAGCCGGTACAGAGTCCCCCGGCTCTGTACCAGTGACTCCACTAGTGCTGTTACTAACCTAACTTAACCTACATTTAGGCAAGCGAAACTGCGGAAAAAATCTAGTAACATATAATAATTACAATAAAATGTCATCTGTTACAGAGGTATTCGATAAGTTTATCAGAGCCTATGTGAGAAGATTCAGTATGACATCCCTGGATACGGACGAATTCAAAAAATTCTTCCTCAAACGCTTCAGGAAAAACATCGCGGTTAAAAGTATTGATTGGGAAACTTGGCTATACGGTACTGGGATGCCGCCCGTTATACCAAAGTAAGGCTAAATTAAAAATAATTACACTTACGTCTGCTGAAGGCATATTATTAGTGTATCTTGGATAGGGAAACATTTTCTTAGAATAGTGGTGTCCTGTGACGCTGATTTGTTTTATTGGCAACATTGATTATCATTTAAATTGACTTGACTTTGCAGCTTATGCTACTGCTCAACGTTACAATGCTACTAAACTTTACTTCGACTTTGCAAACACATCATCCGTGCACAATCGGTAATTAAGTTAGGGTAACAGGTAACACGAAAATAATTATTTGGATGCACGTTGTAAGTTAATGTAATACCGTACTATTGAATGTGCGTATTCTATTAGCAGCTTGTTAATGAATCTAAACGGTAAAATATAACACTCGTCCATAATACACTATTATAGTATTCTTTGTTAGTGTGCCCTATTGCCGTAACTTTTTTATGGAATTCATGTGCAGCGCAGAACATAAACATAAAACGTAAATACTGAAGTTTTGAGCCTATACCTACGTACATTAAATTTTTTTTCAAAATTTATTCTAAATTGCTGTACATCGACTCTTGATTGTCCTTTACCCGCTCCACAAAGTAGTCCGAATGAAGTTATGTCATTTTGTCAATTTATTACAAAGCTATTTCGTTCTATCCAAAGTTTCGGATAGACATTTTCATGGTTTACCTTCACATTGGTAAAAGTAGGTACAGTAAACAAGACACATATAAATGAAATTTAAAAAAAAAACATCAATTTTATTACAGTTACGATAGAACATTGGTCAAACCAGTGGCGTCTCTCCTCGCCAAAATGGACTATGAAAGCTTTTCGTTCTCTTACGATGACGTCAAGGACTTCTCTGTGGGCCAGATAATCTACTTTCTGCATATGCTTATTGAAAGACCTCCGATGTCTAGAAAGGCATTGCAATGCCTTGGTGACGTCTACAATGTTGACTCAAGTGAGAACAAAGAAATTATGTTTAGGTAAGTAACATAATAATATGTTAGTGCTTTCATTGTAATGGACTTATAACGACTGTTCCGAACTTCGACTTGACTTAATCGTATCTTTTACGAATATCGTCAGCAGGATCAGATTATATTCTACATTAAATGTGTGGCAGGCATCAGTTGTCTTGTTGATCTCGCACAAATTATGTATAGGCATGGCTCAATACAATATGTCAAAACAAACACACTTATATATAGATGAGTGTGTGGATTATGTCAGGCAAGGCTGTGTTGGCCGGAGATACGGAGTTGTTGAGGTGATGGCGTCACCCCATCACTTGTTTTGCCATTTATAAGATTATTCGATTTTGCCCTCGGCTTCACTCGCGTAAATGTTGGTTAGATTACTAACAGTATTTTTTTTCTGGATGGAAGGTACCATAATTATGTCCTTTTCTATACCCGGGTTGGATATTCGGTAGAGTAGTTAACGTGTGAAAACGTAACGAACAAACTTACATTCGCATTAATTAATGCGAATGTAAGTTTGAAATAATATTAGCTAGGATACATATATAATTATGTATGTGTGTAGAATACACATCTTGGTAGAGGTAACATACAGACGTAAGTCTTAATGCAGTCAGAGACATTAATGATTACATAAGTGACTTCTTCGTAATCGTGAGTAAAATCTTAACTAAAGATAAGGAGTACTACTTATGAGAGAGGATGTAATAGCTTAAGCGATAACTGAGGAACCATCTTTTTGCAGATGGCTGATACTCTGCATCAGAAGCAGAGACGAGAGCAAACTTAATGAAGTATTTCAATTCGTGAACAGTCTCGGATGTCTAAGTTACGTGCGACCTTTATATAGAGAACTTTATGCCTGGGAGAAAGTTAGAAGAACGACCATAGAAAACTTTTTGAAAAATAAACAATATATGAGCCATTTAACGGTTTACAACTTAAAAAAAGACCTGCACCTCAATGACAAAAAACATTTAGGGGGTATTAAGCTACATATAAATATAGTAAAACATACGACTTGAATATACATATTATGAATTACATGAAACTGCTTTGTTTTCTTAATATATCGTCTTTTGAAGGTAACGTTTTCTAGAATAGCAGTGTCGACAGCAGGGTCGGATTCACGCGAACCGGTCTACTGGTAATATCGGGGAACACTGTAGTATATTTAGTCGGTAGGACCGGGACGTCGCGCGTCGTCATCCCCGGGTAAGTCGGACATAAACTCGCCGCCGCGCCGCCCCGAGGGGAGGTATAGGTTAATTCATTCCACCAAGTAAAAAAAGCAGTGCCTTTATGTAAGGCTATGCGTTTACGTCTTGTGCCTGACATGTCTTGGGCAGTACAGCTTATAGTTGTGTAGCGGCTGTATTGAGTGATGGTCTCAAATATCATAACTCTCTAGGTAGGTAACATAGGACGGTTTAGTGACGTCATTCAACGATATAACACGGTCTCCGCATGTCGGCTATTTAGGGCAAACCTAGCTTAATTGTATAGGACAATCTGGGAAAATGTTGTCATATGACAGTCGTAATTTAGATTGAAATTGGCTCTATTTTCTCTCTTCTGTTGGTTTATGAATACCACACAAACTGAAAGTTGCCGAGAATTGTCATGACTCGTGACCAAGACAACGATAATTAAAAGTTCTCCTTTATTCCGCCATTCCAACCTTTAAAATTAGCTACCATACCAAATTTACAACGTCATATTATATTACTTGTTATTAGGTAGAATGTGTTGTTGGGCTATAACAGTATGATATTTTTTAGATCATGTCTATATAGAATCTATTACCTTGCCTGAATCTATATTATAGTTTCAGGCAAGGTTAATGTTTCATTCATATTATTGTATTTTACAGTTATGGGCTTTTTTACCAATGTCGACGTTTTGCAGATTAATATATTACCTTCAGATTTTAAAAGAGCAAAGATTGTAATTAATTCTAGCAGCCTATTTATCCACACCACTTGATTTTTGTTCTGATATCACAAATAGTGACCTATTTTATCCTGTAGATAGTATATATATCATTAGTATATAGATATAGTTATCAGAAGTCAGCGGCCCAAATCGAGTCTGGGTGCTTTGTATTGTCAATAAATAGCACTCAGACTCGAACAGAACAGAACCTTTGAACGTACAAGTATATTACGTTCTTTTCAATTCCATGTTGCCTGTTTCGTAGTTTGATGTTTTCTATTCACCTAGATACTTATGCAGCTGCAATATTTTTGCTGTAGTTGAAGCATAGTTTACAATCTCTTCTTTAAAACTATAACTAACCATTAAAATAGCAATTTACGTAAAGCATGTGCCATTCATTGTTTTAAGTAAAGTGACCCTGGGATTTGCGAAACCCTAAACCTTCCCTGACCTATAAACACAGTAAAAAGTTCCATTTCAATCGTAAATCTCAATGGTACAAACACAGATAAGATTATGACAATAAATCATATTTCAAAACTTTTTTCTGCTAGATATGTCAAACTGGAAGTTGTGATCTTATACATATTTTAAAGAAAATAATATATCTAATCTAAAATGAAAAGAAAATCATTAGGCGTTGGTGTTTTGACGACGAAATAAATTAATGGGTATTTTGAAAAGTATGGTAGGTCTGATAGGAAAAGTCTGCGTCAGTCATAATATACTCCATCCGGTAAAATTGGTGACGTAAGTAAGTACGATTGCATCTATTGTTAATTGTAAAGACATTTTTCTATTTACCAATATTTCCTCTGTGAATTGTGAATTGCCTAATCTAGGGAAGTCATATTTAATCTTCTAGTAAGAAGTGCTTAGACAAGGCTCACGGCTGCAGGATTCCTTTTTTCTTTATATTTTAAGAGATTATTTATATTGTTATCATGTGTACCTATAACTTTTATATTTCAGCCAAGCTAGAGCCATGAGTGGGTTGAGTCCCCTCGATCCATCTTCCTTTTCACGACCAGGTAAGCTATGCCTTTTTTAAAAAGATGAATTTGCGTGCCGATGTCTGTTATTTATTGAGGACGTCGATTTTTTGACATCTGCGGATGTGAATGCGGAACTTGAATATTTTGAGGCACTTGACTTTATATGAGTGCAAAAGAAATAATAAAAAAATTGTATATTTGTAAGTAAAGATAAAAAAATGTGCATCTTTCGCCGCCTTTGCAGGTACAAGCCTGTTTTGAAAAGATTCATAAATTAAATCCATACGGTTGAACAACTGGTTATTAGGAACATTGGCTGATGAATGATGATGAATGACATTAAAAATCTGCGCCCTAATAATATTATCAATTCTACTTGATGAATGTTTTACCAATTTAGTAGATTTTATTTATATTGACATATGTACACTACCTTTAACCTTGGGGGCGGCCTATGTCTAGCAGTAGACGTCTTTCGGCTGAGATGATGATGATGATGATGACACTGCCTTTTTCTGGTGTTCCTTGACTCTCGTCTTCACTTGACGAATCATCGCATCACTCATCGATCCACTCATTTTCTTTCTTGTCGCAACTTGCGCTATATCTGGATCCGCATTAACATCCGCGTTAATTATTACGGATGCAGATGTAGATGTCCAAATCGATGAGGAATCTTCGCTATAGCGGATGCGAATGTAGTGATAAATACGATTGCGTGTTCAGAATGCTTCTTTATTTGATCATCACAAGAGTATTTACATTACAATATTAAGCATGTGTGAGCATACACACATATAAATAGAAATATGAAGAATAATTAAAAACATTGAATGATTATTCAGCACACTAATTGAGGTCGTAAGTAGCTACGTCTAAAATATGGAGGTGACATAGTAGGGATGTGCCTACACGAATATTCGTAACATTCCTAGTACCTACAGATAACCCGGTTTGTTACAGTAAACCGATGTTAGAGTTTTAACTGTTAATGCGATTCGCTCAGTAAGTACCTAAATATACCGGCGACTCACATATCTTACCCATACCTCTGCTATTCCTTTCCTTTCATCGCATCTTTAATTCTCCTTCCCTGAACATAGCACGTGAGTAATAATACTGGTAAAGCAAGCGGTTACCGTTTAACATGAGGCGGCCCGTTTTCTAGTTTGCCAACTTTCATGTACTGTAAACTGTTTAGAGTTCGAAAAAATTCTTATACGACAGCTTTGTCTGTCCGTCTGTCTGTTTTACAACTTTCAACTCAAGAACCGTAAGAGCTAGAGACTCGCGGTCAACGCCATTCGAATCAGCATAGTCGATTTACCCGAAATGACTATGATCTTTGACCTCTGACCTCAAGGTCACGTGGTATCACGTGACCTTTGCATATTACTTGAACCATTTTTCGAACTCTAAGATTTACGGCAATTCATTGCCGATTCTCGCTTTTTATTTATTTAGTTATTAATTCTTGTGTAAGAAAAAGTGGAACTAGTCGTTTATCAAAACTACCAAGCCAACTACCTGCGTTAAACGATTTCGGAACGATTCAGGCTACATCTGACCATACTAATACATGGTCTGACTCGATCTGAAACAATTATAAATTAATGCATGCAAAATTATATGCACGTGCTTATGCGTTTGTGCGTCTGTTTTGACGCATTGTATAGCAACCATTTGTGTCTAATTCTTTGGTGCTAGTAAATGACCGTAAATGTATAAATTCCTGTCTTACATCTATTATATATTTACATTAGTAGCACAATAATGTAATTTTTATTATTATAAATAGCTTAGGCTGTCCCACTGCTGGGCAAAGGCCTCCCCCAAACTCTTCCATGCCTCTCGATCCAGCGCCACCTGTTGCCAGCCCGCCTGGTATGTGTTCAAATCGTCACGCCATCGCTTTCGAGGCCGGCCCCGGCGACGCCGTCCATCTTCAGGTTCCCATTCTGTAGTGATCTTTGCCCAGCGGTCAGGATGCATACGGATGACATGACCCGCCCAATCCCACTTCAGCCTAGCAGCCTTTTTGCCTACGTCCACTATACCCGTTTTAGAGCGCAGCGTGGTGTTACGCACTCTATCTAATCTTTTTACGCCCAAGATACTGCGCTCCATTGCTCTTTGGCAAACCCCGAGGCGGAATTTCTGCGATTCGGTCAGAGACCATGTCTGGGCACCGTAGGTTAGGATGGGAAGAATACACATGTCGACGAGCCTTCGCTTCAGGGAGATTGGTAAGTCTCCCTTCATTAGCGTCTTCATGGACCAGTAGCTTTTCCAGGCGTTTTCGATGCGGCGATCGATTTCTTTTTCCTGCCTGTTTTCGAAAGTTGTTAACTGGCCCAAGTAGATATACTCGTCGACATAGTGTATTTCCTCTCCATCTACCTCTACCTTACGTCTCGTGCTGTTGGACATTACTTGGGTTTTGGACCGATTCATCGCTAGTCCCACCTCGAGGCTTGCGGCGCTAAGTTCTTGGAGCATTGACTGTAGTTCCAGGGCTGTGTGGGCGAACAGGACAATGTCGTCGGCGAATCGGAGGTTAGTTAATCTTCGGCCGCCGACAACAACTCCCCTGTTTGACCACGAGACTGCCAGTTTACGAAAAACTTCTTCAAGTACGCTGGTAAAAAGTTTGGGAGAGAGCGGGTCTCCTTGTTTTACTCCTTTGAGGATTTGGAATGTGGATCCTGTAGTGTTAAATTTTATGTTTGCGGAACTATTGCTATAAATTATTTTAAGGAGGTCTATGTAGGTGGTATCAATGTCTTGATTATGGAGTGCAGAGAATATAGCAGAATGTTTAACGCTGTCGAAAGCCTTCGTGTAATCCACGAAGGCCAGATAGAGGGGTTTGTTGTACTCTATATGTTTCTCAAGGAGTTGATTCAAAGTTTGTAAATGGTCCGTTGTAGAAAAGTTGTGGCGGAAACCTGCTTGTTCAGGTGGTTGCTGCTGGTCTAGTTTACCATCAATACGGTTCAGTATGATTTTTATAAATGTGAAACTAAACTAATTGGGCGGTAGTTACTGATGTCGTTTTTTGCACCTTTTTTATGGAGTAGTATTAAGTTGGAATGGCACATGTTTGTTGGAAATTTTCCGGTTTGAAGAATTTTATTGAATAGATTGGTGATAAAGGGCAGTAAAGTTGGTAAACCTATTTTAAGCATTTCGGTACTAATGCCGTCTTCTCCAGGACTTCTATTGTAGGGCATACTCTTCAAGACTTTGTGTACTTCTAATCTGGTAATTTCAGGGATGGTATCTGGGCAGGTGTAATGGAAACTATGCAGGTTGGTTTGTGGGTTATCGTTATACAAGGTCTTATAAAAATTGGTGGCAATTTCCATAATTTTGTCTCTGCTATTGTGAGTATTTCCTTCGTGGTCTTTAAGGCTATTGATCCAAGACTTTCCTTTAGTTATTCCTTGTTTTAAAATTTTTAGTGATGTTTGTTTTTGTAAAGCTGTTTTAACTAAGTGAGTGTTTAGATTCCTAATGTCTTTCCTAATGCTACGTTTAACTTTTTTATCTATGTCTCTATATTCCTTCGAGCCAATTTCCTTTTCAGTTCTTTTTTCAATTAGGTCTATTGTTTGCATGGTGAACTTATTTTTGGTTTTAGGTTGTTTTTTAATCTTTTTGCTACTCTTACTAATTCCTGTTATTATTGCGTTGTATTGGGTTTCTGCATCTGTTTCGTCTAATTGTAAGTCTCTAAAATGATTTGATAGTTCTAAGTTGAATTGATCTGAATTGTTGATGAGCGTTTCTTTGGAATGATTATGGATGTGTTTGGTGAAGGTTTTGGCGCGGTGAATTCTGAAATTGAATTTGATTCTTGCTCTCAGTGGCCTGTGATCAGAGCTGTATTTGATTTGGTTGATGGTGCCGACATCGTTAATTATTTGTTTATCTGATGGTAAAATAAAATCTATTTCATTGCGTGTTTGTCCGTCAGGTGACACCCAAGTCCAGCGTCTTTGTGATTGTTTGTAAAAGAAACTATTAGCAACATATAAGTTTTGTCCGAAAGAGAACTGAATCAGGCGATCTCCTCGTTCATTACGGGACCCTAGACCGTATTTTCCAAGAATAGTGTTGTTGTCAAGTTCTTGTCTGCAGCCTAATTTTGAATTAAAGTCACCGATGATGAGGTTCCAAGTGCTTCTGTTCTCGTCACAAGCTTTGTTCAATAGATCGTAAAACTCTTCTACGTCTTCGTCTGAGTAACCAGATGTTGGTGCGTAGACTTGTATCAGTGTTAGTGTTTTATTGGGTGTCAGGCGGAATTTAAGTACTGCGATACGTTCAGAATAGCCGATGAATGTTATTCTTCCACTTCTTTGCCACTAGGAACCCCACACCGTGTTGTCCGCTAGTCTCGCCATAGTGAAAGAATATAGAGTCTTCTCTTTCTTCTGTGTGTTCCCCTTTACGTCTAACTTCAGCAAGCCCTACTATATCCCACTTAATATCTTTAAGTGCATTTTCTAATTCAATAATTCTTTCGTCTTTAAGTAGTGTGCGAACATTGTAGGTAAATACATTCAGCTTATCGGAGTCCTTTATAACGTTAGCCATGGTCGTTTGTGAATTAGTAATAGATACCGCCGCCCGGGGATTCTTAGCACCCCTGATGCCGGGCACTCGGGGCCTTGTTGATGTCGTGTCAATCATTTTGGGGGGTTTGGACCGTAACCCGTCACGCTGGTCCAGTGCGTGTTGGCGGGTATAATAATAATGTAAATGATGTTTTATTTTATTATTTTTATGTAACGCTTTACAGAACTAGCGATTATAACTCACATGTCGTTGTCCCTTGACGTCGATTTTGTGGAAGAAGTGCTGAGAGGAGAATCGACTATAAACTTTTGTGTATTGGATTCATTGGATGTTTTGGTAAAGTGTCATGTTTTACGGTTTGTATGGAGACTTATCTATTTAAAATAATATTGCAGTACACTGTTACTGAGAATTTCTTAATAAAGTCAGTCACAGTCCGTCGCAAATAAAAGCCAAAGAATTGATGAGGTTTCGTTAAGTAGGTATCGCTTTAAATAAGTATATTGATGGCTTCGGCAGTCATCAATGAAAGTATTTTTTATGATAAAGAAGGTATGAAAATGTTGCAAGTTAATAAACAGATATCCACAGTGATGTTTACCAGATATAATAATATAGATATTTGCGGTATTTTGTAACTGATACAATATATTATATTTTATTGTTATTTTCAGGAGCTAGATATTAACAATCTTAAAATAGAGTCCATACACTCAGGGAGTTGCTTGCAACTGCAGTACAAATTAGGAAAACCCGTTTCTAACTTTGGTTCTAAGCTGACTGTGATGTTGCCGAACCATGCTGCCAGAGGTGAGATGTAAGTTAAGAAGATACGCAATCTTTTCGTAGTTGTCACAATAATAATATATTTATTTTTAAAATTTCTGCCCTTCAAATCGCATGCCCTCATAAACCTGTGCGGCGAACAATTTCAGACCAAGGGCCTTGCCAACATTATCGCCAAAATGGGACAGCGCGTGAAATAGTAAATAGTTTTGATTATTTTTGCACACGCAATATAATGCTTTAAGAGAAGGTATATGCAGCATTAGTTCCTTTACATTTTGCTCATTCCTTTGATTCACGAACTGAACATTAAACTTTTTTAAATTAACTTAATAAGATAAAAGGTGATAATTCGTCCACGAGTAACCAAACCACACTAAGTAAGAAGAAAGCATCGCAAATGTATCTTAGCTTAAAAACTATATTTATTTTCTTTTAAACACAACTCCAAATATTTTGAGAATTTACAAACATTCAATAGATCAAACGGATTGAACCTACAATACTTGGTGGAGTAGCAGTGGCAAGGCGACCAGTGACCACTACTACACCATCCGTGCAGTCAATACTTAATTACAATAGTAAACATATCAATTTCCACAGGGTTACTATTAGAATAAAATACACAACAGGTCCGTTAGCACCAGCGTTGACTTGGTTGAAAGCGGAGCAGACGACGGGCAAGAGACACCCTTATTTATTCAGTCAATCTTCGGTAAGTAGATATAAGGGCATGAAACACTTCATAATTGATTGAAATAAGAGGTAATAATAGTTTGAAGGCTCAAGGTCTCGCAAAAGGCGATGGAGAGAGATATGCTCGGGGTTTCCCTGCGGGATCGAATCAGAAATAAGGAGATCCGCAGGAAAACTAAAGTTGCCGACATTGCTCTCCGGATAGCCAAGATGAAGTGGCAGTGGGCAGGGCGCATAACACGCAGAACCGATGGCCGTTGGGGCGGAAAGGTTCTACAGTGACGGCCACGCACCGGAACACGCAGCAGGGGTAGGTCCCCCACAAGGTGGACCGACGACCTGGTAAGGGTCGCGGGAAGCGGTTGGATGCGGGTGGCCCAAGACGGGTCTGTGTGGAAAACCTTGGGGGAGGCCTATGTCCAGCAGTGGACGTCTTTCGACCGAGATGATGATCATGATGATGAATAGTTTGAAAATTCATTCTAATATGTTGTCAATCGACAAGGCGTATTTTTTTCCTTTTCTTCTTTTAAAAAACACAACTCCCGCACTAGGACTCTTTATAGTTTACACAAACATTCAAACTGACACAAAGAACTCACACTCGATAGAACAGGTTGTGGATCACACAAATCTTTATTCCGTGTTGGGTTCAAACCCACAAAACTCGGTGCAGTGGCTGTGACGACGCAACCACTCAAACCTAAAAAAAATATATCCCAGCTTAAGATTTTAATTATACCGCAGATAGCTAAAATTGGAGTACCTAAGTTAGTTTAGGTTCTCTAGCTTACTCCAATCTTTATCTATCTGCGGTATTATATCGACACGCGGTACGATATTACCGCTAGGCAAAACTATGGTTGAATTTGGTCAATAGAAAACTGCCCAAAAAGCCAGCCACACACAAATAGCGGATAATTCGAACAATACAAAAACGCTACCGGCACCGGTCCGTCTGCGCTGACTGTGTGTAGTGGGCTTAAGACTGCGCCGAGCGAAATGTGCCAAAACAGGCGGTCACAGTTAAGTGAATAAAATCAACACTTTTTGTTTAATACAAATATAAAATATACATTCACCATACCAATGAATGTGTTTACAATAACTCCATGTAAAAAACTTAAAATAATTAATATTTTCACCTACAAAATTACGTAAATTTGCACGAAAAATACAAAAACGTCAGCTCGTATTACGTGATTTTTAGATTATAACAGTAGAAATCTATCCTATTTTACAAATTGAACGAAACATAAATAGTTATATTACAATTTGTCCGTCCCAAATATTTAAGTTATTGTTTGACAATAAAGATACATATTTATCAAAAAAGCACTTCAAATCCTCCATACAATTTTACTATGGCGGCCGCGCGCCGATTTTAATATGCGCCGTACGAGCTCTATCATTATCTGTCTTACGCTCGGCGCAGTCTCAAGGCTTACTTATGTACTTATTTACTTCTTCAGCCAATAAACGCTCGTACCATCCTGCCGTGCCAAGACACGCCGACTGTGAAGTTCACGTACCACGCAGTGGTGACGGCTCCTAAAGAACTCACAGTACTCATGAGCGCTCTGCGAGGTGAAGTGTACAACAACAAGTCTACGTTTTGCCAACCAGTACCCATACCGGCTAGTTTATTTGCTCTCGCTGTAGGTGACTTGGAAAGCAGAATTATAGGACCTAGGTAAGATGGCTAACAGGATGATTATAGTTTATAACTGTGATTAAAAAGTGCAGCAATATCTTACAGCCATTATCCTCAGACAGACTGTACTAGTGCCGTCATATTAAATAGCAGTGGGTATCTATACTAATATTATAAAGCTGAAGAGTTTGTTTCTTTGTTTGAACGCGCTTATCTCAGGAAACAGTTAAGCATCGCAAATCTTGTTTAAATAGGTTCTTGTTTCTTATTTACGTTTTCACATAATAATACTTTATAATTTACGAGTACGATTAAGTTTTTTGTTTACGAGTAGGTATCTATATTACCACAACAAATAATCTGACGTTTTAGGTCCAAAGTATGGTCCGAAAAAGAAGATGTCGATCACTGCGCGATAGAGTTTTCAAATGTTGAGAAATACCTTCAAGCAGCTGAGAACTTACTCGGTCCTTACGATTGGACGGAGTATGACATAGTTGTACTACCTCCCGCGTTCCCACATGCGGGCATGGAGAACTCCAGTCTCACTTTTGCCAGCCCAACGATAATAGTAAGTCCAGAAGACTTTCCGGTTTATTTAATAAAATAATAAACGATTTAATTTAAAATAAATTAAACCGTTCATTTATATATTATTATGATGTTAAAAACGTATATTTACAGGTGGGCGATAAAAGTTTAATAGGTACAATTATCCATGAAATAGTACACAGCTGGATAGGCAACGCAGTATCTGTTAAGAATTTTGAGCATTTTTGGTTTAAAGAGGGGTTTACAGTGTTTCTGGAGAGAAAGATAACTGCCTCATTGATCGATGATATTGATAAGGCTAAACAAAGCCGGGACTTTGACCACTTATTAGGATTGCAACAATTAATTGAAGGAGTAAGTGTTATTATTGTGTATCCGTTTAAACTTTGTGTGATATAAAGTAAATGTTGTGAATGCCTTTTCCACTAATTAGTGACCAGTTGATCAGCGAAACACACTAAACGTTTTATAATTTTCACCTATTTCATTATTATGTTTTTAAGTTGTATCGTTATTAAACGTATTTTCTTATTGACGACGTATTACTTATATTCGTCTTCATTATAATTAATCATGAGGGCTTTGTACTTAGGTGAGAGAGAATTTACTTATCGAACAAATAGTTCGGCCAAGCATGAACGAACATGTCACGATCGTGGCTGTAAGTCCCGTCTTTGAGGAGTAGCTGAAGAGGCGTCATGGCGCCCTCACCTTCCAGCTGACACAGGTAATGACTGGCCACGATTGTTTTGGCCAGTTCCTGCGTCGCATAAACCGGCAAGAGACGCCTGGTTGTCACCACTGCGGCGACTGCTGCGACGTTCTTGAGGACACGGCGCTGCACACTTTGGCGGATTGCCCCGCCTGGGCATCGCAGCGGCGTGAGTTGATCGCGGTAGTCGGTATGGTTGCCCTCTCGCTCCCGGCCGTGATTCAATCTATGGTCCGGAGCGAGAGGTCATGGAACGCCGTCGCCTCCTTCTGTGAGGAAGTCATGTCCATCAAGGAGTTGGCGGAGCGGGCGAGGGAGCGCTTAAACCCTCTCCTCAACCGCAGAACCGGGCGCCGGAAGGCGCGAGATGGTTTGACCTGGGGGTGGTGGGCTTCGTGGGCCTGCCCGCCACTCGATCAGCACTAAGTCCGAGAGGCGGCGTACGTGTTCGCACGCGCGCCTCTGTGTCGTATGTCGGTCCTCCCCACAAGTGGGTACAGTAGGGCTTAAATGTAGTGGTGCCCAAAGAGTAGTCTTGTTGTTTAGTGCCCTGCCGTTTCATATGGGTGGGCCGAAACGTCGGCGAGGTCGCGACTGCATATAAAAATGATTCGCGCGGCCCCGCCGATTGGGGTTTTGTCGAGGAACACCGTGGTAGGTTTAGTCGGTATTACCGGGAGGTCCATTATTATCATCATTACCACCTTTTTTTTACCCCGGTGAGTCCACATAACCCCTCTGCCCGACCTCGCGGAGGGGTAGGCGTCAATGCATTCCCCCACGTAAAAAAAAGCATGAAGAAAAGTAATAAAATTACATTGTATGTGCATCCTGAGCTGAGTAGGTAACTACTTACATTTTGTGTTACAGGTTGATACACTTGGTGCCGATAATCCGTTTACTAAACTTGTGTTAAACTTAGACGGTGTACATCCTTCTGATTCGTTTTCAATTATCCCTTATGAGAAAGGCTCACTCTTCTTTATGTATTTGGAAATTTTATTTGGAGGCCCGGGTAAGACGTTCAACTAAACTATTAAAAATTAGTGGATAAAAAATAGACAGTTATTTTTATCTCGCATCAACTGTGTGTATTGTTATTTTTTGTATTTATCTCATATAGGCATAATTGACTTAAAATTTATATTACCTATTGAATCATTTTCTTCGTCTGTTACAGAGGTTTTCGATCCGTTTATTCGTTGTTTTGTACAGAAATTCAGAATGTTGTCTATAGATACAGACGAGTTTAAGGATTATTGCCGTTATTATTTTAAAGACAATGACAAGCTTAACGATGTTGACTGGGACTCCTGGTTACATAAATGTGGGATGCCACCAATTATACCCAAGTAAGGCTCTTTTAAATAAAATCCTTGCATAGTGACAGGGTAAAGTCTTGTCGTGCTGGTATTGTTTCTATTACCAGCATTAAAGATTTTTCGTTGCTGGATGTACCGGCAATCAACAGGCTTCATTTGTCACCACTTTACCTTGTGAAAACAACAGTTTCGTGGTGAATATTCAATGACAAACAGCTTGAAATACCCGCATCGTTTTGACTGCGTAGTCCTATTTAACCATCTATGTGCATCTTCATTCTTATATAAAAGCATGCGAAGTAATTAATCTGTTTTTTTACGTATTCACGGCAGATCTGCCACATAGATTTTAATGAAATTTGGTATAAGGATAGTTTAAAACTGGGACAGAATAAAGGCTGCTTTTAGTAAAAACTTTTATTATATTAATTATGGTAAAAATTCTAATAAATGTACACATACATACATACATAGATTCACGCCTGTTTCCCAGAGGGGTAGGCAGAGACTACGGATTTCCATTTGCTACGATCCTGACACACTTCTCTGGCTTCATTCACTTTCATCCCATTCCTCATACACGCCCGTCGGTTCAAGGTGCTCTTAACCTGGCCTTTGTCCAGAACGCCTCCGATCTGATCAAGAAACGTTCGCCTAGGTCTTCCTCTTGCGACTGTTCCATTCACACTAGCCTTATAAACTTTCTTAGTCAGTCTTTCCTCGTCCATTCTTTCTACATGCCCAAACCAGCTTAACATACCCTTTTCTATTCTTGTCACTATATCAACTTTCATGCCGCATCTCTCTCTAATCACACTATTCCTTATTCTATCTTTCAGAGTCACACCACATATATTTCTCAGCGCTCTCATTTCTACAGCATTTATTCTGCTCTCATGCTTCTTTTGCCATACCCAACTTTCACTTCCATACATAAGTGTGGGCACTAATAGTCCTCTATGAACAGCCAAACGTGCCTTTTCGGAAACATTTCGACTGTTCATAAAAGCGCGTAGAGCTCCATTCACTTTGTTTCCCGCAATCGTTCGTAAATCGTTCTAATAAATGTACCAAAAAATATTCATAAATAAACGTGATTGGTACTCAATTAAACATTTTAATTAAAATTATATTAAATTACCTATATATTTCTCGTAGTTACGATACCACGATGATCGATGCGGTGACGGCCCTAGTCACAGCAATGGAAAAGCCTGACTATGTGTTCTCTTATGATGACATCAAAACTTTAAACGTTCATCAGATTATTCACTTACTGCAGCAGCTTATTGAGAAGCCTCCGATGCCTAAGGAGAAACTAAGAAAGCTTGGTACTGCATATAAACTTGGTGAAAGTGAGAATAAAGAGATTTTGTATAGGTAAGAAACATTGACTGCATTTTAATAATGAGCACCTAGTTAGTATAAAATGTGAAGAGTGAATAATAGACATACCTACCAGTTAGCTCCAGCCCAGTAACATTAGACCACTCTACTAGGAAAACATAAATTTAATTGAAATTGATTGCCTGAGACAAATAAAAAGAAGAACTTCAAATGCTGTATGTCTTATCATGTACCTACTTAAAAGAGCCGATGATTTTAATAACAAAAAACTGATTATAACTTTCTATTTACAGATGGCTAAGATTATGTGTCAGGAGTAAAGACGAGAGCAGACTATGTCAAGTATACTCCTTCCTAAACAGCTTGGGACGACTAAAATTCGTGCGGCCTTTATACAGGGAACTCTATGCTTGGGAGGACATTAGACAGCAGGCAATAGACAACTTCTTGAAAAACGAGAAATATATGAGCCATCTAACTGCTTATAATTTGAGGAAAGATCTTCACCTTAGTAATGAATGCAACTGTTACTAAGTTTAGACCAAAATTATACAAACAGTGACTTGAATAAAAATTTATTTATATGTTCAATGTATTTCACATAATAATAACTCGAAATCCAATAAGTAATCAGAAGCTTGTTAACACCATTATTGCAAACATTGCGGGTTCAATCTTTACACGCACAATATAATTATATAATTCACCTCAATCAGCTTGTGTATTTTTTACTAAATTAGCACATTTGTCTTCTTCGTTATTTCTGTGTTAAGGTAAGCGCCCTATGTTAGCAAAGCAATAAAACTACTTATACAATGTGACCGCTGTGCATTAAGGTAAGCGCCCTATGTTAGCAAAGCAATAAAACTACTTATACAATGTGTCCGCTGTGCAGGGTTTGATTTCAAATGCGGTAAAGTATTAGTCCTAGTGAAATCGATGTAAAACTGCCAATACCTCCGAGAATATAGGCGTGAGATCTATCAGCTTTGTCTACATTTTTAATTATACCTTGTGACCATGATACGATGTATAACAAACATAACTATGAATTAATTATAATTTAAGTAGGTATTATATGTAAAGTCGACCATATATTTGCTTTACCTATTTTAACAAAAAATTCTATCACAATTAAAATTCAATAAGACTTATTATTATGATATTGACGTAATTGGCTATTGGTTGACTGTAATCCAATCAATGATTAGATTTAAATTGAAATCTATTTTAACCTTCTTTATCAAAACTATAAATAAGTAATAATTTCTACTAACACTATACAAATGTCACTATATTACACTGTGGAGTTTATACATATGTGAAAAACCACAAAAATAATAAAATACTAAACTCAACTTGTTACTTGTGACATTACTAACTTGTCATATCAGAAAAACTGAAAATGTTACGTAGTTTAAATATTGTCGAAAAAGTATCTATGGTCGAAAGGGCAGCAATGATTGCATTACACACATACAACATAAGTCAAATTTCCAGAAATTTGGATATATCACGCTACAGGTACTGTACGGTTCTGGATTAATCGAGAAGATGAAGAGGGCAATCTCCAAAGTCATAGGCGTAGTGGTTGATGACCTACAGTAACGACAGTGAAAGGGAAGAAATGAGATGTGCATTTGAAGAAAATGGTTTTATATTACATCAACATCTCATTTTGCCGAAGAATTCGACGTGAGCACTTAGACTGTTAGACGCCATCTGCATAGCATGGGGTTGCACTATAGATGGTACGCTAAAAATGTTCATTTGACTGATGCCCATAAAGTAGGTCGGTTGCGTTGTGCCAGGGATTTTTTGGATTTTGATTGATTAACCACAGTATTTACTGATGAAAAGACATTAAAATCTAATCAGCACGGTCGATTAAATCTCTGGCGATATAAAAATACAAGATATGTTAAAAATCATATAGTACCGGACACGAAGCCTGGTAGAATTAGTGCAAACGTCTGGGGCTTGATGTCGGCTGATGGTGTAGGTGAATTATGCGCATTACCTTCAAAAGTAACTGCGCAAAATTATGTTGACTCTCTAAAAAACGTCATGTTACCAACTGTTCGCAACGATTACCCAGAAGATGATATCACCGAACTTCACTTCTTACAAGACAACTGTCGGTTACACACTGCTGCTGTTACTCGCGAGTGGTTCCGTCAATACCAATGCTTTTGACTGATACCATGGCCTTCATAATCTCCAGACAAACCCGATTGAAAATGTTTGGGGATTTATGGTGCAAAAATGGACACATCGCAATGAGAGAACTAAAGAAGCAATGAAGAGTCATTGCAGAGAGATTTGGGAGGCTATGCGGGGTACAGTTATTTGTGAGCGACTTGTGGGATCAATGAGAAGGCGATTGTTGGCAGTAATTGAATCGAATAGCGGCAATACAAGTTACGAATTGATGTATTATTAAACGTGATAACTTTATTATTTATCACATTTTATGTTAATATCCGCTGAGAAGATTTTTTAATTTATTTATTTTACTTTCATAAATATAGTATGTTAATAAACTGTTTGTTAATGTTTGTTTGTTAAATTCTTATTCATCGTCCTTTTTTTTTGCACATCACTTATTTATAACTAGCTGTCCCTACTCCGCTCCTATGGATTATAGCGTGGTGTTAATTATATCCTCGATCAATGGACTATCCAAAAAAGGTAGTAGAGCTTATTAGGTATGAAGCTCCTAGGCAGCTTGACTATTTCCGACATTTTCGCCAATTATCCCCTTGTCCGTGATTATCCCTATATTTTTACGTGATCTCTAAGATAGACTTCCCTATATTTTACTTTACTCTTTGAGATAGACTTTATTTTAATTGATAAATAGTTTTTATACTTCGTCTCCGACGTTGTGCATTGATGACAACTGTCACTGTACTGATGTCACTGGCAAGCAAAAATAGACATTAGATATTGTTTTGTGATATGCAAACGACATTTACTCTAAGGGTGGTAAAGCAATTTTATTGTCGACTATACATTATTTACTTGCTCAAAACTACCGGTTTATCGTGTATAACAAAAGGCTTATATTGTATACATTTCAATTTTAGCTAAAGTCACCTGCTACTGCCAATAGCACCTGCTGTGCTATGAGAGTACAGGATTTAGTTTCAGAACGAGCACATTAATGTTACAGTTGACAATTGATTGACATAAAGGAGAGACCGAAATAACCTATAAATTTTCTTGATTATACATTAGTAACAAACTGTAATATTGAATAACAGCTGTATTAAATAAATTGTGTACAACCATGTCTGCAGCCAAGAGAGTGCAGGTTACAAAATAAATACTATTAATATATGTTATGTTATGTGAGTTTGACCAATAACCTAACAAAAACAATATTTATTTCAGCAATGGGCTACTTTTGCACGCACTTGGCACGTATTCGACTGTAAATGGCAGGACCCTTATGAATCTGCCGATGTTATTAAGAAATACCTGATGGGCCTACACAAGCCTATATACCATCCTATGAATGATTGCGGCGATGTTGTAGTTTGTATCAATAGCCGTGATATTGCGTTAAGAGGCGACGATTGGCGTAAAAGGGCCTATTTCCATCACACTGGGTACCCTGGTGGAGCTTCGTGGACGCTGGCTTGGGAGCTGCATAATAAGGATCCCACAATGGTTAGTTTAATCGTTTTTTAGGTTACTTTGTAGTTTCTGGTTTCTGTATATCAAAACAAACCGTTTTAGTTATGAACACCAAATGTGTTACTAACTCTTTCTACTGTGTGGAACTACTTGACATAAAAATGCTACAATGCTGCCCCACCAGCAGACATGCATGTGTGATAATTTACTTTTTATGCCACTAGATGCAGCCCTTGTTAATTAAATGTATAAACATGACTCCTATAATTTATACTAATGTGATAAAGATGAAAGATTAGTCTTTTTTTTATATTGTAATAGACTTGCGTTTGACCACGATCTGACCTGATGTTAAGTGAAGATGCAGTTGACAATGGAACATGCTTGCCTTGCTTCTTGTTTGTTGTAAGGATTTACCTCAAAAACTAAACAAATGATTTTAAAAATTGATTGACGGCCTTGATGGCGTAGTGGTTAGTGTAACCCACTGCAACGCCTGAGGTCACGGGTTCGATTCCCGCAGAAGTCAAACATTTATGTGCATGAACATGGATGTTTGTTTTGGTCTGGGTGTTTCTATCTATGTATATTATGTATGTCTTTACAAAATATATATATATATATATGTATATGTATGTTTATCCATTGTCTAGTACCCATAGTACAAGCTCTGCTTAGTTTGATCTAGATGGTGTTATGTGTATGTGGTAGAATATTATTATTATTATTATTTACCATAAGAAAGCTATATTATCACTGAATAACATAGAGTAAATATTATTAGAAAGTACTAACCTACTTTTATGCAAGCTAAGCCGTGGGTAAAAGCTAGTACTAAATAAAGCCATAGGCTGTCATTGTTTAAACATTTATGTACTTAACTAAATAGTAAGTAGGCAAAGGTATATCACATTCATGTGTTAACAGCTGTTTTGGTCGAATATAACACAATAACACAGGAATTAATAATAATAATAATAATAATGTCCTCCAGACCGAATTTCGGCCACGGCGGCCAGTCTTAACAGAGACTGGCCATCTGCGCAGGAGATATTATAGTGCACAAGTGTGTGCGCAAACATAAGTGCACTCTCTGTTCCCTAACTCTCATGACCCGATGGGACGGCAATCCGCAGGAATTAATTATTAATTAAAAAAACAAATTCATGTAATAGGTTTATGCTACTTCAATAGATTTTCTTCTATTTGAGAACTAATATAATAGCATATTAAAGTTTATTAATACAGGTTTGTATAGATTGGCTTAACCTGTCAAGTGTTAGAATTCCAGACATAATTAAAAAAACCTATTGTGTCTGGCCACCGGTGTGCTGCTGTGACTCAATGGGTTAATTTGAATATAGACTGCTAACAAAACCATCTTCTTATATATAAATTCATTACACACACATACAATTTAGCTAAAGCATTAGTTCCCAAAGTGGTTCAGGTGGACCCCCAGGGGTCCACAATTCGTAAGCAGAGATCCACGACAATTTATTTGCTTTTGATAATGAAGAACTATAATGTTGGCTTGACTTTACCTATCACTGTAGGCAGATAATATTTTAAGAAGCTCAGCGACTGTTACTTGTAAAAACTTGCATAATTACTAAAATAAAAGGTTTGCCCGCCTACCGTGGGTACGTATGTAGGTTAAGACGCGAGAATATAAAAAAAAAAGTTCATGTTACCCTTAATATAAATATGAATGCCAAGGAATATGGTAGAAAGTAGCTGCAGGGAGTCCACTGGAACGTGCTACATTTTAAAAGTGGTCTATGAGAAAAAAGGTCTGGTAACGTCTGAGCTAAAGCATATGCAAACAATACAGTGTTAATAGTTTACATGTCATATTAAAATTACTTGCTTTTATGTAGGATTTAACCCAAACAAATATATAAAAACGTTTAGTAATTATTTGTTCCAAACAGATAGGTGAAGAATAAACAGCTTAATATGTTCATATCTTATCTTTTCATGTTAATTATGAATCAATCTCCTGTGCTATCTGATCATTATCACCTTAATTTGATTCGTATAGGACTTGGTTGGTTATACTACACTACATACCAATACCAATAAACAAATCTACCATTCGGCATTGTAAGGCTATGACCATGACACGAGGGAAGCTCATGGACGTATTGTGGTTCCTAGCTAACTTGGCTTCGTTACGTAAATGTTGCCAGACTTACGTCTAGTCATAGTCACGATCTCGCCATTGCCAATGAGGCGTGTAAACAGGCATTTTTTACTGCAATGTATACCTGCAATATACTGGTCAGACCTAACTGCCACATAATAGAATACACAGCAATATTTTCTATCCACTTATTAATACAATATGTTTAATATGACATTTGCTTTGTTAAAAACACAGCAGTCTGATATTGCCGTAAAGTATTGTCTGATTAGAAGACTTAATAGAATGGTG
This sequence comes from Catocala fraxini, assembly GCA_930367265.1. Taxonomy (NCBI): domain Eukaryota; kingdom Metazoa; phylum Arthropoda; class Insecta; order Lepidoptera; family Erebidae; genus Catocala; species Catocala fraxini. The sequence goes on from OV884041.1 coordinate 17,050,421, forward strand.
AGTGGAATGCTTATGGTGTCCACTGTCCGCATGTACATCTCACGGTTGCCTTAAGTGGCGGTAAACTATCGACAGGCTGGCACCCAGTCTTTGTCGCCGGTGATAAAGAGCTGATTATGTGAGATCAATAAATAAGTTGGTTCTACTACAGCTTGACAGCGAAGTGATTGCGATAATCGATGGACACAATTGCATTCGAATGTGCTAACAACACTATATCTACATAAGTAGTTGCGCTGCGTCCTTGACAAATAACTGTATTCGAGAATTATTCGAATGCAATAATTATACTCATCGCTAATTGCAATCTGATGCTGAACTTATATATGTATAAAAGAACCTTTAAGCCACGGCACCATAACTATAATTTATTAATTTTAAAAATACTTAACTCTCTTTACAATTGTATAATTTTACCAAACTCACAGTGGAATGCCCGCTCAAACCTGTGTTGCAAAATAAAGGGCCAGTCATATGTGCTTGATGCCTTATATACAGCATATGCCTTATCGCAGTGTACAAAATGTTGTCATATCTACAATGATAGCAGGCCTAATTGCAATTTTTCGTATGTGCAAAGGCGATTTTACCAAAATCTTTATTGCTCATAAAGCAGTTAAGATATGATTCTCATTCTAACTTTCTATACTATAAGCAATCCTAAATTCTTCGGCGTGCTAAAATTAGCTGTAAAATTTGATTTCAGATTATTAAAAAGGCGGTGTATCGGTCTATGAAAGGCAACCTCCAAAGGCGTCACACAATGCAGCGTCTGTTCATATATCCTGGAGAAACTGTTCCTGAAGATGTCATGCAGAATGTGACCAACCAGATTCGTCAATGGCGTCTAGTACCAACCAGACTTGACCATATACCTGAAGAGGATGTCAAGAAATTCCCCAAAGTTATGGATTATCCCGTAGACTATGTGCTTAAATGAATGTTGTTCTAGGTTTTATGTAAATATACTAAGTAGATAAGTTTTAGATTGTTAATAAATTAATAAGAAAATTGATTGGTTATTTGTATATTTTATATACCTGGAAGAGTAAAGTAGCAAGATATGTACACAAATAGTTGTTTACATGGAAAGTTAAACAGGAAAATAAAAAGCACTTGCTTAGGAATTTTTCATTATACAAAATAATAATTTAGCGCCACATGGGATTGTCGAGGAATCTGTCGGGGTATGGCATAAATACGGGTACTGGTACGTGAACAACTGGGATATCAATAGGTGTATTGACGAAGTGGACGGCGTCAGCGACAATCTCGCTTTCAACGGGAGCGTCTACGGGCATGAAGTCGAAGTGCTCGACAACAATCACACGGTCTGCGTTAATGGGAGCTTCCTCATCAAGACCGACGGGGGCGTCGACAAAGTGGACGGGGTCAGCGACAATCTCGCTTTCTTCGGGCAGGACCTCAAACTGCTCAACGACAGACACACTGTCTACATTGACGGGAGCGTCCTCACTTAGTGAAAGAACATCATCAACGTGGTCGACGACGACCACTGCATTGACAGGTACTTCAGCAGCCACTACAGGAACGGCGTCGTCAGCAATGTCGGCGACATCAACAACACGGAATGTGTCGAAAGGGATTTCTCCAAGCTCGTTAAATTGTGCGACGATCTCTTGAGGGATCATTGCGGGTCTGATATCGGGCATTCCGAGACCGGAGAACTCGAGGTTTTGTACTTCTACACCTTCTACAGCTGGCAGAGGAGCCTCTGGCAGAGTGACCGGCTGGATCATAGGGGTGGCGAAAGCCACTGACAGGAGCGCGAGACCAATGAAGACCTTCATTTTGCTGCAATCAATCATGTTTTCTTTACAATTTAATGCACTTGTAACTATGAAGTATTGTAGTGGATTTATTATCTATAAAAGTCTACAGACTGTCCAAACATGTTCGAAATATGATATTGTCGTCTTTTTTTTTGTAAGTAGGTACACACGGCTACACATCAAGTTAGACACCCTATATACGCGTAACTACGCTACATACAAAATTGAGAATTGTCGGAAAGGGACAGTGCATAGTCGTGTCGATGTAATGGTAAGGATAAAGCGTAACAAAAATATAACGCACTCTCGCGCACGATTCGCAGCGTTCAACTTCTAATAGTTCAAAGTCCAAACAGTCTAGGTTGATGTGTCGCTGTGTGTACCTATATTTTATCATCATGTAAGTATAATTTTACACAAGTTAAAGAAAGTAGAGCTTAAAATTTGTTTAGTGATATGTTTATCATAATTAACACTTGTGTGTTATCGTTATTGACTAGATGCCATCTTTGAGGACCCACTTAAACGCAAATAAGTTCGCACAAGATTCTTGATGCCACTGAATTAGATTGCTACTTCTTAGCAGTTTATTAACCTCGGTTTATTCACTAAATATAACTACTGAAGCAAAAAAAGAGTTTAAATTTGTAACATTGTTACTTGTTTAAAAATGCGGTCTCTCGCTTTTGTATAAATACATTTTTAATGTTGTACTAAGTAATACAATTTCTATTAATAAAGTTTTTACGAATGTAAAATGCATAATAGCTTCAATAATAATTAGTAGGATTGATGGAAGTATGCGAGTTGTTCGATTCATATTTATGTGAATACCCATAGGCTTTGCAACATAAGCCTGAAATTAAACAATTTGAACTGAACCCAGGCTTATTTGTTTAAAACGAAATGACAAATGGATGTCGTGATAATTTATGAACTTATGACGTCACAATTACTTAAAAAGCTAAGTTTTGTGCAGCTGTTGACTGTCGCTACAATATACCTAAGGCAAGATACTATGATGATAATCGGTTACGGATATAATTAAGTAGGTACTTACAAATAAAATAAAAGGCAATGAAAGAAAACAGCGACAGGGAAAAACTAACTGTAAAATAAGACTTACATGGTTAAAAATCAAGAGGTCTTTTATTGAAGGCGTAGTAAAGTTTAATATACAGCTAAATTTTTCACGGCACGGCGACGTGTTATTAATAATCGATTATCGATAAGTGAAAGGCTAAAGCGCCATCTAGGCACAATAGGATTATAATATATTAATCATTCAGGCTTAGTTAATAAATAGAATTAAATACTCACCTGTAATTTAATTGTCCAACAAATAAACAATACTGATTTAATTACGTTTGCTTATATATATCTACAAACGTCTGGCCTTATCCATAATCTCCAGATAAGCTTATCCAGTATATTTGATTTGTCCACGTTTTCAGATTTTTGTTGTAATCGTTAATGTAGATATAATTTCTTAATAGGATTGTACTGATTGATAGTGATGCAGCCATTTTTCTGACAAAGGCTTAAGTTTTAACTAATTATTTAGTGAAAGCAATGTTTGATGTCTGAACGCAAATAAGTAAACAATTTTAATTGAAATGGCTGATACTTCATAATAATGTGTATTATTGAAACTATTAAAATCGCATAGATTTTTTATTGGTACCTTCATATAATTATCTTTTATTAATAGTTATAATTGTATACAATTACTAATTTCCTCCGAAACAATATATTTTTATCTGTTGTGAGTGAAGTCATCTGTGATGACTGTCAACAGTCTCAAATAATATATTTATTTATTTACTAGTTGGGCCTTTCCCGTGAAAACAATATTACGATTAGTGCGTGTTACATGTATTCATATTAACCAACATGACCCCGTAAAATTAAAATGAAAGTGTGCTACATAATCTTTTAATTTTATGGTATTAATGCCTTCATGTAGTATACTTATTAATCGTATTACATGAGCTACAATAATTTATATTATAGATTGGCACGAGAAGGTTTTCAGACATTTTGTATGTTACCTATACGTGTTTAACGACATAAAAATGCATGCATATACCTATCTACTTGTGTATATTTTTATAATATACACTTAAAGCCTGTTCATAATATATTATATTGACCCACTAGAACTTATCTCTTATTGCAAAGAAATGTATTTTAATTTGCAGCTTCGTTTGAAACTATTCTATATTTAATAGAAATAGATCGAGTTAAAATTTAAAACACTTACCACAAACATACATTATAAATGTTCCTTTTAATTTTGGTATGATACCCCGAAAAAGATTTGCAAGAAAAGGTGTATCTCATTAATCCTTCAGTTCACAAGGCCTACAAAAATCCGTTGCGCAATTCTATAAACCTTAGACTTTCTAGAAATATAATAAAGATAGTATATTATAAAATAAATATAGTTCTACAGAGAGGCGTTGGTGATTTCGCATTTTAATGGAGAAATCACGGTTTTCCTTGATTAAAATGTAATATCATAATCATAACTAATTAAAGTTAGGTTTGTATTCCTAAGTGTAATAAGTACAAGCTTTAGTAGCTTGGAACTACGCTAAAGAAATGTTTTTCGTTTTAATTAACTCGTTCAATAACAATTCCTAGAGGAATTATTGCAAATTCGAAAAAAATATATAACTCAAAATAAAAAGTACACAAGTTGTACTAATGAACACAACTTATTATTTTAAGCTTAGTTGAGTAAGGTTTAGTTAGGCGTCAAAATAGGAATATTTCGGGAATAAAGCAATCATTGAAATGGAAACCAACATTATATACTTTATTCATAATTATTCATCTCTTCCATTACACCAAATTACCACTAAAATATATTTGGCAATATAAAAAATAAGGAATACATTAGACTCGAAATTTCTTCAATCATACTACCTAATATTCATATCTAAGGTATATATTGTGTTACGGTCAGAGTAATCAATTTGGACAGCTGAAAATTTACATGCCACGATAAACTACAACACAGTATTTAAACGTAACGTATCAATATACACAAGAAATGTAATATAACAAAACAATTTTCGAAATATTCTAATCGCACTAGTAACTAATATAAAATCTCCAATTTAATACTTTGACTGTAACATACGCATAACCATTCTTTTGGAATACAATTCTAATATGCAATATCTAGTACTCTTATATTTAAGATAAAAAAACAAATGACTATATAAAAATATACAATGCTGTTAACGAATTCTTAAGAATTATAATAATAAAAGTGACGTAGCGGTATTTAGCGTGTGTCTGCTTGTAACGAAATCGCACGCCTTGTATGTAGGACAAGTCTATCTCTGATTACTCGAACGCCGTATAACATTTAAGACGGTTTCCAAATTCAAATACGCTTTAAAATTGCAGCAGTAATAGAACAAGTTTTGAAAAGAAAAATAAAAACATTATTCCTATTTTAAAAGACAACTGTTGTGCTAGTTGTATCCAAGGATAATGCGGCAAATTCAAATTGATCTCAATGCAAGCGTTGTCTTTATAAGCCTATGTTGAAGCAGTGAAGTAGGCGTGCAATCAATAAAGGATTAGACGCGATGAAAACTCTAATTCGTAACACGTATTAGTAACACATTTTTTATTTCATACTATCGAAAAAGCCGCGATTGTTTTCGATTTAGTAGCAGCAACGTGATTTCTTAAATCACTGTTCTGTGTGTATCTGAACTGAAAAATAGTTTCATTTTTATAATAAATTGTGATTAGCGTTCGAGAAATCAGTTGTGTATATTATGACTCATGCACAGATAAATTAATATAACAGTATCAGTAATGACACAGATACTAAAAGACAATGTGTATACAAGGATAAGGTTAAAACCCGTACACAACATAAATGCTTATCTTAACATTAACTTGCCAGAGGGTCATTAACCTTTCTATAGAGAAAGGAAGATAATGGAATTTTAACGCGGTTTCATTGCAAGCCGTTGAATCAGCTATAAAATTGTAGTATTTTGAATACATATTTTATATTATGTATGAAATAAAACGCTTCCTTATAGGAATAATGACTTATATTATGATAGTATAGGTAATAGTGGAGCACACATCTCTACAATATTCCAAATGATTTTAGAGTAAAGTATTTTGTTTGAAAGCAGGTTGTGTAGTTTTTTGTGCCAGTTGTATACGTTTGACGTTTTGATCCTAATATGGTTGTCATCGAGGGGGAAAGGTGTGAATCCAGCGTTTTTAACCCGGCCTAATAATTGAAGACTTCTTCATAAATCGTATACTATATGCACGAGAGTTAGTGACACATATTAGAACATATTAATAACTGATGCTATAAAAATATGTTAAGTAGTAAATCATAAGGAAATGATTTCTATATAAATAAGAAGCATAATAGAAAAATAAGTAGATGATAAGATTTTCTAAACACTTACTCATCCGAATAATAATTGATGATAATAATATGACTAATAGGCATTAACTAATCTATTTTACATGATAATAATAGCAAGCATATTACAATCTGAAGTCTACTTCTTGATTGTTTGAGTGTGTGCTCTACATGTACCTACAAGTTTATGTTTGAAACAGATCCTTCAACTTTAGATACAGAATTACATCACATTTTCTTCTACATCGTATTAAAAATAAATTGAAGCCTGTCCGGGGCATGAAACTACATATTGATATACGATGACAGCCGACACAAGTGCAAAGTCCGTGTGACATTGTGGCATGTCGTAGTATGACAGCTATTATTTTCAGAGCCGATTTCTTTGCTTATCTTCCAAATTATTATTATGCATATTTTATACAAAATACCTATTTTATTTGTAGATCACTATATTACAATGTTAAGAAATTTTGTTATTATATATTTCGGTTACAAAAAAAAACAAGTAAATTTATTTCAAATGCGTGTTTTTGCTGATTTGAAGAGTTAAGTTTGAAACAAGACATTGTTTCTTTCTACTATGTAATTATTTAGGATTTTTAAAAGTATTCACACTCGGTTTTCCATTCCATCATACCCATCCATAGCATAGGTGCTAACTATACGAAGCTATCAACCCACAATCTAATTGCCGCTCCTAAAGACGACTTCGTCCCATATCTAATCTCATATTCTAATTAGTACAAATTGGAAATATCCACGTATATTTAACTAAGTAGCTTTAAAAAATATGATAGTAGGTTCCGGTCTAATTAAGAATGCTAATCAGAATAATCTTATTAACCTTTTGAACGCCAACGTCGTCTATACTCGACATGCGCAAGCGTGCCCTGTGCGCCAACGTCGTCTATACTCGACAAAACTGTTTTTTGTCGGTTCACAGAAAAATACAAAATAAACATATTAAATCATTAGTTTTCTGTGTTTTACTGATACAACTTAAAAATTGAATCCCCAATTATTACTTAATTGTATACAGCAAACAAAATTGTTATTAGTTATTGAAATATTTGATCATAAAAAACAATATATAATATATCGATTTTCGGGGTTGGCGTACAAGACATGGAGGTGCCGTTATGGCGTGGCGTTCAAAAGGTTAATAGCATAGGAAACAAAACATCTCATAAATTCTGTCTATTTTAAGACAACAAATAGCCAAATTAAACAACACCGTCAATTAAGGTACTTTTGCAAGAAAATGATGTAAATGTGCCAGTTGAGCGTTAGCAAAGAAACCATCATTAATAGGAGCGCGTTTTTATAATCAGCGGATACTTAACGCCTAAGCATTTTATGAACACTAATGTGTTCACTCAAGAGTCAAGGGGTTCATAAAAGTTATACTACAAATATTGTTTTTTTCTCTCGTCAAAATGATCACACTCCGTCTGATGGTAAGCAGTCGTGTGGTCTAAGAGCAGTGGCCTCCACACTGTCCTCATAGCAGCCGAAGCGATGTTGAGGTCTCTACTTTGACGGCTTGATGCCGTTTGTTGCTTATAAATGAATAGGTATAGAGAAATTTTAACCCTTGACGCGGTACTGCGATCGGGAAAGTTCCTAAGGCGACAGCACAGTGTGCACATCTCACTGGCAAAAAAAATTTCACTCGCTATTATATAATATATTTTACTTACGTGTACTATGTGAGGAAGATACGATGGAAGTGATTATGTTCCGTAAATATTATTTTAATTGAAGTCCTAATTATTATCTCACGAAAAACAAAGGCAACGTTAAAATATTTTGAATTGAAAATTCTAAACAGCATCTTCAAATATGTAATTAATGATATCACAATAACACAGGTCAGGCTTCAATTTTAACTATATAGTGTAAAATGTATTTTTTTTTTAATTATATATAAACCAGAGATCAATTTACTGAACAAATTCTAACATTGGACCTTTGAAAATCATTGTATTGCTAGCGCGGACTGTAATGTGCAATCTAAATTGAACTTTATGGTTTGAAAAATAAGTCTTACATTTGTTTAATACATCATACAGATATTCTGACACAGGTTACTCGTAAGCAAATTTATGCGAGGAGCAACATATGTCTATTATTTGAATAACGTTAGTAAATGAATCTGAAATGCTGAAAGAATTCTATACAATTAGAAGACTTGTTAGCTATTTAGTGTGTTCTTTTATCTTAGTGTAGTAGTTTTATTTTCTTATGCGCCTCGGGTATGTTCGGTAATTTTCGGCAGAACAAAAAAGGACAATACAAGACCATGCCGTTGTTGAACTTAGCTTTCGTTTAAATGAAAAATGAAAATACTCGAGACGAATAAATAAAATCGAACCACTGAGATATAATTTGGAATGTAATTTTTTATTTGGCATTAAAAATCCTCTTATTGAAGACAAACCCACTTAACTATCTACCAGTTGATATATTTATCTAATACACTAGGAAATTTACAAATTTATTCCCTATTCTTAATAGATACATTGTCGTATATTCACTAGAAGACCAAGGTCCGTTGCGTGTCAACATTTTATGTACATTCCACGTATTCTTAATTCTGAAATCGATCGACATTGCTTGAATTAGATATTACTGTTTCAATTATGAAATCATGATACACATACTGAATTGCTTGTATCAATTATAGAAACCAATTTAGAACGTTCGCTTTCGTTCATAGTTTTTAACCCGTAACTTATAGTTAATAGAATTTTGAATAACAACATTTTTGGCAACGTGACTTTATATTTAACAATCTCACTTCTCTAGTCAATATACGACTCAATAAAATCGACTCTATTAATCAAAAGGGTAATACAAAAATCCAAAATAATACAAACTTTATTCACATTAAATAACTACAATCAGATTGTAACTGAATCAAAATTGCTGAGACATTTGATGTTTAAAAAATTACTCATATAATATATATATCTACTTATTGAAGACTATAATTATATATTTAGAACATGTGTACTGGAGGTATTTTATGTGTGTATATGTATATTTATTTTAGAAATTGTGTACCTACTGGCGAAACAGCACAACTGCATGAATATTAGATATGGATTATAGTCTAATAGCCCAAAAGCGCGTGTTCGTTTATAGCGTACATTTGTGTATGTATGTGTGCGTGAACAAATAACCACATGAATGTCTCTCTTGACTTACTTACTTGATTTTATACGAAGAGCCGTTCGTCACTTCTGAAAGTACTCTAGTACATTAAACACTGTACGACTTCAATGTGCTAAAGAGAAGCAAAGTGCCAATGCGAAGTGAAATGTGGTTCCAGGCATAAAAAAATACAGATTCAGTAAGAGAGTTAGTGAATATTACATAGGAATGTGTCGAAAGTGCCGTTGCTGTTATAAACTAAACATGTTTTAACCTACACGCTTTCAAAAGGCTCGCATTAAGCACTGTCAAAATTAGTTCTCTTGCTTGATTTTGGTCGCCATTATGTCCTCTATGAAATATGGTATTTGCTGAGGCCGTTCGAGTCTCTTTGTCGTAAGACCCGTGTATATCCGTGCAGTTGCGCTGTTCTTATACGTAAATCCATTTACCAACGTTATTTAGAAGCGTGTGTGGCGTCGCGTTACGGGAAGGGCTCGCGGTGCCGTCAGACCCCCACTCATTTGATCGCTCGCGCCTCCGGCAGGAACGCGTCCCAGTAGCGGATTGACTGTGGAAGGACATATGAACGAATATGAATTAAACAGTTCTATAGGTAAATGACCTATAATATAATAATATCAGCCCTGTATTAAAGTACAGGGCTTATATTACAGGGCATATTGTAATACTGTACTGTTTACTGTTGCACTGCTAGGCACGGCCCTCTTCTCAGTGTGAGAAGCGTTAGTCCATCAGGCTGGCCCTGGGCGAGTTGGCAGGATTCGTATATCTTCGAGAAAATTGTGGAGAACTCTCATACATACAGCTTTCCTTACGATGTTCTCCTTCACTGTTAAAGCGAGCGATAATTAACTATTTTATACGTACATAACTTCGAAAAGTCAGAGAAGCGCGTCTTGGTATCGAACTCGAAAGCTGTTGAAAGTGCAACGGTCTTCCACTAGTCTATTGCTGCTATCGCTGCTAACCCATTTTTATTGAAATTGTAGATAACAGTTGCTAAGAAAAGCAAAAACAGATGGTAATTGTTTTCAGAGACATCAAAGTCAATGTAAAAAAGCAATCATTTAGGTCACAAAGTAACACTTATGAAAGTTAAAGTTAGGGAGTTAAATAAAGTTACATTTAGTTACTTGTTAGTTTCAAGGTTGTCGGGTACTTACAGCCATTATTTTAAATTACCTTTGAATTACAAATTTGTTAATTCTGGTAATGGCTTATCAAAATTGGGGTATGATTATGATTTAAATAATCATAATCATGTAGATTGCCAGATTGACGTCTTTAAGTACAATTAATTTGATTTGGTAATTTTGGTCACTCCGTTAAATATAATTACATATAATTATATAATCTATCCATGCCTGTCTTGTTCCTGCTTTGTGAAACTGAATTAAATAATATAACTTTATAACTTTGTAACTCTGTTCCTAGCACTGTACTTCTTTAAAATACTATTTTTTTTTTGTTGTTCTATTGTTACGCTAATTACTTGTGCATTTTTTATTTTAGCTTATAACTTCAAATATTTTTTGGAGCTACTGTATATTTATATGTGGAAACTGCTTTGGATTAAGTGTAGTTAATTTGAACATTAATTATTTTCGAAATGTATCTGTTTGTTTCCCAAATAAAATAAGATAAAAAATAAAATAAAATAAAAATATAACAGCAACAAACGATATCATAATAAAACATATCACTTGTAAAACATATTATCGTCAATTTCATGAATTGTGATTACAATTTTGCCAGATACATCTTTGAAAGATGTATGGTAAAGATACGCCGAAGTGACAACATCTTATTATAATATCGTTAGTCGTACTCTTAGTAAAACAGAGACTGCTCTGAGTATTTTGAATTGATTAAATTTAAACACTGTTCCTATAACTCAACACACATACAATATTAGAATTTATGTAAAACGCGTTGCACTGCCACGCAGAGGTCTCGAGTTCGAGTCCAAGGCGCGCATCTAGTATCCGACCGTAACTAGTTTTGACGGCCGAAACTGAAACTTCCATATAAGGTCATGTTTTCGTGAAAAATTGTTAGTCGCAGTATTCTTTTATAAAATCACATAGTAATTATTCAGTCTCTGATATTTGAACTAATCGAATGATTGATAAACATATTATCACTCCTTATTTCAAATATATTATTAACATAACTGTTAACAAATGCTGTAACATATATCCGCTACCAAAACATAAATGTAAATGCGTTGTAAATAGTTATCTCCAAAAATTTACCTATGATGAGACTGAACAACTCTTTGCCAAAAAAGCTTGTTAACTGTACCACACATACACACACTCGTACACACACACCCACACACACAAATACACACACACACACATACGTACATACACACACACACATACACACAACACTATATATATAGCTTTAAATAATTTCGTAATATATATTTATATAGTTTATCTTAGAAAATATATGTTTACCATAAATACCAGTAATGTTATTAGTAGTTTATCAACTTGTCAATGCTAAACCAATATTGTCACACGAATCTGTAAGAGGAAGGCGCCAGTGTCTGTAACACAGTTAATACTAGCACAGGCACTGACGTTCACTCTATCTCTAAAAATATGTAACGTTGTACATAATGGTACTTTTATATATTATGTGATTGAGATGGACAAACTGTATTTGGCTTTTGATAATAAATTATTATTATTATATTATTATTATTATTATATTATTATTATTATTATTATATTATTATTATTATATTATTATTATTATATTATTATTATTATTATTATATTATTATTATTATTATTATATTATTATTATTATAACATTTCCGATCGAAATCAGCGCGAAACTCGAAATCAGTTTCGGGTTCGGCCATAGTTTCGATTGGATGGCAGTCGAAACCGAAACTAATCCAAAAGTAAACCGAAGCCGAAACAGAAAGTTCGGTCGGACACTACGCGCATCTCTGATTTTTCGAAGTTATGTGTGTGTTAAATAGTTAATTGTCGCTTGCTTTATCGGTGAAGGCAAACATCATAAGCAAACCTGCATGTCAGATAGTTCTATATAATATTCTCGAAGATTTTCCAGCGCTCCAGCTCCTTGATCACGCGCGATATCGTGTCGAACTATATAGGTTACCTGCGCCTGGTGCTTCATGTGCTCGTCGAGGTAGCGCAGCAGCGCGGCGCGCAGCTCGCTGAGGCGCAGCTCGTCCCAGCGCTCCAGCTCCTTGATCACGCGCGATATCGTGTCGAACTATATAGGTTACCTGCGCCTGGTGCTTCATGTGCTCGTCGAGGTAGCGCAGCAGCGCGGCGCGCAGCTCGCTGAGGCGCAGCTCGTCCCAGCGCTCCAGCTCCTTGATCACGCGCGATATCGTGTCGAACTATATAGGTTACCTGCGCCTGGTGCTTCATGTGCTCGTCGAGGTAGCGCAGCAGCGCGGCGCGCAGCTCGCTGAGGCGCAGCTCGTCCCAGCGCTCCAGCTCCTTGATCACGCGCGATATCGTGTCGAACTATATAGGTTACCTGCGCCTGGTGCTTCATGTGCTCGTCGAGGTAGCGCAGCAGCGCGGCGCGCAGCTCGCTGAGGCGCAGCTCGTCCCAGCGCTCCAGCTCCTTGATCACGCGCGATATCGTGTCGAACTATATAGGTTACCTGCGCCTGGTGCTTCATGTGCTCGTCGAGGTAGCGCAGCAGCGCGGCGCGCAGCTCGCTGAGGCGCAGCTCGTCCCAGCGCTCCAGCTCCTTGATCACGCGCGATATCGTGTCGAACTATATAGGTTACCTGCGCCTGGTGCTTCATGTGCTCGTCGAGGTAGCGCAGCAGCGCGGCGCGCAGCTCGCTGAGGCGCAGCTCGTCCCAGCGCTCCAGCTCCTTGATCACGCGCGATATCGTGTCGAACTATATAGGTTACCTGCGCCTGGTGCTTCATGTGCTCGTCGAGGTAGCGCAGCAGCGCGGCGCGCAGCTCGCTGAGGCGCAGCTCGTCCCAGCGCTCCAGCTCCTTGATCACGCGCGATATCGTGTCGAACTATATAGGTTACCTGCGCCTGGTGCTTCATGTGCTCGTCGAGGTAGCGCAGCAGCGCGGCGCGCAGCTCGCTGAGGCGCAGCTCGTCCCAGCGCTCCAGCTCCTTCTTGATCACGCGCGATATCGTGTCGAACTCTTGCTGACCACGCTCCACTTTTGATTCCCACTAAAACATCATCAGGCCTTTAACCACTCGTATAAAATCGGCCATATTGGCATAAAACACAGCTGTCGTCCGACTAATAAACTTAAAAAAATTATAAATAACGGTTTAATCCAATGCGTGCATTGGAATAAAGAAACAAGCCTAGGGGTTCTTAAATACGTATAATGATGTACCAAAGAACACTTAAAATATATTTTTTTACGATTAGTTAAATAAAAGTAGTTTGATTAATCTAAAGCATTCGACTGAATTAACTACAATAATTTATTATTAAAATGAGGCATTACAGTATCAGGGATATTGCGCTTGATGTACTTCTAACCATGTTTGAATACATCAAATTGAAATTAACATAAATCTCCCTAATAGATAATTATTTTCCCAAACACGGGTGTGCCACAAGGATCTATTTTAAGCCCTTCTCTCTCATTAATATCTCTACTTATCAATCGATAATTTAAAGTTGTAAATCTATGCTATATACAAATTGCAACTGCAGCTAACATAAATAATTAAAGAATCTAAAATATAACATGTAGCAATTTAAACAAACTGGGCCATGCTTGTCCAATTATAGGCTATTGTATGTATAATAGTGAAAACGTCATTAGTTCGTGGAAGTGGAAAAGTGTCTTAACCTGTCCTTAGACAGCAGCTTGCATACGAGCCGCTACATTGTGTACCTCAATTTACCAGCGTAGCGGCTCGGATACGGGCCACCAAGTGCACGCCACTTTAAACCTTATTTTACTAACTCTAACGCTTACATTTTTGAGTAAAGGACATATCGTAAAGTTTAAAGATCCCACTGGGTCGAAGTGTTGCCGGTCTGCACTGACTGGCCCCCACATAAGATAAGATATTGTAAAGTTTTAGGAAAATATATAAGCATAATTTAATTCGTTACCTCAATAATTTCATTTGTAGCCTGTTCGATTTTCTCAGGTCTGTTCGCGAGCTCGGCCTTCGCTTTGTTCTCTCTCCTTTTGGTTAGCTGCATCTGAGCGTGCTGCCAATTCTGGAATACCTGTTCGAACACAATACATGGTTTTGTTAAGAGCAAGTTCTCTATAAAGAAATTGACTTTACCAACTAGATCCATTGGGAAATATAATAAATTTAATTTTGTTTTCATTTTACTATTGTCTACTCGTTCTATTCTGTCGCTCATGTTATATTAACTTATAACGCCAATTTTATTAATACTTGATTTTTATCCTTATATCGTTACCATACTTATATCGGTGAAAAGTACATAAAGTTAAGTCATGTCAAAATAGCCACTTTAAAAACAAAATGGTTGAATGAAATTAAAGGGTACCTTCACTCTCTCGTGGAAGACGTCCTTAATAGCACCGATGAGGCCAAGGTAGTCTTTGACGTGCTCAGCTAGCACGTAGAAATCAGTGTTTGACTGCTCCAATCGTAAATGTTCAATCTGCGAAAAACATTTAACATATGTTTATACAATTGAATCGTACACCAACGCCAAGGCACCACACAACTGTCTTCGATTAAAATGACTAGAGTCTGCACTGCAAATCTTTCACCATATGAAGTACGGGGACAGGGGTTATAAAAGCATAAGGGCTGCATAGGGCACTGCTGGGTGGGTCGCTGATGAAATTATAGTTCTGGCGACTCACCTACCATTAACGACAACGAATTGGCACACCGTGGTGGTTTTAATTGGTAGGCCCGAAACCTCGAGAAAGCCCGACATAACCTTCTCGCCTCCCAAGCACGGGGACAGGATTTAGGAGCTACCTTCTCATGTAGATCAGCGGTGTGCGAGAGAGCGCGTGACAGCGGCGCGTGCGGGTCGGCGCCGGACAGCGCGGCGCATGCGCGCGCCGCGTCGTGCGCACGCGCGGCTAGCTCGCGGCGCTCGCCCGCCAACGCTTCGCATGCACCCAGTAGGCGCCGCAGGCACGCTTCTAGCGCCTCCACTCGTTGCGATCGCTCCTCGAACCACTGGTAATGATTACATTTATTAGTGTGACTCATAACTTTGTGACACGTCACAGGCTGTGACTAAATGTGTGACAAATGAGTTGGTTAAAAAATAAGCATTCGATTTTTTTATTCAGGCACATTACTCTTTCTCTGTTTACACAAGTGTGGATGATAAATTTGTTTTCGAGTAGGTCATTGAATATTCCAATGACCGATTCGTCCTAAAACACTTGCCGCCGAAGACATTTCTAAGCAGCAGAGAGTGACGAGACGCTATGAACATTAAAGTCACGTGGCGTCCATCCATTGCAGCCGCGTGCTGTCTGACAAACACAGGACAGAGTAGCGAACACCACGCCGCGTGAGTCACCGCTGTTACTAACGTAGTACGTGCGAGAAAAGAAACAGCCTGTGACCGACCCCCGGCCACGCATTTGAGCGTTGTATTGTATTTATGTCGACAATCCATTACATGCGTGTGCGTTAGACACTGATCCATATAGAAAAATACAATGCACATATTACAAATATTGAATAACATTACTAAGCTTCTAACTTTCTAATACTATGGAAAAGAAATAGTCAATATAAAAAAATTTGCAAACATGGCTAAGCATCTGCTATTTGCTTGATGAAGTAACGATACACGGAAAATGACTAGAGATAAAAAGCAACAGAAAATTATATTTATGTGCAAAAATAAAGTGACATTGGCATATTACAATTATTATGTGTTCTTTGAAAAATAAATGAAATACTCACAGGGTCTGACTCGTCCATTCTGTATGTGATCTTGTTGACGGTCTCGCCAACCTTATTGAATAGACGAAGCACACCCGCTCCGCTGAGAGCCGACGTACTTGTAGCTTTTGGTAGCTCTGTGTCTGTTCAAGTAAAAATGATGTGTGCATTAAGAGATTATAAAGGTATTTGTTCTTAGGTTGGGAAACAATCAAGTTCATAAGATACGACGCCTTTATGATAAGGGCGAGGTGCGATAGAGGCTGACGGCGGGCAAAGAATTTCTAGATTTTGGAGGCGGGAAATGTCTCGATAGATCACCCCAATCATTCTTAAAATAAACAACTCTCACCTTTTTTTAAGAACCTTTATATCGTATTGTACGGAATCAGCATTTCAGAACCTTAATTAGTAACTGATTAATTGGAGCCAGAACTGAACCGGCAACGTACCGTAAAGGAGAACCCTTTTAAGAATCAAAATGATAAACAGGAACCCATATTTTAAATTAGTTTTCAATCCCTGATCCTGCCGTGCATATTTTCCAATAGCTCTATAGCATTATCATATCAACAGCTCATGGTTGGGTGCATATTGCCAATGAGGTACATATCACAAACCTGACTCGAGGAACTCCCTAAAGTCCGGGTCGATGCACAGCACGGGGTGCTGCCCCACGCGGTTAAGGAACCGTTCGAGCGCCGCGCGCCGCCGCTCCACGAATTGTGACTGCATACTGCCGGCCGCACTGCTGCCGTTAGCGCTCTCTGTAGATGGCGTTGACGTCATCTTCATTTTAGTTGTTCCTGTGAGAAGTAAAGTTTTACTATTATTATTAGTGTTGGGAATTATTTATTTATTAGCACAACTAAGATGTTCGTTACATAGTATTCTGCCATGTATGACACTTACATTGTACATAACATTGACTGGTTATAGAGAAGTTATGTGTTTACATTTTAACTACCTACTATAACATAATCTAATTTTAATTTTATTTTATAATGTTTTTATAATTCAAGAGTAAAAGCAAAGCAGTTTTAACAATTGAGTTTTAAAATTGCTAAACTAAACATATCACCATAAATGAATTGTCATTTATGGTGATTTGTTGACCAGACATTGGTCTGGGTTGTTGAAGTCTGTAGGAGCAATACAAGTGGATTTTAACATCACAAGGCACACATTTTGTATCTTTCTATACCACTAGCATTTGCCCGCGGCTTCGCTTGCGTAAACGTAGGTAAGGTAGGTTATGTTAGTAACAGAACTTTTGCTTTTTTAAATAAAATATAGTCCATGTTACTCAATGATAATTTAGCTTTCTAATGGTGAAATAATTTTTCAGTTGACTAGTTTTTTAGTTAAATCCTTACAAACAAACAAACGAAAATAGAATCTTTCCTCTTTATAATATTATGATAAAACAATAACTTCTTCGACTTAGTAAACATAAGGCAGAACGCCTCCGGTCAGATGAACCGATGACTTGAAAAAGGTAGCTGGGTTAGACTGGATACGGAAAGCGAAATGTCAAGCAATGGAATGCAACGGACTAATTGATTAATTGAAAACATTAAACTAAAATAGTCATATTTAGAGCTTTGTCTGTATGACCGTATCTCGGTTTATTTAAGCATCACATAAAAATCACTGAACAGTTTCGAAGCGCTATTAATAACATTGCGTGCAACTTAAAACCGGCGATATGGAATTATAGTACCACCCTAGGTTTAAGAGGTTAGAATAAATGATAATACGTGTTTAATGTTTTTATTTTATTATTATATTCAATGGAACAATGTAGTGAGATGCTTGTTCTCATTGTAATAATGACCTAAGAACGTGTGAGAGTGCGCAAAATGTTTTCCATTTAGGTTTGTAAAATAAAATATATTTATTATGAAACAGTGTAATTTAAAAATAGCCGTTAGATTGCCTAATGATACCAGAATGCATTTTTAGGCAAACCTTGGTGTTCAAGCTACAACAGGTTCTCCACACAAACGTAACATAGCTATTTCGAATTGCAAAGTGACATATTTCTTCCGTATGGAGATTCCAAATAATAGTAAAAATAATAGATTTGATTATAAATAATGAAACAGTCTAACAAAAAAATCCAGAACTTTATAGAAAAGTAATATTTCGACTTACCAACTATACTCTTCTCTGGCGCTGGTGGTATTATCCTGCCTGAACGCAAATATTTTTCTGTCAGCTTCTCATGTAGCCCAAGGAAGTCACTGAACCGCCTCAGCACGGCGAACTCGTGCTTACTAAATATTGGCATGTTGGTCTTGGTGATCACTCGGTACGCAACATACGAACTCATACCTTCACCGATCTTCTGTGGTTCAGTCACTGTTATTATTATGTTGTTTGAGCGTTCCGTTGCTATCTGTGGAAGAGAATAATTGCTTTTAATCTCTTGGCCAATACTCAGACAAAAGCGTAACGATTTTTTTCTTGTGAAGATTAATTGATTTCGCCAAGAATCAAAATATTGTAAACTGAAGGTTAGAATGTGTGTAGTTTTGGTACATGGAAATGCCCGTCTACAAAAACTACACGCATTTCCATTTTAAAATGTTCTATGTTACTAAAAATGTTTCTTTATTCTTTTAACCTTTAATATGATTTTATTGCGAGCGTCAAACATATGGTCTTTTTCCCTTCGACTCAAAGTATTATTAACGTTAAATGCTAATTATTTTAGAAAATATAAGTTTGCTGTCGCGTTAAACTGGTATTTGAATGATAATTACAATAACATTTTAAAACGCCGCCTTTGTAATTACATATATTTTTAAAGGATAGGCCAGATATAAAAAAATATCCAGAAAATAGCAGGAGAGTAGGCAGACGCGTATTACACACACATATTACACCCCGACCCAGGATTCAGCCCCAATCACTACTGCACTTAGGTTAAAACAATATCTACTCCAACCAGACTTCGAGATATGTATGTATACATATATATGTATTAAGATGTATGTTATCTTTAAGCACCTATTGATGCAAATGTTTTGGAATATTTTACACATGCTTTAGCTTTGGTGAAAACATAGTGAAAAATTGTAAGTGCGACAATGTGAATAGCCATTCAACCTGCACTTGACCAGTAAGAAATGGTTTTGACCGTCTCATTTTCAGAGGAGACCTGTGCGTCATCAGCGGAGCGAATTTAACATCAATTTATACAGCGGTTTATATGTTTTTTACCACAGATTTCAGCAGAAGGTTACGGCAAAGTTTGACTACATTTTTCTAACTTAACAAAAGAATTTCGTGCGTATGTGTGTGATCGTATTGACACATATTAATATTACATTAGCGTATATACAATATTATACTACCTCGTTTTACCAAAAGGAAGCTCATGATAGCTGCTTAATCGAGACCATAATTATATAAAACAGATATGACGATAGAGTCTATAATTGCTTCAGTCTAGTGCAGATACCTACTTTGATTTATACAGCGCGTATAAAATTAGGTTTGTATAACGTTCACTTGTATGACTTCAATTATAGTGGTTTGATTAATGGGAAGCCTACGCTATTAGGTATTTTATCGATTCTGTATACGGTCTGAACACGGGCATTTGTGCTTTTGGTATGATAGTCGCAAGCTATTTCTTTAGAGGATATTCTGCTTAAAGCAGTCGGGCCAATCCATTATGCCAATAAAACTGGCAGCTCAGAGTTCTTTTTTATAGATGTGACAATTAGGTTAACTTTGGGCCAATCAAAATAGTTTGCAATCAAGTTTCTTCGGTTTCTTTCTATCAAATGACATTACTCCAATGTTCGGACTATTTCATGAAAGGGTTTAGGATAATCAAGAGGTACCGAAGTAGCCGTACCCGAGTACCGGAATTCAGGACGGACAGTCGGATCGAAAGTTCAGCATTTATTTCGACGTTTTGCATGGTAGGTTTACAGGCATCAGTCCCATTATCATTACTCGTCATATGGGAAGAATTGGTATGTATAGTATAATGTTGGTAAGAGGTAACGGTAGCTATAGGCTACAGCAGCCACCTACTCACATAATAGGTGGCGGGGTTATTGTCGTCTACTGGGCGCAGCTCTAGATTGTCGCTACAGAGAATTTCTTGACAAAAAGAAACTCCAATAACATTTTTTTTGTATCAAAGCACAAGTGCCGTATTCGCGTTTGCTACCGCCGCGCACCGCGCAACCGAGGTTGCCACGTTTTTTTTTTACTGATTCGCATTGGTACGACCTTCGTATAAATGTAGTGTGTCAGTTATCTTTTCTAACATGTTCCTGATTGTAGTTATGCTATGTTTTGCAGGTTGATTAGGTATTTGTATTTAATGACACAAACAGCCCAAAATTTTAAAATAATTGCTTGGCTTCTAAGCCAAGCAATTATTTTAATATATAATTCTCCTCTATATTAATTTTGCTTAAATATCTCTTCTAAATACAGACAACGACCAGTTATTTATATGTATACATG
This sequence comes from Catocala fraxini, assembly GCA_930367265.1. Taxonomy (NCBI): domain Eukaryota; kingdom Metazoa; phylum Arthropoda; class Insecta; order Lepidoptera; family Erebidae; genus Catocala; species Catocala fraxini. The sequence continues at coordinate 17,071,212 of OV884041.1, forward strand.
TTAGTTCTTGTACCTATATTATGTATTATTGTAATAGCTATATGTTATGTATTGCATTCTTCTTCATCCACAGGTATGTCAAGTGTTTTAACTACCAAAATCATTGTTCAATTATTTTCTATATTAGAACTCACTGGTGCAGACATTGAATGAAAATTTGTACTTTACTTATAATGGCCAGTGTCAATCCCACAGGTTAACACACCAAGATAAGGGTATTCGATGTGTTAATCTGTGACGTCGACTGGCCTATTTGAGTGCTAAGTTTTATCTACATCCATTCAATGGTTTCTGCTTGATTGAGTAACAAACATCCAAATATCTAAACATCTTTACAAACTATCAATTTATAATATCAGTAGGATAACTTTTTTTTGTTTAGTAGTAAAAATAACCTCTTTGGTACAAAACTATCAGACTATTAGTAGTAATTCCTGTGTTGCGGAGGACTTTACAAACATTTAACCAACCATACTCAAAAATATTTATGGATCATATAAATTTTTGCAGAAAATTGATTACCAAACTCACATTACAGTGCAGTGGCGCAACCATTTAAACCACTACGCCATCTATCAGTTTCATACTATTTTGTATTCCGCCACAATGTTACAAAAATTGCTTATTTGTAGCAACAAATAATCCAATTACCTCTTCCATAATTGGGCTGCTTAGTGAAGCGGTGATTGATGGGGCGTCACTAATGGTGACCTTCTCAAGACCTTCACGAGCTCCATTCACCTCTGAGTCCAGGCTAACTTCCTGCAATAAACATTAGCTATTTAATAAAATAATTTAAGTAATCTTGTGTTTAAGTAAATGTTTGCATTAACAATTTACAAACCATATTTTATGGACATACTAACAATTGCATTTTGCACATTAAATATATCTTTCCTTAAATGAGGCCTTGCATACACCTAAACTACATTACAATTTTTATTTATTCCAACTGATGATATAAACATGATATTAGATTATGTCAATAGCTGCAAAAAATACACAGAAGTTTTCTATTCAAATAAACTATGTAAATTTATTATAAAACCAAATCAAATAACTCATTACAGTGAAAAGCAATTAAACAACAAATTAATATACTTGCCTTAGAATAAAGGTATTCCCACATACTTTTGAAGATAAGAATTTGCATAGATTCATAAAGTTACGATTGACAGTGTTTTAAAAACAGTTGTACATATAGAGACAATTTTTCTAGATAGCAAACAAAAACATTTTATAGAGCAACAGCTATCTATAAAGTGACTAATACAAAAGATATTGTATACTGTAAATTTATTATACTTAAGCCAGCTAATTCAGTAATTTAATTATCTTTCAAGGATAAATCAATGAGAAATCAAGTTTCATAGTATATCTGCTTTCATTGGTAAATCACGCTTTTAGATGCTAGGTCTAATTTTAATAATTGAAAGTATTATGTAGTAATTAACTGCAATTACAAGCAGAATGAACATGATTCAACCTCTGGCAATATAAAGAATTCTTTTTAAACAATAACATGCATAGGGGCGTTGACGTGATACCCGCCGGGTCGCCGGGGGGCGGACGCGAACACAACAAGATATTAAAAAACAGGATTCCAATAAGATACCTGGACCGCAGACGCGAAAAGATCTTCGTCATCCCTGCTCTCGTTGTTAATATCCACCGTGCTAAAGGGCGGCGTGTCTGGCCCCTCCGACATGATTAAAAAGCACAAATATTAGACACGACTGCAAATAACTGACCAGACAATTACTAGCGTCTAATGAATTTTTTCCCGAAAACAGCGAGATAACTTTCCGATAGGAAGGTTTGCTTGACAGAAATGATCAACCCCTGTGTACAATTGTCTATTTAACTGTCAAATTGTAACATGAATAAGTCGTCGTTTACGGTAAATCACGGTAAGTGTAAAAAGGATAGCAAATCGTAGATGTCTAAAACCTCAATGTTTTTATGAACATGGAACTGCTTTCAATTGTCAGATTTTTAATGACGTATTCACTTCTGTTTATAGAGAGAGTGTGATAAATAATACAAATCAAAAATGAGTATTTCCAAAAATAAAAGTAAATAAAATTTCATTTTGTTGGGCATCAAAACATTTTCTTTTTTAGTTTAAAAATAACTGATATAGAAGAAAGAACAAAACACAAGAGTTTTTCGTAAAATAAGCTATAAACAAATGCGGATGTCATAGGAAATGCGGATGTCACAGGAATTTTGATCTGTAACTTTCTTCACCGTCGCCTGTGGCGTCTGTCAAGTCATAAAATATCCACGAATTGTTTTGTTGTGATTTCTGAACTTCTTTGAGGTAAAAACATTGTTTTTAATAATCAGACTGTTTCTTGCTGACGAATTTTCTTCAGAATATACAGTAGGTGATGGTGAATAAGTAACTGTTTCATGATTATGTGTTGTATCTAAGGCTACCAAATATGAGCAATCTGGAGAGGAAGACGAAGATTCCTCAGCCGCCTATGCCGGCGGCGAGCACAGGCAACCTGTTGTCTAGCGTGGCGCCGCCCTCACAGCTGCCAAATTTCGTAACTGCCGGCCCCGTTGTCCCGGTCGTTGCTAATCAGGCTGCCGAAGTAGGTAGCCCGTGTTCTATATTTATAATATACCTAAACAAATGTCTTTAATTCTTTTGTACTTTTACTATTTGGAGCACATATTTTAGATACTAATTTTGTATTTATTACTAAAGGTTCCAGCACAGCTTATGCCAATTCCAGTGGCAGTGCCAGTCCAGCCAATCATTGTGCAGTCAAGAGATGATCCAATTATGCAGCAGCCAGATAGTTCTGAGAAATTCAGGTGATATTAACATAAACATGTCATTGCTTACTTCTTTGTGTCTGTATATGTGTGAGATTATGGAGGCACATAACTCTTGATCAAGATGTAAGATGATACAGCATTACTGTATATATTGAAAGTTATAGATATTATGAATAGCTATTGAATCAGGACATATTAAAATGGTCATAATTTTATTTGAAAATTTTTGTAATACATTTTTGCTCAATGTCATAACTACTTTATATTGTTAAGGCATACTCATGTATATTCTTGACAAAACATATGAATATAATTTGAATGCCAATGCCAGGACACAAAGGCTGACTCATGTGGCAGTATCTGTTTCCTAGCCACCTTTAATCTATCTAAGGGTGCACACTGATTTTCCATTGTAATTACTACATATTATAAAATGAAAGTCCCACACCAAGTCAGTCTGTTTTGTCAAAAGTTACTGAATGGATTTTTATGTGGTTTTCTTCAATAGACAGTGATTCATGAGAAAGGTTTAGGAATATAATTTTGTCTTCTGTTTACGCAAATGTTATTCATTGAAATTAAACTACCATATACGGATTTTATTGCATTGTTTATTTTACACTTTATTACATAATTTTGAAACTGTTACACTATTACTAGATACTATTAAACTTTACTAATTTTTAAGCTAATTAAATTATTAAACCTAGTTATATTTAATTTTACACTTTCCCCAACGTTTCGGTTGCTTTTCAGCAGCCATCGTCACGGGGAGACTAAGATGTTAGTTGCCTTAATGTTCCAGTGTCGTTATTTCAAAGTACCCAAACATAATTTAATCATTGGTGTTTCTATTTACGCAGAATGAGCTCAGAGTATCATGAAGTCTAGCTGTGGTTCGCTTCTTCTGGGGTTTGACTATTTGAATTACTGTATCCCAAGCTGGTGCTACATTCCAACCATCTTCTCTATTGAAATTAGGATGTTTTTTGATTTCAATAGCCTTGCGAAGCATCCTTGGTAGGAATCGGTGTTCTTTAGCGAGAATCTGTGGTTTCTCAAATCTTAAGTAGTGGTTGGTCCCCTGTTGCACATGTTCACACACAGCCAACTTCAACAAGCGTTGGTGTTTTACATCAGCTATGTGTTCTTTCATGCTGGTTTCTATGCTTCTCTTGGTTTGACTAATGTATGAGAGTCCGCAGTCACAATCTATTTTATAGACCCCTGCATCTTGTAAAGGTAGTTGGCACTTGACGGATGGTAATGAATAGTATGGTAAATGAGAGAAATTGTATGGTCAGGTGCAAAAGTCGAGTAGCAATTTTACAAAGCAATACAACCTTTTTTAATGAAATCATTGCACACATATGCACATATATACATAAACCCGCCTCACTTATTCTATCGCCTGTTCTAATTATGATTGTGACTATTAATTTTAAGTAGATACGCAAGTGATGTTATAGCTACGTTAGTATTAATGCGTTCTAAAACTTAACACTTGTTGGTTCGATCCCCTGTAGAAGTGATAATCTTTTAGGTTTTTGTTTTCTAATATTTTTATCGATGTCTTGTTATTTTACTTCAAGACTTAATTAAACCTAAAGTTCATTTTCGGTATTCATATTTTGACATTGTTTTTATAGTAAAATAATGTTGTGAAAATGAAATAAAATGTTGTTTATTTTAATTATAATTTGCATTATTTATTTATTAATTTAATAAAAGCAAAACGTGATTATAGTAATTTCTAATTTTAACTAATTTTGATAAATAATAATTTTCAGTTGAATTCCTAATAAAACACTAAATTTGTGTAATAAGTACGTAATACGTAATAACGTTTTTTTTCTAATAAAAAAAAACAAAAAGTGAAAGTAGTCCCCAGGATTTGAACCACCCTTATTATACTATCCTCTCATGGTGATAAGACTCGTTATCCGCTCCGCTATCGGAACATTTAAGCATAAATTTGAAATACGGATACTGTTGCTAAATATACGGAATAGTAATAATTATAGTTATATATACAAGAAGAGCAGCGATAGCTCAGTGGGGAGACCAACAGACTGCAATGCAGAGAGTCTCGGGTTCGAACCCACGTCGCGCACCTCTGACTTTCGGGAGTTATATGACATTTCGAAATTATGTGCGTATTGATTGACAATTATCGCCTGCTCCGTGCCTCGGAGAGCACGTTAAGCCTTAAGGTCCTGGCTGCCATGAACATCTATGGCAGTCGTTATTGGGAGCGTGTCGACACAATAGATTCCACTGGGTCGAAGTGTCGCCGGTCTGCACTGACTGGCCCCCACATAAGATAAGATATACAAGAACTCGTTGAAACATCACACACACAAAGGTATTCGCTCGGAACTGTATGCGATTACTTACTTTATGATGCTACTCGACTTTTGTCTTTGACCGTACCTGTGTACAATATTAAAGTGTCCATTGGTATCCTGATAAAAAAGTTTTGCCTTCTAGTGATATCCAATATTAGTATTACTTTTATAATTTGATGTAAATTTGTAGTTATAGCAAAATAATGGTCACTAATGCAAATACACCATTTTCCCTTATCTTATAAAAGATTTCCTAAAGTACCTTTATTAATATGTGTTCTATATATTAATTTTAGCCCAGCTATCCCGCTGAGTAAAGGAGAACCAACAGTTTCCATCAGGTCTCCAGAGGATTCACAAACAACTCAGTCCCCAGACTCATTACCTGATTCTACCCCAGATATGGACAAAATTGGTAGGTATTGCTTATATTAAACTAGTTGTTATTATGTATTATTATGATACAATGAGAAGTATGATGGGGGAAAAGACTGAAAGGCAAAATAAGAACTACAACGATTAGAAAACACACAAGAACAAACGATGTCACGATAAACATCAAAAAGCTTAAGTGGAAATGCCATACTATCAGAGGAATAGACAAGTGGTCAAAATTAGTGATGAACTGGTACACAGGCAACAGGAAAAGAAAACAAGGTAGACCACTCAGGCGATGGGTCGACGAAATTAAGACAGTGGCGGGCGGTACTTGGACATCACTAGCCAGAGAAAGAGAAAAGTGGAGTCAGTTGGAGGAGGCCGTTGCGATAACAAAGCACACAGATATTACAACCAATGAAACAACTAAAGAACCAAACCAATTGTGAAATATCTGACAGAAGGCTTATAATAATAAAAATAATAATGCCCATTGATGCTATTAGAGTATTCAGTATTAATATACAGAATAAAGTATTTTTATACTTTGATATTTAAGTTATTATATTCATTTTCTAGTTGCCTGTTTCCCTAATGGTGTTTTCAAGCAGCAATATCACAGGCAGTATCAGATTTTCCAAATGCTAGAGGCTTTAAAACAATCTGCTCTGCCCTTTTTTTATCTTTTGTTTGCCACTAGGGTTTCATCATCATCATCATCATCATCATTTCAGCCTATTGCAGTCCACTGCTGGACATAAGCCTCTCCCAGGATGCGCCACAAGGCCCTAGACCCATTAGGGTTTAGTCCCGACCAAACAAATATACATTTGACACTGACTAACATGGCTATCCATATAACCCTGTAAAGAAAATTTATAGTCTTACATAAATAAGTCAACAAATTGACATTATATATTGATATGCTTGCTCTATGCTTTAATTTTAAAAGGGAGTGCCTGTAAAATAAACCGGTAGTATAAAAAATTATTGCTTCTTACCAAGTAATGGACATAGGAAAGTAAATTCGAGTGTATTTTTTTCTATTTGAGGGTAGTTGATGAATAAAATATGTTTTTACCTACGAATACTTTGGTTTTCAGGAGATATTTTGCCCGGAAGTGGTCTGTTTACATGGATGAAGGGTGCAGTGGCAACCGGCGGCATTCTGCACCGAGTGGCTGAGAAGGCGAAGAGTTCAGTGGACTCTGTAATTACCACATTAGATCCACAGATGAAGGAGTATCTTAGTAAGTTTTTATGACTCTCTTTATGCTCAAAAGCAAATGTAAATGAAATACGCTTAAAGTAAGTTTGGCAAGGATTATTAACTTATTTTAATAAAAAGCCACAAGGTAGCAAAGGAACATTCGCTACGAGAGAGTTTGCACAAGTGTCGGATAATCCGACCCTTACTCTGGACGCGGAGAACAGTTAGTTCGTCTGTATTCTGTGTGAACTAAAGAAATCTCCCTCTCCAGTATCAAATGATTTGTGTCCATTATGAAAGTGTTTTTGGTTATGAGTAAATCAGCCAAGCTTCATAGGTGTCTTATAAGTCTTATAACCTTTAAATTTAAAACTAAAATATAAACTTCATAGCGTTGCTTTTGAGACCCAAGCATGAGCAACAGTTATATATGTGAAAACTAGTCTGGTTTATATGAGAGAACTATACATTGACATAGGGTTTTGATAGTAGATATGTAAGAAGTAAGTAGAGTAATTCAAATACAAACATCAACAGAAACAGATATTGATAATATTACACTGATTTAAAATGTGTTTGTTTTGTCAGAAAGCGGCGGCGATATTTTGGTAGTAGTGGCGTCCGATAAAGAAGTCAAGATCTCACCAGTAAGGCAAGCATTCCAGACTGTGTTTGGAAAAGCAAATGTAATGTAAGTGAATTTGTGTTTATCTTACTCCTTAAATTAAATATTGTTATACAGCCTTATTCATAGCTTCCAAAATGTTTATAACATCATTATGGGATAGATTACTAAAAGTATTACTCATAAAAATGAATAAAATGTCATTTTGTTAAATAAAGATGCCCTAAATAACAAGAGTTCACAAAATGTTTATTTTTACAGAGTGTTTTTTAGATTTAAATTTGTATTTTTTACTATTTTTGGTTTATATTAAACTTCTGGTACAATTTTTTCATGGATAACTTTGGTCTTACCAAAGTTATCCAAAACATGGTCTTACTATTTGCCAAGTTTAATACCATCCAGTTTGACGGTTTACGCTTGATTGTACAACATACATCAACGAACGTCCAAATATCTCCTCAAACTTACCTTTATAACATTAGCACAATATCAAACCTTACATGCTATATGTGCTAACATAAATTTGAATTGCCAGCGGGTATGCAGCTCAGAGCGACGTGACTGCGACGCAACCCGTTGGCTACGCGGCTGCGTACGCAGCGGCCAAGCAACGTATAGCGCACGTGCGATCTGTGCACGGCGAACTGAACAATAATATCCCCGTTATCGCCGTTGAAGGGTTCCTGCACGAGTCTGTTACTGACAGGTAAGGATTTATACACAATTTACATTTACCATACTTTTAAAATATCTTCCTGCACTAAAAAAAAACTTTTTGATTGCACGAATGACGTAACGCGCAAGCGGTCGCCTCGCTGTCCCCGCTGCACCGAGTGTTGTGGTTTCGAACCCCACACACGCGGGACTATTATTTACGTAATGAACAAATAATTGGTCTAAGTCATACAATAAACGAACACAAAGTACACCCAGTTTGTTTAGTATTATTGTATGTGATTAAAGTCACGACATATAAGGTTACCCAATACTGGGATCATTAAAAAAACAATTCTTCTTAAACTTAAACTTAAACCTCTGGCTATAATCGGTTGGATCGTGGAAGACTACTAATGTTATTAGTATTAGTCCCATCTCGGATTCAAACCAATATTATTCCGTGCGTCGGTATTCGTGCAGTAGTCTTCTTGCACCATTGAAACCACTGCACCACCACTGGGTATTATTTTCTGTTAAACTTTTAGTATCACATTGTTTTATTTTTTTATACAACTAAGGTGGCAAATAAGCATACGGCCCACCTGATGGTAAGTGGTCACTGTAGCCTATGGACGCCTGCAACACAAGAGGCATCACTTGCGCGTTGCCGACCCTTTAGGACCGGAACAAGAGAATAAGAAATGGCAAGGAGAAGAAGCGGGAAGGGGGAAAGAGGGTGATTGGGCTTCCGGCACTATCACTCACCGAACGAAACACAACAGTAGGAATACTGCTATTTCACGTCGACATTCTGTGAGAGGGTAGTCCTTCCCCGGTCGAGCCAGTCCATTCATGCTGAAATCAGCGAGGCTCTACTACTGTAAAATGTTGTACTGTTTTTAAATTCAGATGGTACGACATGTCTCTGATCATACTGTCGCATCCGTCCCTGGGCATCGAACTCCAACTGCAATCCCAAGGCACGCCAGTACCATCGGCAGCGGTGGAAGTGGCGCGAACCGCCACGCCGGCGGACTATGCACATGCGCAGACTGGGTTCAGCGTCACCATTGGATCAATTATGGGCGATAGCTTACAGGTACTGTACATTATATTCAGGCCTGTACATTCCCAATAGAACAAATGAGTGTGCATGAATAAAGTAAACAGAAAATGAAGCTAAAAAGGTATGTCAGGATCATAGAAGTGAAAATATTGTCAGCGAAAATGCAGTTACAGTGTTAAGTTCATATATTTTTTGTAGGTCTTAATATGAAATAGCTATTGGAAATAATCCTAGGTCTGGCAGCGCAATTTTTTTTTAGATCATCTTTGTTTGGTGATTGCCTTATGTCCTTTGGTATAATACTCTTAAATCAAGATAATAAATAATATTCCGTGCCTACACTAAATATTTTGTGGAAGAGCCGCAGCCGAGGAATCAAAGAGACGCATGCGGCTCGCGAGCCGCGGGTTGCCGACCGCTGGCATAGGGTAACCATTATTTTTTAAGAGATGGAAAAGGACAAAATTATTTTCAAGGGTTTATAGTCCTTGATGGTAAAGTGTTCACGTCAAATATCGAATAAATTCTTAATAGCTGTATGAATGGATTTTGAAACAGCGCTTGGTAGGTGGCAATAGGCTCGCCCATATTACGCGGGGCGTTAAACCGATACTTGGCGCAATATATGAGTGATATCTAGGTACACACGGCTACACATCATGTTAGACACCCTATATACGCATTACTACGCTACATACAAAATAGAGAATTGTTGGAAAGGGACAGTGCATAGTGGTGTCGATGTAATGGTAAGGATAAAGCGTAACAAAAAAATAACGCACTCTCGAATCGCACGTTTCGCAGCGTTCAACTTCTAATAGTTCAAAGTCCAAACAGTCTAGGTTGATGTGTCGTTGTGTGTACCTACTCCTTCGAGTATAGACTACTAGATTTTGACCGCGACTTCGCTCGCTTAAATGTAGGATAGGTTAGTAACAGTCCTGTTTTCTGGATAAAAGGTACCCTATGTCCTCTTCTGTTCTCCTTACAACGTGTATGCGAAATTGCATGATGATCAGTAGTTAAGGCGTGAAAGCATAACAAACAAACAAACTCACATTCGCATTAATAATATTAGTTAGGATGACATAATGGTAAAAGAAATAAATATATTAACAGTAGCCAGCAAATATTTATATTCAAATCTAATTATGTATATAAGAACATTAATGAATATTATAAGAATAACGATATGTACATATCAACAGAAGAAATAAAATCAAATTTGTAGCGTCTGTCTCGAATAAAAAATGAACATACCTAAATCATTTAAAGGTCAATGTGTGCGCTTCTACAATAACGTCCCGTGCGACATTCAAAATCTAAGTTTTAATAATTTTAAGACGGTAATTAAACAAACATTTTGTTTAAAAGTATATTATTCGGTCACAGACCACAGACTATACTGGGTGTAAGTGACAGTGTACCGAAAACTTTAGCAAGACGTCTTTCTATAGGTACTTATCTTCAAACTTCTATTAATCATAAACAAGTGAGAAACGACAATGAATTGCCGTAAATCTTTGAGTTCGAAAAAAATGGTTCAAGTAATATGCAAAACTCACGTGATACCACGTAACCTTGAGGTCAAAGGTCATAGTCATTTTGGGGGTATATCGACTTTGCTGAGTCGAATGGCGTAATTTCTTATTTTTTTATTATAAATTATATTTTAAATTCACGTTCCTATTGTATTTCACAAGGAATGTAAAATGATCTTTAAGGAAAATATGAATTAACGTTGACTTTTAAAATAAGGCAATATACATATAATAAATATAACGACAACTACAACATTTGGACGTACATAAAAAAGAACACCTACATTTTCTGGACTTCTCCGTATAAACTTAAACAATGTCGAATCCCAAACTCCATACGTATTCTGCTTAAAAACGTTACAAAACGTTCTCATCACGTAAACATTTTACATACTATATTTTACATTATATTTGAATGAACAGGTGCCACACACACAATGGCAAGAGGTGTCAACAGGAGTGTCCCGGCGGGAACTGTTGCTGTTAGCCTCGCTATCCATCGCCGGCTCGTACCGCCGACTGCTGGCCATCTCCGCCGCTGAGAGTTAGACTGATTACACCGAGACTGGACTACTTGTGCTATATATACAGTAGGTAACTAGTAACTTTATTTATTTCAGGTGTTATTGGGTAGACTTGTAGTTCAATAAGGCGGCGATAGCCCAATAGATAAGGCATTGGACTTGCGATCGAGAGGTCGCGGGTTCGAATCCCACTCATTGCACTACTGACGTGAACCCACTCCTAACACAAGCATTCTAGCTTAACTGTAGGGGTTAACAAGAATACAAATAATTTGAAACACAATTAATAGTAATCTTTAAAAATTATATATTTAAGATTTGTTTAAGATCTGGGAGTAAATTGTAATTAACCATGTTTTATTTGCACGAATTAGTGCACGGCTGGCGTAGTGGTTTTAGTGGTGCCTCGCCACTACCGCTGCGCTGAGTGTTGTGGGTTCGATCCCCACGCGGGACAAAATTCGTGTGATCCACTAAAAGTTTTGAGTCTTTGTGTTCGTTGTTTGAATGTTTGTAAAGCTTCGGTGACACAGGAATCATTACTACCGCAGGAGTTACCTTTTTTAAAATAATTATGAAGAAAATCGTTACTCCTGAGCTACTACTATTACAGTGAAAATGATTAATAATTTATTTATGATAATGTTACACATAATTACTTTTACACTTCACGATGTACGATATATACAGCGTGTAACAGGAAGATGAGGTCATATTTTAGGACCATAATTTATAATATACCTATGTTCGGATCAGAACAAATTATTTTAAAATTTATGACAATTTCATACATTTTATTTATTTATTGTTTAAATATCGAAACAAATGTATAAAATCACTATCAAAATTGCACCTGGTCATTCACGGGTTCACGGAGATCACTGAGTCAGCTGTGCTGTGCCTCTTGCAGCGAGTTTGTCGTGGTTTTTCATTGTATGACGTGACGCTTGAATATTGCCACACCTTTCTGTTACACGCAGTATGTAATTGTTTGTGACAACGGCCGGTGTAATCTGGTCGAAACTAAATAATATAAACATTATGCATGATCGCGGCAATAACACATGACCGAAATGAAATATTTCAACTTGTTTATCAGTCAATCCTATTTTGAAATGTCTATGAAAAATTAAAATATTTAATAAATGACATACATGCACTTCTCACGACTATATCCTTGAAGAATCTTCTGAGAATTTCTGGACATAAGGTTACTGGTTATTTAGCTTTTAGAGTTCGAAAAACTCTTATACAACAGCTTTGTCCGTCCGTCTGTTATACAACTTTTAACTCAAGAACCGAGACTCGCGGGCAACGCGATTCGACTCAGCATAGTCGATATACCCCCGAAATGACTATGACCTTTGACCTCTGACCTCTGAACTCAAGGTCACGTGAAACCAATTTTTCGAATTTTGAGATTTACGTCAATTCATTGCTGTTTCCCACTTGTTTCTGTCAAGAAATCCTTTTTCAGTTGCAGCACGAAGTGTGCCCGGTATTAATAAGCTTACCCTCTATTATGCGGGCCTAAATCAAAGGCGAATTAATCTATACTAATATTATAAAGTTGAAGACTTTATTTGTTTGTTTGAACGCGCTTATCTCAGGAACTACTGGTCCGAATTGAAAATGTTGTATCAGTAAGGTACAGAAAGCTAAAAAGGGACTAGAAATCTGTAAATTAATACGTGAACTTTAAACATTGTATCTCTTTTTAAGCATATTACGTGCACATACGAGTGTGAGATTTGGCATAGATTAAGTTTATATAGAGAAGAAGTGCAGAAAGATAAATATATCAAATTACAGTCGTATTTCGACCAATGGGCAACCACTATTTGAAATTAAAAGGCATCGATACATATTTGTTCGACTAAGCTACAGTTGTACGATTGTTATTATCTATACTCACTGACTTAAATGTGTTACATTTTGTGCCGTAGTAATCGAGAGGGCAGTAAGTCAGAAAAGGCAGTTTTAGAAAATAGCGCGCAAATATTTTGTTACAATTTAAGCGTTTGTGATAAAACTATAGGTATGTCAAAAGAAAGTTAAGAAATAGTTGATGTCAGTAGAGAAGCATTCGAAATCAGTAATTTAAAAAAAATGGCCCTCTTTGACTTACTTACTCTCTCTCTCTCGATTACCACGGCAGTACTATAGAGAAGACATCTTAAACAATTGTTTGTTTTGTAACACGAGTTGAGAGTGCATGCTCTCACACTCACCTAGCTGATTATTGCAACGCTGCGTTTAAGTGCACAATTGTAATATTTAAAACATGCGATCATGTGTATTACGCTACTGCTAAATTAATATTGCACTCAAATATAGATGTTAAAAAATTGTTTGTTTTCCTTGTACAATCTGCCTTACGTTAGGCATGCAAACATTGAGGAGTAAAATTAAAATAAATGTAAAAACCAAAACATATTACGGATAAATACAATTTAAATAAATGATAAAAACATATATGTAAAAAAAATAAAGAAATAGAATTATACATCGAAATTTATAAATAATGTCATTAAAATATTGTCAACAATGTCAATTAAACATTATCATTTAAAAAGTCATCAATTGAATAATAGCATTTTGTAATTAATAGATTACAAAATGCTATTATTATTGTCAGTTTCTTTTTGAATAATTGAATAGTTACAAAGAAATATTCACATATTATAAAATCTTGCTTCCAACTTCGCTAGTACTAGTTGAAATTAATAGGCATCGACACATATTAGTTCGACTAAGGCACTGTTGTACGATTTTATTATCTTGACTAATTGAGTTAATTTGTACTAGAAGAGACATCCCAGGTATTTTTTGTTACACGAGTTGAGAGTGCATGCTCTATCTCACACCTAGCTAATTATTACAACGCAATGTTTGAGTGCAAAATTGTAATATTTAAAATATGCGATCATGAGTTTTACGCTACTACTAAATTAATATTGCACTCAAACGTGTCGTTCCAGTAATCCCCTTGCCTCGATTGAATGAATTAAAGAGAGCATGCACTCTAACTCGTGCTACAAAATATTTACTGATGATGTTTTCACTATTACGTAGTAATCAATGTCTTTACTTTTGTTCGTTTTACGAAATTGACGTCTAAAGGTTATTAAATTTGATAATATAAGTGTGTTATTACAAAGAAATATTAACATATTATACAATCTCGCTTCCATATGCCTCATTAGTCAGATGTAAGCAAACGTGTCGAACATGAAATACGTAGATTAAATAAAGCTTATCTAATTAGAACATTGTGTGAAATCGCACTTAATTAAATAATATTTTGTTTCAGGGACGTGGCGATGTGAGAGAAACGGAGAGAAATATATTATTATCGTTAAGTGTAATATCTATATTAAGAGTTAAATATAACATTAAATTTATTTGGGGCCATCATGCGTTTTTATTTCCTTGTTTATCATATATCGAATAACAACGTAATTGAAATAGCAAGGCTTTTAGCGATAAATGTTATTTGCGTTTAAATATCCTTTTGGCAACTCTATATACTTAAACTGTAATAGCTAAATTGATAAATAAATACATTTTGTGGGTATTTAAGAACAGTGAGAGGCTGATGGTCTACGCAGTGGTCTTGAGTTTGATCTCACAGCAGTCACCTCTAACTCTTCGAATTTATGTTAAGACCTCAAAGATATGTGAAGACTGCCAACCCGCACTGGACCTGCATGGTACTGCTAAGAAGAGGTTGGTGCTCAGAAGTGAGACTTTTTTTAACTAGGACTGATTTTATATATTGTATTATCAATTTTAAAAGAACTTCTTTGTTCAATGTTATTCGATTTGCGCGCCTAAATAGATGTCATAGTGAATTCTGTTATTTACGTGAAAGTTGGAAAAGAGGTAAGTAGGTCGTAGACTTGCGAATTACCTAATTAAAAGCTAAACCTATATGTTCATAAAAGTAAAATAACTTTTATACTATTTACAGATTATATTACTATTTATTCTGTTTACACTTAATTCGATGTTCGGGGTCATTTAGCATTCATGTTCGCAGACAGTCTTAGGTTGAATAAGTACAGAAGAAGTACAACTCCAACTGTCCGAATCGCTTTTAGGGAAACATTATTGGGGGATGAGAAAATGTATATATGTATCCCATATGTGTGTAATATGTTTATGTGTTGCAATTTCAATTAATTTCAAATTAAAAATGCATTCCATGCGAAAAATAAGCACTATTTCTTTAAAATATGTAATGTACATAATATGTTTAGATATGTACGTACATAATATAATTTATCTATGTTCGGATTGCTCTGATCCGAACATAGATATATTATACATTACGGTCCTAAAATATGACCTCATCTTCCTGTTACACGCTGTATATATCATGCAACGTGAAGTGTAAAAGTAATTATGTGTTACATTATCGTAAATAAATCATTAATCATTTTCACTGTAGTAGTAGTAGCTCAGGAGTAACGATTTTTTTCATAATTATTTAAAACGGCAACGGAACTCCTGCGGTAGTAATGATTCCTGTGTCACCGAAACTTTACAAACATTCAAACAATGGACACAAAGTACACCCAGACTCAAAACCTTTATTGGATCACAAAAATTTTGTCCCGCGTGGGGATCGAACCGACAACACTCAGCGCAGCGGCAGTGGCGAGGCACCACTTAAATCACTACGCCATCCGGTCAGTAATCCGTGCAAATAAAACATGGTTAATTACAATTTACTCCCAGATCTTAAACAAATCTTAAATATATAATTTTTAAAGATTACTATTAATTGTGTTTCAAATTATTTGTATTCTTGTTAACCCCTACAGTTAAGCTAGAATGCTTGTGTTAGGAGTGGGTTCACGTCAGTAGTGCAATGCGTGGGATTCGAACCCGCGACCTTTCGATCGCAAGTCCAATGCCTTATCCATTGGGCTACCGCCGCCTTATTGAACTACAAGTCTACCCATTTCTGTATTAACTATACTATTCGCGTTATTTTGGATTATATCAGTAAGGAGATCGATAAAAAAATTATTGAATGATTCTGCTATTTCGGTAGGATCTATTATTATTAAGGGCCTCCTATGCGCCAATGACCTTGAGCGTTTAACGTTTGCGACTCACTTCTAAACATTTTACGATAATTTACTGCCACATAGTGAGATGTAGCTGTACTATGATAATTTACAGACTCCAAAATAAAGAAATTGTCCTATACTACTATTAGACTAATTCTAAACTATTTATTATCTTAGACTAATCACATACACTCAAAGATTGATAAAATTACGTAAATATACGAGAGCGTTTTGGGAAAACATTGCATACATCCATCTGTCACAAAGGCTGGCGCCGTATGCCGCCCGTCGCCCGCGCAGAGACCCGCTAGAATGATTCGACCGAAAAATCGAGAAAACCAAATTTTTTAAATGAAAAATCACAGTATATAAAAAAAAATTGCACGCGATTTACAATAAATGTATTCTCTATATATAAATGTGAGTTTTACATTCATACTTCTACAGATGAGGAAGTTTATACATAAACTTTGTGAAATCAATCATTTTTAATATTGCTTGTATATCTCATAAAAATAAAATATAAGTAATATTAATGTATGGAATTAAAGTTTATAAATCGAAGTATTGTTTAAATGTTGTTTGAGAATTTTGGGACATCATTTAAGGTACTAGATACGTTTTGAAAATCGTGTATTTTTTACGTTTTGTGGTAGTAGGCCCTTAAATTGCTTTTTTTATTTGAGATATCGGTTCTCTGGTTTGTTTTTTGTTATTGATAATCTGCCATGACGTTTTTGATTTGTTCTTGGAGTTGTTAATTAAGTAACTATTCTGTGCTTTTTGGATCAATTTAATAATTTTCTTAAACCTCTTGGAGTAAGTTTCAAATATTTGCTTATTTTCATCTGTCGGTTTCAATCTATGTTTCCAAAGTAAATGTCGTTGTTTTTAACTACAGATTCGTATTCCCCGTAAAATCCATTTAAATGTCTTTTCGGATTTTATTGTAATCAGTTTATAGGAAAAGCACAAATCATACAACGGTATAATATTAGTTAGGAAGTTGATAAATAGCCCCTAAAAAACCCGCCGTTAAGATCAAATGCGAAAGTGTGTGCACTAGTATAAAGTTGAATGACCTCCGCAAAACTTGAGTCATTATCTTAGAATAATATACCTAGATGTTAGATGAACGTAGCGGTCCAAACAAAAAGTTTGATAGAACATTTATCTAACGGTGGATTAATGCATGCTAAGATCATATAAACAAAAACAAAAAAATACGCATTTAGATGATTTATTTAGAGCGTGGTGTTTTCTCAATTAGGTACATTTTATATAACTTTTTTGTTATATATTTTTAAAACTAGGTTATCTATATAATAATACATAACTAAATTGTTGAAACTAGCAACATGCAGGAAAGCGCTGTCTAAGGTGCAGCAATTAGCCTGCATGGCTATAACAGGGGCGTTCCCGACTACGCCAACGGCAGCGTTAGAGATCCTGCTGGACCTAACGCCGCTACACATTGTTGTGGAGTCAGAGGCGATGAAGGCGCTACATAGACTATCTGTGCATGGGCTGTGGAGCGTCAACATGCCGGTAACTCGACACACAAAACTGGAGATTTCAAAGGATCTCAAAGAGATTATGAGCATGGGATGCAACAAAATGCAACCAATGCACATATTCAAAAAGAATTTTAAAATAAAGGTCCCCACAAGGGACGAATGGAGACAAGGTCTACAATCCCCTTACAAGGGTTGTCCACCGATGGTTCCAAAATGGAAGCAGGATCGGGCGCTGGTATGTATGCCAACGACTGCAAGGTAAGCCAAAGCATGGGCAAATACGCAACGGTCTTCCAGGCGGAAACCTACGCTATAATTGCCTGTGCGCAGGAGAATATCACCAAAAATGTCACTGACAAGACTGTTTATATTCTCAGTGACAGTCAAGCTGCTCTTAAGGCTCTGAACTCCTGTAGGTTGGACTCCGGACTGGTCCTGAACTGTGTTAAAGCCCTTAACACACTTGGCAGGAAAAACATAGTCATGCTGGTGTGGGTTCCGGGGCATGCAGGTGTGCAGGGTAATGAGGAGGCTGATGAATTAGCCAGGAGAGGCGGCTCCAAGCAACTATTTGTTGGCCCCGAGCCATTCGTAGGACTCTCAGAGAGTACCGTCAAGGCAGCTATGAATGCACATGGCAATGATAAACATAGGCTGGAGTGGATGGCCCTTAGGGGTCTGGAACACTCCAAGAAATTCATTGCAAACAAAGCCACGGGCTTCACCCGGAAGTTCTGCGGGTACAACAAGGGCCAAATACGCCTGCTCACAGGAGCTTTCACTGGCCATTTTGGTACCAACGACTTCCTGTGCAGATTAGGTTTGGCAAACAATTTGATCTGCAGAGCCTGTGGTGAACAGGACGAGTCCATATCACATCTACTGTGTGAATGTGATGCGTTGGCTGGACTAAGGATGGGTCTGATGGGGTTGGCATAACCGAACCCTGAAGACTTCAGGCTTCTCCCTCTGAAGTGTATGCTGCGACTGATGCAGTACATTCATAGGGAGATAGCTCAGGGATAGATCTCGGGGCCGACACAAAAGATCCCACTGGGTCGAAGTGTCGCCGATCTACACTGATTGGCCCCCGAAATAAGATAAGATAAGATAAGATAACTAAATTGTTAATTTATTTAAACAATGACTGATATTGTTTTAACTTTTATGTCACCGAGGAATTTGTGAGTTATATTTAATGAGATAGTTTTAAACTATGGATATAAAACCACGTGGCCTTAGGACTGAAAATCAGTACAACGCATTCCGGTGCTTCATTTCGGTTTTTTAAAGGATCGTCTTGTCTTTACGGGCCCGGTTCGCATTCCAAAGTATCGGTCCCTAATAAAGGTTCTACTTTGCCTGTTCAATGCCATCAAATTTAATGGTTCACTAAGAAAGAGGAGATTGTTGGTATCAAACGAATAATGAGAAAAATCTATCAAAACGTTCGCCAACCCTAAAATCTTAAAAATCATCGCCTGCTGGAGCTACCTTGCCGCTTTTCTCCGTAGTGTTCATATGAATTTAAATAAGTTCTGACTCACTTTGAAGAACCATATTATTATTATTATTATTATTTTAAGGCTCCGGTTCGAAACCTCTAAATACCAGTGTATCGTAAAATAAAAAATACAGCGTACCTACAGGTATTTTAGGCAACTTTTCAATCCCAGTCTGGGACTTGGGCAACTATTTGAGGATCATATTTTTTTTTAACTTGCATGCCGTAAATCTGCTTGGTAACTTCTAGACTCTCTGCGTAGTCTGTCCGACAGACAAAATTTCAAAATATGAAGTTTTTTTCAGATTGAACGTGTTTCCGTTGTTTATTATTCGGTGACAATACCGAGGAGCTGACTCGCCCGGGGATATACCATCCCCTACAGGAAACGTAAGAGTAGAAACACAGTTGCTGCTTTCATCCAATGAGTAAGATTGTCAAATACTTGATCCACAAATTCCTCTATTTTCATTTCATCTTAAAATGTATGTATCCTAGCGGTACGTGAATGTTACCCAATGTTCGTCAGCGATCATAATCTACAATAACAGCTTACTTTAAGTCTTAAGCTTGTTGTAGGTACCTACAATAAAACGGATCCTACTAGTGTTTGTAATACTGGTTTGACACACTAGTAGCGAGCCTGCAAAAAATTTGTCCTAACTACTACCTGAGATATCTTTTTTTTAAAATTAACTACCATATTTAACTTGTACACTACGACCATAAATGAATAAATTTCATCAGTTTTTTGCTGTTTTATTATTAAACACTAATTATGCTAATAGATAGACAGTCAAATTTTATCTTGTCTTATTTTTTCTGAACGGCCATTAGTTTTACTATAAGGGATTTTGAGGTTATCCATTAATTACCGGACATCCTGTATCCTGTATATGAATAAATATAGAATAAAAATATATATTTTGCGTAGTCATATTACCGTCTACAACACTACTGACTGCGATAGGTACTTAATAGGTTCAAAATAAGTTCGATAATGATTTCGTGTTTTTGTTCTATGTTGCTCTAATTCGATATGTAAAAACAATTTGCTGTGAAATTATCATAAGCGTGGCCTCTTATGTACTGATAAGTAACTAAAAGTAGTAATCTAGCCATGTAACGATGTTAATAAGAGTAAGAGTGCAATAAGGCCGGCCGGCTTCGCGGACAAAGTGATTGCAAAGTAAGTGTTACCAATTAAATCTTAACTACTATATCTTATCTTAGTGTTCAGTACCTACAGTTATATCTTACACCCCTAGTACCTAATGGATTGTTATTAACTATAGTAATAGATAATTAGTTGCGCTTTAGTTTTGCAATGGATTCTGTTGAACCGATTTTGTTTTTAGACCAATAGAAAAATATCTCAATTCTGCGTGCGTGGTTGAGTTTGCTTCGCTTTAGGATACTGTTGGTTACTGGTTATTGTAGTACCTACGTACATTAGGTATCATTATTATGATAGCTAAATACCTATGAGTTTTATGTTATCTTGCGCAAAAGTGACGCTTTGATGATGATTAGAATAATAATTCGTCCATCGCCGTACGGACGTTGGCATCCAGGGGCCCAAGTATTCTATTACAATAGTGTGAGGATGGTCTATCATTGATTTCATAATTGTTGATTTTGACATGTTTAGTAATCTACTAATATAATGCCATCATTATGACTTTCCGATGGTCAACCACTGACACTCCATTGAAAAAATGTCATAGAATGGTAATCTCGTACATAATGACAAATGATAATATGTTGACAGTTCCTTTGATCAAATTGCTTTTAACACTAATAAATAATGTGTAAAAATATATATAAACGAAATCTGGCATGAATAAATGTTCAAATTTAGAAGTAGTTTTTAAAAATCACTTCCACTAACGGGTTTTATAATAATGGCAAAACAACATGTCACAATCCTATTACGAGACCATTGACCGACCAATAATCGACCATTATAAATTTAGCAGATTACGAACTTTTAGCAAAATGACAATGGAATTGCATTTAGGTACGTCGTGTCGGAATGACGAATTTATAGAAATAGCAGACTTGGGCCCCAGGGTTAATGCTTCTATTATTATGTCCCGATAAAGCTCACAGGTTAAGAAACAATATTGTATATATACTATCAGAAAATGCGAAGGTCCCTTCTTTGGGAACATTAGGTATGTGTGGTTATTAATTGTAGCCTGAAAACAAGGTGACTGTTTAAGCATTCTGATTAAAAATATATAAATCGGTCAAAGTCATGTCAAAAGTTATTTATACATTTATGTCACAAACTAGCGCTTATGAAAGTAGGTTGGTGGGGTTACTAACATTTAAAAAATTTAGGATATACGTTTATGTTAGTTGCTAGATCCAGCCAAAAGGTCTGCCTATAAGAAGTGACTCATATTTTATTGTGTCCGGGTATTATAGTATTTATTAACAATTTCTGGTGATTAAAACTGTTTGTATTTATACAATTTGGATACAGAATACTTATTTTATTTTTACCAACATTTCATAAGATTTACGCCTTTCTTTGTCTGATATAATTGGTATAGGTCCATATGCATAAACGGATAGGTTACTATTACTACCTATGATGTATTTTATATTAACAGGTCGTTTTAATCGGGATAGTTGTTTATGTATTTGATGCTGATCTGTTTTGCTATTTGTCAAATCAGTGTGGGATTTGGAATAAAGGACGTTGTACTACTATATCAATCCAAATAAATTGAAGTGATTTGATTTGATTTGCGATAGGGCTTGTGTACGATCCTAGAGCATACACTTTGACTTATTAAAGTTATGTGTGTATTAAATAGTTAATTATCGTTCGCTTTAACTCTGAAGTTGAAGCGTGAGGAAACCTGAAAGTTCTACGTAATGTTCTCGAATATGTGTCAAGTCTGCCGACCCGTACTGGTTCAGCGTGGTTGATGGACTATGGCGTAACCCTTCTCAATTATTAAGAAGAGGCCCTTGTCTAGCAGTGAGACAGTTTATACCTAAATAGGGCTGATATTATTTTTTATAATTATTTTATTTTATTATTTTATCCCTTGTTTGCATATAGGTATGTATCAACTTTCGAATAACAATCAAACATTCGAATTACGATATGATAGGCTTTTCGTTATTTAATTACCAAACGTGTTGACGACATTAAATACGGTGTTTTGTCATTCGAATATCGTCATTTTTTAATATTATTTATCTTTTCTTTTTATAGAAACCATGAAGGTAATTGCGATCTTCTCAGCGATCCTGGCAGTGGTAGCTAGCTACCCAAGGTTGGACCGTTTGAACCGCGGCAATGGAAATAACGCGTATCCAGGGCATTATACGGAACAAATGAATGTTGTCCATCCATCTAATAACTACATGGGTGGTCCAGCGACTCGCACCGGTCAAGGATATCCAGCGGGTCCATTTAATTACGATAGTCAAGATGGTCATGAAGGTCCAGTAGACCCATCTGGTTTCACGGATCATACCGGTTTATTGGAATATCCTGGTCACTACTCAGGTCCGAATAACGCGGGATCTGTAGACCATCTGAATTATGGGTATTATGATGGTCTAGAGAATCATGGAAGTCCAGCAGACTATCCAGATCCAGCAGATTATACAGGACCACAAGGTTATGACCATCTACTCCATGGAGATCCACCTGGTTATGCAGATCCACCAGATTATGACCATCCACCAGGTACAACTATCGATCATGGGTGGATAGCTGATTATCCAGGTCATGCAGGTCATCCAGGTCATGGAAGTCCTCCAGGTCATGGAGGTCCTCTAGGTCATGGAGGTCCAGGTCATGGAGGTCCACCAGGTCATGGAGGTCCACCAGGTCATGGAGGTCCAGGTCATGGAGGTACACCAGGTCATGGAGGTCCACCAGGTTATGATCATCTACCAGGTTATGAAGAAACAGAAACATGGCAAATGGATTATCATGAAGGTCCATCTAATTATGACCATCAAACAACTTATGAAGATACACAAACATATATTGAACATGATAGTCGAGCTGATTTTGTGGCACCTCCCAGTCATAGCAATTCTCTACATCATACGGGTGCTTACGGTGGTCCAAACGTGAAGACCTGGACTGCAATGGAACTCTTCGCTGCTATCGATGCAAATTTGGACGACGAATCAATGCCGTACATCAAGGAGGCTGCCAGCCAGATGTTGCTAGCGTTGTTTAATAACCACAATTGGGTAAGTCATTATTAGGGATATCGTTTTAACAACTTTTTGAGTACTTGGGCAAATACATCATAGTTAGATAAAATACAGTTCTAACTGCCAAAAGAAAGGTCGTACTAAGCAGACCTTAAAATATCGATGGCTATCAGTGACGTAGCGTAGTGGGGCGGAAGGGGCGGCCCGTCCCGGGCGGTATTTTGGGGGCGGCAAAATTTAATGCAAGTACAAACATTGACGCCTGTATATCACCAAAAGAGGGGTCGCATCCACATTTCACCAACTACGTCTTAGGTCTCACGTAGAAGGGAGCGATATGCCGTCTGTCGGGCACAGTTCCAGACTTGTGCTGTTACGGAGAATTTCTTGACCGAGATAGGTGTCCAAAGACTCTCCGGCAAAGGAGCCCGAGACCTCATGAACAGCATGTCGTCATCTATTTACTGAGCTAGATTTACATTACCAGATTTTGACTGAACTGAAAATCGAACTTGGCACCTCACGATACCACGTATAGTGCAAGTGCAGGTAACCCTACGTTCTAACCAAAATTGATAGCCGGTCTGAATACGAGACAATAAATGGTAACGGGTGTGTTACTGCGAGGCGAGTAACGCTTAGGGGTTAATTCTGACAAGATAGACATTTTTGTATGATAGACCTATGTCCAAATTAAAAGGCAAATGTCATATGAAATAGTCAAGAAAGCAGCTATTTACCAAATTCTAACATAGATTCCTATGTTGAGGTGAAACAGAGTATTTCTTCAGATAAAAATGTTTGCTTCTTAAGAATAATTATTATCGATAAGAGATAGGTAAATACTATGGGAATGTTCTACTACTTAAATCTTTGTCATAATATATCAGTACTAACTCCTCTAGTATCATTAAAATGTTTACAGAAAAACATGCTGGCCGCTATTCCTTCACCATCAGGCCAGAATACTTGGACACTCCAAGAACTGGAACAATATTTGGCAATGCCGGCGACAGGTAAAGAATTTAGTGCTTCGTTGGATCACGCTCATCACCTGTTTATCGACCTCCAACAATCATACCCTCATATACATATACAGGTAAGCTTGCACACGCCACACATCATGTTGTTGATTTGTTTTCGTATAATATTCGAATTCCACTGTGATACGGGCACCGTCATTCAAAATGTTAATTACATTCAATTAACACTAATTCTAAAACTTTCATATTACTGGGAAGGGGAAGAGTCAAACTATTCTGCAGCATACTGGCTTAGTATGTGTTGGTTGGTTTATGTTTTCATATTATTATCTTCACAATCATTATGAAAATCTCTTAAACAAGTTTCTTTAAGATGTCCTCTTAACCGTTAATGTAAGCGAATTTAAATGGTCGCCTCGCCACCCGGCGCGCCGAGTGTTTTGTGTCTGATCCCCACACGGGAATAAGTTTGTGTGATCCACAAATGGTTGTTACGAGTCTAAGCGTCCGTTGCTTGGAATGTTTATAAAGTCCTCCATGACACAGGAATTATTCCTAGTAAGGAAGTGGTTTAAATTTTTTTTATATAAATAATATACAGATAACTTCAGCCGTCAGGCTATATCTTAACGATATCATGATTTTCTTGTTGCTGCTTTTAAAAATACAAATATCACTAGGGATCAAAGCTTGCGTCGTTTACAAATATGACATTCTGGAGGAACAGGGTGTGATGTCTCTCCAACACAAAGGGAGGATCCCACGACCAGGCTGGTTGATCGTGCCTGGCGACTGCCTGGCCCGACGGTTAATGTCGGGCACTTGTATATATATACAAGTTCCCGACAGTATATACTGAGACGCTGTATAAATGTTACTTGTGCGATTCAGAATTGTATGACGTCATGTTAAGCGCGATTCTATCGCCATCTATTAAATCTAGGCGAATTTTCATCGTCGGTGCCTCTAATTTTTTACTTAAGTAAATACTTTAATTACCTGATTAATTAATTATTAATTTTTTAATTTTTTAATTTTAATCATTAATTTTTTAAGTAAGTACTTTAATTACCTGACACAAAGTATACCCAGACTCAGACAAATTATTTATTAGTGTGTAACACAAATAATTGTTGTTTATCAGATAGGAATCAATAACCCTCGACACAATGACAGCACCGAGGTAACCGTTTGCCTGCTGAGCCACCCGTGTAATTTTTTGGCCAAATTACAAATAAACTACCTTATATTTTATTATTTAGTTTTGGTCAGAACAAAGATATGGTCCTCATACAATATCTTTGGTTACGCACTTCATCTTCAAGCGCTCTCGAAATAATTCGACATATTTTACTTACATCTAGATTTTCTACCAATATCTGAGCTTATCAGTTAATCAAGGAATGCAGAACGAATTACATACGAGCTTTGTACTTAACTGATTATTACACCAACTTTGAACAAACACTAGAACTTTGTGAGATCGACTGCACAGAACACAAACCGTGGGAGACCCACGCTTCGGCACGAATGGGCCGGCTCGACCGGAGCAATACCACGGCCTCACAGAAGACCGGCGTGAAATAGTACGTGCATTGTGTTTCGTCGAGTCAGTGGGGGTGCCGGAGGCCCAAACTCCCCACCCCTCCTGAGGGGCGGGGTAGGGGCAAATTTAAAAGGCTGGCAACGCATATGGTGTTGCGGGTGTTCATGGGCGGCGGTGATCGCTTACCATCAGGCAATCCGTCGGTTCGTTCGCGTACTATATCATAAAAAAAATTGAATATGGCGTAGTGGTTTAAGTGGTCGCCCCGCCACTGCGGCCGCGCCGAGTGTTGTGGGTTCGAACCCCACACGGTACAAAAATTTGTGTGATCCACAAGTTGTTGTTCCGAGTCTGGGTGTTCGTTGTGCCCGTTGTTTGAATGTTTGTAAAGTCGCCCGCGATTCAGGAATGATTCTAGTGCGGGAAAAATCTTTGGCATACTTACTGTGATAATATCTATCGTGATTCGTGATAAATGTCATAGATAATTATCATATTCTGATTTTAATATCTTTGTTTAAAAACATCTACAAACATCTATTATTAATTTTTATTGTTACAGTCGATACCAGTAGTAATCGGAGCAGTAGACATATCGACTTGGAATATGGAAGAATTGACTCAAGCCCTTCAGGACCCTAATACTAAACCTGAACTGAAGACGCATCTACATAAAGCACTCCAGGAATTGCAGCTCCGAGCGACATCTGATAGGGTTTGTAAATGACAGTAGATATTATATCTATAAATCTGAATGATAATCTAAAACTTCAGATCTTTAAAACCCACTTTCACAGGTATTTGGCCTGCTTTAGGTCCCACAAAATAGGAGAGCAATCTACGATCACACATCATGGCATTCTGCTAGCCTCCATGCTGTTTGAATGGTTGAAATGGTTTGCTGGTCGTTTTGAATACAAAGTGAAACGCTGCGCGATAACCCACCCATAAGTCAGCAGGGTTAGGAGACTTAGAAAAACCCAATAACACTAACTTGTTATTGAAAGACAAAGAATCGGAGACCTCAAGATTGGCAGCTGCATTTATCAAATTGAAAATGAATACATATTGAAATTAAACTACATTATTCGGATTTTATCGCGCTATTTATTTTAAAATGCTTTTACTAAATTATTAATAGTAGTGTCATCGTTCAAATTGATGTAATAATAAAAAACGACAACAACAAAATAAATAAATAAAAATAAGCAACGTGAAAAAATCCGTATGAAGTAGTCTAATTGACACGTAAATTTAAGACAACATTGTGACAATTAATCATTTAAATAATTTAAAAGTAATTATTTGGCATGTCGATTAGCACAGATCGTTTATCAGCTAATATTTGTTACCTATTTACAATATGTATTAAGTTACCGTTTATAGATCACTAGGCCGGCACACTTCACTGTGACTCAGTCTAATATATTTCATGAGCTTTTATCCTTGTCAACTTTTTGGGTGAAAAGTATATAAAAACAATTAGGTATTAAAATGCAACGTAGTGTAAAACTCTCAAGTCAATCTATCGACTATTTTCAAGCTTTGCAACTGAAATGTAGAATATATCGGTAGTGAATCTAAACGAAAGCTAACAAAACGCAAGACTAATCACATGAATTTTGTTACAGGACAAAATAAGCATCGTCACACGTATTGGTCTTATCGATAACAACCCAGAATACGTTGAGCTGTATATACCTCCAGAACTGTTACCTTTGCTTAAGGAGAAAGCGAATTTAGCCTTCGATGAGCTTGACGACCAAGAATTTCACCCGAACCCTATGATGCAGCACGATACGAGATCACAAAATATCAGGTTAGGATGATATGTATCCCCTTTTTAAAGAAACTCGTAGTAAGCAGAGGTATATAGTACACCGCCACTTCGTCAGTTTTTAAAGAAACTCGTAGTAAGCAGAGGTATATAGTACACCGCCACTTCGTCAGTTTTTAAAGAAACTCGTAGTAAGCAGAGGCATATAGTACACTTTGCCAGTTTTTAATGCTATGTAAGTCACGAGTAACAATAAGTCAGTCTATTGTAGTCGGCCTTGATGGCGTAGTGGTTAGTGTAACCGACTGCTACGCCTGAGGTCGCAGGTTCGATTTCTGCACAAGTCAAACACTTGTCTTGGTCTGGGTGTTTCTATGTATAATATGTATGTATTTACAACAAAATAGTATATATGTATGTTTATCCATGTTTACCCATAGTACAAGCTCTGCTTAGTTTGGGCTAGATGGTTGTGTGTATGTGGTAGAATATTATATTATTATTGTTGTCTACCAGTGGCATTAAGTGTAGGACTATTGCTACATACATAATTATGAAACTTTATTAAACTGGACGATACAGAAACGTGTATAATAGAAATTAGTTACAATGAAAATTAGAGACCATAATATTATTATTAATTATTATTAATATGTTGCTCAAATCGAACTTTGTTTTTCAGGCATCATTTAATGAACGTCAGAAATTAAAAATTCATCGAACCTGCAATATTGCTGATTTAATATAACTAAACTGACCTGGCCACATATTGTAAAATAATTAAAATTCTAGGAATAAATGTGATTGGTTAAAACTATTATATTGTTTTTATTTTTATTTACCCTACGATTATAAACTGCCCATTTCATGTAATTCGTTCAGTCCAGGTGGGCTTGGTAACGGTCGCTGATGTAGTTATATTTGTAATTATAGTTTTAAGGATCCATCCACCAGCAAAAGTGGCGTGTTGGCACACCGTGTTGATTTCAATGCCGGATTAAGCCAGGCTTAAGAAGAGAGCGAGATCCAATTATGGTGACCACTCTTTATTTAATTTTTACTACGACTTGCCATTAGGAATAGCATCTTCGTTTGCAGTAGGAACGCACTAGTTCGTTTTATTCGGTAGGTTCGACGTTCGGAAGAGCCTGATATAACAGCCTCGTGTTCCAATGGCGAGGGGACACGCATAAGAGGTCGCATATTATCTAGGTACACAATATGATTGTGACCTCATCCATATTCAAACAAACTGGCATACGGCTCCCCTAATGGTAAGTGGTCACCGTAGCCTATGGACGCCTGCAACACCAGAGGCATCACTTGCGCGTTGCCGATCCTTTAGGAAAGGAAGTGGAAAGGAGAAGGAGCGGGAATGGGGGAAAGGGGATGATTGGGTTTCCGGCACTCTCACTCACCGAACGAAACACAACAGTAGGAATACTGCTATTTCACGTCGATATTCTGTGAGAGGGTAGTCCTTCCCCGGTCGAGCCAGCCCATTCATGCTAAAATCAGCGAGGCTCTACTACTCAAATCATCCACATATCACACATCACACATCCTACCTCTCATTCCGTTTTCTAATGTCGGAATCTCTTAAATGATATCCTTGGTACGTCCTCATAGGCTACGCTAACTAGTAACTGCTTACCATCACATATTTTATAAATACATATTTACTTATTAATTATCTATAGTAATAGATTGTAATTAAAATAACTCTCCTTTAACCGCAAGTGCAGTAAAATTATTAGAATTTATATATTCTATTTTTGTGTATGACAACTCGATTTAAGGTTCTTTTATACTACTAAAGTGACAAACAAGCATACGGACCCACTAGATCATAAGTGGTTACCGTAGCCTATGGACGCCTGCAAAACCAGAGGCATCACTTACGCGTTGCCGACCCTGTAAAAACCTTTTAACACCCTTTTTAATAATCCTATTCTGTAGTTTTGTGGGAAAACCTCGGCAGGGAGTTCATTCCACAACCTGAGCGTCCGCGGGAGATAATTCCTTTGGAACCGCTTGGTGCGGCACCAATTAGGTTGTAAGGGGTAAGAATGAAATCCCTACCGATAGCGAGCGGTGCGGTGATTAACAGTAGCTGATGGCATCATCTCAAACAACTCCTTAGAACACAATCCATTATATAAGCGTTAGAACACACAAAGGGAGGCAAAGTCCCGTCTGAGACTTAGTGACTCAATGCCGCCTGTGAGTTTGGGCTCATCAACAGTCAAGTCAATTAGTAAATGTTTTAAATTTAAATATTCGACTATGTCGTTGGTTGTACCAACGTACAATGAAAAAGCAATTACTAGAAATTTAAAATTTAAACATTTATTGCGTTAATGGGTAGGTAGCTGTTACAAAATAAATAGTTTTATCAACATAGACCTTAAATGCATAATGTATTGTGCCTGGCTTTCCAAAAAGGTAATATCAGGTGTGATATGATGTATACAAGACGCAATTTAAATATGTTTTCGGGTTCGTTTCGCTTTCGGTATTGTGTAATAATATGTATAATAGCAATATGCCCGATTGTGTTCGTTTATTGACAACAATATACACAAAACAGAAGAAGGCTATCCTGTGTTTTTCTTTAACTTTTTCTCTTCTCTGTGACACCCACTCAGACGCAGATACACACACACGATGACCAAACAAGGTCGGTATTGTGTTGTGCACAACTATTAATACATTTACGATTCGTGTACTTGTATTCGGATGTCATTCGAATGCACATTATTCCGGCAGCTTGTATAGACCTTCCGTTCGCCTTGTGATTTTTATATTAATACTAGATTTTTCCCGCAACTTTGATCGCGGAAATGTATTAGTACAATTCTTTTTTGTGGATGAAAGGTACGTTTTGTCCTTTTCTGTACCCCTGACAACGGGGATACAAAATTTAATGACGAGCGGTCTAGTAGTTAAGGAGTTAAAGCGTAACAAACAAACTCACATTCGCGTTTATAATATTAGTTAGGATGTATCTGATGAGAATAAGATACTTGCAATAATAAGGCTGACAATAATAATATGTTACTACGGCGCATTGCATATTTAGTTGACGAAAGTTATTTACTAGATCCCTACGTAAAACTTATACAAACAATTAATATCATATTTAACTACTGGCTTTATTGCAATATTTTTTCCTTGTTTAAGTTACCTGCAGGTAAACTAATATCTCTAACAGAAATAGAACTATACCAGTTCTTCACAGAGGCAGGCAAGTGCCATTGCCCTGCGTTTGAAAAATGTTTGCTGCACATTTCTTGTCTCATTCGGTTGCAATACGTGTAACAGGGAAGGTTTTATTGGTCATAAGAATGTTGCCAATCGTTATAAATGCTGGCACACACGGTTTAGTGTATGGTCTTTAAGTTAAATACATAGTTACAAGAGCAGATATTTTTTGTGTCAATTTAGGTTAATTAATAATGAATTCATTATTAGTAAATAATGAATTAATTTAAGTTTACTATGACATACGCTATAGCTAGCTATATTAGATACTAGCTTTTGCTCGCGGCTTTGCTTGCGTAAGAGTAGGTTAGTGTTCTCTATAGTGTTCCCTAACTTTTAACTAAAACCTAATTATTGTTTGTTAAAATTAATATTTTATTTAAATTGAACATTCGGAATTATACACATTATGTAACACAATACTTAGGACATAATTATGACTTTATTTCATGCAAAATTTGGAGTTTCAATTATTATAGTACTCGATATTATAAGAGAATACTTTTAGAAGTTAAGATAAATATGTGAAACAAAATTTCGAATTTTTGAACGTTATGGTTACTGAAGTTTTTAGCAAACGTGTTATGGATAATGATTTCCGGACAAACAGTTTTAGGAGAAGAAATGGAGTACCGTAGGTTAAGTTATGTTGGTAATAGTACTTCTTTAAAAATAATATATAGCCCATGTTACTCGGCGATAATAAAGCTTAAAGAATTTTATAATCCGTTGAGTAGTTTTTGAGTCAAATCCTTACAAACGAACAAAATATCAAATCTTTCTTCTTTATAATATAAGTGTGAGGTCCACAGTTATCCGTAACAGTTCATAACCAGGGTTGTCATACAGTAACCTCTTCAAATTTTACATAAAACATTACCTGACTCCGTGCTGGTAATTATAACTACCTAATACTAAATGCCAATTTTTTTTTTGAAAAGGCCACTCTTGCCTTGGGGAAATTTCCTGTGTCGCGGGGGCCAAACAACGGATACAAGGAACACCCAGACTCGGAAAAACCATTTGTGGATCACACAATTCTTTGTTCCGGGTGGGTTTCGAACTCGCAACACGGCGCAGTGGCAGTGACGAAGCGACCACTTAAACCACGCCATCCTTGTAGTATAACCTATCCATTGAAATATGAAACTTGCGATGTTTACGACGAGCACAGAAATACGTGCAGTTTCAACGTTGCCAAGTTTTTCATTGTGGCAATAATACCTACTAGCAAAATGATTGCTACAAAAACAATATTTTTAAATGGAGTTTTTAATAAGGCATCTATAAAAATGTCCATTTAAAAAATGCTATAATGCGTATTCTACGATTATGAGCCAAATTGCCTTAAAGCTTTAAAATATTGTAAACTCATATCGTAAGATCTGTCCTACAATATCGTTCTCATGTGAACTCATGCTCTTTTTTCCTCGGCCCCCACCTCACCGCGCTTTCCTAAGGCGCGGTACAGCGGTTTCGGTCAAACTATAGTGTAATTATTTGTGTTGAACTAGGCATTATGATAGTGGGTCGCGGCACTTATACCCTGATCATTATATTCCTCAACTGTAATATATAAAGTACGGTTACCTCGATTGATATTCTAAATTGAACTTAAACCATTAAGACATTGGGTTTATATTTATTTCTCTGAATAATAAGCGCATTTTATGTAGACAGTTAATATTCATAACAGAGTTTCTTCTTCGGAAGTTTTAGTCTTGTGCGGGTCGTGTTCGGTGCAACAAGATTAAATATTTTATTATTTAAATTTCTCCTGCAGTGTTTGGTGAGTTTTTGGTTTATTTATGGATGTATATACATTTCATTATCTGTTTGTTTTTTAATCACAGATTGGTTAAAGACCTTTTATAATTATATTAAGTGTTATAATAAATGTAAAAGGGTATCTTCGTATTTAAATGCTGAGTCTATAGCTATTTAAATACGAATATTAATATTTATTATTATTATTATTATTATTTTCTCTGGAAATTGATAAGCGTTATGCTGTTATATTTTTAGTACGCAGATCAAGTTCATTAAAGTGTTTACTTTTATCAAACAGGTAATCATTTGTATGTAATGAATTTTATTTTATAGAGACGCCTAAACAATCTTGGCGGCCTCGATGGCGTAGTGGTTAGTGTAACCGACTACTGCGCCTGAGGTCGCGGGTTCGATTCTCGCGCATATCAAACATTTGTGTGCATGAACATGGTTGTTTGTCTTGGTCTGGGTGTTTCTATGTATAATATGCACGTATTAAAAAAGAAAGTATATATGTATGTTTATCCATTGTCTAGTACCCCTAGTACAAGCTCTGCTTAGTTTGGGCTAGATGGTGTTGTGTGTATGTGGTAGAATATTATATTATTATATTATGGTACCTACTTCAGTTATACTGAAGAGTTTTACACCTACATTTACTCGCCTATGTTTTTAGGTTATGGAGCCCACCGGGTATATTACTAGTTTCAGTTTCTACTAAGATTCGCTGAATAAAAAATCCTAATAGCATTTTGCCCGGCTCGAGAATAGAACCCGGAAATTTGCGATAGCACGCGTTTTATGTTTTGTTGTTTATTACATAATTTATGATTAGTACTTATAATTACGATGTTTTATTATTTTTGATTTCGTCAACAAATTATTTATTTGTCTTTCTAATATAGGTTGAATGTGTTGGTACAGTCGGCCAAGAAAGTGGTCTACCAGTATTGACAAAAGTTTCTGTGAGATCTAATTATCGCTAAGGTTGTCTTTTCTAACTTGACACATAGCATGACGTTAATATAATACACTAGATGTGCGATTTCACCCGCGTTTACGATTACTGAGCCGCCCGCGCGTGGTGTTATATAGCCTATAGCCTTCTTCGATAAATGATCTATCCAACACTAAAATAATTTTTCGATTCGGATCAGTAGTTCCTGAGATTAGAGTGTTTAACCAAACAAACAAATAAACTCTTCAGCTTTATAATATTAGTATAGATAATAAAGAAAGCAATGTCACTATCATAATTTATTATTGCAACGGGACATCGAACTTATTGTTTCATGACGTTCAAATGTACCTTAACCGTAGGGTGGTAGACCACATTTTTTGCCGACTGTACCTCCTTGTAATATATTCATATAAATTGGAGTCTTCATAAAACCTACTTAACAGAAATTACTAAAAAGAAACGAGTATATCATAACGTCTAAAGAAAACATCTATTAATAGTGTCATGTCAACTAAAAGTTATGACAATGCTTTAAATTTTAAGTCCAAAATAATAATTTAGTCTTAGCATTTAGTGGTTTGTCTATATCATTATATACGTGACATAAAAAAATCTACTTTGACTAAATTAGCATAAAACTGCTATTACAGGGTTTTTTTTGGTACAACTTCTTTCTTTCAGCACCAATGGTCATAGGTCTCCATTTCAATTTACAGATACAATGAAGGTGCTAGCTATTTTCTCAGCTATCCTGGCCGTGGCTGCCAGCTATCCAGTTGTAAAAACTTGGACTCTCTCCCAGTTATCTGAAGCCATTGAGCTCAAGAAAGAACCTACACTGATGCCGTATCTCAAAGATGCTCTCAACCAGATCATGCTTGCTTTGTTCACTGGAAGTAATTTGGTATGTTACCGTATTTCAATCTATACGTACATAGTCTACATCCGAAGGTATAGGCAGAGGCGTATTGTATCTAAATTAATGCCGTCATAACGAAAAGTGAGAAACGGCTATGAATTGCCGTAAATCTTAGAGTTCGGAAAAAGTGGTATCACGTGACCTTGAGGTCAGAGGTTAAAGGTCATAGTCATTTCGGGGTATATCGACTATGCTGAGTCGAATGGCGGTGACCGCGACCATCTAGCTCTTACGGTTCTTGAGTTGAAAGTTGTATAACAGACAGACGGACGGACGGACAAAGCTGTTGTATAAGAGTTTCTTCGAACTCTAAAAAAAGACTTATCCACTAGTATTTTTATATTTAATTAAATTTTGCCCGCGGCTTCGCTCGCGTAGAAGTAGTTTATGTTAGTATCAGTAGTAGGTTATCATATTATGACAGTATCATTTGATAAATATCAATATTTACCAATTATATCGTTACACATGAGCTATAGCTCAGTGGGAAGACCAACAGACTGCAATGCAGAGGGTCTCGGGTTCGAACCCACGTCGCGCACCTCTAACTTTCGGAAGTTGTATGACTTTTCGAAATTATGTGCGTGTTGATTGACAATTATCGCCTGCTCCGTGCCTCGGAGAGCACGTTAAGCCGTCGGTCCCGGCTGCCATGAACATCTATGGCAGTCGTTATTGGGAGAGTGTACACAAAAGATCCCACTGGGTCGAAGTGTTGCCGGTCTGCACTGACTGGCCCCCATGTATGATACATACCTATGTCCTTTTGCCTTATGACGGCAGATTTCGCCTGATACAGTTTTAGGTAGGTACCACATAAAATAAGGCGTATTACCGCCTATCGGGCACTGTTCCAGACTTCGTGTTACTATTGAGAATTTCTTGAAACAAAATCCCAATAATACTTTGGCCCACTCCGGTGAAACCTGATATTTTATACTCAGAGGTTGCATTAACTACCTATAAGCCAATGAATTCGCTAACTTACGTCAACCCACGGTGCGATAATTATAATAGGTTACTTAAAGATAAATTTGAATCTATACTATTTCGTTAATTTATTTGAATGGCCAATTTGGATGTTATGTTTGTTTTTTATGTATAGTTGCGTGTATTTAAGCCGCAATGGTTTGTTTTAAATTAACAAAAACATCAACCATCATGTAATTATCGCGAATTAAAACAACGAATGAAGTATCTGCTCGACACTTAGCGGAAAAACTTTAAATACAAATTGTATAAAAGGATTTATGATTTAACATGTAATACTAATATTACATATCAATGATATGTAATATTAGTATTACATGTTATTAATAATAAATTCTCGAAGTACAAATGAATTTTCTAAAAATCCATTGCATTTTGTACAGAAACATCGAAATTAGGTGTAGAACTTAACCGGCAATTTCATAGTTAAAGATTATTTGTGAGAGTAGAGAATGAAATGACTGTGTTAAGTTTTGCAGGTGAAGTGTTTGATTGAAGAATTTTATAGTTAAGACTGACAAAGTATTCTAAGGCATTTAAATCCTCTCGGTTTTGGGTTGGTTCACCACCCATCACGCTAGCGACGTTTTGTTTTTACAACTAATTTGGCAAACAAGAACACGGCCCCACCTGATGGTAAGTGGCCTATGTACGCCTGCAACAACAGAGGCAATCACTTGCGCGTTGCCAACCCTTTAGGAAAGGAAGTGGGAGTTGAAGGAGTGAGAAGGGGGAAATAGGGTGATTGGGCCTCCGCCACTCTCACACACCGAACGAAACACAACAGTAGGAATACTGCTATTTCACGTCGATATTATATGTTATTGAATGTCGATATACGCACTCTTATCACAATCTGTTGGCTTGGTTAACTAGAGGGGTTCAAAGAATACTAGTACTTTGTAATCCAAGTTGTTTGTAAGAATAAAAGTAAACATTTGATTAAGACAATAATATTAGTCAATAGATTCACAGTTTTAACATATAATGTTATTGAGTTTTCCTGTTATAAATATTTTTAACAGCACGAAGTCTCGTAACTTACTAAGAAGACAGCAACAGGCTCATGAAATCTCTGAAAGATCATTATCACTCAAATAATATTAGCTTCTTTGTTCTAAACGTTACTACTTAGTCTTACTAATACTATAAATGTGAAAGTTTGTGAGGCTAAATGGATGGATGTATGGATCTCTTTTACGCCAAAATTACAGATATTGACAAAATTTTACAGTATTATTTTAGATGTAGATAAGGTAGATTTTATAATAGCCTATATGTTATTCTAATGTAGAATAACATATAAGCTACTGTAAAATCTACCTTAATATAAATCTACATTACCGCGAGCAAAGTCGCAATCAAAATCTAGTCTTCACTATTTGTAAAGACTTCATTGACCTTCGTATTACAGAAAAATATTATACGTATTCGCAAAAACATCTTAAAGATCCTCAGCGCCTTTCATTGGTCCTCTGTCACGTATAAATAATAAGACAAACAAAGGCAAAGCCACAGTACATACATATACATTATTGTAACTTGGTCCTGTCCTTGAAATAATTACCTATAACAGCGCGGTTCGTAGACACGCCTTAGGGCAGTATTTTAATTTTATCTACCTACTTGAGTTTCTTTCTAGTTTAGTGATTGTAAATATTATATGTATATTATATTATAAGAAATAAAATTCGTAATTAATGAAATAAAAAGTGTTCAATAAAATCAAATCATCACAAACCATACGCTTACTGCTTACAAAACAATCACACCGTCCTTTCGTCACTGCGGCACATTCGCGACGGGTGGCGAACCAAGCGCATACCAACGCCGAGGCGTGTAGGTATGACTCCAGTTCCGACCTGAAGATGAAGATAAAATACTGTATATGTATGTACTGTGACAAGGCTTATATTCATACGTGACATCATAAATACAATAGTACGTTTAAGTATGATAAATTTAACATCTTAATACAATTAGGGTTCCATACTCAATGATATATTTATTAAGTGTATTACTGTATATTTATTAAGTGTCCTTTATAAATTTATTATTGAGTTTTTAAGCGCATTCAAAATATGCAGACTTATTCATTAATCAGTGCATCAGTATAAAGTATTTCAATGTATAACATTCACCCGTGTGAGTGCGCTCTAGTTTAGATATTGATTATTATTAGTTGTTATAACAAAATGTTGTAAAAAGTATTGAAATTAAAATACACAAACATACATAAGGTTTTCAGAAAGTCTATAAACAATAATTTAACAGGCAATTTATCAGAGTTACTGAGTATTTTAACTACTGAACGTATTACACCTTTAATAGGGATCGTTTTAGGAATAAGGCCAATGGTCTTTCGAATCTATTTAGCTTAAGTGACCCGTTAGTAAATCTTTTACATTGTAAACATTTACTAAGCGCCACTTAAGAAATCGTTAAATGTCTCTGAGTACGCTCTAGTTTAGATATTGGTAATTACGCCACTACAATACTATACCGTTGCATAATTATTTACGAAGACTTATGTTTTATGCCAAAGTAATGTCCTACAGGCCGAATTTCGGTCACGGCGGCCAATCTTAACGGAGATATTATAGTGCACAAGTGTGTGCGCAAATACAAGTGCACTCTTTGTTCCCACCCTCTCATGAACCGATGGGACGGTAATCCAATATGACCGGAGAGAGATCAGGCGCAAAACCAACGCCTTTACGTGCTTTCCGAGGCACGGGGGTGTCTAACACCGCCAACTTCCTAACTCCAGGCTGCTATTGAGATTTATTAACAGAAAAACTCTATAAGACATTTCTTAAATAATCTTTAAACATAATGTTTTTGTATCTCTAACAATTTAAATGTTAAAAGGCTTGCAAAGGTGCCCTTTTTCGATAGCAAAAAATAGCATAAACAATAGCGTCCTCTTTTCGCAGGTAAAAACCGGTTGAACGCAAACCCCGATGGGTTACGCATACTTTTTAGTTAAAAATAAAAGAGGGCTTTTAGCGTATTTCTCGATAATTTTACGTATATTTTTAAATTTTTCGCCGGTTACGTATCGGTGGAATACATTGTATAGTATCAGATTTTAGAGTAGGAGATGTCAACAGATAACAACCGCGTAACCTCAAAATAGAGATTTGCGTAATAAAAATCTTGTAGGACTCTCAGTATATGATTCGTATTTGTCAATTATAAATGTTAAGTTTTTTAATAAAACATCTCCAACACGATGATTATTTTGTGTACACTTGTCATATTAAATTATTCTGATATCGAAATTTGTATAGTAGATACCTACTATACAAATTTCGTTAAATAAACCTAATTTATTTCAAATTATTCACAATCAATAAATATTTATTGGTTGTGAATTATTTTAAATAAATTAGGCAGGGTCAGACCCATGTTTAACATAATTTATTGTTGTAAACATTATTTGTAAAAAAGTGTAGGTACGACGAGGTATTTTGTCGAAGGCATTTGAAATTCATATATAAATCAAATAAGCTTAACATATGTTCATCGTAAATCAAAGATGTTTCTAAAAACAGTTTATCATGATATGACAGATCGGCAGACAAGCGATTGGCAATAAAAAATGATAATAAAAGAATATATATTCATGTCATGTTGAAGTTTGGTAAAGAATTGCAATACTTGCTAAGGTATTTGTCTGTTCTACGACAAAGAATTTATTTTTGAATCCTTGACCCTGACTCACTAATCCTTGAGTCTTGACTATGCGTCAAGGTTCAAGGATTAGTGAGTCAGGGCGCGGTCAGATCCCCAGCTATAAACTAGTGGATAGTGTGCTAGTAGAGTTATAGCGCATGGCGATCAGATCGCTTTAAATTGGAGGAGAGCATGATAGTAACGATATAGCGCATGTATAAAAAAAATAATGTCCTCCAGACCGAATTTCGGTCATGGCAGCCAATCTTAACGGAGACTGGCCATCTACGCAGGAGATATTATAGTGCACAAGTATGTGCGCAAACACAAGTGCACTCTCTGTTCCCTAACTCTCATGATCCGATGGGACGGATGATCCGACACGACCGGAGAGAGATCAGGCGCAGGACCAACGGCTTTACGTGCTTGCCAAGGCACGGGGGTGTCTAACACCGTCAATTTCCTAACTCCGGGCTAGTATTGTGATTTCTTAACAGAAAAACCTAATAATTTTTGTTGGCCCGACCTGGGATTCGCACCCGAGACCTCATGCACAGCAGTCGCATTCACTACCGCTGCGCCACGGAGGCAGTAAAGTCAGGAGGCAGTAGCGCATGACTATCATACTAGCTGAGCTATTGGATATCAGATAGTAAACACTAGTAGGACTATTAATGGATTGAGGTAGAACTATAAAGTTGAATTACGAACAGAGCAATCAGCAAGTATGTCCTTGCTTAACTGCACTAGTATTACAAGTTGAGCTGGAACCTTAATAGTTCGTAATGTGAACCATAAACTATTGAGCTATTACATTGCTATTTCGCTTTAACCTAGTCAAATGTCAGTTGTATTCTTTGTGAGTTATTAAATATGTATTATCAAATAGTTCATACATCGCGGTCGGACCGCACTGCCCACATTTCGCTTGTTGTATTTGGTACCACGTAATCTGTGCTTGTAGTAGGTATATGTTTTAGTCCTTCGACGAGATTATAGCCAGCCCCAGCCTATCATCAGACTACGATGTTATAATGTTTTGTTTTTCGACAGAATAACCTTATGACAATTTGTTTAATAACCTGAAACTTTGAAACCTCAATCCTAAACACAGGCTATCCTGTAGCCTATCTAGTAGAACTGTACAGTACTCCTTCCACAACATTGTAGATCCAAATGAAACTCTTGATGTAACCTGATATTGTAAAAAACCCTACAATCATTTTTGTGTAAATAAAGTTATTATGTTTCACTTATCACAGGTATTTTCTAACATATTAGATTTAAAAAATACCTGGCCTTTTGGGAGGCTTACATGGCAACATGGGTCCAACATGAAGAGGCCCTTCGAGAGTTTTAATCAAAGGTGGGATGGAACACCTACAGCGGCATTAGCCGCAGCAGGCGTAGAACTATTGCTACGTATGGATTCTAATATATGGGCTATGGGTATGGGTGTTTCATGGACTGGTATATTGGTAACTATGGATGAAAAACGGCGTCTGCTCTGAATATTCTAATAGCATCAATCGGATTTATTATTATTATTATTAAAAACCTGCTCGTTAGCCACAAGAAACTTTCTAAGCGAGCTATTTGTGATACTTCATTTAGAAATATAGCTCTCACAACAGGGATAATGGGATGTTTTGCCGAACATTAAAACAATAGGCGTAAAGAACATGCAGTCTTGAAAACAACAATCAGGGTATCACACGAAACTTTCATACGTTCGTTTTTTATTAGCAACCTGTAATAAATAGAAGTGTTTCGTAATTTAACTATAGGTAATTTGATTTTAATTTCTCCTTTCTAATATTTAGTCGTTGGATAGAGTAGGTACTAATGGAAGTCAGATTCACGTATCGTAACTTCCATATCTTGAAAGGAGAGGTACAAAATGTTATAAATTTTTATTATAAGTCGGAACCAAGCAGCGTAAATATATGGTATATAGGACTTTTATATGATAGATGATCTTTGACCTAGTAAATGCTTTCTGAAAATAAAACCTTTTAACATAGACCTCTTATCAAGCAATAAAAATTATTTCATTAATATGCGATTAATACAGGGGTAAAGCAGTTCAAATATAAAATCGATAGCATTCTTAGTTGTTTAGATGAGCAGTTGAAAGTCAGAAAAAGCAGCTCCATAAAATTGCCACTAAAACTTAAGTTTTATGGAACTGTTCGTATTCTCTACAGAAATTCTATCAAGCTGTGATCCCGTCGCCATCGGGCGTGGCCACCTGGACTGCTGATGAGCTGGCACACGCCGTGGAAGACCGCAACATGAAACAGGAGTATAGGGTCGCCA
Source organism: Catocala fraxini (assembly GCA_930367265.1). NCBI lineage: Eukaryota > Metazoa > Arthropoda > Insecta > Lepidoptera > Erebidae > Catocala > Catocala fraxini. The sequence goes on from OV884041.1 coordinate 17,112,863, forward strand.
TTTTGCAGGCTTACCACATACTCAAAGAGAAGAATGCTACTGAAGAACTGACGGTAAACACTATCAATATTACAAAACAGTATCTGGTCTGCGGTTGGTCATTGACTTTTGTGTTTGTACAAAACAGTCACTTCACTTTATAACGTTTAGGTTTAAAAAGTTTTTTTGATAATAATACTGAGTTTAGTAAACGTACACTTTTGATTTTCACTATGTTATTGTAGTTTTGGTATAACTTTTAAAATGTAATATACACTTTTTACGTGCTTTCGAAATTTAAAACGTTTAAGCTTTACTTTATTACATAATTATTATTTTGAAAACTGTTACACTACTAGAATAACATTCGCGTAAACAGAAGACAATATTAAGCATAAATAGTCTTAAAATGCTACTTAAATAAGAACTAACATGAATTGTTTCACAGGATTCTATCGAAGTGGTAATACCAGCGATGGAAATCTCCACGTGGACAGCTGCTGACTTGAGCGAAGCTTTCAGAAGTCCCACTACCAAGACTGAACTAATTCCATACTTGGAGAAGGCACACGATGAGCTGAACCCTGATGATAGTAATTCAAAGGTTTGATTGTATTTTGTGCATCTATATAATAATATATCATTATAATAGTAATAATATTTCAGCCCTGTATATAAATTGTACCACTACTGGGCATGGGCCACTTCTCAGTGCAAGGAAGGTTACGCCATAGCAATAGTAATATAATTAATTATAAGTGAAGAGAAAATGTTGTACATCTTTCTAAGCAACGTGCGCTTACGGAGGAGTATTAGATTTGGTATAGTTCAATTGTTTATGGAGAAGAGCAGTAGGCATTACCTACACATAGGTACATTATTTATTTAGTGTATTACGGTCAAATTTCGATTGATCACTAATTTAAAATACAAATCCGAACAATAACATGCTAGACTTGGGATTGTTTCATAATAACATATGGAGTAAGAATAAGGTAGGTATTGTTTGTGTTTCATTCTGCACATTTGTTTATACAAAACAGCAAATAGTATTAGAAAAAACTTAAGAACACAACAGACACACAACAACTTAAGAACAGTATCAAAACTAGTTACAAAATGTGAGAGCAAGTAATATTTTAAAACTCGGGACAATCTTTTCATATATGATCTCACGCCTATATCCAGGGTAGGCAGAGCACTCTCATTTTGTCAGTAAGAGCTGTAGGTCCCACGTATTAGAGAGCAAGTCTAATGTTGTTTACTGAGCATACTTTCAGACTCATGTTATTACTGAGAATACCTTAGCAGAAAAACCTTATAATACTTTACCAGCTCATTCTTAACAGCACCCCGAAATCTTGAAGTAAGTTCGCTCCTTTTTTTCTTCTTCTTCTCGAGTCGATGGTACAATTATTATAAATATGTCCTGCCCAATGTGTAGCCATGGCAATCGCATCAGCAGTTGCGTCTATCAAGTCCTTCATGATGCACCTAGAGGGACAATTTGGGCATGCCAACAGATGTGACATGGTTTGATTGGGATCACCACATTCACACTGTGCTTTGTGAGGCTCCTTATTAAGTACGATCTTGTTAACTAGTGAAATGGATAATACATTTAGGCGTACTTACTCATGAATAATAGGCAACAGACTATGTGTGTATTTATTCTGTTTCAGGAAACAATAAGTATGGTAACCCCAGTCGGTCTCATCCCTCACAAGGCAGATTACGAGTTCATTCCGAAGGCTTCAAAACATCTCATCAAGAAGACTAAGAAAGGCTTATAGGTAAATATAATATCCTAACTAATATTATAAATGCGATTGTGAGTTTTTTTGTTTGTTACACCTTCACGCCCAGACTAGTCGACCGATCATCATGCAATTTCGTATACACTTTGTGAGTGGTACAGGCAATTACATATATCTTTCATCCATAAAAAGCGATCCAAATCGCGGGCAAAAGCTAGTATATCGATGTGCGTAAGCAACAGCCAGATTCTCTGTTATTATGTTTCTCGCAGTAAATTACGTTAAGTCTGTAGTCCATCTAGGAGTAAGAATAAATAATTGTAGTCCCCTGTTGATAAAAAGCATAATTTTAAACAGCTTGGCAATTTTACTTATTGTAGGATTACAAGACAAGGTACAACACAATTTATTGGAGGACGCAAGTAATAAATAGTACAGTCAGACTGCCCCGATTTGAGCAAAATTTCAGGTTTCCGTAGTTGTGCGTAATGCGCTGTGTTTTAGCAATGTTTAATATTTTCGGGCACGCCACGATCGTGGCGGTAAGTCCCGTGTTTGAGGAGTGGCTGGAGAGGCGACATGGCGCCCTCACCTTCCGGCTGACACAGTTAATGACTGGCCACGGTTGTTTTGGCTAGTTCCTGTGTCGTATACGCCGGCAAGAGACGCCCGGTTGTCACCACTGCGGCGACTGCCGCGACGTTGTAGAGGACACGGCGCTGCACACTTTGGCGGTTTGCCCCGCCTGGGCATCGCAGCGCCGTGAGTTGATCGCGGCAGTCGGATTGGTTGCCCTCTCGCTCCCGGCCGTAGTTCAGTCTATGGTCCGGAGTGAGAGGTCGTGGAACGTCGTCGCCTCCTTCTGTGAGGAAGTCATTTCCATCAAGGAGGCGGCGGAGCGGGAGAGGGAGCGTTTGAACCCTCTCCCCAACCGCAGAGCCGGGCGCCGGAGGGCGCGAGACGACCTCCAGCCACCCTGAGGTTCGACCTGGGGGTGGCGGGCTTTGTGGGCCTGCCCGCCATCCGTTCAGCACCAGGTCCGAGAGGCGGCGTGCGTGTTCCCACGCGCGCCTCTATGTCGAGTCCGTCTCCCCTCTAGGGGGGACAGTAGGGAGTGATAGAAGTGCCAATAGGGTAGGTCTTTCGTGTAGTGGCCTGCCGTTTCATACGGCGGGCCGAAACCTCGGCGGGGTCGCGACCGCATGCGAAAGTGATTCGCGCGGCCCCGTCGATAGTGGTTTTGTCGAGGAACACTGTGGTAGGTTTAGTCGGTATTCCGGGAGGTACTTTATCATCTTAACATCTTCTTTTACCCCGGCGAGTCCGACATAACCCCTCCGCCCGCCCCCGCGGAGGGGTATGCGTCATGCATTCCCCCACGTTAAAAAAAAAAATGTTTAATATTTGCTATGTAAACACTAAGCACACAATATTCTTGACTCTTTAAAACTTTTATGGACTAATGTTAAATTTTACAGGTAGCCGTCCAAGAAGATCGTCGGCTAAGAGAGTGGATGTCTGTTTAAAATGAATGTGATAAGAATATGAAAATTGTGGCTTAGATTTAGACAGACTTGTGGCGACTATATGGTGGGTCAATAAAAGTAACATATTTTTAAATTTCTTTATTTACTTAAGAGCTCGCGATTTTGCCCCGTGTAAATCACAAGAATGTATATCAAGCTTAAAATAAACATATTATACCTGTCTGTGGGCTATATTTTCATATACGAAATAAATATTGCATCCGAACTATTAACTAGTTAGATAAGTAAAACTTATAACCAGTTGTTATCTTGTTATGTAGAAATAGTTTCTGCCAGCGGCTTAGTCTGCGAGAATCCCACATGAACATAACATAGGTACCTTTAGGCTAGTGAGAACTGTGTGACAGACACCAATGCCATCCTCTTCTATATAAGTTAGCCCATAAAATAGTTATGTCGTGTTTTACAATAGCATCTGGTGTTGATCACAATCTCTCTCCCCCACACACTCTCACATAAACATACACACACATACACAAGCACAAGCACGCACGCACGCACGCTAGTGCATGCGTGCGTGCTAATATGCGCAATGTACGCGTATGCAATATGCGTAGTAACTATTAGTAATTGAAGGTTTGTGACGCTTGTGGACGAACATAGAAGAGTAAGTAATGTAGAACAATCTGGAATCTACGAAGTTGCCTGACGGTTAGAACTGAGATGTATTTGTACAATTGTGTTGTAGGGCAATAAAAAGTTTTATTTAGCAGGACCTTTAGGACTGCACGCTGAGCTCTCTCGAGTCGAAGCATAGAGGTTTTTAAATTAGCTCCCATATTTCTATGCAGTATGCAATGAGATACGGTAGTAATGCAAAGTATATACTTAAGAGTGGAGTGTCAACAAAGTGTCTCATTTTTTTATAGTATTAATTTACGTAGCTACACGAGCAGTAGTAAGGTCTATGTGCTGTCTATGTCCCAACTAAGCGTACAATCTATCTGCACTCCCAAATACTTAACGCCAGAAGCTCTTTGTATTGATAGACATTGACAGATGGTAGATGACATAACTTGGCAGCTGTGTGCTTTTAAATTAACTGTGCAGATTGGATTGCACTGATCCATGACTCCACTTATTAAGAGAGTAGTATCGTCCGCATATGCTAACAGTTTGCAGTTTGGAATTGGGAGCATGCAGAGAGTATTGACATAAATGAGAAAGTGTGGGCCTAGCACGCTGCCCTGTAGTAAGTCGAAAGTGAGGTACTCGTCATTACTAATATAATTGTTTTACTTAACACGTTGACTAAGGTTAGTAAGATAGTCACGAAATATATTTAAGGCAACGTCTCTCACAATGTGTGTAGAAACCATATCGAAAGCCATGACCGAGTCTAAGAAGATTCCAATAGTTTTAGTTTTGGTGTCTAGATTTTCAACAATTTAATTTTTCAATAGTAGCACGGCATCTTTGGTGGATTTATTTTTAATAAATCCATATTGCTTAGGGGCAAGAGCATTATTGTGTTCTAAGTAGAATTCAAGAATCAAGAATTCAATAATCTTTGATAGGATAGTTAAAATAGATATTGGCCTATTGTTTTCGATACGGTCCCTAGCACCAACTTAGAAGACGGGATATACTCGTACAAGTGCCAGCTTAAAGACGTTTGGAAATTCTCCTTTAGACAGACAGAGTTTGTAGACGTAAGTAATAACTGGAATTAGAACATGTCGGGGAAATTTAATAACTGACACTGGTATCTTGTCATGACCAACAGCACAGCTATTTGAAACTAGAAATGATTGAGTTGAATTTGAAGAAATCCGTGTTCAATAACACTAGGGAGTTACCATGTGAATTTATGAAACTATTAAGTTGAAAGTTATTAAAGGCATGGCTTTGATTAAGTTGTAAATTCTGAGAGTTAAAGTTAGCACTGACATGGGTAAAATAATTGTTAATGTAATCTACGGAAGACCGTTTATCACCACGCATGTACATCAGATCACCTGTAACATTATCCGATTTGCTGTTTAAATAGCTTATCGACTTAAGGATGGAGCTCATGTTGGTCAAATTTACATTTTACCGACTTTAGTATGTTGCTGCAAAAATACGGTATCTATTGTAAATTAGTTTAGCAATGATGTTGTCAGGGCCTAGTTTCGATTTCTTATGCAATTTACCTCGGTTACGTATGCACTTCAGAAAGCCCGGGGTAACCCATGGTGTAATAATCCTTTGCCGAGACGGTATTTTCTTTATGATGCTGTATTCGTGTACAGCGCCTAATAACGAAACGTTCCGCACTATAGTTGGGGTCATAATTATTGGTAAGAATATCACTGAAATTTGTGTTTTCTAGGTGACTAACTAGAAGCGGTAGTTCAATACGTCTTATAAAATCCCTGGGCTTTTCACAACGTCAAACAGTTTTAATACACAATAGAACAAGACCGTGGTCCGTGATGTATGAATCTAAAACCAGGGTTGTGAAGCTTTTGTTAGATTTTAATATAACATGATCGAGACACCTATCAAGACGCGTGGGCAAGACGTGAGCCGGTAAAAGACCATGATATGCAGTTATATTTAAGTACTCTTTACAGTTTGTGTTACAATTGTTCGAGATAATATCTACATATTAATACGTGAAGCACGTGAACTTTGGCACAGTTAAAGTTTATATGGAGAAGGAGTGGCGAATCCTAATATTTTTATAAAATATGCATTAGAAATACAACACAATTTGTTTAACACAATTAATGGAAAAACACAACACGCTTACAACCATGCATTTGACACACGCAGTCGAAGCGCGTAACTATGGTTACATATATCAATATATTATAATGACATAAAGCAATATCTTAAAACTTTGGTCGAATTTCGAGCATTCGGCGACCGCTAGTTAATATTCAAATCTCCTACAGTAGCCATAGTGCAGATAGATGAAATTGATGACAGTATATCATTCAAAGAGTCTATGCATGTTTCTGAGTTTCTAACAGAGGGAGATCTATATATTGCCACTATGGCTATATCAGGCGCTAGTTTAAGAATCATGAAATTTGCATCAAGAAATACCGGCTGAGTGATAGTATAATTTAGGTCAGAGCATATGTATATAATTATGCCGTCATTTTGGTTCTCAAAGGTCGACTTCGTGGAATTGTAGCCACATAAGGTACGTACATATATTAGTCATTATACTCGACCAGCACTCTGTGAGGGCAATTATATCACATTGGACATCCATAGACTATAGGAGAACGTTTAGACTCTCGAAATTACGGTTTATACTCCTGATGTTGACTTGGAGAATATTTAACGCAGAATTTTTTATCATGTAAATGAATAAGGCATTATCGTATATACCTATCGTAATATCGTCGGGTGGAGCATCAAAAACAATATTATTGCCATTAGAACGTGCGCAAATAGCCTTCTTAAAGGTAGCCACATTTCGCCGTTTCATATTCCCTACCTATGAACTATACCAATCCACTAACATTTTAACGGTTCGACAACTATTTATCCTGCACACTGTCCTTAAACAACATACGCTTCTATCTTTTTTACCTACAAACAAAAGAAGGAGATTTAGTTTGTGAAGTTTCCAAACTAAGCATGCTTTCATGAAGAGATTTTCTTATTCTTAGGGCCTTTTTGTACAACGAGATGGGTGTAAAAACCCAGGATTCACCTCTTCGTCTTCATGTGACCCTTTTCTTTTTTTTGTCATCAGTTTTTTGTTATGTCCCACTGCTGGCTAAAAGCCTCTCCCTTGGACTTCCAAATCACTCTGTTGGTGGTTATTCCTTGACCTTATGACCTTGTGACCCCTATATCTCGGGGGTCTTTTGACCCATAGGGCCCATATTTAAACTCGACCGACTTATGACCCCAAGGTGTCTGCACACCAAGCTACAAGAAAATATTTTCCATTTAAAATATGTGTCCCCTATATCTCAGGGATCTTTTGACCCCCAGGGCCCACATTACACACACAAACTTGACCGAGGGATGATCCCAAGGTGTCTGCACACCAAGTTACAAGTCAATCGGTCCAGTGGACCCGGAGCTATGCCTGTCACTAACACACAGACCGTTACAACTAATTTTTTTTATAAGCTCTTCGAAGAAGACTCAGGGGTTAATAAACTAAATAAGTTATTAGATATAATTATATAGCATTAATCCAAACAAAAGTCGGCAAAAAAAATAATTTGTGCAGTTTTGTTTTTTTTTTGTGTAATTCTTATGTTTTGGGTGTGCTGAATCCAAAAATGACTTTCATTTTGTGATAGAACGTCACGTTTTCTGACAATGTAGGTGTCTATGTTAAACAAGTTATCATCTTAAACTAAAGATAAAATACTAAAATATTTGTTACAAATTTATAATTGCGTAACAAATCTTATTTTTTTTATCTAAAATACCTTCATTAGTAAGCACTAAATACATTTTTCCCAGTGAGACTTGTTTTGGTACATTTTCGCTTGTAGGAAGCATCTGGAAGGTCTTACTGAAGCGTCCAACGGTAGTCTGCCATTATTGAGACGCTCCATCTTCCCTAGTATCTTTTTTCCATCTCCTTAATATCTTGGTGAAATCGTATAACTTGCTCTTCACACATCTCTTAAATTTTCTGGAAAGTAGTCGAGGTGGGAATGAAGAAAATGTACTTTGCCTAAAAATGGGATAATATAATAATAATATTCTATCACATACACGCAACACCATCTAGCCCAAACTAATCAGAGCTTGTACTGTGGGTACTAGACAATGGATAAACATACATATATAATTTGTTTTTTAATTAAATACATACATATTATACATAAAAACACCCAGACCAAGACAAATATCCATGTTCATGCACACAAATGTTTGACTTGTGCGGGAATCGAACCCGCGGCCCAAGCGTGGCAGTCGGTTACATTAATCACTACGCCATCGAGGCCGATGGGACGAATAGCTGATTGCAGATTGGGGTGGGGTATGAAATTGACTGCTTCCGTTTTGAATGATACCCTTTCACATTACACGAACAAAAGTAATAATCGTCACTATGGTTCTTTTGCTCGCGCCATACCATAGGAGTCGCATATTGGAAAGCTTTTTTCTTGTCCTTCAACCAATTTCGAAGGTCTTCAACACATCGTTTGCAGACTTTATGAGCTGCCCAAACTTTATCCTGATCTCCGAATTTTAAGCCAAAATACGCAAAGTACTTATACTTTTTTTACAAAGTCCGTAATATTAAGTTGCTGCTTTAATACCATATATTCGCCACAAATATAACAGAATTTGTCAGATAAATTCACACACTTCCGCACAGACGACATTGCACTATATTGAACCAAGATCTTCTATAAAATAATGACGAGTTAACACGTAATTGTACCGCGCTACTTTCTACACTACCGGAGCGCGCACGTTCAGGTTACATGTTTATGTTTGTTAATTTAGGTTACACAGGGCATTATTTATTTAGAAAGTAATGATAGTTATGGCCTGTATACATTTAAAATTAGTAATCAAAATAACATTGTAATTAGCCCATAAAACCCTTTTTTTATAATAAAATTTTATGAGAATTTTTTAGTTTTCAGAATACCTAAATACATAGAAATCAGTTGAAAACATCCAGACAACATTTCTGTTGCAGACCTGTGAATCAATGTCACATAATTTTAACAAAGTACCTAAAAACGCTTACGCTTTCTGATACCTATAGAGAAATTGCTAGTAGTTGTAAAATAATTTCTTATTGTTTAAGCAAGTTTTCATTTATAATTGTTATTGTTTAAAACTACTTATTTTAAATTGTATAACTATATATGTTTGCAGTACATGTATAAATGTTTTTTGTAGACCCTTACTTTATTAACAGTAGAATAAAAATGTAATATTAGAAACAGCCTGAAGCACAGATCTCTGACCTAGTTCAGGTAATACAATGTAAAAACAGACATCATAAACAAGTCTCTTGTGTCCAATATTTAAATTGTAAATGTTTTTCTTTAGATTAAATATAGTTTTAATGTGACTTTAATACAATAAAGTAGCCTGTAATGTATTTTGTAAAGACTTTCATTTATTAAATAAAAATTTATTATTATTATTGTGTTATCATTTATTTTTTTCTCAGCTCGTGGCTGGTTTTAACCACATTTACGGGCCAAGACTAAGTAAATGTAGTGTGTGCTTAAATACATATTATGGTATAGATGTTGTCTGTGTTATATCGTTTTCGTCCAGTGAAATAAATTTCCTAACAGTTCTACATGTATTCAATATGGCTGTTTTCTGGAGAATTATGTAAACGGATTCTTTTAGATCTATTAGTTTCAAGCTATGATGTAGATGCTTGGGTATGATTCCGGTAGTAGAAAGAACAATAGGTACTATATATACTTCATCTTGCCTCCATATTTTTGATACTTCTTCTTTTAATTCTACATATTTGCTTATTTTCTCTCTAATGGTTTTTTTGTATATAATGTGTATTAGGGACTGCAATATCTATAAGATATGTGGTTTTATTATTTTATCCTGTAAAGTTATGTTGGGTCTATTGTAGTGAATGGTATTGTCAGTGAGAATAGCGCGATCGTAATACAGCTTATGAATGGTGTTTTCTAGTACAGTTTGAGGCGTGTATTTGTAGTAGAGAGTGTTTATGTCTTGTATGAGAGTATGTTTGTGTGCTAGTTTTTGGTGAATAATATTAGCTATTTGATTGTGTCTGTGTGTGTAATCTGTCTGTGTAAGAGTTGTGCATGCTCCAGTTATATGTTGAATGGTTTCAGGTTGATTGTGACACTTACGGCATTTGTCATTTGTAACGTCTTTAATTATATATTTCCTATAATTTTTTGTGTTTATTATTTGATCTTGGATAGCTATCATAAATCCTTCTGTTTCCGGAAATAAATTACCTACTTTCAACCATTTGTTTAAAGCTATTGTGTCTACATGAGTCTGCTCTAAGTCATAAGGATGTCTTCCATGAAGTGTTTTCTTTATCCATTCTTCAATTTTCTGTATATTATTGTTAGGGTTCTGTGTATTTGGTGGATCGTGTTGGTTAAGTGGGGTGTAGTTGTAATCATTTTCAACTATGGCTTTATGAATTTTCCTGGTGTAAGATTTTGTGATGAAGAAGTTTCTCAAGTATTAGATCTGTTTCTGCCAGAGATGATGTATATCTATGAACCCCCTACCTCCAACCTGCCTTTTAATGATAAGCCTTTCTATTGCGGATTTAGAATGAAGGTGATTGTGTTTTGTTAATGTGGTGCGTGTACTTCGTTCTATGTGCTTTATGTCAGTTTTTATCCATTTTATAACTCCAAATGAATAAGTTAATATTGGCACGGCATATGTATTCAATGCTTTAATAAAATGTTTTCCAGAAAGTTGAGTATTGCAAATGGTATTAGTTCTTCTTTTGTACTCCGTTGTAAGTATTTGTCTGAGTGTTCTGTGATCTAGTCCTTTTGATTGCTTATACCCTAAATATTTATAAAAATCAGTGGGTTCCATCGCTGTAATGGTATTAGCATCATCCACTGGATAGTCACCAGGCCGAATTTTGCCTCTTATTATATGTAACGTTTTACATTTATCTAACCCAAAAGCCATATTTATATCTTTACTGAATTTAGTAGTTGTTTCCAAAAGCGTATTCATATCTTTAAGTGATTCGCTATGTAATTTAATGTCATCCATATATATTAAATGTGAGATAACTGTGTCCCCTGTATTATATTTAAGACAATATCTGGCCTGGCAGCGTCACAGTAACTGTGATAGAGGGTTCAAGGCTAGACAGAATCACAATGGACTTAGGGAATCGTCCTGATAGAAACCTTTTTTTTTATAAATATTTGTCTTTCTTGACTATATTGTCGCGGATAACTAGTTGCAATGTTGTTTTCCACATTGTCATTACATTTCGCAGGAAATCTATTATTTTAGAGTGAATTTTATAAATCTGTAGAATTTGTAGCAACCAAGAATGAGGAATATTGTCAAATGCTTTTTTGTAATCGATGTAGGTGCAGTGTAAATTTCTGTTTCGTGTTGTGGCGTGTTTGAGAATAGTAGAATCTATAACAAGTTGTTCTTTACAACTCATATGGCCTTGTCAGCATCCTTTCTGCTTTTCTGCTATTATGTGATTATTTTCAACGTGAGAGTAAATTTTTTGTGTTACTGCTGAAGTAAGAATTTTGTATAATGTGGGCAGGCATGTGATGGGTATATTTTGAAGGTTCTATTGAGTTCTTGGCTTTCGGCAATGTATAAGTTATGCCAGTAGCAAGGAAATCTGGTACGTTCTGTTTCCCTAATATTATGTCAGTTAAGATTTTCGCTATGGATTTGTGTAATGATGTTAATTTTTTATACTTATAATAGTTATGAATTTTGCTGTTATTATAGTTACGTCGCTTTCTGTAACTTCATGAAATCCCATTTCCTCTAATTAATTTTTTGAGTAGTAGAGTCTCGCTGATTTCAGCATGAATGGGCCGGCTCGACCGAGGAAGAATACTCTCACAGAATATCGACGTGAAATAGCAGTATTCCTGTGTCTATACAGACACACACAAATAATTCAAATAATATATATAAGCCGTATGGTGATGATGATGATTGCGTTTGCGTTTTCAATTGAGTATAGAGTGTATGTTGAATATGAGATTGTGATTCTAAGTTTTGTGTGAAGGTGTTATCATGTGTATTATTGGCTATATCTATATCCTGTAATTGTCTTTGGGTTTCTTGTTTTAACTAGTCAAGTGTTTCTTGTGACAATAGTTTATTTCTTACTATTGCTCTTCTCTGGTTGAAGACTTGCTGTTTAATAACTTTGATGACGGGGTAATGCTTTGTAAAAATTTCATGTAGGTGTTTTCTGTAGGTGGTCATATCTGTCGCTAATTTCGTTATGTAGTAGTAGGTCCGCATGATAAGCATGTTTACTTCTTTGCTCCAGCTCATGCGAACTCTAGGTTTCCCAGCCTTAGTGGACACAGGTAAAAAGGCATTGACCTCCTGCGCAACAGCTAAGGTTGGTGTAGGCGCTCCGCGTGAATTTTGATACACGGAAGACACCGGTGATGTTATACAAGAATTTGTGGTTGGGCTATAGGGTTCAATTATTGAGGGTGATGAATTTAAACTAATGTTGTCGTTTTCTATGTGTTTGGCTGTAATAAGATCCGGAAATAATAAGTGACCCGGAAGGAGCCCGCCTATTCAACTCCTCTCCGCTAACGGTTCGTATGCTGTGACACCCAGCGTGAGCTCCAGGTGTGCCACGGCGATCGCCCCCGGGAAGCCGTCTAAGACGTTTACATCTTAACATCATCTACATTGGAATAGGTTTCCAGAGTCATGTTAGTCGCGCCAGTAAACTAAAGGACATATCGCGTATCGGCCTCCCACGTGAGTCAGATGTTCGACTCGGACGTATGACACTTGACACTCGGATGTATGATTATACATAAATCAAAAACTTATATATATGAATAAATACAAAATAAAAAAATCTATTTTGCGTAGTCATAGGTATTACCGTCTACAACACTACTGACTGCGATAGGTACTTAATAGGTTCAAAATAAGTTCAATAATGATTCCGTGTTTTTATTCTATGTTGCTCTAATTCGATATGTAAGAACAATTTGCTGTGAAATTATCATTAGCGTGGCCTCTTGTGTACCGATAAGTAACTAAAAGTAATATTGTAGCCATGTAATGATGTTAATAAGAGTAAGAGTGCAATAAGGCCGGCCGGCTTCGCGGACAAAGTGATTGCTCAGTAAGTGTTACCAATTATATTTAAAAAATACAAAATCTTATCTTAGTGTTCAGTACCTTATCTTACATCCCTAGTACGTAATGGACGTCGAAAATCTGACTATTTTGTTATTAATAACTGCACTTGTGTTGAAAATTTAAACTGATAACTATAGCAATAGATAATTATTTGCGCTTTAGTTTTGCAATGGATTTTGTTGCACTGATTTTGTTTTGAGACCAATAGAAAAATGTCTCAATTCTGCGTGCGTGGTTGAGTATGCTACGCTTTAGGATACTGTTGGTTACTGGTTATTGTAGTACCTACGTACATTAGGTATCATTATTATGATAGCTAAATACCTATGAGTTTTATGTTATCTTGCGCAAAAGTGACGCTTTGATGATGATTAGAATAATAATTCGTCCATCGCCGTACGGACGTTGGCATCCAGGGTTAACGCTTCTATCATTATGTCCCGATAAAGCTCACAGGTTAATTAAGAAACAATACTGCATATATTCGTAGAAAATGTCAGAAAATGCGAAGGTCCCTTCTTTGGGAAAATTAGGTATGTGTGGTTATTAACTGGAGCCTGAAAACAAAGTGACTAAACAGTCACAAGCATTCTGATTAAAATACATAAATCAGCCAAAGTCATGTCAAAAGTAATTTATACATTTATATCACAAACTAACGCTTATGAACGAAGGATGAAGGTTCGTGAGTTTACTAACATTTTATAAATTTTGAATTTACATTAATTATGTTAGTTGCTAGGCCCGGCTGTCTGCAGTAAAAGGTCTGCCGTAAAGGTACTATAGCATTTGGCGTATAATATTTATTTTATTAGTAAACAATTTCTGGTGATTAAAACTGTTTGTATTTATACAATTTGTCTGATATAATTGGTATAGGCCCATATGGATAAACGGATAAGTTACTATTACTTACCTATGATGTATTTTATATTAGAAGGTCGTTTAATCGGGATAGTTGTTTATGTATTTGATGCTGATCTGTTTTGCTATTTGTCAAATCGGTGTTCGGTTTGGAATAAAGGTCTTTGTACTACCATATCCATCCAAATAAATTGAAGTGATTTGATTTGATTTGCGATAGGGCTTGTGTACGATCCTAAGGCATACACTTTGACTTATTAAAGTTATGTGTGTATTAAATAGTTAATTGTCGTTCGTTTTAACTCTGAAGTTGAATCGTGAGGAAACCTGAGAGTTCTACGTAATGTTCTCGAATATGTGTCAAGTCTGCCGACTCGCATTGGTTCAGCGTGGTGGACTATGGCGTTCTCATATTGAGAAGAGGCCCTGTCAAGCATTGAGACAGTTTATAAATAGGGCTGATATTATATTTTTTTTTTTAAATATATATTTTCTATTCTTTGTTTGCATATATGTATCAACTTTAAAGTAGGTAACTTTTTGTAGTTTTTGCCTTTGATCGCGTTTTTTATAATATAGCTATCTTATCTATGCTTAAGCTATCAGCTAACTATCGATGTGCGATCGTAACCGATAAATATCATCGATGATTAATAATCGAATTACAATTAAACATTCGAATTGTGATATAATAGGCTTTTCGTTATTTAATGACCAATCGTGTTGACGACATTAAATACGTTGTGTTGTCATTTTTTTATAATTCTTTTTATCTTTTTATAGAAACCATGAAGGTTGCGATCTTCTCAGCGATCCTGGCAGTGGTAGCTAGCTACCCAAGGTTGGACCGTTTGAACCGCGGCAATGGAAATAACGCGTATCGAGGGCGTTATACTGAACAAATGAATTTTATCCATCCATCGAACAACTACATGGGTGGTCCAGCGACTCGCACCGGTCAAGGATATCCAGCGGATCCATTTAATTACGATAGTCGAGATGGTCATGAAGGTCCAGTAGACCCATCTGGTTTCACGGATCATACAGGTTTATCGGAATATCCTGGTAACTACTCAAGTCCGAATCACGAGGGATCTGTAGAACATGTGAACTATGGGTATCATGATGGTCTAGAGCATCATGAAGGTCCAGCAGACCATTCAGGTCCAGCAGACTATGCAGATCCAGCAGACCATGCAGGTCCAGCAGGTTATACAGATCCACCAGATTATGACCATCCGCCAGGTTATAAAGATCCAGATACATGGAATATGAGTCATGAAGGTCCATCTGATTATAACCATCCAACAAATAATACAGATATACGATTATATATGAATCATGAAGGTCCACCTGATTTCGCGGCACCTCCCAGTCATGATGATTCTCAATTTGGTACGGGTGCTTATGTTGGTCCAAAGGTGAAGACCTGGACTGCAATGGAACTCTTCGATGCTATCAATGCAAATTCTGACGACGAATCAATGCCGTACATCAAGGACGCTGCCAACCAGATATTGCTAGCGTTGTTTACTAACCACAACTGGGTAAGTCATTATTAGGGATATCGTTTTAACAACTTTATGAGTACTTGGGCAAATACATCATAGTTCGATAAAATACAGGTTTTACTTCCATAAGAAGGGTCGTACTAAGGCGACCTTAAAATATCGATGGCTATCGGTGACGTAGCGTAGTGGGGCGGCAGGGGCGGCCCACCTCGGGTGGCACATTTGGGGGGCGGCAAAATTTCACAAAAAATTATAATAATATCTTGTAAATATTTAAACCATTTTATGACGAACTAGAGGAATGCGCAGATGTACGATACACAATAATGGTGATGGTACTTGTCGGCAAGTTTTTTTTTTTAGTTATTTAGTATTAATGTATATTATATATTTTTTAAATTGAAATATCTCAATAAGAGGACGGTAGAATTTTCTTCCCTCCCGGGCGGCTGACATCCATACTACACCATTGATGGCTATAATAATTATAATTTATGTCCTTTAATAAAATGCCATAAGTACAAACACTGACGCCTGTATATCACCAAAAGGGGGGTCGCATCCACATTTCACCAACTACGTCTTAGGTCTCACGTAGAAGGGAGCGATATGCCGTCTGTCGGGCACAGTTCCAGTCTTGTGCTGTTACGGAGAATTTCTTGACCGAGATAGGTATCCAAAGACACGCTTGCTCCGGCAAAGGAGCTCGAGACCTCATGAACAGCATATCGCCATCTATTTACTGAGGTACATTTACATTACCAGATTTTGACTGAAATCGAACTTGGCACCTCACGATCCCACGTATAGTGCAAGTGCCAGTAACCCTACGTTCTAACCAAAATTGATAGCCGGTCTGAATACGAGACAATAAATGGTAACGGGTGTGTTACTGCGAGGCGTGTAACGCTTAGGGGTTAATTCTGACGAGATAGACATTTTTGTATGATAGACCTATGTCCAAATTAAAAGGCAAATGTCATATGAAATCGTAAAGAAAGCAGCTGTTTACCTAATTCTAACATAGATTCCTATGTTGAGGTGAAACAGCGTATTTCTTATAAGAATAATTATTATCTATAAAAGATAGGTAAATACTATGGGAATGTTCTACTACTTACATCTTTGTCATAATATATAAGTACTAAATCCTCTAGTATCATTAAAATGTTTACAGAAAAACGTGCTGGCCGCTATTCCTTCACCATCAGGTCAGAATACTTGGAAACTCCAAGAACTGGAACAATATTCGGAAATTCCGGCGACAGGTGAAGAATTCAGGGCTTCGTTGGATCACGCTCATCACCTGTTTATCGACCTCCAACAATCATACCCTCATATACATATACAGGTAAGCTTGCACACGCCACACATCAAGTTGTGGATTTGTTTTCGTAAAATATTCGAATTCCACTGTGATACGGGCACCGTCATTCAAAATGTTAATTTCATTCAATTAACACTAATTCTAAAACTTTCATATTACTGGGAAGGGGAAGAGTCAAACTAATCTGCAGCATACTGGCTTAGTATGTGTTGGTTGGTTTGTGTTTACATATTATTATCTTCACAATCATTATGAAAATCTCTTAAACAAGTTTCTTTAAGATGTCCTGTTAACCGTTAATGTAAGCGAATTTAAGTGGTCGCCTCGCCACCCGGCGCGCCGAGTATTTTGGGTCCGATCCCCACACGGGACATAAGTTTGTGTGATCCACAAATGGTTGTTCCGAGTCTAAGCGGCCGTTGCTTGGAATGTTTATAAAGTCCCCCGTGACACGGAATTATTACTAGTGAAAGAGTGGTCTAAAAAAAATTAATATAAATAATATGCAGATAACTTAGGCAGCCGGTAGGCTATATCTTTACGATAACATGATTTTCCTGTTGCTACTTTTAAAAATACGAATATCACTAGGGATTAAAGCTTGTGTCTTTTACAAATATGACATGGTGGAGGAAAAGAGTGGGATGTCCCTCCAACATAAAAGGAGGATACTCCGACCAGGCTAGTTGATCGTGCCTGGCGGGCCGCGACCCGACGGTTAATGTCGGGAGCTTGTATATATACTGAGTCGCTGTGTGTAAATGTTACTTGTGCGATTCAGAATTGTATGACGTCATGTTAAGCGCGAATGTATCGCCATCTGTTAAGTGTCGGCGAAACTTCTTCGTCTGTGCGGAGTCACCACAACATAATTACCTCTCACAATGTATACCCAGGCTCAGACCGATTATTTATTAGTGTGTAACACAAATAATTGTTGTTTATCAGATTGGAATCAATAACACTCGACACAATGACTGCACCGAGGTGACCGTTTGCCTGCTGAGCCACTCGTGCAATATTTTGGCCAAATTAGAAATAAACTACTCTATATTTTATTGTTTAGTTTTGGTCAGAACAAAGATATGGTCTTTATACAATATCTTTGGTTACACACTTCATCTTCAAGGGTTCTCGAAATAATTCGACACATTTTTACTTACATCTAGATTTTCTACCAATATCTGAGCTTATCAGTTAATCTAGGAATGCAGAACGAATTACATACGAGTTTTGTAATAGATTATTACACCAACTTTGAACAAACACTAAAACTTTGTGAGATCCACTGCACAGAACACAAACCGTGGGAGAACCACGCTTTGGCAAGAATGGGCCGGCTCGACCGGAGCGATACCACGGCCTCACAAAAGACCGGCGTGAAATAGCGCGTGCCTTGTGTTTCGACGAGTGAGTGGGGGTGTCGGAGGCGCAACCTCCCCTCCCCTCCCAAAAGGCTGGCAACGCATTTGTGACTCCTCTGGTGTTGCGGGTGTCCATGAGCGGCGGTGATCGCTAACCATCAGGCGATCAGTCTGTACGTTTGTGCCTTATACTATAAAAAAAAACACTTCGTAGTTTAAGTGGTCGCCCGGCACTGCAGCTGCACCGAGTGTTGTGGGTTCGAACCCCACAAGAACAAAAATTTGTGTGATTAACGAATTGTTGTTCCGCGTCTGGGTGTTCGTTGTGCCCGTTGTTTAAATGTTTGTAAAGTCGCCCGCGATTCAGGAATGGTTCCTAGTGCGGGAAAAATCTTTAGCATACTTACCGTGATAATATCTATCGTGATTCGTGATAAATGTCATAGATAATTATCATATTCTGATTTTAATATCTTTGCTTAAAGACGTCTACAAACATCTATTAATAATTTTTATTGTTGTGTGTCTGTTGTTTTACAGTCGATACCAGTAGTAATCGCAGCAGTAGACATATCGACTTGGAATATGGAGGAATTGACTCAAGCCCTTCAAGACCCTAATACTAATCCTGATCTGAAGACGCGTGTACAAAAAGCACTCCACGAATTGCAGATCCGAGCGACATCTGATAGGGTTTGTAAATGACAGTAGATATTATATCTATTAATCTCAATGATAATCTAACACTTCAGATCTTTAAAACCCTCTTTCACAGGTATTTGGCCTGCTTTAGATCCCACAAAATAGGAGAACAGTCACATCGTGGCATTCTGCCAGCGTCCATGCTGTTGGAATGGTTCAAATGGTTTGCTGGTCGTTTTGAATACAAAGTGAAACGCTGCGCGATAACCCACCCATAAGTCAGCAGGGTTAGGAGACTTTTAGAAAACCCAATAGCACTAACTTGTTATTCAAAGACAAAGAACCGGGCACTTCAAGATTGAAAGCTGTATTTATCAAATTGAAAATTAATACATATTGAAATTAAACTTCTTTATTATGATTTTATCGCGCTATTTCTTTAAAATACTTTTATTACATTATTAATAGTAGTGTCATAGTTTAAATGTATCTAATAAAAGTGTTTAAAATAAACAACGTGAAAAAATCCGTATGAAGTAGTTTCATTACACGTGAACTTAAGATAACATTTTGACAAATAATAATTTAAAAGTAATTATTTGGCATGTCGATTAGCACAGGTCGTTTACCAGCTAATATTTGTTACCTATTTACAAAATGAATTAAGTTACCATTTAAAGATTACTAGGCCGGCACACTTCACTGTGACCCAGTCTATATTTCATGAGCTTTTACCCTAGTGAACTTTTTGGGTAAAAAGTATATAAAAACAATTAGGTATTAAAATGCAACGTAGTGTTAAACTCTCAAGCCTCTCCATCAAATATTTTCAAGCTTTGCAGATGAACGAGGTATTAGCAACTGAAATGTAGAATATATCGGTAGTGAATCTAAACGAAAGCTAACAAAACGGCAGACTAATCACATGAATTTTGTTGCAGGACAAAATAAGCATCGTCACACGCGTTGGTCTTATCGATAACAACCCAGAATACTATGAGCTGTATATACCTCCAGAACTGTTACCTTTGCTTAAGGGGAAAGCGATGTACGCCTTCGATTAGCCTGACCATCAAGAATTACACCCAGGCCCTATGATGCAGCACGATAACATATTAGATACTGTCAGGTTAGGATGCTATGTATCCCATTTTTAAAGAAACTAGTAGTAAGCAGAGGTATATAGTACACCGCCACTTCGCAGTTTTTAATGCTATGTAAGTCACGCGTAACAATAAGCCAGTCTATATTAGTCGGCCTCGATGGCGTAGTGGTTAGTGTAATCGACTGCCACGCCTGAGGTCGTGGGTTCGATTTCCGCACAAGTCAAACATTTGTGTGCATGGACATGGATGTTTGTCTTGGTCTGGGTGTTTCTATGTATAATATGTATGTATTTACAACAAAATAGTATATATTTATGTTTATCCATTGTCTAGTACCTATAGTACAAGCTCTGCTTAGTTTGGGCTAGATGGTGTTGTGTGTATGTGGTAGAAAATTATATTATTATTGTTGTCTACCAGTGGCATTAAGTGTAGGACTATTGCTACATAATTATGAAACTTTATTAAACTGGACGATACAGAAACGTGTATAATAGAAATTAGTTAAAATGAAAATAAGAGAACATAATTTTATTATTAATTATTATTAATATGTTGCTCTAATCGAACTTTGTTTTTCAGACATCATTTAATGAAGGTGAAATATTAAAAATTCATCGTATCTGCAATATTGCTGATTAAATATAACCAAACTGACCTGGCCACATTTTGTAAAATAATTAAGCTTCTAGGAATAAATGTGATTGGTAAAAATTATTAAATTGTTTTCATTTTTACTTACCCTACAATTATAATCTGCCCAGTTCATGTAATTCGGTCAGTCCAAGTGGGCTTGGTAACGATCGCTGATCTAGTTATATTTATAATTATAGTTTTAACGATCCACCCACCAGCAAAAGTAGCGTGTTGGCACACCGTGTTGATTTCAATGTCGGATTAAGCCAGGCTTAAGAAGAGAGCGAGATCCAATTATGGCGACCAGTCTTTAATTAATTTTTACTACGAATTGGCGTCAGAAGCAGCGGCTTCGCTTGCAGTAGGAATGCACTAGTTCGTTTTATTCGGTAAGTTCGACGTTCGGCAGAGCCTGATATAACAGCCTCGTGTCCCAATGGCGAGGTGACACGCATAAGAGGTCACATATTATCTAGGTACACAATATGATTGTGACCTCAACCATATTCATACATACATCCCAACTCTTATTCCGTTTTCTAATGTCGGCATCTCTTAAATGATATCCTTGGTACGTCCTCATAGGCTACACTAACTAGTAACTGCTTACCATCACATATTTTATAAATACATATTTACTTGTTAATGATCTATAGTAATAGATTTTGATTAAAATAACCCTCCTATAGCCGCAACTGCAGTAAAATATGAGAATTTATATATTCTATTTTTGTGTACGACAAATCGATTCATGTTTTTATACCTACTACTATAGTGGCAAACAAGAATACGGGCCCACCAGATCGTAAGTGGTCACCGTAGCCTATGGACGCCTGCAACAACAGAGGCATCACTTACGCGTTGCCGACCCTGTAAAAACCATATAACACCCTTTTTAATAACGCCATACTGTAGTCTTGTGGGAAAACCGCGGCAGGGAGTTCATGCCACAACCTGAGCGTCCGCGGGAGATAATTCCTTTGGAACCGCTTGGTGCGGCACCAATTAGGTTGTAAGAGGTAAGAATGAAATCCCTACCGATAGCGAGCGGTGCGGTGATTAACAGTAGCTGATGGCATCATCTCAAACAACTCCTCAGAACACAATCCATTATATAAGCGTTAGAACACACAAAGGGAGGCAAAGTCCCTTCTGAGACTTAGTGACTCAATGCCGCCTGTGAGTTTGGGCTCATCAACAGTCAAGTCAATTTAGTAAATGTTTTAAATTTAAATTTTCGGCTTTGTCGTTGGCTGTACCAACGTACAATGAAAAAGAAATTACAATAAGTTTAAAGTTAAACTTTAAACATTTATTGCGTTAATGGGTAGGTAACTGTAACAAGATGGAACAAGAAAATGGTTTTATCAACATAGACCTTAAATGCACTATGTATTGTGCTTGGCTTTCCAAAAAGATAATATCAGACGTGATATGATGTATACAAGTCGCAATTTAAATATGCTTTCAGGTTCGTTTCGCTTCCGGTATTGTGTAATAATATGTATAATAGCAATATGCCCGATTGTGTGATTGACAACAATATACATAAAACAGAAGAAGGCTTTTCTGTGTTTTTTTTTAACTTTTTTCTCTTCTCTGTGACACCCACTCAGACGCAGATACACACACAATGACCAAACAAGGTCGGTATTGTGTTGTGCCCAACTATTTATACATTTACGATGTGTATTCGAATCTTTCCGAGGCACGGGGGTGTATAACACCGCCAACTTCCTAACTCCGGGCTGCTATTGAGAATTATTTGAAACCAGAAACGATTGAATTCGAAGAAATCCGTGTCTAATAACACTAGGGAGTTACTATGTGAATTTATGAAACTATTAAGTTGGAAGTTATTTAGGGTATGGCTTTGATTAAGTTGTAAATTGTGAGTTAGGTTAGCACCGACATGGGTAAAATAATTGCTAATGTAATCTACTGAGGACCGTTTATCACCACGCATGTTCATCAGATCACCTGTAACATTATCCGATTTGCTGTTTAAATGGCTTATCGACCTAAGGATGAAACTCATGTTGGTCAAATTTACGTTTTACCGACTTTAGTATGTTGTTGCAAAAATACGGTATCTACCTATTGTAAATCAGTTTAGCAATGATGTTGTTAGGATCTAATTACGATTTCTTATGTAATTTATCTCGGTTACGTATGCATCTCAGAAAGCCCGGGTATTCCATGGTTTAATTACCCTTTGCCGGGACGGTATTTTCTTTATGATGCTGTATTCGTGTGCAGCGCCTGATAACGTGGAAACGAGAAGTTCCGTACTATGGTTAGGGTCACAATTGGTAAGAATTTCACTAAAATCCGTATATTCGCAATACGCCTTATAAAACCTCTGGGCTTATCTTAACGTCAAACAGTTTTAATACACAATAGAACAAGGCCGTGGTCCGTGATATGTGAATCGAAAAGCAAGGTTCTGGAGCTCTTGTTAGATTTCAAAAGAACATGATTGAGACACCTATCAAGACGCGTGGGAAAGACGTGAGCCGGCAAAAGACATCATGATATGTAGTTGTATTTAAGTACTCTTTACAGTTTGTGTCGCAATTGTTTGGGCTAATATTAATATTTAAATCTCCCACAGTAGCCACAGTGCAGACAGATGAAATTGATGACAGTATATCATTCAAAGAGTCTATACATATTTCTGTGTTTCTAACAGAGGGAGATCTATATACTGCCACTATGGCTATATCAGGCGCTAGTTTAAGAATCATGCAATTTGCATCAAGAAATACTGGCTGAGTGATAGTATAATTTAGGTCAGAGCATATGTATATAATTATGCCGTCATTTTGGTTCTCAAAGGTCCACTTCGTGGAATTGTAGCCACTTAAGGTAGGTACATACATAGGTATATTAGTCATTATACTCGACCAGCACTCTGTGAGGGCAATTATATCACATTGGACATCCATAGATTATAGGAGAACATTTAGACTCTCGAAATTACAGTTTATACTCCTGATGTTGACTTGGAGAATATTCAATGCAGATTTTTTATCATGTAAATGAATAAGGCATTGTTTAGGGAAGCATTTAAAGGCTTTAGATACGTTTGAGGATTCGAGCGAGCCAGGAAACTTATTTATATTAGCCATTTGGGCAGCAGAATAATAAAAGGGGAACGGCTTAGGTGACCTTGGTTTTATACCTAACAAAGCTGTAGTTCATACGAGTATTATTATTTATTGTATTCATCATTTCTATAGGGAGGTTATATGCTCTTATTGTGCATGTAGAGAGGTCTTGTGAAAGCGAAACAGTGACAAAGTGAGTGAGTAGTGTTTAATTTGTGAATGTGTGCATAAAAGTGACAATTATTCGGAATAAAATCTAAAATATTAAAAAGTAAGTTAAAGATACGTTAGAAATACATTCGTTTAAATATTCAGGATAAAGACAAATTTCTTGCAATATAACAGGCATGCAATGCATAAAGGATTTGATATTATTTGAGCTAGTCACGGTTGCGCTTTAAGCTTAGACAAGTCTACTTCGGAGTTGATGAGTATATGCGGTTGTCCTTTTTTAATGTAACTTATGTGGCAAACAAGCATACGGTCCTGATGGTGAGTGGTTACCGTAGCTTATGGACGCCTGCACCACCAGAGGCATCACTTGCGCGTTGCCGACCTCTTAGGCAAGGAAGAAGAGAAAAAGGAAGTGGTACGGAAAAGGAGCGGGAAGGGGGAAAGAGGGTGATTGGGCCTCCGGCACTCTCACTCACCGAACGAAACACAACAGTAGGAATACTGCTATTTCATGTCGATATTCTGTGAGAGGGTAGTCCTTCCCCGGTCGAGCCGGCCTATTCATACTGAAATCAGCGAGGCTCTGTTTTGCGTAAGAAAACCTAATTAACTAGCTAATAGTAAATATTTTAAGTGTTAATTCAGGTCATGGTCTATCTGTTTGCTAAGTTTCAACTAAATCTGTTTAATGGTTTACTTTGGTTTCAGTAACAAACATCCTCACAAACTGTTATAATATATTATTAATAGGATTCTTCGGTCACCTCCGCATGATTAGCGTCTGGTTGACATTGTGTGGTGCACCGTACTTGATTATACAGCCAGATTAACTTCGTATCATAGTAAGGTTCATTTCCAGTCAATTGATTTAAATTACCAATATTATCTTTCGAGCGAATGTGCCGCAAACATAAAAACATAGCAAAGGTTTTCATAGCAGTAAAATCTGTATATAGTAGTTCAATTATTTATTTGAATAAAATACCAATTGTGAAATGTTTGTTAAGGTATATTTGTAACTTTGACAGTGAATCAGAGTACATTTTATACCATTTTTATGTAGGTACCTACATAAAAATGGATTAGGATAGCAGTTATAGGGCATTGATTTCCATTTAGACACCACAGCGCCTCGGTAAGCAGTTTATGAAATCCTAACCGCTCGACTAAGGATAAGATGGCCTACAGATCGCATCAACATAATTCAACAACTACGACACTTCGTAGAAGTAAAATTATCTGGTTGCGATCTGTTGTAGGACAGCTGCCAAATCCAAGCAGGCTAATTAGAAGAATACTTCCGCTTGACGAACTTCGGTTGAAGCCAGCTAGGGTAAACGGGCTTTAAAACTCTGTTACACTTTATCTAGATACAATGAAAAAAGCATCGAGTCTGGGTATCTTAAATTTCGGCTAAAGACTTAACTTTGATTTCAACTTCTATGAAACTAAAATATATGAACTATATTTATTACTTTTTTATCTGTATGTAGCAATTATTAGAAGCTCACACTGTGTTCAAGATTAGCCTAGATAAGATTTGGCCTATTGAGTTTTATGTTCGTATACTTTTCGTTTTAACTTTTATAAAGACAAAACCCGCTTTAGATTTAGGACATGGTGCCCCTGTGTTATGGGATTTTAAATATTGAAACAATGGATAAAAATAATGACCAGACTCGGAACAATTAATTATTTGTAGGCCATGAAAACCTTCCCGATCAAACCCATACCAGCAGCACTCACATTGGCACTGACAATGTGACATTTAAACAATTACGCCATCCGTGACATACCTAGAAGTGTTTTCAATTTACTTTTTAAATTATACCTTGTTATGACAAACTATTCAACAAGCTTGTATTACATCTATAACAATAAGCTCGTAAAATAATTCTATTTGGTAAGCATGATAACAGGAAATAAATCAATGTAGCCAGGGATTTATTTTTAAAATACAATCCTGGCGTGTATTCACATGCTGCATAGCATTGGTAAACAATTACGAAAGTCTATGAATACAATCAATGGTGTAATAACTTGTGGTTGCGACCTTAGAGAAAAGGGATTAAATATGAAATACAAAAGGACCATTCCTTATCATATATGTCATGTTTAATTTCTATGCATATTTATGTGGAGTATCGGGATTTTACTTATTGGGCGACACTGTTGACAGTGTTGATACGTGCAAGTAAAGTAGTCGTTAGTTGCAATATGCTTGAAGACTGTAATAGACAAAAGAGTGGTAGAAACTAGCTTGGAGTCAACATTAACTGTAAAACCGATTGATGCAGGTGTCAAAGTTCTGCATTAATTTGTTTGTGGCTAGCCATAATAGAGATATAGCCAATGCCGCGAATGTGAGTGCATGTGCAAGTGTTGGAAATCAACGGGTGGCATAATTGAGTTATCCTGACAATAATACTTCTGTATATATACATCTAAGCTGTCCGCTAAATGTATAAAATGCACGTAGTCAGCGTCACAATGTGCTGATGGCTTGTTGTGTATATAGTGACTCGTATACCCGTAAAAGAAGAAACTTAGAAGAATCCGCAATCCTTTTATGTACATGAACATAAAGAAGAAGGAATACTGATATTGGCTATAACAGGTCATGCCTAGTGAAGGTGTAAATTAATCCAATTTGTGATACTTGCTTCATTCGTCAGTTAACATTTCTGGGTAAGTCAAATCTTTTCATGCTTTCGATTATGTCATAACTAACTGTGCACCTATTATTTGAAAAAATCTCCCTCATGCTGAAAATAATCCAAAACATTGGTTTAAGTAAAAACAGTGAACAAAGTTAATCGTGATGAAATCTGTATAGGGCAAATTTATTGCGATGGGAAATTAAAATTAATAATGGGTAAATGAACATGTATATCACATATTATGTTTAAGTATTATATTGTTAGTATTATTAGTTATTCACAATATTACTTATTAGACACTGTAGCGCAAATCAAGCTATTGGTACACATAATTACCTAAACAATAAAAAAAATGGAAAATTATAAATTACTGGTCATGCATGCTTTTTCAATTAGAGAATAAATGTAAAACGTATTAAAGACATTGACTATTTAGGAAACAAAATAATAACATCATTAAGAACTGTGACTAATTACTGCGTTTGTTTATATTTCGGTTAGAAATGCATATGCGTATGATCATTTTAAAATATTGTTAATAGTTAATATTATTAATTTTTATTTTAGTTGTTCCTTTGTATTCTAAATTGCAATAATTCAACAGTTAATATAACTTTTACAACGTTCGGATATATCAGTATCAGAACAAAGAAGGCAAATTAAAGGTTCTATATTTTTATATCTTCTTTGAATTATTCACAGCAACTATGAAGCGACTAGCAGTCTTCTCAACGATCCTGGCGGTGGTAGCTGCCAGCTATCCTGTGGTTCAAACCTGGTCTATGAAGCAGCTTATATACGCTACAGATGGCGACAAAACTATAGACCGTTCTTATTTACCGTGCCTTCGCGTTGCACTCGATCCTGTCATGAAGGCGGCAACGGTCAAGAAATTAATTGTATGTATAAAAACTATACATTGTTGTGAATATTTTATTGTAAGCTTGTAGCAATGTGAAAATGAGGTCTATTCTCGGAAGACAAGAATAGGCTTACAATTTATTGTACAGTACAGCAGGGATAGCATAGTGGGGGCCATTGGACTGCTATGCAGAGGGCTCGACTTCCATCCCAAAGCGTCTCACTTCTGACTTTTCGTAGTTATGTGTATATTAGTGTATTAAATAGTTAACCTTGCAAAGGCCTTTGACACTGATTCTATCCCCTGCCTTGTAGAGACACTAGAAGCCCATGGTATAAAAGGCATCCTATTGGCATTGCTATCTGATTATCTGCACAATAGAACCCAACGCGTAAAAATCGGTGACAATATCAGTGACGAATTGCCAACTGCATTCGGGGTGCCACAAGGCAGTATACTAGGTCCAATACTCTTTCTCTGCTATATTAATGAGCTCTGCACACTTAGTAATAAAAACTGCCGAATCTCGGCTTATGCAGATGATACAGCTCTAACCTTTTATGCTGATTCATGGGATAAACTTTTTAATCTTGCGCAGAAGGGATTTGACACGATTTGTCACTGGCTAATATCACGCTCTCTCACTTTAAAACGACGATAAGACTAAATTCATTGTGTTCTCAATCCAAAATCGAAGAGAAATAGATAATATTACAAATAACATATATGCGCATAATTGTAATTTTCCTCCTACTCCCAGTTGTACAGGTCCCAAAATTACTTCTACTAAATGTATTAAATATCTTGGAATCGAAATTGACGCTTATTTAAAATTTGAAAACCACATACAAACTTTATCTAATAGAATGCGAAAACTAACATATGTACATATTTAAAACACTACGTGCCGTAGCAGACAGACAGACCATAAAGTTAGTATATGAGGCCTTGGCGCAGTCAATCATATCCTATTCCATCACTACCTGGGGAGGAGCTTGTAAAACAAAAATGATAATCCTTGAAAGAGCTCAAAGAATGACACTAAAAGTAATACTATCAAAACCTCGGTTATTTCCTACTTCTAAACTTTACGAAGCAGCGCAAGTCCTCACTGTGCGCCAGCTTTACATAATGCTATCTACCTACTTCATAAACTGAGTGACTTACCAGAGGATAGAAGAAAGCACATAGCTCAGACTAGAAGAAACTACGCGGCTTGTGAGCCGACTGCCGTAAACACCTCATTTGCACAAAGATTTTTTTCATACCGAGGAGGTATGTTGTTAAATAAAGTAAATAAAATAGTTCCCTTGTCCAACTATTGTAAAACTGAATGCAAAAATAGAATTTATAAATGGTTGCAGAAACTTAGTTACGCGGAAACAGAATAAATCTTAGAGGTAAGTATATAAATTGTACAATATGTACATATATTATTATATACATATGTATATATATTATTATATCTATACTCTTAAATTAGATATATCACATTAGGTATTTTATTATATATCACATTTATTTACAATTATTATATAATACATTATCTACTACCCACAATGATTAAGAACACTATTCCTAAATAAACATGTTAAAACATGCAAAACTGTTATTTGACAAAATGATTTATCGCTTAAACACTCACACGCACACACTCCCATATACACACGCCACACACGAACCACGCACATACATACATACATACACACACAAACACATACTTATACACACACACACACACACACACACACACATATGTACATACACAAATATGTCATTATTATACACTGAAACTGTTGCTGTTTACTCATCCACAACTCTCATGTACGCTTTCCACATGTTGACAATCCATACAACGTTATGAAATGGGGAGCCTGGAGATCTATAGTACAGGCTTCGGCTTAGTTTAGAATCCAGATCTCCCACAAATTACGAATTACTGTCAATTGTTCGTGTCAACTAAATACTGTATAATATGATGTAATTTGTGGAGATGAAATAAACATTATTATAAAATAATAAACATTATTAATTATCACCAGCTTTAACGGTGAAAGAAAACATCGTAAGAAAACATGCATATCTGAGAGTTCTTCATAATGTTCTCGAAGATATGTGGAGTCTGCCAACCCGCACTGGGCCTGCGTGGTAGACTATTGCCTAACCCTTCTCACATTAAAAAGACACCTCTACATAGCAATGGGACAGTTATATAAAGGGCTTATATTATTAATATTTATTATTAAGACATGGAAGTAAAACTATCTAACTGAACTAGCTGTAACATGTATTTAAAAATGGTGTGTTACGAAAGATAACCAAAAGATACCTTTCCAATGTAATGCAATTAAATAAAGCAAGAGCAATATGCCAGAGCATAGTATATGGGAATTAGTTTTCCGATACATAGGCGTCATTCTCTGTATATAAATATATGTCATTATACTGTTACAGGGTAAGGGTACTGTAATAATTCCAGCACCTTCGGGTGCGGTTAACTGGACTGTCCCGGAGTTGACAAACGCGGCGAATATTATTTCTATTTACATGGGACTCGATATTAACTCGCGCGTAAATGTACGTATTATATATCTAATTCATTTTATTTATGACGAACGAGTCTTGGTGATAATAAGACCTTTATTAATAAGAGAGCTAGAGAGAGAGAGAGAGTTGCATGTTCATAATACAGATTTATGACATTTGGTATTACCTAGATATAATTTATAAATCCGTTCAAATTTCAAATAATGGGCTTTCTGCGTATTATTTTTTTATGTAAAATAATACAAGGACTTCTGCCGAAGATAAAATAAGTAAAAGAAATAACTTTATTTATTATATTGCCCATCTATAATTCTGTTTAGTTTATGGAATATAAGTTAATTTATTTTTGTTATTGCGCTGTGCCACGGCGGGTACTCAAACATACAACTAGCATCAAAATACGGAACAAATATTGGTAAATATTCCGTATCAACGTGTGTCGTGGCGAGGACTCCATTTAAATCAAAAGTTTTGCCAAATTTATAGTTAAAATAATAATTTTCGTCGCTATGTTTCAATTTAATTAATTAATATTTCTAAAAGGGTTTTGAACATTTTTTTTCAGGATCACGATGACAATTTCTGGACATCAGAGGAGTTAGAAGAAGCATTACTACTGTTTCCATTTTATCAACCATTTCGTGTCGACCTGAGCGAGGAGCGCAGAGCCCTCGAGATGCATCTGTGTATCTTATCGACCCTGTACGATGTGACGACGGCTGTTAAAGATTTCGATTTGAAAAAGGTCCGTAACTAACTGATGTGTCGATTCGTAACAATATTATAAAGCTTACGCAAATCACACACAAAAACCCAGTGCAAAGAAGGGTATCTGTACAGACATGTTTTAGTTCAGTACCGAATTAAATTAAGTAATATTGGGTAACAATAGTCGATGTATAATTGATAAATTTCAAGAAAATGTCAAAGAGAATGCAGCCTGGAAGCAATATATGACATATATGGATTATAGGGAAAGATTATCGAAGATCTCATTGTGGCTATGTAAATAGTATTTTTTGTAGTTACATACGATTATTGTCACACTTAGCACTCTCGTTCAAATTTTATGCTTCATTTTTATCACTCTTTAAGAAAGATTATTTCAAATGTGGATAGAAGTGAGTGTGCATTACTGTATGGACAAGTACGATTTCTACATCATTGATAAGATCTATTTTACAGGATACTACCAAAGTGCTGTTCCCAGCAATAGACATTTCTATATGGAATGCTGCTGCTCTAAACAAAGCTATAAGGGACCCCAGCACCAAGCCTAAAATTATACCATACTTGAAGAGAGCACATCGAAATCCGGAGCAGTCACTTGACGATGGAAAGGTATTCTGAATATTATAAGCCACACTTTGCAAATTTGCACACATTATAATTTCTGATATTTACAA
The DNA here is from genome assembly GCA_930367265.1 of Catocala fraxini. Classification (NCBI taxonomy): domain Eukaryota; kingdom Metazoa; phylum Arthropoda; class Insecta; order Lepidoptera; family Erebidae; genus Catocala; species Catocala fraxini. The sequence continues at coordinate 17,144,159 of OV884041.1, forward strand.
GACTTTCAATATTACTTTTAAGTCTCATAAGAAAAGGTTTATCGAGGATTCTGCAAAATATACTATAAGAGAAAATTATGCCTGTATATCATAAAATATTTAGGCTGAACATATCATAATTACACGTCACCAGCTGTGTTTGGGTCTCACGTAATACAGACAGTCTACTGCTGTAACTAAAATAAAAGGCGTATTTATATACTGGGTTTTTTAACATCATACCAAACAACTTTTGTTCTAGCACTTTTTGCAAAACTGAATATTTATTCTATCATCCAGAAACATATTCCTACAAGTTATAAGTTGCATCCGCCCGCCTCCACGCAACTCCTCCACCTTTGCGGTGTATTGTTTGGTTACGCCGCTGCTTTCATTTGCGACCGCGTTTCGTGTCAAGTCTTGATGCCATTTGAGCTATCGATTTCAATGTTTGTATATATGAATATAATATCAGCCCTGTATTAAACTGTCCCGCTGTTGGGCACGGTCCTCTTCTAAGTGTGAGAAGGGTTAGGCCATAGACCACCACGCTGGCCCAGTGCGAGTTGGCAGACTTCACATATTTTTGAGTATCATTATTGAGAACTCTTAGACATGCAGGTTTCCTCACGATGTTTCCTTCACCGTCAAAGCAAGCGATAATTAATTATTTAATGTGCACATAACTTTGAAAAGTCAGAGATGCGTGCCTTGGGATCGAAGTCTTGGCAGTCCAACGGTTTCCACTAGGCTATCGCTGCTGTAATGTTTGTATATACGAGGGGAGTTCAATTTATTCTCGGTATAGGCATGAAATAATAAGTAGAAAATTCTGATTTTTTTTTTTATAATGTAGTCTACCGTTGCCTCAATGCACTTATTAGAGCGGGAAAGTAACATTTCAATACAACCTAAAAATATTTTTCTTCCTTGTCTGATAAATGTTCATTAATTGCCGCCTTTAACTCTTCATCGTCGGAACGTTTACCTCGAACATCTTTCTTAAGGTTTGTGAACAGAAAGTAATCACTAGGGACCAGGTCTGGGCTGTAGGGTGGATGATTGATTTCTTCAAATCCGCATTCCCGCACAGCAGCCGTAGCAACGCGCCCTGTGTGAACCGGCTCGTTGCTTTTTTGTGTACTCAATCAGTAAAAATTCCAAAACACTATGGGTCGTCTTCAATACTCTCGCTACCCCGTCTAAATTCACTAGACCACTTTTGAATAGTAGATAATAAAGGAGCAGAATCTTGGTAAACAGTCACCATTTCTTCGTGAATAACTTATTGAGTCTTTCCTTGTTTTGTAAGGAATTTTATCACAGCGCGATGCTAGATTTTTTTCAACATTATCGCATCGGTCATCGTATTTGCCTTTTAGTAATGATATCTTGAATACTAATTAAAACAATTAAACAAAATTTTATATTTATACCCTCAAAGAGTGTCTTTAACTAATGAGATAATTTAATTACTCTCATAATTAGTATGTCATCCCGATACCGAGAATACATTGAACGCCCCTCGTATGTATTAAATTATTCAAACAATGAATTATGAAAAGTGGTGGAATTAAAGTTTTTAAGTAAGATAACCTTCATTATGCATATCTTGCCGTTAGGCAATGCGCAAATTCGAATATAAAAATATGATGTGATAGAATATATTAAATTTGGTACAGATGGATGTTATAATACCATAATGCCAACATACAATTTACTAACACATAATGGCATGCAAACTTAATAAATTCTATAAACAATTTTAACGTAATTCACACAGTAATCTAAGCTTCAGATAATGTCTACGTATTTAATCAATAAAATGTGTACAAAATACAATTTACAAATCACTTGCATAGTACTCGTGACTTTCTTTCTTTTAGACAAATGTTTGTACCAGTCAATAATAACTACAATAATTTAAATATTATTTTGTTACAGAATATATGTGTAGTTACTCCTGTTGGCATAATGCCTCAAGCAGAGCCTAACTACTATATCCCTAAGGCTACTAGAAGGCTTTTGGAGCTGGCCAGAGTAAAACCTCCGTCAATGAGACCAATGGATGAGACATCCTTCGAGGTCTCCGAGACAAGACGTTCATTATCTTTATTTTACAATTAATTTTGGCTACAACACTTTTGAATATTGCCTAATGAACACTGGGCACTATCGATATTGGCACGTTGCAAGTTTGAATTAAATATCGATCGATAGCACTATCTTAAGAATTTTTGTGTCATATTGGATTGACACTGTCTCTGCCGCACTTTGTAATATTCCGAATATATATGTACTTTTAAGCAGTAACTAGATAGAAAAGAGAAGGTGATTACGTAAATGGACTCAAGGTCAATTACATATATTACGCTGATGATACTCTGTTGATGGTCATATCGAAAGCAGGTCTGCAAGATATGCTTACCAAAGTAGTCACCAAGCTACATGGTTTTTATTAAAGTAAGGACAAATAGTATATGGTCATTGCCAAATATATCAAAGCCCAATTAATTTATGTCATCGAGAAGAAGTTAAATGCAGAGTTGGATCAACAAAACCCGTTTCAAATTAAACATCTACCTATGTAATCTCAAAAAAATAACTTTGACCCATGACATTGCTCTATGAAATGCTACGTTTGGACCATACTCTTATAATCGCTACATAAGGTGTTCGTAAAATAAGAAGTAAAATTTTAAACACCTAGAATTCGCAATTTATTATAAAACAGATAACGGTTTATATCTAGTAAGTCAATGTACAACATATTTATTTATATTCATAATTGACAGCATTCAAAAGTACCCTTAGATATATTTCATAGTGTACTAACTTAGTGTTAGTGTTAAGTGACTTAACATTAAAATTGAATATGCGATAGCGCTTTGTGCCCTTAGACTTAAAAATTGCTTATTGGTTTAGTACCACCAAATCTCAATGTCTTCGATTTCAAGACCTGCATGTCTGAGAGTTCTCCGTAATATGCTCGAAAATAATAAGTCTGCACACCTGCACTGGACCAGCGTGCTAAACTATAGTGTAACCCGTCTTAAAAACTAAGAAAATTGTTAAATAAGGCACAAAATTCCCATATTTTATAGTAACTTCTATGACAAACGTAAAAAATATTGTATAATGATTTTCAAAGTAAGAAGTTACTTAATAAATATCGAACTATCAATGAGTGTGTTATTTTGCCCTCTGCACTTACACCATGTTTTTATACAATACTTTAGCCATTTTTTGGTATCTTTCATCCCTCTTTTTTTACTTAGGGGAATGCATTGACGCACGCATACCTCTCCACGGGGCGACGGAGAGGTTATGTTGAACTCACCCGTGATAAAGATGGCGACATCCCTGTCATACCGACTAAACCTACCACGGTGTTAACTCAGCAAAACCAGAGTCAACAAAGCCGCGCGAATCATTAAGGCAAGCCTACGAAGCGCAATACCTCCAGGTACAATCTTATGGTGGCTGGCGGTCGTCTCGTAGAGGAACAAGCGCTCCCTCTCCCGTTCCGCCGCATTCTCGATGGAAATGACTTCCTCACGGAAGGAGGTGACAGCGTTCCTCGATTTATCGCTCCGGACCCTATGGTCATGCCGGCCATCAGTCTATACTGATGGCCGGCATGGCCAGGAGCGAGAGGGCAACCATGCCGACTGCCGCGACGAACTCACAGCGCTGCGATGCCCAGACGAGGTAATTCTCAAAAGTGTGCAGCGCTCTGTCAACAACATCGCGGCAGTCACCACCGTGATGACAACCGGGCCTCTCTTGACGGCCTGTGCAATACAGGAATTGGCAAAAGCAACTGTGGCTAGTCATTACCTGTGTCCAGCCAAAAAGGTGTTTATAAGGCTTCTGATGTTAAAAGCAATCATGGAATGAATAAGTTTGTTGTAGGTCCAACTACAACTACCCTTTTTTTTTTTTTTTTGTTACCCATGAAAAATGCTTCATGCACTGCCCGCCGGCTAGGGGACGGCACCGGCGGGGGAGTGTGGGACTCCCAGCAAGACGCGCTGGTCTACCCACTAAAAAACCTGGGGTGTTCCCTCTCTCCTCCTCCAGTTGGGAGCTCTAGGAGGATTCATCCATAGCAGGCCCCCCCATGTGGGTGTGGGCCGGGTCAAACGGACCCGGCCACCTCTCGTCCCCAGGGGAGAGCCTGACCGCTCTCCCCTTTCGACGTCAGAAGGCGCGCGGGAACACCGCGCGCGCCCTCTCGGGGTTCCTAATTTACGGGTGGCAGGGTCCCCTCAGGCCTTGCCACCCGGAACCCTTAAGTGGGGGGCAGGAGAGCGACAAAAGCGCGTCTCCTGCGCCCTCTCCTCCGGCGGCGGACTTCCGGGGCGTAAGGATCATCCTCACGCCCCCGTTCCGCCGCCTCCTTCTGCGAGATGACAGTCTCGCAGAAGGACCTCATTGAGCCCCAGCACCTGTCGTCGCCGACCATCCTGGATACGACGGTCGGCAACGAGAGGTCGGGGCCAATCACAGCGACCAGGGCGCAGCGCTCCGCGGCCCACGCCGGACACTCCTCCAGCGTGTGCTGCGCCGTGTCCTGGTCACACTCCTCACAATGGTTGCACCTGGTTGTCGGCTCCCTACCGGCTATCTTGCAGAGGTACTCCCCGAAACAGCCGTGTCCGGAGAGCACCTGAGTGAGCCGGTAGGTGAGCGGTCCGCGCCGTCTGTCCGTCCACTGCCTTAGTACTGGACGGACAGCCTCGACGGTCCTCACCCCGTAGCGGGGCTGGGCCAGTCTACCTTCCCACTTCTCCTCGAGGATCAGTCGAGCCTGGGACCTTCGCGTCTCCACCGCACAATGCGTGGGTTCCTCACCATGGAGCCGGAGGTCCGCGCGCCAGTAATACACCGACGCCTGGACCTCCGCCTCCAAATCCCAAGGCGGTGATGCCGCCAAAACGCACGCCGCCTCAAAGGAGACGGTGCGGTACGCCCGCGACACCCTGATCGCCATCGCCCTCTGCGGTTTCCTCAGGAGGGCGACGTTTTGGCGATCGAGGGCGTCAGCCCAAATGGGCGCTCCATAAAGGGCCATCGACCGCACCACCCCCAAATAGAGGCGGCGGCAGACGACACTCGGCCCCCCGATATTCGGCAGCAAAGAGCTAAGCGCTCCTGCCGCCGACATCAGCCGGGGGGCCAGGCGGCTAAAATGGACGCGAAAGTTCCAGCGGCCGTCGAGGTGGAGCCCCAAGTATTTCATACTCGGCTCCACCCCGATGCGGACCCCTCCAACGATGATGTGGGCATCTGGTGGCGGCGCCCGCCGAGGCCCATGAAATAATAGGGCCTCGGACTTTTCCAGCGCCACCTCCAGTCCCAACATCCTAATCCTGCCGACAACCAGGGCAACTCCAGCCGTGGCAAGACGGGCAGCTGCCCCGTAATCCTCTCCCCGGGCCGTCACCAGCGTGTCGTCGGCGTAACAAGTTACGCCGACTCCCGGGGGCAGGGCGCCCCGCAGCACCCAGTCGTAGCCGATGTTCCACAGGATCGGACCCAGAACCGATCCCTGTGGAACACCGCACGACACCTCCCTCCGGAACGTCTCTCCGTTCCGCCCCACACAAAACACACTCCTCTGGTGCAGGTAGTCCCCGACTATTCGGCGCAGATAGGGAGGCACCCCATGAAATCGGAGCGCCTCCCTGATAGTCGCCCACGGCAGGGTGTTGAACGCGTTGGCGATGTCTAAGGACACCGCCAACATCACCCCGCGCGAGGCGACCGCCTCTTCCGAGAGGGCCTTGACGCGACTAATCGCGTCAATCGTCGACCGGCCCTCCCGGAAACCGAACTGGACTTCGGACAAGTCGGGGCCCACCCGCACCAGGTGCCTGGAGAGGCGGGCAACCACAACACGCTCAAAGAGCTTACCCACCTCATCCAGCAGCACTATGGGGCGGTACGCGGAGGGAGAGTCCGCGGGGCGGCCCTCCTTTCTCAGGAGGACCAGCTTACCCGTCTTCCACCTGGAAGGGAACCGTCCCGACTCCAGACAGGCGCTAAACAGCCTGAGGAGCCGGTCCCCTAGGGCGTCATAGGCCAAAACCCAGGCGCGGCCAGGAATTCCGTCCGGCCCCGGGGCGGTATTTTTACCCCGGAGCCGCATCATTGCCGCGCCGAGCTCCGCCATTGTAACTTCTGGCGCCCCGGCATCAGCACCGCCCTCCTCAATTTCGGGCGGCGCCATTACGGGAGGCGAGTGCTCCGCTCTCGAAGGAAAGAGAGCGGAGACCACCTCCTCCAATTGCCGGGGCTGGAGACTCTCGGTGACCGGTGGGGCCCAGGGGCGCAACTTGCCCCTGACCGCCTTGTACGGACGGCCCCACGGATCTGCCTCGAGAGTCCCCAGGAACTCTTCCCATCTTTGGGTTTTGGCCTCGCTGATGGCGGACTGCAGGGCGTACTTTCGCTGTTTGTACGCATCCCGCAGCCGTGCCTCCACGGTCTGGTCACGGTACCGCCTGCGTCGGCGGTACCTAGTGTACTGGCGACGCGCCGCAATGCACGAGGCGCGTTTCTCGCTGATGTCTTCAGACCACCAGTACACCTGACGCCTCGGAGGTCGAGCACTGGCCCGGGGCATCGACGCGTCGCAAATCAGCGTCATCGCGCCCCGGAACCACTCTGCCTCTAGCTCGACCTCCACAGGCCCTTCGCCCATCGGGGTCCAGGCCTGGACGATGGAGGCTTCCACCAGCACGTCTACATTGAGACGTTTCAACGCCCATCGTGGGGACGACGGGGTGTGCACTCTCCTCAGGCGATCGTCCGGGATCGCTGGTGAGGCGGAGACGTCGAACCGCACGTAACGGTGGTCCGACAGAGACTCCGCCTCGACCAGCACTTGCCAGTCCCGGACGCGGCGCGCTACGGCAGGGCTTGCAAACGAAATGTCCACAATGGACTCGCCCTGCCAGCGCACGCACGTGGCGACCGAACCCCGGTTCAGAACCACGAGGCCGGTCGCAATCGCCCACTCCTCCAGCGCGTCGCCGCGAGCGTCCGTGACAGGGGATCCCCAAGCCGTTGATTTGGCATTGAAGTCCCCCGCCACCACGACCGGACGCGATGGGTACCGATTAATCACGGCCCCCACCGCGCCCAAAAATCGCTCAAACTCGGCGAGGCGCCGGTTCGGAGAGAAGTACACCCCGATCAGAACGGTTCCCTCCCAATCAACACACACATAACCCTCGCCCCTGTCTGTCATCACCAGGAGCGAGGGTCCAGACTAAACAATAGCCGCCGAGCTCCCGAGGTCCCCAAACCAGTTGTGTCGGCTGGGGACGCAGTAAGGCTCGGCGACCACGGCGATGTCTATTGACCACTCCGCCATATGCTGCAACAAGATATCCTGCGCCCTGGCGGAGTGGTTAATATTCACCTGTAGGAGGCGATGGACCATAATTAATTACGTGTCCATCGCCTCCCTACTGCTCCCTGCTTGGGAGGGGGCCGGGGCGGCCAGAGTCCTGGCGACCGCCCCTCTGGCCCTACGTCTTTTTGGTGGGGAGCAAGATTTGCTCCCCATCCGGTGCTCCGCCGGCTTTGTGGCCGGGCTGGCCGCAGCGAAAACAAAAGTCGCTGCGATCAGTTTCAGCAGTGCATTGCTGCCTCACGTGCCCCGGTTCGAGGCAGCGGTATCACCGCCTAGGCCTCGGCTCCAGGAGCTTCACCTGAGCCGAGACCATCCCGACCAGCAAACGGCCGGCCGCAACCTTCTTCGCCGCAGCGATGGGACAGCGCACCACCACCGTGCACAGTCCGCTCTCGCTGCGGCGCATCTCCCCCGCCCTGACCTGCGCCTGAGGGCAGGCTCCGGCTTGTGCCACCGCAGCGGCGACATCCTCGGAGGAGGCCGAGTCATCCAGCCCGGTTATCCGCATTTCGGCGGACTTCACCGGGCGGGAGCGGCGCCACGGTGACGGTCGCCTTCCCCTTGCCCCTCCTTTTCCCCTTAGAGGAGGAAGCCATCGGTGTGGGGGCAGATGTCTGCCGTGCCACTGGCTGGCCGGAGAGCGCCGGGCCAGCCGGCGCGCCCCCGACCATGCGGGGACGGCCCCCGAGCGGAGGGCCCAGAATCGGGACGGGTGCGAGGCCACAGCTGGCCAGACACGCTTCAACGACGTTGCGCGCCTGAGCCACTGTGGCCCGCATCAGGTCGTCCGCCCAGGCGGGACGCCGGTCCTCCGCGGGAGAGAGGGGCTGCGCTGTGCGCCGTGAGAGAGGCGGGAACTCCTCCCACGGCCCTCTGGCAGGCTTTGACTTGGCGGCGTCGGCCCGAGCGGCAGTGGCTGCGGCCGCCTTCATGGCCGTCACCTCCGCCCGGAGCTCCGCCAGCTGCCTATGCAGCCCCTCGTTCTCCGACCTCCAGCGCCTCTGTAGGTCGGACGAAGTCCGCCCCCACAGGTTGAGGAAGGCCTCCCTCATTTCCTCTGTCGCGGTTTTGAGGTCCCGGACGAACCCCCCCTTCAGGTTACCGGACCGGGCCGCCACCCTCAAGACGGTCTCGGCTCCAGCCTCGAACCGTTGCCTGAGGTCGGCAACCGAGTCCCCTCCCGAAGGGGACGCATCCGCGACCTCAGCCGCCTTGCGGGGGTCCCGACGGGCAGGCAAAGGCTGCCCGTGGACCTTCCTCGCGGAGGGAGGCGGCATCGGGGAACCAGCCCTTCCTACACAGGGCGTCCCCTCCGCTACCTCCACCTCCGTGTCCGTCCCATCGGACGCGTGGTGCGACGTCTTCCGGCGCTTCGCGGAAGCGCCAGGCGCCGCCCAGAACTTGAGGGTGAGGGAGGCAGAGCTGTCCTCCCCCTCCTCCCTCTCCCGTCGAGCCGCCGACGAGCACCGGCTCTGAGGCCGACTGGCCTCCGAGCCCGAGCCCGCCCGCGACTCGACGTCCATATCAGTGCCGGTGCCGGCACTGATATGGACGTCGACCTCGACCGTGTCTTCGGCACACCCGGGACACTGTCCCCAACTGTCGACGGGGGCATAACCCCCCCAACCTTCCCCTTTTTGGGGCCTTTCTTCCTCACTAATTCGGTCGCAGAGTTTGCGGACAATTCGGTGCCGGATGTTTCGCGCGGCACAGCGCTGAGATGTGGGTTGCCCCCCCCAGAATACGAGGGGCAGACGGAGCCAGAAGGCTCCGTGAGGGATTCTCCAGGCGCGGCGCGCCTGGTACCCTCCTGGGGTAGGTTTTCACCTTTGGCCGACATCTTTTATGTTTTTTAGGGGGGTGGCCCTAATGGCTGGGTTCCCCCCAGCCATACAGCCCCTCGCCGGGCCACCAAAAAACTTGGGCTTTGGGTAATTTTTATAGAGGTTTTCTTCCTCGCAGCCCGAAGGCCCCCGGTCCTGTCAGTTCAGGATTACGGGTTGGGCCGGATGGGGGTCCATGCTGGACCGATCCACCCGCCCCAAGACCACCCGACTGGGCAGGAAACCCACGTTTCCCACCTCGGCCTGACGGCCACACTAGTAATTTTTTAGAGAGGTTGTCTTCCTCTATCGCGGCGTGTTGGGCCGGATGGGGGTCCATGCTGGACCGATCCACCCGCCCCAAGACCGCCCGACTGGGCAGGAAACCCAAGTTTCCCACCTCGGCCTAACGGCCACACTAGTAATTTTTTAGAGAGGTTGTCTTCCTCTATCGCCCCGTGTTGGGCCGGGTGGGGTTTTCTTCCTCTATCCCCCCCGTCCCATCCCCGTGTCCTCTGCTAATCAGAGGAACACGTGGAGAGACCCCCATACGCGGCCCTCGCGGGCCGATAATCCCGAGACAAGATGCCTCGGGTTCCCTATGCGTGCCAGAGTATTAGCCACGAGTAATAATGCCCCCGAAAGGATATTATGATATTATGATGATATTATGATATAACGTATGCTGTTCCATCCCACGAGAAGTGTGGAAAGGACCAGCAGCCGTCAGGCACACTGGGAGGTTCTCTGGCCACACACCCCAACTACAACTACCCTACGACAACATGTAACTAAAGTATATACGAACTCATTAATTTTCTGCAAGAGTATACAATAGGTGAAAATCGTTCTTAAAATATATTGCTCGCTCTCTGTTTAAAGATAATACAGGCATTATTTTTGGTGGTTGGTTATACAAACTATAAAACTACAGAAACAGCAAACACAAATTCACAGTTATTTAAACTAGCGATACGTTCTTCAGTTTATTGACGGTATTTCTTACAATTAAGCAATTTGTTTCCTAATTATAGTCTCAGTAATTAGTCTTTACAATTATATGGACGGGATCAAAATTAACAGAAGACCTTAGCTGGCGATTCCTACTAGTAGTATAAAATGCTGCAGGTCAACTGGATCGACTTCCTTTTATAGCTGAACAATGTATCAGGGAGGCACCAAATTTAAAAAAAATATTTTTTCATTGTTTTGGAAGCAAACGATAGCGTCTTACAGAGTATAGGAGACAGTGGTAAGGCCTCTGACGACTGTTTATCCTTTTCCAATTTTCTAAAACACAATGGTTACTTTACGCAGAACTATTATGTTTTGCAATTTCTTTCTATGTAGCTCGTAATTTGATACGTTGAGATTTTAAATTGATAAATGTTCTATTATCCATAACAATGTGATCGTAAAGGCATTTTATTTGGAAAATACAATAACATGCCAACTTATATGTATATTAAATAAGAAAACATGGATGAAATAAATCAAATCGGTCGAGAAGATAAAGCAAGTAGTTGTATATTTATCTTTTACATAACACCGTATTTGCCAAGTATGTCGACCATACATGACGATTCTTAGTAGTTTTGGATATAAGGGTCTAAATACAAAAATACAAATTTTCGCAATTCAAAATGAAAGCTTTGAGGAATATAAATTCGTGCGGCGCTGTATATTGGCATTTGCATCATGGCATAACAAAAATTCGCATTTATGTGTGTTAACACGAATACGATAATAGCAAGTTTCTATAATAATAATAATAATAACCCCTCTGGGGCAGTCGTTAGCTCCTCATGAGACTAACAAGATACCGGAGGGCACAGTACACTAGCTTTTAAGCTACCACCTTGTGATATAAACAAAAATTTATCACTAGGTTAAATAAAAGCGCACAAACCGCAGGGCAGCTTGTGGCGAGCTGAATGTGAGTGGCGACACTGCGGTCCTAAATGCCTCACAGAGTCGGTTAGGGCCTCGTCCCCAGCTTGCCGTTACTAGTTGGCTGGGGTATAACTTGACTTGACTCTCAACTCTGGCTTGCCTTGGTCAGCCACTGAGAGAGGGGCCGCTAGAGCTACATGCTTGGGGATGGAAGTGTCATTTTCAATGGCATAACTACGGGGAAACCCGCTCCGGATCTCCGTTGTCACGAGACCTTTGATGGTGAAACCGGCGCTTCACCGCTCAACACCCCTAGCTGCTCGCACCGGTGTTGCCCTCTGCTTCTGGCTTGTATGCCATCTAGTGAGTTGGTGAGTCACCGTCTGTCCATTCGATTAATGCTATTAGAGTACTCAGGGCAGACGCCGTTTTATCATCCATAGTTACCAATATACCAGTCCATCAAACACCCATACCCATAGCCCATATATGAGAATCCATATGTAGTAATAGTCCTACGCCTGCTGCGGCTAGTACCGCTGTAGGTGTTCCATCCCACCTTTGATTAAAACTCTCGAACGGCCTCTTCACGTTGGATCCATGTCTCCGTGTAAGCCTCCCAAAGGGCCGGGTAGTTTCCTTACATATTAGGGAAATACCCGTGAAAGAGAAACAAATAATAATAATAGTTTATTGTTTCTCTCTCAAAATACAAAATTGCACAAAAGAAACTTAGTCTAGACATGTTTTTGCTACTAGGAGACCTGTATGATAGATTACCAGCCTCTCCAGGCACTGGACTCATGCGGTATAAGTATATCAGGTAAGTGTCTCGGTGGTATAAACATTACTACCAATTGGCAGTATGCATAAACTTATGAATGAGAGTGTGTATGTGTTCCACCGAACATTTAGAGTGTCACAAGTGTGTTTTAAATATATAGATTAATTGCCGCGTTCTGGAGGAAAGTAGATCCAGGTGGAGTCACCACCAGAAAGTCAGTAAATCGTCTAATACCACTCCCAGGTACTTAACGTTGGAGGCTACGTTGAGATGAGTACAAGAGCAGGGACGACTAGGTGAGCATGTGGTGATGATTTGCTCTTGATCGTGAACGGCATAAAGTGTGTTTTTCCAACGTTAACAGTGAGTCCATTTCCTTTAAGCCATGTGGTTACCGTAATAAAACCTAGCTGTGCGGATACAAAAGCATCATTCCAAGAATCTCCATGAAAAATGAATGCGGTGTCGTCAGCATATGTAACTATCTTGCCACTTCCGAGAGGGAGATTTCACAGGTCATTTATGAAGGTGAGAAAGAGCGTAGGTCCTAGAATGTTACCTTACGGCACTCCGAAATCAACTGGCAGATCATCGCTGACGACATCACCAACCCTGACTCTTTGCTGACGGCCAGTTAGGTAATCTTTAAATAACTTAAGTTGGATGTCTTTGATTCCCATTTTCCCCAGTTTATTTAGTAGGAGGACCGACCACGGACCGTGTCAAAAGCCTTTGCCAAATCTAAAAACACTGCTACCACCTTTTTTTTTTGGTCAAGTTTACGAACAATGTGATCAGTCAGTTCATGTACGGCATCGTTTGTCGACATGCCAGCCCTGAATCCAAATTGAGACCCTCGATAGAAGATGGTTGGTCTCTAGGTAGTTTATGAGACGCTTATTCAACAGCTTTTCAGCAATTTTAGAAATGGCAGTTAGTATCGAAATAGGTCTATAGTTGTTGACACAGCCTGTGTCACCACTTTTATGGATAGTAATAACCTCGGCTAAATTAAACTATTTCGGGAAGACTCCAGAACTGAACATAATATTAAATATGTGAGTTAGAGCTGGGACTAGGATTTGGTGATACCGTTTCAGAAATGCGCCAGATATGTTATCACGGCCCACGGTATTGCTCTTTTTTAAGTTAGCGATTATGTTTCTAACTTCTACTTAATCTGTGGACACCAAGGCAAAAGAAAAAGCTGTGAATCAACGTATGAGAGACCATTGCAACAGTTAGATTCAAGGTTATTGTCATAGAGGTTTCTACCGATGGACACAAAGAATTTATTAATCTTGTTAGCCGATGCACTTGGGTCGGAGGAAGAGAGAAGGTCTGTAGCTGGGGTATGCTTTTTACTTGTGTGTGTAATCTGTTTTATGGCGTCCCATAGGGTTAAAATGTTACTATCAGCCGCATTATTTATTAATTTTGTTTCATATTCTCGTTTCAGACGTTTTAATAGCGAGTTACAAAAATTTCTGAACCTTGTATACGTAATTTTAACTATCTCGTTGTTCGGATTTTTCTTTACTTTTATGTGAAGCTTGTTAGCACGATTCTTCATACATCTCAATAAACCAGTCGTTAACCAAGGCTTCTTCATCTGTTTTCAATTTGCAATTCGATATATTTGAGATTATGAGTTTATTTTATGATTAAGTTCTGTAATTAGACGAGAGGTACGATAACGTCAGAAGTTTCAAATATGGAGCTAAGGCATAAATTGTTCATGTCATTGTTTCAATTAACATATATTTTTTTAATAATTATAATAATAATAGGAATGAACATGGCGTTGCAATATGAAAATAACACAATCATGATCAGTAATAGCTGTTTCGGCAACGTAGCAGAAGGCTGGAAATTTGCTTTTTAGCATAAGGTGATCTAGGCAAGTTTTGCTATGCGTAGGCTGTTGGTGAGCGGGTAAGATACCATGAGAAGCTAGTAAGTTTAAATAAACCGCTGAGTTTGGGTCTTTGGTACCTGGTGTAATATCCACGTTAATATCCCGGATAACAATGACGATCGTGTAATTTAAGTTGAACAGAAGTTCGTTGAGTGACTCAATAAAGGGATCGATGTTCTTATATCCTGGGAGTCTGTAAATTGCTATAACGATCGTGTTATTATTAATTTTTATTGCTAAACAGTTAGCTTTTCGTAAGCTGAGCTCAGATATTGATATGCGCATATTCTTTTTGTAGTATACTATTACTCCTTCATTTTGTGTGACGTTATTTTCATGTTTTGTATAGTTGTAGACGTTTAAAAAAGGAAACCTATGTTTCCGCTAATGCTGATTTATGGAGTAGATTATTGCTGCAAAACACAAAATTGCTGCAGATAGTCGTGATATTCCATGATCATTCTTTCAAACTAGTATAGCCGACAGAATAGATACATTAGATTGGCCAGAGGTTTTAAGTCTATTGAGGCAACCAGGATTTTATGTCTATATTCTATATCTTCGCTTTATATTTTTGCCACATGGCAACGATAAAATATTATTATCCATATTATTATCAACTGAAGGTACATTATTACGGCACGGGTATTGCATTTTAAGAAAAAAAATCATATATATAACTTCCTACGAGAATTACTTAATGAAAACATACAAAACACAATGTGTGTCACAGTGAGAAGGTGGCTTAATGTGAGATTCTTTCAAGCAAACTATTATTTTGTTTGAGGCTTTAAATTTTTCGTTATTCGGTTATTATTATTTGTTTTTGGCTATATTTGTATTTGTAAAACAATAATGTATTGCTGGCGTATGTGGGGAGGTATACAGTCTTGAAAATTCTTGTTGTTGAACTGGTTGTGTTCTGTGCAACTACGTTATTATTAGGTAATTATTTTGCTCATGTATAATATTTTATTGAATTTTTTTCCTTATATTTAGTTTTACTTTATATATTGCTAGTATAGTATACTCGTAGACTAAAGTATTAATTATTATATTTCCATTAACGAAATAACTAAACTAATAAAATTATGTATTATTTGATTTAAATAATATGTTACCTTTGTATGAAGGTAAAAGATGACTTTTTGTAAAACTGTGTTGTTAAAATGGTGGTAAGTGAGTATTCACTTACTACCATTTTATCAATTCAGTTATTGATTTTGCATTCTTTCAATTAGTTTTTTGTATTCTATCTATTTTCTTTCTTTTTCTATCGCCATTCTAGTGTTAGAATAATCAGAGAATATTGAAGCTACTATAAAAAATGTTGAACTTACATATATCGATTCACTTGAATGTTTACTAATAGGTATTATAAGCAATACATTCTATTACTAGTAATCATTAAATAAGCTTATAATTTTACAATATATTATAACTTATCAGGTTATGGCAGGATGTCTAATTATGGGACCTGTGGATTTTTTTAATCATAGGTATTATGGAAAAGCTAGTTGTGTTCTTGGCAGTCTTGTCCATAGCATTCGCTATGTATCCTGATGCGCAAACCTGGTCTTGGATCCAAGTTGAAACTGCTATCAGCCGCGCACCAAATGATATCCCGACTGAGCCTGATTTTAAACGGTGCCTGACAGTTGCGTTTGATTTCCTGATGGTGGGCCAATATGAAGGTGATCTTATAGTAAGTATGTTGGATGTTTGCGCACTTAGTTAAGACTGCGCCGAGCGAAATGTGCCAAAACAGGTGGTCACAGTTAAGTGAATAAAATCAACACTTTTTGTTTAATACAAATATAAAATATACATTTACCATAACAATGAATGTGTTTACAATTACTCCGTGTAAAAAACTTAAAATAATTAATATTTTCGCCTACAAAATTACATAAATTTGCACGAACAATGCAAAAACGTAAGCTCGTGTTACGTGTTTTTTAGATATTAACAGTAGAAATCTATCCTATTTTATAGCTTAAACGAAACATTAATAGTTACATTACAATTTATCCGTCCCAAATATTTAAGTTATTGGTTAATAATAAGATAATAATAATAAGAGTTTATTGTTTTTCTCTCACATAGAAAAGTTATATATGGTGGTAAAACTATAACAGTTGTGCAAACACATGTAATAAGACAATAAGACAAATAGGGGACCGCTCTACAATCCCCAACGGGCCCCAGGTAGACGACCCCAGTGCACTCCCACCGTTCGCAGTATAAGCGAACGGTAGATGTAGTCCCCAAAAACGAATTTGGAGATTGCAAAACGTGCCCCTACACTGTGTACAATACATAAGATTAAATCTATGACTGGTTTCTGTACTAAGAGATCTGTATGACAGATAACCATGGTTGACAATAAAGATACATATTTATCAAAAAAGCACTTCAAATCCTCCATACAATTTTACTATAGCGGCCGCGCGCCGATTTGAATATGCGCCGCACGAGTTCTGTCATTATCTGTCTTACGCTCGGCGCAGTCTTAAGTTTAAAGGAGACTTGTATTTTCTTTGGTAAAACAAATGAGGCAATCATATGTTTTTTGGAGTAGTAGTACTTAGTTGTTCAGCATAAATGGTTCGGCCCTATTGGGAAAATACTAACCCATCACAAAATATTGATGTAATGTAGGATGAATGTTTAAGATTTTGGCTCTATCATAGCATGGCATGTTACTTCCCTTCCTTCTTCTTTTATCACTTCCCTTTGTCGTTACTAAACATATAATTTTATTTTAATACATTAGGCCATAAACGTCCTTACATACACCATTTATTCAATATTTCTTATATGAAATACTAAATCTACATATTTTAATCTTATGATATCATATTCTTCTTTTTTTACTAATCTCAAGAACTAATATTGTCATAAAGACCTTTACAGGACCCCACTGTCTGTTTACTATCAAGCTAAATGTAAGAGACAACCAAGTCGTTACCTGGATAAATTATTTTGCTTTATAAGTCGTAAGCATGCAACGATAGAGCTCCATACAATGGTCTCGAGGTCGATACCAAAGTATGCAACTCTGACTTTTCGAAGCCTAACTACTAAGCCAATTAAATATTTAATTATCGCTCGCTTTAATGCCGAAGAAAAACACCGTAAGGAAACCTGCATATCCAACAGATCTGTATAAAATATATAATATATGTTAAGTCTGCCAACCCGCACCAGGTGAGCAGGGTGGACTATGGGCTTATCTTTTTCACATTAAGGAGAGACCCGTGCTCAGCACTGGTACAGCAGAGGTTTATTTACGGAGCTGGTTTTATAAGTTAAAGTCTGACCTTATTTTCAGAATAGCGGGGTCGCGGTGATCCCAGCACCTTCAGGGTCGTCTAACTGGACCATACGAGAGCTGACGAGGGCCTTGAACATTATAGCTAAATACGAGGGAGTTGCCATTAAGACACGGTTGAACGTGAGTATAGTTCCAGAAACACATAAATATAATGGACAGTACGTGTAAATACCGTTAAGGGTAGTCCTGTTATCAAATATATATTAAGGTTTAGGATAACATATAAAGATCATTCCTGTCCCTCTTTTTTCCTAAACAATAAATGAATAATTATTTTTTCCTAAACAATAAATGAATAAATATGTACATATATTATTTTAACTAAACTCGAGAGCAAAGAAATCAACTCACTCTATATGATATATATTAATAATAATAATAAGTTTTTATCTTGTTTTATTTGGCTCAAACATATATTAACAGCGTTACAAATATGATATTTAGTATTTACGATAAACTCTGGTACCTAGAATAAGTTTCAACTTGTGTTTAGGGGACGTTTTCGCGCACACTATAAACACATTGTGTCAGTTGTACTCGTAAGACACAGACACAGTGACACACACACACAGACAGGGTTAATTAAGAAACATATAACATATAAATAGAATAGAGTAGTTACTAATATATATCTTTTACTTCTTTCCCACTGAAAGGGCTCTAGCACTAAAATTAAAACCTAAATTGCATTTTAGACATTAAATTTCGTAAGTTTTAAGTCTAACCTTTAAAATGAGCACAAATTATTTTAGCTTGTATTTGATTCCGTTAAAAAAAAAACATGCCAATAAGCTTTTAGCGTGCTAAAACTTAAAAATTACGAAGGGAAATCGAAAAGAATTAATAACCTTAAATATTTTTTTTTTGTAATAGTTTCCTGAGAAATAATATTGTCTTCTGTTTACGCGAATATTATTCATTGAAATTAAACTACTATATACGGATTTTATCGCGTTGTTTATTTGACACTATATTACATAATTTTGGGACACACACTGAAACATTGAGACAACTACCATCTTAGTCTCCCCGTGACAATTTTTTTTTTTTTTTTTTTTTTTTTTTACGTGGGGGAATGCTTGATGCATACCCCTCCGCGGGGGCGGGCGGAGGGGTTATGTCGGACTCGCCGGGGTAAAAGAAAGATGTTAAGAAGAAAATGTACCTCCCGGAATACCGACTAAACCTACCACGGTGTTCCTCGACAAAACCACTATCGACGGGGCCGCGCGAATCACTTTCGCATGCGGTCGCGACCCCGCCGAGGTTTCGGCCCGCCGTATGAAACGGCAGGCCACTACACAAAAGACCTACCCAAAGGCACTCCTCACAAATTATCCCTACTGTCCCCCCTAGAGGGGAGATGGACTCGAAACAGAGGCGCGCGTGGGAACACGCACGCCGCCTCTCGGACCTGGTGCTGAACGGATGGCGGGCAGGCCCACAAAGCCCGCCACCCCCAGGTCAAACCTCAGGGTGGCTGGAGGTCGTCTCGCGCCCTCCGGCGCCCGGCTCTGCGGTTGGGGAGAGGGTTCAAACGCTCCCTCTCCCGCTCCGCCGCCTCCTTGATGGAAATGACTTCCTCACAAAAGGAGGCGACGGCGTTCCACGACCTCTCACTCCGGACCATAGACTGAACTACGGCCGGGAGCGAGAGGGCAACCAATTCGACTGCCGCGATCAATTCACGGCGCTGCGATGCCCAGGCGGGGCAAACCGCCAAAGTGTGCAGCGCCGTGTCCTCAACTACGTCGCGGCAGTCGCCGCAGTGGAGTCTCCCCGTGACCATGGCTGCTGAAAAGCAACCGAAACGTCGGGGAGAGTGTAAAATTAAATCAAATCCAAATAGTTTTAATAACAATATAATTAACTTAAAAATTAGTAAAGTTTAATAGTAATAGTAGTGTAACAAATTTTCAAAATTATGTAATATAGTGTCAAATAAACAACGCGATAAAATCCGAATATAGTAGTTTAATTTCATGAGAAATGTTTTCTATATTTAATTTTACCGCCCCTAACCCTGATGACAGCCTCAAACCGGTTCTTCATTGACTCAATGAGGTTTTTTATTCTGTATTGCGGTAGGCTGTTCCCTTCTCCGGTTAGCGCTGCTTGAAATTTAGCTTTTGAAGCTGGTGCAAGATCTCTACCCCGGACTCTTATCTTAAGGTCATCTCACAAGTGCTCAATAGGATTCAAGTCTGGGCTACGAGATCGCCAGTCCTTATCAGGCACATTCACTTCGTTTAAGTACTGCCGCGCAACAGTTGCACTGTGTGTACCGGCATTATCCTGCATTAGAATAAAGTTTGCCTCGATGAAACCAGCATATGAGACGACGTGGTAAGCAAAAATATTTTGTATGAATCGACCCGTAGTGACTCCTCCCATGTGGTGGGTAGTTTCTTAATGGAAACCATTTCGGTTTTGACTTCCATTGAAATACCAGCCAACGCCATGCAGAAACCGCCTCCATACGCAACAGTTTCTGCTATGCAGCATGGTACGTATCGCTCCCCTGGGCTGTACTGTTACTACTACTACTGTTCTGTACACTCTTCTCCTTCTGTCATTACCGTGTAAACACGCTCTGCTTTTATTGGAGAAGAGAACAGAGCGCCATCATTCTTCAGTCCAATTAACGTGATTTTTTTGGAGTTGGGGTTGTTGCCTTGAGTAGTTTTCTCACCGACCAGAAACTCACAGCTTCTCCATGCGTTTTTCTAAACTCTTGTTGGATTCGAACTCCGGTGACGGAACAATTTCTCACCGAAGTGCTGATGATGAATCGATCGTCTCTCTCCGTAGTGCGTCGTTTTTTGCCAGAACCTCTTCTCTGGTTAAAGCTACCAGTTGCCTGCTATCGTCGGTAAATCTTCAAAACCGCTGATTGGCTCATATGAAGTCAACTTGATGTTCATTTAGGCCTTGTTGCAATAGTGTGACTGCTTGAGCCGCCGGTTCAGGTGTAGTGCCTATTATAGGGAAATGTTCTTGCTTGGAGATTACAGAGATGTGTACCTATTGACGTTTTAAGGTTAACCGATAAGAGTCAAAGGGGAAGATCGCCTTTTATACGTTCTAATGTCACGCAATATGTTCTGGTTTAGAGGAGTACAAACATTCAAACAACGAACATAATGAACAACCGGACTCGGCACAACCATTTGCGGATCACACAAATTTTAGTCCCATGTGGGATTCAGGGCGACCACTTAAACCACTACAGAACAGTCAGTCAGAACTAAATGTATACTTAAAACAGAATGATGTAAATCGGACAAGTGATTTGCGACTAATAAATATACAAACAGGCAAAGAGATATTGTATTGTATAGATATTATGTAAAGACTGAGTATCTTTACGTTAATATATCAATCTACTCTTCTCATTTTTTATCACCCTTTTTACTTTTTCAGGAACACGACACCAGCTATTGGACTATAGAGCAATTACATGATCTGGTTACAGCGTTTCCAGATGGAAAAGTCGATAGAAGTGAAGGCCGCAGAGTACACGAAATTAATAACTGTATCATATTTACAATGTATGGAATAGCGAAGAATACAAATAATTTCAATTTCGACAAGGTTCGATAACTTAAAACCTTTAATTGAGCATCAGCAAGTTGTTCGGTTATACCGTGCTACAAAGCGATCAAAAGTACAAAATACATATATATACTTGAATCACTCTTTGTGCACGCACACATATATACATACACTCCTGCCACTTGGAAAGGTAGGCAGAGAATAGCTATGATAGAGGATAATATATTTACGGAACCTTACGTTTTTTTTGTATTAGGTTATAGTCTAATACAAAAATTTGAATGAAGCAATAGCTTTATTCCAAATTAACATATTTTATTTTGTCTGTAAGTCGTTTGACTTATGATTTCTCTCACATGCGATTGGGTGAAGAGAAGTTGAAACGGCAAATGTGCCAAATAGAACCAGTAGGTCAACCATAAAAATGGCAATCCTTAACTTTTGGCTAACGAAATATAAAGAATATACATACATACCGCGAAGTTGTTTTTAAAGCATTAAATGTATGTATGTCATGGTATTTATAGTTACAACAATAGGCTCGAAACTTTGGTATTTACGTTTCATGGTAGTCCTACGGTTTAACTTGTTTATCTTTTAATTTTAGACAAAGTTACATTCACGTGCAAGTCCACACTCGCACACAGAACATTTTGCTAACTTTAGTTTTCACACTAACACAAAATTCTAAAGCAATGTGGTAAACACACACTCGATGGATGCAACCTTAAATTCTACTAGTGTGCGCTACAGAAGCGTAACATATTGCGTGGTAGGTTTGTGCCTGAGTAAATTTAATGCGTCCTTATTCAGCAATGTATACTTTTTAGTCATTGATGTTACTCTTTAACATTTCTTGCTAATTTTGCGATATATTTAAGCTAACCTTTGCCTGGATTTCTTGCTTGATACAACTTAGTGCTTTGCATGTAATAACGTCTCTAAATGCTATTTTAATGCGTTTTAGTGCAGTTCTAAACTATAATTCAATTCATACGCGACTAAACCACATGAGCGTGTGATTTGGTTAAAGTACCATTGTATTACTCTTTGCCTTTTGCGTGGCAACATCGCAGCGACAGTAAAATTGTTGGTACAGAAGGCAATGTTATCAATTTTCTTACAAAACTTATAACACTTGTTTGGCAGGATACTTTCCCAGTGCTACTTCCAGCTGTAGACGTTTCTATATGGAAGGCTGCAGACCTAGACGAGGCCTTGACCGACCCCAATACTAAAGCTGACATTACTCCTTACTTACAACGTGCACGCAACGACCGGATGCAGCATTCTAATGATGGAAAGGTATACTTTTTCTTTAAATATACAACACCCGCTAAGGATCAAGCCTGTCTTGCGGCCTTTACATACAATTAACTAACGGACCTACAGAACACTCAAAACAATATTTGTGGATCATTCAAATAATTGTCTCGTATGGGTTTCAAACCGACAACAATCAGCGCGACGATTTCAATTATTGTATTAATATTTCAGGCGTCACTAACCATTTGGGTCAAACTATCCCACTACTGGGCATAGGCCTCTTTTCAGTGTGAGAAAGGATAGGCCACACTGGCCCAGGCCAGTGTGGGTTAGCAGACTTCAGAGTTCTTGAAGAACATTATGGAGAAATCTCAGACATGCAGGTATCCCTACGATGTTTTCTTTCATCGTTAAAGCGAGCAATAATTAACTATTTAATATGCAGATAACTTTAAAAAGTTAAAGACTGACTTAGAATTGAACTTGAAACCTCTGCGTGGCAGCTATCATATATATATTCAGTGGAGCTATCGCTCTTTATGCTTATGTATATCAAAATAAATTTAATTTTGTTACAGAAATATTGCGTGGTAACTCCCGTTGGTCTGATGCCACAAAAGGAACCTTATTATTATCTCCCGAAAGCTACGAAAAGGCTTCTCAACATGGCCAAGGGCAAACGACTTGTGTGGTATAAATATTTTTAGCCTCACTTATTTACTTACATAGTCTCATATCTATATCTCATGGGTTCGCATAGGTGTATTACGTCAAGCACGCGCGTGATCGAGCCCACCAGGGCATGATTGGAAAATGAAAAGCGCGGCAGTGAAAGTGGAGGAGTGGGTGGTGGAGTTCAGACCAGTTGTGGCCCTCTAGCCGGGCAGGGCGGCAGCATGGGACCCTTTCTTTCCGGCTGGTGCAGGTGTTGTCAGTGCACGGCTGCTTTGGCAAATACCTGCACAAGGTCACTAGGAGGAAACCGAGTCCCATCTGCCACCACTGTGAGTGTGAGGAGGACACGGCGCAGTACTCGCTCGAGAAATGTCCTGCTTAGGCGGAGCAGCGCCGTGAACTCCAGGACGTTGTGGGTGAAGACCTCTCGCTGCCGGCCGTAATCAAAGCCATGGTCAACAGCGAGAGGAAGTGGGTAGCGGTCGCATCCTTCTGCGAGGACGTCATCTCGCAGAAGGAGGCGGCGGAGCGGATTCGTGAGGAAAGTATCCTAACGGAACTAAGCCGCCGCCGGCGCACGGTAGGCTGAAATAGGACGCTAGTGGACTTAGGGAGTCATAAAATCAACATGCGATTCTATAAAAAATGAATACGTATTTGGGTTCTACCCTTAAATACAAGACATTTTATAAATTTGCATTTTTCATTATACTTAATAGTTTCGAAGATATAAATATTTATTGATTTTTTTGTATAAAAAAAACTACATTTCTTTGAATAACTCCTAATTCTCAAGATATTACAAAAAATGGTTTCCAGATTTGAATTGTGTGATTTTTTTGATAAATTATCAGTTATATGTTGTGCTTCGATTTTCTTCGATTTTAGAGAAATTTCATTTTTCCATTCTCTTTTCTTACTTATACATATTTACATACATAAATACAAAGTGTGAAAGGAACAGTCGCAAGAGGAAGACCTAGGCGAACGTTTCTCGATCAGATCGGAGGCGTTCTGGACAAAGGCCAGGTTAAGAGCACCTTGAACGGACGGGCGTGTATGAGGAATGTGATGAAAGTGAATGAAGCCAGAGAAGTGTGTCAGGATCATAGTAAATGAAAATCCGTAGTCTCTGCTTACCCCTCTGGGAAACAGGCGTGAATCTATGTATGTATAAATACAAAGGTGCCCATTACGCTTTCCGCGTTACCGCGTTGTCGTATAATATATTTAGAATCAATCATCATTATCAGGCTCTAATTCAGATATTGTGTCTATGTTTACTATATCAACAAATTCAATATTTTCTAAATCATCATCTTCATCGAAATTTTCATGTAATATTAACAAGGTTTTTGCTGCTTCCGAAAGTGCTTTGTGTTTACGAATCATGTTGTGTCTCTTTGTTGAAATGTAAGGGTCAGAAGTAATCAACAAGTTATTTAGGATATCCTGATTACTAGCCTTCCTGCTGAACTTACGCGAATGGTTTTTACAGTACTTTCTAAAGTCTTTATTTCTACATTCAGCAGCTTCTTCTGACAATTTTCGAATAGGGATTAACCCGAAGTTTTCAATTATATCTGCACCGTGAACAAGAACTTTATGTACACTGGAGGGCATACCACTTGTACAAATCTATGTATAGATTAATTGTGGCGTTTGTGTATTCCTTGAACTTAACGGTGTCAATTCTCTGGCCTGAAGATATAGTATCTAAAATAGTTGCAAATTTAGTTCTTAAATTTTGTCAACACCAGTAATTGATGCAGTAATATCTGTATTTGCGAAAAACCTTCGCGCAGTATTACCATAATTTGTGGTTCCGTGTCCTTGTTTCACTACATCTATCAAAAGACTCGTTTGGTTTTTAAAAGCTACTTGAATTTCTTTCTTTCTGCTTTCCATTGCAGCTTGGTTCTCGCCTTTTGCAACCCATGTCTTGAATTCTACTCTATAGGCAATATGAAGGATGCACTCCATAAAACGTATCCACATATGTAATGATGATATACCATATTTATCGACTTTTTCCGCCAAAGCTAAGGGCAAATTATTCATCTTTGTTGGAGTTGCTTTACATATATCACAACGTTGTGTTGATGAATCACATAAGACTGACGTTGCTTTGCCATCTATCATGGTAAGTAGTAATACCGAATGTGAAATTTTTATATCTTAAATTTCAGTTTCTTTTAAATTATTTATCTCTGCTTCTATTTCATTTTTTTTTGCATTTAAAAGAGTGGTTTTATCTTCCTTTAGGAATTTGAAAAATAGGACGACATGAAAATGCTGAATTTGGTGAATCTTTCTCTCTCATACGAGTTGGTCTCCGGAAACAATTTTGATTGGTACTTAACTTCCCATAAATATACTTGAATCATCCTCACTTCTCTCTGTACTATCTGCGGACATTCTTTGTTTATAGTTTGCCTGATTTGAAGCACCATCAAATCCACATTTACTTATGAGCGTCATTTCTTTAAACTCGTTACTATCTATTGTTATGAGTATTCTCTTAGTCATTACATCTAAAAGCGACTGCAATTTTATTTTAGCTACTGTATCTGTCACAGTAATATCACTAATTGGTGGATCACATTCTTGCTTTGCATTTTGGACCCTGTCGTAAGAGGGGAATAGATCCATAATCTTTTCATTAATACTTTTCTCATAGTATGATATTGCCACTTGGACAACTTAAGGGACAAAACAAGTCCCAAAGCTTCATCTGCAGTAAATTGTGGTTTTTATTTTTATATAAAATACCATGTTTCACTTTTTGGACATCTTGTGGATTCTTAAGTAAGTGATCCAGTATTTCAGCAATATCTTCATTTCCATCTTCTCGTAAATTTGTAATATGTGCATGAGATATTGCTTCTGAAGTCATAGTTGTATATATATATTAGGAGTGGTGTGGAATGTCAGTGAACAATATTGACTGAATATTTCTTCTAATACAGTATTAAAGTGTATTTAATTATACGAATACTTTCATTTCATACAAAGTTTAGGATCCTATATCTCTAAAATTACAAGAAATATAAAAAAATGTTACATAACAAAAAAGGTTTGTATTGATCCCTAGAATCGAATAAAGTTCATAACAATCCTTAAGTCCTTAATTCGCAATTTCAGCCCACTGTGCGGCGTACCGGGCAGCGCAGGCGCGCGTAAGCGCGCCTTATGCCGCCGTAGTGAGGGCCATGGACGGAGGAACGGGGATATCTCACCTGCCAGTCATTGAGTCGGAGCGACGCCCTCTGTAGTGCCGGGGCCTCACCCAGGAGTCGTCGCCTGCAGACCTTTTCTGCATTGAGCCCTACTGGGTGGGTTGCTGTTGTAGTTCTAGTTCCAGCGACCCACCCACCTTACAAAGCAGTGAGGTGGCACATCGTGGTGGTTTTAATCGGTAGGCCCGTAGTCTCGTGAGAACCCGACATAGCTTTCTCGTTTCCCCATGTGGCGAGCGTTGTGAATAAGGAGCATTTCCCCAATTTAAAAAAAACAAATGTGTATTACGGCTCGTGTAATAAGGGACGAGCCTATTGCCTCTTATCTACTGGACAACATTTCAGATATCACATTGCTACTGAGAATTTCTATACGGAAAATCCTAATTATATTTTGTCCGAGCCGTAAAACAAAACCGTTATGCACAACAGTAGCATCCGCTATCTCTACACTACCGGGGCAGTTATCAATTAAGTAACAATATTTACTCAATGATTTTATAATTACATTTATTTTATTTTATTTATTAAATTAGGCTCGTCAACAATATAAACACAAACATTGACTTATGACATTTACATAGCTTTGGAACTGGTGTTTACATCATTTACAGACGTGCACAACATTATATATCTTAAAATAGTATCCACAATTGTCTTATATTTAAAATAGCGCTTAAAACTAAATTGAAAATAAAATATATTATACATACCAACATACAAAGTGCATTTTATGTTGAATACGTATAAGTGACATTTCTTAACGTTTGCACTGTTAATTGTCATTAGTGTGCACAATACTGACATATTTTTGCCACTCCAGCTTTATACAACGTAATAGAAGCAAAAACCAATCCGTTTCTCTGACTGAGATCTGAGATAGGGTAATTTAGTCCGATTTCGGCCATGTAAGCAGGCTTTTGACTTCATAACTAACTTCTAAACTAAACTAAACTAACTTCTAACTTCATAACATAAACGACTCAAAACTTGGTTATGAAAATATTTTTAACTCGAAAGATAATGTAGAAGAGAAGTGAAGCGTTTAAACATTTTTATGAGAATTAAGTACAAGAAGCAAAAGAAATATGTGTTCCTTTAATTATTTTTTTCTAGACGTATAAAGATATGCCAGCTTGTCCGCCCGAGAAACAGGCGTGTTTTGTATTCCGTTTATAATGATAATAAATTGTTTATTTCAGGCCGGAGACTGCTCCTGTATATTATCCAGAGTCACATCGCATAAATACGCCAGTAAAACATTGAAATTATTGTAATAAATATGTGTTTCCTCCGTCACGTCTGTTTTCATTAAAAAACCTTCCTTTACAATGCCATATACGGGTGTATAAAAAATAATGCAAAGGCTGCCTAAACTATAGGCCTTTGCACATTTCTCATAGTTATCTTAAGGCTGATGTCATTAAGTCTTGTAATTAGCAGAAAAACTGATTTAAATGTCTCTTTGGAATCCTCCAAAGCCCTTGTCCGTCTCCCTCATTTATTATACGCCTTATTTGGCATATTATATAAACTGTGGCAAAATGATTGATTAATCCTTACGTAATTGACCTTCAATTTATGGAAGGATTAATGAAAACTGCATAGCAATACCACAGCTATACGTAACATGAAATAAAAAAATGTTATTGTTCATAAATTATAACATAATCACATTTTTTATCATATTAGTAGGATCTCCGACAAGGTATTATTATTACCTGATAGATTAAAAAACACACGTTCTTATTTAAATTGATTTTATAGTTTAATATGAATGCGTTTTTAATGTATTTTATTTAATTAGAAGGTTTAATATAATCTGTAAATACTTTGAAAAGATAATCTCTCTGCTAATATTTAAGAGATATACAACGTGTAACATAATAAACGTAATTATTAAATCGTAATAATAATATAATCATTAAAATGTTACTTTGATGTTCTATTTTAATTTAACGAATTAGTTCTCCTTATTGTGCCTTTATTGCATCAAAAACCTTATTGCCTTGAATTATGATACATTTTTGTTTATTTCAGCTGTTTAATAAATGGGTGACTATAATTTGATTCGTTTTAATTGTTTTAGGCATAAAAAATTATCTATATTAAAAATTGCTGGAATTGATTCAGTAGCCGTAGTAGTATTTTGAACAAACTACTTTCAGGATGTGCGTTTATTATTTTACATGTTGTATATAATATAATAATATCAGCCCTGTATATATATATTATCCCACTGCTGGGCACGGGCCTCTTCTCAGTGTTAGAAGGTTCAGGCCTTACTCTACCACGCAAGCCCGATGAGGGTTGACAGAGTAGAACTTTCAGACATGCCTTATGATGTTTTTCTTCACTGTTATAGCAAGCGGTAATTAACTATTTGAGAATAATAATTATGACAATTTATTAAGATTATATATTTATTTGATCTTTATTGCCTTTGTTTTGCATCATTTTCAAAGATGAGACAAGGTGTGCCGTTTCGATGCCTTCAGAATCAATAAAAATGTAAGCAGTCGTTATTAAAGTTACTATTTACAATCGCATACTTCATATTATTTTTGTTATAAACGGTATAGATGTATTACAATCTGCATAATTATAGTTCGAATTGAAATCAGCTGAAGGCCACCGCGTATCTTTTTTCCAAATAGTGGGACGGAACCGCGTGATGGTTTCATAAAGATATTATGAAGGAACCTAGGGCTTTATCAAGGTCTCTAAATGCATTGTTAGTGCGTGTGAAACAGCGGATTACATAATTTATAGCTTTACCACCTTCTCGCGGATGCAACGATGATACTTCAAGAGTTGGTGGTAGGACCTATGGGCCCCAATAAAAAGCTTACTTCTAGATTGCAGTAGATATGCGAATAATTAAATAAGAGTAAGGAAAATAATGAGTTGCTTGCCGATATTGAACATATATTGTTTGTACAATGAAACAATTTTTTACGAAATTCATCCTGAATCGGTATTCAGGACGAATTTCGGCAAAAGTAACCTATTGATTATCCTAAACACTTTCATGAAGCAGTCCGAACAAAGAAGTAATGACATTATAAATGAGAGAAATCCAAAGAAACTGCATTGAACGTTACGATAGTTACGTAGTACGATAGTTTCGGATAGATACTATCATGGCACTACTGAATTTGAATGTCCTGAATCAGAAAAAACATTTCAAACAGGTGCACATATAGCACACGTATTTGCCTGTGCACTTAGCGCGGCTATAGAGCTGCACTAACTATTGTTTGCATCCCACACAGGTCAATTATTTGTCTGATTTGTAAATGTTCTTTTTTATATTTACTAGGAATTTGATTTTCAAATAAAGTTCTAGTGTTTTGGTTAGGTTAGGTTATGGTGGGATTTGAACCCGCGACTTCTCGATTGCAAGTGCAAAGCCTTATCCATTGACCTACCGCCGCTTCAATCTATTCTTAGGCTGGGTGTACTGTGCGTCCGTTAATTTGTAATCTTTTGAAACACAAAGTATAAAATCTAGCACAGGAGTTATCTTTTTTTAAGATAAATAAATTAAAGATTGACAAAATGTTGTTTAAAATTTACGGTACCATGTACTCCACATGTAAATTTTGATGAGTTGTTTATATTTTAGTGTACGGTGTAAGCAAACAGAGTAATAAAAGATAATATAAATCCATATAAAACGTACGTTTTACGTATAGATAAAACATGCGAGTGTTATGTTATTTGCATAATAAATTACCTTAATATTGTTATCTGATAATAATATTATGATTGGCTAGTATTACAAGAAGTAAAGCAAAACAAAATAATTGTTTTGTTTTAAATAGCCATATATCTATGCGAGAATCTATTTGAATATTGATGACATGGAATTGTTTTTACAGATTTCTGAATATATCATTGACTTCAGATACTTACACGAAACATAAATAGTTATATTACAATTTTTCCGTCCCAAATATTTAAGTTATTGGTTGACAATAAAGATACATATTTATCAAAAAAGCACATCAAATCCTCCATACACTTTTACTATGGCGGGCGCGCACCGATTTGAATATGCGCCGCACGAGCTCTGTCATTATCTGTCTTACGCTCGGCGCAGTCTTAACGGTGCATACAAACCAAGGTTGGTTTGAGCTTATAGTAAGGACATTGCAGATGGTGTTACGAGGAGGTCTTCTGGGTATATCTATGGTTACGTTGTTGGTCAAATAATTACTATCAATTTTATTGTGCAACAGTTTGTAAATAAATATTAAACTATCCATCAGTTTTCTGTCACGAAGGGCGTTCATTCCATAAAAATTAAGCCGGTGCTGGTATGGACATCTTGGAGATATGTTAGGAGAGCGCGTGTAAACGTAATATTAAGTCAATACTATGTCGTATATTGTACCACTATCCAAAATTCACGACGTTTGTTAGTAAGCAGTGTCAAGTCAGACGTGCGATATTATCGATATTGCGTTATCAGATTAGAATGCATAAACACACAAAAGCTAAGAATATATACATATATAGATACAACAAGCGCTTCCAAAGGAATTTCTTCCCGTGGACGCTTAGGTTGTGGAATGAACTACAGTATGGAGATCTTCAAAAGTGATGTTAAAAGGTTTTTACAGAGTCGGCAACGCGCAAGTGATGCCTCTGGTGTTGCAGGCGTCCACAGGCTACGGTGACCACTTATTATTAGGTGGGCCGTATGATTGTTTGCCATTTCAGTAGTATAAAAAATATACTACTAATACTTGACAGTCTAAGATATTCTGAATTCATATATATATTAAGGTGGGATTCGTGGCAACTAAAATGATCAAACCAGAAATTATAATATAGTTAAATGTATATTCATTTTTATTTTCTTTTCTGCTTTAAAAAGACAGCTCCCGTACTAGGATCTTGTCCTATATCGCGGGGATCTTTACAAACATTTAAACAACGGGCACAAAAATCACCCAGACACGAAACAAATATTTTTGGATCACACAAATTTTTGTCCCGTGCGGGGATCGAACCGACAATAGTAGGCGCCATCCGTGCAGTCTAGTTGTATTTTATGTGCTTTTAATATGCTAATTGAATATAATAAATTAATACATGCAAGTAAAATTAAAGAATAAGAGCGAATAAAATGAATGTCACTTTTTACTGTTAAAGAATTATATTGAGCGGGCCTTAATCTGGAACTAGATGTGCTACCGATTTGTGTGTTCGATGTTTGTTGCCTAATAATGGGTGCTATCTGTTTGATATTGTTGTTTTATCTATCTACTTTTAATACAGCGTACAATTTTAGATTATAAATAGCAAACCTTGGCTTAAAGTCAAATTGCAAGATTATTTTATCGACTGATTGCTCAACCCTGTGTTGGTTTTTTATTATATTTTTATCATTGACTTTTATTCATAAAACAATATTAATCAATCAATATTATACTGCTTTAGCATGACATTTTATTGATCTATTGGATGCTATTACATACTATATTTTGCCCTCGGCTTTGTTCGCGTAAATGTAGCTTCGATTAGCTTAGATTAGTTACAGTATTTTTTCTGGATAAAGGTAGGTATGTCCTTTTCTGTACCCCTGACAACGTGTATGTAAAATTTCATGATGATCGGTTGAGTAGTTAAGGCGTGAGAGCGTAACAAACAAACATACTCACATTTTAAGTGGTCGCTTCGCAATTGCCATTGCGCTGAGGGTTATGGATTGGATTCCCACACGAAGCGAAAATTTGTGTGGTCCACAAATATTTGTTGCGACTCTGTGTGTTCTCTGTTTCCGTTGTTTGAACATGATCTACGGATGTGGAAGTGGTTTGGGCAATCGCTTGATTAACGGTTATCAATCTGATTCTATAATTGTTACCTTCGGTATACCCCACGGCTTAATTGTTGTCCTCTACTAAGTATTAATTGTGTTTATAAATGATATTGGCTACGTATGATATATACTGTATAAATTATACGTATGAAAATTTTTACTTTATTGCGATGATCTCAAAACCTGTAGAACGAATCGTAATGAAACTGATTGTCGAATAATATAAGCCGATATACTATAATAATAATAATAATAATATTCTATCACATACACACAACACCATCTAGCCCAAACTAAGCAGAGCTTGTACTATGGGTACTAGACAATGGATAAACATACATATATACTTTTTTTTTGTAAATACATACATATTATACATAGAAACACCCAGACCAAGACAAACATTCATGTTCATGCACACAAATGTTTGACTTGTGTGGGAATCGAACCCGTGACCTCAGGCGTGGCAGTCGGTTACACTAACCACTACGCCATCGAGGTCGTCAAAACTATACAAGAGTTACCGAATATAATATGATAGAGATGCGTGAAATCACGGTATTTTTTAAAACCACGTTCATAATATCTAACACACATGATTTCAAGTAGGGTATTAATTAATATCCTACGCATACACCCTGAGTGTTTTGGGAGTTTTATTAAATAATAATTTATACCCGTTTTCCGTTCACCATAGTTCACCTTTATCAACATATTGATAAAATTTTGACAATGCCTATCGCATGTATGGCTTTGTTAAGAAAAGTACGACACCTTATCTTTAATCTATTTTCTGTGCAACATTCAGCGACATAATAAGCTGAACATTAAACAAATTCGTAACAGTATTTTATATAATGAAAATTCACTTATGACTGATGTGATTAAAATAGCTGTCCTTTAACCTTTGCTGTATTAAAAGATGAGGAATTTCCATTATTTTGAATTATGAAAAATTGAATCACTCGTCAGGTCCTAACTTGAATATGCAGTTCTGATATGACATACCCTATAAATCTAAGAAAGAAATTGATATTTCGGAAGTGTAGTTTACATTCAGAAAACTTGAGTTTATAAGAGTTTATGTTCTTTATGGTTTTGTGTAATTATGCTTTCTGCATTTTCGTCACTTTATGTTTTACTTACTGGAAATATACATAAGTCTTATTCATTTTAGTGAATAGAAAACGTTCATTTTTTGAAAGCGCGCGAAATGATTAGATACCTAAACATGATACACCGCAGTATGCGTCAGGCCCTACAAGCAATTTTTTTTTATCTTATCCACTGGCCATGAGTGGACAATGTGTCCGGTGCTCGTTTTAGGCCTGATTTTGCATTACAGCAAAATTGTACAGTACGGTGTTATGAACCTACCGTCTGCACAACACATAATAATTAACGCTCCAGTTATATGAATTGTCAGAAATATATGTATAATATTATTAACCCTGTATATAAACTGTCCCACTGCTGGGCACGGGCCTCTTCTTAGGGTTTTCTTCTTTTCGTGTGGTTAGTGGCCAACCTGTTGTCAAGAGTTGTTCAAGCCGCACGTAGGCCTCTGACATGGCTTAACGACTGCTGTCAATTTGACAACAACCGGGACCGACTTTTTACGTGCCCTCCGAAGCATGGAGACGCTCAGATGAAATACCACTAAGCGGTCACCCATCTATAGACTGACCGCACCCAACGTTGCTTAACCTCGCTAATCGTTTACCGATCAGTGAGTGCAACTTGCTATGAGCGCCTTCTCAGGGTGAGAAAGATTAGGCCTTAGTCCACCACGGTGGTCCAGTGCAGATTGGCAGATTTTACATATCTTCGAGAGCTCTCAGTCACGCAGAATTCCTCACGCTGTTTGTGTTTACCTTACCCTTTAGAAATATAAGATCTTTTTTTTTATATATGTAATTACAGTTACCACTCTAGGAATAATTATTGAAGGGCCCACATTAAAAAATCAATTAGCTATTGGCGATTTTACAGCTGCATCGAAGCATCATAGTATTTGACTCTTTCAATAAATTGCAATAGTAAATAACATTTTGTAATCTCTTTGCGTCCAATCGCAATCCCAAAATCACAGTCATGTCTTAAGTATCTCGTTGCAGTTTATTGCTAAACGTGATAACAGTAAAAACTCCTAATAGAAAGCAGCTAAAGTGATGTGAGTGTCGTAAATTAGTAAATCGTATGTGCTGTTTGTAGCGTTGAAGGCTGGCATTTTTGCAAAGGTATGCAAGTACCTACTACACGCACAATTTGTCAATTATGTTTTTGTATCACAAAATTTTGTGTGAGCTTACTGTCGTCCATCAGATTTATTGGCATTGTCTGTTAATGAGAATACCGAGAATTTTTACAGGAAAACCCAACCCTATTTTTTCGAGTCGGGTTGGAAGCAACTTCCTAGGAATTGAATGGAATGTCATATTCCTGCAAGCAGGAGCAATGGGGTAGTCTATGTCTTGGTTCATCCGTATCACCTTCCAAAAGATATCTTAATTCTTCAAAACCCACGCAGCAGACGCAACAGGAAATCTATTGCTCTCGGATACCTAGTGGTTGGTGGATTGTGCCCTTAATCGCCCGCTCACTGATGTCATAAGTTGTATATCTTCATTGGCCCTATGTTGTATTATTAGCGATTAATTACCACAAGTTGCGTGCTTACTAATAGACAAATCTAAAGAAAAATAATGAAAGCCTATTGGCAACAAGCAGCGATAGCCTAGTGGGCAACCGTGAAACCGTGAAAGCACGCATCTCTGACGATTTGAAGGTATGTGCGTAAAATAGTTAATTATCACTCACTTTAACAGTGTCGGAAAATATCGAAAGGAAACAAACATGTATGAAAGTTCTCCACAATGTTCTCGAAGATATGTAAAGTCCGCCAACCCGCACTGGATCACCCTGATCCAGTGCGGGTAACAGGGTTGCAGGACCCTTCTTATATTGAGAATCTTCTCAGTAAACTGAACTTAAACTGTATCACTGCAGAACCCGGGCATCTGCCCGGGCTCTGCAGTGATACAGTTTATTTATAGGACTCAATATTATTATTTAGTTTATATCTGGCTCTAAAATATTTGAGTTTATTATATTTATCATGCTTCTAGTGTACGCTGCATAAGCTTAGCAATAATCTTTATTTATAATGTGGGATAGATACAGTTTATTATTGATTTGATTAAACTCACTATAAATATCGGAACTTTGTGGAATTACATCAAACCTTCTGTCGGTAGGTAAGTGTACAAATTATATACCCAATAGTGTCTCATATATGTATATTTAAAATTGCATTATACCAAAATATTATTAATATTTATTGTTAAACTATCAGTCTATTAAGCCTATTTCTAACTACGGTTGAGTTTTCCTTTGTTACAAGAGGTTTTCAATATTGTTTTATCCAGGCTCAATTTTTGTCTTGTTTGAATTTCTTTATTATTTAAATAGTGTTTAGTAGGTTCCTTGAACTAAAAGAGCTCAGGTTGCTTTATATGCATTTGAATACTATTTTAATTTTATAGCAGCAAAGAAAAAAATCTACAAGATGAAATTCCTCGCTGTTTTCGCCGCTGTGCTCGCTGTGGCTTGCGCCACCAATAGCTGGACCCTCGAGATGCTGTCTGAGGCTACCACCAGCCCCCACACCGATCCCGCTCTGAAGCCTTACTTGGAAGTCGCTCTTAACGAAATGATGACCGCTCTCTGGGCTGGTCAGAACATGGTAATTATTTTTGTTTGTTTTGTACGACAGAGGTAACTGCGTTTCACCTAATAATAATAATAATAATTATTATTATTAACATACAACCAGAAGACGTTTCTTGTGCGGTTCGTTCGTTACTAAACTGGAAAGCAGCGGGACCGGACGGACTGCACAACTTCTGGTTGAAATGGTTCCGCAGTGCGCACGCATGCTTGGCATCCCTATTCCAGTCATCTTTGGAATCAGGATCGCTGCCTGAGTTTTTGACCACTGGCACCACTCATCTGCTCTACAAATCAGGTAGTGTCACGGACCCAAAAAATTATAGACCGATAACATGCCTACCGACGGTCTATAAACTTCTTACATCCATTTTGAGATCTAAACTTTCACTACATATTACAGCAAATAATATCATGTCTGTTTCTCAAAATGGATGTAGAAGTGGGGCCCGTGGTACTAAAGAGCTACTCCTAATTGACATGACCATCAGTCAACAAATACACCGCCTTAAGAAAGATCTTGCGACATGCTGGATAGATTATAAGAAAGCCTATGACTCTGTACCTCATGCATGGCTCTTGAGGGTGCTGGAGTTGTATAAAGTTGATGCAACTCTTTGCACTTTCTTGAAGTCATGTATGAGGCAGTGGAGAACGGTTTTACGCTATCCAGGATGTCGCCAGATCGGGGAAAGCGGTGTATCTATCAAGATCAAGCGAGGTATATTCCAGGGCGACAGTTTGAGTCCCTTATGGTTCTGTCTAGCGCTGAACCCTCTTAGTACTTTACTGGAGAGTTCAGGGCTAGGCTATCGATTGCGGAGAGATGGTCAAGTTATATCCCACCTTCTTTACATGGATGACCTAAAACTATTTGCCTCCACCAGACCCCAACTGACGGCGTTACTTAAGGTAACGGAAACCTTCAGTAACTCCATCAGGATGGAGTTTGGTGTTGACAAGTGTGCAGTTATGTATGTAAAGCGAGGCAGGGTTGTGGAATCTGATGGCATTGAACTCTCAGATTTTACTAGACTTAGGTCTCTCTCTGCAAACGAAACCTATAAATATCTGGGTATGTCACAGGCATTAGGTATCACTGAGGATGGTATGAAACGGAAGTTGCGGGAGCGCTTCTTTGGCCGCTTGAAAAAAATACTGAAAAGTCTTTTGTCAGGCGGCAACAGGGTGCGCGCCTGTAACGGTTGGGCCATGCCGATCCTTATGTACTCCTTTGGTATACTCAGATGGACGCAAACGGAATTAGATGCCCTGGATAGAAAAGTCCGTGCACTGTTGACTGCATACCGAATGCACTACCCGCGCTCCTCGGTAATGAGATTGTACATCCCACGGAAGTGTGGGGGTCGCGGTTTTTTAAATGCCAAGACCCTCCACAACCGTGAAGTGTGCAATCTCATAGAATATTTTCTCCGAACCGATGTGGGCGTGCATCGCGATGTAGTCGCAGTGGATACGGGCTTTACCCCGCTTGCTCTGGCTAAGGAGAACTGGCGCAAACCTGTTATGCTTGGAACTGACGAGCGCAGGGATGTATGGAAAGGAAAAGAGCTGCATGGACGCTTTTTTCGGGCCCTGAATGGGCCCGACATAGATTTTCAGTCATCGGTGTCCTGGCTACGTTTCGGCGATCTCTTCGCTGAGACCGAAGGTTTTGTATGTGCAATAATGGACGAAGTTGTTATGACGAACAACTACCGGAGATATATCCTGAAGGATGGGACGGTTGACATATGTCGGGCATGTCACCAGCCCGGAGAATCTCTCAGATATATTATCTCCGGTTGTTCTCGTCTTGCCAATGGAGAGTATTTGCATAGACACAACCAAGTAGCCAGGATTGTCCATCAGCAACTTGCCTTAAAGTATGACCTTGTGGAATCTGAAGTGCTGTATTACAGGTATGTGCCCGATCCAGTTCTCGAAAATGGTCGTGCTACTTTGTACTGGGATCGGTCTATCATCACTGATAGGACAATTGTGGCGAACAAGCCAGATATTGTACTGATAGACCGATTGGAGCGCCGAGCAATGATCATCGATGTTACCATTCCGCATGACGAGAATCTTGTAAAAGCTGAAAAAGAAAAAGAGTTGAAATACTTGGACCTAGCTCACGAGATTGTCGACATGTGGCGTGTGGACTCGGCGATCATTGTGCCGATAGTCATTACAGTGAATGGTTTAATACCTAAGAGCCTCGACCACCACCTGCAGAGGCTCGCGTTAGATGGCTGGATCAAGTCCTTGATGCAAAAGGCAGTACTACTCGACACGGCGCGTATTGTGAGGAGATTCCTCTCTCTGGGGCCCTAACCACCGGCAGCTTGGACCCTGTGGGTCATTTCAGTTTTTATATTTTTAAATATGTATAGATTTTATATTTATATTTAAAAATGTAATTATTAGAAAAAAAAAGTAATAAAGAGAATAATAATAATAAAAATATTCTATTCATATACACACAACACCATCTAGCCCAAACTAAGCAGAGCTTATACTATGGGTACTAGACAATCGATAAACATACTTATATACTTTTTTTTTTGTAAATACATACATATTATACATAGAAACACCCAGACCAAGACAAACACCCATGTTCATGCACACAAATGTTTGACTTGTGCGGGAATCGAACCCGCGACCTCAGGCGTGGCAGTCGATTACACTAACCACTACGCCATCAAGGTCGTCTGGTATAATGGTAAGCCGTAAACGGCGCTTAGGACATGATCGTGATGTCCAGGTATAGTAATAGCTATACCAAAAAAACATAATCAGGCCGCTGCCGACCGTAAACCAAATAAAGACATGTTCAATGGTTAGCTGTAGTATACTGTAGCCTGTGTGCGCTTGTAACACCGAGAATATAACTAGAGCGTTGCCACCTAACAAGAAGAGAAAGGGACAGAACTTGGGAGTCGAAGCAGAGGAAAGGAGTCTCTTTTCCCTTTTGGAGGGGCTGATTGAACCTTTGGGACTCTACTCATCGAAAGAAACGCTACAGTAAATATCTACGGATAGTGCAACAATTTGATGTATGCAAGTTCTGTATCTAACTGGCAGTGGTATAATGGTTAAAACATGATGTTTGCAATTGAAAGGTAGATCGGTCACAAGCAGTAAGTAGTGTATTATATTATGTAGTAAATTCAATTCGCTAAAAATACGAATTTAGGTATTACCCAACTTGAGACATTATATGAATTTTTCTTCTTTTGCCGACTTCAGACGTTTGAAATTATTAAATTCATATTTTTAATAAGCAATATATATGTATGTTATATTTATTCTAAAAATGATAGCTGCAGGTCCTTGTATCTCTTGTACATCTACACGAGCCGACAGTAAGCTCTGAGCCTGGCTTGCTGCTTCAAGCTGCTTTCAACGTCTTATGTTGCTGCCTACCTGCTAATCTGATATTAAAACGAAGAAAATACTTTATTTGGCAGGAAACCATCACTGTGACCATTCCCTCTGTGGACGTCTCCGGCATGACCCTCAACGAGCTGTCCGAAGCTCTCCAGAACCCTGAAACCGACCCCGCTCTCCTGCCCTACTTGGAGACTGCTCTCAACCAGATGATGGATGCTATCTTCAATGACAAGCCCGTGGTAAGATATTATCTTCTACTATGCCTCATAATTCTGGATTAAATTCTTGGGTAATTATATTGGGGATTTTACGATTTTATTTAGTTGCAACATGGAATATGGTAATGTTTCTTGTTGTTTACCTGAAAAGCTGTTTACCACGTAGGAGCTGACTATTTCTCTCTCTTCTTAATGGCTCTTCCGTAAAAGTAATGTGTTATGAGCTTTTGGCTATTAATATAGATGAAAACTAGCTAATGTTCCTGATCATTTCTTTTAGGAAGCCGTGGTTGTTGCCGCTCCCGCTATGGAGATCCACTACTACACCCTCAACGACCTGTCCATGGCTCTTCAGGACCCTAGCATCAACCCTGAGCTCATCCCTTACTTGGAACACGCACTCAACGAGATGATGACCGCTCTTTTTGCTGGCGAGGTCATGGTAAGAATACTGTTAAGTTTGCGTATTTAAGATCGATTTTCAGATCGAGCAGTGTTGTTGACTTTTCCTATTAGGAAATTCTTGGCAGGCAATTGAGGGCAACACGCTCATATATTACTACAATCTAACAGAATAGGTTTACCTATTAATATATTTTAAAAATTCAATCAGCTCGCAGATTGTGGACATCTTAAAACTCTACCTACTTCTTAAGATATATCGATGTGTAAATTACATACTATTGCATTTCATTATATGATAACCTAATACCACATTATTATACAGTTTTAAAAGTGGTAATTTAATTTAGACTACTTAAAGATTTAAATTGTAATATTTTTCTTAGAACGCCATCGTCATCTCCGTTCCTGCCGGCCTTACCCCCGTGGAAGTGCCTGTCATCCCTGTTATGCCCGTCGTTCCTGGTGCTCCCGATCAGCCTGACGTACCCGTCGTACCCGTTGGCCCCGTCGTGCCTGAAACTCCCGTCTCTTCTGCCAGCCCTCTTGTCCAGATCATCGTTAACATCAACCAGCAACAAGAGGTGAGATATTAATGATCGAAGAGTAGCTGTGTCAGTGGAAAACCCGTAACCGCTGTCTTATTAAGGACCGTTGGAGATCCTACTCATCGCAGAAACATAACATAAAATTATATGACTACAATTTTCTTAAAAGATTGAAGGTACTTTTCTAGTCGGGTAACAGTAGTTTGGACAGACTTAAAAAAATATTCGTTTATTTCTCGTCTTGTAATTACAAAAGGCGTTTGGCTGTTATACGTTTTTGTACAAATAACAATAAAGAAATAGCTTATTTCACATAATTAGACTTGCTAGTTCTTACTGCTAGATGTAAACTTGAACTAGGTGCCGTAGTTATGCAAAATGTTATTCGAATGAACCGAATACCTACCTTTTAAAACATGTCAATGGGTGCACGTAGTATGGAACTGTTCTGTCTTTAGTTGACAACGAGCTTATTCGCTAATATGTGCATTATAGACGTATGTATGTATCTTATGTGGGGGCCAGTCAGTGCAGACCGGCGACACTTCGACCCAGTGGGATCTTTTGTGCCGACATTCTCCCAATAACGACTGCCATAGATGTTCATGGCAGCCGGGACCGACGGCTTAACGTGCTCTCCGAGGCACGGAGCAGGCGATAATTGTCAATCAATACGCACATAATTTCGAAAAGTCATATAACTTCCGAAAGTCTGAGGTGCGCGACGTGGGTTCGAACCCGAGACCCTCTGCATTGCAGTCTGTTGGTCTCTCCACTGAGCTATCGCTGCTCTCGTAATTATAGACGTAACTGGTAAAATGTGGTCGTATTACTTTTACCCTTCAGGATATTCTTGCGTGTTACTACTGTTAAAAGTATTCCAAAATATTTTTTTAAGCGAAGAATTTCTTGCTATTTATATTTCTTTCAGACCGTCGCTACCCCTGTCTCTCCCGTCATCGTACCTGCTGAAATCGTTGCTGACCCCGTCAACGTAGTCGACAGTGCTCCCATTGTTGACCCCATCCAGGTCGTCGACACCGTTCCCATCAGCCCCGTTCAGATCGTCGAGACCGCTCCCATTGTTGCTGACCCCATCCAGGTCATTGAAACCGCTCCTGAGGCTGCCGAGCCCATAATCATCGCTCAGCCCGCGTTCGAACAATAATCAGATCTAACAATAAATGATATCACCATCTTATCATAACGGCAAATAAATGAGATACTTTAGAATTTCGTTGTTTAATTTGAAAAATTATCTTAACAAACGTTTGTCTTAGTTCGTAAATCATGTATTACAATACAAGCATATGTTAATTATTCCTATTATCAATTGTAAAATCATTTCATTATTAAGCAACAACATCAGACATTACAGAATTACATTGATGATAGTCAAATACTGATT
The DNA here is from genome assembly GCA_930367265.1 of Catocala fraxini. Classification (NCBI taxonomy): domain Eukaryota; kingdom Metazoa; phylum Arthropoda; class Insecta; order Lepidoptera; family Erebidae; genus Catocala; species Catocala fraxini. The sequence goes on from OV884041.1 coordinate 17,185,591, forward strand.
GGTAATCACAATCAAATGCAGATATATATTTTAACAGCAATTTTGCATATAATACCAAGATACATTAATAGTCAAAATGTGTTCTGGGCTAATACGTGCAAATAAATGGTCACTGACTTTAGGATATATCTTTTATAACACTACAGCGGCAGATAATAATTATTTATTTATTTGTTCTTAAAAATATACAGCTGGCTCTTAATCTAGCATATAAAGTAATTTGCGATGCGCACAAACGAGATCCAAACAATAACCGGATACAATCATACATATATATAATTTAAGATATTTAGTAGTGTTGTTATTGGGTTCGTCTGAATGCATCCGTGCACATCGCTAAACACAACCATTCAAATGATATTATACAAAGAGTAAGAGGTCGTCGTTGGTTGCTATACTAGTATAAACTGTGTCACAGCAGCCAAAAGATGGATAAGGCATCAGACTTGCGATCGAGTCGCGGGTTCGAATGCCACTCATTGCACTACCAACGTTAACACACTTCTAACACTAGCATCTTAGCTGGACGAGTGACAAGAATACTAATAATAATTTGAAAATAAAATTGCTAGCAGCCTTTAAAAAAAATCCTTTTTGGTTTATTTTGGCTAGACACTTCTTAAATCGGGACTGCCTCCGTGGCGCAGCGGTAGTGAATGCGACTGCTATGCATGAGGTCTCGGGTTCGAATCCCGGGTCAGGCCAACCAAAAGTTATTGGGGTTTTCTGTTACGAAATAAACTCGGCAAGCACGTAAAGCCGTTGGTCCTGCGCCTGATAGATATTTCTCCGGTTGTGTCGGATTACCGTCACATCGGGTCATGAGAGTTAGGGAACAGAGAGTGCACTTGTGTTTGTGCACACACTTGTGCACTATAATATCTCCTGCTCAGATGGCCAGTCTCCGTTAAGACTGGCCGCCGTGGCCGAAATTCAGTTTGGAGGACATTATTATTAAACCGGGAGAACAGCTTTTCAATCAAAGAACAAATAAGAATCCTAGAGCCTACGGTAATCACGTTGTGTCAGGAGGGCTTACTGCCAAAATTATACGCTCGTTTGCGGTAATACAAAAGAAACTCAGTGCATAGAGCAAAGAGTACCAGTCCTTCTGCCAATAGGACAGCGCCTTCTGGAGGATTACACAAGATTTGCAATAGAATTAAGGTTCTTCTTCAGTGGAGATGCTAAGCTACGGCATAGTGGGAGAAATATGACTTAAGTCGCAGCGGTACACCGGTGCCCAGACACAATAGATTTAAAATTATGCCTGGTATTCTAAGACTTGAGAGATTAAAGGAGTTATATGTAACTTCTTAAAATATATAATAATATAAATACTAAAAGCCTTCTCTATATTATTATTATAAAGAGGAAAGATTAGATTTTTTGTTTGTAAGGGATTAACTCAAAAGTTAATGAACCGTTTTAATAAAAATCTTTCACCATTAGAAAGCTGTATTACCACTAAGTAACATAGGCAATATTTTATTTAAAAAAAGGTACTGTTACTAAAATTTTTTTTTTAACTTGTTGGGATGCTTTGATGCATACCTCTCCGCGGGGCGACGGAGAGGTTATGTCGGGCTCACCAGGAAAAAGATACCCCGGTAATACCGACTAAACCTACCACGGTGTTCTTCGACATAACCATAGACGGCGAGGCCGCTCGAATCGCTTTCACATGCAATCGCGACCCCGCTGTGTAAAACGGCAGGCCACTACACAGAAATACTTCCTCCACCGTCCCCCTGAGAGGGACAAAGACACGATACAGAAGCGCACGTGGGAAAACGCACGCCGCCTCTTGGATCTGGTGCTGATCAGGTGGCGAGCAGGCCCACGCAGTCCACCACCCCCAGGTCAAACCTCAGGGTGGCTGGAGGTCATCTCGCGCCCTCCGGCGCCCGGTTCTGCGGTTGGGGAGAGGGTTTAACTGTTACTAACATAACCAAACCTAACCAACTTTTATGCGAGAGAAGCCGCGAGTACAAACTAGTATAATATAAACGGAACCACTGCTAGGCACAGGGCTTTTTTCAGTTTGAGAAGGGTTAGACTATTATCTACCACACTGGCCAAGTGCAGGTTGGCAGACTTCACATATATTCGAGAACATTATGGAGAACTTGCAGAGAAGGCGAGCGATAATGAACTATTTAATACGCACAGAACTTCGAAATAGCTGAGATGCGTGCCTTGATGGTTACAACTCAATGCCTCAGCGTAGCTGTCCAAAAGTTTCCCTCGAGGCTATAGCTGCTATACAAATAAATGTTTCGAAAAAAAATTTTGAAGATTTAACAAGATTATCGTAATCTTTCGTTTATTTAATAATCCGATTACAGGGATCTCCCTCAAAACATATAAGACACAAAATGTAAAATGTCACACATACAATTTATCGTTATTAAGATTAAATTGTCTATAAATATCGGCACTGCGCCAAGTTTTAATCCAATTTGTGATTCCGTGGTAAGTGTTTTAATATTATAAAATTATCTTTATATTTATTATTTTACTAATAGAAACTTCATTGTAAGTATTTAAATGCTGTGACAAGTAACATGTTATACCGCTAAGGACAATAAATGAGACTTGTGCACCCCAGTGCCGGGCACGCCATTTCATACCGCGGGCCGAAACCTCGGCGTGGTCGCGACAGCATGTGCAAGTGATTCGCGCGGCCCCGTCGATAGCGGTTTGGTTGAGGAACACCGTGGTAGGTTTATTCGGTATTCCGGGAGGTCCATTATCATCATTTGAACTTTCTCTTTTACCCCGGTGAATCCGACATAATCCCTCCGCCCGCTCCCGCGGAGGAGTACGCGTCAATGCACCACGTAAAAAAAAAGGCTATAAATGAAGAAAATTATTACGCTGTTTACGACGCATGGTGCTATAGCAAATAAATAAACAAAATTTTAGGTATAGACATAATTCTACACCATTCTTCACAACGCAACCACTAGCATAAGTGGTAAAACATGTAGGAGACATAGGCCCCTTTAGCTAAACAGCTTGAGAACTTCGGATTGTCGATCATCTTTAACGTTCACTATCTGACTAACTCGAAAGGCCTGAGTTGAATTCCGGATGCTACTGCTTACAAATGACTCAAGTACTCCATATGTGACCGGATTTGAGACTCGTTCAGAACTAGCTTATTCATTCCATTCAGGATTCTGACCTTCTTTAGAAGGTCAGAATCCTGAACGGAATGCTAGCTAGCCTTTAGGCTAGCTTGATCTTATCTTTGGAATTGAATCTTATTTGAGATAAAGATTGTGACGATAATCGCCTAGACGCCCGGCGAACGCGGGCGCACGTCACTAGCCACCTCTCGCGACCGGTGGTGCGAGACTATATAAGGAACGGACGACAAGATACCTATCGTCTTGGTATCGTTGACCTTAAAAGTAATTATTATATAAACGCGTTGTTGGCCAAACTTGTATATTGACAGAGTTAAATGCAAAATTATTAACTTTTACAGCAAAGAAAAAGACATGAAATTCTTCATAGTACTGGCCACTTTGGCTGTGGTGGCATGTGCTCCCACCAATTTGACTAAACAACAGCTGTTTGATGCCATTATGAGCCGCCTTACAAATGCCGATTTAAAACCCAACCTGAAACTCGACGCTGATCAACAGAGTCAAATGGTAAGGATATGATTCATAATTCATAATTTTTTTACAATTTATTAATGTAAGCGCCTGCAAAAAGTTTATGAATACTTACTGACACTAAACCTAGTGCGAAAACTTACATCAGGCGGTCCATAAATAATTCACTAGTAATTCTAGGGCCCTGTTTCATAATCTCCATAAACCATTTATCCATTAGAGAAAAGTCTGATCGTCACTACTTTAACCTAATAAAAGAAAGACAGCATATGATTTATATTTCGGGTAACTTTTGTATGATTATTGTGAAACTGGTCATAACTATAAAATATAGTTGTGTTCATGTCATATTAAATAATTTACGTATACGTATAACGCCAAAGGTATAGCTTATCCGTATGCCTCTGTATATAACACCTACCTGACGCCTTCCATGTTCCACATGTTGCCGTTTTATGTGTCCACGAGGCGAGCCTATTACACATATTACAGGACACGTGCCTTGCAGACAGTAAAAGGCTATGCAATTCTCAATAACAACACGTTGTCTGAAAATGTTTCCAGGCAACTTATTGTTGTAATCTTAAGCCTACATTTCTGAAAGGGTAGGCGTTGTATAACACTTACATTATGATCCAATTATTTCTATCAAATAGTAATGGGCCCGACAGACGTCTTGCCCGAACGGACCAATCGCAGAGCCAACTACCGGCTTTAATTATAAGGCTAAATCATTCAGGGACCCACACAGACACACAAAAATTGCATCACATTCGGTCCTGCTGTTTATAAGTAGTTCAATGACATACATACGTAGAGAAGAATTTTAAAATCATATAAGTATATTTATTTCATTAATTTATGATCAGATTAGCCGACGACTTGGAATAATAAATTCAAATATAATATTTTTCAAAAGAAAATATGCATAAAAATAAAGTAGTACCTATTCTATACATAAAAAATATTTATATATTGCCGTCGTCACAGTCGCCCCAGACATAGACCTACTGAAGAAATCACCGTTGACTCTGTAAGTGTCGTTGACTACTTGCCTATTCTCGACACTGATCAGATTATTGATAACACTACTATGACAGTCGCATCTCTACCACTCACCAATAACGTATAAAAACTATTGTGCTTGTGCCTTTTCAGAATTTAGAAGTCTCATCTGCCTTGGGAGATGGTTCAAACCAAGCAATCAAGATCTCTCCGATTGGAGATGGTAACTCCGACCAAGTCATCGAAATCTCTCCCATTGGAGAAGCTAACTCAAACCAAGATATCAAAATCCGTCCAGTTGGCGAAAGTGACTCCAGTCAAGTTATTGAAATCGCTCCCATTGGAGGTGGTAACTGCAACCAAGTTATCGACATATCTCCGATTGGCGGCGGTGACTCGAACCAAGATATCGTAATCTCACCCATTGGTGGAGGGAACTCTAACCAAGTTATCGTAGTCTCTCCCAATGTAGGTGGTAACTGCAAGCATGTTATCGAAAGCTCTCCCGTAGGGAGAGGTGACTCTTACCAAGTTTAGCAAAGTATCTCTTATTCAGGGCACTAACTCTAGCTATATTACTGAAGAGTCTACTATAGGGGAAGGTGACTCCAACTAGGATTTCAAAATCTCTAGTACATTCTAAATGTGTTAATGACCAGAATAAATTCAGAGTTTCTTTACGCATCAATGTTTTATTTAATTAAACTTCCCTACTCAAATTCAAGCCGTAACTGTTTTTTTAAGACATTTTGGGAATAAACTTGCGCCCTGGTGATGCTCGGGTAGGCATATGGCATACCTTGAAGCGAACGCGTGAAGTGATTGACCGATTGCTATCTCAAAGCATTTAGATAAGTTCCGGAAAAAAAGCCTAAGTAAGCTCTTATGGTACGACCTTCTCTCTAATGCCTACTAATACTAAGCGTATTTTTATATCTATACTTAATATTATAAAGTTCAGCTTTATAATATTAAGTATAGATATAAAAATACGTTTACGGGTTTGTTTGAACGCGCTAATCTTAGGAAGTACTGGCTCGAATTGAAAAATTATTTTAATGTTGGATAGTTCATTTATCGAGAAAAGCTATAGGCTATATAACATCAACGCTACGACCAATAGGAGCGGAGCAGCGATAAACATAGTTGCAAAAACGACGAAAATTCTTTTATATGAAGCAGACGAAGTTGCGCGGGTCAGCTAGTTATAAATAAAAGTATGTAGTAGAAGAAGTAGCGATGGCCTAGTGGAAAATCGTTGAACAGCTGGCACGCAGAGGTCTCGAGTTAAATCCCAGGGTGCACATCACTGACTTTTTGAAGTTATGTGCGTATTAAATAGTTCATTATCGCTCGCTTAACCGGTGAAGGAAAATGTCGCGAGGAAACGTAATGTTGTGACTAATGTTCTCGAAGATATATGAACTCTGCCAACCTATATTGGACCAGCGTGGTGGACTATGGCCTAACCCTTCTCACATTGAGTGAAGGCCCATGCCCAGCATTGGGCCAGTTTAATACAGGGATGATATTATTATATTAAATAAAAGTAGAGATCGGTTGGCGAAATAGCATTTCCAGTAGCGCAGTAAGAACACATAATTATGGTGTATGTACTTTTTCATTTATGGTATAGGTCTTCTAAGTACTAGCTTAAGGTTCTAGTAATAGAAAGATTGTTTGCTATTCCGCTGCCTGATTGATATTTCTAAAAACATTATGGCAAGTGTGCGCTGGCATTGTACAATTGAAATTCACGAATACTTCTATTAAATCATATGGCGAGAGGCGAGAGCGAGCGAGAAGTTATTTTTTTCAGTACTGGACGTACTAGTTTGATTTCACTATCACTTATTTAAAACTGTCACGTTTTTAATAAAATACCACCATTTTAATTATTTATTTTATTACAACTTGACTGCATTACACCCTTGTTGCAACATTTTATACTATTTCGAGCCTTGGTTTGTTTTAAAAATAGTTTAACATTTTCACACTATATATCTTATTTTAACATTTCAATCTATTTTTCTCAAAGCATATGTATCATAATAATAAATGAACCTCAAGAAAGTACTGCTAAGTCAGTTAATTTAATTTATATAATAATTATTATTTACATACATACATAGATTCACGCCTGTTTCCCAGAGGGGTAGGCAGTGACTACGGATTTATATTTGCTACGATCCTGACACACTTCTCTGGCTTCATTCACTTTCATCACATTCTTCATACACGCCCGTAGGTTCAAGGTGCTCTTAACCTGGCCTTTGTTCAGAACGCCTCCGATCTGATCGAGAAAGGTTCGCCTAGGTTTTCCTCTTGCGACTGTTCCATTCACACTAGCCTTATAAACTTTCTTAGTCAGTCTTTTCTCGTCCATTCTTTCTACATGCCCAAACCAGCTTAACATACCCTTTTCAATTCTTGTCATTACATCCACTTTCATGCCGCATAATTATTTAACTAAATAAAAACTATTGTACCGTTTATTACCAATGTTGATTACCGAACAATAATTAATTATACCGCGTGACTGTGTAAATATTATACATATAATGCTTTTGGGAAATAAAAACGACAATTAATTGTACTGTTTTGTGGATGGTGATTGTTTATGGTTATTGTTCGTTATTTTGGTTTTCTATTTTATTAACCAATCGCTAGGTTCGTAGTTCATAAGTTAAATTCAAGACCAATGTCTTCTAAAATTGTATTTGAATTAATAATATATAATAATTAAATTATATTTTTCGATTTTTGGGAGTAATAATAACACCGCATTAAATTAAATACCTATGTAATGTAATTCAAATTATTTTCAATTAAGATTCTTCTTTATAACGATTTTCTCTAATACACGAAATACTAAACGCAATTTATGATCTGTATAAATAACTTATTTACTAAGTAGTTTGTTTTAGGAAAGAGTTATTAATATTTGGGAAGGTACTACAAGTTTTAGTAATATCTCATTAAAAGAAAAATATCAAGTAGTAACATTTTACAACATTGCATTAGTTCATTTTGTTATGTATTCGGTATACGCTTCAAATTAAAAATACGGATATAGATTTATTAAGATAATATTAGTGACTTTTACGTGATAATTATGTGTAGACTTTGGAACAATTGTGTACCATTGTATACCTAAGCGTATCCAAAATCGTATGTAATGTTTTATTGACATTGACAAAAGTTCACGTAGACAATACTACCATTTCATGTGCTTATTTGGTTAATTCTTTGCCTAACATTGTTATTAAACTAATTAAATACAAGTCAACAACATTTTAAATAGGTAGTTAATGGAAAAGTGCGTGAGTGATCTTATTAATCGTTGCAAGCGTCCGCCGTGTGGTATGAGGGTAACAGAAAACTGCGTGAAGGTGAGTGGATTTTACTTTAACCGTGTGATCTCAATGTTCTTTTTACCAAGAAAACAGAGATGATAGGAGATTATGGTTAGGTTATTGAACTTTAGCAGAATGGATAAAATGTAAAAATCTGGAATACGTTTGTTTAGATGTTGAAATGATAAATAAATCAAATTATTGAATTTACAATAGGTACTTCCTTACTATCCGGACTTATGGCACAGGCTATATATAACTATCACAATTAATCAAATCATATCTATACCTACATATGATTTCTTGCAAAATTGGTACGTGATGAAAATAGTACCTACCTACTATTGCCTATATTTAAATAGATCCTTATTTAATGTAGTTATAAAAATGAGACTTATAATATATAGAAAATTTATATTTTTTTAAACGGCTAATGTAAATAATACTGTAATAATTGTACAACATTTAGTTATTATTTATTATAAAAATATAATCAGTTAAAAGCGTAAAAGGAGTACCGTGCGTAAGTAGTGATATTTGAATATAACACCATCTATACGTTCAAGTAGACAACTGAGCACTACCTACTCAGCTGCTGATATGACGCGCTTCGGACCGCGTTGGCTAGATGGCTCTATCTACTTTGCAAAGTTCTTGAACTATCTTTATGTATTTATAATGTTATTTTTTGAAGATAATATATGGGTTGTGATATTATATTAGGTGTCACACAAAAAAAATAATTAAAAGGCGCAGTTCTTCATTTATTGTTAATTCATGAAACTAAAAAGAGTACATTTAGTACCTATAAAATATGTTTTCAATATAATATACGTAGTGTATTAATTAGTAACTCACGAAATTAATACAAATTATACCTATAGATGGCATTTCTGTCACAAGCTTGTATAGGTATCCTTCAATGCATGCTGTAGAATATGTTCTCCAGTAATACAAGCGATAGTTTCGCCCTTACTTGTATTATAAAAACATTTTTTTTATACAACTAAGGTGGCAAACAAGCATACCTGGTATGTGGTAACCGTAGCCTATGGACGCCTGCAACACCAGAGGCATCATTTGCGCGTTACCGATCCCATAGGAAACAAAGTGGGAAGGAGAAGGAGTGGGATGGGGGAAAGATGGGGGTTTGGGCCTCCGACACTATCACTCACCGAACGAAACACAACAGTAGGAATACTGCTATTTCATGTCGATGTTCTGTGAGAGTGTAGTCCTTCCCGGTTCGAGGCGGCCCATTCATGCTGAAATCAGCGTGGTTCTACTACTCATAATACTAGGTTAAAATTAATACTATTTTGACCTGATATTTAAATAGCTTTTATTCGCAAACTTTATTTTTTTTTGATTTGTTGACCTCCAAATGTTTTTATTTTTCTATCCGGCTTTTGATCAAGAGGTTGTCTTATCGAAGTAATCCATTTCATTGCAGCCGTTAACCTACTGTTAACTCAAACATTTTGCCTTAGCTGTAGGGGAGAGAGAATCTTCTTCTAGAGGTATTTTAATGACAAACAATTTATTATAAATTATTTGTAGATTCACTTCACATATCAGTAAATTTTAATAGTTTTTTAATAGTTTTTATTGCTAATATACATCTCGTAGGTCACGAATGTGCTCGTCCAGTTTTATATAACACTATATGCTTAGATATAATAAATAAAGCGTGAAAACTGTGATCCACTTAATGTTATATACCTGTGACCAGTACACAAGATGTGTATTGTTCCACAAACTATCCTTTCACTTACCTTACCTAACTCAACATAAGCTTGACCAAATTTGCACGATTTGTCTTTCATATTTCTCTAACTTTATCACTTGCGAATTTTATCCTAAACTTATACCTAACTATTTTGTATGTAGGTCTAATCAAAACAAGGCTCTAAAGTAGATAAACTTTAATCTTTCCAATAAAACCTAATACCGATTAGTTTAGTGATGCACATTTACGTACTCTCCACATTCACACGAGTAGCCACTGTGGCTGTCAGCCAGACAATTAACGTGATTGTGTCCGAGGTTTGTTTGCTGCTTTGATAAAATTGGCTAATTTACAGAATTCCCAGTAATATTTCGACAACATGTATTATCGGCAAGTCAACCGCGTTCGATTGCACAATATAGTATCGGTTACGAAACTAATACCTACGAGATAGTGTTGGACTGTTATTTGATATAATTTTGTAAAATAAATTGATTGCTGTTTACATTGTGTATAAAAATGTTGTTAGGGTCATGGCCTATGTTTTACTTCATGGATCGCGTAGTGATATAAGTTTGAGTGGTCGCATTGCTACTGCCGCCGCGCCGATTGTTGTGCGCTCGATCCCCTGACGGGACAAAAATTTGTGTGATTCACAAAGTTGTAACGAGTCTGTGTGTTCTATTCCCGCAATTTGAATATGTGTATAGTCCCCCACGACATTGCTTATCTATATATTAATACGTGAAGTAAAAACTTTGTACTCCTTTTCACGAAAATCGCGCGGACGGAGGAGTATGAAATTTGGCACAGTTAAAGTTTATATAGAGAAGGAGTGGTGAATCCTAATATTTTAATAAAATATGCATTGGAAATAAATTAAATTAATGAAAAAACACTACACGCACACAACCATGCATTTGACACTCGTAGTCGAATCGCGTTCGTAGTATTTCGACATTGTTCGTCTGACGTCGAACAATTCTTTGTATCTATGGTTACCTATACCTTATTTATATGTAATAGAGAAAAACAGAAAACAAAGTAGGAAGCTTAGGAATTTTGGTCGAATTTTGACCACTAGGCGACCGCTAGTTATGTTTAAATTATCATCGCGAATTAAAAAACGTTACTCAGCTGCGAAGGAAAGTTAACTATAGATAAAAGACAAATGTAGAACAGAGCCGTGGCAAGCAATGCCGATACTATAATAGACTCATATCTATAATATATTTATTTTAGTAATTTTCTACATATTAATAGCAAATTCGGTTGCAAATTACTAAGTATACCTACTAGGTAATCCTTCGAGCTAATTATATACTTGTTAACTGCCTCCGTGGCGCAGCGGTAGTGAATGCGACTGCTGTGCATGAGGTCTCGGGTTCGAATCCCGGGTCGGGCCAACAAAAAGTTATTTTGTTTTCTGTTAAGAAATCTCAATAACAGCCCGGAGTTAGGAAGTTGGCGGTGTTGGACACCCCTGTGCCTCGGAAAGCACGTAAAGCCGTTGGTCCTGCACCTGATCTCTCTCCGGTCGTGACGGATTACCGTCCCATCGTATCATGAGAGTTAGGGAACAGAGAGTGCACTTGTGTTTGCGCACACGCTTGTGCACTATAATATCTCCTGCGCAGATGGCCAGTTTCCGTTAAAATTGGCCGCCGTGACCGAAATCGGTCTGGAGAACATTATTATCATTATTATTATACTTGTTAGGAGTGGATTCACGTCAATGTTGGTATTCGAATGCATGAGCTCTTAATCACAGGTTTAGCCTTATCCATTGGGCTGTCGCCGCTTTAAATATTCTGTATCTATCATTATAAAAGGGTAGCAGATAGGGATACGAGCAATGAAAGGTAAAAGAAACTACTAAACGTGACGTGTTTGTAAATCTAGACAGCATTTACGATCATAATTTGTTATTTGCTTATCAAAATTAATAAATAAATTATTCTTCTCCCTAGCCTTTGTTATTCCCAAGTCAATTAGGATCGGCTTTTTTAGTCTAACCGGATTTGACTGGATATCAGTTTTTACACGGAGCGGCTGCCACCTGACCGCCGCAATCCGAAGGCTAACGATACCCTAAGGCTAGACCAGTGTCAGGATATTAGAGGGTACTGACTTTCCCAATAACGACTGCCATAGATGTTCACGGCAGCCAGGACCGACGGCTTAACGTGCTCTCCGAGGCAGGCGATAATTGTCAATCAATACGCACATAATTTCGAAACGTCATATAACTTGAAAGTCAGAGGTACGCGACGTGGGTTCGAACCCGAGACCCTCTACATTGCAGTCTGTTGGTCTCGCCACTGAGCTATCGCTGCTTTTGTATATTTTTTTTTTTAAATAAATTATTGTCTACTAGATATTTCCCGCGGCTTTGCTTGGATGAATCTAGATTATGTAAATTTATTTCTATTCCTCCGAAACAGTAGTTTTTGTGGATGACTAGACGTACATAAATGTATGTCCTTGTCTGTAGCCCTGACAGCGTGTATAAACAATTTCATGATGATCGGTCAAGTATATAGTTCGTGAAAGCGTAACAAACAAACATACTCACTTTCACATTTATAATATTGATTATTAAACTTCTTGTCTTCTGTTACTGGGCTGTAACAGAATGTTTTGGATGACTTGACATTGACTTTCACAGTCATTCTATTTGAAAACCTATTGTAAATATGTATATAAACCACGAAACTACACGGAAACCATGGACAGAAACAAAGAAATGTGGACAGACGAAGGAAGCCCTTTCATCCTTAGACAAACATCTGTCACGCAAACTGCTACGTTCTACAAGGCAAAACCTACGCCACCTAGTGGGTATAATAACAGGCCGCTGCTCATTCAACAAACACCTATTCAATATCGGCATCACTGACAGTCCCTTATGTAGAGGCTGCATGAAGACCAAGGAGACACCGGCTCACGTGCTCCTACATTGTAAAAGCGTGAGCAACTAACGGGCGAAACTTCTAAACAGTCCAGAAACGATAAAGGCTGCGCAACGTCGGTCCGCTGTTGTCTTTCTGGACGGAGCTGAGGTGGTATGAGTAACCGAACAATATTTCGCGTCGTTCACTCACGCGCAATGATCTAATTGTGGGGCTAAGTGCGGTTAACACACGTCCAACTAACTAACTATGTATATAAATAAAATTACGTGTATAAAGGTTATCTGTAAGTTATTTCAAAATGTAAATACATGTTCATATCTATGATGAATTTAGATTTACTGTTACTTTTTATCAATGTCACCTTGTTAAAGAAGAGACGTTATGGAAAAATTCCCATGCCGGGTATATCCGTTTAGTGTTAATCTAAGGGATTCGACATGTATACTACAACTAGCTGCGTCTGCGTCACATAAGAGAATTGCCCCGTTTTTGCAACATTAATGCTCCGCTGCTATTAGTCGTATCGTGATGTTTATATAGCTTTTGCTTTAGCCTTTCTCGATAAATAGGCTTTCTAACACAAAAAGCAATTTTTCAATTCGAACCAACAGTTCCTGAGATTAGCGCGTATAACCAAACAAACAAACTCTACAGCTTTATAATATTAGGATAGATTGCCGAAGTAGTTATTCAGGAGCTCCAACAAATAATTATTTTCAAAAGCCGTCATTAGATCAAACATAAATTAATCTTATGGAACCACAATGGATATCCTCTTTCAGACAAGAAAATAAAATTACTTAGATCGGTTAATCTCAGGCAATAGGTGAAAATCCACTGTAACTATCCAGAGTGTTGTGTGTTCGCATCTCACACGGGATAAAAATTTGTGCGATCCACAAATGGTTTGTTACGAGTTTGTGTGTTCTTTGCGTCCGTTTTTTAAATGTTTGTTAAGAACTCTGCGACAAAGGATTTTTTCCTAGTGCAGACGTTGTCATATCTATATAATATATAGCCTATGTTACTCGCTGATAATATAAATTTCTAATGGTGAAAGAATTTTTAAAATCGGTTGTATTAATTTTTGAGTTAAACCGACAAACAAAAAACAAATCTTTCATTTTTATAATATTAGTATAGTAAGAAAACTTTCTTAAAGTCTGCTAAATATAAAAATATATCAATATACTTATATTTGTCGTGTATGCAATAAAGCATCGTCGAAGTATAATATTATGTCAATCTACGTTACTTCGCAGGCGATAAACGCACTGGCAAGGACGATAAGATATGGTTGACAGATCGTTGTCACTATCTGTTGCGATTCTGATTGTGAACAACACCTTTATTACGTGACATTTTTTTAACTTCTCATGACATATGATCTCACTAGTGACTCAAGAGGCCAGGCAACACATTGTAAAAGATATTAAGGCAGTACAATATCTTTTGTTTGAAATTTTATTAATCAATCAATTTAGATTGTAACAGTTCACTGCTTGACATATGGAGATCTTTCCCAATATAGCATTTTGTTCGTATCCATCCATTACCAGATCCAGAGAACTTTATTTCTTTTTGTCTTCTTGAGTCAAGTTAACGTGTATGTTTGTTGCAGGGAAATGCAGCTCTCTGAATAAGTAAATTAATCGTCTTTATTGACAGCTTATCTAGAGATAATCTTTTATAGCATGGGGCAAAGAGTAAAGAGGATATTTGACACACATTTTTTATTATTTTAATCAAAATAGTTACATTACCTAAACTCAACAAATAAACAAAGAAATCAAATCCATAATAAATAAGATACGAGCGTTTCAGATCTGGTATAGTAGGAGTGATTGTCAAATGACATAAAAAGGATGCACGATACAAACTATGACGTGACCACTGTTTATATACAGCTGTCCGAGGGAGAAAGCGAGATTTCACCACTATACTCTTTCTTATATCCAAATTTAAAATATTAATTACTCCCTAATTTTGCAACCAATTTTGATACAGATTGCACAAAAAGAATTCTAATAATTGCTGTTTGCTCTTGCGTGTAAAATAATAGACTAACCTATTGTGTTCTTGAAAGTAAAGAAAATATATAAAATGAATCCTGATCTCGTGTACATGGTCTGCGTTATACTTGCACAGATGACATCACAAGGGTGTATCATCGAAACGCTGTTACATTCATTGTCGGAGTTCTTTGTTGCGGTTGCCTTTATGCCTTTTATCTACATGTCGTACATATCGGTCGACTTATTCAATGCCTGAATCATTAATTCTACGTAAAACGACATCAGCATTCACGCAAATCGACTGATGAATACATGAATGTTAGTAAATTCACTTTCAGATATTGAATGCTTTCAGGTATTTATTTGAATATACAGAAACGAAGTCTGCGCTAAGACCAACCCTTGAACTACTAGGTACTAAGATTATAATTTGTATGATTTATATTATGTTGTATAATAATGTGTTACCCAATTATTTATATCTCAATAACATTACTTTAAAATTTTCATATCGTTAATTGTAATCAACGATAATCAATTAATGGTAAGAAAATACTTAAAGGTGAAATTAATATCCACTATCATTTTATCTAAAATGTAGTGGATATTCATTTCACGTTTGTAGTAAAAGAAGTAAGCTGAAAAGCCGATGGGTATTGCCCGGTCTCGTTTTACATAGTTATCTTGCAATTTTTGTCATAATACTTTGTGGTACTACAGTGCCTGGAAAGATTATCACTCCTATTGTCTTATTATTAGAAACGTAAATCAGGTTATAGTGGTGGCGGAGTATTGTAAAAAGTGAGTGTCACAAAATTCTGGGCTCAGTGGCATAGTGCCATTGAATGCTACTACGATGCTTGATGTTTCGGGTTAAATTTCCGGGGCGGACATGGTGTTATTAAGGTTTTCTATCAAGAAAGTGTCAGCAGTAGTGCGGTGTTTGAGTTTGTACCCGGAAGGCGACAATAAGGCCCGTTTCGTAGGACCATAACCGTTCATCATAACTGATGAACTGCAGGTGTAATACGTTTGTGGCTATCCCTTCTGGCATATAGCGAGTGACGATGTATGTTGCCTCCGTGGCGCAACGGTAGTGATTGCGACTGTTGTGCATGAGGTCTCGGGTTTGAATCCCGGGTCGGGCCAACAAACAGTTATTGGGGTTTTCAGTTAAGCAATCTCAATAGCAGCCCGGAGTTAGGAAGTTGGCGCTGATAGCCTGTTGCACTCACTGATCGATAAACGATTAGCGAGGTTAAGTAACATTGGGTGCGGTCAGACTATAGATGGGTGGCCGCTTAGTGGTATGTCATCTGAGCGTCACCATGCTTTGGAGGGCACGTAAAAAGTCAATCCTGGTTGTTGCCAAATTGACAGCAGTCGTTAAGCCATGTCAGAAGCCTACGGGCGGCTTGAACAACTCTTGACAATTGGTAGACCACTAACCACACGAAAAGATGAAGAAGAAGGCGGTGTAAGACACCCCCGTGCCTTGGAAAGCATGTAAAGCCGTTGGTCCTGCGTCTGATCTCTCTCCGGTCATATCGGATTACCGTCCCATCGGACCATGAGAGTTAGGGAACAGAGAGTGCACTTGTGTTTGCGCACACACTTGTGCACTATAATATCTCCTGCGTAGTTGGCCGGTCTCCGTTAAGACTGGCCGCTGTGGCCGAAATTCGGTCTGGAGGATATATTATTCCAGCCACCAAGCAGATATATGTCTCATCAACAGGCCAGAATAACTGCGTTCGTTCCCACCTCTGTTATATGTTTTGTCTTGGCTATGTTTTCTAGGCAGTATTCGAACAATGGATGAAATATAACCATGACGTATGTTACTAGCATATTTTACTAATAAAAATACTTTAAATAGGTATTTGATATTTGTGAATTGGTGAACGATGGAATAGGGTCACCGCGAGTAAAATTTACTATCGAAGATAACGATTAACCGTTGGCCAATATATTGATGTTAAACTATTTGAAACGTATTTTGCTGTGGTTTATTTTATTTACAATATTTTGGTATTATTTCTATTTACACCCGGCGTTTATAATCCGTTGCATACCTACATACTGATTTACCACGCATTTAGGCACGTTTCACATAAAAGTAAGTTATGATCTTCTTATACTCTATTCCTACAGCGTTATAGAATTTGTGAGAACAGGACAAGGCTTTACATTCTGTCAAGTGCTATCTCATTCTGCATTACGCATTTAAAACTTCCTTACCTTAAAACGCATGAAATCTGAATAAAGGAGATTCAATTATGGCTTTGAGGTTTCCTAACAGCAAAATTTTGCCTCCGCAACCCGAACGATCGCTAACGATACCCTAAGGCTAGACCAGTGACTTTACCAATAACGACTGCCATAGATGTTCATGGCAGCCGGGACCGACAGCTTAACTTAATTTTATATCAGAAACATTAAATATTATCATTTACAGATACTCGTAATAGAGTTTATGAGACTTGTTTTACAATATTTTTATGCTACTTGCTGTACGATACTCAGTTGTGTAAACAACTGAGAATTATACACTACTTGAAAGACAGTAACAAACTCGCCCGCCCTCTTTAATTTAGGTCTCATCCTAATTAATGCGTACTAGCGACTTAAGATACCCAATTAAAAATAATAATAATAATAATTTATATAATAGTTTTACAAATTTCTCTTAAAATGATTCTGAATAAAACCGAACAATGGTACATAAGTTAAGAGGTTGCCGTTGACAATCGTGCTAATATTAAATTGTGTTACAGTCGTCAGCACCTTCCGCCTAGAAATAGGATATTTCTTGCTATTTGTTTTACAATGCAAAACATAATCCTAAAAATCATTAAAGCAATAAATTGCAGTGAATGTCATTAAATAATATCTATGCACTATACGGAAACTACTGAGTATTATAGAAACCTACCAAGTACTCAATTACTAATCTGGTTTAGTCTATATGGAGACAGTATTTGATTGTGTCTGGTTTTAATCCAAATGTTTGTCGTTTACATGACGTCATCTCTCTCGTATAAAGTTACATTGACCATTCGGTGACGTGATTCCGGAACAAACAAACAGATCGGGTATTCATAATAGTAGGTATTGGTTTAAAAGCAGCGATAGGCTAGTGGGAAACTGTTGGACTGCCACGCAGAGATCTCGAGTTCAATCCCAAGGATCCCATGCATCTCTGACATTTCGAAGTTATTCGAAATTATGTGCGTATTGAATAGTTAATTAACTAGCTTTAACGGTGAAGGAAAACATCGTGAGGAAACCTGCATATCTCTGAGTTCTACATAATGTTTTCGAAGATATGTGAAATCTGCCAACCCGCACTGGGCCAACGTGGTGGACTATGGCCCAACCCTTCTCACACTGAGAAGAGGCCCGTGCCCAGCAGTGGGACAGTTTAATACAGGGCTAATATTATTTTATAAATTTGTTTACAATTAAGTTTATTAGGTGATATCTTTTGTAGCGTGTACAATTTAAATAAACATCAAGGATATCTACCAGAAATCCAAGACAGAGGGTACCGAATAATATTTAGATTGATTAAGTTTTGTTTATTAGCTTATTCTGCTGTCCAGTAACTAAAAGGACGTAAAATGCTATGAAACGTATATAGCTAAACGTCTTTTTGGTTAGTAGGCGGCAGTGGTAGTCTGTAGGCGTGAAATTACTCTGAATCGAATCGCATTTGTATGTCCGTTGTCATGCCTCTATTTAATATTAAAATAGAGAATTGGCGCCTTAGAAATATTTCTTGTATCGTAAGAAAAATTACAAACATTGATACAATGTAAACTATAACGAGGAAAAGTACATCCATGAAGCAGGAATTGAATCTGCAATCTCGACACACCGTGTCGTCGCTGTGCCAACTAAACTATTCATGATACTATTTCAGCGATTTTTTGCGAATTTTTTCCTATGATTTGCATCTAAGTCTAGGTGCATCATCATATAGATGGCATCTATCGTATAGATGTATAGATATTAAAACAACGGTCACAAAGAACATTTTTTAACAGGGCTTTGTAGATTACACAAAGTACTAGTAGCAAGGATATTGATAAATAAAATCGTTCACCAAGGTACTTAAATGATGGGCGTCAAGGATAAACGACTATAAATAATTAAATAACTAAGGCTTTTAACCGAACACGAAAACAGATGAACATTCTTTGAATTGAGCCCATGTAATCCTAAACTTCCATAACAATCAAACTAAAAGTAAAACACTTCAAAAGCCTGTGACAAAAAAAACTTATATTACATTTTAAAATAAGATTGCATACATTTGAGTATCTAGTCAATAAGTATTAGTAACCTCTCTAACCTCAGTTCAAGGCAAGTCTTAGTTGGAGCTCCTTCAGGCATCCATCTTGGGTTACCACGCTATTAATAAATAAGTAAACTAATAGTTGTGGCTATAGCTATTGGGTTTTAGGAATGTAGGTACCTACTAGGTGAAACAGGGATATTTGTATCCGCTCTTTCAATATTAGTAAAATTCAACTATCTCAGTATTAGGCCTTAAAGGAGCAATGCAACTCGTCAATTGCTTTATATATTGCGTGCTTTTTACTTACAGGTTTTTTGTTTTTCATTATTATCATGTAGCGATATTTAATACAGCTGCCGTGCTCATGACCGATGGGTTGATTCTTAGATGAAGCAAAGTGCTATTGAATTTTACTGTCAAGGAAATCTCAATAGCAGCACGAAGTTTGGACCTGTGGTCGTCAGATGGCTTTTACGTTTCTATTACTTCTCTGCATTTCTCTTTTGGGAGTGGGTGAGACGACCGCAAATAAGCCATATTTATATACAGAATGTCCCAGAAGTCAACGTCAAGCTGGAATCAGGTAACGGGCTAACTTATAGTAGCTATCATATAATATATATATATATATATATATATATATATATATATATATTTGTATGTACGCAAGTTTTAAGTTTTCATGTCGCAGATCTACATTCTAGAGGTTTACTTATTCTAGGAATTATAGATAACCGGTACCAGACTCGGTAAATCTCTTACATAGCCGTTGAATACCGTCCATTCGCTATCAAGGTCCAATGTTATGAGGACACAGAAGCCACGGATTCTTGTATCCATGAGATATCAGTATAAGTACTTTTTTTGTAGACTAACAAAACGATACAAGAAATTAGGATTCTCAAAAATGAAATGTCGCTTAAATATCTTTGAGAAAGAAAAATCTGTTAGTCAGCTATGATAATAATATCGAGATAATATTAACGTAAAATCGTTTTAAATATTATTACAGCAGCTCTTTAAGGAAAATTGGATACAAAACAATTCAAATAACAATTTCATCATCGCCCAAAAATTATTTCGGGAATTTGGATAAATTAAATAGAGGACAAAATTTTTGTAAGATTGAGTCATACTTTCCGTGTCTTATGAAAATAAATTCAAGTACCTCTTGTTGGTTTCTTATCAATTTGATCAATCCAGGTCAGTGCATCAGAAATTTCGCCAAATATTTGTGGTTCATCATGTTCTTGCGAAAATGATTTGTCGCGGTTTGCGGAATGTTTATCTTTGACTGATAAGGAAATTTGGGATCCGTATGAAAATAAAAAAACACTGTCCTTTTGCATAAGTGTGCGTTTACGTGGCAGATTTCTTTATGTTACTTTGTTGGATTCCTAAGTTCGGCCAATTATTAGTAGCCTTGAGTTTAAAAAGTATCCGGTGGGCGGCAATATAACTGTGTTGCAGCGAGCGGCACTCTGACAACATATTATGTAATAAATAACGTCAAATCATACTACCATACTCTAAACTAGAATGTAATGTACACTCAAACACACCGAACAGAGCGTACTGGCTTTACACACAAAGTGATTTAATACACGAACAAGCTGCAAACATGTTAGTAAACTATTGCCATCACATAATTAATCATAAACATCACACATGTGTTTAATACAACTGTAATCATTGCCAATTTGGCTCGAGAACTAGCTTACATAACTATTATTGAGACAGCCTGTGCCTGCGCCTTCTATATTTATCTATCTACTATTATAAAATTATAGCAAGACTGTGTTTATAAATGCGAATGTGAGTTTAATTGTTTGTACGTTACGAGTTCACGCCTTAACTACTCGACAGATCATCATGAAATTTTGCATTCACGTTGTTAGGGGTACAGAAAAGGACATAAGGTACCTTTTATTCAAGAAAAGTACTTTTACTAACCTGACCTAACCTACTTTTACATAGACATATTTTTGGAAACAACCATAAATTTGACCAATTTTGAACTCCGATCTTAGAATAATGGTCTTTAGATTTTTAATCTAGATATACGTGTGTCTGATTATCACTTCATCTGCGACATATCTTAGGACTTTAGTTATAATTTAATGCAGTTTTGATCTAATTTCGTATAATAGAATCTAAATACATATATATACATCTATATTGCATAGTTACAAACCACGCAAATAAAATTTCCGGTGAACTGTAACACACATGCCGAAAAATTGGTAAAATTTTTAGATATTGTTATTAATTTTATAAATTTGTCATGTATGTGTTTTTATATATATTATTTGTGTCAGTTCAGCCTCCATGATGACAAGCGATTTTTCGTATATTTTTTATGATTGCAAATCTCCCTCACTCTGGTCTACTTACCATGCAAAAATAAGTCTATTGACAATATATGTATATTTAGAGGGTTTCCAAAAAAGCAAAGAATAGAAAGAAAGAAAAAAGAGCAGCTATAGCTCATTTGGGACACCAACAGACTGCAATGCAGAGGGTCTCGGGTTCGAACCCACGTCGCGCACCTCTGACTTTCGGAAGTTATATGACTTTTCGAAATTATGTGCGTATTGATTCATAATTATCGCCTGTTCCGTGCCTCGGAGAGCACGTTAAGCCGTCGGTCCCAGCTGCCATGAACATCTATGGCAGTCGTTATTGGGAAAGTCAGTACCCTCTAATATCTTGACAGTGGTCTAGCCTTAGGGTATCTTTACCCTGCGGGTTGCGGAGGTCAGGTGGCAGCCGCTCCGTGTAAAAACTGATATCCAGTCAAATCCGGTTAGACTAGAAAAGACTTGGGAATAAAAAGGCTAGGGAGAAGAAGAGGTATTCCAAAGAATACGAGATACACACCACAGGAACACTATTTGTATGAATGGCGTATTTGTTTAAGTGGTCGTTGTGCTATTCCTAAGCTAAGTGTTGTGGGCTCGATCCCCATACAGGACAAATATTTGTGCCAAGTCTGGTACACAAGTAACACATATGTGAACAAATTTAGAAAGTGCGTGAAAATGTGTTGTTTGATTATGTGGGAGTGGCCTATTTAAAGCAAAAAATGGTTACTAGATGAAGATAGCAATGTGCGCTTACTTGCACTAGACCGTTTTATCAAAGGGGATTGAACGAGATATAGCGATTGTAAAAGCATTATACTGTTTATTAAATTATAGGTGAAGCAATTAATTGCAATAAAACACTTGTCTTTTATCTTTACCAATTGTATTATCTTTATAATGTAATTTAGAATGGTTGATAGTCATACTACGGAAGTTTAAAGGTAAGGCTACTGTGTGTATTTCCAGCTTTTTACTTCCAAATTCTAAAAATATGAGTACGGAACTTTATTTCTGTTGTGGCGGTTCAGAGTTGATAGCCATAACATTTCGACGCTCCCCTTGCGGTATCAGATCAGCACTGATTGTATGATTTATATATCGGGATACATAACAGAAACATCAGTACCACGCCGAGGTTCAACCGACTGAGTTTCTTTACCAGGTAAGCATAACACCTATAATAGTGGTGCAGTACCAGGTAAGCATAACACCTATAACTATGGTGCTGTAAACAGGTATTATCGCGGTTTATTTCGTTTAAAACTATATTTATACTTACTGCCACTTTCTCCAACGATTCGGTTGCTTTTCGGCAGATTTTGTAACGTGAAAAATATTGCTAAAAACCAAACAAACTTCGGTCAAATCAAAGTTTGTTTGCTTGTTAGATTTTACTTTTTATATTTTTATGTAAAACTTTCGCTCGAGCGTTAGACAATAAACTTGAGTCATTCTTTTCAAGACAACTTTATTAATGCGAGTTTAAAATTATATTGTAAGGTATTATATTTTGTAAAATTAAATTTTGAGCTGACAAAGCCTGCTTGTTGCATAAGATTACCATGGACGTAGCGTAACGTAATCAAATTTACTAACGCAATGATATCATTGATTATTTTCTAAAATATTTACCAAATAAAGTATTATAATGATTCTCTATTATATCTATTAACAAATGCATCCATTTTATTAATACTGTAAATAAGTCTAATGAAAGTATTAAATAACATTTAAAGTTTATACTTTGAATAAACATTTGTATTAAACCCGCGTCGATTTGCTCAAATATAGTGATTTATGACATAATTAATTTTTTTTTTGAAATCGTATCTTATCTACTTTTTGTCGAACGTGTTCACCGATATGTGGTTATCATTCATATTGATTGTTGTATTGCTTATTTAGATAACTTATGCGATATTATCTCGGATTAATGTCACATGTTCTACATGGACTTGAGTGAACTTGTGCGTTCAAGGGGCTTGTCTCGTTTGCACCGAGAATTAAATTTGCACTTAGGTAAAATCGCATGATGCTTTCACTCAAGTACTGGCTTGGACACAGTGCTATTAAATTTTGGGAAATACTTGGTTACAGTTGAGAAAGTGTTCGAAATAGGGACGCTCGTAAGGACATAGCTGGTGGCACAATTATATTGTTACAGTAGAATTGGCAAACTAAAAGCAGCGATAGCTCAGTGGGGAGATCAACAGACTGCAATGCAGAGGGTCTCGGCTTCGAACCCACGTCGCGCACCTCCGACTTTCGGAAGTTATAAGACTTTTCGAAATTATGTGCGTATTGATTGACAATTATCGCCTGCTCCGTGCCTCGGAGAGCACGTTAAGCCGTCGGTCCCGGCTGCCATGAACATCTCTGGCAGTCGTTATTTTGAAATTCAGTACCCTCTAATATCCTGACACTACTACTACTAACTAACTAGCATATGCCTTGCTTGATGGTTAGCGATTACTGTAGCCTATAATCTCTTGAAATACAAGAAGTATCACTAGATTTAAATTAATTTGCCATTTGGTTGCTGCCGGCACCAAAATGGATTTAAGAGCGTTCGTGCGTGCCGAACGAACTTCTTACCAGGCGAAACGCAATACTGATGGTTACCTATATAATAAGCAGGTGGTATATATAAATAAGGCTCTAATACTTAAACTAATACAAACATGTGAATTATTGACAGACTCTCTTGTCCCAAGTACAGCCTTGTTTCGATCGCTCATTAGAACTGCAGTTTGACAAGGCTGCAGCAATTATTTACATTATAAAGTTCGCTCATTAGGAAATGAAGATATTCTTTGTAGGTTTGTTTGACTGACTGATCTGTTATGCTGACTGGCTCTTTAATGTTTAAACGTTATTGTTGTTGCTGAATAATATTAATATTAGTTTTTTATCTTATTTGCAATTGCATTGTAGTTATAAATAGAGAATATAAAATGAGAACCTATACAAATAAGTGTGGCGATAACCGAAAACAATAACGCATTTACATGAAATTGCTTTTTAATAGTCAATGTATAAAAGGAAAGTAAAGACTTTTACAAAAGACTAGCCGACCCGGCAAACGTTGTTCTACCATATAAATTCATTTGATAGGGATACCCTAATCACCTACTAGTATGAAATATACTTTACGACCTAATCTCATACTTACCAAATATACATAAACATTTCATAAAAACGCTGTGACACGAGATTTTACATATATATCTCTTTATATATATAATTCTACTGTACGTGTGTATGTCACTGAACTCTTCCGAAACGGCTGGTCCGATTTTGATAAAAAATATTGTGTTTATTCATGTGGATTCGAGGATGGTTTAGATTTGGGGTTTTTTTTTCGTGTGTACAGGACAACGTCTGTCGGGACAGCTAGTATATATATATAGATTGATCGCATTTATTTGTCATAAGCTATTTAAATCAACCAAATCTTTAATTTAATATAATATTATTATAGATTTTATAAAGACTTAGTTTCTTTCTCTTACGGGGTAAATCTGCCACGTTGGTTCCGTGGCACAAGTTTACCTATGTTTATGAGACTAATCGTGAGAGGGTTCAGTTGCCGAATCGGTCAAAGAGTTAACAAATTTCGTCATTTACGTGCGTGCGTTTGAAATGTGCTAAACATGCACATACACGAGGAAATAAACCTGCCAAAAATGTGGCTGCACTGCACCACAGCCAATCCCTTCGGGTATATGTAACTGTCAGTCTATAGATAGGTAAACTTAATACAGAAGTTCTTAACGCAAATCTCTTGAATATGAACGAAAGTCCACCACAGGTGCCTGCGAGTATAAGTCGATGAGTTAGATAGTATTTTACTCTGCAGATAACATTTTATGCAGTTACCTCCATCTTTCATTTAATATTGGATCGGAATAGCCTTATAATTCAACCAACTGTGATATTTTATACGTATTCTATTTAAATTACTGGCACTTTTATCTTGTCTGCCAACCTCCATTTGGCCACAAAAGCGGTTCATGTGACCTTAACCCATCTTATTCTGTGGTGACGTGAAATTTAATTCTCTAACGCATTGGCCTTGGACAAATACCTCTTCCCTCTACAGACATGTTAATACTTTGTATAAATTGTCGCATTGCCTTTATATGAAAACATCTCCCGTATTGCAAATAGTTCCTGGGTTGAGGAGGATCTAACAAAAAATTATTTAGTTATAAGACATTTATTTCTCATAAGAATACATTAGTTTGTTTGAGAAACACAAGATTAACACAATAAATTGGCATGTTTTCAGCCAGACAAGTACCGGAGCGACGTTATTTAATTTTGATATTAAATTATGTATTGAACATAGTACAACAAAACTTTTAAAACTTTTTACTTTTTCACATTATGTGATACAACAATAATGCATTGCAATTAAATAACTTAATTTGTTAACCACAAAATTTTTGTATCGTTTGAGGACTGAATACACAAAACTCGGTGTATTAGCTGTGACTACGAAAACCATTGCACATGTCGCTCCGCGGAATTTGTCCCTTATGAAAGTTGATGGTGCGGTGATATAAATACTCACTACTCCATCACCAATATACTGAATATTAGGTATAGATTCGATATCCCCATACGTGACACGATCCATAAATTATTTTTATTATATATAATTTATGGAGTTACAATAATTGCATATCGAAAAAGAAACTTTTGTTTGCGTAAGAATTGCTTAAAAATGCACGTATATCCTTAACTATGTTAATTCTTTTAAAAGTGGAGAACCTAACGTTTACTAATAATTAGTTACAATCCAATCAAATCGCTAAGTAAGGTACAAACTCGCCTACCGTTTATTATAGGAAACCGGCATAAGAATATTAACACCGTTATTGCGTTTCTCCCGGTCATTAAGAGTTCAAGAAGCTCGTGTAGAATACTTCACCTATTCTTACCTTTCCTACCTTCTTTTTATAGTCCACCACACGCCAGTTATTACTAGTGTTACAATTAATGCAGAACCTTGCGCCTGAAGGTGACAGGAATTGATTGCCATCAGGCAGACCGTATGGTTTTCCACCTTGGTAGTATATATGTTTCGCCAACATATCTTGGTAGTATAATATATAGCCACTAAAAGAAAATTAATTTTATCGGTATTATATGTAGCGAATGTCGCGATTACTTCTAGAAGCCTCTTTGTCTTTATATTTCACCCTATCAGTGCACAAGAATTTAATCAACATTTGATAAATTATTTCCTCATAAAATATAGGCAATAACGAAATGGGTACTACTCCAGGATTTTCTTTAACGGCCCCTGCTCACCGTATATTGTGTTTATAGCAATAAAACCGCGGTGTGTGTGTTATTCATTGGATAGATGCTCGCAAAATAACTATTTTATTACTCTTTAACAATGTGCTACAGATCGGTAATGTCTTTATCGGTAAATACATGATAATGCTGGGTTTTACCAATACAGGAGACAGGTTATTAATCTCTACGATATTGGTGGTCAATAGACGTATCAATATTCAATATCTTGTTTGCCAAATTATTTGCATTTCACAATGTAAATTTGGTAGATTTAAATATATAAACAGTTAAATATGGACCCTGTCTTGCCGACTCTCGAGTCTTTACTGAATAAGGTAGGCGTGAAGAAATCATAGCCTAATAATAATATCAGCCCCGTATATAAACAGTTCTACTACTAGGCTTTCCTCTTTTCACTGAGAAGGTTTAGGCTATAGTTGGCACTAGGGCCAGCGTAGTGACGTTGGCCCAGTGTAAAGGTAGTAAAGCCTTAATTGGCAAAATTCATATATCTTCGAGAACTTTATAAAGAACTTTACGGTTTCCTCATGATCTTTTCTTTTAGAATTAAAACGAGCGATATTTAATTATTTGATATACGCATAACTTCAAAAATCTGTAATGCGTGTCTTGGGTTCGAACTGGAGACTTCTGCGTGGCAGTCGAACGGTCTCCAACTAAGATATAGCTGCTTCAATTATAATCTAATACAAGTTAAATGAACGTTAATATAGTCCTCATTTAGACTTATGTATTTAATTCTTAAATCGTTTCAACAGATAACATGTCACTTCCAACCGTCACCATCCGCGAGCTCTCCGACGCGACTCAGGACAATACACTGGGTCCGAGCACGAAGACAGTTTTAAATGGCATGCTCAATGATTGGATGGATCTACAATACGGAAAGGAGACACCCTACACAACTGGAAAACAGGTCGTACCCACTGGTGCGACACTTGATGACGTCGACAAGGCGGCAGTCGACGAAAGTGCCGAGAAAAAGTTCCACGATGTCTTTGAATGTATTTCAAAGACAGCCAAAAGTGGGGACTTAACTCCTCTCTCGAAATCTGATGGCACTTGGGACCCTAAGTTTACCCCCGTTCTAGTTTTAGTGACACCTAATCCTTAGATTGTAAGATTTTGAATCTGTATAATTGTTTATCAACTTTTAGTAATAATTTAATCTTCGCGTTTTATTAAAGTTTTAATTATTATATATTTAAGCATTTTTATTAAGCCCTTCGATAAAAAGCCATTGTCCGTGACTTTATTCGCATGGACTGCATAGCAGTTCTTCCACAAGGAAATCTCGCGCTTGTGATACACTGCACATGCATATGCATATGCACAATATACTTGCTTCTAGTAAACGGAATCAGATGAAGTGTAACCTTAGATTTTATGTCGAACCTCGAGCTATCAAAATGTTAAAATCACTTCGAAAACCGTTCATTACTTTTAAAGTGATGTTGGAAAAAACAGACAGAGATACGAAAATTCTACAATTAGGTTCCCAGTTAATCTAAGTAAAATTTTCAAACATATCTCTAACAGTCACAACCTTCTTACAGTTATACTATACTATAGATAGACAGAAAATTGCAGCGGTATTCATATACAACAAAACTAACGATGATATTAACTAGAAATCCTAACTTGCGCTGTGGAAGTTTGTGTCGCAATTACTATTTAAGCAACTGTGACACTAACTAGAGCTGTGGAATGCCTCGTTTGAACACCCAGACTGGCTGGAGGATTTTTATAAAAGACAACAACACAACATTGCTTCTGATACTGTTTAGTTTCCTACTCTTTTATTAGGTACTAAATTTTGCCGGCGGCTTCGCTCGCGCTAATGTAGATTTTGTCAATAAATGTCGATACCTCGGCAACAGGATTATTTTTCTAGATGAAAGGTACCCTAATTTTATGTTGATAGGTAGAGTAGGTAGTTAAGGTTTTCTTTAATGTTAAGAAGTTTTCAGGTTAACCTCTTGTTACGTGAGACCTAAAATGTGGGTATAATCGAGGTGATTATTCTTGTCGATTTTGGGAATTGAAAGGTAGGCGACAGGAAATACCCTTATTATACATGGAATCCTTAACAAATTAGAGCGTCTCAAATGCGAAAATACCTACGAAGTCATACAATCTTGTTATGTATTCTGCGATGATTAGGGCTTATAGGTTCCTTAAAGTGTACTATCAGCGAGGGAAAATATGATTTAAAATTCTTTCATTTTTCTATTGTAACGATACCACGTTGGTAAAAATAGGCAACAGTTTTTGCATTTGCGTTTTCACAGAGGTATATTTTCAAGGAGGCTTACATCTCGTACGTTGTCTCGCATGTTTATATCCTATTTCCTCGAAGAAAAGGCAGAGGTGTATTATACCCAAATTTAATCAACTATCGATTTAGGTCACATGTAATAAAGGGTGACTCTATTGCCGTTTGACGGGCCCAAACTACGTGCTGTTATTAAGAAGTTCTTTACAGAAAAATAAAACTACCTACTATAACTACCCGACTTAAGCTTCGAACCACTTCGAACCACTGCACCAATAAGGCAGTCAGTTATTCAGTAACACGTAATACGAAAACATAGTACATTACTTTCAACCCTCGTTGGTTAAAGGTCGTTATATAAAACCAATGAAACGTGAAAGGAAGTTCTAATAGGAACTACCTACTTCATACTTGAATCCGGTACTTCAAGTACGCACTTTTTAATCTGAAGCACCTTTTTTTAGGGTACCGTATCTAAAGTTAGATAGGGACAATACCTCAATACTAAAGCTTCACCGTGTCTGTTTGTTCTTATTATTCGCTTGACCATCCAAAAGAACATCCAGACTTATCTAGATGTTTTTTGTGGCCGTTGTTTCAATATTTGTAAAGTCACCCGCGATACAAGAATTATTCTTCTTGAAGGAGTTGTCTTTTTTTAAAGGAATAATAATTTGAAAGAACTAAACGCATATTGACTGTTAGACGCAGTGTTATAAGTGATTACTATTTCCCAAGTACGAATAATAAAAAATGTAGATTCACACGGCTACACATTAAATTAGACACCCTATATACGCATAACTATGCTACATACTAAATAGAGAATTGTCGGAAAGGGACAGTGCACAGTGGTGTCGATGTAATGGTAAGGATAGAGCGTAACAAAAATAGTCTTTTAGTGTAAATTATAGTGTATTAAGGACACAGGCGATTAGAAGCGTTTGAAATGTGGTGTTGGCGTAGGATGGTAAGAATAAGTTGGACTGAAAGAAAAACAAATGAGGAAGTTCTAAATATGGAAAAGGAAAAGAGACATATACTTAAAACAATAGAGAACAAAAGAAGGAAAATGTTGGGCCACTTGATATGACATGACTCTTTTATAAGAAATATCTTGGAAGGAAAAATAGAAGGCAGAAAGGGAAGAGGAAGGCCAAGGAGGACGTTCATAGATCAAGTGAAAGAAAAGGTAAAAGTTACGTCGTATCAAGAAGTCAAAGCGCTGGCTGAAGATAGGACATTATGGAAGAGACTCCACCGACAAGAACTTGGCTCTTAAATTGAAGAGTAAATTAAAGAAAGACCCACCCCTGCTTCGCATGGGCAGTACAAAACCTTAACTAATTATACACGTAAATCTTCCTCATGAATCACTCTGTCTATTGCTTAAAATTGAATGAAAATCCATTCAGTAGTTTTTGAGTTTATGGCGAACAGACAGACGCGGTGGAGGACTTTGTTTTATAATATGTAGTGATAGTGATAGACCATACCATGTTAGGCAACGAATCAACACAAGATGGATGAAATGACGACAGATCTCGGGCACAATATGCGATCCTAAACTGCCTTTGAAATTAAAGGGTCGCATGTATAAGGCGGTTATAAGGCCTGTCGTTCTGTATGGAGCTAAGTGTTGGGCTACTAAGAAGATGGATGAGAAACGATTGCATGTAGCAGAGATGAGAATGTTACAATGGATGTGTGGAGTGACGAGAATGGACAGAAATAAGAATGAATACGTAAGAGGTAGTCTGAAAGTGGTGCCCATAGATGAGAAGATGAAAGGAAATCGTTTGGCTTGGTATGGACATGTTATGCGAAGAGATGATACGTATGTAGGTAAGCAAGTGATGAATATGAGGGTAGAGGGACGAAAAGGGAGAGGAAGGCCAAGGAGAAGATGGATGGACTGTGTGAGGATGGATATGAAAGGGGTAAATGATCAGATGACGAGTGACAGAGAAGTATGGAATAGAACATACTGCTCCTACCCCAAATAAATTGGGAACAGGGCAAGAGAATAACTGATGAGTGATAGACCATACCGTAAAGTTAAAAACTTTACAATATAGTCTATATATTTGTAACTAAAATTATACGATAGAAATGTGGGTTAGCCTCATTAAATATTAATACGGAGCCCTTAGTGTACGGGACTGATTAACACTTGACCAATTTTATAAAAATGGAGCAAGTCTAACCTTAAAGACATCAAAGTATAATTTGGGATCTTTTCTACTGAATGTGTGTTCATATTTTGTAGATATTTGTGTTGTATTTTATGACGTAGGTGCCATATTTTTCATGAAGTGATTAGTCCGCAATAAAGTACGCTTGCGATCGAGCCTTTGTGGGTTCGATACCAATTTATTGCACTATTGAACTATTGAACCTAATAGTGTCACTGAGCTTAGTAGGCGGAGAATTAATAAATATTGTTCCGGACTCTTTTCATACATTTTATTTATTCAAAAAGATTCTGCTAGGAGCACATACTAAACTGATGGGTCTGGAATCTGATCAAATATGTTGAGGTGCGTCCAAAACTATGAAGGTTATGTGGAATATACAAGTTTATTTATTGTTACAACTTTACATTATAGAAGTGTAAAGGCTATATATTGCCGAAGTGTTACGCAGAGTTGTGTAATACTCACATTGTCCTGTAATGAGTTGGTTACAATCCATAGGCTAGTATAGTTACCATCAAAGCCTTTATGACATCGTATCACACGTACGGCAAAAGGAGAAATGGGCCTAACAGTGTAGCACTTCAGAAATAGTAAAGGAAGCAAAGGACGACAGATGAAGCTTAAGAAGGATGGCTTCTAAGAGCTATATGTTCTAACATAGTGTCGAATAGCCAAGGATCGGACTGAATTGAAATCTTAGACGAAGCCTTTGTGTTAAGGCAAGGTGTTTGAGTATCGAAATCGGTTACCGATTTGTAACTAAGAATAGTCACGCAAAACGAAATATTTAACTATATAACATATTAGGAACATACATACACTTACGCTTGCATATTGCCGAAAGTGTAAGCTAAGGAGTATTAGGTCCACATCTCGGCAATTATGTTTTAGGTCATACATAATAGGAGCTGAGTTTATTGCCATCTACCGGACACATAGACTCCGTGCTGCTACGGCTTTTCTGACAGAAAAATTCAATAACTCAAATGTAACCTCGAGCCCTACGGTAGTACGCTGACATGTCCAAAATGATACCAAGGTACTAATGTAGTCTAGTAGTTTTCATTCGTTAATAGAAAGCAGAATATACAGCAAAACACACTTATTTTCTTTATTTTATTATCATACGTTCACAGTGTACTACTCGTTTCAAGTTATCATATCAGGTAGAGTCAGCCCAATAAATTAAAATAACTAGAAAACGTCAAATTTGTTATCTTTTATTACCAATAAATTTATACTTATATTACTTGGATTATTCAAGTTCCGATAATATTTATTGATAAATTTGCAGCACCTATTTAATTATTTAACTTTCGCTCATTGAGTGACTCCGGCAGAAATCATCAGAACTTCGTGGAGAACACAAGTGAGTCTTTGATCTACTTAAATCACTCGTTGCTGTCAACGTGACACTTTTCTTGGTAAATTTACTGTATTTTTGGCAAAACAATTTTGTTAATTATATTTTAAATATTTTAGGTGATTAAAAATGAAAGTTCTACTGGTTGCACTTTTCGTGGCGGCTGTAGCCGCTGTGCCTATTCCCGATGAGGATGCCGGAGCCGTGGAGATGATCGTCAACGGCATTGCTGAAGGAGAGCCTCTGGAGCTTACAGGCATCGTGGACATCAAGCTGAAGGAGCATATCGATGGTGAGGTTGTGGCCACTAATCTGCTGCATCCTTACACCGCTGTCGGTATCGCAGAAGCTGCTGCCGCTGCTGCTGCTGAAGAATATGTATTGCCCGAACCAGTCGTCTTACCCCAGCCTGTAGCTCCCGAAGTTGTCATGCCCGAGCCAGTTGTTCTACCCCAGCCTGTCGCTCCCGAAGTCATCATGCCCGAGCCAGTCGTTCTTCCCCAGCCTGTCGCTCCCGAAGTCGTCATGCCCGAGCCTGTTGTTCTTCCCCAGCCTGTAGCTCCCGAAGTCATCATGCCAGAACCAGTCGTTCTACCCCAGCCTATAGCTCCCGAAGTCGTCATACCCGAGCCAGTCATCCTGCCCCAACCAGTAGCCCCCGAGGTCGTCATGCCTGAGCCAGTGATCATTCCCTCTCCTGTTACCCCCGGGGTTTCTCGCGCCGAGGCAGTCCCGTCACCCGCAGCTCAGGACAACGAAATCTATAACGATGGAGTCGTGTCAGTGGCCGTCAACGGACCCGAAGACGAAGGAGTGCTTGCCACCTTGCAGTCATGGTTCAGCATGGTCATGAACTACTTCAGCGACGGTACCCAAACTACGCAACAAATTGTATAAGTGCTTAAAAATCCAGCAATAACATAAGAAATATATGCCTGCGTCAGTTTAATATTTGTATTTTTTTTATTTTTCCCTTGATATTGTTTTCTAGTCTAGTGCGTATTTATATTTTTTTAATGTACTGTATACATGTAAGTTTTTAATGCAAAGTTGTTTTTATATAATGAACATAGTTATTTAATATCATTTCCTTGTTTTATTTTTTGGGTGCACACTTGCTATAGCGTTCTTAAAGTCTTAAAATAGCATTGTTTTAAATTTAATAATTCGAAATATTGTTTGACATCTAATACGCTAGTACACGTTAAATAATTGTTCCCATGCAGTACTCATGTCAAATCCAAACTATTGTTTAAAGCATGCTTAGTGTTAGTTAAAACTGATACAGCTTATTGATAATCGTACAGGCACATCGCCTGATCAAAGCACTGCCATTCACCTCTCAAACTATCATTGACTTTGAAACGTTGACTACACAAACGATTATCGTTAATATCGTCTAAGTTATTAAACGCCAACACTTGGGGTGGCTCATGAAAATCGTAGTTACAAAGTGGTATGCGTTGTAATCACGGAGCAAAGAGAATAATATAATATCATGGAAACGGCTGCCTGTTTAGTACCATTGTATACGTTTGCGCTCTTGTTTATCTTTGTTTACGGTCTTTGGTCAAAAACCATAGTCAAAAAGTTCAAAGTTCTTTGTACGAGCACGTAGTCTACTAATATGCCTGGTAGACGCTTGTAGCATGGCCCCATGGGACTCAAAAATAAAGTCGGCGAAATGACAATATAATGCTCCTTTCTGCATAGCCGAGATACATAACAAGCATAAGATTTTCAGAAAAAATTAGGAATTCCTGTGTCCTTTTATGTATATTGAAACAATGTATAGAAAGACACCTCGATGGAAAAACTATTGTGGATGAAACAGAGTCTCGTTTTATGTCTCGTGTGGGGTTCAAAACGTCGCAACACGGCGTAGCGTAGTGCCAAGATGACCACTTAAGCAATTACACCAAGTACGCGGTCATCTGTAAGGTGGTAAAATAGAAATAAAACGTAAATCTGGTTACATACATACATATATAGACTCACGACTGTTTTCAAATTGATACGCAGAGGCTATACATATATTCCCACTTACTACGGCTTCGACAAAACTCTCTTGCTTTATTCACTCGCATTTTACTCTTCATGCTTGCAAATCTGATTATTGCTTATAAAATTTGCTGCATTACTATTTGGACTCATTGCTTAGTAAAATATTATCTACCGTAATTACCTCAATCACCATATGCTATTTCTAATCAGTTATCAGCAATTTACTAACTGATTCTACTTATTGATGCCGGAATTATCAGATATCATTCTAAATTGTACCATATTTAGCTTGTAATAGATTTTGAAGATCGAATACTGCAGCATTGTCAAATTATGCTCATCTACCCATAATCATGGCATGGTCAAGTCATTTGTAGGCCTCTTCTTTGTTTTCATTATTCGATGGTCATAATAAACTATTCCAGTATTTGCTAAACTGTTTCGAGCCCCCGGCTTGGCACGATCTCAACTTGCCCCGTAACTTCAGTTAGCTCGTTACAATGAACTTCGCTTTAGTATAAAATGATCGGCAACTGTTATAACAGTTTTAGTATGCAACGGACCTGTGAAAATTTGCCCGCACTGCTACGAATTCTTAGCACTCGAGAAATATTACTATGAGTTAAAAACTCTATGAAATAAAAGTTGTTAAAATATGCTGCCTTCGTCTTGAACAAATTATTCTGCTGTAAGTTACAAAAAAACTTGTTTTTTTTTGCTGTAAAGTTGGTAAGCAAGACAGACCTAGTATCTACCTACCTAATGTTAAGATAACATTGCAAGTTACTATAGTATATCATCCCTTGGAACACACAAAAGAGTCGGGCTATCATATCAATGCAAAAAACTTAACCCTACACTGAACTCCTTCTGAATACTGAGTCTATAAGCTTAGATCAGTGAAACACAAGTTTGCTTGCTTTTTGGCTTTTATCTTCTATAGGGTGTAGTTAATTCCTCAGTTAAGCTGCGCCAGTTTAAGCGACATCTAATATTGAATGACCAAAATTAGTAAAATGTCGAAAAAAAGAGTATAATTAAAAGAAAATCCAGACTCGCAGTAATATTGTCGTTAAAAGCCTTAGTTAGAAACTCTACTCTGTGAGTAATGCCTGGGTCGCAGGGGCCTTTACAAATATTCAACAAACGGATAGACTTGAAATAACGTTTCGTAGATCACACAGATATTTGTCTCGTGTGAGAATCGAACCCACAGCACTCGGCACAGTAGCCGTTTCAACACTGCCAGTGTTGAAACGGCCACTTAAACCACTACGACATCCGTGCAGTCTACCTACTTTCCAAGAATGAGGCGTGCGTCTACTCAAGTTTGTCCTTTCTTTTAACGATGGGCTTCCTTTTATATCCCTATCTAATAATATAATTTTAGTTGACATATCCTGACCACAGAAAGCAAAGCGTCTAATGTTTGTTCCAATATTTCCATTAACCTATATAAAAATGTTTCTCCAACTTTTAATGGAGAAGTTCATCGTATTGTTTATGAAACAAAATAAAAATAAACAAGATGATGGGTCGCCTGTCGAAGAAATGAAATTTCGAAATCAAAGTTATTTAGAGTTTTGATTTGTGTTTCTCACAATATTTTGGACGAGTTATCTAAAAAGAGGTTTCACTTTTCGATCGAAGAATGAAAGCAATATTTATTTATTATTTATTTATTTATTAAAATAAGGGTCTCCAACAAGGGACATACACAATTACTTGACATTTAAGACAGTCCACATATCATATCGTGTACTCCTTCAATTATAGGAGACCACAGCATGCAAGTAAAATATTATTGTGACAAACACAGATTTAACACAGATCAAAAATGTTAAAAATTTAAAAACAGAAAACTTAGGTACTAGTTAGGAATTAAGAGATAAAATTAGAATTTACAATAAAAGACAAACAATAATAATTAAAAACAAAGCAATTTTTCAATAAAATTTTTACCAAGTTTTTTTACCGAGGATTTATTTAAGTAACGCACAAGTAACTCTGGCCGTGATAAGAATGGATTTTTATTAAGACTATTTTTATGAGACGAAACTAACGCTACATTTAACAAGCTGGCACCTGGCACTGTCTTACAGTAACTGTACATTCTTTTCCTTTTTTTTCTTTTCCTTTTCTTTGGATCTAGTTGAAAACCAGCGCCAGGCTTCCTTAGCCTGGCATATGCTGAACTAGGTCCCATTTGGCAAATTTTATTATATTTTACTTGTAATTATTATATATTTTATTTTGTCAAATAAATAAATTTTTCTTTCTTTCTTTCTTTCTTCTTTTCCAGGATAAAAGTAGCATATGTTCAGACCATTGTATATTTTTATATAAAATACTTTAATGCGTTGCTGTCGCTCTAAAGAAAGAAAGATCAACAAATATACTGTTCTACCTATTTATAACATTATAATCTTAAACTTCTTTCATAGCGCAGTTGTGAGTGTGACTGCTGTGTATGAGGTATATGGTTTGATTTCCAAATCAAGCAATGTTATTGGATTTTTCTGTCAATACATTTTTAGTAGGAGCTCAGTGTCTGAAACATTCCCGGTAGACGGCTACAGGCTAGCCCTCTTTTACATCTAAAACCATAACGAAAAGTGGGTAGTATCATCTCTGCATATTGGAAAACGTGTATTACCCACACTTCAACAATTTGTCCTTTTCTGGACCCGTGATGCGAACAAAAATAAATTGCTTGTTTAACTTATGCAGAGAATAGGAATCACTGTACTGTATTTTTGCCCTCTAAACTAAAACTAAACTATATAGGTAAATCATCCAAGCTCAATAAGTGGGTAATATCACCTGTGCATCATCTCTGCATGTTGGAAAACGTGTATTACTCACATTCCAACAATTTGTATTTTTGTATAATTGTATTAGTGACGATGTGTAATAGTATGATTGATGGAGAAAAAGTGGAGCAAGTGAAAGAGTTTGTATATTTGGGTACTATGTTTACAAGGGATGGTAAACATGAGGGAGATATTGAAAGGAGAACTATTCAAAGTCAAAGTCAAAGTCAAATTTTTTTATTTCAAATAGGCCTGAGTAACAATCACTTTTAAAACGTCAAAAGCTAGGTGTCAGTTCCAAAAGTGAATTAAATTAAATGTAATAAATTTCCTACACCAGGGCCAACGTCGTGCTCACACCTTTACAAACATTTTATTATTTTAATATGAAGTATATAATCTTAATTATACAACATGAAATTGATATATTATTTGTCAGTAGGCCGAGGAAATGCAAGTATTTAAAAGGACATAGTTGAGAATAACATAAATGAACATACAAAAAAATCATTGCCGTATGCAGGGGGGGACCGAAGACCAAGCATTTTTATCGTCCATATATTGTTTCGTGCTATAGTATGCTTTGGAGAGTAGAGTGCGTTTCACTATCTCTTTATTGCTGGCAACAAAGTGAATGGAGCTCTACGCGCTTTTATGAACAGCCGAAATGTATCCGAAGAGGCACGTTTGGCTATTCATAGAGGACTATTAGTGCCCACACTATGTATGGAAGTGAAAGTTGGGTATGGCAAAAGAAGCATGAGAGCAGAATAAATGCTGTAGAAATGAGAGCGCTGAGAAATATATGTGGTGTGACTCTGAAAGATAGAATAAGGAATAGTGTGATTAGAGAGAGATGCGGCATGAAAGTGGACAGTGACTAGAATAGAAAAGGGTATGTTAAGCTGGTTTGGGCATGTAGAAAGAATGGATGAGGAAAGACTGACTAAGAAAATTTATAAGGCTAGTGTGAATGGAACAGTCGCAAGAGGAAGACCTAGACGAACGTTTCTCGATCAGATCGGAGGCGTTCTGGACAAAGGCCAGGTTAAGAGCACCTTGAACCGACGGGCGTGTATGAGGAATGTAATGAAAGTGAATGAAGCCAGAGAAGTGTGTCAGGATCGTAGCAAATGAAAATCCGTAGCCTCTGCCTACCCCTCTGGGAAACAGGCGTGAATCTATGTATGTATGAAATAAAATCCCTAGCTTACAAAATGGATGTTATACATAATATCTACCTATTACTTCAGGGACAAACGCGTGATATATGCGTATGTATATATAAATGCAACACAGATTATTTTGGGAATTGTTATAGCATAAGAACACTATTTACAAACAATGCCT
Organism: Catocala fraxini; assembly: GCA_930367265.1. Classification (NCBI taxonomy): domain Eukaryota; kingdom Metazoa; phylum Arthropoda; class Insecta; order Lepidoptera; family Erebidae; genus Catocala; species Catocala fraxini. The sequence continues at coordinate 17,224,243 of OV884041.1, forward strand.
TCATTGCGATTTTATTAAAATGAAATGTAGATGTAAAACCATGTACACAATAAATTGCAACCCTATCAAATTGTTAGGTATTATAATCCTAATGGTATGTATGTGTCTTAGTTCTAAAATACCTTGTAACATTATGTAGGTCCGCCCAATCCAACATGTTTAAGTAGGGTGAAACAGCCAATTATAAGCGTGTAGCTAGTTCAATAAATTATATTTCTGTAAGTAGGCCAACTTATGGAAGACGTTATTTTAGGGTTATTTCCTTTTGAGTGATACCGCCGGCGTGATATTTATCGATCACTGCGGTCTATTAATACTGATTTAATTATATTGGATGTATGTATTTAGCTGACTGTCTCGGTGGCGTAGCTGTAGTGAATGCAATTGTTATACGTGAGGTCTTGGATTGGATTTTAGACAAGGCATTATTGGGTTTGCAATAAAAAACTCTAAGTAGTACAAAGTCTGTCCTGTAGATAACAAATGACACGTTCCCTGTTGCGAAGGTCCTAAAATCATAGCTAGAGAATTTTGGGTGTAATACTAGCCTCACATATGATCTCACGTATAGACTAAGGTGTAGTAAGTCTTTCGGAGATTTCCCCGAAATACTGTTTGAATATCAGTAGCTACTTATTTTGTTTATAACCATTAATAAATATTACTAACAACAAATTTCTATTCAAGGTTGAGTTATAATTATGATAATATAACCGTATGCCGTGTGTTCAATCCCCACACGAGACAAACACTTACGTGATCTGGGTGTTTTATAATGCGTATTTTGAAATTTGTAATGTCCCCTGTGGAATAACTATAAGTGCAGGCGAATCATTTAAAAACAACTTGTATAAATTATTAGAATATTTACGGCCCCCTACTTTTCTAAAGGCATACATTTTCGCTTATATCAGTTGCCTATCTACATTTTATGTGCATCTAGCCATTATTCCACATGCATCACAGTTTAATTTTTCGGTCTCTATTTAATCCTTTATGATATCACCATTACTGACCACTTAACAAACCCTTTTCCATCAGCATATAATCAATACAAAATGCGTCATATCACTTAACTTAAAATCACGTAAATGTTTGCAGCTGCACGTGCGCGAAAGAGCTGTTCGACGACAGTCAGGCGCCTCAATGAATGGTTCTAGAGAGAAAAAATAGCATTGTTGTCGGAATGTAGGCGTCCGTTACTGACTGATATAATCCCTCAGCCCCCATTCATGACACTCACGAGAAGTGAAAGGTTCGCTATTCTTAGCGCAGTCTTTATAAATGATGCTTTTTCATTGTACTTGGACGATTATTGGATGATTTACCTATCTTGGTTTAAGGGGTAAAAGTACGGTAAAGTAATTTTTTATAGCTAAAACTTGTACCGTAAACATGAAGTTAGATCAAAAATCTATTAGTATATGATTTTTTCTATGAAGTTATTATCAAATAAAATAATTTTAAAAAAGGATTTCCGTTTATAAAATCAATGTACGCACCTAACTCTCACTATACTTACACTACACTCATAGACAAGCTTTATGAAAACAAAACAACAAAATTACATACTTCGATCGATTCATTTGTTTTCTTTGATGGTAAATAGATTATGTAGTAAATAGCTGCTTGCAAAACTACTTGTCTTAGCAACACTTTCTTAGTTCTCCTAAAAAAGAAATCCCTCCGTTCAACGTCATGTCCAATATTGTCCACACTTTTAAAAAAGCTCTGAAATTCTTTTGGTATAACACGCATACTGGGAATAATCCCTGCGTCGTAGAAAGCTAGAGCTAACATTGCAATGACGGGCATATAGAGTCTATACCGTTATTTCTGTATCATACAGATTCTCGTCCCGTGCGGGACCAAAGCCGCAAAGTTCAGCGCAGCGTAGTTTCGAAATAATCACTTACTTCGCCACTATGCCGCGTGAAACATTGCGCTATACTGTTACTTTGAACTTATATCCTAACCGCATCGCAGGTAGACAACACAACTTTATATTCGATGTTCGGCAGCTCAGGATAACTTTCTCACTAAAACTGCTCTAGGTTTAAGGGGGCATCCCACTGAGTTAATATCTTGAAATTTAAAAAAGCCAAATGAACACACAACCCTTTCTTCACAATTGGTGTAACACACATCCCGCGTCCGCAGGTCAACATAGTGGCACTTTTAATACGTTTTTTAAGAATCACAAACAAAGTAGGGCCGTGACACGCACTGTTCGCACGCGAGTTCAACACGCCACTCGTGGTCGATTAGACCGCAGTGGCCGACCGACGGTTAAACGCTGTTATGATTCTGCTGTAGAACTGTATAGCTCTATTTATAACGTGTGCCCAAATTATGGGTTGAAACGTGACGACGTTGGCCAGCTAAACACAACGAGTGCCGATGGGGGCTGCGTATACTTATACTGTTAATAATCGTTAAGAATAAACCTTCACGCCACGAGGCTGAACTAACTGTTCCGTTTTGCGGCATGAGCTTGCGGATGATCTTAAGGATCTGTGTTCTAGTGCTGAGGACCAGGACTAGAACTAGAATTTGTGTTTCCTGCTAGGACATTCTTAGAAGCGGGGTGGTGTCTAGCACTATGTCCGGAAGACGGTTATAAGCTCATCCTTTATTGCGCCATTTATTATTTTATGCCAAACTTGAAAAATCTACATGGCTTGTATAAATATAGGTGAACACTGTTCTGTCGATATATTTTTGAGCAGGAATATGTTTAAGAATTTCATGGAATCTTAAATGAGTAACTTAAAATGTCGACGTTACAAGCTTTTATCAATTATTTGTATGCGATATATCTTACATCTTTATTCAATTCTTAATGTCAAGACATACCTGAGTAAGTATTTATATTTATAGCACTTAGTTTGTCTTAACTGTCAATTATACTATTTAACTTGTAATCACGTCGTAAGCAGTGTGTTTGTTAATTCTATCATTTTACTCCTAAAATTCTTGTCATGTAGAATAAACTGTGGATTGTTGTCCCTAATAAAATAAAAATAAAATACACACCTCTGTCTATCTCTTGGAGGATATAAGCGTGTTTCTATATATATGTAGAATATCTGATAAAATACTGCATGGTGTGACGCAATGGTTTAAGTGTTGGCCTCGCTTCTGCCAATGCGCAATCTGAAAATGTAAGCTATGTTATGATAAGGTATACGATGTCTTGATTTGTATTTGGTTTAAAACCCCGCCGTTTTTGAGTATGGGGTTTGTTCCAGAATGAGATGGCACAGATGTTCCCTGTGATTTAAATCATATTTCCAATCGTAAAAACATTAATTATACTTGAGATTATACTTACATATTATATAATTAATAAAAGCTCTCGGCAGGGACCTCTTCGCAGTGTAAAAAGGGTTAGCCCATAGTCAAGATATGTACGTAAAGTTAGCAGACTACACATACATATCTTCGAGAACATAATGGAGAACTCTGAGACATGCAGTTTTCCTTATAATATTTTCCTTCAAAGTCCAAGCGAGCGATATATAGGTCGTGGATTCGATCCTACTGATCACACTATAGACTTATTTATCTTAACCGGATCGGTTAGCAAAAATAGTAGTCAATAGTAAGACATTAGTTTACTAGCAATCTTAATTTACAAGCTTCTAAGAAATATTCCCGCGTAATCATAATAGAGACCTGCTGTACCAAAATATTTCATTGTCATTCTAATTCCTAAACAACTTTTTTCTGTCAGTTGTATAATATATTATTTTATTGTTTGTAAAACACCGCATGGCACATGGTCTATATGTGTAGGATTTTTAATTATAAAGAATCAGGGCAGCCATTTTAATTATATTTATTCAGAGCTCTAGTATTGTGGCGATTTTTCAGATATGCAGGCCTTCTAGTGAGGATTTTAATATTCCGTTAAAGCAAGAAATAAATTATCTACGTGACGTCTTGTTATAAATGAATGTCGTATACTAAAGGTTCTTGTACACGATGCGAGTAGCTTGTACGGGTTTCATCCGCAAGCTACTTGCGCAGGCTATATGTAGTAACTACTCGCGCGGGCTAATTGTTCAAGCTGCAACCAAGTCATGTAAAAAACCCATATGACATACTGATTAAATTTAACTGTTCCACAAAGTTCTAAGTTATCACTATTTAATGATCTGATCGCTGATCTGAAAAGAATTTATGAAGCAATAAGGATTTATGGCCCTCAATCTTTCTTTCTTAGCTTTTTAGGATAACGCGATATATTACATAGATTTGGTAAGTTATTTTAAAGATAAATTCGTGTTAATTTATGCTAATAATTAACATAGAAAACGTTTAAGTAAAAAAATGTCGACGTGTCTTAGAGAATCTTATAATATACCTATTTACTAAAACAAGAATTCACAATCTTAAAAATATATTCGGTTTACATCCTAACTAATATTATAAATGCAAATTTGACTTTGTTTGTTTGTTACACTTTCACGCCTTAACTACTCGCCCGATTATTATGAAATTTTGCGTAAACGTTGTCTGGGATACAGAAAAAGACATACAGTACCTTTCTAAGACCTTAAAGTACTGTTCCGAGGGATAGCAAATAGAATAACACTATGAATTGTTCAAAAATTAAATGACTGAGAAGCACGAAGACGAAGACTGGACCGCCTGATGGTAACCAGTAACCACACCTTACAGTCGTTTACAGCGCTTAAAATTAGATTGTGTAAAAGTATATTGATATAATAATTAATCAAGAGGTATTGTGTGTTCCATTCAATAACTAATTGATACTGCTATCACAAACAAAATTTACCAAGTAATGAAGCTCCTGATGTAATTTCTTAAATCACCCAAACTTAAACGCAAGTCGTGAATCAGAACTTTAGTACAGGTCAAAAGTAAAATTAACCTTTATTTACACCGCCATTAATATTCCATGCAATTCAGAAACTTAATCTTCTCAATTACGAAGAAAAGTATTTCAACAGTCATATATTTATTTTCATTTGCTCGACGTTAATGCTTTTGATAAAGTGAATGCTTGACATTATCACGACAATCATGATATCCTTCGTAGCGCGTCGTAGCGGTGACGTAGATGCGTAGAGCTTATTGTAGCACTCACCTACGAAGCCATGCTCGTAAAGGACAAAGCGCATATACGTAGCGTAGCTATTTATAAACGAGCTATGTGGAGCTATTTATAGCTTTTTATTTAGTCAAGATTTATTCGAGTAACAAAAGGATAATTTGTATTCTAAATTTAAATGAGTTATTTTCTCTGGTCATATAAATGCTTTTTATATTATTTTTTTGGTAGCGCATTTATTTAACCTTTTTATACTAAACTCCATGAATGCTATCGTTTAAATCGGTTAATGTCCAAGCTCATACAATATAATAGACTTTCGAGTTAAGGTAAAGGATCAATAGTAACTTTTAAATCGACTTTGTGACCTAGAAAACGACTGGATCGCGTTTTCGACAGAAAACCGTTGACCGCATCGTATTCGATCGAGTTAACTTTTTACTTTCATGAAACGTACGCGCCGTGGAGCGAATCGATAGGGTGTGCGGCCGCCGCGGCTGCAGGCAGCGGCACGACAATTATTGTGCCGGCGGTAACGCGAATTTAGGGCAGCGAAACGCGACGGCGCGGGCGTAGCGGGGCGGCCGGGCCAGTCCGCGACGCGCCCCGCGCCGGCCGCCCGTGTCCGCGTGTGCCGAGCCGCTCCCCCGCGCCATGCGCACGCCGCGCGGCGCTTGCCCGCCCGCGCCGCGCCAGCCGCGCGCCACCGCCACCGCCGGCGTCGACGTCGCGTGCACCCCCACGCCCGCCTAACTCGCTAGGACTCATGAACATGTTGCGAGTGTTGTATAAACGCGATCACAGGTGAGCATATTTCGGGTGAAACTTTCAAGTTTTAATGTGAAATCGATTGAACTTTGGTTGCTCCGTGAGATCGATATTTGTCGGTGAGTCGAGTTACTGATACATTATTTATTACCGGTATTTGGACTGTTATACTTCCTAATAATATATTTTGGATAGCCGCAGCCGGCCCGGCTGCGGCCCGCGCTGGCTAAATCAAATTTTTGTGAAAGTTGTTGAGCGCGCGACTGTGTTGATTGTGATGGTATGTGGGACGTGGAGAGTAGAGTCCCATCCTTGTTATCCTGACCTAGTTCAATCCCAGATAGCGAAGTGCAGATCGATGGCGACAGCACTTGTCGTAAGGGTACATTGGTAGGCACAACAGTTCTTAATACAATAAGTATCGCACGACTAGGCGCTCTGGCTAAAGGTAAAAGGTCAGGAAGTCGAAACAAAGTTCGTTACGTCTTAACACTGCGGACGTCGCCTCGCTGAATATTATATTAACTTACAACACTCCTACCACTATTATATTAATATAATTATACTGAATACACGTGATACTAATACTAGGTACCATTTATTTAAAATTAATATTAATTTTGTGTATGTTTTTCCATCCGTAATTAACATTTATACGCAAAGCAAATTTGAATAATATATTATCATATAATTAAGAATATAAGTATTTTTTATAATTTATTTTAATATGAAATTGCTCGCTTCGTCCATTCTATGTAATTAAATAGTGTCACAGGATCTCTCTCCAAATGTACGATATTAGTATAAATAAATACTGAACTCAAAATCACATTTTCTTGATAAGCGTGTTTTCCGGACATGCTTTCAATTGCCTGTGTTTTCGTACACAGCGCGGGCCCGCACGCCGATCGAACGTACACCTAGGTATATACAGTGCCGCTCTTTCTTTTTCCAAAATGTTGTTTGTTCCACCGTTTGTTTGTTAACTTTCGTTTCACAGAATCGGCAAACAATAACACGTATAACACAGGAGATTCATAGAAATTGTTTTCAACATAGATTTTCCATATAATAACTATTGTTACAAGCGCAATAAAATGAATCATTAAGTTTTCCAAAGTATTTAATTAGAGTTTGTCAAAAGAAAAACAAGGCGTCGCCGATCGGATTTAACCAAGCAAGTCAGCAAGTTTGTAAATGCGAACGCTTTACTGGTTCAGTCTTATTACAGTTCAAATATTTTCCTTTACAAAACTTGCGCTGAGTCGCTGTCTGAAATAACAGAATCAGCAGTTTCTATAAACCCTAAACGTAAATGATGACTACCGATCCGTCGATAGAATATGGATTCTGCGCTATTGGTATAAAATTTTACGAGCACTATTATAACATTACGCGGTGCATATACTTCTAACTTCTAAAATATTGAATTTGCTATTATCATAGACTCCTCTATATTATTATTGGAAAGTAAACTTTGTTAGTTTGGGGTAATTTCGGGATAGAGAGAACCAATTCAAAATTTTGATTATTGTGGTTTAGTTTATGTTCTCTGTTCTAACATTAGCTATGTTTTAATAGTGAAATTGTACGTGATTGTGAAATTAAACAAAATCTAATTCATTAAACAAATAGTTATTATAAATGACAAAGCTAAACTATAATAATTATTAATATAGCTACGTCATAATATTATGTTTTACTTTTACACTGTAGTGAATGAAGTATGCTCAGTATATTGTCATTTTATGACAGAGAATTTACAGTGAAACGTGCACTTTAATATAGTCTTATATATTTTTTATATGAAGCGTACCTACTGCTTTCATTAGCGCCTATTCACTGTGGTGCTTGTGACGCACGCATTTGAAGTTTAAGGCTGTCTACGTATTATTCAGTCTCTGTAACACCTTTTTGTTTCTTGGATAAATTCAAAGCCAGTTATAAATGTGTAGTGGGTACATACTTTACACTTTCTAATGTTGTATATTATAGCTGATAGAAATATCCTTCACACCGCGTGACGAACGATGTAGTTAGAATCTCGAATTCATGGCTTTTTTTCCAATATCAATGTGCAGTAAATTTTACGCACGTTCTCGCGTGAACTGTGGATTGATCGCCGCAAAATTGTTAGTCTGTACATACTTAAATTTTATGCCTGCTGTAAAATTTACCCACTGCCTTACTCCCTACCGCTCTAATTCAATTTTAATATTCATTCAAATAGTAATACCTAAGTAGGGATAAAAGTTCAACTAACACCCAGAAGGAATTAAAGATAATCACTGAAAGTAAATTGAGAGAAATTAAGATTGAAGATCAAATTTCCGTTCGGGTAATTAAATAAAACTTTAAAAGTATTCCTGATTAGCTGGCTCTTTTCTTTCTTTCATCTTTGCTTGTTAATTGTGCGTCTTTAAAAGGGATTGTATTAAAATTTTCTGTTAAGTTTGCCGTGAAATTAAAAACGCTTGTTGCCGTTGTGTTCGCACTTCTTTCTATAAATTCATGATCAGAATACGGAATAGCTTACATACCTACATAATGAATGTGAATCAATACTTTACATATGTGTTTTGTTAAACAGACACACAAATATAGTAAAATATTTCTTTCTATTCTAAATCTTTCATTCTATCGAAACTTACAACCGAGATTGACGTAGAATACTGACTATTTCCGCAAACGTAGTAACAGAGAGGCCCTTTCTTAATTAAACTTCAACAAAAAGCGTTAGTTCTACGAATTCTGAATAGTAAAATTTGATCTGCATTCCTAGTGGAGTGTTAGAATACGGCAGCTTGCAAACATTGCTGGCATAACTGTAATCTGGGGTCGCACTAACTGTTACAATTCCCTCTAATGCGGTCTCCAGGCGGCCGAAATTGCTTGTCAAGCACGTGAAATTTGTGCGTTTAAAGTCGTTGTTGATGACCAGGGAACCACCTGGTCTGTTCTGTATGGTAAAATTATTTTATGCTTTAAGTATGTGGAAGGGACAGACAAAATATATTGATTAGACAAGTACATAAAGCAAGTTTGAATAGTCCTATTGTAGGATAAGGTTAGGGTATATGGTCAAATTAAACACATTGTGGATAAAATCTACATTGATTTGTGTTCTCTGCCTATGCATAAAAAAGGCTTGATAACACTGGGTAACAAAAAAAAATTTATTTTATGCGGCTTTAATTTTGTAAACACCTTCATCAGTCATACCCGAAATGTATTTACTTTGTATGGATTGACTCTGGTTCTTGGGATATTCAACATAAAGAACGGTTCCATCGGGACATTAGAACAATGAAAGAAAGATACCAAAGCCGATGAGACCGCCATATTATGATGGTAGACTATTGCTTGAGTTTAATAAGGGATTTTCCTGAACTTAAAAACAATAGAAAAGCTTACAGATAAAGTTTTTATAATCTTTTATTTTGTGATTTTTTGTTAATAGCATATATATTAAGTTTTCTTGTCGTTATAATATAGCCGCTTCTGAAATATATATTTGATATGTAATTGTATTTTTATTTCGACCTTTTCCAGTCATAATTATAGTTTATAAAGTCTTATCTCATTAAGAGTCAATTTAACAAATTTGATATTTTCTCGTATTCAGCATACTGAACTTACACAAAATTGACTTCAACTTACCATGGCACAAAATGACTGTTTCGCAGTGTAATGAATTGGAATTATTCTATAGTTTAAAGTGTCAATATAAATGTAATCAGATACACTGAATAAGATATTGTGTCTGAGTTCTGCGGTCCGAAAGTTGTCTTAGGGACTAAATCTAGGTTTAAAATGTGACAGTCATAGTGAAATAATAAAGTAAATCTCCAATTCTACAAAAAAATAGAGAAATAGCGCTTTCATGAACATTTCATGAACTGGTTAAACATCACTACTACTACTTTCGTAAATAAAAAACATTTCTTGTATCGTCGTAAGTTGTTGAAAATTTTCTATGGTAATATTACGGTAATGTAAAATAATAATATTATGGTAATGTTATGTAGTGTTATTATACTTTTAAGTAATTATTACTAGGTACTTCAAGTAATTATTACTATATTTTTAATAACATGTGTTATTATTTAATCTAAGTGTTTAAATAATTAGTTTTTAAAGATAAGTCATTAAGAGTCTTGCCACATTCATTGCTTCAATGCGCTATAATTACATAGTGTTGCGTTTGATCAACGGACTCGGATTTGCCATTGAAATAGTGATTAAATATTTGTATGAAAAAACTACACTACCAGTTTTCTTCGCAAATAAATGATTTGATTAGATTCTTGTAGGTAATGACCCAATATAAGTACCTTGCTGTGATACAAATAAAGATAAAGGTATAAAATACAAACAAGACAACCAATTTAAAAAATTGTTTTAGCAGAACAAAGCTGTATTTTATTTAAAAAGAAAGTGCTTTTACTAACATAACAACCTAACCTACTTTTACGCAAGAAAAGCCGCAGTCAAAAGCTAGTATAAAATATAAAACATGTTTATTACATGACAAAGTACCGATGTGGCTGTGAAAGTATACCTGCACTACCTACCTACTTCTTACACGACGCGGGTAACTTGCGCATATTGAGAGACGTGTATGAGTTGTATGCATCGCGCAAACGACAGATGCGAGTACGAAAGTATTTCAGTGCTACAATCTGACTCATCAGTAAACCGAGGCGGTCAGTTGTGGGTTTAGGATGCTTCTAATATTTCATTACGCGTTATTATCGATGCGTGGAGCTTTCAGTAGGAACAGCTGTCAGTAGGTTTGGTTAGTTCGTTAATGTTTGTAAAGATTTCTAATGATTGCAAAGTATGATATTGTTACCCTATGATGTACGTAATGTTCAAATATGTTAACGCCACAATTGGTAGAATATGCTGTAACATACTTTTGAAAATAAGTTTTAGTCTAAAAAAATACTTACCTGCCACAATTGATAGAATATAGTCCAGGATACATTCAAACTATTAAATTATCATGTTCTTAAAGATGCATTATATTGCATTCACGATATGTACTTAGAGTATTTAAATAAATACTAGAACGTCATATTTAAGCTTTAGTTTCAACGTGGAAACAAGGTCTTACGAGGAGCAGTTTTATACATCTAATAGTTGTGACTCCACTCCACGTTTGTTCCATGTTACCTGGTTTAGACATCATATAAACGGTTTATAGCGCATTTCTATTGATTTTTATTAACTTTATACGTCATAAACTATTAAGTTCGTCCAATAAATAAACAATGATGGTCTATTTTTTGTGATATTTGAGCTTTTATCTTTTTACACTAAGTTGAAATGAAGTTTTACGAGTCCTCGAAATTAGTGGTGAATAATATATAAAAGTGAGCGTGTATTTCGGTATACAATTTATAACAGACAGGTGTAGTTGATTAAAGAAGTGTATCGTATTGTTTCGTGGTCTTTTATATTATAGATTAGAAAAGACTTTTATATTCAGACAATGACAATACTCTGCTAACCGAACGGCAGTTGATATCTAATAAATCTCTGTATAATCCTGGAAGGGTAAGCAGAACTTTATTACGCCAACAATTCACAATTATTTATGCCATACGCTATGTACATTTCTATACGCTGTACTGCTAATCATAATTGTGACATCAACAACCAATAATCTATTTAATTTACTCCTGACCCTTAAATCAAATACTAGTCCTCGAAATTAGACGTAAACTTATGCTACGGGATCAGTAAGGTGTCAATCTTTCAAACGTAGATCACTTATCATATAGTAATAATGGTATGGTATGGTAATGATATTCCTCACTAATAAATACTTTTTATGAGGAAAATTATCTTTTTATTCAATACTTTATTATATGAGATATCTTTGTCCATCTCGTGATATCAGGTTGCGCTTATGGTTGCGGCTGATCTGAAAAACGATTCGAGTAAAGTGTAATTTTTTTGGAAAATTCTTACAAGCAATACAGAAATATCTTGCAAGACGCTCGCTCCCTATCAAGTAGGACTTAAAAAAGGCAAGCTTATACATATATGAGTCAATAATATTATCATATTAATTACTTAATATATTTAAATTAGAACACATACCTATATTATTTTGAATCGTTAACATTAAATAAACGATTTATAGTAATATCGTAATCTTACGTAGATATCTTACACAATAGACGGTGTTATCGCCATTGTCGATCGTTCGCAGACAGTCACATATAAACGATGTTCTATCTATCTACTGAGTGACAGTTTAAATGGCGGTTTCAACGACTGCCTCCAGACATATTGCGGGCAGTAAAAGACCACTATATTTCTTAAATGTTTTATAAAACGGTTCGAAATTTAAACTTCTATGGCTCGACGCAACAGTAGTGATAGCTACTGTTGTCCGGCATTATTTGTGAAGAAATTCTTAGTACAGGGTCTGGAATTGATCCCGATTGACGTCAATAACTTCACTCTTTATTACGTGAGATCTAAAACTAGAACTGATGAAATGTGTGTATGATAAGCATCTGCCCATCCCTTCAGAGATACAGCGACTATGTATTTATTTATACTTCAGTAGCTGTGTCTTTGCAACGCGAGGCTGCATAACTCTGATTGAAGCGATTTTGACGCGGCCTGTATTATCGTATAGCTTTAATGCTATACGTCTTTTGTTCTTTTCTATACTAATTAATATAAACATGGCAGTATAGCATTACTACCTTTGTGGTGCAGCGGTAGTGAATGCGACTATTGTGCATAAGGTCTCGAGTTCGAATCCTGGGTCGGGTCAACAAAAAGTTATTAATATTTTCTGTTATGAAGTCTCAATAGTAGCCTGGAGTTAGAATGTTGGCGGTATTAGATACGCTGTGCCTCAGAAAGCACATAAAAGCTGTAGGTCCTGCGCTTGATCTCTCTCCGGTCGTTTCGGATTGCCGTCCCATCGGATCATGAGAGTTAGGGTACAGAGAGTGCACTTGTATTTGCGCACACAGTTATGCACTATAATATCTTCTGCGCAGATGGCCAGTCTCCGTAAGATTTGGCGCCGTGACTGAAATTCGGTGTAGAGGATATTATCATTAATATAAACATAAACTAAATATATATATACCCAACTAGGTATATACCCAAATAGGAGGCGAGCAAATTGCTTTCAGACTTTGCAGACATGTTTTTGCTGTTATAATAATAATAATAATAATAATAATCATTTATTTCACAAACACACGTACCATAAGTTACACATGAAATGTTACAGTTTTGTATAAGTACATTATATATTTGAACACCGGTACCCATGCTAAGATTTAACTTGTGTTATGGGTACCAGAGCTCTCTCACAAAATGAACATCAACAAAACAATAGTGAAGATTTTTGTTGTCTTCGAGGATGGGCACAGGCATTATTTATTTAAAAAAATACTAATCAATGTGTATAAGTACAGTATTAATAAAAAGAATGATGTAGTAAGTACTTAGATAAATAAAGTAATTAATTATATATGAATGAAGAATATAAAGGTACATCATTAAGTTATATGATAAGTTATAATAATAGTAAATAGATAACAATGTAAAACTACTACTGTTATTGAGTATTGTTAAACAAAGAAACTTAATGACACTATCCGATCCGGCAATTGAACCTGTGATCATGATGGCCATAAACATAGTAGCGGTAACTTATATCGCGCCTCTAACAAGGCAGTTTGTCAAAAATGGCGAATAGGGTCTATAAAATAGAGCGTTAGAGTATTATTGTACATCAATCACGTATTCAAATTGATGCTATTGACCTTGAATATACAATAAAACTGCCAAGAATCTAACTTAACAGTACTAGGCAGTATAAGCGTAAACATTTGCCATAGGAACAATAAAGCATTAAAAATTAGCATATATTTCAATAGATTTTCAATCATCATTTTAGTCAAATCGAACACTTGGACGTCATATAACTAGACCGTTAAAAACATTACCTTCCTACGTTTTCTTAAAAACAAATTAGGTTATCATAGTACATCACTTTGTCGAAACTCAAGCCATACATACATAATGTAGTTATGATAGTAGTACAAGAAAGAGGCGGTCGCAGAGGGACAGTAATCCGTGATAAAGCTGACATCGTGAGTTAGCCGGGAATTCGCCCAAGCCCATAGATACAGGGTCGACCCGTGTCGCTACCACTTACCGAACGCCCCTTTTATACAATCCCTAAGTATATAAGTAGCTTGTATAGATGGGATCATGTTCCAGTTACTTTTATTAATTACGTTTTATGAGTGTTCAATTCATGTTTCTATTTTTTTATAATGTAATTGCTTGGATGAAGCTATTGGCAAGCTGGTCACATCGTCAATGCCGCCACGCTGTGTGTTGTGCATTGACGTCGTGCATTGGACGATTATTTGTGTGATCCACAAATGATTGTTCTGACTTTGTGCGTACTACGAAGCACGAGAGATACTTTTAATAAAAGATAAAAAAATAAAATAAAAAAATACAAATTGAATATTAATATGTATGCATACTACATTTTGTACGTATATATTATATTTTGTATGTATACTATGCATACAAAATTGCCATCAAGCATGCCCAACATGAGGTTGTTTATTCGATTACGGGGCCAAGCAACTGGTTACATGCACGATTAGCTTGTTGTGGACTGATGTCGGAGATAGTGTCCGCTAGACGACGTCAGTTCACACTCTAATCTATTATAGTTAGCGAAGTGACGTGTGATTAACTTTGCTTAACCCTTCGTTAATCAACCTGTGTGCCTAAATCGACACAGTACAATCGAAGGCGTACCTCTGCCTTAAAGCGTTAGGAAGGGTTTCTAGGCTCCTAAAAAACATTATTCTGTTAGTAGTTGTAACTAGTATAATATTTTCTATATACCTCTTGCATTTACAGTACGGCCGCTGATTTGCTGATTAGAATAAGAGTATAATAAAATAATTTGCATAGTTGGGACACGACATAAATACGTGTTTTGGTAATGTATTTTCTGTGGAAGTTGTTTGAAGAAATTCGGCTACACATCAATCTATGTTTTTATTTACTTGCCGTTTAAAATGGCGTCTTAAGTACCTATACCGATTTATTTAATAACGATTTTGTATAGTGGCTATATGAAATAATTTATTGGTGATTTAGGAAAGGCAGAAAATATTATTGCAAGTAAATTGGCGAGAGTTAACCGAGGTAAACGTGTTAGGACGGTAACAGGGGCCATTGTATAAATTGATGTTTAAGTACAGCCAGCTTACGTGGCGTTTCGTAAGTTTTTGTGCGAAATCACCACTATAAAATTGTTTGCTAGAGTTTTAATGCGAGAGGCAACGTAAACATTATTAAATATACCTTGTTCGTTAAGTTCGTTTACGGAACTTTAGAACGTGACATCCTGGGTTTAATTTCCGCGGCTGGCTAAGAGTAATTGGATATTCTATAAGTAGTTTTTTTAGTAGCAGCTCTGTCAAGATCGATAGCATCCCTATCATGTAAGGCTTGATATCTAGCGAAATGTATGTATAAGTCAAGAGAATATGTATAACGATTATGCGAGCGTAAGCTACATAAAAATATATTCATTAAAAATAATAATGATAAGAGCCCTCATTAAAAACGTAATTTTAATGTGAAGACAAATTACATTCACAAAAGTAACTAATAAAACGGAGCAGTAATATTTTTTAATATCGCATTAGTCGTTGACTAAAGTAACATTAAAAAATTTACGGTTGCCTTTTTATTGCCATTTGCTGCAGAATATAAAAGCTATACTTTAAATATTTTTTGTGATGAATTTGATTATGTTTTAGGATGAACTTTTAACTTAGATTGTTTCAAAAGCAATCACAAAAGATGACGCTACGTTTGAAGAAACTGGCTTCCTACGGTAATGCAACTAGCTTCACTCGATATACATCGCTTATCCGTGATCGTCGCGAGATAAGGAACAGATCTCGACCGACTGTCTGATAACTTTATAGATCAATGCGCCACTGAAGCCTATCTCTGATACGTCTGTTGATGACGTGGGCGAGGTAAGGCGACTGGGCTCTTACTAAATATAACTACATAATCACAAATGCCTCTGACTTTGGGCAAAGGTCGATTCGCCGACATCTATATTTGTCAAGCACATAATATATCGGTTTGGGTGCTGAATGGTTTGTGCAGCATTATCAACTAAAGAAATAAATGTATTGTTTTATATCAGTAAGGGTAAACAAGCATATAGTCTACTTGATGGTTTTTAATTACTAAATCCTGGCAACATCTGCATTACTTAAGGGCGAAAACAAAGATCTATAGCCCTCTTCTGTTAGTGCAGTGCCTTTTTGAAAAGTCCAGGTATTTATAATAATATAACTTTTTTTTTTTTTTTTTTTATTTACCAAAATATTACACAAGTCCTTATAAATACAAAACTGCAAGTTTCCGATTACGGAGTAAATACAATGTAAGAACCTGTTATAGGCAGAATTATCAAAGTCTCCTACACTAGGCGTAGCCTGTCACGTAGGAAAACTTTACAAAATGGATTTCTTAATTTTGAAGTTTTGCCAGTGTTCATTTAAATGAATAACGTAATAATAAATTTGCATGCAATATATAAAATTATTTTGAAATGTAAATGATAGGTAGTTAACAATACATTAATATTAATATGGTTACAATAAAATAAAAACAAATTGAATTAAAATGATAACAATAGAATTTGTATGGAAGTATAAAAACACACATGAGAAATTGATTACATCCAGTTGAACAAAGCAATGAAAAACATAAGAAATCACATTAAAGGCCTCAAAAAACGCTCAGTGTCATCGTAAGTCCATGTAAGTAATTCCTTTTTGGTAATTATTTTCGTTTCACGAAGTGATGCTGTGTCTATTTGGCAAATTTTATTTATCTTATTATAAACATAAGGCTTCATGAATCTACTAAAACGCCTGGCAAAAGTAGTAAATATTTTTGGAATTGGAAGTTTGAAAACTCGTCTCTTAATCATGTCTTCATAGTCAGAAGAGTTGAGCACTATCTTGTGAGTTGCCAGTAAGATTTTATGTATGTACAGTCTTCTAACACTCAGTACTTGAGTTTCATTAAACAGCTGAGTGGTTGGAAATCGATATGGCTTTTTAAACATAGTTTTCAGCACTGCGCGTTGGGCTCTTTCTAAACCCATAAGATGAGATGTAGCAGTACCCCCCCAGGCTGCAATGCAATACGTTAATATTGATTCGCAAAGTGTTATGTATACAGTCTTTAGTAAGCTCGTCGGGGCCACGTCACGTAGTAGTTTCATAATGTGTATGATCTTTCTGACTCTTGCAGCCATGGCCACGACGTGCTCACTAAAGGTCAATTTCTCGTCTATGACAACGCCCAGATATTTGACTGAGCTTTTCTTGTTTAAATTAGGACACTGACAGCCTGGGAGAGTATCCACACCGGCAATAGCTGTGCATGAATGAGCTGTAATATTTAACCGCGCAGGTGGTGCTGAAACAGCCGTTTTGTGAAAACATACTAGATTTGTTTTAGTTGCGTTAAGGGATAATAGGTTGTTATTTAACCAATTTAAAATTTTATTAAAGCCAACCTGCGCAACTTCAAACGTCTTTTCCCATGATTTTTCACTAAATAATATGACCGTGTCATCTGCATAATTAATAATTTTAGAATTATCGAAGTGGTTACTTGATGACAGGTCATTCATGTATAATAGGAAAAGCGTAGGTCCCAATATGCATTTATGCATTTGATTAATAACCCATTAAATGTAGACTGTAGGTATTATCTAGTCATTTGATTTTGTTAATCATAATTTTTACTGTATGCCATGTACATTATATTTGAGTTGCTATCCAGAATTAGGAGAGCGCTACATCTTGTACCTTTTATTTAGAATAAAGGATTAATTATAAGGAAAATGATAATATATCGAGATAATTATACTAACTAACTATAACAATAACTTTACATATCGATAGGCTAGCTGTGAATATATCAAAAATATGTTTATAACTTTCAGCCTGTTCGCGGCGATATCCATAGGCAGCGAAACCTCCTTTGGCAGGATGAAGGTTCTTATTCACCCTCTTTGATCTGCCTTGTGACCCTTCAGTAGTTTTTTTGTGAAGTAGCGGCTTATATGTACATAGTTAAGGATTTATAAAAAAAATACTCCTTTATCCCGTCGTACTGTCGATAAATATTCGCTAATTATACATGCGAAATTTAAGTAAGTTATATCTCGGCATATTCAGTGTTTGTTTACTACATATCATATGATTCATAAACTGCTTAGATATACCTGGCAGAAGGATGCTAGCAGGTATTGCCTGCTCCAAAAAGGCGGCTCGCCTTTTGGCTACCACGCTGACTATAAATGTCAGATAGCAGATTTTACATATTTTTGACGTCCAGACAAAACAAACAATAAAAGCTGTGTTATATAATAAGTTATAGCGAAAAGTCAGGGCTCTGCGCCGCAGGATCGTGCCCGTTGCTTGGCAATCAAACCGTCTCCGAGTCAAAAATAATTACTATTACTATGTAGCAGTACGACTGGTAGTACTGAAGTGCTGGCATCATGTGATTGTAACCGCTTGTGCGTGCACTAGAAGTTCTCACGCGTTGCTTAGCTCGATAAGCTCAGCCCTACGATGATTAGCCCAATAGTAGCACAGAATTAAATCAATTTAGTTATATGAGGTTTACTTCACCATTTTGGACGTTGCATACCATGGAAGAGAAGTGATATTTAACGATATATATACATATTGCATAAAGGTTACAATCTTTTTTGATGCGGCCTTTCACGAGAATATTTCATGGTGTTTAAATATGTATACAAACGGCATTTCTTTGGTGGCGGGTGATTCGTTCAATCTAAGTTTGCTGAGTTCAGGCTACAGATCGCCTGGGGAGGCCCTGATTCATTGTATAGCTGTTTATTTTGAATCGTTATTGTAAGAACGTTAATGTGTAGTATGAAGTTGTGTGATCTTAGTACGGTGTGGGCACATTTATGTAATTTAAATATTTTCTCACTATGACACCTGTATATTGCATTCACAACGCAAACTTGTAAATTCGAGATCTCTATTCACTTTGGATGGGCACTAATTGCACGATAAAAAACTCAATTGAAAAGTTTTATTAAAATGAATTTCTTACTACTAAAATTAATCTAAATGCAAAGCTTTTTA
Organism: Catocala fraxini; assembly: GCA_930367265.1. Classification (NCBI taxonomy): domain Eukaryota; kingdom Metazoa; phylum Arthropoda; class Insecta; order Lepidoptera; family Erebidae; genus Catocala; species Catocala fraxini. Next base: position 17,243,335 of record OV884041.1, read on the forward strand.
AAGAAATAGCGTCTTGCACTACTTCAAATTTCAACTTTATTATTTAAAAAAGAATGTTCATTTTCGTGAAGTTTGAAAGACACTTTTTCTCGTAATAATGTTGTCTTTAAAAGTTTTGAAGTGTAATCCATGTCATATAAAAATATTTCATATTATATAGTATAGTGTATATTAATTATAAAATCATAAAACTTATTTAAACATTTATTTTTATATCATGAATGATGAATAGTAGGTAACAACAGTGCTAACCCGAGCTGTCAGATAACCAATCGAATCAGCACGATTACATATTGATCTCGAATGCATAACATTTTTTTAAGCTTTTACGGAATCTCTGATTAGTACGATTGGGGTATTCTACCTTACAGTAGACCGAAAACAAATATTTTTGTGTTGTGACTTCGCAGTAAGTTTTATAAAACTGCTTAAACGGTTATCGGCTGGAAGCTATAGATAATCATTTCATTGTTTGAGCTATACCACTAATAACACACGGGCCGTATGCAGGTTTTCTATCTCTAAGAAAAAAACAACAAAGATTTCCAGTTTTAAAATTAAACCTTCATTACCAACAAACGTTATTGCAATTTTTCTGTGAGCTCATTTATTCCCGGTATAAAGGCCCGTGGGTGGAGGTCAGAAGGGGAAAGGCCGTCCATGACGTATTGTCTTACAAATATCGGTCCATTTGTTTCTCCGTAATTCCCTTAAGCTCGCTCCAGGATGAAATAGAAAGAGGAACGCGATGTTATGTCCGAGATTCCAGAATCTTACGTATTAACTCACAATCCTTTGGTTACGGTATCACTGCTTATTACATGTTTATGCAGGTAAAAGATTTGGTGTTATTGTAGATTGGAGGACAACTGAGATCTTATCTTGGACCTGTGTTTTGGTTTGATGGCTATTTTTAGTTAGTCTGTTTTGGTAACACAGTAGGTTTGTTTTTGTTGGTCAAATAGTATTGTATTTTTGTACTGATATACATTACATCGCTGTTTTGCGAATTCGTCGGTAATGCCGTACGAAGTTAAATTACTTTTTTGTATATGGTCTAAATCAATCTTGCACATCAAATGAAGCCTTAGGGTTTGCATTTAATCTTAAGTTAGTTGATATGTGTATATCTGGGTGAGATTTGTTACATAAAATTTGTATTATTTATATTATGTATCGTGTATGTATCATATTTTTGTTGTGACGGATATAAGGGACCCTACCCTTCTTACAACGTGGTCGATAAGACGTAGATACTACAACAATGTGTACGATAAGGATAGAAGGAGTCGTATTCGTATCATTACTTATGTGTTGCTCTCACTTTGTTTCTCTATTAATTATGAGTTTCTCGCCGTGGCTTTGCTAGCGTGAATCTCACGAGAACGCATAATTATGAACAGATCCGTGATGGGCAAAGATTAAAAGGTTTTCTTTTCTCAGAAGAAATAATGATTTTCTACTAATATGATTAATGAGTAAGTTTACACTATAGTACACAAAAAGTCCATATCCTTAATTAACATATTTTTATCCCGACATGTGTTTCAGTGTTTCAGTACACACGGGTGAAGCCGCTGGCAAAAGTTAGCCACTTATAACGCTAGAGCTAAATAAACGCGTATTACAATACTACAATATCAAATAGGCTCTAGATTAAACACAAAAACCTGATTCATAATACTATTGTACGCTGTTGCCACAGAATACACAATATTTTTTTAGCCTTTACGTTCTTAGCCCCGTCGACCTGTTGCCAGTTGGTCCCGTACAAAAGTTTGCTTAACAGAGCACTTGAGGCCCTCGCCGCGAATATCTGGTTGAACTAGCCGTGGCTAACAGTTTAAACTCAGCTTTGTGCATAGAGATGGATTTATATGCACGTGTTTAGAGTTGAAGTTTAGTGATTAAGGCTAATACTGGAAATCAAAAGGTTGTGCTCGTTTCTTTTTTATTTATGTTATACACAGGGATGAAAGTAGGTAAACAAAATGATTAAAGAAAATTTCTAAGGTTCTCATTATTTTTAAATAGTTAACGTGAACGGTGTAGTGCTTTAGGTAGTTGCCTTGTTGTTGATAGTGCGTCGAGTGTTGTGGTTTCGTTCCCTAAAAGGTACATACATCCTCTATATTAAATGCCTTTGTTTTGTTAGATACCGATGTCGATGAAGTTTTAAGTATTATATCGGGGTTACGAGATGTTTGTGCCGTTAGGTGGGATAACATATCTAATAACATACTTAAAAGTTTTAAACACCAACTTTGTATCAATCAAATAGTGCGGCAGACGTCTTTAAATAATTAAATTCCAGTAAACAGAATACTTTAGTTCGAAGGTAAATATTCACTCGATTCGATTCAGGTTTTTTTGCAAAGTTTCGTTTCCACGATATAGGCAGCGAGATTAACTTAAAAGTGCAAAAACATTTTACTCAACCCGACAATTGTATTAATTTCGCAGTTGCGCAATCTGTCATACAAATACGATAGACCAACTGCAGCAACGCAAAACATAAACCACTGGACAAGTAAAAATAAATCTATTCAGCTCGTAAGAGACGTTTTATACTTGTCACATACAGAGCGAACTTAAAAATATATGCAAAACGGAATTTCATACAAAACTTTGATAAACATTTCCACTATTCATCCACTTATTTGCTCTTTATTCCAAAAATGTAAACGTTACTTCCACGTGTCATACGTAGCTTTAAACATATTCATGAATATTTTTAAACTTATTTCGAGTTCAATGAATTAAATATTTTTGTAAAGTAATGTGTATAATAAATTTATCATTATTATTGTGCCGAGTTCAGTTGTTTTTACGTCTGTTGTTTCGATATTTGTATTGTTCGAAAGCATTTTCATTGATTGACTATAGTCGGATTTTAATTTGACATGTGTATTCTTCTTCGATTTTCATTTACGCTTATAATTTGTAATCTGTAGTTGTATCTATTATAATTATAATAACATTAGCCCCGTATATAGGTATAAACTGCAAGTTTCAAATGCAATCCCACTGGTGGCAAAGTGTAAGTTAGCAGAATTCACATATCTTCGAGAACATTATGCAGAACTCTCAGACATGCAGGTTTCCTAATGTTTTCCTTCACCGTTAAAGCAAGCGATAATAAAATAGTAAATATAATTATGAGGTTTGGTACCTTACCTTTACTTATACGATATTAAAGCTACAAATTACGTACATATGTACATAGTCTTACGCTTATGTCAAAAGAGGTGTTTAAAGGTATATTGCATTTATATTTTGCTAGGTATGCTTTTAGGTATCGATCCTATGCAAATATTGAGTATTTTTTTTACAGAGATCTCAATGCACTTTGTCTGGCCCAGGTCTCTAATCGAGAGCTCATGCACAGCGGTCGCATTCACAATCACTGCGCTACCGAGGCAGGTTTTAACCACCACGGAAATAATTACATATACAAAAAAAAAACACGTAATTAACGCAAAGTTAAATATAATCTCTAACAATAAAAATGCATACAGTAGTTCAAAAAGTCTGCCATCTCACCTCCGTAGTGAGCAGTTTGCCGCAGTTTTCGTAACAATAACTCTAATAAGGACAACTTGTTGTCAAACTGCCATATTACCAACAAGACAATATTACACTTCACACCGTTGCAGTTTTAAATGTGAGGACTGTCAGAAACTTCTTGTTAACCGAATAGAAGTTCGGTTTTTAAACATCGTATTGCATTGCATTCGAGTGTGTACATTAAAATGGCGAAGGCTTTCTAGTTAAGGATCTGGCTTGCGATTGAAAAGTTACAATAAAATAGGTAAAGGCAAGGTAACAATTTTAACTATGCCGATAATGAAAGTTGAACGTTGTAATTTTAGACTCCAAATAATCAGAATGACAATGGTTGCCTGTTGGTTGACTTCAAATTTTTACTTAATGTGATCTTGAAATACCTCTGCTGCTCCAAATATTTTACTCTCATCCTTCATGATGCTCTTGATTTGGATACCTAACCTGGCAGTTTTCCAGATTGCCTCCGATCTGGACATGGCATGTTTGCTCAGGTTTGTCGTTTGTAATGGCTCCGCTCACATATACTTTTTAATTCTGTAAAAATACACCAAAATATATACATAGCTTTACGCCTATATAGACGTATGCATATGCTTAAAAGTGGAGACGCGTGTGGTAAAAATTATTCACGAGTTTGGAATTAAGATTCGAAATAAAAGGAAGCCCGTCTATTGCCATCTACTGGGCACTGTTTTAGGCCCTGCTGCTACTACCTAATCTAACACTTTGCAGGAGCCCGAGACCTGAGCAACTTAGTACAATACAAATAAAAGTGGTGATCACTACAAACCCAATCTCATAACGAGGTAAATCGTTAGCAGTTGATGCCTTCATCCCATACATGCTGTCGGAATTTAAACTGGGTAAAGCAATAAACAACTATTAAAAGTTGACACGAGTCGCGGTACTCGTTCCTTGCATTTAGTATTACGCCCGCGGGACCAATCTTATAGGCACACATTTCACATTCATTCACATTTTGTGTAAAACTGGTTCAGTAGCTTTTAAAACTGATACATATTTTGTCCTATTTATCTTTAATCGATATCCTCTTGAACAGGGTATAGTTTCGATATTGCTATGAGCTTTGTCAGTAGTGGAAGAATACGTAATATATATCTACGCCATTATATCTCGGAAATGTAAGGCGCCAATATAGCCTCTACCAGTTATTTTGAATGCCGCTTTACAGATATTATACTTGGTAAGGCTTTTCTGGCAAGTTTATCAGGGCAGTTCACGATGCAGACTTTGTTTGACATGAGGTAAATCGTAGCCGGCGTTGGCGCACTCTGTGTGAACGAAGCTATTTCATTAAATACATAATATAACGTACAACAAGCAGGTACAGCAACAATGATATGGCAGATGTTATGTATATAGAAATACTAATAATAATTATAAAGAAAATAAATAGTTAAATTACATCTCAACTACTAAATGTATAAAATAAATTCAAGGATATCATAGCATGGTACTTTATAGCTTTTTAATTTGAGTGTCTTCAAATAGGTCATATAAAAATAATAGATTTTATATGTTACTAACTGGCAATCACATACCTATTAATTAAAATAGGATTGTTCGGTTATATTTTTATATCTTCAAAAAGGCTGGAGAGCTATACATGAAATTAAACATGCGAATGTAAAAATTGGAGTTCTATAAATATAATATCGCTTAATAATTATGGACGATTCGATGAATACCGTTAATATATTATTTGTTTTACGCTTTTAAAATTCCGCCTTCGAGTCAAAACTCCAAGGATTGCTACTCTGTTACCTGTTATTACGCGTATCAAATAATATACAAGCGAGTGACTCATGCACGTACTGGAGGCGTAATTTGAAAATGTGTTCATTTGTTTCTGACGGATCAAGAGCTTTAAAAGTTATAAGGAAATGTATACGGTATGCTTTCTTTATGTGTAATGTAGATGGAAGAAATGTGTGGGACATAAAGATAGCAATAATGCAGCCAGGTGGCCCGACCATCACTTCGAACATTATAGCACACTGTAAAAGTCAATGGGGAGTACTATACAGTTTTATTACTGCTTTCAATGAAAATTACTGGTTTATTATTCGTCTTAGACGTTAAAAATGGTTTAGCTTTGATATCCATCCAAGCCTACTTTTTATAGTAATTATAAGTAGCCAAGATTCATTTAAAAAAAAATTAGCTAATATTTTACGCATACTTAACTTTGGGACACAGTTCTTGCTTTCATTGGTTATCCAATTGTCATGTGTAGCTTTCTAAAACTTAGAAACTTATGTAGCCATACAAACTCCTTTATCTGGCGTTGCACTCGTTAGCAGCTATTAAAATGTTAGATCGAAACACGACTACCGCAGTTATGGAAAGAGGAGCTTTAAAGTTCAATTAGACATTAATCAGAACATGAAGTCAGTTTCCTTTGCCTTGTTTTAATGTCAGACTAAACGAATAGCTCATTTTCATCATTACCTGATGTTTCTTTTTTTTGCTTCTGTTTTAGACTGAATGCTGCCACAACATTTTCAAATTCAGAATAGGCTGTACGAATGCTTGTCTTCTCTATGACGTTTAGTTTTTCTTTTAATCTACTGTCAAAGCAGTTGATGAAACCACGAGCCTCCTTTGAAACCTATTTCATTTTGTCAGCGTCTCACTTAGCATAATGAAGTGGGTGTAATTGCCTTATCGCGTAATTAGCGCAGATACGTTTAGATATTGCTTTGTCAGGAAGCTCGTTACTCTTCCCTGGGGCGACTTTTGTAATCTCGAGCTGATTTATTATCAACATTGTGTACGAGTATCAATCTAGTAGATAGTAAAGATTGACTACGGTGAAGTACAGATAAACTGGCAGGCTTATGAGACGATGTAATAAAATCAGTTCTTTTTTGTAAAGACTTCTCCCGCGCTAGTAACGATTCCATTCCTCCTCCAACATCCTTTGTTCCGTTAGTTAAATTAAACTACTGATATTTTAAAGAAAGGAAGAAAATTAATTGGTTAGGACGAAAGAATTTTCTCCATAACGGTCAATGGGCATTTTGTTCGGACGTTTGACCCACGGCGTACACGAACCAAATATGGCAGACTATGCAGATAATTGTCTTTGAAACACAATGGTATAGGTCGCATTCTTGCAGTATATGGGCGAATTGAAAAACAGTAGAGTAGTAAAACTTGAAAATTTACAAGAGAAATATCGAAAAATAAAAAAAAAATTATTATAAATAATATATATAATAATATAAAACATTATAAAAAAACGGCAATATAAATAATAATAAAAATAAAAATAATAATATATATAATAATATATTATACTATAAACATTAACATTTAAACTTAAACATTTATATTTTGATGGGAGACATATAAAAAAGCGTTAATAATGACAATTATTTAATATTATTCAATGTTAAATATATTTTTCCCCCGGCTGATATAAACAAAATAACTTTACGGAATGAAAGGAGTGATTAATAAAATTAATTTAAAATACACTGATTTTTGTACGTAATCTTTCATCAACCTGGTCAAATATGCCCAATGACCTTTGGCAACGATATGCGAAGTATTCCAATTCGCACTGATCCAGTGTGGTGGCGAACCGTAACCCTTCTTATACCAAGGATAGGTCTTAGCCTAGCAGTGGAGCCGTTTATAAACAGGATTGATACTTTTTTATATGGAATTTGAGTATATATTTAAAAATAATCTTGAAGACTTTATAGAAGAAAGATAACGTTCAAACATTTGCCTATATGATTATAAATTAATAATTCTATTTTAAATTTAGAGGAATCCCATCTGCACAACAAAAAGACAACAGCGCCAACTATCACTACAACGCTATAAGTTTTTTTACAGTACAAACATTTTCTTATTATGTAACGTTTTTAACTTTTCATTCTAGTACTAAATAATTTTACCGTACTAATTCGTAGTCAAGGATAATTATATACTTACAATGCAAATGAAATATCAAGCATTAATAGTTTGCACCATGAAAGTTGTCACGGAATCGCTTTGGTGGTCAAATGAAAGTAAATTTTGACTAATACTACATAGATAGACTTACGCTTCTGTCCCAAAAAGGGGTGGGCAGAGGTGTACTACACGAGAATTTCAACAACTATAATTTTTAGGTTTTATTTTATTTTGTTTTTATATAAAACACAACTTCTACTCTGGAAATAATTCCTGTATAGCGGTGGATTTTACAAACATTCAAACAATGGACACAAAGAACACCCAGACTCGGAACAACTACTTGTGGATCTAACAATATTTTGTCTTGTATGGGGATCGAACCCACAGCACTCGGCGTGGCGGTAGTGGCGAGGCGACCACTTAAACCACTATGCCATCCGTGCAATCAGGTTACACATAATATAAATTGCTAGTTCGAAAACGGTACTACTGAAAATTTATACTTCCCGGGCATCGAACTCGAGATGGCAACAGTTCATTCACCACCGAGGCAGCCCTAAGTAGTATTAGACTATATTCATAATCAATAAAACTCAAACAGTTGTAATTTCAGACACAAAACAAAAAAGCGATGTTCATTTAAAGAATAAACAAAGAATAAAGCTTAAGCGACTAAAAGTCTCATGTTTTCGCTTACAATAACAAAACTGGCGATGTAAATAAGCACTAATCGCTCCACGGATACCCGCAAACAAGAATGCCGAAACGGCTTTCTGTAATAATATTTGTCTGTGTGTACGTTGAACGTCGACGCCGGAAATGGCACGGCCGCTGCCGGCGAAGCCTCTTACCATTTTTAATTAAGTTCTTGCTTTGCCGAAACCCATACTTTACTTTTACTTGGCCATGGTTGCTTGTAGATTTTGTGTGTCGCTAAAAAATGTTTCGAGGGTACTTAACCCACGAAACTTTTTTTGGGAGTATTTTGTTTTGATTGACAACCTTCTATAATTCTTGAGGAGTCGTTAATTAGTTAACTTGTACTTGCCCTGCGTGTTACGATAAATTTATTTTATATAGCGTCTTAAGACAACAATATGGCTTCATCTTGCTGCTATCAATGGCTGCATGGATGGCATGCTTGTTCATGTAGTTATCTCGCCACTGCATAAAATGTTATGAATTCAATCAACCAATGTATTCTACAAATAAATAATAATGGTATTTAGTCCTTTTATTAATACAATTATAGCATAGAGATAATAGATAAATATATAAATATTTATTGCACGATCACATGTTATAAATATTATGTTTAGGTGCATAGTTGCTAAATCTGGTGTTTAGTGAGTAGTTTGATCGTGAGCGGCATCTCTTCGACGCAATCATACTATATCACTAGTGTGGGAGTTGTCTTTTAAAATAGATAGAATAGATCGATAGCAATATTGCGAGTTCGTTTTCGTGCGAAAGATATGGGTAATTCATACTATTTCTCATCGAAGTGTTCTTTGTAACCGATGTTTCAATATCTATAAATCTCTTTGAGTTTCCCATAGTTATTCTCCTACTGCAGAAGCTAAAAAGAACAATCAATATTGTAGAATCTATTAATAGCGACTTTGAATATTTCATGTCGGTTACTTACAGTGTCCTTCTGCAATGATACAAAATATAAATAGTATAAAAGCCTAGTTATAATATACGGAAAATTCAAACTTTGTACCTGGATAACTTAACCCACGTTAGCTGTAACATTGAATTTTGTACATATTGGATTGGATTTTTATAACTATTATAAGCTTATAATCACTTCTATACATTCGTGATGCATGATTTATGTACTCGTATATATTAGATTTTACCTGCGGCGTTGCTCGTGTATGTCAAGTATGTCAATTTCTGGATGACAGGTGCCTTATGTACTTATCTGTAGCCCTGTATGAGAAATTTCATGACGATCGTTCAAGTAGTTAAGGCGTGAAAGCGTAACAAACAAACAAACTCACATTCACATTTATAATATTATAGTTAGGATTAATTTACTAGTCTTATTTGTAAGCAGACAAATCAAACGTTAAGAGGCCAATCAGCTCAAATAAAAACTGAATACAAAGGCTCCACCAATATTACATTTACTATAAAAAGTCAGCTTTGCTAAAATGATTTATTATAGGCTTTGAGAAATAAGTCTAAAACACAAGTTTGACAATCGTGTGACTACAACGCGACACTAGGCGCTTTACAGTTGCTAATGGGCATTCGTATCGATTAAATCGTGCCATTGTATTGAGGTAGTCACTCTTATGTGCTCGTATAAGAAATGTAAAAGTTTTTGAAAATATTTGGATGTTTGTTACTCGATTACGCGTAAAACCTTGAATGGATTTTAATAAAAGTTGGCACATAGACAGAACAAACTTTTTATTCCGATATCACCGATATGAAAGCCATGGCTAAATATTTGTGTATAAATAAAATCGCGAGTTTAAATCACAATTGTACTGTTCTTTGAATACGCGCGTGTGTGGAAAGATAGACTACTCTGGGGCAACGAAGAAACCGTCTGCGACTCCTTCCGGCTCTTTCACTAGAAGTGCGCTTAGAAACTGTTTGACTTGGTACCATCATCACCATTTTACCATCGTACCACTTATCACCTAAGCAGGGTTTATGCACTAGTCACTAAGGCAAGGTTACACCTGGATGCGTTTCCATCCAGCCCGGTGAGATTTCAGCGCTCATTTCTACGACGCGGCGACGTTCGTGCAGGCTCTGGAATAGCTCTGCCGCAGTGTTTATCGAGCGCTTTGACTTCTTCCTCATGCGAGGTTTGATGGGTGTACTACTATCCCAGTAGGCAGCGGCTTAGCAATGTTAAGTGCGAATATTGCGAAAGGCCATGAGTGGCCGTTACCGCTTACTACCACGTGGATTGCTGGCTTGTATGCTACTATAGGCTACAAAGTATTAGTTACCGAATTGCCATTGCAAAGCTGCAGATACGCTCCATTAAGACACATTGTTTAATCGCTATATAAGACTCCTTGTTAACATATCAATAGCCTCCATGGTCGCCGTGCATATTATACGTGTTCCAGTGCTTGTAATAGAGCAAAAATGTTAGGTAATAATTTACATAGTTCTTTTATATTTCGTCTGGGAACAAAAGCAGGTGTGAAAGCAAGCGCAATATACTGCAACACGGAAATTACTTTTAATTCAAAAGAAAAGGGCTACGTTACTGCAATATAGGCACCGCTTTTTCTGTTATGGAATAGACAAGTAGTGATGAGATAATTAATACAAGGTGTATTCTTTTTTATGTAATTAATCTGTTTTTTGTCGTGACACCGCCCGCATGAAATTTGGCTGTTTTTTATCGTAGCCCCGGGGAATTTCAAAGATCCTGAAATAAGTTATTAGTGAGAGTATAATGCCTGTTTACATCTCACATTATTTATTTCTAATCCCGTAGGAATTTCGAACAATATTAGGGCTTTTTATGTATATGGGTTTGCGCTAGTCGCTGATGAGTCAGTCAGTGAACGTGTCTCTAAAAATTATGATGGCCTTATTGGGCAACTTGGCGTACGACAGATAGTCCTGGGATTGATTCTCAAGTTATGAGATGATATAATATGTGATTCTAGACTGTGGTTCTTAACTAAAACACACTGGCTAAGTGATTCAGATATATTGAAATTAAACTACTATGTACGGATTTTATTGCGTTGTTTATTTGACACTTTATTACATAATTTTGAAAACTGTTACACTACTACTACTATTAAACTTTACCAATTCTTAAGCTAATTAAATTATTATTAAAACTATTTGGATTTAATTTAATTTTACATTTTCCCCGACGTTTCGATTGTTTTTCAGCAGCCATGGTCACGGGGAGATATATAGTATATATAGAAGTTTAATTTCAATGAATAATATTCGCGTAAACAGAAAACAATATTATGATTCAGATATACTTAACTAGAATACATTGGTGCCGTGGCATCGGTTTATGTTTCCGTTACCAACAATTTGTAAGTTCCTGGGTTCAGTTCTTAGAACGAGCCATATAATCTAGGTCAAGGTAAGTTTAGTCCTGAGAAAATCTAAAAAAAAAGAAAAAGGTCGGCCCGTAGAGATTTGATCAAATTTTTTAATTTTAGAATATTGTAGTAATGTAGCTACAGGGAGTCAGAGAAAAAAAGTCTGGGAACCTTTGCTTTATATCATTGTGAATTAGAATGTGAATACATTAAGTACACCTTTGCATACACCTTCAAGTATACACAGTCGTGAATATTTCTATGCAGCTAGCATACGTACTGGACAGTTTAAATCGTGCTAGCGTTCAGTAGTCTCATTTGATTGATGTAGATCTTCGTCACGTGAAATGCAATATAGCATGGTTGGATACGGTTTAATTGATCCCGCCTGGAATTTGCATGGCTAAACGCAACTGCCTATATGGTTGGCTGAATGGGCACGGCGCTAATCAATCAATGTATATAGATACGTGATATCTAACAGGTTTGTGGTCAAGCTCCATCTGCGCTATGTTTGGTAGCATTATATGTATAAAACTAACATATATCTAAAACATTATTAAAAATAAAAAATTGTTTATTATCATTTTCTTATAAACTATTTTATAATCAGTAGTTGGGGTACTCCTTTTAAGTAAACATTACCTGTTTAAGGAGACACCGCCGATCATAAAACAGAAATTTTAAACGTTAGACCCTATAGTAGTCATAGAATTCCTCCGCATCACAGTCTACAGGTAGTGTGCCCAGAAGACCCGTAGCATTCTTACATTGAATGGTAATGCTTATTCTCGCCGCGAAATAATGACCTCTGGTCACAGTAAGCCTCAATCAGCCTTTTAGCTATTTCTCTATTGTTTTCATGTAGTATAGTAGCGAAGCGGTAATGTAAGAATATAATGTCCTCTAGATCGAATTATGGTTACAGTGGCTAATATTAATGAAACCTGGCTAACTGAGCAGGCAATATTATAGTGCACAATTATGTGTAGATGCGGCAAACACACTTTTTTCTGCGTTTGCGTCGCTCAAGAAGACACGTTTCTCATGTCGCACTGGTTTTTGCATTGAACGCCTAGGCGACAAGGCTTAGCAACTGTTTTATAATATGTAATACGTGGTAATTGTATGACGCAGAAACAAACTGAACACTTGATGACAATGCCCGGCAATCCTGAAGGGAACAACTTGCCTATTTTTAAATAACGCAATATTGGGTCAGGAAATAATATATTTTTTCATGTAGTCTCTTTTAAGCAGCGAAAAATCTAAGTGTTGTGGATTTAACACCGACTAACAATAATAAAGAGATACGAAAACCGCACATAAGGTTAACTTAAATCTTTTGGTTTAATGTATTTTATTGTATTAATGTTTCAATAGTTCGAGCTGCGCGCCTACAACGTGCGTCTTCGCGTGATTACTTCGGGGACTGGCGCTCATGCATTCGTAATCGTTCCAAACTACTTTAATGTGTTACCATATAATTGGGTAGAAAATAGATTCAAATCTTTTGGGCAACTAATACTAATAATAAATACATGTTTATAGGAAGTTTTTCTTAGTATACATACTCTTTACTTTGCTAAGGGACGGTTTTTAAATCCCCAAATAGCTAAACTGATAAATACATATATTGAATAAACATATACATATTAACAAATAGGTGTATAAATTGTCATTTGTATCGAAAACACTTGAGTGTTTTTAAATATAAGCTATGTATAGTAGTCTAATTTCAACTGATACATAATATGTGGTACCGACAGTTTTTTTTTCAAAATCTAAAGACTTATACGGTTTCGGTCATTTGAATATCCACAGGTTTATTTAAATAATACGAGCCTTGTACACATAGTGACACATGAATAAACTGTTTGGACTTTGAACTATTAGAAGTTAAACGCTGCGAATCGTGCAAGAAAGTGCGTTATATTTTTGTTATGCTCTATCCTTACCATTACATCGACACCACTATGCACTTTCCGACAATTCTCTATTTTGTATGTAGCGTAGTTATGCGTATATAGGGTGTCTAACTTGATGTGTAGCCGTGTGTACATAAGCTGTCCCGCTGCTGGGCACAAGCATCTTCTCAGTGTTAAGGTCAGGGTTAAGCCATAGTCCACCACGGTGACCCAGTGCGGGTTGGCAGACTCCACTTACACTATCTTCGAGAACATTATGTAAAACTCTTACACATGCAGGTTTACTTACGATTTTTTCTTCCTTGCTTTATTCTAATGTTTAAGTATTATTGGTATAAAAATATAATATATACAGTGTATTGACAAAATATAAATAACTACAGTGACTAAAAGCAGCGATAGCTCAGTGGGGAGACCAACAGACTGCAATGCAGAGGGTCTCGGGTTCGAACCCACGTCGCGCACCTCTGACTTTCGGAAGTTAAATGACTTTTCGAAATTATGTGCGTATTGATTGACAATTATCGCCTGCTCCGTGCCTCATAGAGCATGTTAAGCCGTCGGTCCCGGCTGCCATGAACATCTATGGCAGTCGTTATTGGGAAAGTCAGTACCCTCTAATATCCTGACACTGGTCTAGCCTAAGGATATCGTTAGCCTTCGGGTTGCGGAGGTCAGGTGACAGCCGCTCCGAGTAAAAACTGATATCTAGTCAAATCCGGTTAGACTAAAAAAGCCGACCCCATGTGACTTGGGAATTATAAAGGCTAAGGGAGAAGAAGTAACTAAAAATACTACAATAGAAACACGTCTGTGTCTAAATATGTGCAGAAAGAAACGCATAGGTCTCGGCCACTCTGCTTTAGCATTAACTCAGAAACAAGTACTTTGGCACTTATATTTGAGATAAATTGCTTTTCTTTTACTAACTAATTAAGTAGGGATTTTAACTTATGCGTGTTCCATAGCTGGTATATCAGGGTATGCTCTGAGAAATCTAAAAGTAGGATCGGCAATATGATGGCGCTGTGTTTCAAATTCCCATATGCTACTATAACTACTTATCGAGTCAGCTTGCGACACCGACTCATTTACATCCAGAGAATTTACATACAGCGTAAAGCAAAAACTCCCATTAGGGCTGCCCAGTAAAGAGTTATTGACAGACAGATTCGTTGTCGATGCCATATTTATTTTGCACAGTGTAGTTGGATTTTCAATACATCATATTTCCGAACGATTGGACATTAATAGCCTATTATATTAACATTGAGTTCGCGTTATTTCATCGTATCGAAATGAAGAAAATATTTTACATATAATGTCCTCTGCTGGATAATGCATTGCTGTTAAAATATCGCCATTATTTTAATTCAACTTTTATTATTGGCGCGATTGAATATTAATCAATATTACTTACAGTTTATTCTACTATGTACATACATATATAATACTTGTGTGAAAGATTTTGAAGATCTGTGAATGTTTGTAACTCAATTACGCATAATCTGCGCAATGGATTGAGATGAAGTTTGACATACAGATAAAGCACCTCCTGGATTAACACATAATAATATGATTCTTCTGATAACGGTAATGTGATCATGTGACTTACACGTGAGCAGAGCCGCATGTAACATAATAGCTAATATGGTCAGGTTTTTAATAACAATACCAAAATACGTAGAGCTCTTAATACCGAGGCATACTAACGGCAGGTCAGTCCATTTAATATTCGGTGTAAAGAGTTTATTTGTCAAAAAACATTAAAACCAATAAAAAAAAAACACCTAAAATATGAGGAAAATTTAAACAATTATAACATTACAAGTACATATTGACGGCCTCGATGGCGTAGTGGTTAGTGTAACCGACTGCCACGCCTGAGGTCGCGGGTTCGATTCCCGCAAAAGTCAAACATTTGTGTGCAAGAACATGGATGTTTGTCTTGGTCTGGGTGTTTCTATGTATAATATGTATGTATATACAAAAAAAAAGTATATATGTATGTTTATCCATTGTCTAGTACCCATAGTACAAGCTCTGCTTAGTTTGAGCTAGATGGTGTTGTGTGTATGTGGTAGAATATTATTATATTATTATATTAACATTTTATATTCGATTAGTCGAGTTTTGGTTTAAGTTAAGTTCTTTTAATAAGTACATCTTTAACTACTTTTAAATTTTAAATATTCGTGTCTAGTAGTTCTTTTTACTACGCATTATAAGTTATATTGAACGTACGATTATTAAATTTATAACTTGTATGAACAATGCTTAGTTTAGTTTTTATTTAAATAATTCTCACATTTGTTTTATGTCCCATCTTTGCAGACATTGAAGGCACATAGTGAACCGAGACGAAGTCGTCGACTAGATGTGCGGCCAAAGAGAAATTGGCTTCCGTTCGCCACGGAATTGCGTCAATATCTGAGATTTTAAAGTGCAATATGTTAAAAAATTTGCCAGATTATAACACAAGTCGCTTTTGCATATCGGTATGACTAGATTAAGCGATTGCGGATCATACAATTTTTTCCCGTGTAGAGATCAGTTTCATTGCACTTATATTGGTAGCAGACGAGAGAACAAATGGATCTTGTATACCATAGAGTCCGCGGTGTTGACTGAGTACTTAACTTATTATATTTGCGTAGGCATTGGCTAAGTGTTGTATATTGCATTGGTTCAGTCTAGCGCTCACCAACTATACCCCTGGGAGGAGGCTAGAATTATGAGCTCTAATGATGCCATCACGTCATTATCTTCATTTATACTGCGCCCCTATACATATGTATGTAGGTGGTTTCATTATATACAAACTATTCGTATTTATTTACTTGCCAAATCCAACCCCGCTACGCTGTGGCTTAGTTCTATATGTATATAATAGCCCCGTTGCCATTAGAAGTTTGGAATTAAACGTACCTATATAAAAATACTCTTATATAGAAATGTTGCATTGCTGTACAAATTTCAAGTCAATCCATCGACTACTTTTCCAGCTTTGCAGACAAAAACTTACGAAAGCTGGGTGATTATACATTAAGAATTTCTTTAAATATCTTGTTACACCATTTTTTATTTAGATACACATTTATTACATTTTTTGTATAGATACTTACAGATAGATTAGATATTTTGTACAGCACGAACGGCTAGGGAGTGGTATATTATACCCGTATATGGCCTGTTCTCTGCTTAAAATTCACCAAAGAGCTGCGTATATCCTGTATTATATTCGTATTTCGTCAGTTCTGTGTTTAAAATTAACATTATAGAAGACAAGCCTACTGCAGTTAACTGGGAAGTTTGCCAGACATAGCGCTATTGAGAATTTCCTTACAAAAAAGGTCAATAACACTTTTACACACTCACTTCCATCGCAAGCAAACATGAGTACAAACTTAAGCTAGGTGATCACCGAGGCAACCCTAATTATACCATCTTCAGCCCCAGGCTACGTGAAAATATCGATTATCGCGTCAGAAAATATATAAAACACCAACTATCGTCATTTTTACATTGAATCACAAATTGCCTAACTAAACATTTTATTAGAAAACTTATATTTACATAATATTGTCTTACATTTACGCGAATGTTATACATATAAACTTAAATATAAATAGTTTAATTAATTTAAATAGCTTAAATTATAGTAGAGTTCAATAATAGTAGTGTTATAGTTCAAAATTATGTAATAAAAGTATTCTAATATAACACACAACAACAACGCGACAAAATCCGTATAAAATTGTTTTTATTTCAACTTTTATTTAGTATTTATAGAATAAAGTTTATAACTTGTCTTGCGTTATTATTATAGCCGGTATAAAAATAGTACATGTCAAGTCTACTTGCGTGTCAAACTGAATTAAATTTCGTTTAGTAGTTAGCATGGCATTGGATGATTGAGAATTAGTTACTCTAACGTATCCAAACATCTAAAGCTTCACATTTATAATACATATTAGTAGTCTTTGTACCCATTGTTCCGCCTGTTCGCGAAGCTCATCGTTACAGACGCTCCCGGGATGTAAGGATGCTTATGTTGGAAACAAGGGTCAAACGCGCAAAGGATAGTTTCAATCTAAAGTCGGTTGGGTTGGGATATTTACTGTGGTTACACATATGCGCAATAAAAATATCTGTTTAATTCTACCTTTATATGTTCATTGCATGGATGGCGTAGCAGTCATCTTACCGCTGCCAATGAGCTAAGTTTTGTGTGCTAAATCTCACATGGATCATTCATTTGTGGGATCAGTAAATGGTTGTTCCGAGTCTGGATATTCTTTGTGTTTGTTTGAATGTTTGTATAATTCCCTGCAATGCAAGAAATAAGCGCGGGTGTTGTCTTAAAGAAAACAGATTTTCTAGAAGTCTATTAAAGAATATTCAGTTGTGGATCACACAAATAATTGTCACGCTCTTCTCTGCTTAGGGCCCCCGATCGTTACAGACGCGGTTTTATGTTACACTTTACGTTGCGACATAATTTGAGGCCGGTGTGGCCTTATGTTTAGACATGCGCAGTACGCAGTAACTCATTAGGCACAGAGTCATTAATACGCTCCGCTAAATACGACATTTTAATAAGAAATGTAAAATAAAAAATGTATTTGCCACTTACAGACTTCCTATTATATCAAAGACCATTCAAATTTCAAGCAAAATATACAGAGGCAAAATTAGGTGTGGGATTATTTTAAGGCCGTAATGTGTACATGACGGAAAATTCTCTTAGCCGGAAAAGTAAAAATAAAGCAGTTGATCATTCTTCAATTATTTTTTTTGTAATTATATGTAACTGAAGATTAACAAATCTTATCATAGTACCGAGGTTTATCAGTCAGTATTAATAATTTTTAACTGAAACATCGAAAATGCTCAATCAAAAAGGTTCATTAATAGTTTAAAAAGTAGAGATAAAATCGGTTTCTTGTAACCGATTTTATCTCTACTTTTTGGCTTCTGGCTTTTGGCTTTCATTCGTTCATTTCTATAATAATAGTTGTATTCTGTGAGTAAATAAACAAAAAGATTAAGGTATAATTCTGTAATACATTAAATAGACGGTTTTGATAAATCGGGGTATTTCGACAATATTCTCGAGAATAGTTGAATAATTGTTGTGCCTAGTAAAATATTTATGGAATTGGCTAAATTTAAAGTATACTGGTAAAGATCTATACTATATCTATACTAGGCCGGGTAAACTGTTTTTGATTTGTCACGTTAATATCACTACTTTGCGCTGATACTATTAATTTATGTTAATAAGAATACTAGTAAATATGTTCGCAAGCCCGAATACGTGGGAAATAAATATAGCTAACAAACATGCATGCGATGCATCTCTAGCTACTCTTCGTGAATATACACCCATGTCTTACTTACATTATACTTAACCATTTTTACATTACTCAATACTTTTTAAATCATATTATAACAAGTTATAAATTGCTAGCAACCCGCAATCTGCACAACGCCTCCCCCTCCGTGAAGCGTTGCTTGGTTACACCACTGCTTTCTTAGACTTACTCGTGCGATTAGAGCTATCATTTTAAAATATTTGCATTTTTGTATGAATAAAGTCAAATAATGAATTATAAAAAGTGATTGAACAAAAGTTGTTAAGTGAGGTACAAACCAGTCAGTCAGTTTTAGTATTTTCAACTAACCTTGATATTCGGAGGTTAAAGATGATATAACATTGAAACTGAAAGACTCAAAACATAAATCTACTTTAATTTGTTGTTCAGCAAATCTACTCAATAACTTCAATAAATATTGATAAACACACATTTCATTTTGTTTACGTGCGATTACTTGAAACTACTTTTATCTTACGCAAACAACTTGCATCAACTGAATGTTAAATAACTAAACAGAGAACAGCATTAAAACTTTCCTTTTAAAAATATAGACGTTCACAAAGTAGCGGAGCCAAGAAAATAAAGATTAGCAGTGACAAGATTGACTTGACACAAGATCGAACTAGAGGTCGAGTGACACGAAATAAATACCGCTGTGAATTAATACGATGATGACGTAGTAGGGGTCACCTCCTTAAGTATCGTAGGTTCGTTCCCCACACGGAACAAAACATGTGTGATCGAGAAATTTGTCTACCTGAGTGCTCTTTAACTTGAGACCTGTAATATAGCTGGCGTTATTTGACCGTAAATTTTGCATAGGTGTAAATCAGTCGCAGCAGTAACGAGCGCTGCATTTGTAGCGAGCTTATACTGTTTCGCACATTGATATTTCTGATCTGAGATGAGATCTGTTAAAACCTTATGTTTAAATGTTTTGATGGCTGCACTTCTTCTTAATTGTACCTATTTCAAGGTGTTGCATTCATACGGAGAGAACTTGGCAAATATCACGGCCACTCTATACCAAAAGCCAAAATTACGATATTTCTCAATGCCTCACATGCATTAGACCTTCTATAGAAACTAAATTTCATTTTTATTAACATTTTTATTTATTCCATTTTGCCTTGAGATCGTGAGTGCTCGCCAAAATGTTATGAAATAAATACCTCCAGCTTTTATATGTTATGTTAGAAATTTCGAGTAGATAACACTGGTTTACTTATGCAGTATGTCGCGTAAGCGATATACGCAACATAAGAGCACTTATAGCCATCAATATTCTTAGAAGTTCTAGTCTATAAATAATTTGCTACCTACTTGTTTTTGCAAGCGCCAACCCTAGATTGTTCTACAATAACGTGTGCTTGGGTAACATTGTTGTTGCTGCTGATGGTTCTTATTAGTGTAGTGTTGGCAAGAAACTCAGTCATCATATGTGGAGTCAGATACTCATTGTATAACTTGAGCTATTTGGCTAGAGCTGTCGACTCTAGCTCTTGAGGTCTGGTATACAATTATCTTACATACTTTTGGCGTCGGTTTTTAAGCAGGTGTCGGTTCATATTCGCTTAAGCAGGTTTTTATAAGCGAGTAAAGATATTAACTGTCCTGAGAGTTAAATATTTGAGGATGTGAAACCTTATTAACCATCATACATTTTCAATATTGGCTGGTTAATTTCATTTTTATTTTTAATTACCAAATTGGATGTCAACTAAAACGGAAAATAATAACATTATTTTAAAATCCACGTGAATAGTCAAACTAGAAACCCATAATCTGTAATGTTTCTCCGTGGATCAATTTCCTATAATTCCTTCAACACTTGCGGTTAGGTATATTTGTTACTGAACAAACAACATCGGTTTTCAATTTAAAATGTCGGCTTCATAATAAACCCTTATTGTTGACACAGTCAATATTGACAATATATAAACCGACAGTATTATTGTACTTAAAGGCTCAGAGTGTATAAAGCTGAATTCGAACAGCTTATTCCTCAAACAAACTTGCGTCTTTATGTGGATTAGATATTAGTTAAGACATTATTGGCTTCAATAAAGATTTTGATCCATTGTTGTACCTGACACTGCTAAATGCTGGATGATGTTACATGAAGAATTCATACTAGAAACGCGTAGTATTTTTATATGTGGTCCTAGTATGTGGTCTGTCCTTAATTCTATTTTCTTTACCATCTAGTGATATATAGTTACCGTAGCCGTCAGCATCATGGGTACAAAACGCGCGTGGCCAACCCTTTAAGAAATGGCTTGTCATGCTGCTAGAATAAGAGGCAAAGTTTACTGGTGTAGAGCACAGTGCTTTCTTAGGAATATGCTAACCATCAACCTCAAAAACTCAATCAGAGGTGGTATAGATACCATTTCTTTAGAGTGGAAGTACATCTCGGCTAGGACGAAATCCTGGTTTTAAACAAGATTTTCACAGTACACTCCCACTTTAATATTAAAAAACAATGTATGCGAGACTGAAATATTTTCCTATGGCTAAACTCAGTATCAATTTCTGCTGACGGATTCTTGAAGTATTCGATCTCCCTCTTATATCAGTGGTCAATATCACGCTACTGAATAGGCAAATTTGGTTTGCCAATCCGTCTTGGTATTCGATAAGTTTGCCTTTGAAGAACCACGACATTCGCCGTAGTTTTCAAAAGTGCATACTTTACGCGAGTCTTTCCATCAAAACCAATAATGATATAGGAGGTTACCGCAGTATAATCCAAGATACGTTTATAGCCACGACCCGCTCTCGTTTCGGTTGAATATTCCTTTACATGAAACAACGATCCAATTCACGCTATCTCTTTCGCCAGGCTTGCGACACTTTCAGTTTAAAAATATTTTTGAGTGAACGAGACCGGTTTGTGCGGAGCATAGTGTGAATGGGACTTTAGTCGCCCCTTTAGTTTTTCCGGCTCTACTTCAGTTGTTAAGTCATCAGTTTGTTAGTGACAACAGACAGTTTGTGCGGCCACATTGTGATTAATGGGCATCGCAGGACGGCGACTGAGTGATACGTTGTCGACTCTTTTGTTTCTGAGTAAGAACTTTATTTGGCTAGAAATTCGTCGCTTTTGTTTGAACGTTTTTCGCGGGCGTTATTGTTCTGACTTTAGAACAATTATAATAGCGGTTGAACAAATTGTGAATGGCTTAGTGACTGTTAGAAGATCTGAATTTTACAAGGCGAAATAAGACAGAACGTTATCAGAACTTTTAAATTTAGCTTCAAGTAGAAAAAATCTTGAAGTGAAATACACGTTAGTTTGTTTCGTCCAAACAAACTCACGTGTATTTCACTTCAAGATATCTGATAGAGATCCGTTTTTATATATTTATTAGATATAAATCCCCAAAAATCGTTTTTTATTTTCACACTATAAGAAAGAGAAGAAAAGCTATACAAGTAAATACAGGTATATTATCTGAGACCGAATTGGATATGGTTACGATAACTTACCACACAGTCCATTACTGAAAGTAATGAGGAACTAACTGAATAGAGATAAGGCGTATGTCGCGAATACAACCTTCCTACAATATACGAAGTGAAGTCACGAATAAGCAAACATAATTATTACTATGAATGATAATTATAATATTTGACATATGTAAACAATAAATTAAAATTAAAATCATAATCACCGCAATTAAAAATAAATATTATGTGTTTAACAATTGTTATATGTAATTCATGCAAATTAATGTTGTAAATTACATTAATTTCCCTTAAACCAACATCGAAATCTTTACGACGCCTACACATTTTTTAGATATTTGTACAAGAGCTATAGGATAACTCCGTAACT
Organism: Catocala fraxini; assembly: GCA_930367265.1. NCBI lineage: Eukaryota > Metazoa > Arthropoda > Insecta > Lepidoptera > Erebidae > Catocala > Catocala fraxini. The sequence goes on from OV884041.1 coordinate 17,266,037, forward strand.
TTATCCCAGATACGATTATCCCAGCAAAAGTTACGAATCCAATAACGTAGCCAACTGGCGCCGTGAGACGCTCACTCAGCGCCGGTTAATATGTCTCACACATCAAATTCTTGAAATTGGTGTCTTAAATTTTACTATGTTTAGTTAGCGTACTATTCTATTTTTCTACTTTCATACATTAAAATATAATAGCCATTATCATAACTTTTGCAGTAACACTAAATAATTTTGTCATAATTGTATGAAGGCGTTTTTTGTCACGTGTACCATAAGGATGGAACATAAAGCACCGCACCGCAAGTAGCGCTTAGTGATGTGTAGTATGCAAGTGCCATATTCTGTTAGTTAAAAATATGTAGGTGTATTGTATCCTCATTTTTGCTCTTATGTAATAGTAGGCGAGAAATTTGCCGATAAGCGGTTGCTTTTTCTGGACTTCGTGCCTATACTGAGAAATTTTTACAATATTTTCTCTTTGCCATACACAACTATCAAAACATAAACTTACAATTGCAGCTAAACATAAACAATATTTATATCATAGCACCAATTAAGGAACAACCAACGAGTTGTAATTATATTACATTTACAAAAAACAACGCGCTGCTGTTTTTCACGAGATGATCATTAATACATTGTACACTATACGAAAACTATCTATTGTGGATTACGAAGATCAGACAGTACTTACGCTAGCCTCAAACATTGGCAAGTACGGGTGTTCTTTTATCTTTTTTATACTACCAACATGGGAAAAAAGCCTGCGGTCACCTGATAATAAGTGGTCACTTGCAGCACTAGGGCTAACACTCCCCCGCTGCCGCCCCGAGGGCAAAGCAATTATTACATATGGTACAAAACAAAAGAAATGTGATAGATAAGTACGTATACCTCTAGCACTTTTACTTATTGATCGAAACTCAGTAACAGCTTTACAACTCTTGTTGCCTCATTTGTACCGTCACCAAATAATTGGCAACGCCGAGCTTTTCCACAAAGAACTCGGAGTTATGTATGAGTTATGCGTGTATTTTACATTTCAATACCGCTAATAAAACAGCCGTTTTATAAGTTAACTCGTTCGGCTGCCAATGGAGCCAACAATTTGCTTGTGTACTTTACCTTTGAATACAGCAGAGTTGTTTTCGTTTTTGTATTAATAATGAATGGTTAGAGTCCATTATTAGTTTACGGACTTAGAATACCTCTAGGGATTTACCACGTGCAACATTTTGTTTGCGTATTTGTTAAGCTAGATTGGTTGTGAGTAAGACCGCAAAAGATTTTGTAGCTTATTTAAAATTATTTCATCTGTAAGTATTCCACTATATTTGGTAGTCTCTTTGGAAGAATGGTATAATAAGTGTGAATGTTTATACAACTAATGTAAGATTCCAGACTCTAGTTCCAGTTAGACAAAGTAGTATAAAAATGAAACAATTATTTTTTAGTTCGGCAGTTCGCTAGACTCCTATTACGTGGGATCTTAGGCAATCCGTAAATGCGGTTCTGAGATCGTACTAATCGTATATTATATCTAAGGTAACAAACAGGCCTTATAATTAAGAAAAATAATAAACAAAAGCGGTACTGAACAAGGCATGCATAAACATTCGATTGAGAGATTGTGGTTTTGAATCCCCACCCATTTCACTACCGACGTAAACCCACTCATAACACAATTAGTATTCTAGCTTAGCTGGAGGGTTTAACAAGAATACTGCAAAGTATTTTGTAAACCAAGTTGTTGGCAATCTTATTACAAAAGATTTTGAATTAAGAATTAAATAGAGCAGATCTTCTTTTTAAATCGAGTACGTTAAAGGAGCCAGTATCTATCTTTACCGACACGGCCCGATGACAAAGCGGAATGTGACGTCCTCACGTCCAAACAAACAATTTCTAATAAAAGATAAAACAAACACAGTATGAGAATAAAACCAACTCTACAAAATGCTATAGGTCAGTAGGAAGTTCATCGTGACGTAATCAGAAGGAAGTGCGCTTTGTCTACGAAATGGTAAACTAAAATCAAACACCCATTAGCGTGTAAATGATACACAATGCTTGTCATTAAGCACTTACGGGGTGTTTCTGAAAGTAATCACCGATTCTTTTAGTCGTTGACGTGTTAATTGATAACGTACATATAGTGAAGTTTACTGGCAACTGTTCTACTACGTAATAGGTAACAGAGAGTCAAGGTTGTATTTGCCGTGGAGTGGATTCGAAACCGATACGGTAAAACAACATTTTGGTATAAATAGTTGGTCTAAGGCCGTCCGCTGCGTAAAGCGGGTGCACGGAGCGGGCGCCCGCGCGGCATGCTGTTTTCTATTATTTTCTATTATTCCGTGTGCGACTGGAGACCCGCCTCACGCAGCGCTGCTCTAAGAATGATAAAAACAGTACGCCGCGCGGGCGCCCGCTCCGTGCACCCGCTTAACGCAGTGGACGGCCTGACTCTCTGTGTCGATTGATTACGTGATACAAGAATAAAATAAAAGCCTAAAAAGAAATACAGTACTCCTTAAATTTTTTAACAATAAACTTTACATAATGCATGTTATTATAAAAAAAATATTAGGATTCTGATTTTGATATTTCTGCAAAATCCAGAAAATCTTATTGATAAAGTATGACATGGATTAACTTCTAATAAAGGACAAGGATGTCAATAAATTATCCGTACTTGTCGGATAATCGTAAGATAGGCATAAGATAAAATAAAGTTAGAAAGATTTATAAATTGACATGAGAAACTTTAGACATAACGACGAGTGAAAAGGAAGGAATTATGAAAGTTTTGAAACAATTATCTTTATCGTTTGACTTCGCTGTTTATTATGTTTCATAACAATATATTGTTTAACATTCCACAAATATTATGCATTAAAATAACATTATTTTTTATCCATTTTATGACGATTTAAACTGCAATAAAATACACATCACAGTCTTCAGATATGATATTATAGACGTTTATTTTACACGCTAAATAAACAAAGGACAATGCAAAGCGATAAAATAGTGCTGCAGATATAAATGCAATAGCCAGTTTAAGTAAATCTCTCAGTACTACAATAAAGCCCTCTAAGGCAGGGTCAGCGTGTTTGGACTATTTATCGGTTGACAACCACAAAACACTTTCTAAGCGAGCATCTGCTTAGCAGATTGTACATCTACGCTAAATTTCAAGCTTATAAGCTTTGTTCCAATTGCTAACATTTTGTAATTATTGAGTAGTTTACCTTTTATAGTAGTATATATATGATGAATCGTAGATAAGCCATGTGAAAAATGACAAGAAGTAATAAAAAAAATTACTACAGTCAACGCTCAGGCATAATTCAGGCACGTTCTTAATGTAACTTTTGTATGTGAGCATTTTTTAATTCAACTTAACATTTTACAATATGTATAATGGTGGATTCATATTGGTGTATATCTAACACCTAATAATAAAAATTACTATCTCTCATGACAGTATGATATCCACTTTCAGATTAAGAATATTATTTGTTTTTATACAGTACCAGGTACCATAATACTTCGAAGTACTGGCAAAATTTCCGCAGCAGTACGGAATCTGGAATTGTAGCCTTTATTATGCTAATTTTACTAAACATACAACAACTTTATTTGCTAAACTCTATTCAAAATAATATGAACTTCTACAGTTGTATCGTATAATTATCGTTTTATCTAATAAACGCAATAAGTACCTCAATAACAAATCAACTCAATCTAGGTGCAGCTACACTAACTTTGTTAGATTCCTTATTCATATTAATTTTTGCCCTACTTTTGGTTAGGGTAGCTACATTCCAGCTTTAAAAAAACATATTAACCTTTTGAACGCCACGCCATAACGGCACCTCCATGTCCTGTACGCCAAGTCCGAAAATTGATGTATTATATATTGTTTTTTTATGATTAAATATTTGATTAACTAATATGCAATTGTGTTTGCTGTGTGCAATTAAGTAATAATTGGGGATTAAATTTTTAATTTGTATCAATAAAACACAGAAAGATAATGATTTAATATGTTTATTTTGTATTTTTCTGTGACTTGTTTTTTTGTCGAGTATAGACGACGTTGGCGCACAGAGCACGCTTGCGCATGTCAAGTATAGCCGACGTTGGCGTTCAAAAGGTTCAAGATCGAACGTAAAGAATATAATAAATATAGATAAAGCAACATAGGTATGCCAAGATCGTACGCAGAGGAAATACATATTACATAATCTCTACCATCACTTCCATTTCCCTCCCATCATGTATGTATGAATATAACACATAATATAATTATAACCTTACGTTTCCGCGAATGTTAAATATTTAAATAAAACTACTGTATACGGAGTTTATAGTGATTTCATTTACAATGCCTTTAGATTTTTCTTAAACGAATAAATTTACATTTTTCAACTTTACGACTTTGGTTGCTTTTCACGACCATGGCTGTTGAAAAGCAACCGAAAACCTTGACAAATGTCAAGGCAAGTGTAAATTTAATAATTAAATCATTTTAAAATGTAAAGAGTGTTTTTAAAATAAACTACGATAAACGCTCTATTTAGTAGTTTAAACACACATAGAAAGAAAGAATGAAAGAAATCATTCTTTATTACCACAAATAAATATTATATATATTTTTTCTTACAAAATATCGACAAAATAATAAAAAAGACAATTAAATAAATAGTTCGTAAGTAAAAAGTAGATACATATTATGCTATTGTGGCAACAAATGTTCTCCATTCAGCATCGATGTTGCGATAAAACAGACGTGATATCGCAACGCTGATTTTCAATGGAGACCACCGTTACGCACGGACGTCAAGCCAGCTGCATGAAATATTACAACTAACAAAAAATTTGAAAATATCAAGGATACATAATCAGAGAAAAATTAACTATTACTTAACTTATTATTATAAAAAAAGAAGACAATAAAACCATTTTATATTAGTGTATTATTACTAAATCTTACTTTACTATAGTTCCATTTCCTTCAATATAATGAAGTACGCATATCGTATACATAGGTGAGACGGGCTTACCCAACCGAGAAAGGCCCAAGCTATAACGACATCACCCTAAATACCAACGTCTTGCCGCGTCACCGAGCATGACGGGTCATGACGCTTATTGTCAACATTGTTGCATATTCAGGAGCGGCTATCCGAGCTCAGCGATTGATATTTAAACTCGGAACGTGCCAAGACTGCATGATCGAGAATTTCCGAACAACTGTCAGTTATGCTTAAAAGTTTTGTCGGTGATAATAGATCTATTTCAGACACGTGTCGCTTTGGGATAGGGTCTCTTTGCTTGTCTTTATTTAGAATTTGTTTAGTTTGGAATTACTATTTAAGTTGGTTTTATTTATTATTTACTTTAAGTTCATGCATATAGGAATGACGTAATAGGATAGATATTTTTAACGTTAGATTCTTATTTTGAATCTACTGAGTCGCAGCGGCACACCAGCGGCCCAACATAATAGGTTTTTGATCATTTCTTGCATTATAAGACTTGATAGGGTATAATATCGTTTTTTAAATTCGCCTTGAAAAAAAGGTTTTGTTTTTGTCATATAATCGTATTTTTGTTTTTTATGCTTGTCATAATGGCCACTCTCCATCTGATGGTAAGCAGTCGTGTGGTCTAAGAGCAGTGGCCTCCACACCCTCGTCATAGAAGCCGAGGCGATGTTGAGGTTGAGGAGGCCTGAGAAGGTGCTTTATCACGCACCGCTTAAAGGACCCAGGATTGAAGGAAGAACACACAAACACGTGTCTTGGCAGAGAATTCCATGCCTTGATCGTTCGGCAGAGGTATGAGGACCCAAACTTGTTGATACGCCCTCTTGTCGACTCTACCGTGTAAGGATGGCATCTGAGCCCAGCACGCATTGTTCTGGATAGGAAAGGGGAGGGCGGGATAAGGTGGAATAACTCTTCATAGCACTCCCTGTGGTATACTCTGAAGAAACATGCCAATGAGGCAATGTCCCTACGGACTTGCAAAGGTTCCAGTGACCTCTGGTTTGCGATGATACGGACAGCCCGCCGCTGTAACCTATCAAGAGCGTCCAGCAAGTACTGCGCGGAGCCATCCCAAAGATGAGAACAGTACTCCACGTAAGAGTACCACGTACTGGTGCCTTATACAATAGGCATAGCTGCCCAGGCGCGAAGAAGAACCGTCTCATCCTGTTCAGAACACCGAGTTTTCGCGAAGCTTGCATAATGACGCTCTCGATGTAGGTTTTGGAATTAAGAGAGCGGCAAAGATCCATACCTAAGATGGAGAGGTTGTCACGTGTCACCAGTGGAGTGTTCTTCAGAGAAAGGAGGGGAAGGGACGGATATTTTTATGTTGAGAACGCGCATGCCTGGGTCTTCTTGGCGTTGAACTGAACCAAGTTCTTGGTACCTCATTCAGAGATGCGGTCCAAGGTCTGGTCAAGTTCAACGACAAAATCCTGCCTTTTCCCCTCAACCTCAGCCTGTTTGGCTTTAGCTCATGTCCGAGATACTGTGTCCGTATACAATGTATGTTGCCGAGATTCAACATATCATTGATATACAGAAGAAAGAGCATAGGAGATAAGACGGACCCCTGAGGCACACCTGCATTAACCTGCATAAATTTGGAAGCACGACCGTCGCAAATGACCCGAATACAACGCTTCTGCAGGAAACTTGCAATCCAGGTGCACAGTTGAAGAGTCAAGCCATAGGCCGGAAGCTTGGAAAGAAGAGATCGGTGCCAGACTCTATCGAAAGCTTTGGCTATGTCAAGGCTGATAGCCAAATACCGCTGTTGGTGGTGCACCAGAGGTGCGTGACGAACGCTAGAAGATCACCCGTTGATCGTGTAGCCCGAAAGTCGTATTGGCGATCATTGATCAACGAGTGATCCTTCAGGTAGTGGACAATTTTATAATCCACTTGAGCACATTGGAGAGCACCGAGGTGATAGCTATTATTTGATAGTTGCCTGGCTCGGAACGGTTCCCGTATTTGGGAATCGGTTGAACGTTCGTCTCTTTCCAAGCCTCACACAGCACAATGCCTGCGGCGTAAGCCGTCCGGTATAGGCGCGTAAGTGTGGGAGAGAACTCCGCTACACATTGTTTGAAGACCACAGCTGGGTTGCCATCAGGTCCACTGGCTTGCCGAACATCGAGAGACAGCAGTATCGCACGAACATCACGTTGCCTGATACGTATATCAGGCATGGTGTAGCCACAGTTGGCAATGTCAGGCGGCTGCGAACCGCAGTCATCGATTCGGGATTTGGCCGCAAAGAGATTTGCAAGCAGATCTGCTTTCTCCTGCAGCCGATGAGCCAGTGATCCATTCGGATATCTCGGAGGGGGCAGCAAGGTCTGGCAGAAGTTGGATTGCACGGCTTTGGCCAGGTGCCAATAGTTACGACTGCCCGTAGGTTGCGCCATGAGTTCCTGACTAAACCGTGCGACGCGCTGGGCATCCGTTCTTAAGCATGCTCTCTTGCAGACCTTTGTGGCTCAGTTGAACGCTGCCTTCAGGTGGTCAGGGTTGTGGAGAGCGCGAGCCCTAGTCCAAGCGCGGTACGCTGTCTATTTGGGATTAACAGCATCAGCGCATTCACGACCGAACCAGAGCCTTTTCCTGCCGCCGCTGTATGGAATATAATATTTCATACCCAGGATGATTTCACCAGCGATAGCAGTAGCGCTCTCTGATGAATACCTGTTCTCAAAGCAGCGTTGAGCCCAAAGGATGGATGCGAAGTACTCTCGCATTCCATCCCAGTCTGCTGACGAGTAGTGCCACAGTCGTTGTCTTGCCTCCTCGGGTCGTGGGGGCGTAACAACAACAGATATGGTAAAAAAAGAGGCGGCTATTCTCGGAGTAAAGTGGGGCAAGGCGCAGAGCAGGTTTTGTCATATAACTGTGTGGTATGGCGATAGCCGACGGATGGAAGGACCCCCGTACTCTCTCGGAAGTGGACGCCGGCACCCACCCTCCGATCACCATCCGGCACGACGAGCTACCTCGAGATTATGCGCGGCTAATGAGGCACACAGTGACTCTACGGATACTCTGCAGATCCCTCATAAGCTGCAAGAATCGTCACCTCATGCTTAGGCTTCCGGCGCTCTCATTCACCGAACGAAACACAGCAGTGAAACACTGTTTCACGTCGATTTTCTGTAAGAGGGTAGTACTTTCCCGGTCGAGCCGGCCCATTCATGCTGTAACCAGCTTGGTTCTACTGCCTACAAAATTTGTATATATTTATATTATAGAATATATTAAATTCTATTTAATGATTTATTTAAGGCTAGGAAGAAGTATTAAATTTGATGAATAGACCGTTATTCATCAAATTTAATACTTAATTTTAGTTATAATAATACTGAGTCTTTGACCTGGGGGTGGCGGGCTTTGTGGGCCTGCCCGTCATCCGTTCAGCACCAGGTCCGAGAGGCGGCGTGCGTGTTCCCACGCGCGCCTCTGTGCTGAGTCCGTCTCCCCTCTAGGGGGGACAGTAGGGAGTGGTAGAAGTGCCTTTAGGGTAGGTCTTTCGTGTAGTGGCCTGCCGTTTCATACGGCGGGCCGAAACCTCGGCGGGGTCGCGACCGCATGCGAAAGTGATTCGCGCGGCCCCGTCGATAGTGGTTTTATCGAGGAACACCGTGGTAGGTTTAGTCGGTATTCCGGGAGGTACTTTATCATCTTAACATCTTATTTTACCCCGGCGAGTCCGACATAACCCCTCCGCCCGCCCCCGCGGAGGGGTATGCGTCATGCATTCCCCCACGTAAAAAAAAAAAAAAAAAAACTGAGTCTGCATAAACTGGCACGTGGGCCAATTTTGAACGGTATTAAGTTGTTGATGATCGGATTAAGGTGCCGAATAGCCACCTTATTGCTTAAGGTTCGAGCGACGTGGGTCCGTAACTTCGTGCCCTATACGACCATAATTACTGTTACAAGACTTATGTACAATAGAGATTTAATTACTTTGCTAATATTGGGTTATTTATGAGTTTAGTTTGGCAAGTACCGTTAAGTTTTCGTTATAAGCAATTTGCATTATATTGGTTTGGTGCTGTTTCCATACTGATTATTTTTACACTACTTAAATAATATAAACAAAATATCTTTCAAAACACGTAAGTGCCTCGTAATTTGAAAAGGTCAGAAACAGTTATGTTGTACCCGGCGTCAGCGAAAACATTTCGATCAATTTGTTTTTTATACTACTATAAATGGGTGGCGTGCAAGCGTAATGATTGTCTGATATCATGTATTTGCACCAGGGTCATCACTGAGGCTTTGCTGACTGTGAAGAAAATCTTATATATGGCATGAAAGAAAAGGCACCGAGGGTTGATAGGCAACAGTGAACCTGCTTTTACGGCAGTTGAAAATAACGCTTACGTAGGCCTCGTCTACTCGAGGTTAGAGTACCTCGAGTAGACGAGGCCTACGTAAGCGTTATTTTTTATTGATTTATCTAATTATTTAATGTATCTTGTCGTAGAATAAATTAAACATATGTACAGTGTACACATAAGTTTAGTTATCGTCCTTAAAAGTTAAGCAGACACTCTATCATTAATAATAAATTTGGCTATTAATATATCATCTTTTTGTGACTGCAAATTGAGCAATTTGTATCTTTGTATTTGATTTAGTTAGAAGCTAAGGATGAAGAGTCTTAAAATTGATTAAAATTAAGTAGGCTTTTTTTTAGAGTTGTCTATACTTATCTTTAATATTTTCCTTAAACTGTTTCCATAATTATTAATATAAAGGCAAACAGAAGAGCGATAAAGAGTCAGACATAACTTGGATACTCAAAAAGTTCAGACACAAAAGCGAATTATTTGGAACTCACTGTAGGCTTCATACTGCCAAAAAAACACTATCATACGTCACTTTGTATTTGTATCCAATAAACACCATATTGTGAAAGTCACAAAGTTTGCCATCGAATAAAATCTATTTCAATACGGTGAGTCGATCAAAATCCGCTCAAACCGTGTCAAATCCGCTTTGCAGTATGAATGAATCTATGAATACCGCATTTATTTAAGCTGAACGAGTAGCAACATATTCAGCTAAAAATATTTTCATAAAGCATTCTTTGTTATACATAGCAAATTTTATTTCATTAAATATTTAAACAATTTTGCTCAAAATGTCTGCGGGGCTAGGCGCCCTTGAAGACAGGGGTGTCCAAACTTTTCACTTTAGATAAATTACAGGTTTATTACACGGTGGATTTTAAAGAGCCTTTTAGTCTGGAGCGATGTTGAACTAAGTCAGACGGAAAATAATGCAGTCTTTATAACACAAATAAGTGAAGTTGCTGGTAATCTTACCTCGCTTAGCTATGTAGTAACGTTTTATATTAATTGCTTATATATATATAAAACATTTATTTAGGACATAATCCATATGAGTTAGAAACAATTTTCTTACAAACTAGGTTAGTAAAAAGAAATAAATTAGGTATGCATTACAGTTTTCCCGTAACGATGCCTACCCAGTGTGTCTGTATGGGATAATCATTACGGGAGGCAATCATTTGCTTAAAGTTTGAGATGATATTTGAAAGACGTGGGTTACGGCTCTAAATTATGTGCGTATTGGCGTTAATGTATTGTTTGATTTAATCAATAGAAACATCTTGATTAAAACGCTTACTTCCTTTCATAGGACCAAACGCTTATTTGTGAAACCTATTGAATTATATTTTACGTTTATTGGTATACAGTTTTTAATTAAAAAATAGTCTAGTAGTCTAGTCTAGTCTCGCAAAAAGTGGTCTATACAATAAATTGTAAAATAAAATATTAATGTTATTAAGTCCAAGTTTAGTATATAATTATTTAAATACTCTGCATGTATGTTTGTATTGATCGCACATCATTTGTGTCATAATCTGGTAAGCGTAAAATTGGATACGACCATTTTTTTTAGTTAAACACTCGCATTCGCTGAGTAACTAATAGGAAATCGTCATCAAATCTGCAACTTAGGTTTATACCTAAGTTGCAGCTTTGACTATATATGTCTGTAGTTCGATGAAATCATAATAATAATATTCTACCACATACACACAACACTATCTAGCCCAAACTAAGCAGAGAGCTTGTACCATGGGTACTAGACTATGGATAAACATACATAAATTCTTTTTATTTTGTAAATACCTACATATTATACATAGAAACACCCAGACAAAGACAAACATCCATGCACACAAATATTTGACTTGTGCAGGAATCGAACCCGCGACCTCAGGCGTAGCAGTCGGTTACACTAACCACTACGCCGTCGAGGCCGACCGTAATGTAGATCGTAAGCAATTTATGTTCTTTTGTAGGTATCTATCATATAAACACCGCTTGGTATTTTTAGCAACGAAACAATTATGATCGTCAGTGCTTCAGGTACAATACAGTGACAACCCTGTATAAAATTCTCCTTGGGTTTCAAGGTATTACTTGAATGCTGTTGTTGACTAAAGTGCGAACAAAACTGAGTATTCATCCGTCTCTTGTGTCTCTACAACGTTTTCCATGGGGTCCCAAATTCAATTGTCCCTTCAGGAGTCCTTGATGGGCATTTCGTTGCCTTTCTACAAGGGACTTATATTGAAATATCTCAATAAATATAAGTACGGTATAACTGCCACTTTTATGTAAAAGAGTACAAAGATAAACGATGATTATTCGTGACTCTTGTTTTTATTCTAAAGTCATTCACGAGCTACTAGGATACTTATAACATGAACGATGCTCATGGACGTCCTCTCTCGAAAAAGATAACAATACAAACTCTTTCATCGTAAATGTTCTGAACCTTTCACTAAAGTGAAGCTAGCTCAATCCAAAAATAGCACATCATTTCCTATTTCATTAAATTAAATTAAGAAAATGATTTGAAAATGCAAAGTTTATTTAAACAATGCCAAAAATAGAGCCATGCCTTATGATTTTAACATATTTTTCTTTATTTTTCACTAAGTAATTAATACTAACTAATTAAGTATACTTTTCCATCTAAGCATATTATCTAATATACTTTACTTTTTTATAGTCACGTTTTTATTAATCTGTTTTACACTGAGATTTATATTATATGATGAATGAAACACGACCTTTAATCCTTTGGATACAAGATAGTGACGCTGTTCAAAAGACAGAGAGAACGAACGCCATAAAACGGTAGGTAGGTATTTTTCACAGGCTCAGCGGAAGACGCAATGGAGTCGCTAATTATGCAAATCTCCTTTGTCATGAGCTTATTCTATTACAGCAAAAATTGTAGCAAATAAATTTCTTTCCTTCACTAAATTTCGTTGGAGTTTCCACTTAATCCCGTAGCGTTAAAGATTAATTTAACTTGTACATACTTCACTTACATTGTTGGGGTCATCTTGAGGTCGCACTGGTATTTTCATTATGTTTTGGTAATAACGGTTATCGGGTCTGGTATTTGAGTTATTTGTACAAGAGAGAAAAATTGTGTTGCTGGTTTATTTTTGAAATGTTCAACTTTTAAATTGTTTTTGATTTTAGCACCGAGATTATTGGACGCATTGTACAAGCAACGTTAAGCTTGACAAATTTCATGTTATTAAGAATAAACTGTTATTCAAGCTCGTGAAAACGGAAAATAAATTTACTGAGAGAATTTTATATTTCACAAAGCAGAGTTGAATTTAGAAATATAAAATAATAATAACCTCTGTGGTGTTGTAAGTTGTATAAGTTAATAAGAAGAGAGAACAAGAACGTTTAAATATTCATTCACGTTAGAAATACTGTCGAACTTTTAACCAAATATGAAAATATAATGACATCAGACAATACGCAGTACTTCTGCTAAGAACTTTCATAATGCGGCGGCTAACAACACAGTCGGCCACACTGGCCATGTGCTGTTTGTAACAAAATACAGAAATAAAATTGCGTGCTGTGAATTATTCTAGTCTAATATTTAACAATGTGACGTCTCAGTTAGAGATCGGTATTAACTTTTAAAATAAATCATGGCTTAAGATGGTAAACGTGTCTTTGTGTTTGTTACAGTTTATATTAAATTCACTGACTGCATTCTTGGTTCCATACCATAAGCTAGCGCTTATGTTTGTAGTTAGTGAGTTTAATGAAGTAACATATAGGTCAGTTACTTAGTTTCGGTAAGGTGTTAGTTGATCCGATTCCTGCAAAAACAAAAATTAATAATATCTGTATTTTACAAATCATATCTGCAAGGTGTTGCAATCACTATACTATATGTTATTGACCGCCTCTACAGAAGGCGAAGTGACCCGCGGAGTACAATAACCTAACATGATGGAGAAGGCCGAACTTTCTTTTAAAATCACTCCTCGTTTTTCTACAACGGCTATATGCTCTATCACTGTGACAAAAAGAAATACCTCATGAAGTGTAGGTGTAACACACAACTCTACCTTCCCCTTCGGTACCTATGAATATAGAATAATAGAAAAAGTGATATCTAAATAAACCATCCATGTTCCAATATGAAACTTCTATCGTATTTATAATGTAACATAAATATACAATAGTTTCGGCTAACAGCTGAACAATACGCATAGTGCCATTTAATATAAATGCAAATATCGCACGATATTTCAACATTGCAACTGATGGCAGGTTTCCAGTACGATGTCCGTGAAACTAAACTTTTTACTGTTAGTTCATATGACTTCGATATTGGCGATAGACAGCTTTGCTCATACTTATTATCGTATATGGAAATTCTCTTGTTGTTTACGGAAGCACGTTGACGGCAGATGTAGTAAACATACCCGCTGAGCCTTATTTGTCGAAGTTTTGTACTAAGTAATCAATATTGGTTGTGTTATCAGGGTCTGTATGTTGCAACTTTATATATGTAGGGTGACGTACAGGTAGGATGAGGTATTATTTGCTTTCCGATTTGCTGCTTATCGTGCATATTATGATAGTTAAAGAGTAGTAATAAATGTTTATTTAGCCAGCTCTATTTCTTTTTTCAGATCTAAACATGTGTCGTAAAATTCTTACGCCCTTGGTTTGGTAAATTGGATCAATACAGATTGGACTTGATAGATCGATGAAAACTACATAATAATTACATATTTTGTCACAAGCTGTACTGAAAAAACTAGCGATAATTTATAATTTAATATCCACCTAATTTACAAAAGTTTGAAGTTTATACCGTACCAAACTCAAGATCTACAATGCAATCCTTTTGTCTTGCCAATAGAATCATTGCTCTTTATAACATATTTCTTTGTATTTTACGTTAAATACTTTTATTATTAATATAAATTACTGGTAAGGTCTAAAAAACGTACATAGACTAGACCATAATTTGACTTTTGCTGCCAGCAAGCCTTCGGATCAAACAAGAAGTATATGAATGAAAGTTAGGCGATCATTAACATTTTATAACAGCTGTGACACTTTACACTAATAAAAAATATACCTTGCAAGACTTCTCCGTGACATTGTATTCCTCTGCGTAAAAATACTTTTATATTTACATTATTACACTCTTATATTAAATATTTTCCCCTCTTTTCCCGGAGCAGTTATTGAAAATACTGCGCTCAAGAAACCCCCTGGCAGTCATCGCTATATTGCAGTATTTTATAGACGCCATAAAATTTACAGCTTTGTTTAATATGAAGCATTACCATGCTCCAGCACAAGTGGATGTTAACACAGTGTGTTTAACGCCATAGTACTTTTTACCCTACTCAAATGTTGGTTATTGTTTTAGAAAACTAAGTATTTGGTGCGAGCTGAAAATTCTGTAAAGCTGTTCATGAACTTGGAATACTTTAGAAGATATTAGATAATTGATTATCGCTTGGTTTAATCGTTAAATCATAACTCCTGAGAAAGGCTGCACGACTGAGAAGTCTCCATCGTATTTTTGAAGTCTTAATCCATTTTTTACTAACGTGATTTTACTACATTCATATTTTAAACAAATCGTGTACTGAGTTAGCGAAAATAAATAAATACACAGATTGACCTTGTGTTATATTCCTATGGTGATCATGGTTTCTAGAACCCTTATGAAAACGGCACTATGCCAGCGCATAGTGCGCAGCGCTATATATATATACTTATATGATAGTGGCATAGTGACCCAAAGGGTCCCGCTGGGGACAGTGTAATCTTTGCATCTTAAGATGACAACACAGCGATTTATATTTTTAAACTGCCTATCCACTTGTTATTCATTTGGAGGTGCAAGATCTACGGTGATATCTCGGATCTTTGATGCCCAGATCAGCCAGTAACGTTATTTAATTTTCTGTTATATTACATCGCCTCAGAAAGCACGTAGAGCTGTTGGTTAAACCTATGCATGATCTTTGTCGTTTCGGATTACTGTCTAATCGGAGTATGAGAGTAAAATCGTAAGGTTCCTTCTGCACCATGGTATCTCCTGTCGGCCGCTCCAATTAAGTCATGGTGGCCAATCGCAACGGTGCCTAGGCATTGTTAGACTTTGTTAAGATTGGCCGCTGTAACCGAAATTCAGTGTTAAGGACATCATTGGTGTGATAAAATAAATAAATAAATACTAAGAGAATGTCTTATGCCAAATAGATCAAATATTATTAACACACATTAGGGGCCAACGCAATAAATTAAAATTACCTATGTACTCTATATCGTAAGGTGTCTACGCGTTACCTATTTGAATTTATTGCGTTATGTGCAATTTATTTATATTTGGTGCGAATCAAATTAACAGCTTACCCTAGTCTGTTATTATAAGTACTTACGTATATCTCAATGTACTAAAGGTAGAAAAATGTAACAAAACAGCACCCAGAAATAATTAAACACACACGCAGCACAAACGCACAGCATAGGACGATACTCAAAAGATGAAAATATGTTTTATTTCGTCTTATATTAGATAGAAAATGTATTATCTATAATACTAATATAGCTAAGGTATTTCGCTAAGAGTCAAAATTTAGGAATATAAACACTTCTGTGGTCCATACACTAGGAAAGCCGTGAACATCCAGCTCAATAACGTAATACAAAAACCAAAATGAGTGAAATAAACATTAACATTGACAATCCAAGTATTATTGACAGTAAATGTAACTACTATATGTAAATATATAACACAGGTACTTTATTACAAACAGATTTAATAATATAAGAAGATTGAACAAGATTTTTTATAGACATGATACCCAGGAGTGCTCTGCTTCAAAACAACTGTTGCGCCACGTGCATTAAAATATGTAATGAAATGCCAAGTCGTCTTAAAATGCTACCTCTTATTAAATTTATACCGGCTCTAAGTTATTGACTTAGGCAGAATATTTTACCTAAAGATTGATGCGGATGGCAAGGCAATTTCAATAGGGTATAATCGCATATATCTCTGAAGTGGTAAGCATTGATGTATTAGACTTACATCTGCAGCTATTGTTTCAGGTCGCAACATAGCGGGCGAGTCTATACCTGCCTACCGGACACAGTTCCAAAAATACATTTACAACCTCGGCACGACAGATTTAAAACAATGCTTCATTGCCCTTTAAACAGTAGATGATGATAAATTTAGTTGTAAGCCATAATTATAAACGTATAATTTTAAGACTTACATTTGTATGGCTAATTAAGAAACTCTGAATTTAACTCAATTTTAAATAGCATGCTTGGCTTGTACTTTACTAATTTCCAGGATCCTGGGCCCCTAATTGATGAGTTAACCATCGTATGTACGCTATATAAAACATGTCAAAATTATAATTATTGTGATCTTACGTCTATTATTAGCAATAGTTAGCAAGATCAAGCAAAAGCGCAATGTCATTTAATAAACATCAAGACTTGATGTTCCTAGATGTGTTGCAATTTTACTACTGAGCGTATAATTTCTTCTGCATAGAGCATGTAGGAGAATATACACTCTGGCGAGTGATATAGGACGCGGCCTAGATAGGTAATGCTGCGGTAAATAGCATGCGGGCCTGTCTGGAGTATCATAATTGTTGTGTGATTTATTTCTCTTGCCTGTTGTTTCTTTGTTTGTTAGGTAAGGATGACTTATTTAGAACATTATTATATTTTAGCATTTTTTGGCTCAAGGTAAAACGATATTTATATTAATCCAACAAGTTAAAGAGAGAAGTATAGAAGGCATGAGGATGGTCGTTTAGAAAGACAAATTGGAGGATTCGAATCCCAGACGGGTAGTTATTTGTATGATCAACAGGCCGAGTGAAATTAAAGGGTATCCGTTAATTGTATTTATAACATCCCTGTGACAGGGTTTTATACTTAGAGCTGGGAATGATTAGAAAATTCTTACTCCTTTTTAACACTTTTAATTAATAGTGTTAAAAAAGGTAGTATGAATTTGTGTAACACCAATAAGTATTATTTTGACAGACATAGATAGAGCCATGCCATATTTTTACTTTGATTTAACTTTCCACTATTTTTCTCGTAGCTTTATGTGCGTGAATCACAGTATGCTTAGCTGGGCCATGTAAACCGCGGCAATAGCTTGCGTAGGTAGCCCGCGCATGTCCTTCCACCACCAGCCAATTTAAATGTACAAATAATATTTTATAAGTCAATGAAAATTTTAATGCTTACAGTAGACATGTAGTGAACAAACGCTCTTGTGTAACATTAGGTACAGTTATATTACAAAAGTTTATTGTCAGCAAAGACTTTAAAAGTCCACCAAACTCTTTGTTGTTCACAATATAAAAAATGCTAATACCTATTAACATTGTTGCAATGTTTATTAGTATCCAATATACCGAAGCAAACACAGTGTCAAAGAATAATAAAAGAAGTGATAGTCTAGTGGGGAGTTCGTTGTATTGTCATGTAAAGTTCTGGAGTCCTAAGGCACGTCTTTCTGACATATTAAAGTAATGCGCATATTATTTAACAGAGCTTACTTTAACATTGTAGAAAAACATCGCGATCAAACCAATACGTGTATGAGATTTTGACGGCCTCGATGGCGTAGTGGTTAGTGTAACCGACTGCCACGCCTGAGGTAGAGGGTTCGATTCCCGCACAGGTCAAACATTTGTGTGCATGGATACGAGTGTTTGTCTTGGTCTGGGTGTTTCTATGTAGGTATAATATGTATTTATTTCCATACCATATATTTATATATGTATGTTTATCCATTGTCTAGTACCCGTAGTACAAGCTCTGCTTAGTTTGGACTATACTCCATCTGGTTAGGTACTTAACTAAAGGTAAACGATCTTGATGTGACTTTTTACACAAACACATATTAAACAAATAAACTACTGCTTAAACTAACGGTTCAATGGATTTAGTAATCGTTGTTGTTGTATTTTTAGCAGCATTTTATTTTTAAACTGAGTTTTTAGATAAAAGGTCACATCGAGATTGTTTTCCTTTAGTTAAGTACTTAACCAAATAGAGTATAGATGGTGTTGTGTGTATGTGATAGAATATTAATCTGTATGTTGTTGATTCTCTATTAAGAAAGTCCTGAGACACTACTGATAGTAGCACAGAGCCTGAACCTGTAGACGTTAGACCTGACCCTCTATTACGTGGGACCTGAAACGACAGGGGGCTACAGTCTACCAACCCCTTCGGGGATTTAGACGTGAGACTATGTTATATACGTTCAATAAGTAGCAAGCTCTATTTTGGTTGAATTAGTATAGAAAGATATTTTTACATTTCACTGCAAAGCCCTTAATCGTTAGATGAATAAGTGGCTATTACTAGAATATTTTTGTCATTAACTGAAGCGGATACTTCTAGTTTTAATATCTAATACATTCGTACTTGACAGTGTACATAGGTATTGTACAAACATTGGACGCATTGACAAAGTTTAAACGATTCGTGTAATGTCTGTTAGTGTCCATAGACTAACCATTCTTACTCCATGCTATGACGCGATCACGCTAAACATATTAACATTTAGAAAACTAGCAATGTTGGCAAGATATTTTATTTACAAATTCTCATGTAAATACTCATAAATTTTACACTAGAGATAAATCCCCATCTCACAACTTAGTTTACAAACATATAATTGATGTACATAAAGTACACCCAGTCCATCACAACCACTTATAGATTACAGTTTACACAATTACTGTACAGTGTAGGAATTGGCGCGAGTCGTCATACTTGTTGCCCGATGTCATAGGCAGACAAAGAACTTTCACTTACTAAGACCCTAGTATATATGTCTCCAGCCATATGCATAGTCGTGGCTTTGTTAAAATTTACATGTTTTATGGTATTCGTAAACATTTAGTAAAATGTTTACAAGTTTGTTGAACAAAATATTTCGGTATTGCTGCGAAATATGTCGATAAGCCTAGCAACACATTCTGCTTTAGTATAACTAGGTTTCATTAAAACTAAGAATCTAGAATACGACCAGTAATTTTCAACAAGTCAACCCTCAAAATATGCCATAAATAGTTCGACCCTACTATTTTATTGCCAGTGATACAAAATATCCCAATTTTATTACCTGTAGAAGGGCCACTAAGTTTGCGGGGCTGTCCGAGCTACGCTTACAGCGTGTGCACAGTAGTCGTTTATAATTTTTCCGCATGGGCGCGCAGTGTAGCCACACGGTCGATATTTCCCACGATATCCGTCCTCTATAATGAGTGCGATGACGTCATTATTATAATTAAATATACGTAAGTGTGTCGGTAAAAAGATTCTTAAAACTGCCTGCTTTTCGTTCGTACATTATAAATATTTTTTTAGGCGGGTTATGAATAATTTGTTAAGACATTTTATTTCGTGTATAAGAAATGGATTGATTAATAATAAATTCTTCAACATTCTTAACTTTATCTTATACCGTAGAAGTACTACCTACAAATAAAATTACAAAAACTCATGCCTGTACGTTTCTGAAAGTATAGCACAGCATAACTAAGGGCTAAGCAGCTGGCGCACTGTAGGTTTAAACAGTATACTCCGTAAACCTACGTCTGATAATCTATGTCTTGTTATGCTCCACGTAATAAGGAAAGACGAGTAAGACGAGTCTAGTAGTCCACTGGGTAGATTGCTTGACTCAGTATTGCTACTAAGAATCATTCAGCAGGCAAAAACGATGCACCTCTGATTTCTAGTCGAGAGTTGAAAGCGAAAGTACGGTGGCAAGCGTAAGCGCAAACTTATGCCACGGGACAAGACAGTCACAAATTCAATAGGTACAGAGGCGCCTTGAAACAACGCACCAAAACAGACGCATTTACACACATCCATTATGCGTGCGTAGAACGATTTCGGATCAAATCGGGTTTATTCTCGGCCTAATAAACCGACTCGATCCGATACCGAGTACTTACGCGTCGATGCGTGTGTGTGTGCATTTTACCACGGTGTACTGAGCCGACCATCGATTCCTCTGTAATCAGTAAATTGCTGGATTGCCAGACATAATTGTAATACAATAACGTCTGGACACCGGCGGTCTGCTGCTAGTTAAAAAATAAAACGTTGTGATGACTCTACATATGACGTGTCTTTGGTGAGTTTTGTTCTTGTATGTTCTTCATAAAATTACGATACCTTATATATTCTTGATTTTTATCTGCCAAATTAACGGAACCGGCTCACGTGGTCTTTCTTCCAACAAAGGAACTTTGATAGACTGATTTATTAATACAATAGAAACAAAATAGCTTGAAAAGTTGACGCTATTTAGAGAAAATTAAGTGAGTTATTATGCTAATCATGTCATATTATAAGGGTAAATTTTATAAGAGGTTTATGTAATTTTGTAAGAAGGATTTAAGCTTATGGTTCATGGCCGCCAAATACACAAAGATTGTGGCACAAAAAATATGTTCTATAAATTTAGGTATATATCGATTACCGTTTGTCCGCAACAATTTCAAATGGGTTGGTTAGTCATTCCAGTTCTCATTTTGATTATCATACATGTTCATGACACCATACCTTACCAAATGTTTGTGGTGTACAGCCGAGCAAATGTGGTATGCATTCATTTGATAGTTTTAGTTGATATAACGAATATGCTGATAACGCTATTTGATCAGTTTTGAACTAAGAATGATATTATTATCAATCCGTTAACTTAAAAATATAGAAAACTAATGTATATAACATCCCTTACGTTTAATGAATTTACAAGCAATTTGTAAATTCATTACTGTACAAGATGTTATATACACTCATTTATACAGTAATTTTTGGAACAGTTGTTTTTACCCACTTTCATCTTTTATCATATCTCTTCGCTCACCACCCTTCTAGAATATTAATAAGAAAATTAATAGCTTGTATAAAGTATTATAATACGTACCTAGAACTCCAAATCAGAAACCCAAGGAGAACATATCAAAATGTTTTAGTTTATAAAACGAGAGCTACATTTTTATACTTACTTAGTCCCACGAGAAATAACTGATATAAGTATCTTCGGTCTATATGTGGTTTGTTGAAAAAATGCAAATTCCCTTTATATGCGGTTAGAGCAGTTGTATCGATCGGCGTCCACAGGTGTTCGATATACGCCCGCCTCCTTAGCTCCCACCGAACATTTCTGACTCGAAATATCTTGGTTTTAGGAATGCAGGTTCGCGTAAAATGTATTACAAGATTTAAAGAATTGGTTTATTAGACCAATTTGGTTAAAGTTTGCCGGAGGGTTAAACTTACTGGATTATATATTATATTTTATTTACAACAATTCATAATATATTGAAAGAGGTTTTCTCTATTTCGGAACGAATTTTCCTGTTTTTGTATTGGATCTGTTAGAACCTACTACTTTAAGTTGTAGTACTTTTGATACAATAGCGTTGGTCTACTAGATGCAGGGACACACATTTTCTTTTGAATAAGAATCGAACTTTAGTTAATAATTTCCACATTATCTCTGTTGGATAATGTTCATTAAACCAGGTATCAATTATTTAAATACGTAATTTGTTAAATAACTAATGCATTCAAGTATGAAAATTTGCATTACTGTATTATATATCTGCATAATTTTGATAAATATGCATACAATTTTCTTATTCGCACACTTTGCTTAAAAAATATAAGGTCTCTGTTAGTCTAAGATTACAGCAATGTAAAAAACACAACTAGAACTAGTTTTGTAGCAAAATAAGACCAGTAAAGACCGAGACTTTCTTAGCAAGTAATTGCAGTTACTGCTCCACTGCTTGTCATGTTCCGTTTGCAATGATACTACTATAAAGCGAAGCGTCTAACTACTACAATGCCTTTGTTAGTCACACCTTTGTATAACCAAAATTTACTGCACAAATGGTATAGTATAACTATTGCCAAATATCCGAATATTGTAGGTCCGCACCGAAGAACATTATGTGTGTGTCCACAGTTTCGTATTTCTGCTTGTATATTGTGTCTATTGTTGCATTGTTAGTAATGTCATCCACCCATGAAAATTTTTCCAAGCTTTGTTTAAAATAGGTTGACCCAGCGTTATCAAATAAGTAAATTAAGAATAAATGTTTGTACGGAGTCTTGTGTATCTCTATAAGTATATTTCTTAGACATGCGTACATTAGAAGAGAGAAGAGATTTTAGTCAGAAATATCATACTGTTTCCATATAACTTTGATGTAAAATTATAAAGTATTTTCCACTCACGTCTCGGATCTTTACATTATACAGCATTAACTAAATGCAAATACTAAAATTAATCAAAATTGTAAGCATTTTCTGCAATAAGTATTTGAAAACAACATCATAGTAGTTAAATACACTGAATAATACCACAAACTTTGTAAATAACGTGACATACTCATGTTATTTACTGAAACTAACGGTTTTCTATTTGCACAACCTTTGCTACAACAATTTTCAGATGCATTAAATATATCCAATAAACATGTAACTACATCAAGCGATAAAAATATTTTCCGTCGTTTTGTTGATGGCTTATCGATTATTAGATTTAGTATATGCTTCAAAAGCTCGAGAAACTATTTAAAGATCAATCTTTATACAATTTAGGTTAACCACAGAAATTAAACAAACTAAGTCACTTTCGTTATCCGATTATTTCCGTGTAACTCGAAACCTGTTTCTCTGTTAAAAAATGTGTTCTGATTTTACAATGAGGACCCATCGCTCATAAGTAAAAAACCATGTCGCACCACATTCCGAGTACATCGCTAACAGATGCGCAAAAAAGATTTTCACCTCGTTTAGTGAATCTTTTTCCATAATAGAAAGCTTTTGAACAAATTCCTTTTCATTTTTCCATCCGTGTTTCTTCATCGCGCCTTTGAGAACGTTTTCTTGAAGACTTGTATTTAGAGTTTCACAATAGATTTGATTGAAGCAAGTAGGTATTAAGAGCTGACGTCTGACTTGCAACTCGATTAGTGACTTTAATTAATCATGTAAGTCGTACCGTGTCTCAAGATCTAGTCTCGTTTAACAATCTAATATGTTTACTTAGCGTCTCTCCAAACTAGACGACGAATGACGACTGTTGGTTAAATTAGATTCTTCGTTGAAAGGTTCTTGATTTCTTCCATTACGGTACACGATAAAAATAATTACACCCTAGATCAGAACATCACAGATATTAAATGCAGCTTCTGTAATTTAGTTAAATTACATAAATGGTTTATACATTCTTTGTAGTGGCGATAATTATATTATGTAGATATTGTGGTTCAAATTTTGTTCAAATCATTTATATCATCGATTGCATCATACATACATTCCAGTATATTTTATGTCATCAGTCTACAAGGGTAACCAACAACGTAGCAGTTGCCATGTTTAATACTTGTGTCATAAATAACACGTGCAAATTAAATCACGGTTGGCATGCATCGTATAAACAAGCGATGCATGCTTCTCGCGCATGAAGCACACGCGAGCAGCTTGCGTATGTAGCCTGCAACCACTATTTGCGTTGTAGACCTTATATCGACGTCCCAAGAATAATACTGCAGCCATCGTGCTATCTAGTACATAGACATAAAGTCAGCTTAGTATAGCATATGTAATTGCGTGTCTACAAGCCGTTTACACACGTTAATATTACTGCAAACGCACACAAGCTGTTAGCGGCGTACGCTCGGTAGCATCTACGATATTATTTTAATTCAGCAACAAAGTTTATACTACAAATTAACAGTCAGATATAGCTATATAATTTCAAACATATTATAATTTAATAATATGAAATATGGCATCGAATATTCCACTGTGAATAAAATAAGTGACATAGTATATATTAACGACACAATATAAAAAATGGTCTGTCTGTAAAAGTGAAATATAATTACATAAAAAATAACGTTGTTATAAAGCTCACTTTCTAAATTGATTTTAGCAGAACTGGCTACATTTTATTAAGCTTATAAAGTAAAGATCGCTCGGGGCGATAAAATCGCATATTGCGCTAATGCATTTAAGTTTCTTCTATTTTTCCCTTTAATAAAGTTGTTACCATTTGTCTAATGTAATAGTGACATTGATATGTCCTATAGTCATCGTAACAACAAATATATTGCGTGCTTTAGGGAGCTTTTTGCTATCGTTGGCAATTTGCGCAATGAACAAAACGGTAACCAAAGTAATTTTGTGAGCTGTATTTTCATCTTCTATTTGTAAGTGATGGTGCGTTGCGTTAATTATAATTTTCTTACTAGTGTCCGGTAACGTCGCGGTCGTATTATTTAAAATCCACAATTTACTGTACAATCACATTACTTGGCATCTTCATTAGGTCTATTCAACTAGCTAACTAACTATTTCTTCATTGTGTCTTTAAGTTAGGTTTACTGGGTTTTATTGTTACAAAGGGAGTAAAAAGCCTTTGTAACAATAAAACGCAGTAAACCGATACGGATATTACCAATCACCAGTCCCGAGTTTGCATTGCTATTGAGAGTTTTTACACAGAAAAACCAATCGCACGGTTATTGAACATGGTATTTACAATCAGTAGCTCGTTTAGGTACTCTCACTACACGGTTGACGACGCCGTTGACAACTAAAGGACCTTGTTGACCTATTGATATACCAGTGGCCGACACAATGATTTTAATTATTTCTGGTATACTCTTAGACACTGACAGATAAATGTTATATGATAATATCGTATACAAATATATAAAAATAGTATGAAATTAGAAAATAGCATATATTTCACACAAAACCAATTTCGAATAGCTCAGCATTAATATGCTGAGCTATTCATGCACAGTATCTGCATTTTCCATAGATTCATTACTACAGCTGAAGCCGAGAATAAAGGCCTTTTAACTCAGCAAAGGTTTTAGGCGCAATCAAATTTAAATAGAACATTGGAACGTTGATTTCTCTGCCGGGAATAACGCTTTCGGATAAAAAAGTTATACGGCAGGTAGAACGGGGTGCACTAACGAGTACCAATAAAACGTGGCATTAAAGCGAAGAGCGATTGTACGTGGTGTATGGGCTACTCCATCACTGTAACTTTGATGATTGGTTTTGAAACAGCAGAACCAATAGCTCACTTACTTGTTTGGTGTGTAGTAGTTATGTACGGTTCAATACTAGTACACATATATAATAATTATAAAGTACCATAAACTACATTTTAATCAACAGTTTGTTATGAAGAAATAGAAATTAATATTTTATTACTTACTTTTTAATGCGGCGCAGGAAAATAAAAAAAATCATAATGTCTTTATACGGACTCAAACAAATGAACAAAACATAACACAAATGACAAAAATAATTTTTTGTTAGTTTAATATGTCAATAATATTAAAAAAGCAAATATATAAACATTACACATTCTAAATAGGTGATATACAAAAATAAATCATAAATTTTTCGAACACTTAATTAATCAAATTGTGCCTGTTATATTAGGATATAATAAACACAATTAATTAAGAGTTAGTGTAAAGGACTAAGTTTAGAAGTGGGTCTTACTAACATTACAAACTGTGGACCCCCGGCATTATAATATCCACAATAGCATATAAGTCTTGAAATTGTCGATGCTTGCGCGTCATTTTTTTAAGGTGCGCACGAGTAAAGCTTCTAATAGCGATGTTATACTCGTATTAGCACATAGTGCTTCTCTTTGTAAAACTGCCACTCTAATAATGTTAACGTGGACTCGATGCAACTTGATCTCGGCGAATTTCTTGATAGTGATTATTCCATTTTCAGAAAAGCCCAATCGGGATTCATTCTTCTCATGCGATTAAAACCAAGTCACAGAAAATAACAAGGCAATATTTTTAAACATGATAAAAGCAGTTTTAGTTTTAGCTTTCAAATTAATACTATTTAAATATTATTTTTTTAAGGTAGTAGATCCTCACTGGTTTCAGCATGAATGGGCCGGATCGACCGGAGTAGTACTACCCTCTCACAGAATACCGGCGTGAAGTAACAGTACCCGTACTGTTGCGTTTCGTATCGGTGAGTGAGAGAGCCGGAGGCCCAGTTACCCCGATCCTTTTCCTATCCTTTCCCTCCTTCATTCCTTTTTAAAGGGATGGCAACGCATTTGTAACTCCTTTGGGGTTGCGGGTGTCCATGGGCGGCGGTAATCACTTACCATCAGGCAATCCGTCTGCTCGTTTGCCCCAAGATGCCATAAAAAAATTAAAAAAAAATTCAAACTCTGCCGGTATTACTGATAATAATTACGATGCACCCAAATAAGAGTAACATGTAAGAAATGAAACCAAATTTGTAGTCTATTGATTGCCGCAACTTATTAATTGTTTACAAATGCAGCAATTATCATATCAAATTTAAACCACAACGTTATTTCAACCTATTACACAGAAACACGTAAATTAATTTATGTAACAATCTAATGATAATATCGTACACTGATGAAAGTTAGGTATTATTTAGTAGTCTAGCGAACTAATCCTACCTATATGTCGAATAATTAAGGTCAATATGTTACCTGGGTCCCTCGGGACCCACCCGGCTGTTAAACTCGTTATCGAATATATAATCTACATGACTCTCTGAGGTCCGGACAATCAGTCTTACATTTCCACAGATGGATTATCCCGATGCCGCCCACTGTCCTACTCAAGGGACGCCTTTCGACAAAATTTAATTCAATTTACAGTCATTTATTATGCAAAACGGTGGCAATATATTATATTTTTTCTGTCGCCTAACGCTTGGAACTGTCAAAACAGTGAGTCCTGAAGTTAATTGATGTGATGAACATTAACTGATCGAGCGTCCGTTTCGCGTAGACTTTTATAAATAGATGTTGGCACTGAATGCGGCTAAAACAAAAGTTCTCTTCGTCCCAATACATTAATCATTTTTGCCTCGGTCTGAAAATAAAAGATCTATAAAATAGTTGTTCAGGGATGTTTCGGATGAGTCTATGGATATGTAACGATCATGGCGCAGGATAACATCCCCCCTATCATTTCCCATTACTGGGTCATGGCCTGATTGCAAATGACTTGAAGATGTGTGTGGAAAGGGAAACAACAATAAAACTAATTTCCGAAAACCGTATATTTGTACGTTATTCTGCTAATGTTAGGAAATTGGCATGCTTAGAGTACACTCGAGTGATAAAATGGCTCTCGAATAATTATTATTCGTAATTGTTATGAATATAGGTGGAGGAAACAATATAATTAATAAAAAAGACGTTACAAATATATTTAAGAAACATTTATTGACATTTGGGTCATGCAGAATATTCAATTAACATCTATAACTAATTGCCGGGCGTTCATCAGTACCTATATGAAAAAGTAACTGCAGGTCCCATACTTTTCAAAATTTTATAACAGATGGCGCTAGCGGCGCGCGGCGCCTCCAGCCGATTATAAGAGTGTAATTAACGCAAAACCATGAGTAGATTAGTTATTAAAGCGACGGCCAGTTATAACTTAGTTCACTAACTGTGTTTTAGGAATATATTTATATACGTTATAACACTTTACATCCAAATAAGGTTCATTTTTATTCTTATAACGTAAACTATAATATTGTTCGTGTCGCGTTTTACTCCATGTGGAATTTAGTATACAAAGTTGTATACACAACTTTGGAAACTAAATTTCGCATGGAACTGGTTTCTGTCTGAATATAATATATTTCCCGTTAGAATTTATATGATATTCTAAAACTCCTCCTTAAACGCTTTAAAATATTATAGGTAATTTTTCGTATACTGCAAGTACTAAACAGAACGTATTTAAATAAAATAAAAATTTAAAAATCTAACATAGTACGTGATAATATACTATTAGTAATTTTTTAAATGACTTTACTCAGTTACTATGTTAATTTTATGTACAATATTATATAATTTAATTCTTATTAAAATGTTTGTAATTTACTACCTATACTCTGTCAAAAAGTTTAAACCTATTGTAATAATTAAATACTATGGTAACTTACTCCTAATTTGTATGCCTAAAAAGCTTGGCATACTGAACCTATAATATTTTATTAACGCCATATACCTACCACCTATGTTATACAAATAAATATTTCTGATTTTGAAATAAGAAAAAGTGAGAAACGGCCATGAATTGCCGTAAATCTTACGAGTTCAAAAAATGGTATCACGTGAGGTCAGAGGTCAAAGGTCAAAGTCATTTCGGGAGTATATCGACTATGCTGAGTCGAATAGCGTTAACCGCGAGTCTCTAGCTCTTACGGTTCTTGAGTTGCAAGATGGTATCACGTGACCTTGAGGTCAGCGGTCAAAGGTCATAGTCATTTCGGGGGTGTATCGACTATGTTGAGTCGAATAGCGTTGACCGCGAGTCTCTAGCTCTTACAGTTCTTGAGTTGAAAGTTGTATAACAGACGGATGGACGGACGGGCGGGCGGACGGACAAAGCTGTATAAGAGTTTTTTCGAACTCTAAAAAGGCCACGCAAACACAGAAAAACGTGTCTATATAATAGACAAATCTGTGTTACGTGTGAATATCGAATGCTACACGCGAGCTGATACTTATGCAATATTAATGACTAACTTAGGCCCGCGACTTCGGTCGTGTGAATCTCAAGGGAAATCCACGTGAGAAAATATCTTATGTGTTAATCCAGGACAAGATCTATTTGTGTGTCCAGTTTTATTTAACTCTGTTTAACAGTTTAACTGTGATTATGTAAAAACCATCCAAGCTTCCAAATTTGTCACATGTTACATGGGTAGGATCTTAGGATTGTGGTAAAAAAATTTAATTATAGATGACCTATAAACACTTATTTAGATTTGTGATTTAGTGTCTGAGAGATCTAGCCCTACGTGTTTAAGTGGGCACCTCGCCAATGCCACTGCGACGAGAGTTGTGGCTTCGAATCCTACACGAAAAAAAAGCTTTGTGTGATCCACAAATAGTTATTCCGAGTCTGGGTGCTCGTTATGTCCGTTGTTTGAATGTTTGTAAAGTTCCCGCGACACAGGATTTATTCCTAGTGCGACAGTTGTCTGTTTTTAAAACTGGGTATCGACTCTAAGAAGCTAGAACTAACACATTACGTTTACATGGTAAAGAATATTAGTGTACAACTTGCAATATGAGAGAGCGTAATAATATTGTATTTATAACTAGATGTGCCCGCGGTTTCACACCCGTTTATGATTACCGCGCCGCCCCCTTGGGTCGTAGCGTAATGTTATATAGCCTATAGCCTTTCTCGATAAATGAGCTATCTAACACTTAAATAATTTTTCAATTCGGACGAGTAGTTTCTGAGATTAGCGCGTTCAAAAAACAAACAAATTCTTCAGCTTTATAATATTAGTATAAATTTAAATATCGTTTACGTTACACTAGATTTTGACCGTGGCTTCGCTCGCGTAAATGTAGATTAGGTTAGTAACAGTTCTTTTTTCTGGGTGAAGATAACCTATGTCCTTTTCGGTTCTCCTGACAGCAGGTATGCAATATTTCATGATGATCGGTCGCGCAGGTAAGGCCTGTAAGCGTAACAAACAAACTCACATTCGCATTTATAATATTAGTTAGGAAGGTCACCATATAACATTAATTCATATATGAATGAATGGATACACATTCATATATAACTTAATGACCTACATTAATAAATAAATGATTTTGTTCATTCACCGTATCTATACTAATATTATGATTAAAAATTAGATTTTTGTTTGTTTGTAGATTTAACTTAAAACCTACTCAACAGATTTTAAAAATTCTTTCACTATTAGAAGGCTGTATTATCACTGAGTAACACAGGCTATATTTTATTTTAAAAAGTACTGTTACTAACATAAGAGCGATAACGGGGTAAACGCTTGTAATTTATAAAGTTATACATGTATTCAAAAATACCTACAGCTTTTCTGTAGCAACGGTACGACCATACCTCTAAAGGATGCTAACAAATTAAACATAGCCCGGAATATAAATTGAATTCCTTTGTTTGCCCCAATAAGTTGTACCTAGTCTTCAAATTAAAGGATTAATTAAATACGAAATTCACCGGCTTTTCATCTCTGAACTTTGTGTATTGATTTCAGAACGGCCATTAAATTTGTTACCTTGTTATCTTTGTTCAAACTGCGGAAGTCTTTCAGCGTCTAGAGTTTCTCTGTATCTTCGATTACGCCATTCTGTAGTTTCGTTTTGTTTATTTATTCAACTATGAAGCTCTGCAGTTACAAAGTTCCTATTTATTATATAAATCTATACTAATATTACAAAGCTGAAGAGTTTGTTTGATTGTTTGTTTGGTTGAACGCGCTAATCTCAGGAACTACTGGTTTGATTTGAAAAATTATTATATTTAGTATATATTTAGTGTTGGATAGCTTATGTATCGAGGAAGGCTATAGGCTATATAACATCACGCTACGACCCACAGGGGTAGCGCAGTAACTATAAACGCGGGTGAAACCGCGGGCACAGCTAGTATGTATATGAAACTGCTTTGGTGGCGCAGCGGTAGTCTATGCTACGGCTGTGTATGAGGTCTCTAGTTCGATTCTGGTCAGGCAAAGTGTTATTCCTTTGTCAAGAATTTTTTGTAGCAACACGGGGTTTGAAATTGTGCCCGCTGAGCAGCAATAGGCTTGCCCTCTCTTATATAGGATTTATAATCATAGTTGGCGTAGTATGGTTGTAGTACTTTTTTGCCCTATAGAGATAAAAGGATGTTTAAATATTAGAGTGAATGAGTGGCAGCAGCACACTGGTGGCCAGATACAATAGGTTTTCACTTATATTTGGCATTCAAACAATTAGAAGGTTAACGTAGAAATAACACAACACTGATCTATTGAGTCGCAGTTTGGCATTCAAACAATTAGCCGGTTAAGAAAGAAATAACACAAAACTAATCTATTGAGTCGCAGTTTGGCATTCAAACAATTAGCCGGTTAAGGTAGCAATAACACAACACTGATCTATTGAGTCGCAGTTTGGTCCTCAAACAATTAGCCGGTTAACGTAGAAATAACACAACACTGATTTATTGAGTCGCAGTTTGGCATTCAAACAATTAGCCGGTTAAGGTAGAAAAACATTAACCTGTTAAATCGCAGCGGCACACCAGTGGCCAGTCACAATAGATTGTTATGTATTTCTGGTATTCTAAGACTACCAGCAACCAGAATATATATTCGTTAAGTTTCTATTCATTTAATTTTCTAATTGCGGCAATCATTGTAGTAGAAAAACTGTTCTATCAATCGTTGAGTAACTTATTGATTTTGTGCCGACGCTATTTTCGTATACGATAATTACTTTTGTTTCCAAGAATATGATATACATATAGTTCATTAGTTGACTGAACAACGGCAACGAACATTAGCTTCTATACTAGTATCTATTAGTAATGTAAACTGCTTAAATAACATACATCAATATACGCTTGTATATATTTAAAGGGGTAGATACTGGTGTATTACTTTCACACTTTGACAGCTGCATTTTATAGCCAGCCGTAACAGCAGGTGGGCTTTTCAATCACTATTTACTTGTGGCAATAGTTTACACGAAGCATATAACCCGTGCAAATGTTTAAACTTGCGTATGGTGCCACATCGTGTATAAGAGCCATTAAACTCGTAATACTATAGTAACAAAGATACATATGTATCTTATGTGCGGGCCAGTCAGTGCAGACCGGCGACACTTCGACCCAGTGGGATCTTTTGTGTCGACACTCTCCCAATAACGACTGCCATAGATGTTCATGGCAGCCAGGACCGACGGCTTAACGTGCTCTCCGAGGCACGGAGCAGGCGATAATTGTCAATCAATACGCACATAATTTCGAAAAGTTATATAGCTTCCGAAAGTCAGAGGTGCGCGACGTGGGTTCGAACCCGAGACCCTCTGCATCGCAGTCTGTTGGTCTCCCCACTGAGCTATCGCTGCTCTCAAAGGAAGATATAGTATGCTTTGGTAGTATTGCTAAGTAACAGTAAAAATGATTACCTGATGCTGTCGTCTGTATATATACAGATAATGTATGTTAAATTAGGAGTTAAAAAAAATTAGTAATTAACTGTTTCTCGCGGTTTTATCCACATTTATAAGATTTTTTAGAGCGCCGCTCCTGCGGCTCGTAGCGTAATGTTATGAAGTTACTTCTGGATAAAGAAGATTGCTAATGCTGAAATATTGCAATTAATTATTAATTATTGTAATTTCATTATTGTAATTGATTATCGTAATTTATTGTTAATTATAATTTTATTGCCGTGCATGTCATTTGACTTTAAATGTTATAAGATAAATACACCTGTCTTTGCAATAAAAATGTGTAAGCGGCCAGGCAGATTTTGGAGATTTATATAATATTAGCTGTCCCGACAGACGTTGCCTGTACAAAAAAAAACTCAAATCTAAACCATCCTCGAATCCACATCCACACACAATTTTTTTTATCAAAATCGGTCCAGCCATTTAGAAGGAGTTCAGTGACAGTGACACACGTACAGTAGAATTATATATATAAAGATTGTAATAGCTTAAGAACTATTGTACCCAAAACAGACTAATAAATAAGTTTGAAGTTTGAATGATAAAAACCGGTTCAGTACTTTCAGACTTTACCGATTACAAACAAACTATAAAGCCTAATGTTGGTATAGATATGCAATGCAACTATAATGAAGGAAATTTAAGATTAGCTCTTTGGGGTTCATATACAGGACGTCCGGTAATAAATGGATAACCTTGAAACGAACAATAGTACGGACGATCAAAAAAATAAAATTAGGAAAATGCAATAGCTGGTCATACTTTTGACTGTAATTTTTACTATATTTACTATTAGCATAATTAGTGTTTATTAGTAAAACAACAAAAACCGATGGAATTCATTCATTTATGGTCGTAGTGTACAAGAAAGTTAAATATGGTAATTTAAAAGAGAATCATATCTCAGGTGATTTTTCATATTTTTTTCTGAATGGCCCTGAACTGAAGTTCAACTGTAAAACATTTCAAGGTTATCCATTAATTACCGGACACCCTGTATAGCTGTTCTCATCCATCATGTATTTAAAGCTTAGCCTACATCGGGGCAACATCGTCCGCCATTGCGGTGCACCACAATGTTAAGATCGTTGTTTATAGAGAACCACACACAGCGTTAATTCACGTCAAATATACAGCCTACTGTAAAGCAACGTTGTTGCGGTCACACAGGGTTTTAGAACTAATACGTTAAAATAATGCATTCCATAGTACGGCGGCGGTGTAAAATCATGATTCTAAGTATTTATGTTTTACTAGTTTTTGTCCGTGGTATCCCTTGGGTACAGTACTTGTATTCTTCAGTAAAGGTACCCTATGTCCTATTCTGTACCCTTGATAAAGTGTATGCGAAATTTCATGATGATTGGTCGAATAGTTAAGGGGTGAAAGTGTAAAAGACAAAACAACTCACACGGAAAGCCTATCGCCATTTAACGGGCAGTGTTACAAAAATAATAATAATAATAATAATAATAATATTCTACCACATACACACAACACCGTCTAGCCCAAACTAAGCAGAGCTTGTACTATGGGTACTAGACAATGGATAAAATGAAAATAATACCAAAATAGAAATTAGACCTAAAATAAAATAGTCTTAATATAGAACTGCATCTTAAAAATATACTTTAGTGCATATTAGATGAATATTAAGTAGCAGTAACATTTTAGTTTAAGGAATCTTATTAAAAACACATATGTAGTTATACTTTATCTTAATAAATTCACTCGCTAACATTGCTGTCAGCAATTTGATAAATTTTAATGCAGCATAAAAAGGAATTTGAATGAAACGCATATCTTCATTCTTCAATCCGTTTTTATATACCTTATTTAGCACATTTCTGCGAGAATGCATAGAATAATATTATATTTATAACTTATCCAAATAATACATGCTGTCTTCGACCTCATGTTACTTTGGAGCAACTTAAATGCATTCTCCTTTCAAAATTTTATACTGTAAGCAGATGGGCAAGCGTTCTTACTCTTTATGTGGTCTACACAAAAGACACTGCATGCTGTTGATTATTTTTTAAGAATTCGTCAGCTAGTGTGTGTGCTTGTCGCCACCCATGCGTCATCGATCCGCGAACGTCCTTCGCTCAACATGAATTGTACTGTTTACAGTGCTACAGTTATCACTCTAACACTAAAACACTATGAATTATCCTAACTAATGTTATAAGCTACATTTTGCCCGCGGCTTCGCGTAAAAGTAGGTTAGGTTGGATTAGTAAGAGTTCTTTTTTCTGGATGAAAGGTACCCTATGTCCTTTTCTGTTTCCCCGACAACGTGCGTAACAAACAAACTAATATTCGCATCCTAACTAATATTATAAATGCGAATTTGAGATTGTTTGTTTGCTTGTTATGCTTTCACGTCTTAATTACTCGACTGATAATCATGAAATTTCGCATACACGTTGTCAGAGGAACACAAAAGGTCATCGAGTACCTCTCATCAAGAAAAAGCTCTGTTACTAATCTAACCTAACCTACATTTAGGTGAGTGATGACGCGGGCAAAACCTAGTATCCTATAAACCTAACATTACATTAATCGATTTAATACTTACTCCAAAGCTTACCTACTCATTTGAAAACCCTGTAAGCTCTCGCAGTGTGATTTCAAGCAGATCGGAATATAATGGGATTATTCATATATTTTAAATTTAATATAATATTGTAAGTGTTTGTTAGTTGCGTTAATAATGCGTTTTATTAAGTGTAGACAGTTATTTGCATTCCATAAAAACATTGATAGATTATTTTTTATTCTATCGTATAGTCATTTGAAGGAGATCTGGTCTTAAAATTACTAAAACGACTGTTAAAAAACTTCGCACACGAATAAAGCACCATACGTGGAGTTATATTGGCAATTGAGATTCCAAAAATAAACAATCGTTCTTAAAACATCGCGGAGATACTGTAGCGGCTACAAAAAATTAAAAAATTTCTCCCCTTAATATACCAATAATGGTGCATGAAGGCGATGGGCTTCATGCGAAACCTGTATGCGCAACTTAATACTTGCGCAGGTAGCTTGCATCGGTTGTTTACGCGATGCATATATCATAGGATAATCGAACAAACCGAATCCTTGCTGAAACCCTTGGACGACAGCAAAAAGTCGACTGGCTAACAACGGTTAACGGCTATTTTTTTGAGATCTTGTTTTAGTTCTTGAATCGACTCTTGAATTTTCAAACAGCATTTTCATTTTGAATTATTATCCTTAACAAACTGGGATTCATGCAATGTGATATTAGCTCACGTATGATAAAAATCTAACTTCTACTCCAAAAATCCGGTCAGTTGGAATCATCAGGGCTTTCATTTTCCAACTATCCTAAATTGCGCAACTAGTATATGAACCATGATGGACTTGTCTTGCGAACAAATAACTTTATCAAGTCGCAAGTTATTAGATTGCTCGCCTAATTATTTGACTTTCTTTACTTGTCTTTAATCGTACACCTCATTACTAATTAGGTATCGTGGTTGCGCACAAAAGTTTTTGTGTAACACGTACAACTATTTCCTTGGCAGAATGAATAGGGTGATTTACTTTTCCCATTTCCGACAAGGGGGTTGGTTTTCACACGGAAATATCGCTGTATTTTTTTGGCTAATGGTAGCTCAGGTTGTAGTATTTTTCGACTGGTATATTTCATACTACTAGGTATAGGTTCAATTCCAGCTTACGACAGCATTTTTGTTGGGTGTGAATATATGCTCAGCGAATAAAGTATTTTAAATGTTTGAAAACAGGAATAAACACATACATTCAATAGCATAATTTTTAATATGACAGCAGACGTCAAATCGTAGATTTAACTTTTTAACGCATTGTGCCTTGAACTTTAAAAGTGAACAGATTTAAAGGTTTTGCTTTTAATATTATTCGTTGGTATGTATGGGATATTAAGATTTAATAGATAGCCAAAGTCTTGGAAATCACTCATTATTATTATTTTTTATGCCCGTGACTTCAAAGTTAGATAATCCCCTGATATAATTATTCCACATGCATGGCTTGTAATAGATTAACAAAATTGTCTCAACACAATGTCTCAACATCAGATGCCTATTCACACGATTAGTCTCATTCTATTTGCTAAATATTGTAACTTTCTGAACAAAAGTATAGCCTAGTATAGTAAAAGACATTGGGATTGTGAAATATAAAAACTAGCCGTCCCCTGTAGTTTCACCAATGTTTATAATTGCTGCTTCGATTCCGTAGCTCCCAGCGTGATGTTATGAAGCCTAAGTTACTTCTTGATAAAATAGGTTTCTAATGATGAAGTATTGATCCATTATTTTTTGAGTTTAATCATTAGGAACAAACGTACAAAAATAATAATCTTTACCCTTTATAATATTAGTATACATAGACGAATATGGAATCGTTCTACTTCTTAATTCTCACTTGCTTCGATCACAAAATATAAAAGATAATAGTGAATTAATAATTTGTCATTCTTTAACATCGACAATGGAATCGAATAACATTGTAACTCAAAAATAATGGGTCAGAGAGAGAGAATAGCAATCCTAAAAGCACCCAACATACAATGTGTGAAGAGCGCAGAAATCGTTTTACGGCTCTCCTGAAAATGTTGTTTTTTGAGTTACGGTGTTATTCGGTTCGTGTGGCGATATATTCTCTGTCTCTGAGCGGTAACGAGCTATAGATAAATGTGAATAGTACACAATTTTTACTAGCCGACAATATATCGGAAATGTGACAAGACGATTACAGTATTTGGTACGGGCTCTTAAGAACATAAAAGTATGATACCTTATGTTTAAATAGAGTGTAACTGTAAGGGTTGGTTATATTTTACGGCGAGAAATATATAATATAAAATAAACAATTTTTTTTCAGCTTATGCGATAACTCTCGAACTAGAGAATTTCTGTGTCACGGTGGACTTAACAGACGGACACAAAGAACATCTAGACACAGAACAACTATTTGTCGATCACAATGTTTTTCTCCCGTTTTGGAATCGAACTGACTTAAACCACTACACCTTTTACAAGTATTTTGTTTATGTATATACGACTCACTCCCGTATATCCCGGAATAGGTGATAATCATAAAACAAAGGTATATAGCATCTAAATTTCGTTAGCTTTGTTATTAAGCTCTGAGTCATAGGGATAACGCTATTATATGATTCAACTTCTTCGAGTGGAAATTGCCAATTATTTGGTGAAAATAGGAATAAGTCGGATCGCCGGAGGATGTATCACACTCTTATAAGAATCTAGAATATGATTGGTAAAACTGCTACTGTGTGTCATCCAACGAGTAATACAAACGTTTTTAACCATTCACGATTTGTACATACAATACAATATTAAAAAACGATTCTTAATCAAAGATAAGTACATTTATTTTTTTAACCTATTGAGTCAAATTTGAATGTTCCAGCATAAAACACAAAGAGACACATCACTTTATAAAATAGAATACACATGCGATTAAACATTTGGTCAAATCTCTTTTAAATAAATTTTCGGCCATTTAAAGGCAAGTGATTAAATACTCTTATTGATGTTATATTATGAGCTTCTATATCATGTTATTTATATTCGCTTTATAATTAAGCGTTTAAATGTATAAATATGTATTTATACGTATAATTAAGTACTTGTATGTACAAATACCTATTCATATATTTTAGTTGGTAAGTAACAATTCAATTAAGACTCATGTCTAATATTGTATTACGACAAGCAATAGTTCTAACGGCACACATATAACCTTCTCTTTTTTTTTGGATATTACAACGCTCATCAAAGTCTAGCAATATTATAAAGATAATTTCAGAAACAGGATTCTTCTGTGCTCTTGACTTCAAGTCATTGAATAACTCGATTATTTTCAGACAAGCAAATAACTTTCCGTTTTTTCGGTTTCAAAACTTGATTAAAAGTCAAGTAATTAAAAGAATCGTTATAAAAGGTTGTTTTTCGTTGTGAGGGTGTGTTGGGTATTTGGATATATGATGACGGTGTACTATCCCGGCTTTATATCGGTAATCGCTTCTTTGTTTCGTGGCCTCACTACGAGGCCTTGGCGCTTTTCAGAAACTCCACAATTAACCTTTCAGAGGCTTTGTGCGTTGACTGTGCTCAAAAATGAGACAACTTGTCTACTATGTCTGTATTTTTTATGAGACTTTTCCAGCTAGCATATTTTGTTTTGAATGCCTTTTTACCTTAACGTACCTTAATATTAATTGTATAGGAAATGTTATTACTGTAATATACTAAAGAAAAAGCTCGCCGGTTAAAAGCACCTTAAACCGGCGAGCGTGTATGAGGAATGTGATGAAAGTGAATGAGGCCAAAGAAGTGTGTCAGGATCGTAGCAAATGGAAATCCGTAGTTTCTGCCTAACCCTCTGGGAAACAGGCTAGAATCTATGTATGTATGTATTGTACTAGCTATACCTTAATAGTACCTTTTTCAGGATGAAAGGCACCCTATGTCCTATTCTATACCCCTGACAACGTGCATGCTAAATTTCATGATGATCGCTCGAGAAGTTATGGCGTGAAATTATAACAAACAAAGTCACATTATACTTACTTATAACTGTAATTATTTTTACATACAGATCACAAAGTAATATCTCTTCATTAAATGACATAATATGTATATTGCCTTCATACATTCATAAATCTTGTATTTATCGATATCCTCTGTAATATGTAATGTATCAATGTTAATTTATCAGTTGTCAAGCACAGTAAAGTATGGGAATCAGATTATATGAAAATAATGTTGGCAAGGATCTCAAGACCATTTTTTACAACGTTGAATTATAGTATTGCGTATTGAATTAATTGTTTCTCAAACGTAGTTAATTATTCGTTTTGGAACACGATTATATTTTGTCTCATACAAGCGAGATGGCTATCTGATCGTACTCTTTGTATGCTTGCGAAGCCAGTGCTATCATAGCT
Organism: Catocala fraxini; assembly: GCA_930367265.1. Classification (NCBI taxonomy): domain Eukaryota; kingdom Metazoa; phylum Arthropoda; class Insecta; order Lepidoptera; family Erebidae; genus Catocala; species Catocala fraxini. The sequence continues at coordinate 17,305,586 of OV884041.1, forward strand.
GTTATATGTTGCCGAGCCTTCAAAACAGATATCAAACTACTGCCAGCGTACAGGATAAAGATGATTTCTACCCTAGACAGTATAACGTCTCCTTAAGGATCTCTAATACCATACTCATCGCAGCAACATCATCATTCTCTTGCCTTGGTCCCAATTTATTTAGGGTCGGCGCAGTATGTCCTTCGCTTTCATACTTCTCTGTCACCCGTCATCTGATCATTTACCCCTTTTCCTCTCATATCCATCCTCACACAGTCCATCTATCTTTTCCTTGGCCTTCCTCTCCCTTTTCGTCCCTCTACCCTCATATCCATCACTTGCTTACCTACATACGTATCATCTCTTCGCATAACATGTCCATACCAAGCCAAACGATTTCCTTGCACCTTCTCATCTATGGGCACCACTTTCAGACTACCATCATACTCATCGCGGCAACAAAATATGTAAAATGTTCATAGATCACTCAAACTATTACAGCTGATTCTCTTACTTGGAACATTTTGTGCACACATAGTTAAAGCTACAATCGTGCTTCATGCTGTATTGCACTCATTACCCAGTAAGTTCTCATTGATTCTAACTTGTTTTGTGAGCGAAATAAATAAATAAAGTTGTTTGGCTGCCATCTTCAGTAGTGGATAGTACATCTCTAGTTGGACTGATCCAGTTTCAGTGAAATACGAGATTCCAGTTATATTACAGATTCCCTGTCCTTTCTTACTTTTTCTTATAACCTAGCCGTTGATCGGGAGGAAATGCTATATCAAAAACTTTATAAAGTTACAGAGGAGCTGCCCGATCGTAGTAATATTGATTTCTTAGCTCACGGTAATATAGATTTTGTTAAAAATTCCTATCCCTCGGGCACATTAGTATTTTTTTCTGCATGAAAACTACTCTATGTCCTTTTCTGTACCTCTGACAAAGTGTATGCAAAATTTCACGATGATCGTTTTAATAGTTAAGACGTGAAAGCGTAACAAACAAACAAACTCATAAATATTAGTTGGGACAGCTTTTGCCCGTGGCTTCGCTCGCATACATGTAGGTTAGGGTATGACATTAACCGTACTTCCTTTTAAAATAAAATATAGCCTGTGTTACTCGGTGATAATATAGCTTTCTAATGGTGAAAGAATTTGTAAAATCGGTTAAGTAGTTTTTGTGTTAAATCGTTACAAACAAACAAAAATTCAAATATATTTTCTTTATACTATTAGTATAGATATAAATATGCTAAAATTGAAATACTTTAGTCTTCAATAGTGTGATAGAATGAAAGCATTCATATACACAAAAAGACTCACGCTTGTAATTCTGCAAAAGGCTAGATAGAGGTTAATTACCTGCTGATTTAGTAAGCTACAATTTTAAAACCCACAAAATAGGAGCAAGCTTATCGCCGCCTACTGACTAAATTTTCAGACTTCATACAAAAACCAATGCTTCACTATTACACGTAAACTTATGCCGTGGTATCAACGACGCAATCCATTTCCAATAGTAAAAGCAAGTGACCAGTTCGTATTACATGTCATGGGTTTTAGTATTGATTAGTTTTTTAGTTAATGTAGCTTTTCGATTATCCCGAACCGTCTAGTTGCTAAAGGTATAATATACATCCAAGGCGTAAATAAAGTGTTAAACGGTACGAATTTTCGAGAATTATAATATATAAAATATAATATTTTATTTGTTCATGATATCGAGCTTCAATAGTTGGAAATGGATACTGGGGCTATTACTGGAAGTTTATAATCCTCTTTCGTCATATTTAAAATGGAACTTTATTTACTAGGTCCCAAATAGGTACTGTTTTATTTTGTTGACGATTATATGGTTTATGAAAATGTTTTTGCTGTTTCGGACGGTATATCATTATAAAATAATATTATTGTACGACATTATTTTTATACAATAGAAGTCTTAACCAAGCATATGACCAGTTTGGTGGTATATGGTTACTGTAGCCGATGATCACATGTAATAAAGGGGATCGCTCGAGCGTCACTAATCTCACGAAAGAGGACGTAAAGAAGTAATGAAATTAAAGAAATGCGAGAAGTGTGCATGTAAGCGTCCGTAATTCTTACTTGCCTGATAAACGAAAAATACTTAGGCCTGTTTCCTGTACGAGGTCACCCTGATGCAGGCAACCGGCGTAAGAGTAATGCCCGGGTGAGTTGGCCACTAGTATCTATACCAAATATTTGGCAATAGCGAATCCTTCCATTCGCAAAAAGACAAAGATGAATTAATTAGCAAATGACACCATGCAAATATAATAATTATTGGCATATCTGACTTCGATCGGTAACCAGATACTATATTTTAAAAAGCTTTAACACTTTTAAATTAATTACAGTACTAACAGTGCGTTCTAGTCGCGAAGAATAGACTCGAAAATCTCGAAAGCTTCAATCTCATTTTATATATTATTATTTAAATAAAATGGTAATGTAATATCGACTCAAAGCTCATTTCACAAAGTTTAATCTCGTTTAAACAAGCATCAGAATCACGCACGATTTCTATATCGCAATGTATTTTTGGTGACATTGGTTTTCTTACTTATAAAAGTCTGACTGCATAAATTGCGTAATTTTTGCGTTAGTGGTTACATCCCCACTACACCGCGACGAGTTGTGGATTAGATCCCCATATAAAACAAAAATAGTTTGACAAATAGTCGAGCCCTTCCAAGTTTGCATATACTTTTTATCCATTGTTTGAGAGTTTGCTGATGCTGCAGTAGTATAGTAATCATTCCTAGTTGTAGTAGTTACTCTCATGTTGTTTTGTCATTATTGCATATAAACAAACATTGGGATTGCTTTTCTAAAATGGCCAAAGGTTAGACGTACATATATGTACCTAAGATGATCAATCAGCATTCAAAATGAATCCACCTTCCAACGAACTGTGCATGTTTCAAGTTCAACAAATTTGAATATAAAATATACATTTTTATCGAAAGCTTGCAGTCAGCATTTGAAATAGAAGACAACTCCTTACATGAACATTTTTCTTCAGATTTTCTCAAATATTGCTTATGTTCATAATACCTACATCAACGCTAATAGTACAGTATGTTTTATATTGTAACATTGCCAAAAGCCATAAATATACCAAATAAAAGATAAATTGAAACTGAATTTTGTATACAACCACCTAATCTTGTAACAAGGGCAATCTAAACAATAAAAGAAATACTCGACGAGAAGTAAATGGCTGGGATGGCCATAAGGAAACTACGAAGATATTGTTTAGCCATTACACAGTCGTGTTCGGAACGTCTAACAAATCGCCAGAGTGTAATGACGTCATAGTCTCCATTGTCGGATGACGGATAATAATTGCCATACTCGATGGTTTTTTTTCATTCAATATTTGAGAACACGAGGTAAATGGACGTATGGGTCTGATGGCTTTTTGGAATGTCGTGTGCGTGTCTAAAACAGCGAGATTAGGTCGTTCCATCACGTATAGTCGTTTATGGAAACTCACGCATGATGTTGTGTTATATCATAATATGTTTACACGGGTCCCTCCTTGAAGGAGTTGACGGAGTTAAATTACATTCGCAGTTAGAAGTTAGATTGAAGTAGCTTATTGCGATATTGGCCGCAGTCGATTCGCTGCTTCTACTTTAAAGCCAGATATACTGCACACTGCAATATTGGATACGAAGAACTGATTATGTGTGGCGATATAGTAGATCAAGCGTCCTCGGAAAATTGCTTTGAGCTTTTTTTTACTTTTACATATTAGTTATTTGGATACACCTAAGACCTAGGCAAGGGTATCTCTGGCTCATCTTGATTTATCAGTCAAGAAGATTTTATTACCGGATGCCTTGAAAATATGACAATTATTATGATATAGGTACATATTTACACCCGCAATTCGAGCTTTAATAGTCAGTAATATTATAGAAAATTTATTAAAGAATAAAAAGTATATATGTACATCAAATTTAAGTTCATGTAATTCTCTATTTTAATTAACTAAAACATATAAAACGAACTGTATGTTTTATTTAGTATTGGTTTAGGTTATTACAGGTTATCAGATTTATATGAGAAAAACACAAGACTCATTGGGTCTCTTTTGATGAAAAATTACCTCACATCTGTTATAATTCCAAAGAGCAAAGAGGGCACGTAGTGTCAGTAACCTCATTACACAGTTTGATTTATTGAACTCAAACTTTCTACTAACTTCAATTATAAAAAGTTTTATATTAACCTATTGAGTCACAGCGGCACACCGGTGGCCAAATACAATAGATTTTAATTAAGTCTGGTTTAGTATTCTAAGTCTCGTCAGATTAAAAATAATTTTAAAAGCAAACACATTTAAAGGCAAAAGGATAACGTTTAGATTATTACTACAATTGTAAAAAAATGTCTTCGCTACTAGGAATTAATAATGGCTTTTTGATTAGTTTGGCCATTCCTAATTTCAGGGTTATATAGCACAAACATGACAACATTATACATTGTAGTAGTTACAAATTGTACTTTAATGTTTAGTCTTTAAAGTCGAAATTTATATGTAGATAAGTGGCAATAAAATCACTTTTGAGCAATGGTTGGAGTCACGCACGTATATAAATCAGATATATACCAACTGGGGTCGATGATTAGCTTGGTATAGTGTTCATAGACATTTAACTAGGAAAATATATAACAGTGAAATTAATTCTACGTTTTGTGTTTTACCTCGGCATCGCAGGAGTATCGAATGTAACTGCTGTCCTGCAGGTTCTAAGGTTCGATCCCCAAGTTGCACAAATTGCTTTTCAATTTTTCTTCTTTCTTAGTAGCAGCACCTGGTGCCCGAAACTGGCACATTTTCAGACTCCGTACAGGACATGTGCTAGGTGAATATACATAGCCAATAGCTTTACGTTCTTTTGAGTAAGACCTAAAATCATAGTTAACGATATGTGGGTATTGCTTACGACCTTCAGGGATAGTAGGATGAGACTATGAATGTAAATTTTGGTCTTTTATAATCATTTCGCTCTGCCTGAATGCCAAATACCAAAGTGGTATGGCAGGTCTTTCTTTTGCGACCTTGAGAAATATATTTTTACGCCCGTATTTGAACACATCATTGTATGATGATGGAAACCGCATGCACCGTTTTAAATAAACACGTTTCTCTATTTGCTAGACACAATATCCTTCACCAAGTCGTTTTACATGGGTGTTGTGCAATGGTTTCTAGTGGGGATAAGTGTTCAATTTTCATGTCGGGCACAGTTTTTGTAAGAGTTTCTGGTAGATGGCAAATCATGAGATCATGCCTTATTCGAACATAGACCTAGTACCTTAAATATACAGAGGTCTATGTATGTATCTTATGTGGAGGCCAATCAGTGCAAACCGGCGACACTTCGACCCAGTGGGATCTTTTGTGTCGACACTCTCCCAATAACGACTGCCATAGATATTCATGGCAGCCGGGACCGACGGCTTAACGTGCTCTCCGAGGCACGGAGCAGGTGATAATTGTCAATCAATACGCACATAATTTCGAAAAGTCATATAACTTCCGAAAGTCAGATGTGCGCGACGTGGGTTCGAACCCGAGACCCTCTGCGTTGCAGTCTGTTGATCTCCCCACTGAGCTATCGCTGCTGAGGTATATGTAACACCCACATTTCGCTTATTATGATTTTAAGTCTAATGGGTAATAGAAGGCGAGCCTTTTGCTATCGCTGGGCGTACTCCCAGATTCCAACTAAGAATTTCTTGACAGAAACTACAATAATACTTTGCTGACTTAAGAATCCAACCTAAGATCTTATAGGTATAGAGCAGTCGTATTCACTTCAGCTAAGTATAGCTAGCAAAATGTACGAGTAGGCCTACCTCTCCTTAATAATGCTAAAGTGATGCCTTTTCTCAGTTCTAAGAAAGACAAATTGAAAAAAAAATTCACCGTACCTATATTTTTTAATATACATTTCATTCGACAACAGGTCATTTATTAAAAGATTACCGTCCATGAGACAACTTCTGTTTGTTTAAATCTGAAATTATTATTTGTGTGAATTTTCAAACGGTAATAACCGTTTCATTATTTTTTACTGGGTCACAGTGGCTCATTTTTCGGGTTAAAACTGGAACGAGACGCGTTCCAATATTTCCCCATTAATCGTTTTCTAACCAAGCGTCCTCTGTACGTGACTCGCGACTTGATCCGGGGAAATTTTATAAGATTCTTTTGTTTGACTGGCACACCTTGATGAACCTCACGCTCAAAATACTTGGTGATATAGATTACATCACTTCTGGGGCTGCTTCGCCCCTACCCTCAACACAACGGGTCCTAATGGCTCCTTTTACTCATCTGTTACGACCAGGTAAGGTCGCGTCGATTTCCTTAATTATATTTCCACGACATCGAAACGGAAAATGAGAGTCAGAAGCAAAACGATATCTGTGTCACGTAGATATATTTTTTTAAATTATTTTGCTCTTCCAAATGATCACACTCCGCCTGATGCTAAGCAGTCGTGTGGTCTAAGAACAGTGACCTCCAATCCATTTATTTCTTATTTGTTTATATTATACGCTTATTAAGTCGCCTGTGCCCTTTTTTGGTGACGAATATGTTTATTTACCAAAATCAGTTCAGTGGTAATTTATTTTTCGCAGAGATTTATACATATAATCAAAAAATTTACACAAGGAACACCCAGACTTGGACGACTATTCGTTGTTCACGCATTTTTTTGTTTCGTGCAGGGATTCAATCCAGAGCAGTTGGCTTAGTAATAGGTAAAAGCGGGACTACCGCTTTAACTACTACGCCATCCGTATATTAACAAGCAAAAATGGAACCAGATGTCATCTACGCTGTGAGCATAGTCATTCCTTTATAAAATGGCCTCAAATCGTCGCGTCCACAGGTTTCAGTAATCGCATATCATCAGATAAGTGTATGCTTGTCTCCCACCTAAGTAGTTTTCCACGACAGATTTATAACTGCTACTATAATATTAGCTGGTACGAGATACCGTATACAAGCCTCCGCTCATGGAAATGGCTGTTTTCTGGCATCGGAGAAGTGATGTCAGCCAAACACAAACAAGCCGATGCCACATAAACTTTGCAATTTGGCACCACATGGGTGCATTAAGCAATTTCTACTGCTATATGAAAGGGAAGGGCATAGTAGGAAGAAAGTAGTTGATTCTATCGTAATATCTCACATTTCGGAATGCATACAACCTTTAAACGCTGAACTAGTTTATGAATATATACAAAATTTAAATAAATATACTACAACCTGTATCAATGTATAATACATAGATTCACGCCTGTTTCCCAGAGGGGTAGGCAGAGACTACGGATTTTCATTTGCTACGATCCAGACACACTTCTCTGGCATCATTCACTTTATTCATTTTCATTTTCATCAATGTATAATAAAACCTAAATATGCAGATTAGAGTTTAAAATTCCCACACAGGAACCGTTCGTTGAATTTTAAACAGTGCGTGAAGATTACGCAACCTTTTACATGTAAAAGCGGTTAAAAGTATCGACCAAGTTAAAAGTTACTGCAAAGAATCCAAGGATATTTCACGTAGTAAAGGAACTGGGGAAATGAAGAGAAAAGCCAATTTGAAACACAGAATACAATATTCAGTTCACTGGCGTACACACATGAACTGCAGCGGCTTCGTTGCATTTTCTCTTAGAACTCGAATGACGCCAATTACTAGTAGATACTACTATCTAGTAGATTACCTATAAATTATAAATTATTCGATTTCTTTGTGGTAGCATTATTTATTTATATCGTATTCTGTTTTCTTTAAAGAAAAGGTAAGTTTGCCTAAAATTCGAGTATTAATAATAAGACATTTTTATAATGCCGCCTCAAAGCTGTAACAAATGAAATATACATAGATACGTACTTGTAAATTTCATGCGTACGAATTTGCTGACAGCTAGCTAGCTTCAAATAAAAATAAATTCTAAAATACATATATTTGTTTGCCTTTGACAGACCAAATACCAAAATTGTAAGAATCACTCTTAAATAAACATATTTTATCAGTAGGCTATACATTTTTATCGCAAGCTTTTTAGCACTAAAACCTTTGTTAAGCACTAAATTGGACATTGTTTATCTGCTACAAGCTACTTACATCGACATTCGAGTGTGTTACACAACAGATACTATCATATCTCGATTGGACACTTAATCACGAGAGCACTCGAACGAACCCGGTGATAGGCTCTATCGATGCGGTATGCGAGTCAAGAGGTCCGTAGTAATCCTCCAGGTTTAGGAGGTCCCCACAACGATAATTACCAACAATTAACAAACATTGAAAACAGAGGGTTAAGCCCTTCCGATAAAGACTTCTAAGATTAATTTTTCCCTTTGCCTTCCCTTTGGCCGAACCCTTCGGTAGCAGGGTCGGTACGCTAATTGCAATTTTAATAAATTATCAGCTGCGAACTCGAAAGAATTTCGAGGATTGTAATTGTTTCTTATTAAACAATGGTTCCCTTTGAAATTGTATGTAGCTGCCCCGATTTTCGGACCTCTAAGAAAGGCTTTAAGAATTATGTAAAAGATTTGTCGAATGATTAATTGAAGTTTTATCTCGTATATATAGCTCTTATTTTCGTTCAACTTTATTTATTCACGAGAGCATGCGTTGATAGGCTCTATCGATGTGGTATCCGAGTCAAGAGGTCCGTAGTAATCCTAATAATAAATGGTTTAAGAGCTCCCCTCAACGATAATTGCCAACAATTAACAAACATTGAAAAAAATAAAGGTTAATCCCTTCCGATTAAGACTTCTAAGATAAATTTTATTATTTATTTATTATTTTATCGTCCAAATATTAACTTCACATTTGTAGTGTTTAATATTGTATTGACTGATTTTGTGTATCCCTCTCGTTACATATTTGTTATATAAAAACATTATTTTAAGTAAGTGGAGGCGACTGAAAACATTATCTAAATAGTTACAAAAACAATATTGCTTTATAATATGGGTAAAATTTGTGTGACGAAAGGTAACGAACATGATGCACGGCATATACGTTGATAATGATCTTTATTATTCCACGATCATCATGGAAATTAGTTTATCTGGAAAGCGTATACGTACCTTTTTTAGCGCAAGATATATTTTTATCTAGTTCAACATTGCATATTTATTCTATTAATATATATATACCTGTTCTGTTTTATTTAAGAAGTGTTTACTTTTAAATACCTACGAAATTTTACATACCTAAAATTTTGTAAATGAAATAAGAGCCACTGTATAAACTATTTATACAACTTCTATATCAAGAATCGCCTCACTTTATTATCTCTATAATAAATAGCTTCTAATGTAAATATTTTCCTAAAAACCACAACTCTTATAACATGACGTCATCAATTAAGATGGAGTAATAAACAATGTAATCTGCTAAACAGTGAACTAAGTTCATCAAATAGTTCAGGAGTATAAAGGATTCCTGCGGGCGTCTGTCTCAACATATTTGTACGAATCTAAGTAAGTGCCTAACTTAGACAACTGAGGCCATTTCAAGCGATTTAGGGCAAGTTTCTTCTATGTCGGCCACAAAACCAACTGAAGATAAGACAGGCAAATAGACTGTGTAATTTCAAGTCTAGTCCTAATTAGATTATGTAATAAGAGTGAAGGAGTTCGCTGTTGCTAATTATTTGACTGACAGTAACTACAGATGAGCCGATTCACGTTTGTTAGTACTACCGTCTTACAGGAGACGGACATAAAAATAGATAAGCTGATGCAAAAAAAAACCCAAGCAACAGTGCCGAATGTTTGCATTTTTTTACTTATGGTATTATTTGTTACATCATTTTGTGTGGCAGCACGTTATTAAGAACTATGCCCGATTAATTTGTAATGTCACCTACATCTTAAGAAACAAGAAAATGTAAGCGTAATACACTTTATCTCACCACTTTGAAGCTATAGGTATAACGTGAGACTATATTTAAATACCAAAATGTAGTTTCTCGATATCAAGATATTAAAACGAAACCTTTGAATCCATATAAAGCGTATTATGCGTACCGAGGAGAGGGAGATTGAACATAATTTAAGTTTATGTAGAAATGGAGTGCAATAAGATTAAAATAAATAACAAATTATTATTTTTAGTTAAAGTTTATAGACAGCTGCGATTGCCTAGTGGGAGACCGTTGTACTACCACGCAGAGGTCATGAGTTCGATCCCATAGCACGCATCTCTGACTTTTCGAAGTTATGTGCGTATCAAATAGCTAATTATCGCTTGCTTTAACGATGAAGGAAATCATCGTAAGAAAACCGGCATGTCTGAGAGTTCTCCATAATGTTCTCAAAGATATGTGAAGTCTGCCAACCAGCACTGGGCCAGCGTGGTGGACTATGGCCTAACCCTTCTTACACTGAGAAGAGGTCCGTGCCCAGCAGTGGGACAGTTTAATACAGGGCTGTTATTATTATTTTGGATAATTAATTAGGATACCGTGTCGTATAACTAAAATTTGTGAAGCAATATTTTAATCTTTAAATAAAGATAAAAATGATGAATCCATATTATGTAAAACATTTTATTTTATTTTATTATAAAATAGTATTATTTCAACTACAATATCATATTTTGTTCATTTAAACCAACTGTTTTCTGAATTATACGTTAACGCAATGGTTTTACATTATATTCTCATTGTTAAATGGTAATTCTGCCGCATTATCTGTAATCGTGATATTATTTTCAACATTGAGATCCCCGGCCATTATAGCTAAAACGGTGGTTTAACCTGGCGATCTTTCGCTACATTGAAAGCAAATATTGTGATGCAATATTGCGTTGAAACTGCTTTAAACGGTGTTCTGCTAAGAATTTATGACTTTGAACATCGCTGTTCAACACAGCAGTGTACGCAGTGTTTCTTAAGTTATTAGATTATAAAAATGGCCTTTTGATACACCTACAATTAAGCGTATACCATTACCAGTATTCACTTAAAATTCTAATACGTTAGACAGCATTTAATGGCCATTAAATGCACATAAAGTAACTACTGGCTCCTTTAAATAGCTTTGGGTATTGTAAGACCCATAAAAATGTATTCAATTTTATTTCAGCTAGCGCATAAACGGATAAAATTTAAATGGATAAAAGATTAATGGTATCATCATTCTGTAAATAAAACTACTTAAAACAGAAATACATTTCATGATGAAACAGATTTGATGATTCGAAATAAAACATTTTTAATGAGCTTTGAACAAATAATCCCTGTTATCGAAATAGCTTAGCAAGGCTGACCTAGCTTTTGCTTGCGACAAAGTCCATAGACTAATGTTCACCTACGGCTTCATATAGGAACGTGGATTATATTATACACCACAGTACAACGTTATCTACTCTGTGCTATGCAATATATTATGTTCAGAAGTAAACTCTACTAAAAGGTTTAAGATTAAACGTAGGCATATAAGTAATTATAAATTAAGTTTATCTTCAAGCTACTAAATTGTGAAAACGGCATTAAAATCTTCGCAGCATGTATGCGTGATGCCGAAACAATCCTACAAACAGACAAAATATTTTATAGAAATTGTTCTAGATTCGTATACTTTAGTCGATCAATCGTTCTCAAATCAATTTGCAATGTTCCATAGCAGCGTTACAGTTTTATAATAGTATAGATATAAATAAATATACCTGCAGTATTGAATAACACCAAAACTATGCAACTTATACCTAAAGTAAAATTCTATCTAAACTTATATAAGTCGCCGATGGTTCAAAACAAAAGCCTTTCTATCTCTCTGTACACATCATAAGGCTGGCCACACCTTGGTTACTAGTGTACTAGCGAATGCGTGACAGTTGCACGGTAATATATCTATGACATGGTTGTTAGCAACTATTTTATTCCAACCTGGGTGGTTACCGTCATTTCAGCAACCGAGAATATCGAAAAGAGTGCGTGGTTTAAGTGCAATGTGCTCAAAGCAGAAAACTGCAGCCCAAAAAACTGCGCGTTACCCAAATAGTTATGTGTTCCGAATCTGGGGGCAATGTGTCTTTATTTTTAATATTTATTAAGGCCCCCTTGATACGGATATTATTTTGAACGTAGAGGATGTCTGCCAGTTAGAAGCCGTAAAATACAATATATAATATCAGTCCTGTAGATAAACTGTCCCACTGCTGGGCACGGTCCTCTACTCAGCATGAAAACGCTTAGGCCATAGTCCATCACGCTTGCGCGCTTGCGCACGCACCAGTGCGGGTCGGCAGACTTCAAATACCTTCGAGTATATTATGGAGAACTTTCGTTTCGTTTTGGTTTACACACAATGTGTTCCTTCAGTGCTAAAGCAATCGAAAATTAAATATTTACATAACATCGAAACCTCAGAGGTACGTGCCCAGGGATCGAACTCGAGACCTCTGCGTGGCAATCCAAAGGTCCTTCAATAGATCAATAAAACCTATTATTTTTTTAAATACAATAACACAATAAATAATAGCCGAAGCTTTGACTGCCAATAGCTGTAACAAGTAAAACAAAGAGTAAAAAAAAATGTGCGGTCATCCTAACGGCTCAACATAAAACTCCGTGCACTAGTGTACAATGGCCGCGACTTGCAGCGAGGCGTCTAGGTGCTATCTCTCCGTTATTTATGTGACTTCGAGAGCGCTTTATCCTATCTAGATACCCTGTATAAAGCCACTAGAAGTTTTGAAAGCTACCGTCATAAGCTGGACTGGTAAGGCATGTGTCATAGCAAATATGTTTTGCATTTATAGAGAAATGAAATATAGAAGATAAGGTATATTCATATTTATATGATATTCGTATTCATAATAGTATATACTCTTCAAAAACACTGAAAAAACAGAAAGTACACACAATAGTTATTTTGCTTTTCTTTTAAAAAGACAACTCCCGCACTAGGAAATACTCCCGTGTCGCGGGAGACTTCATGAATATTAAAACAAAGGACACAAAGAACACCCCGGCTTGGAACAACTATTTGTGGATTACACAAATTTTTGTCCTGTTTGGGGAGCAATTTTTTTCATACAACTAAAGTGGCAAACGTGCATACGGCCAGATGGAAAGTGGTCACCGTAGCCTATGGACGCCTGCAACACCAGAGACATCACTTGCGCATTGCCGACCCTTTAGGAACGGAAGAAGAGAAAAAGGAATGGGAAGGATAAGGAGCGGGAAGGGGGAAAGAGGATGATTGGGCCTCCGGCACTCTCACTTACCAAACGAAACACAACAGTAGGAATACTGCTATTTCACGTCGAAATTCTGTGAGAAGGTAGTCCTTCCCCGGTCGAGCCGACCCATTCATGCTGATCACTACTATTTAATGGTAGTGATGAGGCGACCACTGAGCACATGGATGGTGTGTTTGTTTTACACACACGCCATTCATACACTCAAAACAACAACCAGGTATCTATGTGATTATCCAACGCTCGGCCCACTGACATAATATGTCAACCTGACCACTTTCACGAGTGCGAATGCACAGCACAGTTATTGTATAAATAAACGAGATGGGTATAAAAACCCAGGATTCAACCTCTTCGTCTTAAATATAAAAGTAATGAAAAGAAATGACCCCTATATCTCGGGGGTCTTTTGACCCACAAGGCCCATATTCAAATTCAACCGAGGTATGACCCCAAGGTGTTTGCACACCAAGTTACAAGTTATTTTTTTTTCCGTTTAAAATATATGTGACCTTGTGACCCCTATATCTCGGGGGTATTTTGACCCACAGGGCCCATATTTAATCTCGATCGAGGTATGGCCCCAAGGTATTTTCACACCAAGTTACAAGTTAATCAGTCTAATGGTTCTGGAGTTATGCCGGTCAGTAACAGACAGACATGCAGACCCACATAGTGTTTTCATTAACCTCTTCGAAGAAGACTCGGAGGTTATTAAACGATTAAAGTTATAAACTTTACAGTGATTCGGTAAATCCTCATTAACTATTCTATATAAATGATTTAAGAGTATTTTTTGTATTAATTCCATATTTGTATGATTTCAATGTAATTGACCATGTACGCATGATAGTGGGTATGAATTGCTTAAATGTATGTTTCTATAGCACAATAATTGATTTCTAGTAAACAAATTTTATTAATAACTAGCTTTTGCCCGCGGCATCGCTCGCGTAAAAGTAGGTTAGGTTATGTTATGTTAATAACAGTAATTTATTTTTTAAATAATATATAGCCTGTATTACTCGGTAATACCTAGCTTTCTAATGGTGAAAGAATTTTTCAAATCGGTTGAGCAGTTTTTGAGTTAAATCCTTACAAAGAAACAAAAAGTCAAATCATTCCTCTTCATAATATAAGTATTAATATATTATGTATAATAGGTTTAAAAAGTTTGTAACGATTCATTCGGTAACAATATTTTCACATCGCATCTTGTTAATGCAAGTTCACTCTATAAGCAGTTTATTTTTCAGTTCAATAATGCACAAACCGTGCCACCACGGGGTAACCTTCGATTGCCATTAACCCATTTTCCCTTCGAATTTCAATTTGCGCGGGAAAATAAGCAGCTAATTCACTTTTTACCGCCCGTCTCTAATCAGGATCGAAACGAGGTATTAAAAAGCCTTTTGCTTTAAATCGTAGGATATATTATTTTCAAATATTCTTAATTTTGTTACAAAATGTATGTTACCAATCCTGTATATGGAAAACTGAGTGTAGGGGAGCAATAAGAGAGGATTTTTGGAAATTCCACCCTTAAGGGGTGAAACCCGATATTCACACGGGAACGGGAGTTACGCGGTTGAAACCGCGGGAAACTACTAGTATTGTATAATACTTGTATTATTAAACTGTACCGTTGCTGGCTTAAACTAGTACAAATAAAAACTAAATATATTCCTCACGAAAAACATCAAAATAGATTATCAGCTATATTCGAAGAGCTATCATTATTAAATTGCATAAAACAAAATATGTATATTTTCTCTGTTCAGCGCAGCAGTTAAACTCTTAAGTCGAGCACACAAGCTCACTTCCACAGAGGATTCTATAGCGTTAAGCTGGGATCAATGGATAATCCTCCGTGTCAGGTTAGACTGTAGACTTTTCAACGATTTTTGGGTTTTCCGTCTCTCTTTCAAAAGCTGCGGTTCTAATAGTTGTCGCCAATTGTCGACAAACCAATTAAAAATAGTCACTTTCAATATTCGACTTAACCAAATGTTAACCTACAAGTTTGACCACTTATTATACCAAGAATGAAAGGTCTAAAAGTTATCAACTATAACTTTGACCCATCTGTTCGAGAGTGGGTTCAAAACATTATCCATTTTTTTAGACAATAGTATAACAGTTCTCTTTTTCGGTAACTTTTCGAATCGCTCGGGACGTTTAACAGTTCAATCTTCGGATTTGCTTTCACTCTACCACTGTAAGGATATAAAAAAAGCTTTGCATGTTTTCTGTTTTTCTTTCCCTACTGTGGTTCAATGCTTATTGGCTCGTGGAAGGCTGGATGTGTGTGTATTTCTTTTCACTGAATATTCAATATTTAGACCTTGAAGTACCTGTTTCTTTTGCTCAACAATAAAGAATACTAACGGCTCACATAGGTGGTGTAGGTAACATGCGCGAGTTGAGGCACTTGTGTGAATTGTTTGCATCGTATAAACGACCGACGTGAACTATCCACACAAAGAAACCGCATGATTAATTCGCTTATGTAGCCCCCGTGAGCAGCTCGCGCCAGTTACTTAGGCGGTGTACAAGTACTATAAAGATAAGTGAAGTGCTGCTAAGACTCGGCCATTTTCAAAATATATATTGCACCGGTGGTTTAGTCTTCGGACAGTTATTTATTTGAGGACTAGATTTTGCCCGCGGTTTCACTCGTGTAAATGTTGGTTAGGTTAGATTATTAACAGTACTTTATTCGAATGAAAGTTACTCTATGTTCTTTTGTGTTCGCCTAACAACGTGTATGCGAAATTTTATGATCATCGGTCAAGTAGTTTCGGCGTTAAAATGTAACAAAAAACAAACCCACATTCGCATTTATAACAGTGTGACAGCCTATTCACTTAGTCATTACCAATATGCGAGTATTGTGAATAATTGTATCATTAACCCTGTATTAAACTGTCCCACTGCTGGGCAAGGGCCTCTTCTTTATGTGAGAAGGGTTAGGCCATAGTCCACCACGCTGGCCCAGTGCTGGTTGGCTGACTTCACATAACTTCGAGAACATTATGGAGAACTTTCAGACATACAGGTTTCCTCACGATGTTTTCCTTCACCATTAAAGCAAGCGATAATAAATAATTAACTATTTAATACGAATATTAATAGACTTCCTGGATCCCTAAGAAACACTCTCATCGGGAAACGACCAACCCTGGCCAGTGTGGAAGTGTTTAAATAGACTGCGAGTGCAAGTGGGACGGTGCAAACATAATTTATGTAGATGGGGAATATTGGATTAGCCCCAAACTCACTGCGACTGTGGTGCACCCCGTCAAACAATGATGCACCTACTGACCTGTCCAGCATGTCGTACATCCTGCACAAGAGCCGACCTCAACATCGCCACTGTTGCCGCTATAGCGGTCGCCACTTTCTGGGCTAAGACCATTTAAACGCAAAAGGGGACAAGAGTATTGACTCGAAAAGAAGAAGAAAAGTTAAGAAGAATATTACTATTTATTAACTTCGAAATGTCTTGGGATCGAACTCGAGACCTCTGCGTGACAGTCAAACGGTCTCCCACTAGGCTATCGATGCTTGTATGTAAATCATTAAGACTGCGCTGAGCGTAAGACAGATAATGACAGAGCTCGTGCGGCGCATATTGAAATGGGCGCGCGGCCGCCATAGTAAAATTGTATTGAGGATTTGACGTGCTTTTTTGATAAATATGTATCTTTATTATCAACCAATAACTTAAATATTTGGGATGGACAAATTGTAATATAACTATTTATATTTCGTTTAAGCTGTAAAATAGGATAGATTTCTACTGTTATAATCTAAAATTCACGTAACACGAGCTTACGTTTTTGTATTTTTGGTGAAAATTTACGTAATTTTGTAAGCGAAAATATTAATTATTTTAAGTTTTCTACACGGAGTAATTATAAACATATTCATTGTTATGGTAAATGTATATTTTATATTTGTTTTAAACAAAAAGTGTTGATTTTATTCACTTAACTGTGACCACCAGTTTTGGCACATTTCGCTCGGCGCAGTCTTAAAGTAATTTTATTCTATCTCCTGATACCTAGTTTTTACGGACGAAAGTAATATTTGTTTCAATGCTTGTTGATCTTGACGTATAGTTATAATTCTTGAATCCTATTAAAATATGTCTAAGATACGATATATAATTAAATTTCACATTTCATTACAATTTATTACCAAGGTATGTATTATTTAGGAATGAGAACATCTAAATATCTCCTATCCGATCTTGTCGTAAATAAGTATTCCATTTTCGTTTAGACAGGAATATTTACGAACCTTGAAGAATACAAAACATAGAGGGTTTATTGATGGCAGCTACATGCTGAGATATTATCTGTTCGCGTGGGCTGAGTATCGGTATTCGAGAGGCGAATGGGTAAAAGATTAGCCGCGTTCGTCGCCTCGATGATGTAGACGGGTGTTGTGAATGAAATTGTACTGGAAGGGATCATGTTTATGAGAATAATATGGTAAAGTATTCTGTGTTCAAAACAATGTGTTTTAGAGTGCATTTTTCATTTCTATGACAACTATTTGTACGTCTTACTGTTAATATAATTTCTTTCTGATCGCCACTTTGGACCACGTTAATCTTTCAAGTATTAGGATACCAGATATAATTCAAAATCTATTGATTCTGGCCGCCAGTGTTCCGCTGCGATTAAAAAGGTTAAGTATAATATAATATTCTACCACATACACACAACGCCATCTAGCCCAAACTAAGCAGGGCTTGTACTATGGGTTCTAAACAATGGATAAGCATACATAGATACTTCTTTTTTGTAAATCCATACATATTATACATAGAAACACCCAAACCAAGACAAACATCTATGTTCATGCGAATGTTTGACTTGTGCGGGAATCGAACCAGCGACCTCAGGTGTGGCAGTCAGTTACACTAACCACTACGCCATCGAGGCCGACAATAAGTGCTCATTCATTCTTTAAAATATTCGAAAATGTATTTTATAGTTAGAAAGTAAAATTTAACGAGTGGTTGAAAAAGCTATACCTTGGTTACCGTTTTGTAACCATTAAGGAACCTTAGAAAAAGGTCTTGTTTAATCAAGCTGGCATGCAAGCGAATGTGATAAAAGGTGTAAAGCAAAAGTATGTACAATATAATAGTATTGTAACCACAAGCCAGAGTTTAAGAACGTATCTATGTATATTAATACTATAAAGAGGAAAGATTTTTTTTGTTTGTTTGTAATGATTTAACTCAAAAACTACTTCACAGAATATAAAAATTCTTTCACCATTAGAACGCTATATTATCACCGAGTAACATAAGCTTTATTTTATTTTAAAAGTAGTTAGCCTAATCTAACCTGTTCTACTTTTACGTGAGCGAATCCGCGGGCAATAGCTAGTATATTATATTAGAATCTGTATGCGATTATAGGATGATTGTGTCGTGTCTACCTATGTTATGGTTGTATGTTAGTATGTTTATAGTTGTATCAATGACGTTAATTACATACTACAAGATTGCATAGTACAAACGCAATTAAACCACAATTCCACACAAACACTGCAACGTTTGCGTTAACCTATTATCATGAAACATTATCACGTTATCGCGTAACGTTAACAATACCGTAAACGTTAGAATACAGTTCGCGTTTACGTTCAAAGCCTTGCTAAACCGCGATCACAATTACAAAGCCACAAAACTATGACTACCATATTATTACTGTTATAATGCAAATAGTTATTGTTGCCATTTTGTAAAACATGTATTAACACTCAAATTATAATAATATGCCTGATTTAAATTTGGTTTCTAATTTGTCAATTGCTAAATGCCAGCTGTAATTGAAAAACAATTGTGTCTAGCCGCCGGCAAGCCGTTGCAGCTCAAGATGTTAACTTAATTATAAATGTTGCGTTTCAGCACTTGAAGTCAATTAAGAACAGCTATCGCAAAATAAACTTCATTATTTTTACAAAAAAGAAAATAAGAGACGCGTCACCTTATTTGGAAATTAGGAGCACTTAGCATGATTAGAAAGAACTGCCACAAATAAGAAGGTCATTTTACAATAAGAAATTTGGCAATATATAATATGATAATTGAATATCCTTGAATCTTAGACTTTTATTAGAAATTAGCACTTACAATAAAAATCACAAAATTTACCTAGCTAGCATAGCTGTAACAGAATATATGACACTAGCGACCCACCCCGGCTTCGCACGGGTATTACAAAGTCTTAACAAATTATACACTTAAACCGTCCTCATTAATCAGTCTGCTATTGGTAAAAACCGCATGACAATCTGTTTAGTAGTTTTTGATTGATTTAGGTTTCAAAGTTGACTACTCTAATAACAAAATATCAAAAGACAAACATATTAGCCGCAACATTTAACCCCTTGTTACACCACAGATCTACACGAGTTTAAAACATTTGTCTTGTGTCTAATATTGCCACAAACAATAGGTTATGTTAATGAGCATCGAAACGGCGCAAAATCGTGCTCAAGAATTAAAAGTAAACAATTCTTTGTAATAATAACTCCTAAGCTAAACAACGACGTATTGCTTGTACAATCATGTCATAACAAACCTTAACAGATCGTCCAATAAACTGTATTTGCAATCATCAATATTTCATACTAACGCAATAATTATTAATTTATCAGTTCACCGGAGACTCGTAAAAATGGATGCTTTTAAATCATTAGTTGAATATAATGTATACAGCGATAGTATAATAAATTTTTAAAGGTTACTAGTAATATGGGTTACGAATTAGGAATAATATTGTACTAAGAATGGAATCAAGCCCACGATCTCTTGACCACAAGTCATACCACCGCTTGAACGTATCCATCGTAGTAGTCGACTAAAGATATGGTAATGTTGAACTAATCAATGTAATAATTTCTAAAATTGCCTTCTCGTAGTTTATATATACAAATATTTCTTAATAATTTTATAGCAGCTATTAAACTTATTTACAAATTCAAACATAACACTGTAGTAGAATTTTAAAAGACCAGCATTTATCGGTTTATAATAATCTTAAATTCATCGCACTTTGTGGGGATATATAAACGAAAAAAAAAAAATCCATATTTTACAACGCTGCGAGAAATGCGAGAACCTATCAAAATAAACAAATGAATAGACAATTTACAAAATGCTAACGTTATTATAATTTTGTTAAAAAAATACGTATGTTGTGTTTATAAACAGAACCATTGGAAATAGTTTGTTTTTTTCGGCATCCTTTGGCAAGTTAGGCTTGGGACATGAAAAAAGAATGAAGCTAGCTTCCCATATCTTTATATACATATATAATTTTACTGTACGTGTGTATGTCACTGAACTCCTCCTAAACGGCTGGACCGATTTAGATAATTTTTTTTGTGTGTTTTCATGTGGATTCGAGGATGGTTTAGATTTGGGTTTTTTCTTTTTTTTTTCTCCTGTCTACAGGACAACCTCTGTCGGGATAGCTAGTATAATTATATTAATATAATTGTACGGTAGTATTTATATATACATTTAAAAGAAAATTAGCTTATCTTAAGTAGAACGAGTTTCGAAGTAAGTATTACTCTCACGGTAGGCACCGGTTTAGCTGTATGAACTATTGGCATTGCTAATGCCAATGAGCCACGCTTACCACTTACCACCAGGTGGGTTGTTGCCACCATTGCCACGTCTACCATTAGTGGCACTAAAATAAATTAAGATATAACATAAACAATTTATCTCGCCATAGAATAAGGTGTGAATTCCAATATTTATTTTACATTCAGTCAACGTATAGATCAAAAATACATCTCACTTCGTAAGTGCCTCTATTAATATTAAAAATGTTATAATTGAAGCGCGCTCTGCAACATTTAGCTGCCAATATTGGTTGGTATCCGTCGTCGGTTTCTAGTCAATGATGCTAAAGGCGATCGAGTTCAACAAGCCGCAGTTTGACCTGCCAAGTTTGGCGCTGCAAAACGCTATTTACATTCGCAAACATTGATACCCACCCAGTTTCGTATAAGTATACGTTCTCTTTTTTTGCATTTGCTTATAGATTACCATAGTTGACTCAGTGGCGCAACGATGGTGATTACGATTACTGTTACTGAAAGTGATTACTGTTGTACATGATAATACGGCCAAAGTGTCATAGAGTATTTGCCTCACAAAATTTTAAATTACACATTACAATTTTGAATTGAATTGAAATTATGCAGTTTAATACAAACTTGTTTTACTTTGCATAAAATATTATGATGATAATACTCTAATTTGAGTATAAGGTAGAATTTTTATAATGTGTGTAAATAAATTAATTAAATAGAATTAAATTAAATTTTACAGTCTAACTTATAGTGAAAAAAGCGGAAAGCAACATTACCGATTATTACATTTATCATAGTTGGTGTTCTGAGAAATAGAGAGAGTGTATTGAAGGGTGCTGATTTAAATAGACTGATGCTTTTTTAATTATTGTAAGCATATTATTTGTATTAGTAACTCGCGAATATGAACGGTCATGTATGTTAGTGATGGACAAAGCTATTTTCATCTACTCCGAAGGTAAAAACGTACGACCTTTCCACCCAAGCTCCGTGGCTCTCTCACAAAAATGTCAGTGGCACTGTTTCACCGAACGCTTAGACCTACAGACTAACGATAAGCGGTTACGCATTTGCTTACACCACAGTTTCAATGATGCAACTAATATTATATTAGTTTATTGTATAAACAAGGATGTTTGTTTTCAAACCTCACGAGTCTACTAAAGCAGCATGTGTTATTGGAGTAAAATACATATGTACATATGAGTCATTTGGTAAGAAATTGTAAATACAAAAGAAAAGTCAAACACTTTTAAGTGTTTACGCCTTGTGACCTGTTACGCATGGCAACTTCACACGTAAATGTTATAATTTATTTGGTACTTTCAAAATGTTCTCAATAGACTCTACTGACTAAGTAAAAAGTGTATCATAGTTAAAATATGTATATAATTATATTTGGGCTCATTTTAATATGTGCCTTACGCATCGAAATTTTCGACCCATACGACGACGAAGACATTGTATATTAATCACATTTAAAAGCCTACAAACCTAAACCCAATATATGACACATACTTACGACGTTGCCGCAACTTCTTGAAATCTAAAAGACTATTGAAAATAAATTCACACTTACCTATTGCATTTGTGTAAATATATTTACTTTGTCATTGTCTTGAGAATCCCGGTTAGCCAATGTGATATTAGGGTTTTCTCTAAGGAACTTTTCGTTAGCAGTACGAGGTATTGCAATATGCCTAGCCTTGCCACCTATTACGTTAAAATAAAACCATAGTTGCCTGAATATGGGTGGAATGTATGTGTAATACCATCGTGTAATACACGTGCAAATCGCGAGCAAGTTTTATTTTGTTATTGCTGTAATATACTTCTACTCAATCGTTCAGAAATAATAATAATGTCCTCCAGACCGAATTTCGGTTATGGCGGCCAGTCTTAACGGAGACTGGCCATCTGTGCAGGAGATATTATAGTGCACAAGTGTCTGCGCAAACACAAGTGCACTCTCTGTTCCCTAACCCTCATGATCCGATGAGAAGGTAATCCGACACGACCGGAGAGAGATCGGGCGCAGGACCAACAGCTTTACGTGCTTTCCGAGGCACGGGGGTGTCTTACACCGCCGCCAACTTCCTAACTCCGGGCTGCTATTGAGATGTCTTAACAGAAAAACCTAATAAATTTTTGTTTTTGTTTTCTGAAATATACAGAAGCTAACACAACTAATCCAAAAATAATTATTTACTGTAACATATCGTCGGTAAATTAGATGTTTTAACAACAAAACCATGAACTTATTCACACAATCAAAGTTTTAATAGAACCTTGAATCGGCCTTGTTACCACTACCGACGGCCGAGTTAAATATAATGCAAGTACCTAGTATCGATCATGGCGTGTTTGCGGTCATTACAGTTATAGAATTTCCCACGTACTATATGTTCGGTATGATACAAACATTGGTTGGTTTTAGATTGGTTTTCATTCGGAATATAGATGAAAGAAAGAAACAAACATGATAGTGTATACGTGTTATGGTTATGACGATTGCTTGCATTCGAAGCTTTGAGAAATACACTGGTACGATTTGGTATTTGTACGCACCCTTGTAGGTATATACAGTATACACATAAAGGTAGGCAGAGATATTCTAAACCCACTTTCTTCAGCTATAGTTTAAGGTATTTCATAATGGTTCTATTGCTGCCTAATGAAAAAATTTCCAATCGGCGTAGAGTTCTAAAAATTTTCCAGCAGAAAAACTGATAGCACTTTGTCAGACAGTGAATTCGAATCTAACACCTACCATACACAAGCATTAGTGCAAATTTATGCCACGTAACCAAAGAGACATCAGTTGGAATGAAACATACCTTACCATCGATAAATGGAGTCTGGATCTAGAATTATCAGACAGCCCTAATGCAACTAGAGATTAGACCAAGCACAAGTTATTCACATTAAATAAAGGTTCTGTTAGGAATGCTAAAAGAATACTCGAGATTTCTTGGCATAAAATTATCAGTAGCACTGGCTACCAAGAATTGTACCTGGATCACCTCAAGTAAAGCAAGCAAAAGTTGAGTTTAATACGACTTTGCCTACTGGTTTAGGAATATAACACAAAACTATATGTTTCTGTTAAAATTGTTTAAATACTGTATTGATTTCAATACTACCTGGAAATAATAGGCATATATTCGCTTTACCTTTGAAAGTCTACCATGAACCCGGTACACATTAAATTAAGCGGCTTAGCCAAATGGTTTGGCTAATCCGCAGCCGGATTAACCCTAAATCAGCACAACTAATCAAATCCAAATCTATACTTTAATTAAGCTATTCGTGGTATCGGGATTCTACCAAATCGAAATCCGCAGTATCCATAGTAGAAATGAATGGCTGCATCTGTTTCTACTATAGATACTATTAAACTAATATTATAAATGTGAAAGTTTGTTAAGATAGTTGGATGTTTATCACGCAATTACGAAACCCGTGATTTCGTTATATAAATTCAAATGAAACTTGGCAAATGGATGGACTATGAGCTAATTTAACGTATAAGGTACTTCGTTTCTCGATATGTGTGGCCGTCTGAATGATGCGGACAAGAATTAGTAATTATAATAATAATTATCATTAAACAATTTAGATAAATGTATGTCATGCTTCATATAGGTATAACCGTAGAGGTTAATTAATCTCAAATCAAAAACACATTTATAAACTCAGATGAAAGTTCTACCGCTAAGTTCACCTTCAACTAAATCGTCGTTCTTAAATCGAAAACCAATAGATGTGTAGTCGCCTAATCGCCCGTCCCTTTAGAGTGCATCTCAAACAACGTTCGGTACCGAGACGATCCTATCCGTCTCAACCAGACCCTAGTCTTGCGTCTTGTGAGCTTCACAGCAAACATTCACAATACGAAATTCGAAAAGCGAAAGGTTTGAATTTACGTTTTCTAACCTCTTTTCCTCTTCAAATGCGACTGTGAAATTTGGTGAGACTGTTAATTTAAAATTAAATATTTGATTGAATTTAAATTCTGAATTGGCGTCAAATTAAAATAATGATAGAGAGGTCCCGATCGTTCTAAATTTGAAGTTGAAATGCCTTTGATTTGTGGACGAATTGGTAAAATTAGGGATACGGACCGTGAGGTCACGGTTTGTCTGTCAGTGCACTTTGAAATTATCGCAATTCAGACAGAATCTTTGTAATAATTACACTACTGTAATAATTACAAAGATTCTGTCTAGCTACCTGGCTTCAGTGGCTTGATGCGCCTGCAGAATATATTGAAATATGTATTTCCTAGAGAATAATAAGTAAACTGTGATTTCTTGAAAGATAAAATACCATTGTTATATTTTAATATCAAATTATAGACTATGAGAATAGCAAATAATCAATTACATAATTATAAAAACTTGCAAAAGATGGTGATGTGATCATGTGGTTGTCAGAAAAGACTTATACGTACCTATATTCACTTTGTGGTTTTTTTGAATATTAAATAAGTTTCACTATATCATATTATACGCCATCGTTATATAAATAATATTTTACAGCCTGTCTCGCCGGCTGATTCCTCGTATCTTGGCATAATTTTGTTGGTGGCCGGCAGTGGGTTCTCAAATCGGCAATTCTCAGCAGCAGCATTAAGACCGGCATTATCTTATCTTATGTGGGGGTCAGTCAGTGCAGACCGGCGACACTTCGTGTATTGTATAATTGTATGTACGACCCAGTGGGATCTTTTGTGTCGACACTCTCCCAATAACAACTGCCATAGATGTTCATGGCAGCCGGGACCGACGGCTTAACGTGCTTTCCGAGACACGGAGCAGGCGATAATTGTCAATCAATACATCATTGTAAAAATACTGTTACAGAATTACTCCTTTCTTTTAATTATGATAACACCGAAGAATTCATAAATAAATAAATACACTCACATGCACTCACACGCGCGCACACACACACACACACACACACACACATACACACACACATACACACACACGCACACACACACTCACACTTGTACTCCTAAACACAGGCTATTCAGTAGCCTATCTAGGAGAACAGTACTCTACCCATAACTTATTGTAGATTACGCATATTGTCAAATACGAGTATAAATGAATACCTGTAACACATAATAGCCTAAGTCAATGTTACCCTACAATCTCATTTCTGTAAATAAATAAATTATTATTATTATTATAATACGCACATAATTTCGAAAAGTCATATAACTTCCGAAAGTCAGAGGTGCGCGGCGTGGGTTCGAACCCGAGACCCTCTGCATTGCAGTCTGTTGGTCTCCCCACTGAGCTATCGGTGCTCTTAAGACCGGCATTATACCCAGAAATCTCAATAGGCAGGCTCTTTTCTACGTAGGATGTAAAACACGTGTCCCATTGCATAGGACTGAAAACATACCTCATGAATTAATGTGGGTTTCATAATAATTATGTGTCTACCAGTTCCGTGATATGTATGTACATACTATATATTTGATATTAATCCATTTACTAGTAGTTAATAAGTAGTCTTATTATTATTTACCTCTCAGCTATACATACATATATTTTCGATAAATAATATTGGTCAGGATTGAGACCCCATGTCCCATTACATTATAATATCCAGTTTTATCAAACGAACATTTAGTGTCAGATGTATCACATTAATATCGCACAGTTAAATATGATTTATCGACTATATGAGACTGTTGAGGAATAATGTAGCTCTTAAAAGGTCAAGCCAAATGCCGTCCAAGTATTAAAATTCATAAAACGTTGAATACTTTCATTTTGTCTCGGAAAATTCAAATATAAAGGCAATCGAGTAAAATTTGCCGGTGGAATATTAATTCAGCTGCGACTGATATTTCAATTGTCAAGTACGTGCCACTGTTACTTATGCTGTGTTTTTATTTTGTTATTATAAGCTAACTGAACGCCTTGGGTATAGTATTTTAAAATATATATTCTTATTTTTACATTCCTTTTATTTAAACACCTCGTTGGCGTAGCGGTAGTCTAGTCTAGTCTAACTACTGTACAATATGCATGAGGTCTCGAGTTCCAATCCCTGTGCTGAGAAAAGTATTATTGGGTTTTCTGACAAGAAAGCAGTAACAGCCTGAAGACTGGAATCGTGCCTATTACGTGCGACGTAATACTATAGCAAGCGAAAATATATGGGTGATCTGTCGACCTCTTCGGGTATAGGCATGATACTATGTGTGTATGATTATCTATAACCCTCTTTAAATATATTTTATCTTATTTCTCGTTCCATACTTTCATATAAAAATCACATCACTTCATTATTCTATTTAGACGTAATGTAGAAAACTTGAGAGCTACATTTTGTACATATTTTTTTCAAACACTGCACTAATATTTTCTTTACAAAATAACCAAATTACCCTCGTAGAAGCTATAGAGCGCGCAAGATCCATTTTCTGTGACATTAATCTATTATGAATGATTGACAAAGCGAAACGGCAAAGATCTTTTGTAGAGAAAAAAAAAATTGATACGATTAGGTGCAGACCCACATTTTTGAAGATATTCTCACTTGTTCCTATTTTTATTCCGATAAACAGAAAAAAGATAGAATAGAAGAAGAAGAATAGATAATAGTTTTGCTAAATCCACGAACTACTATTGCTGATAGTTCACCGTAACCCGTACACCGTGTACCGTAACTAGAACTTTTAAATAAATAACTCCTGGAAAACATACGCTAAATTTCGCGAACTTTTCGTAAGAAATTCTATGAATCCTGGCTTTGTTTTACTCAGAAATTATAAGGCTAGCTAAAGGTCAATAAACTCCCTGTAATAAATAAGACTGTGATAGAGCAACAACATGGCGTATAAGTTATAGTACATACATACATATGCACATAGATTCACGCCTGTTTCCCAGAGGGGTAGGCAGAGACTTCGGATTTAAGTTGTAGTGTACAAGTAATTTAACGCCTTGGTCGTGTAGGCTAAGTGTAAGAGCCTGCGACCATAAAATCTTGGATTCGAATGCCGTGTTACGCAAAATATTTATATATTTTCAGTTCTGCTAAGGCTACGCTATATTATTTAAAAGAAATCTGTACCTATACCTTCATTATTTTAATTTAAAATATTCTTGATAACATTGGGCTATCGTTTTTGTGGTCACCAGTCGGCGCCACTGTCCTGTCTATCTATCATAGCTGCTGTCAAAAGCCATATTTGGCGGTAATAATTGTCGGTTTCTATGGTTACTAATTAAGTGACTATAGAGGATAAGGTCTAGAGACCTCACTATCCACTAGTTCCTCTATCGATGATTTCAAGCGCGGTAACAACTACCTAACCAACTTGCCACAGCCACTACGCCGAGTAATGTGGGTTCGATCCTCACACGGTACAATAAAATGTCTGATCGATAAATAATTTCTAGTGCCGGAGATAGGAATATAACTTTTTTTGTAAAAAATTTCGATTATAACAATGGGCGTCGCCAGGATTACTTTGAGGGAGGTGCATCTGCATCTACTCATTAATTACCTATACTGTTAAGTAATATAAAATGTCGAATTATATATGTATAAGTATTATGTAGATAAATGTATTGTCAAATCCAAATTGCACAAGTATCTTATCTTATGTGGGGGCCAGTCAGTGCAGACCGGCGACACTTCGATCCAGTGGGATCTTTTGTGTCGACACTCTCCCAATAATGACTGCCATAGATGTTCATGGCAGCTGGGACCGACGGCGTAACGTACTCTCCGGAAACGGAGCAGGCGATAATTGTCAATCAATACGCACATAATTTCAAAAAGTCATATAACTTCCGAAAGTCAGATGTGCGCGACGTGGGTTCGAACCCGTGACCCTCTGCGTTACAGTCTATTGGTCTCCCCACTGAGCTATCGCTGCTCTCGCACAAGTATATACCTACTTTAGGTTGCCGGTAGGCAACACAACATACAATAGCTTCACATATAACGAGAGAGTTGCTCGGATCAGCTATTCTGTAACGATATGTTATCGATGTAGCTATTGTCCTATAGTGGACCAGTCACTTAGATGATTTACAGTCCATATATGTGTTTAACTGCCCGTGTTATTATCACGCTCTCGTAAGCCACGAATGTAGCTATAGGCAGAATCAAAGTTACTGCTTTTATTTCTATTGTTTATACGTATGCACGTACCTTAAAAGGTAGACGGTGTTGTATAACATTTTGCCAATTATGGTTGTAAGACACACGTAATTCGTCTATCGATGCCAACAGACGATACAAGTTTCATCGGCACGCATCTAGACTCTGTATAGTTACTAAGAATATCTTGACAGATGAACATTTTCTCCTTACAAGGAATCGAATCTGAAACCTCATTTTCTACCACAACGCCTGCAAGTTGCTGCAACAATGACAAAAAATATGTCATTTAAAAGGCAAAAATGTTAGAACGTGACGCGACTAATAATAAAATGACAAAAATGGCGTGACAATTTCCAGTGGCATAACATAAGAACTGATAGTTCTTTGGTTTGTAACACGTAACCAACTAAAGGTCGTGTTATCCATTGAAAAGTATAAAGGAGAGCTCTGTCAAAACCCTGTCAGCAGCAAGACATGTGACGAAAAATTCTAGATAAGATTTACAAATCAGATATGTACGTAACGTATTATTATTTCAACAGATATTCAGATGTCACGCGGATTGTGATGGAGGGTGACAGCTATAGATATTGTGTGACAGTTTTTGAGCTCGTTCTATGGAGAGGATTCGCCTTGTTCGTAACGAGGTCGGCTGCAATATTCTAGGTAGAACAAATAACGCTGTATTGCTCTGTTTTTTTAGAATAGTTCTGCTAACGTTTGAAAACATCATGCTACTACAGTATGATGTATTTTTGCGTTTTTATATAAATAAGGTAACGAAACATTGAGTATACCTACATATATACGAATACTTGAAAATCGTATATAAGTAAATGTGATACGATTACGTTGTCATATATATCATAAGTTTGTTTTTTTAATGCGATCATAGGGACCCATTAGGACCCATAAGGGTTCAATTCCTGAGTTAGCCACAAAATTATTGAGCTTTTCTGTTAGGGAATTCTCAGAAACAGCACGTATATGCACGATTGACGTCGTTAGACTTGCCACTATTACGTGGTTAGATAAGACTGTAGTATACCTCTGATATACCATTGAAGAAACACAAGTGTGTGTCTATATCTAGACTAGTAACAAACGTTCATATTACGCTGTAGAAATTTCTTAACCAAATAAACGTTCTACTTTACTAAACCACCAAGATTATAACTACCGATACATATTAACTACATGATTATATCCAAGACAACATTGTGTCGCAGGTAACAAGGTATTTAATAGAACATAGATTTGACCGAAATTACTGTTCTAAAGCTGCCATGAAATGCTTATGCGAGGCGATTACGGTCTCATGAAACGTTCACACGAAGTGCAGGCAGTGCATGACCAAGTTTAACGGTCCAGGAAAGTTGTAAAACTGAATACTACAAAACAGAATGCATGAAATAAAATGTTGTATTTGAATTTCCTTAGTAGTCGCTCCTTTATTGAAATAGTGTGGAGAAAAAAAAAAAAAACAAGCTATACTGACACATAAATAAATGGTTAGCAGACTATATATATATAATATATTGTACGGCTATAGGCAGCGATAGCTCAGTGGGGAGACCAACAGACTGCAATGCAAAGGGTCTCGGGTTCGAAACCACGTCGCGCACCTCTGACTTTCGGAAGTTATATGACATTTCGAAATTATGTGCGTATTGATAGACAATTATCGCCTGCTCCGTGCCTCGGAAAGCACGTTAAGCCGTTGGTCCCGGCTGACATGAACATCTATGGCAGTCGTTATTGGGAAAGTCAGTACCCTCTAATATCCTGACACTGTTCTAGCCTTAGGGTATCGTTAGCCTTCGGGTTGCGGAGGTCAGGTGGCAGCCGCTCTGTGTAAAAACTGATATCCAGTCAAATCCGGTTAGACCAGAAAAGCCGACCCCAAGTGACTTGGGAATAATAAAGGCTAAGAGAGAAGATTGTACGGCTATAGGCGAAATTTATCAGTAGGTACATCATTGTGTACATTGCAAAATATGGGGTATTTATTGTTTGCATAGTTTTCAATTTATAATAAAAGATGCCGCTAACGACACTGTCCATTTTTAAGTCTAGTCCTGAAATACCAGACATAATTAAAAGCCTATTGTATCTGGACGCCGCTATGACTTTGCGACTCAATCCGTATGTAAAAATATGTATGCAGATTATCAGAATATACAAAAGATCGATAAACTGTTAATACCGACTAGCACAGGCACTGACGTTCACTCTATCTCTAAAAATACATAGCGTTGTACATAATGGTACTTTTATATGTGATTGAGATGGAAAAACTGTATTTGGCTTTTGATAATAAATTATTATTATTATTATAAACAATATTTAACTATGTAGTGGCTACACATAGAAACTGCAGGATTTGAGCTTGCAACATCAAACTAGCAAGAAGCAGCCAAACCCGCTAGTATTTATTTCTTCCATCATTTAATTTATATTGACCTTAAATCATTGTCATTAACCAAGCTTCAGTTCAAAATGTACTGCACAAGCCACATTATACGTAGCTTGCGTGCAATTGAGGTCAGCAGACATAATTCTATGCATGATCTCCGGGAGGCACGTATGCCTCCTTGACACTAGAGTGGAGTGCTCTCCTCGCAACTCAAGAGTCAACACTACCCTCAAATACCGTCGAAAAATTCCTTTGTTTCACGGCGTATAAAATCCTCAGCTTTATTGGATGCGTTATGAAGAAATATTTTTCAAAAAATGAGCTTAATATTTGCGTCAAGCTCTTGTTAATTTATTAAGCACATTTTCTCGTAGAGAGGTTTTAAATTTCTAGTAAATTTTGTCGGTAGTTTAAGCTTACCGTTAGTATAATGAGAAATAGTGTAAAATGAGTGAGTGTAATAATGAGAGATAGTGTAAGATAAATAAATGTTTGGTTCACTATAAAACCGTATTTTAGGTACGTCCAGACTTAACTTCAGTTTCCAAATAATAAATACCTCTCATATTGCTTTTGTTCAATTAAAATATTACGACCAGAATAAAAGGTTATAAAAATAATGTCAAACATTAAAAGCAGGTATTTTGAGTTATTTTATTTAGCATAAGGGTAGAATTTAAATAACTTCACAAATTACAACATAAACAATGACGACAATGTTTAACTATATGTTTTGCGCACACAAAACAAACGTCACATTTCCAACAAAAGTTTTCAACAAAACATTCAAAGTGTGGGATGTAACGTACAGTTTTAATTCTCAACATTCGGATGCACGCGGCATGCGGCACCGAGTAATGAAACCGCATTCACAACACACCACTCACGCCGGAGCCTGCAAATAATACTTGTAATAAAGAATAATCACTGCAGTTGCCACATGTTTTAGACGTATAGCGAATACTAAATTTTGTCTTCCTCTGGTCTTACTAAATGTATCTTTATTATAGTCATATAGGCTAAAGTAATGTCATATTTATTTGGGCAGTATGGTCGCATGTGCATTACTACAGGTTGACTAAAGGCTCTTTCTAACTATTCCCTAAAGCAAGCGTGTGCGATACATTGCATAAATATGCAATAGATTGAACTATAATTCCTAGGTCTATAAGTGTATACAAAATTAAGGTATAATGAGCCTTAACCGGTCGTATACCGCCGGCTCACATACCAGCCGGCAGATTTGTACCCGTCGTACGCCGTACGACGTCGTACGTCGTACGTCGAACGCCGCGCGCCGCCTTCGCTTAAGCGAAGGCGGCGCGCGGCGTTTTGGCGCCAATTTGGTGGCTCGCATGCGAGCCACCGGCCTACGACGGGTACAAATCTGCCGGCTGGTATGCGAGCCGGCGGTATACGACCGGTTAAGGTTCAAGGTTTGAATCGTTAAAATCACGTGAAATTTTCATAATTTACTAATTATGAATATGGAGTTGGAATCTTGTAAAATCATTTTATGGATATATCTGTATAAAGTTTAACTAACATTATTTATGTAAATAAAAACATTGAGGGTGCTACACCCCAGATTGCTGGAAAACGTGTTAGTAATATATTTAAGACAAAATTTGAAATTGATATCATATATAATGTCAAGGTCTTTATATAAATATACGAACGGCCAAATATGGGCAATAAAGTTTAAAATACATTAGTATATTTAATTACACGTTACTACACTTACAAATGGCCACCTTTCTGTAGCACTCTTTAATTACCTTTAAAAATCGTTCTGATACTTATACTTTTTTACACATATTAGGACACATACAATCGCACAGCATTAGCTAGCACTACTTTTCATGTAGTCTACAAAAAGCATTTTACCATTCATTTTCTCTTCTCAAAACTCTTTACAAAAACATATATAATAAATCAAAAATAAAACGCTGAATCTGATCGACACACACAAGAGCCTTTAGCTCAGAATGAATAACATATTTCTTATAAATCCGCCAAGAAATCACTAGCCATTTTCCCGCTCGTATTCGAATCAATGATCCCCGAGAGGGGTTCATTAATCAAAACATCGCCATTACGAACTAAATAGGGCCTCGGAACATACATAAATAGATAAAAGCGTACAAACAGTCCGATATTGATGATGAATGGTCTCATCTAACCACAAAACAAACAGTGTTTCGAGGTTTCGCCTTCGACCCAACTTGGAGATTTCCTCAGCCGTTAGCTTAGTGAAATATCGTGCCTTTGATACTATGAATGTTGATCATTTTCGCGCCAGATGAAACGATAATATTGTTAGTTATTCTCTAGGGCCTTTGTTTTCGTACCAATGTTTAGTGTAAAGTTCATCTATCTTAATCAGGCGCTGTCCGCTACACTGGAGGTACGCTTTTGTAAGAATACACCGCGAATAGAAGGGTATTTATTTTAAATATGTATCTACTATATGATGAGTATTCTTATTAGTTGGAAATATTTCTTTATGGCGTGTACACTTTTAAAACTACATAAGTTTAATTTGGATTAATATAGATAGGTATCGTTATCGTATTATCGTGTAATCCGCATAATAACGAGGAGTAATCAACATGCAACAAGGTTGGGTGCAATTCTGGGTGTTACTTGTAGTTGTTATTACGAGCCCAAAAAATATCTCTAAAATCACACAACAAAATTTGTGTAAGCACATGTTACACAATTTTTGTTGTGTGATTTTAGAGAGATATTTTGCGTTAAGGAAGACGCTAATGAATCTTTTGTAAAAATATCTTAGGCGCGGTTTATTCTAGGTAAACAGCAATAAGCATGTACATATATTGAGTCAAACTAAAAACATGGTTATATGTAGCTGTAATACATCTGTAGGTTTAAAGTGGTTTACTTTATTTTAATAATATACTATAGGTATAGTTAATCTCTTGAAATTTGTTCCTCTTAATACGTACAGGCAGGGTAGGTAAGCATTAAGGATACGGAATAGGATGTACTAGAAAGGCGTAAGTGTCTAGTACATCCTATTTCGTATCTAAAATGCAAACTTATACTGCTTTTTCAATTTCACTATTCATATTCACTGGCTATATCAGATGTAACACTTAAGCTGCAAAGCAGTAAGCAGATTTAATCAAGTTGACAGCACTCAATGTCACGATTAGCAACTATGAGACCTATTGAACACCTTTAATGACGCAGCAAATGTTTGCACCGCCTCTAGTACCTTTGTTAACGAGCGTTAATGTTACAACACCTCTATAATAATGTCCTCTTGAACGAATTTCGATCACAGAGACTAGTATGCGCCGGTGATATTACAAAGCATTAACCTGTTAGGATTTTTAACGCTCTCACTCTTATAACCTGGAGGGTCATTAATTTGACGCAATTAGAAAAAGATCAGGTATAAGATCAAAGGATTTACGTGCGTTTCGAGTTGCGTAGATAAATTTCGCTAAGTTACGGCTACTACCAAGAATATTTACTAAGAACTGTTTAATACCTCAGTGGTATAAACAAAAAATGCAGAATTCCGTTTTTATTGGTTCAGTATTTTTAGAAAATAGTGATCTCTTATCGAAGATCCTAAAGGTAATAAAGCTTACGAATTGTGGTTAGGATATGACTGCTTTGTTGGCCCTGAATTAATATCGCGATTATTTCTGCATGTAATCGAGAGGTTTCGTGTTCGTCACCCGTTTAAGTTGCTTAGGATCGAATCTCACAACTTAAACTTAAGCCACGAGAACTGTTTTATAAGCAATACATTATCTTTTAGGATAAACAGATACTCCAACAATTTTAAGTCAAACAACTGATTACCCAATCTCAAACACTCTAAAGCTTGACTAAAGACGCGAGCTTGCGGTACGAATTTATTGAATCAAACAGCTTGTTTTGCGGCCACTGATTTGTATAAGCTAAGCGACCGCAGAATACTGGCTTACGAACTAACGTTGAGGCTTATTGGCGGTGTATTGACCGCTTATTATAATAACCACGGCTGTATTGATGTTAGATCGTCCAGTTATAAATCTGTTGTAGAGACATTTGTAAATTATTTTTTACTAGCCATTGCTCCTGCTTAGGTTAGGTTTGTTAGTAACAGTAAATTTTCTTATAAAATATAGCCTATGTTACTCGGTGATAATATAGCTTTCTAATGGTGAAAGGATTTTTTATATCGATTGAGTAGTTTTTAAGTTAAACTCTTACAAACAAACAAACAAAAAAATCAAATATTTCATCTTTATGATATAGACAAACAACTTATTACTTATATGAATATATCTACATGTTTTTACGTGAAGAGAAAACTTTGTACCCCATTTTAAGCATATTGTGTGCACGAAGGAATATTTTAGATTTGTGATGTCGTAAAGTTTATATGGAGAAGATGTGCAGAAAAATAAGGTACAGTTAATTTTTAAAACATGAAAAATTTAATCAATCACATTTGAATTTGGACTACTGGTGTTGCCTTTTTGATACTAATAATCTTCAAACAAAATAAATAGTTAAGAAAAAAGGTATCGGATTATCTTTGCTTGCTACGCTACTACGAAATGCTACAAAACAGTGTTTTTGTACTTATCGTATGTTGTTTTATTTTAACAAGAAATATATTTTATTAAATATACATATAATCAATAAATTATACATATCTAGTATATTTAATTCAGAGATATTAATATCTGCAGTTAAAAAAGACAAAGGCAGTTTAAAACGAAACAAAAATTAAAATATCATAATACCGTCTATTACGATGAAACGCTATTAGGTTCTATAAGAACCTACTGCTGTATCGAAACGAATAAAATATTGAATCAGCAAAGCTAACTAGATGACTAATTGAACTATTTCTGAATAATTGTATTCAATATGTATTAACTATTCAGATTGGATTCAGTTTTATTCATTCATGATATATTCGTAATCATGATCTTCATGACATCTAACTTTATTTTAAGATTTGTATTATAATCACAAGCTGTTAGTAACTGACTGCAAAGAAGTCGGCTCCGACTTATTCGCAATCATCTTATTAGGTGTTTATTTTGTCCAGGCCTGACCTTCGACCTTAATGATATTATTCTATACAACCATCGTCTATCTTTCTATAGGATGTGACTTGAATAGACAGTATATCTCCTTAAAGCTAAAACAGCTGGTCTGAGGCAAAATCACTGTATCCTCAAGTTGTATTCTTGCAGTGAGTAGGATTTCTAAAGTTTCTCAAAGAAACGTTGTGCTGACTACAGAAAGAAAAGCGATATTTGCTACATATGCTAGTAGCACAATAGCTCTGAACATAAACTTTAAATTCAACAAATTCAGAAACAATAAAATGAAAATCATATACTATCACGACCAAAAAAAAACAACCCAGGGAGTACGGCTCACATGATTTCTTTTTTACTGTGCAATAGTTGGAATCCATACTTAATCAACAGTATTCGTATACTACCTAGCGAGTTAAATTATTATATGAAGTTCAAGTGTGAAATAAAGCTGTAGATTGCTATTGACACTTGACTTTCAACCCAATCATATTCTAGTCGATAAATGTTGTTTGCTCTGCTAAATATATCGGAAAATGTAAGAGAACATAAGTGAAATCGTGTCCAACTAAGGCCATTTCCAGATTGACAAGTTAATCGTGCGATTTGATTTAGTTACGTAAGTAATTAAAGATTATGGAGCATGTGTGCTTTAATACACTTTCTAAAAGCTAATCAACGTGCTTCCATAATACACATATAGCCACATGAGCTTGTTCTAGTAAGGACTAACGGATACTAGAACTGGCCTAGTTCAAGAAGTAATTACTTAAATTTAAGGTACTAACTAAAGTAAATTGTGTAGATCTATTTAACACTCGCAAAAATAACAAGGCATCTAGCAACTTAACATCACGGAAAATTTCGAATTAGGTTTCTAAGATACGTATTGAATGTCGTGATTTGTTGTATTGAACAAAAATATGTTTTCTCCTAGTTGTTCTCCAATCACGCTTAGTAGATTTGTGACAAACTGATTTCATAATTTAGAACGTTAGATTTATTTAGCTGAAACAAATCGAGCGTCTGTCTGTAATGTGAGAAGTATCTAAGCGAGAGAAGGTTATCGCCAAATTGATCGGAACTTTGTTGACAGTAAGCGGCTGGCGTGGCGTATGTGATCACACGTTATTTCACATTAGCCGTTATGATCGTCGACAACATTGTGTCGACTACTTACGTTTATAAACCTTCATTTAGATTTGTATGTATATGTATAATAGCCCTCATAACAACCGTGTGTGGAATATTAAATGAAACATTAGTCAGGTGGATATGGCATTCACGTATTTTCTGCGACAACATAGGTGTTTCGAATTAGGTACTTTTTACGTGATTCTATGGTGTGTACTGAAGATAGAAAATTAAAATATGAATGTATTATTGATTAAATCTTAGAGAGGTTTTGTTCAGGATCTGTTTGAACAGTTGTCGCTTCACAAATGTACCGTTTATGTCGTTCCCAAGAATATTCGAATCGTAATAAGGCTTTTAAAATCGAGATCATTCGCTTTTTGCCACTCACGAAATTCAGCTGATCAGATTTATCCACTTGAAAACGTTGCTTGTCTAGTGTCAGTGTATTAAAGAAAATCTAAGGCTATGTCAATATGTGAAAAGACTACCATATCAGAACATGATTGGTGATAGATATGTATCTTATGAAGACATGTATTCTGTTATAACTCACACGAAATTAATAAAGAAAATAATTTTATCTAAATGTATTATTCACATACATTTGCGAATCAGATACGCAGAACCATCTGTTACGAGGAAACGAACTCATTCTAATATCTCATACCAAACGTGTATTGAATTCTGGCCTTGTTACTCATAAACTAAGCTTACCCATTCCCGGGCCTGATATAGAACAATGTTACTGCTATTAATTCAATTAAGCAAGGTATCCACAGACAACGGGTTGTGCGGACCACAATCATTTCCGGGACTAACCCGGATCGGAGCACTCCCGGGTACGGTAAACTTAGACTGCACATTATATTATGGCAAATTGATTAGGTACAAAGAGATATACTTTTGATTGGTATCCAACGATATCCAATAAGGGTGGTAAGTTTATATTTGTTGAGAAGACAATTCTGTATGAATATTTGGTGTATCGCTGTTTTATTAGCATAAGTATATTTTTATAGGGATTGAATTGAGTTCCTGGTAGTGTTTTCTGTAGAAATAATTATATGTAGGAATCGCTTTTGTAATTGATTTGGTAGTTTATGAAAAGGTAGGTACTTTGGATCAATTTTTCTAAGAAAACGAGCTCATAACTCATTACCATTTCAGATGATTTTATAAGAGAATCATTTGAAAATGATTCATATTTAAATCAGTATTCTTTAAAGAAAGCCGACAGTAGTCATATTAAGTCAAATTCTTCTAACTTTATTATTAAGCCATTACCGATGATTAGTAACTACAGTCTTGTACAAGTTTCTTTTTTAAGTATATTGGCAGAAGATAAAGTCAATTTACTTTATTAATATTTATTTGTAGTCAAAACTATAACAGCGGTACTTCAACAACCCTTAATATGACCACACCTTCCTTTTATATGCCTCGTAGCTGTGTAGTCACTAGCCAGTATCAAATATTTTGCTACCCCTCATATAAATAACAAAACATTTTTTACGATCTCTACGGAATTATGTGCACGCGTGTTTTATTTTTAGTCAGAACTTTTTACGCTATGATCTGAAAATATCATTAATCTGCAAATATTTTCACGAATGTAAGCTCTTTTTGCTAGTGTTTACATTCATAAATGTGATACCAAAACAAATACAAAAATAGTTACTTTTATCTGTATTGTCGATGACCAAATAAAATGCTTTGATTGTTTGTTACTATCTGAATCAATCTGTATTATTATTGTAATGAAGCTACAGTTATTCTGTTGGTCTTCTTGGTTACGTTTTCACGTTTAACTTCTGACCGTATTACAATAAAATTTGGTTAGGAGAATGTTTAAACGATGTAAAATAGGCTACTTAAAAATGCAACTGGAAACATCAGTAACGTCTAGTATTCATTACATTTGAACATCGCGTTAATTAGGTTATGATAATAATTAATTGTACACATTTTGACATTAAAACTAAGAGCATTAATAAATGTGGCATTTTTAAGTTATAAATAGGTGCTACTTTAAAAAATCCGGTCATTAAGGTATGCAAATACCGAGCATGAGTGCGTTTATTCCCATTCTGTTGTAGGTATAACATTGCGCTCAAACCTAAAGGAGTGGAACAGCAACTGTGAAAGTTACCAGGCCTAGAACCACAGGGCACATGTAGTGTTACAATTATTCCATATATCTCGTGAATTAATTTATCAAACAGGACAGATGCTTGTGTGATTCCCAAATACCTATATAGTTAAGGATAGATCCTGCTAGTAGTGAGATTTATGTGTCTATAAAACCACCGCCATAAAGGGTTAATACCCTTTTGCAGGAGGTAGCTTTAAAAGAACCTTTATAATCCTTAGGTGACTAATTACAATTATATAATTTCACTTGTTGATATTTAATTAAAACAGATAAATGTGTTTGTATAAACACGCCGCAGTGCGCATTTTAGTATATCCTTCTTTTATATTTCTAATGTAATGTAAATAATTTAGAATTGAATTAGTAGTTGGTCAACCAACTACTAATTCAATCGTTTAAGCTGTTGTATCAATACAACAGCTTAAACGTAAGTGTATGTATGTGTTGGATTGCCGCGACTCGCAAAAGGTATCGCGCTTATATTACAGTGAGTATATCATAAGCTTCCAAACTTTGTACGTACTGCAAACACGACTAATAAGTGTTTTTAATTTCTACATAATTGAATTCTGCAACTATTTAAAAACAATTTCTAATCAAAATGTAACGAGAGACATGCAATGCTTTACTAAATCCATTTTCTTATGACACATTTATTTTCTTAAAATTATTACTACGGGGTTGGTATAAGACCTTAAAATATCAACATATTCTAGTGTTACAAAAAATCTTAACATAATTATGAAACCAAACCTCTGCTTATTCCTTTGCAGATATAAAAATGTGATGACATAGTAACAGTTTTATTCAGTTCACCATATTAACAAAAATAATGAACAAAAAGAAAAGGGTAATGTCCTCCAGACCGAATTTCGGCCACGGCGGTCAGTCTTAACAGAGACTGGCCATCTGCGCAGGAGATATTATAGTGCACAAGTGTGTGCGCAAACACAAGTGCACTCTCTGTTCCCTAACTCTCATGATCCGATGGGACGGCAATCCGACACGACCGGAGAGAGATCAGGCGCAGGACCAACGGCTTTACGTGCTTTCCGAGGCACGGGGGTGTCTAACACCGCCAACTTCCTAACTCCGGGCTGCTATTGAGATTTTTTTTACAGAAAAACCCAGTAGCTTTTTGTTGGCCCGACCCGGGATTCGAACCCGAGACCTCATGCACAGCAGTCGCATTCACTACCGCTGCGCCACGGAGGCAAATGAGAATGGAGGCAATGAACAAAAAGAAAAGGGTAGTAAGATAAGCAACATATATTAACATGCTCCACTCATTTTCACATTAGCAGCAAGACACGTACAAATACAAAAATCCTTAAATAAAAAATTGAACATAATTTTTCACTCAGACAAAAGCCTTTTATCCCAAACCCACGTACAGACCGCACCAAGATTGTTAAATAGAATCCATTTCCCACATTCCCGCGTCCCCAGCCTTTGTTAACTCGTATACCGTCAATGAATCTTGCTATTAACGTTTTTTACGCGCGTAAATCGTGTCCGCGGAATACGGGGAATTTACGGGACGGTTCTGTTTGTCAGGTGTTGCGTAAAAGGGGGGAAAGGCTATCGGTCTGCAGTAATAAAAGGTAATGAGTTTTTATGTAACGTTAGGGGCGTTGTAATTGGCTTTGTAATTTGATGCAAATTCCTTGGATTGATGGTGTAACGCAGGGGCAATATGTTTGGGCTAGTACACATTCGCACATTCAATGCATATTCATTTTGGACGGATTCTCTTTATGATTACTTCTTTAAAGTAAACTAGCTCAGCTGAAGATGTGATACCAGAATTATGTAAACCAAATTCCAACTCATATGAAAAAAATACAAGTATATCGGCACTTACGACGAAGATAAATATATTTTAAATTAAAATTAAAATCATAATTCCATGGTAACCGCTATAGAAAACGT
Source organism: Catocala fraxini (assembly GCA_930367265.1). Lineage (NCBI taxonomy): Eukaryota > Metazoa > Arthropoda > Insecta > Lepidoptera > Erebidae > Catocala > Catocala fraxini. The sequence continues at coordinate 17,347,360 of OV884041.1, forward strand.
GTAACTTTAAACGTGTAACGATACTATTTTGAGAGCCATCTCACATTCATTGGGTCTAAAGTTCTCATCTATCTTTTGCGTTTCATATCTAAGTCCGATTTATTACAAAACTCTATTGTACTGTGCGCTTTTCAGTCAATGCTACCTACTTGAAACCTTTCTTCAGTGACGTTACATCGGCGCTCTACATAATACTTGTAATATTGCTTGTCCAGATCTTACTGGCACTTCAACTCGCTGACTAAAACGTAGTGGATTGCTGTATTGTTGAATACTATTCTGACGTCGATTACTTTTTTATATGGACTTCTTATTCAATGGTGCTTGTAACGCAAGTGACTAGCGCGGACTACATGCGCAAGATGCTTGGGTGGGCTATATATTTGAGTTATATGGGCTAATTGCGCTGGCCATATTATACGTGATGCATCCAACATGCGTATCAAATTATACTCATGACAAATTATTGATTGTATGTTCCTAATTTAGTCAGCAGCATCAACCACAGCAGTTGTCATGCGTTTGACCACCGAATGCTAAAATATAAACAGTGTTTTGTATTTGTGCTTTCAAGAAAAAACAGTTAGTTCTTTCTCAATGTTAAAAGTATAAACAGACATAATAAAATTATTTATTGCAAATGTTGTTTTCCAAAAGATTCATTGAAATTAAACTGCTATGTACGGATTTTATCGCGTTGTTTATTTGACACTTTATTACAAAATTTTGAAAATTGTTACACTACTACTACTACTATTAAACTTTACTAATTTTTAAGCTAATTAAATTATTATGAAACTATTTAGATATAATTTATTTTTACACTTTCCCTGACGTTTCGGTTGCTTTTCAGCAGCCATGGTCACGGGGAGACTAAGATGGCAGTTGTCTCAATGTTCCAGTGTAGTTATTTCAAAGTACCCGAACATAATTTAATCATTGGTGTTTCTATTTACGCAGAATGAGCTCAAAGAATCATGAAGTCTAGCTGTGGTTTGCTTCTTCTTGGGTTTGACTATTTTTATTACTGGATCCCAAGCTGGTGGTACATTCCAACCATCTTCTCTATTAAAATTAGGATGTTTTTTGATTTCAATAGCCTCGCGAAGCATCCTTGGTAGGAATCGGTGTTCTTTAGCGAGAATCTGTTGTTTGTCAAATCTCAGGTAATGTTGGTCCCCTGTTGCACATGTTCACACACAGCAAAAAATTATTAGTCATAAAGAAAGAGCAAACAAAAACTACTTTTAATACCTATCTTTCACAGAAATGTACTATGATATGGCGCATTCAACCAGACATGTTTATTATTCCTGTCAATCAGATTAGCGGCGGGCACCGAACAATAGCTAAGAAACACTTAAACCAAAACGTTGCGCAAGTCATCATACATTTTAGAGTATTTTAAATTATTTATTATTTTAAACAACATGAAAATAAAGTCATTTCTTTTACTAGTAATTTCTACTAACGTGAATGCACTCTATTTATTCTAACGGTATTATTGGAAACGGTAAAGTTACAAGTCCATAAAACACATTTTATAAAAATGATAATTTTTACTTTTTCTCATACCTTACATTACCTATAGGACAACAGTTTACGATAGTTAAACATGATGGCACATCTTAGTTTCATGTTTGATTAAAGTCGTGTGGAGTAAAGCCAGCTAATCCACAACCAAAGTTTTCCTATTCATGTTGACCCGTTTTCCCGAACGTAAGCTTGAAAATCTTTCTAAACTAAAAACATCATTTTCATAACGGCTTGCAGTGGAAAGACAAACTTTTCCTGTGTAAAAATACTTCCGACTACGTACTGGGAACAGACAATGGGACACAATGGTACCTCTCTCAATAACTGTGCCTTTATGTACGGGCGTAGTCTAGTGTGCTAGTATGTGTGATTACTTGTGGGTATCGTGTGTACGGAGTCGTGTTTTGTTTAAAATATTGAGTGTGGGGTTTTTGAAAATCGAGCCTAATATATCACTGATGAATTAGCCTCTCGTATGTAACGCAGATTTTTGCGAGACATATAGCTTTTATCTTATGGCAGATGATGGATGGATGCCGGCAAACGAGAGGTTAATTATGGAACGTCTTAGGGCTTGTGTTGTGAAGATATTTAAAGCTAAGTAATAATGTGTGGATGGCATACAATCAAAATATATAAGATGTACTTCTTATTGGACTAAAGTAATCAGATAAAAGCTTTGTATGATAGACAGCTACAACACTTTCCTTTCAACTATATTGTGTTGATCAATGTATGAGAATTGTTCGTAAGAACTCATATTTGGGTCTCTGACACTTTCTTTGCTAGCTAAATACCTAAAATACATTCGTATTTACTTTAGTAATTAATGTAAGAAAGATACAATCGTTAGCATGCAGCCTCCAACCCGAAGGTATCTCTAATGGAATTGCGACGTGGCGTGGTAGCTACGTACACAGGATTTCATCGCAAAACACCCGAGAGCTCTTACAATATTCATCTGGTTTAAGCCGCGGGGAGAAGACGAAGTAACTCTTAAAAACACTTTCATAACTTCAATTTATCTGGTGTAGTTCTCAGCTCTATACTATATTTTCCACTTTTATTTGACTTGAGGAATAGTGTTACAATGAATTTTAAAGGTTTCCAAATTGGTCTTATACATTTTAATCGCAACTGTCGTGCAAGATGATGAATTAAAATAACGATATTATAAACACTTTCCCGTACTATAAAGAAAACAAGTACGTCAATACATTGTAAATCAACGCGCTTCCATTATTGATTGACGTTCATAAACACGAACACATACAATATTTCAGTTTTGCATCAAACAACCGCGCTCAATATATCAGTCGCATAAAAATGCTGTTTACATAAAGACCTATCTTTGTAAACACAAACCGTTTATTCAAAGAACAATTTTTCGTATAACACGTACGAAGTAATAGCGTAAGTGCCCCCTACTGAAGATTGATGTGTACTAAACGTGTTGTTTTTCTTTCAGGTGGCAGTAACATTAGAGGATGGCGTGTTGTGTGCGCAAATAGTGTGTGTGTGTGCGTGTGGGGCGGCGTGGCGATGTGGCGGGCGCGCGCGTAGCCGGCCGCCCGCAGCGCCATGGAAGAGGACGAGAGGCGGCTCTCGTTCCCGCCGCCGGCGCCGCTCAACTCGCCTGGCGAGGAGATCGACGGTTCGCGGCTGCTCGGCGAGATCGTGCGCACGCTCGAGGCCACCAACCCGGAGGCAGCGGCGCCGCTGGTGGCGTCGCAGTCGCGCGATGCGCTCCACGTCGAGTGCGAGAAGCCACGCCGTGAGGAGTTGCGCATCCCGCTCGAAGGCGTCACGTTCGCCAACGAGCCGGCCGGCGCCAGCGGCCCGGGTCGCGACGAGCCGCGGGCCGCCGTCACGCCCTTCACCCGCGAGTCGGCGCGGCGCGCGGGCTCGCGGGGCGCGCAGCTCGTGCGCGAGTTCGGCTTCATGCCGCGCCGCCGACTCAGCGTCGAGGACGGTGCGCGACTCCCGCGGAAGTACGAGCCCTTTCCTCCCAAGCTGTACGGACGTCCTCTTGAGGAGATTGACAATTTTATTTACGATGAGGTGAGACATGTGTCAAATAAGTGTATTTCTTTACAGCTAACAGTTCAGAACAACTGTAGACAGCGCTATGCAATTCCACTCGCATTTAAAATGACGAAATAGAGCGTCACTACAGTTGTTCCATTTTGCTGTCAATTCTCTTGACGCTTAATAACTCAAAAGTTGTCGGCTCGTAATCATAAAAGTCTTTGTACGTATTTTCGTTATGTAAATGCGCTGGAAATAGAGCAGTTGCAGAAGAGACTGCGATTTCGTTTAAATTTTGCATATCTAAACGTCTTTAAAAGTTACAGTGATTTGCTTTCTACATTCTTGACAGTTATATTATGTATTTAAATTAAGTTCACTTAGCATTCAAATATTTCACCGTGTTTTCATGTTATGTTATGCTAGTGGTTTAGAACATCATTTCTAAAAAGGTGACATAATTTTTTTCCAGTATTTAATAGACATGCTTTAATAGATTGTATCTACATACAAAAGTAAAGCCCTAATATGTCTACCATGTAGCTTCTCAACATAAGTATTTGTGGATTACAATGGCAGAGAAAATGCTTCACATTAGTCTTTATCGTTAAATTTTACACCGGCAAATGTTCGTCAATCTCACCCTGCGGTAACACGATATCAACATATTGTTATTACCCAAATTTACCGTCATTCTCTGTCTTTTAAGGTGGCAATAACAGCGCACGAGAGTACTAACGAGTCAATGAGGAAAACGACCATTTTCCTTTGACCTTTGGCAATCTATCACGGCATAAAATTGTTTAAAAGCTTTTAGAGCGTATAGGGCTCTGGTTACGCTGGTGACTGTTGACCGGCTGATGGGTACGTAACAAGCGGTGTACGAAATGTTGGATCGTAAAAAATAATGACTAAACGGTGGGCGACTTAATGATCGGTGTTAATCTACTCGTAACTGGATTTAAAATATAATATTTAAAGTGATTCTTGCGAGTAAAATATTTTAAATATTAATATACTTTGTTTACCTGTCTAAATGACTTTTTACACATCAAAATTACTCCTCATTGTCTGTAGGTAGGGAGTTAGCGGCTTTCTTCAGGTACTGGTAATATCTTCGAAGCATAATAGCATTTTACTTACATACCCGTTTCAAGAAATAAATATTAAAACTAGGACTTTGATAAGCACTAGATGTTCTAAATTCTAAAGCATACATTTGAAAATTGTTTAGATTATACTATTTCAAATTTAACATAAATGGTATAGTAGGAAGAATAAAATTTGATAACAAAGTAAATAGTACCAACTTAGATTTGTAACATATCGATTCCGGGAATCCTAAGCTAAAATATACTTTTCAGTTTTCCTTCGGGAGATGCCCTTATCCGGCAATAGATTGATGGAATTATATTCTGCTCGAACATATCCGCAAAAATGTTAGCTTTCAGAAACGGATCTTCCTAATAGGAGAGCTTTATGAGAAAACACTTCTGCCAATAAAATTGAATTCGCTTTCCGATTACACTCAGAAACGTTTAAGCGTACTGTACGAGTGTCCGGCTTAAAAACATTTTGCAGATATTTGCAGGTGACGACTTATCGCGGTCCGAACAAGCTTATCAGATAAGCCCGCCTCCGCACTTGTTGCTCGTTTGCGTAAGTAACCCTCTGCTTAGCCCTTCGATAAACGACTAAAATATAAAATTGCTGACATCAAGGCAGATAGCTGATTACACGATTACGTCATCAGTGGTGATTGTCTTTTAATTAGGGTGCTTATTATCTTGCGCATTTGTTTGATTACTTTTATAATTGAGTTTATTGATAGTACTTACCGTTTACTATATTTACCATGTAAGGCAACATAGCAATAAACCATATTCAAGTGTACTTAAACTGGCTCGGTAACGCAGCGATTGTGTATGTGTCTGCTGTGCATGAGGACAAGGTTTTAATTCTCATGACTGGCAAAGCGTTATTAGGTTTTTCTGTGAAGAAATTCTCAGTACAAGCACGAATTTGAAAGTGTGCCTGGTAGACACCAATAGGCTTGCTCTCTGTTAGATAGGACCTAAATTTATAGTTGGCGTATTGTGAGTATAATTCATTTACCTTCCTATGTACATATGTATGGTATCTTAACTTGATTGGTTTATTATTTTAGGTGGTCTTACAGGACTTACAACTAATATTTCTTATTAAGACATTTAAGTTGAAATGAATGTAATCGAGTCCATTAGAAATAATAAAGAAACATCACTTGACATTTCAAATAACTTAACAAATGCCGCATTGGTTTAAATGCTCACATTACTAATAAGCTGCGCCGACGGTTTAATGCCCAGATGGAATAATAAATTATGAATCTTCTCGTGTCCAATGTTTAAATTTTTGTTAGGTACTTCATTTATGAGTTATTCCTAGCCCAGAACTATTTTTAAAAGTAGAACGTCATAGTGTTGTAGCTTTTAATTATATTATTATTAATATATTATATTTATTACAGACTAGTAGTACCAACTCGGCCAAGCATAATAATACTGTAAAACAAACACGAAGAACATTTCTAAGTCATGTTCATTAAACTTTTATCACAATATCAGCGAAGCCAAGCAAAACTAACACAATCAACGTTATTATTTTATGCGTCGTAAACTGTGACCGAGAGACAACCGTGTCAAAGGAAACGTATTTACATTAAATATTATACAGAGATTTCTACCTTTCCCCCTATGTATACATATATCTACCTCTTTGTCTCATAGAGCTGGTATGTATAATAGTATAGTATAGTATAATAATCCACACATGAATTGAAATATACTTACTAGAAGAGCGGAATACCCTAACACAAGCATACATTTGCTTAAAAGGCTATTCCAAATATTGTTATATCAATGTGTACGTAAAAGAAATCGAAATAAACAATTTATTATTATAATAATAATAGTTTACAAAAATAAGCTGCCTGTATGCACTATTGAAGTGCTAGATCTAATTACCGACTCAGGCAGTGTTTTTCGGATTTCTTTGTTAGGCAATGCTCAATATTAGCCTATTGCTGTCTTCTGGGGATATTAATAGCCTCGGTGTTTATGAACCTGCCCCTACAAAGATTTAGGCGTAAGACTATGTACGTATTGTATAGAGATTTATCTCCTTTTTCTTGCCTCGTGTCACGTGATATAATATTGCCGATAAGCTGTTTGCATGCGATCGTGAGGACCTGGTTCACCAGATCCGGTAGCAAAGTGTTATTAGATTTTTCTTACAATTCTCCGTAGCAACACGGACTATGTAAATATAGATAGACGGCAATAAGTTCGCTTTTACTTACATGTATAACACACTTCCGCTTACTCTCTCGACGATGTACAGACCTGCATTTATGTATGTACAAATCTTTCACTCTATAGAAGACACTTACATCGTAAAGATTCAACACGACTCTTTATAATCCTACACTTACTATTCTAACCGTCATGTCCTCAGGCTATAAATAAAAAAACTCAAGCAACTCGTCCAACTGTCGTAAAGGGAGAATTGTCGGCCTTCCGGCGGTAAAGTCCCAATTGGCCGCATTTAATTTATTCCGCCAAGCCCGAGAGTCGGGTGTCGATCAATGGCCGTTGTCGGCTTTCGACTGTTCTCAAGTACCACTACAAATTCCTGGATTTGCACACAAAACAAATACAAAGTCTTTCGATCTTTCCTTTTTCTTCTCGAGTTGTTGTAGCTATCGGAGTGTTAGAATTTATTTGTTGGCTTCTGACTAGGCATAGCAGACTTAGAATTCGGTCTTCTCAATATCGGTTGTTGTTAGTTGTTCATGGCGAGCGAGATTTAGTGCTTCACGTATGATCTGATGTCATGTGGCACTATTCTTCTTAAACCTACTGTTACTCAGAATTGTATTAAGAAAATCTGAAACGAGAAAAACGTCGAAATTATGTATGTATGTATGTATCTTATGTGGGAGCCAGTCAGTGCAGACCGGCGACACTTCGACCCAGTGGGATCTTTTGTGTCGACACTCTCCCAATAACGACTGCCATAGATGTTCATGGCAGCCGGGACCGACGGCTTAACGTGCTCTCCGAGGCACGGAGCAGGCGATAATTGTCAATCAATACGCACATAATTTCGAAAAGTCATATAACTTCCGAAAGTCAGAGGTGCGCGACGTGGGTTCGAACCCGAGACCCTCTGCATTGCAGTCTGTTGGAACGTCGAAATTAACTGTATTAATGACGGAGACTTGCTTTGGTGATATAATTTAGACAAAAGTGATGCACTTTTAACTAAATTTCCAGGTTGGATAAACAGAAAATACGGATTGCTATTCGCTTCGATCCTAACCAACATACATCTCTTACTTCCTTGAATCCCATTTCATTGTTCATGTATAGTAAGTCAGTTAAGAGTTCTCTTAATCTAGCTAGCTAAACTTAGAATTTTTACAGGTTATAATAAAAATATCAGTCAGTCAGCGACACTGTTCAGCACTGACTGGCCCCCACATAAGATAAGATAATAAAAAAAAGTGTTATGCTATTTAGGTAAACAAAGTTGGCGTAGAATGTGATCCACGTCAAAAAAAAAACGAACTGGCCATGTATCTTCATATAAATTTTACTATGGTGTATTTTTTGAACTGGAGCTCGAATCCAAGCTATATGTAACTTCACATCTGCTGTCACGACCAACAAAACCGTCTATTTTCTCGATTAAACTTTATGTTTCATCTGTTCCTTTGAGATTGCACAGATGTTACTATACTGTAATTATAAACATTTTATTGCTTTATTTTTATAATCTACGTTTACGTAATTATCTGTAGCACAACAACAGACGTGTTGTATCAAAACATTTATGGAGAATAATTTTTTGCGTGGTTTATAAATATGTACATAGCCATTTTTAAACACTAGTTTTGAATAAAAAGTGCCACACAGCCGGTATGATTTGAATTTAACGACTTTGATATGCAACTCTGCCAGCAAAAAAGTATAAGTATAATACGAGTATGTACCAGCCAGATACATCCACATGATATTTGTACAAAGTGAATAAAAATGTGTTGACTCACTTCACTGTTCACAAAAACTATATGTAAATATAGATGATTTAAGTTTAGAAATCTTTTTGACTCTTTGTATTGGCAAACAACTTATAATTTGAAACTATAACTTTGTTAAATATATTCAATATACCTCTTTTTTTTTTAAATACCTGTCGTAATTTTAATATACCTACTAAGAAAAACGTATGCAATTTCATTAGGAAGGCCAAAGCAGAATATTAATATTGTACCACACAAAAAACGATGTTCTTAAACAAAGTTATGACGGCACAAAATACATTTACGTTATACTGCTGAAGTAGCCATCATTTGCCAATATCGGTGCAAGCCGAGAGAACAAACGACTCTTTATAACTGGGTAACACGACAAATGTGAAATAAATTTTCGGTGGCCATGCCATCGGAAAAATATTGCCAGACTTTCACTGGCCAAATGAACCGAATTACTCCTTGGAATACATCCAAAGATGCATACAAATCACATTTTAGATTTATAAACGTCCAATAGCCTATTATACTATTTATTATTGTCAGATTTAATTGTCTTTTCGTACTGAAAAGCAAGCCGACGTTACGGCGCTCAGTCAATAAAAGATTCATTAATTAAATTTCATTTATATCTCCATCAAGAATTCAAATCTCAGTCCGTCCGTCTGGAAACACCCGTATTAATATCAAGTTTATTGCGTATCTTTGACAATGCGATAATAATAATTATTATTATTTTAAGCTATTTATATACATTTATATCTAAGTTAAGACAGGTTAGCTCAGTGGGGAGACCAACAGACTGCAATGCAGAGGGTCTCGGGTTCGAACCCACGTCGCGCACCTCTGACTTTCGGAAGTTATATGACTTTTCGAAATTATGTGCGTATTGATTGACAATTATCACCTGCTCCGTGCCTCGGAGAGCACGTTAAGCCGTCGGTCCAGGCTGCCATGAACATCTATGGCAGTCGTTATCGGGAATGTCAGTACCCTCTAATATCCTGACACTGTTCTAGCCTTAGGGTATCGTTAGGCTTCGGGTTGCGGAGGTCAGGTGGCAGTCGCTCCGTGTAAAAACTGATATCCAGCCAAATCCGCTTAGACCAGAAAAGCCGACCCCAAGTCACTTGGGAATAATAAAGGCTAAGAGAGAAGAAGATCTAAGTTAAGATATTTATATAAGATAAGATGGTTAAGAGCCCCTTGAACCGACGGGCTTGTATGAGGAATGTGATGAAAGTGAATGAAGCCAGAGAAGTCTGTCAGGATCGTAGCAAATGGAAATCCGTAGTCTCTGCCTACCCCTCTGGGAAACAGGCGTGAATCTATGTATGTATGTATGTATGTATATCTAAGCTTATTTAAACGACGGGTATTGGAAAAAGGACAGCGAGAAACCGGAATCAGTGGTGAACAATGTAAAAGACCTTTGTCAAGCAGTTCATTGACGTGGGTTGACTATGATGAGAATAATTATTACTTGATGGAAAAAGTCTCTCGAACAAGGGCAGCAGTGGTTAGAAGTTTCGGTTGGTCAAGAAATCTTTGATGACACCCATCTCAATTAGCCTTAACTTACTTAACTTAACCCAATTCAATCGCATCTTAAAGAAGCACATTAAGAAGAAGAGAAATGTTGACTCACAATGTTGTTTTTATTCTACCAACCTGGCAAAAAATTACGGCCTTCTGATAGTAAGCGTTATATAGCCTACAATCACTTGTTAGGTAAAAATAACAGTAGACATAGATACTTGGAACAGATAGCCTATGGAACGCTTTAAAGTAGAATTGAGAATGTAGTTAAGATTATTTTGGTAATGGTAATTAATACGGCCAACTTTATATATACGCTGATTGTGTTACGTCTGATAGATGAAAGTTGTAGCCAATGTTCACGCACGAAAATACAAACTTGAAACCGAAGCTATTCTCTACGTGTTTAATTTTCTCAACAGCTTCAAATTACTAATTAAAATAAATGGCCAATTAGGAAACAAAAACAGTCCTAACAATCAAAGCAGTCTTGTTAATGCTGATCAATTTTATACAGACCAAAACAATTTCTTATTGCACGATAAAACTCGACATCTAAAATGCTCATTTAAAAGGCTATTACCTTTGTAAATTTAACTTTGTAAAAAGATATAGAATGGCTGCACTTAGCCATATTGTTATGCTATTTTCTGCCTGCAGAACTTTAAAGACCGTTTTCTAGCGAGAAATGACTAAAGATCGGCGGCTTTTAAATGGTAGATAATTCAACGAGCAGTCCATTTGAAAAGATATAAAAATATAAAATTTTACAGCGCATTTCAATTTTATTAGCAGTAAGAAAGATAAGAGAGAAGACAGTTCTTACATATTTTTGTGTCAGCGAAACTCGATCTTTTGACATAAAATAAGAGGGATTGGGTGGATTTATCCTACGATAAAAAGTTTTTGAGAAGGTCGTGGTTAAAAATTATTTAGTCTTGTACTCCGCACTTTAGCACTTGTTTCCAATGAGCTGTAGTAACGGATATGAGTTAGCAATGAGGACGACAAGCACCGGGATACGGATATTTGAAGCCTTCCTTTGCATCGCAATGTAAATCTTATGAGGCTATAAAACTTACATACCTACGAGGGAAGTTTCTACGCCATATCTTGTTGTTGTACGTATACATTTACTAATATAAACATAGTTCGATATATTTGTCGGTTGTAATCATTCAATCTATTTTAATATAGGTAGAAGTTCTAAGTAGCAATTCTGGTTTAAAAGAATTGATTGGAAATTAAAACAATCAATATATACAAAAAGTTTTCAATGCGATTTGAATGTTTGCCTAAAACACATTTCCCTACTGGTTTGACAGTTGCTTGCTATCCATTAAACATCAGTAGTTTGTGGAATCCCGTATTTTAATACCCCCGTTACAGAATTAGAAAACAGTCTACAATTCAGCTGATTTTATGAGTGAGGATTAACATAGACAGAGGCCGGCGACTCGTAAGTGTATTCACATAAATGTAAGCGGTTTTACGATAAAATATACCAACAAATGTACTGAATCTAGTTAACTGTAGGCTAACGCTATTTTGTTTGATCAAATTCATATTTTCATATTTTTGCGCTCCAATATCATGTGCCAACAAAACACAGCGGGTCGCTAGCAAAAAGTAGGTACGTTGAATGGTTAAAAATTATCTTTTTATTCATCGTCTGTACGCTCGTGAAACTTCAAATACCGATTAGGGCGGGAGTGTTGCCAATTAGAAAGCTAAAACTAAAAGAAAAATCGTTTCCGTTTAATGTATAGATGGGATCAAATGTTACGTAAAAGTTTTTAGATTTTAGTGAAGAACGGAGGAAAATCTATTAGCCACGTTCCTCGGTGCTCTCGGTAGATTTATGCTCAGAATGTGCTGGAATTTCCTTTTACAGTAAATGTTTTCTGTGACGTGTTGCAAAGCCAAGAGATGGTGCCTTTTATTTTTTGTTAAATAAAAGCAATCGAAGTTATTAGATTTTAATTCCGTTATTCGCCTTTTTACTTGTTTTAGTTCTTTGTAAAAGATACACAGGTTTTAATAAGAATATATTTTTAAACACTACTCTCGCACGCGTGATCATTCCTGTATCTGGGACTTTGTTTGTATAATTAATGGCCACAAAGTACACCTAGACGCAGAACAATAATTTGAGAATCAACAATATGTCACGTAAAGAATTCGTATCTACTTAACGTCCGCTGCACTAGCCGTACAGATTCATATTGACATCCAATTTCGTTTGGTAATATTACACAACTGTCTCAGAAATACACATGTAATAAAGTAACAAACAAGAAGTCACATCATTAAATTCACACCAGTCTATAACTTAGGAACTTTCTAAAGTTTCGGTGTTGCCAACGAAGTGTATGTCGGCATTTTGTCCAATTTGTTGGCACTGTCAGATGCAAACTCCCCTAACTCGCGACATGCAGTGTCTGCCTTCTATTTATTTGTTTAGTCTTATTTGCCGAGATATTCGGCCTTGACACGTTATATAGGAACATGGATTTGCCCAAATGCTCCTTACCGACGAACTATTTTATATGACATTTGATTACTACAGTCTCGGAGTAGAATGTAAGCTTTGACACGTTTTTGGTATTACGCGATGCCACAAAATGTGTAGAGCATTGAATGTCTGATATAATAAATAAGCCTTAAACATGAGTATTTCCCAAATTGTGGCAAATAATCGACACTACTTTGTCTAAAACTACGGCAAATTCAATTAACAGTATACGTGTAAACGCCCTCATACCATAGTGATGCCACTATGGTATGAGGGCATGTAGACAGTGTCTATAACATCAATGAAACTGATATTATATTTATGGTGAATGTTATATAGGTTTTGTAGTTAATAATAGCACCTTCATCTTACATAGCAGACGACTCGATGGCGTAGTGGTTAGTGTAACCGACTGCCACGCCTGAGGTCGCGGGTTCTATTCCCGCATAAGTCAAACATTTGTGTGCATGAACATGGATGTTTGTCTTGGTCTGGGTGTTTCTATGTATAATATGTATGTATTTACAAAAAAAAAAGTATATATGTATGTTTATCCATTGTCTAGTAGCCATAGTACAAGCTCTGCTTAGTTTGGGCTAGATGGTGTTGTGTGTATGTGATAGAATATTATTATTATTATTATTATTATCTAACTCTTAATTTAGAATTCTTTAGTTTAACTCTTGATTTAGAATAAGGTTATTAATATTTATATTAAACCAATAAAACGAAACTAGAGTCGGCTCTTTCCATAAATATTATTAGGTTTTAAAATTTGCATAATAAGTAATTCATTTTATAAAACGACACAATCATGCAAATTTTATATATTATTTATAAAATTAGGCGACGGTGATTTGTAAGCGGCCAAATGGATCCGAAAGGCCTATCAAATAAAAATAAAATAAAATTGATAATAAGGCTACTCTCGCACACTAGCGAGTATGCATACCTATATTGTATATCTATATATCACACATTTATCGCGATCATTTTATACGAAAAAAGTAAAAACGTGCCCGTGACCTGTTATTAAAAGTGTCTACTGGTATATCAATAAGATTTCTGACTGATTATGCAAACAGTCTTATAATATAAATTAAAGTAAGTCTGAACGCAACGCGGTATAATACCGAGGTACTACAAATGTTTATTACAACTGTCTCGTTTTATGAAATTCGGTGACAAACAATTTCATAAACAAATTCTATTAGCGTCATACGAATGAAATAAAACTATCTCCTTGCCTGTGACACCGAACGAAAATACGAAAATTCTGTTCAGAACATAACTTATCTATGGAGCCAATAAAGTATAAAGTCAAGTGGAAGGCAATAAAGAAGGCTGACTATCGTTGAGCTATTTAGAAGTCGACTAAATAATGTTCCAGCTGAATGCGTTCCGTGCTGTGGATTTATTTACTATACCAATTTATCCGATGTCGTAAAAGGTATTTTAAAGTTTTACCATAGTGTAGAACTTTGACTGAAGACAAAAAATATATGTAAAATGGATAGCACGCAATCAATTTTGTTAGTGCGCTGTGTTTTTGCTCGTCTTTGCTGATAGTACGCATTGACTCTCATGCTTGTAGGTGCCGGGTGTTGTGAGCTCGATCCCCAAACGGAACAACAATTTGTGTGATCCACAAATAGTTGAGCCGTGGCTGGGTGTTCAGTGTCCATTGTTTGAATGTTTGTAAAGTCCCCCGCGACACAGGAATTATCCTTAAAAAAGGATATACAATTTAAAAAAATATTGCCCTCTCATCTGGAGAGAAACCACCGTACCGCGTGAAACCGGCGTATAAGTAATTAATTTGTTACTATGTTTTGTTCGGTGAGTAAGAGTTCAAATGTCTCATTTATCCTTGTCATTTATCACATATTTGACTTCTTTTCTTAGAATCGGCGATGAACCAGTAACTCCCTTGTAATGTCCGCCTGTATGGCGGATACGGCTATATCACAAGTAACCGCTTACTATCAGTCGGATCGTTGGCCTTTTGTCATACTTATTGTATAAAAAAATCTGTACTTGACTTATACATATATTTAGTAGCTTAGCTGTTATTGTTGTGGCGATACTTAATTAAATTATCTCTTTTCTACACTAAACCATTAATTTTATCTTTTTATACATTTTTGTTATGCTCATGTTTCACTAAATAAATTATTTGCTATAATTATAACACTATATCAATCTAAATCAATCATAATAAGACAAAAACCGTTTCTTCGACAGTGTTCTTTCATATGATATTGCGTCTAGAATCAGATTTCATTATTATTTGATCTCAAATCATCTGAGCCAGTGACCTCTTAATTGATCCTCGAAATTTGAGTATCAGAGTTCAATGGTCTAATCGTGTTAGGTCAACTGTAATTAATCGCCAAATTAATGTTAATTCGTCTTCTAATCGAATGATTAATCGATCAAATTAGTTCGTTTTATACAGGCGTAATAAATTACGTTATCACACAATCGCAGTGACAGTTTGTTTGATTGCCACCTCCTCGATGTTACACAGAACCTTGGCAGTTTCTCCCCGAAATGATAGGCAGAGTGATTTTACTAACATACACAGCCTATTGACGCTTGCTACACGACTAGTACTCGCGCTGCCAAACTTTTACTATAGAATACATTACTGACACCATAATGAAACTTTTTAAGGATCTTGCAAACACTACTCACTGTAAAAACAAAACACAACGCCACTTGTCTGGAAGCTTCTGCAGAGCCGAGGTGTTTTCTAATCATATTGATCCATTTTGAGGAATATCTAAGATATAAGCGATAGAAGAAGAGAAGAAGATACTTTGAGCTCATTCTGCGTAAATAGAAACACCAATGATTAAATTATGTTCGGGTACTTTGAAATAACTACACTGGAACATTGAGACAACTGCCATCTTAGTCTCCCCGTGACCATGGCTGCTGAAAAGCAACCGAAACGTCGGGGAAAGTGTAAAAATAAATTAAATCTAAATAGTTTAATAATAATTTAATTAGCTTAAAAATTAGTAAAGTTTAATAGTAGTAGAAGTGTAACAATTTTCAAAATTTTGTAATAAAGTGTCAAATAAACAACGCGATAAAATCCGTATATAGCAGTTTAATTTCAAAGAAGAAGTGTCCTACTGATCGCAACTTTTGAAGTAGATGTATCATAACCCAAGGCAGAAATGATATTGTCTCACAACTCATACGCTAAACGTATTGATTAATACATGAAATTGAGATTTAAGAGTAATTGTCTTCTAAACTTGACTACTCGATGGCGTAGTGGTTAGTGTAACCGACTGCCACGCCTAAGGTCGATCGCGGGTTCGATTCCCGCACAAGTCAAACATTTGTGTGCGTGAACATGGATGTTTGTCTTGGTCTGGGTGTTTCTATGTATAATATGTATGTATGTACAAAAAAAATACATATATGTATGTTTATCCATTGTCTAGTACCCATAGTACAAGCTCTGCTTAGTTTAGGCTAGATGGTGTTGTGTGTATGTGGTAGAATATTATAGAATATTATATTATATAGGTGCTCGATGGTGTTGTGTGAATGTAAAAAAAAAGCAAAAGTTATATTCAACCTAACCGGACCCAACACATAATAGCTGTCAACGAGGCAGTTACGAAGTAAATAAAAAAATATAACATTAAAGAAAACAACAATCAGCCTTTGCTGTACTCATGCATAAAACCGAAAGCAGCGCGATGGGCTCAACCGAATAGACGATATTTGCGCTTATGTTTACAATGCTGCAATAACGACGGTCCTTTCCAACTGTTAGTCTGATCGTACACACTCAACAACTTATAGCAGCTTTATGAACATAAATAAATAAAGTAAGACCCAAACACCAATAACACAAAATTTAAAATTCGAATGCATTTGCATCTATTATTTATGTTTCAATCAAATGGCGTGTCACGTTTGAATGTTTTAACATCTGTGGAAAGGCATTTCCATCTTTTACTATTTGTTAGCTTATAGTGTATCATGTATTGGTTTACAGTACGTTGTTATATTGTGGCGTAGTAGGCAGTCAGAGAACGAAGTTTTGAGTTAGTTTTCTTTTAATAATTTAAGTTCCTCCGACACTTCTGCTCTCCAACTTAGAGAAATAAAATTTGTAAATGGTGAGTATCTGAATGTATAAACTTGGATAAAATGTTTCCTCTTAGTTGTAATATTACCAGAAAAGATATTGAGAATATGACCAGATTGAAATAAATACATTAAAATTATAATTCAATTGACATAAGGAGGATTTAAATCATGTTTGGTATTTGGGTTTTCAGATGATGATAGATCCGTCGATGTCAAGCAAGTGACCATGCACGCCATGGACACTTGCAAGACTTCCTGATCTGTGTTTTTTTGCATAGTTGATTGTTCGCAATCCTAATCCTAACTAATATTATAAATGCGAATGTGAGTGTGTTTGTTTGTTATGTTTTCACACTTTAATTACTTGACTAATCATCATGCGCTTTGTATAAACGTTGTCGGGACACAAAAAAGGACACAGGGTTTATTTCATCTAGAAAAAAGGACTGTTCCTTAAGGAATAAAAATTTATATTTAAGCCGCGGGCTAAATCTAGAACCTTTATATAACAATCTACCAAACTTTAGATATTGAAAAAAAAATGTATTTAATGAAACAATGTTGCCTGTTATTTGTGTCTTTTGCGTTTAAACAAGGCTAAAAAAGATATCTCTTGTATCACTTAGATTTAGATATATCACACCCCTATTTATTGCGATGGAATGTGTAAATCAATTTGTATGTATGTATGTATAACGTCTTAAAATTGGATTGGTTTGGTAAACTTGGCAAATCTGCTGAAGTAAATCAATTGGTATATATCGGTTTTACTGCAAGGTATTAATCAACAGCAACACGAAGTTTTAAATTATGTCGGTAAAATACAGTATACATAACTGGTGAATTGTACATGTGGCATAGTTCCGCCTAACTCCTGCCTACTTAAAGAAGGCACAGCTGTGATATAATATTACGTCTAAATATGAAATATGTATGTACCTATGATTGTTGACTGTCGGGTGTTAAAAAAGTCCCGTACTCTAGAAAACAAACATACACACATTTACTAGTAAAATTAGAACATATTAATAATATCTTTAACCAGCCTTCCAATTTTAGGACAGTTAGTTTAATTATATTTGCATATAATGCCGTTTTTATATTGTTCTTGTGCGTTTTCCTTCGTGGTTCGTTTTGCGATTAAGCCTTTTACATTCCTTCAATAAAACGAATGCGATTGATTCAATATATATTTTATTGAACTTACTTACGACGTCCTTCATTTTTGGTTTGTGGAGGCACTCGCAAGAAATAATATAATAACTGTCGCGTCTATTGAAGGGTTTGATAAAGGTCTCAAGAACCAATACGAGCAGGGTTAACAGTACTAAGAAATTCCCAAAAATAAAACATAGTTTTTATAAAACTTTATTTTGTATTTATCTGAGCTTCTGAGAATGCATAGTAGTTCCCCTGATGAATAAAGTTTACGTAGTATTTGACTATAATAAGATGTTCATCTTGTATCATGTTAAATTTAGAATATTTTATCTTACAGAAAATTTTATATTATTCCATGTAAGATAAGCCTTTGCAAAAATAGTTTTTCTCATTATTGGTAACAAAGTTTTGGAGTAATATTTAGGTTCAGATGCAGCACGTAGATGCTCAATATATTTAATAGAATTGTTTTTACAAAAACGATAATTTAAGAGCTTAAAAAATAAGATCATATTTTATTTGTATATATATTCAAAAAATTCAGTTCAAAGATAAGTAGTAAACCAATAAATACCAGCGTTGTGGATATATTGCAACATTGCTGACGCAGGACCTTATTTGTTCTTATACATATTGGTTTCGCGCGGCCCCGTCGATAGTGGTTTTGTCGAGGAACACCGTGGTATCTTCTTAACATCTTTCTGTTACCCCGGCGAGTCCGACATAACCCCTCCGCCCGCTCCCGTGGAGGGGTATGCTTCAAGCATTCCCTCGAGTAAAAAAAAAAAAAACTTTGTTGTATTTACTGTTACCTCATGAGCGTGGAACATATAAAATTATTTTTATTTCTTTCTTTCTTTCTAAATTCTTTTGAGACGAAGCCGACAAGAAACTCACGCCTACTCTTTATAATCGCCAATTGAATAAAGTTCCTAAATGTAAGTACATAACAAAAACATTTTTAAACTGAAGAAAATCAAAGCAAAATGCGTTACCTAATTTACCAAGACTAATTATAAGTGGTCCATAATATTATATTCTAAAGCATTACTAACAAGGGCCTAATATTAAAACGCAAAATATACAAACAAAATAAATCTAACGTTAATTAATAATTTAACTACGAGATAAAACTCTATTTATACAAATTAACATTAACTAGAGCGTACAATTAGGGCTAACTACAAAATACATTGCCATCTAACTTCGTAACTTTAACTTACACTAACTTAATTTAACTTACTTCCTTAAATTGTCTTTATAGGTCTCCGGAGATCTGTATAACATTTTGTTTATGAAAATATATTCATCGAAAGTACTTCAATGATACGTGACTTGAAATGTAAGCTGATATTAATACCGATACCGTTACAGATATATTTACTGAAGTATTATCACATTATTCACACTATTTTTGACTAAGGGTGTAGGATAGGGACGGCAGACTTTGACATCTGTCAAATTAGTACATATCATATCGCTGGCGTTATCATGATTGTCACTGGTTCTATTTAAATTTTAGTAGGTATATAGATCACTAGCCTATGTCAATGGTTTTTCATGTGAGTTGCATATGAAAATAAGCTATTTCAAAAGTTGTAATGTTTTGTATATTTTTGATTAATTTTAATATATTTGTAGCTTCAATTAAATCTTACTTTTAAGGCGCTTTACTATCACGACGAAAGGACAACAGTCACGCTTTCGCATGTATCCAACACTAATTACAATTAATACTCTACAGAGTGTTGCATGCTCTTAAAAACTAGTAACACTGTTACTGATTTACTCACTAAGTGTTAATTATTTTTCCTGCGATCAGCAAAGTGTGTGTGATATCCTTTGTACGAAGTACGGTAGCCACTTATCATCAAGCGAACCGTAAGCGTATTAGCTACCTCAATTATATCACTAAATATTATAAAACAAAGTCCGCCGCCATGACTATCTGTCTGTTCGCAATATATTCAAAAAAACTACTGAACGGATTTTCATGCAGTTAGCACCAATAGACAGAGTAATTCATGAGTAAGGTTTAGGTCTATAATTTGTTAAGGTTTTGGTCTACCGTTGTGACGGCAAGGCAGGTCGCTAGTAAAAAAATATAAGATAAGACTGCGTCCTTATTTACCTACTTCAACAAACTAGAAACAAAAATATGAATATACAGCTATTTGAAGAAGAAGCAACCAGATCAAACTAAGTTAAGCCCGTGACCTCAGAACGCCACCATTTCTGTAATTTAATTCACAAGTTGTGCAACCTCGTTATTGTTGTTCGTAACAGAAAGTAATATTAAAACGTAAAAGCGGAGCACCGTCATCCCGGAAGGTTGTGGGTTCTCGGTTCCAGCTTTAATTCATTCCGTGGCAAAGGGAACACTGTGGAATATTAAACAGATACTCCATTCATCTTAGTTCTGCGACCCAGATACCTCGGCTCTTTAACAAGCCAGTAAATATGGTCTATAAGTTGGTAAACTACTTGAATTTTTCATAAGCAACGCCGCCTTGAAAGGCTGTCATTATTTTTGGGATAGAGTGCTTAGATCTTAAAGTGATGTAGGTGTAAAGTTTGGGATAAAACGTGACATTTTTAGTAAATAGAACATAACAAAAAATCTCAATATAATAACTTCATAGTAAAATTATTTAAATTTTTATCTACTAATAAAGGTATATAAATGTATCTCGTGACTAATAAGCCTTTATCTACACAAGCACATGGAGTATCTTAAATCCAGAATAAGTGAGAATCGGCAATGAATTGCCGTAAATCTTAGAATTCGAAAAAATGGTTCAAGTCATATGCAAAGGTCACGTGATACCACGTGACCTTGAGGTCAGAGGTCATAGTCATTTCGGGGTATATCGACTAAGCTGGTCAAATGGCGTTGACCACGAGTCTCTAGCTCTTACGGTTCTTGAGTTGAAAGTTGTACAACAGACAGACGGACGGACAAAGCTGTTGTATAAGAGCTTTTCGAATTCTGAAAAATTATATTGATTTCGTTTACAACAGAAAACATCTTTACATTATCTTACAATACAAAATTGGTAAATTTTCTTTTGTTCAAAATATAATAATTGTATAAGAAACTATTACATAATGATTCATCACATCATTTTACATGACACTAACCTCTAATCAACAACGACAGAGAAAACGCACAATAAATAATATCAAATTCCCCACTTCCCCAAAGATTACGTTGCTAACAAAATCTACTATTAAACATCAGTAAAACAAAAGTAAAGAAGACTTGCAAGATTGTAATATTAAATGCATTACACGCTTAGGAAACGTAAGTCCTACCGATAATATCTAACCGAGTATCGCATCCGGTGAGCCTTATCTGTGCGGTAAATTCACCCAGTTTATTGTTTTAACACTTTAACTTGTTGAAACGGTAACAAGGTGAATTTAACTAAAGGTGTTTAATGCACTAGTGTTGTTTCACTTACAGTAATATTCTGTGGTAACATAGTTGAATGTTGACTGAATTTAAGTACTTCCTATTCTAGCACATCTTTTAAGTAGCTTAGGTGCTATTCGATTTATATATCGAAATCGAAAGTCGCAATAGCAGTGTGTATGCGTTTCCAAAACCAATTGGACAATAACGGATAAGAAAGTTCAAAGTTTTAGAAATTTAAGAACAATAGTTAGTTAGAAGTAGTTTTATCAAAATCAGTCCTGAAATTACGTTGAGTATTTTCTATATATTTGTAGGTTCGCATTTATTATTGAGACGCACGTCTGTTTAGGATGATTTTTGGCAGAAATAGGCTATAATATTCCTTATTCAAACTGTTTTTTATTCATTATACGTAAACTAAACCCCATTTAAGACAATTATAAATTATACCATGATAGTCTCTTGGCTCTTGGGTAACATTTAATTTCTAAAACTTTTTTTACTGCCTTTGTGATAATGTCATAAAAGCTTTTACAACATTCAGGCTTTATTCGGCAAACGACAAACAAGAGATTGTCGATTACATAAGTCGATGTATAACGGTCGTCATTAGACTTCATTGCCACAATAGTTACAAACTCAATCAATCACTCTACCAATTAAATGAATAAGTTGAAAACTAACAATTATATTCGCAAAAAAACAGTCACCGATAGGTAATTCCATTTACAAGTGGATTTCGATTGAAATAATTTGGGATTTTCCGCCAATTCAGCGGATGTCAGCCATGTCGGACTGAACGTGTCCCCGCCATTAGGGTCGGGGGGTTTTGTCTCCGTCTTCTGCTAGATGTAAGTTATTAAAAGACCACAAACTAGAGTTTTGAATTGCCGGAGAGGACTAGGAGGGAGAGAGGTTATAACCAAATAGTTTACTTAACCACCTTTAATAATAATATATTCTATCATATACACACAACACCATCTAGCCCAAACTATGCAGAGCTTGTACTATGGGTACTAGACAATGGATAAACATACATATATACATTTTTTTGTAAATTCACACATATTATACATAAAAACACCCAGACCAAGACAAACATCCCTGTTCATGCACACAAATGTTTGACTTGTGCGGGAATCGAACCCGCGACCTCAGGCGTCAGTTGCACTAAACACTACGCCATCAAGGCCGACTTTTCGAATAATCTATATTTTATATACAACCAAGTTGCTAAAAAGTATAGCTTGATGGAGAAAACGGTAACCATGAGCTATGGATGCTGGCAACGCTAGCAGTCTCGCTCGCTCGTAACCAAAGCTTCAAAAAAGGAGTCTGAAGGCAGATAAACTGAAGGCGTAATAAGCACAAATTTGGGACTAAGACATGTCATGGGGGACATTACAAGCGTGCAATTAATGGACACAAGAATACTCATAAATAATTGCCAAGTGCGTGATTCTAACTCACAACTCTTAGCAAGGCGGCAGTGGCTAGGTGACCGCGTGCTTGCTTAAGAGGTCAATGCCCCTTTATAAAGTCTGGTTGTATTCCACCTATGCCAAACTCTAGCCTAAAATACATACTAATATAAGTATTGATTGCAGATCATTCACATAAAAATCGAAATATTAAAATCGACTACCACAAAACCAGTGTCAACAAAGTTTGTCCATAAACAATTATAAGGGGCGAAGCGAGCCTGTCTCGTTTAATGGGTTTAAAGTGGACAAAATTAAATTTTACGTAAAATAAAATAGGTTTACACTTTCAACGTTCGAAATTAGGTCAGTGAGCAGTTACATTGCAAACTCATACAATTCTAAAAGTTTAATTAGTCGGAGCAACTGCTGCAATGTGATCACAAAGAGAATTAAGATGTGTACTCTAGACTTCAGTGTTTATAATAATGTTAACAGACACCCGCGACTGAGTCTATCTTGTATAAGGAAAATAATGTGCTAGTCTTATACTTATTTATAATATATAGTCTCACGCCTATTTCGCCGATAGGTTAGGCCGAGGTGTGTTACACCCATTTTTCACCAGCTAGTTTTAGGTCTCACGAAATAGGGGCGAGCCTATTGCTGTTTACCGGATTCCAGACCCCTAAACATTTCTAGGCAGTAAAACTTAACAACAAACGCATGAGTTGTCGGGTTCGATTTCATGCCTGGCCTAGGAATCACCCTTATAATAGCTATCACATTCACTATCGCTGCTACAAACTTATTACGTACTAGGTTTTGCTCGCACTTCACTCGCTTAAAAGTAGGTTAGGATAACCTAACCCAAAAAGAAAAGTACTGTTACGAAAATATCGTAAATACTTTCGTTTCAATAAAATATAGTCTAGGTTAGTTACTCTTAGCCGTCTAATGGTAAAAGAATTTTCAATTAATAAAAATCATATTTTTCCTCTTTATGATATGAGTATAGATATATTTAAGATTACAAAGAAGTAAGAAGTTAGAAAAGTTACATACTTAGTCTCTTCTCTCTGTGTTCCTTATCCCCATAAAATTGATCTTTTTGAAACTAGGGTGATTACCAAGTCTCACTGGGGCCTGGCTTGTCTATCTATCTCCCTAATAATAAAGTTTATAAAACTATAACCCGACTACGTAAATTAAATTCTGTCATATAAAATTTTGATAAAATCTATATAGCCTATGTCACCCGGGTCATTATTACGAATCTATTGACACCGCATTCATTAAAATCGGTTCAGTAGTTTAGGCGCTACGGTGGAACATACAAACATACATGCACAGACTGCCAAAATCATTACCCTTCCTTTTGGCTTTGCCGTAGTCGGGTAAAAATAGTGCAATGTAACTACTTTAAAGGATAGCTTGTGACAAAATAGTAAGACTGTACAGCATAATTATGTATTATCGCTGACTATAGTAATTTTATTTATATAAAATGTGTGTTCCATTATCTCATGAACAAATTTCAACAAACAAGGTAACTGACAAATGTGTCTATATATACTTGAAATGAAATGAAATGAAATGAAATTTATTGAGTAAAGTAAATGTTGATACATGCGGTTCGTTTAACTCTGAAACCCACACTAGGATTCCCTGTGTTGTGGGATTCAGTCTCCTTCGTCAGATGCAAGGTTAACATTTATCATTTATCTTTACATAGGTAATATGTTTTACAATACTTAATCAAAAAAAAAAAAAAAGAGAGAAAAGAAAAAAAGAATATCCCATTAAAAAATGGAATGATTAATTCATGCATTTTATATTAGGAGTTGTGTTAGATGTATGGTTGTGTGTGCGTGTGTGTTGTGCGTTTGTGTTGTACGTGTGTGTGTGTTGCGCGTGTGTTGTGCGTGTGTGTTGTGCGTGTGTGTTGTGCGTGTGTGTTGTGCGTGTGTGTTGTGCGTGTGTGTGTGTGTTGTGCGTGTGTGTTGTGCGTGTATGTGGTGCGTGTATGTGGTGCGAACGTGTTGTGTGTGTGTGTGTGTGTGTGTGTGTGTGTGTGTGTGTGTGTGTGTAGTCTGAGTTTAGATGCTTAATAAATAGTGATAGCTGTCTCTGTTTCGGCATATTGCAGGTTTAGTAACCAGTTCACCACATGCTTTTTACAAGCGTATCTAGTCATACAAACAATATTTAAATCATGATTAGTTTTTGAATATAAGTGTGGGCCCATATAATTAAAAGCTTTTTGTCCTATTTTTAGTTTACATTTAGGTTTTGCCCATCTGTGTCTTCTCTGTGTTCTATTTCCAACTATTATAGAGGAGCGGGCAGTCTTATGAAATTTAAGCACCACTGCGAGTATGTACAATTGGCGCACTGTTAGTACTCTTGCTTCTTTATAAAGTTGATGTGTTGGGTATCGAAATATTTTCCTGTGCATAACCTTTAGTATAGCTCTTTGCGCGCGCTCCGCAGCAATGAGATGGGTTTTACTAGCTGCACCCCACGTTATTATGCAGTAACCTAGGATGGACTGACAGAGAGTAAGGTATATCATGTTGAGTGTTTTGGTATCAGCGAGTGATCGTAGTCGCTTAAATATGAAAAGTAATTTTCGAACTCTAGAACTTATGGTTTCGATTTGTTTCTGCCATGTTAAATGTTGGTCAATGTTAACACCGAGATACTTAATGCTATTAACTCTTTCAAAAGCTTTGCAGTTGCAACTTTTCCCTGTAACGTGCCCACAATAGTGTAACTTCACTGTGTAGTCTGCTGGAGCTGAGGTTCTGCTAGTTACACTGAAGTTAATTACCTTTGTTTTTTCTGCATTGAGTGTAAGTAGGTTGTGCTGAAGCCAGTTAGCAACTACATTCATGCCAGACTCCGCAGCATTGGAAGTTTCCTCCCAAGTCTTACCGTAAAAGATAATAGCAGTATCATCTGCATAAGCGAAAGTTTGTGCCTGGTCGAGTTGAAGAGAACAGAGACCGTTAATATAAACGAGAAAGAGTGAAGGAGCAAGCACGCTACCTTGAGGCACCCCGTATCCAACGTTCGCAGAGGAGCTTTGGTGGTTACCTAAGCAAATTCTTTGTTTGCGCTCGGAGAGATACGAGGTAAACCAGTGCAGCGCAGTACCCCTGATTCCTATGAGTTCAAGTTTCCTTAGGAGTATTGGTCTTGAAACGGTATCAAAGGCCTTCGCCAGATCGAGGAAAACGCCCGTACATTTCAGTCCGCTGTCAAGTTTTGTAGATACGAAATCGACTAGATTCGTGACGGCGTCCTCCGTCGAACTGTCATTGCGAAAGCCAAACTGATTTGGAGAAAGTATCGATTTTTTATGCATGTAGTTCAGCAGCCTCTTGTTTACCAGCTTTTCAAGTATTTTGGACAAGGTTGTCAAAAGTGATATAGGTCGATAATTTGATGGTACGTCGGAAAGTCCTGATTTATAGATTGGGCATACATGTGCAACTTTCATTTGCACTGGTACGATACCCGTTGAAAGGCTTAGGTTACATAGATACGTTATTGGAGCCACTAACCACTTTTGACAGTATTTGACAGTTCTATTTGTTATTCCATCCCATCCCGGTGCAGAATCATTCTTTAGGTCCATAATTACTGAGGATACCTCATAATCATCAGTGGGATTCATAAAGAAAGATTCCGCGGTAGATACGTCCGGTGTGGATAAAGATACCATGCTAACCAAATTATCTTCAGTTGTACTGAGTTGTTTTAGAGTGTTCTCAGCGAGTTGTTCTCCTACGCTAGCGAAATAGTTGTTAGCGATATTTACTGCAATAGCTGGATCTGGATGTGCATGCAGTAGTTTAAGGTTGCTCGTGCCCTTCTGCTTTAAATTGCATATGTTTTTAATAGCTGCCCAAGATTTCTTACTGTTACCTTTAGAGTTATATAATAGATCTTTCTCATAAGCATTCTTTAAGTTTTGTAGAGTATTATTGCAGTAGTTTCTATAGTTTTTATACTTCTGTTGTAGTATCAGGTTGTTTTTGTTTACTTTTTTCCTGGTTTCTTGGTGTAATAAGTCTCTTTTTCGAATACACTTTATTAAGTTTTCCGTCATCCAAGGTTTCTTTATTTCTTTAGAGTTTTTGATTTTAACTACTTGCGTGTGTTTTGTTATGTATCCTAATAGCGTATTTGTAAATTTTTCAGTAGCTTCAGTGACATCATTGTAACCAAATAAAGGACTCCAGTCTATGTTTTCGATATCATTTGCTAAATTAGTGTAGTCAATTTTCAGTTGTTTTTTATAATAACCTCCTGTTGGCTTTGTTGGGCTATGTTTTTCTATGCTAATTATTACCGTATCATGATCTGTGAGCCCGCTTTCGCAAACTATAACGGTGGCCTTTCTTTTGGTCTTGATCAAAGCGTGATCTAGGCATGTTCGATCGTGAGTAGGATATTGGTGACCAGGATAGAGGCCGTATTGTCCTGTTAAATCTAGGTACTCACTGGCGCGGCTGTCACGGGAGCCAGGCACAATATCTATGTTCAAATCGCCAGTCAAAACACAGTTAGGCAGTTTGCAAGTTTGTAGAACATTTTCCAGGGAAGTACAAAAGTTACGAATGTTATAGAACGATGGTGATCTATATATAGCACAGATAGTTACTTCCTGGTTTACATGTATCAATAAGCAGTTAGCTTCTTTGAAAGGTGGTTCTTCTATCGTTATATTAAGTTCAGATTTTGAGAGTATTGCTATTCCATCGTTTTGGTTAAGGTAGGATTTAGAGTAATGACACTGATAGCCATTAAGGTGTACCATGGGAGTATTGGTGTTTATGCGGCACTCGGTTAATATAATGACATCTGGCGTGAAATCTAATCTTGTCAAAAGTACGGTAAAGTCATCGAAGTTTTTTTGAATACTTCTTATATTTTGATTAACAATAGAAAGCCGAGATTTGTCAGTACATAGGTAATTTATGCATGATTCCAATTCGTTCAGCTTAACACTAGAAAAAATATCGGTATTGTCAATGTCGCTTATTAAATCATTTGGATTAGCCATTTTTATAAGTATATAAGCTTAAGAATTTAAAATAATAATAGTCTTTAGATAAGGAAAAAATAAATCGTGTACATATTAATATTATTTTCGCTTTGAGAGGTCTATCACTAAGTATGTGTGTGTGTATGACGTGTAATGGAAATTTGTGTGTGCAGTATGTTAAATAGATGAGTCGATTGTGTATACATGTTAATAAAATAGTTATGTGGATTACAATACATATTTTGTTGTAATAAAATTCGCTGAGACTGATATAATAATAATATAAAAGTAACAAAAATAAGTAAAATTTAGTTACGAGATAAGTTATTCTCGCGGATTTCCTGGAATGTGCTTTCGTTCTTGATGATGATATGTTTCGCACCCTCTTCTTTTCGCAGAAAGATCCGGCCGTTTGCAATCCAACAAAACTTGTATCTTTCCGTGAGTGCAAAATCGCGAGCGAGAAAGTGCAATCTTCTGGCTTTGTTGGTGAGATGGTCAGAAAAATAAATTGGTGTAGCCGAGCCATCTAAACCCAGGTGTGACGTATTCAGGCGGGATGATTTGTTTTCGTCGTTGAATTGCTTTAAATTTTTTAAGAATTTCTCCTTAGAGAAAGCATTGGAGAATTCCACTACGATGGTCGATGTAGTAGATACCTCTTTAGATGGGAGACGGTAAACATCTTTAATATCTAATGGATTGGGTTGAAAATTTAGTGATTCCATAAGGGTGGTAATCAATTTTAAAATATCTCCCTTGGTCTCCTTCTTCCTTTTGGGCACACCCCTGATCTCGACACACGTTTTTCTCATTGTTCTATCAAGGATTTCATTCCTTTCCTCAAGCTCTGCTATTTTAGCCTTTGTGATATTGCGCTGCCTCTCGAGACTACCAATTTTATTTTCAAAGTCTTTAATCTGGTTGGAGAGAAAGTCAAGTGATTTCTCAATCTCTTGATTAGAGGATTTAATTTCTGTGTTTTGCTGTATAATATCTGATAAACGTTTTTCCATACTTTCCAGCCGAGTAATCACGGGACTTATAGTAGTTGAGAGCATTTGCATAATTTCCTCCTTAAATTGTTCAAACTTATCAAACTCAGCATCATCTTCAAGACGAACTCGTTTAGTGTTGCTTCGTTTAGTAATATTTAGATTTGGATCTGATACTGACAGAGTTTTAGGCGGGGTGCGCTCCATCATGCACGAATTATTACTTGGTGAAAAGAATAATAAATGGAAATAAAGAAGAAAACTCACGTAGTTAACTAAACGGGAATCGATTCTATTGTAGCAGCAATCAGCAGTGAGCCGCGGCTGTCGTCCGCGGAACGCAAGCGAGACAGTAATTTAGTTGTGCCTGAGTTCGTATACAATATGCGGCCGCGCGGTGTGTTGTGATGACTCACGCGCGTAGCAGGCCTGAGCAGCGGCGCGAGAGCGAGGCAGCAATTATGGCGGCTGTCTCTTTTCCTCACGTCGTGCGGGTGGCCGGGGGCGCACCTCCGATGCGTAGTGAGACAGTTCGGTTGCGTTGCGTGATATTGGTAATAAGCTTCTTAAGATTATGCACTATAGTTGTTTGGCTTAGCTAATTAGTTAAAAAGGAGCAATGCGTAAACACGTCTGTCCTCGATACAAGCTCGGACGAAAAAGAAAGACTTATATCTAAACATACATAATATACTAATATTAAAACGCGAATGAATTTCCACTTCACAAAGCATCATAGCTTCCTCAGATGTTGGATAGCTAATATACTTTGTATCATCTGAAAAAGAATATATATTTTTGTGCATTCATTCCCAAATGTGATTATATTGCTCCAATTTTTTCTATGATAGAGCTTTGCGCGTCAATAACCGATTTTGCACAAACCTATTATGCAGGCAAATAAAGGTTTTCGTATCTCTATTACACTTTTTATTGCTTATAGCAAATATAAACATATGATTTATTTTATGACGGGTATTTGGGAGGAACTGGCTCCCATATAATTGTGGCGACTGATCCTATCCAATGCTATGCTAAACATTACATATATAGGTAAAGATTCTAAAACTTTTCAATTTTTATTTCTATCGTATTCAAAAAGCAATTTATCTCGTTTTTATAATTAATTTAATAACTTCTAATCCCGAAGTATTGAGTTCTGTTCCTGGATGCTACATGATGCCAGTAATCATGGAATCTGGAGACTGCCTACACTTGATGTTTCTTCTTGTGTACTTATAAATTTGATATATAAAAATTAAATATCTGTAAAGAAGGAAAACTCCGAAATCAAACCCGGGGAGATGGGCCACGTTAGCATTGGCTTGCAACCTGTCTAGGAGAAGAAAACTCCAAAGTCACACTAAATTTCAGGCAGTAGATCTGAGAATAAACCTCGATCCAAGCTGTTAACCGACCCGTGCTGATGGATTCGTGGCCAGAGGGAAAAGCTGGTCTTGAACAGAGGGTGCCTATGTTGGTAGTCACAGGGCACAGGATGTATCCACCTTACCTCCGTAAAAGGCTCTGCGGAGGTGGACAGTATTTTACCTGTTAATCATGGGAACGCCTATGGATTTTACTTATATTAATAATCCGCATGGCGTTGACGCGGTCACGCGCCACCCATCACGTCGCGTTTCTCGCGAGGGCGAAACGTGGCGTACGAAATGCCGTTTTACTACATTGAATGTTGGAGAAGGAATGGATGGAAAATTGAATGAAGTATGTTAGATGATGAATGAGAGAAAGATTGATGTTCTGTGCGTGAATGAGACGCAAAGGAAATGCTGTAACATCACTAGGCATGGACCCTACATGGCGTATTGGTCCGGCGTGCCTATCAATACCAGAGCCTGTCAGGGAGTTGGTGTTATTTTGTCTGCTAGAATAAATGAGTGCATAAAAGAATTTGAATATGTGAATGCTAGGTTACTATGGATGAAAATGAAAGTGGGAAAAACTCGTATGTTCATGGTAGGGGTCTATGCACACGTAAACATGGCAACGGGTATGTCTCAAAGTGCACGGTAAGAAAGAGAAGATTTTTGGGAGTGTTTAAGAGATGTCTTGAGGAAATGCAAGGAACACGAGAGGTTGATAATGTTAGGGGATTTTAATGGTTGGGTTGGAGTAAAGCGTGAAGAAAACGAAAGGGTTTTAGGCAAGTATGGGGACGAAAGTGTGAATGAGAATGAAAAAGGTTGCTTGAGATATGTTTGCAGTGGAATCTTTGTGTGACAAACACTATGTTTGCCCACAAAAGAATTCACCAGTATACAAGAGAAGCAAAGAATGTAAGAAGTAGTATGATTGACAAAAGATGCTTTTTATCCATAAAAAATTACTGTTACTAACCTAAATTTCATAATGATCGGTTGAGTAGTTAAGGCGTGAAAGCGTAACAAACAAGCAAACAAACTCACATTCGCATTTATAATATTAGTTAGGATCAGGCATAGTAAACGCATGCATTTCCATAATTCGTATTAAAGGCAACGTCGTGTGCTTATGTCAGTAAACGTGTACCCCATATACATAGAAACAACATAGATTACTTAAGTATAATAAGTAAAGTCAAAGTCAAAGTCAAAGTGTTTAAACGGCGCAGCGGTAGTGAGTGCGAACGCGGTGCATAAGGTCTTGGATTCGATTCTCACGAGACAGCTCGAAGTCTGGAACTGTGCACGGAAAGCGGTCGCTCCCTTTTATGTGTGACCTAAAGCTTGGTGGTGGTGGGTGTTACCAACTATAGCTAGAGAAATACACACTTTTGCCTACCCCTTTGGCATTAAACTATGCACGTATGTATGTATAACTAACAAAAAAGAATCAAGTAAAATACAAAAAATATATTAACAAACATTCCATAAAGGTACACAATAATTAATAGCCAAAGTTGTTGCCAATTAATGCGTTTATCTGATACGTCCGCCTCGTATGACCGCTGCATACAAACTGAGTGACGAGCGATGCGGTTTTAAATTACCCTCACTTCAATTATTATTGGCCTTTTATAAAACCGCTTTTGCCAACAAAAGTGTTATGTAAAGTTTGATGTCGAGACCGGTAGCTATTCTGGACATTATGCGTTAAATTTCATTGCTACGATTGTTTCATAATGGCATATATAAATACTTTATGCAAGCTTCCGTTTGCTTGATGATGTGGTTTAAGACGTAACCTCTCATCTTTATATTTCAAATTGAGTTGTGTCAACAGTAGATATTTTAAGGCCCGGTTCAATGATAGTAAAGTCTCCCTCGGCACTTAAACATAAAAAGTAGTTGTTTATTTGACACATTATAACAAAATTTTGAAAATTGTTATACTGCTACTACTATTAAACTTTACTAATTTTTAAGCTAATTAAATTATTATTAAACTATTTAGATTTAATTTATTTTTACACTTTCCCCGACGTTTCGGTTGCTTTTCAGCAGCCATGGTCACGGGGACCCGACACGGGGGGCCCCGGTCCCGGGGCCGCCGGGGGCCCAATTTTCAAAATTTTGTAATAAATTGTCAAATAAACAACGCGATAAAATCCGTATATAGCAGTTTAATTTCAATGAATAATATTCGCGTAAATAGAAGACAATATTATAAAAAGTAGTCTTTTGCCTATATTGGTACGAAGAGGTATGAAGGGGTTGGCATGTAATATACTTCATATTACACAACCATAAGACACCAGCTATGGTTATAAGTAGCACGTAATAGTCGGGGTGCCTGTGGATGTCTACCAGTCATAGACGCCGTGCTTAAAATTTCTTGATAGAAAAACCCTAATGGTACTTTGCCTGTCCCGGTAATCAAACCTAGGACCTATTGTATGGTAATGGATATAGTTCTAATATAATATACTCGGTATAATATAATCTAATATAATATAATAGAAATCTTGCAGCAATGACCGCTTTATTCATTTCACTAGTCACACTGCTAGTTTCAATTAAACCGAAGCACACCATTTCGGGTAATCGTTTCTGTAGTGACGTCGCTTTTATGTTCCATAAAATAAAGTTTAAGCTTCACTGGAACGTGTGTTCAATGATACTAATGTAAAATATAAGACGATTAAGGCTTCATTGTAGATGTGCTCAACATCTTATAAGAAACATTTTGCAGTTTGTAATTCGTCATATAGAATCCCGTAGTGATTAGAATGGCGTAGTGGTTAGTGTAACCGACTGCGACGACTGAGGTCGCGGGTTCGATCCCCGCACAAGTCAAACATTTGTGTGCATGAATATGGATGTTTGTCTTGGTCTGGGTGTTTCTATGTATAATATGTATGTATTTACAAAAAAAAAGTATTTAAGTATGTTTATCCATTGTCTAGTACCCATAGTACAAGCTCTGCTTAGTTTGGGCTAGATGGTGTTGTGTGTATGTGGTAAAATATTAAAAAAAAAAAAAAAAAAAAAAACTATGCTAATATTATAAAGCTGAAGAGTTTGTTTGTTTGATTGAACGCGCTAATCTCAGGAACTACTGGTTCGAATTGAACATTTATTTTTTTGTTCGATAGCTTATTTATCGAGGAACGTTATAGGCTATATAAAATCATGATACAACCAATAGGAGCGGAGCAGCAATGAAAAATGTTGCAAAAACGGGGCAAATTCTCTTATGTGATATTGACATAGATATGACACGCAACTTCGTCTGCGTCACATAAGAAAATTTGTCCCGTTTTTGCAACATTTTTTATTGATGCTCCGCTCCTATTGGTCCTAGCGTGATGTTATATAACTTACAGCCTTCATCAATCAAAGGGCTATCCAAAACTATTTTTTTTCAATTCGAACCAGTAGTTCCTGAGATTAGCGCGTTCAACCAAACAAACAAACTCATCAGCTTTATAATATTAGTATAGATTTTGCCTTATGTCTCCATTTTCTTTTATGCCGTCGTAGCTTTTTTGTTATTTTTTACCTAAAAAACTAAAAATGAATAAAAATGAATAATACTAAAGGTTAAACATAGTCGTTTATTTACTCAACAACTAAAAATAACTTATAAGGAAAGGAAGCAGTGTTTGTAATTGTTCATTTTTGCTTTTATTTAGAAAAGTATTTATAGTAAGTTTCTTGTGCTATAAGATTAATCAGACGTATCTATCTATCATTTTGCTAGCTATTAATAGGTTCAAAGTAAAGCGTCTTGTTTTGCATTTGTCAGAAAATCTGATTAAAAATCTATTTTTACACGGTGTACAATTGGAAGGTGCATGTATGCTTACACCATCAAAACAGTAAAAGCAATACAGCTTTTATTCAACTTTAAAAATATGTTAAGTAGCGTATTCACGTCTGAGTAAGTCCCTGAAGGGGTAAACATTAAATTTTATACATTTTCCAGCAGTGTTTTTTTGTATTTTCACTTAAAAGAAGCCTATTGTCACCAACAAGGCATATTTCCAAATTCGTGCTGCTACTTTATCGTACAGAAAACCTTAATAACACTTTGCTCGGCCTGGGAATCGACCTAAAACCTCACGTTCACACGCAAACATATACACAAACTTATGCCACGGGTTCAACAAAGCTTTCATTTTCTAGAAATGACTACATTTGCGTTACGTTGTTTTCTATTATCACAGATAATCGTATCCCTTGTTGAATATATGTGAGTGACCTTGATAAAACGTATGAAGAAATAAGAAAAGAAAAACAGCCGAACATTGTTCTTCTATGAACCCTAGTAATATTTTATAAGTCGGGTAGTCCCTTGTTGGGCGCCAATTTGTCAGCGCACGCTACCTAGATGAATTAAAATAACTTTTTGTTTGTACGCTATAACATTTTTCTACCCATTAAGGCACACTCGGATAAATTGGAAATGTGTTACTTAAATACCTGTAATATTTTTGCGTCAAGTAGCTCAGCGAGCGAAGTGGGTCAGCCCGGGCCGGTTTAAACGTTTTTTAATGTTTTAGATTTATCGGGTTATTTGTTGATTTCTTTTAAGCGTTGCTGCTTATGTTTCCGGTTTATGTTAATATTATAAAGATGTTTTAGTTGTAATAGTGTTTTATAGAGTATTCTATAGGTTTATGTAAAGGGCAATGCTGAACCGATTTTAAAACATCTTTTACTTATAGAAGGCTACTCTTAAGTTAATATTCTGTCACATACACACAACACCATCTAGCCCAAACTAAACAGAGCTTGCACTATGGGTACTAGACAATGGATACACATACATATATAATTCTTTTTTGTAAATACTTACATATTATACATTGAAACACCCAGACCAAGACAAACATCCATGTTCATGCACACAAATGTTTTGTTTAGCTTGTGCGGGAATTGAATCCGTATGGCAGTCGGCAACACTAAACTACTACGCCATCGAGTCGTCCATAGGCTGTATTTAATCTCATACCACGCGATCGTACTCGAGGGTGAAACTAGTACTGTATAGTTGACAGTTTTCTGCGACAGATACGTAATGCTGTTTACGCAACAAATATTAAAAATAGATTGAACAATTTTTGAATGTCAATGTTTAAAAATGTTGTTTATATTGACAATCTCCTAGCTACTTAGTAAGCGGTTTTCATAGCTTATGAACGTTTCTAACACCAAGTTTATTATACGTTGTTGGGACTAAAATCCTTATTCAACGTCAAGAACTCGATACGAAAAGCACTTCTTCATTCTACAAAATATTGTCATCTTATTCCACGGTCTCCTGTGGAATAAATCAGAGCTCCACACATCCTTATCCAGATTTTAAATTAGCATAAAGTATTGCGCTAAAACTAACTTACGTTTTATGTGTGCATCATAAAACAGTGTGCGGGCAGCGAAGAGTTTTAAAAACAGACGTGAGGAGTATGTGCGCTAAAAAAATGTTTTGCAGTGCTTATAATTTTATTATAGTGACAACACAGATGTTGCAGTGGTTTGAGTGACTACTGCGTCACTACTAATACACTAAGTGATGTACAAGACAAAAATTGTGTGATCCTTAACAGTGCCGAGTTTCTGTATTCTTGGTGTCTTTTGTGTGCATGTTTGTTAAGACTACGAAATCGAGACTAACTGCACTATTTAGTCATGATTTCATAACGGCAACCTTTTTTTAAAGAAAATAAAGGTAGAAAAATAATAGTTCATGTCACCTTACGATTACCATCAAGGATTTAGTGGTCACAAGCAAATTTGTGACACGGTCAGTGCAACCAAAGTTTTCAAAAAGGTATATAAATACCGAGTATGATCGTGTTGATAAATGTTTTCAGCACGTTTTCAGCTATAAATCCATGCAATGCGAAAGCATATAAGTGATTATTTAGTGTATCATCAGACAAAAATATTGCGTACAAAAATAAATTGTACCGCGTCTAGTTTTATAACAGTTATAATTGCAATGTTCCAACAGTACATGTTGATACAGCAATATTTAATCGTCGTGAATAAGATTCAGAACAACACATCATACAGAGTATTAAAAACAATCTGAAAAACTATTCTATTCCGAGCAGCTGTTTAAAAAGAAAGTTGACGCAAAAAATACTTCTATTGCAATAACATTAACTCGAGCGGCTATCATAAACGCAGCTGTTTAACTTTAATTAACCTAAATCCCAGTCGTTGAAACACCTACACATAATTTCCACAAAACAATAGTTGAACAGCAAACACATCGTGGTCTATTTACAATTAGATTCCGGGAACAAAAACTTGTATTCAGGCCGTCCATTGTTTATTACACATTGTTCGCGCGATTGTCCACGCTTGTGTTTGCCATCGAAAATATCCTTTTCTACGTCGAAAGTAACAATAACATAATATCGCATTGTGGGCGAAAGTTTCCGTCAGAAATAATTTCGTTAATGAATTTGAAACTCGAATGTTAGCTTTGTGTCAGCGCTAGGGCTGGCAATCATAAAAATGCGAGCTAAAATCACATGTATGTAACTTGTTAAAGTATTGATAGGGCAGTGAAGCTCTTCGGTTGAGAACTTTAGGTGTGATTCCCGCGATGACGAAAACGTTCGTGAATTTCAAATCTACTGCGGACACATAAATGTAATTCCCGGAAAAGTGACTTCAGCAGATGTATAGAAATACCAATTACGTATTTAGTTATATTTCATTAAATATGTTCTCGATATACACACATATTCTAAATTCTACTTAGAATTTTAATTTTTCTAAGAATTTGTCTTGACTTTCGCACGTATCGAGTAGAAAAAATGCATACATCGATATCTATATTATTCCTTTAAACAAGTGAAAATGAACGAAGGGCGATTAAGATGAAGTAGTATTTAATCCGATGACATAAGAAATTAACTAAGAGTCCAAACCATAGACTTGGCAGCCCTAGTCAGAACATACAAGTAACTTGTGTAAGAAAGTAAGCAAAGCGAACAAATTTCGTAATGTTGGTGTTCCATATTTGGCTAATGAGTGTATTTGTGTGTATGGCCTGTGCATGGAAATTGTTTTGGTTTGTTTGCCGACTTTGAGTGGTTAAGTGGAGGCAATAATCGAGTATTATAACTGTGAAGTGAGTCTTCCTGAAATATTTGCATTTTTGTTTGCCTATAAGTTTACTTATTATGTTTTAAGGTATGTAGAGAATACTCCAATAACTGCATAAAAGAGGAGAAGCAATAGATAATTATTCTTTTAATAACGTGTAGTTACTCCAGTAATATTGTCCAGCCGTAAATATCAATGATACTTTAAAGTATACAAAGAATACCCATACTTATTAAATCATCTTCATTTATAACATAGAGACATGAGGACCACTTAGACAACTATGGTTTCGCCAATATGAGGACTACATTTCGATAAATGTTGACCTCATATTGACGAAAACCTGAACCGATGTACAGGGTAAACACTGCTGCCTTACTAGTCTTATATAAAGCAAGTCTACGGTATATTAAATTAACTAATTTTTCTTAAAATTTCTGCTCGCAAGACTATCTACTACAAAATCTTATAAAATTAATTGTATCTGGAGAAACATGCCAACTGGGAGCTTTCCACGGATTAATTTGCTTCTTTAAGCATGTATATGTGTGGCTTCGTAGTACATGTACACATATAACTTCACTTATACACACAGTTACACTGTATTATACGTGGAGATTTGAATACACACATGTGCGCTACATTAGCGGTTCTGCTAAAGCAACATGCATATTTCATGCTGCAGTAGAACATAGCGCGCGGAGGCGATGAAGTATTATCATCTGGAGGTGGCACTGACCTAACATCAACGGTTGATTTTTTGTTATATTATATAGAGATGAATGATGATAGAGACAAGAGATTGGAGTCTTGAGAAGGATAGATTTGACGGTCTAGTCACAATTATTTTTTCCATGCAAATTAGTTCTCGTAAGTCTTTCAATAAGTCTCGTAATTAATATATAATATCAGCTTTTTAACAATTCTGTACAATATACTGCGCGCCGCGCTTCTACTAAAGTATATAATAATGATATTCCTGAGAAATGACTAACTCAAGCGCCTGGTCGCGCCTAAGAAGCACTATCAGTTCGATATCTATATCTTAAAACAGGTGTAGCTATAGTTCTGCTAACATGCTTAGATTGCTCAAAACATGGCAAACAAGTCGTCTCTGTTGCAAAAAGAGGATGCTAGTTTAATTTGGTTTCCTGCCTTATGGCTCTGCTTCAACAAAGTATATTTACTATTTTAGCTGAGTATTTTATGTAAATTTAACGGCTGCATTTTCGATCAGAATGCACTAATTTCAAATTTAGCCGGCCAGTAAAGCATTGTGCGCTGGCGTTTGTACGCGGATTTAATACATCTACCGCATTAGTGAAGAATGCTGTCAACTTCCAAAATGGCGATTTTTCCATAGTGACATTCCGTGTATTGTCACAGACAGACATTGAAACAAGCGACACAAAGAACGCCCAGATTAAATTCCAATTACTAAGGTATGTATCCTGCTATCTCCTTTGGTAGTAGAGGATCACAGAAAATTTTGTCCCGGACTATCGTTTTCAAATTGCAGATTGCAACGCTTGGCCCATTTGCAGTCAACACGAGATTTCGTCGAACTCTAATCAAGTAGTTTACTAGTCCCCAATACAATTTAGTTTTTGAGTCCCTACGCTTTCTTGCAGCTTCTTGCGTAAAAATGGTAATAGTGACGTTATAATCACTTCCAGTGTGAGAAAATTCGTTGTACACAAGCGTTGCCTTTAGGGAGCGCAGACCAATTCATGTTTTCAATTTATTTACACAATTTCATTGGTAAAATAATGTTTACTTTTATCGTTTTCACGACTTATTGCTTCGTTTTCCTCGTATTTAAGAAGCATTTATTTTAGTATTATTATGGTTTGTTTAGCAGTTAGTCTGATGGTTAAATCATTGTACGCTCTGTTGACCACATTGATCAAGGTTTTTTATTTTATCACCAACAATTTTACATTGGCTTGAAGCAGTAGGTATATTACTATGACATGGTAGAAAAATATGATACAATAAAATAATTCAAATAAAATAAAAACAATACAAAACAAAAAATAAATACACACAAATTGCAATATAAATATTATTATTTACATACAATATTTAATTATTTAAACCAACTTGAAGTGACAATTAGAATTAATCAAAACTAGAATATATATGTCATTTAATAATATTAACAATAATTACTATCAATTTCAATCCATGTCATGTCATAAAATTATGACATATAAAATTAAATTTAAACACAAAACATGTGTGAATGAATAAAATAATGCATAGATATTAAGCAGTATAAAAGTATTCATTAATTGAGAGGCAAATCCAATTTTAACCCCGCATGGAACATAAGGGCTTTTTATATAATACATTTGAGGCGTATGTCTATGTTCTTTAGCATTGTAGCTCTCAAACGAATGAACAGATGGGTTTTGGTGAAACGCTGATTACCTATGTTCCTTAAAATACATTCAGCCACAATAAAATCATTAGTTCTTTCACAGTTCATGTAATATAATGTATATAATATTATGTAATCAAATACATATTTTATGAAAGTCCAGTGTAAAACTTATCTAAGCCGAGAGATTTAAAATAAATATTTATTTATATTTATTTTATAAATTTAATGTATATAATATATATTATAATGTTTAACTAGTTTCCAAACATTGTGATGTGTTTGCGCATTGCGTAAAACTATGTTTTGTCAAAGCTATATTTCGTACCTATTGCAGCGTTTGAAACTCTAAGCAATTTGTTTAATTATATTTTTATTTATTTATTTATAATATTTATTTATAATAGGTACACAAACAGATTACAGTCTTAACATAGTAGGTAGTAATAAAGAACATAATATATAAACCGGACAGTAATCCTAAGGTAGTGTACACAACATGACTGTACATATTAAAGCAGATTACTCGTGCAAAAAATAAACATTAATTAAAATCTTAAATTTGTTAGCGTAGGATACAAATGAATCATTAAAAACGGGTAATAACTTAATAACTGTAATTTTACATTATAACAGCTAGGCTTGGAACTTTTCGGAACTAAGTACACCTGATACAATCTTTTTATATCTGTTAAAATTTATTTCAAAAATATCGACTTCTTTATTTACACGTGCTTATTTATTATATGATCTGCACATTCTTACTATTGGATTATAAAATGATGTATTATTTTTATATGTCTGAATTGCAAATATGTTAGGATTACGAGATCTATGTGAAATATTAAAGCTGAGAGATGAGAGTAAAGCCGGAGCATCGATAGATGAATGAATCAATTTATGCAAACAGAGTAAATC
Source organism: Catocala fraxini (assembly GCA_930367265.1). NCBI lineage: Eukaryota > Metazoa > Arthropoda > Insecta > Lepidoptera > Erebidae > Catocala > Catocala fraxini. Next base: position 17,388,033 of record OV884041.1, read on the forward strand.
GTATCTCTGACGTCGGGTTTGCAATGAGACAACATTAAATTTACTTAACCTCTCAGCATAATTTAAGCGACCATAACTGAATTTACGAGAAAGGAATTTTAAGCACCTTTTCTGTACTCTCTCTATGTCATATATATGCGTTTTATAATAAGGAGACCAAATTGGGCAACAGTATTCTAAGATACTCCTCACCAGACTGAAATAGAGACACAGGGTACTTTGTGCATTCTTAAACTCTTTAGTGGACCTTATAATAAATCCCAGAAGTTTGCTACTTCTCTTCACAACATGCTCGTAATGTGAACGGAATGATAACTCCCTATCAAATAAGACTCCCAAATCTTTTACCACCTCTTTTCTATTTAACACACTATTTTCTATAAAGTAAGGGTGAAACAGTTTGTGCTTTTTCCTGGTAAAAGAAATAACGCAACACTTGTCCACATTGAGGCACATATTGTTTGACAAGCACCAGTCCGTAACGATGTTGAGATCTCGCTGAAGGGCCAAACTATCTGTGGTCTCGTTTATCTTATTATAAATCTTTAGGTCATCAGCGTATAGCAATGCAGGACAAGATAATCGATTTATAAGATCGTTAATAAAGACTATAAAAAAGAGCGGACCAAGATGTGACCCCTGTGGAACCCCAGAGGAGACGGGTACGGGAACAGAAGAATAACCCTTAATAGTTACAAGTTGGCTCCTGTTACTCAGGTACGAAGTGATCCACCTTAACAAACACCCATGTATACCGTAGTGTGCGAGTTTAAGACATAACAGCGAATGGTCTACTTTGTCGAAAGCTTTACTAAAGTCTAGATATATGGCGTCCACTTGCCCGCCAGAAGCAAAGGCGCCGCAAAGATAATTTTTATATTCAAGAAGATTACTAAGTGTGGATCTTTTTTTGACAAAACCGTGTTGTTTGTTGGAAATATAGTTACATAAATGATTATAAAGTGGAATATATACTAAAGATTCAAAGAGCTTCGCTATACACCCGAGAATGCTAATGGGCCGATAGTTAGAGCAGGATGTCTTATCGCCAGATTTATGAATAGGGATAACATGCGCAATTTTCCAACGGACGGGAAAAACGCCTGAGTTGATTGATTTCTTAAATAATATGGTTAATGGGACAGATAATTCCTCAGAGCAATTTTTGAGAAAAATTGGAGGAATCCCGTCTGGGCCAACACCTTTACGTTCATCCAAATTCTTAATTTTAAGAAGGATATCCCTTTGGCTGATTTCAAATGGATGAAGCGTAGTGTTAGAAGTGTTGGGCAAATTTTCCCACAGATTTGGCTGAGAGGAAGATGAATCGAAAACCGAACCAAAATACTCCGAGAAAAGTTCACAGATTCCTCTACCGTCTGAAGACGTTTTGTTTCCATGGGTCATAGACTGAGGTATGGTATTTACCCCCTTTCTATCATTGACATAACGCCAGAATATCTTAGCATCATGGGATAGTGATTTCTCTACAGAGGATAGAAAAGTCTTATAACATTCATTGATCAGAGACTTGCATCTGGTGCGGAGTAAAGCAAAAGTATCATAGTCTCGCGGGTTAGCAAATTTTTTAAAACGCTTGTGAAATTTAGCTTTTTCCTTGAGGCAACGAATTAAGGAGTTGTTATACCATAACGGGTATTTGAAACAGTTGTTTTTTGCCAACGGTGTATGGTTAACTATTATTTCGTTAATAATATCATAGAACCTTTCAACGCTGTCATTAACATCAGTGAAAGATAAAATCTCAGCCCATTTCACAAGTCGTAATTCAGATTTAACACTTTTATAATCGCACCTTTTAAAATTAAAACGTTTATTATGCGTAGGCCTAAGAGGTTTGTCCAATAGAACATTTGGAAAGGCTATACAATAAGCTATATGATGGCTATCCACTCTGCAAAGACAGTCGGTTTCCGATACTTCAACAACGGGTATGCTCGAGAGGACAAGATCCAGATAACGATTATTATTATTGGGAATAGTATTAAACTGTATCAGGTTGCAGGTATTAATCAGGTCGGATAATAACATCACTTTCCGATCCCGGGCGTTCGTGGGAATTAACGACAATGGGTCACTCTGTAACTTCCAAGTCAAGTTAGGGGTGTTAAAATCTCCCAGCAACAGGAATGTATCCCTGTTCGTAGCGTTAAGAATCAACCTCTGACAGTTGTCATAGAAAACAGCGATATCGTCAACAGGCAAGTCTGGAGGCAAATAACAGAGGCCAATATTCAACAATTGTTCATCAGAGTTGCGCGGCAGTATAGTGATCCAGATATCCTCAACCCTAGAATCCCAAGATGTCTGACGGATAACATCAAAATGCTTCTTGGCAGCAATAAGTATACCTCCACCATCTGTCTTAACAGAGCATGAGCTTTGACGATCCCTTCTAAAAATATTGTATCGCTCATCAATAGATTCGCCATCGAAAACACTACTATCAAAATTGGTTTCCGTAAAACATACGATGTCATAATCATTAATTAGCAGATTTAAGTAAATATCTTTGATTTTAGATCTAGCCCCACCCAGATTTTGATAGAATATATTATACATAATGAGTTAATGGATGTCCAATTAACAATGCACTATATGTTGAAGATAAAATAAAACTAGAAATAAATTATTTTAATTTGGTAAGAGACTCCAAATTTTTTATGAGAACTGCACTTGCCGGCTCGTCCTTGCGAACATATATTTGACCGTACTTGATCCATACAAATTTATAATTTAGCTCCTTGGCCCGTGCTCTTGTAGCGGCATGCAGATGCTTTTGCTCAGGAGACAGATGCTCAGCAACAAAGATCCTACAATATTCTCCAGAGATTTCGAGGTCAACCGACGACAGCCCACGGCCAGGATGTGCTCTATTATAGCGATGTGATGCGGATAGTATCAAATCCCTTATGCGTGGTGTTGATAACGTCACAATGATGTTACGTGGCCTTGTAGAGGATTGATTAAGTTTTGCCACTCTGCGACAGGCACTTACGTGACTGTCCTCTACCGGAACCTTCAAGAAGTCACATAGTTTCTGAAATAATTTTAGCACATTCTCGTTCTTGCGCTCTGGTACAGCTTGTAGTTCAATGTTGCAGCTGCGAGATATTTTTTCCATACTAGATAGCTTGCCATTCAAACGAGTGAGTTCATTTTTGAGTGTATGTTTTTCACTCTCTAGCTCCTTGATAATTTTGCTGCTCCGTTCTAATTCTGAACGAATCGAAGATTGTTCTGCGCATATAAAGTCTGTACTAGCAGTAAAATCGTCCTTGAGGGATTTTAGCGCTGAGTTTACCTCATCTTTGACCATGGCTTGGATTTCCTCTTTAAGCGCCACTCGAAAGTTTTCCATGAAAACCGACAACGATGCGTTAAGCTTAATGTCTAGTAATTCACTAATTTTATCCATTGTTACATCACTGGGCTTATGTGCAGACAAAATACATGGGGTCGCCACAATAGGGGAAAGGGGCAGGGCTGCAGCTGTAGTACTGTTATCAGAGTTCTCGTAAGACATATCCATGGCATTATCAGTACGTGAAAATAGTTTATTATGACGTACTGGAGTATTATCTCTTGATCTTGGACGACGAGTAACATTAACACACAGAGGGCATATCCATGCTAAGATATATTCTTTAGTGAATGCAGAATATTGTTCACTGTTGATATTCAGACATTCCAGGTGAAATTTGCCCACACATAATCGACATTTCATAAATACTTCAGTGTCTAATTTCTTATGACATGCATTACAACTCATTGTTATTGTTTGTAAATAAAACAGGGGTTATGTCTCACCGTATAGTTTCAAAGTTCCAAGTAGGATAGCGGTTGACAGTTCGCGGCAAACTCAAGCGGCGCGAGAAAGAGACAGCAAGGCGCGACAGCTAATCCTCCTCACTCACACTCAGCGAGACCTCAACGCGATGACGTCGTCGTAGGCGATAGTACTCGTAGCACTCGTTGACTGCGTAGATGGCCGTAGCGGTGTCGTCGTAGCGCACTAGCCGTCGTCGTAGCAGCTCAGCGCGACAATCGGCCGGCCTGCCTGTGCTTCGAGGCGCGGTAGACAGAGACAGAAAATCGCACCTGTCTCTTATTGCAGCGGTGAGGTGTGCTGACCCCGCGCTCGCTGTCTCCAGCCGTGACCTTCGCTCACTTGTTTAACTCGAATATAGTTAATAGATGAGTTAAAGTGAATTTATAACTACTGATGACTATTAATAAGTACTAATATTGTTTATTTGGTAAATTGAATTTTAAAATAAAATGCGTAGCACGTCTACTCTCTAAGCCGTATGGACGAAAAAAAGGAAGGGTTACACATGACATAAATAGAGGCCTGTTTTCCGTTATCAGATATCACAGCTGCATACACAACATTTATACTGTATTTGTGGTTCCTGACATATAATAAAAACAAGATTTTGCCCCCGACTTCGCTAGCGTTAATCTAGATTTCGTTGTTAAATTTCTATCTCCCGAGTACAATATTTTTTCGTGGATGAAATGTACCGTAAAGTGTATGTACAATTTTATGATCGATCGAGTAGTTAAGGCTTCTAATCGTAATGCAAGGAAACAAACTCATATTCGCATTTATAATATTAGTTAGGGTTAGACAATATTGATTGACAATTATCGCCTGCTCCGTGCCTCGAAGAGCTCGTTAAGCCGTTGGTCCCGGCTGCCATGAACATCTATGGCAGTCGTTATTGGGAGAGTATCGACACAAAAGATCCCACTGGGTCGAAGTGTCATCGGTCTGCACTGACTGGCCCCCACATAAGATACAAGATACAAGATAGGGTTAGACAACCCTTCCCGGTTTAAATTGCAGAAGATTCTGGAATAAAAGTGACAAACGGTGGAAAAGACCTTTGCATGATGTAAGTTATTATTAATTACCTTTAAATAATTACCAACACGATTTTAAAACGCGTTGTCGAGCATTATATTAAGTTTTTGCAAAGGTGATTCATACCTGCATCTAATAAGCTGCGGTAGTAAGCTGCGTGGGTACTAAGAGACAACATAAATTCCCTGCAACATGGATTATCATTCGAAAGCATCGTGACTTGTTACCGAGCATTTCCAACGCCAATTACATTTTACTAAGCCTGAGAATCGAACCGTATAATCTTGATCGGATCATTACTTAATTAAATACATTATTTTCCATTAAAAAACCGAGACTTACTTTACTTTAGAGAAAGCTTTTAAGCGTTTTATCCAAGCCACATCGTTCGAAAATGCACTATAAACTAAATTTAGTGCTTACGTTAACGTGGTTACGTTAAAATAACGAGTGAGCCGGAGCGGTCGCTTGAATACTGATACGGATTGTTACGGTCTAAATTATTGGTCAATAAAGTAAGATCCTTTGTGGTTTAGTGCCATTTTCCATTGTCTCTAATGAATATCTTAATCGGGCAGCAGAAGTATGGGAAACGTCGGTTGAGTAAACGTTACAGCCGCCTTGTAGATGATGGGAGGTTAATAATCTTGTGTTGTGTCCATGTGGGTAGGGTATCCAGGCTTCTTAACCAGTCAAGTTTTGGGAAGCCAGACATAAATAAAAACCTATTGTGTATGACCGCCGTTGTTTCACTGCGACTCAATAGGTTAAAAATGCATGGACAAGCGCACACAGCGGCACCCAGCAGGAACCTAGCCAGCTGGACAATATAAGAATTGCTTAGAATAACTAATAGAACTCAGTTAATTTAATTTATCTTGTCGAGCTTTAAGATAAATAATACGTTGTATACGGATTATTTATCGTTGTATTATAGTTGGAAAAAGCCTCAAGCGACTATAGAAATATAAATAATAAACCATGTACAATCCCAAAAATCGTAGGCCTACATAAAATGAAACCAAATTGGAAGCAGGAAATTTAAAAACTTTTTATTTACTTAACGTCCCTCTAAATTCAATCTGAATGTATTTTGACTTTCTTTTTCTTTTACACCGAAGTTGTGTTCGAATGTCATCAAAATGCTGGACAGTATGATTTAAAAATAGAATACTCATGTTTTTTAGAAGGTTTATTTACATTAGTAGTGCGTTATGGGTGGTTTAAAAATAGAACAACCGTACCTTTTTACTGTGGTTACCTGTCTAAGGCATTATAGGTAAAAGCAAATTATATTTTATGTATACTGTAACCAAATTCAATGTTATCACATACCTGTCTCCTGTCTCCGGTAATTATTAACTTGTTGTCTGATTTAAATGTTATTCTACGTTTAGGGTTCTAGTTACCCTTGTTAGCTTTAGTAAAGGCAAATATGAAACTACGTGGAACAAATAGGTATATAGATGACGAAATGTGGGTATAATACATCCCCGCCTGGCAATATTCAGACGTGAATCTGTAGTTACACGATGTATCAAGTTAACTTTTCTTAGAGGATAATGTTTATACCTAAGATAAATCATACGAATTAAAATTTGACTATCATTATAAACCGATAAAAGTTATACTTGGCAATTTCAGTTGCTTTTCTACCTTCATTGTTTTATAGTAGTTGTTAATTAATGAAGATTCCTTACCAAGGCACAGAAGCAACAGCTGATTGCTATTCTCTTAAATACATATATTATAAGTCCTATCTCTAACAATATACAAATTACAAATGGATACAAGATTGTATCCTAATACTGATAGGCTGCTTTCTAAGATATTTTGATAACCTCCATACCACGCTTTTTTACATTAAAATTATCAAATGATTTTCTAATTTTAAAAGCGTGTTTTTTCGTTTTTTTAAACTATTATTTATTTTAAATAAAAAAAGCGAATGGGATTATTTTGTTTGTTACTCTTTCGAGCCTTAACTAGGGACTTGACGAATCGTGTTGAAATTTCACATACACGTTGTCAGGGGTACAGAAAAGGACATATAATATAATAATATATATATTATTATATTATATGTAATATATAATATATAATATATGATATATATAATATCTGAATTAAAGGTTTCACTCAGATATAAGTACTGTTGTCGAGGGATTGAAAATTAAGATAACATTTACGCGAAACCACGGGAAAAATCTAGTATTAAATATTTTTGCTGAGTTATCACGTTAAATTATATATTTAGTTAAATTTGTAGCCAAGTGTGTTCACTAGGCTACAGATTATTGTCTGTGGTGATATTTCAAGCACATACAATGACGTAAGCAACACTACACAGATACACCGTGATGCGTATCGAACTAAATAATAAAACAGCAGTGAGTGAGATTTGATACGGGTTCACTTGTTCGAGAACGTGATCGACCCGCAATGGTTACGAACTAGCGTTATGTAGTTATGTTTATATACATTTGGTGGTAGGGTAATCCTGTCACGAACAGTATCCTGCAGGTGCTTATCCGTTGTCCTTGTGTGTGTATGTGTGTGCGTGTAATGTTTGATAGTGTGAGTACAGCACCGCACGTGTAAATCTTAATTTATACCTATCGGCCTCGATGCCGTAGTGGTTAGTGTAACCGACTGCCACGCCTGAGGTCCCGGGTTTGATTCCCGCACAAGTCAAACGTTTGCATGAACATGGATGTTTGTCGTGGTCTGGGTGTTTCTATGTATAGTACGCATGTATTTACAAAAAAAAAGTATATATGTATGTTTATCCATTGTCTAGAACCCATAGTACAAGCTCTGCTTAGTTTGGGCTAGATGGTGTTGTGTGTATGTGATAGAATATTATTATTATACATACATCAACAGAATCAAAGGATATTTTAGTTAGTGATAAGTAGCCGTAAAAAATTTCTTGATACATACTTATAACAAAATGTGCAGTTTTTATATTTTCTCTGGTGCTTTTACAGCAAGTAACTGGCGTTGGATATATGTATGTATGTGCGGGTTAATCTCATGAATTACTTTTGTGAATATTCATATCGGTTGTGTTTCGGTAGTTTACACGACATGAACAAACGCAAGTGTCTCAGCTTGCACATGTTATCCGCATGTGCAAGCTGAGAGCTTGCAAGGCCCATGACAAACTAATGCTGAAAAATTATTTAAATTAATTCACCCAACGCTTCGGATTCGGTGAAACAATCAGAACAAAAATGTACATCTCACTTCTGTTACAATAAAAAAAAAACTGAATACCAAATTGCTCAAATCTCTTCAAAACCTCATTCGCATAAAGCTTACTTTCTTATAACAATTCAAAAGAGTTCAATTTTTTACTGTGACTTTTACCGAGAATATCAATGAGGAACTGAATTTTACCGAGGCTGTCAATAAAGAATTGAACTTCGCCGATATATAAATCTGTTTTTAAACGACAGCTGGTGTAAACAGAGAGATTTATTTAATTGTGTTCGCACCTGGGGGCAAGACGTTTATGTCATTAGGAAGTCGTATTTCTGCCGCGGTATCTGATTTATTCGCCATTTTTGTTCAGCGTTTAATGTTACGAAGATAACATTGTTTGGACATCACTGTCATTTTATCGGTTTTGTATGTCAATGAAGTCCGGGCTTCATCTGTTTATGTACGTATTGCTTTTGTATTTTAAACAATAAATTATCCTAATCGCATTTACTGTTTTTTTTTGGTATTGTATTTTTCTTAGTCTTTATTAGTTACTAGCTGACCCGCGCAACTTCGTCTGCTTCATAAAGTAGAATTTTCCCCGTTTTCGCAACATTTTTCTCTATCTATCTAAAATTATAATTTACTAATTATAAAACAACATCAATAATTGTTCGCAATGTAACAACTGAACAGAAAAAATAAATATTAATTAAAAACAAAATAAAAATAATACATTAGGTAAATTAAAACAAGAAAAATGACAGCATTTCATACAGCTAGTGTTCAACCTATTTGCCTTGTCCTACAAATTACGTTATTATAAAAAAACCCAATATAAATAGAATAGCAAGATGCAATGTACTTATATATTTTTACTACTATATTTTTTATTATACGATGTAGTACTATCGGTAACTGAGCAGCGATAGCTCAGTGGGGAGACCAACAGACTGCAATCCAGAGGGTCTCGGGTTCGAACCCACGTCGCGCACCTCTGACTTTCGGAAGTTATATGACTTTTCGAAATTATGTGCGTGTTGATTGACAGTTATCGCCTGCTCCGTGCCTCGGAGAGCACGTTAAGCCGTCGGTCCGGCTACCATGAACATCTATGGCAGTCGTTATTGGGAGAGTGTCGACACAAAAGATCCCACTGGGTCGAAGTGTCGCCGGTCTGCACTGACTGGCCCCCATATAAGATACATACATCGGTAACATAAATTGTAAATCTTATTTACAGTGCAATTATATTAGTGCACACGTCTGTTAATAAGTTACAAGAGACGCAAATAACGCCTAAGATATAGATGCGGCCTAGTTAAGACGTTATTTGTTTATTCTGAATTGTGTTTAATCACAGAGTTGTACTATGGATAAAAACAAAATGTAAGTTAGTTTTATTTTTATATAAGACAATTCCCGCGCTAGAAATTAATCTGTTTCGTAGGGGGACTTTACAAACATTCAAACAATGGATACAAGGAACACTCAGACTCGGAAGAACCTATTGTATATAATAATATTAGTCCTGTATTAAACAGTCCCACAGCTGAGTACGGATCTCTTCTCAGTGTGAGAAGGGTTAGGCCATGGTCCGCTAGCCCAGTGCGGCCTAGCAGACTTCACATATCTTCGAGAACATTATGGAGAACTCTCAGACATGCAGGTTTAGGTTAGTTCGAACCTATTGTGGATCACACAAATTGTTGACTTGTGTAGGATTCGAATTGGCAGTGGCGATGTCACTACGCCATCCGTTGTTTTCCTGCAGTCTTTTGTTATGTGTCAATAAAGCGTTTTATAATAGGTATTTATCAACAATACTGCCTTGTAAGCACAGCTGTAGCACATGAGACTGCTATGTATGAGGTCTCAGGCTTAATTGCCGAGTTGGCAAACGGGTATTAGGATATTAAATGTATGAGTAGCAGCGTGGAATCAAGAATTTTTTGCCGATGGAGGACAAAAACCTTGCCTCCTCTTCCTTTAATGTATTGCAGGCGGGCAGAATAGGCAGCGCTGCAGCCTTGCCCACCCCATTTGGAGCTTTAGGCGTAAGCGTATGTACGTATCAATATTGAACCTACAAAAATTATAGCAATAAAAAATTCTCACAAATAACTTCCTACATTTTCCAGTAGCGTTTTACTTATAGCTATGAGCCTAAATTAATAGCCACAAAGGGTACAATACGTAACTGCATTAAACACACAAAGCGGTTGTCAATACGTTTACACAAAGTTGAGCGGTCAGGCCAACAGCCGATAATATGACGTCATGTGTGTCAAGACAAACTTTCTAAAAGCCCCAAAGTGTGCAGTGCTTAGTTGCGCTCGCCCGCCTCGCAACAGTTTGCATTCAACACAAACAACTCGTTAGTTTTAACCCGCAACTACTCCATTGTGCCTCGAGCCGCAATTGTGCCGATCCGTAAATCAATAGCAGTAACAGGGTTATAGAATTATCGGTCCGTTTTCGACTTTGAAAAACTGTAGTAGATCATTTATTCAGTGTGCAGTGAGCGCTCTTGGTATTTATGTAGAAATATCGATTTTCTTTCTAACTACAAAGTTTATTTAATGAATATTTGATAGGATCGGCTCGGTGCTACGGTGGTAATTAATGCAGCAGTGCATAATATGTCGGGATTGAGCAAAGTGCAGGGGAGTCGAAACTATGTCCAGCCAAAGACGATAGGCTTTCCTCCTATTAATCGGGACCTTTAAACATAGATGGCGAAATATTGGTGCAACACATACATTTTTGGTGGCCAAAGATTCTTCTTTAGGGAAATTGGCATGAGACTATGATGATAATGATAAGCTTGGAACTTAAAAACGAATCATCATGCTAGTAAAGCACTATTGAATCAACAAAAGATTTAATTGACACAAATTATAAAACATTCTTTAAGATTTTTAGGTTTTTAATATATTGCAAGAAAAAAGAAAAACCATCCTTAAAAATGTTGCTTAGCCTTCGCTGCGGATGACCGCAACGCCGCTAAATATTTAGCTGAGATTTGCGAGCGGCTGACGGACGAAAGTACGGTTATAAATAAGATAGAAAAAATAAGTAGTGTAAGTTATACGAATAAATAAATAATATTAAAAATAGCTATATATATATAGCTATATAAATAGAATATATATATAAATAATATATAATAAATATATATAAATAGAAATAATTAAAAGACTGTAGTTTTAATTAAAATAAAATTATTTATTCGTACTGCCACCGAAATATTATATCCAGCGGCGAGCTCTTTCACTCTAGTAAAAATTATATATTTATCTTTATTTCTTTCATAACAATAATCTCTCAAACCTCTATATTTCAATATCGTTCTCGTATACAACGAAATAGCAGTTATATCGATGACCTGCTCGTCACAGTAGGTAAACTCTATTTCACCGTCGCTCCACAAAGAATCAAATGTTAAAATCCAATACACACTTTTTACTACCCGCTTTACGATCTATTTTGTGGTTAGTTTAACTTTTCCAATTCAGATCGAGAGCACTTTAAGCATCAACGGTTTAAAATGTCAAAAGTGGAAATGCCTACTTCTCTAAACTATTTTTGTAAAAATATTTGTTTAACTAAGTTTAGTCTCTGATATAGTTTGTATGTCATAAACAGTTATACTCTGATATACCAAGCATTGGATATAATTTCTGCGTCATTGGCGCAACAGTTGTATATGCAACTGCTGTGCATGATGTCTTCGGTTAGATTCTCAGACCTATTAGGTTAGGTTAGGTTTAACGGCAAAATCCGCCTATTACTGTGTCCTAAAACTATAGCCGGGAAAATGTGCGTGCAATATGCTTCTGCCTACTGTTTCGAGGATAGTCAATATTATGTATATAACTAGAATTTGCCCGTGGTTTCGCTCACATAAATGTAGAGATTAGGTACAATACTTTTTTCTGGATAAAAGGTTCTCTATGTCCTTTCTGTTACCCTGACAATGTGTATGCAAAATTTCAAGATAATCGATCAAGTAGTTAAGGCGTGAAAGGATAATTAAACAAACTCACATTCGTATTTATAATATTAAGATAGGATTAAATTATTGTTGGACAAAATAGAAAGTTCCTTCTAATTGTTGGCACAGTTTGCGGTAGTGATTGTACAGAATATTGCATGCTATTGTCATTGTAATATGTATTCTAGCGATCTATGGGCTTCCAAAGCTCTTTGCTCCTTGCTCCTAACGACTAGCGTGTAACGCCGATTTTACTAGGCACCGTAACACGCCAGAGTTCTATAACTCACGTAATAAACATTTTTGATTAATATGTGTCCCTAAAATGGTGAATTAATTGAAGATTCAAGTATTTTAAACGATGTCCACCGTGTTATATTATTGTATGTACGAGATAAAGATGATATACACTGTACTGAGCTGTCATATTCTCGCGGATACCTACACTAACAATGCCTTATAAGATGCTTCGGCCTTTTTATTGACATCAAAATCAAAAATATGTCACCAATATATCCATACAAAGTAATGCTTATGAACGTCAAACTTACACTTATTAATGTGAATTTACATTTATTTCTGTCCTGTTTAACAAAGCAAGGGCGTAGAAGCTATGACTAGCAAGAAACCCACAGTCATTCGTTTATTTTACAAATAATTTTTGTAAGTACTTATAGAACTGATTTGTAAAATAAACAGCAACTATGAACAATTTGCAAATTAATGTTATGTTACGGATTCCGCTTATCAAGAGGCGGGACGCATGCTTGTTTGTAACTTTGGTACTTCTAAAACAGCCTCCCATTTAGCAACACAATTAGAGATACTACTTATAAACAATATAACATCCGTTTTATACTAATGACCCACAAGATTGTTCCCGAGAAAATCTGGTTTTATTCACGTTTGAAATCGGTTGAAGTGTCTTCGCAGTCATTATCCTAATTATAATTATGTAAACAGAGCTCATTGGCATCGCCTGGGCGGTCCTAATGGTCCAGATGGCAACAGACGTTGGCAAACCTGCCAAGACTGGCAAAGTTGCCAACTGGACATCTTCGCGCATAATATTATTATCATTGATTATTGTGACGACACAAGTCTTATGAGTTCACTTACCTCAATTCACCTTGTTAAATATATTCAGAGTTTCACGCCTATTTCCCAGATAGGATAGATACAGGTGAATTATATCCAGCTCTTCGGCTAGCTACGACATTAGCTTTCACGTAATAAATGGTGAGCCCATTACCGTCTGCCAGGCAAGATTCCACCAAAACTTATTCACAGCTGTTTGTAAACTATTTGTAACTAAGTAATTTTATATTCTTGTTCTTGTTCATATATACATATAACGGTGAGGCGCCTGGTGACCAGCAATACAGTTTGTCATTTTAACTAACTTCAGGCACCAGTCTCTCACAAGTTAGTTTACAAAGTTTCAAATAATTGTCTAATTATATAATTCACAACGGCTGAAAGCGATCAGGTATATTGTTTATCTTTGGGTGCTTGTCGTTTCGTCTAGGTTACACAGGCCGTACACGTTCCGACTAGTCAATATCTGTTACGAATTACATACATATACCTATATTATTCAATAAAAACGAAAAAAAGTATAAAAAAGTCTGTAATGTCTCCATTTGTCATGTCAAGCACATAATTTTGTTAACAACAGTTCACATGCGTTTGACAGATGTTCAAACTATTGTGGTTAGCTAACTCAATTAGCAACAGCCAATCCAATCATTTGACATAAGTTTGATTTTGACATGTCGCTAATGAGCTTTTCTCATCGTGTACTTTTGCTTCACTTTGTATTTTGTGGGATCTATTCATAACGGAAAAACCTGGATTTAATCCAACTCAGCCTAAACTTTCATCATACGTAAATATGGAAGCGTTACGGTGGATTATTATGTTGAACATATATATAGCCTGTACAAATCTGCCTACCTCTTCAATAATATACATACCTAGTCCTTAGTAAGTTCAACATAAAAATACAGCTGGTGACATGTAGGTATATAATATACTAGATGTGCTTGCGGTTTCACCCACGTTTATCATTACTGCGCCGTCCCCGTGGGTCGTAGCGTTATGTTATATAGCCTATAACCTTACTCGATAAATAGGCTATCTAGCACTTAAATAATTTTTGAATTCGAACCAGTAGTTCCTGAGATTAGCGCGTTCAACCTAACAAACAATCATAGTATTATGTTTAGCACAAGCCTGTCTGGATTTCTTATGTTTATTATATTGTTGTTAATATCTTTTGCCCGTTTAAATACATGAGGGTGTTATTTAATAAATGTTATAAGTTGCATTTCAATAAGTACATTGCCATTGATACACAATACTGCTACTGAAAATTTTACCTAACAGAAAATAAAATTTTAATAACAATTGATTCGGGCATCGAACTCGAGACCTCACGGTTGCACGCAAACATAATAGTGAACTTATGTCTCGTGTTTATATAGTGCGCCATGTATGCAATCATGCCATAACAGTTCTCGTGCACGTTATGTGGTTTAAACCCTTTACTTGGCCTTTCTCTAAAATATCTTCAATCTGATAAGAAAATATTCACCTAGGTTTCACATTTACAAATACTAGCGGTCGCTCAGTGGTCGAAATTCGACAATAAATTGATTTAAATTTTAAGTTTGATCATTATTATATTATATACCGCGAAATTGCAATGGGTACTTAAGCTATGTAACCATAGTTACGAAGAATAGTACGACATTAACCGAACCATGCCGAAATACTACGAACGCGATTCGACTGCATGTGTCAAATGCATGGTTGTGTGCATGTAGTGTTTTTTCATTAATTTAATGTACTTCTAATGCATATTTTATAAAAATAGTAGGTTTCGCCACTCCTTCTCCGTATAAAATTTAACTGTGCCAAATTTCATACTCCTCCGCCCGCGCAATTTTCGTAAAAAGGGGTACAAAGTTTTTGCTTCACGTATTAATATATAGATTTAAAGGTAAGTAAGTTAAGTAGTATGGAGCAGCGATAGCTTAGTGAGAGACCGTTAAACCGCCACGCAGAGATCTCGGGTTCAATTCCCAGGTATTGACTATTCGAGGCAATGTGCGATTTAATTAGTTAATTATCGCTTGCTTTAACGGTGAAGGAAAACATTGTGGAAACCTTCATGTCTGAGAGTACTGCATAATGTGCTGGAAGACGTGTGAAGACTGCCAACCCGCACTAGGCCAGCGCAGCGTGGTGGACTATGGCCTAATCTTTCTTATTTTTATTTTATTTTATTTTATTATTATTTATATTAGGGACAAAAAACAATTACATGTTAAAGTATTACAAGATAGATTTACATTAAATTATCAAACATATAATCAACACCATTGTCCACTGATTAACAATGGAAAATGAAAGTGATGGTGAACACAATTGAATGAATTTGACAATTATTAACAAACAAAATATAAAATGAAATTTTTTACTTAACCTAAAGTGATTTAAATAATTTAATAGCTTTTCGTTTGAATTGTTGAAGAGTGAGAGAAAATATGTCCAGCTGAATAAGATAAGTATCGTATGCTTCAACAAGTCTACGAAGAGGCGCACGTACTCTGGCGTTTGCATGTGACTGTACAGAACACTCTTACATTAAGAAGAGGCCCGAGACCAGCAGTAGGACAATTTATATACAGGGCTAATATTATTTATATTATATTATGTTAAGTGTTACACGAACACTAGATATATTCTACTAACTGAAAAGCTAATAAGCACAGTGCAAGTGCTAACGCCAAACTCGATAATAATCTAATTGCTTTCTCTTATAACAAGTAGAGAATTACATTAGCCTTGTTCCCAACTTGTTAACTAATATATTTACTTTATTTTCTTGTTATAACTTCATAATTAATCCCATGGTACAGGATATACGATGTTGGAATAATGCCAGGACTATTTGGCAGTATTTGTTCAAGCATTATATGAAAATTTAAATATGTACTCCGAGCCAGTAGTTCTCTATGTTACATTCGCATGTTGGTTAGATTTTTAGATTTTATTTTTGAGCTGTAGCGGATCGGTGCATCCGTGATTAGCTAAACGGATGGGTCACCTGACTAATCTCCACCGATCCACTTAGATCACCACACATCACACCACCACAGGACGGAAAAACGTGGTTGTACTCTGGGTCCGCTGGGTCCATCTAGTACAGTACATACCCACATATCGCCAGCTTTAGTTTTAGCTATTTATAATAGGGGGCGACCCTATTGCCGTTTACCGAGCACAATTTCAGACTCCGTACTGCCTCTGAGAATTTAATAAATGAAAAAACCCTATAAAATTTTGGTCGACCCGTGAACCGAACCCGAGGTCTCATTCACTATCGCTGCGCCACCGAGGCACACCCTTTTTTTAATGTGACGTCTTCCACTAAATATTAAACAAATATCTACAGTAATACCACTACTGCAATAAAACAACATACGCAAATCGAAAAATCAACATTATAAATATTTTTACATTGTGTATACACATCTGTCTACTTGTATCTGAGTTGTATTTCACCTACTGTCGATTTTATTATCTAGTTCGGGCCATAAAATGGCCGGCAGCATTCATTTGTTTACTACTAACATTACACTGCAGTCATTAATCCACCTGTCTACCGTGTACTATAATATTATACGGTATCGTTAATTTTGGAACTTTACTGATACATTCTTGCTGTATTAGGGTGTTTACATATACGCTAATATATCGCAGAGACGCTGCTCGTGTGCGATTATCATAATTGTTATTGTAAACTAGCTGACCCGACAGACGTTGTCCTGTCTTAGAAACACTGTCAAACTCGCGAAGTTAAAATAGTCGTTAAGTTTTCTGAAATAATCAAATTTTCTGCGCAATTTTCCTAACTTTTCTTTCCGTAAAAACCTTCAACGTAGTATTAGAAACATTAAAAAAAGATGAATGATATCGAGTAAGTCGTTCCCAAGTTACGGCGTTACCAAAGGAAACAGAGATTCATTTTTTATATATACATAGATGTGCGTTTGTATGTCTCTATAGCGCAGCTAACGAGCCATAGCATCATCTCTCTCATTGCATTTGTTAGAATGAGACACAGGTATGCAATCTACATACATACATACATAGATTCACGCCTATTTCCCAGAGGGGCAAGCAGAGACTACGGATTTCCATTTGCTACGATCTTGACACACTTCTCTGGCTTCATTCACTTTCATCACATTCCTCATACACGCCCGTCGGTTCAAGGTGCTTTTAACCTGGCCTTTGCAAACTGTTTAAAATAATCGTTGTTTAAATAATGTCCGTAGAGGTGCATGACTCTATAGCGCATCTTAGCGATCATACCATCATCCTTAAAGAATTGTTATTGCATGCGGCAGAGTGAGACAAATACATTCTGTAATGCGCTATGCAGGTGACCGCAAACCATAGTAGTAGTAGGCTTGGTATGCGAACAGAGCACTCAATGTTGTAGATGTCGCAAGCGGTCATATTATTTGCGGCACATACGCCAATATGTAGGGGCCCTTACATTCTATTGTGTAATGTTTTGAAATATCGATAGCAGCATTCTATAATATAGGTTATTTATTTAACATCGATAGCATTTTGTAACGTAAGGCATTTGTAATATAGGTAATGTAATGAGATACAATGGGTTAACCATTTAAAGCTGGAATAACTGCACTGGGAAAATGATAAAATAACCTTGCGATAAGAAGAGCTGACAGAGTTTAGTCAAGCGCTGAACTGTCATCAAGGTTGCTAGTATTTTATCACTTTGTAGTCCCGTCTATTGAGTCGCACCGGCACACCGGTGGTTAGACACAATTAATTTATAATTATGCCTGGTATTCTAAGACTTGACAGATTAAATACTGTTACCGCTTTACTTCGCATCAACCATCACCGCTATCTCGTCACTAGGTGTCGCTGTCGTCGCTAGAAGCGGTAAATAATAAGTTCCTTGCATTTACAACGTAATGTTCGTTCATTTTGCAGGGACGGCAATGTGTGACAGAAACTTCCATAACAAGCGTTCACGTGTCGATATTGTACAGAAATTTAGTGCCTTGACAGTTTTTACTTCGTTTTGTTCAGGACGCTTTCGTACGATCTGTTGCTGGCAATAGACGTAACTAGTAAAAACGAAATGTATTCTGGAGGCTTAGTTTATAGTACGAACTCTACAAATACTCAGATGACTCTGAGAACGTTACAGTAAATACAGAAAAGTGACAAGCTTACAAGGTTTTATGCCATTAACACGTCAAGCCTGCTAATATATTCATATCCATGCCTATATATTTCTTAAGGTGTAGGGGTAGTGTATGTTTTAAACTCTGCTTCGCCAAATCAGTTTAGGTCTTTCGTAGAAACGAGTGAGTTTGCTAATTGTAAAAAACTAATTCTAAAACATCAAACAATAGTTGTATTATTATTATTTATTTAATATCTATCTATCTTTTCTCAAACAGTTGTTGCCTAAATAAAAGTGTTGTAGAGTTTTAATTATTCAAAATATTCCACACATTGTTTTCACTGTGTTTTTTATAATCAACGCCATATCCACCATCCAAGATAGTTGTTACATAAAGCATTTTTCAATACTAGCTTTAGGAAAGTATGGTGTCTTTCATAAATAATATAAGCAATACCGATATGAAAAAAGTAATAAGAACCATCTCCTCTCCAAGAAAGAAAGAAAATAATTTTATTTGTTCCACGCTCATTATATAAGGCTCCTTAACCAAGTTAAGGCTGAAGCGGCTCTCCTTCTACTCACCGAAAATAAATTTGAAATAGGCATGCTGTTTAACTTGCTATAAGTTTTAAGAGACAGCTATATAAATAATGAGTAAGGAAATATTGAATAAGTGCGGTCATATATTATAAATTATTGTATCTTTCGATAAAAACCTTATTAAAATCCTTACTAATATTATAAAGGCAAACTTGTACAACCAAAGTGGCAAACAAGCATACGGCCCACCTGATGGTAAGAGGTCACCGTAATCTATGGACGCTTGCAATACCAGAGGCATCACTTGCGCGTTGCCGACCCTTTAGGAAAAAAGGAAGTGGGAAGGAGAAGGAATGGGAATGGGGAAAGAGGGTAATTGGGCCTCGGGCACTCTCACTCACCAAACGAAACATAACAGTAGGAATACTGCTATTTCACGACGAGATTCTGTGAGACGGTAGTCCTTCCCTGGTCGAGCCGGCCAATTCATCCTGAAATCAGCGAGGCTCTACTACTACTAAAACGCGAATTTGTTGATTGTTACGCCTTCAAGCTTGAACTGCTCGACGAAATTTCGCAAACACCTTATCTGGGGTACAGAAAAGGATATACGGGCTCTTTCATCCCGAAAGAAGTACTGTTACCGAAGGATAGAAATTTATTGGTAAAATCTACATTAACGCGAGTGACACCGCGGGCAAAATTTTATAGAACATCTACAAATTGATAATACGAAAAATTCTTTTGTCTTATAGCTTATGCTGTGCATAGGTTTGCATGCGGTATTTTTATTTTAGGAAATTCTCATTAGCAGCACTCGTTTAGCAATATGGCCAGTAAACGGCAGTAGACTCACTACTACAAGTAACGTAAAACACAGCTTGTGCAATGTAGATTAAATACACAACTGTCAAGATCGAATTCGAGACAACTTCAACTCGAACAATCTAATGCTAAATAGTTAATACGTCATCAATAGTATTGAAACTATTCAATCAGCAATGTAATACTCTACATTTACTTGAATGTGACCGCACCTTTCTGTTATACATTACGTATACATATATCGTATTTCAACTTGCCTTCATAGCCGCCATTTTGTACCCGCTTGTATAGAAGAATAGAGAAGTTGTTTTTGGGTTCAACCTAATAATGCGGTACGTTTCATACGGCGCGTTTATATCATAAATTATGTACGTAGATAAGTGTAGGTTTGTTATTAGCCACATGAAAGTTGCTATATTGTATTATAAAAGGTTGTTTTGGGTCGTATTTTGTAGTCAAGTTATAAAATATGTCATCGAGCGCACGGTAATGTCTATTAAGGCTGGAAATACATTATCCGAACTCGGTGTAAAATACAAAATATATAAAAAAATATCTGACGGGATTGGATTATGTACAGCCACGCTGCACTAATTTGGATAATTAGCAGTGCAGAGGGCGCTGGTATGGCTTATCTTTAACTTCAGAATTTGTAGGACGGACAGTATCAAAGGAGATTTGTACTTTGTGTAAGCCTGTCGACTGAAACTTTGTTTAAGTTAGCTAATTAATATAGAAATCAGTCAAGTCGACTTTGCACAATGGTGTTTATAAATTTTACCTGTTATAAGGTAGAAATTACAAAATATGCTCTTGACAACTTTATTTTGTAGTAAAAATGTAACGATAACAATGTGAAACATGACATTAATACAATATCGGTTGTATATTTACTTTTCTCATAGCACTATTATATATATAATATGATAGTAAAAAAAATGCAAGCTATGACAATGTTAAATAACTGTTGTAGAACGTTGACTATGATGATTGATCACAACAAGGTTGTTTAATTTTGTTTAAATTTTATGATATATTCAAACTTATCGCAATACATGTCGCGATAACTTCGTAGGTAGGGTTACCATACACAAAAAAAACATAAGACTGATAAACGACTACCCAACTATGTACAAAAAATATTTAAAACCCTTTTAAAATTCGACATTTATAGATACAGCATTGAAATATGGGTTTTAAAAATTCTGTTTCGAATGACGTCACGGCTTTATATCCGTCGCGTATACAGTAGGAAGTCACACGGAACACATAACAGTAAATTTGATACACGACGATAACTCGACTCGACCATTATCTATTTGACAATAATTTTTATTTCGGACACCGTGACCATATTCGTTTTCTGTACGTGGCACCGAACAAAATACAATGTGACATTTTTGTATTATACACTGGCAATGTCGCAGCTGAATGTTAAATACTGCCGTTTCGGGAAATACCCGGCTGTTTACAAAAATAAGTAATTTGTTAAACTCTATAGTGTTATGGATGGATATATAATGTGATTTGGAATTCGTGTCATGCTTATAGCTTCAATTCGATCTATTGCTCGTATAAAAGTTTTAAATTTGATTTGATGAATGATATAAACTCTTCTAACTCTGGAATAACTAATATAATAAATAATTCCACAACATCAAAGAAGATTTTTTGTTATTAACATATTTTGTTTATAAAATCGGCTTTCAGACTATTCTACTTCCGGTACATAATAATCACATACATTTTTTTAAGTTTATTATCATAAGTTTATTAATAATAATAAAATACATCATTACAAAGTTTAAACAATTATAACAATATAAATAATTAGTGGGATAATGAAACCTTGTAGTACATAGTTGAAAGAAAACCTATTCAAATGAAAAGTTACCTATATATCAAATTTTGCTTTTCTATTTTAGTTTATGTAATTACATTTAACAATGCTTATTCTATTCTAGTACTTCTGTCGCGTCATTTTTAATTAGTGTTTTCAATCATCTTTTTTTTTGTGCAGAATTCTAAATATTTTATAGCTGACTTATACTAGAGTTTTTAGTCTACCCGAATATATGAGTTTGCATCTAAGATGCGCTAATATTTTTACGAATACCTTTTTGTCTTGGCGTTTTTTTTGTAATTAATCATTTATCCATAAAAACAGGCCATACGCATCGACACATTCTTTTTAACAAATATATAGCCAGCTATTTCATAAGTCTTAAAATAAATACATTCTATTTGTACAAGATAAATATATTAGAAAGTACATAATTAAAATCTGTGTGATCTCAAAAGATAAAACGAAAATTAAAGATTAATCATCTATTTTAATGTAACAAAAGAAAAGGTTAGCTTTCTCATAAAAACACAATTTTCTCAAAGCCCTCTCGGTTTCATGGCGTTCAGGGGATTATCTAGGATATATTCTACAAAGTCTGTCCTAATCCTCAACCGTGTAGGAGTAATATACCAAAAAAATAAAAGGTACTCTTTGTAATCGATTCTTTTATTGTATTTTTGCTCTTTATTGTCTGGGAGGCGCATTGGTAGTGAAGGTTTCAGAATATGAGGTCTCGAGGTTGAATTACCAAGTAAGGTCGATCAAAAGTTTTGGGTTTACCATGACTGAATTATGTTTTGGAAAATATTAGGTTAAGTTTTATTTACCTATAAAGTCCGTAATCAGCCCAAATGCGTTGAACTCATTTCGGTAGTATATACTACTTACATATATGTATTTTCATTCATGTACATTCATATTGTATATTGTGTACACATCTATATTCCATGTAAGCATCATTTGCCTCGCTAATCAGTGGCGCTAATCAGTCGCACTGGAAGTATGCTATATTGATGTTAATGATAAAAGTCTAAACATCTCTTTAACTTTGTGGATTATTATTAAATCTTGATACTCAATGAAACCAGGACTTTAAGCTCACTGCTCTCAAGCCTAATTTGGGCCAAAATAAACGCATCGATATCTAAAGAAGAGTTTATTCGCAAATTAATAACTTATGACTTCCAAGGTGTTTTGTTATGCATTCAAAAACAAATTTTGAAATATTCATAGAAATAACATCCATGTCGCATAAAACACGTTAACATGACTGTCGTTGATCGTATTATTTACGAACAAACAATAATTTTCGAGTGTGTATGCAGGCCAATTTGTTCTGTGATGTATTCGGCATTTTCAATATACGCGCCCGTTCGGTGCACTATACAATGTAGTACGAACTACGTGCGAACATCAATTGCTCACCGGAGTATTCCTGGTCACTACGTACAATATCGTACAATACATATACGTACATATGTATTATATATTGTTCTCAACGGGATGCGGGCATTTTCGCCGCCTCGACGTTGCAATGAAGTATGCATGTTCAAAAGGCTACGTTGTTCCATTTTTCATGAATTAAATTCTTTCTTTTATGAATTAATTTCGTAGAAGGTTTTTCTCGTGTTAACAACACGAGAAAATGGGTGAACATTATAATATAAGGCGAGTTGAATTAAACTATATTTAGTAAAAATGGTTTAGTAACATGTTTTACATAGTAAACATATGTAGAGATGGATATGAATGGAATCCGTGTTGTAAGATACACACGATGGCTTAGACAGAGATGTATTGTTTAGGAGTTAAATAGATAGTAATTTAGTGATAGCCTGATTGATAGTCGGTTGGATTGCCACGCAAAGGTCCCAAGTTCGATTTCGATGCACGCACCTTTGCTTTTCGAAGTTTTGTTCGTATTAATTAGTTAATTATCGCTTGCTTCAACGTTGAAGAAAAACATCTTGAGGAAACCTGTTTGTGTGGGATCTCCATAATATCTCTAAACCACACTGGGCCAGTTTATTGACCTTGCCCTGTATAAAATGGAGAAAAGGGTGAATAAAGGACTGCAGCACATGCGATACATTATTACCTTATGCAAAATACTTCAATTCGGTCTTCACACCTGTGTAGAGCAATATATGGCACAAGGTATGTAGTCGCGTCGCAACTAACAACGTCTTAAATTATGAGAGTTATATTCTACAAAAAACATCGTTTCATTAAAACCGTACCGTAGCTACTTAAGTCGTAGCATATTAAAGGCCAATATCTTTCCTATGTTCTATTTGCTTTAACAGTTAAGGAAAATATCGTAAGAAAACTAGGATACCTGAGAGTACTCTAAAACTTCGCCTTCGCCTTTATCGTTACCATTCCGATAGGAGGCATGATATACAGTAATGGGGCGATTATACCCATTGAACGTTCTTTATGGGCAAAACCAAAAGTTTAATGGATGAGTAGGTATGGGTTTTGCAACCTTTTTTTTGTAGCTATATTGTTTTCGAGGGCTTATGTAAACCATCGTGCTTAACTCCACGGATGGTCAGATGGCTTACGTGGTAACCTCGTAACATACGGTGAATCGATTAAAAGTTGAGAGGTCGACAAATGTTTATATCTATATACATTATATCGTACAAATAGTTCTTAGAATACTAAATAAATAATATTTGCTTGAGTATTCAATGATGATACAAAAGTAACAATCATCATATACAACTAAAGTAATACTAAATAATATTACTATAACTTAATAACACTAAAATAATGTTATAACCGAAATAAATAACCAATATTAAAAAATTATGCGTAAACGTAAAAGTAAAACATTCGTATAGGAGTCATTAGAATTAATACAAAATATACATAGATGCTCTCTTCTATTCTACTTCGTATGGTTTAGAATTACCAGGTTGTTGCCTGCTGTAACAAACACAAAACACATTCACATTGATAGTAGAAAACAACACTTTTTGGAACTGAAATTGTTTGTAACGGCCACATTATCAGCAGTCACATCACGACTTTTACTATTCCATTATCCATGCAGACAATAAGAAATTAATTTATTTTATGATAAACGATCAATTAATTTTGTGTCAAAAATAACACATCCATACAGCCGAATAATTAAAATAATTTAACCGTTCCGCAATGAGCTTGTATAGGAGTGGCTTACCATAATTATTAAATATCATCACATTCATTGAGATAATTCGATATTTGCCGAGATAACAAAATTAATTTTGAGTTGTGTATTATAATAATTAATTTGTGCACTTTGTGTGGTGTCAGATATTTTGTAAATTTATTCAAAGGATTTTTGTGCGAAGTGGTTGAAGGAAATCTTTTGTATGAATGATATTGTGGATCTTATAATGAAATAACATTACATAGAATTTAACCCATAGGTTGAATTAAAGGTTTAGATGTATTGGACTTATGCACACATAAAAACATCTTAATTCAAAACGCTGGTATTTATCGTACAATTATTTTGCTATTTTTCTTATTTTGATTTTACAATGGAAATTTTTAAATCCTATATATACCCTTAATTTTAGAGACTATTTTTGCTTTCATACTTTTCTTTTTTACTCATTTATCTCTCTAGCTCTTTAAACATTGAATCTGTATTTTCATGTTTATCTAGTAACCGATAAAACTGTGTACCGTTTATATACATTCTGTAGAATATGAGGAGTGCAACGTACGAGGGGCGTTTAATGTATTCTCGATATCGGGATGACATACTAATGATGAGAGTAATTAAATTATCTCATTAGTTAAAGACATTCTTTGAGGGTATAAATATAACATTTTATTTAATTGTCATCATTAGTATTTAAGATATCATTACTAAAAGGCAAATACGATGACCGATGCGATAATATTGAAAAAATCTAGCATCGCGCTGTGATAAAATTTCTTACAAAACAAGGAAAGACTCAAAAAGTTATTCACGAAGAAATGGTGACTGTTTACCAAGATTCTGCTCCTTCATTATCTACTATTCAAAAGTGGTCTAGTGAATTTAGACGGGGTAGAGAGAGTATTGACGACGACCCACAGTGTTTTGGGATTCTAAATGATTTTTACTGATTGAGTACACAAAAAAGCGTCAAAGTATTACCGCTGCATCTTACGCCAACACCCTACGTTATTTAAAGGAGGCAGTAAAAGAAAAAAGACGTGGAAAATTGACCGCATGTGTCTTGGTTCTTCACGGCAACGCGCCGGTTCACACAGGGCGCGTTGCTAAGGCTGCTATACGGGAATGCGGATTTGAAGAAATCAATCATCCACCCTGCAGCCCAGATCTGGTCCCTAGTGATTACTTTCTGTTCACAAACCTTAAGAAAGATGTTCGAGGTAAACGTTTTTCCGACGATGAAGAGTTAAAGGCGGCAATTAATGAACATTTTTCATACAAGGAAGAAAAATATTTTTGGGTTGTATTGAAAAGTTACTTTCCCCCTCTAATAAGTGCATTGAGGTGATGGTAGACTACATTAAAAAATATATTTTTTCAGAATTTTCTACTTATTCTTTCATGCCTATACCGAGAATACATTGAACTCCCCTCGTATGTGTTTGACGTAGTATTCTAAACCACGACTTATATTGTAATTCCATTCGTGCAAAAATGTAATAAACATTCGAAATATATAATTGCGAATATGACGTATCAAAAGCGTCAAACCAAAAAAAAAATATTTTGCCAACATATCTATTCATATAACTCCTCTAGCATCGATTTCACGTTTTCTGCATTGTGAATACTAACATTTAATTAACGTTTCCCTCGATCACAATGTAGATTGCTACTGCAGCGCAGTAAAACTACATTAACTACATTTCAGTAGCAAGTTCACAACAGTACACTCTCTTAGGATTCAACACATGTACAATGCACTCAGTGCCAGCACCGTTTGAATGGAAACTCTCCTAATTTTCCTTCACAAAATGAGAAAACGTGTCGGAGAATATTGAAATGGAACGTTCTTGAGAGTCCAAGTTGGTTTTGTTAAGGTTATTTTTAAGGAAAAGTGGGTATTGGAAATATATTCTTAAACTAGAATGTGTAGATTCTAATGCCTTCTTTCAAAATGCTCGGTTAGGACTACGCCGAGCGAAATGTGCCAAAACAGGAGGTCACAGTTAAGTGAATAAAATCAACTTTTTGTTTAATACAAATATAAAATATACATTTACCATAACAATAAATGTGTTTACAATTACTCCGTGTAAAAACTTAAAATAAATAATATTTTCGCCTACAAAACTACGTAAATTTGCAAAAACGTAAGCTCGTGTAAAGTGTTTTTTTTTCTGAAGTTACCTACGTATTAGGCAATTAATATCAGTTTAATATAGTCACGGTTTATTATCGCTAGTATTAGCAGTGAAGATACAGTTTAAGGATTTTTAAGTGTTTTTACAGTATTACATATCTGCAATTCCAGATTTGGCACGCGTACTATTTACTATGAGCTCGCCCATCCCATTGTGGATGGCCGTATTTAGCAATAAAACAGTGAACAAATTTGGCTGATGTTCTATTATTTGTAATCTTTATATTCTAAACTTAATAAAGTTGTATACTAGGTACTAATGTGAAAGTGTCTGTACTTTTAGTTAGAAAATGATGCTAGAAATCAAACTACTCCAAAATTATAATAAAATATAATTCATGAGATTGATAGACCAACAAAACCTTACGCGATAGCTAGTCATAATAAAAATATAAAAGTGTTATACTTGTCCTTACGTTTGTTGGGCCGAAATTAGTGCAAAGAAAATATTTAAAGTTAAAGTAACAGACATGCTGATGTTTAAATACTCAAATGTTTAATGTTTTGTATATTTTGCATGTATATCGTTGGGTTATCTAGATAGAGCTATGTCTAAATGAATTTTTATTTTCGGTATTCTATGTGGGAGGAGATGTACGTGTCAGCTAGTAAAACAACATCCGAGATTACCCTGACGAATCATTGACGTCATACTCTATAGATAAACGATGCTTAAGAAACAAAGACCATTGTTATAGGAGTGCGCTGGACTGGCTATCGTCAACGAAACAATAATTCCATTTGATTTTCCCCATTTTAGCTCTAAGAGCGGTAGTGACTATACGTGGAACTAAAAGTAGTTGTGGACAACTCAATCGACATTTAAAATAGATCCATTTTCTTTAGGATAAACTCATCTACCAAATTACTCAGTTCTGTCCTACACAGAAAGTCGAATAGTAAATACATATTAGTGTCGCACTTGATTGCTAGACTCCAGAAATATAAATTACGAAAATATCAATTTATTATAAGATCACTGTATAATAAATTAGTCTAAACATTCTAGTTTCAATGTAGGTTTAAAAATAATTTTAAGCTCAAAGGCGGCGTTTCGATTGAGACAAAAGATATCTGTCATTATGTCGCACAGGAAAGCTAATCCAGCATGTATCTATATATTTAGAGGTCAGTTTTACAGTTTACATTTACACGAACGTGTAACACTGAAATTAAAACACCTACTTTCATGCAGATTTTAACGCAGCTCATTTAATTTAAAACTTTTATATTTACATTTTCCAGCCATGGTCACTGGGACATGAATTGAATTAGAAATTAATATTAGGTCAAGAGGAATTTTATATTTGAACGGGCAATTGTACTTATTTATTGTAGCAAACATTGACGTAGTAATAATTTTATTCTGTATTTGCTACACTCTAACAGACTTATTCATAAAAAATATCTTGACTTAATACGATGAGTAGTTAAAATACTTAGTATGTCTATTAAATGCATTGTAATAAAACTTTATTCATAATTATTCCGTAAACGTTTATTTTATACGGCATCGTTGTTAGGCAAGCTAGCATTATTATTGACAGTACTTTTTATAATGTATACTTATAACGACGTTATGCTCTTGTAACTTTTATGAATATGGTTGTAAGTTATTAAGTTTGATTTTGATTTTGATTTTTTAAGTTTGATAAACTTAATAAAATAAGAGCGAAATGCCATAATTTAATTTATTTATTACTTGCCTACTCTACCCGCGCTTTCACCTGTGTACGTCCCACGGGTACTCATACCAGAAAATGTATCCCTATGTGTATCCAGTACATGGTCTATTCATGTCTCAAGTGGTATCCAAATCTGCGTAATGGTGTAACAAATATCCAAACATCTTTAACGTTTATAATATAGTTGCTATCTTTCCGCGGTTTCACTTCACTGCTTCGCTGCACTGGTTTGTAGCGTGATTTGTTAAGCCTATGTCCATACTCAAAATAGGGCTGTCAAATGCAAAAAAAAATTTCTAATCCGAAGGGAAGTTGCAGAGATCATCAACCAAACAGAATAGGAAAACTTTGGGCATCATTATTATATTCTATATTAATCTATGCTATAGCAAATAGTATTCTATATAAAAACATTGAGTAATAATGCTAGTAGCTCACCCTGTCGACATGAAACTACACTTTGTAGAAGGTAGCATATTCGACACTTTTGAAATTACCTGTATGTAAAAAGTCTTCCTAAAAATACCCTCGTGAACTTTCAATTCACTTTAGTCACCATGCGATCTATTTTCGATATAAAATTATCTTTTAAACTTTAACCCATTTTGCCTATAAAAATAAAAACTCTGGTAATATTTAATATCGCGCTACGTGGGTATGTGAAACTAATTTTCAAAATACCAAATATAAAATCAACGTTGTATGTACATATTTCCAAGTGCAATCATGTTTCAAAATTTGTATTTGCGTTACTCTGCTTCAATAATACCACGTTTTTATCTACTACAACACTTGACACAGACTGGGTTTTAAGTGCGTACCTATGTTACTTATCATTCTACGTCCTACTAATACCTACCAAAAATGAACTATACAGTGTGAAGATGAGATTTCTAGAAGTGTGTGAAGATATTTTCTAGTCAATTACGTGGAGGTGTTAAACGGATTTAGATGAAAATTTGTAGATTGAACAAACATTTCCTCGATTAACACATCATAATTAAAAATAAATTTTGGTATACCTTCCCGTTATTTTCAAGCGGGCGAAATCGAGGGTCAAATCTATTATAATAGTGATATGCATGTCAGGTCTTAACTTCTACGCAAAGAGTTTTTAGGATTTTCCGTCACGACCGTCTCAGTAGCAGCACGTATTCTAAACACCAAAAACCCCGCATAACTGGCGATTGTGGGTACACTGATAATTAATACTCCTCCGCCTACGTCTTCGGGTATACATTAAACACAAATAATCTAAAACAACTTAAATCAATTACATATGCAGAATCACACATTTTCGTTAGCACAGACACGAATAATAAATGAAATGATTAGAAATTGTCAATAAAATGCAACTTCATAACTGTACATTTTTATTATTATTGCCGCTTCCTATTAACTACCCTACTGCAGAGTTTGGTACCCTTCTCAATACGAAAAGAGTTAGGTCATTCATGTACCTTACGTAACATTATACTTTGACATTAATTAGCATCTACAATGAACAAATTGCTTGGCTACACTTGTAGAAACTTGTAATGAATCGCAGTTGGCTGCAAAAGATACCGTTGCAATTAGACTCAAAAAATGAACGCTACTCGGCTACCTGTTTGTGGGTTTAGGTAGACTGGGCTAATTTTCTGTAAGTAAGGAGAGAAAAGAAATATACTATATCTTTAATATTAATTCATAATTACTTTTGTTGAAACATCATAAGTCGTGTTTGTGGTATGCAGTGTCATGTCACTTGGTTATGCGTCAAGGTTTATTAGAATTAAAATTTTAAATGTCAGCCTTTGTATTCTTCTCCATACGCATATTACAGCTAAACATTTGCGTTCTAAAGGCATACTGGGTAACGTTGGTCTTATAGACGCTTTCGGCATGGTTCAAAAGTTACTTACAGATTCTTCAAATCTGGGTAGGTGTCTCTATTGTGACTCCGTATCATGGTTGCGACAAACAACTACACGACAAATGTTAGGGCGACAGTACAGTATGTCGACAATCAGTGGTGCGACAGCACATCAGCTCGACGTGCGATAGTGCGACTGATTGTTTTCTCGACAAACGATAGGGCGACAGAACTTTTGACCGACGAACGATAGCGCGACACAACTTTCGCTCGACAAAATAAAGCGCTAACACTAATGTATATATAATTATAATTATAAAAAATAAAAAACTAGATATTGGAAAATAGGTATTTTTAATCATAACTATATCATTATACAATTAGACACATTGATGAAAACAAAGTGCTTTCGTGACTATTTCTTAATATGACATATATATGCTGGGCTGAAATACAGGCGTAACCTTAATAATCGATAATTTCAAAGTATCATTCGCGTTTGTTTGTGGCGGCTTCGCCACAAACAAACGCACAAACTTCGCTTATATATGTCATATTAAGAAATAGTCACGAAAGCACTTTGTTGTTATGATTAAAAATACCTATTTTCCAATATCTAGTTTTTTATTTTTTATAATAATAATTATATATACATTAGTGTTAGCGCTTTATTTTGTCGAGCGAAAGTTGTGTCGCGCTATCGTTCGTCGGTCAAAAGTTCTGTCGCCCTATCGTTTGTCGAGAAAACAATCAGTCGCACTATCGCACGTCGAGCTGATGTGCTGTCGCACCACTGATTGTCGACATACTGTACTGTCGCCCTAACATTTGTCGTGTAGTTGTTTGTCGCAACCATGATACGGAGTCCTCTATTGTGTTTAATATTATTTCGAAAGTCTTCAGAGTTAAAAACGAATAAGACAACTAACTGTGCAGGGCGCTCTTGTATATAAATCAAAGGTATGTATAGTTCAACCAGCTAACATGTTAATCAAAGTGACTTATCCATATATTAATGCAATTATTTAATCAGCGGTAGACGAACAATTAGTAAGAAAGTTGCCCTCGTCCTAGTAGTAACTACGTAGTAGTGTATCTATTTAAAATGTAAGCTCCTGGAATGATCACGTTTCAAACAAAAGCAATTTTAAAACTATATTTGCTATAATATATAATAATATTATATTATATCACATACACACAACAACATCTAGACCAAACTAAGCAGAAAGAAAGAATAGAAAGTGCCTCGCAGCAATTACATTAAATACAATTATTTAAACTACTTACAACTGGACCGGAAAATACCGGA
The DNA here is from genome assembly GCA_930367265.1 of Catocala fraxini. Classification (NCBI taxonomy): domain Eukaryota; kingdom Metazoa; phylum Arthropoda; class Insecta; order Lepidoptera; family Erebidae; genus Catocala; species Catocala fraxini. The sequence goes on from OV884041.1 coordinate 17,419,801, forward strand.
GAAAACTAATTATGAACTGAAATAAACGTCGACGTAATTAGTGCGCGAACACAACACAAATTTAACTACATTTGAAATACATTTAGGGAAAGAGTTGACGCAGACCTGACTACTTACTTGTTACTTTTTCTTTTTTAAAGACATCTCTTGCTCTAGGAATAATTCTCGCGGGAGTCTTTACAAACATGCAAACAACGGACCCAAAAACACCCAGACACGGAACAACTATCTATACTTTTGCTCCGTGTGGGGATCACACCCACAACACTTGACGCAGTGGCAGCGCTGAGGCGACCACTTAAACCACTCCGCCATCCGTGCAGTTAACGTAGTAGTGTTATCATCTATATTTTATATAATAGTATGGACTCAGGTATGCATAGCCTACTGATTCTAAGTTTGTACTACGCTACGGTACTGATATAACATAATTTTATTGCCTCATTCACTCTCGTCACATGCATTATTTTGACATTCTTTTAACGGAAGGGTAAAGACAAACCAACTGCACCATAGTCGGTTACAGTAGGTCGGTCAGAAATAATTCAAAAATAAAATAGTTGTATGCTGATCTTTTTAGTCCTAAAACGACCTTAGGTGTCCTATGGCTTATTTATCTAGATGAACCCAGCGAAATGTGTAAGTAATACACTTCAATTTAAACCTTTCGGTGATACAGGAGTGACTCCTTCTGATAAAATTCTGTTCACATTATAAATTCGTTGCCACAGTTTTGTGCCAGAGTTTCATAAATTTATGTTCCTCAAAATTACTTACTTCAATATTAAAAGCGATATAATTTATGGCAGTTAAACGAACATAATTCAAACTTTTGTAAAGCTATTATGTTGAAAAATAACACTCTTGTTTGTATGAAGTTTCGCCAAAACATTTTTGCGGCTATTAAAAACTTTCCATGATTAAGTCATAGTTTATGGTCAGCGTCGCCTTGGTGAATATTTAGTAATTATAGTTGGCAGCAAAAATTCTTTGTTGCAAGGTTGGCAACATTGATCGGAAATCTTTTTATGTTCTTTTTCTTCTCTTTGTGTTGGCTAGGAACGAGAGAAAATTATATTTTTAAGCTTGGTTGTATCGGAATATTAATAGGCGGGTTTTATGGCTAACGTGTAAATACAGGTGTTACAAAAATAGTCGTTGAAGGACGGATCAATTCTGTGAAAGTTTAGACGATTAGAAAGAGCTTTAATCCTCTAATGAAGACCAATAGAAACGAATAAAAGAAACATACGTACTGAACTGACCCCAAATAATCTGGAACATTGTTCTATATTTTACGAGGCGAATGATTATAGTGCTGCATTTTTTTTATTATACATATATAGTAGAGTAAAACTAGACATAATTACTATATCGTGGATGGACGAAAATATACGTAAATATTTGTGGATCATATTTTGTTGCGTACAGTTGTGTTAGGGTACACTTCTCTGTACAGAACACCACTTAAACACCTGAACCATCCGTCCTTATACTTTAAACACACAAATTTTCCACACACATACTTGTACTCATATATCGAGCTGTAATAAAGTAACATAAGTGTAACAAAACCATATTCCCTTACCCTCATACTAAGAATAGGCCCGTGCCCAACAGTACGACAGTTTATTAATACATCGTTCCATTTTACTACAGCTAAAATAAATTTTGCCACCCTGCCACCTGTTGTCACAAGTGCACATTTGATTTTATTATTTAAATAATACGTCGACCCATAATAGGGTTTATAAAATATAAATTGGTGTCCATTCAATCGCCTTCCCCTACATACAACAAGTGCTGAATTTAAAATTTGGTCTAAAATTTCAGATATTTCGTGGATGAATACTCGCAGGTCGGCGCTTTTAAATTTTAGTTGTACCTGTTTGAAAAGCTGTTTGTATACGACGTAAGTAGCTGGCGCTGGCTTCTCGTGCGAGTTAAACATACGGGTTATTTGTGCGAGTGGGTTGCGTCGTTTACACAGTACATACAACCCGCGCATCATATACAAGATTACAATACAAGGGCATGCTTATCATAGAAGAGATTAGACTAATCCGATGCCCAGATTCCCGCAGGAGTTAGCAGGGATGTATTACACCCACATTGCGCCAACCAATTTTTACGCCTATTGGTATTTACTGGTCACAGTTCCAGACTCCATATTAAAACTATAAAGTATTAACAGCTCATAGCCAGTTGCACTCACTGATTGGTAAACGATTAGCCAGGTTAAGTAACGTTGTGTGCGGTCAGTCTATAGATGGGTGACCGCTTAGTGGTATTTCATCTGAGCGTCTCCGTGCTTCGGAGGGCACGTAAAAAGTCGATACCGATTGTTGCCAAATTGACAGCAGCTGTTAAGCCATGTCAGATTTTTTTTTTTTTTTTTATTTTTTTTTTTTTTTTTTTTAACGTCAGGGGAATGCTTTTACGCACCGTCCGCGCTCGGGCAGGGCGCGGGTGTGTGGGACTCGAGCCAGAAAAGCCGGCCCCATACCCACTAAACCCCTGACGACGTTTCTCCGGTACCTAGTGTCGGTGCCACGGGATTCGCGTTAGCATTCACCGCGACACCGACAGGTCTTGGCCTGCCACGTGAATAGGCGGGCCCCAGCTGTTTGGGGGAGGACCAGATGGTACAGCCCTCCCCTCCACTGAGGGGGGCGCGCGGAACACCTATGCCCCTCTCTCGGGCCTGTGCTGCTCGGGCGGCAGACTGCCCAAGTCCACCGCCCGCAGGCCGCCCCCTAGGGTGGCTGGAGGTCTGCGCGCGCCCTACGGCGGCGCCCTGGACGTCTCCTGCGGTTTGGGTGGGGAGAGACCAGCTCCCTCTCCCGTTCCGCCGCCTCCTTCGCGGACATCACTGCCTCGCAGAAGGTGACGGCGGCCTCCCATGCACCCTCGCTCCGGACCATGGACAGTACCATTGCCGGCAGCGAGAGAATTTGGACACCCAGTGCCCCGGTTAACGACCGGCGCTGCTCCTCCCAAGCTGGGCACTCCACGAGTGTGTGCAGCGCCGTATCCTCGGGGCCGTCACCGCAGTGGTGACAACAAGACGTCTCCTCCCGGCCTATACGACACAAGTACCTCCCGAAGCATCCATGCCCGGTGAGGACCTGCGTCAGCCGGAAGGTCAGGGCGCCATGGCGCCGCTTCAGCCACTCCTCCAAGATCGGACTTACCGCCGCTATTGCGGCGTGCCCTGCACTCGGTCGCGCAAGCCGTTCACCCCAATCCGCCCTTAGGACGTCGCGGAGCTCCGACCGCCGCGCCTCCACCTCTCTCGGCAACGGCCGAAAGCCCCGCTCCAGAGCCTCCCCGCGCCACTGGTAGAGCGACGCGAGAAGTCTGGCCTCCAGGTCCCAGGGCGGTGATCCGGCCAGGAGGCTTGCCGCCTCAAAGGAGATCGTGCAGTACCCTCTCGCGACCCTGACGGCCATCACCCTCTGCGGCCTCCGCAGCAGGGCGGCGTTACGGGCCGTCAGGTTATGACCCCAAATGGGGCTCCCGTATAGAGCCATCGCCCGCACGACTCCCATGAAGAGCCTCCTGCAGGAGGCGTTTGGCCCCCCCAGATTGGGAAGCAGCCGCGACAGCCCTGCGGCCGCACCCATCAATTTGGGGACCAACCTTCGGAAGTGTAGCCATGTCAGAGGCCTACGGGCGGCTTGAACAACTCTTGACAACAGGTTGGCCACTAACCACACGAAAAGAAGAAGAAGAAGAAACAATAAGAATTCAGTGGCCGCCACTAAAAATTACGACTCCGAACCTATTTGCAAAAAAGACAGTAATACATAGTAATTCCACTTTTAAATATAGTTCTTTTGAAAAAGTTTCAATATTATACTTATAGCTTTAGAATTATATAAATACTTCTATAATTCTAGAAATAGTTTTAAATCGAACACTTTTACGCTTTGGTACTTAGCGTCCGTATCTTAATGTTGTAACAGCTTTTCGCGAAACATAGATTCTTTAGAGAAAATAAAAGAACATTTCTGAAAACATTTTTGCGACGCAATAACTGCTTTAATGTGCAGGACGTAACATTTAAGAAAATTTCAAAGTCAAACTTAAAAAATAATATTAAAAGCTATTACTCAAATATCGATTAAACCTAACAAACTATGTTTACAATCTATTTAAATAACTAGTTCTACATAAATTGTAAATCAACATCCTTTAAATATCGTTTAACATTAGTTACAATTTGCAAACAATTTAACAGCTGAAACAGATGTTCCTTTCAAACAGAACGTAGGTAGAAAGGCATTCAATGTATCCATTTGTCGCGACGGGCTTTGGTACGTAGTTTGCCGCCGACGGCTCGGCAACACACGGCACGACGCGCGACGTCACAGCAACACGGCAATGCGACAGGGCGCGTGACGTCAGAGACCCTCCCACGCCTCCCCTACACCCTTTCTCACCCCTGAACACGCGGTAATGAGCCTCCCAGCCACCTGCATGCTCGCTTTGACCACACTTTAAAATTATATTTCCTCACATTTTATTTCATACGCAGTTAATTTGTGTTTGAAATTCGTAGCTATTTCATTTCTATTTTTGTGTACACTTCAATAAGCAGTACAATTAGAAGTTTCAGAAAGAGATTGTAAAACGTCGGGGAACGTGTAAAAATAAATTAAATCTAAATAGTTTAATAATAATTTAATTAGCTTAAAAATAAGTAAAGTTTAATAGTAGTATTAGTGTAACAATTTTTTAAATTTTGTTGTAAAGTGTCAAATAAACAACGCCATAAAATCCGTATATAGCAGTTTAATTTCAATAAACAGAGATTGTAAAAGATTTTAAGAAATAATAACTGTCGTTTTTAGTTTTATTTTTGTGATGCACTGATAGTATTCTTATAGAGCTACGGCGTCATCTATCTCGGTCTAATGTACTAGTCTTTAATAAATTTTCTCACTTGACAGTTTTGGGAAGAAATATAGTATACATGAATTACTCAAAAAACCGTTCTTGTTTTTGACGTAAGAGAACGATTTACTTAATAATAAGTAATAAACATAATAGAATCACGCCATTATATAATAATAATAATAATAATAATATTCTACCACATACACACGGCACCATCTAGCCCAAACTAAGCAGAGCTTGTACTATGGGTTCTAGTTTAGTTCTGTTTTTTTTTGTAAATATTTACATATTTTACATAGAAACACCCAGACCAAGACAAACATCCATGTTCATGCACACAAATGTTTGACTTGTGCGGGAATCGAACCCGCGATCTCGGACGTGGCAGTCGGTTACACTAACCACTACGCCATCGAGGCCATAAATTATATTATATGAGGCCGCATTATATCGAAGGGTTAAGCAGAGCGTCGATATATCCACATTTCTACTGCTTTGTTTTGTTTATTTATGTTGAGTTTTCCACATGCTAAGCGTTTATAGCACCAGTGCTATATGACAATACATATACTACATTATACTTACGAGGTAACGCTTAGCGCCACCTAAGATGCTTATATAGAAGACAATTTCAATTCGTGTCATAGAACCGTGAATGGTTAGTCGATAAGCGATAATACAGTTTGCGAGGTCGCGAGTTAAAGTACAGCTTTATGTAATTGTATAACAATATTAAAATAATAATAAAGACTGCTTCGTTTCATACAGTATGTGTAAAGCCATCCACAAAATTTGTAACAAACAATCTTTTTTTATATTGTACGCTAAATATTAGTACAAAAAATTAGTTCTAAACATGAAATACGTAATAAAATGCAAATAAAATGCATGATGTCTCTAACGAAAAGAAAAGACGTTTTGTTTTACAACTTTGAGCCCAAACTTAAAATATATGCGATATTTTAAAAAGTTTCCCTTAGCGCTTGTCTTAAAACTAAGTACAAGTTGTAAGCTACCTTTCAAAAACTTGAAGGTGTTGACGCAGTTAACATTCTTAGAGCGCCCACTCACGACACGATTTAGTTTGTCGGTTATGTAGAAAGTTGGAGCATGTGTCAGAAGCAGTAATAGTGCTGTGGTGAGTTAAGTTCATTTGCCACTCAAATTGAAGGCTTATAGTTTAAATACACGAAACCTTATATACAGTTATAGTTGAGTTAAGAATATTGTAAGGTAATTTGATGAGAATGTTCTTAATTGGTTTATAGGTGTATAATCACTATGTAATACATGACCTGTACCTTTTGTGATAAAGTATTCCATTGGTAGACGTTGGCCAGTTTATTTCAGAACCTTTTTTATTGTTGGTCCACCTGGCATAAAAACATTAATATAGTTAGGTTTGTTCTAAAAGTTTTCTAATATGCAGCAAATTAATTGTAAATTGATGTACGAAGTGGATGAATTTTTCAATTTCAGTACATAAACTTCTATAAGTTTTCTCCTCAAACTACAAAGTCACGCCAATAGCAACTATAGTCACAATAAATATTTTACTGCGAATTTAATAATAATAATATTCTACCACATACACACAACACCATCTAGCCCAAACTAAGCAGAGCTTGTACTATGGGTTCTAGACAATGGATAAACATACATATATACTTTTTTTTTGTAATTACATACATATTATACATAGACCAAGACAAACATCCATGTTCACGCACACAAATGTTTAACTTGTGCGGGAATCGAACCCGCGACCTTAGGCTTGGCAGTCGGTTACACTAACTACTACGCCATCGAGTCGTCAAGTTTAGAAGTGAGTTTCGTGAAGCGAGGAGTTCTTGATTAAACTAAAGAAAATACTGGTATAGACTATCTACACCAGTATTTTATTATTAAAACATTGTAGATTGGTTCGTTAGCCCAATAATAATTACTAGCGGTCGCCAAGTGGTCGAAATTCGACCGTAACTGATTTAAATTTTAAGTTTGGTCGTTATTATATATCGAAATTTCAATAGATACTTAAAGTATATAACCATAGTTACGAATAATTATACGACTTCAGCCGAACCATGCTGAAATACTACGCGCGATTCGATTGCGTGTGTCAAACGCATGGTTGTGTGCGTGTAGTGTTTTTTAATTAATTTAATATATTTCTAATGCATATTATATAAAAATATTAGGATTCGCCACTCCTCCTCCATATAAACTTTAACTGTGCCAAATTACATACTTCTCCGTACGCGCTATTTTCTTAAAAAGGGGTACAGTGTTTTTGCTTCACGAATTAATATACAAATAACCATTCGTGTATCTTACATATTCAAATCGGAGATCGAGCAATGCATTACTGAGTTCTAATGTCAAAAGAATTTTAGCAGTAACATAACTACTCCTTGTGTGGCTCGTTGAAGCCTGTTTGACATGTGTTATAAACATAGCTAAATGTATTTAAAATACCTCTGCCTACACCAGGCAGTAGCCGTCAAACGTCGCCATGCTATCCTATGCAAGACTATACACATAACTGTTAATATCACGGTCCATTGTATAATCATCCGACAAAGTGGTATGCAAACGCTTTTGAGTATATACGTTCTGCGGCATCCGCATCCGGCTCATGAATGAATCAACAGCCTGAGACGTAAACGCGCGGCTCTGTGATGAACCTGACATGCGACAGATACGAGTGATCTGTATTCACTTAGCGTTTGTGCCCTCATCGATGACGTCACAACGTATAGCAGCAATGGAAAGTTCTAGCAAGTACATGCCAAGACCATATAGATTTTATTAATCTTAAGATTGGCCGTTGTGGCTCAGAAAGCATGTAAAGCCGTTAGTACTGATTGATCTCTCTCCAATCTTGTCGGATTGCCGTCCCATCGAATATGAGAGTTAGGGTATAGAGTTATCTCATGTTTACGCACTCACTTGTCCACTATACCTCTCATTTGGCCTGTCTGGTCGATAAGATTGACCGCCGTAACTGACCTTATAATTACTCATAATACGCGAGCCTACTGGCGTTTACCGATCACATTTTCAGGCTCCGTACTGCTACTAAGAATATCCAAACAGGTGTTCGGAAGTTCAAGTAACAGTTCTAATAGCTGTTATCTATTAAAACTTTGGCCGACCAGGCAATCGGACCTTACGATCGACCGATACCTAAAACCTTGTACCAAGGTGATCACAAAACAATCAATGTTTATTCGTGCCAGGAACATAAACTGTACTTTAAACTAAACTGTACATTATAAGACTTCAAAGGAAAATTAATTATCGTTTCAACAACAGTAATAAAGTTTATTTTCTACGTTTTGCTGATGAGCTCGTAAACTTCATTCAAGTTTTACTTTTCATTAGTGAAGGGTACGTAAAACGTATTTTAACTGTGCACTGGTGCACATGTCCGGAAAATGCCGGCTTAGAATGCCCTTTTGGTCTGCAGATAACGCGTTAGCATTAAATATTAGAGGTGTAAACGGAGTCGTGTGTAAATATATTATACTAGATTTTGTCCACGACTTCGCTCGCCTAAATGTAGATTATGTTAGTAACAGTACTTTTTCTGGATGAAAAGTACCTTATGTCCTATTTTGTACCCTTGACAACATGTATGCGAAAATGATGATCGGTCAGGTAGTGAAGGCTTGAAAGCGTAACAAACAAACGAACTCACATTCGCATTTATAATATTTATATTAAGATTACGATATCAATATTCATAATTGTAGTATACATTATACAACCGGTAGAGATTGAACGCCTAATAACCAACAGTAGGAATAATGTCTTACTGCGAAAGTAGAATTCTTTAAAAAAATCCTATCCATACGAATTCCTACAATTCTGCTGGTCGTCTTATTGAAAGACTTGCTTACGATATTTTATTACCAAGTTAAGTTTAACAAGTCAAGCTCAAGTCGGGAATTATTTCTGAGGGTTTCCTTTGTGAAAATGTCAAGGAGGGCTCTATATATGTAACATTGACTACGCCTTTGAATTTATTACACACATAAACCTATCCTATAAATATTATTTTATTACGAGAGAGCTTTTCTCTCGACGTCTGTCATAATATAATTCTTATACGTAGGGTAATGAGTAGGCATAGCTACACCACTACTAAAATAAAGATGTAATACATTAAATTGACATTGCACCAAGTGTAGCTTGAGGTCTTACGTAAAGGGATTCCATACTACGTGCTGCTACAAAGAATTTCTTCATTAAAATCCATAGAATACTATGCAATAAGTAGTAAATCGGTAACAGCCTCAATATTCATCAAAGATAATCTCAATCCATTTCCTTTTCCATTCGATCCCTACATACAACTTTCGAATCGGTCTTCAAGTACCTTTTTGCGGCGTACAAAAACTCTATAACAGGAAAGGGTCGTTTCGAATCCCAGACATAGTTTTGTCCGAAAAGGTCGCTGTCATCGTTCCAACATCAATTGATGACATGACAGATAATCCTTTTAGTAGAACAGATTATAAAGAACTGTTGCTGTGCTAATGATTCTTTGCGTTTGTAGTACTTATGACAACCTTAAGCACGTATTGCCGTAAACATTTATTTTACACATTATCTATATCTAGTCTTCTGGGTCCACGTTTCATCGAGTCAGATAATAAAGAGTGCATTTGTGTTTGATACACACGCTTGTGCAGAAATATAGTTCTGAAATTTGGTCTGGGGTACAATAGTGATTTAACTGGCACGCAGGATTTCAAACTTGGAAGTTATCGCCTAAGACAAATCGAAAGGCGTTTGTGGGTAATGGTAACACACTATAAACATTACAATTGTCACGCCCGTGACTAGTTACTTTATCCGTAATTGGATTGAATGATAGACAAAAAGAAAGATCAATCTTAAAAGAAAGAGTGAGGGCGTAAGGGATTTAGTTATTGAGAATATTGTGTTTGGATGAGCGTTAACAAATACGTGTATTATGAAATCTAAAGACCTTGATACTTAATTGTATACAGGGAAAATGAATAGATTAGTGAAAATTTGTATTTTAATACTGCCATCATCTTATCTTATCTTATGTGGGGGCCAGTCAGTGCAGACCGGTGACACTTCAACCCAGTGGGATCTTTTGTGTCGACACTCTCCCAATAACAACTACCATTACATAGATGTTCATGTCAGCCGGGACCGACGGCTTAACGTGCTCTCCGAGGCACGCAGCAGGCCATAATTGTCAATCAATACGCACATATTTTCGAAAAGTCATATAACTTCCGAATGTCAGATGTGCGCGACGTGGGTTCGAACCCAAGACCCTCTGCATTGCACTCTGTTGGTCTCCCCACTGAGCTATCTATGTATATACCTACTGCCATCATACTTGTTATATGAATCTTTTATTTGTAAGTATTAAACATACTGACAAATTAAAATATTTATAGTCTGATGGAATATGATGATGATTTAAATATCAAGGATATAAATCGCCTGATACAATTTTAAACTGTATCATGTCTATTAATGTTTTTAAGACCTACTATCGTAACTTATCTTTTACTTTAAAATATGCTGATATTGTAATTGGATGTTATTATGTAATACTCTTGTATGTCCTAAATTTAAACTTTTAAAACAAGCTTTTGCCGTGACGTATTGCCAAGCAAATTTTAGGTCGACAAAATTTGACTTAATAAAAGTAGTTGCTAACAGTGTTAACGGTGGCCGCTGGTACTCATCCACTTAATGTAATCCCTTTCTACATGAATATTTAAATTAGCGTAATAAAGGGGTGGTCTATCGTCGACACCCACGGGAAATTTTCTTTTAAGGAAATTCCTTTACGTATGAATTTCATCACAACATAATTGTAATGAGACTCTCGTAGCTCATTTGCTTCGGTTATTTAAAACAATCTCTAAGTCCTTGGCTTGGTAATTGCATTTTGAGATAACGTTAAGCTTTTTATGTAGTCTAACAAAAGCATCTTAATAACTGTCATCTGTCAAATGTTGTTGCTTATAACTGTATAAGTAACGAAATTTATGATAGATGCTGAGCTATCAGGTTGTCATTAGTCTCCATTTGTCTAATAGCTGATTGGAATAGATGATTTCGAAATTTATAACGAAATAATGAGCCATTTAGCTGTCATTCATATAGTTATAATTCTGAAGGAATCGTCGCTAATGCATGCTTAAGGCGTCAGTTAATACTGCAAGACAGAAGACACGTATTCTTCTCGGTGACTATAATAATTGTCAAATTTAGTAAATATTGAGATCTTTGGTATATTGAGTAACAGCTTGAGAGCTAGTTAATTGATTTTGTCACGAGTGGATGAAGTTTTATTCATACCCGAAACTGAAATCACCAGCATTATCAAAATAAGATAGATTTTTGACCTCTCGGAACAAGCAAAAGAAGTATTATTTTTAAATAAAATGTCCCATACTTCTCTCAAACACAATATTATTAGAATAACAAAGACCATAACCGACATATTGAAAAGGTCCCATTCTTATCAAATTCATTGCACGCAGGGACAAATTTGAACAGTAAATAAAAGAAGAATTATCATCCCTGTTATATCGTTTTACAACGAGCATTGACTACACAAAAGGAAGCTTATTTTTCTGAAGCAGAAAGTGAGATATTGTTTTTATTATACAGAGCAGGTCCGGGGGCTATTCGCTTGAAATAATTTAATCCAGATACCACCGCTATGGTCGGAGAGAGACCGGGCAAAAATGCACCGTCGCAAATAGTTAGTGATACGCGAACGCAGGGAATGTGCAACTGCATAAATTGCGAAATATATGAAATAGTCGTACCTATTAAGAAGTTATAAGTTTTACTTAGTCCTAGATTTTGCCCGCGGCTTTGCTCGTGTAAATGTAAGTAAGTTTCAAGTAACAGTATTTTGTCTGGATAAAATATATCCTATGTCCTTTTGTGTTACTCTGACAACGTGTATGCAAAATTTCATGATGATCGGTAAATTTGTTAAGGCGTGATAGCGTAACAAACAAATTCGTTTATTAGTTAGGATTAGGATTTATAAAATTCTTTACCGACTTAATTTGTGCTCAGATCTCTTGACTTGGCGTCAGGCTCTTGCAAAGTAACTTTATAGGAAACTGTTGCCAGGCTCGTTTTTTAGGCGAGAACTTGTCAGTCGAAGCCTCATTAATTATAAAAATGGTCTAACCCAGCAAAGGTTCAAATGGATTGTACCTATCTATCGGAAGTTTTTTTCTGCAGGTAGATTTTACGGCAGACTTGGTTTCGAACAGAATCGTCCTTAACACCTTCCTAAAAATGCGGGGCGAATTGCGTCTTCGATCCTCGAATTAATATTTACTATGACGTGAAGACATTCTTTTAGGACACTATGTGCCCTTGATTAAAATGTTTATAATAATTACTATCTAGAAAATTAAAATCCTGATAAGTAACATTGTCGTTACTTTTATCTAGAAGACAAATTGCTCTCGTGAATTAAGAGTTAGGTATTATATTCGCAAATCCTTTGTCTATATAAACAATAATGTTTTATAAGTTTATTTTTCTTTTTATATCATATACATATACATAGATTCACGCCTGTTTCCCAGAGGGGTAGGCAGAGACTACGGATTTCCATTTGCTACGATCCTGACACACTTCTCTGGCTTCATTCACTTTCATCACATTCCTCATACACGCCCGTCGGTTCAAGGTGCTCTTAACCTGGCCTTTGTCCAGAACGCCTCCGATCTGATCAAGAAACGTTCGCCTAGGTCTTCCTCTTGCGACTGTTCCATTCACACTAGCCTTATAAACTTTCTTAGTCAGTCTTTCCTCGTCCATACTTTCTACATGCCCAAACCAGCTTAACATACCCTTTTCTATTCTTGTCACTATATCAACTTTCATGCCGCATCTCTCTCTAATCACACTATTCCTTATTCTATCTTTCAGAGTCACACCACATATATTTCTCAGCGCTCTCATTTCTACAGCATTTATTCTGCTCTCATGCTTCTTTTGCCATACCCAACTTTCACTTCCATACATAAGTGTAAGTCTTTTTATATCACCTTTTTGAAAACTTACACTCGTCGTTATATGGAAAAAACACAAAAATTATAAATACTTACAGAAATCGATTTGACAAAACGAATCTAGTAGATTTACTTTCAAGTAAAATCTTACGTAGACAGGTAAAAGTATCGAAGGCTTACATACCCATTCTGCTCCCTATCTCCCATCTCATGATTAATCTATTTTCTTTAAGCTCGACATAACGCAAGTATTATACAATTAATATCATATACGGCAACCGCGTACCACACGGGTCGTACGTTTGTTTGAAAGCTTGATAGTATTAAAAAGAAACAAAATCGTAGCTCGTATAATTCAAGCGAGTGGCAAAAATTATTCGCAGGCAATATAACCGCAAGGTGGTCGGATCGTTTCAATGTTGCTTATTTAATATTAATTGATTCAAAGCGTAGGCCGCCTACAATTCAAGTGGCTCCACATTCATTACCCATGTAAAATATTTACGTCTTGTACCGTCAGCAACGAAAATTACACGTCGTTTTTATGGAAATGGAATATATGGAATATATGTTACCAGATTTTGGCCGCGGATATACTCGCGTAAATGTAGGTTAGGTTAGATTAGTAACCTGATAAGAGTCCTTTTTTCTGGATGAAAGGTACTCTATGTCCTTTTCTGTTATCCTGACAACGTGTATGAGAAAGGGAACTGTCCACTTTGTATGGGGGTTTTGGCTTGGAATGGACAGTCACTGAGAATAATAATTATATATTAATTTAGAAGCACTAACCAGTAGGAATAAGAAAAATAACAAAGTTTTGTGTCCAGGTGTTCCTAATTCGTTTGTTGTGGTGGTATATATAAAGGTATTTGAAATAAAAAATCGTTGTTTCTATGTAATTTAAATTTAATTTAATTTAAATGACGACTCGATTGTGTAGGGGTTATTGCAACCGACTGCCACGCCTGAGGTCGCGGGTTCGATTCCCGCACAAGTCAAACATTTGTGTGCGTGAACATGGATGTTTGTCTTGGTCTGGGTGTTTCTATGTATAATATGTATGTATGTACAAAAAAAAAAAAAAAGTATATATGTATGTTTATCCATTGTCTAGTACCCATAGTACAAGCTCTGCTTAGTTTGGGCTAGATGGTGTTGTGTGTATGTGATAGAATATACTTTAAAAATACTTTATACTTTAAAATTTGCTGTGCATAATAAACTGAACTAAAATATCCAAGTCATATTACTCATAAGTTGTTCTCTCTTAGCCTTTATTATTCCCAAGTCACTTGGGGTCGGCTTTTCTGGTCTAACCGGATTTGACTGGATATCAGTTATTCTACTAGTATACTATTAGATATATTATTATAGTATATAATATATTAGTATAGTATACTACTAGTTACTCATAAGTATTGTGTTTTAAAGTAAATATCAAGAAAAGTTTAATTTAGCAGAGTAGTCATCAAGTTGGAGTGCACGGATGGTCGTCTCGCTACTGCCAATGTGCTTTGTGTGTGTTCAATCTCCATATAGGACTGCAATTTGTGCTGTCAACATACCGCACTCTTAATAAAACAGCGACTTAACTCGAAATTTGAAAGTAAGGCAATTTGAACTCTAATTGTATATGTTAAATTCTAATATTATATTTGTGTTAAATCATTGCAATAGAGTTCAAATTTGTTTAATCCAAAATACTGAGATAAGTCTCTGTTTTATTAAGAGTGCGATACGTATCATAACTGTTCCGAGTCTGGTTATTCTTTGTGTCCGATGCCCAAGCATCGTGAACTGAAGTTTCAAAGTAATAGTACCTTCAGTTATAATTTACTACATTTAACCAGCGACTTCGCTCGCTTTAGTCTAAATTTTGACAATAAATTAATATCCCTCGGTGTGTCCTCCCTAAGTTATTTTCTGTTCGCTAGCTTCCTTGCTTGTTAAGTGTGTAGTTAAGGCGTGAAAGCTAAACAATCAAACTAACAAACTTACAATTGCATTTATAATAGTAATTAGGATTAAGAAAGTTTTATTATAGAATTCAAAACCCATTATTGTACGTCAAAGAGAAGACAAAAACAATTTGTTAATATATGAACAGTAGTTAGCGAGTTACTGTTGAATCAACGATAAGAATCAAGAGCAGCGATAGCTCAGTGGGGAGATCAACAGACTGCAATGCAGAGGGTCTCGGGTTCGAACCCACGTCGCGCATCTCAGACTTTCGGAAGATATATGACTTTTCGAAATTATGTGCGTATTGATTGACAATTATCGCCTGCTTCGTGCCTCGGAGAGCACGTTAAGCCGGCTGCCATGAACATCTATGGCAGTCGTTATTGGGAGAGTGTTGACACAAAAGATCCCACTGGGTTGAAGTGTCGCCGGTCTGCACTGACTGACCCCCATACATGATACATACGGTTGAATCAACGACGATTTTACTTGGACTGTTATAGTCTATAGAATTAGAATTGTTTATTACCACTGGTAACATTAACAGTTCCATGATGGAACTACTGATTGTTTTTTTAATCACTAGTTCTATTTTTAAACAAATCTGAAAATAATGAAACTAGTGTTGAATTTTGTTATCAGTAGTTTTATATTATTATTTTGTGCACTTGTTTATTAGCAGGGATATTACGAATATGGTTGCTATGTTTTGCCACTAGGACATACAAATATGTAGTAATAGACTGCCTACTAAGGCCAGCAGGAGGTCAGTGTGTTGCTTGCTCTGTTGTGACATAGTTATATGAAAAGATTAACATCCTAACTAATATTATAAATTCGGATGTGTGTTTATTTGTAACGCTTTGAAGCCTTACTTGCTCGACCAATCGTTATGAAATTACGCGTACACGTTGTCAGGGGAACAAAAAAGGAGCATCCTATCTCCTTTTGTCATCAAGAAAGAATACTGTTACTAAACTAAGCTTACCTTCATCTGCGTGAGCAAAGCCGCGGTAAAAATCTAGTTGTACATAATTATTTGTTTGCTGAATACATTTAGCAGGCCCTAAGTATCGTACGGCTAACTAATAGCGACGGAAGTATAAAAATTTTTATAGTATAAGGCCAGTGCCTTAATTTGATTCTAACTACAGATTATGTCCAATAACATGAATTAATCGTTTCCATTTTTACATACAAGTTTCGCAAATTATTTATTTTATGTTCCTATTTAACATATTTTGAAAGAGATAAGCTGATTTTTGTGTAGATAAATTGTAGTAAGTAGTTTCAAACAGTAATTACATTTAATATAATATGTTTGAAATCATCTAATATGACAAAAGAAGGAAGCCTCCCAAAACGAGATCCATAGTTAGTTACATCAATGTTAAGACTGCGCCGAGCGTAAGACGTGGTTGGACTAAATGACAGAGCTCGAAATTCAAATCAGCGCGCGGCCGCCATAGCGAAATTGTATGAAGGATTTGAAGTGCTTTTTTGATAAATATTTATCTTTATTGTCAACCAATAACTTAAATATTTGGGATGGACAAATTGTAATATAACTATTTATGTTTCGTTTAAACTGTAAAATAGGATAGATTTCTACTGTTATAATCTAAAAATCACGTAACACGAGCTTACGTTTTTGCATTTTTCGTGCAAATTTACGTAATTTTGTAGGCGAAAATATTAATTATTTTAAGTTTTTTACACGGAGTAATTGTAAACACATTCATTTTTATGGTAAATGTATATTTTATATTTGTATTAAACAAAAAGTGTTGATTTTATCCACTTAACTGTGACCGCCTGTTTCGGCACATTTCGCTCGGCGCAGTCTTAAGAACAGTAACTTTAAATAGGTATGTCTGTAATGTACATACATAGACTTATGTCTGATACCCAAAAAAAAACATATAAAGATGTACGTTAGGTGTATCCCAACGTTTCACCAGCTATATTTGAAGTCACAGTCTTTAATACTAATACTTACTACCTACCGACTAGGTACATAAAATTCACCCGTTATTATTTAAAAATCATAATAATATGTACTCTTGTTGGACTAATACAAAGATTTATAAAATCTATGTTTGGCAGCATAGCACAGCACTCTATAAAGTCCTTCATATTAAAGAAAAGTCTACATAGAAAAGTATACATATACATATATCCCTAGAAATAATATTGAATGATAAAATAAATATATTTATTTCTATTAGATATTATTTGCCAACCCACTTTAAGATCGTATCAATCTCTATTCATATAATGCAAGGTCTGTTTTCATTTTATTACATCAAACATGATTAGATGGTCCGATATTATATCAACTAGGTCGATTTTTATTAAGCTTTACGATACGTTGATCCAAGTTGTAATCTATACTAATAATATAAAGCTGAAGAATTTGTTTGTTTGGTTGAACACGCTAATCTCAGAAACTACTGGTTTGAATTGAAAAATATTTTAGTGTTGGATAGCCTATTTATCGATGAAGACTTATAGGCTATATACCATCACGCTACGACCCACGGGAGTGGCGCAGTAACTATAAACGCTGGTGAAACCGCGGGCACATCTAGTATTTAATAAAATTAACCTTCTATTTTATATACATAACTGTTAACGACTCGATGGCGTAGTGGTTAGTGTAATCGACTGCCACGCCTGAGGTCGCGGGTTCGATTCCCGCACAAGTCAAACATTCGTGTGCATGAACATGGATGTTTGTCTTGGTCTGGGTGTTTCTATGTATAATATGTATGTATTTACAAAAAAAAAAGTATATATGTATGTTTATCCATTGTCTAGTACCCATAGTACAAGGTCTGCTTAGTTTGGGCTAGATGGTGTTGTGTGTATGTGATAGAATATTATATTATTATTATATTATATTATATTATAATATACTTATGCGGCATTTCTACCATATCACAGCCCAACAAAGAGAGAATAATATAAGGTCAATGTTGGTTTTTAACAAATTATATCTAAATACGCCTTAAAACAAAACCAACCCACGTCTGCTTTAACTCTGCGTATTCCCGGTTCTTGCCATCGCTATCCCATATTTATATATATTAGACTATATGGGTCTAGTTATTCCTAGAAATACCTACCTACCTCTAAAGTAGCAAACTTGTTAAAGACCTCTCTATGGTAAAGGAGCCTATGGACGGTTACCACACCCTCATTACTTACAGTTCTATTTGTCATAAATTATTATAACAATAGTCCATCTGACCAGCTCTTTTTTATCTTCTTAGCTCGTCTTAGCTTCACTGTCTTGAGCTACACAGATTCACAGCTACTCTACTGCTTGTTGGAATATTCATTATCTTTCTTTTCTCTTTTCTAACCTAATACTTAAATGTTGATATTTTCTACACGCAATACAAACCAGTCTTAGCTAAAGTAATATATTTTTAGCTACATAAATTAATTTGTATAGTTACCTTGTGTCACCTGCGCACCAACTGCGCCTTACTTTTAATAATTAATTGATCAAAAGGCCTCTCATTCGAGAATATAATTCAAATGGGATAGACGCCATTACACTGATAGTTGCGAAACATATTTAAGTATTATAAATTATTTTCAATAACGTATATGTTATAGAAGTGCGGTCCCGTGGGTGGTATAAACTGATTTATGAGAAACCATTAAAATTTCTAATGGTAGCCCTTTATTTGGATACATGATGACAAATTATCTATTGTTCTTTAGTCAGATGCTGATAAATTACATTAGGGCATAATGTTTTGTATCTTTCAGATAATGGATTGTGCTGACATATTAATTAACCATTATGATTCTGATTATGACATTTCTCTTTAGAAGCGCGGGCCCACTTTTCAGTGGTATGTCACGCGCTATTAAGCTCGGACCGTGACAAATGCGCATGTTAAAAGTGCATCTTCGAAGTCATCGATTTAAAATTATTTTGATATACTACATACATTTCATACCGTGTCAGATAGTGTCGCGTGACATTTTTTACCCATGAGTGGACGGTGAATTCTTGTTGTCACAGTCCAGTGTATGTATCGTCCTGAGAAAATCTTGTCGATAGAATTGCTAGGAATTACATGTCACGCTGCGTTACACTGCCACAAACCTATTAAATCTTACGACACTCCAGCCGCCACATCCGTTTGCCTTCCGCACATATTGAACTTCTAGCCAGCAATAAAGTTGTGAGAACTTGCTGAAATGTGGGTGTAACGGATCTCTTCCTAACATTTCGGGGATATTACGGCGTTGTTACGTTATTATACCGATACATTTTCTATATAAAATTAATACAAACACAACGGTACTTGCACAAAATAATTATTACCATACAAATTTAATTCATCGTACGGAGGCCATTGTGTTAAAAATGATCTCAATTATTTCAAAAACTCTCAATAAATAAAATATAAAGAAAACAATGAGTGCTTTTTTATTGTCTCACGGTCATGGCCGGAGAAAGATATTCTGTGGCGCGTAAAAGAAAACGGAAAATACATTCAATGTAAGGAGCAATCACGGTGGTCGCTTTTGAATTTAGAATCTGTGAGTGCGTGTGGGCGCACCGTCTTGACCTACTTGCTTCTATGGCCCCCTGGTACCTGAGAACTCTCTGCGCTGATTTTATCTTTTTCATTAAGGTTGAATAGAGGTCAAATGATTAATGATACTTTTTCTTTAAATTGCCACCTTCCAGTTTACAAAGATTTTGAAGTTTATGCTATGCAACAGCATTATGGCAGACAAATACAATGGTGGTTACACAGACAGACTTGTTTGTTATACTGGTATAAAACAAAGATGTGTGATAAGAACCTAGGAATATAGGCATACGGGCTGAATGAAAACGTACCTATTGTTTGTGCAACGACATACTTTTCATCATTTAGAGAAATGCTATCATATACGCCACCGATAAGCATCGTATTTAAAAAAAAAAAAAAAGCTTATCTTAATTATATTATAGACTGAGTTTCAGAGCTCGCAAACCTACACATAAAAACTATAATTATGTTATCTTTTTTAATACGTTTGTAATCTAATAACCTATATAGGTTATTAGATTATTTTGTTTTAAAATTAATTGTGTAAATATAGTATATGACACTATTACGTCTATTTGACATATTAAATTAAATACTTCAATTATGTGAACCGGGATAGCAGTACAAAAAAAACAAGTGACAAGTTACGCTACGAAAACCTTTTTGTCAAGATTATAATATTAGCCATAGGTAGATAAACAATCTATATAACACATTGTTGTAAAAAACTCATCTGTGCTATGCCGTAGTTCTGACCATTCTGGTCTTGTAGAATTAATTTAGAACAATATATACATATATACTATTGTATATTGTATACTCAGTCTACTTAAATATGATATTATATTCGAATAATCGTTTGTTATTTGAATTTTGCTAGGCGGTAACGTTAAACTATATGGAATAAGATAGCTTTCATTTCTTTCCTTTCGTGATTTTAGAATCCTAAAATCACGAAAAGAAAGAAATGAAAGGTTCCGGTATCGCGTTATTAATATCGGCGACAATATTATTTCGCTACAAATAAGATTACTTATAAAAGTTTAGAATATAATATTACAAAAATTCAAATAAATAAAATCTATAAACGTTTCTTGTTTAGAACTATTTCCACGAAGTTATACTTGTTACAAAGTTTACGAAGTATTAATAATGTTTCAGAAGATACGGCATATATCCCCACAGAGGCTTTTGTTATCCGTAATAAAAATTATTTTAGCTAAATTAAAAATAGTATTTTATGTTCTTTTCCTTAACTTCAGATGTTGTTTTATATTTGACTTTGGGCTATGAACTATAAATAAGTTCTACCAAACGGCATATATAATGAAACGTGGCTTAATTTGTAATGCCGAAAGCTATATAATGCTGTCTTACGCTTGTATGAGTGTTGTTTGCACCCACGTTTATGATAACTGCGTCGTCCCCGTGGCTTGTAGCAAGATAGTAGCCTAAGCTACTTTTATAAAAAAGTTGCTTTATAATGATGATATGTACTGGTCTGATTTTAAATACATCATTAACAAAAATTCTAATTTTCTATTTATAATATTAGTGTAAATTATTTCAATTTACCCTTTTCTCTATGTTTCATTTGGGTTTCCAATAGCCATGGTCACACTAAGTTACCTCGTGACTGTATTTGCTGAAAAGCTTGGAATACTTTTACTTGAGTCAATTGCCCTTAAATTTTATATCTTAATTAGATATAGGTATATCTAAAGTAGTTTAATTTCAACAAAGCTAGCTTACAAACTATAATAGAAATATAGATACGCATAATACTGCAGACTGCTTCAGGCAGTTTAAAATAAGAAAATACAACCTCGAAACGTTCTTGTTTGACGCAATTTAAATGAAATTCTTCGCGCTCAATCTTACCATTAATAAAAATGAATTGTAGATTGTCTGGTCTCCAAAGTGGCGATACTCTTGAATGAAGAGGACTCGGTTCAAATAAATACATATTTATCATCGCTTCATCACAACATGTAGATTTTATTTTTGCTACATTTGAACTACTATATTTTGATTCTATTTTATACTGGTATAACTTTAATGTCTGTCAATCTTCGTATGAATTTTATTATATATTTACTTATTATGTAATCACAATGATTACTTATTTATTTATAATATACTAGCTTTTGCCCGCAGCTTTGCTCGCTCGAGAACAGTACTTCGTTTCTGGATGAAAGGTTGACAACGGGTATGCGAAATTTCATGATAATCAGTCGAGTAGTTAAGGTATGAAAGCGTAACAAACAAACAAACTCATATTTGCGTTTATAATATTACTTAGGATTATTAGCAATAATGAAGACAAATGAACGAATGACGTGAATAATAATAAATATAAAAAATAAATGCTTAGGCGTTTATGCTCGTATGTACCAACCACGTTTTTTTATGTAATAATAGGCAAGCCCATTGCCGCAAACTTATTATATGTAACCAATGACGCAGTCGCATCAATATATATAATAAAAAAAACGTTAATTTCCGTAAATCTTCACAAATAGATTTCATCGCCTCGCCTACCGGCTTTTGTTAGAAGTGTAACAAATATAACAAAGCATGATATTCAATAAGAAAACACAAACTGTAACTAAACACACGAGGAAATAATATCGGCATTCAAGTACCAATATTTTTTTTGTTTGTAGTTCCTAAGAGGCCTTGTCCTTAATTTTAATTATTTTTAAAATTAATAATGCCTATTTCGTGGATTATTTCAAATACATTCAAATAACAGACACAACGAATGCCCAGACTCGAAACACCAATTCATGGATCACACAATTTTTTGGTCCGTGTGGCGTTTTAACCCAAACACTCGGCGCAGTGGAAATGACGAGGCGTCAACCTAAACCACTACCTACGCCATCCGTTTAGTCATATTTATATGTATATTATATATACTTCTTTATTACAATATTCATATAAAAATATGCAAAGATTATTTTTATGACTACTTAATACCGCTGTAACATTTTTGCAGTCAGGTCTTGCAGTAATGACCATGGAACACTTCAAGTATTGATATTCCAAAGTCCTGGGGAAAGTTAAACTGTTTTGGATTCCGCAGCGAATTTAATCAGAAGTTTAAAAAGGAGTTTGATAAAGAATTCTACTTTCCTTCGTCGCAAAACGGGCGCAAATTAAAAATATTTACTAAGACCAGTAAAGATAAGCACCGCGGATACGCGCCTAATTGTGAGCTACACTTGACACAAGACCTGCATAATATTGAACTTCAGACTTAATTTATAAGTTGCCATAGCAGTCAGTGAATGGAAATAAAACATGTCATTCTCTAAATTTGGCACCACGGTAACTCCACAAAGTAGGTAGAGCTTAATAAAACAGAGGCGTATCGCTAAATTATTCTATCATTGGATTTGAGTTCTTTACTTTGACAGTAAGTAACAGTTGTCTTCTATTTACGCGAATATTATTCATTGAAATTAAACTGCTATATACGGATTTTATCGCGTTGTTTATTTGACACTTTATTACAAAATTTTGAAAATTTTACACTACTGCTACTATTAAACTTTACTAATTTTTATTATTATTATATTTTTTATTATTTTTATATTATTAGTATTTCATGATACTTTGAGCTCATTCTGCGTAAATAGAAACACCAATGATTAAATTATGTTCGGGTACTTTGAAATAACTACACTGGAACATCGAGACAACTGCCATCTTAGTCTCCCCGTGACCATGGCTGCTGAAAAGCAACCGAAACGTCGGGGAAAGTGTAAAAATAAATTAAATCTAAATAGTTTAATAATAATTTAATTAGCTTAAAAATTAGTAAAGTTTAATAGTAGTAGTAGTGTAAAAATTTTCAAAATTTTGTAATAAAGTGTCAAATAAACAACGCGATAAAATCCGTATATAGCAGTTTAATTTCAATGAGTAAGTAACAGAACATCTAAAAGGTATTTTGCCCTATTAACAGTAACGTCCATTTTTGAGTAGTAGAGGAAGTAGCTGTGGTGTCAATAATAAACTGTAGTAGAAAGTACTGCATCCACGTTTTATTTACGTTCACTGTAAGGAGCCTACAAACTCGATACCCGAACTTCTTTACTTGTACCTATCGAGGTTAGTTTGGAACGCTATGTACGGCGTTCTAAACTATGCGATAGATACTGAAAATTTACTGCCAAGTGCCAGGAAATCTTAGTGAGAGTTCGTGTGTCACCTCAAGAACTCACAAGGCTTTGAACTATGTTAAAGCGAGGCTCATTGAATCAATAAGAACGGAGCGGTAGGCAGAGACTATGTAATATTGTCTTCTATTTACGCGAATATTATTCATTGAAATTAAACTGCTATATACGGATTTTATCGCGTTGTTTATTTTACACTTTATTACAAAATTTTGGAAATTTTTACACTACTAAGTACTACTATTAAACTTTACTAATTTTTAAGCTATTTAAATTATTATTAAACTATTTAGATTTAATTTATTTTTATTTTTACACTTTCCCCGACGTTTCGGTTGCTTTTCAGCAGCCATGGTCACGGGGAGACTAAGATAGCAGTTGTCTCAATGTTCCAGTGTAGTTATTTCAAAGTACCCGAACATAATTTAATCATTGGTGTTTCTATTTACGCAGAATGAGCTCAAAGTATCATGAAGTCTAGCTGTGGTTTGCTTCTTCTTGGGTTTGACTATTTTTATTACTGGATCCCAAGCTGGTGGTACATTCCAACCATCTTCTCTATTAAAATTAGGATGTTTTTTGATTTCAATAGCCTCGCGAAGCATCCTTGGTAGGAATCGGTGTTCTTTAGCGAGAATCTGTGGTTTGTCAAATCTCAGGTAGTGGTTGGTCCCCTGTTGCACATGTTCACACACAGCAGACTTCAACGAGCGTCGGTGTTTTACATCAGCTATGTGTTCTTTTATGCGGGTGCCTATGTTTCTCTTGGTTTGACGCGTTTGCGGACTCTCATACATTGGTTGGAATGTACCACCAGCTTGGGATCCAGTAATAAAAATAGTCAAACCCAAGAAGAAGCAAACCACTGCTAGACTTCATGATACTTTGAGCTCATTCTGCGTAAATAGAAACACCAATGATTAAATTATGTTCGGGTACTTTGAAATAACTACACTGGAACATTGAGACAACTGCCATCTTAGTCTCCCCGTGACCATGGCTGCTGAAAAGCAACCGAAACGTCGGGGAAAGTGTAAAAATAAAAATAAATTAAATCTAAATAGTTTAATAATAATTTAAATAGCTTAAAAATTAGTAAAGTTTAATAGTAGTACTTAGTAGTGTAAAAATTTCCAAAATTTTGTAATAAAGTGTCAAATAAACAACGCGATAAAATCCGTATATAGCAGTTTAATTTCAGAGACTATGTATTGCTTCTACAAGTTTTATAATTTGCAAAGCGGTCTAATCATCACATTCATTACTACGGCGCAATGATATTGGTATCGGCTCTCACGCGAGACAATAAGTAATATGTACGACACATAGTTTGTTCATAATTGAATTATTATTTTCTTTTTTTTATTCGAATTAAAGTCACGTGCTATTTGCTAGAAAGTCTCTTTAATACAAAAAACAGGTCAAGCAGCGATATTATGATACAGCAGGTGAAACTTTATAATAAATTAATTGAAAACAAAAGTAAATATCATTATTCTATTCTCAGTATATAAATAATATAAACAAAGAAAATGTCCTATACATTATGATGTAGCTAAAGCATTTTCGCAATACGTACTTATGAATCATAAAGCTATCTTAAAACCACAGCAATTTCAACAGAAATTCAAACACAAATCCATGTCGAAATTACAAGAAAACTTTAAAGCAATTTGTAGGTGCAGCAATAATACAGCACTCGGCCGTGATATGTGTTACTTTTTCAATCCGTATTTATACTGCGAACAAGCAAAGTACTTTGAATTTGACTTTACAGGTTGTTTCCTTACTTTGTTTTAGTAGACTTTGATATACATAGATTGATATCAGTATAAAGTAGCAAAGCTTTGCTTTTCATTTACAAACTTGTAAGTTACGTTGATTATCTTAATGCTAATATACTTGTACCTACGTACAAAATCTAGACATTGTATCTTGGGATGGAATTCTCGTGACGAAGACGAGGACGAGTGACCAGGCTAGCTTGTAAATATTGTGAAGCGACGTAAGACAATTATTATTTCGCAAATAAAACAATTATTATTACGTCATATAGGTGATATTGAGAGCTTATCCTTCAATTGTTTGTACGAGTAATTGAAATTTGGCAGAAGTTCTATAGTACATAGTGCCCAGTGCGAGTCGTTTTTACGTTAACATGATCGAAACGTTTACTGTGTTTGGCTCTCTGATTGGTTAAAAGCTGGGAGCGGGTTAACCGATGCGCTAAACGTCATTAACGTGTCGATCCCGTTAAAGTAATCTAAATTCGCACTAGGAACTCTGATGTTAAATATGTGTCTTTGGTAAGTGAGACAATCGATAGTTTAATATGATATAGTTGCCTCGGTCATTTTAACCTACGCTAATCCACTGCTGGGCCAAGGTTTCTTTGATTATGCATGGCAATCTGGCATAAATCCCAAAGCAACTCATACTTAGATAAAATTAATTCTACCAGTGCGTGTTAATCCAGGTCGTGGTCTATATGTGTGCGAAGTTTCATTTATATTTGTTAAATGGCTTATATGTGATCAAAAAACAAACATTCAAACATCTTTCAAAATTAAAAGATTAGTACGATAGATAGTATATTTAAAAAAAGGTGTTATTTTACAATTATATACACATAAATTTATGCGTTGGCCGAGGAGTAGAACAGAGTGTTTCCAATCTGTAAAAATTATACTATATAGACGAACAAAAAGAAAATTTAGAAATACTCTTATCCTCGTTAGTCATTGTTTATTTTAGAGTTTAAACCAACAATTTCAGTGTAATACTGTACCCGTGAATCCTTAATTACTGGCCATATTTTATTGGGCTGTAATTGACAGCTACTAATTATGAATCTCCAAAGCGCTGATGATTTATATTTTTGCAAAGTGAATGTAGGCTACTAATTGATGTTTATTGTATAATAAATATTTGTTGGTATCGTAAAATATCTAAGTACGAAACGGTCGAGGCGCTCGAAGCGAAATTTAATTACGTAAATAATAATTCTAGATGGGGCCGACGTTCAACAGTCGTAAACCAGTATGATATTAAAGCTTCGGTGTTTAAATGACTACAACTTCTTGTATTGACTTTAGTTTGAAATTGTATGTATTCGTATGACGAAACTTACAACTAGCCAAAATACTACTAGCGACATAGCGGCCGATAGTGGAGCTTACAATGAGGTTGGTAATAGATTTTATTGGTACTATAAAGCTTGCACACCGATTATGGCACTTTTAAAGAAGATTGTGTTAGCCTTACCTCTGCTAGCAATGAATTGCGTTGTGGTTAAATAGTTGACCCAAGTGAGCGTGGTCATTGTATTCATAGTTTAAAAATCCTCCCATGACCCAGGCATAAGCCCAAAGGTGGTCCATTAGGTTTATTCCGTCTCGCCACTGCCATTACGCCGAGTATTCTTGGTTCGCACCCTAAACGGAACAAAAAATTGTGTGATCGACAAATAAAATCTTATTGTCAATCAAAGGGGCAGATGATCCAACCTTAGAACCTTGAAAGATCATTCTGTTGTGTGACAATTTCTAACACTTCTTTTATCCTCATAATCAATATTAACGTACCTTATGCTTCAGTTTGCTTGTTATATTTATCAGGACGAGATTAGATCTCAATTTAATGAAGTTTCAGTCACAAGTGCCGCTCTGTGTATTGAAACAGGAAAACAATTCTCGTATTGTTAATTAAATTGCCTTCATAATAAATTGATGTAATTATTTCGCACGAGTGTCAGCATTAACTTATTTAATTATCTGCACTGTTATTATTTATTCATTATTGCTTACTTAATTTGATATATTAGATGCCGCAATACGTTTCACGATCTCGTATAAGCTTTTATTTGTAAAAGATAAATGTGAGATTCTAGGAATTAGGGCGACAACATCAATCTTCCATTGTACTGGGATCCTCTGCTCTTACCGCGTGTCAAGCATGTGCCTGCCAAGTCCATTTTTCTGGGTCATCCAAGTTTAACTGGATAAGCAGACAATGACAAATTTATTAAGAATGATATTTAGTTAAAATTTAGAGTATAATAAGCGTGCTAACTTTCAAAATGAATGAATTAGTATTCTATATAAATATTTAAAATATTTTCTAAAGTTCTATTTTAAGTTATTCAAAGCTTTAAGTAGAGGGTTATATAACGGTGTAAAGCCTTCGTCATGCGCTACCTCTCCTGTTTCACTTGATGCCTCATAACTTTATAGGGACAAAGTTATACTCCACCTGCGGCTGAATTAAAATAGAACACGAATATTGCGTAACCTAAACTTTTTACTTACAATATTCTGACTAAACAACCTACTTTGAAAGCTTTTGATCAGTATTAAATGTTAAAGTTGGAAAGATATTTGAAGAAAAATATCTATATATACATTAACACGTGCAGCAAAAACTTTGTACCTCTTTTTACGAAAATTGCACGGACGGAGGAGTATGAAATTTGGCACAGTTAAAATTTATATGGAGAAGGAGTGGCGAATCCTAATATTTTTATAAAATATGCATTAGAAATACATTAAATTAATGAAAAATCACTACACGCTCTCAACCATGCATTTGACACACACAGTCGAATCGCGTTCGTAGTATTTCGGCATTGTTCGTCTGACGTCGTACAATTCTTCGAAACTATTGTTACATATACCTTATTTATATGTAATAAATAAGGTATATGTAACCATAAAAAAAAACAAATTAGCAATCTTAGGAATATCGTCAATGAAAGAGTTTAGTTAAGTAAATAATAATGTGTTTAAATATTAAAAAGGTAGGTAAATTAACCTGTATAGCCTTGGCGAAATCTAAACGAAATGTGATTATAAGGGTAAAGTTATAGATAATAAAACCTTAATAACAATCAAACTTAAAATTTAAATCAATTATGGTCGAATTTTGACCACTAGGCGACTGCTAGGTTGAAGAAAAACAAAACAGAATAAGACCTTTTTACCGTAAAATATTCAGGCATTCGCCCTCTGTGCTCCAAAATTCCGAAAAGACGTCTCTGTAATTTATTTGCTTATCCGTTCACGTCTTATTTTGTGCTGACCAGTGGCATTCGTAAGAGGAAAATGTGACTTATTGAAACTCGTATTGTTCCTTCATTTAGCTACGCTCGTGTGTGTGGAATACGAGAGTGTAAACAATAATATTCCGTTTGGAGCCAATATGAGATTCTTATAAATTTAAAAACATGTTAATAAAATCAATAGCGATGTAATCCACGCTGCTAATATTTAAAAATAAGTATTACAGTTTCAGAGATTTTATTATAGATGAAGCTAGCCGAACGTCGAGGCTTTAATAAAAATCTTGTACAAAATAATGTTGTTAAAGATCCGCCTCTGATATAGCTGAGAAACTATATTTCGCTTTCCTTCATCGGTAACTTTGCCAACTTTGCAAATATTGCTATAGCTATGATACTAAACTAAATAAAATTACTAAATTCGCATATAAATCTACAGAGTTACGACTCTAACAAGCACGTTCATTTTGTTCAATGAATGTCGTGAAAAGAGTCGTTTCTTCATGTACAATGTGTCAATCGCGTAAAGGACGGCAGTTCCATTTTTATTGGATTTTACTGCTCAACTTGTGGCGTTCGGGAATTTAATGCGCCCTACAAGCCGGCGAGTCCAGCCCTGTCATAAAACTCCCTGTTTTAACCAAAAAGAACGTAGTAAAATTTTTAAGATACATGTGACCGAGGTTTTAAAATTATTTTTTGATATAAGCTTTAATCCTATATACCTATGTCTTGGACGTTGAGCTATAAATATACCTAGTCTACTAAAAGATACATTATATTTTTCCTTGGCGGTACAAAAAAATAAATATTATATGAAATAATTTTCGAAAACGCCCCATTTGCCATAGTTCCTAACCTTTGAATCGTTCTCTGCTGTACTTGACACAACATATACAAATAATAATAATAATAATAATAAACATTTATTTCAGAATTATCCATATGTTGTTAGTAACAATAACTTAAAAACTATGTTAGTTATACAATTATTAAAATTAAAATTAAAATTAAAATTAAAATCAAAATCAAAATTAAAATTAAAATCAAAATCAAAATCAAAATCAAAATTAAAATTAAAATTAAAATTAAAATCAAAATAAAATCAAGATCAAAATTAAAATTAATTCATGTATCTTCCTGCTGCACCGGCCCCGCCGCTATGCCTACGGGTCCAGTGCAACAGGAAGGGACAGTCTAGCCATCACTGATCACCTTCAGGATACTGTTGTTGCTCCGGCGAATCCTTTGCATCAGAGATGCTGTTCTCTTTCGCATTACAGCTTCAAAGCAGTCTGCATGCGGCTCCGCAAACATGCCTGACGCACTACAGAATTATATTAATAACATGAATGAATTATATTAATATTGTAATAACAATAATATACTACAAAGACCTACCAAAATCAATAAACATCAAATCTCTTTCATACTAGAAGTACTAGTAGTAACAGAGTACCACATAAACTTATTTGTAAAAATCCACGCAGTTTTTAGCAAGTAATCTTCGTATCGCGTCTTTTCCTTCTAAGCCAGCTCACTTTCATATTGATAACGCAATTAATAATGTAATAATATAGAACGAGGCTGCGATAAGGGCTAAACGAGATGATTTATAAACGTCATTCCTCAGAGGCTTTTAGCCATTATTTTGTTATTTTATGATCAGTTAAATGGCATTGCGTCGTCAGCTAAAAACGGCTTTAAATGTGACCATACCCTCTCTGTTTAATGTCTACTAAATATCCTCTGGGAGTTTGTTCACGTAAATGTACCGTGGATGATATACCTATCATCCTTTTAAGCAAATATCCGAAACCTGTTATAAATTATGGTATATGTATGTGTACGTTATATGAGCAGCGATAGCTCAGTGGGGAGACCAACAGACTGCAATGCAGAGGGTCTCGGGTTCGAACCCACGTCGCGCACCTCTGACTTTCGGAAGTTATATGACTTTTCGAAATTATGTGCGTATTGATTGACAATTATCGCCTGCTCCGTGCCTCGGAGAGCACGTTAAGCCGTCGGTCCCGGCTGCCATGAACATCTATGGCAGTCGTTATTGGGAAAGTCAGTACCCTCTAATATCCTGACACTGGTCTAGCCTTAGGGTATCGTTAGCCTTCGGGTTGCGGAGGTCAGGTGCCAGCCGCTCCGTGTAAAAACTGATATCCAGTCAAATCCGGTTAGACCAGAAAAGTCGACCCCAAGTGACTTGGGAATAATAAAGGCTAAGAGAGAAGAAGTATGCGTACGTTATGTAGGCCGAGGTTTAGGCCTAAGAATAATAACTTATAGAACGGCTAAACTCCTCATTGCAGTGTGTGTGTTCACGAATTTATTTAGTTGGTAAGGTAAACGTGTCATGTTTTTATGTGTTCGTCTATATATTATAAACCAGGTTTTGCTCGCGGCTTCGTTTATGTAATTGTAGTTTAGGTTAGGTTAGCAAAAGTATTTTTTTCTGGATGAAAGGTACCCTAGGTCCTTTTCTATTTCTATGACAATGCGAATGCAAAATTTCAAAATATAACAAACTAATAAATTCGCTTTCGTATTTATACTATTAGTAAGGATTGATGTGGGTTTACTTGTTCTATACAAATTGAACATATAAATATAATATCTACACAGATATTATTAACACGTAAAATGTGTTTATGTTCACATTACTAATAGTGTAGTTTAGTATCTATAGATTAATACGTGAAGCAAAAATTTTGTACCCCTTTTTACGAAAATTGCGCGAACGTTGGAGTATGAAATTTGGCACAGTTAAAGTTTATATGCTCCTTCTCGGAGGGGCGAATCCTAATATTTATATAAAATATGCATAAGAAATAGGTACATTAAATTAATGAAAACCACGCATGATGTCGCAGGTTCGATTCCCGCACAAGTCAAACATTTATGTGCATGACCATGGATGTTTGTCTTGGTCTGGGTGTTTCTATGTATAATATAAATGTATTTACAAAAAAAAATGGTATATTTGTATATTTCTCCATTGTCTAGTACCCATAGTACAAGCTCTGCTTAGTTTGGGCTAGATGGTGTTGTGTGCATGTGGTAGAATATTATTATTATTATTATATTAATTTAACCTAAAACTACACAACCGATTTAAAATAACTATATTATCACCGAGTAACATAGGCTATATTAACACGCTTTTATTAGCTTGGTATGTATCTATGTATCGATGTATCTATGAATCTATGTAACGGAATCTTTGAAAGTGATTTTCACCCCTTTCAAACCGACGGATTGATTTGAAACTTTGCACACTTATCGAGGACCGATGATAACACAATAACATGAAAAACAAATTTTTTTAAAAGTAGTTAAAAAAACACGCTTTGAAAGGTATAAAATTATTGAATAATTTTAATGTTTAATTATTTTCTACTTTTAAAACGTATTTTTTAGTTCTTTTAAACTATTATTTATTTGATTAAAACGTACCTACTGTTAGTAACATAACCTAACTTTACTTAATTTTACTCGAGCGAAGACGCGGGCAGAAGCTAGTAATATATAAATTGATTTTGAAACATAGAAAACCTTATAAGTTGCTGCCACTGATTTTTAAATGCAGCAAACTTATCAGCAGCCATTAACACCACTTTAAAACTGAACCCACCTGACAACCCAAATATCGTATCTGTCTATTAAGATTACGAAAAAACGATTGACGCATACGTAATGCCATAGACTTAGAATATTTTCGCAACCCTTGTAATAAAAAGCTATGCATACATTGGCTAGAATTAATAACGAAACGTACACCGGTGAGTTCTAGCTCAGAACTTTCGATAGTGTGTGTCTAGGCTTAAGAGGCCGTCGAGAGTTAGCACAACGGGTGCCGCTGTGCCACTTCTACCGCCACTTATTCACTTAGTGACAGAGATAAGTGGTTTCGTGTCACTTTAAGTTAACTTTATGACTAACGTTGAGCGGATAGTACAATATAATATGTAGATAGGTATGTGTCTTATGTGGGGGCCAGTCAGTGCAGACCGGCGACACTTCGACCCAGTGGGATCTTTTGTGCCGACACTCTCCCAATAACGACTGCCATAGATGTTCATGGCAGCCGGGACCGATGGCGTAACGTGCTCTCCAAAGCACGGAGCAGGCGATAATTGTCAATCAATACGCACATAATTTCGAATAGTCATATAACTTCCGAAAGTCAGAGGAGAGCGACGTGGGTTCGAGCCCGAGACCCTGTGGATTGCAGTCTGTTGGTCTCCCCACTGAGCTATCGCTGCTTAATGTATGTATTACAATTATGTAGATAGGTAAATATTACTTTCAACGGATTTCGTCGCAGATTATTTTTAAAAACACTGTTTTGATGCTAATTTTAAACAGTTGATAAGTAAAAAAGCATCCGAAACGTACGACAGTGAACATAATTTTTTAATAGTTTTAATGGCTTCAAAAACTAGCTGAAGTAGTGTTTAGTTTAAATTTAATCTATTTAGATTTAAATAATATTGTCTTGTGTTTAAGCGAATATTATTCATTGAAATTAAACTACTATATACGGATTTTATCGCGTTGTTTATTTGACACTTTATTACATAATTTTGAAAACTGTTACACTACTTCTACTATTAAACTTTACTAATTTTTAAGCTAATTAAATTATTATTAAAACTATTTACATTTAATTTAATTTTACACTTTCCCCGACGTTTCGGTTCCTTTTTTTATTTAGATTTGCGTAAATGTAGTAATGTATGTAAGGCAGCGATATCTTAGTGGGGAGACCAACAGACTGAGACAGAGGATCTCGAGTTCGAACCCACGTCGCGCACCGCTGACTTTCGGGAATTATATGACTTTTCAAAATTATGTGCGTATTGATTGACAATTATCGCCTGCTCCGTGCCTCGGAGAACACGTTAAGCCGTCGGTCCCGGCTGCTATGAACATCTATAGCAGTCGATATTGGGAAAGTCAGTACCCTCTAATATCCTGACACTGGTCTAGCCTTAGGGTATCGTTAGCCTTTGGGTTGCGGAGGTTAGGTGGCAGCCGCTCCGTGTAAAAATTGATACCCAGTCAAACCCGGTTAGACTAGAAAAGCCGACCCCAAGTGACTTGGGAATAATAAAGGCTAAGGGAGAAGAAGAAGATTTGCGTAAATGTAAAACGATATTATGTAATATACACCTATTCTTCGTGCCCAGCATGCGCCAATTTTCATCTTTCAACGCCTAATCTTCAATACCCTGAAGCTATGCTACATTATTAAAATGAATTGAAAATATAGTTTACAGTGAACTTTCACTCAAGTAGACAGAACTATGCACGGTATTATAATTATTTATTCGTATATGTAACTTAAAGTTTTTGTATGCTATCAAGGTGGCAAACAAGTATACACCTCACCTAACAGTACACGGTTACTCTATCTTGAGATCGCTTGAAATGACATAGCTATCATTCACGCAGTACCGACCATACGAAAAGAAATTAAAATAGGATAAAAGAAAAGGAATGGGAGAGGTAGGGATGTCAGCTTCTGGAGCTCTTACTTTCTGGCCAAAAAGATTCAAACTGCTATTGCAGTTTCACCAAATAATTGGGAACGGCGAGTTACTCAACTCAATATTCTTGATTGATTCTATGTAAAATATAACTGGATTCTATATAGGCGCAAAATACCTAGATTTTTCTATGTACTAATATTTAATTTTGTTTTTCGAAAAAACTCTTATACAATGTCTTTGTCCGTCCGTCTGTCTGTTATACAACTTTCAACGCAAGAACCGTAAGACTCTTGGTCAACGCCATTCGACTCAGCATAGTCGATATACGCCCGAAATTACTATGACCTTTGACCTCTGACCTCAAGGTCACGTGGTATCACGTGACCTTTGCATATTACTTGAACCATTTTTTCAAACTCTAAGATTTACGGCAATTCATTGCCGATTCTCACTTGTTTATATCTAGCTTTAAAAAGCTTTTAGGTATCATGTTATCGGTGCGATGTTTGCATTGCGATCGCCGCGTGCTCTTTTATTATGTACTAGATTTTGCCCGCGGCTTCGCTCGCATAGGTATATGTAGGTCAAGTTAAATTAGTAACAGTACTTTTTTCTGGTTGAAAGGTACCCTTTGTCTTTTTTTGTTGTCCTGACAACGTGTATGCGATAATTGCATGATGATTGGTCAAGTAGGTAAGGCGTGAAAGCGTAACAAACAAACTCACATTCGCATTTATAATATTAGTTGAGATAGTTAGGATAAAAATTTATAAAAATTTGCATTGCTTTGGTTTTTCGTTGCGTGCAGGGTGAAACGTGCGTCATCTTGCAAAATGTAGACGCGGCAAACGTACTGCCTTTGCCGTATGCATCATACGCACCGTATGATGCATTTATCTGCTCGGTAAGCAGCATTGAGCGTGCGTCATAATAGGTGAAATGTAAACATGACGACTGACAAAATAGATGTCTTACAGCCCGTCATGAAATTTTGGGCTCAATTTCCTAGTCAAGCTTGCTAGGCAATTTCCCGACCCAGAGCTGGGAAATTTATCCAGCAAATGACAATCGACTAGCTATGTTTTAATCCCTACGTCATTACGTTACGTAAAACATAACTAATAAAAAGTGATTGTAATACCTCTGTTTATACCCTTACAGAAAACATGCGTGAGTTTGTATATGTATGCTGTCACTCCCATAATAGATTGCTTCATCCCAATCGGAATTTATGGTATGCAAAGAGTTTTGCCGAAAGCATAAATCACACAACATACATACATACATAAGCTGGGTGTTCCTTGTGTCGCTTCCTACATATTCATCATATATTTTTCTTCCTAACATGTGGACTCAGTGAATATGATAAATTATGTCACTGTATGTATACAAATTGCTTAGCATGTATTTTTGTCTTCAAATTAAGTAACCGCGTTTTTACATACTTATGTATATATAGGTGTATAAAGGGTTGATGGTCTGTATTGATGTATACTCTGAATGCAGATATGTATTATACTCAAATTAAGCCAGCTACATACCATACGTTTTTAGATTTTATGTAATATGGGGGAGGCTATTGTAGGCACAGTTCCAAACACATGCTGAAACTGTTTTTTTTTTAAGGTACCTTTATAACATCCTGCTTAATGAATTTGATACTGCACGATCTGCATATTCACTAGCGTTGCGGCACTGATGGTCATAATTTGCAATTGCATCCATTGCACTAGCAATATGAATCCAACACCTGGGAAGGATATTGCTAGTCATCTGTTTACAAATCAAATATTATTTATAAAATTAAATGTTTCATAGTAACTTAATATTACAATTATCTGTTAGTCTTTACATACATTCAAACAGCGAACACAAATAACACCCAGATTCGGAATATCTATTTGGATCTGGATGACACAAATTTTGTCCCGTATGAGGATCAAACCCATAACAAGGGGGCGCAATGGTCGTGGCGAGGCGAACATTTAAACCACTACGCCATCCGTGCAGTGGACTTTCAAATCGCCATTAAATTATAATATAAGGTTTTTAATTAACTTATACATCCAACTTACTCATACACTCGCACACTCGCTTATACCTCAACGACAAAACTATTTTAACTACACACTCGGCTCACTTTACTCACGAACTAGTTTCTAGTTCAACTCGCTCCTCGCTAATCGCCGCTGACAGGACCAGTGCGTCTGCCCATTATGTTTAAACCGTTTGGAGCGATTATTAAATACTAACGAGCAAAGAGAAGAATAAAATATATTCTTAAATTATTATTTAAATCTTACATACATCGTTTGTGCGCGCAATATGTTTAAAAAGGGCACAATACTTATCTTTACTTATAATATATAGATCTCTTAAAATAAAATCAAGATACCAGTGTGTCACTCGATATGACAGCTCATCGGCAAACCGAACCGAGATTCTCATAATCGAGACATTATCTTTACACTTCCATTAGACCCAGGTCACGCTAGGTAACAAAATAAATTCCAGTTCACAATTCCACACGCACATAATAAAAGTAGTCTCAGAAAGCAAGTCCCAACGGCCGTTGGTTCAAGTGTCACATGAACTAAACACAAGTGATTGCTCATGCTGGTGTAGGAACTTTATTTCCCGGCCCCAGTGGATGCCACGGGCTAATTAACTCCATATAACTGTCTCCCTTTGTTAACAATTAGAACGGGTGTTCTAAACTTTAGACCACTGTGAATTACTATGTACCAAGTATGTTAATAATCCGAATTATTGTCGCATATGACGTTACGGAATGAGAAATGGTAAATTCAAATTCAAAATCAAATTCAAAATAAATTTATTCAGATTAGGTTACAAGGTAACACTTATGAATGTCAAAGTTACACTAATTTTTCTGCGAATTTATATGTACTGCCACGTTCAGCAAAGCAAGGGTGTCATGAGCCCTATGAGAAAAACGGGCAAGAAACTCATGGTCACTCTTTTTAATCGCCAAATTTTTGTTTACAAATCATAAGAGCTGTAAGGTGCTGCAACCATTTCTCCTTGAACTACTACTGAACATACTCAAGCATTTCAATAAAATTTCATGGTAGCCTCTAAAGCAGCAGTATGGTAAATAGGAGCATCTACATTTCATCTACAATAATAATCAAGACAAGGCATGATTGTAGTCCGTAGTTTAATCTAACTGTTTTGTTATTGTTGTATTATATAAAATTGCTATTTAATAAGACAGAAAAGCGATAACGTTGCGTTTTTTATACAAAGTATTTTTTTTATAGGCATATTCGCATTCGTTTTTATTTAACTTTATGTCTTGACTTTTAACCATTCACGGTTTTACTTTATTTATAAAAAAACTGCAACCAATCATGAATTATAGCAAATTAACGCAATAAATAGTGCGTGAAGACAAGAAACAACTTAATATTGAACACAAATTGTATTAAACTAATTAATTTAGATTATTGTCTGTCCTGACCTGTTACTAATAACGTAGATGGTAATTGCGAAACAAAAATGAATGTTCTAAATAACCATTGCATTTTGTATAGGAATTATGAAATTTCATCTAGGAAGATAACAGCAACAGGTAAAGCTTTAATAAATTATTAGAGTGCCGATAAAATCGATTGACTAACCAAGACAGTGAAGCTATATTTTTTTATATTTGAAGATACTTAAACAATTTGCAAGACTTTATTCGGCTGTTTAAGTAGGCTATGTCTTACGAATTAAACTATGTCTAAACCACATTTCATTAAAATCACTTCAACAGTTTATCTATTAAACATAACATACATACAGAGTTCATTTCCTCCACGTCAAATCCATTAACAGTAAAGCAATTCAAATTCAACACCACTAAGTTATTGTTACAACAAAAATGGTTCAGAATATATTTACGGCTGATTTCCGGCACCATTCCGGCGCACACTGCCAGCCGTCGACGACGTCCTGTCACCGGCATTGCGAGGCTACGAGCGTAATATTATCTACTGGATTGTCATACAATCCTAGTTATTTCCGCATATGACTGTGAATTTTATCACACTTGGAGTACATCTAAACAATATTGAGGTTAGAGGCGATTTCTACTGAAACGAATAAGATTTCGTGCCACGTGTGTGCTTCTAATGAAGAATTTTCCACTGTACTTTTTGATTTCTAGATAGAGACTTAATATTATGTCTTTCGTTTACGCGAATGCTACGCATGAAATAAAAAAGCAATCGGAAAACAAGTATATACGGATTTTATTGTGCTTAATTTTTCAAAATACTATTTTCAGCACTATTTAACATTAATAAAATCCGAATAAAGTAGATGAGCCTTAGTTAAAAAATGTTTGCAAACGATTGGCAAATACATGTTGACATATCTCGCTTTAAATTTATTTTACATGCCTTGAAAATGTTAAAATAATGGTTAAGATCTCAAGTCAATAAAAGTATTATTGGGTTTTTCTGTTAGGTCATTTTTAGAGGCTCGATAGGCTTGTTCCAGAATGGGCAAGCGTAAATGTGGCCTTAAACTATTGGAAAACTCATGGTGTAATGCGCCAACTTCTATCCATTCGGGAATATACAGGCGTGGGTCTATAAAAGAATTTAAGCTAATATCTAAAGCATCTAAAGCATCATCAATATTTCGTTGAATAAATATCATATCATATACATACATTATCCTAAAAATATTTTTCGGTTAACTTTTGTAAGTTATCCGTAGATACAAAATAATATATAAGTAGATATACTTGTACTACATTAGACAAATCAAAAAAAAAATTACTGCTATTGTTTTAAATAACATACTCAACTGATAACAAATAACAGAGGCTGGAAGGGAAACATATCTGTGATGTTATTGAACACGCAAGTTAAATGAGCAACAATGTTGCTGCGATCCTATAAGCATTTTATCTATCTTGAAGCCATTTAAAAATAAGCACATAACACGTATACGCTTATAAATGCGAAAGACAACATGTAAGTAAAACCATTCTTACACCGTATAAACCAAAAACGAATTAAAACCAATTTAACAAATGTTTTCTAGCAGAAAGGAAATAACAAATTGAGAGCATAACTATAAATAGGAAAACCATTTTGAACAAAGCATTCAAAAGAACGCATTGCAAATGCAACTAAAAGTAAAACTAAAAATAACAATGACAATATTGAAACTTTTGACTGATTGTAGAATCTACTGTACCGGAATTTGCCAATTTGCGTGTGACTGTATCTGATTATAGTGAGGGTAATTCCCCAGTAAACAGAACGAAACAATTATTCCGATCGCGGTATTAATCCGCACCGGTAATTAAAACTCACCGCCGACTCGCTACTTGCTAACGACTCGACACCAGACTCGCTTCTGCTAGGTGACTCGCCAATTAACGTCTCTAATTTGCAAACCTCATAATTGTTGCTTGTGAAATTGTTGTTAAACATACCTACAAGTGATCATTTAAATCTAATTGTTATCCCTAATGAGGTAAAAATTAATGGGACTAGTTAAAAGTGTCTGTATTCGTACGTTCATAAAGATTTCATGGTCTATAATATTTCACACTTCAACAAGTGAGACTTCCGTAGACCGAAATTGGAATAGTTTTTGGCAACTCTGTCAGTTTTGGACCGCAAAAATGTTTAAATGACAAACGGCACCAATATGGCTTTAGGCAAACTCTCTGATGTAGGAAAAGGTTTTGAAACTGTTGACCATCTATTCCTATAAAGCGTTATAGCGCAACTTCGTATATATCTACGATACTTAGGGCAGAAATAAATGACACATGCATTTCGTTCTGACTAATAAGGGATGCGGTTATTATCATCTACCGAGCATAGTTCCATATGCCACTGCTTGGTACAAAAATAGGTTAGCGGTTAAATCATGATGATACATGGTTAGGTACTCCAAATATGTATTTGAATATATACATCATAAGCGTAAATGCTTTCTTGTATCTGAGCCTAATACCACAACACAAGTTTTAATGAACTTATATACATATGTATGTATATGACAAAAAATAATGGATGATGAACGACTGACCAAGAAAGTATATAAAGCAATTGTAAAAAGTACAGCTGGAAGGGCAATACCTTGGCCAATGTTCGCTGATCACATCGAAAACATTCTGAAGATAGGCTAGGTTAATAGCACCCTAGACCGTGGAGCTTAAAAGTAAATATAGCAAGAGAGGTATGCCAGGATTGTAGCAAATGGAAATCTTTGGTCTTTGCCTACCCCTTTGGGAAACAGGCGTGAGTCTGTGTATGTATATGATAATCTACACTGTCTGGTCATTATCTTATAACCAAATTAACCTGCCGATGGTTTGAATCCAAACCATTTCTCACTGCCAGACATTACACATAATTATTAAGATTTAATTGAATTTCTAATGTGTCTGGCCGCCGGTGTGCTGCTGCTATTTAATAGGATAATGAGCATAACATGTATGTACCTTTAACCTATTGAGTCGTAGTGGTAAGTACACCGATGATCATACATAATAGATTCTTAATTACGTCTGGTATTCTAAGACTTGACAGACTAAAAGTAGCTGCCAATTATGATTGATATCAAACTAACAATACTTTTTCTTTTGTTTCAGACATTCTGTGTGGTATCAAAACGTTTCCGCAAGAACTATATCCACCGGTTTACAGCGACCAGGTCGCTATTCTGGTGGTCGCCCTGGTCGTCGGTGCGGCGCGCGTGTGTCTACCTGTCCACGAATCAGTACTTCGATTACTTCGTCATGGCAACCATACTGTTCAATTGTGTCTTCCTCGCCATGTCGGAGACCATCGAAGAAGCTGAGTAAGTTCATGATATTTTCTTTTTAATTCTCTGCGTAAACAGTGGGGTTTTATAAGCTTAACATGTGTAAATTTCAGTGGTATCGTAGCTCCTAAACGGATAAACAAATTGTGTTTTCTTTTTTTTGTGTAACACCGTGAATGTCACGTAGAAAATATATTATTTGCAGTCATTTATGATCGGTATGGGTTTTAAAGTGTTAAGTTATTTGTTATTTTAAAGTGTGATAGTTATCTTTCAAGTTTGATAGACAGAGTTCTTAGTTAGTATTCAAGAAAATCTGTTTAGCAGTGTAAAGATCATCAGCTCTATTCTTGTTAATTAATGGTTGTAAGCAACTTGTATAGGTCTTGTCGATTCGAATAGTGATCTTTTACTTTATTGATAATTATTGTAAAAATATGGTGACTTGACTGAAAGGTTATTTTTAATATTTTAAGTCAGGAGCTTTTAGTCTATTTTGATACATGTAAAAAATTCTGCAGGTACATAAATTCTTAGTTATGTAAACGCCATACTACTAATTGGCAAGGAAGCAGCGGCATGCACATATATCAAACGTAGAAAAACAAATATATTATGTATATAATATATAAAGAAAAGTCCTGACTGACTCATCAACGCCCAGCCCAAAGTCCAGGGATCCCTTGGAGTACTCAAACAGAGGCATATTTTTGATATAGGGCCTTATTTTTTAATTCCAATGGGGAAGAGAATTAATACAATCATGTGTGTAATGTAGGGAAGAAATAACAAGAAAATCGCTAAATTTGCTTTGTAAAATATAATACAATTTTATGATATGTTATTGTTATATACTTTTAGTTAATTATAGTTACTAATAACTATTTATAGGATTCTATAACATTCACTCAGTACAGGATAATCTTCAAACTATACAAACGTGGTTTTGAACAAGCTAGTCGAATAAAATTCAAGTGCCATGGAGTAATCGATTGTGAATTCACCAGTATATCACCAAATTGTGTCTTAAAATTATGATTTTTGCTTATAACTTTTATTCATACGAGTATTACAGTACAGTAGTTTTTAGCGTTTGGAACCTTGCAAGATGTCAATTGGCTATCTTAGTCTTTCTCGAGACTTAAGTTTAGCTGATGGCACGATATGTATAATGTATGCAACTGTGATTAAACAAGCTTGTTGCTTTAACCGTGCTATAACTTCAAACAATGAGAGGAAATTAAGTGAGAGAGATAGGTATGTCTAGACAACGGTAATATGAAACGGTAGACAATTTACTGCACAGATGGCGTACTGGATTAAGAGGTAATGCGAACATTCGATTTCAACTGATATATACTGCCTCCGCGCTGGGCCAAACAAAATATCAATGTAAAAATATGATTACCGTTCGGACTGATTATACCTCTGAAATCATAATCTTGTTTTCTGCCTAAATTTAACCGATTTTAGTGCTTTATCAAAAAGAATATGAGAAGAGTTATGTCTATGTCTGTATATACATTTTATTTTATTTTATTTTATTAGTACTTTGTTACTTTAATATGTATTTTGATAATTCTGAATTCTGAAAACCACAATATAAACAAATGGTATCCTACCCCGTTTAAAAACAAAATTATGAGTGAATTCAGGGTGCAAACAGAAGAACGCGTTTATATGTTTTAAACTATGTTTGCATTTCCTCTTAAATTGATTAAAGCACCATTAGAATGTTATGCAGGCCGGTTACAAGTTATAGTATGTCCCTAAATAGCAACGTATAATTAACATAGAATAGAATTTAAATAAAACAGTAATAAAGTAAAAAATATTAATAACTAAATATATTTCAAGTAAGTATTATCACGTAATATAAGTATTACATACATATGTATGTAAGATAAACTTACATACGTGAATAAACGACACATATAACGATACAGATAGTCTGCAATAAATCAAGATATATTATTATTAGCTGATCTCTGTAGACACTTTCCAGTTTCAAGACCCCTAACAGACGAGTCTCAATTAATTTACAAGTTAGTTTAAGGAGGGTGTTGGTGTCTGCGATTTGTACATCTCTTAAGCTCCTCGAGATACAGGAATTTAATAGTAGGTATGGTAGTTGTCTATTCAAAGTAAATATATGAGTTCTTATTTGTATTTCTATTTCTATCCGCTAGCTATATTAAAAACTCGAAAAGGGAGATTTATAAATTATCATTAGCTGTGACTAAATCTGCAAGATTTAGGTTTGCATTCTACATCTTTATTTATGTGAATCACGAATAAATATTCTAAGTATAGCTATACTTTGTGTACGTTAATTGTATGTTACTAAAAACGTGTAGGCATACGCCTTTACGTCTTTAGTAACACGTGTGGCGTGTACACACATAAGTGTATACGCGCTTATGATGACTACATGATGCTACAGATACCTAATGCGGCAAATGTTGTAAAGAAAACCTGTTCTAGCATTACCGACGTTATGTGAGGAAATATCTATGACCTCATGGGTGCCAATAGTAATGTCATCTGTAATGATGTTAGTGTAAAAATTAAGTTCCCCAAGTTTACATCATAAATTATTCAAACGGAATGAGCTACCTCGATAAGATTTCCATCTTAATAACACTATACACGACCCCGGTATCGAACGAGCACAGGCAAACTTAAGTAGAAACTAAGGCAGTTACTACAAATATTTGCTACAAATACTTATATAAGTATATCAGAAAAATCTCTAGTCACAACCTCCAAAAACCACAACTATGTATGTATAAATTAACACAGGCATTGATAAGCGAAATTAGATGTAAATAATTGAACTTTTTTTTTTTTTTTTTTACGTGTGGTAATGCATGACGCATACCCCTCCGCGGGGGCGGGCGGAGGGGTTATGTCGGACTCGCCGGGGTAAAAGAAGATGTTAAGATGATAAAGTACCTCCCGGAATACCGACTAAACCTACCACGGTGTTCCTCGACAAAACCACTATCGACGGGGCCGCGCGAATCACTTTCGCATGCGGTCGC
Organism: Catocala fraxini; assembly: GCA_930367265.1. Lineage (NCBI taxonomy): Eukaryota > Metazoa > Arthropoda > Insecta > Lepidoptera > Erebidae > Catocala > Catocala fraxini. Next base: position 17,463,873 of record OV884041.1, read on the forward strand.
GACCCCGCCGAGGTTTCGGCCCGCCGTATGAAACGGCAGGCCACTACACGAAAGATCTACCCAAAGGCACTTCTAACACTCCCTACTGTCCCCCCTAGAGGGGAGACGGACTCGAAACAACAGAGGCGCGCGTGGGAACACGCACGCCGCCTCTCGGACCTGGTGCTGAACGGATGGCGGGCAGGCCCACAAAGCCCGCCACCCCCAGGTCAAACCTCAGGGTGGCTGGAGGTCGTCTCGCGCCCTCTGGCGCCCGGCTCTGCGGTTGGGGAGAGGGTTCAAACGCTCCCTCTCCCGCTCCGCCGCCTCCTTGATGGAAATGACTTCCTCACAAAAGGAGGCGACGGCGTTCCACGACCTCCCACTCCGGACCATAGACTGAACTACGGCCGGGAGCGAGAGGGCAACCAATCCGACTGCCGCGATCAACTCACGGCGCTGCGATGCCCAGGCGGGGCAAACCGCCAAAGTGTGCAGCGCCGTGTCCTCAACAACGTCGCGGCAGTCGCAAAATAATTGAATATAGTGTAAATTATATTAACTTGTACTTAGCCGTTGAGCGCTAATTGAAATTATGATGAAACTATTTTAAAATTATTATTGTAATTTGTATTAAATCCTTTATATTGGATATCCTTTAATCTATCCTTTAACTGCCTCCGTGGCGCAGCGGTAGTGAATGCGACTGCTGTGCATGAGGTCTCGGGTTCGAATCCCGGGTCGGGCCACCAAAAAGCTATTGGGTTTTTCTGTAAGAAAATCTCAATAGCAGCCCACAGTTAGGAAGTTGGCGGTGTTAGACACCCCCGTGTCTCGGAAAGCACGTAAAGCCGTTGGTCCTGCGCCTGATCTCTCTCCGATCGTGTCGGATTGCCGTCCCATCGGATCATGAGAGTTAGGGAACAGAGAGTGCACTTGTGTTTGCGCACACACTTGTGCACTATAATATCTCCTGCACAGATGGCCAGTCTCTGTTAAGACTGGCCGCCGTGGCCGAAATTCGGTCTGGAAGACATTATTATTGGATCATCTATAATATAAATTACAATTAATTTACATCAACATTATTTTAGGAATAAAATTTAAAGTTTCATTTACTTTACTTTTGATATTCTATAGTAAATGTAGGTACTTTACTTACTCAAAAACCAGCTGTGTATTAACTATAACGATGCTGTGTAATTAGATGTCTCCAATATACACATCGTAGATACTTAACAAGTTAGAATCTAAAATTTAGAAGCCTTAATTCAAACTAATGGATTTGAGAATATCTATTTGCCTGTTTGTTGAGCAACACGTTTGTTAGAGGTTCAACTTTGATTGTGTTTAGTAGAACCGGATATAGCTCTGACGCGTAGGGTTATCCACGTATACAATTTAACGGGTGAACTATAGTTCACACAGAAGATATTTAAAATTCTTGTAAATATTAAACATCACTACTACAATGAAAATTTTTCGTCTTTATATGACTTCATTGTTATTGTTTTCTACCAAAACCCTTCTTCGATAAACTAAACTTAGTCAAACTACGCCTTCAAACAAACCCTGAAAGCAACACATTTTGACATTTGACATTTGCAGTCACAGCACAGGCAAGGGCTGTCCGTAGAGACCAGCCACTTTGACTGCTGTGTATAAAATGTGGCTGCTCCGTTCCCTCGTGACTACCCTACGAGGCCGGGTAGTCGTATGTTATTCTAAGTTATTGCGACTTGTAAATTATTATAGCGCGTTATTCTCAGTCAAAAGAAAATGTGTAATATTGATATTAACTTTATTATAACAGCTGCATGACTGCGGAAGGGATTTACGATATTTCGAATATGAATTTATCTTCAGGTAATCGTTTTCGTGGTTACAAGTAACTTGTAGGGATACAAGTAAAATATAAGTATTGCAGAGCAAGTTCCGTTTACAACTAAAAATGGATGCACCTAATTTGCAGTGTGAATTCTTTGTGTTAAACGTGCAAAATATTTGACATTGGAAAGAATCGAGGGCGACATAGCAAACATTCAAGCTACATTTGCAAAGTACACAATTTTTGTCGCGCATGGGATTCGAACCTAATTAATCGGCATAGTAGCAGTAGCGTAATGGTCACTTAAACCGCAATCATAAAGTATTATTAATAGTCCAAGTTTGATTTAAAATGGGCTATGGCTTACCTAGATTCAAAGACACAAAATACTATTTAGGTGTTTCATATTATACCGTACGACGACATTCGTATTGATCAATTGTAATCGGTCATTGGAAAATTTATAGAATATAGATTCTATGACATTATTCTAGATCTCCAATAACGGCAGTAATCCCGAATGAATGATGTTAAATCTGTAGACTAAATTCGCCCTTCTAACATATATGTACATACGTTTTTTATATTAGGGATCTACATATGATTGTATGTGCATTAGTTGGTTTCAACACAAGTATCGTTTGTAGCTGGAGTATCATCAAATAAGTAAATATATTATCGCGCTATTTACTGTTTATTTTGTATTGAGAGTCCAATCAGTCATATCGTAATTACAGCAATACTGGTTAAAAACGACGGGCATACAAGGCACAAATAAAAAAAATGTAACACGCTTCCAAAAACAACTTATAAACATAGCGGCGTACTGTGATAAATAAATATCGAATGCATTTGTCGAAAAAATGTATAGGTATCTGTAAATTCCACTATTCTGTGAAACTATACATATATATGTATATATCTTATATGTCAATTCCACAAAACAATGATATTCTATAAAAAAATATTTAGGCTACGGCACCAGCAACGAGCACACAACAAGCTTTATTCTTCCAACGACAAAGTCGAGCAAAAACCGCCAACTATACATTTACTATTCATGCTATCCCGTATCAGCTCATATGCATCATAAACTCAATTAAGCGGTCTTCACGTACAATGTCAGCTCTCCCTATGAAGCCAATGGCTGGGAACAATTTAAGCGAAAATGTAGAATATAATTACTTAATTATATTACGACCACACACGGCAATGTCACTGGCAACATAGTGTGTGATAGTAACTTTGACATTTAATAACAAAGAAGATAGTAAAGACGAAGGATACGGCATACAGCTGATGACTCTGCACGGATGGCGTCGTAGTTGTCGCCTTGCGACTGCCACTGCGTCGAGTGTTATGGGTTCGATCCCCACACGAGACAAAAATCCTGTGTCGTAAACATTACAAAGATTCAAACAACGGGCACAAAAAACACACAGTCACAGAACAGGTATATATATATGGCTCGCACATATGTTATCCCATTTGGGGATGGAAACCACAACATTGGGCGCAGCAACATTGGGCGATCACTTTAAACAAAACTGTTTGAAAATCAGACTTAACCTGTGGTATGCCGGAACGTGGATCTACGCGAGACACAATGCTTTTTCTATTATGTCTGGTATTCGGGCATACAAGAGGTTAAATAATTTAATAATACCAAATGCATTAAAATATATGGTACTTTTAAGCTGCATTATAACGGAATAATGGATTGTAGCATAACTCAAAATAGAGATGACAAAAGCCCCATATCCAATACAAAGGCAGTTTATAAGCCAGCCTGAAGTAATTATTTAAAAAAGGTAAAGCTCTTACCGTGAATTTGAAAATTAAAATACCAAGATAAAGAATGACCTGAAATAAACATGCAACGTGAGACTTAATTTACTAAGTCCCACCTCGCGTTCAACAAGAATATAAGCAATTGAGTTCTTCACTTGATAAGCAGGCAAGTGCCGGTAATAAATTTTATCTCGTCAAATTACAGGTATTTTAATAAAAGCTGTAGGGAAGGGTATTAATATCCGCCTATCGTGCCTTCACTTGTTGATCGGACGTGACGTAATATACTGCTTAATTCACATGATCCCCGAAGGCAATTACTTAGAAAATCGAAGCTTGAAACCTTTAGTACTTATTGGAATGATAAAGTTGGAGCGAGTTCATTTACATCAGATTTATTTTCTATATATTATATATTCTACATACATTCGTAGAGTCACGTCTGCTGACTGATGGGGAAGATTAGAAAGTTCCACATATTACGATCCTGACATAAGAATCTCTCTCGCTTTATTCAGTTTCATAACATTATATATTCATCTATGCACTTTGTCGTGCGCTTTTCTGCAAGATGTCTCCAATCTTGTGAACGATCTTCTAGATAATTAGGTTTAAGTTTAAATACATTCATATATTTATGGTTCCCTATTTATTCGCATAAAATTATAAGTCATAATTTAACATAGCATTTTATTTTTACTTTTGGGAATGCATTGACGCCTTCCCCTCCGCGGGGGCGGATGGAGGGGTTATGTCGGTCTCACAGGGGTAAAAAAAAAGATGGTAATGAAGATAATAATGGACCTCCCGGAATACCGACTAAACCTACCACGGTGTTCTTCGACAAAACCGCAATCGGCGGGGCCGCGCGAATCACTTTCACATGCGGTCGCGACCCGCCGAGATTTCGGCCCACCGTATGAAACGGCAGGCCACTACACAACAAGACTAGCCTTTAGTCACCTCTAGATTAAAGCCCTCTGTCTCCCTTTTTGGGACAGACGGACACACAACACAGAGGCACGCGTGGAAACACGTACGCCGCCTCTCGGACCTGGTGCTGATCGGGTGGCGGGCAGCCCACGAAGCCCAGGTCAAACCTCAGGGTGGCTGGAGGTCATCTCGCGCCCTCCAGCGCCCGGTTCTGCGGTTAGGGAGAGGGTTTAAGTGCGACCTCTCCCGCTCCTTCCTTGATGGACATGACTTCCTCACAGAAGGAGGCGACGGCGTTCCACGACCTCTCGCTCCGGATCATAGATTGAACCACGGCCGGGAGCGAGAGGGCAACCATACCGACTGCCGCGATCAACTCCGCCAATCCTCCGGCAATCCGCCAAAGTGTGCAGCGCCATGTCCTCAACAACGTCGCAGCAGTCGCCACAGTGGTGACAACCGGGCATCTCTTGCCGACCTATGCGACACAGGAACTGGCCAAAACAACCATGACCATTCATTACCTGCGTCAGCCGGAAGGTGAGGGCGCCATGTCGCCTCTCCAGCCACTCCTCAAAAACGGGTCTTACCACCACGATTGTGGCGTGCCCGATGGCATACTTTTACTTATCCTAATAATAGTTACGAACAATATTAATTTGGCATAACTATTTAGGCACAATTTTTTGCCATAATTACCTACTATAAGCATAATAATATATGTATATATATATTATATCCATATGGCCATATCATTATGCATAAACAAATATAGGCATATATTTGTTTATGCATAATGATATGGCCCAAGGGTCACCCCCGCCGCATCCTAACCTATTGTTACATTATGGTACCCAAGTTATATTGGATATAATACCTACTTTAAATATACTTTATTTTCCAGATTCAAATAGCTATCGAATAATAAGATGACGAATAAATAAAATGCCTTATGACTTCATGCCAATCAAAATTTGGTGCAAAAAGCATTAACTTAAATTATATTTATGCCTACTGAAATAGTATGCCAAAAAATAATTATATCAAAGTATTATCATGACAAAAAAAAATGCTTAACTCGTTATGCCTAATTAAATTAGGACAAAAAAAATTGTCGAAACGATATATAAAAACGAAAGTGGACTCACACACCCATTCACTTTCTGACGAAGTCTCCAAAACTATATACCTTATAGAACTAACTAAGTAGGACTCATTAGCTAAGATTACTAAAGGATTTTTCGAAATGCAATCCCGAGGAGGTAAAATGACGTATTTAATTCTTCCTGTGCGGTTTTTGTGTTATTACATAATACGGTAATTTACTTATTCTTTTTATTATTTAAGTCTAAAAGTAACATTACTCAAATCATTAAAGTTGTATTTTATGAACTTTAGAAATCTACACAAGAATTGATAAAATACAAGCGTTTTAAATCTAGTAGAGCTAATTGTCAAATGACAGCAAAGGGATGCATAATACACGTGACGTAAACGCTATTTATACGCAGCTGTCCGAGTGAGATAGCGAGATATCTCCCTTACATCTCCACTTCTTTTTATATTGAAATAAAAAGTATTATTTATTTTATTTTGATTGCTATTTGCTCTTGTGTGTAAAATAATGTACAAAATTAAACATAGGCAACTAAACTATTAAAGGTGTTTTAAAACTGTTACGCTTTGTAATTCCGAATGTATCTGATTACATAATAGATATTATAATATGTAACTAATTCGACGTTAAACATTGTGACATTTTATATTAATTACATTTTACGATGTGATAGAATATAATCATTTTATGTTTGGATGAGTGTGTACTTGCTGAATATACACGAAGTAAATAATAATTCAAATTAATAGTTGTAATTACATTAAATTATTATTTAAATATTTTGCATGTCGTAAATCGAAACCTATCGAGACAATTTACAATAATACTATATTTTATGTGTACATTAATCAAATTTAAAAAATAAAAGGTATCTAACATGGAGAAAACTTTATTGAAACAGAGACTGCCGTATAAAGTAATTAGTGTCTTATTGAATATAAAATTTTATCGTCTTTGTTTCTAAGTTTCGTCGTAAGTTACCATAAGGTTTAAGTTTCGTGGTAAGCGTTTACGATAAGATAAAAGTTTAGCGTTATTACCGAGCAAAAAAGAAAGCGCTTCAGTAAACCCTCTTCCTACAATGCCTTTTTAAAGAGCTGTGAATACTCTTTCCACTACCAGAACCATAATAAAATATTATTTATATAAGAAAAAAACGCGGTTATTATAGGTATGATTGATATACTGATGCCCAGTACAACCGAAATGTACAATTGATATCCCTGGTATTGCGAACAAGTCTAGGCCACGGTAATCATTTAACACCAGCATGCTCCGTTGTATTAAAAAACCAACAAAATACAAATCTATTAAATAGTTGTATCTACCCGCTTGATTCCCAAAAGAACGCTTAAAATTTTAAGCGGAGTATAAAATGGTAACAGACTGTCCGTTCAAGTCCAAATGAACGTCCAAGTTCCATCCAAGTCCGATCAACCTACAAGTAAAAATCATCCAAACCTCCAAACACCTCTACAAACTATCACACTTATAATATTACTAGGACAATATGAACCGCGTAATATATCATAATAAAACACTAAAACGCGTAATAATTATACAATCATTACGTAATACCCACCGGACTCATAAACACAACAACACAACGCCCATCCTTTGACACAACTACAGTGATAAATTACATAAGCAATGCTAAATTACATGTCTTGAAGACAACATACGCTTTGCCTACATGCCTACTATAACATGTATATATATGTATGTACGTACATGCATTGTGTCTTAACGACGCAATTTATAACTACAGCTAGGCGAAACTGCAAGTAAGCGAGCTCGATGATATATCCATCCAACATTGATGCCATCGGATTTTTGTTTGCAACTTGTTTTACAGTTTTCGTATACATTTTAGGCTGTTTTAAACGTAGATTAGGACTTTGTTAAGTCGTGTATAAGAAGTGCCTATTTTATAAAAGCTTTGGTAAAACGTGGAGACACAGCCTTATTTATAAACCACGCTCAAATATTTGAGAGATAACTAAGTGTTAATTAACGACTAATCAGAATAAAACTCATCTATAAACACTTCCTCCTTGGGGGAGGCCTATGTCCAGCAGTGGACATCTTTCGGCTGAGAAATGATGATAAACAATTTGGTGTTGAGTATTGTTGAATAATAATTACGTAACAGTGGCGAGCTATTGATCAAAAGTTAATCGATGATCAAGGACTTGAGAGATATTCAGTTGAGAGATAGTATTAGTAAGGGATGCTTTTATAAGTAAGGGTGTAATGGTTATTTAATTACTTGGTTTTAAATAAATATTTGTTTATTCCTCCCGACCGACGCTATAATATATAAATGCTATATGATTTCTTTATGTAAATCTATAAATCAAAGAGGTTTATTGTTCGATATTGCTGGTAGCAGTAATAAAATATGTTTTATTATACAGTTCCGACAAATCGTCTGCTGTGCTACGTTACTGGATATTTGCGCTAAGTATGCAGCAAAAATGAAATCTCAGCTATGTTCGCTAATGTAATTAATGTACTTGTCGGCAGTGTGTATAATGATCCTAGTAATAGTCAGCATAAATTGCAAATAATCTTCTACGAACGCCTACTACTAATGTAACTACTGTCGTGGATGAGGTTTCGAGTTCGATTATACGCCAAAGTGTTATTGGGGTTGTTTGACAGCATTACGGATCTCTGTCTACCCCTTCAAAAATATAGAGATAGTTAATTGCTAGGTGCCGGTCAAGAGTATTTGAGAATATACCTGCAACATACAGCCACTTTTTATCACTTGCTATTGATATTATTATAATTGTGATTGATTACTATTAAATATATTGCAGTCAATATTTAATAATTTTATAAACATAGAAATGCATGCTGTATTCACCTATTATTAGTTGTGCAATTAATTTCAAACCTATAAATTGTATTACGTGTACAAATGTAATGTGAATCAAATAAATTAATAACAAAAAAATATACAAAATATACAAATTCGGTTTTTTTTCAATACGATAATATAAAACGATTGGTAAAAAATGGTGTGTTTACCAATCGTTTTAATTGTTAAGCCTGCGCCGAGCGAAATGTGCCAAAACAGGCGATCACAGTTAAGTGAATAAAATAAACACTTTTTGTTTAATACAAATATAAAATATACATTTACCATAACAATGAATGTGTTTACAATTACTCTGTGTAAAAAACTTAAAATATTTAATATTTTCGCCTACAAAATTACGTAAATTTGCATTTTTAGATTATAACAGTAGAAATCTATCCTATTTTACAGCTTAAACGAAACATGAATAGTTATATTACAATTTGTCCGTCCCAAATATCTAAGTTATTGGTTGACAATAGAGATACATATTTATGAAAAAAGCACTTCAAATCCTCCATACAATTTTAGTATGGCGACCATGCGCCGATTTGAATATGCGCCACACGAGCTCTGTCATTATCTGTCTTACGCTCGGCTCAGTCTTAATATATTTGTAAAATAATATATTTGTTCACACATGCTTTGCTAAGAGTAAGTCTTACTAACTTGCAGATATTTGTTTCCACATTGAAATCTATAACACCCTTTACCAATAAGAGATAAGCCTAAATACCATTCCGTTACAATTATTAAATTATACAAACTCAACAATCATAAAGAAAAAGGTATCTGGATTACCATTTTCGATAATTGTTTTAAGAAATGGTTACAATAACACTAATCTTTTATCTCTTTGTGATTGTACAAAGGCGGCTAATCCGATTGACGCAATAGATTTTCACGAATACAATTCTTTCTTGTGTAATAAATAAAACATTTCTTCTAGATTTTCCGTCGGAATCAAACTACGACAAAGGAAAGCCTAAACACTGTTTTCATTCCGTGGCAACAGTAGACGGAAACCTTAAATAATCCCGATGAAAATACGAGATAAAGACCCTTTACGGGGAAGAGAGAACGTAAACTAATTTAAGTTTTCAGTTATTCATGAGGTAGACTAAGGCCATCGTATTTCCTGTAACCGGGTAGAAAGGAGTCAGCTTCCAACAGGTACATTTGACACGATGCGCCATGAATTCTAAATTGACTGCATTTTCATACTCACTGTTCCGCTATATGAGCTTTAAAGAAGAGCACGATATAACATGACACGTCAATATGTCCGTCTGTTTGTATGACATCGGAATAGACGCCGTTTTCTATCTCTTCTTTCTACTATCAGAATGTAGAGACAAAATACGGCGGCTATTTTATTGTCTTTACACTAATTTGATCAGACTACTTACATAGTCTGAGTATTACGGACTCGATCGATGCTCTCCGTATTAAACGCAAAGGCAGTTAATGATATCTCCGCATTTGTTCAGATATATTATCTTATGTTCGATCTTATAAGAGATGTAAATGATTTTTATCTGTGAATAGGATGAACAAATTTACCAAAACCATAATAATATATTTTTGCTGCCACGACCCGGAAGGCGTGCTTGGACTGAGCAGTAGACCAACTAAATATGTACTAAATATTTGACAAGTTTTTACAACCATTTAATGGAAATACACACGTAAATTCTATTGATTTCTGTTACGCCCTTAACTTTTTTTTTATTGACATCTCCCTCTCATTAGAGCGCCACGGAGTCTGGAGAAGTCAAATCCAGACTCCGTGCTGCTACTATGAGGGAGAATATAGATGACAATAGACTCGCTCCCTTTTTGTGGGACATAAAATCATAGTCGCGGAAATGTTGTCTTAATACACTTCTACATACGCCTGCTGTAGAAAGATTAGTGTATAGTCAGGGACTTTACGGACTAAAAAAAATGAAAATCGTTCAGACTCGACACAATCTTTTGTGGATCACATACATTTTTATCCCGAACTAACCCACAAGACTCGGCACAGTGGTAGTGGTGAGGAGACGACTCAAACAATCTCAAACCATTACGCTATTTGTGCAGATAATTACAATCTGACGTATTTAACGCTGTTTGAATACGAATATACAGACAAACTGTACATCGTAATTTGACATTAACTAAGATTGACAGGCTAAATAGTGAACCGACTGGGATTACACGTGCTCGCATATTAACAAAAATAAAGTTATTTGTTATTCTGTATCATCATGTTATAGTAGGATTGACTGCCGCATTCGTCCCATGGCACAAGTTTGCATTAATTGTAAATAAACTACTATATACACATTTTACAGCATGCTTTTCTGCACTCATGGACACGGGGAAACTGAGATGGTTATCGGTTAAGTGTAGTTTTTCAAATCACCCAAATAAAATTAAATTTTTGATGTTCCTATTTACGCAGAATGAGCTCAGCGGTTTAACTAAATGTATTATTATATCCCAAACTTGTAGTAAATTCCAACCGTTTGCTTTATTAAAATTAGGATGGTGTTCAATTTTAATATTAGCATAGTTGGTGGAAATCAGTATTTTTCCGCAAGTTTTTATGGTCTGTCAAATCTCAAGTGATGCTTGCTACACTGTTGCATGTGTTCTTGCACAACGTTCAATATACATATGTATATTTCCGAAAGATAGTTAGTAGTTTTTATTACTGTCAATCGCAGACTAGCCAGTAGTCTACCTGAGGATAAACGGTAACCGCCGCCCATCGACCTAGTTGTATTGTGGGTTGTATGAGACAATTCCAAAGAAACAAAGAACAGCAAGGGATTATGATGGTTTGGCACCTATGAGGAAAGTAGTCCTTATAGGTGTCAAACAAGCAGACGCTCTGCCAGATGATAAACAGTTACCGTACCGTCCTTTGCAAAAAGGACTGGTATAAGTGAGTAGGAGAAGGATAGAAAGAAAAAGTACCAAACCGACTTTAAGAGTTTTGAGTGCGTCAATGATACTTCTGGTATTGCTAACCCCATAGGCTAAGATAAACGCCTATATTACCATACTTACCAACTCGGTACAATATAAAACAGTTGTTCACTGTTCGCCGCATAAAAAATATTCAACGTTTCGATTTCTTTTAGATTGGGAGCTTAAAGCCTATTAGTTACAGAAAGAACTTCAAAGCAACTCTTGGCATGTTCCCGGAAACGTTAAATTATATCGAATCGATCGAATTTAATCAAAGAGCAGAAAGAGTCGTATTACGATACAAAATCAATTTCGACTTCCCTTCTTTCTGAACAATGAAACATACAATTTTCAACTGATAAAAGTATTTCGATACACGTTCAGCCTTATAGACGAATCTCAAATATTTTAGAGGTTGTTAAGTATTAGTGTAGTTGTTTAAGTGGAGGCCTCGCCACTGACGCCGCGCCGGGTGTTGTGGGTTCGATCCCCGTACAGGACCAAAAATTATGTGACTCACAAACGGTTGTTCCGAGTCTGGGTGTTCTCATGTGTCCGTTGTTTTAATATACACAGGAATTACTACCAGAGAGGCAGTAGTTTTGTTTAAAAAAAGAAGAATGAATAACTCAACGCTGTGTATTAGTTCAGTAATAATTAAGTTACGGCGGGCCGTTGATCAAAGGTTATTCATTAAAGCAGGACTTGAGAAATGACATTTCTAGGTCTGGTTGTACAGATTTTTCAACAAGAACTATGTTTTGTAAATCAAAATAAAACAATAAATTTAGATGACAATGATTCAAATTTTTATTGTATTAAAAAAGGAAGGTTTGGCAATCATGAATGAAAAATTATATCTGATAAATGTCCACAACGACCACGGTTACAGATATCGATTCTTTCATCAAAGTTTTTAATCACTTTTTGCCAAACTGGTGGGTCTATTTCATTAATCACTTCACGAATTTTGAGTTTTAAGGCTGCAATCAATTCGATTGGCTTCGTATAGACTCTGTGCCACAAAAAATAATCCAGTGGTGTTAAGTCATATGATCGAGCTGGTCAATTAACAGCTGAATTTCGTGAAATTAAGCGAACGGGAAATTTGGCTTGCAATAAATTGATTGTTTCGGTGGTTGTGTTACGTGTGGCACCTTCTTTTTGAAACCACAGGTTAGTGATATCCGTATCATCAATAATAAGCCAAAATTGAGTTGCTAACATCTCTCGATTGCGTAATCCATTGAACGCAACCGCATTTCCAGCCGAATTTTCGAAAAAAAAACTGTGTCTCACGGCTGCGATGTTCTCACTTGAACGACCCGGTCGAACACGCGTTGGTGTTGGCACATTATGTACCGAGCCTGTCAACTCAAATTTATAGACCAAATTCTTAATAGCGGTCTCAGAAGGACGATTATGTTGACCGAAAATATCCCGAATTTTACGATATGTAACTTTTACAGATCCAAAATTGTCATAGTGAATTTTTACGCGATTTTTGAGTGTAATTGAATTCATTGAAACAATTGCCCAAGCTTCTACTATAGATATGTAAAAAACGAAGTGCAAAACTGTCTTGTAGTTCCGGTTTGACCATATTGAAAATCAAAGTTCTTGTTAAAAAACCCTATACCTTAGAGTGAAAGATAGTCTATTAAAAAAAAAAAAGTATCATACCACAATATATCCTAGTAGTGTTCTGCAGGTATTTAAAAACTTGACGGTCTGTTCCTGGCATATGCTTACTCAGGTTTTAGCTTTTATGTTACTATCCTGTTACTATTTTCTGCGTTGAGATCCGGCCACGTGACTTCTATGAAAACGCATATAAGGATAAAAATATGTATTAATCCAGGTAATGTTCTATCTGTTTGCCGAGATACATATAAATCTGTTCAATGAATTACGCGTTTAGGTAACAAACATCCAAGCATCTTCAGAATAATTACATTATGGATTACCTATAAACAATACCCCATTTGACATAAAAAAGGTATTAAATGGTCTGCGTAAAGCTAATTCATCTAGTTTACTAACGATCGCACTGAAACAATAGTGGTGGGTGGGCGAGGAAATGACTGGCTAACCGCTTCATTATCCGGTACCTACGTCACTTGTCACCATCGTTGACAGTCTGAACGAATTAGTCTATACTAGTATGACCTTGTAAGTCCAGCGGCAGGTTAGCTCGTATGTATGTCACCTATAATAGGCAAGTGAGCCTGGTTTGCCCAGGAAACCTCAGTAGCAACATTTACATGATGTTGAGACTGCGATCCCAGTTGCATTGGCAGCACCAGGTTCATTCATGCGTTTTCTTCTTTTCATAATTTGTCGATCCCTCACCTTTATTCTTTCTTTTACTCCCTTCCACCGGTCCTTTAGCGTAAGTACTTGTGCTCATCATCAGGTAGACTGTGTGGTCTACCAGATTATGAGCACAAGTATGCGCTTATGACACTTATGGGGTTGATCCCGGTCATATTGCCAGACTACAAGCTGCATTTTACACTAACAGGGTTTGAATCAATGGTAACCTAATGGATGAGACATCGGGCACGACTCATCTCACTATCGAAACGTCGCGCGGCAGTAACCTAATAGATATTGGACAAACTTGAATATTGCACTCTCCATGTGAACTGACTCCTAACAGAAGTATGTAGTTTAGCTGGTAGAGTAAACAAAAATAGTCATTACATTAGTCATTTGTAAACCATACTGCTGAAAATTTTAAAATAAGCAGTGCCAACTTCAGGCAACGTGGGTTTGCCTTTGTATTGTATACCAGCAATTTTAAGCGTACTATAACTTTCTTCTGCAGACGTAATAATATGTTTTGCGAAAATATTTTTATCTGGCACGTCTAAAAGGACGGCACAAACATATGTACATATGTTCATAAGTTCGCGCATATATTCGCTATTGATCCTGAGTTAGCTTTCTCGGGTTAAAATACTGGCAAATATATAATATACTGGATATTCTGGGATGAGTCTATGTGTTTATGTACGCATATGTGTACTATTTTTCACTGTGGTCATTGTAATTAGCAGACAAAGAGTCCAATCTCATACTTTTTTCTTGCTGGCTGCTTTGCAAGTTTTCCAATAAATATGATAATGAGTCGATACTTCGTGTCCCTTTCACGCTCTCCGTACAAAGCTTGGTGTAATCAAAACCAAACACTGATCGCTAACTTTTTAACTTTAGACAAAGTACAAATGACTCTTTGATCTCATTCCTCACATGTTATTTGAGATGTAAGTGAAAACTTTGTTATAGTCAATTTGGGGAGACGCTTGAACAAAGACTGTGTCATACTGTATCACATGTACCTGTTTCCAGAGACTGAACATCTGCACGACTCTTGTTATGTGACCGATGATTTTCTTTTATTGCATTTTGTGGCAGACTGGCCAGCGGCCCACTTTGTTGTAAGTAGTGAACGCCGCTTTTAAAAATGCCTGTGTCCCAATTAGGTAGCATCTTAGCAGTGTTTGAAATCTTGCCAAGGGTCGATGCGACTGTAAAGGAAACAGTTATTATATATCCCAATTAATACTATGCCGCCAGCAATAGCACAGAAGTGCTAATGCTAATATGGTTTTGGATGGCAGTACAAAATATGTAATCAGAAATTTAAAGGAAAGTCATTTAGCCCCACTCCATATATATTACATAAAATAGCTAGATTTTCCCCGCACCTTCGCTCACGTTTATCTAGATTTTGCAAGTATATTCCTATCCTTCGGGAACAGTACATTTTTTCTATATGAAAGATGAGATTCTTATCAAGCTCTTGACAATGTTTATGCGAAATTTCATGACAATAGTAGTTAGGTCGTAAAAGCGTAACAAACAACCAATAAACTCACATTCGCATTTATAATATTAGTTAGGATATTTATTAATAGAGTACGTATAAGCTATGTTCCCATATTTTAGCTTAACATAACATAGCATAAGCATCACAAAACAAATGATAAATGCAATACTGTAGACGAAACTCTCGTCTTTTATAATACTTTAACCTCTCTCATCTCTTTAATAATAATTTTCTCATCTCTATCAATGTTGTCGTATTATCGTCGCTACGTAGTACGTGTGAGTTTACCCCCAGGTGTGAGGTGATATGCTATGCAAGAGGTCGCCTCTTGGGGAAGTGTCACGACGTGCTCCGCCTCCTTAAAGAGAAAGAGGTTCCGGACTCTTACATTATCATAATGTTGAGTAGTTAATTTGATTATGTATTAAGGCTGATAAATCGTTGGAAATAATGGAGCACATTCGATTATAAGTTCAAATTGTGATGGTCCATTAGGCAGGATATTATTTTGAGAGTGAATGCGAGATATTTAGGGACGTACCAAGTGGTCATTCGTGATCTTTGGTATTGTCGGAGAACTGGCTGTGTTATGTATTTTATAATAGAAATCCAATTGTGTAGTACACACAATTGGATTCTATAAAATTATATATATATATATATATATATATATATATATATATATATATATATATATATATATATATATATATATATATATATATGGTATTCTTGGGAATAATAAAGGCTAAGGGAGAAGAAGAAGAAGAATTTTATTGTATTCTAATACTTCCCCATATTGACCACAAATTGTATAAAACTCTTTATCTGGAACTAGATAAAATACTATATATATAAATAAAACTACCGATGAAGTGCCTTCCAGAATTCATATTATTTTATATTGCACAAATATATAAAACGGGAATATTCATATAACCTTGAAATATATATTCCCTAACGTCTA
This sequence comes from Catocala fraxini, assembly GCA_930367265.1. Classification (NCBI taxonomy): domain Eukaryota; kingdom Metazoa; phylum Arthropoda; class Insecta; order Lepidoptera; family Erebidae; genus Catocala; species Catocala fraxini. The sequence continues at coordinate 17,480,150 of OV884041.1, forward strand.
AAAATAAAATATACAACACCTCCGAAGACCGATTCAATTTCATATCGACAGTAAATAAGTTAAGCATTTATATGTAAATGCCTAAAACACAAAAAGCTCTACAAAATTAATTTATTTACATTATTCTAGAAGTCTGTCCCTTTCGAGATACTACACGTAGGCAGCATTTATCATCCAATATACCGTTGTTTTATTTCGTTCGCCTTATACGGTCCCCGGGGCTTACTCTGGAACAGTACAAGTTTCTCATGTATTAGCTGAAATACTATCTTACCTTTATTACGGCCATCTCGATATGTGTAATAAAAATATACAAAGTACTGTCGGCCATGATATCAAGTGGCAGTTATATAATATGTGCAGCATATTTTTTAAATACTTAACTAAAATAAGTAAAACTCTTTCATAACACCCGAACTTGTGAAAGTTTGTTAGTTATATAATATCAGCCCTGTATTAAACTGTCTCACTGCTGGGCACGGGCCTCTTCTCAGTGTAACAAGGGTTAGGCGCTGGCCCTGACAGACTTCACATATCTTCGAGAACATTACGTAGAACTCTCAGACATGTAGGTTTCCTTACAATTTTTTCCTTCGCCGTTAGAGCGATCGATAATTAACTAATTAATACGCACAAAACTTCAAAAAGTCAGAGATGCGTGCCTTGGGATCGAACTCGAGATATCTGCGTGGCCGTCCAACAATCTCCCACTAGGCTATCGCTGCTGTTAGTTTAAATTATTTTTATTTTATATTAACTAGTGTAATTGATTATGTATATGACCGTTTAAATTGAATGATTAAATAAATAAGCGACGAAAATATAAACTGATTTAAAATAAATAATGCAATTTAAAATAAACACAATTTCAAATAAACCAAACTTTATTAAAAAGATTGAGAGAAGACCTCCGACAGAGTATACATAATTATGTTATCGGTTAGACTTACTTCTTTTATTGTGCCTAACCTATAAAAGTTACTCGTAATTAAAGTAAGTTAAACTACTATTTACGGATTTAATAGGGGGTTTATTTAGGACAATTCAAATCCTAACATATATATTATAATAAATCGCGCTAAAATCCGAAAGCAGTAGTTCAAGTTAAATGCATAACATTCGCGTGAACGTAAGACAATATTACTTTGTAATAACTTTCATACTCGTCGTTCCGATATTGCTCTCCTTTTAATAGTATGATTAAACGAGGCAGAAAGGCAAGATATGCAAAGTGTAATACTGCAGCGTAGTAGATACATAAATGACTGGTACACAATGTATCACATCATGAGCTTTTGTTCGCGTTTCCACCGGAAAATTAATAACTGCGTTGAACAGATTAAATTATGCATTTATGGTAGTTGTTGGCTCCGGTAGATAACACCGTCCTGCAGCTTCGGAACTGGTGATTAAACTATTAAGCTATCGTTATACGTTTACTGTTATATAAACCTATCAAGTGTGGTATAAAACTATCGAATAGATTTTGACTGCGTTGTTTATATTAGTGACTTATATATCAATGGCCTTGTTGATCCAGTAAGAGTGTGACCGTTTCTGTAACTGTCAATCTTAAACGTAATGGAGTTTTGAAGAGTCTTTAAGTATGTACGCATAAAGTTGTTAGTCTAGGCTCTTCTGAAGATCTACGAATGTCGCTAGGACGCTAGTTGCTGTAACAACTTAGCAAAGGTGTTGGAGTCAACACACAATTTGTAACAAATATATTCTTTCTTTAACTGTAAGTATAAAAGTGTGTAAAATTGTATATCTGTTTTTTGAAAATAAATATTATATTATATTATATTATATTATAATGATGATATGAGACGAACGTACATCGTTATCCATTTGTATGGTTGAGGTTAGATGCCAGTCGCTTTGTTGAAACTGATATGCAGACAAAGAGCTATTACTATTTATACCAGGAACTGCCGAAGAAGGCAGTACATATTTTATATCTAAGCATCAATACAATGGTGAAAGTTTAAGGTCTCTTTACTATAAAGTTAAAACTAGAGATTGAATCAGTTTTATCTCGTATCTTCATAATGTTCATCATAAGTGAACTGCAAATGGTTGTTCTGAGTTCTTTGTATCCTTTATTAAAATGTTTTCAAGTCGTCCGCAATACAGGAATTAGGTCAAATAGGCCAAAGGTTAAAAATAGAAAAGATTCACTAACAAAACTTTTCTGTTACAAAACTATAAAGATTTCAACATTACATTTGTTATTCTTATCTTAAAAGCATCATAAATTGAGTATAATTTAATATAATGTTAGTGGGAAACGGAGGGGAGTACAATAACCAATTTTTCATGATCACGAACGCAATGACCCAGTTCCCTCGTTAGGGCAATGTGGCAATGTGGTAGTGAGACGGTCACGGTGGTCAGCGGTTCAGTTGTATGGTTGGTTTCCCACCGCAAACCGCGTTTGTTTGAAAACGTGTGCTTGTGCCGCCCGGGCCTCAAATGTTAAGAGTAATTGGGTAATTTATTACAATTTAAAATGCGTATATGTTTAATACCTATGCTACCATTATTTTACAGGTAATATTTTTTCATGATTTTACTTTTGCCCGTGTCGCCTCTTATATATTAGAATTAAGTTTATTAAATTAATTAATAATTATCTTATTATATTAGAATTAAGTTACTAAAACATGTTATAAATAATTTAAAGAACTCCACAGACTCCGACCGTGATCTGTCCTTCGAATGTGCCAAGTGCGCAGTCCTCGTGAAGGATGAATTATGAATATTGGTACTATAGATTTTCAGACCAGCAAATTCAGCGTCGATATTATACATGCCCCGGTTTCGACGTCAAAAAACTTTTCTAACATATGTAGCTATACGTCAATAGGAATTTATAAAGGATTAAAATTTATATTTTGTTATTCTACTGCAGTTTGATATTCTTTACCTTCTGTGTCAACGTTGCGTGTATTTACCAAATATACAAAGTTTGTTCACAAATACATAATATATGAATTCTAACTAATGAGTGAGTTTGTTTGTTTGTTACGCTTTCACACGTTAACTACTCGACCGATCATCATGAAATTTCGCATACACGTTGTCAGGGGTACAGGAAAGGACATATGGGACTATCATCCAGAAAAAATATTGTTTCCAAGGAGTAGAAAACTGATATATCCTACATTTACGGGCGCGAAGCCGCGGACAAAGTTAGTTAAGAATAAAATATCCATCTCGCCCGATAATATGGCGTTAAACATAAATGCCTAACAAAAAAAAACCAACTAAAACTAGTTTACGGCTTTCGTACACGTTTTAAGAGCTAATTTACTCAGGCCTAACGTTAAACTATAAAGGGTAGGTGCCTTATCTAGCCAACATTTTGGTCCGAACTAAAATAGCAGCTAATATTAGTACAGTTATCGTTACTTTTGATCAACAGGTTTATTGATTAGTCGACCGCGTTTCATTCCAACACTACGTAAGTCTATACAGTCATAGTCTTTTGTTTGCCGTTCAAACAATATCACCCGGTTTATCTGCTCACTTCGCCGTCAGACTTTTGATAAATGAACTCTCGTATTCATGATAATCAACTGGAATATACGTAAAATTTGTTGTTACCTTTTTTATTGTATAAAACTTTGTTTGATGAATAATGAATTTGGGGATTCATTACTTTTTGAATTGTTAATGTTTTTTAATTATAGCCAGACCTTGTTTTAGAACAGTTTTATTTCTTTTCATGGCAAGTTTTACAGATTGACTTTTAAAAGTTTGTTCCAATATTTACCCGCCATGTACCTAAAGTATTTTATGTTTACTGTTCCAACTATATCATGATAACCAAACCATGCCGGGTTTTTACTTTTTCTTTCTGATATTTTGTTAATATTGACAGTAATTAAATGAAAGATAAGTAAATATTGAAATAAGAGGTAATTATATGAAATAATCTTTTGTTTTCCATGGTATATTAGTGTGCACGAGAACTGTAAATATTTTCCTTTCACTGTTTGACATTTCAGTCGCGTATTACGGATTATGCAAACAAGGTTATGTAATGCACCATGTCACGAATGTACTCGCCATGCCTAGTTGCAATGTTCAACGAAAATATGCTGAAACGGAAAACGACTTCATGAAAAATGTGTACCTACTTTTTGTAAAGACTACTCTCGCTCTAGGACTTATTCCTATATCGCGGGGGACTTTACAAACATTCAAACAACAGACACAAAGAACATCTAGCTTCGAAACAGTTTTGTCCTGGGTGAAGATCGGACCCACGACACTCGAGGCAATAGCCGTAACGAAGCGACCTCTTAAACCACTACACCATTCGTGCAGTCTGGTTTGGTATAATATTTCTCTCTCTCTCTGTACTTGGCTGTTATTTCAAAACCTACTAAGATAGTAACATCTAAATTGGACGGTCTAAAATACCAAAAAAGACGATATCTGGGCGACCATTTATAATTCATAATCCAAAAAATACTTCCAACAGTCGACGACTCGAGTACGTGAATTTCATCCAACTTGGAGGTATTTTTACGCATTGCGTTAAGTTATTCCGGTAATGTGGGTACCGCAATTTCATGTTATAAAGTATAAAAGCAACAAGCGAGCCAGCGATAATATGAATTCACTGCTTTTTCCGCATAATGTGGTACTTTATGTCAAAAATGATCGTTAATACAGTTTTTCGGATGGTTTTAGTATGGAAGATCACTCAGATCATACGTGATTCTTGTAAGGCACCATAAAAACAGAGGTTGATGATGTATAAAAATATATTATTATATATTGAGCTACTTTTGAAAATACCGTCAAATAAAGTTAATATAAATTAGTTTCGAATTTAAATGATTATAACATCAATATCTTGGTGGGCAATGGTTATCTTTATAGAGATAAAATTCTGCTGGAAATATAGACTTTATATAAATATTATATTTATTTTCTACAAAAAAAACAAAACTTGGAGATTGACTTTTTCTAACTTGAAAACGGGTCGCTTTGATTCAGAATATTTGAAAATTATAATAAATAATAAATAATAAATGGTTTATTAATTTCTCTCTCACACAGAATAGTACAATCAGGTCTTAATCTAAGTGTTACATAATCAAGTAGGTGAACCTGTGTGAGAGACTGGTATCTGAACTAGGCGAACCTGTATGACAGATTACCAGTCTCTCCTAACTAGATATGCCGGAGCTCAAGTGTAACTACATTGATTGGTAAGTGATTGGTAAGTAGTGTTTTAGTGTGTGTGTGTGTGTGTGTGTGTGTATGTGTGTGTGTGTGTGTGTGTGTGTGTGTGTGTGTGTGTGTGTGTGTGTATATGAGTGTGTGTGTGTGTGTGTGTGTGTGTGTGTATGTGTGTGAGTGTTTTTTGTGTTTGTATTGAGCGTAAGTGTGAGCGTGTGTTTATATGCTGTATGTGCGTGCTAACCCTACGACAATACTGAGATATCATCTTGGGATCAGAGATAGTTGATAAAACTCTGTTAGCTGTGTATAAAAAGTATTTAAATTTATATATAAAGTTGTAACAAGCTTTCCGTTTCCTCGTAGCTTAGGGATCTGAGCCAAACAGACGTCTTCTTTTTGCAAAGGTGCTTGGGAAGTGAAGAGATGTTTAATTGCTTATTCACCCTATTATATAAGAATCTGCCCAGGAATCCAAAAAATCTGCCAGAAAATGCCGTTGACCAATGGCTACCAATTTGTGTGCCAACTTTGTGTTGCAGCCGTTTTTTAGGACGCGAAGGGTCGTAAAGGACAAGAGAGTGATGTCTTACTATAATATTTAGAATAAACAACTGGCGCACCGTTAGGACATCCGATAGTTGGTACAAGTCCCTAGTGGGGTATAGGAAAGGCAAAGAAAGGCTTACCTTTAGAACCGCTCTTTGTGCTCTTTCCACCTTTATCATTTTAGTTTTACAAGCCCCACCCCATACTGAGATACAGTATGTCAAGATGGGCTGACATAGAGACGTGTAAACCATTTTAATGACGTTTTTGTCGGCTATGTGACGCAATCTTTTAAATATGGATATTAATTTCCGTGTTCTGGATGTGAGAAGATCTAGGTGGTTATCAAAATTCAGAGCACTATCTAGCATAACACCGAGATACCTGATATGAGACGTATAATCCAGGTGGTCACAAGAACAGGAGTCGTAGGTTGAGCAGGTGTGGGCTGTGATTGAATAGTTTTCAAGTATGTTACGTGGAACTGTTTTTATTGCGAAAGGCATATATTTTGTTTTTGTCACGTTAAGTGTTAGACCATTATTTTTGAGCCATAAGCATGCTGTATTAAAACCCGACTGTGCAAGAGCATAGGTCTCATCCCAAGTATCCCCATGAAAGACCAGAGCTGTGTCATCTGCGAAAGTAACAATTAAGCCGTTTTTAAGGTGAAGTTTGCACAGATCATTGATAAATATAAGGAAAAGCGTAGGTCCCAGTACGCTGCCCTGTGGTACGCCAACGGTTATAGGTAGGTCATCGCTAATCACACCATCGACTTTCACTCTTTGGTACCTGTCAGTCAAGTAACTGGAAAATAATCTATGTTGTGTATCACGGATACCCAACCTGTGCAACTTCTCCAGTAAGAGTGGGACAGAGACCGTGTCAAAAGCCTTAGCTAAATCTAAAAATATTGCAATTACTTTTTTCTTTGTGTCAAGTTTGGATACGATATGGTCAACCAAAGAATGAACGGCATCATTAGTTGATCTGCCAGATCTGAATCCAAACTGAGCATTAGACAATATTTTCTTAGTCTCAAGGTAGTTAATTAGTCTTTTATTAAGTAGTCTTTCCGCCAGTTTGGATATAGTAGGTAGAATAGAAATAGGCCTGAAGTTATTGACACAGGCCCTGTCTCCACTCTTATGGATGGGAACTACTTCGGCAAGTTTGAGCTCTCTGGGAAATACTCCTGTACTGAACATTAGATTAAAGATGTACGCAAGGGGGTTCGCTAGAATATGGTGATAGCGTTTCAAGAGCACGCCTGAAATATTATCCCGTCCTGTCGTATTGACCTTTTTTAAATTAAGTATGAGGCTGCGCACCTCAGCTTCAGAAGTTGAGGACAAGACAAACGAATAAGGCTGCGATTCAAAGTCAGTGACACGAAATAAGCCATGGCTAAGGGCTTTTTCAGCTATGTTTTTACCTATAGAAGTAAAGAATTGGTTTATATTATTAACTGAGGAAACTGGGTTTATGGGAGACAATAAATCTGAAGCAGGATTTGAACTTTTGTTATAATGGGTCACATTCTTAATGGTGTACCATAACGACTTACTACTAGTATTGGCTGCTGTTTTTAATAAATTGGATTCGTAATCTTTTTTAACCTTTTTTAATAGAGAATTGCAAAAATTTCGATATCTTTGGTAAGTTAATTTTATAATCTCATTATCTGGATATTTCTTTAGTTTTATATGTAATTTGTCTCGGTTCCTCATACATTTTAGCAGACCTAAGGTTATCCAAGGCTTTTTAATGCTCTTGCGATTTGGAACAGAGACAACTCTTATATTAGATTCTATGACAGTATTTAGACTGGATAGCAGTAAGGAGATGGCAACTTCAGCATCATATGAACTGTATATAGAACTGAAACACATTTTACTCATATCAATATCTAGTCTATCATAGTCTATTTTCTTTATGGCAAAATATTTTTTCTGTTCTACCGAACGTTTCAATACAATAAATACACAATCGTGATCAGTTATTGAGGTTTCCGCAACATAGCAAGATGCTGGTAAAACAGTTTTCAACATGACGTGGTCTAAACATGTTTTGTTGTGTGTAGGTAGCAGGTGTGACGGTAGTATGCTATGAGAGGCTAATAGGTTCAGGTATGTAGAAGAGTTAGGATCTTTATTATTTGGCATTATATCCACATTTATCTCTCCAATAATGATAATATTAGAGGTCTTTATGGTAGCTAGTAACGCATTAAGTGATTCAAAAAACGGTGTGATATCCTTATAGCCTGGCGGACGATATATAGCGACTATTGTTGTATTGCAGTCGGTTTTTAACGTTATGCAGTTAGCGTCTTGCAATGTTACTTGAACAACAGTTAGCTTCATGTTGTTCTTGAAGTAAACAACCACGCCTTCATTTTGTGATAGATTATTTTCAGTCTGTACATAATTATAACCTTGGATCACTGGTATATAGTGAGTGTGACGTAACCAACACTCAGTTAATACAATTAAATTCCAATCTGTATTAGAGCGCTCTAGCAGTGTTAACAATCCTGAAAAATTACGGTTAATACTGCGGATGTTTTGATGAATAACTTTGAGGCTTAAGTCGGAGCTGTCTATTAGTCTTGAGCAATCATCTATATCGCAATTTACCGACTGTGCAACTTGATAGTTGTCAAGGAGACCGTTTATTTGGTTAATATCGAATGAATGAGTTTAATATAAGATGGTGAAAAATACGGGCGCAGTGATGTGTAGGTATGATATGATAATTTGAGTTGAAAAGTATGTATTAGGTCGGCAAACCCGAATTTCAAAATTTCGGCCAGAGCAGGCAATTTTAACTGAGTGAAGGAGACATATTATGACTGTATACAAACAACTCTCCACAAATAACAGCGGACATGAATACATTTTTTATAAGCTTGGTTGGTAGTAGAACATCCAGATTTACCCGACCAACTTCATGAAAGATGATAAATAAACGATAAGATACTACTGTTCGACTCGTCCGGTGCAATCCGATGACGATGTGACTAGATACCTTAATAAAACTTTCTCTTTCCATCAGTCCTTCATATGTAGTATATATTCAAAGAATGAACCAAAAATATCTAGATTTAAAAGCAGTAGGCTTTGTTATAGAAACCAAGGTTGATTGATTGAAAGACATTGTAATGGAAAAAAGCGAAGAAGTATATAAAATATATGACTATTGTTGTAACAATACATTTATTTTTTAAGCAGATACCTTTAACTATAAAAAAAAGAAGAAATATATATTTTAAATGGTATAGAAAATAGCAGAAATAATGCTTTTTGGTCATCAAATCATCATCATCGGGCTATAATAGTCCACTGCTGGACATAGCCCTCCCCTAATGAGCGCCATAGCGCCCTGTCTTCGGCTTGCCGCATCCAGCATCTGCCTGCAGTCTTTCGCAGATCGTCATCCCATATATAATACTACAATTTTATTTAGATTTTAAAGACAAGAATATCAGTGATTTGTTAATTTACTAAATAACAATTTGGTGATTATTAACTGACTTAAAAAAAAAGGAAAAGGTTCACAATTCAACTGTATGTTTTTTATGTGTGGTTACCTCCTAACTTTTTCCTAGATGAACCGATTTGATGATTCTTGTTTTATTTAAAAGCTGGTGCTTTCCATATGGACACATTTAATTTTGATCAAGATCTGTCCATTAGTTTTCGAGTTATCCTTAATAATGCGTATTTGGTTGACTTCGGCTATATTGATGATGTTCTAATTTTTGGCAACAACAAAATAAACAACTGTGTAAGATGGTTTCGAAGCCCCTCGTAGTGTTGGGTTATTATTGGGATTATTATTAAGATTATACGAGGCAGCCCCATTATAATTTGGTGATGTTCTGATAAAGATCTTCGGTTTTATACAACGGAATTCTTTAATAAATAATAGCAAATCTGCCGTGATTGCTACAATCACATGTATCACATGTATATCTATTGTTTACACAATACCAAATTGGTTTTTGATAGCATTTAATAGTATAGGGTTATGTGCAACTGTGAAACTCAACAAGGTATACACAAAAAAGCTAATAACAAAATTATTTCTATATTCAGACAAATTAAACCAGTAATCGAACTTCAAATTAACTAAAAACCGAGACATAAACAAAATTTATTACAAAAAAGAATACCGACTTCAAAAATGAATATTTTAAAACAAAAAATGCACTAAAAAGTTAAAAATAATTACGTATTCTTGTTAATAATTAAATTATTGTTATTTTTGGTGTCGGTGTCAGCCACCCGCGCCGCGTGCTGCGTCTATGTGAGTGTGCATGCCAATGTTATGTTATAATTATAGTAAGACATCTTCTGTTTAAGTAGTTACAAACCTACCTTGGCTGACACCGACTCCATTAATAACAATAATTTAATTATTCACAAGAATATGTAATTATGAGGAAAATGAATGAAGGAAGTGTGTTAGGATCGTAGCAAATGGAAATTCGTAGTCTCTGCCTACCCCTTCGGGAAACAGGCGTGAATCTATGTATGTATGTAATACGTACTTATTGTTTAACTTTTTAGTGCATTTTTGTTTGAGAATATGAATTTTTTTGTTTATTTTAGTATATTATACCATAATATAATCCTACTATCGCGCAAGTCTTCTCTGTAGTTTTCCTTAATTATTATACTACGTCGCACTTTTAATAGATTATATATAAACTCGGTATGTTTACATATGTAGAGATCAAAAGTACGTTTTAATTGACTCTGTGGATAAGATTAAATATTGTAACGTTATAGTTAGTCTAACCCGCTTTAAAGGCGTGTTTGACCTGGGAATGAATTAAGTGGAGATAATAAAATTACACTACACAATTTAAAGGTTGTAATTCAGATAACAACTTGTACAGATAAAATAGAATTATATAAAATAATATTAGACTAGACGTTAAGCAGAAGATCAGGGCGTGGTTCTTAGAAGGCTCGCTACGTGGTCTTAATAGACAGACCACTTAACTTCGTCACGGCTGCACAGCGGAAGGGCTTGCATCATCATCAGCAGTTCTTCTCGTAGACCCCTGCAGGGTCTCGGGGTAGCTAGACCAGGCCGTGGCCTTGTCTTGGTGGTGTTCGTCGCCACCTGCTAAAACAGGCGGGTCATTGGGGTGGGCCCGTGTGGGCCCATTGATCTGTCCGGGTCACCAGAGGCGGTGGATAGTGCAGCTAGCGAGGTCCAGCCCGCAAGGGTGAGTCCCCGCTGGTTGCTGGGCCATCAACGTGCCAGCAGCGCTCGGGTCGTGTCAAATGGAGCGAATGCGAGCTCCTCGAGAACGGTTTCCCGGAGAACGCCCGTCAACCAGCGTCAGGAAGTGTAGCCAGCGTAGGTCCGGTGAGGGTTGCTACGGAGACGAGGTCTCGCGGCAGGGCCATCCTGTCCAGCAGTTGCCGATGGTAGGGCGCAAGCTCCCGCAGATGGCGAGCGTGCGATCCGTCGGCGGGCACGAACAGGTTGGTACTCAGGTGTCTCACGAAGTCGTCCAAGCTCTCCATACACAGGTCCCTGGAGATTATCCTGTTCCGCACGAAGCGAGTGGCGTCGGCGATAGTGCGGCGCGCAAGCAACTGCTGCGCCCGCAACCGGCGGCGGTTTGTCTCAGAAGTGAGAGCGAACCAAGTTGGGGCAGCGTAGGTGAGTCGGCTGCGGATGTACGCCTTGTACACGCCGAGCTTTCCATGGAGCGGCAGACGGGACGATAACACAGGTTGCAGGAGGGCGCGCGCGGTACGCGCTTGGACGACTACGTGGTTGACTTAGGGCGGCTTCATGGAGATGGCGCGGTCGATGGTCACGCCGAGGTATTTCGCCGTCGCGGACCACTCGATGTTCTCTCCCATGAGCTTCAACTGCGGCAGGGCTATGCTACCCATGGAGATCGCCTGAGTCTTCGCCACGTTGACCGTTAGTCTCCAGTCCTTCAGCCAGCTGGGACCGCGATCTACCGCGATCCACCGCGTGGACACCGTTCATCGATGTCGCGATGTAGGCGGCGTCGTCGGCGTATAGCGCGAGCTTAACGCCGTCGGTGACGGGGATGTTGTCCGTGTACCAGGAGTAGCACGCGGAAGAGAGGCAACTTCCCTGGGGCACACCGGCACGGATGGGCCGCTCTGTAGACAGGGAGCTTTCAACAGGGCTTGCACCAGAGCGACCTCGACTTATATATCAGCTACCACAGGCAGGAAGGGAAGAGGGGCACCACCACCACTCTGACTCGCGCTCGGCCGCCATGACACGAGCGGTCCGCGTGACAATGTTAAAGTAAAACTATTATGCGACATTATCGTAGCAAAGTCAATGAGCCGAGACTCGAATCCAAAACGATATTATAAAATAAGCTATGCTTACACTACTATCGCAATTGAACTAACCAACTATAAAAATCACTATCACTATAACATGCTTTAGTTCCAAATATCTCATTGTGTAGATATGAAATCTTACACAAAAGAAACTTAATAAAATCATGGTACCCGCACGATTTCAAGTTGACATGACAGTGAGTGACGTCACAATATGTCCGCCGCACGATTAGTCGCGCTCGGATAAACGTCAGATTATAAGTATGGCGGCTCGCGGTCGCTTAATTTGTTTGTGTTACAAAGTAATCATAGATAACTTCGTTTCAAGTATAAATTAATTATAAATCTGCAATTTATATGCTAATCGTTTGATTTACTTCTGACATTATTAATAGGTGATCCAATAAAAATCGCGTTGAGCTTCATTACCCAACCCATAGATATAAATTCTAGATGTACCTCACCGAACTAAGGTCGCGTGGTGTGAAAAGTGTCTACAATAAGAAAAGTGAGTTCACACATTAGATAGAGAACGATTATTTACATATTTCAATATGAGTAAGCGTGATGATACTATAAATAGAAATTAGATGTCATGTTGGCATTGTGTATTTTATGACAACCGAAAGTTCAGAAAGGTGACCAAATTAAAACGTATTGGGTATCTATGATTAAAATCTTTGACAGAACAAATATGTCATCAAAAATATATTGTAAGATTTGGAAACGGAATTTAAGCCATTATAAATTTAAAGATTTAATTGTTTATGTTGCTATTAGAATTTGTACTCTATATAATTTCTATTAGACATGCTATTTACATAACTCGATTGTGTCGGTTCCAATAATTAATGTTCACTTGCCTAACACGTATTACAATAATACGAACAAGTAAGCAATTCCTTTGTATTAACATAGACATAGCACAGTAATAAAACAATTCTGGATTAAGTGGTCTGAATGTAGTACTAGACATTCATGTAACTTGATCCGAAATCGCAGTATACATGTGTCTATGTGTGTGTGTCTACGTCTGTTTGTCATTACTATCTTTGACATTCGATATAAGGAATGCCCGCACAAATTTTGGCTACTGTTGTCCAAGCACAAAAGCCTAATCAAAGACTTGGCTATTGTATCCTTCCTAGATGGATGGACTAAAAGCTCTCCATTTCGGAGTAATTTGATCACATACAGGAATTGTTACCAAAGATCTACGACAGTTGACGATCAAACGGAGCGTTTATGACAATTATAGTTTAGATGTTGACTTTATTTTTCATTAAGTAATCTGTAATAAAAATAAATTATATAGTCAGTGCCAATACTAAAAAACATAAAACAATCAATTAAAAATTATAATATAGATACACTTGAATTAGCATTTTATTTGGCAAGGAGGCAGTCTTTTACATTATAATAGCATTTGGTTGTTAAGAAATCCCGTAGGCGTTTCTTAAATAGACACCTATTTAAGAAACGCCTAAACAGCGCTATAAGCATACACATGCTACAATATAAACGGTAGTATGTTACAATATAATATACTGTTTTTATATACATATGTGAACTATACAATAATAAAATATAGCCATGTGCTATGTTTAAATGTGTCATTGTAAAAAACAAAAATTTAATTTTCAAAATGATTTCCTTGCATATTAAACTCAGAAATGTAATAAGGTATCAATCAAACGATAATTTTAAATACACATGTTATACATTTTATAATATTCGCATATATACACAATAGAACTATTTGTGCCGATGAGACCAATTAACAACGGTACATTACGTCTGTCTCGTAGCATATATACGTAGCTTCGTAGCGGCGCTCGTAGCAATTCGTAGCAGCTACAAATCAAATCGTCCACACATTTCCCCAGAGTGCATCACCAAAGGCAACTCCAACATCACAAGAATAGGTTATAACGTTCTAACATCCGTATGCTTTTGTCAGCTATTTTAACTACAAGATGCCATCGGCTTCGCCTGCATTTAATTTTCTCTAAAACGAAATGTTTAAATGCTTGGGTATTAAAAACAAAATAAATGTTGTACTTTGAATATTTTTGCACTGCCTTATCTACCATAATATTTAGAATTGTACATTCATGCTGAATTACAACCATAGAGTAAATAATTCTTGCATCTCACATGACAAAATAACTGACGGAGAATCCAAAAAAAACGACTGCACAGATGGCGTATTGGTTTAAGTGGTCGCTTCGTTACTGCCACTGCACCGAGCGTTGTGGGTTCGATCCTCGCAAGGGACAAAAATTTGCGTTGCTATTTGGTTGTTCCGAGTTTGGGTATTCTTTATGCCCGTTTTTTGAATGTGTGTAACGTTTCCCGTGACACTGGAATCATTCCTAGAGAGACTTGTCTAGTTAGAAAAAGTCTATCCTAACTACTACCTGAGATATGTTTTTTTTAATTACCATATTTAACTTTCTTGTACACTACGACCATAAATGAATGAATTCCATAAGTTTTTGTTGTTTTATTATTAAACACTAATTATGGTAATAGACAGACAGTCAAAAGTATACTTAATATAATGCTAGACAATGGGTCTTACTAGCGATAAAGTATTTAAAAGGTAATAAATACCTATTGATTGCCCGACGTTTCGACTGACTTGCATCGATCGTGGTCACGTGTTGACTGATGTGAGCTCAGCGGCGCCTTCGTGAAGTGCTGGTTTCGGCACACAACACTAACGACGTCTACACACCGGTAACCTAAGTCTCTACGGCGACGTTAACATTTGCTGATGACTGGATTCCAAGATATAGACAAACGGTATCCATCTTCCCGGTTGAAATTGCAATATTTCTTTATTTCAACCGCTTCACGTACTATCCTGGAGTAATAGTGACGATCGATAGAGTGCACTTGTGTTTGCGCACACACTTGTGCACTATAATATCTCCTGCTTAGATGGCCAGTCTCCGTTAAAGACTGGCCGCCGTGGCCGAAATTCGGTCTGGAGGACATTATTATGTATGTATTTACAAAAAGAAATGTATATTTATCTGTTTATCCATTGTGTAGTACCTATAGTACAAGCTTTGCTTAGTTTGGGCTAGGTGGTTGTGTGTGTGTGAAAGCATATTATTATTATATATTATATTAAAATAGATTACTTAAACTAGAAAGCACGTGGCAAAAATCCAAAGATCTGAATCTAAAATAAAGCTATCGAAGTTTAGTTTATTCTGCGGCTCACTCCGCCGGTAGTTGTGATAACTTACCAAGGGACGTGAGGAACAATGATAACACACGTTTTCGAGCTCACAGCCGTCTTGTACCCTATTTTATTAACATCTCAGGCTACGTGTGAACTTCGGTATCAGATAGAAAGGTCTGTTAGTTGTGTATGGATATGAGGTTGGAAATATATTTCTTGCCGCTTAATAATAAATGTAATATTAATATAGACTTAGCTGTCACGTATATACGCACTTATATTATATAAGTAGCTTAAAGTACGTTAATATAAATTATTCATTTAAATGAAATGTATGATGAATGATTCATCCGATTTGAATGAAAAGTAAATTTATAAATACATCTTTGTAAATAATAAAAGCCAGAATAGTCTACCTACGCGTATTATTTGTATTGATTGTTAGCTGAACAATGTTAAAAGATATGCGTCTTGTAACCACATCATATTTGTATTTAGTCTGCCTTATGTTTATCACTAATTGCGAGGCCTCATTAGCAGACAAATAATTAGAGATAGCCTATTTTATTTATGTACTACATGTATTATTATTGCATGACTGAGAGCTAACCAAAGATTCAAACATCAAAGCACAGTCTGATACAAGCTTACATATCTTTTGAATAAAATATAGATCATTAATTCGATTAGAGACAAAGATTTTATACTGTATTCGTACTTACATATATATCTAACGGCATATATGTGTGGAGTGTCTGGAATAGAAAACTATCTCAAGTAATTCCTATTGTAATAGAATCACGTCGATGCGTCGCTCCTTATAGATGTGACGCTAAAATATATATGGGTATTAATTTCTGTTCCATTATCTATCTTGTTAGTTATTAACATGCTCTCTAATTGAGATATTGAGTAATGTATGACTATGCGACGATTTCTATACTTTGTCATGTTAAAATATGTTTTGCCCGCGACTTCGTACACGTAGCATTTGGAACTATCTATATTTTTCTTTCGTTGCATGTAAGAAGAAGCTTATCTACCCACAATAAACTTGAATTCTAGGTGCCATATCAAGATGAAACCAGATTTTAAGTTAGGATTCCAGCTATACAGCTATGAATTTCGCATTGAATATCGTGTAGTAGTTTTTGCAACATGCGCGTAGAAATACATACAGACACATAAAAATCTATAAATAATTGTTTTGGTTTTATAGCTCTAATAAAGACTACACATATTTTTGTGCTTAAATATCTCCTATGTACACACATATATATTCACATACATGTATATATAACGTAATTTCGTTATTCCTTTTTTCATATTTAAGACGTTTGATAAACAGGGCAATTTTGTTTAGGCATAATCATACATAGCACGTAATACGTCTACCAGTTAGGATACGAATGCTTACATTGACAGCAATATTTATATAATGCTTTCCAAAGTAACTACAGTAAAAATAACAGCATAAACATTGTACTTACTAGTTTATACGATCGAGACGGCCAATACGGATACGAAGACGACAGCCGTCGACACGTCGACAAGTGTCCGCTCGCTGTAGTCGGCGGCGGCATATTTAAAATACGGATCGGCATTTATTTTATATTTCTTCACCTATATTAAGTCAGTACAAATGTTTATTCATTTCCTATATTTCTTTTAACATGAACGGGGAAGATTAGGGAAGCTAAATAATAGACAAACTAAACCATTGAATGCAAGCAATACGCCAATGAACGTAGTAAAAGGCCTAAAGCCTTTTAAGTAATATCTTCTATACCGAATTTTGGACACAAAAGTAAGCTTCGGCGCAGGCGATATTATAAGGCAGTAGTGTGTATTCATACACAAGTACACTCTCATAGTCCATATTGCGATGGGACGGCAATCCGACACGACAGGAGAGAAATTAGTCGCTGGACGAATGGATTTATTTGCTTACTAAGACATGGTGACAATCTACAGACGTATATAGCAGTAGATAATAATTATATACCGTTTTAAGCATATTGACGGCACGAATCGTGATCGTAATTTGATTGGTCGCCTTGCCACAGTCATTAAGCCGAGATTTGTGTGTACAAATAGTTGTTCTCATTCTTGGTGTTATTTTTGTATTTGAATGTCAGTGAAGACACAAGACAATTCCAAGTGCGAAAGTTAAATTAAAAAAAAAACTAATTAGGCGTTCATTCGTCAATTGCTGAAATACCAGACATACCTAATTAAAAAGCAATTGAGTTGCCGCTAGCGCACTATAGAAAATCAAGTTTTCGCGATCAACAGCCGAAATTTAAAGGAAATTCGTTATGTATATTGAAAGAGGGTAAACATCCCTACACGCATTTAGTCCTAATTTTACTAAATATAAATTAAACGTAGAATGACCTACAATTAGGTAGCGTTTTAGTTGAAATTAATCCTAAACTAACTTTGTATAATTAACTTTGTAATGGTCATGAAATAACAAGATACATTCAACGCAAGCTGTCTGACTCAATTAAGAGCTAAAACCACGAATTTACACACACATATATATATATATATGTATATTATATAGGCTTGTAGTAAACAAGGTAGCCACTAAACAACCCTTATACATACAAGACTCAGCCCATTCAAGCTTAACCCAGTATAAGCCGTAACACGAATCTATTTATTGTAGCCCCGCCATGAATATACTTAGACGTACAACAACGACTATAGTGTTTATTATTGTGACTAGAGCAGCAATAGCTCAGTGGGGAGACCAACAGACTGCAATGCAGAGGGTCTCTTGTTCGAACCCACGTCGCGCACCTCTGACTTTCGGAAGTTATATGACTTTTCGAAATGATGTGCGTATTGATTGATAATTATCACCTGCTCCGTGCCTCGGAGAGCACGTTAAGCCGTCGGTCCCGGCTGCCATGAACAACTATGGCAGTCGTTATTGGGAGAGTGTCGACACAAAAGATCCCACTGGGTCGAAGTGTCGCTGGTCTGCACTGACTGGCCCCCACATAAGATACATACATACATAGTTTTTATTCCTGAGATCTTCGCAAACCTTGTCTAGAAGCCTAGTGGACGATAACGGGTCTCGACCGATCATATTGAAATCTCGCGTACACGTTGTCAGGGTACAAAAATGGACATAGAGTATCATTCATCCAGAAAAAAATATTGTTCTCAAACAAGCCAAGCCGCAGGCAAAAGCTATGATAATTAATTACCGTTCGGTGAGCAGTGTGCTTGTTTGCTTTCTTACTAGTAAAAATTCTGAAATAAGGATACGTTAAATGGGGGGAAATCATCACACAGTCCAGATTTATTTCTTTGGCAAAATACTCAATAATAGGTAAGACAAACAAAAGAATAACAGTCTCTTCATCAGGATAGACTGTTATTCTTATTGTTATTGAATAAGGGGCTAGCCTGTTATGTTATTGTTATTCAACTCTGTGGCCGTAGAGTATTAACTCTACCACAAGATGGCCACAGAGCCGCGTCGTACAAGTTGCCTAAACAATTAAATAAATAAGTACTTACGGTATCTAAGCTCCATAGACTAAACATAGATAACAAACAGCAGCTGGCACACATATAACTCGTAAAGAGTTCCATAAAAGTGCTCTCAAACCAAAAGAAAGAAGCTATATATCTTATAGGTTTGTAGACTCGCCTTTAGTACTAAACATTTAGCCTTTAAAGCCTTTTTTAGTATGAAAGGCTATATATGTTATGAATAACGTATGTGTCAAACGGAAACTAGCTCGTTCATATAAATTTATAGCAAAATATTTGTTTGTCTGTATGTAATATTTATTCATTAGCAAATGCGAATCTCATTAAGCGTAAGCACGTAATAATAATATACCCTGTGAATAATTTTATACAGGCTACCTAAATGTACTTACATTTAATCAAACCCTAATGGTCCATCAAAATGTTAAAGCTGCTAGTTTTGGAAACTTAGGGAAATAGTTAATGTTTTTGCTCACCAGAGGCACTACTAATGCAATCAGTTAAAGTAAATAACATGTACTAAGTTCGTGTATATAAATGTAAATCAAGTCTGTTGTCTGAACAATTTGTACATGTATTGACAAAGTGCGTGCCACGAAAGATGTGTACTGTAGACTATCTATGATTTTATATCTCTACTAGCATTACTGACAGAGGTTATTCTGCCCGAACGCTTTTTGCTAAAACTCGATCTCAGCGCTTCGTTCCTGGTCCATTTGTGAAACTAAACCATCCAGGGACCCGTTTAAATGCACGCAAAAATGTCATTAAAATCGGTCTAGCCGTTTACATGACATATCTACCCACATATAAAAAAGTATATATATAAAAATAGTGGCTAAGACACGGACAGTCTGCTTGATAGTTAGCAATTAATGTAACTAAACGCTTACAATTGTGAAAGAATTATCACTTGCGCAACGCCGATCCTATTAAAAATATGTTAGGGCACGTTCCCACTATGTCGTGACGATAGATTATCGTGTCGTTTATAGCGTCGTGGCTTGTGTATTTAAATAGAGGTGTTCACATACACGACGACACGATTAACTATCGTCCACGACTTTTTTTTGCAGCGACGGCAGATTGTCCAGTCAATGGGAACTGCTAGCACGACAGACGTAAAACGATAGAAAACGTCACGACTAATCATGACGGCAAATCGTGTGTCGTTGTTGCAACTATCCGATCGTAGACACGATAAATATATCGTCTCGTCGTTTACACGTTCAACGATAAAATATTGCGACGACACAGTGACGATAAACAGTCGATATAATGGGAACAGCTAGAAATAACAGTCGTCCAATGATAAATTAATCGTCACGACATAGTGGGAACGCGCCCTCATAGTGCTGCCAGCGCAAGAAAAAGATACCATTGGTTCTCTTCCTTGACAATACTTACTGAAAACCTGACTCATATTAGAACGATAACACAAGTTTAAATACTATACTCTTCTTCAGTTAGGTCTTCCAGATTTCATCGCAATAGACAACCTACTGTGAATATATCTCTAGAATGTGCTTAGATTATGTATTGGGAAAGACGTCCGTCAGCACGAAACAAATTCAGAGTAAAAGGCAGATTGATTGATATGTAGGTACTTAAGCTTAAGCACAAACTACGAATTACTCACATGTATATGTGAGTGTTATACGTGTTTTTCGGAGAGGCCGGCTTAATTTACTGCTCTCACTATCTAGAGTCTTAGCATATATGTTGACTTTCATTCACTCAGTACAAATGTTACGAAATAAAACAATTGACACAAGTTCCAGACATAATATTCTTAAATGAATTAGTCTATCCTCAACTAAATTGAAGCGGTATTCCAGGAATAAGGCAAGAGTACATAATTACATGAATCTTTCATGTATTACAATAAATTAACATACGTAAAGAGATTTCAACACCGTGGGCTCAATTTAGGCTCTGTTGTCTGTGATTAAATATTAGGGTTTCTAGTACAGGTAGAATTTATAGAACCTCAGCTCCCACCTGCGCTTTCGCTCGCATGAAATGACGTTAAAACACAATCACACATAATCCTTAAATACACTAAAGATTAGTATATTTAAGGTTAATGTGAAACTTACTTTTTTACTTAAGGAAAATATAACTTACTAGTAAACTTAAAAATATTTTAAAAATTCTTGTTTATCCTTCCAGTTAAGCGTAATGCTTATGTTACGATTGGATGCATGCTGGTAGTGCAATGGGTTGGGATCGAAACTTTGTTCGGTCGCAATATAGCTCAAAGGATAAACATGCCCTTCACCGCCATCGATTGGTTCAGTAGTTCTAGATATTACAAACCATCGCCGTTGAACAAGCCAAAAGATTGTCATCCTGTGCGTTAGAAGATCGCTCACATTAAGAGTAGGTGGTAAAATTATGTGTTCCACAGATTTTTGTTTCAAGCTCGGCATTACTTTGTATCTCTTGTTTCAATGTTGAAAATCTCCAGCAATTATTCCTAATGCGAGAGTCACCTTTTATCTTTTGCGGAATGAAAGCAACATTCTCCCAAAGTTAATTAATATTATTATTATTCAAACATATTCACACCTGTATATTCAAAGTTGTAGGTTGAAGGGTATTATATTATTTTGTCGGCTATATTTGAAGTCAAATGTAATACGAAAAATATTTATATTTGGCAAAGTATATATTATATACTAGATTTGGCCTCAGGCTACGCTCGCGTAAATGTAGGTTAGGTTATGTTAGTAACAGATTTTTTTCTGGATGAAAGGTACCCTTAAAACAAGCCTTTTTTATAAGGGCATAATAAAAGTACATAATCATATCCTAACTAATATTATAAATATGAATGGGAATTTATTTCTTACGCTTTAACTACTCGACTGATCATCATAAAATTTCGCATACACTTTGTCAGGATAACAGAAAAGGAGATCCTTTTCTGTTCTCCTGACAACGTGTATGCGAAATTTTATGATAACCGGTCATTTAGTTAAGGAGTGAAAGCATAACAAACAAACAAACTCACATTAAAATTCATAATATTTTAGGATTACTAGTACTTAAGTAACATTAGATAAAGCAGTGATAGCTCAGTGGGGAGACCAACAGACTGCATTGCAGAGGGTCTTGGGCTCGAACCCACGTCGCGCACCTCTGACTTTCGGAAATTATATGACTTTTCGAAATTATGTGCGTATTGATTGACAATTATCGCCTGCTCCGTGCCTCGGAGAGCACGTTAAGCCGTCGGTCCCGGCTGCCATGAACATCTATGGCAGTCGTTATTGGGAGAGTGTCGACAGAAAAGATCCCACTGGGTCGAAGTGTCGCCGGTCTGCACTGACTGGCCCCCACATAAGATACATATAACATTAGATAAAAATATTTCAACAGTAAAGGAGACTCTTTTCTGTTCTCCTGACAACATGTATGCGAAATTTTATGATAACCGGTCGATTAGTTAAAGCGTAAAAACGTAACAAACAAACAAACTCACATTCGCAATCAGAATATTTTAGGATTACTAGTACTTAAGTAACATTAGATAAAAAATATATATAAATATTTCAACGTCACTATCACAAAATATATTCCTATTTCAGTAGTGATGAATTCACTACTGAAATAGGAATATATTTTGTGACACACAGGTTTTTATTTAAAGGGCTCTAAGTGTTTCCCTATGTTAGGGAGAGCCTAACAAACAGAGGGGTAAATAGATCGTCCTAATTAAATAAGAGCTTAAGCCCTTTGCAAATGCAAGGTTTTGGTTACAAAATAAAATTAGATTGTAACTTTCAATGTTTACTTTTAGCGTAATATGTACATCCAGTTGTGTAAAAATAGCGAGGCAACTTATTGTTTAGTAACACATAAAAATATTTGATTGTTGTGGTAGAATAAACTGTAGCAAATTAATCATTACCATTATTTAAGTGGAATAAATTAAAGATATATGAAATGATTAACAATAATGTGATCAATCTAATTAATTAAATCTAGCAATGGAAAAATATCCTTACATTTAAAGTTCATAATTGAATTATTATTAAGAGAAATAAGTCATCATGTAACAATATATCTACTGCCTAGGATGCAAAACCTAAAATATTACAAGTTTAGAGAAATTTTAAATTAACCATCACTGTAAATTTATAAAAATGAACAAACATTTTAAATTATCTAACTAAAGATTTAGACATTAATCTATCAAGTCTTATAATACCAGACATAATTAAAAATAGATTGTGTCTGGCCACCGGTGTGCCGCTGCGTCTCAATACGTTAACCGTTCAACCACCACATTATTTACATCTACTCTAGTTTGTAAATTCACTCCTACCTTTTTTTTTTTTGTTATCGTGGGGAAATGCTCCTTATGCATACCCTCTCGCCACAAGGGGAAGCGAGAGGGTTATGTCGGGCTCTCTCGAAACTTCGGGCCTACCGACTAAAACCCCACGGTCTGCCAACGTGCTGCTTTGTATGATGGGTGGGTAGCTGGAACTTAAACTGCATCAGCTACTCACCCAGCAGTGCCCAATACAGACAGGAGGTCTGCGGGCGACGACTCCTGAGCGACGCCCCGACACGACTAAGGGCGTCGCTCCAACTCAATACCTGACGGGCGGGAGATCCCCGTTCTCCCGCCCGCGGTCTTCGCTACGGCGGCATAAGGCGAGCATAAGCGCGCCTGCGCCACCCGGTTCGCCGGCGGCGGCACGGATCCACCAGGATACTTTCCTCACGGATCCGCTCCGCCGCCTCCTTCTGCGAGATGACGTCCTCGCAGAAGGATGCAACCGCTACCCACTTCCTCTCGCTGTCGACCATGGCTAAATTCACTCCTACCTACATTAACAGGTTACAAAAGATAAAACTTACACTTGGCTTACTCAGATTCCAACCTTTTTTGTATTTACTCCTGCGTACTCCATCTACAAAGAAAGTAGGGGAAGTAGGTAAGAACATTTTAAATTAAACGTTCCACGATACATTTGTTTCGGAGTCGGGAGCTATCTTGGTACCTTCGCCAGTAACTTACCGGTTTATTTTTTCATGGCCCTACCGTTGTCTTCGCCTTGGAATTGTTCAGAGTTCTGGCAACGTGCCCGATGCGAAAAATGGTTTCTCACTCACGTTGTTCTTACTAGCGTACAAGGTAGGTGGGGCTTTCCGAATATGTTCGAAAGTACATGCCTGCAACTTTGCTAACTTTGACGGTCACTGAGGAATTATGAAGAATTCGCAATATAATTCTCTATCTGCAAATTTAATATTAATTTTACAATTTATATTTTATACATTGCCGCAAATGCTTTATCGTAACCCACATTTGGTACGTCTTTAGATTGCTACTAAAAATATAAGTATTTTCCGAAAGTATATCTGCTTTTGCGAAAACCTCTTAGAGGGAAAGCATAGACAGCACCGGCTGTCACAACACAGCCTTTCTAAAAATACTTTCCACAGAAAATATTATTTTTGGTAAAATCTAAGTAACCTTTTGCAACAAATTTCAAATAGTCTCCATTCTACCGTCGGAGCTACTTAGAGAATTTTACGATCTATCATAAGCGTGAATGAATCATTGAGTGGACGTTTTTCATACGTGGTGTCACGTGACCCGCTTATGAAGCAGCCTTCAGCAGATCCACTTAAAACTTGGACCCTAAAAACTTCTACCAACATTTTGACGACATGAAATTGTTCTGAGTTTTAATAGATCGCTGCTTGTTATTTTAATGTGAGATAATTTGTTTTATAACTAATGACAGAGAATGTTATAATAAGCGCTATTTGTATTACTTTAGTAGTAAGTTTAACTAAGTCATCTAGGATATTCTAAAAGTGATCACGTCTTAAATATAGCACAACATAACTTTTCCTGCGGCTTTGCTCGTATTCATTAAGATTTCGTCAATACATTTCTATCCATCGGAAACAGTACTTTTTTTTTCTACATGTAAGTTACACTTTGTACATTTCACCTTAAATATATATTTATATTAAAGGTGTAATCAAAAAGACGAAATATTTGAAGGACTTCTTTAAAAAAAACAAGAATCCTTAATGTATAGCATAAAAATAAACTTTATTATTTAAACTAGGCATTTGCCATACAAAAGTTCTGACAACAGAATTAACATTGGATATGGAGAAAATTCGTATCAGTTCTGCATATCTCTTACGATATCGGCAAACTTTAAAATCCATGCAATCATTAGTATAATTTCTTTGGTAAAAGTCATAAATACGCATACGAATTTCAGAGTTTTACTTAATCGTGGGGTGCATTACACAACCTTTTAGTATAATCATATCGTTATATGATATGCTGTTTAATATTTTTCTTTTTAAAGACTTTTGCTGCTTCTATAGATAATCTCTGTGTCGCGACGAATATTACAATCTTGACACAAAAACTCGAGACGACGATATGTGAGTCCTATTTTTACCTAAGCTATATATTGTAGCATAGTACTAATGTGTATTCTGTGCCATAGTCCTGTTACATGTGCTGTCAAAAAGAGTATCTCATAGCAACCATGTAGCCTATCGAGCACATATTCTAAGGAACTATATCTTCAAATGTCTGCAAAATCTGTCATCTTTAGACTTAATCTTTCCAATACATTCTCCACTTATACATTGCTCGTAACCAGCAGTTTTAGAATATCATTGTTTTTGTACACCGCTGTTACATTACATATCAAGCCCTGCGTTTTGGGGAACGTTACAAAAATCCACTTATCGGACACCCATAATACGAACCATTACTTGTGGGTCGCACATATATGAGATTCGATCTTACAACACTCGGCGCAACGGTAGCGGTGATTCAACCGCCTTTGATATGCCATCCATGCAATCAAAATGGCACGTTCCCAATAATTAGACTTCAAAAAGATTTTATATGGCTAAAAGTTTTACGAAAATGAACTTTGCCGCCCGATTTTAGTCTCGACTTTGATCGATCGCAGAAGACGTGAGTAAATAAGAAAACCGCAAATAATGATGGATTGTGGGGCGAAAACATTTTATTGACAGTAACAACCACCGCACGTTCGTGTATTTCATTTTTCATATTTTTTTCCTATTCCGATACAGCCAGAGACATATTATTATGACATAAAAAATATTTTTTATTTAAATAAAAAAAAAAAAAAAAAATAATAATATAACGTATTTGTTTTGATATTGGATAGGTTTTATTTGGTAACGTTTATTTGGTTTTAGTAATTCTTGTTTGTTCTAAAGAATTCTTTAATAAAATCTATGCAATATAGTTATTTCTGTGCTATATACACTTTTTTTCGCACATTTCATGGGTCATGGAACCTTACGTGCTCGCCATTACCAATTATTGAGTTACGGTGCCAATGAGCCTGCTCGCCTGAGGAAGTATCACCCTCTTCAGGAAATTTATGTCCGTATAGGTTAGATTTTCGGACTTGGATACTTATTAACTTCAACCGGTCCTTTACTTTAATCTTATATAAAATAATTTTTACCTAGAGTCCGCAACGAGCAATTGATACTTTTGGAATTGCAAGTGATATAAGACTACGGTGAATAGCTTACTGTGGTTAACTTGCCACCTTTGTTGTATACAAAAAGAAACACACTCGATACATTTACAGAAGATAGGTGGACATATATGATATACTCTTCTGTATACCGCACCAAGTATGTAGTGATGCATCTATGTACCTCGCTGAGATTACAAGTCAATAACATTGTATCTTAATTAAATATTAATTGTTAATTAAAGAATTGTTTCGATAATCAATTTATTTTCTGGTTTCCACCCCATTGCTTAAGAATTAACGATATGCTCTGTTAAATGTTAAGACTTCACGGGAAATTGAGCTCTAATATAAAAAGAATTAAGCACAAATTCAATCAACATATTTAATGTTTGGCGAAGCCCCGCTATCTGTCACAAGCACGCGACGAAATCCCGGTTGACAGAGAATTCTGGAGATTGTCAAACCGCAAACAAGTAAACACGAAAGAAAATAGACTTTAATACAGTAGTAATAAGTATGCAATATTGCTTGGCACTACAGACAGAACAATTAGGGAGTTCACAAAATCTTAGGACAGTGTTGGACTGAATTTATGATTTGCTTGGAAATTTATACATATATAAATTGAGGCTTGTCCGTTGCAGGCGTGGAGACAATGGCTGCCATTTTCTGCTTGTTCTAACATATGACTCTTTAGCTTTGTCTGTGCCCGGTGAGTTATGACTGCACGAAGGTTATTACTGTTCTCCGTGAATTTTGTATACGTATAGTGAAGCAAGGTGTATGAGTACCAAGAAAATAATGTGAAAGAATATTGTTCTGCATGTTGATATTATTTCTTGAAACACGGTCCTCTGGGGCGGAAAATTCATTACTACAAATTCTGTTACGCACCATTATTGGAGTAAATAACTGATTTTCTAACAGTTCTAACACGGAATCTTTAAGTTACTTCATAGTAGATCAGTACGAACAATATTGGTACTTATGTACAGTTTGCTTTGTAACATTTCGACGCTTACCCGGAACATAGAACAGATTTTTTGTACTCTTATGCACATTAGAGACTTTGTAGTATTGCAAAAGAAACCGATAGCCAAGCTAGCTATATTGCCTTTCCGTCAGTAATTTCTCGGCAACTGAAGTCAACGTTAAATAGACTCTACCTCCAGAATTGAAGGAAAGGGGGTGGTAGCATTTGGACAGGAATACCGTAACCGAGACTAAACTAAATTAAATCACAGCATTGATGGTGCCAGGACGCCCTATACCTGGATTACCATAGTGCAGGTTACAATTAGGATATCTCTAGCTATGGATGTGTGATTCACCAATTATTGTTCATCAGCGGTACCTGGGTCATTTCCAGACTGGGAACAACAATTGGTAAATTGTAATGTTACGGAACAGAGTGTTCTTCTAGAGTTCGGCACCTAACTTCTTCGTGCCCTATAGGACTTTGCGCTCATGATTAAGAACCCCGCCTGGGTTTAAAACTATTTGGGCAAACCTCAAATAATACAAACAAAAAAGGAATGTATCAGACATGTGTAGCAAGAGGTTATCCAGATTATAATACAAGTGCAAGAACTGGGATTTTAATAATAAAACAAAAGTAATAACGATTATTATGGTTAGTAGAATTCTCGTTAGAGGTATTTTAATACTTTGCAAAGTCTGGCATTTGATTTTAATGTATTTGAACTGTATTGTCGAAGACAGTACATATTCACTTACTTATGAAGGGATTAATACGCTTACTTCTCTAACAAATGCCGTGCAGCTTTAAATTCAAGAGAAAAAAAGTAATACGAGGCAAATACAATATTTTTTCAGTGTACCAATGAGGCACTCAACAAATATTTGAAATTATTTAAGCAATATTCTCGAGGACAAAAAACAAATATATTTTCGTGTAGTTACGATACGATCTACGATAGTAAACTATATCAACAATATTTTCGTTGCGTATTATTAATGAGTAGAAGCTTTTTCTATTTTCTATAATACTTACGCATTTCACTAGCTGTGTCCCAAAAACATTTAGCCCAGGAAAGAAACCTGAGACCTAATGCACAGCAATAACATTCACTACCACTGAATTTCATGTGGTTCCGAGGATTTACCTTGCCTCATAGACTAACTATACAAATTCCTTAAATAAGTCGACACTTAAAGTTACGCAATGACAAATATGTACACGGTATATTTGTCATTGACTAACGTATTATTAAAGTGGAAAATTTTGCCCCGTACTTATAATTATACATCGATTTTCCACAGTAAAACAACTTATATTTCACCTCTAACGTATCGATTAACAAAACAACCACTCGGCTTTTATAATACTCGAACTTTGCGCCACACAGCCAGTTATGACCGTATTAACCTAAATTCTTCTTAGTCAAACAATAAAGTAACTATTGTGGTCGTATATGTTTACAAAATGTACAAAATGTCAAGCGATGTTGAAAGGGACTTAGCAGAAGAGTAGAGCGATCCAAAATACATAAAAATATTGTTTTGTACGTTGAATATTTATAAAATTCTTCCAGCGATGAAAAAAACAAAAATAAAATAATAATAAATTATTTATTGTAACAAAAAGGTATATACAATTAAAGTGTAAGCACCGATTCCCAAACTAGCGTGAGCTGTATAATGGCAATCAGTTCCCCCCTAAAAACAAATGATACAAATTTGTTACATAAAACATTTGGAAAAAACATAGTTTAGAACATACTTAAACAATAGATTTAATTAAGTTAAGTTTGTGTGTGCGTATGAGTGTGTGTGTGTGTGTGTATGTGTGTGTGTGTGTGTGTGCGTGTGTGTGTGTGTGCGTGTGTGTATGCGTGTGTGTGTGTGTGTGTGTGTGTGTGTACGTGTGTGTGTACGTGTGTGTGTGTGTGTGTGTGTGTGTGTGTGTGTGTGTGTGCGTGTGTGTGTGTGTGTGTGTGCGTGTGTGTGTGTGTTTTTACGTGCGTGAAATATTACTTCTTTACAAGCAATAAATTTTCTACATCATCGTAGAAGCCTCTTAAGCCATGTTTTAATAATGTTTCTAATTTGATAGTTGTATAATATGGGTGCAATATTACTATATTGTTGTTGTGCAAAATTACTTTTAACCCTTGGGACTGGACATTTGTCTATTCTTTTACCCGAAGGTTAAAGAGGGTACAATAAAATGTAGCTGAGATAATGTACTCTGATTTATTTATATCGTTCTTCAAATAGAACAAACCTCTTCTCGCTTTTGTTGTTGTAGGAAGTAATTTCTGTATAGCAACGGGCTCTATAAACGGAAATCAACTTCTTTGTTAAGGTATTTTTTAAATCCAGGGTGCGACGCGGTAGTTGTCGTGATAATTATTTGCGATACAATTCGAACTCCGTCCAAATCATATACCCCCAAATGTACGACAATTTCCTTATTTCATACTATAAGATAAAAATACATAAAATATACAAATACAATAAGGGTACAATACAAAAATTAATCAAATCTTTCTTAAGATTTCTCATAAAGCAAAGAAAACGTTAACGATATCTTTAAAGGCGTGAGAGAAAAATTTTAAAATTAATTTCGCCCAATTCAATAGAATTGTGTTCAAAGTTAAAGCATTAATTAAAAGATTGAGTTTTCTTAGCCAACACAGCCCGTTCCTGAATGCGCTGGTATTCTCACTAAATTAGTGTTAAATTTATTAGCTGGAAGCTGTCGGGAGCACTAACAGAGAAATAAACTTTACAATTTGATATATTATAGCTGTGGGTACTGTTGTTGTCCCGTGATTAGCGCAATTAGTCTGGACTGTGACCACTGTGTAAAGCCACTAGTTAGCGCCTGCTGTGTCGCCTGTGGTACAATGAAAATGTGTTTTATTTCTAGTATGTTTTGATATTCTGGTTCATTGGTTTATTAGTTCACGCTTTCATGTACTGCTGATATTCAGTTTTAGGTTTGATACTATGCAAGACATGTGGTTTTTTATAAGGCTATTTTATTTAGCAGTATGGTGTCTGGACATCAGGGTTCTAGAACAGACGCCTGTTCGCTCCGTGTCTTGTAACTTGTAGGCTGTATTTTAGCCCTAACTAGGGAACGCTTAGTTCTTCCTGTTTCCATTGTTCCTTTGCAGGCAAATTACGTTCTATAGATATTAAGCAATCCACCATGAAATAGAAAGTTCATGTTGAACAATTACTTCAACTCTACTTAAATAAGACAATTAAGTTCAAAACAAATATTTTACTAACATGTGGATAACGTTGTGAGGTATGTACCTCACAACGTTATCCACATGTTAGCAAACTTACAAAAAAAGATGGTGGTAAGTATGTACTTACCACCATCTTTTTTTGATAGTTATTTAATTTAAGAATTGTATGTATCTGTTTGTTTTCCCAAAATAAATAAAGACAATTTGTGTTAAAACTCAAAGAAACAAAAGCTGCTGACTGAAGATTATTTTAATTACTTCAGTAGCCTATATCTGTTTTCCTAGTTCAACCTCTTTGTCATGCATAACTCCATCATGGTTGGCATGGTAGCTTAGCTGTGAAAATGTAACAAACAAACAAACAGAGTTACTTTTAGAATTATGATTTTATTAGCTATCCTTCGGGCACAGTAATTTTTCTCGATGAATAATTATCCGTCGAGTAGCTAAGGTGCGAAAGCGTAACGAAAAACTCACATTCGCATTTATAATATTAGTTAGGATTATATCAGTATTGACTAGAAATCAAATTATCACATTTCAAATTACACGGTTGTAGATCCCTTAGTAGATATGTATATCTAGCTATATATCGTAGAGAAACATAACTCTGATGAACCCATGCGCAGTATAATTTAGTTTGTGGATGTCAACGTGAATATAAATGAGGAGCTATGTTTTGCCGGTATTCTATTTTCGTGTCCTGTAGAAATCGCAGCCGAAGTTCTGTTAGGCAACAGAATCCAAAGAAAATTTTATATCTGTCTTTACAGCTAAGCTTGAAATGGGATTTATTTTTAAACTACGTTTTACTTACGACTTAGTTCGCAAGAAATTTAGTAATAGTACTATATTTTTGGTAGTAGTTATATTTTTCTGAATACTTGTCTTTTAGACAGCATATCAAGATGAATCATCAACCAAATTTTAAGCTAGACCTCCACTAATACAACTGCTAAAACTGCATTCTATTTCGTGCAGTAGTTTGCATGATGCGCGTACAAACATCCAGACGGGCCGACAAAAATTCAATAAATAAAATATTTCGGCTTTTATATCTTTTATAAAGACACCTTACATTGATTTTTATAGGTATATTAAATGTTTAGACGTTGACCGCTTAAAATTTTATTACCTATATGTATAAGTATGTATAAGTAACAATTGAATAAATAAATTGATATTTACATAAATAATTCATTAGCCCATAAGTTTATTATAACAAACTTTCATCGAATTCATTATAAAAAAAAAACATTTAAAGCATTTACAAGGTACCTGGTCCTATCTTTTGCTTCGATCTTTAAAATATCCGGCTTTTTCTCAACAAGGTTGCAGTTGCAAGTTGCAAGTTTCTTCTCATAGGCTCAACCTTTAGCCTGAACCTAGTAACTAACCTAAATGTAGCTTCAGTAACTTAGTAAACTCACTAACCTATATATTTGGACGTTTATAAGTGTTAGATTGTGACCTAAATGATTAATGATTTATGACTTTATAAATTAAACTGCGATTTTAACGAGATTCTCAGAATAATATATAGTATATAGAAGATTTCCTGCGTGAATGCCGCATAAAAAGTATATTATGTGCTAATCCAAAATATGCTTTATTTGTGCGCCAAGTTTCACCTAAATCCGTTAAGAGGTTGACGCGTTATTGAGTAACAAGCATCCAACAATATCTTTACAATTTTTACATACTTACTACTATTATAAACGCGAATGTGAGTTTGACTGTTACGCTTTTACGCCTTAACTACTCGACCGATCATCGTGAAATTCCGCGTACACGTTATCAGGAGTACAGAAAATGACAAAGAGTACCTTTTATCCAGAAAAATCACTGTTACCGAGCGAGCTGTTATAACCCTATACTGAACCTTACCTTGATGACATGGCCCTCAGTCATACCTCTCAGCATTTATGCTAGGTCAGCACTTTGACCATTGAGACAGCTAGTCCGTATTAAAGTCAGTCTATTCTCTGCTCTTGCGAACTTCGGTTGCCTAAGGGTCCTCTCCTCTCTTTGTACGTTTTCCAATAAATAGTCTAGTTAAGTAACATTTCTTTTTTTTAAAACGACCTTTGAGAGGGACTCCATAACAGAGCAAAGCCGCGGTAAACAACTAGTATATAATATTAATAAGATATAATGGCAAACGAATAGTGAACACTAGCAATAACAATTATAAGAATAATCTCATAATCCATATTCCCATTAATATCATATCAGTTTAGTAAATATAAGTCCTCATATTTCTCGGGTTATTAATAATTCGAGGCAAATATTACTTGATCACATATTGGTGTAATCCGTTATTAATTGTTATCATCTAGCACATAATTAATTGGTTAATTTATTACTATACTCAAATATTAACGGGAATGTTCTAATATTAATTAGTATAACATTATCAAATATATTTCAATTGGGTGATAAATAATATAAAATATAATTAGAATTAACGTATAAGTGTACTGACTGCACAGATACTGTAGTGGTATAAGTAGTCACCTCGCCTAACAAGCCATTTCTTTTTTGCTGCTGTTGATCCGGTCGATTGAGAGAGCTATGCTCGGGGTTTCCCTACTGGATCGCATCAGAAATGAGGATATCCGCAGGAAAACTAAAGTTGCCGACATAGCTCTCCGGATAGCCAAGCTGAAGTGGCAGTGGGCAGGGCACATAGTACGCAGAACCAATGGCCCTTGAGGCAAAAAGACTCTGGAGAGGCGGCCACGCACCGGAAGACGCAACAGAGATAAGCCTCCTACAAGGTGGAATGACGACCTGCTAACGAGAAGCGGTTGAATGTGGGTGGCCCAAGACCGGTCTGTGTGAAAGATCTTGGAGACCTATGTCCAGCAGTAGACGTATTTCGGCTGAGATGATGATGCTGATCTTGTATTAATTAGCCTTCCTCTGTACGCTTGTAGGAGGCATTTTAGATAAGCAAACAAGCTAAAGTTAAGCTACTTATACAAGCCGCCAGGCTCACATTCATTTATCTAACATGATAGATTCAAGTAGTTTTGGCTAGTAGTTCACAATCATATAAACTAGACTTCTTTTTTTTTAAATCCGCCCTTCATGCCTCTGTTGAGATTAAAGTTCGTAGTTTATGATAACCGCTTACTATCTGGACTGAATAAAAAATAAACATTGTTTGATTAGTGAAAGCTACGTCTACCACTTGTTGGCCTTACATACATTAGATTATTCGGTTTCGTTCTTTTAAGTGAAAATACATGCAAAACCACGAGTCACAATTTGAATCGATTAATGGAATCGAACGCTGCAGTCGTACGATAGAGCTTCAACGATACCATATGACTACAAACGCAGTAATCTTATTCACTAATAGTCACCTGCTGCCCGATCAAGTCGCCTCGCTACGCTGCCTCAGCCCTTTTCAGCCTGAGCACAAGCCATGCGAGGCTACGAAACTAAAGTTTCGAGGCTGCTACGCTAATATAAGCCGAGCCATAATTTGGCTAAACATTTAGTTCCACGCTGGCTATTGCTTTAACAAAATTACTAAAACCAATCTACCTGTATTCTAGCCATATGAAATTCTGTTCATAATCCTTATTTAATACATTTATGTTGGTGTAACCGCCAACTAGACGTAATTAGATTTTGGCTGAGGCGTCCACTGCTATAAGTAATTCAGTTATGGTATAAAGGACTTCTCTCCTACATGACTTATAATGTACGAAGCGTATCTTGACAGTCGAGAGCTCATGAGATAAGTGACGTTTTGACAAAATGCAAAATGGGTTAACGATGATCGACGCGTGGCTTAGAGTACGTTAAAAATTGTTTTATCAAGCTGTTATCAGCCTGAAAGCTTGTGATAGAAGATTTTCTATATACTGCGTAATGTATGTAAAACTGGTAAATGAGAAGCTAGGTAGGTTAATCAGTAGCTATGTATTACGTAGCCATATTTTACCGGCTACCACAGAGGCAGTCTTAGCTTATGTATATATATAATATAATCAATTCTGTTAGGCTTATATAAAACCGACAAATTAATAACTTAATATTTAATATTTTCTTTCTAATTTGTTTCTTAGTTATTTTGTTGATATTTTGATATATGTATGTGTATGTGGTATAATGTTTTTATAATGCTGACTCTCTTGACATTCCTTATTTATCATGTATGGATTTAAAAACTGAAATAAACGTTTTATTATTATTATTATTATTATTATTATAACATAAACTTACGCTTGCATATATAAAAAGAGGTAGGCAGAAACAATGTGGCTGTGTATTACGTAGCACGTATGTTACGTATCACAAGTGATAGAGGGGAGCCTATTACTGACCAGGGACATAACTAGACTCTGCGATGCTGAGAATTATCTGACAGCTTATCCCCCACCTCGATGGAACCTAACACCTAACCTCGATCGAACCTAACACCCCATGATTGCACGCAAACATAAGCGTATATGATAACTTATCACACCTATTGCGGCTCAAAAGCGCTATCTCGCAATAGGCATGATAATTCATTTAAAGTTAGAAGAAAAAAAGACGAGAGCTTAGGCTGGCTTTCGTTGCACGTTACCAGTAGTGATTGATCTATAAGTAGGTATATAAAGACGACTAACAAGCATCAGCGTCATCAAATCGTCATGCACGCAAACAGTCGACTAAACAAAAACAGAAATAGCTGACCTACGGTCACTTGAAGACTGAAGCTCTAAATGTAGTACGAACCGATTTCAGGATAGAACAATCAATAGAACGGTGACGCAGCGGTAATAAATACGACTGCTTTGCTCTCGGATTCAGTAGCCTGGTCAGGCATAATGTTATTGAGTTTTCCATCTATTATACCATATGAAGTGTCCTAAAATTAAGCTGAGCAGTCAACGTCGACAAGCATCAGATTCTACCGAACAGACATGCATACAAACTTTCAACAAAACAAAGATAGAAAAAAAGCCTAACTGATCAGTGAATATAATACGGGTTTCGTATGTATGTATACATATATATACAGTACATATATATACATATATGTATACACGTCATTTACGCAAAATTAATCTCTGCTTGTACTCAGAGAAGCACATAAGTACACAGTCTGCATGTAAAAAAGACAAATTCTTCTCTTGAGAGCTCTTCTACTCAAACTGACGTGTCCAATGAAGTTTTAGACATTTTTATTAAATTAAATATAGTGACTTTGACTTTGAAGATACATACTTATACAATCTCGCGATATTTATATATAAAACAAAATGTTAATTGATTTTAAAAGTTTGTTAGCAATTTGCAATCCACTGCTACACACAGATTTCTATGAATTTGCTGCACAAAAGCCAGTCATATGCGTCCGATGGCGGTAATTCCTGATAGCACAGTGTAATTAATTTTATTCTAAGTAATTCTCAGTAGAACGGAATCTGGAAAGCCCGATGGACGACAATAAACTCCGTCTCCGATTACGGGAAACCTAAAAATGATTTTGGGGAAATATAGATGTAATTGTTAATAGTTTATTGTTAAGCATTCTACGAACTAAAATGAAAGTGTATAATTGTTGGAATATTATTTATTTATTATATTTTTAGTCATCGTACAATATAAATAATGGATCGAAAGTTTTGTATGCGTAATGTGCATACCGAAAAGACTACATCTATTATTAAATTCGATCTACGATTCACTTTTACTTTAGACAATATAGCGCATTTAAAACATTTTAAAATAAAAGCTAAATTAATTAATTACATAACAAATTCTCTATATTTGACGCTTATTTGCGACGTTGCCACTCAAAACATGCCACAAGACGATTCTAAGTGAGAAATAAAACGTAGCTGACCAAACATTCATATAACACCTCTGCCTACACTGTCAGAGATATATAGAAGTGATTATATGTATTATCTATTACATTGTATCAACAACAACCAGATTTCCTCCAAGTGCCACGGAAATTAACCGTTACACCGTCTAAGCTAAATGTCATTCGTTCAGTTCGAATGATAAATTACACGAAACCACATAATAATCAAGGCAAAGGCAAGTGATTACACAGCCAAAGTGACGTAGGCGGCACACACGTGAGCATTGAAGAACGGAGCTCCTTCATTATACCTCCTTCGACATCTAATGGCGGTATTGCATGTCTATTTACGTAGAGCATGTAGGAAACACAGGTTACTACTTAAATATGTTCGTGAAATTTATCGTTCTTGCTACTGAAGGGAAATAATTAAATTGGTTTTGTTGGCATTTGGCGTTCGGGTATCAGTCAAATCTGTAACTAATTGGTTTTCTCAAGGTCAAACTAAGTTAAGATTACATAGTATTGTTTAACTGAAGGACTTAACTTACATTATTAGTGCCAACAAAGATTGTGTATGCGTGGTGTATCGACCTATAAAATTTGAATATATGACGTAGTAGCATATTGATCTGCGAGGTAAAGCAACTTTGACGCAGTCACGTGTTTAGATTTTCCTTAAAAAATTTGCCTGGACGTCTATATTCCTAAAATAGTATGCAGAGGTATATAATTTATTTTTTCGAGAGAAATATTTAATAACACTTTGCTCTATCGCATTGCTAATCGAGCTGGAGTCCTCATGCACTGCAACCGCATATACTTCAGTCGCAACGCTAACGCAAATATCAAATTTGACTGCTAATTCCAAAGATGAACACGTTCAAGCAAACTATTTCTTCAGTTTTATAATATGTATAGATAAAGCATTATCTAATAAAGTACGTATTCACTAGACAATTAATCAAGTCTGTCAGTTTCCAGCATGTCTTTTGCAGTTATTAAATACCTTTAGAATGAAAAATGGCGGTCCTTGTACCACATTCTTGAATGTTGACCCCTGCGTAATGAACCGATGTTATTTTATATTAGCTGTCGTGGTCTTTTTTTTATGTCTTTCATGTCAATGGAATATTGATGGATATTTAATTTTCACTTTGCTGCAGTTTATATCAGTTTACTTTATGTATTTATTTTATAATGATAGGATTACTCGATTTAGTTGTTAGTCCCATTAATAATGGTATGTTAAAATTATTAATAACGGTATAATTATAAAGTCTTTTGATTATAAATATTTGTGCACCATTAAGTCTCTTTAAAGGTTACCATCAACATAAAATGTAAAATCTCAATAACCATATTTATAATCCTGTTTAAACTATATCGTAAATTGTGATATTTTATAATATATTTGACGTCATATCGTAATATACCCTACAGACAGAATGACAGAATACTTCTCGGCTCTTTAAAACAGGACAGCACGTATTAAACAGATAGCGAGCAGAATACATTTAAATAACGTGTCTCATTGGTGACGCTATCAATCCTTCCTCTCATAATCCAGGCACACATTCAGACATCATCAAATAACGCCATTCATATAAAGATAACAATGAATACATTTCAACGCTTTCAGCCGCGCTAGTTCTGAGTAAAATTTCAAACAGTCATGTCCGGGCGCGAAGTATGTCTCGTAAAACAAAATGCAAATGAGGCAACCCAGTCTGGATAGTTTTTAGTTGAGTTTACCTTTATTAGAGGTAAGGCACTTTATGTAAACTAATCTAATGAAATGTAATGGTTAAATTTTATCCTCAGTCCGACCCTGACTTACTAGCGTTTATGCATCATATAATAATTGTAGCCTGGATTTTAAAGTATATAAATATGGGAAGAGATTTTAAAATTCAACATCCTAAATAATCCTACTTAACTATTATTATAAATGCTTTGCTACGTCAAGCCAGAACAGGGGTTTATAACTATAAATGACTTACATATATGTACTCTATTAATAAATATCTTAACTAATGTTATAAATACGAATGTGGGTTTGTTTGTTTGTTACGCTTTCACGCCTTAACTACTTGACCGATCATCATGAAATTTCGCATACACGTTATCAGGACATAGGGACGAAGATAGAATAGGACATAGGGTACCTTTCACCCAGAAACCGCCGGCCAAGAAGATCTAGCATAAATTACGCATAGACTGAATCACGGTACCAAAAATGTGCCCTTCCAAACCAACTTTAATGCGTAACTTCAACACCAAACCTATTCTTATACCATAACTCGTCTCCATAAAGTTTTTGACGACAACAATTAAAATATTTTATTTGGCTACATAATATTTATGACAACGTTATGTTTTTTATTTACTAAAATAAAAATACATCAATGTATATTTCTTCAATACAAAGTAAATATAAATAATTATGTAGATCGATGAGTACTAACATCTTGACTGCGCCGAGCCTGTATCTTAGATCTGCATCTTAATGATCTTTAAGTACCTAATTATAAAAAAACAAGATGAATTATAATGTTAAACCTATGTCGTGATCCACTATGTTATATAGGTATATAACACATAATATTATATATACTCTTATCTTATCTTATGTGGGGGCCAGTCAGTGCAGACCGGCGACACTTCAACCCAGTGGGATCTTTTGTGTATATAATATATACTCTTACTTATCCCATCACAAAAATACAGACGTGAAATACATACATACATACATAGATTCACGCCTGTTTCCCAGAGGGGTAGGCAGAGACAACGGATTTCCATTTGCTACGATCCTGACACACTTCTCTGGCTTCATTCACTTTCATCACATTCCTCATACACGCCCGTCGGTTCAAGGTGCTCTTAACCTGGCCGAGACGTGAAATGATGTCAGAAAATAAGCACGCCGTCCAAAAAACCTTCTATTTGAACTGAAATATCCCCAGCACGTTTTACACCAACAAAACGCCGCGTTGTTTAAAATATAGGTCAGATAAATGAAGAATAATTATCTGCTCTAGAAAAATTCTTAAATACGCCCACTTTATTGTTGCGTTAAAAATAAACGTCTTCCTGTCTTTAACGGCTCCTATTCTATTTGTACAGAGCTTTTTTGTTCCACAACCAAAAGGGAAGTTGGGCTCTAAGGTCCCTATTTTGTTCTTGATTAAATTCGTAATGGGTTCCAAAGCAATATACCGCTTGCGGAGATACCGTCGATGTACCATAACTTAGTTGGAGACCACGAGAGATCCTCGGCTTACAAATGTTACGTACTATCTTCATTACGTATCTGTCTATCCGCATTATCGTTGTTTTGTTACGGAGGATTCGCCGAATTTAGTGCGAGCCGTTCTTACTTACATAATTATATTTCCATAGCAAGTTTCGAGAAAACTTAAATGGACGCATTTTTATAGAAAAGGGATCTCAAAATTAACAGATGTTTAACGAAATTATTGAGTGTTAGTTGCTGCTAGGTGATCGAAATTTGATTGTCATTTAGAGAAATTACAATCAAAGTTAAAATATATAAACAAATAATGGTATCTTTTATACATTTTAACTTTGTGTTTTCTGTATAAACTATGTAGTCTCACACTACGCTGTGCGCGTAATATACTTAAAAAGGCATATAACGTCTTTTCTTTGCATTTTAATATAATTATGTATAGGTCATTCACTTTGAATTTCTAAACCTAATTTGTTTTGTGTGTCCATACACACAAAACAAATTAGGTAATCCGTATTTCAGAGATAAACCGATTTGGGCAAAAAAAAATCTGTTAGATAATTCTAAGTAGTAGCACGGGGTCAGCGTATTTGCCTGGTAAACGGCAATAGATTCGTTTAGTATTACGTGTGACCTGAAACTATATTCATTCATCCATGAGCCAGGATGCAGACTAGACTATTGCTGTATTTATAATATTGGCTAGTGTATTGTATTTTACCTGTACCATAAGAGTTACAGTATTTCATATATTATAAAATACACACACATTTTATGTTATAGCTGAATAATTTTCAGCCTTAAAGTGTAAGTTTTAATCTATCATACTCGTCAGAGTAAGTTTCACGTTGGAAGCAAAGGACATGGCGACAAAGTTAATGTAACTAATCAAGTCTTCACAGTTCATCATACAGTACAGTATAAATTAATACATCAATTAGAATATTATTTACTGGAACGTGTGGCTGAGATTAAAATATAAATAATTAGATTTAGCCCCCGTCGTCGCTCGTGTTGATTATAGATTATTTCAATAAGTTTTTATGACTCGGGAGCTTTTTTGGATAAAAAATACCCTATATTTGATCCTGTAGCCTTGACAACGTGTATGCAAAATTTTATGAATTTAATTTTTTTTATTAATGAAATCGTTACAAACAAACAAACTCACATTTGCATTTATAATATTAGCAAGGATTAAAGTTGGAACATTATATCTGTAATAACACTAGGACTAATTAAGAATCATTGTTATCTTGCACTTTAATGTCTAACAAAAGCCTGTTAGATTTTCAAAGTAAAGTAGTCCATCAACAAATTCCAGAAAAGTTAACCGTTTTCGTTACGTATTCGAGCGGACAAAGGCCACTTTCAAAAACAAACCGGGTGTCCTTGTCAGCTAAACGGGGTGCTTCCAAGATATTCCCAAAGTATCAAAATATGAATAAAGCTTTAGTAGATAAGTGAAGGGAAGCTCCTCGTCATCCTTCACTTAAAGTTAGTGGCGGTAAAGTTTCTAGGCCCCATGCAGCGCTGCCTCTATTTTCCTCCATAATCCCGGCCC
This sequence comes from Catocala fraxini, assembly GCA_930367265.1. Lineage (NCBI taxonomy): Eukaryota > Metazoa > Arthropoda > Insecta > Lepidoptera > Erebidae > Catocala > Catocala fraxini. The sequence continues at coordinate 17,521,353 of OV884041.1, forward strand.
AATTTCATCATAGTCACCATTTGTGTCAGCAGGTCACATACACCAGAATACGTTATTTTGCACAAACATGAGTTTTAACCTATGCAAGTTGTGTGGTAGGAAAATGTGTTGATTCACTCAAAACGTTTACGGACGTATTTGAGTGCGAAGTTCGCTTGCGTATTTGTTTTTAACATACAGGTCACGTTACTTTACCTATATACATATATACCCCTATTTCTCGGAGGTCTTTTGACCCTCAGGGCCCATATTCAAACTCGACCGATGTATGACCCCAAGGTGTATGCACATCAAGTTACAAGTCAATCGTACCTACTGCTGGGCATGATGCCCACAGTTGGGCTTCATGTCCACTTTTGGGGCATCTTGCCCGCTGTTAGGCGTCATACCAACTGTTAGGTATACTGTTAGGTATGTACCCACTGGGCATCATGTATACTGTTGGGCATCATGCCCACTGTTGGGCATCACATCCATTGCTGGGTATCATGTCCATTGTTGGGCATCATGCGCACTGTTGGGCATGTTGTGATGTGTTGCAAAACGCAGCACAAGACAAAACTCGACAGTAAACAGCAGCAACCAACTCGAATCAGCACACCACCACTCTGCATATAAATGAAGCCATTTTGCCATTTAAAATACATGTGATCTTGTGACCCCTATATCTCGGGGGTCTTTTGACCCTTAGGGGCCATATTCAAACTCAACCGAGGGATGACCCCAAGATGTCTGCACACCAAGTTACAAGTCAATCGATCCACAAAGTGTTTTCATTAACCTCTTCGCAGAAGACTCAGAGGTTAAAAAAGCTTGTATAGGGTATGCATACCTGTAATAGAAAAAAAAAAGCGTACGTATAATGAATACGTACGCTTTTTTTTTGCTCAAAAGTTTAAAAACATTAATTACATAATATCTAAATGTAAGAAGATTTGAAAATGGCTTTGGGCCCCTTTGGATAAAAGTGGCCGCAGAAAGAATGCACTGGAAAGACTTGGAGGAGACCTTTGCCATAAGGCATACCGAGACAAGGGACATAATATAATATAAGTGTTTATTTTACTGTTAGATTTTAAACTTTTATATCTACCTTTATTTTTATATTTTATTTTAGAGTTCGAAAAACTCTTATACAACAGCTTTAGCCGTCCGTCCGTCTGTTATACAACTTTCAACTCAAGAACCGTAAGAGCTAGAGATTCGCGTTCAACGCCATTCGACTCAGCATAGTCGATATACCCCGAAATGACTATGACCTCTGACCTCAAGGTCACGTGGTATCACGTGACTTTTGCATATTACTTGAACCAGTTTTTCGAACTCTAAGATTTACGGCAATTAATTGCCGATACTCACTTGTTAAATATTCAACCTTTTCTATATGTGTGTTCGGGAAATAAAGTCTTTATTATTTATTATTATTATGAATGTAAGCAATTTATTATTTTCCATGGCCTCGTAAAGTTAATACAGATATGCCGCCCTCTTTCATTAAATTTAAAATTAATTAATGTGAGAAACCATGGGTGTTTTGTTCTTTAATTTTGACGAGATACCCTTTTAAGATAACTAACGATTTAATAAATACGCTTTAAATAACAAGCGCCCCATTTCGCATTAATTAAAATTTTATTTATAGATAATTTTTAGTGGCCGACGGCGTCGGTACCATATACAATTATTTTTTTAATTTTCTTCATTTTACAGATTAGATAAATTAAAGCGTGCCTTATAATATAATTTGTTCCTACCGAAATACTTCAACTTTTTCATTCAAGAATGAAAATTTCAGAATTATATGCGTATTAAACATTTTAATTATAAATTAAAATGTCTAAAGGCTAGGGTAGTTTTTAAGACAATACTATGGAATAGTAATGTGATTTCACCAATATTTCTCATTACTACTAGAACTAATAGCCAATTTACTAGTATTCGCCCCACACGTTGCAACCAATGATGTGGTGAAGGGTTATGTTAGAAACGGTTTCTATCTTTGATTAATCATTTTGCACATTTCGAAATATATACCTTAGATAAAATATTTGTGCACCTGTGCTAGATGAACCCAACCCAGCTCACCTAGCACATAATGACTGGTAATCAAAGTCACTACATTTTAATCGCTTGTCCAATACATATACCGTTGCGCTACTACGGTTGCGTTAATCTATACTAATATTATAAAGCTGAAGAGTATGTTTGTTTGGTTGAACGCGCTAATCTCAGGAACCACTGGTTCGAATTTAAATATTATTTTAGTATTGGATAGCTTATTTATCGACAAAGGTTAAAGACTATATAATATCACGCTACAACCTATGGGACTGGCGCAATAATCATAAACGCGGGTAGGCACAGTGTGGGCACAGCTAGTCAATATATATATCCAAATATAAATAGCATGACAAAAATAATTAACCAAGCCCTTTTCTTTTGCTTCTAGGTATATTTTCTTGGCGATATACACGGCGGAGATGATAATAAAGTGCATAGCAAAAGGGTTTATATTGAATAAGTACACGTATCTTCGCAACCCATGGAATTGGCTGGATTTCGTCGTCATCACGTCGGGCTATGCCACTATCGGCATGGAGGTCGGCAACCTGGCTGGCCTGCGGACCTTCAGAGTGTTGCGGGCGTTGAAGACTGTTTCTATTATGCCGGGTAAGATACTCCACTTGTATGTATTGATATAATTAAATTGTACAAAAGATAAATAAGTAGAGCTACATAGCATTCACAAACGAGGCATTAGTTTAAATAATACCGCGGCTCTACAAGCTATACGTTTTAAAATATTTTATATGGTCGGATATGTTTGTTTAATGTATAGGAAATAATTTCTAGTAATGAGATTATTTCCTACAATACTTTGGTAAAATATCTTAAAATTAGCAGTTACCACTTAAAGTAAATCAGTTTAAAGCAGCTTGCCTTAAAAATAGACTGCCCATTTTGCCATAGACAAACCTAGGTTTTTTGGAGGTAGGCCACAAACACTAACAATTTAGATCCCTTATCACCTTTATCTACGACTCTTTATAGACCGATTTATACTACATACTAAAACTGGAAGATAATACCAACTAAAACTAGTTAGTTCCTTGAATTGACGTTAGGGAATTAAACTCCCAAAACAAACGAAAATTGGGATCGTCTTGTCTATCTGTTTGCCAACGAAAGAAACATTGGAGGGCATTTAAGACATTTATTTAATGGGTCATTAAACCTTATCAAACTTATTAAGAGCCTCTAGTCCGGTAAACTTATAAAATGTTGAGATCAAAAGAGAGTTATTTGATGAACTCTGTTGAAACAAGAAAAATTGAAGAAATATACTGTCGTCTTATTATTAAAAGAGTGATTCATAATTGGTATGGTACGATTTAATTAAGAAATACAAAAACTGGCAGTCTTGATGATGGACTAGATATTTTTATTAGGTAATTGTAGTTAAATTCTGCCATTACAATTAATATGAAACCATTATTTTTTAAATAGGTAAATGTATCTAGAAATAAATGATTTTATTTTGTCAAGTTTGGTTTGGCTATTAGTAATCTGCAAGTCTGGTCAGGGGTTTTATTAAATCAATAATTATAAACAATATTAAGTTCAGTATTTATATATTATACATATGTATGTGTGTGTGTATTTGCAACGCACAGCAGTCATAAATTAATAACATATAATAGTGGGCGGTTTAACTGGTGTGTGATCGCTGATGTGTTTGATTAGAAAAGGAAATAAACAAACTGAAGGTAGTTTAATTAAACTGTTATCTGGTGATGCGGGGACTTAAGGTACAATGGAGCTTCAGCAATCAAATCAACGTATAGTTGCGCCACATGACGTCATAAGACGTTGTTCCTACGTACGACTAACCAATCTGTTTTAGTTCACATGACGTAACCGTGCAGCGCATTTGTGTAACGCTCCATGGTGACTTCACGCTATGCAACCTTTCCGTAATCAGTTTGTTCTGAGCGTCTAAACATCATATGAATCGTCAAAGTAATCTAGATAAATGTGTTATAGGCTTAAAACTTGCCTTAATTGCCAAATTGCATTCAGTCCTGCAAGTGTAATGCCACGTAATGCCAAGTATAATGGCATTAACCAATCTCCTGGCCATTTTACAACAATACTATACAATCATCTACAAATACATGTGCTAGTAATTGACCACACCAGATATTTGTTTTTTATACTTAGATATAAGACTCGTCTAACGGAAAACGGATCCCCTTTTGAATAAACACTTACAACACCGGGGGTATTCTTGCGTAGTAAACCCTGCAAAGAGAATATGCTGACAGTGAAATAACTCTGTCCATAAAAGTTCCTGTAGTCATCGCAGAAGCACTTAGTATGGTAAATTGGCTGTGATACTTTTAAAACTGAGACTGAACTGACTGCCTTAATGGCGCAGCGGTAGTGAATGCGATTGCGATTGCGTGTCCGGTTTAATTCTCGGATTGGACATAGTATTATTGGATTTTGTCAAGAAATTCTTAGCAGTACGAAGACTATGACTATGTCCAGTAGACGGGAAAGACTCACCTACTATTACGTGGACTTTAAAATAATACTGGCATAATATGAGTGTAGTACTGCTTACGCCTTTAGCGATATAGGTGTAAGAATATGTAGGATCGAGATACTTCTCTAATCTTCCTTAGATCGAGCCTAGGATATTATCCTGCCCAAATCTCTGAGTAGTGATGGCAGTATTAGTTATGTGTAATATCTCTAGTGACGTCATGTCTTGTGGCTCAACCCTTATGTACAGTTAATCAGATTGGATTGGGGAACATGTTGTTTATTAGGCGACGGATGTTAGCCATGCGTTACAACTATTGTGGCGCCGCAATACATCAGCGCTTACATCTATCTAGTTTGGTCTCGAACAGTTGTAGTTTGGAGTGGCAATGTTGTTTGTGTGTAAGGTATGCACCTTCTGGGTTACTATCTATATAATACTACTACGTCAAAAAATAAAATATGAGGGATAAAACACAGAGACAATTTAGGATTTCAGTCGAAGATCGCAGGCAAAAAACCTTGTATTGTGTTCCTGCAGTAGTTTCATGGATCGAGAGAAGTACCTATGATCTTTGTCTGCTACAATAGAAGACTCGGTTTTCTTTCGCGTAATACGTGTGTGAGGTCCCTGATGCTGCAAGCGTCAAGAGTTATGGAAATCAATTATCACCAAGCATAAAATACCACCACGTCAAAAAACAAAACCATTTAAAGACAGGCTTTTCTCAGACAGATTTGCGGGGTAAACATTGTAATGTCAGCTTGTTTAAAACAGCCTAGGTACCTTTCTCAAGAGTTATTAGAAGGTGATATCCCTTACGTTGCAAGTATGTAGAGGCTACAGTAACTGTTTATACCAAGTAGTCATAAAAGTCTGACTTTTGTCTTTGTACAGTACAGCTTAATTATAGTATCCTTAATTTCTTCAACAGGTCTAAAAACTATCATCAACGCGCTGCTACATTCATTCAAGCAACTGGCAGAAGTAATGACGCTAACCATCTTCTGTCTAATGGTGTTCGCGCTGTTCGCGCTACAAGTATACATGGGGGAGCTTAGGAACAAATGCGTCAAGGACCTCGTCGTGCCTCCCGGGGAAAACTTTACCGAGGAAGCCTGGTCGGCGTAAGTATTTCTTTTTCTATTAACATACTAGCTGTTATTATCGATCACTCACACATTGTTTAGTGAGTAGAAGTAAGAGTTAGTCTTTCATGCACAAACAGATAGTAAGGCGGCGCGATAATCACAAAAATAGTTATCAAATGTTTCGGTAGTCGTATGATCTCGCGTTAGAATAGTAATCTGTTCATTGTCACCGATTTATTATTCGAACTACCGTCGAATATTCGAATGCGACGCGATAATTACGTCGATATCTCGTGATCTATGGTATTATTGACTTTTTTTACATTACCTAACGTATTAAATATCCATATCGTATTCCAGTATAACTTAACTTCAATGAACTCGTATCACTAAATGTTTTAATTATAACATTAAAAGTATAGTCGATTTAATTCACATCTTTAAACAAGTAACAAATTCTGTTGACAAACAAAGAAAAAGGTACCGAACTATTTTGGCTTTGCCTATTTATATATAGATTATACGGCAGAACAAGAGCCCAAGCACAAGCCCTTCTGCACAGCGCTTTTATATAATGTAACCTATCTGCGTACGTACAAAAAAATGGCCATGTCGTGTGGGCATTTGTTTCGAAAAAAATTGTAAACGTTGGTCGCTCTTTTCCTAGACGTTCCATGAAATCTTTAGTAGCTCGTGTCGTTCAAAGTTTTTGCTGCGATGTTTCCTTGACATAAACTTACACATTACTATGACATTGACTACACTTGTTACATAAACTGTAGAAAATTATTGGCGAATTTCAACGGGACATAGATATAGACACGAGAATAGAAACTTGTTTGTACCCAATTATTAAATAATTTTAACAATTTTCGTGCCTATCTTTATTAAGACTAATTTGTCTATGTAACAATGTAGCTGTACTCTGTAATCCGTAAGATACAACTTGATTAAAATGACAGATCGATAAATTATGAGTAAATAATCTTCTAGAGGCGCTAAATCATACACAGAAACAAACGCGCCAGATGCATATTTTTTTAAATTCATTATATATTACAGACTATAGAAAAATTACTGTTCAGATGGCATAGTGGTTAAAGTGGTCAACTTGCCACTGCTACTACGTTGAGCGTTGCGGATTCGAATCCCACACGGGACGAAAAAGTTGTGACTCGGATATGATTGTTCCGTGTCTGGGTGTTTATTGTCTGTTGTTTGAATGTTCGTACTTCGCAACACAGTCATTATTTTAGTGTGGGAGATGAGTTTTACCAAACTAAAAATATTATATTCTATTCTAAATAATATTATCATTATATTTTCCTTTCTCTTAATAGACTTTGTTTTAAGTAAAAGTTCTGTATACATAGTTAGACTATTCTATATTACTTTTAAGTTCGTACGGAAATTAAAACTATATATTTAGTATTCTGTTCTTTTTGGATCGTTCAGTTTTCCGCTATTCTGAAACAAAATTCATATATTCTAATATTTAATTTTAAACGTGTTCCAGTATTTTATAAACTTTTATATTTACCTACCAGTATTGCTGTGCAATTTCTCTCTCTATAAAAAAATGATTAATGAGATGATTAACCCTCAACAAAATATGCAAGTAGGTAGGGGTTTTCGTTAGTCACAGTATGAGTTGCAAGCTTGCAGGATAAATTAGAAAAAAGATTAATTTGTGTTTTAAGCAGTGTATTTTGATACATTCATCTTCACTTTTTTAACATACTTGAAACTCTTCGTACTTGTTTTGACGTCTACATTTTTTACATATATTGCATTATGAAGCGGCTGAAGCGATTTGGATGATCATTTTTATTTGAAAGGATAATCTTTCAGGGTGTTTTCATAAATGGCTATAATGTAACAAAGAGTAGTTTATCTTTAGGCCTAAGTAGCAAATAACGGTTCCGGAAGTCTATGAAAGTTTTCCACGTCAAAATGTGATTCGCGTAGCCTAACGTTATAAAAAAAAAGAGTCATTGTGTTGCCAGCGCAAGAAATACTGACAGCATAGCGCATCTTAACCTCTTAACCAATGCAATTGTCATAATTAGGACTAATTGAAAAATTTGTAAAAAAACTGGACTTTTTTTACATCGTAAATATTGTTATGTATAATTATTATGATAGAGATAGAGAGAGATATTAATTTCTCTTCATATTAATCTAGCACAACAGATAGAAAAATAAATACTGTCTTTGATACAGGTGGATTCAAGAACCGTCGAACTGGATGATGACTGAGGAGGAAGTGCCAATCATCTGCGGAAACCTGACGGGCGCCCGGCACTGTCCGCCGCAGTTCACGTGCCTGTGCGTCGGGCCCAACCCCAACCACGGGTACACCAACTTCGATAACTTCTTGTGGTCCATGCTCACCACCTTCCAACTCATTACCTTGGATTACTGGGAGAATGTTTATAATATGGTAAGTTGTTAAACTATTTATTGCAAGTATTGTTGACATACACAGGTGGCTAGACACTATAGGTTTACTATTATATCTGACATTTCAACAATTGACAGTTTAAAGCAATTTATTTAATTATAATCATAAAATTAATTTAAAATATATTTTAAATTCTTCAGAATTTAATATAAATCAAGTGTTTAAGAGGTTGGACACAGTAAATGTTCGCTCAGAGATGAGCTTCTATTGATGGCATAGAATACCTCTCTCCATTAAAGAGCTTTTGGGCATCCTAGTCAACTCAAAACAATGTTGCTTCGCTACGATCTTCTATAGGTTGGAAATCCTTGCTCAATCGATTGCCTCTGGTTTAGAGTTTGATGGATAAGCTTGGACTCCATTGAATCCAAAACTAATCGGGTTAACCCGTCAATATCTTTGTCAGTACAACTGCCAAATTATTTATAGTCTACGTCTAGTGGTCAAAATTCGACTATAATCATTATTGAAAAATGAGGAAATGTTATGAAATTAATTTTTCCTGCATTTATTTCTAAACATAACAGAACAAAAGTAAAATCGGTAGACAAACAGAGGAGAAAATAGGCACTGAATGTTTTGGCTTTAACTGCCTATATAACAATAAAAGTAACTGTTTCCATTTATTTTATAAGTAACACTAAACTTCGGCAATAGCCAATAACAAAACAAAAAAAAAAGGAAAATGAATTGACAAACAGAAAAAAGAGGTTCTTATCTGTGACTGTTCTGCTTTGTCTTTGCCTATTTATATATAGAGGATACTGACTAACATTTGCAACAGTTATTAGATATTCTAAAATCAAATCATGTTTACACTATAAAGCTGACAACAACACAGATATACATATATTCAGAAAAGCTGACTTAAGATTTGATGGAAAGCAAGGCATCAATCTTTATTATTCAAACTTCATCGAGCGTGCACGAAAGAGGATAGTCGAAACGCCCTAATGATTTGAGGTCTGAGAATTTTATTACAAAGGATCTGCCAACCAAATTAAGTTTATGTGAGTTGCGGGCATGTTCGTAATGCCGGTCGCTTACCGGTCGTCCCTTAATTAATTCTCAGAACCGCTCTCAAGATGCTAGCTGTAGTGGTGAAAACGAAATTTTAGTGAGGTCATTACGCGATTGAATAATGCTGAAATTTATCTTCTCAGAGATCATTTGACAGAATACTTTTGTTCAACAAATCTAAAATATACTATGGTAAATTTAACAACATAATAATGTAATTTAAATGATTTCTAAATAAAAAAGCACCCTCTTTATTTGAAGAAATTAAATTTTCTCGACCATATAGGCAATGAAGCATAGTATACAAATACAACATCCGATTACTGTGTGAGTTTGCACCATTATGATATTAATTATACATTTATTGGTGAATATAATAATATTCTTTTTTATAAGATTTCAAAGCTATAAATTTAATTATTTTAATGTATTCTAAACTTCTAAAGTCACATTATTAATATATGTATTCAAAAGTGTCATTACGATCAGATATGTATTCAAAACTAAACACAGTCAAAAAAATAAATTACTTATACCCAACACCTAAAATCTTTACCCTCATACCAATGACAAACGAGTCCATGCCCGTTAAGGCTTGCCCCTACATAATTACTCAAAAAGATGCAAAGTCATTATTTTGTTACACTCATAAAGAACGCTCGACCCCTTTATGATAAAACCTTTTCTATGGAACACAAGCCCATTTCACGATGCCCAAGTTCATTATAATTCAAGATAACCACAACGCCATCTATTCAACAAGTATCCCCAATACAAGTAAACAATAGCAACAGCCTTAATACAAATGGGCGCTAATTTACCTCCCACCTCCATGTGAAAAGACAAACATTTAAAACGAGTGCTTACATTGTCTCTACAACGTATACAACACACTTATATGTGACTACCAGGTACAAGTACACGTGTATATGTAGCATGTGCCTAAGCAAACGAACGAACACATGCTTATCTTCTGACAACGGGTAACGACCGCTCCTACACTAATAAATTACTAAGAACATTTCACCAAACGATTTAGGAGACAAACGTTTACTCTCACAACGTTCAGATTATCTTGAACATCGTTATTTTAATAAGGTATCTGTTTGAAAGCTTTTAAAGAAGGTACATGAACAGCTAGCTGGTGAAAACACCTTAAGTGAAAATAAATTTCTGTAGAACTTAATATAAATGCTGTACAGAAATTTTTTGGTTGAGATTTGTTAGATGATTTAGGCTAATTAGTTAATTAATGAAATGTACTACATATAACTGCAAAATGGTCGAAATAGTTAAATAAAATATAAAGAAATGGACAGCTTTTGTCTTCTAACACAAGGTATTTTTTTTTCCTTACTTATTTAGGGGCTTTTAGTCACAAATAAGACCATGTCAGCCCCTTTTTTTTTACATGGGGGAATGCTTTGACGCGTACCCCTCCGCGAGGACGGGCGGAGGGGCTATGTCGGGCTCACCGCGGTAAAAGAGAGATGGTAATGTTGATAAGAATGGACCTCCCGGTAATACCGACTACACCTACCACGGTGTTCCTCGACAGAACCGCAATCGGCGGGGCCGCGCGAATCATTTTCACATGCAGTCGCGACCCCGCCGAGGTTTTGGCTCAGCGTATGAAACGGCAGGCCACTATACGATAAGCCCTACCCTTTGGTCACCACTACTTTTAAAATCCCTACTGGCCTCCCCCTAGGTAAGGCGAGGTTTTCGTTAGCAACTCCTAGAGTTGCGGGTGGTGAGTGGCTTTATTACTCCGGTACCTATCTGGAGAATAGGTAGTGTCACTTGGGCACGAGGTAGCTCGCTTACGAGAACCGTATCTCTGATGTTAGGGTGGAGAGTCGAGATTTGGGGACAAGACCTGTCTATAACTGATCCCGGAAGGTGCTCTCGGGCACTGGAAGGTACAGCGGCTCCACCTACTATAGCCTAACGGTTGGTGTAGGAGGAACGCTATATCATAAACTGGACTAGTCGTAGAGAGAGGGGATGTCACCCCCCTAGAGGGGAGACGGACACGACATAGAAACGCGCGTGGGAACACGCACGCCGCCTCTCGGACCTGGTGCTGATCAGATGGCGGGCAGGCACACGAAGCCCGCCACCTCCAGGTCAAACCTCAGGGTGGCTGAGGTCGTCTCGCACCCTCCGGCGCCCGGTTCTGCGGATGGGGACAGGGTTTGAGCGCTCCCTCTCCCGCTCCGCCGCCTCCTTGACGGAAATTACTTCCTCACAGAAGGAGGCGACGGCGTTCCACGACCTCTCACTCCGGACCATGGACTGAACCACGGCCGGGAGAGAGAGGGCAACCATACCGACCGCCACGATCAACTCCAAGCGCTGCGATGTCCAGGTGGAGCAGTCTGCCAAAGTGTGCAGCGCCAAGTCCTCAACAACGTCGCGGCAGTCGCCGTAGTGGTGACAACCGGGGGTCTCTTGCCGGCCTATGCGAAACGGAACGCCTATGCGGAACTGGCTAAAGCAACCGTGGCCAGTCATAACATGTATCAGCCGGAAGGTGAGGGCGCCATGCCGTCACTCCAGCCACTCCTCAAAAACGGGTCTTACCGCCACGATTGTGGCGTGCCCGGCACTGCTGTGCACAAGTCACCATGTGAGCCCTATCGTAAACTAAACATAATTATAGGCATTTATTTCTAATATTATTCTAAGATTCTATAAAGTAAAATTGCTACTTCGGGCAATGTTTTGGACAATATACTTTGAAAAGTACCCACATCAAATAAGTTTATATGAAATTTATACATTAGCTCTTGTCTCACAGCTCCAGTTCTGACACATACCACTAACAAGTGGTATACATCCTCCACAATGCCACAATCTGCACAATTTAGGGTAGAATTTATTCCCATTAGGTGTCTAAACTTAGGGGCGTGTCCAGATCTAAGTCTGTGAGCCATAACGACAGGTTTCCTTTTGAGGGCAGCAGTGCTAAACCAGGGAATTCGAGGACGCTTACTTTGTGTTGTTCTGTACCAGATTCCTTTTTCTAATGATCTTTCATTAAAGTATTCTTTCTAATTTTCTTGGCCTACTTTTTAAATTTTGGCAATGTTTCGAAATAGTTCGGTTTGACAATATACTCAAGGCCATCTGATACAGCTTCTTTTGCCAGACGATCAGCCTCGTCATTCCCCGGCAAGCCACAAGGCATTTAACAAGAATATTTGATTATAAGTCTAGACGATTATAAGCCGTGTCAAGTAGAAGCTTAATTTTCTAAGTATATTGTTGGATTTTGGTGTAAATTCACTTGTTTATACGTTGACAAATGCTATGACTAACTAGTTTGTTGTAATACATTGTACGAACTATACATTAAATTATTGACGCCGCATTAGTTTACATACAAACCGTAAGGGAACATTTTTCAATCAGGTAGTTTATATTAATTGACATACTACATAATATATATATTATATCGATATCTACAGATTTCTTAAACATGAACTATCAAAATATCATTTATTTCTCAGGTGAATTTGTTATTAGAAAAATGAACAGCATAGTAAAATAGGTTTTGTTCTGTATATATTTATTTATTTAAGTACAAACAAAAAAGCATACACTAAAATGTTGTAATGATACATACACAGAAATCGATTATATAGTGCTGCCTTAATTATAGGCTGTCACGACATGCATTAACAAAAAATATAGTTCATTTTTAATGTAAAAATATGTAACCACAAATTAATAAAGAATTACATAATACATTATATTCTTTACTAATGCAATAAAAGTAAGTAGTAGCAATAATCTATTGAATAACCAGAATATGAAAATTAATTCAGTAAATAATATCAACCACTTTTCTATCACGTATATTCGCACATCAAATAGAAAGCAAGTAGAACACTTAGATAATAATAAATACATAAGCTTTAAGTAAAAATATCACTTACATTCATCTCATCAAAGTACTTACATGATTTCTACTTACATCAAAATAAGCGCTTCTCTTTACGCTTGTTAGTCATAGGAATTATTTATATTGTAATAAACACCATTCTCATAATATCAAAATAAATATAATGTGGTAGGATTGAATCCCAAGTGACTTGGGAATAATAAAGGCTAAGGAGAAGAAGAGTGGTAGGATTCGTAAGTGCGACGCCTTGAACACACTAAAATTGTATTATTTCTAGATTTCTCCTGGCTATGTGCCAGTGTAGTTGTATTTGATAACTTATTTTCTTTTATAAATCTCTCACATCCCGCAACATCTTAGCATGGATTACCCGTGTATTTGTCCGTAAGGGGATTAGAACTGCCCAAAGTGGGTTGTTGTCTTGGTGAAGAGTTCTTACTAGACTTCCTACTAAGTTCTTATTTTCCAAAACAAGTTGGTGTAATACGAACGCATTGATTTCTTTAGAAGTACGATATATGTTTGAAGCTGAAAAATGTGACAATTTCTTGCAAGGAATGTCACCACGACCAAAAAGACACGGTTTTTTTGTAAACAACGTAAGATCGGATATTTATATACCAAAAATGGATCATTTAAAACGTACTGGGTCGTAAATCGGACGTGTTACAAAGGGCTTTTGATCACAGTTCAGACTCTTTACTAGGAGTCATCAGTATTTGTTTTCCTAAATCGTACCGTACAGCCAAATATTTGAGCTCACAATGTTACTATTAAACAACTAAGAAGAATGCACTCTGATACTTGTGAAAAGTCGTTATTAACTTATTAGTATCTATAGGTAAATAAGGATTGCAGACTGTTCACATTTGCCCGTTTACTTAGAAACAGGACCACAAGGCGCTTTAACTCGTTTTTAACTGCTTTGTTATTATTTTGTGGAACGAATATCGGTTTCGTTCTTGCTAATCTGCATATATATATATTTTAACAAATATATTTCGTCTACTTAAATATTAATCAATCCTATACTATATATTATAAGTATGAAATAGAAGTTATTTTATGATGTCTATTTCAGTATTATTTGTAAATAAATATATCCACTATGGCCCGGTTCCTATATTCAGAAACGAGTCGTTTTAGCTACGGATAGTATAATTATAACATATTTTTCATGCAATATGCTTCAAAAATTAACTTTCCGTAGGTACAACGTCTAGTTGTTAAACGTAAGAACAGGATCTATGTTATTAGAATTTGCAATAGTAAGCCCTTAAAGCATTGCAAAGCCAACCGTCTAGATTTTACTAGTTTAGTCAGTCCACCCTTTGATTATTCGTAGCCGTGTAGTTTCAATAGAAAATATAAATTTCTTTATTTCTTCTTCACCTTTAACCTTTATTATTCCCAAGTCACTTGGGGTCGGCTTTTCTAGTCTAACCGGTTTTGACTGGATATCAGTTTTTACACGGAGCGGCTGCCACCTGACCTCCGCAACCCGAAGGCTAACGATACCCTAAGGCTAGACTAGTGTCAGGATATTAGAGGCTACTGACTTTCCCAATAACGACTGCCATAGATGTTCATGGCAGCCGGGACCGACGGCTTTACGTGCTCTCCGAGGTACGGAGCAGGCGATAATTGTCAATCAATACGTACATAATTTTGCAAAGTCATATAACTTCCGAAAAGCAGAGGTGCGCGACTTGGGTTCGAACCCGAGACCCTCTGCATTGCAGTCTGTTGGTCTCCCCACTGAGCTATCACTGCTGCTTACAGCTTTGCTAAATACAAATTACTTCATTTTATTTTACTAAAATTCCAGAAAAACAGAACTACGTGCAAACAATGCTAACCATTAGACTGCCATACAATAATTAAACTTTACGTGGTATATTCATCTAGCTACAGAAAGTTTGTCACTTTTTTTCTGTGTGATCTGCAAATGGCCAAAACTAAAGGAGAAATGGAAAGATCGTCAGAAGCGAATTCCCCTTGGATTCTTATTTTGCAGCATTTAGATAAATGCCTCTGCCTGTCTGACATAATTTATGTTGTTACGGCGCCCCCGGGAGGGAACGGAGTGGTCCATCCATTCAGTTGAGACCACACTGACGTTTATGAGCACAAAAATAAAAGGAAATTTTGGACCTCTACCGCTTATCCCTATAGTTTTATTCCAAGTCCCGACTATCTATTTAACCGTGGAATTTGCTTTGAGAAATGGCTTTTGTCATTTAAAATGATAGTATTATCTATCCCGTTTATAAAATGTCGCAACGCAAACGGCTCTCATCGCGAAACGTCAGGGGAGCAGTGATATTTACTACGCTAACCAACAGCAAGTTAGTAGAGTTAAGTACCTACAGGAGCACTTACATACAAAGAACTGGCACTACGGCCATAATTTAAGATCACGCAAGCAATTTGCGAGACACTTTATAAAAATCTCTACATAGAGTGTTAAAGCAAATTTGCGCGATGCCATATATCATTTTGTCAAAATGTAAAAGATAGGGAAAGTAATATTTTAATAATGTTGAACCTCATTAGGAAACTCACTGTCTTAGTAATAAGGATATTGTTAGTTTTGATAAATTATCATTATTTAGAACTATACTATAAATCTATATAATATATATATAATGATAGATAAGCTTGAATGTTTTATTTATCATAATTCTACCATCTAGAATAGAATATATTATATAGAATTAATATATATGAATAATATATATATATATGAATATACATATATATGAGTTCCAAAAAACTTTTATACAACCGCTTTGTCCGTCCATCCGTCTGTCCGTCTGTCTGTTATACAACTTTCGACTCAAGAACCGTAATAGCTAGAGACTCGCGATCAACGCCATTCGACTCAGCATAGTCAATATACCCTGAAATGACTATGACCTTTGACCTCTGACCACAAGGTCACGTGGTATCACGTGACCTTTGTATATTACTTGAACCATTTTTTCGAACTCTAAGATTTACGGCAATTCATTGCCGATTCTCACTTGTTTTCATTTGCATTTGTTTTGTAACTGCTCTGAGAGTCGGCCACGTAGCAATATGCGATTCCGGGGTTAATCGGACACATCATTTTAAATAAGGATTTGTCCGTATGAGGTGTCTACAAACAGCTCAATTAGAATTGCAAAATCTATTTTCGTTTATATAGTTCTATCTATATTCATAACAAAGTAGATAATAAATTAAACAAATGTGGATGTTCGATTACATTGCTAATTAAAATTTAAGGAGTGGGTGAATATCATAATTGAATTCAAATTGCGGTCGAAAATCTATTTCATTAAGCGGTTATAACTGCGCAAATGGATAAGTAATAATATGCTGCCTTCAGAATACTATTGGCTAAGGCGTCTATTATTATGTCTTCTCTGTCTTAACGTACAAATGAATATATATATATGAATATATATCTATGTGTCTATGGACGTATAGTCCATAGACACATAGATTTCTATCCTTAGTATCCACTGTTACAATTATTGCAAAATTATAATTTCCTAGATTTTGCCCGCGGCGTCGCTTGCATTAATGTAGATTCATACATACATACATAGATTCACGTCTGTTTCCCAGAGGGGTAGGCAGAGACTACGGATTTCCATTTGCTACGATCCTGACACACTTCTCTGGCTTAATTCACTTTCATCACATTCCTCATACACGCCCGTCGGTTCAAGGTGCTCTTAACCTGGCCTTTGTCCAGAACGCCTCCGATCTGATCAAGAAACGTTCGCCTAGGTCTTCCTCTTGCGATTGTTCCATGAATGTAGATTTTGTCATTAAATTACTTTCCCTCGGAAACAGTCCTTTTTTCTTGATGACGTAGCCTATATCCTTTTTTGTACCACTGAAAACGTGTATGCAAAATTTCATGAGGATTAGTCGAATAGTTAAGGCATGAAAGCATAACAAACAAACTCACATTCGCATTTATAATATTAATTAGGATATCTATCAAAACAGTTAATTTATATATACCTACTGAAACAGTTCGACTGACGTAAAGTATGCTACCATTTTCTAAATAAACAGGTGTTAGCACCAACAGGACGATGCTTAAATAATTTCGCTTAATAACGTACTGCCAACGACACTTTATACATTACTTTCAATTAACAATCATAACAGCTCCTTCGTCGCTACCTTCCTAAGTAACTAAATCAGGAATTGGTCAATATATCAGTAACTTTGCATAACGCCCCACTTAATTTAATGACAGATCCGAAAACATAATTTGATGGCCATAATATCGGCGGCCACATAAAATAAACCTTGGTATTAGTACATAATATACTCTTTAGTGTTAAATACCAAAATCTTGGATCACGATATAAGCAGCAGTTTAACTACACAGATGGCATTGTGGTTTAAGTGGCCACCTCGCCACTGCTGCCACGCCGAGTGTTGTGGGTTCAATCTCCACACGAGACAAATATTAATGTAATCCACAAACAGTTGTTTCGAGTCTGGGTGTTGTGTCTGTTGTTTGAATGTTTGTAAAGTCCCCCGCGACACAGGAATCATTCCTTTGCGAGAATTGTGTTTAAAAATAAAAAAACAATTAAGTATGTCTGAAAGATAATAATAGGGAAGGAAACATTATAGGAATTTAAAAATTATTGTAAGTAAAATCGGCGATTAATCTGACACAATGTACTTTAAATGTTGATTCTAACCTAAACAGTTATCGCAATAGTGTGAAATAGCTTTGCACATATTGAATAAAAGGAAATAACGAACCCAGTCTAAGAGGAATAGCGTATATAGCGAGATCTGTACACAAATATAGAGCAAACCGACGGACAAAATACAGTAGCCGAATAACTCCATCTTGTTTTTGTGGTCTAAAATATTTGTCCCATGCTGGCATTGAATCACCAACTAAGGTAATGACAGAGCATAATGATGCTTTGACATTAAATGGATGTAAATCACTGGAAAAAAAACTAGAGCAATAAATACCCTCATGTACAAATAATTCTAGTTCGAATACAACAAGCAACTAAAATTAATCGAATAGCCATCGTCGCTGTAATTTCGGCAAAGCTCGTTTAGGAGGCCGACACGATTTGCTTTGATTTTAATGTGAAATGGAGGGGAACTGCGAAACTTTAAGCGTTATGGATGTACTGAGCTAATATAGGTTAATTTCCGTCGTGGCATTGAAGTATTTTAGAACAATTGTTTACTGACGGCGATATAGCTATTAGATTTTGCTTGCGGCTTTTCCTCCTCTTTTACGTATGTATTTCGAACATAAATATTCATACCAGTCATTCTCCGATTTCATTAATTTTCAAATTGCATATTACCCTTTACAGTAAGTTAAAGATATTACTGAAGAAAATGCTATACACTGCCTTATGAAGAAAATATAGCGCCTTCATGAGAGCTAACACATAATGTTATTTGGTAGGTGTCTTCTCTAAGATGGAAAAGTACCTTATCAATCGATCGAAACACCGCACTCTGACTATCCTTGTATATAACCTATCGTCTATCCAGCAACTTGAGGTACAGATTGATGCGGAGGCTCATAAAATCTTAATCCAATTCCAGCAGGTGATGACTATGAGCCAATTTCTTTGAAAATAACACTAACCATCGTAGCAAGTTACATAAGAAATTAAATAACTGTTGCTTGCGCCAAATTCCTGAACAACTCACGTCCAATGTATCGTTTTCGGGCTTGTTTTAATTACCACTTTGTTACGAGAGAACGATAAACGAACCATCCCGACATGTATTCAGAGTTTTATTTCAAAAGCAGTGCAGTTTAACATCATGTTTACACCAAATTTTGAGCGGCATTCGAAAATTGAAGCCTTTTATATTATTATTGACGCTATGCTTTTATGTATACGCGTTTACGTGCAGACCATTGTAATGATATAATAATACTACTTGATACTAGTAATATTTAGTAAATATACAATTTTGATCAATAAATACTCGTAAACCACCAACAAGGGTATCCCTGGACTTGTCTAGTGGCAAATGATTACCGGAGGCTATGTAGGCTTACAAGATTAATTGCCGTTCCTTTAAAAGGGTTTTTTGCATAATGAATAAAAACTACTCATAAGCTTTGTTGACAGTACAGCATCTCCATAATATATCGTTTCTATATTTTGTGGTATTTACTTTTTATTCCTACAGTAGCTACCTTATTTACAGTAGGAATGCATTACAATGGTAGTCCAAATACGTACAACGGCCGTACAAGGTACATCCGTAATTCTGCTACTCCAGAAATGACCAGACATTCCTACCTTTCAAGGAACCTGGAAAATACCCATATATTTAAGGTATGGTTTCTTGAGATGTAGGAATCCCTGATAATGTACAGGGTACATACCTAGTCCAGCTACTCAAGAAATTATCAGAGATGCCTACCTCTCAAAAAACCCGAAAATATTATATTAAGATATGTTTTGTCTTCAGGTGCTGTCATCGTGTGGTCCGATGTCAGTATCATTCTTCACAGTGGTGGTGTTCTTCGGCTCGTTCTACCTCATCAATCTGATGCTCGCCGTAGTCGCACTCAGCTATGAAGAGGAATCGCAGATCACGCAGGAAGTAAGTTACAGTTACAATTCTAACGAGATTTGTCACTGAACCAATATCCACCATTTAGTCACTGAAGCGCTGTAACAAAATGATCGTGGTTAATGTGATTGCGGATGATGAGGGTGAATACAAAATCCGAAAGTGTCCCTTCATTATGTCAATTCCGTTTATCAAACACACCCTTCACTGAATCAAATTAGTGAGGAGGGGTCTTAACTTTAGATCGCAACTGATATCGATTTCATTACGAAAATATGTATATGTAGCCTATATTTTATATTAAAATAACCTTAAATATTACTGCAACCGTTGAAGTTAATAGTAGTTCTATATGAAATGGATCCTCGGTCTGTTGATTAAGCAGATTTTATATATCAATCATTGTGAAATGATTACACATATCTACATTGCACTACTATAAGCTAATATCTATAATAAAACTAAGTTATAGTCAACTGGCCCACCCACATGCGATGCTTTAAAGTATTATGCTTTTTATCATATATGTATATTCATATATGTATATTCATATAGGTATGTATATTGAGATGATATTGTCATTACATATATGCAAAAATATCTCCAATTTTGTTTGAGTCGTAAACCTGAAATCTATTTCCTACGCAGGAAAGAAAAAAAGACCTGAACGAGCATCGTGACGATTCCACGTTCAGCTTCGATCCAACGTCGCTGGCAGTAAGAACGCTTGCGAAGGACTCGCGCAAGCGCATCGACGCACGCAAGGGGCTATTACTCGCGTCGTATTCACGGAAAAGGACGAGAAGACGTAAACGGGGCAGAAGTGCTATCCACCATGCAGCTGCAGTGGCAGCTGTGGCAGAGAAGTAAGTGATCTATAAGTTCTATTAATTTTACTCCCAACGCAAAACATATTGTCTGAACAAACACCGCTAAACTATCATAAAAGCTGTAGTTTAGGAACAGCTGTAGTGTAATTTAGCAGACTAGGGTTTGCCAAAACGAAGGTCATAAATGGCAGTGTTCAATTACCGTCAGTCAGTCTGCTGGCTTGTCTTCTACTAGAAAAAATAAAATATTCACTAGACTTCAAAATAGCTGTTAAAGGGGAGGATAATACCTCATCTCAACCCATCTCTATAATAATAATCGACAACCTCAGCAATTGCAAAATAGATAGACAACAGCAATAGGTACCAATGCTTCATTGACTAGTTTAAAATTTTCCATACTCTTAAAAACGCTAGTTTGCTGACTGTATGAGTCATATGGAGCATGACCAATAATGAAAAACAAGTCGTTGTTTCACACCTAGTCATGATTGGTCGATCATCAATGTTGCCAACCATTTGGACAACAACTAGAATTATTACCACCATTTTGAACGAATATCGAGGAAAGCTATTCAGATGTGCTATTGGGCGTTCCTAATTACTAACGTAGTGATTTCATAAAAAAAATTGACGAGGCCCGTTACCTCGTTCAAACAAATAGTTCAAGTATAACTAGCTACTACTATATAACTGGCTATTGCCTTACCGGCGCTTGCATCGTTGAGCGAGATATTTTAACCAAAATTTCCTATTTTCATTTCTCATTCTGGTTTTAATTGATTATAATATGACATGAACTCTATGATTTTTTTGTCATGATCCACGTACATATAAACCTCCTATCATTGCATTTATAACGCTAGTTGTTATAAACCTACTTTTTTTATTAGCTATAATTTCTGCATTGCGAGGAAATAAAGATTAGGTAGTCATACTCAGGAAACCATTCATAGGTCACAATTTTGTCCCATGTAGGGATCGAACTCACATTTCTCGGTACATTAGCGAGACCACTGAGCCATGTTAGCGGTTTACTAGCATTATCCGGATTTTTACGCATTGCTTTGTAAAACGAAGTAATTTAAATCTTTATCAAAATTACTGCGAAACTACATGGTAAAAAAAAAACAAAGCATCCTCATCACACGCCCAATAACAAACCTTTTAAACAATCACAAAAATAAGTGCAGCTACAGAATGCAAGGCTTACGGATAGTGTATGACTTAAAACTCATACTGGTTATTTAGTATGCATCGTAAAGTGCAAATGTTTGTCAAGTGGACACTTCACGTCCATGCCATCGAGTGGTCAAAGTAATTTCACATGGAACTGTAGTGCACTGCCCAGTTAGGCAGATTAAACATTTCATTGTAAAAACTCGTCGGCCAAATAGAGAAAAGTATCGTGAAATATAATTTATTAGGTTTCTTTTTTGTATTCCTTAATGGGCTATGAATTATAGTGATTCATGATATACTTTTGAATTTGGAATTACCTGTCATATAAGGAGAAAGGTTTATTATTGAATAACGTAATTAGTACATACATACATAGATTCACGCCTGTTTCCCAGAGGGGTAGGCAGAGACTACGGATTTCCATTTGCTACGATCCTGACACACTTCTCTGGCTTAATTCACTTTCATCACATTCCTCATACACGCCCGTCGGTTCAAGGTGCTCTTAACCTGGCCTTTGTCCAGTCAAGAACGTTATTAGATGAGTATTAATGAGTATTCAAAACGTCTTATCCAGTAAAATATACTTACTTGCCCCAAGATCTAAAAACACAAGCTGTTTAAAGTTCGACTAAAATAAACAAAGCGCAGTGACGTAACATGCCAAACCAAAAGGCAACACTAAAATTTTAATTTCCTTGTCATAGGTTGCTGAACATATCAATACATGTCAATCATATTAAAACATAATATTCAAACCAATCGACTTTAGCTACAAAAACTTTACCCATAAATCGTGGACCGTACCGTTCAATTAAAAAATATACACGAAGTTTACATAACATGTAGAACGTTATACCAGTAAAGCGCTTCACATTACGGCGACAAATGCTTCCGAAATTTTCGGTAAAACATTTGTAGACGTTGTACATGTGGTGTTGCAAAACACTGTGCGACATTAGGATATTTATGTGACCGGATGGCAACGACACGACACGAAATCTGCAATCGTACGGTTCTGTACGAGACATGAAATTTCATGAGCGGCAACCAACATTACACACCGCACCTTCCGTTATTTCGTTCCTCATTTGGGTACAGTACAACATTACGTTCCAAGTTATTGACCGATACCGAATGTTTTGGCAGTTTATGAGAAAAGATTTAATTTTTTTCTTCTTTACATTTAAAGGCATTTTTGTATTGTGATGGGCAATCACGATTCTTTGAAACTATAATCCTTGGCAGTATAGGATTAAAAAGTTAGGAAGTATAAATCATTTATATTGTCCCACACACAAAAATAAAATTGCCAATTTGGACGATAAGGTATTCAGCTCGGTATACGCTGTGCATCATGACACAGTACTGATTTGTCTTTGCTCATAGAAGAACAAACTATTAGGTTCACCACGGATTTGCATTGCTCTATTCGCGATCGCAACAACGCTTGGCAGTAGTAGCTACTATAGTCGTCATTTGCCTCTTAAAACGTTTTATTTTCTTACACAAGAATACCGTTTTGGTATGTACTAAAATTATAACTGCACTAAAACTTGTCAATGCCTTACTGTCCTATCTGTCAAGACGAGGTTGCAAAACTATTACAAAAATTGTACCATACAAAATTACTTTCTGTCTGGCTTGTTTTCCAACACGAAAATGAAAAGCCTTTTTCCAGCTTCATTTACAATGGGTTATATCTGCCTAAATACTTTGTTTTGATACTTAACCTTTAACCTTTTTAAGGATTTTCCGAAAGCAATTAGTGTAGCTTTTGCAATTCTGTTCTCCGTTTGCGAAACGATCGTGAACCTATGTCCCTAATGTTCGGGTAACATTGCCGCCGACGTCCAACGCTGATTGAAATTTAATTACTTCGCTAAAGACTCGAAATTCAATCACAAATAAAGCGTTCGGTTTCGGTTTTCACAACCTACTACATGACCTAAATGCAGAGTTAAATTCCTGGCAAAAATGCCAATTCATAAAATATTTTCTCTTCGCCTACAAAAATGGTAGGCATTCGATTTTCAATCTAGTTGGGCTTATGGTTTCAATAGCTCTTGGAAGTTCTTACAAGTTAGTTGTTTGTAAGCCAGGTATAAAAGCCCATTATGGTATTATTTATTAGTTCAATAAAATAAGCTTTTGTTTGTAATGTTTAGGGTTTAAGAGATGTACGTGTGGTAAACAGATTTATCCATTATATCACTTAACATTTTACCTAAAAGAGAATTTAAACAAAATAAATCTACACAATGTTGGACAAGTACAGTTGTATTTAAACATCCCCTTAGATTCACTTGCATTAACGGCGCTTGATCGCGACGCAAGTAGCTAGCGCGGGCTACTTGCGCGAGTTAATCATACGGGTTATTTGCACTGGTGGCTGGCGTAAGGCATCCACTCTATGCATGCAACCGGTACAAGTGGTTGGTCGTAATGCTATAAGTACGAAACTTGGGTTTGTAAGAACATGGATACATATTATATTTATATGCGGCAGTCGGTATATAAATGCTCGGATCCTCTACACCCAATCACTTATTTCCATATTATACACGTGACGAAATTACAAGTCACATTTTCAAAGCCACTGCTAGCATAGAATCTTAAAATGTGCTCGAATGACGCCAACATTCTGCTTTATTATTTGTGTTCCACATCTGCCTATCCATCGACGATATATGTAATTTATTAGTAAATATATGTATGTCGGAAAACGCTCAGCCACAATGTAGGTTGACCATATTTCAGTGGAATCGCAGCAGTATCCGGGCAATACGTCAATGTTATAGCCACGTTACTAACAGGATGACACCGCAAGTTTTATTTTTCATAACTCGTTATACACGACTAGTGATGCCGCAGCACTATTTATTATTCTGTATTCTAAGCTAAAACCTAATCAAATTGTGGCAATATTTTCGTTCAAAATAATTATTTATTTATTAATTCTGGTCATAAGCTAACACTTTTTTTAATAATAATAATAATAATCCTTTATTGACACAAATTAAGCTACAATAATTTAGAATTATCTGACCCCTGCACTGGTAAATGAACTTATGAACATCAAAATCCATTGTTTTGTAAGTTTGCTGGTTAGTGAATCTACATTTAGGTTAGTTGCTAGGTTCAGACCAACAGTTAAGTCTATAGGTAAAATTGTTTTTTGAACTCAGTATCTTACCTATCAATTGTTTGAAGTCCAAACATAATTGATAACCTATTGTATCTAGCTACCGCTAAAGAAGTTAATACTTTGTCTGATTGGGCAAATAACCTAGGATCTCACCATCAGGCTTAAAATATACTGCACACTTAAATCACGAGATCAATGACTTTATATTTAATAATCAATAGCAGTACATATATAAAATAAAACATAGCTATTAAAATATGGGTATGTACACCTCTGCCTGCTATTCCTGGATATAGTACTGTAGTGCGTTAATATATGCAGGTATAAACATGTTTGAGATGGCGTAAATCTCCATTACCAAAACTTACTGGAAAATTTATTGTAATACACTCTTACCATCCACTTGTGAATATACAAGTGTGAATATAAGTTTTAATTCTATAATAATTTTTAAATGTTCTTTATTGGCGTTAAAAGTTTTGCTTCTATGCCAAGTTTTAAGATTGTAGGTCAGTGGGAAGTGCCCTATAGGTTTTAAGTGAGCTCAGTTCAGTGAGTTTGCCAATTGATATCAAAGAACGCCATAAATATTTTTTATTGTCTTAAGCTAAGACTATGAGGTCGTAAACTTTCGTATTTGATTTTAATTTCTGATTTATATCTTAACCCATTCTTGATAAAAGGGGTCAGACAGACAGATAGTTTGCACCGCTAGGTGAATATTTTGTTTCTTTGCTGGTTCGATCCCCAAATGGGACAAAACTTTATGCTAATGACAAATAGTACTTCTGTGTTTTGGTGTACTATGTGTCTGTTAATTCAACAACGAACTACAATTATAAGTATTTTAGATTCAGGAGACGAACATTTAAAAAATAAATAATCGATGCTTACACGGGACACCCGAAAAGATAAATTCAATGATAAATCCAAAAATAAATCTGAAGATAAAGCTAGAAATTAAATTATAGATAAATCTAAAGTGGTTTAGCTGTAATATCGTTGGTTTATCACATATTTACGCAAAATTTAAACTATTATGAACTATAGAAGTATAGATGCTAAAACGTATGTTTTATACTACTAAAATCAAGAAAAAGCTTACAATCCGCATAATACTAAGCGATGACCAAAGACGCTTGCATCGAGTGTCACTCATGCATTACTGACCACACACAAAAAGAATAGCCGAGCTGCTAGCACAAAGATACATACTGCTATACCCGTATGGCGAGCTCAGTGTCCCTTTTACAAACGCTGGTTGTAAATTAAGGCCCCTCTAAACGGGTATCTTTTTAACTGCAATGTGTGGTTGCGATATACTGGCCGCCAATAACAACGATATTATAGAATTAATATACACGTCAGTTCTTTGCATATGGCTATACAAGTAATTATATTTGGAATGGCCGATATTTTGAGCCGTTCCGAGAGTTCTTAAGTTGAAATAGTACAACTACATATGGCAGTAAAAAGCATATTTCCAGAAACAGGGCTCTACCTTTCCAAATAAATTGTTAAGTATATAAACATGTAAACAAAATAAATCAGGATGAAATCAATAATGTTACTAATATTAGTGATATCACTTATCAGACTGTTTTATATGTAAGTTAGCGGTTACGCTTACTGACGAGGTCACGATTTCAATGCCAGATCGCACATCAGTAATGTTGAGTTTTCCTATAAGTAACTATTCAATATCACATGATTTTCCCAAGAGACTATGGGACTACGGTAAGGGGTTCTTTAAGAAGGATATGAAAATAAATTTAAGTGGTCGACAACGTGCCGGTGATTCCTTTGATGTTACAAGCGGTCATAGACTGCTTGTATATGGAAATATGTCTGGTAGATCTACGGGCTACAGGTTTGCCTGTTATTATAAGTTAGCTTATGCTCACGAAATCCTAAATGGATTTGAAAGAAGGTACCTACTATTTTCTTTCTCTGCATTTTCAGAAGGAATAAAGTAAACATAGCTCTCCGATCCTCCACCCATTTGTAGTTTCTACGGCTTTTAGGTCGCGTATCAGAAATGTTCTATTATTTATATTCGAATTCTAGACAGCGTATCAAGATGAAACGTGCACTAGATTAGGTTAAACCTCCAGCAATACAACTTTTTTTTTTTTACTTGGCGGAATGCTTTGTCGAATCCCTCTCCGCGGGGGCGGGCGAAGAGGTTATGTCGGACTCACCGAGGTAAAAGAAAGATGTTTAAAATGATAAAGGACCTCCCGGAATACCGACTAAACCTACCACGGTGTTCCTCGACAAAACCGCTATCGACGGGGCCGCGCGAATCACTTGCACATGCGGTCGCGACCCCGCCGAGGTTTCGGCTCGCCGTATGAAACGGTAGGCCACTACACGAGAGACCTACCCTAGGCACTTCTCAATTTAAAGCCTACTGTCTGCTCCCTAGAGGGAAGACGGACTCGACATAGAGGCGCGCGTGGAAACACGCACGCCGCCTCTCGGATCCAGCAATACAACTGTGTGAACAGCATTCAACTTGATGCAGTAGGTTTTGTATGAAGGGCGTCCAGACATACAGACGGACAGACAGACAAAAAATCTAAAAATCATTGTATTCGCTTTTATAGCTTTAATAAAGACTCCTTCGACTTCGATTTTCTTAAATATCTCCTACTATATACTAGCTATTGCTACGTTCTAATATGCTAAATACTCTCCTAATAAATTGCTATCCTCGGTAACAGTACTTATTTTCTGGATGAAAGGTACCCTGTGTTCCTACCTAAAGGTACCCTTTTCTACACCCGTGTATCCATACAACGTGTATGCGAAATTAAATGACGAGCGGTCGAGTAGTTAACGCGTTAACAAACAAACATACTCACATTTGCATTTATAATATTAAGTTAGAATGTACAGGCATCAAACAGTTACAATATTATTAGATGTATTAATATGGAATCTTAACAAAGCCGCAGAAATGCAGGTGTAATGTACTTCTCCTGTAAATATGATGACATGATGTTTCCTATTTACCTGGCAACAAATAAAACAACAAATACGTATAAATATAATAAAATTGTTCATACATTGTATTACTTTAGAACACCATTTTGTTTTATAAAATGCTATTCTACGGAATGACTCCCCAGAGAGAGGTACTGTGAGAAACACTTCAGGATTCATTTCTGAACTAAGTAAAAGTTTAAAACTTCTTTAATTTTATATATTGCTGCTCTGCTTCTAGAATTCCTTATATACTCATATTTTGTACTTACCTTAAGCAATCATGGCGCAAATTGTACGAGTCTTATGTCCAGTAGAGGTATACAAAATGTTGATTGATGTGTGTGAAGATGCTATTAGTATAGCTCGTGTTCGATTTGCACGAATTGACATTGAGATTTTCTGCCAAGAAATTTACAATAACAGTACGGACCATCTGGCAGTGTGTCCGGCAGACGGCAATGAACACCCCCTTGCAAAGCACATCTATGATACATATTTATCCACTCCTTTGACAGACATGAAAATTTCTTCGTATGTTAGTTAATAGCGTACTGGTTTAAGTATTCGTCTAGTCACTTCTAGTGCGCCAAGTGTAATAGATTTGCTTTCTGCACAAAATAAAAATTTACACATGCAGAAATACTTGGCGAGATCGAGTCTTTATAATATTTCTATCCATAGTCTAAGTCTGTTTCTTAAATGCCCCACGACACAGGAAGTATTCCTGGTGCGATAGCAGTCTTTCTTAATAAAACTACGGTAATTATGACTACGTACTGCTAACGCGGTTGGATCTATTGCTTTCTCCAGAGCTCTATACTCTGTATACCACAAGGAATTAGCTTATAAATAAATACTATACCTGACCAAAACAGTTAGTTAGTTAAACAGTCTAGTATTAACCGCATCCCAGTAAAATATTTTATACTTGTTTATGCAACACTAAAATATATTGCCGTAACAGCAACTTGCCTTTTTATTTTAGTAAGATGATATAATAGTAAAGACGAGATAGAATTTCTGATTAATTAAAATGTGACGTTTCTGGGAATAGTAGTAGTAGTAGAAGAACAGATTAGTTAAAGATATGCCTTTTAATCGAAATTGACATTTATATCTTTTTTTATTGGAATAAGGCAAATGGCTTTTATAACATCACTATATTGTGTTACCAAAATAGAGTTACTAAATATAAAATACTGCGAGAATTTTATTGAGTTTCAGTCCCTAAATTGTCATTGCCAGATTTCAAATAATAAAGTCATTCCATATTCATATTTCTGCTCCATAGCGAATGAAGTGCGACATCGGCGAATTGTTGATTGTTGGGAGCTGTCGACATCGGCATCGTCATATGTATGTGGGTTTGCTATGGATATATTGGCGGGACTCGGCACGTCAGCTGCCAACTGAAGTATATCTCTCGGTGCTCGATGCATTCGCTTTGATATTGAGCTCGCTTTTAAACGAGATTCAGCGTTTTGCTCGAAATTGTTCCACTCACTGAGATTTTTGATGTTGTGTAGGAAGATTTTTGTTTGACAGATTTTCGATCTGATTTATAGGCTCGGAGCAAATAAATTACAATGGAATAACACGTTTTCAGCGCTGCAACTGATAATAGGATCTGCGGTTTTAACGATCCATTAGTGATGGTTACTTTCACGGTAGCAATAAACTGATTAAGTGGATATTGATTTTATCACACCACACATTGCAGACCAGTAAATAATGACAAGCATTTACCAATTGTAATTATAGTAAACAATATCGATATGATAAAGGTAACGTACTCACTTTTAGACTATAATTATTTTCCTAAACTTGATAAGATTCGTTACCTACCGAGACCAACAAATTCTACTATCTACTTAAAAATCGCCTCCTCTACATACCAAACAGAAGGACAACTTTTCAACCAGCTGACATTTTTTAAAATTTTATTTTTGTTCTTCAGAAGTGCACCCAACTTCATAAACATTACAACTAATTAACTGATCTCTTGATAAGGTAGAGTAAGTATGCAAAGAAAACAAAGTGACAAACAAAGGAGTGCAGTCAAAGAACGAGGAGTGACTAACAAGATTTCTCCGGTGGATTATCACGAAGTTAAGCCGCAAATTAGGAGGACGACTGAATTATCTGCGCCTCGCCGAGACCGCGACGACACGACGACGGCTCAAAAAATAAATATCTGTCTTCCGAATGATAACATTCAAGGCGGATCTGTGAAGCTAAATAAGCAATGAGGATAAGATTTTAATAAAGATTTAACTGGTTCATTGAATACGTTTTTCCATTTTGCTGCGTTTTAAAGGAACTTTGCTAAAAGGTATAATTTATACTTTGAATTTCGAAATCCAATTAAATTATGTAATTTCAAGCTATACGTATACCTTATATCTTTCACGTACTTGTAGCTATCAAATCACGTCGTAACTGTTCCTAATGTATATAAGATCCCTCACTTAGACGCTATCAAGAACAATTAGTGAAGATATTACGATAGACGTAATTACGGTACTTGAAATGAAACTACACACAGATAAACGTAGTAAATGTCGAGTATCACATGTCTGATCCGATATTGATCTCTTTGTACGCTACGAGATGACACAACACAATGTTCGTACACGGAACGTAGAAGATCCGACGGACACACATCAAGATAAAGTGATAAATGAAGATACAAAAGCTCCACGAATAACATTACTTACAAAAGAACAAAACGACCCGTTTCACTAACTCTCAACAATTATATAGTAGAAAAGTGAAATCAAAAGCCTTGCTGCAGTTAGGTACTATGGTGCTGAGTGAAAGGAATACGCAGAGAAAATTGAATAAACAGGCTTCTCTCAGCAAACTTACTTGTGAAACGAGTTTATTCTCATCCTCTGAGAAAACTCACAAATACGGTTAGTTGGAATGGCATCTTTGTGTGGTTTATTGGGACTGACTTTGAAGGCTGCTTCTGAACACGAGCAGATAAATACAAATATTGTTAAGTTGTAGCCTAATATTTTCTTAGAAATCCGGATAGATTGGTAAGTTTTAATCAATCGTACACCAGTATTAAAAACATAATTGATTATTTCAGAAGTTTATTGGATTAGAATTGGAATAATAAAAATAATAATTATATATAAATAATAAACTAATAGCGATGGTAATTTTTAATTAATTTCAGAGTACGAGATGTATTAAGAAATAACATTAAAATTAGAAAATTTATAAGTTTACACTTTAGTCTTATATAGACAAAAGATGAGTAAATATACGAAGCGAGCAGGCAGTGTTACTCAATGTTAACTATTGATATATTAACTACATTACGTCATGCATACATCACCATAATACTAATCTCTTTTAACCAAAAAATACACGTTAAATAAACATACAAAGAACCAGCTACATAAAAATGTACAACTGAACCGTACCGATATTCTTATTATCTGGTTTGTAAAGCAAGCAAAGCATATACAAGTTATCTAGATCGAATCCACAGTTGTCCAATTATCAACCGTAATTCAATAAAATCCTAACGATCCTCCCGATTCGTAGCAGGTTGTAAGCCCCGGGGCGGTAATAAAAAACTCATTTTGTCTGGGCCATTTTACAAAGCTTTGTCTGACGTCTGGCTATTGACTCCACCCGAACATCAATAGATTGTAGACAGCCAAGCAAAATAATAATGCCTACATTTTAAAGGATTTACCATATGCATTATCTAAAATACATCATAAAAACCGAATGCCTCAAAGGAACGAGTTGCATTATGTGATTCTATCTGTATCAACCTTTGAACTGAATAGGTAGCTTAAATTTTATGGAAGATAGAGAACCTTGTTTAAGATGATTTCCATGGACGTAATGTAACTGAACTCAATTGAGGTAGAGTTCATATCAAATTTTGCCAATCGTAATCCAATCTTTATGAAACTCCATTGAGGAAATCCTCCTGAGGGATATACGGGACTGTAAAGCAATTAAGGGTAAGCGTTAAACAGTCGAAAAGAGCACATTCGCGGAACAAAGCCGCTGTAGCTATCTCGTGGAAATGTCTATTCAGCTTTAGGAACGAAATGCATATGTTTAAGTGGGTAGATAGCGATTTATGCAGACATCTAAATAAAGTGAACCGTTGATAGCTGATACTTTGTCCTTATTTATTCTAGCTGAGAATTGCTTTTAGTTTCTCCGTATTTGCTACTGGTGCTATATTTGTGTTTTGTTTATTTTACGTATATAATTCATAGACTTAAAATATTTTCACTACGCTCAAACTCCAACGAAATGTTAGAGCGAGAAGTCCAGATTAAGTATAAAATACTGGGGTAGAAAAGAGAAAAGCCAAATAAGTATCCGTATGTCATAATTTTTGCGAGCAAGCGCCCCTTGCATAACCGTCGTTTTAAGGCGGAATAAATTTTTCGCATTAATAGTATAAAAATAAAATAACCAAGTTAATGTCTTCAAGTAAATGGGAAAAATAGCCAAAATTGAGGATCTTTTATAATTTAATATTAAAGATAAAAAAATTAATAGTCTGTGTTTCCACCATTGACACGAATAACACATTTACAACGATTTGGCATGCTTAAAATCAGTTCATCAAAATCACTTTGAGGAATGGCCGCTCACGTTCTTTCTAACAAGTCAAAAAGTTGTTGTGGGGTATGTACGGCATCCATACTCAGCAGAGCTCTTCATTGGAGTATATCCCATGCGTGTTCAATTGGGTTGAGGTCTGGAGATTGAGCAGGCCACGGCAGGGCGTTGATACGAGCATCGACAAGAGTATGTGTTACGCCTCTAGCCGTGTGTGGACGTGCGTTGTCATGCATTAGTCGAAATTAATCATCCAACGAGTTTCGCAAAGGGATGATCACGCCTGAAACAATCCTCTCCGCATAAATTTGAGCATTGAGGTTGCCCCTGATCCAAGTGAGATCGGTTCTTACACCGATCCAAATACCAGCCCAAACCTAATGGTTTGGGCTGGTACAATAATTTGTTCCACCTCCATATGAATGAACTTCCTGACAAAATTTCAAACGTTCTTGACGCCCAGAAGTTTTCCAAATCCTAGTACGTCTTGTATCTGGTCTCACACCGAAACGAGATTCATCGGAAAAGCAAACACAACGCCAGTCTTCTTCCTCCCAATTTCTGTGTTCGCGAGCCCGTTGCAAACGGGACCTACGATTCTACAATCGTAGGTCCCGTTTGCAATGGACTTATGGGCACCCTACGGTGCTATAGGTGGAACCCTCAGCAGCCTTCGGGAACGCAGACCCACTTCACGTAAATGATTTCGGATGCTTTGGTCGCTTATCAGCAAGCCTGAAGAGCTGTGGAGCCTCGTAGCCAACATCATGGCGGTCATGTTACGATTCCGTCGAGCAGTATTTTGGATGTACCGGTCCTGTCTGCGAGTGGTGATGCGAGATCGCCCACCATGTCGCTCGGCCACGCTGCCCGTGATACGATAGCGTGTTCAGAGACGACTTAGAACGCTCTGTGTAGTGCCAAGAGCGACAGCCACAGTACGTTGCCTGGAACCAGCTTGCAAAATTCCGACGGCTCTCATCATCTCATCTCGTGTTAAATGATGTCTTCGCTCCATATTAATGCAGTTTTTTTTAGTTCCGATGCAGTAATTTTAATGGTTTTATAAAAACGCTATTACACACTTTTATAGAAATTCTGATTGACAGTTAATTTTCTATTTCTATCGGAAATTAAAGAAAATTATTTTTCAAATAGTGAAAATCACTAAAAAGAACTAATTACTATCAAAAAAAGTTAAAATAATAATCCTCAATTGCAGTGAGTCTCTAAAACGTATTTGATACCTAGACTCTTTTGATATGATTAATTTATAAAATTTAAAAATAATATAAACAAAAATGCATTTAAAAGTAAAAAAAATATTTGTCTATTCTTGTGTTTACAACAAAATTATTAGGATAATATAATGTACAATTATTGTTATTTTTGTACTTGGTGTCAGCCAAGGTCATTACGAAAGAGATTTCACAAAATACTTAAAATATGGTTATACTCAATATATGTTCCTAACAGGTACAAGATATTAGCAGAAAAATACTAAAGCGAAACTTAAGGAAAGGTAATTAAAATACACAACAGGTGTAGACTTAGGCTACTACACATATACACCTACTTCCAACCAGATTTAGTGGAAAAGAACAGCTTCTTCTCTCATGGCCTTTATTATTCCCAAGTCACTTAGGGTCGGCTTTTTTGGTCTAACCGGATTTGACTGGATATCAGTTTTTACACGGAGCGGCTGCCACCTGACCTCCGCAACCCGAAGGCTAACGATACTCTAAGGCTAGACCAGTGTCAGGATATTAGAGGGTACTGACGTTCCCAATAACGACTACCATAGATGTTCATAGCAGCCGGGACCAACGGCTTAACATGCTCTCCGAGGCACGGAGCAAGCGATAATTGTCAATTAATACGCATATAATTTCGAAAAGTCATATAACTTCCGAAAGTCTGAGGTGCGCGACGTGGGTTCGAACCCGAGACCTGCATTGCAGTCTGTTGGTCTCCCCACTGAGCTATCGCGGCTGGAAAAGAAAAGCTACTTAGTTCAAAATATATTTATATTATCATTTATATAGTTAAGAACTTTGCATCAAAACAGCAATAAAACGAACTATTAATCTAGCCGCTGACAAATGTACTTTCCGCAATCTACTATACATACATCCGCCCCAGAGCTCACCTGTTTGACCCAAATTCTGACTAAACTGGAAGTCGACACGAATTTGCATGATAATACTGTTTGTTACGGGACAATTTACGAAAGCAGTATTAAGGATTGTAGGTATTCATTAAAAGGGCTCGAAGGGACACTTTTTGAATATGTTACGTCGTAATTTTATCAGATTTGGATGTTAAAGGGCATTGACAAATGTGAAATAATTTAAAAAGTAAATACATTTTTGCGAAGGGTGTTCATAGGTGAATGGGTTTTGGTTATTTTACTCACTTCGCTTCGCACGACATATGTTGCTGTAATATGTAAGAGTGAAAATTTTATTCGAAATACGCTATGGATTCTCATTTCTTTCAAGCGCAAAGTGTTATAAATTTTTTAATTCTATAAACCGTACATAATAATAACTGTAGAACAGATTTTGTTACTGATGTGTTGCATGCATCGTATAAACCACCGACGCAAGCCATCCGCGCAAATAACTGTGTTGTCGAAATCGTGTGATCGTGTTAGTATGGGTGAAACAAACTGTCGATTTTAATTTAATCTTGTAAAGATGTAACGTTTTGAACTCATTAATTATCTGGAAACTAGAAACAATGACAAAAGCATTTAATCGACCCAGGGGTCCAAATGTTGGCCATGAGAATAAGATTACATTAAGCATAATTACATAAATATAATCTATATATATAAAACTCTTCCGAGTGACTGACAGACAACGCACAGCCGAAACTACTGAACGCAAGAAGCTAAAATTTGGCATGTGTGTTCCTTGGAGAGTGTAGGGGAGCACTAAGAGAGGATTTTTGGAAATTCCACCATTCCGTGAAAGGAGTGAAACCCGATATTCACACGGGAACGGGACTTACGCGGGTGAAACCGCGGGAAAACTACTAGTCTATATATATAATAGCTGGTCGATGTCTTATTAATGCAGTTCTCACAATTGCATTGCTGTATGTCTAACTTAAAATCTGGTGCATGATTCATCTTGATAACGGGCTGCTTAGACGTCAAGTATTTAAAATGAAAAATATAGATAGCAGCAGGCAGCAGCAGTCAATTTGGAAGTTCAAATTCCATGCGAACAATGTCGCTGGCAACAGCTATATATGTCGTAAATCTACACTTTATTTACCTATATTAACGCTTAATGTGTCACGAATCCAGTACCAGCGTATCAGAGTAGTAGAGCCTTGCTGATTTCAGCATGAATGGGCCGGCTCGACCGGGGAAGGACTACTCTCTCACAGAATATCGACGTGAAATAGCAGTATTCCTACTGTTGTGTTTCGTTCGGTGAGTGAGAGTGCCGGAGGCCCAATCACCCTCTTTTGCCCTTCCCGCTCCTTCTCCTTCCCACTTCCTTTCCTAAAGGGTCGCCAACGCGCAAGTGATGCCTCTGGTGTTGCAGGCGTCTATAGGCTACGGTGACCACTTACCATCAGGTGGGCCGTATGCTTGTATGCCAACTTAGTCGTATAAAAAAAAAACACTGTTTTCAACACGAGAACTATTCCGTGGTGGTATGATATTCAAGTAGACAACTTTCTTTGATCGCGTTAAATATACTTAACCGGCATTTGCCTATAAATTATTCGAGACTATCATCTAGTATGCAATTGTATTTGAAAGATAATCGGATAGTTATGTACAATGAGAAGTTGGCTTTGCCCAGCCAAGGACACCACACATGCTGTTATACGTTGTCATATCGATATGATCGTATGTAATTCAAATGTAACTATGCAATTCACTGCTATCACCTGGTTGTTACAGCAAACAGATGCAGCCGTGTTACAAATGATAAATAATGAAATCATTCTATAATACAGATACCTACTTGCAAGCTAACTGGTGTCAAATTTTTATTATAAGTAACGTTGTGTATACATTTAATTAGTACCTAAGCCTAAATAAACAGTCCCCTAGTAATGAATGCTAGAATAAAAGTCTGCTAAAATTAATTTATGTTCCTTTACTTATGTACCTACAACAAAGACTAACCAAATAGAGGTATAAAACAATTCTGTTAGATCATCCTAACAAACTTTTATTCATATAGCGCGGCTTCTAACTAATACTTTGTTTATCCAACAGCGAGACAAACCGGCGGTCGCGTTCGCGGTCGCGGTCGCGGTCTGTGACCCCTAGCGCGTCACCCCCGCCACCCGCGCCCGCCCCGCCGCCTGCCCCTCACACCCTGCACCCAGACAATGCATTAGGTGAAACATCGCTTTATACTTCATAATATGTACTGTAATTATGTACTAGGCCGAAAGCTTGCGCTAATGTGATCTGCTAAAAGAGTGCTGCTTGAAAAATAAAAAGGATTTAAATGACTATAATCTTAAGTCAAGATAATTCTGGAGCCATGGATATAACTTTAATTTGACTGGTTGTGGCCGGATCTAACGCTGTGCTAAAATAACCAAAAGAAATTATTGTCACACTTACATAATATATGTGTATTTAAATTAATTGGTTATGTAAATTTTGATGCTTTTAAATGTTTGCAGTTTACTTTATTAAGGTAACCGCAGTCCATACCTGCTGCATTTTTGAAAAATTGCCAATTCCTGGTCTGTTAAGAAATATGTCTGTACCATGTGTACCTATCGTATAACAAAAGCTTCACCTTATGTGAACTTACCTCAGAAAAATAAGTGTTTAAACCTTTGTGTCTATAGCATGAAAGAAACGGCGGAAAATTACAAATTCTTAATTGAATTATCTTTAAAATCTAGGTCGTGGAGCGCTCAGTGCTGCCGGCCGGCAGCTGAGCGACCATAGCAACAACCGAGAGTCTTCGTTAGACGACTCAGGCGTGGTGGATGACCATGACGACGGGGAGCATACGTCAGACGACCAAGCCCCTCACCCACATCCACATCCACATCCTCGGCGACACTTGCTACTACATCAGGCACATCCACCAGCCCCACCAACACACCTGCCTCAAATACAACAGGTACAAAGTTTACAGCTGTAAACTAAACAGATTAGCAAATCGTAACGAAGAAGCTTAAAATATAAATTATTCACAACAGACAGAGCATAGCATAACCAAATTCTCTCTTAAACCTTAGAATTATCTTGAATTTGAAGTAGTACTACTGGGAAAACTATCACCGTACAGAAGATCATAGATAGCCAAATTAGCCAGTATTGTGCATCTGCATTAAGTTAGATTTCCAGAGCTTGCAAAAGAAGTACTGTATTGTTATCTAGGGATATTTACCTCTGTGTACATTTTCTGCTCGACACATGCATGATACTAACTCTCATACATGTGTCGAAAATTATCATCGCTTACACGATACCAGCCGAGCCGTATAGTTATTTGCCACCAGTTTTAAAAAAGCTGAAATATAATTTGTTTTCTATAGACGTAAGAACGGTTGTTTTAACTTATAATTCCTTTTATACTAGTTATTTTCAATACATTTCATCCAAAATATATATTTTGGATGAAAAGTAGAATAAATCTCAAACGCATATAATTATATATATAATATAATAAAGGAGATATAATAATTATGTTTCTGAGCGGTTGCCTCAAGTAGAACAATACAAAAAAGGAAAATCTCAAAGAATGAACAACTTTCCGTCTCCCGAGAGCCTTTTGATATTGTAAGAATTGATTTCTCAGGTAAATTATCATAATATATTTCGGTGCCAACTGTGTGAAGACGAGTTTATATAATTAAAAGTTACCTTACGTTATTATAATAGATCATCTTATATTAGGTTAACTAATACAATGTGGCAGTAGCTACTACAGCTTACATACTCACTATCGTCATTATATTCTTATAAAAATATCTTCCTCCAAAGACAGTCCTTTTCACAGGTTGTACAAGAGAGCCAAACAATACAAGAACCAAAACCAAAAAATCCACCAAAACCCCAGAAGCCAGTGGAAAAACCAAAAAAGCCCGAGAAAACTATTCAAGAGAAGTATCCGCTGAACCCAGACTACCTCAACCAGATCGTGGTGCTAGGTAAACTTTAATTTTTAGTTATACGCATAATTTTCACTTCCTAAAATTTTTCGGGTTGTGTAATGACGTCAAAGAAAAATCATGGACTACTTGACATAATTTTGGACACGTGTTCCAAGGCTGAAAAATTGGTAGGCAATGAAATATAAATTAGCAATTTGATGGCACTACACAACCTTATCCAATTTATTGGCACGGCTTCAACACTGAAAAGCACGAGACAAATAACACAGAAACTAAATGATGCTGCCACTATATATCAGAATGAACGCTTTGCAAACACGAAAGCCTACGATACTACGACAACGAATGCATTATATAGGGGTTTCAAATTATCATTCAAACTAATGAAAATCCAAATTTACGTAGTTTAGTTACGAACGTACGTTTATTGGCTATAATTATGCATGATAATCTTTTACAAAATTGCCACACTTAGGTCTAAGACATTTCCTAAGACATCTATTGAACTTTCGATGCTTGCCATCTTTGCAATTTTCTACTTTTCTAAATTTAACAATGTACAGGTTACTTTTAATGACAACTTTGCTAAATTATTAGGTAGTTTGACTTTAAGTACTTTTTCTTCTAAAAATCTAACTATTCACTCTGTTTCAATTCGCATTTGCAACAGATGATATTTTCTTTGGATTTAAGAAGCATTATGTAAGGTTACTCTTTGATTTTTGAACAATCCTGGAATACGAGACCCGTTTGATTTTGCACAGTTTCTATGACACTTTTTAATGTATAAAGATCAAATCAAACGGAGTCACGTAAAAATTCTTTGGTAGCTTTACTATCTATATAACATTAAAAATATAATATAACATTAAGAATAACAATAAACTGTTGTAAAAGCTACCAAGGTTGTAGATACTGCAATTACATTATGCAAAACAATTTTAGGTACTGCTAATTTGTGTCATGGAAAAAACTATTCTGTTTCAATCCAATAACATTAATGATATAAGTGAATACAGAAATGAATAGTTGTTTTCATGGCTGGTAACAATCACCAGTAGCTTCACTCTCAATGAGGTAACACTTCATTGAGCATTTTGATACGACACGGTTGCAATCTCGCTTCTACCTCATTAATATCGTCAGGGGCGGACTGGCCATACAAGCGCGCGCCCGACCTCCCGCAAGCGGAGACGACGAAAATTAATGAGCTCAGTTTATTGGCAGCCACGCACAAAACTCATATGGGCAATTACGAGCAAAATTGCACTTACTTCACAGGTTAGTAAAACACAGACGCAAACGCTTCTACCCCCCAGTCCACCCCTGTTCCCCACAGGAAGACTGCAGGGTGACTGCGATTGGTTGACTAGCTGTCGTCTTGTCATAGCTCAGAATCGCATTCAAGTCCTTTCACATTACATGATATTATTAAACAAATACTGTAACACTTTTATGCGATTCCAAATTGGGAACATCAAAATTCAATCACTGTTGATCGGATTATATTTGATACTGTACTGGTAACCGCACTTTTTTACACAATTGGCATTACTAAATTTTTCGTATTACCATGCTGGTTTTCCTTGCAAATCAATGTAATTTTCCTGCATATTTTCTTAGACCCGATTACTCCGCTTATAATTATTGCATGACAAGTTGTTATATTTATAATAAGTAATAGATTAAATTAGCAAACAAAAGCTTTGCATCGAAGAAATTTCAATTAGCCTCACTGCGCTTTCGCTTATTCAAATTGATCTATTTCTTCGATTCTTTCTGTCTTGTTGTAATCGTACTTTGTTGATGTTTATTTTATTGTTTGAATATTTCATTAATTTGCTATGAATTTGATCGTAGATGAGCTGCTGGACAGAAATTGTGAGTGCTGCGTCACTTGCTGTATAGACTATGAAGGGTGGCTTCAGTTCCAGAACTGCTTGTATGGGATCGTAAAGGATCCCTTGTTTGAGTTGTTTATAACAACTTGCATTGTTCTCAATACGCTCTTCCTCGCTCTCGAGCATCATGGTATGAGTGAGAACATTAGACAGGCCTTAGATATAGGAAATAAGGTAATCATAAACATCGTCAATATTATATGTATAATGAAAAATACCGTCATTCGCCTGTCAAGGTTGTGTGCGTATAAAAAATAAAAGCCTTAGTTAACTCACTGGGCTTTACTGAATACAATATTAAATAAGAGAATATAGGGCAGATCAAATAAAGCTCGGATATGTTGGCGGCCGCATAAGCCCATTAAATAAAAGTAAATCGATTTCCGAAAGCGAAATACTTGCAACTTGTCACTTCCATGAATCTTAAGTTAACTGTAGCATCACTGAAATCTCTCTGTAGTAATTAAATACTCTTAAAAATTAATCAAAGGTATCAATAACAAATTCTACTTATGCATAATTATGATAAAAACATACATATTATATTGTAAATGTATAA
The DNA here is from genome assembly GCA_930367265.1 of Catocala fraxini. Classification (NCBI taxonomy): domain Eukaryota; kingdom Metazoa; phylum Arthropoda; class Insecta; order Lepidoptera; family Erebidae; genus Catocala; species Catocala fraxini. The sequence goes on from OV884041.1 coordinate 17,562,311, forward strand.
AAATTAAGAATAATTTGGGACAGACTACAGGTCCCTTGATATAACCTAGATATACTTATATTTACAACTAGCTATGATCCTAATATCTTCACCTTTAGATATTCCTTCCAAAACTCTGAAACCTTTCAGGTGTTCACGTCGATATTTACGTTAGAATGCATAATGAAGGTGATGGCCATGAGTAAGGACTACTTCGCGTGTGGCTGGAACATATTCGACCTGATTATAGTGTCAGCAAGTTTACTAGACCTCATATTTGAACTCGTCGATGGCCTATCTGTATTACGTGGTCTTCGGTTGGTGAGTATCTGTTAACATATCTTAGGAATTTACAGTAGCAAGGCTATTATGTTCTTACAAAATTTAGATTATTTTCCTTTTATCAATAGACGTTGTTCATACTCAATGTTTACGATATACATGGCGTTGAGTAAGATATTATAGTTTATGGTTGACTAAATTACAATTTACATTTGGTGGAACTGGTAGCGCAGCGGCATCCTAATTTCATGAAATGAAGTTAGTAGTGACTAGTGGCGCTGCCTCAACACAATCACTAACCATTAATTTGACATATAGTAATTTTGTTATGGAAATGCTGGAATGGAATGGGATTATACTGGCTATTGGCTAAGCGCAGTATACATGCATGCGATGGTATTCTCGGAACTATTATTGGCAAAAGCCGTGTGCTAGGCGCGTTCCGGGAAACGCACAAGCATCAGCAAGGATTTTAGATGTATACATCTAAAAATCCTTGCTGATTGCTAACTAACTATATATAGTTCATACAAAAATAAACTTTATTAATTAAATAAATTGCCTTGTTAGTTTGAAAAATGCGTAACGCTGCACTCTGATGCACTTCTACTATACGTGTATACGTACTTTACGCGACTTTTTGCATTTACTGTATTTCCAATGGTAGCAAAGTGAAAGCAAATATTCATAGGAATATCATAGTCTGAATAAATGCAAAGTAATCTGCAACAGGGATATTATCAAGTAACTAAAAATAATACTACAATACAGAACCAAACCACATAATTAAAGATAGCGTATCATAACCAGAACCGCATTATAAAATCTAGATGACTGAGAAAATAATAATCTCGCTTAGTTAAAACTGTAAACGGATCTAACAATATGAATTATTAATATTACCGTTGTTTGGTGTACTAATATACACTACTAATGTACTAATATATATATATATATATATATATATATATATATATATATATATATATATATATATATATATACATACATATACCTAAACAAGACTACTATTTATTGTAACAAAGAATTGCCGAACTTGCTAAGTTTGTTTTATTTCCACGCTCACATAAAGGACAAACATCCACCTATACAAAATCGTTCTCCATTGTATTCATAATGTATTATTCTGGCTATATTGTATTAAAAATGTTAACACTTATGTAATTATATATAGCTGTTTCTCCTGTAACCTACAAAGTGAAAGTGATTAGTAAAGTTTAACTCAGTATCCGACTTGAGGTCAAAAACCAGAACCCCAAAACCATAATGACTGGCAATATTTTCTAATATCATGCTATTTAATATCCAGGAAATATAATGGATATTGCCTAGGTCATGTTAAATGGCAGAAAACGAAACAGTGTATTAACCTTTTTAAGGTTATTAGATAATATTATTCATGATTATATTTTCGAATATACATGTTTTAAATAGCTCGTTTAGAATCTAAACCTAATCACTGTTACGTTTGTTCCAGTTGCGAGTGTTAAAGTTAGCTCAATCATGGACTACAATGAAAGTGTTATTGAGTATTATAATATCGACAATCGGTGCTCTTGGTAATTTGACGTTCGTGTTAGTGATAGTTATATATATATTTGCCGTCATCGGTATGCAGCTGTTCTCTAAGTCTTATACGCCGGATAAGTTTGACCCGGACCCTGTACCCAGGTATGTACAATGTTTAATTCTAAACACAATTCAATCAAAAATATTTTCGATTAGTTTTTTATATCAAGTGATAGTTAACATGGGGATTGCCCATGATGATCAGAATTATATTGATAATTCTGATCAAAGAAAAACGAGTAAAACGGTCATTTTATAGAATAAAGTTAGAACTCTTTAGCTCTAACAAGAAATCATTCTGGAATTCGTCAGATGTAGTCAGGTAATATAAACTTGTGACAAATTTAAAGCTTGTATTTTTCCTTCGCATTAGTTAATATCATTTTTGTGCATTATTTAGATTATGCTCTTTTGTAAGTCAAGTCTTGATGAACCTCGATTGTTTATGCATGATACGTCTGCTGACTGCTTAACCTGCATGGAATGTAACTAATTAACAACATGTATTAATATAATTAATCAATAAAGGTGGAATTTCAACGACTTCTTCCACTCGTTCATGATGATATTCCGGATTCTGTGCGGAGAGTGGATTGAGCCGTTGTGGGACTGCATGCGTGCTGAGCAAGAAACTGGAGCAGAAAGCTGCTTCTTCATATTTCTGCCTGCACTCGTGATGGGCAATTTCATGGTGCTCAACCTCTTCCTTGCCTTACTGCTCAATAGCTTTAACAGTGAGGAACTTAAAAATAAAAAAGAGGTAATATAAAGTACTGTAGTGTTTATAAATGACTGTAATAGATACTTATATCATCGTCTAATTTCAGGAAGTTGGCGAGGATTCAAAATTAGCTAAAAGTTTCGATAGAATACGTTCTATAGTAAGAAAAAAAGGTTTCCTTATATCGAGAAGTAAAGAGACTGAAAAAAAATCTAAGTTAGAAGAGCTAGTTAACGAGTTTATGTCACAACAACGCGCCTTGAAAGAGACGAAGGCGTCGATACCGAGCGAGCAGAGGTACTCAGCAAACGTGCAGGAGACCATCCTGTTTCCACACGACAATATATATAGTCATAGTTATCAAGAAGCATTAAATAGGTTTGCATTCATAAATCATGAGGATCATCTTTAACTCTTCCAATAGGTCAGTAAAATAACTTTAGAATTAATGTTTCAGGCCAATATCGGTAGGCTCAGACTTCGCATACCCGCAGCTTTACCAAACAGGCAACAACTTAAACCATGGTAGTCAGGAGACTTTAAAAGACGTGCGCGACTTGGCAACCGAACACAAAATCACTAGCATAAGAGAAGACTCTAAGGAAAATCTTGAGGACACGTCGCCTGTCGAACAAGTCGTTGTTCAGAAGCTATTAAATCAAATACCTTCTGTAGGTTATCATACGCAACCATCGGATTCCAGAGGTAAAATACATAATTTTTATATCTAACGCTTTTTGTTTACTGTGTTTATAATATGTTAGATTATCATTCAGTAAGTAAAATAGTGATCCGTATAAACTGCATTTGAATGCTATTTAAAAAAACTTGTGCACAACACGATACCTACTTTGTACTATATACACTTATGTTCGTCGCTAGCACATAAAGATAAGACCTTTTAAACAATGGATAAAATATGAAAATTTATATATTTTAACTAGTAAACTACTTTAACCTGCTTCATTAGGTAACACCAACCATGTACCTAACAATATTTATAACATGACATAAAGTCGGCCAGTAAATATTTACAAGAACTTCCCAAATTGGTAAACAAGAGATTTTATATTGCGAATTCAGCGCGATTTATATTATTTTATTGGTAATTGTGACCAATAAAGAGGGTCTAATTTTAAAGTAGAAATATCAGGTTTAACTGAGGTATTATATAAAAGATCTCTAAACTTTACAATAAGAAATATGTTATTTTTTTATTGCATAATTTTCTACAATAACACTATCTGGCAAAACACCATAATTTTATTTACTTTTATTTATTTTATTAAGACAATCTATAAAAAATCAGTGCTTTATATAACTACCTACAACAATTTTTTTTGAAGACCACATTCAAATTCTTTTATAGTAACAATAATTGCAGATGAAAACGAGCATTATGAAATGGCACAACTATCAAGTAAAACAACGCCTGAAAAAGTGAGACGGCCGAGGGGAACCGAACCATCGACCATTTTATGTAAGGATTCGGTGACAAAAGCGGGTGACGAGGACATGAAGCATCCATGGCAAACTTTAGTCTCATATGTAGATGAATTAACCGTAGGTGGGAGGAAAAACTCCAAGGGTCAATATATTGATGCGATGGGAAATTTTCCTGGATTTGGGAAACAGAAAGAGCCGAAAGTACCCCAGGACTGTTTTCCTCGCCAATGTTACGATGCGTATGTATTCATTCAACAAATCAAGTCGTTCAGTGCTCAATACCATATTCGCTTCCATTTCTATATTGATGTAGTTTGTGCGAGAATCTTGTAATGACCGATTACTAATAATAACATTCCTCTTCTTTTGGTAATGGTGTTCTTTGTATCCTTGTAAGCTGGTGAATGTATTTTACCTTATGCACTTCTTGAAACTCTAATGCTCATGCATCCAGTTACATAACTCATCCAACTTTATTGCTATAACCATTGCTTACCAATATTAATTTTACTATTACCCCAACATTCCGGAACCTAGGTAACAAAATTAAAGGTTCCAGTGATGGAAAGTAATTTCAACTCAACATACCGTACGTAAGCGAAAACCTAGGTAGGTAACATAATTATTAAAAGATTTTTGTGATGGGCAATACCCTGTACTTTTAGGAGTTCTTGTTGGGACGCATGTATTCAAACCAAATTGGGTCAGCGATGGATGTTCCTCCGCACCTACATACTGCGGTACGTAGATACTCCAGCCTTCGAGTGGTTCGTGTTGGTACTAATCTTCGCTTCGAGCATCACCCTCTGCTTCGAAGATATCCATCTCGAGAAGAATAAGGCGTTGAAGAAGATACTGTATTGGACTAACCTAGGATTCTGCATGATCTTCGTCATAGAAATGTTCCTCAAGTGGATAGCGTTGGGCTTCTTCAGATACTTCACTAGTTTCTGGACCTTACTAGATTTTACCATCGTTTTCGTAAGTTAAGATTCTTTACATCATCTTTACAAACGCTTTAGTAATTTCTCTATTTAATGCTTTAATTCCGCTTTCAGGTTTCGGTTTTCAGTTTGTTGATAGAAGAAAATGAAAACCTAAAAGTGTTAAGGTCATTAAGAACGTTACGTGCGTTAAGACCATTGCGTGCAATATCACGGTGGCAGGGCATGCGTATCGTAGTGAACGCTCTCATGTACGCTATACCTAGTATATTCAACGTGTTGTTAGTTTGTTTAGTTTTTTGGTTAATATTTTCTATAATGGGAGTGCAGTTCTTTGGTGGCAAGTTCTTCAAGTGCGTCGACGATGAAGGAGAATTGTTACCTTTAGAGGTAAGTTATCGCCTAAATAATTATATCAGCGCCATATTTTTAAATTTAATAGCAATTTATTGGGTTTCAGATAGTGAATGATAGATGGGAGTGTTATTATAATAATTTTACATGGGTGAACTCAAAAATATCGTTTGATCACGTGGGAATCGCATACTTAGCTTTATTTCAAGTAGCCACATTCGAAGGCTGGATGGAAGTAATGGCTGACGCAGTTGATGCTCGAGGAGTGGACTTACAGCCGGCGAGGGAGGCTAACCTATACGCATATATTTATTTTGTTATTTTCATTGTATGCGGTTCTTTCTTCACTCTTAATCTGTTTATAGGAGTAATTATAGACAATTTTAATATGCTCAAAAAGAAGGTAATTTTATAATTTAGTTGTATATACATTATGAAACTATTTGCCATCAATTACATGACATTAAATTTTATTTCAGTATGAAGGAGGAGTATTAGAAATGTTCCTTACGGAAAGCCAAAAACATTACTATACAGCGATGAAGAAGCTTGGTAGGAAGAAGCCGCAGAAAGTAATAAAACGGCCTCGGAATCAGTTCTTAGCAATGTTCTATGATCTATCCAATTCTAGACGATTCGAGATTGCCATATTTGTCCTCATCTTCTTAAACATGCTCACGATGGGAATAGAGCATTATGACCAACCGCATTCCGTTTTCTTTATTTTAGAAGTTAGCAATGCATTTTTTACTACAGTATTTGGTTTAGGTAAGACCCGCGCTACCTTTATTAAATTAAATCTTTATCTTCGAAATCGGCGAAATTTTTAATTTTATAACATACCTAATTACGTCATTTCTATACCAAAAAAATTATGATGTATATCTTATTTCGATAAACTTTTATATTTTTCATAAAAAACATGTAGTATTAGTAATCTACATGATTAATATATTTATTAGAATTTGCGTTAAAAGTTGATTTAGTAAATCGTTTACCGTCCCGGGTTCATTACTTTAATTCGTCATGGTGGATTTGTTTTTCATAATTTGGATAATAACATAATTTGGTGGATTTGTTTTTGTAATTATTATGAAGAACTTTCTAATATGTAATCATTTTTGTATTGGGGTGGAAGACGCTGATGACTGTAACACAATTAATATTAGTACGGTCGTCAACGGCAACCTCTTATTATAAGTTCAACTAATGTCTGGTTTTAATTATAATAGGTACAATAAGAGAAAATTTTTAACACAAATTGAAAATAAAATATATTATTATTATTATTATTATTAATTTAAGACAATACCTTGGCTAACCAGGGCGTAACGTTAAGCAACACTACGTGTAAAAGATAAAATATCATCGAATTGGATTTCCAACTAAGCAAAATGTTATAATAATGCTTTTTCGTAGGTAAAAATTCAATACATATAATAATACACTTACCTGAACACACCACTAACTCTCATTTTTAAACTTTCAGAGGCGATAGTGAAAATAGTTGGTCTTCGTTATCATTACTTCACAGTACCATGGAACGTATTCGACTTTCTGCTAGTATTAGCTTCGATCCTGGGCATACTGATGGAAGACATCATGATAGACCTGCCAATATCACCCACGCTCCTGCGAGTCGTCAGAGTGTTCCGTATAGGGAGAATTTTAAGACTGATTAAAGTAAGCTCCCTAAATTATAATTTAATGGATAAATTAGTATTGTACTTTTGTTTCAGATGCGAAAGTTGCCGTTGCTTTATTTTTAAAGTTACTAACAACTTGTGTTACAAATCACTAGAATGTTTGTTAACCCATCTAGGTAAGCTAGAAAGCTTGTATTAGGAATGGATTACCGTCGGCAGTATGAAGGATGAATTCGAACACACAACCTCTCACACTCAAATCCAATGTCTTACCTATTTGGGTCTTTAGTCTTTTCGCACCGCGAGCGGTTCGAACCGCGGCCGCGCGGTATGAATAGCCTAAGAGCTCTTTTTGAATAAGCCCTTTCGCGCCGCGGTTCGAATCGCCCAAGAACTTTTTAACATGGGTTGACTCGGACCACAGTAGGAAACAGTTATCTTTTTAGATGGGTGAATTGAAACAGAGAAGATATGTAGTTTTATTACACATTCCTTATAGTACAACCAGGCACAAAATAAGTGGGAAAACAAAATAATTTATAAGTTACATATTTTGTCATAAGCCCACTTCATAAAATTTTGATGCTATTGCACTGTATAATTATAATTTTTTTTACCTAATATATATATTGATTAGCTAAGTAAAAATATGTTAAATAGATGCAAAAAGGTGATGAAATACACGCACGTATAATCCTTTGTTAAAAAGTGAACTTACCGGTCTCATAAACATGAACATATAACAACCCTGGAGCACGAGCACGTGCTTCTGATTGGTAAAGATTTGGAATTGGTAGATGGTTCTAGTGTAATTTTGCTTGCACTTGAGTTATTGAAAAGGCCACAGTGTGTTATCTACTTTGAGAGTGTTCTGACGTGACGGGATAAATTGTTATTCAAATGTTCTGATGTATTGTGAATTTTGTATTGTAAGTACAACTATATTTGACGCAAACACATTATTAGGTACATAACTTAATATGTGGATTGCGGCAAAGTTTTTAAAGAAAATATGATAATTATATTAAAACACTATTTACAGTATAAAACAATTATTTCATTAAGAAGACACAATGTGTTTATATGGATTATTTTTATTGATTTTTTAAATAACTGGAATAAAGAATAAAGCAAAAGGTTTTGTTTCTTTGGATCTTTGGATGTAAAGATAAAACTTAGGCGACCGCAATAAAGTAAAATTGAACAGTGCGACTAGACTGCTTTTAAATTTAAATATTTCATTTTACTTCTATTGTCATTTATGTAAGTATATCAAAATTATCATTATAAATACTATTCACATTTTTTAGATCGCTGTTGTTCACTCCTGTAAAAATGTCTGGTCACCCTTCAACTTCATATGGCCAACCCAACACTGTTGACTTTCGAAAAACGAAGAGAGTGGGGCAAATGCCCTGTCGCGCTGGATATAACTATGTGTTGAAGAGAACGAACAAAGATGGCTCTGACTTATGGAGGTGTACTAGTAAAGATAGAAGTAAGTGCAATGCAACACTTAAAGTGAAACCAAAGCCATTTATAATACTGCACGAGATTTCCCATAACCACCCACCTAAAGGAGAAGCAGAGATGGAAATAGACCAAGAGATGTATTTATGTACTGATTAAACACTGCAAAATAACATTAATAAGCCAATAACACAAATTTTTGGGGATGCTGTGCAAAATCTTATCAATAAAGGAATAGATTTAATTACTCCATTACCTCAATTTGATAATATCAAGAAAAAACTTTACAAACTTAGAAACGAATCACAAGGAGCTAAAACTTAACTTCCATAAAGTCTGTGATCTTGAAGTACCTACCAAACGCGTATAAAAATTTATTGTTTGCAGAATACAAAGAAAAAAAGAAGCAAGTCCTTATTTTCGCAAAAAAAGGAATGAGTAAATATTTAAAAGAATCGACAAGATATCTTATCGACGGAGCATTCAAAATTTGTCCGAAGTGTTTTCAAGTTTACACTATTCGTGCAGATATCGTCAGCAATCAAGAATATGTCAATGTGGTTCCCGTGCTATATACATTGCTTCTTGACAAAACAATATATACATATGAAATTTTATTTCAAATATTAAAAATCCAAGCCAAAGAATGGAAGCCAATACAAATTTTAATGGACTTGTGAATGCGATTTTGGCAATAAAAGATTTATTTCCAGAAGTTAAATAGGTGGGTGTTATTTTCACTTAAGCTGCAGTTTATGGCGTAAACGCAATTGGGAGTAGTTAAATCTAAACTGGATGTAATCCATGTAAAACTATGCACATAATTGGCACATTTACCTCCAATTTTTTTGGATGTAGGATGGCTGTACGTTATGGTAGAAAGTCCAAACAATACCAAAGTCACTAAGTTCAACGATTATTTTGTCAAAACATGGCTTGAACATGATATACTCTCAAAGACATTGAATACATTTAATCAAAGTGACAGTACCAATAATATGGTGAAGTCATGGAATGCAAAAATAAAGATCATTCCAGGAAAACACAATATTGCACAATTTCTTGGGGGAATACAAAAAGACGCCAACTTTTACTTAAGTAAATTAAACAGACCAGGTGATAGGAAAAGTTAAGATTATAGTATAAGTTTACAAGATTTTGAATTGATTTGAATTTATCATTGTTGAATTTTAAAATTTTGTATTTGTTATTTTCCATGTTTAACTAGTTATTAGTAAATTAAAATGTACATCTTAATCTGTGATTAACAAGAGTTAGTTTTAAGTTAAATGTATAATGTTGATCAAACAATGATCTAAAAAAAAATTATAGAATCTGTCGAGCAAAAATGTAATCAATAATAATACACACTTGTTATACCTGTTATTGTCCATATTTAATTAGTTAGAAGTAAATTATAATGTAAATTATAATCTGTGATAAGCAAGAATTAGTTTTAAGTTAAAAGCATAATGTTGATCGAACTGTAATTTTAAACCATTACCGTTTTACTACAAAAAGGATAAGCATCTGTCAAGTAAACATGTAACTAATTATAAGTATGTAACTTATCTAAAACAAGTGTGTATTATTATTGGTATAATTTTTGCTCGACAGATGTTTATCTTATTTGTAGTAAGATGGTTAGTACTCAATCTGTGATTAGCAAACGTTTATTTTTAAATATGATTTTGAATTTGTATTTGTACATTGTGTATATTTTTAACATGATTATTAAATCGCATTTCTTTTTCTTTTTCACTAACCACTTTTCTTATCGTCTGTACGAATAAATAATTGGAATCCTAAAATACTTGATATGATTTCAAATCGAATGTACGATATGAGTATTGGGTAGTTTCGCTCCATGCTCCGAATCGACTTATACCAAAGATACCTTGGGCCATTCGCACCTCTCCAACCACTGCGGTGCGAATGGTCCCATTCAGAAATAGTACATGGGTGAGTCGAACCGCGCTTTGAATAACTCGCGGTGCGAAACGACTAAAGACTCAACTATTTGCCTGCTACCACTTCTTTGCGATAATGATTAACGATTATACATCATATTTAATACAATTTATTAAAATTCAAATGACGATGTTTTCCATCGATTCAATAAGCAGAAATAGATTTACATTTGTCTTAAAACTTTGATTTCAGGCCGCTAAGGGCATTAGAAAACTGCTGTTTGCGCTAGTAGTATCTCTCCCGGCACTATTCAACATCGGTGCTTTACTGGCGCTCATCACGTTCATATACGCAATCATCGGGATGTCCGTATTCGGCCACGTAAAGGAGCAGGGTGCGTTGAACGATATTGTCAACTTCCAGACTTTCGGAAGGAGTATGCAATTGCTTTTTCGGTAAGATTTTGCATTGAGATATATATTCTTATGTAGGCTATATGGCGCTATAAAATTGGTATTAGGTAAAAGTATTTAGTACCTACCTACGAAATTACTTTTTCTTCTTCTGCCTAGCCTTTATTATTCCCAAGTCACTTGGGGTCGGCTTTTCTAGTCTAACCGGGTTTGACTGGATATCAGTTTTTACACGGAGCGGCTGCCACTTGACCTGCGCAACCCGAAGGCTAACGATACCCTAAGGCTAGACCAGTGTCACGATATTAGAGAGAACTGACTTCCCAATAACGACTGCCATAGATGTTCATGGCAGCCGGGCCCGACGCTTAACGTGCTCTCCGTGGCACGGAGCAGGCGATAATTGTCAATCGATACGCACATATTATGTAATTTCGAAAAGTCATATAACTGCCGAAATGCAGAGGTGCGCGACGTGGGTTCGAACCCGAGACCCTCTGCATTGCAGTCTGTTGGTCTCCCCACTGAGCTATCGCTACTTATGACCTTACTTACTTACCTACGAAATTACTACACATTACCAAACGCTACAAAGCGTCAGCGATATAAACCGGTGCTAGTTAAATCTGTAACCATTCCACTGTACCTACAGTTCTATAAAATCTATCTCTCTCTCTCTCTCTCTCTCTCTCTCTCTCTCTCTCTCTCTCTCTCTCTCTCTCTCTCTCTCTCTCTCTCTCTCTCTCTCTCTCTCTCTCTCTCTCTCTCTCTCTCTCTCTCTCTCTCTTTCTGAATCCGCAATGAAAGTAAGTTTTCAGTATTAACTGTTAGTAACAATGGATTTATACTATGCTGCAAGAGCGGTTACGAGCTGAACTAAATAATTACAACGGATTTGGATCGGACGCAGTGTAGAACTCGAAGACTGACATTTAAGGTCAACATGAAAACTTTATTAAAATAGGTAGTAACTTTATACAAAAACTAAGCAGGGAATAACTTAGATTGATTGACTTTTCCAGGTTGATGACGTCAGCCGGATGGAACGACGTTCTCGAATCGTTGATGATCTCTCCTCCTGAATGCCAACTAGGCGACCACGGCAGTAACGGCAACTGTGGCAGCCCTCTCCTCGCCATTACCTATTTCACCTCGTTCATCATCATAAGCTACATGATAGTCATCAACATGTACATAGCCATCATCCTTGAGAACTTCAACCAGGCACATCAGGAAGAAGAAATTGGTATTGTAGAAGATGATCTTGAGATGTTCTACATTAGATGGTCAAAGTGAGTAGTATTTTTCTGCCATGTGTACGTAACACATGGCTACACATCAAGTTATACACCCTATATACGCATAACTACGTTACATACAAAATATAGAATTGTCGGAAAGGGACTGTGCATCGTGGTGTCGACCAATCACGGTGCATTAGGGCGACATCGTGCTTACACACACTGATTCACGTTTTTTCGCTGGCCATCTGTCAGACAAATCCTAAGCGTTGGCCCGACAATACTGTGACGACGTGATAAGGCGATTTAAATATTTATTTATAAGTACAGGGATTTTTGATATAATGAATAATTTAAAATTACTTATTATTATAATATTTTACAGTGTATGAAACGAAATTATGGAATACATTTTTATCACTTACTTATTTAACTTAATGCTTTAACATTTTTTGTAATTTCATGAGTAAATGTATAGCTTATTATTTATACTCTTTTTTTATTCTTTTATAACATTTGCACCATTTATAAAAATAATTGACAATAGGTAATGGACGTATTAACGCTCAGACGCTAGCGCAAATCGGAAACCAAACTTGTAAAATATAATATTCGCGCCGAGCTAAACTTGCTCAGAAAATAATACATATACCTAGGATATGATACATGTATGGCAAGGATAGAGCGCCGCGTCCCGTTCAGCGTGAATGAGACAAAATAACAAAAATATAACGCGCTCTCTCACACGATTCGCAGCGTTCAACTTCTAATTTCTAGTTCAAAGTCCAAACAGTCTAGGTTGATGTGTCGCTGTGTGTACCTGCAACTTAATTTGGCTTTTTTGTTGGTATCTATGTCATACTTAATTTTACGAAAATGAATTTGATTTGGCCTCACAATGGAAACGTAATATACAATTTCTTTAACATCTATAATGTCTGTATATATAATAAATTAGAATTATCTCTGAAAATGCAAGAATATTAAAACAATGGTCTAATCTCAAAGTCTTCAAGTCTACAGCACAAATAAAAAACAGTAACTAACTTACTCTCTACACTATTGCTACTGCACCAGGAGTTAGTAAACATTGTATTGAGCTACTAAAGACGTTAAACTCTGTTTCCAACAGTAACAACCAATACCGTTTAGTGTTATTAGAGGCATTAAGCAATACGACAGTTTTCAACGGACGCTTTAAATACGAATTGCATCGTAAAGAGGACGGATTCTTGTACTAATATATGTTTCGCGTTCTGTCTCACACTTTCTTCAACTCAAACATTACTAACGATGACACTTAGGTATTGTTGCTGTAAACAAAAAGTACCACCGTAAATTATCGAAGCATAGTCTTAAATTGAAGTCAATACCTACTAATTCGTACATTTTGTACCAACATATGAATAGCGACAACACCCACAAAGACTTGTCTTTGAAATCAATAAAATAACAACAGAAATTGACTATCTCGCAATCCCTATATTATAAATGTGAATGTAATAGTTTGCTACGCTTTCACGCCTTGACTTGAATTTTTTCATACACGTTGTCAGGAGCACGGAAAGGGACAGAGGCTACCTTTCATCCAGAAAAAGGTGCTACTCCCAGAGGATAAAAATTTATTGACAATACCTAGATTAACGCGAGCGTACCGCAAACTCTAGAATAAGATGATATTCATATCTATTCCGTTAACGTAAAAATCCAAATACCTTAATACCAAACTTTATATTTCAGGTACGACCCCCACGCAACTCAATTCATAAGTTTCGCTCAACTATCCGATTTCATAGCTTCATTAGATCCTCCGCTAGGTATTTCAAAGCCCAATACAGTGGCTTTAGTCAGTTTTAATCTGCCCATCGCGAAAGGCAACAAAATTCATTGTTTAGACATTCTACATGCTCTGGTCAAGCATGTTTTGGGTCATGTTGAAGAAACTGATACATTCAGGCAACTCCAAGAACAGATGGATATTAAATTTAAGAAACAGTTCCCTACCAGGAAGGAGCTAGAAATCGTATCCTCAACTCGAATATGGAAGAGGGAAGATAAAGCTGCAAGGACAATACAGCGAGCATTCAGGGAATATGTGAAGTAAGTGCCACTGTTATAGGCATAGAGAAAAATAATAATTAATATAAACAGAGGCTTGTTTACATTATTCTTTACAAATTAGTTGTATGCTATTTCATTCATCATTAAGAAGTCTATGATTAAACCCAATTATACTGCAAGAAAAAACGTTGACCGACAAAGTTCCTATTGAATAGGATCTATATTGTCTGGATACCTTATTTATTAGGTACTCGTTTTTTGACTTTATTACTTTTTTAACTAGACGGGTGACACAACAGCCATCGACGCGCTGTTGCTGCCGCGCTGAATGTCGTGGGTTCAGATCCCACACAAACATAGGTCTTGAGATAGGGACAAGGACGAGAGATTTCTTTTTCACATATAAAATAATTCCTATTCTCTAATCTACGAAAATGATGATCATGATAAACAATCATGAAAAAATGAAATGAATATTCCTATAATCGATATTGTCTTTACATATACACTTTTTACTTTACCAGGAGAAAGAATCGTAGTCCTTCAATTGAAGAAGAAAGCACGAAATGGTCACCAGGTGGTGGTTGGGGCGGTCGCCTCAGCGCCCTACTACATGTTCGCAGGGGGTCCCATGCGTCCAGTCGCAAATCTTCGCGAGCTTCTGACGCATCCGACATAAGCGATTTAGGAGGAGCTTGGCTAAACCTACCTTTGCTGTTGTTGCCGGGGTCCACAACTGGCGAGCAGGTATCTACGCATTTGATAACACATTTAATTATCAGCCTATCTGGCTTACTACCCGTTCTAATCAATATATCTATCTGTCAAGGAGGCATCCAGAGCATATACATATTAACCATCCATAACGACAGTATGTAAGTCTTGGCAGGTTAAAATACAGGTATAAAAACTAGAATATCTTCAGCTTGCCGGCAGTTGAGAAAATATTGTAGACGACATGTTCTATTATTTTTTCCAACTAAACTGTCTCATCGAACACTTTTGACTGTCCAAAAATAATGGATACTTCCAACCATGTCTGATGAAATAGGCAAGCGGTTCAGAATCAGCACCTCCCAGAAGACGATCGGCGTATGGTCTGCCGATCTTTCTCCGGCATCAAGACGCCATGGACGAAGAGACCGGACCGAAACGAGCAGGTTCATATGTAATGTTTTGCTTTCCGTGTCTCTTCCTCAGTACCATTAGTTGCTTAACACTGAGCGGTTAGTAAAATTATTTTGTTTAATTTGGATATTGTAAAACCTCGTGTGTCTTGTTTTTTTTGGGTAATGTATTTCCATATTTTGAATAATATCTTAGAGTATTTGCCTAGAGTTTTGTAGTCTTAACCCTATCTTTAACTTTTGACTAGATATGATCCATGCATGAAACTTGAGAACTGAACTGAATGAACTCGGATCGCTTGCTACCTCCCTTTTTATTTTTAAATATTAACCGCTCAGTGCTAAAGCTCGTAGGTACCTAAATTCATTTGATATCACTTTTAACATTTTAAATGCATATGTAACCTTTGATAAATGCCCAAATACGACCACAAAATTAATTCATATGAGTTTAAATTTTTAATGTACCTATAATTCTTAATTTTAGATGGCGTGTTTGACAATTGGCATAAGGGCAGAGCCTAGTTTTATTAATCGTAGGATAGTGCGTGAAGCTTGTGCATGCTTATTGTAATAGCCCCAAGTAATTTGCTTTTGTAGCTAAATGTTGGCATGTACATAATGTAGTGTGTAAGTCTGCGTAGATTTGTTCTTCGTTATAGACTTATCTTTACTTTTAACGCATCACAGGAGTTCGTAAGTACAATTATATTGTTCATCAAACGTATTAAATATTTCAAATCATTGTGTAGGAGAAGAAGCTCTAACGAAATGGTACTTACACATTTCAAAGGCACAATACGACACCAAAAGAAGACACTACCGAAATGCTGATTCTAGATTCTGTACCGAGCTATCACGAGATAATACTCAACAAAACAATATTTTCAGCAAAGTAGTCTGCTTAACCACTTCAATCAAAGCACTACGAGGTTTCACGAATTTAGAAAAAGCTCTGCTTAAAGATTTATAAGAAGTATCTTTAATTTGTCATTTCATTGATCAGGTTCCCTTCGTCTAAGCTCGCGGCGCAGTTCAACGCGACGCGTGACGCCACCCGCACGCGCGCGTACTCCGTCTCCACAGCAACAGACGACAATAATAACGACGACGACGGCGGCAACTGCCCCAATGCAAGCACCGCGTGGCAACAACAGTGCAGTGAGCATTCTTGTGACGGAAGCATCGCCAGACGCGGCACCGCCACCGGCAGCACCACCAACTGTTGTTCGCGCTCTTGTGCATCGGGAATCCGATGAGCGACCAGATTCTCGCCCCAGCTGATCCACGACTCCCGAGCTCCCCCCGAGAGCTCCTGAGTAGCCCCGAATACCACCGAGCACTGACTGTCGATCGTGCTCTCGGCGGTACGACGCCATCTTGTGATTTTTAACTTTAATTAATTAGCCCCTTTGATGGTATAAGTTGAGATAGATGCGACGTTTCACTTGGATACCCGGATAGAGGATTTAAAGTGCCGGTAGTAACGTTAAACGAGACTTTAGTTTTGTTATTTAGACGGCACTGAAAGGCCCATTTATCTCAACTATATAAAAATAGATAGTTAATACAGTAAAACCGGGAACTTCCAGAGACGTTGCAATAAATTTTCATTAGTATCTCGTCTAATTCAATAGCTTTACGATATGAGAGTGCGGTGAAACGCTCAGCACGCAAGTTGCAGTACACGCAGTTAGATAACTTCGTTTGTAGACGCTTCGTTAGATTAATGTTGCTGAACCGAATGCTTTGGATCGTACAAAGAAAGATACCAAATTTGAAAAATTTGGAGATACATCTTCAGATATAGGTCGAATACAAAACTATATTTGTATACTTAATAAATTCTGCTGTGGATCTTAGAGATCTTCTGAGCTTACGTCGTCTTTTCTCTAAATAAGATTTCAGTAATCAAATCACTTGCCTTCCTGTAGATGTAATTTCGTAGGAAAAAATAACGTTACAAGTTTGAAATATATATTTAGATTTTTCATAAGCTTGCCCCGATGGTTGTGGTAAATTATGTTCCATTTGTACGATCCAAAGCTCGGCAGGACAGCAGATTTTATGAAATTTAAATATTTTGTTTAAGTAGATCTGCTATTTGAGACCAGTCTCAAGTTGATTTAAAATCAATTTGTTGTTGTAAATAGTATTTGTATATGAGAATGACTGATCACGTCACCTTATGTCGATAAAATTATTATAATGAGCATAATCGATTCGCCCAATAAGAATTATCGATTGTTCATCGATTTATCGCCTCAGTCACCTTCTGGCTTCTAAATTTAAGTTTACAGTTTATGTACTGATTTCAAAGGTCGTAAATATTGAAATGTATAAAAATTTAATATTCGCAAAAATTATCTGATACACAAATGGCAACATTGCCTATAGTATTATCAGTTAAATTAAATCCTGTTTTACTTTATTATGAAAAATATATATCGAATATTTTGTTTTGTAAAATGCGTTTTATGTAACACGTTTATTTATTTGGTAATGTGGTTAAGATGTGTAGTCTCTTAATATTTTATATATTTTGGTAAGTAAGAATGATAAAAATATATCGCAAAGGAAACCGATAAAACCAAAAAATGTAAACTTAATATAATTACTAACTTAAGTGAACGGAAACAGAAACATTATATACAAAACAAACTAGGTATCCTAGGTAGGTTTATATTAAATAACGTAAATAATTTGATGATTTTCTAGATTAACATAACGTGTTAATGAGAAAAATTAGTTAATTAGTTTATGTTGGCTAACTATGTTAGTTCAAATAATGATTCATCTGGCTTTAATAATTCATGTCTGATATACTAAATTCGTTGCGCCGTACAGTAACAATACCTGCCTATAAAACAAAGTATACAGTAAAGTATTGGCATTCCATTCCCAAGGTGCCTCGTAAGTCGTAACATTATTGCTGATGTTGTCAGAACCAATTTTCAAAGAACTACTGAAATTAGGAAATGGGAAATTATACTACCATAGTACTATAATTGGATAATCTGGCAACATGGCCATCACTTCTTTGCAAATAGTTGATAGTTATTTTGTATCAATAGAGTACAATAAAAATAGATATTAGACTTCATTTCCTATTTACAATAGTTAAGCTAGACAATGATCCCGCTTTCTATAAACATCTTGTGATATCAATCAGAGATTGACCTCGAAATGAATTAAAGCTTCTGTCATCGCCATATAATCAATAACTACTTAGTTAGACGTAAGTACTTATTAATTACATGGTAATCGCATGTTAAATACATTAATATTGACATCTACACGGTTTAAACTTTCTTCTGTAGTTTGAACTTTCATTGATTCGTAATTTAAGCTGAGAATATACAATATTTTGAAAGTTGTATTCAATGATTCATAAATCAGAATAAAGTCGCCAATTCATATCAAGCAATCCAAAATAGTCAACTTCAATTGTGAATTCACACGTTTGATGAAAATCCCCCATTTTATATGGTAAAATTAAAATATACGGAATGGAAAATTTACTTCGTATGTATCTAATAATTTGTCCTATCCAAACATTTAGTGCGCTTTGATAAATTTGTTTTTACATGGGTTACATTTATTTAAGAATGGTCATTCAATACTTGGTATAAACCTTAATGATACCGAATAACGAAACAATAAATATATCTCGTAACCATAACTGAAATAAAATGAAACACCAATTAATTAATAAGTATCTACCCTTTGTTTATAAGCTTAATTCCGTCATTCTTATTCAGATATATATATACTTATAGTTCTTCAGTACCTACATAATGGTCTGCCTTACGATAACCGAAATAGAAATACGAAAACAGAACATAGAAATATAATCTTAGATAATAATAATTTTAGGAGCTAGTACCAAATAGTATAATTATGGTTTGATGCAATGTGACGGGAAGATCGTTGTGATTATGTAAAGAATCTGTGAGGACAGAAAAAAGACTGCGACGCATTTGCTAGTATGCAGTTGTATTTAGTGTTAAAGCAGTCGACATTATTGTTACCCAATTGTCTAGGGCTTACACAATCCCTACTCATACATACGATATTAAAACAGCTCCTACACAGCGAACATGTCAAACAATTGCATAAATTCAATATCCAATAGTCTTAGAACGTGTGTGTTATGAACAATGCACTATGAAACAAATTGACTGTATAAGCACTGGGCAGTTGCAACAACCGTAGCCGCGTCGTGAAGAAGTTGGCGATGCATCTTGTTTGAATATCCTAATCTCTGACACCAATGTCAATAGATAAATTGTGTATATTTGAAACGAAAAATTATGGCCAATGTGGCAACAAGGATAACTTTAACCCAAATCAAATAATTCTAGTTGGCTACTGGAAATTGATCCGGTATCTAAAGTACGTCGGATGATTTCCAAATCCCCTAAATCATCCTAAATCCGTGACTCATGAGAAAAAAGGCAGTTATGTCTCGGCTACGTCTAGTCAATTGTGAATCAATTATTTTAATTTTTTATCATAATATCGAAACCAATATCAATATTTTTGTTAAACAAATGGTGAAGTTAGAATGCGTCAGTTGTATCTGTTTACTGCACAAAATGGCAACACAGTATAACAGTTAGTGAAGTTATAATTTAAATTAAAACGCGCAAACAGCCGCTAGTCGCAATGATTCGCACAAATTTCAATAGACATTGGAAGTAGTTTCAGAGTTCAACTAATTTCCGTTGTCATACTAGATGATTACACAATTTTCTACTTCAAAGACTAATCATTACTTCTATTTCATTCAGCTTACTTCACCATTTCCACTTTACAGCTTTGATTATACATTAAAGATTGAAATAGAACAATTTGTTGATATTTAGCCCGTCCATGCGTTTATTTACTCGTTGTTTTATAGTTGTAACATTAGCTGCTAATATAGTTAACATGTTGCTAATATAGACGCACAAAGTGCTTCGGTTTATACTTTAACTCCAATCACGTAACATCGGCCCGAAAAGTGATCACGTTTCTGTTTCATCGTGAGCAAATTTAACGCCTCCAATCACTTTTGGTACCGATAGTACACCGAAGATGAGAATTTACTTAGAACTTATAAAGAGCATTCAATTAAAACGTTGATTTTAATAGTTCATAAATAAAATAGAATTAGCCTTTTTTCTAAAAGAAAATTTTAAATTTCTCTAGGAGTATACTTGAGCAGGTACATTTTAAACCCCAAATATTTTCCATTTAGCAAGGACCAAAACATTGTTTTGTTTTAACATTTTTATCTCGATTTACTAATGATATTCTTGACCAAAACATTTTTAATTACTTTTTACTTAGAATTTTCGAGGCCTGTATCTAATTATGCTAGAAATTTAGAAGCTGACACCTTGTAACATATTATATTTGTAACACCTCGCTTTACGACAAATTTTACACATTTGCTTTCGACCTTTGATATCTCAATAACGACCCACTCACTATTAAATATTATAAATTTTAAAAAGAGAAAGCATGATAATATTGTTCTAATAGTATAGATATATTTCTCAATATTGTTCATTACTATGTAAATAAAGAAAGAGGATGCAATAATTTTTCATAATTTTATCTATAGTTATATCTTGAAGAGGTTGTTAGTGATTAACTTTTAGGGCTCGTGCACACCATTGTACTTGAATCGATAAACAGTTCGGTCGATGTTTAAAAACGTATGGAATTACTATACAATTAAATTTATGTACAAGCGCCTCAATTAAACTTATGATGTGGTAAAATGTTGTTTATTTGCATCGACGCATAAAACTGTTAGTCGATAGCGTCGATCGTCTGCGCGAGCCCTTAAACTATAATTTATAATATGTACGATGTACATGTGAAACTATTGTAGTTAGTGAAATTGCAATATTTAAAGCATGTGTTGGGCATGGTTCAATTTGTGTAACATATGTTTAAATTGTATGATATGTAAATAAAAAACTTTAAGTGAGACCTGCGAAATATGATTTTCTTCCGAGGTACAAAATATAAATTAACCATGTTGAAAACTATGATTAAATGAAAATATAGAAGACTTTCGTTTTATTATTCCCTTGTTCTCGTTTCATGTGTGTTAGAAATCGTATTTAAGTAAGTATTTTAATATACCTATGTATAGAATAATGACGATGAATATACACATAGTGTGTTAAAAAAATATTACTATAAATGCCAGTTACAAATCGCTCGTACTTCTGGGCCTACAAGACATTCAGACACTGACTGCACGGAAGGCGTAGTAATTTAAGTGGTCGCCTCGCCAAGTGCTCACTGAACAAAAATTTGTGTGATCTACAAATGGTTGTTCTGAGTCTTGGTGTTCTTTGCGCCTGTTTTCCGAATGTTTGTAGAGTCCCCCGTCTCACAGGATTTATTCCTAGTGCGGTTCTCTTTTTCTAAAATGAGAAATATAAGTCAAGATGGAATTGAATAGAACAGCCAAGTGTTCCACATCACACCCGTGACCCGACAAACTAATAGAGAAACTGTTTTTTTGCTTCAATTACCTTCAGGACTAGAAATATAGCTTAATATTTTCTGCTCTCCTTTTCTAACTAGGTACTAAAGAAACCTAACCTGAAGGAAATGAATGTGCCCGATTGGTCTGATTTGGCTCAAAATAGAAATGAATAGCGTACTTTTCTCTTGGCCAAATGAGCCAACGAAGTGAGTATATAAGTTTTCCAACTACTGCCCCAGTATATTTTCATTAGGTATATATCTCGGTCTTTTGTTCAATTTTGCATATGTGGTCTACAATCCATATTACCTCAGAATTCACCCTGCTCGGGATGCGTATCGCCGACAGCCGACGCTACAGCCTAAATATACGCCTCAATCGTCGGCGAAATACAGGTACTTCTTGCTTTAAATAGATCCATGATCTCCAAAGGATTTTGACTGCAGAAGAGTTGGTTTTGATTGGCGTTTCTGAGAATTGGGTAAGGATGAAAAAGAAAACTACGTCAAAAATTGACACGATTAAAGATTCTTCGACTTATAAAGACCACTTTTCTACGTAATATGACCAGCTTTACCAAGCCAGCGAAGAATTTGATCGTCTGTTTTATTCGATTGCTCGTTCGTTGTATTTGAACTTTGAAAGCCTGGAAGGGTTTTTGGACAGCATGCATTATTTGCATTTGCAAATAATGCATGCGGTCGATGTATGATGTACGATGATGATGATTTCATCATCATCGTATCATCAACCTTAGGCTTCAAGCCCGTACGTCTCGTTTCACAATATTTATTATATATATCTACCTCTTCCCTAAGAATATATAGGTATATTACATGAAACATGTGACAACAAATGATCCATTACAAACATTGCAGTGCATTAATCACACGAACCCCATTATAAATTAGACGCAGAAGCAAAAAAATACGTAGATGATTGAATGACATGTGTTGTAAACGAGTGGATAATTGGAGCATATAGCATGCTTTCTATACAAAGTTATAGTAGGTACCATATAACCAATATATTGCCAAATGCGTAATTTCTGTTTAGCACGTATTGTACGACTTCTTCAGTCATTTTGAATCAAACAACTATTCTAATCTCAGGCAACATATTAGCAATATTTGTCTATTATTAATAAAATAATGTTATACTTTTAACGTGCATGCTGTGTCAGAACCTATTAAGACATTGCCCAACATCATAGTGGGCTGCAGTATTATGCATCATTTAAATATTTTTAATGAAGACACTATTAGTCTAGATTAATATCACTGTAATACCTACACAAAAGGAAAAGTTAATGAGTAGCTCACACTGCACCCTTTAATAAATCACTGCACTTAGTAGCAGTGTGTGTCTTAAATGGGATCATATGATATATAAGAGAAACCCACCACCACCACCACAATAACTATATCACCATCACATTAATCTTAGGTCCTCATAGTTCACAAGAGGGTTTAAATAATAAAAATGTTTTAACAGGAATACAATGAATATTTATTCATAATAAGCTAACAAAATATTTCTTAAACTTGAGAATGAAAAATTATGTGCTCCATAATATTGCATAATGCAACATTTTATTATGAAAGCATACCGAATTTTGCTATTAAAATCTCTAGGATGTTAAATTAATCAATATACTAACATGTTTACTTCGTAGAAACCCTGGTACGACGATTCCATGAGAAATTAAGACCGTAGCTCTTTGGTCTTTCTGGTTTCTCAATTTTTGGTGTATCAATGTACCAACACCACCCATTCTTTTCACAATGCTCAATAGCTTCCTGAGGATTCCTGAACTGCACTTTCATGTTAGATAGAGGATCTCCAGTCGAGGTCCAGCCCATCAGAGGGTTTTCCCAACGTTGACGTGTGTCAAACTCCATCTCCCAATGCTGGATGTTAGTAGTACCACTCTGCATCGCATTTTTGGGTGGCTGGTAGATTCGCACACGACGGGTCCTAATATGTTCCTCGGGAACTCCATTGATTGGAGTCAAGTCCACCTGGAATGATTATATTATTTCATAATTTTTATTAATTATTGAATAAATTATAAATAATATATTTTTTTAATATAAATTAGAAGTCCCACATTAGAAATAATGCCGAAACAAAGAACACCTAGACTCGGAACAAATATTTGTGGATCACACAAATTTTTGTATCATGTGGGGATTGAATCCACATACTTGGGTGGCAATGGCAAAGCAATGACTAAAACTAAAACAAAAAAAAACTTGGACTCAATATTTCATGTATCTACTTTCTGTGCAAATAAATGATTATGTTGTTATGTTATATTATAATAATTTAAGTTCTTTACATAAATATTGTTACAACTATTGATGAATGCTGGTTAATCTATAATTGGCAAATGTTTCAGCCACCATACTTTCTTTGTTATCTATTTGATGTCAATTTGTAAACATTTGCTGTTAATAAACCAAAATAATAAATAGATAAATAACCAGGGATAAAATAAGAGACAATTTAAAAAAAATTAGGTATATCAACTTAGATAACAGTTTGGTCTAAAAGACTATCAATTTTACAATAATTTAATTACAATGGGTTTACTTTTTGTGACTAAATTACAAAACCAAGAACAAATTAGAAGAACTATGATAATAATAATTTACTTCCTATGCAAGTGCTTATCATTATAAATTATGATGAATTACTTAATTATGTTCCAGTTTAGACTCAAGTATATGAACCTTAGGCATACATATGAACAAGGTTAGATAGTTTAAAGATCTTACTAATCTTAACGAATATTGTAAGCTCTGCATAATCAGAATACCAGTGTTGATGTCTAATAGTATAACTTATAAAACTTAACCCTATTACTAAGTTATTTTCACTAGTAATTATTCAATGCTTCATTGAGTATTCTAGAATTATTTACCTTGCTAGGGACCATAATCGTGGACTCCAGGGCAGCGCTTTGACGTGCCTCTTCGGCTCCAGAAAGAACAGACTCATTGTCAATCTTCGGAGCCTCTTGACGTTTATAAGGATCGTCAGCATTGGCAGCAAAACGTTGGGCAGATGTTGAAAAGGTAGGGAGTGATCTAGAAACAATAACAATCCCTTTACCTTACGAACATACGAAAATGTAACTCTTACGACGGTTCATGACAGACTGAAAATATGGTTATAAAAATGTATGTTATTAATACCCTTACCTAGATAACTGAGTTCTAGATAATCTCGATACACGGCTGATCACTTGAAACATGTTATATTTTACGTAACAATTATTGAAAATGAAAATATTGCACTCAGAAACTGGTTGTCAAAATTGTCAATGTCAAATATTCAGTCGATTCGATTAGAGTACTAGTACTTTTAGTTTACTAAAATTAGAGTTATTTCCTGATTTAACCTATTATACCTACAAATAAACAACGCGATAAAATCCGTATATAGTAGTTTAATTACAATGAATAATATTCGCGTAAACAGAAGACAATATTATGTTAACCTAATATATTATCTTATTTAAGATTGAAATTATAAAAAGGAAAAATTAAATGTTCTTTTTTAATTTTCTAATTCAGTAATGAAATGATAGTAATAGTTGGTAAATACAAAAAGTAAATATATATTTTGCGGTAGATAGATTCTCATTCAGATTAATATCGTATCATAGCCACAACACTACGCAGATATTTTATGTTTTACATAGGTAATCATAATAATTTAAATTAGTCAATTAGATAATAATAATAATAGATGTTGATTTTGTAAATGGGGGCACCAAATGATCCTAGCCGAACGTATCCTACGTAGCATAATTCACAGACATAATTATATTTACTTACATTTAACGGGACGATGGACTATTAAAATTAAGATAAATAAAAATCAACTCAGTTCACATTGCAGTCATTTTATTACTGGTATCGTATACATTTTGGCTAAGCATTTACTGTGATGCTGTTTCACATTAGTTCGTTATGAATATAATAATGTAATTTGCTCTATAATTGCCTGTAATTTTGTATACTGAGGTTACCTTACGTATTGATACGTTTGCTAGGATATAGTTCAACCAGTTGTGATAGCACAAACTTTTAATATTACTCTATAGATGGGACTCTCTAGAATAGAAAGAGCTGAGGCACTAGAACTTAAGACACGGGAAGCCTTCGTTTTATACCCACGAAATAAGTTAATTCATAAGTTTAAAATGTAAAATCTGTTGGTGAACCTTACAATAATAAATAAATAATATAAATACAAGTGCTTTTAATTATCTTCGGATAATATATAGCGTCAAATAATATGGTATGGCATACGAGGTCGTGAGGATTTTGTGATTAACATAAAACTTACAAAATTATATAAAATCTAACATTTTCAGACGGTTTCAACTAAGATTAAAACATCTCTTTCGGCACGCGTTATCGGTAACAGTGAAATTTCCTTATACGGAAAGGAAATAAAGTAAGTACCTACTTATACTACATGCGTTTTCCATATTGTTCTGCCACCATTTCATAGGTTGTTTTTAAATAAAATGATATTAGTGGTTAGTTATAGGCATTTCACTTTTAACAGTGAAAAATCTAATGAAATGATTTTTCATCAGTCACATTAATTTGCTAATTCGCTTCACTACGCCCGCTAAAAATCACTCACGATATGAAATTACAGATTGCCAAAGTGGTTACACCTATACTTGAGGAATACAGTTACATCGAGTAAGTGCGATGACTAGCGAATGATTACAGTGCATGGTAGAAAGAGACATAAATGATTTTGTTAATTCGTATCTATTACTGGCTCATCGCATCGCCTCGCATAGTGACGTATTGATGCACTATGACCTTGATTAGTTCCAGAGTACATACAAATATAGTCTTACTCTTAAAACATTATAAGGCTTACTTTTCTCTGCAGTAAAAAGTAGCAGGTCGCAATTTCGCAGTGTTTGTTTACATTATATTTCACAGCACGTGTTACTGTTACTTGAAAACGACGTTCGTTAGGATTTCTAATTGAAGTAAGAATTACTATTAGTTACTCGTACCTAGGTAAAAGAGATTATTATTATAGTGTGAATAAATCTTCATATTAGTTTAAAATTGTATTAAGTGTATATAAGTTAGGTAGTAATAATTATTCTTTAAATATAATTTAAATTAGAATAATGAGTGCATTGATTTGGAACTACTACTTAAGAGAAACGAGCATTGCACTTTAAGGTACGAATGTAAAACAAGCTTTCATTATATTTAATTCATTAGGTAGTCTTATGCTATAATTCATATTTCATACTGAAGCAAATTGTAGCATATACGAAGTTACTGCGACTCAGAATGAAAAATCATTGACTGTGAAATTTCACCTGTGAAATCACTGAAAAATTCGTCCTTTCATTGATTGAAAACGAATGAAATGTAGCAATTGTTTCCATGCCTAGTTAGTAACGAGTTAGTACATAACATAAAATATTAGGTATATTACTTTACTCAATACTCTTTGAGTAAGACTGTCAACTGTCAAGTGAGTATGGTTAAGTGTCAATAGACAATAATTGTCAGTGTCAGCCATAGACATATAAATAGTGTCAACCAAGAGGAGACTTGGAATGTCACAGAAATTTCGCTTGCAAGACGAATTATTGTGCACAAAATCTAACTTCGAATCGCTGTTTTTATTTAAAACTTACAAGCTTATGTAATTATTAATTGGTTATATCGGATGTGTGCCTTTCAATCTTCTTCAACGTGAATTATGATGTGCAAAGTATCTTGCGAGCTCGACCGACTTCAAACAGCTGTTTTACTGTAAAGGTGAATAAATAGATATTTATGACTACATGAATCTAAACGATTATGACGATTTGGTTAGAAATTGCTATATTATTATAATTAAAATATTTAAAATATAACAATTTAATGTTACTAAATTCGGCATCGCCGGTGTCACCTATCATTCGACCTTGAGAGTTTTGATTATGATACAATGCTACTTTACTTAGTTTCACTCAGATCTGTATGTAATAATCTCAGTAGTCGATGCTATAAGTAGACAATAGTATTTTGATAACAACTAATTGGTTATATGAACATGGTAATAAATTGACTCAACTTTAATGTGTTATACTAATCAAAACATTTAAAAAGACAATGGTATAGTTCAAAGTAACATATAATATTGTCATGTTTAATAAGCAATTAATTATAGTTATATGGCTAAAGGATTGCATAAGCAATGTTTGTAAAGAAAGTAAAAAATAAGGAGTGTGGATGGCAATTCAATCCTTTATTGTAATGGTTTTACAGATAAAGTAGTATCAAAATGCAATATGCATTACTTTGATCAGAGTATAGCAAAAGGTGTGCATTTTTTGATAAATTTTCTGTCCTGTGTCCAAAAACAGAAATATTTTCCTCAGTGATTCAAAAATTTGGTAAATTTAATTTTTTAATTATTCTTTCGTGTAGAGGTATGAAAAATAACCATATTTCTTCCTTGTAAATTTTTCGCTATCTCTAATAGTTTCAAGACAAAAGCGATTCAAAGTTTTATCGTTGTATTAAAAATGCCGATTATCTCATAAACCACACATATTAGACAAAAAGTTCCAAGATGACTTTCGTCTTATTTTTAGTCGTTTTATAGGATAGAATATGGTTACGATGAATACAATGATTTAAGAGAATTTTAATTTTTATCCCATACATTTGCACACCCTTTGCTATACTCCAACCAGTACTTTTCTGCATATGTAATATATCAGGTTACAATTAAAAATTTTCATCCACAGATTGTCACCACTACAATCATGTGCTGCTAGTCGGAGACACCGTAGCTCCTCCGGGAGCTACCAGAGCGCTGCTCTACCTGTACCTGCTCATTTACATTTTTTGTGAATTTCCACCAACATATCCCCAGATTATATATTATATTTAAAATATCTAGTCTATAACATATTGTGCAATATTAATTAATTTATCACCGGTGCTTATTTGACATTACCATGAGTAAGCACAAGGCCGAGGTGGATTGCACCTCACGGTGCAGATCACGGATTCATGGTCAGATTATAACAAGTGCCATTACTAAGCGGTCTATCAGTGATGAAGCTCTGGCCAGTTTTATTAAAGGAACCTGTGCCAATTTTGTCAAGGCTTTTGACTTTGAGGTAAGTGTAATTTTATGAATATGAAAGTACTTATTAACCTATTGAGTTGCCACAGCACACTGGATGCCAAATACCATAGTATTTCAATGATGTCTGGCATTCCAAGAATTGTCAAGTTAATATTCTGCTTCAACATTGTCATTGAACATTTATTTTTGCTTAAATGCTGAATAAACAAGTACTGAATCACCAACAACCCTCTATTACAACATAGATATTCATGTAGCTACATTTTGCATCACAGATATTCAAGTCAAGAAAAATGTAAATGTGAATTAAAATATTACTGCTATTTTAACTTTGAAATTGTAACAGAAAGAAACATAAAAAATATAAAAATAAGTTGTAGTCTCAGATTTATAGTTACCATTTCATCTCACTTATACTCCATTTGGTTAGGTAGTTACCTAAAGGTAAACAATCTTGATGTGGCTTTTTATACAAACACATATTAAACAAATAAACTACTGCTTAAACTAACTTAGTAATTGTTATTGTTGTATTTACATTGATCTTTAGCAGCATTTTATTTTTAAACTGAGTTTTTTTAGATAAAAGACACATCAACATTGTTTGCTTTTAGTTAAGGACCTAACCAAATAGACTATAGGTACTTATTAGGTAGATAATACGGTAGTGTAAGCAAAATATAACTCTACATTGTATATTGTGCTGTGCATATGATTGCATACTAACATGAACATGCAAATGTCAAGACTAAACAAATACTTATCAAAAATGGATTGATATACAAATCATATTACAATTTGATGTCTTTAGTTACCAAGTCATGGTTACTCTACTTACTTACAAAGCCCTGTGAGGTAAAACATTATTACATAAAGGAAAATAACACATCTATGCCTAAATAAATAAATATCTTTTGTCATTTTAGTTAACCATGAAATATGAACATAGTAAATTTATCTTTTATGAAATATATCATAAATAGCTATGACAGTTTGTAGTATGTAGTGTAATATACAGGTTGTCAGTACTTTCCAAAATAGCAGTTTCAATAGCAGCAGGAAGCAGTTTGCTGACGATAAGATTTAACGACAACCGACAAGCCTCGACATGTGGCGTTTGAATTTATATGAGAAATCCAGAACCTTACGTATGCACTTGGCCAATGCCCGGGAGGCGTATATAACAGCGGTAGCCTAGTGGGACACCATTGGACTACCACATGGAGGTCGAGTGCAATCCCAAAGCGCGCATCTCTGCCTTTTCGAAGTTATGTGCGCGTTAAATAGTTAGTTACCGCCTGATTAAACGGTGGTGGAAAACATCGTGAGGAAACCTGCACGTCTGAGAGTTCTCTATGATGTTCTAGTGTGGAAGGCTATGGCTTAACCCTTCTTACAGTGAGAAGAGGTCTGTGGCCAGCAGTGGGACAGTTTAATACAGGGCTTTTTGGATATTGAAACTAGCTATAGCCATAAATAAGTAAGAAATACGTCCTGTAAGAGAAGTCAATCCTTACCCATTGATTACGTCTATCGTGTTTTAGGGACGCACAGCTCTTCATACAGCTGCATCTCGCGGCAGAATTCGTCTAATGGACTGGCTCATCCGTCATTCCTCTGAGGCGTTTAAAAATGCTCGTGATCGAGAATCGGGTTACACGCCATTGCATAGAAGCATATTTTATGGCCAGATACATGCTGCTGTCGCTCTTATGAAAATTGGTAAGGAATACTTGTAATAATAAATAGAATAATAAAAATAATGAGCGTAATTTTTTTTTATATGTTTTATTTATTTATTTATTTGTGTTTTTGTTTGTGTTGTTTTGTGTTTGTGTTTTATATATATTTTGTTATATATAACAAAATATCTATAAAAATTGCTCTTGATTTTTCTAATTTCTGATGGTATGATAGATTGCCAATGTTAGTTCAATAAACATAATTCCCATATATTACCTAAAATACCTACTAAAATTTATAAAGCCAACATTATCTATCAAAAGCCAAAATAAAAATGATATTTAGTGCTATGTTATATTTTAGAAAAAGAAACGTCATCACATGGCACTTCGATTTTTCTAATGTCTGATGATGTATCATAACTCCTAATAACAATATTACAGGTGTGAACACGGATATAGTGGACAAGGATGACTATAGGGCCCTGGAACACGCAATGCTTGACCGTCAGTATATGTACAAGCACGAAGGCAACCAACCGAGCGAGGTTTACGTGTGGGGCAACAATTCTAACTACACGCTTGGTACGGGCACGCAGCAGGAACGCAACACACCGGAACTGCTCACATGCTTCAACAGAGCTAACACTTGTGTTAAACAGGTAAAACAACTAGGAAAAATATATAAATACTAGATTAGCCCGTAGCCGCCTAAATGTAGGTTAGGTTAGGTTAGTAACAGTCTCCTTCTGCGAAGCTGTCATAGCGCAGAAGGAGACCGCGGAGAGGGTCAGGGAGAACAACCTCCTCGCTGACCCTCTCCGGCGCAGACGGACGGGAGCGAGAAGGAGGCGATTTGCCCGCCTTTTCGCTCCTGTATAGTGGGGTCACTGGTACAGAGTCGGGGGACTCTCTACCGGCTTGCACGGCCCCACACGTCTGGGGGATGGTCTTGGTGAGCAAGGCCTTCCCTCCATAGGTGCTGAGGCCCGGTCACCATCAGCCGGGCCAACCGCCAGGGCGGGATGGTGATTGCTAACGCGACCCCATCCCGCCCCACTCCGTCGGCGGAGGGACTGCTCACCCCAGGTTTTTAGTGTGTATACCGACCCCCTTCAGGGGCGGAGAGTCTCACATAACCACCCTTCCCCCCCCGGGGGAGGGGGTATCCATAAAGGATTTTCCTGGGTCAAAAAAAAAAAAAAGAAAGTTTAGTAACAGTACTTTTTCTATATTAAAGGATCCCTATGTCCCTCTCGCTCCCGGCCGTAGTTCAGTCTATGGTCCGGAGTGAGAGGTCGTGGAACGCCGTCGCCTCCTTTTGTTAGGAAGTCACTACCATCAAGGAGGCGGCGGAGCGGGAGAACGAGCGTTTAAACCCTCTCCCCAACCGCAGAACCGGGCGCCGGAGGGCGCGAGATGACCTCCAGCCACCCTGAGGTTTGACCGGGGGGTGGTGGCCTTTGTGGGCCTGCGCGCCATCCGTTCAGCACCAGGTGTCCGAGAGGCGGCGTGCGTGTTCCCACGCGCGCCTCTGTTTCGAGTCCGTCTCCCCTCTAGGGGAAGGGGGGGACAGTAGGGTTTAGGGGGGTTTCGTCTAAAAGGTAGGCCTCTTCGTGTAGGTGCCTGCCGTTTTATACGGCGGGCCGAAACCTCGGCAGGGTCGCGACCGCATGTGCAAGTGATTCGCGCGGCCCCGTTGATAGTGGTTTTGTCGAGGAACACCGTGGTATTTAGTCGGTATTCCGGGAGGTACATTATTCTTATTTCATCTTTCTTTTACCCTGGCGAGTCCGACATAACCCCTCCGCCCGCCCCCGCGGAGGGGTATGCGTCATGCATTCCCCCAAGTTAACCTTTGCTGTTCCTCTGACAACGTGTATGCGAAATTTCATGATGATCGCTCGAGTAGTTAAGTCGTGAAAGCGTAACAAACAAACTCACATTCGCAATTATAATATTAGTTAGGATATTATAGTAGAATCCTGCTGAAAATCAGTACTGTGACGTTATTTACAGCTTAAGTATATTGAGGTGGATGCCTTGACGCACATACAGGCTATATTCTTCTTATCGTGATGTGTGTGGAGCAAAATAAGAAAGGGCTAATGATGCGTATAATCGCGATTGAATGATGTTCGAATACAGTTGCGCACAACGTGTTACTTAATTTGCATTTTCGAGCATCCATCCCAAGTCCTTTTGTATAGTGTTGATGATACATTATCGATACACACGAATATAATTCGAATGCAATCGTGCACGCCTCTGAAAATAGGCACATTCAGTATTTGTGTAACATATATATATATATATATACTTACACACCTTTTGCCTGGAGAGATAAATAGAGACTACGGATTACAGCTTGCTACGACTCTGGCAGATGCTGCTTCATTCACTGACGTCATACTATACACACCTGTTAGTTTAGGCTTCTCTTAATTGGACCTTTCTTCGGACCTCTAATCTGGTTAGAGAAAATTTGCTTAGGTGTTCCCCGTCTGATCTATCTCCTTCACATTGTCTTTATTAGTGTCGTTATGCCTTAACTTGCATATGGTATTTCTGTCTTTCATGGGTTCACGACTGTCTCAGTCATGACAGATTGATAACCGGATAATCTGCCGTCATTAAATGCCTTACGTGATCCTACTCATCTTCTGATAAAATAATATTAACTTGGCCATATTGCCATTTTCCAATTTGCAGCATTTTATAAATATAGTAATGTTAGTAACCATATACCTTTGAAATGATCTCATATGGAACAATGCACATAGACTTCATGCATTGCTGCACTTATTCAAATATCTCGCGTATTATATGGCTGGACAGCAATCCCTGAATAATATTATTAATCAACAAACATTTCAAATTAAATTATGTCAACTGAATATCATTCTTCTTGTTATTTCATAGACAAAACTTGAAAATGAATTAAAAAGATTTTCACGACATGTCAGTGACATTATCAAATGTCTTATGATTTTAGATTTAATTCGTTTACTATATTTACAATTTAAACCAATTCAAACTTTTTAAACGGCATTTTAAGATAATATACAAAATAATGCATACGGTCGGCTTGCCGCGTACATGTTTGGGGTTCACAAACCTTGTGTTCTTCATATTGGGAACAGTGGGATTCGTGGTATGCATTTGGTGCTTAGTAAACACAGAGTTTTTCCGTGACGTGAATTACACAGTAACGAAGAGCTCTTTAGTGGACGCGACAGCGAAATTCGTCAACATGAGACTATGGTACACTCCCATGACTACGATACTGATACCTATAACTCTTCTGGCAATGATGACATCCTGCTGCGGTGTAATGGGAGCTGGCTGTAGAATAAAATGCGCCTTAAAATCCTACATATTCCTCGTCACTATCCTCTCCAGTACGGCCTTTTGGCTGTTCTTCGTCACTGGCATCTATAACATTTACAGCAACAACGATGCCACAAGGAAATCAATGCAGCAGTCTTTAAAACAGTACTACGGGCAAGATAGCGAATTGGTCACATATGTATGGGATCACGTAATGACTACACACGAATGCTGTGGTGTGGTCAGTTTTATGGATTTCAACGGCTCTCAGTGGCAAAAGGCGAATCCGGGGAAGCTATACCCCGTGCAATGTTGCAAACTGGCTAATGTTTCTCGTCTTGTACCAGTTTCGAAAGACTGCACACTTAGTGTTGATCCTGAAATACAGTCGAACAAAGAGAAAGGATGTTTCTACGCTCTACAGCAGGCAATCAAAAGGAACAAAGGGAAGATTATATTCTACATTGTGCTCATAGCTTTCTTGTATTCGGTTTTGACTTTATTCGCGTATTGCATAGTCAGAGGGCAGCCTTTGTTAGGAGCTATGGCTGGCCGATTCACGGAATTGTTACCATCGAAAGTTCGGGATGACGCTAACAATAAAATGGTTGTGCCTTCAAATGTTTCATTGGGGAATATGATGTATGTGGAGAATACGCCGAAAAGAGTGGTGAAAGTGGTCTCGTCGGCGAATCCCTTCCAGTCATACAAGTTCACTCCTGATTCGTATGCCAGAGAGAATGCACGTACGCACTCGTTCAGATATTGAAATGATGATAAATACATTGTTTCTATTAAAACTTGTGTGTTCATTTCTGTAACTGATAAGCTATCTCGTAGTCCGAGCAAGCTTATACTCAGTATCAAATTGAGTGTACTTAATAATAGAATTTCATATTATTATAATATGATAGGAACACTTAGAAATGTAAGGCTCTTATAGTAGTATCAGTCTAGCTAAACGAAATTATATGCAATTATTTATTTTAGCATGAACTATCAACCTCGCTTTTATTTTACGCTAATATAAACGGTTTGCCATCGATCGCACTAAGTAATCGTGAATATAACATTATGAAAACGCGTGACAAACCGTTAATATTATTCTAGCCGATAAAATCATACTATAAAGAAATATATATAACACTAGGTATTCACTTACCAAATCGGGTGTTCAAACAAAATTATTTCATAACAAGTGTCACACAAAAGACAACATTCTTCACAATGAGTAGTTCTATTCTTATATCTTGATGATCGTTGAAACTGCTTTCTTCCTTAATACGGG
Source organism: Catocala fraxini (assembly GCA_930367265.1). Taxonomy (NCBI): domain Eukaryota; kingdom Metazoa; phylum Arthropoda; class Insecta; order Lepidoptera; family Erebidae; genus Catocala; species Catocala fraxini. Next base: position 17,597,435 of record OV884041.1, read on the forward strand.
ATGGAGATTGGCATTTTTCATATCTTTGCTACAAGAAAATTGTAATTCCCATTACGATGGTTTCGATCACAATAAATTAATCTAGTCACGTAATCGCCGAACCAACAACGCGGCGTAAGTTTTGATTTAAATTGATTAGAACGTCACCAATATGAATATTTTATTATGATTTGTCGAATCTCTTATTTAGTGCTTTGCTAGTTTTGAAGATTTAGTGTTCAAGATTAACAAATCACTTCTAATCTAATGAAAATATCAGTAGGTAGCTAGCTGTTATGTATATATTATACCTACGTCCTTTCTTAAGAGTGTCGAGACTATCTTATAGACAAATGAGTGAAGACCCATATACACACATATTGATATTTATATCGTAGGTCGGTTTATATTATGATTTACAAGATTTTACCCGTGGCTTAGCTCGCGTAAATGTAAGTTAGATTAGATTAACGAAAATAAAAATGGAAAATTTGTAGGGTAGTAAGTCCTTTTTCTGGATAAAAGGTACCTTAAGTTCTCTTCTGTTCCTCTGACAACGTATATGTGAAATTTTATGATGATCGGTCCAGAAGTTAAGGCATAACAAACAAACAAACTCACATTTGCATTTATAATATTAGTTTGAATTTTCTGGATGTGACACTATTGGTATTTGAATTATAAACTTTAGGTTCTTTATGCACGTTAGGACGTCTCGTGCTATATGAATAAAGCAGAATAAGAATATATTGTATGTGATTTTAGGTGTGCTTAGGTAAGTTCCACAGCGTGTGGCTGTGCGGTGCGGGTGATGCAGGCGAGGCTTGGTGCTGCGGCCAGCTTGCAAGAGCCGGTGGCCCACACGCCACGGCGCTGCGCCCCACGCCGCTGCGCTTGGCGGAGCCCTGCGTCGCCGTAGCCATCACTCTTAATTCTACTATATTTCTACTAGAGAGTGGCATGGTGAGTACCTACTCGGTTATATTTAAATGTTGTAATAGAAACATGGCTTGAAAGCAGAACTATTCATATTTATATATAAGTATATCCCCTTTTTCAAGTAACATCTTCCACATTAGAGTCGAACCTTGTGTTGTGGTGGTCTTTACAAGCATAGGTATGTATATTTGATGGTCGTAAAGTTCACTCACTCAGAACAAAGTGGATCACACCAATAATTATTGTCGTTATCAATAGAACAATAATATCATAATAAAACAGCTGAAACTGCGGCAACTTTTTATACACATGTTAATACAGAGACTGCCTTTCAAGTCTTGGAATGCCAGACATAATGAATTAGTTCGCACTAACTCGGAACTAAATCCCAGGGGTGAGGCGATATCTTTATAGGTGGAGCTACTAGTAGGTGAATAATTGAAACCCAACTGTAACTTGGTCTAATTTATTTTGACCTCCGATCTCAAATATATCTCCTCGGCTATATATACGTGGAGCGGTAACGAAACCATAGCGCGATTCAGGAAAGAGGAACAACGCCATCTATCGAGCTCTCGGGTAGTTTTTTTGTCAACAAGAAATGTATTATTACAATGACATGTTCCAGAATCGCACTATGGTTCTGAGCTTATACATCGTGAACACATAATTAAAAACTTATTGTGTCTGGCCACCGGTGTGTCAGTGCGACTCAAAGTGTTATACCTGCAAAAATCTCAATAAGTTATGCAACCACACGAATCACTTCAAGTATATGTAAATAGTATATACATACTTCTGCCACGAAACCAATGATCCTTCAAAGAAGTAGGTACATTTTTAAACTATCAAAACTTGCGTTCCAGGTCGTCCAATACGCCTTGAACAGTACAGACAACGTGAGTCAGTCCAGCACGAAGGCCCCCAGCTCCATCAAGCTGCCGTCGGTGAAGCCCCTCATCAAGTTGCCGCAGCCCCGCGGCGTGCGCGCGGCGCGCTGGCACGCCGTCGTGTGGCACGCGCGCGCCGCCTACTCGTGGGGCCACAATGTCGGACAGCTCGGACACTCCAATGACGATAAAGTTGTTGCTAGCCCGAAGCAAGTAAGTCATATTGTGGAGCTAGATAAACCTTTAATATAAGATGTTAAGTTTAGAAAGCAGGCGTTGATTCGAGTGGAAGGGCTCTTTGTTACAATTTATTTGGTGAGGATTCGAACGAGCTGAATTACCGCCATGCTAGAATAGCAAATAACCCCGTTCAAAATGGGAAATATATGCAACTTTAAAGTATAGGTACATTTTAACTAATTTCTAGCTTAGCTGCAGGCAGTGAGGATGTAAAATATTACAATTTGGCAAATAAAAGAAACAACAGAAATACTATCAGATAGAATTGACTGAAGCAACCTCTGGCATATTGAACATTTCTTAAAAGCGCTTCTTATGGTATAATGAATAAGAAAAAATAAAATGATTGTTTATTGTTGCCTAATATTATTTTTTAATAATATTGTTTAATAAATTATTTATTTAAAAAATTGCAAACGTTCGCAAATTATTGATAACTGATACTAATAGTACTGATATTCTTATAGTATTATAAAAGTGAAAAACGCTTTTATTATTGTATTATTTATCAAAGCAGACAATTGTCTACTTTTATTAATTAAGTCCACATATAAAAGCTTATTCAACGATGTTTACTTATAGGTGGCGATATCGATGAACAATAAAGAAGAGGCCGGTATCCAGTTAGTGGACGCTGCCGACGCTGCCACCGTTATCACGACCAGTCGCGGAGATGTGTATCTATTGCACAAGTATATCTGCAAGAAGATCGCTATCAAGTAATTATATTAATCGAGATATTATGTTTTTATGTTTAATTCCATCTACCGAGTGACTTGATGAAAATTTCCTTACGCTTAAACTAAGTAATACCAGTGTCACTAAACGAATGGATCTGAACGAGGTACTACTTATTACTTCTTTATGGCTCTCGGATTTCTAGTCTAAGCTTTGGCTGAATATCAGTATTTAGCGGAGCGACTGCATTCAGACCCAAAAGGAGACTGATATTCAAACAAATAAACCAGATGTCCAACTATTGTCCAGATCAACCGTTACAGATATTTATGACAGTTAAGACTGTCGCATGGAGACATCAAAGAATGTATAAAAGGATATAATAATATTAGACCTGTTTTCTGTCCGTTCTGTCCCACTGCTGGGCACGGGCCACTTCTAAGTGTGAGAAGGATAAGGCCATAGTCCAGCACGCAGGTGCAATGAGGGTTGGCAGATTTCACATATCTTCGAGAACATTATGTAGTCATGTAGTTTTCCTTTACCGTTTAAGCGAGCGATAGTTAAATATTTAATACACACATAACTTCGGAAAGTCATAGATACGCGGCTTGGGATCAAACTAGGCTAAAAAGATAGTGATACACATAATTGTATTCGAAATACAATACCTACTTTGCATAGTTAAAGACTCAAGCAGATGGACTCATGTATAGTGTTGTGTCCATCATTATGAAAATGAAATGTAATGAAAATAGCCTTTATTTCACTGACCATAAAATCCAAAAATAAATAAATACAATAATTTAATTACGTATACGAGTATATATATTATCAGCAACCTGGTTCTTGATAGTCAGGCTGCCTGCCGACAAAGGCCTCTATTTCCTGCCATACATTTCGGTCTTGAACTAGTCTTCTCCAATTTGGCGGTAGATCGTCATCATCGAAAAGTGGGACTTTTGTGTCGTCTACCTCGTTGTCTTTGTCCATTTCTGGAGTACCCTTCTGCTACGGTATTTGTCAATTTATCTGCAAGCTCGAGAGTGTACTTTTTATCCTAATTTTTTTCCTTAATAATGTCCTCTGCTAAAGCAAAGCTAAGGTTAAAAAATGGCTCTTTGAATAGATTTTATTTGTGGATTGTCTATATTTGGCTCTTTTGGACGATAAGGTTGCCGACTCGACTCTAAGCTATAAGATCTATTATTATAAGAAGGTCTTATTATTATAAGAAGGTCTTATTATTATAAGAAGGGCTTATTATTATAAGAAGGTCTTATTATTATAAGAAGGGCTTATTATTATAAGAAGGTCTTATTATTATAAGAAGTTCTTTTTATTATAAAAAGGTCTTATTATTATTAGAAGATCTTATTATTATTAGAAGGTCTTATTATTATAAGAAGGTCTAATTAGTATGTAACTTTTTTTACCGCGCTCTCTCGTTCTGTACACTTACTGTTTATAATAATGTTGTTCTTGTATTACAGGCAGATCAATCTTCGGCAAGTATGTGTGGAGGCTAAAGTGAGCGAGACTGGCGTGTACTCTCGAGTGACCGTCCTATTGCTGACCAATGTTGGACAGCTGTTCATTTGGCAGGATACTACCAACAAACTTACCAGGTAAACACAGTATTATTACAAGACAGTAAAATATTTCTTCTGAAGAATGTTGCAGTGCTCGTCTATGATAACTATTTGGTTGTGGTACGAATAAACTTATTTGTTTTGGTCGTAACTATAATTATTTAATATTCAGTAAACTCCTTGTCATTCTCAATATGTTTAATGAATTATTGTTGTTTTTGTTGTACACCTACCTACTGGGTGTAAGGGACGGTGGACCAGTATATATTATAAAGGTTCATATTGATATATTTGTAGCTGAGAGGTAAAGTAATAAGACCTTAAAGGCCTTTTTGTTTACTACATCCTAGATTGCACATTAAGGACCACAAAAGCATTGACCTTTTAAAATTAAGTGGTCTTATTCTTTACCTCTCAGCTATAGATATAAAGAGAATAGTGATGCATTTGTATGCACTTACAGCACATAATATACAGATTCACACATGTTGCCTACTGCTTTTCACTTGCTACAGTTCTTGCAACTCACGAAGGCGAGCGGGCTTTTTTTGTAGTTGAACGTGTACATACACAGTGCGGTAGTGTGCGTGTTTGACAGAGCGGTCAGTTGCGAGCGACACTTACACACACATACATATACCACAAATAAAGCCCGCTCGCCTTCGTGAGTTGCAAGAACTATACTTAGTAAGCAAATATATCTCTTTATGTTCAAATAGTGCATTAAATCCCTGCGACACGAACTACAGTCAAATAGTCTTTTTTTTTTTAAGTTACAAATAAGATAATTATTTGTTTCAGATGCATATTCGGTCTGGTCCACCAGACAATAATAACTAACGTGGCGCTCACCCACGATGCCCTCTATTTCACAACCAAATATGGTGAAGCGTTCATTGGCTCGATCTCCCGGAAGGCCACGCCCCCTGCCCAGCCGCAGCCAATCAGGAAAGAGAAAGAGAAGGACAACAAATCTGCTCTCGTCAAGTTCTTAGAAAAGGACGACTGTACTCCTGTCAGAATCTCGAAGATATCAAATATTTATAGAGCGGTTTCTATCGCTGTGGATACTGAAGGGAACAATTTTGCGTGTCTTCAGGTGTGTATGCTTTTTCAATTTGTTACTCATCTCCTAGGATCGTATTTATTACGAATTAGTGATTGTATAAACAACGTCCAAAAATACATTTATATAAGGAAATCCTTAAATTTGTTCCTTATAATTCCAAATATGGAATATACTCTTATAGAATATGATTAGGTATATAAAAATATATTAATGCAAGGCAAGCGTGCGGGCAACGGGTGGTCAACGAGTGCCCCACTCGCCGTCTGCGCGCGGTCAGGCCGCGGCCGGGGCGCTCGGGAGTCGATGTAGTGAGCGGTTACCCATAGCACTCCATACGCAGAATACTAACCGCTCCAGGCCAGGCGGTGCTGGTCGGGTGCCGGGTGGCTCCAATGAGCCATGACCTTTATACATAATCCGTACATTTTTTATATAACTAAAACAAAGTAAAATATAACCATATATAAAACAAAGAATACGACATTTTACTAAAATACAGCAATGTAATTGAATAGCCGTGATTTAAACAGGTCAGCTGTTTTTATGCGCGGGGAACGCAGAGTTCATTCCCGCCGGCGCGAGCGGTACGTTGTATTGGTAACAATCCATTGCGTACCGCGTAACAATAAAATATAAAAACATAATGTTGCGTATTTTTTATTAATAGTATAGTTTGCTTCGAGATAAGTATCTATAGAAAGACGTCCTGCTAAAGTTTCCGGTACGCCGTCTCTTACACCATTATATATGTATATACAGAGCGAATTTAATAAGTAGAATATTATTTATTTTAAGGTATAGTAATACTATATTGGAAGGTGATTCTGTCAGGAACTACTTTTACTATATAATAACTCTTTTTGCTGTCGATATTAGGTTTATTGAAGAAGGGTATAGACTATCGCACAAAGGAGCGGAGCAATAACCATAAACGTCAACACAGTTAAAAGTAATATTATATACTTTTCAGATCAAACCTACGTGTGGCTTGCGGTCATTACCAGAGCTGTCGCCTTCTAGTCTATCCAAACACATGGAATCTCTCCGAGAAAGCGCCACTGAGGATGACTTATTACATGATGTTATATTCAAGGTAATACTTACTTTATAGATAACTAAATTTTGCCTGCAATACCTACATTAACACTGTGAAGTCTCACAGTGTTAATGTAGGTATTGTCAATAAATTTCGATTCCTCGAGAACAGTACCTCTTTCTTGGATGAAAGATACTCTATACCCTTTTCTGTTCACATGACATCATGTATGCATAATTTCATGATGATTGGTTAGTAGTTAAGGCGTAACAAACAAACTGACAATTTCACATTCGCATTTATAATATTAGTTAGGATATAGGTTATATTCTAATGAACTAGCAATACAGATTACAACTTACTATAATTATTATTAACAGTCAGCTAAGCGGAAATTCTTTTGTTAGGAGTCATTTTAAATTACCTGTGTAATAAATCGGGTAAAATCCTCGATCTCTCGATAGCAAGTTCAACGCCTTTTCCATTATACTACCGTCCATCATAATTATTGTTCATGATAATCAAGAAAAGCATAGTAATTCCTTATTATTTAATGATATTTTTGTACTACAACTAAAATGTTTGGTAACTGCTTGGTAAACAGAGATGGTGTGATGACTTGGTCGTTTTCAAAAGGGACTGGCATTAGCATATCTTAAAACAGAATGATTTGGAAATCCAAGGGAAAGGCTTTGTGGCCCAACAGCCCAACAAAAAGCTACTGAATAAAAACTGCTTGATATGCCTTACGGTAAATTTCTAGTTCAGTCTGAAGTTGTTTTAGTTTACGCAAAACCACGCCACCCGCTCCTCGCGTTCACATCGCGTATACACTTTTTTTATCATTGCGACACAACTCTAAGAACATCGGCGGCAACTAAAATTAATCCAAGAGTCACAAAACAGCTTATATGCTTAGACTAATTTATTGTTTTATTTGTTTTAAGGTTGGCACTAAACAGTACCCAGCACACATATACATAGTCGCCTCTAGCAGCGAGTATCTCTACCAACTGTACCAAGACTCTCGCACCAACACGGGGGATAAACCCGAGATCACACTGGAGAACGTCCATCCTGAAGCGTTTGATAGAGTCATGAAGTATATGTATACCGGCACTTGTGATGTAGTGGAGTTAGGACCTTGTGGACTTAAGATTAGGAAAGAGGAGCTAGTTGGGAAGAAAGAGAAGGAGAATGAAGGAGAAGAGGAGGAGTTGATTGGTGAGATATTTTATTATAGTTTAAAAGAGTAGGGCACTAGGTGTAGTCTCTGTGAGCTTACTAGTGCTAGCTAATTTGCTTTCAAATAATATTCGAATAGAATTGAGCACAACGAAAAAACCCTACTTTGTACATAGTCCATTTTTCTTACTTGTCTTATTTAGTTAAGGAAAACATTTGGCGTTCTGATATCTAAAGGCAATATAGACCCATTGATAGATATTGTCTCTCTTTTTTGTCGTCTCTATTATATTAGACTATATTCGTTTCCTAATAGTAAACAAATATAATCTGAAGCCTAAAGTAGTGACTGAATGGTTTTAAAATAGGTGTGTTTACAAGTGAGAAAATAATTGATGTGTAGTGTTAATTCGAATCCAGTTCTACGCATCGCTAAAGCCCACTCTTAAGGCTTATAGCCAGCGCAGGCGTTATTTAACAATAATTATAACACGAGCACAAAGAACAGGTATTCTTTAAAGCAGCCTATGTGCTATGTAGATAAGACAGACAATAATCTTCTTTTAAACGTAAATTATAAACGAGAAAAAGAATAATTTATGAAGCAGGACTTAAAACCGCGATCCTTACAAACTATGTTGTTATCAACCAGGCTATTCGCCTACGTCAGCTCTTAATATTTCTAGACTATATAGACATCAATCTCTAATAATAATATAATAATCTCTAAATTTTATTGTCTTTGGGGATAATGTAAACACTTTTTAGTCTTAATAGGTTCTGGTGTTCATTACATACGTAATGCTATAGGCGCGGTCGCGATACAAAACGGACGTACGTACAGCGTCGGCATAGGTCGTGACTGGCGACCGGAAACTTCCTAACGCGAGCCGAAGGAGTGCGCGCGCGCAGACGTCGCGCAGAGTGTGTGTGTGTGTGCGTGCGTGTGTGCGTGCGTGTGTGCGTGCGTGCGTGCGTGCGTGCGCTCGTGCGTGCGTGTATAGGATCACGCGCCTTCAAGCAATGGTGCTCGGTAGGCGGTGGGCTGTTCGTAGGATGAAATGTATGTTTGTGTAGTGTTCAATTATTGTGTAATTGTCTAAGTTGTAATGTAATGTATGTGTAAATACAAGTCACCCAAATGTCTTCCGAAGTATATCCTAACTCTTTTATGTCACAGAGAATCCATCAGAGATATCAGCGTTTGAAGTGTACAACAAACAAGGCGACAGGGGTAAGCGTCGCAACCGGCGCAGTACCGACACTCCGCCGCGCACCCATCTGTACTGCGACCCTGTGAAGCTCGTGCAGGCTACTGCCAAGCGACTGCAGGTCATGGCGCTGCATAAACTACTCGACAAGTTCTAGTTAGTATTATAATAAATAGCTAACAATGATTTTCTTTATGCATATACAATTGTGTTATCTCAAGACTTACTCTTGCAATGACACAGTCGCATTGCATAAAGGAGTAGTGATCGTTTTGAAATATAGTTGTGGCACTTTGTAGACTTCCGATCTGTTAGTAGCTTTTAAGTTTTGTTTATCTTATAATTTACTACGATTTCCATGTAAAGCGAAGTTACAACTTGTAATAGATGGCGCTGTTTCAAATTTTCTAATCAATACAAAGTGTAGCGCCTGAATCGCGCTATAGAATTGTACAAGATGATTTGTTTTATTTGATGGTGGCGAATGAGCTTTCAGCCGTGTGATGCAAAATTATTACGAGAAGACCGCATTAGGTGACATTAGTTATTAACAGTGATCGGAGTAGGTAGATTGATTTTTGGTACTTGTATCATAAATGCACACAGAAAGAATAACATGGATAAACCATTTTCCCGGAAAGTAATTCCGGTATTTCCGGATTCAATTAAATATTGTTAGTGTTGGTAGTGATATTATTCCTACTCAATTCAAAATTTAAAGGAAGGTATCAAAACTAAATTAATTCATTATTTATCTGTTGAATAATAAAAACAATCGAATTCCGATCGAAGCTTTAATTTTTATTTTTTTATTTTTAGCCTTTTATGGCTAGAACTTTTATAGATAGACATAAATTGTTGCACTTAAATTTAAATATTTTCATAGGGGTCATGGTAATTTGCATTAAGGGTAGAATACATGACGGGGCCCCATAGAGGGCCAATGCCTGCTGGGGTCGTGAGACTGTTCTAAGGATGCACCACGACTCTGAAACGTAAAGGGCATACGAAGGAACAGGTTGATTTTAGTCAGATTTTAGGACCAAAAAAAAGGGGTAAAATAAAGAAAAAAGATAAAAATCAACATTGTTTATTGTTAAATATGTACATTTTACATTTATTCACATTTTTAATCTTCATCGATTACAATGTCAGCATCCTGGTAATCCTGATCTTTACAATTAAAATATATAACTATGAGTTTCTCTATATTTTCTATTTTCAACCTATTTCTTTTAACATCTAAAGTCCATTTATAAATGGAAAAAGACCGTTCTACATCTGACGATGTCAAAGGAGCAAATTTTAAAAAAGGTATTAAATTATGTGCTTCATTTTTTTCAATGGCCTCACTATATTCTCTAAGTGTGTCTAAATCTGGGTTTCGTTCCATAACACGTTCTATTTTATTTTTTATATTTTCTGAATTGCACTGATTTATAGCATCTCTGACGTTGTCAAATGCTACATTGCAACGATAAATTATGCTTTTGCAATTCTTTTAAAGACAAATGAATTATAAAATAATTGTCTTTAATGTAATTTAAATCTTCTTTTTCTATAATATTTTTTGCCTCTCGAATAGATACCGCATCAGAGCTGCTTAAACAAGATAATACTTCTTTTATTTTTTCAAAGTTTTGAGCGTAATAAAATGCTGCCTCTAACCAAGTGCCCCATCTTGTAACAACTGGTTGGGGAGGTAGCGGCAAATCTGGATATTTTTCTTTTAAAATTTTGACTCTACTTGGGGCTTTCAAAAATACCTTTTTAACATTTGCTATTAAAATGTTAACATCGTGATATTCTAACCTAATTTGCTCAGATACGCGATGAAGAGAGTGCGCCAAACATGTTACGTGCTTCATTTCAGGTAAGTATTGTTTTAAATTTCGTCCTGCAGACAGCGTATATGCAACGCTATCAGTGCAGAGGACAAGAATGTTACCTACCTTCGATTCAAAAGAATCTTCCCAAAAGTTTTCCAAACATTCTAACACAAATTGCGTGATTGTTTGTCCATTAACTACAGTTAGCATTTTACATGCTACCAAATAAGGTCTAGTCAAATTGCTAGGATGTAATGGTTTTATTAAAAAATGGACTATATAGCGACCTAAAAAGTCTGTCGTTTCATCTAATGATATCCATAGTTTCTCATTTTTATAATTTTGCCAAATCGAATTGATTTTATTCTTAAAAAACTTGTCCAAGTAAACTTTCCGTAACTGTGATTCATCTGGCAGAGTACGATTAGTACACGTACAACAACAGGTACTACACATATATTTTTTAAAGAAATCTTGAAAAGTAGTATTTTTCATCTGAGACCACGGAATATTGCACAAAATGAGAAATTTTATAAGATCGAAATAAAATTCCTCTTCGGGCCGCTTAAACTTTCCCTGGTGTACTGCTCCTTCGATATGTCTTTTAACGTTTCCTTTATTTATGGTTTTCAAATGACTTTCACATTTTGAACAGTATATTGTACCACTAGCGTGATCGTAAAGTAGTTCGGGATGACCGGATATCCATTTTTCTACAGTTTCAGCCTTGACGTTTGCCATATCTGAACTTTGTTTTAGAGATGGAACCTCGTATATATCACCTAAAACAAAGACATGAAAAAATTACATTTTATTTAGTTTATTTAGCTTACTCCGTTTGTTTTATTTTTCGTGGATCAAATTTAGTCATTGAAATTTCACCCTCTTCCTGTCAACCGATTGATCTAAAATTTGGTATTCGCCTTTGATTCTGGTGACAATACAATTATGTATATTCAATATTATTGTCAATCCAAAATGGCTGCTACAAGATGGCGGACAACTTATTTTTTTTTTTCAATCCCATCAATATGGGTATCAAATGAAAGGGCTTGTTACGTAGAATATTTTGTAGAGAAGTAGATAAGGCCTATAGTAATTTATTTTACCAATACATTGCAAGAGGACACAGGGCATTCAAATTATATACGGATTCCAGTAAAATGTCGGTTAATAGTGGAGTTAGCTGAATTGCGACTACATTACTAGAATATCATAATTTTGTTTCGCACTAAGCTCACTGGTTCATACTCTATTAAAGATTTAACAATATTAAGACTCATGGTATGTTCAGCAGGTTAAGCGAACAAACACAATACTAAAAATATTCTTATAGTACATCCAAACATGCTTTATACTCCTTGTAACTAGTAAAATATTACTTACCAAAGCTTGGTTTAAATATGTAGATCCAATTCAATAGTGAAAAATCTGAGTCCGTATATTCGAGCCAAATCGTGGTTTAGAGCAGATTCCAGAAGTCAGTATGTACACAAGCCAGGGTCAAGTAACGTTTTCACAACACAGTAACAAACAAAGATGCGCACTCTACGAACCGAAGTAAACGAGTGAGCTACCTGGCATGTCGTCGGCGGGCGTACGCATTGTTCTGATAACCGGTTATTGTACCACCCATGATCCTTTGTTCTGATTGGTCGTTGGGTTTTGTCAAATCGTGACTGTGTGCCGTTAAAAAAAATATGAAGAATAATAAAGAATAATATTGCTCATTTTATTACAATTCCTACCTTTTTTTGAGGATGGCAAATCATCAAATGACTCCTTCCACTCTGGCAGAATAAAATTCCTACATAAGTTCCGGTTTTTTTTAAATAATCCACCAATTCCGGAGGAATGTCCATATTAATATATACGTTTCGGATCAATGACCCCATTTCAATCTACCTACTCCGATCATTGGTTATTAAATACTTGGGTAATAATTGTAGAGACTAGAGATGTAAGTTAGAAAACATTATTTTCCATGTATTCCAATATCTTTGATATTTTTTTAAATCATAACGTATACGACTGTATAATTGACATCCGCCAAGAAAGAAATAGCTTTAATTGACTGTCATCATTTCCATATGTATGTGAAAAGTGTTACAATAATCGTTGCTAAGATCCTTTACAATGAACCGCGAAAAATGTAGATATACATACAATAATCTAATAAATATTATGATTCCTTAGCTACAAGGACGGCAACATCCGTCTCAAGGAGAGTGCGACATACTCACGTGCAGTGACGTCACCGTGGCAGCCCGCGGCGCTGGGCGAGCTGGTGGACACGAGCGTGGTGTCCAAGGACAACGTGCCTGTGCCCGCGCACAAGTGTGTGTTAGCTGCACGACTCGAGTACTTCCAAGGGATGTTCTTGCACTCTTGGACTGAGGTCAGTATATTTATCTATACGTGTTTTATCTATACCTGTTAAGCTACCCTAGTGAAATACCGTTGCAACGGTCCAACGCGTTGGACTGCCACGCAGAGGTCTCGAGTTCGATCCCAAGGCCATGTCTGACTTTGTTAAGTTATATGCGTATTAAATAGTTAATTAATGCTTGCTTTAACGGTGAAGCAAAAATATCGTGTGGAAATCTGCATGTCCGACAGTTCTCTGTAATGTTCTTGAAGACATGTGAAGTCTCCAACCCGCATTGGACCAGCGTGGTGGACTATGGCCTAACCCTTCACTCACTGAGAAGAGGCCCGTGCCCAGCAGTAGGACAGTTTAATAGCGGGCTGATATTATTATGCCTGTTAAGTCGTGTATTAGGGTCTATATGTATAAATTAAAGAGCGAACTGAAATAAATATTTTAGTATATTGTCTATGTACAATAATTATAAAAGGTAATGTGTCGCGGGCGGAGTCGTTGCGCCAAGTGAAGAACGGCCCGGAGAGGGCCGTCTCCCACCGATGATGTTAGGTGCGCGTGCACCGGCAGTACCTATTAGATCATTTTTCCTAAGCCTTATGTTATGTCTCCACTGCTCGAAAAAAGTTACTCCCTTGGACTTCCAAACCATTCTGTTCTAAGATATGTCCCTGCCAGTCCCTTTCGAAAACGTCCAAATCATCCTGCCATCTCCGTATAGGTCTGCCCTGTCGCCGATCACTGTCTTTTGGCACCATAACTATACAATTCAACCATACCATATTATATAATTATACACCTACCATAATTATGGCTATATCGAAAATTCTAACTTCCTAACTAATATTATAAATACGAAATTGAGTTTGTTCGTTTGTCACGCTTACATGCCTTAATTACTCGACTGATCATTATAAAGTTTCAGATATACATATTATGTAAATAGTCATGGGCACAGAAAAGGACTGAACTGACTGAATACGGTTTCCAAGCGAAGACGCGGGCAAAAGCTAGTGTGTAATTAAAACTGAACTAACAGCCTTTTATTTCTATTTACAGAGCAAACTACTCTCAAAAGTGACGTTACCGATCAACTACGGTATCCTACTGCCTGTCATCAACTTCCTCTATACAGACTTGTGTCCAGAATTAGACAACTGCGACAGTATCGACTTCATTTGTAACCTGATGATCGTGGCAGACCAGTTGTTCATCAGTCGTCTGAGAGAAATGTGTGAGGTTGCATTGGCTAATTTGATCAATTTGAAAAATTGCACGGAGCTTTGCCAATTCGCACACACATACAATGCTACACAGTTGAAACAATGCTGCATGGAGTTTATTTCGTTGAATCTGTGCAGTGTTTTAGAAAATAGATCTTTAGATTTGCTAGAAGAAGAATTATTAGACGATATCACTAAGTATTATTGTAAGTTTAATCCAATAATGTCCTCTAGAGTAATCACTCCATTTTTCAATGCTCCGGATGATGAAGTTATTGAAGAATTCGCCAAGAACTATCCTGTTAATTTGGACATAACTGACGAAGAATATAAGAGAGATGATAGCATTATAGAAGTTCCTAAGAAAAGAAATAAACAGAAGAAGATTGAATATACAGAGAGTGAGAAGGAACGGATGCGATACGAATCTGTGAGTTCTGTGACTTCTTTAGATCTGTCTAACGAAATATCGGGTGATATTACTTTATCTTTAAGTAAGATATCAAAAGATTCTGAGAAAGGCGCTCGAGATAAGCAAGAAAAGTGGATAGAAGTGCCTTCGTCCCAACAAAAGCAACAGAAAGTGGTCCAAGCGCGATTGAAAGCCATAACCAGCGCAAAAGATATATTGAGTGAACCGCCCAACGAATCGTTTGTAAAACTTACTAAGTGTAGTTCGTCCAGTGCCATGACAATACAAGATAAATTACTGACCTCTTCGCGTATGTCGGTATCGCCAAAAGACTCTCCCATAGCTGAAATGGCTAGAAGCCCACAGGGTAACGTTGTTATAAATCACGTGGGACCAAAGTTATCTCAGAAGCAGAGAAAAAAGCTGGCTTTGCAGGGCAATGAATCTACTTCTCAAAGTGTCGAAGATTATTTCAGTAAAATAAACATTGGTAGTCCTCCTGAAAAGCCGAAGAATCCGTGGAAGATTTGCGAGGCGCCTGTAGCAAGCAGCAGTCCTAATTCGAAAGCTATTGAATTTAATAAAATTCTGACTGACCAGAAAAAGCAAAAGGAAGATCACTCCAGAATTATGACTAAACCACTTATTTTGACGCAGGTATTATTGATGTTTTTTAATGTTATTTAATATGCTATTGCATTGCTATTTCGCTCATAACATTCAAATTTAATTAGGTACTTAGTTATTATTATAGATATGAGGTAGTTGGGGATCTTGATCGACTTTGATTCCTACTTACTCTACTAATGACTTGAAGCATATCCTTAAAAAGTATTATTCTTATCCACTATATTAATAATTCTATGACTGTTACAAGGTATGGCAGCGACAAACATGTCTGTAGCCTATTTGTACTACTGTCCTATCCGTTACATATATGACTGCCTCGAAGGCGTAGCAGTCGTGAATGCGACTGTTGTGCATGAGATTTTGGGTTCGAACCCGGATCAGGCGAACAAAAAGCTATTGAGTTTTTCTGCTACAAAATTCTACAAAGAAGCCTGAAGTTAGGAGTTGCCCCCTTGCCTCGGCAAGCATAATTAAATAGTAGTTATTTCGGCGACTGATCTCTAGCGTCAGATTCCCGCCAGATTATGAAAGTTAGAGAGTAGAGAGTGCATTTGTGTTTGCGTTCACACTTGTGGCACTTTATCTGCCGTGACCGAAATTCGCTCTGAACCACATCATTATTTTGTTACTTGTTTTTCAGCTTGAGGACAAAGCCATAGAACAGTTGGAAAGGTTTTACAACATTCACGAGGTAGACGATGAGTTGATCACGGTGCGACGCATAGAGCTTCAGGTGTCTTCACCACAGTGGATCCACACTGCCCCTAAGTAATCATCTACAATTTTATACAATTTACAGTTATTATTCTTATTATAAGATGTAATTGAAATATTTTTATTAATATATGAAATGTGACGCAGTTTTCTCTTTATTTGTGTTTCCATAATCGACAATCATGTATTGACGCCTTAGAACTAAAGTTCTAATCGTTTGACAAGGCTAAGAGCAGTGGTAATCAGAGTGCCCAGTTGCGGGTTTTCTATACGTTAACGCGATTAAAACGTTTACCGCGTTTGGCTATGTGATTGGTTAAGAGCTTGTAGCGGGCAAATGGAGCGTCGAACGTCATAGACGTGTCGATCGCGTTAACGTAAAACAAAGTCGCACTAGACACTCTGGGATATCGTAACAAATACATGTTCAGAACATCAACAACATTATTACAGACGTAAGAATGGTCGTGCAGTTATAAAAGAGGAGCCGTTTAAGTACACATAGCAACACATCAACCTAGACTGTTTGGACTTTGAACTATTAGAAGTTGAACACTGCGAATCGTGCGAGAGAGTGCGTCATATTTTTATTACGCTCTATCCGTACCATTACATCTACACCACTATGCACTGTCCCTTTCCGACAATTCTCTATTTTGTATGTAGCGTAGTTATGCGGATATAGGGTGCCTAACTTGATGTGTAGCCGTGTGTACATAACGTAAGCAGTATTTTCGATATTCTTACCCCTCCTCCCTTTGTCAGCAAAAGTAAGCAAAGCAAAAACTCTTCTCCCTTATTGGTGCTTACAAAATACTGGATAACTTCAAATCCCAAGTAATCAATGCAAAACTTTTGAACTTACAGAGTAGCTTATTTAGTCACTAGTATTAACAATATTATAATACTGATTAAATTAAATGCATATCAACTTATACAAACTTGAAATTACTGTAAATTCAATGACATCATCAGATTGAGTTTTCTTGGTTCAACAGTGAGACTTGGAACACTGGCAGTATACCACAGCAAGTCTTATAAGCGCAATTTGTGACAGCACTGAATATGTTATTGCAAATGCCTATAGCACTTACCATCAGATTGTATCCTAACTAATATTATTATAAATACAAATGAGTTTATTACTACTGATCGACCAACATCGTAGATTGTATATTAGAACTTGGAGTTGATGAATTTGAATGAAACTGTCTACTGTTTAAATTTTTTTTGGAGAAGTTATGAGTCAGCTTGCCTCGTGAAACACCACCTTCTTACAGAAATCTGGCTAATAAATAACAATATTTGTTTCTGTATTTTTCCTGGTAAGTAAGAAATTAGATAGCTTATATACATTCCTTATGTTATGAGTTCATGTTTACCTTTCATCAAGGTTACAAAATATCAAAATTCTTTGCACACCCTTTGCCTATGAGTGTTTAAAATTCACATAAAATAGTGTGTGAAACAGTCCCAAGAAATTATTTTGATAAAGGTATGCAAAACAAAATATAACCAAAATTTTGATAGTTATTTGTGGCCATCGCATTGTCTGCATCGGTGGAACCTTTTCCACTTTTGGATCTGCAGCAATATGGAAAATGTGCTTAGTAGTAGATAATACACATATCCTTTTATACGTAATATGTACCCTCAATCCTTTATCGCTGAAGGGCAATGGCATATTACACTCACATTTTGTCAGCTATACTTGTAGATAGTGTTCCAAGGACTATAGATTTTAAGCTTTTTTTTAAAAGCTGGACTCTTTATTAAAGGACTTGACAGGCTTCTTAGCCTGTCAAGTCCCTTATAAAGACTTAAGGTTATAGGCCTATTCAAGAGCTCCAAAAAGTCTTGCTAAGGCCTAAGCTTTTTTAAGGCTAGCCTGACAACAATAATGCTTAACCCTCTGAAATGGCTATAAAAGCTATAAAGCTCTTGGTCCTTGAGGCTATAGCTATACAAGTAACATACTTATTCATAATTATATTCTATTTGTAAATTATTCCATGTCTCTTACTTCCTCCTTTTCAGTGGATGCTCCTGCTTTTGCTCTTTTAATAATTTTCATATTGATCCATTTTTAAGAGTTTATGTTAAAAATGAAAAATAAAAGAAACATACCGTGTCTATAGGTACCTATTTGAAGTTTAATAAACTATAAAGACATTAAAACTAAAAGAACATTGGATGAGTCAAACATAGCATGATGGAAAAGCCAAGGACAAAACTTACCACATTTACAAAATATGGCATTTGGTATTTCGTCTATACCTGCTACAAGTGATTCTAGTGAACAATTGTTCTTCAAAGCAGGATAAAACAAGAAATTGTCTGTCTTATATATAACAACATAAGATCTTCTATGTGCTCTTCATCATTGGCTAAATTGTTTTGGCAATAGAAATAAGAAATAAGTAAAATATTAATTTCCTTTTTCTAAAATAAATGTTGTTTAATTCATATGATGGCTATGGAGTCTCAAAAATGGCTTCAGCCTTAACATAAGCCTATTACTTGAATAAAGACTCCATTCGCAAAAAAGGTTTTATAATGCTTTTCTAGGCCCATAAGCTTTATAAAATGACAAGGCTTTTAAAGCCTATCTTTATTAGCATAGCTGTAAAAAGAGACCAATAGGCTTAAATTTTGGACTAAAGGCCTATAGTCCTTGGAAGCACTAATTGTAGGTCCCATGTATTAGGGCATGAAGCTATTGATGTGTACAAGGCACAGTATTAGACTCTTGTACTGCTGCTAATTTTCTTAATAGAAGAACCCAATCACATCATTGCCTTTCTCAGGAATTAAAATGGAGACCTTGCACAGCTGTTGTGGTAGTGATCTCAAGTCAATCTTACTGGATAGAGATATGTATATCTAAACCTCTACTAATATGCTTACCTAGTATCAGTTAGTGTAAAGAAAAAGGTTTTTGTTTTAACTATATCATATTTATCACTGCTTATGCATTGTATAAAGAATATGGAGACATTTGGGGCAACAATAACTCAAATTGTGACATTAACTAACTTTATTGCTATAATTTATTTATAAATACTATTAACATTGTATCAAATTATTTTTTGGGTGGAAAGGTTTTCATTAGCTGGTTTAGTTGCCTATGTGTCAGTTTTTTCTCGCCAGGAACAAGAATACCCTTCTTTCCTTGCTCTCTCTGTATCGTCATTCTTTTATTGTACTCACTATAACAGCCCTGGAACGCAGTGACTTCTTTCAAGCACTCTTGCTGATTGAATTCGAATTTCTTGAAGCATGCAAACATAACAGCCATTTCTTGCATACAAGCAGCTTCCTTGAGTCTATCTCCTTTGCCAGAAACTGTTTTCTTCAACTCCAGTGGCAACAACATTTGAAAAGGCACAGGCTCTTTCTGCGGTCTTCTTGCATTTTTCTGGTTGGCACCAGCGAGCAGATTTGGGTAAATTCTCATTTTTATGTTGTTCAATTATTACGTTATTTGTTAAATACTTTACAGTATACTTAAAACAATTTTAGGTTATGCGCTCGTTCCGATAAAAATAGTTCTGATGGGCATTGCATAATTCAACTAATTTGTGAAATAGCCATATGCATTTCGACTTGTGCTAAAAGAGATAGTTCAAATTTAATGCTAAAATTATAGAATACATACAGTTTGACAGCCATAACGACAGACCACAGATTATACACTTATTCAGATTTTAGTTGAATCGTTCGGAAATATACGTGAACTCTACTTAGCTCTTTTAATATATTTATATATTACGTATTATTTTTAGAGTAGAAATTAAAAAATAACGGATTAGCTTTATAAGATTATCAGTTCTACTGTAACATCATAAATAGAACGACATGCTCTGTTTCCTTTGCCATCGTCGTCTACGTTGGGGAACAATAGTTAGATACTAGTACCACTGAAATCCTACGAAAGGAATGATCTGCTCTTTTGCCACTACTATGATCGTCAACCCCCGCGATCTTCTACTTATATGTCTCAGGTACCCATGTTGGACTTCAATTACAGTTGTCACTATTTCCACTATCCTCCCAAATTGAGCGAGGCTAAATGTAAGTGGCGACACAATCGCATAATATATCTGAATCGTTAATATTTTTTTATAAAGCAAGACAAGCAAGATACTTTGGCTTCCTTTGGTCTGGTCACCTCTAGAGCTATATTCTTAGAGATGGCAGTATTAGATTCAAGGACATAACTCCTTAACGCTAGGCATCCCTAGAAGAATGCTACGGAAGGTCCTGACACCTCTTATCCTCACTTCAGTTAAACGCCAAGCAAATAGCATTAATTTGAGGTCCATTGAACACTCGACTACACTTCAAACGGAATGTCATAACTTGTGGTTGCCATATTTATTAAAATAACATTAAGAAAGTGATTTTTCTATTATACAACGTTAATCTGCTGTTTAAATATTCCGAATGGCTTTCTTACGATAGCCTAATGTTAGGTACCCATTAAAATAAGAATACAAAAAACAAATTTTACTTGTCAACGTGACCATAGCCAGACATCATAATATTGTGTCTGGCTGCTGACGTCCGCCGTACAGTGATGAACGAATTAAACGCGGTAATATTTTTTATATTTCCTTTGAACTTTTGACAGTGTTTCGATTACTTTTTAGTAGTTCAGCGAGCGACTACGTGGCTGTTCTTGACTATGGCTTTAATTCGTGTACCTAGTCGAGTTTATCAGAAATACTGACAGCAAATAATAATATACAGACATTATTAATAAAATTGCTAATTTGCTACTAGCACATCTATAATATTATGTAGTTGCCGCGAGACTGGGTGTTAAATGTTTGAACTCCCTATAGATAAATTTAAAAGTAGACTTAAGTCATGGCTTTTAGAAAATAGTTTATACAATATTAAAAAAATGATTAGCTATAAAGAAAATATACATAAATGTTATTGATATTTTAAGTTTTGTAATGTGTAGAAATAAGTATAGTAAATAATGACGTAGTAAAAGTAATATCTAAACTAGTATTACATACCTAAATTTAAAATGTTCGCATGTCCACTGAGGGCGATATGTGTTTGAACGTTTTAAACTTATAATATAACACCTTGTTTGTACATGTTAAATTATCTCTCGCGATTAAAAACGTGGATGATTGCGTCAGACTACAAAAGGACATTTATAGGGTGGTGAACTGGAGCAAAGAAAACCTACCATTTTTTTAGTTCCAAGTGTGTGACCATCACTTTTTCTCGCGCACACAACCCCATCATACATAACCTTAAAGATGGGTTGCCCATGGTAAGTATGGATCTGGAAGTAAGTTTTAACTCAGGGTTGACTTTTAACGATCATATCATGTACATCTGTAAAAAAGCTTATAGGAATTTGGGGTTTATGCTTCGTACTGTACGAGGGTTCAACAATACGAAAACTGTTATAGCATTATACAATGCACTGGTTACGAGCCAGCTAGAATGTAAAGCAGTCATTTGGGCTCCGCATGAAATTAAATATAGTCTCATATTGGAGCGGGTACAAAATAAATTTATACTTACGTTATTATGGTGTCTATCTATTTTACCCCTTAATGTATCCTACTTTATTTATTCTGGGTATGATATAACGAACTGAGGGTTAGTAGGGAATTGGCACTAATTATTTACTTATTTAAAATTTTGGGAGAAAAGGTGCACAATGCAGTAATTTTAGGGCAGTTGGGTTTGTGTGTGTTGGACAGGTACGTGTGGCGACGGCAACAGCCGCAGCTGCTAGTAGTACCGCGCAGTCGAACCAATCTCATGAGTGAGGCGCCTTTGACGCGCGCACTCCGCACGCTTAATCTCATGTTCTGTTGTGCTCAGAGTGAATTGACAAGTATATCTTCTTTTAAAATTTGTTATAATAGTTAGATAAAATTATTTTATTTTATTTTATTTTATTTTACAATTTTAGGAAAACTTACAGCTAATATATATAATAAACAGAATTGAACACGAAAAATGAAGGCCAATTAAAAGTTTTCACAGATAACAGAGACAAATATAAATAATGATAGATATAAGTAGACATTTTGACTTGTAGCACAAACTGTAGATACAGGCAAGAAATAAGAAGGAAAAGATAAGGAAACATTACATTGCAACAGAGAAATCGTCAATCGCCAAAGAAAGTGGCACATAAGATTTTTTTAAGTTGGCTGTTACTACTTGTAAATAGGTCTAAATCAGCACTCCGGCACGCCGCATTGAACGTACGGCTCGCTCGAATAACAAATGAGTTTTGTCTGTAAGTTGTATTCGCTGTTGGTGTGTGCAGCAACTGTGGTTTGCGCAGAAATGCGGATGGCACTCGCAGCCCTATTTTGCTCAACAATTCGCTTACATCCATTGACCCGTTCGCGACACTTAATAATAATGACAGGTCCGCGATCTTTCTTCTTTCTTGCAACGGTAGAAGATGAAATTTTTTACACCTACTGTAATAGTTGGGTAAATAGCAATTAGATCGATATTGAATGTATCTCAGAAACTTTCTCTGTATGGCCTCTAAGCGATTTATATAGATGTTGTAATTGGGATTCCAGACTTGAGACGCATATTCCAGGTGACTGCGAACGAAGGAACAGTACAAAATTTTAATCGTTTTAATGTCTTTGAAATCAGCACAGATTCGAAAAATGAAACCCAACGAGCGGGATGCTCGTTTTATATTATTGTCAATATGCACATCAAACAAAAGTTTTGAGTCAAACGTTACCCCGAGGTCCTTGATTGTACTCACTCTAGCTAATGTGGTGTCTAAGAGCTTATATATGTATATAATAGGAGCGGGTTTACGGGTATATGTGCTCACATTACACTTGTCAGGATTCAGGTCAAGCTTATTTTCTATGCAATATGTTTGAAACCTCTGTAGGTCCTCTTGCAGTAACATAGCATCGTCAATATTATTTATTTGTTTCATTATTTTCATATCATCTGCGTATAATAGAATTTTGGAATGTCGGAAACAATAAGTGATGTCGTTAATAAAGATGTTAAACAAAAGAGGTCCTAACAGAGATCCCTGGGGAACACCAGATGGTATATAAATGGTTCGAGAAGAGTAACCATTCAACACAACAGTCTGACATCTGTTTTCGACGTAAGACTTAAACCATCTGAATAGACTTCCCTTGATACCGATGGCATATAGCTTCTTAATTAGGGTACAATGATCAATTCGATCAAAACATTTGCTGTAGTCGGTATATATAGCATCGACTTGAGACCTTTGTGACATACAGTCTGAGATGAAATCGCTGCAGATAATAAGGTTAGTCGTGGTAGATCTGCCTCTTAGAAAACCGTGTTGTTGGTCTATAAATCTGCGTTTTAAGGACGAGTATACTTTCGCATATACGATTTTCTCCAGTATCTTTGCGAATACGCAAAGTTTAGAGATAGGTCTATAATTTTATATTTCATTATTTGGTCCTTTTTTATGTATCGGTGTTATATATGCCGACTTCCAAACTAAGGGCATGACACCGGTATCAAGGGATAATCGAAACAGTATGGTGAGTGGAACTGAAAGACATTCCGCACAGTTCCTAATAAATACCGGTGGCACATTATCGGGACCCGCGGATTTGTTGATGTCTACTTCAGAGAGGTGTAACTTAACGTCCTGCTCATAAATCTGCACGGAATCAATGTTGCTAAGGGAAAAATCAGGCTGGTCAATGGGCTGATATGACGAGGCAGTATAGCCGAGGTTGTTGGGTACTAGAAAATTGGAATAAAAGTAATCACTAAACATATTACAGATTTCATCGCCATCACTAGATGAACGTTGTCTACGCTTTAATACCGCGGGGTACGTATTCGATCGTTGTTTTGATTTCACATAGCTCCAAAAGGCACGCGGGTTACTTGCAATGTTTTTTTCAATTTTCGCTATGTAAGCATCAAACATTTCTTGTTCTAGAGCTTTCGCCCTCTGACGCAGCATTACAAAAGATTGGTAGTCTGACAAGTTTTTATATTTTTTATATTTTGAGTGAAACTTATTTTTTTCTTTTATGACTTTTATACCATGGCGGAAATTTGGAAGAATTGTTTGCCGTTTTAGTTGGGACATACTGGTTCCGTAGACTGTACAGGGAATCATAGAAAAACGATACAGCGTCCTCTAACGGTCTACTACATAGTTCGCGCTCCCAGTCAATACGACTAATCTCATCCTTGATAGCGTCGTAGTTGGCAGATGCATATAGAAACTTAATGTAGGTCCGGGTCGGCAAACTGTGCAGTTCAAAGAACTCCGCAGAAACACATAAAGCTCGGTGATGAGGATCTTCGGGTACTAAAGGCGAGTCACAGCATGTGACAATCACTTCATGATTCGACAGCACTAAGTCCAGTATTCTGTCATTTATATTAGGATAGCGGTTATATTGTGTCAGATTGCAAGTATTAAAGTTGTCAATAAGATTAGAGAGCATTTCGTTTTGTACAAAAATTGGATATTGCGAGTGACCGTCTTCGTCAGGATGCCAGGCTATGTTGGGCTGATTAAAGTCACCTAAAACTAAAAATTTGTCAGCGGAATGTCTAAGAAAAATGTCAGATAAATTATTAGAAAAATTTGTAAGTTGAGCTGATAATGAGAACCCTGCCCTCTGTGTACAAATGTACACTACGCAAATGTGCATTTTGTATGACACTCGCGGTTTTTTACATTGTAAGGTCAGGGTGACCCATAAGTCCTCAGCGGAGGAGCACCATTCTTTGCGAACGTCCGCTATAAGTTCCCGTCGGACTGCTATTAAGACGCCACCGCCTAATGACTGATTAGTACTAGCGTAGTCCCTATCCCGCCTCCATACATGATACCTATCGTCAAACAACTCACAGTCTGATATGCTATCAATAAGCCAAGATTCCGTTAAACAAATAATGTCAAATTTATTCATAAATACATTTCTATAAAATACACCTGTTTTCGTTCGCAGTCCCCGTACATTCTGGTAATAAATGCTAATAGGCGCCATAATAAATCATATTACAATAAACTGTCAGTATTATAATAGAGAAACGTTTATGATACACATTCAAATCGAAGCAAGAAACAATATTATTACTACCTATCCACTGATTACTAAAAAACACGCAATAATGAGCTTTAGATTCACTTAGACAAGGTATATTGTGACTATAGGACCGTAGGGTGTTTAAATAAAAATATGAATCATATTTAGCCGGTATCTTTTGTGAGTGCAAACTGAATACATCTCTAATAGCATAAAAGTAAAGCTTATAGTAAACATAGCAAAGATATTCGGACGGGTCATTAGCAAGTGTCAGGCGAACAACAGGCCGGTGAGTTTTAATTGAATAGAAAAAAAATGTTACCTGTGGTTCTCAACGTTAGCGAGCCGCAGCAACCACACGACATGCCCGAGTGATGATTAAACATAATTAGTTTAAATACTTTTTTAAATCTTGTTCTGACTTGACATGCAGTCTAGGCGAAGTGGAGTTTTTTTTTAGCATGATCTTGCATCCTTGGACCCAGACATATTCGAAGCCCCGTTCCTTGGCTTTGGCTTTAGTTTTGTTTAATAGAATCTTACTCTCAATTGTTAGATGGTCGTTGACAAAAATCCTAGTGGTGCCCTGTAATCCTATATCGCTGGGCTTAAGGGTCTTGTGCTTCTTCGCGGCACCCACGAAATCATTTTTCATATTACAGCTATGTACAGAGCAGATTATATTTTTGGTCTGGCTGTTATTACGCATTGGCACCCTTGCTATGTAATTTATACCTTCCTTCGGGATGTCGCAACCTATTACACTACCAATTTTAGCTATTATGGAAAATAAGTTCTCGCCATTTGTCATCGGTACACCTTTAATCTCTAGATTGTTCATACGAGATCTCTGTTCATTTTCGCGATGGGAATTTTCTAGTTTAGCCACACGATCCTGAAGAAGTATAACTTCGGCTTTAGTAGCTTTCATGGTCTCGATTTCCTTATCCATAGCGGCCACTTTGTTGGTCAAGGTCTGAACAGCTTCGTGTACAAACTCCAGGCACGATTTCAATTCCGCGAATTCAGACCTCATAGTCTTCAGTTCCACCAGCTCTGCTTTGATAGCTTGCACGTTATCTATAAGTGTTGGCAGTGCTTCCATTTGTGTTGATAGGCGCTTGATCTCCAACATAATGGCATCCGCATCCACAGGAGCGGTCTTAACTGCATCGATATGTGGACTTGTTGGCGTAGCGGATTTGCAGGGGTTACATTTCCATGCGGCTTTATTTGCTAATCCAAGTCTTCTCCATCTTGACTCTGTTATACCAGCGCATGAGAAATCGAACTGTCCCCCACACTGTGTGCACGTAACTCCATCCGTCGCTTCGTTCTCGCAACTCTTGCAGATGAACATTATTAATCTTAATTCCGAACTTAAAACTTTGGGAAACGTATGGTGCTGCCGATGTGTGTGTGAGCGCGCCGAACTGGTTTCTTGTTTACCGCCGTGTAGTATCTACTTAGAGTGGTTAATACACTTATGATACTTAATCACCGAGTAGAAACGCCTCTAAAAGTTGATGTTTGGGGGTTTTAGCAACTCTATGTATATATTCGATGTGGACGCGACCGTACCCTACCGAACTCCAGAGGCGACGAGAGGAGGCGAGATATAGGTATATATTGTATAAGTTTTTTTTTAATAGTGCTACAATATCGCTTTGTTTGAATCCTATAAAGATATTGTCTTCTATTTACGCGAATATTATTAATTGAAATTAAACTGCTATATACGGATTTTAAAGCAGATATCAATATCAATATAAAATCCGTATATAGCAGTTTAATTCCTATAAAGATATTTGTATCTCTGTAAATAAATAAATAAATAAATGTTTCAAAAAAATAAAAAGATTTCTATTTCCAAGTCTCTCATGACATTGAAATTATTCTTTGTGCAGGAGTCGTTTTATTACAAGTAAGAAAAAAAAGTAGATAAATAGTTACCTCAAAATAAGTTTGTTTTGTTTTTAACTAATTGTACAGAAAGAACATAATTATGTGGGTACTTGAAATGAGTATGGTTACATAAATATTTATACAGGCAAATTTATTTTATAAATTTTACATTTCTGTGGTTTTTTTTTGCATCTTATTATATTTTAGTTCATATGTAGTGGCTACTTTAACTTAGGAAATGTTTAGTTAAGCTCCTCGGGGAGGACGACAGCGGGGACGGGGATCACTGGGGTACCGATGATGACGGGCTCAACTGGGACAGGGGCGGTTTCAACGACCTGGACGGGGCTGACATCTACAACCTCGACAGGGGAGACTGGTGCGGGAGCGACGACGGGCCAGTTGTCAATGATCTGGACAGGTTCAGGGACGGCTACAGGGGCGGGGCTGACCTCAGGGGCGGCAGTTTGCCTGATGTTCAGGATGATCTGAACCAAGGGAGCACTGGGAGCAGGAGGAGCAACGATGGCAGGTCCAGGGAGCACAGGGCTGGGAACAACAGGGGCAACTTCACTGGGGACGGGGAAGTCGATGATAGCGGGTCCGACAGAGACCGGTTCAGCTTCAATGATGGCGGGTCCAACAGCGACGGGGGCAGGGTTTGCACCGAGGATATCGAGGAGCATCTGTTCGAGGGCGGCGGCGGTGGCGGGATTGGTGCTGGGACTCTGGATAGCTTCGATGATCTCCTGGATTTCAGCATGCTCCGCAGTGTTGATAGGCTTAATGTAGCCAGCCGAGGCTACGGCGACGACGAGGGCGAGGGCAACGAAGAATTTCATTTTGATCAATCTGTAAAATAGGCAAATAATTATTTAATTTCTAAAATAACATTTATAATATATATATATAAATTTAGGTACGTAAATAATTTAAAAGTAATAAAATTATAAATTATTTTAACATAGGTAGTGTACGAATGGGTATTACCGGTCACACCATTATTATATATAACGCCAGTTTATTCCCAAAAGACATACTATTTTCGCTAGCAATGTTTTAGTTTCGACGTAAATGACTATTACTATCTACTGAGCTATACATCAGACATCGTGCTGCAATGAAAACTTTTTACAAAAACACTCACTTACACTTAGTCTAACTTAGGAATCGAACTATAGACCACAAATTTAAGTGCAAACTTACGTCAGGACCAAGGAGGAAGTTAAAATTAATTAATTTATTGTAATAAGTACCTAAGTATGTAGGACTTACCTTAGATGTGCAATAAACAAGACTATGCCATTCTAGTTTTTCGGATTGGTTTTATACTGCACATTATCTTTCAATCAATCCTGCAATTGCTGCAATTATAGATAGTATTTACAACTGATACATACATATTCGATATTGCTTTGTGCGACCCTGTGTCTCATATCGCGGTTTTAGAGTTCGAAAAAACTCTTATACAACAGCTTTGTCCGTCTGTCTGTCTGTTATACAGCTTTCAACTCAAGAATCGTAAGAGCTAGAGACTTGCGCTTAACGCCATTTGACTCAGCATAGTCGATATAACTTTGAAATGACTATGACCTTTGACCTCTGACCTCAAGGTCACGTAATACCATCTTTCAAATCAAGAACCGTATGAGCTAGAGACTCGCGGTTAACGCCATTCGACTCAACGTATTCGATATACCCCGAAACGACTATGATCTTTGACCTCTGACCTCAAGGTCACGTGATACCATCTTTCGACTCAAGAACTGTAAGAGCTAGAGACTTGCAGTTAACGCCATTCGACTCAGCATAGTCGATCTACCCCGAAATGACTATGACCTTTCACCTCTGACCACTGGTCACGTGATACCATTTTTTCGAACTCTGAGATTTACGGCAATTCATTGCCGTTTCTCTCTTGTTTGATGTGTTATCTGTTAAACTTTAATACTGTTTCAAAGATGGCATAGAGTGCAAAATATTTTTTTAGTCTGCTTATTTGCCCTGAAAGGATTTCGATGTTGTCTTAACTATGATTTAGATCTTTTTGTAATATGTATTAATTATTTTCTAATTAGGTACACTTTTAAATGATAAAGAAGAGAAAAAGAATATCGCACGCTTACATGGTTTACGCTGGGTAAACTCTATAAGATATTCATCATCCTCATCAATACAATGTACTGAAGAATTGTAGGTTTAAAAGTTCTACCGAAAATACCGTGATGGCACATGTCTATTTATCTCGTAAGGTTCTGTTAGGTGCATTTACCATTTTTCTGTTTTACATTTTAATTATTAATAAAAAATAACAGGTATGCTAATTACAAAATATTATATTGAAATCTGTATTTATAAAACAATTTAAATACCTTATTATTTAGGCCTTTACATTATATTTATTTTACTTAGTAGGTATTTAAGGTACTGCACAATAAACTATATCATAGAGAAGGTAATAAGGTACATGTTAGAAATATAAAATCAACAATATCATTCACGTGTCTAAATAACTTGTGTAGAGATGTTATAATTAAAATTAAAAATTTAATTTCACTATTTCAAAGTTTATTGCAATCCATATTGTATAAAAAATGTTATACGTATAGGTTTGATAATAATTATAGACCCTGTCGGCCACAGCAACAGTAGGTACTTAGGTGAGAGGAAGTTAGTTTTAAATAAAATATTATATATGTTTAACCTAACATAAATGAATGCCTAACGCATTAGATGTCACGTCCTGCGTAGCAGAGAACTTGATATTTCATTTAGATTAGTTTTAAAAGGATGAAGAGAGTACTGTATTAAGCCGTGTAAACAAACATAGAAGTAATAATGAAGATGGTTAACCTCTGACTCAGATCAATTCTTTGAGGATCACACAGGTAGTAGTCTTGTGTGGGATTCGACCATATAATTGATACACAGCGTGGCGGCAACGATCGCTTACCCGCTACGTTGATCGTACATTCCAACAAATAAATCCATATTACAATTATTAATATTGTATAATGCGAAAGTAGCTCTATCCGTAAATACGTTTCTACAGTTAGCGTTCATAGTATAGGACAATTTTAAAATTGTATCGTCCGTGGGTTTAGAATAAGTATACATATTTCTGTAATCATACGATCTAATAAACTCTACAAAATTCCAGATTGTTTAGGACAATTGGAACGCTGATTGGCTCATCATGAGTCGATTAAAAAAACACATAAAAATAAAGAAGGAATGTAGCCAATCAGAGCAGCAGACAGTGCTTAACTCTCGTATCAGCCAATCAAAGCTCAGTGTCAATGCGATTTACTAAGATAAACTGAATTTTTGCAATAATACCGATAATAGCTTGTTCATACAAGTTTGTTTGCTGTGGTAATCGGTCTTGAATGCCAAGAATCTATTTATTTGCAGTCCTACTAGGATTTTCGCAAATGTTTGGTTTATCCGATAATTATTCATCCTATGACCTATAAAATCCATGTAATATCATTTATAAAACCAGTCAAGCGCGAGTCTATCTCGCATTTTGACAATTCAAATTATAGCTATTTATTTATTTATTTTTATAGGTAAGCTTACATATTAATATTCTAGAGTATGGTTACGATGTGTAGTGAATGTTGCTATTAACAAGCTTCCACAAATATTTTTTTATGTATGTAGGTACCTTTTTTAAAAACCAAAAAAAAAGAATGTAAATAATATTGTCTTCTATTTACGCGAATATTATTCATTGAAATTAAACAGCTATATACGGATTTTATCGCATATTGCAGTTTAAGTTTATTCTGCGTAAATAGAAACACCAATGATTAAATTATGTTCGGGTACTTTGAAATAACTACACTGGAACATTGAGACAACTGCCATCTTCGTCTCCCCGTGACTATGGCTGCTGAAAAGCAACCGAAACGTCGGGGAAAGTGTAAAAATAAATTAAATCTAAATAGTTTTAATAATAATTTAATTAGCTTAAAAATTAGTAAAGTTTAATAGTAGTAGTAGTGTAACAATTCTCAAAATTTTGTAATAAAGTGTCAAATAAACAACGCGATAAAATCCGTATATAGCAGTTTAATTTCAAAAAAAAGGAAGTAGAGACAAAGACAAAAAGGAAGAAGAAGAGACAAAAAGGAAAAGTACAAAATATGACATTAAAAATTATATAAATAACATTTTATTAATTATGGATAAGATATGCGTTAATACATAAATAAATAAATAAATAGCAGTGCCAGGTAAACAGAAATATAATATATAATAATATGTTATCTGGGTATTATAATACAATTATAAATAATATCCAGATATTATTTATAATTGTATCACTATACAGTGAAACGGTCACCACCGAAAAATTCCTTACTTAGAATGCGTCTTAGAAATTCTGGACTGGTTATGGTACATATCTATTTCGTTCTGCGGAGAGAGACCATTAAAACTAGCTGCGCTTCGAGAGAAAAAGTTATTTCGCCTGTAGTTGGTTGATACGAGCGGTATGTCAAGAAGCGGACGTTGTCTCAATCCTGCGTATGATATTTTGAAGTTTATACTTGAAACAAGTTGAGAGCAGTCGACGGAGCCATTAATAATTTTCATGAGATACGTGATATCATCTATTTGCCGACGGCGATCTAAAGGCACAAAGTGGTATCTTTTACAACGTTGGATGTAATCATTTGAGACTTGCTTTGCTTTGAAATCCAGATACCGCAAAAACTTTCTCTGGATAGACTCTAGTTGAGACTTATATATTTCGTATTGGGGGTTCCAAACCTGCGGAGCGTATTGCAGATGACTGAAGACGTAACAACAATAAAGTATTTTTATGGGTTTAATAGTATTAAAATGTGCACATGAACTTATTATAAATCCTAATGATTAATGTTAGCTTTTTGTTTAACTGCGTCTATGTGCTTGTTGTACGTAAGCTTGCTATCATAAACTACTCCCAAGTCTCAAATAGTATCTACTTTAGTGATTATTTCATTTTTTAAGGTGTAGCCTTGGCCAATAGATTGGTTACGTCGAGTGAAAGTTACTTGAAAACATTTTGACACATTTAATTGGAGGTTATTCAAGTCACAGCAATGAACGAATCTGTTAAGATCTTCTTGTAGTAATATGACATTAATAGGCGAGCGAATACGTTTTAGGATTTTTATATCGTCCGTATATAACACGATAGACGAGCTATTGAAGCAGGTTTTGATATGTGCTATAAAGATATTAAATAATATAAGGTCCCAAAATTGATCCCTGAAGAACTCCCGACGGGATGGAATTCCAAGCGGATACGAATCCTTGCAAACAACAGCTTGAGATCGATTCTCTATGTAAGAGGAAAACCAGCGATATAGATCGACGTGTATTCCAGCCATCAGTAGCTTACGACGACGACTCTATGGCGACGCAATAATGTTCTCAGTCTAATTTAATCGCCACCACTTACACCTCAAATACCTGAACACACGCACCAAAGTGGTGTCCCCGACGTGATTTTTTATATCTGTATACTTATTTCTTTTACATGAGGGGGAGTAGCTGTGGCGACGCAATAATTTAGCATCAGCAAATGTATTGGTTATCGAGTGGCGTCACCGCAGTCGGCCTTCTGTTGTTGTACGGTACACTGTATTGTATGTATGTCTCGCAATAAATTCACATATATATTCGTAATTCTGAGTCTAATTTCATCGCCACCACTTACACCTCAAATACCTTAACACACGCGCCATATATGCATTAAAGTAAACTTGAAGTTACTTAGGCAGGTAGTTCAAATCAAGAATAAAAGAGTAAAAGTGTGAAATTACTTGACATTGTATACCTATATATATGTTTTCAATAGATAAATGTAAAGCCCCGTTAGAATGGGACCGTTTAACTAAGGTGGTTCATAGTATCCTATATCTCGTATTAGCAAAGAAATCTCTAAATATCTATTTACAGATTTCTGTGCTAATTAAAAATATCATTTGTATGAATGTGAAGATTACTTGCAGTAATTTTCACATAAACTATCAATTTTAATTATTTGACGTTTTCCACTTCGGAGATAATTAATGATATTTTTTATTACGCGTTGAAACTAAAGAATACAAAAATAAAGTATATTGGAATGAAATGCTAAATTTATACATATGTAATATGCAAAGTATAAAAAACTTGCGTATGCAAATTAGTTTTTTCGTAACGAAGTTTCATAAATTGTACCTGTAGTTGGTAAAGCAGCGTTATGGTTTGTCGAGTTTGCGTGGTCACTAACTAATCGCTATTAAGGGCCTACTATGCGCCAATGACCTTGAGCGTTTAACGTTTGCGACTCACTTCTAAACATTTTACGATAATTTACTGCCATGTAGTGAGATGTAGCTGTACTATGATAATTTACAGACTCCAAAATAAAGAAATTGTCCTATACTATTATTAGATTAATTCTAAACTATTTATAATCTTAGGTTAATCACATGCATTCAAAGATTGATAAAATAACGTACGTATGGCTTAACGACTGCTGTCATTTGACAACAACAGGGACCGACTTTTCACGTGCCCTCCGAAGCAGGGAGACGCACAGATGAAATACCACTAAACGGTCATGCATCTATAGACTGACCGCACCCAACGTTGCTTAACCTCGCTAATCGTTTACCGACCAGTGAGTGCAACTGGCTATGAGCGCCTCGTGACTGAAAAGCTTGGCGTCATGC
The DNA here is from genome assembly GCA_930367265.1 of Catocala fraxini. NCBI lineage: Eukaryota > Metazoa > Arthropoda > Insecta > Lepidoptera > Erebidae > Catocala > Catocala fraxini. The sequence continues at coordinate 17,631,137 of OV884041.1, forward strand.
TAACCTATAGGTATTATAATTTGATGGAGCTCTCTAACTCGAACCCTCCTTCAATCAACACCAATACCTGTTATTATTATTTTCGTTTTTAGTGGCAGTGTGGTGCTCTTTTATATTATCTGCTTTGTTGTTTATACAAGTGGTATTGGATTTCGGTGATTTATTTTTAAATCTCATATGAGCTTTTGCTTGTAATACTGTTGTTAGTGAATGTGACTGCTGTGCATGAGGTCTCAGGTTTGAGTCCCGGGTCGGGGCAAAAAAAAGTTATTAGGTTTTTCTAATAAGAATCTTCAGTACCAGTCTGGAGTTAGGAAGTTGACGGTGTTAGACACCCTCGAGCCTCAGGAAGCACGTAAAGCTGTTGGTCCTGCGCCTCATCTCTCTCCGGTCGTGTCAGCTTACCGTCCCATCGAATCATGAGTGTCAGGGAACAAAGAGTGTACTTGTGTTTGCGCACACGCTTGTGCAGTATTACATCTCCTGCGTAGAGGACCAGTTTTCTTTAGCCGCTGTAACCGAAATTCAGTCTGGAAGACATTATTAATACTGTTAACTGGCCGCGCTTTTCCTGTTAGTAATTTTCATCGACGCAGTAGCCATTTTAGCCATTATTAAGGTGCTTCCGATATACAGATCTTAATCTAATTTTAATAGTATATATCATAAAGATTATTACGTATGTCTGGGAGCGATAATATCATTATTGGTAGCATTAACGCTTATCGTTCAATAAAGAAGTTGTAAATATTAAGTTTGTAATCTTGTCGGGATTAGTTAAATTAAAATATCAACTGAAATGCTGATTCAACTGTACATTTATGGCAAAGGAGGGGGATTTAGTAGGTGCTGATATCGCTAGATAGTATTAAATAGTATTAATATAGACAGTGACGTCATACTCGTCATATAGTATGCTACCTACATCAACACTCTGATTATACTGTAGGTAAATGTTATTTTAGAATATTAATAATAATCCTAAACAATACACTGGACCGCAAAGAAAAAGGGTCCGTTCGAAAATCTTCAATATCTTCAAAATTACCTGACCTAGCTTTATGAAATAAAGACTAAATTAAAGAATATTTAATACCACATAAAATAATATATAAAACCCTTTTATTTATTTTTGATAATTATATAAAAGACTGAAAATGTAAAATAATGGTCGTTCTTGAATTTACTTACCATAAAATTAAGATAATAAATTTGATTATTCTGAAGTCATCTTGTCATTAACCTCTGAAAAATGTACCAGGATCCTGACAATGCTTGAAGATGGGCACAGTCAGCGAAATACAGCGAGGACTGTTGGTGTGACTCTTTCTACAGTTCAGCGAGTACTCCAGCGTTTCCATCAAACTGGATCCAAGCTTCGAAGACCAGCGCGGGAGGATCGCTATATGGTGTCAACAATTTGGAGAAATCGCTTTCTTACGGCTGTTGAAGTAAAAATCATCATTTACGAGCTGAAGCAAACAATCTGAGTAAAAATGGCTCAAAACTTGAAAGACATCACAGCATCTCAAGGTTGAGTTATGGCTCTACCATTTACACGAGAATTGGACTCATGACTGGTCAAGAGTTATGTTTTCAGACGAGTCTAGATTCTGTTTATACAAGCACGATGGGAGGAAAAGAGTGTACAGTTGACCGGCAGAGCGCTATAACCAAGCCTGTATAGAAGAAAAAGTACCATATGGCGGAGGCTCTGTTCACGTGTGGGCTGAGATTTCTTCCGAAAGCCGCACTAGTGGTGATAGAAAATGGAACTTTAACTACAGAAAAATATGTCACTGAAATTCTGAATGACAACGTTGGTCCATTTTTAGTTGACATGGGCGCGAATGCCGTTTTTATGCAAGACAATGCCCGTACAGCTTAGATAGTGTTTGCCTATTTTCAAGAAGTCGGTATCACACACATTTAGTGGCCAGCACGCAGCCCCGACTTAAACCCCATTAAGCATGCATGGGACAATCTGGGACGACGTGTACGTCAGCGGAATTCGCCGCCAATCACGCTACGTGAAATGAAAGAAGCTCTAATAGAGAAATGGCAGAATATTCCGCAGCATCGCCTCAAAAACCTAGTAGAAAGTATGCAAAATCATATAACAGCAGTATTGCGAGCTCGCGGAGGCAACACAGAGTACTAAAATGCATGAAAACGGCACATCTGTAACCAATCTACATTTACGAAAATACTGGAAACTACGCATTTTTATATATTTTACATTTAGTAAAAATAAAAAGATTGAATTCATTTATTTTTATTTTTATTTAAGCACATTAAAATATTCTTTAATTTAGTCTTTATTTCATAAAGCTAGGTCAGGTACTTTTAAAGATATTGAAGATTTTCTAACCAATCCTTTTTCTTTGCGATCCAGTGTATTAAAAATGCGAAAGTAAGTTTGTTTTTTGTTATGCCTTCACGCCTTAACTACTCGAGCGATCATCATGAAATTTCGCATATACGAAGTCAGGCTTCATCAAAAAAAAAATGTACTGTACTAATCTAACCATATCTACATTTACGCGAGCGAAGCCGCGCGCAAAATCTAGTATACGTATCTATTAGAACTCTAAGACATGCAGGTTTCCTCTTGATGTTTTTCTTCGCCGTTAATGCAAGTGATAATTAATTACCTATTTAATTCGTAGGTAGCTCAGAAAAGATTTTGGGATCAAACTCGAGACCACTGCGTGGCAGTCAAACGATCTCCCACTATTATAATAATAATTGAATAAAAAGTAAGCTATATCTCGGCATTTCGCTTAACAATCGACTCAGATAAGAAAAAGTCATTACGAATATTTTTTAAATCTTAATTCAGTTGTTTATCAAACTGGTTTACATTGCATTCTAGTTGTAAATTTCTAGTATATTATAATTTTAGATAATAAGCCTATAATAATAAAAGATTATTTAAATAGTTTATCAATAACTTATAATGTCGGTATTTAGATAATTACGCCGGATGTCTCAGCTCAATGGGTTGGTAAAATTATTAAGAGATAAAGTTTGTTGGTGTTGTGAAGTGTTGAAACGAATCCTCAAACATGTTGACATGGGGAATGCTACACTATTTCTATAAGTATAACACATTTTTAGGACACACAAGCGCATTTGCGTGCTGCATCTAGTTTTTTAAACGTTGTTGTTTAAGTGATCGCCATGAATTTGCCACTACGCCAAGTGCTGTTGGTTCGAACCCCACACGGAACAAACAATTTTGTAATTCATAGATATTGGTGTTCTGTGTGCCCGTTGTATGAACGTTTATAAAGTCTCCTGCGACACAGGAATTATGCCAAGTGCGGGCGTTATCTTATAATACAAAAAATTAATATTAATTTGCATGAACAGTCCCAGTGATTATATAGAGGTTCCACAAAATATTCTAAAAAATTCCTAAATGACATGCCTGCAGACGATAGCTTACTTTGCGTCTCGCTGTGTCTCATTAAAGTTTATAGATGGGCTCCTTAGAATAAACTACTGAAGAGTGCCCGTACGTTTTCTTGAAATCTCATTCGCGACACAGTAATTACTTATAGGGCGGATAACAAATTAAAAATAATAATGATCTAAGTAAATCTGCTTAGTATTGAATCGCTTCCGCCGCACTGAGCGTCATGGTTTCGAATCCTGGAAATGTATTTATGTGATGCACAAATTATTATTTGAGCCTGTGTATACTCGTCCCTGTAACGTCTCCAGCGATACAAGATGATGGATCTTAGGTGCGGGAGGTGTATTTTAATTAATCTACTTATACATGTAAGTATGTGATGCCGTCTGTATAGCAATGATACCACCACAGACCGTTACGGTTTGTTTCAAATTTGTGCATCTTATTTAATAAAAAGTATCTAATATCACCTCTGCAGGTTCAAGCCTGTTTTGCAAAGGTTCGTAAATGTAGCTATAACTTTTTCTAGTTTTTCTTGATTCTCATCTTCATTCGAAGGATCATCGCGCCATTCATCGGCCCAACTATTTTCTTTCTTGTCGCAACCTGCGCTATATCTGGATCCGCATTAACATCCGCGTTGATTATTGCGGATGAGGATGCAGATGTCCAAATCGATGCGGAAGCTCCGCAATTACGGATGCTGATGCGAATATTCGCAACATCCCTGCTCTATATATCTATATTAGTGTATGCAATTGCTGAGCATGAGGGTTCGATTCCTTAGCCAGTTAAAGTGTTATTGGGTTTTCCTGTCAAGAAATTCGCAGAAGCAGTATATAGTCTGGTAATAAGCCCGAGAAAAGGCAATATCTTTGGCTCCTATTATGTGGGACCTCAAACTATAGCTGGCGAGATGTGTGTAATTTATACAGGTCTATCTATGCTTTAGAGGCTATAGGCGTGAAGCTATATATATCTATATTCGAAGACACAGCATAGCTGTATAGCAGCTGTATTTGCAGGTAACTGTAATTTTAAAAGAGGTAGTTTTAGACCGGCATTGTAGCATAAGTCCCCATCTCGTCAATGAATAAGATAGGATCAAATCACACAAGTCTTAAAAAAATTACGTGTATACGTTCCAAATCAGGTCAATGTTTGTATTCACTATTTCTATGATTGTGTAGCTGCCTGTTATACAGATGTACAGTGCCATAGTTGCCATATTAAAAATATATATGTTCAAATTAACATAATATTGCTTTCTTTTTAGACAATAATACAATTTCATACTTACTACAAACATAACTCAGTTTGTGTCGTAGATGTGAGCATGAATTTTATCTATAGCGTGCTGATTTACTGGCAAAAAGTAATTATATTTTTTTCCAAATATGAAATATTCTACCACATCAAAAATACTACCCAATGTTCCTTAGTAAAATTATAATAATATATATGTATTTCGGGTTCCAACTAGATAATCACGTTTGAAAACCACTCTTTTCAATCCACCGCAAAAAAGAACTATCTTAGGATCCAATTCTCCAAGTTGTCGTTTAACTAGGCTGGCATTAACCTACTCATTAGAGTACATTATATTCAGTTATACTACGTTATCTGTTTTGCCAACAACACCTCAAGCCTAGTTCTGTTCGCTCTTTAGAAATAATGTTATCTATTTTTATTTGTAAGGGTTAGAACCTTTCTGCGATCAGCTATTATCAGCGTAATCTTGCCATAGACATCTGCAGCAAACGTTACACAAAATCGTGTTAGATATAATTTTATGATGTACAGTTGTTATGTTTGCTAATAAGACCAATAATCACGTGCTATTACACAAGAAATCATTACTTATAAAGTTATCACATGCTTCCTCATCGTAAATTATAATCTAAGTTTTAAATGATAAGTTGTAATCGTCACACAAGTTGTAGATAATCTTCAGAATAAAAAGCTTGTAAAATATTAAAATGGCACAGTCGTGTTAAAAACAGGATTCAAAGTGAGTACATTGCATATATTTTTATTTTTGCCTGCTGTGTTAATTATTGTTTGACCATATTAATAATTTTCTATGTTTCCTTAAGATGAAATTCTTCGTTGCCTTCGCCCTCATCGCCGCCGTGGCTTCGGCCGCCTACATCAAGCCCGCCACCCTCACCGGTGAGGCTGCCGAGATCCAGGAGATCATCGCAGCCATCCAGAGCCCCAGCACCAACCCTGCCACCGCCGCCGCCCTCGAACAGATGCTCCTCGATATCCTCGGTGTGAACCCTACCCCTGTTGCTGTTGGACCCGCCATCATTGAACAGAGCCCCGTCTCCGTCGGCCCCGCCATCATTGACCAGAGCCCCGTCTCCGTTGGCCCCGCCATCATCGACCACGAGCCCGTTTCCGTCGGCCCCGCCATCATCGACTTCCCCCTGCCTGCTGAGGATGTTGTTGCTGCCCCTGCTATCGTTGCTCCTGCTCCCGCCGATGCCGCTACCAGCGCACCCCTCGTCCAGATCATCCTGAACATCAACCAGGCCGCCGCTGAGTCCAGCCCCGTCGCTGTCGCTCCTGTCGTTGTCCCTGAGCCTGCTGACATCATCGAACCCGTTCAGATCATCGATAACTGGCCAGTCGTCGCTCCCGCCTCTCCCGTGCAGGTCGTTGACACTGCTCCCGTCTCCCCCGTCCAGGTTATCGAGACTGCTCCCGTCGCCGTTGAGCCCGTCATCATCGGCACCCCTGTCATTCCCGCCCCCGCTGTCGTTCTTCCCGACGAACTCAACTAAATAACTTAAAAGGAATCTCTGATCTGTAAAATTTAATCTAACATCGAACTAAGATAATTAAAATGGACTCTGAATAAAATTATAATTATTTTACTTAATTGATTTTCCTTTATTTTATATGGTTTACTTCTGTATATAACCTATCCCACTGCTGTCATTTTACACTAAGATGTGGGCATCGTCTCAGTGTAAAAAGAAGAAGAAGGTTAGGACATAGACCATTACGTACTGGCTCAGTGTAGGTGGACAGACTTCACATATCTTCAAGAACATTATGGAGAACTCTTAGATATGCAAGTTTCCTCACGAGGTTTACCGTTAAAGCAATCAATCAATCAATTTGTTTATTACGAACATGGGTACAATATTATAAAGATGTTACAATTGTAAATAACTATTTCCATCTTCCACTTGTAGGTATGCAAATATTAATACAATGATCGAGTATTTCAAGTGATAATTAACTATTTAATACACAAATAACTTAACTAACAGAAATTGAAAGTGCATGCCTCGGAATCGAAGTCGGGACCTTTACATGACAGCCCAGTGCAGCGTTCTCTCTCTATCACTATAATAGCTATAGTTATTTACGGACTATTTCACGTTTATCTGAGACTAGATGTTCCCGCGGTTTTATCCGCGTTTATCGTTACTGCGCCGTCCCCGTGGGTCGTAGCGTGATGTTATATAGCCTATAGCCTTCCTCGATAAATAGGCTATCCTCGAAGGGGTGTCTTTGCCCAGTGCCGTACAGGCTAAAAATAATAATAAATAAAATAAAAATACGATATAATAATCCTAATCCTAACTAATATTATAAATGTGAATGTGAGTTTGTTAGTTTATTTGTTTGTTTGTTACGCTTTCATGCCTTAACTACTCGACCTACCATCATGAAATTTCGCTTACACGTTGTCAAGGGAACAGAAAAAGGACATAGGATACCTTTTAATCAAAAAACAGTATTGTTATTGACCTTATTTTTTATGGCGGGGTCGCGCGGATCGCTCTCGCATTCAAATCGCGACCCCGTCAAAGGTTTGACCCGCCGATGGACGTGGCGGGTCCCACAAACACAACAAGAATTTACACACACAGCTGGGGGACCTCGTCCCCGACAACAAAGCGAGGGTACCTAGTCCCCTTTCCGACATCGAGAGGCGTGCGTAGAACACGAACGCCGCCTACTCGGACCTGCGCTGATCGGGCGGTGGACGGACCCAATGAGTCCACCGCCCGCAGGCTTCTACTCAGGGTGGCTGGAGGTCATCTCGCGCCCTCCTGCGCCCGGCCCTGCGGTTAGGTAGAGGGAATGAACGTTCCCTATCCCTTTCCGCCACCTCCTTCAGTAACATCACCTCCTCACTGAAGGAGGCGACGGCATTCCAAGACCTCTCGCTCGAAATCATGGACAGCACCATAGCCTCGAGCGAGACGACGACCCTACCGACTGTCACGTGCATGTACTGTCCCCCCTAGAGGGGAGACGAACTCGACACAGAGCAGCGCGTGGGAACACGCACGCCGCCTCTCGGACCTGGTGCTGAACGGATGGCGGGCAGGCCCACAAAGCCCGCCACCCCCAGGTCAAACCTCAGAGTGGCTGGAGGTCGTCTCGCGCCCTCCGGCGCCCGGCTCTGCGGTTGGGGAGAGGGTTTAAACGCTCCCTCTCCCGCTCCGCCGCCTCCTTGATGGAAATGACTTCCTCACAAAAGGAGGCGACGGCGTTCCACGACCTCTCACTCCGGACCATAGACTGAACTACTGGCCGGGAGCGAGAGGGCAACCAATCCGACTGCCGCGATCAACTCACGGCGCTGCGATGCCCAGGCGGGGCAAACCGCCAAAGTGTGCAGCGCCGTGTCCTCAACTACGTCGCGGCAGCCGCCGCAGTGGTGACAACCGGGCGTCTCTTGCCGGCGTATACGACACAGGAACTGGCCAAAACAACCGTGGCCAGTCATTACCTGTGTCAGCCGGAAGGTTAGGGCGCCATGCCGCCTCTCCAGCCACTCCTCAAACACGGGACTTACCGCCACGATCGTGGCGTGCCCGAATCGTTATTGACCTAGCCCAACATAGGTTAGGCTTTTGATTTTGCCCTAACTTCTCTCGCGTAAATGTAGATTTATGCGAGGTGGGGCATTTTTAAGTTTCGGCAAAATTTTCATATAGATGAAAACTGTAATTTTTAATGATAACTAGCATGTCAAACTATTGTATCGGACACAGTTTCAGGTGCCATGCTGCTACTGAGAAAATATAGACAGAAAAACCTTTGCAAATTTTAATTAATAGTAGTTAAAGAATCTGTTAAAGACTCAAATCTTCTTCACCAATACGAATATATTGCGAGCACTAATACTATAGTTTAAATTATATTATTATTAAGCAGCGATAGCCTAGTGGGAAACCGTTGGACTGCCACGCAGAGGTATCGAGTTCAATCCCAAGGCGGGCATCTTTGACTTTTTGAAGTTATGTGCGTATTAAATAGTTAATTATCGCTTGCTTTAACGGTATAGGTAAACATCGTGAGGAAACCTGGGTGTCTTAAGAGATCTCAATAATGTTCTCGAAGAAATCTAAAGTCTGCCAACCCGCACTAGCCCAGCGTGGTGGACTATGGCCTAACCCTTCTTACACTGAAGAGCATTGCATATCCGAACCCTGAAGATTTCAGGCTTCTTCCTCTGAAGTGTACGCTGCGACTGATGCAGTATATTCATAGGGAGATAGCTCAGGGATAGATCTCGGGGCCGACACAAAAGATCCCACTGGGACGAAGTGTCGCCGGTCTCCACTGATTGGCCCCCGAAACAAGATACGATACACTGAAAAGAGGCCCGTGCCCAGCAGTAGAACAATTTAACACGGGGATGATATTATCATAATACTTGCCAAAATTAACTTACACCACTTAGCTAATATTAGTATATTAGCTAAGTGGTGTAAGTTAATTAAACCACTTACTCAAGCCTCCCTGAAACGAAATCGGGATTAGAAAATACAAATCTCGCTCACATTAAACCATAAACGATGCCTTGTGACAAAACCTTGTTTCTGCATTTTCATCCTTAATTAATAATCATATATACAAAAACCTTAGTACCAAGCAGGAATCGTGTTCTGAAACCATGGATGATAATGGGACTACTTCGATGCATCAGAAATCCGGATAGATTACATTTAAGTATTAACGTAGATTTTGTTTTAACTACAGTCACATGCCATACTCTCTATTATAAATTACCACTAATAAATATTACTTCAAACTTGAAATGCGTCTTCAAAATAGAAAATAACGAAATTTTCCTTTATTTTTAGAATTTACTTTTATATGGAAAGTAATATATGGACTAATGACTAAAACACCTGGTACATAAATGACCTATATAATACTGACATTGTAATTAGTTTATTTAAATTAAGTATATTTAGTAAACTCACTCATACCTCTGACGTCCATAAGTGTTACTTTGTGACCTAAATGAACAAATTATTGTTTTATTTACTTTGACTTTAAAGTTCAAAAGAGAAACTGAAAGTACAACAGTTAAAATAACATACATTAGCTAACGCAACTACTGCAATGGTCTAGAAAATAACCTGAAAATTGCGATTGAAAAGTTAATTAGATAAAGCAAGAAATAAAATTAGAAGTTTAGAAAGCCATTGAACTCGTCACCGATACAAATAGCACAAAAGTTGAGCCATTGAGCTGCTGAAAGTTTCTTCTGGCTCTTAAGTGTTTTCCAATTAGGTATGTCCATTTTCACCAATATACACTTGGCCGACTCCTGTCGTCTTAGTAATTGCCAGGTAAGGATAGTGGACGCAGAAGAATATTAATACCGAGAAGAAATTCAAGAAATTCAAAAAGGATCCTTCCTTTCATAAGAAACTATCTAATAATAAATAAAAAAAGGCATAGTTCTTTAACCGGTCGTATACCGCCGGCTCGCATACCAGCCGGCAGATTTGTACCCGTCGTAGGCCGGTGGCTCGCATGCGAGCCACCAAATTGGCGCCAAAACGCCGCGCGCCGCCTTCGCTTTAGCTTAAGCTAACGTAAAACCAATTTGGTGGCTCGCATGCGAGCCACCGGCCTACGACGGGTACAAATCTGCCGGCTGGTATGCGAGCCGGCGGTATACGACCGGTTAAGAGTTGCTGACACACACCGCCTCATATACCTATATAACTACCGTACAAAATATCTCATATACACCTACACCCACTCACAAAACACACACTAAATTCAATAGGGAAGATGGTTTCGAATTATCCGCGACGTGGAATCTCGTGATTAATAATACGCAACTTCGCTTGTTTGCACAGACGGGTAAATCGCAGAACGTCTGCTAGCATACGTAATGACCGTGATTACCGTGAGTGTAGTTCGTGACGGTATATGGACAAATTAAAACATGTGAAAAGTGAGGGTGGATAAGGTTCTTTCTGCCTCACAAACGGAGGCAATGACATCATCGCATCAGTCAGCTTGTGCCCACGACCGATGTAAAGTGGTCGTAACGTCAAGCTTTAAAAAGGTAAACATGCATGATCGCGTTAATACCCGCTACATACTATATATATAGCAATATAATTGTCTTTATGCTCTAAGGATGAACACTGCTACCTAGAATACAGGCTCAAGCCTAGTTAGTGTGACAGCATCAGTATATACTTTGTAAGTGTACATAATTTTACCGTTTAAAATAGTATGTCTAGTGTAATTACATGAAAAGTTGGTGATAGTAAACATTGTTATAATTATTTACCTAACCATCAGTATATATATTTTAAGTTTAGTTCGTGAGACAAACTAAATATCACATAGATGTTTAATTTGACATACTTAGTAATAAATAAATAAATATCTTTTAGTAAAAGGTTTTATGGGAATAAAATAAAATGACGGTAGGTATATATACAGAAAACTTTATTAGCAGACCTTCCTACGCTATCTTAATTCAATGTATATATTACGGTTTCAGATTACATCACTCAGAGATTATAATTTTACTGTTTAGTTAAGTTCGTCGGGAAGGACGACAGCGGGGGAGGGAATGACGGGGGTGCCAATGATGACGGGCTCAACGGCGACGGGGGCGGTCTCGATAACCTGGACGGGGCTGACATCCACTACCTGGACAGGGGAGACAGGAACTGTGTCGATCACCTGGACGGGAGAGACGGGAGCAACAACGGGCCAGTTGTCAATGATCTGAACGGGCTCAATGATGTCAGTGGGCTCAGGGACGACGACAGGGGCGACAGCGACGGGGCTGGTCTCAGCAGCGGCCTGGTTGATGTTCAAGATAATCTGGACGAGGGGAGCGCTGGCAGCGGCATCGACGGGAGCAGGAGCAACGATAGCGGGGGAAGCAACGACATCCTCAGCAGGCAGGGGGAAATCGATGATAGCGGGGCCGACGGAAATGGGCTCGTGGTCGATGATCGCGGGGCCAACGGAGACCGGGCTCTGGTCAATGATGGCGGGGCCAACGGAGACGGGGCTCTGTTCAATTATGGCGGGTCCAACAGCGACGGGGGTAGGGTTCACACCGAGGATATCGAGGAGCATCTGTTCGAGGGCGGCGGCAGTGGCGGGGTTGGTGCTGGGGCTCTGGATAGCTGCGATGATCTCCTGGATGTCGGCGGCCTCACCGGTGAGGGTGGAGGGCTTGATGTAGGCGGCCGAAGCCACGGCGGCGATAAGGGCGAAGGCAACGAAGAATTTCATCCTAAGATAATTACAAAATATTAGTAACGATATATTTAATACCATCTAAAGTCAATTAATAAATTGTTATGCAAAGACTTACTTTAAATCCTGTTTTAAACACGAATGTGCCATCTGCAGGTTTCGCAAGCTTTTTATACAAAAACATTATCTATGCATTATACGATTATTATAAGTTATCATTTATAACCGTCACAGATTGTATATAGCAACGTTCAGTCTATTCGGATAAGGACAACCATATATCATAGGTAATTCTGAATTATATAATAAACCGTGCGCGATATTATTATTTACAATATACTTACATTAACGTATTGAGTTGCAGCAGCACACCAGCGGCCTGATACAAGAGATTTCTGATATAATTGACAGATTACATACTTAGTGTGGTAGATAGCTTGAATATTTTATGATCCATATTATTACTTGATATTTTTTTTTATAATATTTGAATAATATTTATTGTGAGTCAAAATATACTGCATTTCTGAAAACGTATACAAATATTGGTAAAATGTTGCATTTTGTTTTTAGCCACATAGAAATCGTCGATTCAAATATGCATTGATTTTATTTCTTCCGTATGAGGATAGAAACATCAGAGTGATATAAATAAATATTTATTTACACAATAATGTTTCAACATTGCCAGTACACTCCAATCTCTATCTATTAATGTAATATTAAATTAGATTTGATACTGTGGGCGTTCATACTCTACGATAATGCTTTTTCATCAGATACGCTGCACATCTCAATCAGCCAATACTAATAAATTTTAGTATTATAAGAAGAAAGAGATCAGTTTCTAAAGCAGGAACTAAAATATCAGGCAGAATGACGCTTAACGTCGTCTCAGATCTTATATAGAAGCTCAAATTCAATCCTTGGCCCTGCGCCAAGGCTTGGCGCAGGATCACAAATATCTTAGTTTGTAAAAGCGTTGTGTGTAAAAGTCGAAAGTGGATATTCTTTTTCCTCGTTTATATAATTTACATCAGACAGAAGCATTAGTTAACATTACATTCTCATATTTTATCAGTGCCATTTGTTACATATCAGTTAGTATACGATAAATTCTTTATGAGATACCGTAATTTACGATCACTATATATATATTTAAATAGTAAATAGATTAAATACGCAAGTTGAAGCCACAATAGTATACTTCAACTAGAGTTGGTATACCAAGAATCAGTAGACTCCATTCCCTTGTTGAATATATAATAATAGGTGACATATTGTTGATTTATTAAATACCTTTGCCTGGTGTTATGATGATTGCCTCATTTATATTCTCGTTGGCTTAATTTGCACTTATGACGGTGTTGAAACGTCAGGAGAACCTCGTACAATACGCAGCTTTATTTAGATCCGTCGAATTTACAATATTTACTTACATACTAACTTATTATTTTATGAGCAACGATAGTAGATGCAACTAGGGCTAGCATACCTCAAGGTTATAACGTCAGGTCCAAATTCCAGGACCGGGCTAGCACAAAAATAAACGGTTTTTCTGTAAAAATAATGTCAGTAGCAGCGGGGCGTCTGTAGATGGCATCATTTGTATCGGTGATGAGTTCAATGGCTTTCTAAACTTCTAATTTTATTTTTTGCTTTACCTAATTAACTTTTTAATCGCAATTTTCAGGTTATTTTTTAGACCATTGCAGTAGTTGCGTTAGCTAATGTATGTTATTTTAACTGTTGTACTTTCAGTTTCTCTTTTGGACTTTAAAGTCAAAGTAAATAAAACAATAATTTGTTCATTTAGGTCACAAAGTAACACTTATGAACGTCAGAGGTATGAGTGAGTTTACTAAATATACTTAATTTAAATAAACTAATTACAATGTCAGTATTATATAGGTCATTTATGTACCAGGTGTTTTAGTCATTAGTCCATATATTACTTTCCATATAAAAGTAAATTCTAAAAATAAAGGAAAATTTCGTTATTTTCTATTTTTAAGACGCATTTCAAGTTTGAAGTAATATTTATCAGTGGTAATTTATAATAGACAGTATGGCATGTGACTGTAGTTAAAACAAAATCTACGTTAATACTTAAATGTAATCTATCCGGGTTTCTGATGCACCGAAGTAGTCCCATTATAATCCATGGTTTCAGAACACGATTCCTGCTTGGTACTAAGGTTTTTGTATATATAATTATTAATTAAGGATGAAAATGCAGAAACAAAGTTTTGTCACAAGGCATCGTTTATGGTTTAATGTGAGCGAGATTTGTATTTTCTAATTCCGATTTCGTTTCAGGGAGGCTTGAATAAGTGGTTTAATTAACTTACACCACTTAGCTAATATACTAATATTAGCTAAGTGGTGTAAGTTAATTTTGGCAAGTATTATAATTGAAATTAAACTGCTATATACGGATTTTATCGCGTTGTTTATTTGACACTTTATTACAAAATTTTGAAAATTGTTACTCTACTACTACTATTAAACTTTACTAATTTTTAAGCTATTTAAATTATTATTAAAACTATTTAGATTTAATTTATTTTTACACTTTCCCCGACGTTTCGGTTGCTTTTCAGCAGCCATGGTCACGGGGAGACTAAGATGGTAGTTGTCTCAATGTTCCAGTGTAGTTATTTCAAAGTACCCGAACATAATTTAATCATTTGTGTTTCTATTTACGCAGAATGAGCTCAAAGTATCATGCAGTCTAGCTGTGGTTTGCTTCTTCTTGGGTTTGACTATTAGTATTACTGGATCCCAAGCTGGTGGTACATTCCAACCATCTTCTCTATTAAAATTAGGATGTTTTTTTAATTCAATAGCCTCGCGAAGCATCCTTGGTAGGAATCAGTGTTCTTTAGCGAGAATCTGTGGTTTGTCAAATCTCAGGTAGTGGTTGGTCCCCTGTTGCACATGTTCACACACAGCAGACTTCAACGAACGTTGGTGTTTTACATCAGCTATGTGTTCTTTTATGCGGGTGCCTATGTTTCTCTTGGTTTGACCAATGTATGAGAGTTCGCAGTCACAATCTATTTTATAGACCCCTGCATCTTGTAAAGGTAGTTGGCACTTGACGGATGGTAAAAATTGACTTATCTTCGTTGGCGGCTTGAAGTATGTGTTGATTGAAGCTCGCTTCAAGATGTAGCTAATCTTGTCAGTGACACCCCTTACATAAGGCAGTATAGCAGGCTGGCGCTCGACTGTGGCTGGCTTTTCTCGGGATCTGTGACAGCGGCGCGGCTGTTGGAGCTTGTTGCCTTGCAATGCTTGCTTAACATGTTGAAGCTCGGCGTCCAGGTGTTTCTTGTCACAGATCCCATGGGCTCTCTGAAACAAAGACATTCCCACGGTAGCTAACTGTTAGGATGGTGGTGAGATTCACCGTTTAAGTACCTATTTGTATGGGTCTTTTTCCTATACACAGTGTGGCTCAAAGTATGATCAGGATTCCTGATGACAAGTACATCTAAGAAAGCTAATGAATTATTTGCCTCTAATTCCATAGTAAATTGGATGTTGTTATTAATGGAATTAAGATGTTCTAGGAATTCATTTGCACTATCTGTTGGTAATATTGTAAAAGTATCATCTACAAACCTCTTATAAATCCTGGGTGTGATGGGGGCAGTATGTAAAGCTCGCGCCTCGAAGTCCTCCATATATGTATATGTCAGCAACAACAGGCGATACTGGGGAGCCCATTGCGACACCATCGACTTGTATGTAGAATTTATTGTCCCACAACAGATAGCCAGTTGTTAAGCAATGCTTAAGTAGTTTTGCATATTCCTCAGGCATATTGTACTGTATTAGCTTCCTTTTAGTTATTTCAATACAGTCATGTGCAGGTATGCATGTAAATAATGACTGTACATCAAAACTAACCATTGTTTCATTGTTAGTGAGACGTAGGTGTTTAATTTCACTTACAAAATAGTATGAATCCTTAACATGTGCTCTCGAGTTGCCTCTGAGTGGTGAGAGTATCTCGAGCAGCAGTATATCTTAGAGAACGAGAGGTCTTGGAATGCCGTCGCCTCCTTCTGTGAGGAGGTGATGTTAGTGAAGGAGGTGGCGGAAAGGGATAGGGAACGTTCATTCCCTCTACCTAACCGCAGGGCCGGGCGCAGGAGGGCGCGAGACGACCTCCAGGCACCCTGAGTAGAAGCCTGCGGGCGGTGGACTCATTGGGTCCGTCCACCGCCGATCAGCGCAGGTCCGAGTAGGCGGCGTTCGTGTTCTACGCACGCCTCTCGATGTCGGAAAGGGGACTAGGTACCCCCGCTTTGTTGTCGGGGACGAGGTCCCCCAGCTGTGTGTGTAAATTCTTGTTGTGTTTATGGGACCCGCCACGTCCATCGGTGGGTCAAACCTTTGACGGGGTCGCGATTTGAATGCGAGAGCGATCCGCGCGACCCCGCCATAAAAAATAAGGTCAATAACAATACTGTTTTTTGATTAAAAGGTATCCTATGTCCTTTTTCTGTTCCCTTGACAACGTGTAAGCGAAATTTCATGATGGTAGGTCGAGTAGTTAAGGCATGAAAGCGTAACAAACAAACAAATAAACTAACAAACTCACATTCACATTTATAGTATTAGTTAGGATTAGGATTATTATATCGTGCTTAATTAAGATGGATTTGATTTTCTCCCTATTTGTAATATTATTAACGTCTTTTTAGCGTACTAGTCGTCAGATCTTATTAACTGTGGCACTTTTTAGTGTAGGATTGTCCCGTTGAAAACGTATTTTTCAAATTGTAGTGTAAATGCTCCATTGTGTTATTATTTTCATTTTATTTATTATTATTTTTAGCCTGTACGGCACAGGGCAAAGACACCCCTTCGATCTTTCCACTCCTTTCTGTCTAGCGCCAATTGTCTCCAATCCCGGTTGAACGCATCCAATTCATCCCGCCATCTCATTCTGGGCCTGCCACGGGGCCGTTTATTATTTGGTGCCCAGTCTATGGTGAATTTTGCCCACTTCTCTTCAGATATGCCACAGATATGGACAGCCCAGTTCCATTTGAGATCGGCAGTAGCTTTTCAAATTTTTTTCAAATTCAAATTCATTTATTCACAAGAAATGTGGTTACATAAAGATGGTAGGGTAATAACAATATCCTCACAATCTACCATAAAAATGGTGTGCGAATAATACAATATTTATAAAAACATGGTTAAATTACATACATCAATGTCAATTCTATAATTAATTAATGGTAATAATCGATAGCAAGTAAAGTCAAAAAGAAAAATAAAGAAAATTGGAATAAAATGTCATTTGAATTAGAATAATTGAAATTGTAAATAATGTTATGTAAATAAATTATTTTCTTTATATGTCATAAATTCTTTTAAATTGTAGAAACATTTTTCTGTAAGCCACTTTGTAATTCTTTTTTTAAACACTGTAATAGGTAGTTCTTTAAATGTATCTGGTAATTTATTGTAGACCTCTATAGCTTTAACATATACATTTTTTTCATAGATATCCAGTCTACACCTAGGGCGAAGGAGTTTAAATTTGTTCCTAGAATTTCTACCAGGTGTTTCTGAAAATCTATTAAAATAATGTGGATGCAGTTTCACAAAATTACACAATTCCCTAATGTACATGCAAACCAGTGGAAGAATATTGAACTTTTTGAATAGCGGCTTGCAACTGTCTGTAAACCAGGCACCACAGATCGCTCTCACGCATTTCTTCTGCACTCGAAATGCTTTTTCTATCTCGACTGAGTTTCCCCATAGTAAGAGTCCGTACGAGAGCATCGACGAGACGTATCCGTGGTATGCAGTCAGAGCTGCTTCCGTCGATACTGTTTGACGCAAACGTTTGATGGCAAATACGAACCGTTCAAGTTTGTTGCAAACAGATTCAACATGTACCTTCCAGTTGCAGTGTTTATCAAGCATCAATCCTAGAAAATTCGCAGTGCCTACCTCTTGTATTCTAATGTTATTGTAATTTATATTTAAGTCAATTTGTTGCATTCTATAATTTTGGAATTGTATTAATTGAGTCTTATTAAGATTGATTTTCAAATTATTATTACTTAGCCATCTAATTGTCTTGTTAAGCGTTAAATTTATATCTTTCTCGTACGATTTTTTATTTTCGCACTTGATAATAAGTGTTGTGTCATCCGCAAATAAAACTGTCTTGTGATGTGTAATATTGGGTAGATCATTAATATACATTAGGAATAAGAATGGTCCCAAAACGCTGCCCTGTGGAACGCCGACACTATTTAATTTGTAATTAGATCTACATGTAACTTTTTCCTCATTTTCTATTTTGGATATTTCCACACACTGATACCGATCATTCAAGTAGCTCTTTATCCAGTCATTAGCTACACCTCTAATTCCGCATTTTTCCAATTTATAAAGCAGCAGTTTATGGTCCACAAAATCGAAAGCTTTACTCATATCTAAGAATAAAGCCGTTACGGGTATCCTCCCATTAATAGACTCAGTAATTATTTTAATCAAGTTGAAGCAAGCTAATGATGTGCTGCTGTTTTTACGAAACCCAAACTGTTCGTCTTTCAATATTTTTTGTTTTACTGTAAATTCATATAGTCTCTTTAACAAGGCTTTTTCAAAAATTTTTGAGATGACTGGAATAAGAGTAACCGGACGATAGTTAGTCATATCTGTAGCATCTCCTTTTTTATATAAAGGTTTAATTATTGAATTTTTTAGGCTCGTAGGAAAATGGCCTTCCTGAAAAGACATATTTATTATATAGCTCAATGGCTCACATATATATGGCGCACAAAGTTTTATCATTTTTGTGTTAAGTCCATCAACACCTGCAGAGTTTGTATTCTTAAGGTTAATAATCAGTTTAAATATCTCCATTGAATCTGTGGGAATTAAAAAAAATGAATTAAAATTAAATTTGTCCATGTTTAATATAAAACGTATTAAATAAATTACTTATGTCATTCGCAGATGTATATACTTTATTATTATGTAATATTTTATCAATTTCTCTACATGTGTCAATTTCTCCAATGTTCTCATTTATAACATCCCATACGGCCTTACATTTGTTTCTTTTTTTGTTGATATATTTGTAATTGACTAACTGTCTGGACTTGTGTATACAGCGGTGAAGTATTTTAGAATATTTTTTATACGCATATAAATTTTTATTTTTATCAGCACCTACTTGTTTGCTTTTTAGATAGAGTATTCTTTTTTTTACACAACCCTTTTTTAACCCTCTTGTTAGCCATGTACTTTGAAGAAGTTTATTTGTTTTCTTTATTTTAAACGTAGGAAAACATAAATTAAAAATCAATGAAAATATATCGTGAAACTCTTGGTATGCCTCATCTACATTGGTTTGCTCATATACTTGTGAGAAAGAGAGCGATGATATATAGTCGGAAAATTTATCCATATTTTGTTTACTGAAATCTCTAACATACTCATACCAACTGCGCTTATGGCGTTTTATATTAGTCTTTATTACTAAAATTTGCCCCGTTTCATGATCTGAAAGTCCTAAGTGGTGAATGGTAGCTTTAGCTTGTCTGACATTACTTGCAAAAATATCAAGACATGCTTGTTTTCTAGTTGGCACCTTGATGTGTATTTTTATATTAAAATTTTTTAACAAGTTAATTAATTCCAAGCAACTTTTATTAGGTTTAATCATATCCAAGTTCCAATCACCGCATAGAATAATTTTTTTCGTTCGGTGTGAAAGTTTTAATAACAAGTCTCCCAGGTTTTTAATGAAAATGTATGGATTACTGGCGGGTGTTCTGTATATACAAATAACAATAACTTTTTGTGATAACAGCTCAACACCACAATATTCAAAATCAAAGTTACAGGCAAGGTTAGGTATGTGTGGTAATGTTTTGTATTCTAAGTCATTATTAATTAGGATACAACAACCTCCCGTTTTTGAACTGCGGGAAAACGATGCTGCTAGTTTATAGTTAGGTATTTTTAATAGATGCTCAGTGCCTTTTTTTATGAAAGTTTCAGTAAAACAAATTATGTCAATTATTTTGTACTTTTGAGATAACTCAGTTAATGCAAAGATAATGTCCTCAGTTTTATTTATTGCCCCAGCTATATTTTGGTGAAATACAGTTAAAATTAATTCCGTTTTATTCACGAAAAAGATCATTTTTGTTTAAATTTTGTTGTGGTGTTTGGTTTAATCTCACTGCCTTGTTAGTTTTACCAAAGTAATAGGGTATTGTTCCCTTTTTAACAATATTTATATTTTCAGTACCAGCCATTTTTGAATCATTTAACTCTGTAGTAAGCCGAAAACAATCTGGAATAGTATCATTCTTTACATTTAAGTTGGATGTACAAATTCTAACTGGTTTACATGTACTATGTTTACATTGTGAATTGGATAAATCACTTGTGCCACTACAAGTAGTTTTGGAAGTTAGTTTAATTGACTCTAAAAATGCCAATTCCACAAGAAGTTTAAAACTTATTTTTTTAGTAAAATTACTCACATTTGTATATAAAATATTCGTAGTATTCAGCTCAAAAAATTGGCAATTACAGTATTGTTTTATTAATAATTTAATATTTTTATTCAACAACTGTGTGTTTAAATGAACATTAGACTGAACATTTATCAAAAATACTTTATGGTGTCTCAATATGTGTAGTGAATTACATAAAGCTGATGATACTGCATATGGATCTTTGTCGTTTGAACCCATAGACAAGATGATTATGTCGTCATTATTTAATGTTTTGCTCAAGCTTTCACAAGATGCCAATAATTCAGAGCTTTTTGCCCATGGCTTGCTAATGCCATGAAAGACATATTTATATATAAAGTTACAATTGCTACGATTATAATCATAAGTCAGTTGTGAAGCTAAACCTCGAATCTGTTGATCACCAATTATATACACATTCTTTGTTTTGCTACCAGTAACGCCATCTGTGGATTGGAATTCCTCTAAAGTTGTGTCCTGGAATGTTTGTTTCAAGGTGATTGTTTTCAGATTTATATTTTCATTTTTAGAATTTTGAAGTGTTTTGTTTGTGTGTTGATTTAGGGTCAGGTAAGTGGACGTCAAAGACAGCGGTGTATGACGTTTCGGTGTTTCATTTGGTCCTAATGTTTTATAATCATGTAATGGTGAAAACCTTGATAGTCGCATTCTTATATTCGTCAGCTGTTTCAAGTAAGGCGAGTCAAATCGCCGAGATGGAGTAATTGCAGCAGATCTATTTGGACTTGGTATACTGGTAATATTTTTGAGGAACTCAATTTGCTTAACTTTTTCTTTTAATTCTTTACGAAGGGTATTACATTCTAAGTTAAGATTAGCTATTTCTTCATGAGCGCTGGCGTTTTCATTTTGGAGGGCTAACAGTTGTTTCTTTAGGTGTTCAATTTCAAAAGAAGAACCAACATTTCTGATCTTATCTATTAGCTTAACAACGAGTATACTGCGTTCCATGGCACGTTAGCAGACTCCGATGTCGGATTTCTGAGTCTTAGTTAATGACCATGTCTGCACTCCGTAGGTGAGAGTAGGTAGGACACACATGTCCACGAGCTTCCTTTTTAGGGATAATGGTAGAGCGCCCTTCATTAGGTATTTCATTGACCAGTAGTTCCTCCAGGCGTTTTCTGTGCGTTTAGCGACCTCTTTTTCTTGTCTTGTGTACATTTATGAATATTAAGTAATTCGTAATATGTCATGTATATTTAGTAGTACATTATGAATGTAAATCAAAGATTATTCATCACATATAATTAAACCATTACCATATTAAATATAATACATACTGAAGCTATTTATTAAGTTTTAGTATGATTATCGGGCATAATAGATACAACAAATCATATTTTATTAATATGATTTTATTTTAAAATTACCAATAGGCAATCAATTCATTATCGCTTACAATCACCTTTTTATAACTTCTACACTTGCAGTCTGTGGGTCAAATACACACAGAGGACATACAACGCTCTACGCATACAGTATAACAATGCTTTCAGGATGCTTGTGGGGCTGCCGCGATTTTGTAGCGCATCAGGCATGTTTGCCAACGCGAGGGTTGACGACTTCTATGCCATAATCCGGAAGCGATGCGCCTCGCTCCGACACAGAAAATGCGCCAGCTCCCACAGTATGCTGAGAGCATTGATAAACCGGTGGGAATGTCAGATGCTCGGCCGATGGGTGAGACTGCACACTCAATTAGGATATAGATAACCAATATTGTTTGTTATGTCTGTCTGAGTGTCCCGTGATTTGTGTTTGTCTGTATTTTATTGTTTTCTGTGTTTATTGTTTGTATGTTTACTAACAATAGTTAATAAGTTGCTTTTGTATTACTAATCATATGGACCTAACAGTCTGCAAATAAAATAATAATAAAAAATAATAAAAATTTGTCATCCCGCTAGATACTTATTTCTGATGTATCATAATGAGCAAGATACACAATAAAAATAACGCCGTAATTATTGCTTAGTCTAAATGTATGTAAATTTAGATTGAGCTACATTAAAAATAAAGGCAATCAGTTATTGTGATAGTTTTATAATTTTATTCACAGAACATATTAATTATTTTAATTCAATGTTAGAATAAATTCTACAGATGTCACAGATCAGAGATTCTTTTTTAGTAATTTAGTTGAGTTCGTCAGGAAGGACGACAGCGGGGGTGGGAATGACGGGGGTGCCGATGATGACAGGCTCAACGGCGACAGGGGCGGTCTCGATGACCTGGACGGGGCTGACATCTACAACTTGGACAGGGGAGACGGGAGCGACGACGGGCCAGTTGTCAATGATCTGAACGGGCTCAATGATGTCAGCGGGCTCAGGGACGACGACAGGGGCGACAGCGATGGGGCTGGTCTCAGCAGCGGCCTGGTTGATGTTCAAGATAATCTGGACGAGGGGAGCGCTGGCAGCGGCATCGACGGGAGCAGGAGCAACGATAGCGGGGGAAGCAACGACATCCTCAGCAGGCAGGGGAAAATCGATGATAGCGGGGCCGACGGAAACGGGCTCGTGGTCGATGATCGCGGGGCCTACGGAGACCGGACTCTGGTCAATGATGGCGGGGCCAACGGAGACGGGGCTCTGTTCAATGATGGCGGGTCCAACAGCGACGGGGGCAGGGTTCACACCGAGGATATCGAGGAGCATCTGTTCGAGGGCGGCGGCAGTGGCGGGGTTGGTGCTGGGGCTCTGGATGGCTGCGATGATCTCCTGGATCTCAGCGACCTCACCGGTAAGGGGGGAAGGCTTAATGTAGGCGGCCGAAGCCATGGCGGCGATGAGGGCGAAGGCAACGAAGTATTTCATCTTAAGGTAGTAGAGAACAATATGGTTAAAATACATTTAATAAAGTGACAAATAATCAAATCTTAAAATTATATGTAGATACTCACTTTGAATCCTGTTTTAACACGACTGTGACATTTCAACATTTCATAAACTTTTTATACTGAAGATAATCTACAACGTGTGTCTTGATTACAGTTTATCATTTCAAAATAAAGGGTCGTAAATTATTGATTAAGATTATTTTTGATGAGGAAGCATGCGATTGTTTCATATGTAATGCTTTCATATGTAATAGCACGTGACTACTGTTATTAGTTACAAACAGAGGTACATAAAGTACATCACAATCGTCATTTGAATAGTACTTAATACATAAGTTGAGAAGCATTTTGTGGTAATGTACACAAATGTTTTCTTGTAATTTTATGGATAAGAATAGAAAATAAATATGATCGGTTACACTTAACCAACCACCCATAGGAAGCCATAAGGCAGTCCTTGGTGGTTGGTTAAGTGTTGGTTAAAAATTTCAGGGTGAAAGCCTACATTATCCGACCGTCGTGCGAGGTTTAGATGTTGCGACTTGCGCTATGCGGCCAGGTACTTTTCTCATCAAAAAAGTGTGTCTAAGAACATTTTTATTTATATTATCCTTATGAGATTCTATGGATAGCTTAGTGATATAATTGGTCACCTTGTTATTGCCATTGCGCCAAGCATTGTGCTTAAGTCGGGCGTTGTGTTTGAGCCCCGCGTTGAGGACAAAATTTGCGTGTTCCACAAATAATTGTTACAAATCTCGGTGTTCTTTTGTTTGTTACTTTTTGTATCATAGTCGTAAGGTATCATTTACGAATCTTATTTTTATAGACTCGACTGACATTCGAATAGCTTAACAAAATAGCGTACACCTCGAAAGCAGCATGGTATTTCTCATATTGGCGGCGACATCAAGGTACATTAAAATTAGATCATATATGATATTGCAGGCGTTTATAGACTATAATAATATTTTTCCATCGGATGCGCCGCACATCCCAATCAATTATCAACGTACGCTATAAGCAATACAAATCAATTTTGGAGTTTTAAAAAGGAAGAGGTCTATTTAGAAACTAGGCTTATAAAGGTTAGGTAGAATGTCGCTTAATCCTTGGCACATGACCACGAATACCTTAGCTTGTTAAAGCGACGTCATGGTTTGTCGAAGGCGGATTGCCTTTTTACTCGTTTGTGTAATTTACAACGGACAGAAGCATTTGTTAGCATTTAATTCTCATGATTTTATTAGAGCAATTTTGTTACATACATCTATATCAGTTAGTGTACGATAAATTCTTTATGATTACTATTTATTATTCTTATATACTTATATATACTTGTTTTACCTTAATTTGTGATTTCTATATATTTAAATTAGCAGCGATAGCCTAGTGGGAAACCGTTAGACTTCCACGCAGAGGTCTCGAGTTCGAAATCAAGGCGCGCATCTCTGACTTTTTGAAGGTATATGCGTATTAAATAGTTGATTATCGCTTGCTTTAACGGTGAAGGAAAACATCGTGAGGAAACCTGCATGTCTGAGAGTTCTCCATAATGTTCTCGAAGATATGTGAAGTCTACCAACCCGCACTAGGCCCAGCGTGGTGGACTATGGCCTAACCTTTCTTACACTGAGAAGAGGCCCGTGCCCAGCAGTGGGACAGTTTAATACAGGGCTGATATTATTATATACATACACTGCCGGTCAAAAGTTTGAGACCACCTACATCAAAGTTGCAAATGGATGTAAAACTCAAAATAAAAAGCTAAACATGAAAGGATTTATTGTGATATTTATTAAGTATGGCAAATGCAATTAAATATAAATAAAAAATATTAAATATTTCGACAATTTAACTTAAAATATATGTTGACAAGCTAAACAGCTTTTTCATCAAAAAACCCTCCCTTGCATTGAATCACTTTGTTGACAAGTCTTGGCATGCGGGCAATCAATTTGTCGATTGTTTCTTGTGAAATATTGTTCCAGCTTTCTTGCAATGCTCTCCACAAATCTTCTTGTGAGCTGGGACAACAACTGCGCACGTTTCTGTCCAGCTCTTCCCACAATAGTTCTATAGGGTTAAGGTCGGGACTCTGAGCGGGCCACACCATGTTTTTTAACACCCCTTCTGCTTCTTTTGTATCTAAATAACCCCGGCATAATTTGGAGCTGTGTTTAGGGTCGTTGTCTTGTTGGAAAATAAAGCCATCTCCAACTAGCCGAAGTCCCGATGGTACAGCATTACACTCCAATATTGCTTTGTACTGCTCCTTTTTCATAATTCCTTCGACTCGTACCAAATCTCCAGTTCCACGGCTCGAGAAACAACCCCAAACCATAACGGAACCACCGCCATGCTTCACTGTGGGCAGGACACAGTCTGGCATCATCTTTTCCTCGGCACTCCGCCGAACAAAAACACGTCTTTTGCTCCCAAACACTTCAAATTTGGACTCATCTGTCCAAAGAACTCTTTTGAAGTCTTCTTCACTCCAGTCTCGATGGGTAAGGGCCCACTGCATTCTCTTCTTTTTGTTTTGTGGCCTTAAGAGAGGTTTTCGCACTGCTACGCGACCAAATAACTTAGCGTCTCTTAGTCTTCTTTTCACTGTGGTCAATGACACAGGTGTAGACCGGGATTTGTTCACTTCAGCGCGGATTTCTGGTGGTGTCAGGCGTCTATTCCGCTTGCTTGTTACCACGATGAACTTATCCTCGCTAGAAGTGGTAGCTCTCGGCCTTCCCGACCGCGAACGATCTTGATTATTGCCAGTCTCCTTGTATCGGGTTATTGTGTTATGAACACAAGTCTTCGACAACTTGAGCTGAGTAGCAATCGCACGTTCAGATTTGCTTTCGTTGTGTAAAGCAATGATGACAGCACGAGTTTCACCGCTAATTTGGCGTACTTTTCCCATAATGAGATGTCTTCACTGTAAGAACGACGAGCTCGGACTAACCAAGATTAAGAAATATTTACTCCATGGAAACTCAGGTGTTCACAGTGTTTTAGGAAGTTAAAATTTCCTAAAATTCTGTTAACACAAAACAAAGCCCAAATAATGAATAATAGTCAGGTAACAATAATATTACAATGACTTTAGCGCGCGGTCCGCACGCGGCGCCCATTGATGTTTCTAGACAAAAGACCTTTGTACGATGATTACATAAAAATAAATATAAATAATGACTTCGAAAAATAGTTAAATATCCATTGTATATGCAGGTGTTCAAATTAATTGTTTACCATATGTATTTTTAACAAATTTTATTGTGAAACAATATTTTAACTTGTGGTCTCAAACTTTTGGCCGGTAGGGTACATATATTTAAATAGTAGCTAGATTAATAACATAAGTTGAACAGTGCTATAGAAATAAGATAGGTACATACATAGTTTAGTAGGTACCACAATAAATTGTGAATTAAGGCAAACTCTATGGTCAAGTAAAGCCCTTAAGATAATGTTTTGCCTATACATCATACGTTTGGAGTGAAGCTATAGAAAATTGCAACAAGCGTATTAGTGTGTAGAATGACCCTCAGCCTCAATATCACCAAAGCTTCCTACAGAGTATGGTAAAACTGGTAAAATGGTTTTTAGGATATGTGCTGTCTGCACGGATGGCGTATTAGTTTATGCCCTTCGCCACTGCACTGAGTTTTGTAGGTTCATACCCCACACTAAGCGAGATGGGTGTAAAAACCCAGAATTCAACCTCTTCATCTTCATGTGACCTTGTGAACCATATATCTCGGGGGTCTTTTGACCCACAGGGCCTATATTTAAACTCGACTGAGGTATGACCCCATGGTGCCGGCACATCAAGTTACAAGTCAATCGTACCTACTGCTGGGCATGATGCCCATAGTGGGGCCTCATGTCCACTTTTGGGCATCTTGCCCACTGTTAGGCGTCATACCAACGTTTGGACATTATGCCCACTGTTAGGCATCATGTACACTGTTGGGCATCATGACCATTGTTGGGCATCATGTCAATTGTTGGGCATCATGCCCACTGTTGGGCATGTTGTGTTGCAAAACGCAGCACAAGACAAAACTCGACAGTAAACAGCAGCAACCAACTCGCATCAGCACACCACCACTCTGCATACAAATGAAGCCACTTTGCCATTTAAAATACATATGACCTTGTGACCCCTATATCTCGGGTGTCATTTGACCCCCAGGGCCCATATTCAAACTCGACCGAGGGATGACCCCAAAGTTACAAGTCAATCGGTCCAGTGGTTTCGGAGCTGTGCCTGTCACTAACAGTCAGACATACAGACCCACAAAGTGTTTTCATTAACCTCTTCGAAGAAGACTCAGAGGTTATAAAGAAATTATGTGTTTCATAGTGGTTCCAAGTCTGGGTGTTTTTTGTGTCTGTTGTTTGAATGTGTGTATTGTCGCCCGCGATGCAAGAATTATTCTTAGCGATGGAGAACTATTTTAAAAAAAAAATAAGTTTGACACCTTGATTTTGTAATTGTATATTATATAGCTTTTAACTGATCAATTCATTTCTTCTTCTACAAAACAAAGCACACTAGGCTGTAATGTAATTTCTCTACAGCGCTATCTATGCCGTCACAAATCACACAAGTCGACACGTCTTATCTTTGTTGTACGACACTTGAAATACATTACACCAATGCGTGTGTCTTATTTAAATTCTGGTTTCCATAAGTGCCACGTAAAAAAGTATATCTCGACACCATCAATATGAGATGTGTCATGTCGAGGCGTTAGTTATTGCTTTGTTACTATTAGAATAGTAACAAAACAATTATTTTTATATTTATTTTCTTTTTCCAATAAATAAAATAAAAATAATTATAAAACAATAATAGGCTCAACTGGCGGTAGACCGCCAGTAAAGCCTATAAAAATGATTTCGTAAGTGCTGTTACAGATGGTTAGAGTGAAATTACTTTGAAAGGCAACATTTGTAAAATATATTAATGTAGATACTAATAATTAACAGGTCTAAACACTTGTCCGTTTTTTCAGAATTCATAGTGGCCAATCTTACGGACACTAACCGTCGGCGTAAGAGATATTCTAGTGCAGTATTGTGTTTACGATAGGACAGCGGTCCGGAATGCCCGGAAAGAGATATTGAAAACTTTCTTACTTAGATACCCATTAACTTTTTTTGGGTTTGATTAGAGATTTGAATATGGCCAAGCTAGTTATTTATTGAGATGTGCGGCGCATCTGATGGAAAACATAATTGTACCCTATGAACGCCTGCAATATCAAGGCTAAGATACCTTGATATTGCAAGCGTTAAAAAAGTAAGGTTCGTAAGGTCGGTATCTCGCCCAATGCCGACTTGGCATGAAGGATTGCATTGCGATTCAGTGTAAGGATCACATATAGTCCTATTCATAGCATGACGCGTCTTTAAGGAGTTATAAAAATTTAAATTATCGCCAGATTCACAATATTGTTTGGTTCGTTCTTCTGTGCTTTCTTAGCCACAGTTTGACTCTTTGATTTAGTAGAATCTGTAAAATTTTAGGCGATTATCATATATCGATTGATCCATGATGATAATATCCAATATGGTGTTCTACATGGTACACGTGGCAAGTGTTGCTTGCACAAGTAAGTAACTTTCGCGTAAAGTCCGTAACATACGCGATAAACGACATTATTGTTAGCTCACCTTTCATTGTCACTTTGCCAGTGCTAATTGCATCATATTGTTGTTTCTATTCTGATGCGGAAGGAAGTGTATTATCAATGTTATATGCATTTGTTTATGATTTTTGTAGTTGTATTACCAATTTAGCACTATTTTAATACGTTTACAGAAATTGTTATTCAAAACAATAATATAAATATTAATAAAAACTGATCAGCGTCTTTTTCAAGCAATTTACTACACGGCATTTAATATATGTATCTCCTAATGTTTGTAAATAAGAACATTGGGCGCAGTATATAATATAATTCAGGATTACGTATGATATATGATTGTCCTTATCGGAAATAGACTGAATGTTGTTATTTACGACGTGTGACGGGATTAAACGATAACTTATAATAATCATATAATACATAGATAATTTTTAGTATAAAAGGTTTGTGAAACCTGCAAATGGTACATTCGTGTTTAGAACAGGATTTAAAGTAAGTATCTGCATGACATTTTATTAATTTAATTACCTTTTCTTGTAATTCAATGTTTATCGTTACTAATATTTTGTAATTATCTTAGGATGAAATTCTTCGTTGCCTTCGCCCTCATCGCCACCGTGGCTTCGGCCGCGTACATCAAACCCTCCACCCTCACCGGTGAGGCCGCTCAGATCCAGGAGATCATCGCAGCTATCCAGAGCCCCAGCACCAACCCCGCCACCGCCGCCGCCCTCGAACAAATGCTCCTCGATGTCCTCGGTGTGAACCCTACCCCCGTTGCTGTTGGACCCGCCATCATTGAACAGAGCCCCGTCTCCGTTGGCCCCGCCATCATTGACCAGAGCCCCGTCTCCGTTGGCCCCGCCATCATTGAACACGAGCCCGTTTCCGTCGGACCCGCTATCATCGATTTCCCCTTGCCCGCTGAGGATGTTGTTGCTTCCCCCGCCATCGTTGCTCCTGCTCCCGTCGATGCCGCTGCCAGCGCTCCCCTCGTCCAGATTATCCTGAACATCAACCAGGCCGCCGCTGAGTCCAGCCCCGTCGCTGTCGCCCCTGTCGTTGTCCCTGAGCCCGCTGACATCATCGAGCCCGTTCAGATCATCGACAACTGGCCCGTTGTCGCTCCCGTCTCCCCTGTCCAGGTAGTAGATGTTAGCCCCGTCCAGGTTATCGACACCGCCCCCGTCGCCGTTGAGCCCGTCATCATCGGTACCCCTGTGATTCCCTCCCCCGCCGTCGTCCTTCCTGACGAACTTAACTAAGAAGTAAATCAGAATGATTAAATTTATTGTGTTTATAAAATGTATTTTTACACGTGGTGCAATAAAAGACGTATGCTGATAAAAAGTATTTCTGTCGTTAGTTTCATAATATTATACCTATATATTATAATAATTAAAGACTATATGCTGGACCTTGGTGCTTGATATAAAGGCATTATTATATTTCACGAGAATCTCCTTTTGGTTTTCTACGCAACAAAGTAGGGACTAGGAGATATATGTATAGCCTAAAATCCTATGCTATACCAATTACTGCATAGTAAAATACATGACAATTTTAATCACGGCGGCCTATCGTTTACTCAGAGAATAGCCATTTATGCAGAAGATATCATAGTGGACAAATTTACAATCTTACTCTTATAGTCTGACGGCTCGGCAATCTGATCACGAACTGTAAGAGATCAGGCACAGGATTAACGTGCTTTTTGACCCATACGGGTGTGCGATGCCACCAACATTCTAACCCTGGGTTGTTATTGAGTTTACTTAACAGAAAAACTTTTCATAAGCCAACCCGGGAATTGAATTCGAGATCTCATGTACAGCAGTCACAACCACTACAGCTGCATCAGTGAGGCGGTTTTGATAAATTAAAATAAAGAATTTAACATGGCCATAACAAAGAACTGCTTTGTGTAGGTATTACGATCAATACTCGGCAAAACTGCAAATATTATTCTTGTTTGTATTTAAAATTACTAGCGGTCGCCAAGTGGTCGAAATTCGGCCATAATTGATTTAAATATTAAGTTTGATCGCTATTAGGTCTATATACTGTGAAATTGCAATAGGTACTTACGGTAACCATAATAATGTAACCATAATAACGAAGAATTAGACGACATCAGCCGAACCATGCCGAAATACTACGAACGCGATTCGACTGCGTGTGTCAAATGCATGGATTCTTTTTAAACCGTGATTTATTTATTTATTTATTTATTTATTTATTAATAGGACAACTTACAAAACATACACTTAGGAAAGGATTTTAACAAGTTATGTTGAGTGGCTCAAGCAATAGTGCTGTTTCAATTACAAGTTGCCACGGCATGCATTACAATTCACAAGGTATTAGAGCAAACAAGGTTATTGGATATATTTATGTGACAAACTTTAACTAATTTAATATTAAGTACTTAAGACTAAGGCTCGAAATACATTCATACATTGTCAAACATTTGGTGTCGGTTAGCGCTGGATAGCTGAAGTGTCCCTGAGTGCTATAGGCCATGTATGCACCATGGGCGAAGCCGGGGCGGACCGCTAGTGACATTATATTTTATGATTAATTTAGAGAATTGTTTTTAACACTGTTTTATATTTTACAAGATTGTGCGTAAATAAGTCACAGTCTTTGTTAATCGAGATGGTGTTGTAAGCTTTTTGTAGTCGGTTTATAGGAGAATTAAGGCCCAGGTTGCTGTGTGCGCGTAGAGGGGAGAAGAGATGAAAACTATTTTTTCGCGGCAATTTAAAAGGAGTATTGAACCGTAATGTTGTTACTAATTGTGGACAGTCAACTACATTATTAGCTATTTTATACAGCAATATTTGATCAAAAAATTTTCTTCTGTTTTTAAGACTGTTCATTTGATACAATTTTAAGCGGTCATTGTAAGATGAGAGTTGTTTTGCCTTTTGACTTTGGTACGCAAGGTGGTAAACGAAACGCTTTTGTACCCGCTCGACCGTATTACTATGAACTTCATAATATGGCGACCATACGGGACTGCAATACTCGAGACCTGACCTTACTATGCTATTAAAGATATTTATTTTAGTTGATGCATTTTTAAAATCCTTGCAATTACTTGCTACAAATCCTAGAAGTTTATACCCTTTTGAAGTTATATTGTTAATATGTGTATCAAATCTTAATTTTTTATCAAAAGTAACGCCTAAATCTTTGTATGTATCAATTAATTTAATTTTATTATCTAGTATAGAATAAGTAGTATTGTAGGAATGTTTTTTTCTAGAGAAGTGCATGTGATAGCATTTATCGCTATTTAGGGTCATTTTGTTGTCAGAACACCATTTCACGAGGCGATTTATGTCATCTTGAAGAAGATTGAAGTCGGTGAATGTATTAATTGTTTTAGCGATTTTTAGGTCATCAGCGTACAAGTAGCTAAGGGAATTGTGAAAGCATGAGGTAATATCGTTGATGAATATATTGAAGAACGTAGGACCGAGGTGGGATCCCTGCGGTACGCCCGAGGATGCCATAAAAGGCTCAGAAATAAATCCGTTAATTACAACTCGACATGTGCGTTCCCTTAGGTACGACGAACACCAATCCAGAAGAGAGCCATCAATACCAAGCCGCAAGAGCTTATTAACAAGGATATTATGGTTAACCTTATCAAATGCTTTTGAAAAATCTGTATAGACAACGTCCACAGGAATGCCGTTGTCTACAGATGCAATTAAGTCGTTTGTAAAAGAGATAAGATTAGTTGTGGTAGAACGACTGCTACAGAAGCCATGCTGATTAGGTATAATTAAAGGTTTAATATGCCAGGTAATGAATGGAAGTAACAGTGATTCAAATAGCTTGGCAAAAACTGGTAGAATGGATATAGGTCTGTAGCTGGTTACAAGTACGACATCCCCAGACTTGTATATAGGAGTTATTAGTGCGTTTTTCCAAACGGAGGGAAAGGTGCCGGTGGATAATGACTTGTTATATATAATAGTCAAAGGGTGAGATAAAAATTTGGCACAATTACAAGCAAAAATTGATGGTATCCCATCCGAGCCAGGACCTTTGTTCTTGTCCAATTTTTTAAGACCCGTGAGAATCAGATCTTCAGTCAGAGTAATTTTACACAGTGTATTAGAAGACAGTCCTTGAACGTTGGCGCTTGCACTCAGCCTAGAAGGGGTAGGGGGTTCGAATACAGACGAAAAGTAAGATGCAAGTAATTCACAGATGGCTAGACCAGTAGTACATATAGTATCTTTATGATACATTTTTGATGGGTATGAACTTTTGTTAGCTTTTTTCTGCTTTATAAAGGACCAAAACACCTTCGGGTTTTCTTTTATAGAAGATTCAATTTGTGTAATATAGCTATTGTAACATTTATTAATAAGATTGATACTCCCTTTCTTTAAAGTCGAAAATACAATTTTATCTAAAGGATTTTTGTATTTTGCATATCTAATTCTATATTTATTTTTTTCTTTAAGTAGTAATTTTAACTCGCGAGTGAACCAAATGGGTGGAGCTTTCAAAGATCTGAGTTTCGTAGAAGGGATAATTTTTTTTATAGCTGCATTGATTACTTTATAAAAAATATTCACCATGTCGTCAACCGTGTCACAGCATCCCAGTTCGTTGTCCCAGCATATACTGTCAAGATACTCACAAATTCTATTGTAGTCACCTTTATAAAAATTTATTTTTTGGGAACTACTATTGACGCCTAAGCCTTTGCTAACACTTAGAGAACTCGGGATAGAAAATTCTATGGGAGGGTGATAACTATCGATATTTGTAATAGGGTTTTCTGGTGGTCTTATGTCCACGATAGTTCTATTTACAAGTATCAAGTCCAAGATTTTATTAAGGTGGTTGTGTATGTAATTATACTGATTAAGTGCATTTTCATTAATAAAGTCTAAAAAAGAAGAATTGACAACACTACTTGTGGCATATGAGGCAGCTAATGGAAGGCCTGGACTTCCTGACCAACAGAGACCACTAAGGTTAAAGTCACCACATATCAAGACGTCTTCGTAAGAATTGATGACGTTACTGGCGTTTTCCAAGAAATGTTGTAAAATATCTAACTGTATGGGTGGTGGCAGATAGGCGGCACACACAACTACTGATTTGGATTCATTGACTGTTATTTTCACCCAGATATCCTCACATTTACTCTCACAGTTAGACAGCCTCACCGATGGAAACCTACGGGACACCGCTATAAGCACACCGCCTCCGCCTTTGTTTTTGTGAAAATAAGATGATTCCCTGTCTCGTCTGTAAACAACGTAGTCATCGCAAAATAATTCCGAGTTGTATATACTGTCGTTTAACCATGATTCACACAGTATAATTACATCGTAATCGCTAGACATTGTATTTTTATATAAATTGACAGTTTTAGTGCGTAGGCCTCTAACATTTTGTAAATAAAAACTGATTTCTTTATGCATAATTAAATTATAATGATTAATGTATCAAGTATATTATATTAAAAAGTAAACAAAGTATCAAGTGACCCAATATTACAGTTTATTCAAGATTCCTTAATAGTATGAGGGAGATGGCTATAGATTTTAATTGCCGTGGAATATGCGTCTC
The DNA here is from genome assembly GCA_930367265.1 of Catocala fraxini. Lineage (NCBI taxonomy): Eukaryota > Metazoa > Arthropoda > Insecta > Lepidoptera > Erebidae > Catocala > Catocala fraxini. Next base: position 17,665,733 of record OV884041.1, read on the forward strand.
TTCTAAATGGTTCTAATTATATTGTTAATTTGTATTTGTGTCTGGACATTTTATAAAATTTTGTGAAGCGCTCAGGATATTTTTGGTAAATAAACATATTTCCAATATAACTATAGAGGTATAATACAGGTAAAATTTTGAGCTTTTCAAATAAGGGTATACAGATATCGAGTATACCAACTCCGCATTTCGAACGGATGCATTTCTTTTGAGCTTTAAGTATGTGTTCTATCAATCTTGACTGAATTTCCCCAAACAATAATACCACATCTGTGCAGAGAAGATACATACGCATGATATGCTGTTAGCGATGTGTTAGCATCAAAATATTTATTAAAACATACAAATCAAATATTTATAATACAAATCATTTTTGTTTGTTAGCTTATCAACATGAGGTATATAGAATGATATTTAGAATTTTTTACTTGTAAATTGTTACAAATTAATTTAAAGCTTGGCTACTTACGTCGTTGTATGTACCTAGGAAAAGGTACAATTTGACAACGTATAGTATGAATGCTTTACGTTCTGAAGTAAAATGTAATTTAACTAGAAATATTAGTGAACAATTAGATACATTTTAGAAAGTTGAAGAAGTATTAAATTTAAATGACAAACATCGTAAAAGTGAAGAAGAATTTTATGAAAATCATTTTGTACAAAATATCTTTTGAATGAGTGACGGTAGGTTTTGAGTGAAGATGCCATTTCACACATCTCCGTTCGTATTAGGCGATTCGTTAGCAAAGGCAAAGTCGCGTTTGATTAATTTAGAAAAAAGGTTTAGAAAACAACCTAGTGTAAAAAGTTCCTAAACAGAATTTATAAAGGAATATGAACTATGGAATCACTTACCTGAGACTTGTAAGCCTACCTTTGCATATTACTTACCGCTAAAGTGAGACAACAAAACTTCCTGTAGTTTTTAACGCGTCAGAGAAATCAATTAGTGGATATTCGTTAAGTGATATACAAATGGTAGGTCCAGTGATACAAGATGCTTTATTCAGTATATTGATCAGGTTTAGGCAACATAAATTTGCCATGACGTCAGACATTGAAAAAAATTATAGGCATATATTAATACCTGAAAGTCAAAGACATTTGCAAATGATAGTATGGCGGGATTATGAGCACGAACCGTTTAAGTATTTGAGATTAAACACGGTTACCTACGGAACCGCGTCTGCTCTTTTTCTAAGTATCCGTTGTCTTATTCAATTATCAAATAAGTGTGAGGATTTAGAAATTAAGAAAATAATTAAGCGTGATTTTGTCATGGATTATTTAATTACCGGGCATCAGACTGAGGAAAGGTTATTTCGAATTTGTAGATTTATAACTAAAACCTTAAATTCAGCTGGATTTAGTTTAAGAAAATTTCGATCAAATGCTACTCAGTTATTTGGTGAAAACAAGTCAAATGAAGTGCAATCAATCACTGAATTCAAAACGGTTACTAGCACATTGGGTTTAACTTGGTCCCCTCAGTCAGATGTATTTAAATTTTGTGTACAAATAGACAACCATAAAATATTACCAAACTAACTATCTATACTATACTATATTGTCTATAATATACTATATTATCTTCTATTGCAAAGATTTTCGATCCATTAGGTCTTTTAAGTATATTTGATTAAGGCTAAATTAATTTTACAGAATATTGTCTTCTGTTTACGCGAATATTATTCATTGAAATTAAACTACTATGTACAGATTTTATCGCGTTGTTTATTTGACACTTTATTACATAATTTTGAAAATTGTTACACTACTACTACTATTAAACTTTACTAATTTTTAAGCTAATTAAATTATTATTAAACTATTTAGATTTCATTTATTTTTACACTTTCCCCGACGTTTCGGTTGCTTTTTAGCAGCCATGGTCACGGGGAGACTAAGATGGCAGTTGTCTCAATGTTTCAGTGTAGTTATTTCAAAGTACCCGAACATAATTTAATCATTGGTGTTTCTATTTACGCAGAATGAGCTCAAAGTATCATGAAGTCTAGCTGTGGTTGGCTTCTTCTTGGGTTTGACTATTTTTATTACTGGATCCCAAGCTGCTGGTACATTCCAACCATCTTCTCTATTAAAATTAGGATGTTTTTTGATTTCAATAGCCTCGCGAAGCATCCTTGGTAGGAATCGGTGTTCTTTAGCGAGAATCTGTGGTTTGTCAAATCTCAGGTAGTGGTTGGTCCCCTGTTGCACATGTTCACACACAGCAGACTTCAACGAGCGTTGGTGTTTTACATCAGCTATGTGTTCTTTTATGCGGGTGCCTATGCCTCTCTTGGTTTGACCAATGTATAAGAGTATCAATGAATAATATTCGCGTAAATAGAAGACAATATTGAGATTTAATTTAATTTTATACTTTGTAACCGAAACGTCGGAGTTTCGGTTGCTTTTATTTACAAAAAATGATTTTCTTGTAACAATATTTATGGCAAGATATTATTTATGAGCAAACATCATTTATAGATGTTTGCTCATAAATTCATGTTATTTTTACTCTCGATTTCAATAATGCTTTTCGTACCAATCGTAGATGGGGTAGTTAATACTCTGTCTACGTTACGGCATTGGGTAGCTATGATTGCAACTATTAAAACATTATTACTATTATTTCTGAGTTCATTATATATTTTGGACTTGCTACATATTAGCTCTAGATAGCATACAAGCTGTTACATAACCTCACTTTTACCAAATTTCGTAGAGTACAAAGTAAATACCGCAGGATATTCCAAAATGATTTGAAAATACCTTAACGATCAACAAACACTCTCATCTCATTACATTCAGGCTCAAGAATATTTGAAACTATGTCTCACAATATTATTTCTTTTCAGTCCGGGTAGTCTAGTGCGTGCCCATGATTTGAACATTTGTAAGTATCGTACACTGCAATTACACCTAGTAAATATATGTACATCATACAGAGTTAATTTTTCAAAACCTTACAATGAGAGTCATCAAATATGTAGGCCGGGTAAAAAGATTTTGAAGTAATTTAATCCAAAACTCCAAACCCTGATATTCTTTATATTGACATAGATTTTTTAGAAAGGATATGGAATATATAGCTAATGAAACTGTCTCTGGCCCTTCAACTATTTCTTGTTTTTACAGTTTTTAGGCAGCATATCAAAATGTCTTATTATTCGACTAATAGGCAGCGTATTAAGATAAAAGATGCATAAAATTTTATGTTAGACTTCCAGCAATATAATTGTGAAAACCGCATTTAATTTCAATAATTGTAAAAATTATTGTTTTGGCTTCTGTAGCTGTTATAAGGCCTTTATACATACATTGAAAAGTTACAATTTTAAATTTCAATACATGTATAGTTTCATTTTTTTATAATGAAGTCAAAGAAATTGGTCTTGTTACTTAATATAAATTAAGTACTAAGGCCCATCTGTTAGGCTACATTAATTTATACCTATATATAATAGTGAATTTATATGTGGTGGACTATGGCCTAACCCTTCTCACACTGAGAAGAGGCCCGTGCCCAGCAGTGGGACAGTTTAATACAGGGCTGATATTATTATTATTATATTTATATTATAAAACTAAAGTAATAAACAAATTTTTATCAGTTAAAGTCTTTTATTGCACCACATGCATAAATACATTTTCTAGACACAATAAATTTGACAATTCTGATTTAATGCTTAGTTAAGTTCGTCAGGAAGGACTACCGCGGGGGAGGGAATGACGGGAGTGCCGATGATGACGGGCTCAACAGCGACAGGGGCGGTCTCGATAACCTGGACGGGGCTGACATCTACAACCTGGACAGGGGAGACAGGAGCATTGTCAATCACCTGGACGGGAGAGACGGGGGCATTGTCAATGACCTGAACAGGGGAGACGGGAGCGACGACGGGCCAGTTGTCGATGATCTGGACGGGCTCGATGATGTCAGCGGGCTCAGGAACGACGACAGGAGCGACAGCGACGGGGCTGGACTCAGCGGCGGCCTGGTTGATGTTCAAGATGATCTGAACAAGGGGAGCGGTGGCGGTAGCCTCAGCAACAGGGCCGGCTTCAATGAGGACGGGGCTGGGCTCAGGAACGGGGAAGTCAATGATAGCGGGGCCAACGGAGATGGGGCTCTGGTCAATGATGGCGGGGCCAACGGAGACGGGCTCGTGGTCGATGATGGCGGGACCGACAGAGACGGGGCTCTGTTCTATGATGGCGGGACCAACAGCGACGGGGCTCAGACCAAGGATATCGAAGAGCATCTGTTCGAGGGCGGCTGCGGTGGCGGGGTTGGTGCTGGGGCTTTGGATAGCAGCGATGATCTCCTGGATCTCGGCAGCCTCACCCGTGAGAGCGGCGGGCTTGATGTAAGCGGCCGAAGCCACGGAGGCGATAAGAGCGATGGCCAGGAAGAATTTCATCGTGATGGAACTGAAAATGGAAATGATCATTATTGTATTTTAAGGACATGGCCATCATCATACATTTTGTATTGATGGTTTGTATTATTGATATATACCGAATATATATCCCGAATTTCGGTTAATATAAATTAAGTAAATTTTAATACTTACTTTAAAACCCGCGTCGAAGATACGACTATACATTTAGCTCGATTTTACCGCCTTTTATATGCAACGCTATCTTATAAATTCGAAGCGATAAATAGTTATCATAATGTACTTAATCTTCTAAAATTTACAGCTCTAGAACTTACGCCGGTGTTGAGCTTGTAAAACGTATTTTCTGTGATTTGTCTAAGACTTTTCTGTGTATTTCATGAAACATTAATAAGAAAACTACGACACTATGGAGTAAAAAATTCAACGCTGAATCTTCTTACATCCTATTTGACTGACAGGAATCAGAAAATTTACGTTTATGGTAAGCGATTGCCGGGGTCTGCACTCACAAGGGATAGCAAGATAATATTGATTGCGGATGATACTTCATTATTATTAAAATTAAAACACCACGAAAGAAGACGATGTTTCAGGACAATTTATGGATCGACATTGATATATCTAAAGTGCTTCACTGGTTTGATGTTAACAACCTACTTCCCAAATTTTAACCTCAAATGTCAAACAAGTGAAAACATCTCTAAAAATTAAGGACAACGTGTTGGATCTTGTCGATACTAACCAATTTCGAGGGATTACACTAGATTCAAAGCTGCAGTGGGACCCACAAATTAGTAAAATGTCGAATCGACTCAGTTCTCAAGCGTACGTAATCTGAAAAATTCGCCATCTTATTAATATAGATATTGATTTCTTTTTTTTTTTGGCTTTATTTTCATAATAGTTTTAATTTATATACAATATGCATGTAACCTATATTTACAAATGTACTAAAAAAGATAACATAATTAACATAATTACAAAAACACAAATAATTATAATACTAAATATTTACAAAAATGGTTTAGGCATCGTAGAATTCTTCAGCATCGCTGTCAACTGGTAACGTGCCCAGAAGACTGGCAGCATTGCCACGTTGAATGGCAATGCTGATTCTTTGGGCTAAGAAAAGACCAGCCTACTGATCACGCGAAACGTCGATCAGGCGTTTTGCGATCTCCCTGTACAAAATACGAGCGCTCGGACCCCATGAACCTAGAGTTTCCACCCCAAACGGCTCAAAAATGTAATTTCCAACTAAATTACTATATTTGCGCCGTTTGAGGGTTTCCGCGGTTGCAGCAGCAGCGCCGGCACATCCCGCAGTACTTGGAAGATGTGATGGCGCAAGGGTGTCAACGCATGTTGCGTCCCACACCAAAGGCCTGCCCATCTTCCAAGGCCAAGATATTGATAGGATTGTTTAATATAGCTACTTTCAGAGTGTGATGTCGTATGGTATTCTAAAGTGGGGGTGTGCTGCCGATATTCAAACAATCTTCGTATTGCTGAAAAGGGCTGTTCGACCAACTTACAACATGAAATCAAAAGAAACATTAAGAAGTAAATGGAAAGAAATAAATATATTACTTAACAGTATCCAGCAAATACATATATGGAAATTTAAATGATGTATTTAAGAATGTTGACTTATACCATAAGAAAAGCGACATACATAATATCAATACAGGAAAAATGAACAAATTAATTGCTTTAAAAAATTTGTAAGTCATTAATTTGTACGCTTTTACAATACAGTCCCAAGAGATATTCAGCATCTCAGTTTTAATAAATTTAAAACTGTAGTAAAACGTAACTTATGTTCAAAAGGTTATTAATCAGTCATAGAATATATAGAAGACAAAAAAAGCTTAAGATTGAGTTTCTCTTACTCACAGGCTATTTCTATTAATTGTAAACTAGCGGTCGCCTAGTGTTCAAAAGTCGACCATAATTGAATAAAATTTTAAGTTTGATCGTTAAAAAGGTTTTATTGTCCATAACTTTACCCTTATAATCACATTTCATGTAGATTTCGCCAAGGCTACACAGGTTAATTTACCGTTCAAGATGAGATGAGACTGTTTGAGAGTAAAAGAATGAATATGAATGTAAGCAAGACGAAAGTAATGGTATTTGAAAAGGAGAAGTGCATAACAATGTGTAATATTATGATTGTTGAAGAACAAGTGGAGCAATTGAAAAGATTAGTATAATTGGGTACTTTGTTTACAATGTTTACCATAAACATGAGGGAGATATAGAAAGGAGAACGATTGCTGGAAATAAAGAAAATTGAGCTCTACGCGCTTTTATGGACAGTCGAAATGTATCCGAAGATTCATAGAGGACTATTAGTGCCTACACTAATGCATGGAAGTAAAAGAAGCATGAGAGCAGAATAAATGCATGCAAATGAGAAACATATATGGTGTGACTCTGAAATATAGAATAAGGAATAGTGTGATTAGAGAGAGATGCGGCATGAAAGTGGATATAGCGACAAAAATAAAAAGAGTATGTTAAGCTGGTTTGGGCATGTAGAAAGAATAAACGAGAAAAGACTGACTAAGAAAGTTTATAAGGCTAGTGTAAATGAAGCAGTCGCAAGGGGAAGACCTAGGCGAACGATTCTCGATAAGATCGGAGACGTTCTGAACAAAGGCCAGGTTAAGAGCACGTTAAACCGGCGAGCGTGTATGAGGAATGTGATTAAAGTAAATGATGTCAGAGAAGTGAGTCAGGCTCGTAGCAAATGGAAATCCGTAGTCTCTGCCTACCCCTCTGGGAAACAGGCGTGAATCTATGTATGTATGTATGCTTCTAATATCGTGAGCAACACTACCTCTTGCACTGGCAATGGCTAATATCTAGAAATAATGCTTCTAGAAATATAAATATGTACAGATATGCAGGGCTTAAATGTAAGAATGATATATATAAATAATTATGTAAGAGGTATGTCGATGACATATTCTGCATCAAGGTCAACAAGCAGAAATAAGAATAGTTAGTCAGTTGATTGAACTCAAACATCCACATTGCGTACGAAATAGAGATAAACGCATCGTTAACTTTTCTTAATGTAGGTAAAATAACAGTAAGTGAAGACGGGACACACTTTGTGTCGCAAACAAATACACAGATATGGATCTCAAGGCTTACATGCATCACCATCGGCGACATGAGAGCGTATAATCTCTCTGACACTGCATATTAACCCCCAGTTTCTGAATTGAGAATAACATGTAAAGCGACTCGCACTCTGCATAAGTATTACTCTAAGGATTTTTGTTTCTACTTCAAGTTTTCTCAACTGTATTAAAATTTGAGTAGGTATTTAAACATCATATACTTAAGCTACAGCTGTTTGATGAAATTCAATGTTGGCAGAATATTTGAAATGACTCAGTTAAGATTTACTATCTTTCTCAATTCAGAAATCGAGGGTTTGCCGGTTATCATGTTGAATACTTAGACGCAACGGATACAAGGGCATGGTATATAATTATTATGTATTATTTAAATTTGATAAATGAAAAGTTTATATTCCTCCAAGAAGTATATAATACATTCGCTCTTTTGGAATCATTAAACTATACCTATAACAAAATAATATTTTTTAGTTTATTTTCAACGTAAATTCGTAACACTTAGTGCGCCTATGCGATATATATTTAAACTTTTAAAGACAATAAACAACAACCTAATTTTAATTTCGACAATAATGTATTTAAATTTTGTTATTAAAAGATAGAATGCTAAATCAATATAAAAATTTAAATGTAATTGTGTTGCGCCACAACGTAGCATTGTTTTACAGCTTAAATAAATGTAGATATAAGAACTGAGCGTGTACATTTTGCGCATCGTATAATTTTATACTGTGCGTAAAATGTACACGCATAGTCTACCTAAGCTGTACAATGTACCTACCATAACAAATTAATGTGCGTGAGTTGCAAGGTATGCCACACAAGTACAAATAATATCGCAAAACTTTTAATAATCTGGTAATTATGTAATTATCATCGTTAGGAGGCAATACATCGTTTCGGGCACGCCACGATCGTAGCGGTAAGTCCCGTGTTTGAGGAGTGGCTGGAGAGGCGCCATGGCGCCCTCACCTTCCGGCTGACACAGGTAATGACTGGCCACGGTTGTTTTGGCCAGTTCCTGTGTCGTATACGCCGGCAAGAGACGCCCGGTTGTCACCACTGCGGCGACTGCCGCGACGTAGTTGAGGACACGGCGCTGCACACTTTGGCGGTTTGCCCCGCCTGTGCATCGCAGCGCCGTGAGTTGATCGCGGCAGTCGGGTTGGTTGCCCTCTCGCTCCCGGCCGTAGTTCAGTCTATGGTCCGGAGTGAGAGGTCGTGGAACGCCGTCGCCTCCTTTTGTGAGGAAGTTATTTCCATCAAGGAGGCGGCGGAGCGGGAGAGGGAGCGTTTGAACCCTCTCCCCAACCGTAGAGCCGGGCGCCGGAGGGCGCGGGACGACCTCCAGCCACCCTGAGGTTTGACTTGGGGGTGGCGGGCTTTGTGGGCCTGCCCGCCATCCGCTCAGCACCAGGTCCGAGAGGCGGCGTGCGTGTTTCCACGCGCGCCTCTGTTGTTTCGAGTCCGTCTCCCCTTAAGGGGGGACAGTAGGGAGTGTTAGAAGTGCCTTTGGGTAGATCTTTCGTGTAGTGGCCTGCCGTTTCATACGGCGGGCCGAAACCTCGGCGGGGTCGCGACCGCATGCGAAAGTGATTCGCGCGGCCCAGTCGATAGTGGTTTTGTCGAGGAACACCGTGGTAGGTTTAGTCGGTATTCCGGGAGGTACTTCATCTTTTCAACATCTTTATTTTACCCCGGCGAGTCCGACATAACCCCTCCGCCCGCCCCCGCGGAGGGATATGCGTCAAGCATTCCCCCACGTAAAAAAAAAAAAAAAAGGTGGCAATACATCAGCATTATCTTTAACGGGATTGCTAACGATCAGACGTTAAAATCTTAACTAATATTATAATAATATAATAATATTATAATATTACTACTAATACCCTAATATCTAACAACTCTACCGAATAACGTAAAATTCCGCATACATGTTGTCAGGGGTACAAAAATGGACATAGGGTACCAAATATGGAGGGGGAGTTGACTATATAAATATGAATAAAATAAATTTGCAATATATGTTGTGTTATTATGACAAATTAAGGCAATCGAATGAGTGTATATCACGATTACTAAGCGTATTTGATAAAAAAAATTTGCACCCTAGATATTGGCGTATCTTAATTTATTAACGAATGTGTAATATAACAATAAGCTCTGATAAAGTATTCGTCTTCCGTGTCAATAATGTTTGTTTACACGTGTAGTTGCACGTTTATTAGTGTTTTTTTATTATCAACAAAGGAATATAAGCTAGCACAATATTATTGAAATTAGATAACTTTATATAGATTTTATTTTATTTTATTTTTCTGCGAAAGACTGCAGGCAGATGCTGGATGCGGCAAGCCGAAGACAGGGCGCTATGGCGCTCATTAGGGGAGGGCTATGTCCAGCAGTGGACTATTATAGCCCGATGATGATGATGATGATGATATAGATTTTATAGTGTATACAACTTCATAAATTGTCACATACTTGTTTTGGCAGGCCTAAACTTTAGATAAGTGATCTGTACCATGGTTATAATATCAGCCCTATATACAAGGCTATCCTACTGCTGGGCAGGGGCCTCTTCTCAGTCCGAGAAGGGTTAAGCCGTAGTTCGCGCCGCCGGTCTATTGCAGGTTAGAAGACTTCACATATCTTCGACACCATCAGGGAAAGCTCTCAGGCATGCAGATTATTCATTATGTTTTCCTTCAGCGTTAAAGCGAGCGAGCTTGGGATCGAACTCGAGACCTGTGGGTGGCAGTCCAACGGTCTCCCACTCAGCTATCGCTGGGCCATGATTATGGATACAGTAATTGCCTATAATCAATAGTATCATTGAGTTAGTACATACTACGTATGTACTAGAAGAGACAACTCAACTAGACTGTTTGTAATATCCGTTGGAGTGCATCAACATGTTTGAGGATCGAATTAAAAAATGTGTATTGATGATTAATTTTGCACTCTGACGTGTCATTTGATGATCAGTGATCACTTGGCTCTAACAGAATGACTTACAGCCCATGCACTCAAAGTGGCCGTTGAGTACATTTATAATAATACACAGATGGTGTCTTGCTGGCGTGACGGGACAAAGAAAAATCTGCATGATATTATCACGCTGCTGAAGGAGACTGATCCTGATGATGTGCCGAAGTTTGTGGCGAAGGACTTAAGTAAGTTACCTCCCGTCACTTTTGACCTCCTCGATGTTACAAGCCTTTTGAAGTATATCATCTTCCTTAAGGGCAGTTTAGCGGATGTAAAAAATTTAGAGGCATCCCAGGACACCGTCATGGTTTTGCGCGAGGAGGTTGACGAGTTGCGCAACTCTGTGGCTTTAAGTAGGTCACCGACGCGTAGTAACAACATCAACACGCGTCGAGGTGCAGGCTGCATCGATTCATCAGTCGCAAGTTTTACGTCAATAGTTTTGTCGTCGCGGAATGTTGTGACTGCTGAGTGCATTGCACGCGCGCCTTGCAGCCTTGCCCTCGTCCCCGCGGCCCCTCTCTGCGTCGCCGCGCGACGCTTAGAGGCTAAACAGGTAACTGCGAGCACACCCATTGCTCCCGCCGCGAAGTCGGTGCCTGAGATGGCAAAGAACCGGTTGGTTAATGCTGAAGATAATTTTGTGACAGTAAATAGAAAGAAGTGCCACAGGAACGCACAACAATAGAGTGCAAGTTAAGCATAATACCGGTAGATTGCACAAAGGGACCACAGTCTCTTTTTCATTTATACCGCAGACTGCACAAAGGGACTACAGTCCCTTTTTCATTCCAACGCGATACCCTCGTCTAAATATATTTATTTCTTTATAACACGTGCGTTATTAATACTTTTCTCTTTCTACTCTAATACTAACATGTAAATAATTTTGTTACGTAAGGTAAAAGAGTTGGTTTTCCAAACATTAAAGCTTCTGTGTTTGTGCCATCGCTGCCAGGACTTTTACCCAATTTAGTGGTTTACAGTGCCTTATTAATTTCGTCATCTGATATTGTAGCAGCATCATCAGCGCAGGAATAGCCTAAATTACTACTGGTCTTGGATGGATCTGAATAAAGACCTTTATAAAACTTAGTACAAATATTCATTATTTGTCAAGGCTTCTTTGTTTATTACCATTTATATCCTTAAGGCTGGTGATCCAGGATTTCCCCTTGTTTATGCCTTGTATTGCTATTCTAAGTGATCTGTTTTTTGTTAATGCTGATGTTATTAGATTTATATTGTATTTTCATTAGAAAATTGTTTCTAATGCTGCGTTTTACTTTCTTGTCCATAATGCGGTATTTTAATGAGTTTTGTTTTAATATTTTTCTATTATCAATAAAGTTTTTAGTATTCTGAGAAAGATTGTTGTGGCATTTTCATGTTTGCATAAATTTCTTGCTCGTGGCTGTTATGGCATTTACAGTATTGCTATATTGAACTTCTACGTTGTCAATGTCAGTATTAAAGCATGCGAATTGATTTTGTAATATTAAATTAAACTGCTCGTGGTTGGCTGTGAGTGTAAATCTATCTAATTTAATACGCATCCTAAATAAGTTTCTACGATGAATTTTGAAATTAATAGTTAGTTTTGTTCTAATTGGTCTATGATCTGAACTGAATTTAATGTTATTTATAAATCCTACATCTTTGATTATGTTTTGGTCTGTAATTAAAAGGAAATCAATTTTGTTTTTTATATTTGTATCTGGAGACAACCGAGTCCAGCGTCGTTGTTTTCGTTTCGAGAAGAAACTGTTGCAAACTTCCAGGCTTTGACCAAATGCGACTTGGATTAAACGAGTGCCGCGCGTGTTGTGATGCCCTAAAATTTCTTTATTGTCATAATCGTCTCTGGTGCCTATTTTCGCATTAAAGTCACCAAGTACTATATTCCAAGTTCCTCGGTGCTCGTCGCAAGCCTTGTTTAGAAGATCGTAAAAATCTTCTACCTCATCATCACTGTGTTCAGGTGTTGGTGCATAAACTTGGATTACTGTAAGCTTGTATTTCGGAATTAATCGGAATTTTAATACCGCAATTCTCCCAGAATAACTGTAAACTGTTCCATTTTTTAGACACCGAAAAGCCTACACCGTACTGTCCTTTGGTGGCTCCGTAATGGTAGAATATGCAGTCGTCTCTTTCCACAGTTTCTTCACCCTCTCTTCTTACCTCAGCAAGACCTATGATATCTCATTTAATATCTTTAATTGCATTTTCCAGCTCTAACAATCATTCATCTTTAAGTAAAGTGCGAACATTATACATCAAGATGTTGAGATTATCGGTATCCATTTTACATGCCACGTTGTTTCAACGGGAAGGCGATACTTACGCCCGGGGATTCTTAGCACCCCTGACTACAATGGTTATTCGGTTACCGCCATTACCAGTTTTCTCGGAGTCGCCGGGCACTCGGGGCCTATGCGGGGGTTTGTTCATCCATAGGAAGGTACGGACCTTAAGCCCACCACGCCCACCAATCCTGTTTACCACCAACAAATCTATGTATCCAAAAGCTACTGTTTTAAATTCTACAAATTACTAATAAGTGAATGATAGAAGAAGAAGAAAGAAGATGTCTAAGCTGTTTAAATTATGCTCTATATTTGCAAAAAATGTGAGTTACAGCTAATGCGGATCATTGTATGGTATCATTGTACATTAAAGAAGGTGTAAATTATATCAATATCTTCCGCATGTTTATCAATAATGTTAAAGCTATTTTATTGCGATATTTCAGCGTTTATGTCTCGCAGATTATTATCTGTTGCGTATCATCGTTTGATAACAAATTTGTATAAAAGTACTCGCATAACAGTAGCTAGACATACTTAATTTTGAAAGTACAACAAAGAAATCAAGTAAGTTTAAAATATTGGCTTTAAAAGTGTAATTCAAAATAAAGTATTTTCGGTTACATATGGCGATTTGACAAATAGTAATTGAAATGTTATTTTTATTGTTTGCGTTATGTTATCAGAAATGAAATTCCTGTTGACTGTTGCTGCCGTCATCGCTGTGGCCGTCGCTGGCCCCACCCAGCGCGGACTTGTCACCCCTGGCATCGCTGGACCCGCTCCTGCCCCCGTGATGCCGGAGTTCGGACCCGCCGTCGTCGAGCCCTTCGAGCCCGTCGCCATCGGTCCCGCTATCATCGACTCCTTCGAGCCCGTCGCTGTTGGTCCCGCTATCATCGACAGCTTCGAGCCCGTCTCCGTCGGACCTGCTATCATCGACTTCCCCGTCCCTGAGCCCAGCCCCGTCCTCATTGAAGCCGGCCCTGTTGCCACCGCCGCTACACCTCTTGTTCAGATCATCTTGAACATCAACCAGGCCGCCGCTGAGTCCAGCCCCGTCGCTGTCGCTCCCGTCGTCGTCCCTGAGCCTGTTGACATCATCGAGCCCGTCCAGATCATCGACAACTGGCCCGTCGTCGCTCCCGTCTCCCCTGTTCAGGTCGTTGACAATGCTCCCGTCTCCCCCGTCCAAGTTGTAGACGTCAGCCCCGTCCAGGTAATCGAGACCGCCCCCGTCGCTGTTGAGCCTGTCATCATCGGCACCCCCGTGATCCCTGTCCCCGTTGTCGTCCTCCCTGACGAGCTTAACTAAACGTACCTTTAATAAAGATATGTAAGTAACGTTATTGATTATAATTGAATTGAATTAATTGGTTTTCTAATGACATCATAAGAAATATGTAAATAAATTTGATAAGAAATAACAATGTTTTTATTTATGCATGAAAATATTTTAGAAGGATATTTGTATGTAAGCCGACCTAATACCACTTGGAACTTTCTGCTTTGCAAAAACGCATATCTTATTATATCCTGTTGGTTTTAATTTTGCAAATTAAAAGGCTGCAAAACTCATAACCTAAGTAAAATATAGTTTGCAACCTATATAAGTTAACTAATAAGTACCAATTTAATAACGTCCTGTAAAATAAATACACCCCAGCACTAGGCTGCTGAGTCATAGGTGCTCTTTGTGGACAAAAATGAAAAAAATCAACTTGAATCCACGAAGAGCATCTGCCAAAAATATTGATAGTTGCCATTCGCGCAGGTGCCATTTGGACTGCTGCCCTAGATGGACTACCTCCAAATAATTACATTTGGTATTTAAGAATTCATTATAGAATATAGTTAATATAACAAGGTGTAAAATTACTTAATGGTTAAACAATTTAAAATTTTATATACTTGATTATATTATATAATACTTAAAAAGTGCACTGCTGGTTATTGCACCAATGCCAAAAGTAAGACTGACATAGGTGCGGTGCCCGAACCGCAGTTGAGTGGAACATAAATATTGTCTTGACTTGCTGTTAAACGTATAGTTCAATGAAACTAATAATATTTTTTATAGCGTTCTTGCATGGTTTGTTGTATGAACAATAATTCCTGGTATTTGATGTCTTAATAATCTTGAGTGTTTACATGTATTGCTATACTTTGATATAGTAGTTGCAAGCACGTTTAAAAAATGTGCCCAGCAGTGGGAGAGTTTAATAAAGGGCTGCTATTAACATTGAAAACAAGCAGAATAGTTTGTGTTGCAACAGTTTAATAAAGGGCAGATATTATTATTAAAAAAAAGCAGAATAGTTACTGTTGCAAAAAGATTTAACGCTAACAAAGAAACCTGAAGCAAAGATTAGTTGGTATAACTTTAATCTTCTTCTCTCTTAGCCTTTATTATTCCCAAGTCACTTGGGGTCGACTTTTCTGGTCTAACCGGATTTGACTGGATATCAGTTTTTACACGGAGCCGCTGCCACCTGACCTCCGCAACCCGAAGGCTAACGATACCCTAAGGCTAGACCAGTGTCAGGATATTAGAGGGTACTGACTTTCCCAATAACGACTGCCATAGATGTTCATGGCAGCCGGGACCGACGGCTTAACGTGCTCTCCGAGGCACGGAGCAGGCGATAATTGTCAATCAATACGCACATAATTTCGAAAAGTCATATAACTTCCGAAACTCAGAGGTGCGCGACGTGGGTTCGAACCCGAGATCCTCTGCATTGCAGTCTGTTGGTCTCCCCACTGAGCTATCGCTGCTCTTATATCTTATAGGATATAAATCAGAATATTTGTATGAAAGTGTTATCATAACACGTTTTTAATATCTTGGATCAATAAACTCAATACTTAAAATACTAGAGTACAATTGGTAATCATGCGGCAGGTTAAGTTATTATTATCTTAATTTATGGCATTTGTAAGTGTACCATCATATCAATACAATCGACGTGCGTAGTAGTAAATTATATTGATATTAGGCATAAACATTATCGTTTATTTTGAATAGAAACATTTTTTTTTCTATGTGATGTTGTTTCGATTCCAACTTGATCTGTGGTTTAAGCTTTTCTGAAATTATTATTGCAAAAACCTTACCTTATTGTTAACCAGGGTTTATATATTACTGTATTTGATTTTAATTAGTATAATTATCTGTTCAGTAATAGACGCTCGGTTTCTTAAAAATAAATACATATTAAGTTATTCTACGAAAACACATGAATGATTATAATACAAAACTTCTAACATCTTAAATATGACAATTACCTGCATTCTCATGTGAATACAATATAAAAGTATATTTCATTTATTCAACTTATAGTAACTACATATAATAATAATAATAATATTCTAATAATATTCTATCACATACATACAACACCATCTAGCCCAAATTAAGCATAGCTTGTACTATGGATACTAAACAATGGATAAACATACATATGCATATACTTTTTTTTTGTAATTACATACATATTATACATAGAAACACCAGACCAAGATAAACATTCATGTTCATGCACACAAATGTTTGACTTGTGCGGGAATCGAACCCGCGGCCTCGGGCGTGGCAGTCGGTTACACTGACCACTACACCATCGAGGCCGCCATAAGTTAACTCAATAGTTTTTTTGCGAGTGCACTTATACAACACGAATATCATATATTTTGTCATGAACATCATTATTAATGCCGTTGGTTCGGCTAAGAGTGTTTTCACCTGTAGCTTGGTCCTGGCTATAGGCAGGGTTAGAAGAGCGCCTAGACCTGACACAATTGACGACGGCAAACCTAAATTTTAGAATTATGAAGGCAGAGCGATTCAAGTGTCAGGTGTTTGCTGGATGAGGACAATCATGACCAAGGAGATAACAGTAATAATAATAAATAAAAAGTGTTATATATGACAACAAAATGTAAATTTATCAAATGCTTAAATAAACTTATCAATATTGATAAGCTTGGAACACAAAGAAATTACCTTATGATACTCATGTGTAACATTTTGATAATGTTAACATTAATAATCTATTATAATGTAATGTAATAAATATCAGTTCTGTAAAATATAATTCCAACATAGTCGATTCACATAATATGCAGTGTAATTGTTATTTTCACAATGTACTGAAGTAAGGAGACAATGACACCCTTATTTAAATCTGAGCTTTAAACAACCTTGTGGTTTCTTTCTGCAGTGAGTCAGATTTTAACCTCTATGAGGAGATAGTGAGCTGTCAGCCAAGGGGGGCTGTGCGATCTTTGCCTCTTGGCTGACAGCTCACTATCTCCTCATAGAGGTTAAAATCTGACTCACTGCAGGAAGAAACCACAAGGTTGTTTAAAAGCTCACAGCTCACTGTACTGCCACTTGCGCTGGCAGTACAGTTTCTTCGTGTTAGGGCTCATACCAAAATAGTAAAAACGGAATTCTAGTCCAAGTCTGTAATATCACCGCCTGTCCAACCACTGCTCAAACACGGGACTTACCGCCACGATCGTGGCGTGCCCGATGTGTAATACCTTGTTCTAATTTGTGCCTACTAAAAATACTGTTAAACGAATAACCTAGTAGAAGTCATATATACTGACTGTCCAGAATAAAAATACATAAGTCTAATAGGTCCATGGCCAACAAATATCTATGCTAGTAATCAAGCCTTCGTCCCGCCGTATGTTGAGTCATTCGCTGCTGACTGGAATGATAACTATTGGTCCTATTGATCAGGAGAGATACTGCTGAACCAGGTGTGGAACTTTTACTCGTCGAAATAACGCAATACAGTATTGCTCAGAGTTTGAGATAATTCACCTGACTTCTGAAAAGTCGTACGACTCTGTACATCATCCCCGAGAAACACATTATGCATCATATCCTCTGGTATTACTGAAAAGAATAAGCTGAACTGAGGCATAAATTAATAATTTATTTTTAGTATTTTCACTTGATATCGGCACAAACTAACCGACAAAAATTACAAATATGGTTGTTTTGAGTTCAGTCAATCCTTTACAACGACAGGACAGTAGAGAAAAAAATATTTTTAAATAGGGTAGGTCTATTTGTCCTGCCGTGCCTGCCGTTTAATACGGCAAGTTGGCACCTCGGCGGCCTCGCGATAGCATGTGAAAGTGATTCGCGCGGCCTCGCCGACTTTGGTTATGACCAGGAACATCGTGGTAGATTTAGTCTGTATTACTGGGATGCCGCCATCTTTTCCCCGGTGAGTCCGACATAACCTCTCCGTCGCCCTGCGGAGAGGTTTGCGTCAATGCATTCCACCAAGTAAAAAATAAAAATAAACTCCTTAAAAACGACCACAGTTCATTTTCGAAAATATCTTCTATGTAAAGACCTTATATTTTATAAAAGTATTGATATGAAAAAGTTAGGCTTAAAATAATAATTCATTTACATTAAGATTATTTAAATATCTTTGTTAATCTCATATCACAGAGTATAATTAAGCTATTTATGATTTGGTAGATTATACATTTGTATAAAAGACGTGTGTTTGCTCAACAAAGCATAGATACATTGTATCTTGCAGCTACAAACAAGTCGCAAGTAAGTAAAATAAAAATAACAGCATATTTTCATGTTACAGTTATGCCTATTTGATCTAGAAAAATATTGTATACAATTTCTAAACCAAATTATAATTTCGCATCTTAGAAATGAAATTCCTGTTGACTGTTGCTGCCGTCATCGCTGTGGCCGTCGCCGGCCCTACCCAGCGCGGACTTGTCACCCCTGGCATCGCTGGACCCGCTCCTGCCCCCGTAATGCCGGAGTTCGGACCCGCCGTCGTCGATGCTTTTGAACCCGTCGCTGTCGGCCCTGCCATCATCGAGCCCTTCGAGCCTGTCGCTATCGGTCCCGCTATCATCGACTCCTTCGAGCCCGTCGCTGTTGGTCCCGCTATCATCGACAGCTTCGAGCCCGTCTCCGTCGGACCTGCCATCATCGACTTCCCCGTCCCTGAGCCCAGCCCCGTCCTGATTGAAGCCGGCCCTGTTGCCACCGCCGCTACTCCCCTTGTTCAGATCATCCTGAACATCAACCAGGCCGCCGCTGAGTCCAGCCCCGTCGCTGTTGCCCCCGTCGTAGTTCCTGAGCCCGCTGACATTGTCGAACCCGTCCAGATCATCGACAACTGGCCCGTCGTCGCTCCCGCCTTCCCTGTTCAGGTCGTTGACAATGCTCCCGTCGCCCCCGTCCAGGTGGTCGACAATGCTCCCGTCTCCCCCGTCCAGGTTGTAGACGTCAGCCCCGTCCAGGTCATCGAGACCGCCCCCGTCGCTGTGGAGCCCGTCATCGTCGGCACCCCCGTGATTCCCTCCCCCGCTGTTGTCCTCCCCGACGAGCTGAACTAATTTTTTACTAACTAGACGTAACCACTGCGCATGACTTTAACATCTAAATATGATTATAACATCTTATACAATTTACAACAAATGTAAAGGTAATTAAGTAAAGTTACCTGTAATAACATGATTTGGACTTTCTACAAACATCATGAAACGCCTGTATGTCCTTCATTAAAAGATTAAAATGTAATGATTTTGTTTTTATTATTACTTAACCTGGAGCCGAAACTATGTCATGACAATAATACCAGAACACATTACTGGCAAATCTAATCAGTACATATTTAAAACAGAGCCTTTGATTGGACTTAGGTTTGGATTACCTGGATGGTCCTCTCATCGTATCCTACATATAAACTACAACACTATTATATTAATCGAAGCAGATCTTTTGTATTACAAGTCACGATGGACGTGCCACAGCGCTCAATTTTAGGACCCTTTCTGTTTTCAGTGTACGTAAATCATATGTAAATGTTAAGCCGTTCTTTATACAGGACATTGTGTGGCTTTGTTTTATTCACAAATGACACATCCCTTGATTTAAAAGTACCAAATTTGATGATTCTCTCGCGCAAATTCTGGACAGGTTAAATATACGTATAATTTACTACCAAGTTTAAAAATAAAATATATTAAGCTTACACTACCAAAAGTAAAAAGTTCAACGTAAACATAAATATAATAATACAAAATTTACTTTGGTACAATCTACAGTTTTGTTTTTAGGATTAACTTTAGATCATAAAGTTCAGTGAGGCGCTCAAATATCATGCTTTGCAGGGAAACTTTGATTGAGGCAATTTGTATTAACCAAAAGCGTGTAGTACGTACGCATTTACTATATAGGTCCACTGTGGAAGAGCGATTTAAAGAAATAGGTATACTTACTGTTACGTCGCAATATATATTTGCAAACATTATGTTTATTAAACATAATATTCACTAATACAACAAAAATAGTGATAATCATAATGTAAACACTAAAAATAAACATAAGTTAGTAGTATGTATGTATTTTAAACTTTATATAGATATATAGAGGTCTATATCATCGTTTACATAAAGTTTAAAATACATACATTTGCGGTGTCTTTCTGCAGTGAGCCTTAGTATGCACTATTATGCATATTAAGGCTCACTGCATGCGTGCTGCGTGTTTTTCTATTATTATTTTTCTAAGATGTAGTACATATTGGACAAATTAAGAATATGATGAAAGCGAGCCTCTTCCAAAATGCGTGTGTTTATGCTTCTTTTAACGTAAACGGTTTGTGTCTGACGGGTATGGCATGATAATAGAGCGGATATCGTACTTCTGGGAGGAGATGCTTTTAACACAAAATGACTAGACTTGAAAACGTGTAGGAGCAGTCTTTGAGACGTTCAGTTGGTAGGACTGCAACATCGCAAATGCTATTTATTTAATTTGTTGTTTACTCGTGTCAAGTATAAAAGCAAATCTCTGAAATACGACCGGGCTATAGCCGTATACTTCATCGAATTAGAACGTTTGTATCGTATAGCTGTAAGAGACACGTACGTAATATACATATGTATACTTACTAGGTAAATTATGCAATCATGCCACGGCAGGCCTGCGCCAGCCGTTTAATATGCCGTCATAGGCTAATAACAGAAAAAAAAAACACTTCTATCCTGTCTACATATGCACTAGGCTTAACTCACTCGTTTGTATAAACGTAATTGTTACAGCAGTTCGCAGTAACAATCACGTTTACACAAAATGGCGATCTTTAAAAAATGCATTATAGTCTGTTATTTTTCTAATTTATGTTTGTTGAATATTTTTATGTCTCTCCAGCTTCAACTTCAACTCCATATTTATATTGTTAAGGTCACAGAATGTATATTACCTTAGGTAACTAAAATAATTATTTGAATACATTTCAAATTATATAACTTACTAGATGTGCCTTCGATTTCACCCGCGTTTATGATTACTGCACCGCCCCCGTGAGTCGTAGCGTGATGTTATATAGCCTATAGCCTTCTTGATAAATGAATTCTCAATACTAAAATAATTTTTCAATTCGGACCAGCAGTTCCTATGATTAGCGCGTTCAACCAAACAAACAAACAAACTCTTTAGCTTTATAATATTAGTATAGACTTTATCTGGCTACATCAAAAAAGATAAATTATATCAGCTACATCTAGTGACAGTTTTAGCTAAAGGTAATGTTTTTTTTTTACTGGAAACTAATATATCCGGTGTCTGTTTTGTCGTATGTATTTCGTATTTATTTACTGTTATTGGCTACACTCAACATGCGGTGCTAAGAGATAGAAAAAGACATTAAACATCACATAAAATGTAATATTGGCTATAGCGAGGCTACTAATTACACTGTCACGCTAAAGAAAATGAAAACGCAACATACCATTAAAATATTTAAAACGTATTTATGGATTATATATATTGCCATAAGCCCGAACTACCCAACAATAGATTCACATGTCTCTAATGTTCTAAATAAACGTCAGCCCTTTTAGAATAACAATATTATGAATAATTGCGATATCCACGGTTAGAATAAATTATATTCCATTATTCACTCGACCGTAAACTAAATGTACGCTACATATTCTTTGTACTTAATTTTTTAATTATTAATAGAAAAACTTACAGCTAGAACAGTATGATAGGAAAACTTATAACATAAATAAGGCCAATTACAAGTTCTCACTTATAAGCAAATTAAATAACTTACAAAGTAACCAACATGCAACACAAATAAATACTTATATTAAATAACTAGATGTTCCCGCGGTTTCAACCGCGTTTATCGTTACTGCGCTGACTCCGTGGATTGTAACGTGATGTTATATAGCCTATAGCCTTCCTCGATAAATAGGCTATCCAACACTAAAATAATTTTTCAATTCGAACCAGTAGTTCCTGAGATTAGCGCGTTCAACCAAACAAACAAACTCTTCAGCTTTATAATATTAGTATAAATATGGTGTAACCGCGATTGTGCCCAAAAAACTGATTACAACAAATTAGTTTTAATTTGGATACAGAAGTGATAAACAGATTGATATCAGCATCCTGGCACGTCACGTTGTACATTCAGCTCGCCCTAACTAAGTATGAGTTCTGTTTATAATTTGTACTCTCCACAGGAATATGTACAAGATGAGATCTGCGTAGAAAAGCAGATAGTACGCGTAGACCAATTTTGCTCTAATATTCTGTTACATCAATACATCCATTCATAATATATAAAATTTCGCATAATTTGCGGTTATCTTTTTTACTATGCACCCGTCGAGGTGTCTTCCCCATTGCTAAATGACGCTTGGCCAAACTGTAGTGTTCGGGCTAAAGGACCTTCCGAATTTGACATAGGTCTATAAAGCTTGCAGGTTTTTACACATGTCAGATTAAATTTAAGTGATATATTCATCAAATAATTTGCTTTCTAATTCCTGTGAAGTCTGCCTTAGTAAAGCAACACTGTGGGCACATCCAAAACATGAAGAAATAATAAAAAAGAATAAAGCAAAGCAATAATAAAAACTAGAAAAGTAAAAGCAAATAATGTTTAACTTAAGTTTAAGAAGTAATGTGAAAGTGCCAAAATTTGGACATCGCTCAGATGAGACTGTAATAATTGCCACATTTTATATTATCAAAACTGTCTTATCTTTCCAATATAGTGAATTCTTATAATATACTAAATACAAATAATTGCACGTGTTGATATTGTACAACATGTTTAATTCTCGCTGTTCACGTTTCTATTACACGAGTTGTGTTACTTTTATCTAAGCAAGTTTACAATTAATCAATTAAGCTATTTATGATTCCTTAAGATAATATTTTTGTATATAACGTCGTGAAATTACACCTCAAATCATAGATACTTTGTATCTTGCAGCTATAAACAAGTCGCAAGTAAGTAAAACCATATTTAATTAATTTATTTTTACCTAAACAAATTATAATATTAAGGTTTTCATGATTGTAACCCATAGTACAAGCTCTGCTTAGTTTGGGCTAGATGGTGTTGTGTGTATGTGATAGAATATTATTATTATTATTATATATATTTTTTTATATTGCTTGGTGTTATTTGTTCTAGATATTGATTACATAAAATTCTTAACCCAAAATATATTTTCACATTTTAGAAATGAAATTCCTGTTGACTGTTGCTGCCGTCATCGCTGTGGCCGTCGCTGGCCCCACCCAGCGCGGACTTGTCACCCCAGGCATCGCTGGACCCGCTCCTGCCCCCGTAATGCCGGAGTTCGGACCCGCCGTCATCGAGCCCTTCGAGCCCGTCGCCATCGGTCCCGCTATCATCGACTCCTTCGAGCCCGTCGCTGTTGGTCCCGCTATCATTGACAGCTTCGAGCCCATCTCCGTCGGACCTGCCATCATCGACTTCGCCGTCCCTGAGCCCAGCCCCGTCCTGATTGAAGCCGGCCCTGTTGCCACTGCCGTTACTCCCCTTGTTCAGATCATCCTGAACATCAACCAGGCCGCCGCTGAGTCCAGCCCCATCGCTGTCACCCCTGTCGTGGTCCCTGAGCCCGCTGACATCGTCGAGCCCGTCCAGATCATCGACAACTGGCCCGTCGTCGCTCCCGTCTCCCCTGTTCAGGTCGTTGACACCGCCCCCGTCTCCCCCGTCCAGGTGGTCGACAATGCACCCGTTGCCCCCGTCCAGGTTGTAGACGTCAGCCCTGTCCAGGTCATCGAGACCGCCCCCGTCGCTGTGGAGCCCGTCATCATCGGCACCCCCGTGATTCCCTCCCCCGCTGTTGTCCTCCCCGACGAGCTGAACTAATTTTTTACTAACTAGACGTAACCACTGCGCATGACTTTAACATCTAAATATGATTATAACATCTTATACAATTTAAAACAAATGTAAAGGTAATTAAGTAAAGTTACCTGTAATAACATGATTTGGACTTTCTACTAACATCATGAAACGCTTGTATGTCCTAAAACATAGAAAGATTAAAAGATCTGAAAATGTATATATTTTCTTTGGTTTTACCCTTATGAATCATTTTGCCCAATCTTAATTATAATAATAATATGCACAATCATAAATCCAAAAATTGTTTTATATAAATTTACTATTTAATACAAAGTATCTATAATTTGATCGATTTGTATCTTTACGATATTATATACAAAAATATTATCTCAAGGAATTATATATAGCTTACTTCACTGATTAATTGTAAATTGGCTTAGGTAAAAGTAACACAACTCGTGTCGTAGAGACGTGAACAGCGAGAATCAAACATGTTGTACAATATCAAAATGTGCAGTTATTCAGTATATTGAAAAGATAATGCAGAAAATTTAATAATATAAAATGTGACCATCAGCTATATATGTGGTGTATGTTTAGTAAATATTTAAGTAAAAGAATATAATTTATTCTAACAGTGATCAAGTTCTCTTTTGACTGTCTCCACCATGCACTTCGCATATAGTCAATACATCAATCTATAAATTGCACTATGACATGCACAATTCTTTTCATACGTCAGCTACTGCCATGTACAAAGTTAAATAATTGATAGCATACTGACAAGTAACTAGGTTGGACAACGTTTTATTTTTAGGCATTGCAATTTGCGAATGTTGCGAAGTGACTCTACAAACAGCAAACCAAAAGTCACGTGTGAACGCAATCGTGAGCTTTATTTATTATCTATATATTAATAAGTGAAGCAAAAACTTTGTACCCCTTTTTACGAAAATTGCGCAGACAGAGTAGTATGAAATTTGGCACAGTTAAAGTTTATATGGAGAAGGAGGGGTGAATCTTAATATTTATATAAAATATGCATTAGAAGTACATTAAATTAATTAGAAAACACTGCACGCACGCAACCATGCATTTGACACACATTTAGCTATGGTTACATATATCAATATATAATGATATATATCAGCAATATCTTACAGGCAAACTTTGGTCGAATTTCGAGCACTAGGCGACCGCTAGTTTATTTAAAACTTCATGCACGAAACAATACATTGGCGGACTTAAAGCCAAAGGCATTCTCTACCAGTCAACCGTAGGGTGATGTAGAGATAAAAAGAAGTAGGTGCCTACGCTTACAATAGCATTAGAAATATACATGTATATAAACTAAAGAATAATACAACAGTAATGATATTTACATAATATAATACCTTAATATACCTTAATTATATACCTTAATGTATCATATAATAAGATGAGGAAGAGAGCACGTACTTTTAACTTGAAATTGCAACGGTTTGTGGACATCCTGACTTCATGAGAGAGCACATTCCAAAGTAAAACGGACTAGACGAAGAAGGAAGAATGTAGGAAACCAGATCTATGGGAGGGAGAAAGTAAGAGGTGGTTATTAGAAGAACATTGGTTTCTATCATGATTTGAACATAGATATTAGAAAAGGCAGGTCAAATAAATGGGGACATTTGGTGAGGTTAGAATAGAAAATAATATTGTAAGGTCACGCAAACTACGGCATTTGCGAATGGGTAATCATTTTAAAGAGGATCTATAAGAAGAAATATGTATTTACAAAAATTATACACATGCACAGATAGCAGCCTGTAGCAATGACCGAAAGCTACAGGCTGCTATCTGTGCATGTGATCAGTGCTTATACATATATTTTTTTGTCTCTCCTCTCTCTCTTAACCTTTATTATTCCCAAGTTACTTGGGGTTGGCTTTTCTGGTCTAACCGGATTTGACTGGATATCAGTTTTTACACGGAGCGGCTGCCACCTGACCTCCGCAACCCGAAGGCTAACGATACCCTAAGGCTAGGCCAGTGTCAGGATATTAGAGGGTACTGACTTCCCAATAACGACTGCCATAGATGTTCATGGCAGCTGGGACCAACGGCTTAACGTGCTCTCCGAGGCACGGAGCAGGCGATAATTGTCAATCAATACGCACATAATTTCGAAAAGTCATTTAACTTCCGAAAGTCAGAGGTGCGCGACGTGGGTTCGAACCCGAGACCCTCTGCATTGCAGTCTGTTGATCTCCCCACTGAGCTATCGCTGCTCTACATATATTTTTTGTATTACTTAATTAATGTACCGTTACATGATAAGCAATACTATAAAATATATGGAGAGAACCATGGTACGCCCATTGTCTATTAAAAGATTTACTAAACAAGTAGTCCGCAACATGCAACTAAATATTATGCTGGTGTAAAGAGACAAGAAGAGACTCTCTGACAAGGTAAAGGTGGGCCACAAAGCCAAGCAATGGAACTTGAAAATATATCCTAAATGTACCAATAACTAACATATTAATTGCAGTCATAAGTAGACCTGTCTAACGTTTTGTAAACCACTTTTAAGTTTAATGAGAAGCACAGCAATGGGACGCAAAATTACATTTGACTATAGTACGGCCAACAAAATGAGAAAAATTATGTAAACACGTCCCTTTATTAAGGTACGTTACGACTGCGAGTGATAGTTATGTTTGTCCTTTTCTGTCACACGTGAGAGAAATAAGAAAACTGGCTGCCGTCATGTCATGATGACATATGACTTCATTTAATATGTCAGTAAGCGGCACATTTAGGATATATTTTCAAGTTGAATTGTTTGACCTTGTGGCCCTTACCGTTGTAAGAGACACCAGCATTGGAGCCATTAATGCTATTTGCTTGTTGCGGACTACTTGCTTAATATATCTTTTAATGGACAATTGACGAGTCCTGCTTTTACCTATCGTTACATGATCAGCAATACTAAAAATATTTGTATAAGCACTGATCACATGCACAGACAGCATCCTGTAGCTTTCGGTTGTTGAACCAAACCAAAACTCACGTTTGCGTTCACTCGTGACTTTTGGTTTGCTGTTTGTAGGAGTCACGTCGCAACAGTCGTAAATTACATGCCTAAAAATAAAACGTTTTCCAACCTAGTTACTTGTCAGCATACTATTTAATATTTATTTATGATAGTAGTTGACATATGAAAGGAGTTGGCATGTCATAGTGCAATTTATAGATTGGTATAGTCCGGGTTATTTTTTTTAGATATCCCCTACAATATATCGAAAGAAGGTTAGGGTAGCGATTTTCAAGCCCTAGCAAGATATACGCGACTTATAAAGCCAAGAAACAATAGACTTTTAAATACTATATTAAATACAGCAGAAATTGAAAAAGGAAATGAATTAAATCAAACTCAAATTTTATGTTCTTCTTCTTCACATATTGCAATTAAATATACACATGGACACAATTTAGTATGATTTCATAAAAAAAAAATATAATATTCAAATAAAATTATACATGCTCAGAATAATTGGAAGTGCTAGGCAGCGCTACCGTCAAGCCCAGCAAATTCTCGCCATAAGATATATTTCAGCTAATGGTTTTATATTTAAACTCAGTGCCATTGTTAAAATAATAGTAAATTTAAACCATAACACGATCTTGAACTAGCGTATAATCATTGTACGTACGTTTGAACATAAAACATTTTATTAAAAACTCAAACAGTCCGTAAAATTTGACTGAATCATTATTACGACAGTTTCAAGTTTTAGCTAGCATTATTTTAGGCCAACAAAAGTTATTGGTATTTCTATTAAGAAATCTCAACAGCAGGCCGATGTTAGAATGTTGGCGGTGTTAGACACCCCCGTGCCTCGGAAAACACGTAAAGCCGTTGGTCCTGCGCCTGATCTCTCTCCGGTCGTGTCGGATTACCGTCCCATCGGATAGTGAGAGTTAGGGAACAGAGAGTGCACTTGTGTTTGCGTACACGCTTATGCACTGTAATTTCTCCTGTGCAGATGGCCAGTCTTAGTTTAGATTGGCCGCCGTAGCCGAAATTCGGTCTGGAGGACATTATTATTATTTTATGATATTTTAGAATAAAGAGCTAGATATTACTACCAATACTTGTAATAAAGACACGAAGTTTCATTTGTAAACGCAAAAATTCTAACATTATTATATTCAAACAATTGGAATTTCACTTGATCTGTTCAGAATAACTTGTTATCGATAACGTGATCTTTGGATTAACAGCTGTCGTTTGAAATCTAAGTAATTATATATTGGTGTTATAATTCAGATATAAGACCGACCAATTAATCTCTGGAGTGAGCATGGATATCGCCACCCACTCAACTGTGAAACCGATATTCACATTACAAAGTTCTATCTTTTATTTCTCTATAGATGAATTTAATAATTGCTTATTGCTATATACAATAAAATTATTGTAATAATACTGTGCCAATTTTTCATGCAACTTTACAATAGAATCGACTTAAAATGAGAATATAAATATCGCTTAGCTTTAAATAATACTGAATATTGCCTGTGGCGTCGCACGCATAAATGTAGGTTATGTAAATTTTATCTCCAGGGATCAGTTCTTTTTCTGGATGAAAGGTAACCTAGATAGGTTACCTTTCATCCAGAAAAAGAACACTTTCAGTAGATTACTTTTCTATTCCTCTGACAACGTACATATATGCGAAATATCATGATGATCTGTTGAGTAGTTAAGACGTGAAATAGTAACAAACGCACAATCATACTCACATTGGCATTTAAAATTTAACTAGATTTTGCCCCCGACTTCGCTCGCGTAAATGTAGGTTAGGTTAAGTTAGTCACAGTACTTTTTTCTGGATGATAGGTACCATATGTCCTTTTCTGTTGTCCTGACAACATATATGAGAAATTTCATGATGGTGGGTCGAGTAGTTAAGCCATGAAAGCGTAACAAGCAAACAAACTCACATTCGCATTTATAATGTTAGTTAGGTTTAGTTAAGATTTAATTCCTTTTTTTTAAAGTTTATACTCGGGTTACGCAAAATATTATTGATGATTGGGGATCTTCCGTCTTGTTGATTGGGGATTGGTTGATTTTTCCTTATTATATCTCCAGCAGTAATAATTATTTCTACGTTACGATTAACTTTAAAAATATTGAAATTACGAACACAAAGGACACCAAGACATGGAACAACTATTTAGGAACCATACAATTTTTTTCTGTGTGCGGCTCGGACCTACAACAATCAGCGCATTGGCAGTGGCGACGCGACCAGTAATACTATTATGCCATCCGTGCAGTCATATGTGTAACCCGAGACCTTAGGCCTTGTAAATGTAAATGTAATTGGACTCCCTTTTCCGCATCTGAACTCTAATTTGGCCCATTATGGGTATGAGTCGGCCGGTTATGGAGATAGCCAGCCCAACTCCGCCCAGAAGCACAGAAGTTTCCTGGGGTCTTCGCAGGCTTCGCGGAGTGACCTCAGGTTGTTGAAGATTTCCTTACGTTGTGCTGTTACTCCCACACATTCCAGGACTACATGGGCAGCAGATTCTTCTTCGGTCAGACATCCCCTACAGAGTGGGCTGTCTGTTGCTCCGATGTTGTACAGATGTTTGTTCAGGAGACAGTGTCCTGTTAGGTTCCTAACGATGGTCCGAAGGTCCAATCTTTATAGGTTGAGCAGGCGGTGTGTCAGACGTGGTGAGATGGCCGGTAGGGCTGCCCTCAACTGTCTGCAGTCCGTTGTCAGTGCCTAGCGTTTATTATGTTGGCTCTGAGTGTGAAGTCGCATCTATGTTCTTAGTTGTGATTATGGTAGAGGGAGGAATGGAGCTCTTCTAGCCAACTCATCTGCAGCATCATTGCCCAGTGATTCACTGTGCCCCTTTATCCATTGTAAGGTCACTATGTTTTTTGTGGATATTATTTCAAGAGCAAGCTGGCATTCGTAAACGAGCCTGGAGTTGCTCTCTAAGCTCTAAGTATTGCTGTACTGTCGGAGAGAATTCGTATCCTGTAGCCTTCAATCCATCTCCTGTCGATCGCGGTGGCTGCCTCCGTGATGGCCACACATTTGCATTGAAAGATAGAACTGTGTGAGCCTAGTGTCATAGATATATTAATATTAAGATCCAGGGAGTGAACTCCTGCGCCCGTTCTCTGTATAGTTTTTGAGCCATCAGTGTAGACTCGGACCTCGTTGATTCCCGATTGATCTCTCTGTTCCTCATGCAGGCCTTGAAAATAAAAACGAATACCAGAAAACTGCTCCTTTAAAAATGATCTGTAGTTTTTGATAGTACGAATATGTGCTTTTAACTTTTTATGGCCGTATATTGGTTACACATCTTTATTATTTAAATAATCACGCAAGTAACACCGTTATCCACAAAACTACAGTAAAAATATCAAGATTGGATCTTCTGAACTTATTTCATTGAAACAAATTCAGATAATTATATGACGTTGTTCATCTTACAGGATAGCTGTACAATAATCAATCGAAAGTTTGATCAAACTTAAACTAATTTAATAGCAATAAAACGAATCGTCCGATTCGGACGTTGCTTATACTGGTTATGCCTTAGGTCTAAACTGAATCCAGCGTCATGGTTTTCTTACTCATGTAGATTAATAATTTGATAAAGATTAGGTTCTGGCTCACAAATTACTCGCAATTGCGAAATAATTATATCGGAGAAAAACAATACACTGTTAGAATAATTTATGACCAACATTTTTGTTTGTATTTGATTACGATTGAATAATAATTAATCAAGAAATTAATCTGTTAACGATTATTGTGATAACAAATTTGTATAAATGCCGTGAATTTCAAACTGAAAGCATGAGTTCATAGTATCTCGCAGTTAAAACCTATCCAGAAATTGGTAAGTAAATCTTTTTTTTTGTTTTAACTCCATTTTATATTTCTATTTGAAGAATACTGACTTTTGTGTTTTGCAATTCATTTTTATATTGATAGGTATGAGATCCATGAAATAAATATTGTTTCCTACGTTACAGATATGAAATTCCTGTTCGCTATTGCGGCAATCATTGCCGTGGCCGTCGCTGGGCCTACACAGCGTGGTCTTGTTATTCCTGGCATCGCTGGTTCCGCACCTGCACCTGCCCCTGAGGCCGTACCGGCCCCTGCGCCTGCACCTGCACCCGAGGCTGTACCTGCACCTGCTCCAGCACCTGCACCTACACCTGAAGCCGTACCTGCCCCTGCACCTGCACCGGCCCCTGCACCTGAGGCTGTACCCGCCCCAGCACCCGCACCTGCTGAATTTGAACCCGTCGCTATTGGCCCCGCTATCATCGACTCCTTCGAGCCAGTCGCCGTCGGTCCCGCCATCATTGACTCCTTCGTGCCAGTCGCCGTTGGTCCCGCTATCATCGATTCCTTTGAGCCTGCTGTTAAAGCTACCGCTCCCCTTGTGCAGATCATCTTGAACATCAACCAGGTCGCCGCTGAGTCTAGCCCCGTGGCTGTCGTCCCTGTCGTGGTTCCTGAGCCCGCTGACATCGTCGAGCCCATCCAGGTCATCGACAACTGGCCCGTCGTCGCTCCCGTCTCCCCTGTCCAGGTCGTTGACAATGTGCCCGTTTTCCCCGTCCAGGTGGTCGACACTGTTCCCGTCTCCCCTGTCCAGGTTGTAGATGTCAGCCCAGTCCAGGTTATCGAGACCGCCCCCATCGCCGTTGAGCCCGTTATCATTGGCACCCCCACGCTTCCCTCCCCTGTTATTGTCCTCCCGGACGAACTCAACTAAATATAACCCAACATTACTAAAATGTATATAAGTGATATTCATGACATAATCTCACTTATCCTACTAGTCATTGCGTTTAAACCAGCAGTGTATCGCTTATCGTTGAAATGTAATATTTACATATATAAATAATTATATACTAACGTATGCTACGTTAGTATACAATTATTTACCAAGGTAATTATGTGAAATTGTACGTACTTATACTTTCTAACAACACAAATAACACTTGTATGTATTAATTTTGAAAAATTAAATAGATCTGTTACATAAATATTATGTTTTGTTTATAATACCTTTATTTAATTTTACAATTCAGAGCCTCATACTTTAACAACAACTGCAATGCCGCGGTAAATAATAATATATAATAATATGCGAATAAATACGATGTATATAAGTTGAGTAAGTAACTTGCGTATACTACCAAAGTTTTAAACATATACTTATTTGACTGTTCATGAAGTCATCTTTATTCTATATTATATCTTGTTCAAAGGAATATTGTGCTGTTGGATAGAACAATATATCTAATTAAATACACTCGCGAGCAAAAAAATCGACTCACTTTATACATTCGCACTAAAAGAGCTCTAGCACTAAAATTAAAACCTAAATTTTATTTTAGGTCTTAAATTCTTAAAGTTTAAGGTTTAACCTTAAAAAAAAACAATAACGGCAGTATTCTTTTCTGAAAAATAACTGACAACAGCTCTGGACAGAAAAATGTAACATTATGTGCTCATTTACACCAGTGGTTGTTGCCTGACTCTAGGAGGTATAAAAAGCAACCTACCCCTTTCACCCTTATCAGTTCACCTTAAAACGTCGACCGGTACACATCTCCGCAATCTCCAATCAAGAATATTTCTATCAAATGGACACTACAGCAGAAACAGCGGCTTAAGCAGTCGCGCTATTGGAACAAGGCCTTAGCCAACGTCAAGTTGCTCGTACTCTACAAATGAGCCAGTCAGCGGTTTCAAGAATTTACCGAAGACACTAGAAGACTAGTGGCTTTAACCGACGAAGAGGTTCTGGTAGAAAACGAAGCACTTCGGAGAGGGACGATCGTTTCATTGTCGCCGCTTCGTTGAGAAATCGCTCCCTCACCGGGGTTCAAGTCCAACAAGAACTCAGGGAAACACGTGGAGTAGCTGTCAGCTCGTGGACAGTGAGAAGACGACTTAAGGCAGCCACCCTAACTCCAAAAAGACCAGCAAAGGAACCGAAATTGACCTCAGCCCATCGAGCAGCTCGCCTTCGTTTCGCTAGAGAACACGTTGATCGGACTGAAGAGCAATGGAGCTCTGTTCTCTTCTCTGATGAAATCAGAGTATGTCTGAATGGTAGCTATAGAAGGAGAAGAGTCTACAGAAGACCAGGAGAGCGATACTCACAATGCTGCATAGAAGAAACTGTTGCCTTTGGAGGAGGTTCTTGCATGGTGTGGGCAGGCATTTCAATGGAAGCAAAAACCGAACTGGTTTTCATTGAAACTGGCCGCCATGCCGGAGGATTGACTGTGGAACGGTATATTAATGAAATTTTAGGAGACCACGTCATCCCATATGCTGGTTTTGTCGGGGAAAACTTCATCCTGATGCAAGATAATGCCCGTCCACACAGTGCAGCTGTCGTTTACCAGTACTTAAATGAAGTTATCGTGCCTGTTATGGACTGGCCATCTCGTAGTCCGGACTTGAATCCTATTGAACACTTGTGGGATGAACTCAAGAGAAAAGTCCGGGCTAGATATCCTGCACCAACATCAATAGCTGAGCTTCGGGTAGCGTTATCTGAAGAATGGGATGACATACCGCAAGAGAGAGTGAAGCACCTCATTGAGTCAATGAAGAACCGCTTAGAAGCCGTTATAAGGTCTAGGGGTGGTAACACTATGTACTAAAAGAACTTTTTTGAGGAATAAAATTTTTTTTAATTAAAATCTGTCTTTTCTTTTTGATTTTTCCTTTGTAATTTTAAGTTTTAACACACTAAAAGTTAATCAGCATATTTTCGTTACATAAACGAGCGTAAGTTAGGACAATTTGTACTCATTTTAAAGCTAAGACTTAGGACTAAAGAATTTAAGACCTAAAATAAAATTTAGGTTTTAATTTTAGTGCTAGAGCTCTTTTAGTGCGAATGTATAGAGTGAGTCAATTTTTTTGCTTGCGAGTGTACTTCCTGGCTCCTCCAATAGCACATATATTTTAATCATGTTTAAATCATGGAATTTTTACAAAAATGATAAAAATAGCTGTTAGTACTCCTGTATTCAAATCAGGTGACAGGCAATGTATAAAAAACTATATAGACCCATCTCAGTTTTACCAAGTCTATCGACAGTTTTGGAAAAACTTATTAACTTTAGATTCATAAGATATCTTGAAGACAATAATATACTTGCAGACAGTCAATTTGATTTTCACCCTGAAACGTCTACAAACCAAGCTGTTCACTATGTCACAGACTACGTCACTAAAAGCCGTCTGCATAACCTCTTGGGGTGGAACAGCCGAATCAATTCTCCTGCACCTAGAGCGAGCTCAAAGAGCTGTTCTTAAGGTTGCCTGTTCACAACACGTCACACACGTCGCCTGTTCTTGTTCCCCACACATCAGCTTTACACCGCTTGCAAGGTACTAACCATTCGTCAATTATTATTTATTATGCACACTATACTTAAACAGCACACTGAAGTCCCGTTTACCCCGGTCTTAGTAAAAGACGAAGAAGAAAAGACTTAGTTTGTACAAAGTCTCAAACCGGGCACGCATTTGTCAATAAATTCTACGTATTCTTAGGACCGTATTTATATAACAAGTTAAACAAAAAATTTAATAAACATAATGTTAGTTATAAAAAATGTAGTATCATGTTAATGGAATACCTGGAAAAATTAAATTATACGGGCACAGAAAAACTACTAGAAGTCTTAAAATGATATTGAAAATAATTTAAAGTTGTATATTACTTCCTAAATACCTTTAATCGTTGATGTACTTTAGACTGTAAATATTTGAATTAATAATGCGTTAGTGTAAAATAAAATTGCCAAGTGATAGCCATAGACGGCGAAGCCGCGCGAATCACTTTCACATGCAATCGCGACCCCGCCGTAGTTTCGTGTGAAATGGCAGGCTATTACAAATAAATACTCCCTCCACCGTACCCCTGGGGAGGGGACAAAGACACGACACAGAGGCGCACGTGCGAACACGCACGCCGCCTCTCGGACCTGGTATTGATCGGGTGGCGAGCAGGCCCACGCAGCCCACCACCCCCAGGTCAAACCTCAGGGTGGCTGGAGGTCATCTCGCGCCGTCCGGCGCCCGGTTATGCGGTTGGGGAGAGGGTTTGAGCGCACCCTCTCCCGCTCCGCCGCCTTCTTGATGGAAATTACTTCCTCACAAAAGGAGGTGACGGTGTTCCACGATCTCTCGCTCCGGACCATAGACTGAATCACCGCCGGTAGCGAGAGAGCAACTAATCCGACTGCCACAAGCAACTCACGGCGCTGCGATGGCATCAGGCGGGGCAATCCGCCAAAGTGTGCAGTGCCGTGTCCGCAACAACATCTCGGCAGTCACCGCAGTGATGACATCCGGGCATCTCCTGCTGGCCTACGCGACACAGAAACTGGCCAAAGCAACCATCGCCAGTCATTACCTGTGTCAGCCGGAAGGTGAGGGCGCCATGCCGCCTCTCCAGCCACTCCTCAAAAACGGGACTTACCGCCACGATCGTAGCGTGCCCGAAGGCAGGTATGCTTTAACACTGCTGATGTAATATGCATGATGTAGTGTAAGGATGTATCTTATTTCATCTGTCAATAAATAAATATTATTATTATTGTCTGTCAATGATATTCCATTTATGACATGTTATGTTCATTAATTAAATACGAGTAACTTATTATTGCGTATTGAACGATGCTTTTTACTGTTAATATATTTAAACAAATATTGTTACAATAAGTAAATATATGTATATAAATATTGAAATTGTGACATGAAATTAAATATTTTACAATATTTAGTTCGAGCTTGATTCCTACTATATACATAACTGAAACCAACCATACATACATATGTACATACCTCGTTCCATCTGCCGTATTGGTTTATTACTTTTTCGATCACAAGTCGCAGGTTTCGACTAGATCTTCCTATTTGGCATTGCTCATGCACCATGAACCTAGGTTTTTAAACAGTCATTTTTATTAGCTGGGTTTGCAGCTTGCTATTGGTCAGGCCTCTGCCTCTATGCTGTTAGCAGATTTATGGTATTGTATTGTAACCTTTAATATTTACACAAAAGTAAGTTGTATACTCCATAAAATTTAAGTGCTACGCCCATATTATAAAATATGGACGTAGGGCGTTTACTTGTTGGTCTGTAACTTTAAAGTTACTGAGCAACAAGTAAATTTTAGAACAGGGATTAATTATATAATATTTATCAAAGATCTCCTCTATAGTAGCTATAAATCTCTTATAAGCAATCAATTATTACATAATAACTCAATTTAATATTGTCCAATAAATATTTAGCCAATTATTTAGCTCACTTATATGGTCTGCGATTTAGCTATTGAGCTTTACTTATTTTGTCGTAATAATATAATAGTGGTTTTAATAAAAATATTATAGAAATGGTGTTTAAAGCCTCTCAGCCAGTTCATTCTAACTAATATTATAAATCTGAATATGAATTTGTTTGTTACGCTTTCACGCCTTAACTACTCAATCGGTCATAATGAAATTTCGCTTACAAGTTGGCAGGATACAGAAAAGAACACTGTTCATTTATAAAAAAGTACTGTTCCGAAGGGATAGAAATTTATCAAAATGTACCTACATTTTTATGTATATGTATATATTTACAAAAAAATAAAGTATATATGTATGTTTATCCATTGTCTAGTACCGATAGTACAAGCTCTGCTTAGTTTGAGCTAGATGATGTTGTGAGTATGTGATAGAATATTATTTTTTATTATTCCTCTTTCACGGATATTTCCCTAATAAATAATAATATCAGCCCTGTAATAAACTGTCCCACTGCTGGGCACGGGCCTCTTCTCAGTGTGAGAAGGCGCCCGTAGCCCCTAATACGTTAGGAAAATACCCGGGCCTTTGGTAGGCTTACATGGGGACATGGGTCAAATATGCAGAGGCCTTTCGAGAGTTTTAGTTTAAAATGAGATGGAACACTTACCGAGACACTAGCAGCTTATTATTATTATTAACGCAGGCGAAGCTGCGGTCAAGTTCTAATATAAAATACACGAATTACAGTTTTATTTGTAAATTATAATAGGAAAAAATCCCATAAACAGGTCTTTAACCTGCAACCTTAACAAACCGTGTCGTTGTTCTGTCAACTGAGCTATTCATGGTCCTTCGTCACACTACACGTAGTTATATAACTAAATGATAGATAACGCATGGCCTAACTTTAAATGCAAAACAGAAGCAAATGTCAATCACTCACGTGAAGATCTTGTATAAAGTAAATTCCAAAATATAACTTGATTTATTTTTTATCACCGTCTAAAAGAGATACTGCATAAATACTACACATTCTTAAAGGTACTGCTTGAAGTGTGGGCGTAGCCTTTATTTAGTGCATCGCTACAATAATACAATGTTTAAAAGAGAAAAATTACGCTATCTAAGTATATCTGGGCAAAGCATACAAAGACTTTGTACAGACGAAAAAAGCTGTATGTTATGTATTGTGTACATGAATCATGGTTTTAGAAACTACAACCATGCAATTTGAAGAGTTATTTAGTTTAGTAGCTTCCTAGCTGTTGAAAGTGTTATTTTTTTTAAAACACTGATATAATACCGACATCGTAACTAAATTTGTTTGTTAAATTAAGACGATGCGTCTTTAAGAAATTAGCTAATTCTTACGTCAGCTACGTTTATTTTGGCTACAGTTCTGGAGTTATGGACACAAAGAGTACAATTTTATCGGCAAAGCGAGGATTTATTAATCTTCTGCCGGTGCAACTGTGGCATTTTTATAAGTTTCTTGTTGGATTTTGGTACATAAAGCCTTTTAATTTTTTAACTGTTTCAACAACGAACGTAACGTGTGTGTTTTGCAACATAAACTTTAGGTATTTCTAATTACAATTGCTAATTACTATTAATTTTTTATACACGCTTGTAGTTTAGTTAAAACGCTTGTGTAAGTATATGAAAAAGATGATTCACGATCTTAGCTTAGTGGTATAGGGCCTACTCACGTACAATTGTAGATTGAAATAAAAATACATTTATCATATGCAGACGTCATATTTATTGAATCATAGCTACCGAATTTTCAGATAGATTTACAGAAGACCAAATTACTTGTTTAAGAGTAACTTAGTAAGCAAATAATTAACGCCTGTTAGGCTCATATTTAGTTCAGCTCGTCGGGGAGGATAACTGCGGGTGAAGGGATGATAGGTGTGCCGATGATGACGGGCTCAATTGCGATAGGAGCGGGCTCAACGACCTCAACAGGGCTGACATCTACAACCTCAACAGGGGAGACTGGTGCGGGAGCGACAACGGGCCAGTTGTCAATGATTTGGATAGGCTCGGGAACGGCAACGGGTTCAGGCCTCACAACGGGAGCGGGTGCAACAACCGCGGACTCAGCCTGGTTGATGTTCAGGATGATCTGAACCAAGGGAGCGCTAGGAGTAGCTGCAGGTGCAACAATAGCAGGAGAGGCTTCAGCAGGAACGGTAATCAGTTCACCAGTTTCGGTAAGGGGAAAGTCGATGATAGCGGGGCCAATAGCAGGCATCTCGGGGTTGATAAAGGCGGGACCAACAGCGACAGGCCATAAGGGATTAACGACAGCAGGGCTGATAATAACGGGCTCTGGTTTGGGTGCTGGTGCAGGTCCTGCGAGAACCGGGGCAATAAGGTTGCGGTGAGTGGGACCAGCCACGGCCACGGCGATAACGGCAGCAACAACTAACAGGAATTTCATTTCTGCAAAAAAATGTATTTATTCAAGCTGACTTGATTTATAGCTCCATGTTTTTACATATACAATAGATCACCATCTGTTGATGGTGATCTGGTAGGCGTAGCTGTAGAAGTCACCACTAGGTTGAGTATGCTATGACTGAAAACTCAAACACATGTCGTGTAATTTTACCTTGAATCTCACTCTATAATCGAAACCCTCATTATGGTTCCTTCTGTATATATTTGGCTGGTTTATACTTTAGAGGTTTTGCATTTGGCTGGCATTTGGCTTGCCATGGTAAAATGCCGCAAAATGGATCTATTTACGTCTAGCAGGTACAGTTCCACACATAATGCGGCTACTGGGAAATAATCTTGTAGAAAAAGCTAATAACACTGCGCAACTTAGAAATCCAAGTTGACACCTCACAAGAAGGCAACGTAAGCGTAACCTTATACTCATTTTCATCACTAGACAAACGAAAATAAAATGAAAATATTATATTAAATATAATTTAATTAAAATAATTGAAACTTTAATTTGATTGGACTTACTTGATGCTTGATTACTGCTGCAGCAAGATACAAAGTACGTATGATGTTTTCGGCCAAAATTCATTTCAATTTATAGTAAGTGTTATCAAATAACATAATAAAAGTACAATATAATACTCGAATGAGTGCAATAACAGTAATTTTATTGAATGTAGTATACAAATTACCGGTGCTGTTAAGATTAATTTTATCACAGAGCACCTATAGAGCGAAAAATAGCTTACCTGTCTAGTCAAATTTAGCAAATGTATATTTATGCGGTGTACCTTACACATAGGTACATACGAAGAACTTATAACTAGCGACTATAGATGGCGCGGTACACAATAACACACTACTCCGTACATCTTGCACAAAATTTTGAATCACGCAAGCAAATTTTGTTGCACTAGTTACTATATTATAATAAAAAATCTGATGATTTCGTCATGCACGATCATCCACACGGAATATCTTCCTTTTTAGTTTTAAGGTTCTATCTGCCACAGTTTAATATATTTTAAGAGCTTTTAAGTATTCTTAAATATTATAAATGATTTAAAATCTTGCTACAAAAAGCAAATCAAGTCTTCTGACTTAGTCTAATACCAATATTCAATTCCTACCAAACTATTTTTACATTATAACTTTTACAAATATCGTCTTTCTTATCTAACATCTTTTCTTCTTACCCTTTCACTTAAAAGTCACGAAGAGTATTTAATCTGTTTAACCTATAGAACTACCTAAGCAATTTATTCGTGATATTATCTCTATATGTGAGCAGATATATTGTCGTGTGCAAGTGAAGTATTTTCTCTGAACCAAAAGTTTATTCGCTGTTCTTGACATTACATTGAATTCATTGAAATCTGAAGAAGAACGGCGAGATGCGTCTATTTAAAAAGTACTTTTATAACTAATAAACAATTTTATGTTTTGAGGATTTTAGTCTTTAGGATATTAACTTTTTATGCAAATAAATAAACAATATATTTGATATTTTGGCCATATTATATACTTTCAGCATCTAAAACATTACTTATTCTAAACTTTGGGTAGTGGTTTAATAATGCATAATTGCTGTAGATAACTGTAATATTATTATTTAAGGGCATTTAAAACGTTGTAACTGCTGCAACATAGTTAGTAAATTGCATATACAATAATTATTTGATCAAACAGACAATTGTCGAAATTAAACCATACTTTAAAACAAAATTTAAATCATACATTTCAGTGAGATACATCGCTAAGAAAAACCTTTGTGATTGACATACGCAAGAGCGTTCCACGCGTATGTCAATCACAAAGGCATGGATAACGGGATGTTTGTTCGAAAAATATGGGTAGCCTAAATTCATTGACAAATTAAATAAAAGTAACGTTTCATTACGACAAAGTGGAAGAAAAATATAGTGAAGAATAGAAGGTATTAAAAAGGAATTCCAGTGGCAGTGTCGGGAGTCATTGTGGTATTTAATACTATTAGTTTAATAATCTTTACGAGCTTCGTTATTTTGTAAACAACCAATTATTGAAATCGCACCCATTTATTATATTAATATAATTTTATTAGGTTATTTGATAGCCACTGCTATATATATAGCCGTGAATTTTTATCAAAAGGTTTACATGATTTGTAACTGTGGCCGGTGTGTGGCATTTATTATTATCTACCTACTCGCTTATTGTTATAAGGATATAAAAGGAAGAGGTGAGGTAACGTAAGACATGGGTCATGTATTTATCAGTTGCTTATTAATACAGTTTCGATAAGCCCGTATCGCCCGGAAACTGCAACGAGATATTTGCAAAATATACCAACTTAACTTCTATTGGGACAGATGTAGCGTAAATTCTTGTACATTTTTTTTTGTAATAATTATTTCTTTCCGTCGTTTGATTTTAACAATTTTTCTCTTAATCTAATACATAAATTTTGTAAAGCTTTTAATATATATAAAGAAAATTCGATGACGACCGTACTAGAAACTGTGCTACATCCGCCAGAAAACCATACCTGTACAGTACCTACAGTTTGAACAAACATATATCTTCATTATATTGTTAAATGCTCTGGTCGGTATATTTTGTCACTTAAGTTATAATAGCGTTACATCCATATACATGTTACTTTTTGACCATATAGGTACAACTGTAATCAAATCCTAGCGTATGATATTGAATTCTCTATCCATGTATATATGTATGTATTTATTTTACAGATTATTGAATGCTAGCTTTTGGCCGCGGCTTCATTTGTGTAAAAGTAGTTATGTCGGTTATGTTAGAAACAGGAATAAAGAGTACTGTTACTAGTGTATGTTACTCGGTGATAATATATGTATCTTATTAATGACAAAAGAAATTTAAAAATTGATCGTGTCGTTTTTAAATTAAATCCTTACAAACAAACAAACAAAAAATGAAAACTTTCCTCTTTAGATAAAGTAACTGGAGATAGCATGCGTTGCTATGCTTCTTTAATTTGTATTGCAACTATCATCCTACACGACTCGCCTGCCACATATTGACTTTTGTTGTACCGAGGTATTGAAATTCAAGCATATCGCAACAACAACAGTACAAAATGATAAGTCTCCTAAATTGATTCATGCGCGAACATACAGTAGATTAAATAATTAAGGATTATGTCTTACACATTACGTCAAAACTTGTTTAACTGCCTCGGTGGCGCAGCGGTACTTGTTACTATGAATGAAATTTTGTATAGGAATTCCGGGTAATGCAATAAAAGAATATTGGGTCTTCTGACAAGGTATTCTCAGTAGCAGTCTGGAGTTAGCATGTGTGCGATGTTACACACCGCCGTGCCTCGGCAAGTATGTAAAGCCGTTTGTCCTGCGGCTAATTTCGTATCGGATTGTGGGAGTTGGGGAACAGAAAGTACACTTACAGTGTTTTCGCACACGCTTGTGCACTATACAATATCTCCTGCACAGGTGGCAAGTCTCCGCAAAGATCAGCTGCCGTGGCCAAAATTTTCTCCTTTATCTTTGGTAGGTATAGAGAAATTTACGTTTTTGACGTAAATGACTTTTATTTAACTTCAACCTTTGCCATAGTATCTTTGATAAGATTATTACTCATAACCGATACTTCATTCTAAGATAAAAGGCTTCTTCAATATTCTTCTATCATATAAACATACGACTAAGCGTTGAAGGAAAAGAAACTTACGTCATTCGTAAATTCACTCCATAGTTTAAAAGAGATTAACGAACGAGGATAACGCTGTACTAGTTGTCAGATAAAGAGGTTCAGTTATCATGAACAACAACTAAACAAGTTTAATGAAGCTAAGCGGACAGTACGAAATGACGGATACCGATTATCAACAGGGTAGATTAAGATTATCTACATATTTAATCTTGTCCGAAGTGACATTTGTATCGCTGTTAAGACTAGTCATTGTTGGCTGATGAAATGTTGTTGGTTCTAATGAAAATTCAAACAATGAACATCAAATAACACCTTTTAGTTCGCCCTTGGGCAAAGCTTGAATTTTCGGTTATGGTTGTTGCACACAGCTCGTGTAATACGGGCATTATGATGCATTTGCATGGGTAATATGCGTCGTGTAAACTGCTATGATAGATAATGCGTGGGACCAGTGACTAGCAAATGTACCGATAAACGTCACCGGTCGCGTTCGTATTCCATAGATTCGCTTGTAGCAGTGCAAACATAGATGATAAGTTGATGACAAGAATTTTACAAAAATCCTTGTAAAAGTAAATCCCTCCTCCTACTTTACTAAGGCAATAAAAACAAATATGTAACCTGTGCGAGTGGCTTGGACATGTTCAGGTATAAACGTCTCAGCTCTATAGGCTACGCGTATAGGTAAAATTATCCTTTGCCTGCTATACCTGCAGGAATCAATGTATTTGCTTTATCAGCTAGACCTACAGAGATAAATTTCCTTGTTTCAACTACAAATTAAGGGAGGAGGATTCCGTTTCATCGATGTAACTTAATGACAAGAAAGGACACTCTTTCAGCACTTACACCTGCAGGAAAAGAACCTCTTCATTCAAGTCCCTGCTTCATCGCCCACAATCTCATTAAGAAATGTCCTCACTTCATTGACTTGTTACGTCCCGTTCTTTTACAGGTACACCTATTGGTACAAAATCTATCTGCTTCGTTTGCTGCTACTTAATTAACTAATGTCCCTGTTTTATCGATTACACCTACATATACAAAACTCCCTAATTCATCGTTTACACCTGCAGGTGCCAAAGTCCCTGCTTCATCGACCATTTTGTTGAAATGTCATTAATTCTTCGGCTAGGCCCACAGGAACAAATGTTTCTGCAACGTAGTCCATAACTTCAGGGATCCGTTAAATGTCATTGTATAACTTGCTATCAAAGTAATGTCTATATACATTGATTCGCATTTTGTAGCGTATTAATATTTTATGCATAAATACCTACAATAGCTTGTTGATGAGTTTTCATTACATTTGCTATTAATTCAAGCTTTATTTTTAATTAAGTTTATTCACTATTAACTATTAATAAAAAGGTAGTTAGTGAAATAAACAGGATATAAACAAACCAAAATATTTATTTTGCAACTAAATATGAACCTTTCTGAATTATAACATATGTACTTAATAAGGCTTTCTTGGGTAGAAAACCTATAAGTTAGAAAATATTGTAATCAAAAGACGATATCAATATTCAGTTAATATAATTATATTATCTAAAAGAAGTACACCGTCCATTACATATCCATTACATATCCATTACATATCCATTACATATCCATTACATATCCATTACATTTCTGAGCTACACAAACTCAAATAATATTTGCCAATCTAAGCACTTTTAGAGAATTTCATGAATATTAAATATACGTTTTTACAACGCTGGTAAGTATTTAGTTGAGCTCCTCGGGAAGGACAACAGCGGGAGATGGGAGTACGGGTGTGCCGATGATGACGGGCTCAACAGCGACGGGGGCGGTCTCGATGACCTGAACGGGGCTAACATCTACAACCTGGACAGGAGAGACGGGCACAGTGTCGACCACCTGAACAGGGGAGGCGGGACCTACGACAGGCCAGTTGTCAACGATCTGAATAGGCTCGGGGACTGCAACAGGGGTGATAGGTGCGACTGGGCTGGCTTCAGCGGCAGCCTGGTTGATGTTCAGGATAATCTGTACCAAGGGAGCGGTAGGGTTAACGGGGGTAGGCTCGAAAGAATCGATGATGGCAGGACCAATGGCGA
The DNA here is from genome assembly GCA_930367265.1 of Catocala fraxini. Lineage (NCBI taxonomy): Eukaryota > Metazoa > Arthropoda > Insecta > Lepidoptera > Erebidae > Catocala > Catocala fraxini. The sequence continues at coordinate 17,710,406 of OV884041.1, forward strand.
CTGGTTCGAAGGAGTCGATGATGGCAGGGCCAATAGCGACGGGCTCGAAGTCGATAGGTTCAGGAGCAGGTGCAGGCGCGGGTGCAGGAGCGGGTGCAGGCGCGGGTGCTGGTGCCGGGGCAGGTGCCGGAGCGGGTGCAGGCGCTGGGCCAGCGGTATCAGGAATGATAAGACCACGCTGTGTGGGTACAGCCACGGCCACGGCAACAATTGCCGCAAAAGCAATCAAGAATTTCATATCTGACGATCTGTGAAAATAAAATGTTTATCTTATTAAATACAACAGTAAAATATAATTATTATCAGTGTTAAAAAAACTCAAGCAATTGTGCCTATAGATTTTTCAACACTGGTAGATTTTATTATTATAGAATTATGAAAGTAAAATTAAATAAAACAATGATAACGATTTACTTACTTAATTTGTTTATAGTTGCGAAACACTATGTATTCATGCTTTTCGCCAGCAATTCACGACATTTTATACAAAATATTATCACAAAAGTCGTAAAAGGATTACTTTACTGATTAATTAAGAATTCTCTCGAAAAAAGTTTCGATGCACAGATAACGCGATATATTATTTCGTGATTGCACATTTTATCTATATCCTGAGTTCAGTTCTACGCGTCACTAAGTGTAAAAAGAGGTAGCATATCTAAATCGGTCTATTAGATATATCACTTTAAAATTCTTTTGATAGTTCTAAAAAACGAATTCTTGCTATATTATTTTGTAACAGAATTTCATGGCGATCATAGTGGACAGTTACTTTACAACCATTTAATTTTTGAACTGTGATCGATTTATTTACATGATGGTTATAATACATAGTTAGAATTATATAAATAAATAAACTGTTTAATAGTTGATAAGTTTTATACTGTATGCACTATGTGTTGTTTGGTGTGCCTTATTAAATAAATGAATGTAGGCTTTGTCGCTATCAATCCCATCGGAACGTATACTGCAATAAAAAAGGAATATCATGCATGACACTAGTTTGGCGATATTTTTAATGGCATATTATACCCAATTAAGGTAGACTTAACTTATGTCTTTTTTGCAGTCACCTTTGGCGTTCTTCTTTGCATTGCGATGGAAACTTTAGATACCTTAGGAATCATGCTGCTATAGAATAAATATATATATATAATATGGAAAACGTATATGTATACCTATACGTACGTATAGTACTCATTCGTTTGAAAGTGGAACAGTTTTGATTGTGACGTATTCTTGGAATCTGGTACTTATAGTTAAATATTTCTTTATACATAAACTAGTAAGGTCAGTCGTTAGACAAATAACCTATAGATAGAGCCATAGCGTGGCTGAGTTTGAAACAGCAGTAGTTTTTAGAATATTATGCAATCTGTCATCGTAGAGCATACGAGGCTCACTAAACGAGCGAAGTCTATTTCTTATAAATACTGCAAAACTATCACAATAATTGCCGCAATCCATAAAGATAAAATAAAACTAAAACCTTTAAGACGCTAATCGCAGAACTGGCACGCGCATAATGCAGAAGTTGCTATACTTTGTCTCAGTTTTCTTACTGTTCTTGTATAATATATTAATAAGTATATTATTCTCACTTGCACATTGCCTACCGCAATCCTGACTACATCAAGAGGTACTTAATCTAATCACAGAACATATGACATTCTTAACAATTTCTTTTTATTCGCACACGGCACAAACTATATAATGTAATTGAAATGCATGCATGCATGCCTGTGATTTGTTTAATTACTCTGACAATGTTAAATTAAGAATGTCTCAACTACAAAACATTGTAATTATACAATTTGTATGCTTAAATTATAAATATAAATAAATAAATAAATAAAACATTGTGTGATCTGCAAATGCTTGTTCCAAGTCTTTTTCTTCTGTTCGTTTTCGTTTCGTGTGTTCTTTATGTCTGTTGTTTGAATGTTTGTAAAGTCCTTGATGGTACCGGAATTAAACCTAAAGTGGGAGTAATGTTTTAAAAAAATATAACATACTGTAATGGCGACTGTGTTGAGGTTATATCATAAAAACGATATAATCTCATTATACAATATAAATAAGATCCCATAGTAAAATGCACAGAATACATAATAATAATAAGTCTCCGTTTTTATATTTTTAAATATGTATAGTTTTTATATTTATATTGAAAATGTAATTATTAGAAAAAACAAATAGTATTAAAGAGAATAATAATAATATTCTATCACATACACACAACACCATCTAGCCCAAACTAAGCAGAGCTTGTACTATGGTACAAGACAATGGATAAACATACATATATACATTTTTTTTTTACATATATTAAAATACATTTCATTGATCGAAAAAAGACGCAAAACGTAGCCCATTCATTAAAATTACTAACTGAGATAAGATAACATTAATCTTTATTATACTTGAATTCAATTTAGTTTACGTAATTAAGTACCTAATATGATTATGCATAAAGGAGGGACATTATTAATAAAAGCAGTCTGCACCAGGTAACCTTTAGCCTTGATTTCTCCGGACGGAAATATCAAGACTAAAGGTTAGGGAGGGAGGGAGACGCTGAAAGGCTTTAATACACCTCTGCCTGCCACTATGAAGTACACGTGCGACATTATATATGCAAATAATTATATTATTTTAATTACAATTGGTATTCAAAAACTGCTTACTACCTTATGATAATATGGAGATGACAACAAGCATGTGATATAGTAGCTTTGCATAAACTGCCTTTCTGTATTCCTAGTTGTATTTTTAACAGTAACTTCTAAAAAGTATCAAATTAATAAATTATTTTCCCTACACATCACATGCATGTAGCTGATCCTAGTAAAAGGACGCTGACGGAATAAGAAGATCTCTTACTGACAGCACGAAGCGCAATGGCAATGATTCTACACTTACGTTCGTTATCTAAAAGAAGATGTTACTTCCCTGGGAAGAAGAAGAAGAAGAAGTTCATCAAGTATTTCTTACTTACAGAAATAAGCAGAGTGACGGTAAAACGAAAACGACGGAATAACAATAAAGATAAGACCAAGTAAAGCCGACAATTACGGATTTTCTTAACAACAAGGACAGATTATGATTATCGATAGCATTCCGATCCCTTTAGGAGGCAAGATGATAGTCCTTTCTCCAACATACTGATATTCAACCGTATCAGATTCGTTAAACACATTGAATGCCAATCATAAATGACCATGAATAATATATATTTATTATGTCTGATACATGGCATTCAATGTGTTAAATAAATCATTTTTCCCCAGAAAAACGTGCTTACGAGCACGACCTTCAGCAAGACGAGTCATGTAAACATTTACAAATATTTCCAAAGCTTAGGTTGACCTTTACCATCTCTATATATTTACGAAATATATGTAGATATAAAACAGAAGAGTTGTTTAAAACAGAAGATGAGATACATTCTCGACATAGAAGATCCTTATAAAATAGTTTTAAATGACATACCGAGACTATCCCACTACAACAAAAACTGCCTTGCAATGTGTGTGCGTGTTTATAATAAACTACAAAATCACTTTAAGCAGCTAGACTTCAGTTTTTAAGAAAAGGTTGTACACTTGGCTATATGTATCTAACGTTTACGGTGTAATAGATTTTATGGATACATTTTTTTATGGTTTTGTACCAATAATTAAAATAATGCCCGTTATAATGTAGCAAAACAAGTTTGTACTATATATACTGACTTCTAAGATACAGGTATATACATAAGTATCTAGTTAAGAGATCAGCTTTTTTAATAATAGTACATAATTCAATAATTATGTACTATTAGGAAAAGCATACAAAGACTTTGTAGAGACGAGAAAAGCGGTATATTATGTACTGTGTACATGAATCATGGTTTAAGAAACTACAACCATGCAATTTGAAGTGTTATTTAGTTAGTAGTGTAGTAGCTACCTAACTTTTGAAAGTGTTGTTTTTTTAAAAACACTGATATAATACCGACATCGTAACTAAATTTGTTTGTTAAATTAAGACGATGCGTCTTTAAGAAATTAGAAAATTCTTACGTCAGCTACGTATATTTTGGCTGCAGTTCTGGAGCTATGAACGCAAAAAGTACAATTTCATCAGCGAAGCGAAGATTTATAATTCTTCTGCCGCCGGCAACAGTGGCATTTTAATAAGTTTCTTGTAGGATTTTGGTACATAAAGCCTTAAATTTTTTTACTGTTTCAACAACGAACGTAACATGTGTGTTTGCAACATAAACTTTAGGGATTTCTAATTACGATTGCTAATTACTATTATTTTTGTACACAAGTTTAGTTAAAACGTTTTTGTAAGTATATGAAAAAGATGATTCACGATCTTAACTTAGTGGTACGAATAGGGCCCAATCACGCACAATTGTAGATTGAAATAAAAATACATTTATCATATGCAGACGTCATATTTATTGAATCATAGCTACCGAATTTTCAGGTAGATTTACAGAAGACCAAATTACTTGTTTAAGAGTAACTTAGTAAGCAAATAATTAACGCCTGTTAGGCTCATATTTAGTTCAGCTCGTCGGGGAGGATAACTGCGGGTGAAGGGATGATAGGTGTGCCGATGATGACAGGCTCAATTGCGATAGGAGCGGGCTCAACGACCTCAACAGGGCTGACATCTACAACCTCAACAGGGGAGACTGGTGCGGGAGCGACAACGGGCCAGTTGTCAATGATTTGGATAGGCTCGGGAACGGCAACGGGTTCAGGCCTCACAACGGGAGTGGGTGCAACAACCGCGGACTCAGCCTGGTTGATGTTCAGGATGATCTGAACCAAGGGTGCGCTAGGGGTAGCTGCAGGTGCAACAATAGCAGGAGAGGCTTCAGCAGGAACGGTAATCAGTTCACCAGTTTCGGTAAGGGGAAAGTCGATGATAGCGGGGCCAATAGCAGGCATCTCGGGGTTGATAAAGGCGGGACCAACAGCGACAGGCCATAAGGGATTAACGACAGCAGGGCTGATAATAACGGGCTCTGGTTTGGATGCTGGTGCAGGTCCTGCGAGAACCGGGGCAATAAGGTTGCGGTGAGTGGGACCAGCCACGGCCACGGCGATAACGGCAGCAACAACTAACAGGAATTTCATTTCTGCAAACAAAAAGTATTTATTCAAGGTGACTTAATTTATAGGTCCATGTTTTGACATATACAATAGATCACTATCTGTTGATGGTGATCTGGTAGGCGTTACTGTAAAAGTCAGCATTGGGTTGAGTATGCTATGACTGAAACCTCAAACACATGTCGTGTAATTTTACCTGGAATCTCACTTTATAATCGAAGCCCTCATTATGGTTCCTTCTGTATATATTTGGCTGGTTTATACTTTAGAAGATAAAACCCGCATTTGGCTTGCCATGGTAAAATGCCGCAAAATGGATTTATTTACGTCTAGCAGATACAGTTCCACACGTAATGCTGCTACTGGGAAATAATCTTGTAGAAAAAGCTAATAACACTGCGCAACTTAGAAATCCAAGTTGACACCTCACAAGAAGGCAACGTAAGCGTAACCTTATACTCATTTTCATCACTAGACAAACGAAAATAAAATGAAAATATTATATTAAATATAATTTAATTAAAATAATTGAAACATTAATTTGATTGGACTTACTTGATGCTTGATTACTGCTGCAGCAAGATACAAAGTAGCTATGATGTTTTCGGCCAAAATTCATTTCAATTTATAGTAAGTGTTATCAAATAACATAATAAAAGTACAATATAATACGTGAATGAGTGCAATAACAGTAATTTTATTGAATGTAGTATACAAATTACCGGTGCTGTTAAGATTAATTTTATCACAGAGCACCTATAGAGCGAAAAATAGCTTACCTGGCTATTCAAATTTAGCAAATGTATATTTATGTGGTGTACCTTACACATAGGTACATGCGAAGAACTTATAACTAGCGACTATAGATGGCGCGGTACACAATAACACACTACTCCATACTACTTGTACTAAATTTTGAATTACGCAAGCAAAGTTTGTTGCACTAGTTACTATATTATAATAAAAAATCTGATGATTTCGTCATGCACGATCATCCACACGGAATATCTTATTTTGAGTTTTAAGGTGCTATCTTCCACAGTTTAATATATTTTAAGAGATTTTAAGTACTCTTTGTCAAAGACAATGACAATTGACAATTTGAACTTTGACAATTGTCGAAATTAAACCATACTTTAAAACAAAATTTAAGTCATACGTTTTAGTGAGATACATCTCTAAGCTAACCTTTGTGGTTGACATACGCATGGAACACTCTTGTGTTCTACGCGTATGTCAATCACAAAGGCATGGATAACAGGATGTTTGTTCGAAAAATATGGAAAGCCTAAATTCATTGACAAATTAAATAAAAGTAACGTTTTATTACGACAAAGTGGAAGAAAAATATAGTGAAGAATAGAAGGTATTAAAAAGGAATTCCAGTGGCAGTGTCGGGAGTCATTGTGGTATTTAATACTATTAGTTTAATAATCTTTACGAGCTTCGTTATTTTGTAAACAACCAATTATTGAAATCGCACCCATTTATTATATTATTATAATTTTATTAGGTTATTTGATAGCCACTGCTGTATATATAGCCGTGAAATTTTATCAAAAGGTTTACATGATTTGTAACTGTGGCCGGTGTGTGGCATTTATTATTATCTACCTGCTCGCTTATTGTTATAAGGATATAAAAGGAAGAGGTGAGGTAACGTAAGAGATTACATGAGTCATGTGTTTACCAGTTGCTTATTAATACAGTTTCGAAGAGCCCGTATCGACCGGAAACTGCAACGAGATATTTGCAAAATATACCAACTTAACTTCTATTGGGACAGATGTAGCGCAAATTCTTGTACATTTTTTTTTGTAATAATACTTTCTTTCCATCGCTTGATTTTATCAATTTTTCTCTTAATCTAATACATAAATTTTGTAAAGCTTTTAATATATGAAAAGAAAATTCGATGACGACCGTACTAGAAACTGTGCTACATTCGCCAGAAAACCATACCTGTACGGTACAGTTTGAACAAACATATATCTTTATTTTATTGTTAAATGCTCTGGTCGGTATATTTCGTCACCTAAGTTATAATAGCGTTACATCCACATACATGTTACTTTTTGTAATCAAATCCTAGCGTATGATATTGAATTCTCTATCCATGTATATATGTATTTATTTTACAGATTATTGAATACTAGCTTTTGCCCGCGGTTTCATTTGTGTAAAAGTAGTTATGTCGGTTATGTTAGAAACAGGAAAAAAGAGTACTGTTACTAGCGTATGTTACTTGGTGATAATATATGTAGCTTTATAATAGCGTATGAATTTATAAAATTGATCGCGTCGTTTTTAAATTAAATCCTTACAAATAAACAAACAAAAAATGAAAACTTTCCTCTTTAGATAAAGTAACTGGAGATAGCATGCGTTGCTATGCTTCTTTAATTTGTATTGCAACTATCATCCTACACGACTCGCCTGCCACATATTGACTTTTTTTGCACCGAGGTATTGAAATTCAAGCATATCGCAACAACAACAGTACAAAATGATAAGTCTCCTAAATTGATTCGTGCGCGAACATACAGAAGATTTAATAATTAAGGATTATGTCTTACACATTACGTCAAAACTTGATTAACTGCCTCGGTGGCGCAGCGGTACTTGCTACTATGCATGAAATTTTGTATACAAATTCCGGGTCGTGCAATAAAAGAATATTGGGTCTTCTGACAAGATATTCTCAGTAGCAGTCTGGAGTTAGCATGTTTGCGATGTTACACACCGCCGTGCCTTGGCAAGTATGTAAAGCCGTTTGTCCTGCGGCTAATTTCTCTCCGGTCGTATCGGATTGTGGGAGTTGGGGAACAGAAAGTACACTTACAGTGTTTTCGCACACGCTTGTGCACTATACAATATCTCCTGCACAGGTGGCAAGTCTCCGTAAAGATCAGCTGCCGTGGCCAAAATTTTCTGCATTATCTTTGGTATAGAGAAATTTACGTTTTTGACGTAAATGACTTTCATTTAACTCCAACCTTTGCCATAGTATCTTTGATAAGATTATTACTCATAACCGATACTTCATTCTAAGATAAAAGGCTTCTTCAATATTCTTCTATCATATAAACATACGACTAAGCGTTGAAGGAAAAGAAACTTACGTCATTCGTAAATTCACTCCATAGTTTAAAAGAGATTAACGAACGAGGATAACGCTGTACTAGTTGTCAGATAAAGAGGTTCAGTTATCACGAACAACAACTAAACAAGTTTAATGAAGCTAAGCGGACAGTACGAAATGACGGATACCGATTATCAACAGGGTAGATTAAGATTATCTACATATTTAATCTTGTCCGAAGTGACATTTGTATCGCTGTTAAGACTAGTCATTGTTGGCTGATGAAATGTTGTTGGTTCTAATGAAAATTCAAACAATGAACATCAAATAACGCCTTTTAGTTCGCCCTTGGGCAAAGCTTGAATTTTCGGTTATGGTTGTTGCACACAGCTCGTGTAATACGGGCATTATGATGCATTTGCATGGGTAATATGCGTCGTGTAAACTGTTATGGTAGATAATGCGTGGGACCAGTGACTAGCAAATGTACCGATAAACGTCACCGGTCGCGTTCGTATTCCATAGATTCGCTTGTAGCAGTGCAAACATAGATGATAAGTTGATGACAAGAATTTTACAAAAATCCTTGTAAAAGTAAATCCCTCCTCCTACTTTACTAAGGCAATAAAAACAAATATGTAACCTGTGCGAGTGGCTTGGACATGTTCAGGTATAAACGTCTCAGCTCTATAGGCTACGCGTATAGGTAAAATTATCCTTTGCCTGCTATACCTGCAGGAATCAATGTATTTGCTTTATCAGCTAGACCTACAGAGATAAATTTCCTTGTTTCAACTACAATTTAAGGGAGGAGGATTCCGTTTCATCGGTGTAACTTAATGACAAGAAAGGACACTCTTTCAGCACTTACACCTGCAGGAAAAGAACCTCTTCATTCAAGTCCCTGCTTCATCGCCCACAATCTCATTAAGAAATGTCCTCACTTCATTGACTTGTTACGTCCCGTTCTTTTACAGGTACACCTATTGGTACAAAATCTATCTGCTTCGTTTGCTGCTACTTAATTAACTAATGTCCCTGTTTTATCGATTATACCTACATGTACAAAACTCCCTAATTCATCGTTTACACCTGCAGGTGCCAAAGTCCCTGCTTCATCGACCATTTTGTTGAAATGTCATTAATTCTTCGGCTAGGCCCACAGGAACAAATGTTTCTGCAACGTAGTCCATAACTTCAGGGATCCGTTAAATGTCATTGTATAACTTGCTATCAAAGTAATGTCTATATACATTGATTCGCATTTTGTAGCGTATTAATATTTTATGCATAAATACCTACAATAGCTTGTTGATGAGTTTTCATTACATTTGCTATTAATTCAAGCTTTATTTTTAATTAAGTTTATTCACTATTAACTATTAATAAAAAGGTAGTTAGTGAAATAAACAGGATATAAACAAACCAAAATATTTATTTTGCAACTAAATATGAATCTTTCTGAATTATAACATATGTACTTAATAAGGCTTTCTTGGGTAGAAAACCTATAAGTTAGAAAATATTGTAATCAAAAGACGATATCAATATTCAGTTAATATAATTATATTATCTAAAAGAAGTACACCGTCCATTACATATCCATTACATATCCATTACATATCCATTACATATCCATTACATTTCTGAGCTACACAAACTCAAATAATATTTGCCAATCTAAGCACTTTTAGAGAATTTCATGAATATTAAATATACGTTTTTACAACGCTGGTAAGTATTTAGTTGAGCTCCTCGGGAAGGACAACAGCGGGAGATGGGAGTACGGGTGTGCCGATGATGACGGGCTCAACAGCGACGGGGGCGGTCTCGATGACCTGAACGGGGCTAACATCTACAACCTGGACAGGAGAGACGGGCACAGTGTCGACCACCTGAACAGGGGAGGCGGGACCTACGACGGGCCAGTTGTCAACGATCTGAATAGGCTCGGGGACTGCAACAGGGGTGATAGGTGCGACTGGGCTGGCTTCAGCGGCAGCCTGGTTGATGTTCAGGATAATCTGTACCAAGGGAGCGGTAGGGTTAACGGGGGTAGGCTCGAAAGAATCGATGATGGCAGGACCAATGGCGACTGGTTCGAAGGAGTCGATGATGGCAGGGCCAATAGCGACGGGCTCGAAGTCGATAGGTTCGGGAGCAGGGGCAGGTGCTGGTGCAGGAACAGGTGCAGGCGCAGGTGCAGGAGCGGGTGCAGGCGCAGGTGCAGGAGCGGGTGCAGGCGCGGGTGCTGGTGCCGGGGCAGGTGCCGGAGCGGGTGCAGGCGCTGGGCCAGCGGTATCAGGAATGATAAGACCGCGCTGTGTGGGTACAGCCACGGCCACGGCAACAATTGCCGCAAAAGCAATCAGGAATTTCATATCTGACGATCTGTGAAAATAAAATGTTTATCTTATTAAATACAACAGTAAAAATATAATTATTATCAGTGTTAAAAAACTCAAGCAATTGTGCCTATAGATTTTTTAAGATAGATTCTCTGGTAGATTTTATGATTATAGAATTATGAAAGTAAAATCAAATAAAACAATGATAACGATTTACTTACTTAATTTGTTTATAGTTGCGAAACACTATGTATTCATGTTTTTCGCCAGCAATTCACGACATTTTATACAAAAATATTATCACTAAAGTCGTAAAAGGATTACTTTACTGATTAATTAAGAATTCCCTCGAAAAAAGTTTCGATGCACAGATAACGCGATATATTATTTCGTGATTGCACATTTTATCTATATCCTGAGTTCAGTTCTACGCGTCACTAAGTGTAAAAAGAGGTAGCATATCTAAATTGGTCTATTAGATAAATAATTTTAAAATTCTTTTGATAGTTCTAAAAAACGAATTCTTGCTATATTATTTTGTAACAAAATTTCATGGCGATCATAGTGGACAGTTACTTTACAATCATTTAATTTTTGAACTGTGATCGATTTATTTACATGATGGTTATAATACATAGTTAGAATTATATAAATAAATAAACTGTTTAATAGTTGATAAGTTTTATACTGTATGCACTAAGTTTTGTTTAGTGTGCCTTATTAAATAAATAAATGTAGGCTTTGTCGATATGAATCCCATCGGAACGCATACTGCAATAAAAAAGCTAGTCATATACGCCTTGGAATATAATGCATACACTAGTTTGGTAATATTTTTAATGGCATACATTTTATATACAATTAAGGTAGACTTAACTTATGTATTTTTTGCAGTCACCTTTGGCGTTCTTCTTTGCATTGCAAAAAAGGATTTTCCTTAGGAATCATGCTGCTACAGAATAAATAGACTAAGATCCATATCTACGTTGCCTTAGATATGGAAAACGTATATGTATACGTATACGTACGTATAGTACTCATTCGTTTGAAAATGGAACAGTTTTGATTGTGACGTATTCTTGGAATCTGGTACTTATAGTTAAATATTTCTTTATACATAAATTAGTGAAGTCAGTCCTTAGACAAATAACCTATAGCCATAGCGTGGCTGAGCTTGAAACAGCAGTAGTTTTTTAGAATATTATGCAATCTGCCATCGTAGAGCATACGAGGCTCACTAAACGAGCGAACCTATTTCTCATAAATACTTCAAAACTATCACAATAATTGCCGCAATCCATAAAGATTAAATAAAACTAAAACCTTTAAGACGCTAATCGCAGAACTGGCACGCGCATAATGCAGAAGTTGCTATACTTTGTCTCAGTTTTCTTACTGTTCTTGTATAATATATAAATAAGTATATTATTCTCACTTGCACATTGCCTACCGCAATCCTGACTACATCAAGAGGTACTTAATCTAATCACAGAACATATGACATTCTTAACATTTTCTTTTTATTGCCACACGGGAAATTTCTGGGTGTTCTTTATGTCTGTTGTTTGAATGTTTGTAAAGTCCTTGATGGTACCGAAATTAAACCTAAAATGGGGAGCAATGTTTTAAAAATATATCATACTGTAATGTCGACTGTGTTAAGATTATATCATTAAAACGATATATTCTCATTATACAATACAAACGGGATTTCGAAAGGGTATGGGATGTACGGATCAGGTCTTTTCCTTACGGTGCATAGCCGAGAGAGTTTTGGCCAAAGGTCAAAAGGTCTATTGCGCATTCGTGGATCTGGAAAAGGCTTATGATAAAGTGGTGAGGAATGAACTTTGGTCGGTATTGTCCATGTATGGAGTGAATAGCACCCTCACGCGAGCTCTGAAATCTCTTTATGATGATTCCAGAGCTTGTGTTAGGATAAATGGGACCTACACAGAATGGTTTAGCATCGAAAAAGGTGTTAGACAAGGATGTGTAGCGTCGCCTTGGCTGTTTAACCTATACATGGACAATTGTTTAAAAGATTTAAAAGATTGTGAATGGGGATTAAGAATGAATGAGTTACTTGTCAAATGTCTTCTTTATGCCGATGACCAAGTAATCCTTGCGTCATCGGCAGAAGATTTGCAGGCGATGGTAACTATTATGCATGGTGCTTTTGAGAGTAAAGGAATGAAAATAAATATAAGCAAGACGAAAGTAATGGTATTTGAAAAGGAAGAGTGTGTGACGATGTGTAATATTATGATTGATGGAGAAAAAGTGGAGCAAGTGAAAGAGTTTGTATATTTGGGTACTTTGTTTACAAGGGATGGTAAACATGAGGGAGATATTGAAAGGAGAACGATTGCGGGAAACAAAGTGAATGGAGCTCTACGCGCTTTTATGAACAGTCGAAATGTTTCCGAAAAGGCACGTTTGGCTGTTCATTCATGCCCACACTTATGTATGGAAGTGAAAGTTGGGTATGGCAAAAGAAGCATGAGAGCAGAATAAATGCTGTAGAAATGAGAGCGCTGAGAAATATATGTGGTGTGACTCTGAAAGATAGAATAAGGAATAGTGTGATTAGAGAGAGATGCGGCATGAAAGTTGATATAGTGACAAGAATAGAAAAGGGTATGTTAAGCTGGTTTGGGCATGTAGAAAGAATGGACGAGGAAAGACTGACTAAGAAAGTTTATAAGGCTAGTGTGAATGGAACAGTCGCAAGAGGAAGACCTAGGCGAACGTTTCTTGATCAGATCGGAGGCGTTCTGGACAAAGGCCAGGTTAAGAGCACCTTGAACCGACGGGCGTGTATGAGGAATGCGATGAATGTGAATGAAGCGAGAGAAGTGTGTCAGGATCGTAGCAAATGGAAATCCGTAGTCTCTGCCTACCCCTCTGGGAAACAGGCGTGAATCTATGTATGTATGTATGTACAATATAAATAAGATCCCATAGTAAAATGCACAGAATACATAATAATAATAAATGTCAGTTTTTATATTTTTAAGTATGTATAGTTTTTATATTTATATTCATAATGTAATTATTAGAAAAAACAAATAGTAATAAAGAGAATAATAATAATATTCTATCACATACACACAACACCATCTAGCCCAATCTAAGCAGAGCTTGTACTGTGGTACTAGACAATGGATAAACATACATAAATATATACTTTATTTTTTCACATATATTAAAATACTATTCATTGATCGAAAAAAGACGCAAAACGTAGCCCATTCATTAAAATTACTAAGTGAGATAAGATAAGATTAATCTTTATTATACTTGAATTCAATTTAATTTACGTAAATAAGTACCTAATATGATTATGTATAAAGAAGGGGCATTATTAATAAAAGCAGTCTGCACCAGGTAACCTTTAGCCTTGATTTTCCCGGACGGAAATATCAAGACTAAAGGTTAGGGAGGGAGGGAGATACTGAAAGGCTTTAATACACCTCTGCCTGCCACTTTGAAGTACATGTGCGACATTATGTATGCAAATAATTATATTATTTTAATTACAATTGGTATACAAAAACTGCTTACTACCTTATGATAATATGGAGATGATAACAAGCATGTGATATAGTAGCTCGGCATAAACTGCCTTTCTGTATTCCTAGTTGTATTTTTAACAGTAACTTCTTAAAAGTATCAAATTGATACATTATTTTCCCTACACATCACATGCATGTAGCTGATCCTAGTAAAAGTACGCTGACGGAATGAGAAGATCTCTTACTGACAGCACGAAATGCAGTGGCAATAATTCTACACTTACGTTCGTTTTCTAAAAGAAGATGTTACTTCCCTGGGAGAGTAGGCTCATTCTTCGCAAAAAATTAAACCTCGATCTAGAAGATCATCAAATATTTCTTACTTACAGAAATAAGCAGAGTGACGGTAAAATTATCATAATTGTAATTACACCTAAAAACAAGTAAAGAAAACCTCATGACTGTTTAATTCATGTTATTTGAAAACGCTGTAAGTCTATACTAGCGGAATAACAATAAAGATAAGACCAAGTAAAGCCGACAATTACGGATTTCCTTTACAACAAGGACAGATTATGATTATCGATAGCATTCCGATCCCTTTGAGGAGGCAAGATGATAGTCCTTTCTCCAACATACTGATATTCAACCGTATCAGATTCGATAAACACATTGAATGCCAATCATAAATGACCATGAATAATATATAATAATTATTTCTGATACATGGCATTCAATGTATTAAACAAAGCATTTTTTTCAGAAAAACGTGCTTACGAGCAACGGCCTTCAGCGAGACGAGTCATGTAAACATTTACAAATATTTCCCAATCTTGGGTTGACCTTTACCGTCTCTATATATTTACGAAATATATGTAGATATAAAACAGAAGAGTTGTTTAAAACAGAGGATGAGGTACATTCTCGGAATAGACGAGATCCTGATAAAGTAGTTATAAATGACAAACCGAGACTATCCCACTACAACAAAAACTGCCTTGCAATGTGTGTGTGTGTTTATAATAAACTACAAAATCACTTTAAGCAGCTAGACTTCAGTTTTTTAAGAAAAGGTTGTATACTTGGCTAAATGTATCTAACGTTTACGGTAAGTTTGTACTATATATACTGATTTCTAAGATACAGTTATATACATAAGTATCTAGTTTAGAGATCAGCTTTCTTAATAATAGTACATAGTTCAATAATTATGTATTATTATTAAAATACACATTATAAACAAAAATATGGCAATCCATATTTATGTTTATTATTATCATTTTTATTTAAATATTGTCAATACATTTTTTATTTTTAAATATGGGTACAGGTAAATAGGTACATATATTAAAAAATACATTTAGAAATATAAAATGTATACTACCCCACCGGCATTGGGAACAGAGTCCAAGCTGGCGGTGGTTAGGATTCCAGAGACAGAAACCTCGTCACAATGCGTGCCGTATATAAAAGCACTGCCTTCTGCATCAAACCCAAGGGTTTGATCAAGGATCCAAGCACCTAACGTGAGCCTCTTTAGATGGTGATCAAGGCTCTTGGCTATTAGACCATTGACAGTAATGACTATCGGCATAATTATTGCCGAATCCACATCCCACATATCGACAACCTCACGAGCTAAATCGAGATATTTAATTTGTTTATCTTTCTCAGCTTTCGTGAGATTGCCGTCATGAGGAATGGTGACATCGATAATCATTGCGTGGCGCTCTGATCTATCTATCACCACAATGTCAGGTTTGTTGGCCACAACAGTCCTGTCTGTGATGATAGTTCGATCCTGGGACCGGTTCTCGAAAAGGATCATGCCACGTTGTACTGGTACAACGTGGCATGATCCTTTTCGAGAACCGGTTCTTCTACATACCTGTAGTACGGCACTTCAATATCTACAAGTTTGTATTTCAGAGATAGTTGCTGTTGAATAATCCTGGCTACTTGGTTATGTCTGTACAAGTACTCGCCGTTAGCAAGACGAGAACAACCGAAAACTATATGCCTGAGGGATTCACCAGTTAGGTGACATGCCCGACAAATGTCAACCGTACCATCCCTCAAAATATATTTCCGGTAGTTATTCGTCTTGATAACTTCGTCCGCAATAGCACAGGCAAAACCTTCGGTTTCCCCAAAGAGGTCACCGAAACGTAGCCAGTTCACGCAGACTAACAGGTCTACATCGGCTCCATATAGAGCCTTGTAGAACCTACCGTTATTATTATTATACTATTGTAACACCACTAAATACTATGTTTAATGCAAATAAATTATTATTATTTATTTAAAAATCATTAGAGTTACACGGCTTAAAATATTAGTACACGGCTATTGTCTATACGGGGGCGGTCAAAGTATTAGGGAGAAGTTTACATTACGCAAATAAGGCTCAACTAGCAAACATTGACACTTAATTACATATGTATTTAAGCACAACTTTTTCTTATAGTATCTCGGTAACGCAGAAGAGCATGCCCACGTTTCGACATTTTATTGAATATTTACGTAATTTTTGCCTTATATACTTTTTATCTTTAATAGATAAAGTATGTACTAAATCCTAGAAATTTCTTGACAGAATACTCAAATAACTCTTTACTGCAGGATGAATTTGCACTTACATCGGAAGGCAAATAAATACACAAGATGAAAATACTTAAGGATGACTAGATATATTTGACTTAGAAATCGAGCTATCGGTTTATCAACAATTAATATGACGTCATAAAAATGAAAATGAAAACGTCTTTGTAAGGCATACCTGATGTTTCAAACGCTCATAAAATGCGTCGGTAATCGCTTATCATTGAGCGTAGGCAACTGTTGATCGTTAAGTTCGAAGTTTAATGATGGAGTCAGAGGAAATGTTATTTAATGTTTTTTTTTTTGACAATTCTTAGCAGTTTGGAAGTCGACAAGTCTCATATTGGAAGCTACGCTTTTCCTTGACTCTAGAACCTTATCATGGGACTAGGTGGGTGAAATATGGGTATGATATAGTTTTGCATTTGGTAATATATAAACTTCATTATATAATATTATATCTTGCAGTAAATAAATGTATTGTATTGTATTGTATAAATATATAATATTACTTGGATATTTCTTCACAATTTTGTTAAAATATATAACTGGGACTATAGAGAGGTAGTCGCTCCAAGCTATTATTTTTACATACACGTACACGACCGCTCTTTGTGTTTCAACGCTAGACGAGACAAATGCTTTTTAAAAATATTGAATTCCATATTCAAGATAAACGGTGCCCATACACGAATTAATGCATAGGACAAGAACTGCGCAAAATACAACACTTGTATACAATTATAAAAATGGTATAATGAGAACAGTATTGATTATCTTTGAACTCGTAATCCTCTGTCTCGCCTTTGAAGTAACTTAATCTTCCATTATCTTATTGACATTCGACAAATAATAAACAACTAATATTGCATACATTTCGAAATTTAAGGACTGCCGATGACGAACAGAAACGATTAAACAAGCTTTAAGTAATTGAGTAAATTTCACGATATGTTAAGTATTTTATTTAGCCTCGTCAGTCTGTTTGTGATCACGGCTAGTACAACCTGGTAGAAATATTGAGCGTCTACAAGATATGTAATACCTGACGTGCTAATGGGGTAGTTGCCTATGTTTGACTTTGTACATTATTTTAGAAACGAGAGCAAATATCAATAAAAATAAATAAGTATGTGAAAACAGTATTAAAATTGATTGCAAAATAAGGGAGTCATTAATATTTTATATTTGAATATAGTAGATATATAATTTATTTATATATTACTAGCTGCCTGGACAGACTTCGTTCTGTCAAAAGTAATTTTTCTTTTTTTATGTTTACTTTTTCACTAAGGGGTATGGAAAATAGATAGATGCCGATCTCAGACCTACTAAATATGCATATAATTTTTCATAAAAATCGGTCAAGCCGTTTCGGAGGAGTATGGTAACTAACATTTTGACACGAGAATTTTATATATAAGATTATTTAGTACTAATAATAGGCTAACACTACATGGAGATTTTGGTTTAAAAAAAAAAGATTAGTTTTATATAATTATAAGAAAAAGAGGAATGTAGTAAGGATATATTTTCGCTATCTCCCTCGGACAACTGCATTTAAATAACATCACATCATGTCTTGAGTATCACTCTATCCATTTTCTATCATTTGACAATTAGCTCTACTACCAGATTTAAAACGCTGGTACCTTTTTTATAATTGAGTGGATTTAAAAAGTTCTTTTTGTTTCATGTGGTCAACGAAACTATTTGAAATAAATAATAAAATAACAGTATGTATATATGTATCTTATGTGGAGGCCAGTCAGTGCAGACCGGCGACACTTCGACCCAGTGGGATCTTTTATGTCGACACTCTCCCAATAACGACTACCATAGATGTTCATGGTAGCCGGAACCGACGGCTTAACGTGCTCTCCGAGGCACGGAGCAGGCGATAATTGTCAATCAACCCTAAGCCGCCAACATGTTAATTTTATATACGAAAAGTATTTTATTAAATGCAAACACAAAATTTACAAAACTTTAAATTTATGCTTTAGAATAGTATGCTTAACAATTATAATGCTTATAGTAAATATGCCTAATAAAATTGTGCCTAAACAGTTATGCCAAATGAATATTGTGCGTAAGTATTATTAGGATAAGTAAAATTATGCCATGTTAAATTATGACATATAATTTTATGCGAATAAATAGGGAACCTATTTTTAACTTTCAAACACACAACGTATCGTCTATTTTAATTACGTGTTATGACACACCTGTTGCGTTCAAATATTAGTTACAGTAAACTTAATTTCTAGCATTGATAATTCTTAATCACTTGATGATTAAATTTGTTAAATCCTATAGGATTACTATAGTAATCTGATCCAATTTCCTGTTAAAGATATTATCCGATAATAATGTTCGTGTAAAATAATGTGCAATTTAATCTGAGTCTACTTGACTCTATCTGGTTTCAATGGCAGTCTTCACCGTAATCTGCTTAGTGATTTTTTATTTACATATACAAATCTGTCCAAGTAAATAATAAAATTATAATAATCCTAGTAGTAGTAAGGCATTTGCAAGAAACAGTCACTATAAGGGATCAAGGCATCGTTATAAGAGATAAATACCAATGCAACAGCTGATATCACAGCAGACTTAAGGAACTTTGGAAATCTAATACACCGCAGGCATATCAGATTACTTACTTGCGATTTTACATCGCCTACGTCAACTTAAAGATTGTCACTGTTCATCCCATTAAAAGCACTGGCGACATTCCAATCATAGAGATTATATGTATAGTTTATTCTGTATATCTTTTGATGTTAAATGTCTAGAATGTAGATGTTATTCCCCTTAATCTCTGCCCACGTACAATATGTGAAATGCTCCATTAAATTGCAATAGCTGTTTATCTTCTATTAACATAAAATTTATTGTTCATAAATTTTATACACTTGGATATACATATGTATAATATACTCGTATATTAATTTATTTACCAAACTATTTATAGCCGATTAAATAAACTTGAAAATTTAAGATGAGGATTATGAAATTCATTTTATGTATATCATTATTAGATATACAATATACATATGGTTTCGTGTCATAAGACGGACCTTGTACTGGCGTGCCAGCTCATTAGTAACGTCACAATATAATGGACAAGGCTTTTAAAAATA
Organism: Catocala fraxini; assembly: GCA_930367265.1. Taxonomy (NCBI): domain Eukaryota; kingdom Metazoa; phylum Arthropoda; class Insecta; order Lepidoptera; family Erebidae; genus Catocala; species Catocala fraxini. The sequence continues at coordinate 17,730,215 of OV884041.1, forward strand.
TTTAGTTGAAAAGATCATCCATTGTTATAATGATATTATAACATTGGGATTTGAGTTTCGATAAGCATTATAATCGGGACAATAAAAATGTTTACTGTTACCGTTTGCGTCGAAGTAGAAGTTTATGATCTGATATGATTAAATAATATCTATATTACTGAGTTAGATTATAATCGATAATATTTTATTATCCAAAGCCAGAAGCATATCATTTCAGTATGGCTAGGTTGTCACCGCCATTTTTATTAATCAATAAGTAATAGTTTGTTGTAATAATTTGCTCAATGTAATCGGTGACTAAGATAACACATCGATGCTAAATCATTCATCTTCTGTAATAGTCATAAAAAGATTCCGAAACTTGAGTTAGGTGGTCCTTGCCGGTGTATTTACCCATTTACAGTAGTACCGAGAACAGAGCATGGATACATAAGCTGTATGGTAGAACTGATGGTTGTTTTGAGCATGATGAGTATAAAAGGAACAAAAGAAGTATGTCAGGACGTAGCTAGTGAAATGCCGTAGTCTAATCAGAGACTAAGAATATCCACTTAAGAGAAATTAAAAAGAAGAGTAAATTTTAACAAAATGTTCTTTATTTCCAAATGACTACCAATATACCTACGTATGTATATATTTAGTTTCACGTATACAATAAAGCTCCTTTGTGGATAGACACTAAGGAGTTGGCTGCTGTATTACACTCACACTTCACCATCTATGATTATAGGTCCTAGAAATAAGAGCAAGCCTATTGCCGTTTATCAGGTATAGACTAAGTGCTGCTACCAAGTTTTTTTTGTAAAAAAGCCCGATAACGCTTTACCCAACAAGGAAATTCAACCCGAGATCTTATAGATAGCATTCCACATTCACTACCCCTGCGCCACAGGGCTGTCAATTTTGGTATGGCTATTAAGTATATTTATGTATGCAAACTAGCGAAAGTGACAGACGTTGTCACACCCGAGCATTGGCTTGCAACCCGATCGCCGCAAACTATGTTATGAATCTAAACCATTTAGGCACCCACTTAAACATACACAAAAATAATATCAAAATCGGTCCAACCGTTTAGGAGGAGTTCAGTTATATACAGGTACAAAATATTTTTTTGTATAAAGATTAAAGGGATAATATATTAATTTATGACCCACTGATTATGCCCGACTTCGTTAATTTGGAAATTCGGTAATTTTCTAGTGGGAAACCATTGGATACCATATGTGTGTATTAAATAGTTAATTATCGCTTGCTTTAATGGTGAAGGAAAACATCGTGAGGAAATCTGCATGTTTAAGAGTTTTCAATAATGTTCTCAAAGATATGTGAAGTCTGCTAACCCGCACTGGGTTAGCATGGTGGACTATAGCCTAACTGTTCTCACACTGAGGAGAGGCCCGTGCCGAGCAGTGAGACAGTTTAATACATGGCTGATATTATTATATTAAGATTCAAGCTATGCTAAATATTATTTAAATCGGTTCCATAGCTTACCCGTAAAAGCGTAATTAACACAACGATTTACTTTTGCATTTACAATATGGAAGAATAGATAAGACAGGACAATATCTGATAACTGTACTGTTTTGTGTTTACGTGAATATCATCCGTTGACAAAAAACTACTGTTGACAAATGTCGTATTTGTAATTGTTTTATAATTTTTTGTAGACATTGATATATATTGTTTATTTATAAATCTAAGTTGGTAAATAAGCATACATAGTTACTAGCAATGTAGGCTACATATTCCTAGTATGTTTGTTTCCTCTAGCTAATCTATTACGTTTGTCATACGATTGGATTCACGTCGCTAGTGCAAACAATAGTATTTTTTCCACGACTTCTCGATCACGGGTCAAACGCCTTAACCATTGGACTACGGGCATTTTAAGAATCAGTAACTGTGGCTGTTGAACGTTTGTGACAAAATGAGGCTCTTGTGAAGCCGAGCCTATGAAATTAAATTCACTGTTTACATAGCGAGAGATACACATATCACCTCGCTCAAAACAACGGGTCTTAATTCTCACTCACTACAGGACACATAGTTACTAGATTGTGATCTTTTATAGCTTAGAAGGTGATTCTTCAGTCAGCTGCTCCAAGTTTTAATGGGTTAGAAACCTTGTCATGTCCTGTCTCTCTTGTAAAAGATGTTTTTAGTATTCAAAATTGTCTAAAGAGACGGAGAGTCTATTTATGTGCTGAGTATACTGTATACCTATATACTTGGTTTAATGTTACCAGCTCCGTTCCAGGATCTATATTACTTATAATATTAAATAGTATGTTTAATATAATTGGTTTACTTGATTGTTTTCTCAGCCCTCACTCGCCGAAATTAGGTCTATATAGATAATTACTTGACTACATTTATCAGGTATCGTACGCCTGATGAATGTTGTCAAGCAATTATAACAGTGATGTTACAGATTTTCTATGTTTTTATATTTATCATATTTATTTGAATGTGGTTGCTTGGCAGATTTTGAAAGGCGTTTAATATTATGTCAGTAATATAAGTAAAACGTATGAAATATAAATATCATAATATTTGACTGACAATGTATAAAGATAATTACTAATTATTTGGTACTTATCGTGGTTTGACAATGTGTTTACAAAATCTGAAAAGTAATGTAACTTCAACGTATAAAGACATTTTATGCTTACATCGGTAATTAATTATTTATTAAATAGCAGCGATAGCTCAGTGGGGAGAACAACAGACTGTAATGCAGAGGGTCTCGGGTTCGCACCCACGTCGCGCACCTTTGGCTTCCGGAAGTTATATGACTTTTCGAAATTATGTGCGTATTGATTAACAATTATCGCCTGCTCCGTGCCTCGGAGAGAACGTTAAGCCGTCGGTCCCGGCTGCCATGAACATCTATGGCAGTCGTTATTGGGAAAGTCAGTACCCTCTAATATCCTGACACTGGTCTAGCCTTAGGGTATCGTTAGCCTTAGGGTTGCGGAGGTCAGGTTGCAGCCACTCCGTGTAAAAACTGATATCCAGCCAAATCCGCTTAGACTAGAAAAGCCGACCCCAAGTGACTTGGAAATAATAAAGGCTAGGAAAAGAAGATCGGTAAGTAATTATTTAGTAAAGAATTACAATGGAATTATTACACGTCTCTAAGTGTACTAAGAATATTTCCTATCACTAGGTTATACGGACAAATAAATAAATAATATTAATAATGGAATATTATTACTCTAGGAACAAATGACTGATTTAAGTCACCACCGCACTGTCATTACTGCCGAGTATTGTGGGTTCAAATCCCACTATAAACAAACCAAAAAGTTTTAGGATCCACAGGTAGGTGTACCGTTTGAATATTTGTAAGTTTGCCTGCAATACAGGCATTATTTCTACTATAAACCCGGAAGTAATTTTAAATTATTGTTGGTTTGTATTCTTGACTTTATGCGTCATAATTGAACATGTACTTACTCTTCTAAATATTAAATAGGTTGACCTTTATTAAAAACTACAGTCATTATTGACGCTTGTGGATTTCATTCCTGGCAACTTCCTACATTAGAGAGTTAACTTTTGTTATCTTGTACATAAAATGTGTTGAAGAACAATTTTGTTATTTTGAGCTGAACTTGATTTTACTTCTGCATCAGCTATTTCTTGGTTTCTTGAGCCGAGTTTGGTGTTGAATAGATATAATAATAGAACTTAATTTTGATTTAAGCAATCTTTATGCTTGCTGGTTTTTAGGTCCAAGGTTATTTTTGGCAGTATTTAAAAGATGAGAAGTGAAAACAATGTAGAATACATTAAATTCACTCAACTCGCAATTCGATAAAAATTAAGTGCAAGATCGCGGAAGATCAAACAGTCTATCTATTTCTACCTCGTGTTGGGACTTTAAAGCAAATATATCTTTACACGTGTATTTTTCTATGGAGTACCAGGTTTGGGCAGTTTATTTATTTTATTAATACATTCTTAATAGTAGTGGCGTCTAAAACTGAGAGAGTAAAATGTCTCCTTCTTTAAGAGATATACATGACTATATGCGTTTGTCTTTGTTTATTTTCTTTGAATTCAGATGAGCCAATTGTTTACTTTATGGTAAACAGTAGCCGCTGTGCATGGACATAGCTATCTTTTATTAGCATTACCAAGAAAACCACCAAGCCACTGCCAGCCATAATCCACATAGATGGCAAACCAATAAACGAACTGCGGCTTGATGGCAAGCAGCTATTGTAGCCTATCTGGGCGAAGGTCGTCGGCAGCGGCGCTCACATTTACTGAATGCAGCTATACTATCACCAAGTATACTGCTACTTTGCGTATATATTTTGTGATACAGTAGTAATTCCCCAAACGAACCGACCTATTTATGCTACAATCTATACATATGGTCATACTTTATTTCCTTAAAAACAATAACACGGATTGTTTGGTGGGCTAGGTCAATTGCTTCAACTTAAAAACCTCTGCGTTCAATGATTTCTGTGGTGAATGGTTATTTGTACAATGTATAATTCTGTATCTTAAAGACCAGAGACTAAACGAGAACTAATAAACATAGTATTATGTTTATATTGAGGAAATGTTTTACAACATTGGATTACATATTTGCGATATAGGATATCAGTGTCTTATGGAATTATCCACTGTTTTATATGTCGTGTCATTAAATAGATTTTCTAGAACCTACATTTATTTTGTCTTAATATGAATAACGGTCAAAGGTGAATTACTAAGCAATTCATTACCGCATCTACCGGTTACCAACAAATCCAAATTTAGATTCTTGCAAAGCGTAGATAATTATATGTTGTGCTGATGGCATGATGACAGATGGCAAGTAAACAAATCGAAGATCCTTAGTCACTCTACCTCACGGAGCTGTGGAACAGTTAGGCCCTATTTTATTCAATAGGAATTTATTTTTTATCCTAGTCACTACACTACACTATAAGCAATTTTTCATCAGTATAGCTAAGTTTCTTCCTCACGCATGCAATAACAATGCTGGTACAACCGCAGGTCTTGTTAGTAACTTTATCCATTTTATGACTGCAGTTGATACTATGACGGCAATAACATGCACATAAAGCAATTCCGTTCCATTCCGTTCTTGAATATAGATAAGAATATTCTTCTTCTCCCTAGCCTTGGGATTATTATTCCCAAGTCACTTGAGGTCGGCTTTTCTGGTCTAACTGAATTTGACTTGATATCAGTTGAAATTAAACTGCTATATACGGATTTTATCGCGTTGTTTATTTGACACTTTATTACAAAATTTTGAAAATTGTTACACTACTACTACTATTAAACTTTACTAATTTTTAAGCTAATTAAATTATTATTAAACTATTTAGATTTCATTTATTTTTACACTTTTCTCGACGTTTCGGTTGCTTTTCAGCAGCCATGGTCACGGGGAGACTCTCTGAGTGACTCCGTGAGTCTCCCCGTGACCATGGCTGCTGAAAAGCAACCGAAACGTCGGGGAAAGTGTAAAAATAAATGAAATCTAAATAGTTTAATAATAATTTAATTAGCTTAAAAATTAGTAAAGTTTAATAGTAGTAGTAGTGTAACAATTTTCAAAATTTTGTAATAAAGTGTCAAATAAACAACGCGATAAAATCCGTATATAGCAGTTTAATTTCAATGAATAATATTCGCGTAAATAGAAGACAATATTATTGATATCAGTTTTTACACGGAGCGGCTGCCACCTGACCTCCACAATCGATAACGATTACGTTACCCTAAGGCTAGACCAGTGTCAGGATATTATAGGGTACTGACTTCCCAATAACAACTGCCATAGATGTTCATGGCAGCCGGGACCGACGGTGTAATAATATAATAGAATCGATAAGAATATAATAGAGGATAATAACTAGTCCTACTGCGATTACAAATTGAAAAGTTTGTAAAGATGTTTGTTACTCAATCACATGAAAACCACCGAAACGATTTGAATGACACTTTACACACAGATAGAAGATTACCACGAACAATATGAGATATTCTATATATTTCACAGATTTTATACAGTCTTATGTACTACTAGGATTCTTGCGAGCAAAGCTACCGACAGAAACTAATCCATACTAATATTATAAAGCTAAAGAGTTTGTTTGTTTGGTTGATCGCGCTAATTTCAGGAATTACTGGTTCGAATTGAAAAATTCTTGTAGTGTTGGATACCCTATTTATCGAGGAAGGCTATAAGCTATATAAATATCACGCTACGATCAATAGGAGCAGAGCATCAATGAAAAATTTTGCAAAAAAAGAGGAAAATTCTCTTAATAGAAGCAGAATGTAGAGTAATTTGCGCGGGTCAGCTAGTATATTATAAAACGACAAGGATATGCAAACTTGTAAATTGTGCATAAGGAAGGACGTCGGTCATATTTACTGACAAGTCTGATTTACGAGTCACAGCTATACAGCTGTGACTCGTAAATCAGACTTGTCAGTCTTGTGATTATCTATAGTATCCTCAACATATTATAATATCTTTCTTTTTTTTTTTTTTTCGTGGGGAAATGCGCCTGATGCATACCCTCTCGCCACAAGGGGAGGCGAGAGGGCTATGTCCGGCTCTCCCGTTCTTCGGGCCTACGGACCAAAACCCCACGGTGTGCACGCTCGCTGCCTTTTATATTGGATGGGCCGCTGGCAAAAGTTACTACCTCAGCGACCCACCCAGCAGTCTACAACGCCTCGGCGACGCCCCGGCACTACATAGGGCGTCGGACCGACTCAATGGCTGGCGGGCGGGCGATTCCCGTTCGCCCGCCCGCGGCCTTCATTATGGCGGCATTAGGCGCGCGAAAGCGCGCCTGCGCCGCCCGGTTCGCCGGCGACGGCTCGGATCCGCAAGGATACTTTCTTCACGGATCCGCTCCGCCGCCTCCTTCTGCGAGATGACGTCCTCGCAGAAGGACGCGACTGCTGCCCACTTCCTCTCGCTGTCGACCATGGCTTTGATCACGGCCGGCAGCGAGAGATTTTCACCCACAACCTCAATGAGTTCACGGCGCTGCACCGCCCAAGCACGACATTGCTCGAGCGTGTGCTGCACCGTGTCCTCCTCACAGTCGCAGTGGTGGCAGACGGGACTCGGTTCCCTCCTAGCGACCGTGTGCAGGTATTTGCCAAAGCAACCGTGCCCTGACAACACCTGCACCAGCCGGAAGGAAAGGGTCCCATGCTGCCGCCCTGCCCACCGCTCCAATACCGGCTGGAGGGCCCCAACGGTTCTGAAACCAGCCAAGGGCGCCTCCAGCCGCGCCTTCCACTTTAAAATCATGCCTTGATGGGCTCGATTGCGCGCGCACTCAATCACTGTCGGGAAGGGAAGACAACCCGTCTCCTCCCGCACCGCCTCACTCACTGCAAACACTTCGGCGAGCACTTCAGCCTCCAAATCCCACGGGGGTGTACCGGCCAACGCGCAAGCTGCGTCGGCCGACACCGTGCGGTATCCACGTATTACCCTGACCGCTATGACTCTCTGCGGTCTCCGCAAGAGAGTCCTACACTGAGCGGTCAGGGAGTCCGCCCACACCGGTGCGCCGTAAAGCGCCATCGACCGGATAACCCCCGTGTAAAGTCGCCGGCAAACATATTTTAATATCTAGTTCAACACAAGGAAGTAGCGATATAGTTATCCTTTTGGGTTTTGGGATTGAATGTGGGATTTTGGAAAGGAATGCCGATTAAGTCATTTTTACATTTTTATTTCGCATAACATGTGATGAAATGTCGCTTTAATGGAATAATTTAACGTAATATATCGAAATGTTACCAACCATAAAAAAGGTTGACGGACTTTACTTTTCAATTCAAACTCAAAACCAAAGGCAAATAATAATTTAATACCAGAATTCGTAAATGGGACCTTTACGAATTCTTGTATGTATGTAATTCGACATAATTTTAAGAAATCCTTACCCAAATCCAGTCAATGTGGTGGGTATGATGTTGCTTATTAGGTACTGCTATGTATTCTCCGGCTTAGGAACTGTATCTACTCGGTCTATGTTCAGAAACAAACACGATGTGTGGTTTTGTCGAGAGGGCTTACGTAAATAATAAAAATAAAGTAGGTACCTAACTTTTAAACATAACTTGGAGCGTCAATGATAATTGTGACGTATAATTATGGATTTATTTGGACAATAAAGTATTTTTACAATTTACTAATCGAGATATGATAATAATTTATACCTTCCCTTGTAGTATAAAAGCGGACACAGCGAAATATGACAGCATTGCAATTGCATCAATTGGATCATAGCATTCAACAAAAGGTAAGATAACAATATTATAATGTTATATATTCATAGAATATTAAAAAAAAAAAAGTAACAGAAGTATTATTTTATTAAATAAGAGCGTTGTTTGCAATAGTGTGCAGCATTACGCTGAGGTCATAGATAATATTATATTACTCTTTGAGTTCGCGCAGTTTTGGTGTTCTATATTCAATTATACATTTGTCTTTATTAACTGTATCCTTTGTGCATGCCTGAAGATTTTCATTCTCAGAACATTAAATATCTTATATTACCTTAAACTTCAGTGAAAGAAATCGATCATAGCTAGTTGCACTCACTGATCGGTAAGCGATTAGCGAGGTTAAGCAACTTTGGGTGCGGGCAGTCTATAGATGGGTGACCGTTTAGTGGTATTTCATCTGAGTGTCTCCGTGCTTCGGAGGGCACGTAAAAAGTCGATCCCGGTTGTTGTTAAATTGACAGCAGTCGTTAAGCCATGTCAGAGGCCTACGGGCGACTTGAACAACTCTTGACAGGTTGGCCACAAACCAAACGAAAAGAAAAAAAAAAGAGTGTAAGAAAATAAGAAAAGATTATTTTCATCACAAATTCAAAATATTAGCACAATAGGTATATTTAATATTGTTTTAACGGATTTATACGTTCTAACAAATATATTTTATTGTTTTAGAATCAAAAATGAAATTCTTCGTCGCTTTCGTCGCTTTAGTGGCTGTGGCCGCTGCCAGCCCTCTGCTGAATCCAGTGCCCACCACCATCGCCGAAGAACTGCAAGCCATCGTCGCAGCTATCCATGACCCCAATACCACCCCCGTCACCGCCGGTCTGCTGGAACATTTGCTGGCACACATAGCTGATGCTTTACCCGAACTTGTCGCTGTTGGACCCGGAATTCTGGAACAGCAGCCAATCTCCGTAGGCCCTGCTATTATCGATTTTCCTCTTCCCGAAGGCGCCATCCCTGAACCTGTCCACCCTGTTCAGCCAGTGCAGCCCTCGCCTGTGGTTATTGGCCCCATCGCTCCTGGTGCTCCTGCTCCTCTTGTTCAAGTGATCGTGAATATTAATTAGCCTGAAATCCCTGCTAATCCCGTTATCGTTATGGTCCCCCGTCTCCGTCGAACCTGTTATCGTTGTCAACCCCGTTATCCTAAGCCCCGCTGTCAATCTCCCCGAGGAACTGAATTAAAAGTAGGCAATTATAGTGTTGATCGAAATAAGTGTACTCGTCCCTGGTTAAGTAATATAATTATTCGAAAATGTATATACATAGCTGACAGTATTACAATTTCATGCAGTCAGTTATACCTATGAGGCTTAATATTGTTACAAAAACATGCAATAAAATTTATTTGAGTTAAAGTAACTGTCTAATTTCTAAACATAACCTTTTGAATATGTTACTATACATAAAAACTATAATAGATAGCTTTTAAAAAATAAAGTAATTTTTTACGTAGAATTATCCAGCAGTCATACCCAAGAAGAAAGTGGTACATAGAAAAATTGTGTTTAAAATAACTGATAGAGAAAGTAGAATAATATATAGACAAAGAATAACAAATTAAACACATCACATTGACACTAATCAAATATCCTTTGGTGCCCGTGACTGTGTTTACTGCCTCATAAAAGTACTTGCTGCGTGGAATAACCTAAATTTGAATATCATCGAGTGCTCAAACAAGTATTAAACTTACCGTAGTACCGCAGTAATGTGCCAAACTGTTATACCGTATAGTTCTGAGCTCAAACGATCGAGGGTATTTGAGTATACAAGTTACACGGAGAACACAGTCCGATTGTTCTCACAGGTTCATATATTACTTTACTAGATCTTGTCAGTAAAATATTCAATATCATCATGAAGTAAACAAAAATACCCGTTGAGTAAAAGCCTATTAGATGAAATGTTCACATAATTGGGTTCTTATTTACACGATCGAATACATTACCACGAATGATTCATGACGAGAGATCATTTTTATATTAAATAACAGATTAAAATAATATAATGACTTGACTTAACATAATGTCACGTTATTAATAAATAATAAGGTATTGTAAAGTAAGAATATTATCAATAAATACAATTATTTAAAACTAACTTATGCCTAAAATATTATCAATCAGAAATAAAAAAGAAGAGACCAGACAGTATGTCATTGATGCCTTGGAAGATAGGGTAGGCCTTTGGTGTGGGACGCAACGTGTGTCGAAAATCTGGTAGGAGATTATATTTTTGAGCCTTTGAGGTCGAAACGCTAGGGTCATGGGGTCCCAGTGCTCGAGCTCTCTATAGAGAAATAGCAAAAAAGTTAATCAACGCTTCCCGTGACCGGTCTTTATTTCACGGAAAGAATAAGCATTGACATTCAACGTGGCAATGCTGCCAGTCTTTTGAGCGCACTCCCAGGTATTATATTAAATGCATAAAAAGCGTAATTACTCATAAACCATACAATTTTATAATTGGAACATTCGCAACAGCTTCGTTAAGAAAACCAAAGAAATATCACAAAAACGAATGCAACACGAGACAGGGTTAAATATTAGGTATATTTATTTCTGAAGGTATCTTAGATATATTTAGGTGTATTAATATCACATATTATGTATAAGAAACATTACGATTGGTTTACCCGGTGCAATTACTTAGAATGTATTGGATTTAAAAATATTGTCTAAGAATTGAAGCGCGACATCTGCATATTAATACCGAAACGCGTGTGACCTTAGGAAAGTGGAGCTTCAAGAAAGGAGAACACTCCCGTGCATGTTGGGACATCCTACAGGTTGTAATAGATGGCGTTGTAATAACTTTACATTTTTGTTATTAACATCTTACAGTGGACTGTGAACTGCTGTGCATGGGGTGTCTACTTCGATTCGGTGATTGGGCAAAGTGATATTGGGTTTTCAATCAGGAATTCCCATCAGCGGCACGGACTTTGAAACTATGCCTGGTAGACGCCAATATTACTTACTACTTGTGTACTATATAGAGTACTTTCTCTTTTTACAGAAAACTGTTCCATAAAATATTGACCAGTGAAACGCGGTGAAAATCAACTCATTTATAGTGCTGACAAAGCTGCCAAGCACGGCGAATCCGATTTTAAACTCTATTTCTAATAAATATGTATGGAGTGGTTTATGTGGTCACCTCGACGCTGCCACTGCGCCAAGTGTTATGGGTTCGAATCCCACATGGGACAAAACTTTGTGTGATCCACAAATAGTTATTCCGAGTCTGGGTATTCTTTGTGTCCGTTGTTTGAACGTTGTAAAGTCCACCGCGACACAGGAATATTCGTAGTCCGAGAGTAGACATTAAATAAAAGAATAATATATACTGTTTAATTTGGCATGCTCTTGCTGGCACAAATTGGTTGTAGTCTTGCTTGACCGTTGGGAGTGTTGGAATCAATTGGTACCAACTATCCTCCAGAAGCAGTATCGGTACTGTTACATTGTATTCAGTGAGTGAGAGCGCTTTCTTGTGCACCTCCATTTTTCACTACTTCTCTATAAGTAAAACGCAGCAATTGTTCAAAATGTTTATTATTATCAATACAATGGAAGTTATGAAAACAGATGTGAAATGTTATTTTACAATTTGGTACCGCCTCACTGTTTACATATATTATGTTTATGATAAGATACGTCGCTCGCGAGAAATAATATTAGAAATAAACGGAAACGGTACGTAAACGCAGATCGTGCACCGATTAGCGCCGCTGTATTTGCAAACATGACTTTTAGAGAGAATAAATTAATGCCGCCGATTACCCCCTATATTCCAACGTTATTTAGGAGTCTTCATAAATAAAATTTTTTATATTACGTTACACCATAAAGGAGTCTGCCCACTAACTCGTCTCATACCATGGCATTGCAAGGAACGTGTCAGGCAAAAGAAATTCTTTGTTAGGAAATGTATAAGACTAGACCGTTCCGTCACCGACCAGCAGTTCCTATAGCAGGACGTATCGTGTTGCTTTTCGTGTCTGATACGTTCCTAGCACGGTCATGGTATGAGACGGTGTAGTGGGCAGACTCCTTTACCATCTTTTTCGTAAAGAAAACTAAAGGAACATTGCAAATATTTTATTACAGATTTAGACTGATTGAAAATGTAATAGAGAGACGGTGCGATGCAAGTTTACAATTATTGAATGAACCGAGTACGTCTGTATCGTAGTAAGTATTACGTCGAGTCGACTATGTACAGTATGTGTAGTAATGAACACTTGCGTGTGTGATTTTGAACTAACAGCGATACATATGTACAGGGTGCGCCTAGCACGCCATCTGATGGCGCGCGTTGCGCTCTAGTATAGTAACGAACAATAAAATATAACGGGACGAGCCAATCACTCAACTTCGTTCATTGTTTAGCATATAGGGCACATGTACACACGTACGGCACACAAACGAACAAAGTCTAGTGACGTCACACTTAACCATCATAAAAGTATTTACACTATAGACGAGAGTCACCTGCGTCGTGTTTGTGGGTAACCACAATCATCCTTTTCACAAGGACGCGTGCATCTCTGAGCATCAAGTATTTATTTATCTACCGTCACAATATCAAAACTTCAGAAACCTTAAGCTCGAAACCTATAATAGATATAGAATTCGAGACAACACCATCACAGGCTGTTTGTCTGGAGTAATGATATTGCATTTATTTTAATATTAAACGTAGTCGCCTGAAGAAGTACAGGTTCGTTAATATTTACAGGGTAAGTTTAATTATTATCTAGAACGTGAGCGTTGTATGGACGAGAGGTTCACGCGCACGGTGCGGAACGCGCTGCTAATAGCGCGCAATAGACGGCGAGAAAAACCGCACCAGTCGCGTCTCGCCGCGCGCCACTCGTATTGCGACTCAGTGTCGCCGCCATCTTGTCACCTGTACAATCATACTCTTCATTAGCAACCAAGTTACCATGTGGGAGACAAATTACCATTATGACGGAAGATACTAACTGCCCTCGGAGACGTAGACGTAGATGTGCGCAGGCTCAGTGTTGGCAGCAGCACACGTGTAGTTCCCCGAGTGCTGTGGACCAGCCGATCGAATGGCCAGCGCTGACTGCGTCTTAGGGCCTGGCTCTGTAACCACGCTGACGCCGCGCGATGCATCGTAGTTGATCATTCGCGCGTTGTGGTACCAAAATACGTACTGCGGTGGTACAGGACTCTGTAATATATCACACATTGTTAAAACTGACTTGCATAAGCATCCCACTGCATAATTTGACTCTCACGAGTTCATAATTGTTACTTAGTGACCTATGTATATCATCAAATTATTTTTGACTTTTATTTAGTGCAGTAAGTTACCTTCTCTATGATGCAGACAAGGTTGATTGTAGAGCCAGCATCCACATGGTGTTCGTCAGCTCCGAGGATGAATGCCTCCGGTACCGCGATGTGTAGGTGCACCAGCCGTGATAACGTGCCTGAACCCGTCGACACCTACACACAAAAACGTATCAATCGTGTGACATAATGCTATATATTTTTTATGAACACTTATAGATATATAAGGCTACATACATGTACTTGACACTCGTAAGTGCCATTATCTCGTTTCTGCACATACTTTATCTGCAGAATCCAGTCGTCCGAACCCTCACTATGAAGCACCTGAAATCATAACGAATTATCGCCAGGTCAACAACAACACAGGATGGATTTTGAGTATTTTCGGTGCTACTAGGAATTTAGTCATGGCAACAAAAAACAATTTTTGCAAAAGCATTAAGCGTTTCGAAAAGGCATGTAAATACTGACTATGACCACGTTAATACCCGGGAATTACATAAAAAATGCAAGGCAAAAGTTATTATTTATAACATTTGCAAGTCCAATATTGATTTAAATTACTCGGTAACATTTGCTCGGGGTAAGTTTACTGAATGCGCTGAATACATTGCCCTCAATTCTGGTACGATATAATAATACTTCGCCCAATTATAGATTTCTATTTTTAGCCGGATTTGGAACACGCTGCACATGTATAAATTCAACTTTTATTCTGATTTTATTATAAGATAATTCACTCCTAAGTTTGAGTGGCAAAATAAATAGAGTAGTCATTAGTTTACCTGGAAACGTTCATCGTTGGTATACATCAGCATTCCTGAGCTGATGATGTGCCAGTCGCGGCGTCGCACCCATGACACCTGCGCAACAACCAGCACGTTACAAAAGTGAGTACGAAGGAAGGAGTACAGATATATAATATCATTCACAGCAGTAACGCAATTTGGCTTCATGCAAATAATACCAAGAATTTATAGCAGGTACTTGCGAGAAATTAAAACCTATGAGAAAATTATCATAGGCTTTAATTTTAAGTCTTTAATTTTTCTTCTTTAAGGCCTTAGCCTGAACTAAGCAGTCTAAACGTTGACATTTTAAAATGTACTGTGTAACATAAAATTATTGATTTTAATACGACTATATCTATAAGAAATGAACAAAGTACAACTTTTCATAACACCCACAACTAAATTGTACTGTTTTATTAAATATTACTGTTGAATAAAAGCTATATACTTATGAATAAATGTAGCTACTAAAAATATAGAATTATAGGTATTATAGGTATAGAATTATATGTATATACTATAATTATAAATCTAATTTCACCCTATAATTCTATATTTTTTAGTGACAATAGAGCACTATTATTATTATAATTATTGTTCTTTATCCATATATTTTGGATCATATTATTATGAGCACGTCCTTCACGTTCAAAACCTATTCACATTGCATAAACACGCTACATGTGTGTATGTGACATAACTACGTCACAAAAAAAATGCATACGTACACCACGCTCGCCGAGGTTTCGCACGGGGCAGTGCAGGAAAGCGATGGCTCCGAGCTGCACCAATACATCCTCATGAGTGTTGTTGATGGTTGGCTCCCGGTGTAACGCGTCCAGTGAGCCGTACCACAACTCCCGCCACGCCGGCACCTCACCAACCTCCGCTAGCTCCAGCTCTGCGGCCTCAATGGCAGCGGCGTCCAGCGGATGGATTGAGTGAATGGCAGGTGTGGCCGAGGGCGGCACTTCCACTGCCGTCGCATCGCGGTGCACGCGCCGCGTTCGTGCTGTCGATAGTACACCATACTAGTTAGATAGTACATTTTTTCGAATAAGAAGCTTTAGGAAGTGCTGCAACTACACGGCATTCTCAACTATACTAGTTGAATAGTATATTTACTAAAACTAGAAGCTCAAGGAAATACCGCGATTAGACGCAATTCTGAAGCGCGATATTCGTTGTTATTGTTCACCTATTTAGGTAATTTATTATTAGCATTGGACGATATATTTATTCTTAGTAGTTCAATGGTTGTAAATTTCACTGATGTGCATATTATCTAGGGTTCGATTCCACTCAAGCAAAATGTTTTAGATATTAGACCAAGAAACTCTCAGCAGTATTATGAAATCAGAAACTGTGTCCAGTAGGCTCGGTCCCTATTACGTGTGAACTATAACCATAGCTGGTCAAAAGAAGGTGTGAGACTATGTAAGTATGTAGCCATCAGTCGTTATATATACACTATAACCATCAATTATAATCAGTCACGAATGAGTCTTAGGTCAAAACCGATGCCATAAATATTCATATGTATATTTAACTTATAATTGATGCTTAACCTGTTATGAAGCCTACAAAGTCCAGTCATTGGAGTATTAAATTAGTTTTTTTTAATAAGTTTATTTTGAGCACTATAATCACTACTATTACTAGTTTTCTTAGACCCAGGGTCGTATATCTTATAAGGGGATACGCATAAATGCATAGCTATGTTTTAGACCTATTTTCCGGTCAAATATAGTTAATAACTACTGGGCTCATCGATAGACTACATGCTTGTATTAAGAAGAGCCTTACAGAAATCCTGAAGACACGACGTCTGACCCAGGCATCCCGACCACAGGAAAACTGCATTTGTATGCCACGAGAATAACAACGCAGATCCATCACAGTAATGATACCGTTATTTTATGACGCAGCGGTTTATGTTAATAGCAGTTGTATGTTTTTATTGGTTTTTAAAGGCAGCAGACAAGTAAGTAAATAACAGAAATAAAGAACCAGACAACTATGTGTACTTTTCTTGGATCATAAAATTTTTTTTCCGTATGGGAAATTGAACTCATAACAAGTGCAAGGGCAAGTGGCGTGGCTAATACTTAAACCAATCCGCTATCTTTGCAGTCGTAATTATATCACAATTCACAAAACCCCACTTGTGTTGTCGGCGGTATACTCACGGAGGTCGTCGGGCGGCTGCGCGGGCCCGGCGGCGGCAGCGAGCGCGGCTAGCAGCGCCACGGTGAGCGCAGGCGCCGCCATCGCTCGCACCGCACACCGCACACCGCTGCGGGCGCGGCTACATCACGTGCCACTCTCTGTAATGTACAACACACCAGGTATAGACTCCACTAGCACTACATCTTCTTTTTAAGCAGCGGCAGCCCAATAAATAAGGCATTGGATTTGTGATCGAGAGATCGTGAGTTAATATTCCCAATCATTGGATTACCGATGCGAACCTACCCTTATTTAAGTTTATATGGAGCAGTTGACAAAAATGCTAATAGGTAATCAGTAACCTATTGCCTACTCCTATCTAAAATAATCATAATAAAAGGAAAAATACTACACAATATTCTACTTATATTAGAAATTTGAAACTTTATGAAGATGTTTGGGTGTTTGTCACTCAATCACGCGTAAAACTTGGCACACAGTTGGATCATATCCTGTAATAACAGGAGACCTTTATCTCCGATGCATTCCCATTGGATTCATACAGGCAAACCCGCGAGCACGACCACGGCACATAAATAGATACTTACATTTACTTATATTTTTACAAAACCTTTAATTGTTTTTGTTGGTTCTTAGTATCTACATAGTTAATTTTATAAAGTCGAATGTGAGTTTGTTTGTTAAGATTTCACGCCGTAACTACTTGACTGATTATCATGAAATCATCTACCTTTCATCCAAAATTAAAATACTTTTCTGGAAACCGTGGGAAAACGAATAATTTTATAAATCTTTATCGTACCTGCACAACATATGTACATACATATACGTAGGCCTACAAAACAAACTATCAATAAATCTAAATCTAAGCTTTAGAAAACAAAGCCAAATCTAATATTTACAATTTATAGGACATTCTAATCAAAACCGAGATCTGAAAGCACAAATGTGTATGTATATTTTAGTTTCGTAGCTACGAATGACACGTTCATTTGATACAAAACTGATAAACATTCTAAGTGGAAACGGATCATGTTACGTCACGATATTATTAAGTATACATGATAACTCAAGGAATACGACTTTATGACTACGACTTATCGTAATCAGTTCCAAGCTCAATCTGATCGCGTCAGCCGTTAGGACAAATATTGTTGTACACGGAAGCTGCAGCGAACTACATGCGCAAACTATATGCGCGTGTCATCAATCAATCTATCAATAATTCTTGATCATGAATCTTGATCATGAATCTTGTGACGCAAGAGTCTTAACTTATGCATATCGTTTGGTATTGAGCCTTAAGAGAGTGAATGCATGCATAAGCCTAAAATTTTTAACTAGATTTTATTTCGTGTATATACTTTTTTAACAGAACGGTAAAGGAGAGCATCGTATAGGAACCTGCATGCCAGAGAGTCGTCCATAAGGTTATTATATTTTTTAAATGTGTTTATGAATAACAAATAGTTATATATTGTATTTTAAAACTAGCCTTACTTACAGAAATGTAAGTATAGGACTCACTCCTCAACGCTTTGATGATGAATATGCTATGTGATCAACACTTGTTTGATAAAGGATAATAATTAGGCTTATACAATATTAGCAACCCGCCTCGGCTTTATACAGATAGTACAAAACCTTAACAAATTATACACTTAAACCTTGCTCATGAATCACTCTGTCTATTGGTGAAAACCGCACTAAAATCCGTTCAGTAGCTTTTGAGTTTATCGCGAACAGACAGATAGACACGGTAGGGGACTTTGTTTTATAATATATAGTGGAGTGATCAACATTAGGAAAACACATACTAAGTAATATTATAAAATACAGAACAATTGTGTTTGTATATTCACCACGTCTGTTATCAGGCTAAACAAAAAATTATCTAAATAGGGTAAAGCTTGAAGGCACATAATGTACCTACCATTGTTCTAAATAACACGATCGACATATCGACAAGGGAAGCATAAAGGCAGACAGACAAGTAAATAGTTATTAATTTTCCCTTTATGTAAATATCACGCCGTTCCCGTGTTTATAAGTTTGCACTTATGACGGCAGCCTCTGGTTTCTTACTCGTATAACTTTTTTTTTATAGAAGGAGAATTTTCAGTATCATAGGCTCGACACCTATAACGTATGACCTAGTATATATAAGCGTTGCTGGTGAAATGTGGGAGTAACGTAACGGTGTTTCATATATATCATGGTTGTTTGTATATATTTCATTATTTCTTATGGAAAATAAAAATATTTTCATTATTTTGTAATGCTGTTCCTTTTAGATAGCATTGTGATAGATATATATGTAAGTAATGACAAGTGATTCACTTATTCAAAAAAAATATTGCGAATACGGTATTAATATACACATATCATATTTATTTGATGTCAGTTTACCAAAAATTGGGTCACTTATACCAATATATTGTTTCGACTAACATGAAACGTAAATGAATCTTTTGTCATCCTTATTTATACGAAGAAATTTTTACATTCAGGTGGCTTTATCGAAAAATAAAAGATGAAAGCTATAAGTAAGATATTTGAAGCCATTTCTTTAGATAATATAATAACTATCTGCTGTAATATGACTGCCTCGGTGACGCAGCGGTAGTGAATGCGATTACTGTGTATAAGGATCGGGGTTTGAATCACGAATCGGGCAAAGTGTTATTGGATTTATCTGTTAAGAAATTCTTAGTTCCACGTAGTTTGCAAATGTGCCCCATACGCCACAATGCCAAATAGGAGCGTTGCCTATTGCCGTCTCCGTAAATATAATAAAAATATCAGCCCTGTATTAAACTGTCCAACTGCTGGGCATGGGCCTCATCTTAGTGTGAGAAGCGTTAGGCCATAGTACATCACGCTGGCCCACTGCGGATTTGCAAGATTCACATATCTTCGAAAAAAATCTTAGACATGCTGGTTTCCTTATGATTTTTATCTTTACCGTAGAAAGGGGTGCCTCTTCTACAGGGAAACTAAAACCATAATTGTCGTATTGTGGATGTAACGCACCTCTGCCTATATCTTTGGATATATAAGCGTGAGGTCTATGCATGTATGTATAACGTTACGTAACATATCAACCGGTGGCAGACAAATCAAAACATTTATAACCATCCATGTTATAGTAGTACAATACAATACAATTTCATGCGTGACACATTATAATGGTGAGACGTGGCAATTTACGATAGGGCTAGTACACAAATTAAAAGCCAAATAAAAATATTGAGTAAACTATGGTTGAAGTTTATTTGAGGGTTACATTTCGGAACGAAGGTTATTCGTCAAATAATCAAAGTTACTTATACTTTGTAAGCAAGATAAAATGGTAATGAGTTGGCTACACCTATTGAAGGTCTGGTGGTTATAAGAACAATGTGTAGAGTTGCGTTTGAAACATATTCGAATGTATGGACAACACTATACTAAGTGCATGTGCTGCGGCCTTGGTCCTTGTCCTTCATACAAAGTAGGTATCGCCCTGTGTACAATGGTATTTATTAGCAAAAATGGCAAACGTAAAGTAGGATGGTACATATAACAAACTGTGCATTTTGTGCCAAAAGTATTTTATATACGAAAATATAAAGCGTTCCGCATTCAAGATTTAAAGCAAGTGATTAGATTCAAAAGGGCTAATTGACCGAGTCATCTTAAATGGAAATTGTTATTTGTATTTATTCCTGAATATTAATATTTATTTATATCGTGTTATTATTGTATATTTAATCTATATTTTAATATCATCACGTTATTTTCGTATAATAACGAGTACCCAACCTACTCGTAATACAATAATAAATAAGACAGAAACATTTTATAATGTAATAAATTGATCATAAAATTTACATGAAAGTAACTGTAAAGTATAAGTTGTTTATATTCAAGTTTAAAATGGTGAGCAAATATAATAATCTTAATGAGCAAACCGTTAATTTGCCAGATCATATGCAGAAAATAATTAATCAAACGCTTCTATTCATACGTATAATTATTCTGTACCTGTGTAACTATCTTACTTAATTCTTCCTAAACAGCTGGACCAATTCTAATATTTTTTTATTAGAATTTGCCCATTGGTTTCGATCTGGTAGGTGGCTTTGCGACTGGATTCAGAGTTCTTTTTTTAACTTGAAACTATTTGTTCAGGTAGGATAATGTGTATAGAGTCCGCTAGTCGTATATGATCAACGAAAGACATAGTACGTTATATATGTATATGCAGGCGGCGATTAGGCGAGCGTGCACAAGTGCACCTACGATAACAAGTAACTACATTCCTAGTAGTAGTCGTAATTGTACGTGTGAAACCTTTTTCAAAGGATTTCCCTGTCCTGGTATTTTCTGAAGTACTTTCGACAACACAAATAACTTCAGAACTCGGCACAGTTATTTGTATATTACACAAAATTTTGTATCATATGGTTGGCCATCTGTTACGACATGACACTTTTATTAAAAACATCATTGAGTGAAAGGTAGAAGGAAATCGCGGAAGAGGAAGGCCAAGGATAAGTTACATTAGTAAGATCAGGGAAAAGTTAGGTGTCATGTCGTACAGAGAAATGCAAGAAATGGCACTAGACAGACAGATATGGAGAGACAAGCTACACCGACAAGTCACTTAGACTTAAATAGGAAGAAGAAGATGGGGAACCTACACCATTCGGCGCACTACAAGCAAGAAGGTGACCCCCTAACCCACTACGCCATCTCTGCAGTCAAAATCTGGATATAAAAAGTGGACTTGCTCATTATATTTAAGAAGTATTATTAATAAATTTTAATGATATAAAATGATGCTTAAATTTTGCATGCGTCGTTTTCGTTTAGTTTTTAGCAATTATATTTGTTAATATGGTACTTTATCGTTATAAGGTGATATTTGCCTTGTTATGATTCCTGCAAAAATACAATATAATATTATTTTGTCATTGAACTAAGTTCTAAAAAGTTATGCGCAACTCCTTGAACAAACGATAATTATTGTTTCCTACCTGAAATAATTTGATCAGTTATATTAGTTTTTACAGTAATTATTTATGTCGATTTTACAATACTGTAAATAACTGTTAATCCAACGCACAATAAACCATGGAATCTTATTAGGTACTTTGTTAAAACTATTATATGTAAACACTGTGCATGCAATTTGTTATGATTATTGTTAGTCGTTTTATTTAACAGCAATTATTTGTTTGTATGTTTGTTTAATATAATTAATCTCAGTTTTTCTTTATTTCACAATATAGGATTGATAAATATATATCTTTTTGTCACACTATGTAATGTATCCGTATTTATGATTTATCGGGATGTTTTAGTGTATGCTTTGTTGGTTGTCCTTAAATAAGTAAATAATTCCATTCAATAAACTAAGCGCTCTAACATCGTGAAACAGAACAATATTAGATAAATTATCCATATTTTAGGATTATCCACATATAGACAGATCTAAGACGGTTTGAAAGCGCAATTATAAGAATATTTATATTGTACACTAGCTGTCCCGACAGACGTTGTCCTGTACACACGGAAAAAAAACCCAAATCTGAACCATCCTCGAATCCACATGAACACACACAATTTTTTTTATCAAAATCGGTACAGCCGTTTAGGAGGAGTTCAGTGACATACACACGTACAGTAGAATTATATATATAAAGATGAGTTAAGTTTACGTTATGAGTTTAAAGCCAAAATCACTTTTGTCTTGTTTAAAAAAAGGCATGCATATGGAAATACTAGTCGCATCGCGTGCGGATTATAATATAGTACCTACGTAATTATAGAGTGATTAAAGTATTCTAGTAGTCGCCAACTTGTGGAAATTTATGTTTATAACTATGACAAATACCACACTTCTTCTGCCGCAGAATATGCCTAAAAAGGATATAAACTTTTCTCTACAGTTAAATATTCATAAAATATGCGGCGGATAGCAGACCAAATCATTCTAAAATTATATCGCGATTTTACCTATCACAGTATTTAAAATGGAACGCCGAATTTTGTACGGCTTTATTAATGTGTCTTTCAACTAACTACTACTAACTAAATTTTAACTTGTGTAGCTCGTAATTACGCTATTGTAGTACTTCAAGCCGCTGAACATTTAGCATCGTTATAGCAGTGTAAACTATCAGTTGTACGCATCTCATGATTTTCGGTTGAATAAGCCTACAAAATGCGTAAGCATGAGCACGTGTATGCGTGGTAAAATATTGCAAGTATATTTAGATTCGGCGTAATTGTGTTTTTATATGATGAGAAAAATTTAGCTATTAATATAAATATTATTATCTTGTTATTAGCTTCTATGTTTTCAAAGAATAAACAGAGCTTTTGTTCTGACGATTGATATAAAACATTGATGTAACTCATTCAACAATTAGGCCCACCACACAAATAGCGTTGGCGGAGCGGTACCGATGGCGCTTTTGTACACTACACACACATACACACACACACACACACACACAATCGCTTCAAATCGTGTGTGTATTGTTTCATATTAATTCGAACAATACGAAAATCCGCCACCAGTGCTACTCCGCCTTTGCTGTCTGTGGTTGGCTTTAACCGGCAACATAAAAGTTTTATTGATAAGTCGCTTAATCGATTTTAATGAGATTTGTAAAGTCTTTCGCATTTAAAAATGTATATAGATTATTAAAAGTAGCCGGTTAGGATAAAAGAATTTAAAAGCTGATGAATTATTCCGCTTACTTGCCGCTGACCTAGTTTTCGTCGCCATTGTTTTACTGCACATCTCTAATTTTAGCTTATAACAGGAAACTACGTTATTCCTGTAATAAACTCAATTTTGAATTACTGTTTATCGATATACCTATTTTGGTTTTAGTTACTGTGTTTATTTATTTATAATAGCATTAGTATGTGGATATATGTGGACGAATGGAAGGTATGCTGTACATAGTATCAAACAATTGGTAAAATACACGAGATGCCGAATAACAGTTAAGAAATATAGCAAAAGTTGAGATAATTCTCTGCCCAGCGAGAACAGTCAGCCATAGATGACCGATTGATTGCTTTTCTAAAATAGCACTCTGATATAAAAGGACTTAGGACTAAGGATATATCCATAAACACTAATTTGCATATCTTTAGTTTACTAAGATGTACTAAGATCGTTTAGTCATGTGGAATGATGCAATGACGAATGATTGATCAAGAAAGACCAAGTTAAGGGTACCTACTCTTTATTAACTAATATTATAAATGCGAATGTGAGTTGGTTTTTTACGCTTTCACGTTTTAACTACTCGACCGATCATCATGAAATTTTGCATACACGCTGTTAGGAATACAGAAAAGGACATAGGGTACCTTTCGTCCCGAAAAACGTACTGTTCCGATGGAATAGAAATTGAGTGACAAAGTCTACATTAACGCTACTGAAACCGCGGGAGAAATCTAGTATTTAATATATCTACACAACAGACAAGCGAATGAAGCAAGCAACATACGCTAGTATCGTAGCAAGTAGAAATCTGTAAGTCCCTCTGGGAAACAGGCCCGAGTCTATGTATGAATCTTTAAGTTTAATCCAGACTCGTACAAGCAACAAAGAATATCAAATATCGTCTAGCTAGTTCGCCTTGTAATTTAATATCGCGTCAAAAAGGGAACTTGGCAAAGCAATAAATTCAGAAAGAAACTACCGAGATATAGTATCAGCTTATTTCAGCATTTCATATTGTACATATTAATAAGCAAGGATGCGAAACTTTTTCTTTTAAGAATACTTATGTATATATGTACATAGAGTAGGCAGAGCTGTATTTTATCCACATGTCGTTATTGTTTAAGGTCCAATGTTTAAAAGGAGTGAGCTTATTGCCATAAAGCAGGGACAGTTTCAGACTCCAGGCTACCTTTAATGATTTTTGTCGATCACTTCAAAACAGTTTATCGACCTAGACATCATACATAAGACCTTATATACAGCAGCAGTCGTATTCATCACCACCGCGTTGCAGAGGGAACATAAGTGTCTCCTCGTGCTCCTGAAAAGCAACCGAAACGTCGGGGAAAGTGCTAACCTACATATAAATAGCTTACATGGTAATATTATTTAAGGTATTAAACAGTAGTAGTTCAATTATTTCAAAATTATGTAATAATAGTGCTTTAAAATAAAAGTGGTTAATTTCAATGTACATATAACATTCGCGTAAACGTAAGACAATATTATAATATTGAAGTTCTATTAATTAAACTCTGTTGCCGATGTCAGGTTAACGTATAACGCATTATAATTTACTACACGATGCATTGTCTGTAGTTGAATGAAGATCAGTTTCGCATAAAACATAATATTATATTAAATCTGTTAGAGAGTACAGGATACGATGAGTGAACATCGACATGACGGCGACGCACGATGAGTCGACTTAAAGTTACCGTAACGTGACGCGTAGCTAATTGAGCATAGCTATCTCTAACATTTCACTACACGGTTAGCTCAGTGGTTTTAGTGGCTGCTTCGTCACTCACAGTTCGAGTTGTAGGTTCAATCCCCACACAAGAAAATTTGTTGGACCCAGAAATAATTTTATCTAGGTACTGGACATTTTTTGTGTCCTATATGTTTAATAAAGTTGTAGCTGTCTTTCATTATGACAAATAAAATGAAAAGAGTTAACGATAATAAAGAGATTGTTATTTACCCAATTTCCTAGTCCAGTCATAATATCTCATTACCTATTACAATAAGTATATTTGTAATAGGTATTTAAGAACTGTATTATTTTGTTATAACCGTAATGAATAAATGATTTTATTATTATGTATGATTTAGAAAAACACTCGGTCCTTTGGGGGCTTACACCTATGCCTATCTTCTTGCCTTCTCTTTTTACAAAAAGAGAAGAGGCCTTTCAAGAGTTTTAATCTATATTTATAAATTGGGATAGTAGCACACCACGGCATTCCCTTTGACTTACTATTATTATTGTATTTACTCCGTCTCATACGCGGTGTTAAGTAGTATTTTACTGCTTCTTCTTCTCTCCTTTTAGTAGTGATTATAACTGTTTAAATTAAATACCATTCAATGATGGCCACTAGCTGATTCATACCACCATTCTGTTTAGTTTTAGTTGCCAAGTAGATTTTCGTTGTTTATACTTCTTTTACGTGGTAACACACACACCAATATAATAATAATAATAATATAATATTCTACCACATACACACAACACCATCTAGCCCAAACTAAGCAGAGCTTGTACTATGGGTACTAGACAATGGATAAACATACGTATATACTTCTTTTTTTGTAAATACCTATATATTATACATAGAAACACCCAGACCAAGATGACATTTTTGGTATAGATAATATATTTAATGCAATCGGATCCATGAACTATGTCTAATGGTGATCTCCTATACAAAGATACGCAGATTACAGTTATGTGTAGTACAGCCTCGCTGATTTCAGCATGAATGGACCGGCTCGACAGGGAGAAGACTACCTTCTCACAGAATATCGACGTGAAATAGCAATATTCCTACTGTTGTGTTTCGTTCGGTGAGTGAGAGTGCTGGTTATCCAATCACCCTCTTTCCCCTTCCTGCTCCTTCTCCTTCCCACTTCCTTTCCTAAAGGGTCGGCAACACGCACGTGATGCCTCTGGTGTTGCAGGCGTCCATAGGCTACGGTGATTCATAGTTTAGTAAAGTATGATTTAATTTATAATGCACCTGAATGCTATACATATTTTATTTTATTTTGTTTTATTTGTAATAACATTAATGACAAAACTTTTTTAATCCAAATTTTTCCTTGTTTAATTTAAATTTTATTTAATGTCAATGCTATTAATTTATGTAATTTTAGTACTATTATAATATCTTTATAATGTTACCTACTATTCTAAAGAAATAGTTATGTTCTAGTTATATTCTATTGTATGTATATGTTAATCAATAATAATTTGTTAAATTAGAATGTTAAAATTATCGATTATACTATACACATAATTAATTTTATAATGCAATTTATTTTTAAGTTTGTCTCTCAGTAACTGTGCATGTGGTGTTAACCTTTAATTAATTGTTACACTAACTAATGTTTCCATTGATTTTATTTTATATTGCCTATGTATAAGTGTAAACAGTTGTTGGTTAACCAAATAAATAAATAAATCACTTACCATCAGGTGGGCCGTATGCTTGTTTGCCACATTAGTCGTAAAAAAAAAAAGAGTTCCTTTGGATAGTATTTTTTAGAGAAGAGAAGCGAAACTACGAGTACTCTAGTGAATATGTATTATTATTACAAGTAGCCTAGTGGTCGAAATATGACAATAATTGATTTAAATTTTAAAATTTATAGTTATTAAGGTTTTATTGTTTAGAATCTCATTTCATTTAGATTTCGATATAAGTAGGTATACAGATTAATTTACGTATCTTTTTCAAACAAATTATTATTTACATAACTCTTTAATTGACGATATTCCTATGCTTGCTACTTTGTTTTCTTTAGTACATATAAATACGTAAATATATTATAATATAAATAGTACCTATATATAATTTCAATTCACCCAAAGGCTGCTTGTAAGATATTGCTGATATATGTAATTATATATTGATATGTAACCATAGTTACGGAGAATGGTACTACATCAGCCGAACAATGCCAAAATACTACGAACGCGATTCGACTGCGTGTGTCTAATGCAAGGTTGTGTGCGTGTAGTGTTTTTCATTAATTTAATGTATTTCTAATGCATATTTTATATAAATATTAGGGTTCTTCACTTCTTCTCCATATAAACTTTAACTGTGCCAAATTTCATACTCCTCCGTAAGTGCTACATAGCAATTAATTTAGATAGAAAATTATCGTGTTATTAACTAGCTTCAAACGTAGAAACCACTTTCACCCAGACGTTTTAAATTTTCCTTTATATTTATTACAATGTTCTCATTTACCGTTATCGTTTGTAAATGTCACCACAATAAATCCAACTCTAGTAGAAAAAGTACAAAGCTAATAAGTATATTGCCAGTTAGTAGTACAGCTTAAATACGCAGGCAAAAAACACGATACGTGTAACATATGAAAGGATAGTCAAAGGAAAACAATTGTTTGTTTGTAATAAGTACATAAGTTGTTTTCATATACGAATTGGTGTATATTCACAACGACTATCGCTTCTATGATGAAAATAGTATAGTTATAATAATATAATAACGTCAGCCCTATTTGCGAACTGCCCTTCTACTAAGCTCTTTGTATAATATAATATAATATTCTATCACATACACACATCACATATGAGAATGTGTTGGGCCAAAATCCGCCACGCGGGCCAAATGCGGGTTGGCAGACATGCAATATTTACCTTTACGGCAAATTATTTTTTAATACACACATATCTTTAGATTGTTAGCGGTGTCATTCATGGAATCTACTCGATACCTCTGTACAGCATTCCAACGGTACCCTACTAAGCTATTGTCAGATTCAGGCTTAAAAATATACAAACTTTTAAACGTTTTGACGTTTAAAAGTTATTTTAATTAGCTTTTTATGTTTATATATTTAAGAACCTTAAATATGTAAACATATTTACGAACTCTACTAACGAGCCTTTTTCTATGACAACCACTAAAATAATTGATATATATTACCTACACTTACACTATGTAACACACTATGTAATAAGTATCACGTAATAAGGACGGATGATACATGGTCTATAGGATCAGATCGGCATCTTAAAATGATTTAAGATGCCGATCTGGTCCTATGGACCACTATATGAGTAAGGCTTTATCTTTGTCGGTAAGTTCCAAAATACACAGTGGCTGCATGAATGCTTTTACTTCGAACGTTTTAACTAAAATCTTAATAATACTTTGTCTGGACCGGTTATATATATCAAAGCTTACAATTTGTCAAAATCATAGAAAAAAACACAATCTTAATCCTAACTAATATTATAAATGGCAATGTAAATTTGTTTGTTTGTTTGTTACATTTTCACGTCTTTACTACTTGACGGATCATCATGAAATTTCGCATACTCAATGTCGGGGATACAGAAAAGTAAATAGGGTACCTTTTATTTAGAAAACTTACTGTTCTTACCTAACCTAACAAACATTTAAACGAGCGAAGCCGCGGGCAAAGTCTAGTATATTATCAACAACACAAACACTTGCAGAGTACCTATACATCACTGTTTATAAATATTATTTCACATAGTTTATATACTATATCATATATATATATATATATATATATCACTACCAGCTTTTTCCCGTGATTTAGTCTATGGGCACAAAGGTAAATAAAGTATGTCCGCAGTCATTTATCTGGATCATATTATAATTTCCTGTTCTATTAAGCGGTATTCAACAAAACGTGATTTGAATTTTAAGTTTGACTTCATGCTATTAACTGTCTAAGTAAAACAGTTTAGTGATTGTTAGAGTTATTGTTGGCATGGTACCATACCGAACATTACACAGACAATATTCTTTAAACCATTAAAGATTTAGATCCTTATATATAATAGATCACAACTTTTTGTTTCCGCCGATGCCGTAGTGGTTTAAGTGGTCGCCTCATCACTGCCACTGCGCTGAGTGTTGTGGGTTCGATTCCCACACGGGACAAAACTTTTTGTTCACAATTGCAGTGGTGTAGCGTGAGTATCAGCCGCCCGGAGCGGCAGAAAATTTTGCCGCCGTGTTATTTAAGAATTTCAATTTAAAAGACTATAGGTAATACGGTAATTCTACGGAACTTTTTGGTAAGAACAGTTATCATTATTGTGTATTGTACAGTTCAAATATTTACAAGATATTATTATAATTATTTATTATGAAATTTTGCCGCCCCCTAAAAGTACCGCCCGGGGCGGGCTGCCCCTGCCGCCCCCACTACGCTACGCCACTGCACAAATGGTGGTTCCGAGTCTGGGTATTCTTTATTTGAATGTTTGTAAAGTCCCCCGCGACACAGGATTTATTCCTAGTGCGAGAGTTGTGTATTAAAAGCTTTTCTTTTAATACACAACTCTCGCACTAGGAAAGAAAGAAATTTACTAAAATACATGCAAACGCACTCTCATTTTAGTTTTAGTAGTCACTCGCGGTGCAGCCGCGTTTATGACAACTGCTTCGCTCCCGTGACTCGTAGCTTGATGTTACCTACATCATAATATAACCACCATAAACGGACTACCTCAAGCAAAGTGTATGTTACAAGTCTGATAATGTCAGATATTAGCGTTCCAAAAACTAAACGAAATACAACCTTTTCTGTTTTATAGTTTTAGTTTTACAGTACAATAGTAATTTATATAAATTACCATATCAATTAATATAGTACTGAGCAAACAACTAACCGTACTTTTATCTACATACAATCTTAAAAGAGCTACCTGATTCCTAATCTTTAATATTAGAACTTACTAACACTATTGAAGAAGTAAGTAGTTGTAGGTACTTGCGGTGATGAAAAATGTGTGTGTATGTGTGTGTGCACTTGTAAGGCGGGTGGGTGCTTGAAGTTGGAGCTAATGCGAGTGATGGATCACCGCTTTTGCGTCGAGATTGATGTGTTTTTTACGAGGCACCGCCACAGCCGCCTCTCGTCTACCTGTCGCACTCGCAACGTAACCCTACATAGGGGCCATACATTCACATGCAAATTGAATAACGTTTCACATAAATTGCCGACGAAGAATAGTTATTGAGTTTGAAATATAAAATGTATAAAAACGAGACAATGATGTCGTATATTGTTCCGCTACGTTATTAGACCGTTGATATACGGTGCGTATGTATATGGATCCACCCACGTGATGTTAGTGATTGCGTATAATGAACATAAGAAAATATTACCACGGGTAGTGTCATAAACACTTTGTGTACATAAAAGTTGGTATTTTATTTAGCTATGTATCTTTTTTAAGATATGGTTCACGTGCAGATAAACATTTTATTAAATATTACATGTATAACAGCGGTGCCTCTGCTTAAACCTAGGACATCGTTCAAACTTGAGTAGGAGATACTAATGAAGAAGTACTAATTATAATGATCGTGAAAGTGATTACAGGACTATACTGGATCTATGTTAATAATGATGCACCTTCTTAAAAATGTTTTCAATCCCTAGTTTCTGTAGGCAAAGCATTCAATAGCAATGAATATTCAATGCCTTGTTATGTTGTTGCCTTCGTTATTGAATACTTACTGAACACTCATACAATTGCAAATATTGTTAAAGCTCATTATAAATAAGTTCTCCTCGTTTGAGTTATGTTTCATATAGAGTTGAGGTTTGCCCATTCCCAGGTTTGAGCAAAGACTTTGCTGTACCTTATCAATTATTGAACGATTTGCTAAGTATATCAATTTTAAAAGCTTTACAAATACACACATCGCAAATTGAATTCGTCGATAGATCGATCAGTGAGATTGATGAACTTGTACCGTTCTCACTGCGGTGCGTTGTTCAACGCTATAATGTCGCTTCAGAAGTATGCGAGTTATTTTAATAGTTTATGTGCACGCAAAAACTAATTTCATTTTGCATGCAGCCGCTTATAATATCGCTAGAAAAACCAAAATAAATATCCAAACAATCTATTAAATGAAACGACAATAATATTATAACTGCAGCCCCGGATACCAAGAGGTTGTAAATATGTCTGCTGTTTTTTTCTTTTCTTTTTATTGTAATGGAATCGGCAAACATTCACACGGCCCACCTGATGGTAAGCGGCTACCGCAACCTATGAACGCTTGCAACACCAGAGGAATTACTTACGCGTTGCCGATCCCGAGATATTTGTTCTTAAGTCTCATATGCACAGAAATTTCACTAGCTACAGTATGACTCAAACCAAAACATAATAGTGCACAATTTGCACATTACTACTTGGCGATTGAATATGCGGCACTGTGGTGGTACCCACCTAGACAGCTCTTGCAAGAGACCTACCACTGGCTGCTTTGTTGTCGGGTTCAATTACCGGGTTGGTAAAAGCGGCAATGGGCTGGAAATGCATGAATGGTAATAGGCTCGCCCCTTCTACAGTGGACCTAAAATATATAGTTAGCGAAATGTGGGTGCAATACACCTCTGCCTACCATTTTGGGGATATCTGCGTCTGACTTTAAGTTAATTATTTTAATTGAAGAACTACTAGCGTATCGCCCCAGCTTCGCTCCGATAGTACAACCTTAACAAATTATACACCTAAACCTTCCTCATAAATCAATCTGTCTATTGGTGTAAACTGCATGAAAATCCGTTCAGTAGTTTTTGAGTTTATCGTGGATAGACAGACAGACAGACGCGGCGGGGGACTTTATTTTATAATATGTAATAATAATGTCCTCCAGACCGAATTTCTGCCACGGCAGCCAATCTTAACAGAGACTGGCCATCTGCGCAGGAGATATTATAGTGCACAAGTGTGTGCGCAAACACAAGTGCACTCTCTGTTCCCTAACTCTCATGATCCGATGTGACGGCAATCCGACACGACTGGAGAGAGATCAGGCGCAGGACCAACGGCTTTACGTGCTTTCCGAGGCACGGGGGTGTCTAACACCGCCAACTTCCTAACTCCGGACTGCTATTGAGATTTTTTTACAGAAAAACCCAATATCTTTTTGTTGGCCCCGACACAGGATTCGAACCCGAGACCTCATGCGCAGCAGTCGCATTTACTACCGCTGCGCCACGGAGGCAGTTATGCAGCTGAATATGTAGTGAGGAGACATAATATTAAATAGTTAATTATCGCTCGCTTTAACTGTGAAGGAAAACATCGTGAGAAAACCTGCATATCTGAGAGTTCTCCATAATGTTGTCGAAGATATGTAAAGTCTGTCCGCAATGGGCCAGCGTAGTGGCCTATGGCCTAACCCTAACTCGTACACTGGAAAAATGCCCATTTCCAGAGACAGTTTAATACAGGGCTAATATTATTATTATAGAATTACTTTGAGACAACAACGACTTCTTTTGATTTCGTGTAAGAATGAATGTTTTTACACGAAGGTTGTATCGATAGTGTAGCAGAAGATAGCGCTTTTTGAAATTACTTACAATATGTGGTCATACATAGCATAGCTGAACCACGTTTTTAAAAGAAGCTGATTATCGAAGTATTCTAACTTACTATCAAAGAACAATAAATCTTTTATATCTATTTTAGGCAAGCATATTATTGAACATAAGGAAATTGTATTTAAGGGTACGGTGAGGCTGGCATACCTTTATAAGGTAGAAGGCTCTAAATAAAAAACTTTTTACTTATGGTATATTAGTATTACAGACGGATTGCCTTGTTATTTAGGGGAAATGAGCTCATATACATTTGCATTATTAATTGAATAAGATGTGGTAATGCACTAATAAAATCATATATCATGAGGTAATATTTTGATCATTTGTTTGATTTTTCTTGTGTGCTTAGCGCATCTTACTTAGTTATATGTATTGTTATTTACCTCTTTTGTAACAATACATGTTAATTAATAACTTCTAGTTTAGCTACTGTTTTACTCTTACTAAAGCTACCTAACATGACTGTAAGCAGTTATAATTTTTATAATTATATAATTATAAACAGAAAAGGTATGCATTTTTGACTGGACCGCTTTTAATAATTATTTCTGTAATAGAAAGTAAAAGTAACTGACGCTATATAACGAGTGATTTTTAAGCGTTTGGTTTGGATGGATCACCTAAAACGCCAACATTTACATGAAATAATCTTTAAAAAATAAATGGCATGAATGACATTTAGAAAATTAATAACCAAACGCTTAAAAAATCACCCGTTATAATCACGCTACTTGTAGCTTGGCTTGCCATAAGAGCGGAAAAGTAATCATAAACCTGTATCAAACAGCAGGGGACAGCTAGGTGCTTATATTAGTCAATGCGCGTGAACACAAAACCTTGTCGCTAATCTATCAAAAAGGATTTAAGGGCCCTCAGCTGGTTGTTTTACTATGATGATAATGTATGACCTACTCACTGCAGACTTACAGCACACAGATATTTGGCTGCGGTCTTTTCTAGGTGAGAATTATTTCAGTAAGCTGCTTCTAGTTTGTGAGAGAAATTCGGTGTATCCTTTGCATTGTATACTATTTTAATTAAATAATTTAAAAGACTAGCCAAAAGTGGTCCCTTTAAATACCGCTGTGGTGTCGTGGTATTGAATGTGACCGCTATTTGTCAATTATTCTCGTGTTTGATTCTAGGTACGATTATTTTCAGTAGCAGCGGCACTGTGACCAATACTCAATAGACTCTCCCTAGATTACGTTTAATCTAAGTCTTACTTAGTGAAATCTGCCTCTGCCTTCTCCTTTGGGATATACTATTAACATACACAAATACTTTCATATTAATATCTAGCGTTCATTTTCATACATTCGCCATAACTAGGCACCTCGTACAGGAATCATCAAATCAAAACAAGTTGTATTAATGTTGTGTAATTGTAACAATAGGTGTACGTGATGTTAAACCGTATCATTCAACGAGAAATCTCCTGCAGGAGCTGGTACGGACATTCGAGTTATGCTGAGTGTTCTGATGTCCCTGGGGAGAGTCACGGCGCTACCATTATCAGTACTTGTAGCTAAAGCATGAGCTAGTACTAAGGAGCGCGTGCTTGTGCATTTTTATGAGGTGTCCTAATCGATACGTGGCCGAGTCTTAGTCCCCGGAGCCGGCGGGACCGCGCCGCCGGCGTGTTAACTCGACCGCGTATAATTAGATTTATTAAACGAACTAGAAAGATTGAAACTTTTCCAAGTTACGTCGACAAACGATCTTCGCTAACCGACTCTACCCAATGGGATTGTCGTAAGAAATAGTAACATTAAAAAAAATGTCAAGTAACTGAAAAAGAACATTTAAATAATACGCAGAAATATTGTCGTAACATCAAAACCGAATTTATGATCTTGTATTTAATCAAGTCGTAGCAATATGACAGGCGATATCTATTTATTCCTTTAATAACATGAATGAAATTAAGTCTAAGTAAGAATACTACGAAGTCAGCAGCTCCAGAACTGTTTACTGATTACGTACAGCACACCTAATATTTCATCAAAGCAAAATCTTATTACTCTTGAGGAAATTGAAACTATAACAATTATAGTAACAATTCCGGTCAACGCGTGCGTGTGCTGCGTGCTTTCAAATAAGCACTGGTCGTTGTTGTATATCCCTCGCGTGCTCACTTGTTTATTTGTACCAGTTCATTAAAAGAGCCATTAGCCGCCGTAACCCTAAATGTTGACCAGTAAGAGGATGGCAAGGCTTAAGATGTCACACGTCGCCACGCTACTCACTTATAAAGTTCAACCCGTAGGCATGAGGCAGCTAGTTAACACATAAAACACTGGGTGCACTGTTCGAGGAGTTGGAGTCCACACCTGGTGAAGAAAGCACGTGACACCTGGTGACTGCTGGTGAGCACACGTGGTGGTTCTCGGTCGGTGTCACATGTCAGGTGGCACGGTCACTCGCGCACTGCACACACGGCACTGGTTCGGTATCGGCGCGACACTGGCGCTCGATCGCGTGTGTGTGGGAAGGTTGGCGCGAGAGACGCTCTGTGCTCTCTGCGGCGGGCGCGCGGCGACTGTCGCGGCCGCGCCGACTCTCGCCGCTGGCGGTAGCGCCGCGCCGCGCGCTCGCGGGAGCTGGGACTACGAAACCTCTCACATATTTACTGAAACCTTCACGTTTAGTTACCGTGGGTTAAATAGATGTTTAACATTGTTTTTAATTGATAAAGGTTCAGTGTCCAAATTGATACTAACAATTTGGAAAAGTACGGTAAATTAAATTCCGTAAAATTATGGCAAAATAAATTATGTTTAAAAACAAGCGTTAGAAATTGTTAGGATTTTTCAAATCAGAGTTTTATAATGTGTTTCGATATTCAAAGCGTAAACCAAATAATAAAAAATTTTTAAATAATTATTTCTCAAAATAAATTAGCATAGTGACAATATATTAATGTAATTTGTGGAAAGTGTAAAAGAAAATCGAGCCAGCTCCTGGTCTAGCGGGGTACTCTTATCGACTGTAACGCTGAAGTGCGGCGCGGGGTTGCGCGGCGCGCGGGGCGGCTCGGCGCGGGGTGGGGCGAAGGGATGTGACGTCACAACGCTGTACGAAGCACAGCACTCGTCGAGAAGCAGCCGACGAGAAGCCCACGTCATCGTCTCCGTCTACCAGCGAACACACGACACTCGCACTCTCACGCGCCATAACAAAACACGGCTATGGAAAAGTGCCTTACTATCATCTTTATCATACTACCGTTATAAGGGAAAAAGACGTATCTAAATATTTTTTGGAAATTAACATTTTACCTATTTGGAATTAGTAAAATAAGACGAATCTGCCAGTATATTTACTAAGAAATTATTTTTATGGCATATTCCTTTTTTTTACTTATGACGGCAGCATAGTACTAAAGATGTTCCTTTATTTTTAAGATATATCCCATATATTATTGAATCTAATAAAATTCTTTAGAAATAGTCTACTAAGTATAACATAAAGGAGCAATTTGGTTAAAAATCATCATCTTTTATTGCAAATGGATTGTTCAGCTTAAATTTTATTTTTTAATGGTAATGCTTGAAATGTAAACCGCACTATAAAACGTGGATGGCGTGTGATTAAAGTGGTCGCGTGGCACTGCCACTGCACCGTGTGTTATGGCTTCGAAAGACGGCTGTAATATACCCTCATTGCTTGAACTATTGTTTTAGATCCCACGTACTAGAAGGCGAGCCTACCAGACACAGTTTCGGACGCCATGCTTCCACTGAGAATTTTTTGGCAGAAAAGCCCAATCACATTTTACCTATCTATCGATCGATTCAGCAATTGCATTCGCTTCCGTTACGATCATACCTACATACTATATTCTATTAAAGTATGCCACCTTGCCACTTGTCGTTTGAAAGCGCGCTGCGCTGTGCCGTGCGGTAACGGGACTAGCGGGGTTTCGCCGCAAGGGCATGTCGGCCCGGCCAGCTATATTATTGTTAATTATTTGTTTGTATTTAATCTACCTCGTATATGTATATATATATGTTTATGTATCCACGAGAATACTGCCCAAAAACTGCAATGCAGTATGGCAGGAGATTGTGTGAAATAAGGTTTTTTGTTAAATATATAAAAATTAAAAGAAATTAGAATTTAGGAGGCAACTGTTGTCAAACTGGTAACAACTATTTATACTAATAAAACGCGCTTATTTTGGACTCCTTTATAACCCACAGGTCTTTTAATAGAACGATAGAGCTGTCAATACAATTGGCATTGTTGTCATAAAAATACCATATTCAACATAAGGTGTACTTTGTACTTAATAACGTAACGAAAAGGGCCTTTGTCCGCCGAACCGTCGACCTAAAGCAGGTAGCTTAGGTAGACTAAATGCGGTAGGCAGAAGATCAAACGCGCCAATTCGGTATACTAATACTCTAGTGATTAGCATTGACAGTGATATTTGGCGAGGCCTTACGTACTTATTACACATAATATATACATACATAGATATTGCGTACTATACATACAATCTTTATCCCACAGAAAATTTAAGAATAGTTTCATCCTTATATTCATTGCTTTAAATGCGAAATTGTGTTGGTTTGTCCTTTTCTAAGTAACGAAGTTTCTAACTGATAGATCAACCCATTGACTTGTTTTTTTGCATAGAGGTAGTTTATACAGAGACTGATAAAGGCCACTTCTACTCTAGTCCACGTAAGCAAAGCTGCGGGTAAGTATAAGCTAGTTTAAATTTATTAAAGTCAAGGTGGTCGGACGACTTAGAAATCGTCGCGGAAAGCGGTTGGGTCGCCCAAAACCAGTCTGTGTGGAAAACTTTATGGGAACATAAGCCGTTCTTCAGTGAACGTCTTTCGGCTGAGATGATGATGATGGTGATGCAATTTATTGCTGTTATAACGGCGCCTTACGGCGTAATTTGTAGTGAACAGTTTATTACAGGCAAAAAGCCAGAAAGCGCCAGCAAGTCTAGGTTATGTTCTTAAGATATCCCCAACAATAGGCCTAAAGAAGAAGGTTAGCGATTCCCATTAATTATATAAAGCAACAATATAATATTCAAACGATATTATTTGTCATGTCCAGAATTTAACTTTTTGTTTAATTGTAAGGGTTTAACTTAAAAACTAATCAACCGATTTTAAATTCTTTGGTCTTTAGTTTACGTGGGGGAATGCTTTGACGCATACCCCTCCGCGGGGGCGGGCGAAGGGGTTATGTCGGACTCACCGGTGTAAAAGAAAGATGTTGAAATGATAAAGGACCTCCCGGAATACCGACTAAACCTACCACGGTGTTCCTCGACAAAACCGCTATCGACGGGGCCGTGCGAATCACTTGCACATGCGGTCGCGACCCCGCCGAGGTTTCGGCCCGCCGTATGAAACGGCAGGCCACTACACGAGAGACCTACTTTAGGCACTTCTCAATTTAAAGCCTACTGTCTCCCCCCTAGAGGGAAGACGGACTCGACATAGAGGCGCGCGTGGGAACACGCACGCCGCCTCTCGGACCTGGTGCTGAACGGATGGCGGGCAGGCCCAAAAAGCCCACCACCCCCAGGTCAAACCTCAGGGTGGCTGGAGGTCATCTCGCGCCCTCCGGCGCCCGGCTCTGCGGTTGAGGAGAGGGTTTAAACGCTCCCTTGCCCGCTCCACCGCCTCCTTGATGAAAATGACTTCCTCACAAAAGGAGGAGACCGCGTTCCACGACCTTTCACTCCGGACCATAGACTGAACTACGGCCGGGAGAGTCACTAATTTAACCTAACGTAACCTACTTTTATGCAAGCGAAGCCGCGAGCAGAAGTTAGTAGCGAATAAATCGAGTGCTCGCAAAGTGTAATCTTCCAAATTATCTGTGATCACACGTGTCAGTATTTTCAAAGTACTAAGCTCGCAAAGGGGCAAGTGCCGTCTGATGTTACGCGATAACAGAGCGTCCATTGCTTGAGAAACGTCCGACCCTGTTAAAAAGGAGTTGTTGCCTTAGAAATTTTATAGAGAGGGGTTTATTTACAAAAAGAACAACGAGAAAAAGTAAGGACAAATCTTTGCACATAGTTCTGGACACGTCATAGCTTTGAACAGTACCGGAGTTGACGGTTGTTGCCACTTTCTTTTAAACCTATTGAGTGACAGCGGCACACCGGCGGCCAGACACAATATGTATTAAGTTATTTTTTTTAATAATGCCTGTTTCGGGTATTTTACAAACATTCAAACAGCGGACACGAAGAACACCCGGACTCGGAACAACTATTTATGGATCACACAATTTTTTGTTTCGTGTGGGATTCGAACCCGTGACACCTGGCGCAGAGGCGACCACTTAAAACACTAATCCATCCATGCAGTGAAGCTATATGTTTTCAATTATAGCTGGCAACATAAAAATTACGAGTTAATGTTATTCTTTTACATTGTGTCAGTATTTTTTAAGGAAATGTTACAAATTACTAATAGATATTAATTATGTAAAAGTTTACAGCTAAGCTTATTTACCTGTGTTAGGAGTGGGAATGGGTTTAAATTATTTTGTAATGACTGCGCACAATACAATGGCGATTTGAAACTGCGACATTTCAGTCGCAAGTACTGCTTTATCCTTTGTGCATTTACTGTCAAGTTGGCATTCACTTGGCAATGCTGCCACCCGTCTAGGCATGCTACCAGTTGACAGCGATGCTAACGAACTCTACGGAGCCTAAACCAGTTATGTAAATATAATATATTTTTATAATTAACATTTCATTTTTATATATGTAAATTATTTAAGCTAAACGAACTTAGTGTATGATCATTTGGTGAAAATAAATATATGTATGTATAATTTTCATTCATCTTTCATATGTAAAATAATGATTACTTTTTTATAACATTGATATGGCTAAGAACCGTCCGCCAACCAACTAGAATCGGACTCATACATTGCCATCTTAAAAAGGACCATTTGTGCAGTAGATGTAGATGGCAAAAGAAGAAAGATAGAGAGAGAGACCATACCAGCTCCTCAGTTCACAGCACAAAATTCCTTCCAAAAAACTAAGATCTCTACTCACCGCAGATATACAACACGAGTTTGCTTTACAGTAATCTTCTACAAAGTATAGGTACCTACCAAATCCGGCTGCCGCAGTACGACCGTAATCCCAATAAACGTTCGAAAACACCACAAAGAAATAATAAGCAACAGTCGCTACACTTAAGTACTTTGTCATGTAATAAGAAATGAAATAGAGCTATGGTATGGAACAGTGCAAGGCCGCGAGGGGAACGTTCACAATAGGAAACTTAAAGTTAATTCGTTTCCGTCGACGCGGCGCGGGACGTGCACGGCACGTGCTTACTGCAGGCTCGGTGTGACAGTGGCAGTACGTTAAGACTAGCTTGTCACGTTTTACTTAAAGAGCATACAAACATACATAGTCTCACGCTTCTCTTACCGAAGGGGTATACAGAGATGTACCACATATCAACAATGATTTTAGGTCGAGTAATAGGAACCTATTGTCGTACCAATTTTTGACAGAAAACCCAATCCAAAAAAGGAACAGAAGACTACAGTAGTCACATTCACTACCACAGCACCATCAATGCCAGTCAAAAGTATGGAGAGGATTATACCTGTATATCCTATGAGCTATGCGTCTGTATTTAAAGCCTTCGTTATGGAAAGTGATGAGCTCAATGATGTAAAATTGCCTTGTAGGTACTGTGACATAAGTTTGCACTACATATGTTTTAGTATAGTGGCCTAGGTATAGTTGCCTGGCTGTATTTACAGCCAGGCATAGTGTCATGCGTTATGCTGTTCTGGAAATGCTCAGTAGACAATAATTACATGCTTCCCTTGTATTACTTGGAACCTTAAAATATATAGGGGCGAAATTTGGGTACAACACACTTCTGGTCAATCCTTCGAGAATATTCAGGTGTGACTATATGTTAAATATAAGGTAAAATGCGGATTCCATTCTGCTACTATCTAATAAAAATATCTTAGCTCAGTGTAACTGTAGGGAGAGCAGATATACGTAAAATCTTAAGGAATATCCCCGATTCTCGAATCGATTTTGGTACACAATTGGAGTCAAGTTTCAGTATAATTTTGTACCACCGACTTAACGAGACTATCTCTAGTATTGGTTAATTAATCCGTTCATTTACTAGTCTAGACTTGTATATAGTTTGTACTACGGTAGGCATTAATTGAATTAACATTGTGTGTATAAGTGCTTGTTAGCCAATGATTGATGAATGTATTAGACATTTTATTTCTGTGTCATGTATATTATTTTAGTGTATTATACATTTACTATTGGCAAGCAAATAAAAAACTGAGGTATATTCTGTGAGATGTATGACATTTACGCTTTAAAAATAATATTTTTTACTGAACTAAAATAAGCTGAAATGATTCGATTTATACTGTGGTTTTGGATAAATTGTCATGACTAAAATATCCAAGCGAGTCTAACAGATTTGATATTGTGATTGAAAAACAGTATTACATAAATAATTTAAGATGTCTTATCACAAGGCATTATTGATAACCACTACCTTCTCAGAATTATCGTATTTACCACCCAAACCTAGGAAGAAATACTTATATAATAAAGGTGACTATACTTCCATTAATGAGGAGATCTCTAGAGTTGACTGGTCAACTGAATTTCGGAGATATACATTGGAGGATTCTGTAAATTTTTTCTATTCTTTTATAAACAATCTGCGTGATAAATACATCCCTACTAAAGTTATTAGCAATAGTTCATATCCGATATGGTACAGCAATGCTCTACGTAAGGTTTTAAAGGAAAAGTTGAAGTTTTTAAATAAATACAAAACTTATAAGCGTAAATCGGACGAAGACTCATTTAAGGTATTGCGTGATAGGGCTAGACGCTTAGAAGCTATTTGTTACAAACAATATACGGAATCTGTTGAGAGTTCTATCACGACCAATCCAAAATATTTCTGGTCTTATTACAAATCACGCTCTAGTTGTAATAACATTCCTAGTTGTTTAAAGTACTCAGATAAAGTTTTAACTACGGGCGACTCAATATGTAACGCGTTTTCGGAATACTTTGTGTCAACTTTTCTGGATCAGTCAGCTAGTACTAATAACTCCATGCCAGACTATGACTCATTTAATATAAACCAAACCTCTGATATAAACGGGGTACATTTTACTGAAACTGATATAAGAATATTACTATCTAAACTGGACCCATGTAAGTCTGCTGGTCCAGACAATATCACATCGATTTTCCTTATTGGAACTAGCGAAAGTATTGCCTTACCGATTTCCCTTTTATTTAAAAAATCTCTGTCTTGTTGCGAGTTACCTCATATCTGGAAATGTGCTTATATTACGCCTATTCATAAAAAAGGTTCCAAAACTGAGGTTGTCAATTATAGGCCAATCTCAAAACTATGCATTATATCAAAAGTTTTCGAGAAAATTATCTGTAATCAAGTCTATTCTGCAATTAGTCAATCACTCAATTATAGTCAACATGGATTTATGAAAGGTCGCTCTACAATTTCAAACTTAAT
This sequence comes from Catocala fraxini, assembly GCA_930367265.1. NCBI lineage: Eukaryota > Metazoa > Arthropoda > Insecta > Lepidoptera > Erebidae > Catocala > Catocala fraxini. The sequence goes on from OV884041.1 coordinate 17,772,564, forward strand.
TGTGTTTAATGATTACTTAACCCAGGCTATGGATGCGGGCTATCAAGTTGACGTAGTATATACTGATTATAGTAAATGCTTTGATAGGATAGACCACAATTTACTACTTCGGAAACTACTTAAAATAGGCATTAGGGGTGACTTGCTAAGATGGTTCTCTTCATATATTGACAAGAGATCTCAGGCTGTCGTTATCAATAACTATATATCTAGCTGGGTTACAGTACCTAGCGGTGTTCCCCAAGGATCCTTAACCGGTCCATTGCTGTTCTTGATCTTCGTAAATGATATTGTTGACTGTTTCCATCATAGCGAAGTCATTTGCTTTGCTGATGATATGAAAATATACACAAAGATCAAGTCAGCCACAGATGCGAAACACCTTCAGGAAGATCTCATGAGGCTAGATAGGTACTGTTTAAATAACAAATTAGATCTTAACCCAACAAAATGCTCCGTGGTAACATTTAGTCGAAAGAAAAACAATATCGCTACTCATTACTACCTTAAGGGACATCTGCTTGATAGACTAAATTCAGTGCGTGATCTTGGCGTTGTCCACGATTCGAAGCTCTTGTTTGATGAGCATGTAGAAGCAATGATTGCGAAAGCGTCTAAATCCTTGGGTTTTATTATGAGATCGACAGCCCCATTTAAGAATGCCAAAACATTTAAAATTTTATATTGCGCATATGTGCGTAGCATTATTGAATATGGATCTCAAATCTGGAATCCCCGATATGAGAAATATATTTCAAGGATCGAAAGGATCCAGATGAAATTTATTAGGTTTCTGTGCTACCGGTTACGCACTCCATTCTACACTGGTTATGATAATTACATTAACCTTTGTAAAAAATTTCATTTTCTTCCCCTATATAAACGTCGTGACATAGCCGATATTACTTATATTTTATCCATAGCAAGTAATAAAGTTGATTGCCCTGAACTTCTTGAAAAGTTGTCACTTAACATCCCTACAAAATCTTTAAGGAAACACACACCTCTTAGTATTCCAGCAGCAAATAGTAATTATAGACAAAGTTCATTTTTGTGGCGAGCTTGTCGCGCTTTTAACGACGTCAGTGACAAGCATGATATTGACATGTTTTGTACAAGCATAAGAAATGCAAGAACACTTTTAAGTAAAGATTTTTTTTTGTAATTAATTTAGGCTTTAGGTATATAAATTCTGGTTACCATTTCCGCACTCTCATTCTTATTTTGTTAGTATATGTCTATTTTTGTCTTAGCTTTTACTTACATAATTTCTATTCGTGTGAATCTGTAAGTGGCTCAATGTTATTATCTTGTTTGTGTACTTGTAAATTACAGCTGTTGATTCACCATATAATTAAATAAATAAATAAATAAATAAATAAATTAGTATTGCCAATATGTATTTTATGTATAATGTAAAATCAGTTACGATTTTCAGCCGTAGTCTAGGGTTTTAAATGTGCTATCAACATTGATTGAACAACTCTATTAATGTAATACTAAGCGTACATTTCTAATTTAATACAAAATGTATCTAATTCCTAACTCTGTTCTATAATATACTTGTGCACCATAATATCTATTACGCAAATGGCCAGTGTCAGTTTGACCGCTGTGAGCGAAATGCAATCTAGAGGACATTATTATTAGTGCATAGTTCAAATTAATTCAAAATAGCTGTATTCGTGTGAATTTAAGCGTGCCTCTATCTTCACGACTTGCACACTGGTCATCTGCATCTTCCTGATTTGTGGCACGTAGCCGGTTATTCGCAAGAATTTCTCCAACTTCCATTTCTAAGTTTAGTCCGTATTTAAATCGGAGTAGATGGTAATATCCGACGCCCGTGTTACACTGCAGAGGGAAACACTCAATTGGAATATCTACAGTATTGCATGCCTTCGTCTGTCACTGAAAGGCGCTCGCAAGGAATGTTTTATTAACAGCTTATCCCAGCTAATATATCAATGCGAAAGTATGTTGCTCGGATGTTTATATATAACTAGCTTTTAATCGTATCTTTGCTTGCGTGATATTAAAACATAGACATTGTTCTGAACTTAACCGGTCGTATACCGCCGGCTCGCATACCAGCCGGCAGATTTGTACCCGTCGTAGGCCGGTGGCTCGCATGCGAGCCACCAAATTGGTTTTACGTTAGCTTAAGCTAAAGCGAAGGCGGCGCGCGGCGTTTTGGCGCCAATTTGGTGGCTCGCATGCGAGCCACCGGCCTACGACGGGTACAAATCTGCCGGCTGGTATGCGAGCCGGCGGTATACGACCGGTTAAACTACTTTATAAAGACTTTGTCACGTTGTTTATTTAGATATACTACTTTTACATAATTTTGAACGTATGGCAATATTATAAGACTTTGCTATTGGGATTATTGGTTTATACAGACAGATATAATAGTGACTTTAGGATACATATTTGTATATATAATCTGACGATGAAGAATTAGATAGAGATGTATTACACCCATATTTCACATCTACTGTTTTACGGCTTTAGGTTCTGCGAGCTCGTAATAAGAGATCTTCCGGTTACATCATTCCATAGGGTGAAGATACTTCCCTAGATGAATGTCAGTTTTGAGTGTTGTTGACAACTCGCTATGCTTTTCCTATGAATAAATAATTTCTCTTTTTCTTGGTTAGTTACAATAAAAAAATAATATGATATGACGTTTGTAATGAAAATCGCTAACATAATAAGTTCAACTAAAGTAGTAAGTTCATAATTCAGATCTTTATTTATGTTATGTTTGGATGTAATCTTTAATTATATTATGAATTAGAATACCGTTAATAATATAATAAAATTGTAACTAGCTGTAAGTAATTATAGGTTATATATTTGTACACCACACGTGGTAGAATATACGAGACATATTATGTAATACGTACTAATGACGCTATTTAATTTTATTCTTTTATTTTTCTCTTGAGTTTATATTTCTTGAAACAATTTAATTTGTGTATTTATTATGTTAATTATTTAATTATGTCATGGTGAAAATACAGTGATTAACATAATAATATATAATTGTAACTATATTATTACAAATAAATGTTTAATTCTTTCTTTCTTTAACAGAACCGCAGTTGGTAATAAAATAAATTACTGGTCTCTCTATTGGAAAATTTATTCCAACACTATCAAACGATTACGTACTAGTACACTCAATGCTTAATCAGATATCAAGAATCTGTGGTTTAATTACTTTTCAGGCACTGGAAGCACCAAAGGAACGCTCCATTTTGCATACATACAAACGCTAATCGTGGAGACCAAATTGCTTTTCGAATATTCAGTGCAATTGAACTCTTAAATCCAAGTTGAGAGTAGCCAAAATCGATGCAGTTGCGATATCGCCAATTATTGGCACTGATTGTAGTATGCTTTGGCCTAGTTGAAACTACGATACATCTGTGTAACTGCTACGTAGCAGCGTAGCACATCTACACGTCATCTTAAATATAAATGTGCTACGAATTCGTAGACACCGTAGCGATTTTCTGACATTTAGCGAGAATAAAAACTATTACTTCGTACTTTTAGGTACATGTGTACGTGGTGTGTGTATAATTAGAAAGATTAGATTCGGGAAAGCAAAAATAATAACAGTATTATAGAGATTAAGAAATATTTTAATTATTCAGTAGATGCAAAATCAGTCAATGTAGATTTGTTTTTATGAGACTGATAAGACAAGACGTTAAGTAACTTTAAGTCAGTACTTAGGGGTTCAGCACTATATAGACTGAAAAATCTTTTAATTTGGTTTTTTTTAATCAAATATATATTAAAATAAAACAGACCAATCTCACCAAATAACGGTTACCATAGTCTACAAATGCGTGTCTCACCAAAATTAGTAACGCATTGCTGGTATAAATTAGTAAAGAGTCAAAATGTTGCAAGCGTAAAAGAGAAATACTTCGACCAGACAAAGTCTGGCTCTTCAAAGACCGATAGTGGTAAGATGGTGAGCAAACGTAAGGCATACCATAAAAATTTATAGAACTCTTATTTCCTGCAGTAACACATTACGACAGTTTTAGCCAGAGATTCTGTAGAGTAAAAATATTTCCGCTGTTGGCTCTAGGCTTTAGCGGAAATAGAGCTGTGCTCTATTTCACTTAATATGTACGTAATTTTAACAAAACATTTTCGCATATCGACAATGAGAAAAAAGTATTAATAAATATCTATTGTATTGCCCGGCAGTATTAAACTATTTTTGGATAGCTAATACTTTACTTTTTAAATGACCGCCACTACACTTCAAACTGAATAACATTCGCAACGGGCAAAAATTCGAAATGCCTGTAAAATATCCCATACAATGTACTTTAGAGCCATACATACGGGCATTGTAGTTTTGTATATATAATATGGAATCGTTTCGTTTCATAGTATTACATGGTCTATATTTATATATTTTGCTGCGATTTTATTTTTACATACATACATAGTTTCACGCCAATTACCAGGAAAGGGTAGGCAGAATATTATATACATATATAAGGCATATTACATCCACATTACGCCAACTAGAGTTTTGTAATGAGAATTTCATAACCGAAACATCCAAATAAACTTTACCTGACTTGGATCTTAAGCTTCAGGCACAGCAATAAATATCACTAATATATGCCACCCAGGACGACTTGCTAATAAACATTACAATAATAACCTGGCAGCAAAATGAAATTAGTATAAAGTATATGGGTTTCTTTCCTAAGACGTACGACTCAAACAAAACAAAATAGATAAAATGTGAGTGGTATAAATCTCTGCCTAACTATTCCAAGGTTAACAGTATACAAACGTCATATTATGCTCCGGTAAAGGCAAAGTATAAAAAGGTTAGATGAATATAAAATAAAGCATGACTAAACAGAGACAGCTATCTGACGACGGCTAATAGAGATGAATGGAAGACATTACATACTGTGCCTATCCCCAATAACTTGGGATAAGGGTAGAAGAATGACGATAGTGTTAAGTTTCGAGGGAGGCATCCCTGTGAGGGGGTCACGGGTCACAGGTCACGAGTCGCGAGTCAGGGGTCGTACAGGTGCGAGTGATTTATCATCAGTGGGCGGTAGTCTTGTGCTGCTAGGAAGCTCATAAATACGTCCGATACGAGAACTTCATTATATAATAATACATAACGTAGTAAGGTATGACCTAGTTAAATAACACCTCAATCAGCCCCAGGCCACTGCTGGATACAGGCGTCTTACAATTTGGCCCAGAATACCTGTCGTAAATTGGGAGAGGCGCATCGCGAATCAAATTTACGTTTAACAAACGTACTATATAATATTGTCTTACGTCTACAAGAATGTTATACATTGAAATTTGACTACAGTATACGGATTTTATCGCAGTTTGTTTGATAGTTTTCCGTGACTATGATTGGTGAAAAGTAACTGAAACGTTGGGAAGAGCGTAAATTTAAACAGTTTGGTAATATTAAAAATATTTACATATAGTGATGTTTTTCCGAATATAGTAATTTAATTTAAAATGTGATATGTCTATACATATGGTATGATCTATGTAATAAACAGAAGGTATAATCGCATAACTTGAAATAATTAAATCTCTTAGACGCTTCAGACTGGATTGAGTAACAATTATTTTTCTTCTACTTTTTACAAAAAGAAATATAATTGTTTGAGTTCAATACATACATTAAAATGTTGCAAGAACTACGAAATAAGAACAATTGTTCTGTGTAAAATGTGTCATAACTGTGATTGTTCATATGCAACAATAAAACGTTTATACAACAATCGCAGAATGGGGCACTAGAGCGGGGTGTAAGCGGAACGGGAAGTGAGGTGTGAGGAGCAGGGATCACTTACTCACAGTCACTAATTAGTTGGATTATCATGCGTAACGATAAGTTATATATATATGCCGCTTGCATATAAATAACACACATATACCTATATTGCTACTACGTAGCGATACATGGATAAATAAATATTTTTATAAGGTTTAATCTTTTGTTACACGCTCATGCCTAGTACCTGATGTGTTATAAGTATTTACGTTAATCTTTCCACATTAAATAGGTAATTTACAGGTTAGAAATTTTAAACTGGCGGTATGATTTATTTTATAGTGGGCAACTATTGCGCAGGCGTTTCTTGCTTCTAATAATAAAAAGCTTTATTTATTTTTTATTAAAACAAATTAGCAAGCACGTTATCCTATTTTATAAACGCATTTCTTTACAAACATACAATTGATGGACACTATATCGAGACCCAGAACTTTTAATTGTGGACCACACAAATAATTTTCGCTTGTGGGTTTCGATCATATAACACGCGGCGCAGTGGCAGTAACGAGGCGACCGCTTGACTGCTACATCGTCTGAAATGTTTATTATTTACAAAAAGAGAAATCTAACATATAAATGTTAATAATGAAGCATGCTCAAATATCCTCAAGCATCAATAAAAACATTTCACTGGAGACTGGTCACGTAAGAAGCGTGGTTCCTATATAAGCTTAACTATGTGTCAAAATATGACGTGAAGTCAGTAAATTTCGTGTAATGCAATATAATATATATATATTGTGATGGTTGATTTTTATTGGATAGAATTAAATTTATTTTTGTGTTCAAAGTATTTATTTATTTGTTTAATTGCACAAGCACAATATACAAATAAATTTTTGTTACGTTTCGTACTATATAAAGTATGTTACAATTAAACAAATGAAACGTTAGAAGTTGTGCTTATAAGTGAGATAAATAACTTAAACAAATTACACGTCTTATACAATCTACGAATTTACGTTCAAGCAAAGCTAGGGCGTAGAATCTATAAGAAAACTGTCAATAAACTCAAACCTAATTGCTTATAATAAATTTGAGTGGCAAGGCAATTATTTGGTGACAATACAAATAAATAAGTTTTCCCGGAAAGGAACTACCGTTACTATGGAAATCGGCATTACAGCAGAGGAGTAGTTCATGTACTCAAATATCTATGTTTCATATTCCTTCCTTTTAATCCCTTTTCCTAGGATATGCAAGTACCGCTCGAATGGAAGCCTCGGTGTGGCATGCGATCACAGGTCACGATAAACACTTGCCATCAATCGGGTCGTAGGTTCATTTAGCACATTTGCGGAAATATTTGTAAGGTGCTACCATTTCAATTAATTATACTATTTACTACTAAACTAGGTGAAAGATGAAACTAGGACTCCTACTGGTTAAGCAAAACGCAGTAATAGAGACTCTTTTCTTAAGCTGGTATCATATTTGGGCGTGGTACTTCTCCGACAAGCCTGTTGCGAAATAAACGGCAGAGGTAAGTTTTACTACTCAAAAAAGTGTAAACAGAAGCCTATGTCACAAGCCCAACTAGGCATTCACTTAAAATAATTAAATTCAATACCTACACATCATATATGTACATACATTACATTAGTTAGTGTGTGCGTATCGCCGGCGTGGTTTGTTGAAATACGATCGGATTGAATTAACTGTTTTTTGTTTGCACGTAAAACAATCTGCGCTTACAGTCAGTGGGGAAATCTGTGGCGCGGTGAGGGCCGCGGCGGGGAAGGGTAGGTAGTGGGAGGGACGCACATTAATCATCGCGGTGTTTCTCACGTGCGAGGCAAGCACGCGTCGTAACAAAACGCGCCTCGTATTGTAATATTCTATGAAATCCTTATCTGGGCCTACAAAAATGAAGTTAAAAGAGTGCGTGGTGTAGCCGGTGCTTGCTGATGTCGGCTTTTGTCACTAACAGTCACATAGCACACGCACTCTTGTGATGGTTCATTTAATATTATTTAGATGCATAAAATATTTCTGATCTCGAAAGTGTACATTGGATATTATTTTAATTTATTACTGTTATTTTTGTCTAAGAGTATTACGATAGATACAGACAACAAAAATATTTTTGTTTACATTTGGTCAAATTCAGAAAATCAATAATTAATCTTAAATACACAAACACAGCCACGAGCGAAAGTAGTTAAGTATATAAAAAAATCTACGGTGACTTTAATATTTAAATAAAGACCTAGTGCTGTGCCAAGCAATCAAGATTAGTTATTCTTCACAACGTGAAACGGCTGAATCAAATTCTATGATGCATGTTTTTAGGTATGTAAAATAAACTAAGGATGTCGTTTAATATTTGTTGCCTTTAAATCTGTTGACAAATGAAACGTTAGGACACATAGATGGAACATGTTGGCGCGTATCAAACCGCGGACAGAGCTAGTTGTAAATAAAGCAAATGTGCACATTGGGCTGTTATCATATTGTCTACGTTCCGGTTTCACGCGTGCCTACACATTCATAGAATATATCCAATATGCAAACCCGTTTGTACTCGTTTAACATGTGACTCTCATATCTCTTCAACGAAAAGCAGCTTAAATAATTTTTTTTCCAAGTCATGTCCTTCACTAGCCATGAATCCTTTGTCACGGGGACTTTACAAGCCCTCAAACAACGGACATAGAGGACACCCAGACTCAGAACAACTGTTTGTGGATCACACACATTTTTGTCCGTGTGGGGATCGAAACCACAACAGTTGCCTTTTTTCTTAATTCCACCATTAGAAATTCGTTTTGTGTCCGGTGATACATAGATACAACAGTCACAAAGCACACGCAGATTCAGAATAACTATTTCAGGATCAACAAATTTTTGGTCCTTTCGAGGATCTTACCTGCAATGTAATACAAACTTGTGAATGGAATTTAGACCTCTTTTGAGAACGTCTCGGATTGAGGCTGACTTAATTTGATCCGATTGAACCCCACAGAGACACAAGTCTGCGCGTTCACCGCAAAAAATCTGGCGTTGGTCGTATCTCCTCATTTTGAGCACATCCCCATAGCTGCCTCAGCCAATATTGAATTGCTTGGTGTCGACATTTTTTTTATTTCCCAGTCCAGTTCCGTGACCATTCAAAGAGTAAAGATAAATAAGCTTCAAAAAAGCTTGGCGTGCTCAACAGATCGAGACAGTATTTCACGCCGGCCCACCACTTACTACTTTATAAGGCGCAGGTTTCACCTCACATGGAATACTGTTCTCATCTTTGGGTAGGGGTAACCCAGTACCAGCTTCTCCGTCTGGACCGCATTCAACGGAGAGTGACTCGCATCGTCGACTGCCAGGACGTTTCAAATCGGCTGGACCCCTTAGCGCAGCATAGAGATGTGGCCTCGCTATGCATCTTCTATCGCTTTTACTATGGGGAGTGCTCCAAAGAATTGTTCTGACTGAACCCTGCCCCTATCCCATAAAAAAATATACGGTTCGGGCAAGCGACTAGGTGATCACTTAAAACATTGTTTTACGAGTTATCGTGTATTCATATCCTAACTATTAATATTATAAATGGGAATGTGAGTTTGTTTGTTTGTGACGCTTTCAAGCCTTAACTACTCGACCGATCATCATAAATTTTCGCATACATTTTTTCAGGGGAATAAAAAACGATTTACCTTTCATTTACAAAAAAATGGTACTGTTACTAATCTAATCTACATTTACGCGAGCAAAGCTGCGGGCAAAAACAGTTTATGAGGTGTGTACTTTTAAACTATTGAAGTAGTTAACAACTATACGATATTAAGCTTAGTGGCTTGTAACATTAGACTCGTGCGTTATCAACTTTGTATAATAGGAGTCGCTGTGCTACTATACGATCTCCTGAAGGGTACTTCCATAGTCAGGCTGTTTGAGTTTGTATGCTCGAGTATAATGCACAATACAAACCGAGTTTAATTTATATAATAACCAGATTTTATCCGCGGCTTTGCTCGTGTAAATGTAGATTAGATGAGGATACAGTCCTTTTTTCTAGATGAAATACCTTTCATCCCCCTCTATGTCCTTTTCTGGTACCACGACAACGTGTACGCGAAATGTCGTGATGATTGATCGAGTAGTTAAGCCGTGAAAGTGAAACATACAAACTCACATTCGCATTTAATAATAAAAATAATATAATAATTTGCAAAAAATATGATTGTAAGTTTTACAATTGTAGTATACATGAAGGTTTAAATACAAATTACGATAAAAATGGGTGTAGTACTGTTCTCCTAAATAGGCTACAGATAAGCCTGTGATAAGAAGGTACAGTACAGGTCCCTTTAACAGTCGTAGAAAAGAATAATCATTAGTGTCTAATTAAGACCAGCATTTGAAACTACAAGATTAATACATTGTAAAACTTAAGATTAAAACGATCAAAAGTGAGTGAGAATTTACTTGCGCGTGTGTGTATGTGCATGTGTTTGTGTGTGAGGTCGTGTTTCTGTGTGTTTGTGCGATTGTGAATGTGCAACTTCAAGAAGGAATTTCTGAACAATTATCTTGCACATGTACTGCGATAAACCAAAAATTGGACATTCGCGATTTATTTTGTTACAAGTAGAAGGGACAAGGTATGTGGAGAATCTTTTCACTAAAGAAGTACGCGGAGGTGGAATTGTACAGATTCTGACTTTACGACGCTTTGTGATTTGACGATGTGATGTTTTGGAGTGTTGCAAAAGATTTATTTGTAGAAAATATTGTTGCTGCATATTAAGAACTTTGCAGGATTTATATAATTCTCTGGTTGGGAATAGTATCGGGCAGAATGTAGCAACTTTTAGTATGACTCTATGAGCGATCTCTAGAGTTTTCATCGTTGTTTTCGCAAAGCATTCCCAGCAGAAGATACAGTAGGTAATTAGAGATTGGCAAAGAGCAAATTATACCTGACCCATTTATAATATTAGTTGGGCTAATATTGCACAAGAAGCTTTATAAGAAGTAAGTCAAATAACAGTGTAATCATTTATATAGATATTTCAATTGCAGGAATACTTGGTATTATTGAAAACAATTATGCTTGGCCGCCGGTGGACCGCTGCAACTCAATACGTTAATGCGGCATTTTTAATTTTTAGAAACATCTGTGCCCTCATGCTTCATGCGTAATTTCATTAATCTCTCGCATGAGTAGCTCTACTCGTGTTGCGCGGAGCTGTACAGAATTACTACTTATACAGTCAAAATACAAAATCAAATTACAAAGTACTTCTACTAAGACTAAAGAGTGAGCAATATATAATATACAACATACTTAGAGTGGAGCAAAGGCTATATTAGGGAAAAAAAAAAAAAAAAATATATTCGTTGCTAAAGTACCTACACGAAGTTTACGTACATACATACGTCCATCACCAACGTTAGTACTCACAACATTACACATTCGCACAACCCCCAGAGACACAGGTCCATACAAATAATTACGCTTTATTTCCCTTGTACCGGATTTTAGCATTTGTAGCGTTTTCTTTATGTTTATACAATTGTCAATACCGACTGTACCACTAAAGTTGGTCCGTTAATGTAGTGAAGGAATTTCTAGAGTAAATAGTTTGTAAATTAATGACGTCTGCCGGTTCTGAGCAATATTAATTTTGCTACTGCGAAAGAACTTAGACGTCTGCCATGAGACATGTATAATAATGTCCTTCAGAATGAATTTCGGTCACGGCAGCCAATCTTAACGGAGACTAACCATCTGCGAAGGAAATATAATAGTGCACAAGTATATGCGCAGTGTACTCTCTGTTCCCTAACTCTCATGATCCGATGGCAAAACGACCGAAGAAATATCAGGCGCAGGACCAACGGCTTTACGTGCTTTCCGAAGAACGGGGGTGTCTCTCACCGTCAACTGCCTAACTCCAGGTTGATATTGAAAAAAACCCAATAACTTTTTATTGGCTCGACCCGGAATTCGAACCCGAGACCTCATGCACAGCAGTTGCATTCACTATCGCTGCGCCGCGGCGGCAGATAACGGTGGGTACATAATGTACTGCTTACACAAACGAAGTGAACAGTTGACATTAGTTTCTATTAAGTGACGGTATATTATGTCAGCTGACACAAGACACGTGTCTGTCGACATGAGTGTTGTGTCGTTCGCGTTCATTAGCGCGTGGCGGCGGCGGCGGGCGCTAATGAAGTGCGAGCGTATGTGTGGTGTGTCGGTGTTGACTGAGCACCGCCGCCGCACACACTACACCACACTGTTTACTTCTCTTTACACATTTAATGATTTACTTTGTGAGAACAAGCGAACACACACAAGTCACCGCAAATACACCGAACGTTTCGCGCGTTTATCGAGTCAAAACAATGTCTGTGTTGCGTGTCTGCATGTGTCAAGAGCACTGGCTCGGTGTTGAAATGTTTTTAATATACTTTATTTATTTCTTGAGATACGTCTAGAACAAGATAACAGTGCTATCGTGTATTTTCTATTCGTTTAATATCAAAACGAAGTTTTAATATATGTTTTATAGACATATTGTTATTGCTGTCTACATTACTTGAATAAGATGTCAGCTTGTAATCGGTATATAAATATTAATAAATAAAGAAATGTTTAAATAACGCTCCAAGTTTACAATTTAATTGCCATAGACGCGCGTCTATGGCAATTAATAATATGCTCAAAGTAGTAATATTCTCTCAGGCCAGACGAGGGACAGCGCTGAAAGTAAGAAGCGTCAATCCAACAGTATAAATATAATTTTTGTGTCGCCTGAGTTAGCACTGATATATATGGATTGTATTGAATATGACAAAACTTGAAAACTTGACATGGCTTTAAGGACACCGGGTTTCTTCAGTAGAAAGTTAGCGTAGCATAGAGTATAGAACGCTTTGTTATAGTATAATTAATTATTACTGGCAAACAAGATGCCAACCAGCATTCCTATTCTTCTCATAAACCATATGATTATAACAGAGTTTTAAACTTATCAAAATCCGTATAAAGTTGTTGTTTTTTTAGAGTCACCTTGTTGTAAGCACACAACGAATTGTTCCAGTTGTGGGAGTCCACCCACCTAATACTTTCGTTACTTAGGAGTTAGTCTGTAAGAAGAAAGTTCGGTGAGAAAGTAGTAACTGTATATGTTTTAAACAAAGTTCGTGAGAACATGGTCCCTGCGGAACCATTATAGTAGAGTGAAGCCGAATTGCGCGATTGTGTTGTACACAGCTCTTTATGAGACATTACGCCGAACGTGCCAAGCATTTTATCGAAAATAGACTTACCTACATCTTTAAATTAAACTACTTTATACCGATTTTATAATTTTTATCGCGATAAAATACGTATAGACTAGTTTAATTTGAATGTGTAACATTCATGTGAACGTTAAACAATATTACTCGTGAATCGCAATATTTTATACAATAAAATACATAGATAGAAGGTATCGTAGCCTATGGCCGCTTGCAGCAGTTTTGCTTTTACAACTTTTCATATTATATAATATGATATCGCGACGTTAACACATACACGATTGCAAAATCATAAAAGTAAGTTAAATCATTGGATTAAGCATGCACTTTAAACAACTAACATAAGCCCTGTGGGTTGTGTAAGAAGTGTTTATACTCCACCTATCGCATGGGTTTTGTATGTGAAATCACATAAATTATATTGGAGCCTTTTATAGAACAAATTTAACATAAAAATACTCTGATTTTAATGTTAGCTTTGTTCCATATGTAATATTTAGAACAATAGTTTTTTTTTAATTCACAGAATTTATTTAAACGCTTATAAGTTATTTATAATTTAGTTATTAGTTATCAGTTAATTTCTTTGTAGAGAGTTTGATCGATGTTAATGTGTCACCTAGCTGTAACGTTTGTTACATAGTATGAGACGGTTGGCGCGGCGCGGCTCGTGCACACGGTGAGTATAGCTTGTTCTGCACGATATGTGTGTCACTGGGCCGGAAAGAATAGGTGCGCGAGAGAAGTCTTCCTAAATAATTACTGCCAGCAACTCATCCACAATCTCAGGATGCCGATAGATCACACAATCACATTTGCTTATTTATTTATTTATTTATTTTTAAACTTTATGCATAAAATTATACATCGGCGGACTTAATGCCAAGGGCATTCTCTACCAGTCAACCTTAGGGTGATGCAGAGATCAAATAAAGTAGGTGCATAAAGTAGCCTGATGGACACAATATATACATACCAATAAACATATTTAATACACTAAATAAAATATATACTCACATATATATATATTCATATAGATATAGATACATGCATACATAAATACATACATACATATCATACGTATTAAATTAATGATGAGAAGAATCTGATAAACGGTCGAGGAGGAGAGCACGTACTTTTAACTTGAAAGTGTAACGGTTTGTGGACATCCTGACTTCATGAGGGAGCGCATTCCACAGTATAACAGACTGGACAAAGAAAGAAGAATGAAGGAAACCAGAAGTATGAGAGGAACAAAGTAAGAGAAGGTTATTAGTAGAACGAAGATTTCTATCATGATTAGAACATAGGTATTGGAAAAGGCAGGTTAAATAACTGGGGGCATTTGGTGAAGTTAGAACAGAAAATAATACTGTAAGGGCACGCAAACTACGGCGTTGACGAATGGGTAACCATTTTAAAGTGGATCTATGAGATGAAATATGGTCATATTTACGAAGATTATAAATGAATCGAATGCAATTATTTAGAAGTCGGTCATATTTATTGAGTAGATCTGCATTCAGGTCATAGTAACACACATCACCATAGTCAATTAAGGGAAAGATCAAAGTCTGTACAAGCATTATTTTTGTCTTAGATGGGAGGAAATTTTTTAGCCGATACAAGGCGCGTAGCGTTCCAGTTACTCTCTGACTGACACTAGTAACCTGAGATTGCCAATTCAAGTTGGAGTCAATGAGCAAACCCAGATCCTTTACAGTAAGACTGAACGGTATAGGTGTCCCATCATACACAACAGGAGGTAAAGTACTGGAGTCCAACCTGCTTATCAATCGTTGACTTCCAACTAAGATTGACTGGCACTTAGCCGGGTTAACAGATAATCCAAATCTGCCCGACCAGCTCCTAATTGTTTCAAGATCAGCATTTACTTTAGAAATGGCTCCAGGAAGATTATCCGTAGTGTCTTGAGCATATAGCTGCAAGTCATCAGCATAAAGATGATACTTGCACTGAAGGTTCGTAGTTATAAAGTTAATAAAAAGAGAAAATAATAACGGAGATAGAATGCCACCTTGAGGAACCCCAGAGTCGAGGTCACGCCAAATCGATGACATGTCATCGATGTGTACTGACTGCTGGCGTCCCTGAAGATATGTTGAGAACCATTCAAGTACACCAGGTGAGATATTAAGATGGGATAGGATCGCTAGCAGGATGTCGTGACTGATGGTATTGAAGGCGTTCGAGAAGTCAACCAAAGCCAACACAGTGACTTTGGTATCCTCCATGCCCATCCTGATATCGCCAGTCACTTTGAGGAGAGCGGAAGTAGTGCTGTGCCCAGGCCTAAAGCCAGATTGGAGAGGACTCAATAGGTTATTCAGGTTCACAAACTGTGCTAGTTGTTTGTGTACACATGCTTCGAGCACTTTAGATAGGAAAGGAAGAATGGATATGGGTCGGTAGTGGTTTGGAAGGGAAGGACTAGGTACCTTAGGAAGAGGGATAACAAAGGCGCTACGCCACAAGGAAGGAAAACTCCCAGTGTCAAGAGAAAAATTTACGATATGGGATATGGCAGGAAGGAGTTGATCAAGAATTGGTGTGATCATAGGACGACTAATACCATCACAGCCCACAGCCTTTGACTTGATCGACAGGATTATCTTTTTGATCTCACCCGGGTCTACAGAAGAAAACAAAAAGGATCAATTTTGGGCCTGGGTAGGTTAGCTAAGTAATCCAAAGTACAACGCTTGATTTGTTGATCCAGCATAATAGAAGAGGTGAAATGTTGATTGATATCATCCAAATCAATCGTTGTACGCAGATCACTTTGTTGCTTGTTGCCAATGCCTAGGGTTCCAAGAAACGCCAAATATCAGCAGGAGATGAGGATGTTATACTATCGAGAATATGGCGGCGTTTTGCATTACGTATCATCTGATTACACCGATTCCTAGCAACTTTAAAAAGAACCCAGTTGTCATCAGAGCGATCCTTTTTAAAAGTGCGAAATGTACGATCCCTGCGCCGCATCGCCATTCTAACACCTCTTGACATCCAAGGGGCGGGCGGACGCTTCACCTTAATTCTACGGACGGGAGCGTGGACGTTATAAAGGTTCACCACGGCGTTATTAAAAATAACAACCTTTTGATCCACCGTGGAAGCCGTCTCCAAACGTTCCCAGTTAAGAGCAGAAGCATCTTTACGTAGCTTGTCCACGTCCATCCGCCCAAAACAACGCCTGTGCAGAATTTTGGGACAGGGTTTGGGTGGTTTAAGGTTATAGGAAGTGAATATGAGGTCATGATGGGAAAATCCGGGAGCCAGGTGTTGGCCATGACTGCGGATTAAGGTAGAAGCAGAGGTAAGGATCAGATCCAGCCATGTGTCAGTATCATTAATGTTGTGGTGGGTTGCATTTAAAGGTAAAACGTGAAGACTGGCGGATTCTATGATTTGGAGAAGTTTACGAGAACGAAAGGAATTATGTGTTAGGAGGTCAGTGTTAAAATCGCCCATGATGATATGATGTGAGTACTCTGCCCCTAAAGATTCCAGAATCGATTCGAAACTGGAGAAGTAGTCAACAGTGGGGGGACAATATATTACCCCTAGAACGGTTTTAGCTCCTTTGACACAAACCTCAAGAAAAAGAAATTCCGCAGATGAAGTGGAGTTAGAAGGAGACGAAGCAATGATTTTATACGGCAAATTACCTCGCAGGTAAATAGCCACGCCACCCCCTCGCCGGCCAACCCTATCATTCCTGATAAGAATGTAGCCAGTTAAAGGGTACGAGGTTGAAAGAAGATTAGGTTTGAGCCAACTCTCCGAAATCAGGATGGCATGAACGTTAGTGTTAGTAAAAGTCTCAAGAAAGTCGCTATAATGACTGGGAATACTTTGAGCATTCAGGTGACAAACGTTCAAGCAACATTCAGGCTGTTGATAGAACGTCTGCCGCACAAAATCGCCCAGCGTATCAGTGATTGAACAAAAACTATCATCACTCGACAAACTGGTAGCTTCATCAGCTGAAATAAATGACTCATCATCAGACAACATGACAAAAATAAATACAAAATACTATACGATAAATATAAATAAATAAATATAAGTAAACTAAAAGAATAACTTATAATATATACGCACTTCGATTAATGCAATGTTTTAAACTCTGCACCACCCGCCAGCAACCTGTCACACACAATTTGAAAGGAAATATATTTAAAATGAAAAAAATACACAACAAAAAGAAAAAAAAACAACGATATAACTCACTATGGATAACAAAACGCAATAATATAAACAGAAGACAAAAGCTAATTATCTAAACTTGAACGATTAGCGTTTTAGAACGAAACTTGTAAGATCGACAACATAATGACAGATGTCAAACGTGAATATAAGAAAACAATATTATAAGTATTTTGTGAGTGAGGGTGAACAAAATTATAGTAAACAAACAAGTATACAAGCCTCGCTGCTAAATGACTACAAAGATATCACGGATTAATAATAAAACTGAATACTCGCGGCCATACAAACACTAGTATTGAAAGCTATTTCCGCATGTTGGTTTTATTTACATTTACGCCCGACGAAACCGCACTCCCAGTGTTATATACATTACTCCTGCTGGTTGCTGAAGAAGTCGGCTCCAATACTTTTGGATGCTGTTCCAGTAACAGAGTGAGCTCATCCATCGACGAGATCTTATGACGTCTTCCGTCGGACACTTTAACAACAATGATGCCATCTTGAGTCCACACCGCTTTCATGCCGTATTGTTGACGAGCTTTAACGAAGACTGCCTGGCAAGTTTTGGTTAGGAACTCTCTAACTGAGACTGCTGACCCCTTCAATGCTGACTTAGCTCTCCAGACATTAATTTTCGATTTGATGCAAGTAAACCGGACAAGTAAGGGCCTAGGATGATCCTTGTGCTGTGCTCCAAGCCTATGACAGACTTCAAGATTAGGGAGCATGATGTCATTTAGCCCCAGCATCCTGTGAAGTATATCCAGAGTGGCAGCAGTGCAATCCTCCTTATCCTTCTCTGGAACTCCCAAGAAGATGAGAGCCTTACGCCGGTGCCTAGTCTCCATTGTGTCGACCATTCTGTAGCACTCGTTGATTTGCTTGCGAAGCAGGCCAAGCATGTTAAAGATGAGTTCACGAAAGGTACGGAACTCCTCTGCCACTTTTGCTACAGTGTCCTTAGCTGGTCCAGTGCTGTGCAGCCGTGCCTCAAGCTCAGTCATCCTTTTATTGAAGCTATCTTCCAAGCTCTTTTGTGCGTTTTCAATCTCGTGCAGTTGTGACATCTTCTTGTAATGTATAAGTGTGTAAATGTGCAGCTGGCAGGTGGTGTTAAGTTAGATTTCTTGTGCTACATATATTTATACTTGTAAGTACTCCAAAATATATTATTAAAAGCCAGTGTAAATCAAATAATATTAAATTAAACTAATTTTCACTTAGCAAACACGTCTATACTTTTATGCACCCACCCACAAAAAAAAAGTGTGTCTTATGTTTGTTACTTAATATTATTTCGTAATTACAAAGATTTCAAACGTATAAATGTAAGAACTTTACGTTTACCTCGCACGAAATATTTGCCTCGCTAAGGAGAGTGAGCTCATGCATTAGATAGGGAACGAAAGTGTACAATATTGAATGTGAGAGAGATTTAAAATACCTACTATATTTGTAATTCAGATGTCATGTTGGCATTATTTCAGATGCCAACATAAAGTCCAAAATGTTACCGTATTTAAAAGTTATAGACCGCATCTATCGCCTCTTCTTCTTTTTTTTCTTTCTTAATCTTTGGGTGATTAATAAAGCACGCCCATGACGGACAACTTTCATTATTCATTAGAGGGTCCTCAAGTGACGAGAAGATGAGCGAGGCGGCGTGATGACGAATGCGCTCAGATGCCTGCGGTGGAATTTAATTAGATATAACATCTCCGAGCGTGGCGTCATGATGCCCCGCCACACGCGTCACATACCACATGCCATGCGCCACGTGCCATGATCGCAATATTGACACCTTATAGCAATATGTGACTTTAGAATTGTATCTGCTTTACTGATAGTATTTGAATAATTATTCCTGATATACGAAAACTCTACTGTATTACATGTAGTACCACAAAAAAGGCAAATATTATTTTACGAATAAATCTACATATGTCTATGTATGTATATCGGAATCTATTGTCATAAAATGAAAACAGAGGCGCTGAAGTGTTGAAGTCATTGACAATCACACTAAGTATGATTACATATCGTGATGGCAAGGAACGGGCAGGCCTGTGGGGCGACAATATGATTGTTTGTATTCCATTACCGCTCGAGTACAGCGCGGGCGCTTGTTTACCATTACCATGCGACGATGGTAGCGTAAACACGCGGGTTGCAACGTTTTGGATAAGCACTACTGGGTCGGTAGCACACCGTCGACGCTGACTTGTTGACATGCTGACGGGTTCGTGTCGCGGCGCCCTCTGGTGTCGCGATAACGAGTTATGGCAGCAATTCTTTGGCATTTAAAAATTCTCGTTTTAGTAGACTATTTACTCTCAATTTTTCAAATTGATGACTACATCTCTCTTTTATGAGTGTCAAACTTTACACGGAGTGCATAGTGCTTATGTTTCATTCAATTTAATAGTGCATAAAGACAACGTACGTTTAACTGCTATTTCGATATTTCAGTCATAAAAGTCCTGTAAATACTTTTCCCAAATTGAACCAGAATTCCATGATTGATAGTAACATATCTGCTCACAGTCACGTAACTCGACCAATGATTAACTGTCAATTTAAATTAAGGCAAAATGAACGTGTCAACAATAACATCTACTTACCTATTCATTTAGCAAGCTGGTAAAAGGTCTACACTGTAGCTGTACTGTAGCGAACCTACGTGTAGCATGCATAAGTTGTAGCAGGCACTTCATTTATACTTTGATTGCATTGCGTAGAACGTCGGCATGTTTGAGAATATAAGTTGGAGTCCCGCCAGCCTCCTCACCCCGCCCTTACCCCGCACCTCTCACTGTAACTTCTCAACGATGTACTTTGTGAAAAAAAACTGGATTTTGCAACATTTTGCTCGTAGTTATTTGTGTTAGTGCACTCGGGCAGTGCTTGCGTCGTTACAAATATAGCTATAGTCGACTTTTATTACTAAAACTCAGGAATGTTGCTGCCAATGGTTGTAGAATGCGTTACGGTGTGTTGCACATTTACAGTTATTGTAAAACTGATATACTCGTAGCATACGAGCGAATCTTTATAAATACTAAATAGTGCAAAATAGTGTTCAAATATAAATGCATAACATTTGCTTATTAAAGAATTCGATTTAGTCCTATTATATTTGTATTAAACAAATGACACATCAGGAAGACGGCAAATAAATAATCAATTCTTTGCAAGGCGCAATTTAAATTTAATGATTTTAAAAATTCTATTGAATTTAATGTCGTGAACATTCTTTGTCATTTCTTAAATTATAATAAAAAAATATTTATTTTTCACCAGATTACATTTCATGAGCTTAGTCTATGGGTACAATACAAAAGTTATGTATGTGGGAGACTGGTGCCTAAACTAAGTTTACGCCTATTTCTTAGAACACCAGGTCTCCACCCCTAGTATATCCTGTTATGTTTGTATATTTTAACGTATAATTATATATATTATTAATTAATTGTTACAAATACTAATAAAATAAAAATAAAATAAAAAAATAATAATGAATCGTGCAAATTTAAACCAAACCTGCAAATGTATGTTTGGGCGCGCGTGTTTGTGTGTGTGTGTTTATGTGTGTGCGTGTGTGTGTGTGTGTGTGTGTGTGTGTGTGTGTGTGTGTAAAAATGTAGCGTCATCATCATCATTTCAGCCTATTGCAGTCCACTGCTGGACATAAGCCTCCCCCAGGGTGCGCCACAAGGCCCGATCTCCCGTTTTCGCCATCCAGTCACGAGCTGTCGTCAGTCAGTCAGTCCAGTCATTAATGTAACGTGATATCGGAGTATTGCTCTGTACACAAAGAGCTGCCGTAGGTATAGTATATTGCGTTCGTCGTACAGGCGCTCCGTGGGAAAATAAATAGGTTTCTTGAGCATTACTTTGAGAACTGCTCTCTGGGCTCTTTCAACTGCAAGAAGAGTCGTTGCAAACATACCTCCCATTCGGGGATGCAATATGATAGGAGGGATTGGACTAAGGCGCAGAAAACAGTCATCAATGAGCCAGCATCCAGTACGGCGCGAAGCCTTTTAAACGTAAAAATAAGTTTACGAGTGCGGTCTTTGAGTATCTCCAGATATTTGCTCCAAGTCATGGTACTATCGAGGTATACCCCAAGATATTTTATATTATTTGTACGTTCAATACGTTGACAGTCGCATAAGTGGATATTGTCTAAAGAGCAAATATGAGCTTTAATTGTGATTTGAGATTTACGAGGTTGAGATATAGAGCAGAACGTAAAGGTTAAATATTTTGTTTTATTTAGATTAAGGGTGAGTGAATTATGAGCAAGCCAGGAAATTACCATTATAAGCGGTTTCTCAGTGTTTGTTCGCACTTCGTTCCAGGTAGCTCCTTGCACTAAAAGTGCTGTGTCATTGGCATAGGAGATTATCTTACAATTGGGAATGTTGAGTTTACAGAAGTCATATACCAGAAATAAAGTGGGGGATAACTCACTAGCTTGTGGCAAACCATAATCCTGTAGCAACACCTCCGCACTGAGGCTATTTTTGATTTTTGTGTACTGGGTACGGCCTGAGAGATAATCCCTAAAGAGCTCATGAGCTATATTTTTATATATTGTTTACCATAGCTTATATTATGTCAATGTAATTGTATAATTCTTGCCAGTTATATATAAGTGCCAATCGTGTGGATATAATTGGCTTATATAGTGTACAAACAAATTAAATAAACAAATGTCTCATAGTATTAGAACTGTAGAATCTACATAGACCTATACGCTTACATATACTAAAAGGGTAAGGTAGAGATGTATAATATCTACAATTTTCCTGATATGTATTTAGGGGCTACATAGTAAGGAACGAACCTCTTATACTCTACCGAGCACATTTACAGACGCTGTGCGGTGTGCTCTTCCTAAGAATTTCCTATCAGTAAAACCATACAAACTTAAAACTTAATAAATCCGCACTATCACAATCATTGTTGATTGCAATAGCACAGTGGGGTAGCGGATGCCTTTCCAATGCCGAAGGCCGTGAGTTGTGTGTTTCAATTCAAAGAGATGATTATTATTTGTGTGATCAACAAATATTTATTCTCAATGTTTGTTCTTAATTTGGGTGTAATTTGTATCAGTCAACAATACGTTTGTAAAGTCTCCCGTGACAAAAGGGTTGATACCTTTTTGTACCGGTATGCGTTTCTGAATAATTCTGGCAAGTAAAGCTACACACTAAAGCAGTATCTTAATATGTGTATTTTTAGGATCCTAAATATAATCTTTATAGCTCAGTAAAGGACGACATACGTAGGCGTTGTTGAGTCGTCGTCGTTTTTGTTTTGAGGAGATTAGCTTTGCAGTTTTATGATCACTATAGCATTTAAAACATAGGTGCCCAGACTTTTTTTCTTATAGACCACTTTCAAAATTTAGCTGGTTCCGGTGGATCCCCTGCAGCTACATTTCTACCATATTCCCAAAACTCAACAAAAATGTGAAGATTAGATCTAACTTGCGTTGAAAATTTGGAAATTTGCGTTGCAGCTGAGTTCCAACCACGAATTAAAAGATTTCTGAAAAAAAGTGAGAATTGATTGGTTAATTAATTAATTGACTGTGCTGTGAGACCGGATGTCAAAAAAGTAAAGTTGGGCAATCAAAAAAGTGATTCCATCCAACTTTACTGTTTTGACATCTACTTACAGCACAAGGAACCAATCAATTCTCACTTATTTCATTTAGAAAACTCCTTATTCGGAGTCCTAAAAAGAAAAAGAAAAATAGTATATCTTTTTGTGTTGTATTTATTAAAATATGTAACTATTACACTATTATTTATTACTGTTTCTCCACTACCGTTTCATCAAATGAATTTATGATCCATGGTGATATTTCCATCGTCAGAATATATTTAAATCTGATTTTGAAGTCATCATGCAGGGCAATTAAATGTTGAACGTATGTCTGAATTTCCTCATCAAGGCATTCTACCTGTGACAAGTTTGAAAACTGGGAAAATTCGCGCTGACTAATATTTTGTTTCATAAATTTCTATTTTCGAAAAGAAGCTGAAATTACACCTTTTTTTTTATTAAATTGAGGGTGTCCTCTCTTGTAATTGTAAGTTAATGTAATTAAATTTTCAAATAAATCTGTCAAATACGCGTTGTCTGCTTCCAAATTGATCAGGTTTTCTTTTAAATTTGGTTCTTTACTTTCCAGAAACTCTACAACTGATTCAATCTTGTTAAACATGCACCTTTCGACAACCAGCGTACTTCAGTATGTAAGAGCAATCGTTGGATGTCTTCATCATTTTCATTGCACAATTGTGCAAATAAACGCGTATTCAATGCATTGCTTCTTATTTTGTTAACTGCATTAATCACAAATTGAAGCGATTGGTGCAATCTATCAATTAAAATATTTCGCTGCTAGGTGTTGTACCGACAATGATGGATGACACAGTGTATTGCAGTTACCTGTAGTATAATTCTTTTAAGATAGCTTATAAACCCACGATATCGCCCGACCATGGCAGGAGCTCCATCTGTTTCCACCGAAATAAGATTTGTAAATGGTCTCGATTCTGTCTTAAAAAATCACTTAGGACAATAAATATTGATTCACCTTTAGTGTCCGTCTCCAAAGTTTTTTGCGAATAGTAGCTCTTCATGAATTTCTTCGTCCATAACAAATCGAATATATGCCAATAATAATGCTTCATTATCAGGTAAAGTTGTTCGTTTAGTAGAACAGAAAAATGAGTTGTTTGCAGATAGTTACACAAGAAACCTTCAATATCAGAGCTCAATTCATCATTACGTCTTCGTACAGTATTGTTACTCAAAGGAATTCTTTTGAGTATGTCAAATAGAGATTTATGCAGAGCAGTTTTTAAAACCTCTTCAACAGTGGGTAAAATTAACTGTTCTCCAATGATGTGCGGTATTCCAGATTTCGCTATAAGTAATGAGATATTGTAAAATGCCCGCAAGCCATCATCGTTACTTTCAGATGTTAAAGCGAACATACTGTGCACGGTGAATCTCTTTTCATATTTTTCCTTCAATGCTTGAAAATATTTAAAATCTTTGCCTATTTTATCAGGATCTTCTTAGATGATCTTCGAACTTCGATGGTTTCATAGAGCTATTGCTCAAAACTTTGTTGCATAAAAGGCATATGGGCAATCGCTCGTCTGCCTTTGATAGAAGAAAACCAAATTTTTTAATAATTATCGCCATACTGTCGACATTTCTTCTTAGATTCAGCCATGTTTCGTATCAGTTACCTACCTGTAAATAAAAAGAACTTTTATTTTTGTAATCATTAGGCGGTCTTACTCAACAAGATATGGCTATTTTAACAGAATAGGTAATCCTAATTAATTATTGCAATGAAATAAACAAAGTACCGACGGCAAACTGATTCTAATTATTAAAAGCAATAAATCGCTTCATAAAACTCTATTATGGATCTTAATCCATAATAGAGTTTTATGAATACGGCTGAACCGATTTTAATGTAATGTAAAACATTTTTTCATAAATATATTTTGATATATTTCTGTAAATTCGATAGAAAATAATTTTAAATAATATTTTGATAATATTGTCTTCTGTTTACGCGAATATTATTCATTGAAATTATTAATGCTTCAACGTTCATATTACCTATTACTCTTTCGAGTACAAGTACATCTGATTGTGTAACTACTATATACGGATTCTATCGCGTTGTTTATTTGACACTACATTACATAATTTTGAAAACTGTTACACAGTAGTGTAAAGTTTAATAGTAGTAGTAACTACTATTAAACTTTACAAATTTTTAAGCTAATTGAATTATTATTAAAAATGTTTAGATTTAATTAAATTTTACGCTTTCCCCGACGTTTCGGTTGCTTTTCAGCAGCCATGGTCACGGGGAGACTAAGATGGTAGTTGTCTCAATGTTCCAGTGTAGTTATTTCAAAGTACCCGAACATAATTAATTAATCATGTGTTTCTATTTACGCAGAATGAGCTCAAAGTATCATGAAGTCTAGCTGTGGTTTGCTTCGTCTTGGGTTTGACTATTTGTATTACTAGATCCCAAGCTGTTGATACATTCCAACCATCTTCTCTATTAAAAGTAAGATGTTTTTTGATTTCAATAGCCTCACAAAGCATCCTTTGTAAGAATCGGTGTTCTTTAGCGAGAATCTGTGGTTCGTCAAATCTCAGGTAGTGGTTGATCCCCTGTTGCACATGTTCACACATGTAATATTTTAATAACAAAACTCCGCGATTTTAATTATTTATTTATTACTTTGATGCACATAACGGCTACGTAAAGACGCGTACAATTTATGAAAATATATTTAATTAAGTCATTTAGGATTAGGAACCTAAAATATTTACAATCATGCAGGTCAATCATAATATATCTCTCCTTTAGTGAACCACCACATAGTCGGGTAAAAAAAATACTGATAAAGTAGGCACAAAAAGTTTAACCTTGCAAGTCTCGACACGTTGTACTGAATATGGAATATGCAAGTTTTTACAAGTAACAGTAGCTGAGCTTCATAAAATATTATCTGCCTACATTGAAAGGTGAAGTCAAGCCAACATTTTAGTTCTTCACTATCGAAAGCAAATAAATTTTCGTGGACCCCCGCTTACGAATTGTGAATCCCCATTTTTTGTCACTCCAACGTAGGCCCCCGTTGAGTCTCCTGTGGACCCCAGGGGGTCCACCTGGCCCACTTTGGGAACTAAGGATTTAAAATTTGCGTATAGTAATATTTCAATAAGTATGTAGGTAGTTTGCACTTAGATTTCCTGTGAACGTTAGATCGAATCTCGTGTTAAGTATATATATATTGTATTGAGCTTTACGCTTTATTTAAATTATGTTTAAATATACATATATAGAGAGTGTCACGTTATTCCCTCTACGCAATACTATCAAAGCGCCTTTGCGTCAGTTTAAGCTTAGCTTAGTGCTACGACGTAGCGGTGCCGCGTAGCTGAAACCCATAGCGACGTAGCACGCGAACGTGATTGGTCGCACCGCAGAGTGATCGGCTTACAGGAGGCTGTATGTTGGTCTATGTCACAGCGAGGCTTTTATCATGTATGCTATCGCTTGTAGACATGCATTGACAACGAGCTCGTGGTACGTGAAAGATGCGTCGCACGATATCACTCACTCGTACTCTCAATTCACTTGCGTATCAGCAGTAATTCAATGCCTACCAGTATTTTCTGGTTAACATTCCTAAATTGCATCTATACACTGAAACTTCATAACAATGTACTTGTACCTATTACTTGTTTCTACAACTTGTTCAACATCGTAAACCTACGTAAATATTTTGTATGATCACCGCGGACTGCACAATTATTACCACTGCAATAATAGTCCCTTTTATGTTTGAATATCGAAAAATCTAATCACAAATAAACAGGTAAATAGTTCGTCTTCGTTTTCATTTATTTCGAAAAGGCAACTCCTGCACTAAAATAAATCTGTGACTCAGCCATTACAAACTTTCAAACAACGGACACAAAGAACATCCAGACCTGGAACAAGTATTTATGGATCACACAAACGTTTGTCCTGTATAGGTATTGAGCCACAACTCTCGGCGCGATGACAATGGCCAGGCTAAAATTATCACAATCTAAGTAAGTACATTCAGCTGTATTAATAATTTCATCAATGCTCCTGGCAGTTATTAATTGCTAGATAATTTTAGCAAAACTTGAGTGTCTAAAACTTTGCAAGCGTGTGAACCTTAAATGAGCAGGTTTTGTGTGAGCTAAACCCGGCCGGGCGACCCCGTCAGATCCGGTCTTGGCCTACATACACTTCATACAGATACATACATATATAGTTGGAGTGAACTAGCTTACTCTCTTGCAGTCCCTCGAGTGCACTACGAGTGCGACATACATAAACGCCAGTCAAAATAAAAACATAATACATTATGTTTATTTTCTTCCAAACATAAACGAACATAGAATTTATTTATACGCTGTGTACTATAACAAATTGGCAATGTTTTATAACAAACGTTAGTACTTAGTGCTAAATAATGAATAGTTCATACGTAATGTGGGAGGTTAGTGCCGCCTCACTCAGTCCAAGCCGCACCTTCGTCGGAGCGCGGTGCGGCAGCAGAAACAAGTGGGTGTTCTCAAGTCAATTACAATATCGTGTCAACTGTGAGCGCAAGTACAAAGGATCTTCATTAATAATGAGCGGACAGCGGCCGCGTGGGGGCCCTGAGGGGTGAAGAGGGTGCGGGGTGAACTCCGCTAATAAATCGGTGGCGCGGAAACGTTCGCAGACGCTCAAACATCTCGCTGAGAAACGAACAATCAATTATAAATAGTTGGAATCGCAACGTCTCTGCCGTCGTCACTGTCCGCACCCAGAGTGGGAGGGACGGTCACCAGCACACCACCACAATCACCACTTGCTCTGTTTGGTAATCAGTTACAACACTCGCTGTATCATTTAAAGTTGAATTATAAAAGTTTTATTTATTTTATAAAACACTGTACAACTTATTCATAAGATAATTAAAACATAATCTGCATGTAAAGGAATTTATTCATTTATTTTTTTGTAAAAAGTCTACTGCCGCAACAGCCTTGACTCGGCACAACTATTTGTAGACCATACAAATTTTTAGCTCGTGTGGTAATCAAACTCACAACACCCGGTCCAGTGGCAACCAGGTAAACCACTTTACCATCTGTGCATCTTCATATAGATATTCTTAAGTATATATGAAGATGTACGGACGGCGCAGTGGTATGGTCATAATATACGTCATTTTTATTATGTTTCTCGTAACATGGGTACTTTCCCGAACCCGGTTCTTTGGGAGGCTTACAGGGAGTAATAGCCCCAACCAGGAGACGCCCTTCAAGAGAGTTTACCTTGGCCGCGACAGGTTTAGGCTATTGATAATTTAATAGTGCACAGCAAAATTGCAACTGTTGTCTGATGAATGACTTTTATCACATCTTCTTCTCTCTTAGCCTTTATTATTCCCAAGTCACTTGGGATCGGCTTTTCTAGTCTAACCGGATTTTGACTGGATATCAGTTTTTACACGGAGCGGCTGCCACCTGACCTCCGCAACCCGAAGGCTAACGACACCCTAAGGCTAGACTACTGTCAGGATATTAGAGGGTACTGACTTTTCCAATAACGACTGCCATATATGTTCATGGCAGCCGGGACCAACGGCGTAACGTCCTTTCTGAGGCACGGAGCAGGCGATAATTGTCAATCAATACGCACATAATTTCGAAAAGTTATATAACTTTCGAAAGTCAGAGGTGCGCGACATGGGTTCGAACCCGAAACCCTCTGCATTGCAGTCTGTTGGTCTCCCCACTGAGTTATCGCTGCTATGTATAATGACTTTTATCACATGATGCTTACTAATTCAACGTCGCTGATTCTACATATACACTCATTTTTTTTGTTGTAGCCTCCACTAAAATTCACTGTTACAGTGTTAATTTTCGGATAACTATAACAATATTAAGTTTTCTTAATATAATTTGATATGGCATCGTCAAGACGAGTTTGTGTGAATAATCCGAATCATTTTTGTTTCATTTGTGGAGGGTATATAAATAATAATAATAAGCTGAGCTCTCTACCAAGAAAGCTAGCTTCAGCAAGAACGTGAAATAAAAGAAAGTTTATTTCAACTTAAGAACTGAGTAAAATAAGAGAATCTTTAAATATATTGTTTTATTATTAAAAAACCCATGTGTCATATTTTGTTAACTAGACCTGATAGAGAAATTTCAGTCACAGATTTGAAATTGTCATTAAAAGTTGGACTAATATCATGTAAAATAACCCAATTATCAGACATGCTGTTGAGCAGTGTAATATATATAGATTACTGAGATTATTACCCTCTTCCTATATCGGCGTAAGAATACAATACAGCTATTGCATTTCTCCCGGTGAGTAAAAACTAAGGGTTCAGAGAGTTCCTGAGGTGTTCACCTCAGGAACTCTCTGAACTCTCCAGAGGACAGAGGAGTTCTCCTCTGTCCTCTGGAACTCTCTGGAACTATTAATTTCTACTTACCGGGCTAAACGCAGTACGTTACACTGTGGAATAGAGAGTAGACAATACAAAAGAGAGATTATCAAATATATATAACAGATATATCAAAATGTGTCTGACTAAAATATTTTCTCCGAACTGACGCCTCGTCCCAGGAGACAAAGAACCAGGAACGTTCAACAAATTTTGAATTTTAGATAGTGTTCTTACGAACAGCCAGCGCTAAAATTACATTCATGCAAACCTGCATGATAAAAATGAGGTTTATAATATATAAACACGTAGGTATGTAGCCCACATTACTCCCCTCCAGAGACCGTCAAGACCGTCAGACATCTGTCGATGCTGCTGAAGAGCGTTGCCAGTGCCAGTGAAGGATGCCGCTAGTTCCAGTAAGTCGGAACTATGCCGCTAGTTCCAATGAGTCGGAACTGTATTCCGCTAGTTCCAGTGAGTCGGAACTTATGTCGCTAGACCTTAGTAAGTCGGGTCTGAGTGCGATGAGCGGTGCGTGTTTACATCACGTCGAGGTCACCAATGTGGGATAGAGAGTCTAGACAATACAAAAGATAGATATATGTATATATAAACAGATATATCAAAATGTGTCTGACTAAAATATTTTCTCCGAACTGACGGCTCGTCTCCAGAGACAACGAACCAAGAACGATCAACAAATTTTGAATTTTAAATAGTGTTCTTACGAACAGCCAGCACTAGAATTACATACATGCAAACCTGCATGATAAAAATGAGTTTTATAGTATATAAACACGTAGGTATGTAGCCCACAATATCATATACTAACCTCTCCCATTCCTTTATGTTTATTTCAGTTTTATATGTCAAACGATCATAAGGTACCATAACCATTTACCCCCAGCTGAGCTGTATGCTTCTTTGTATTTGTAGTACTTATAGAAAAATTTATTAGACGTATTTCCAGTCATAACTAGCCACGTGTTGACTATAGTCCAATTTCAATAATAATTAATATGCAGCAGCTGATCGATATGATTCGCGTGACCAGAGGGCTGGGTTTTTCTAAACCTTGAACGTGTTACTGGTTGTAACATTCTGGACACGTTAACCAATTTGATGCTGAACGATTCCTTTTATTTAAAACGTAATTATCTATTATCTTATAAAAATATATAGATTCAAATTAGCCTGTGGCCATGATAGAAGTTTTGTTGCGAATTTTCGCATCAATTAGAGCTCATTCTTGAATAAGCAACTCTATGAAGCGGTAACAACAATCAAATTACGAAATTATATAAAATTATCATAAAATATTTGAAATCATGCTCATACTCGTTCTGTTCGTTCTCTCTCATACTCATAATGGATAGAAACATGATTAAATTAATCGAAACAACGACTAACGGTTCAAAATGGCGCCACAAACAAAATTTTAAAAGCATGGCAATCTAGGTTTTAAACCATATTCACGTTTAATCTATATTCAGTACGAAATCTGCTGCATTTCATGAATTCTTTAAATTTTATGAGCAAATTGCAATACATTTTGGCGGTTTACGTATAGTTTTGTTATGAAATATTATGGTAACCTGCCCCTGTTATGTAGCTTTCTAAATCTAGATCAGTTTTGTATTCAACCATCGTACGCCACACCCTAGTTCTACAAAACATTTTAGAACGTCATGTACCGCTAAGCTTCATCAAGCTTAGGCAATTTTCTCCAAGTTTCAAATTCAAATTATTTTATTTGGTTTTGATATTTTTGCAAAAGCAACCAGCTAAATTGGAAAAATCATATAGAGGCTCTACTTATATGGTTTTTCCAATTTAGCTGGTTGTTAATCGTCAATCCAAGGAATTTTGCATTATTTGTAGCACATATATTATTATTATATTTAATATTAATTTTATAACAAGTAGGTTGGGATCCAGTAATAAAAATAGTCAAACCCAAGAAGAAGCAAACCACAGCTAGACTTCATGATACTTTGAGCTCATTCTGCGTAAATAGAAACACCAATGATTAAATTATGTTCGGGTACTTTGAAATAACTACACTGGAACATTGAGACAACTGCCATCTTAGTCTCCCCGTGACCATGGCTGCTGAAAAGCAACCGAAACGTCGGGGAAAGTGTAAAAGTAAAAATAAATTAAATCTAAATAGTTTAATAATAATTTAATTAGCTTAAAAATTAGTAAAGTTTAATAGTAGTAGTAGTGAAACAATTTTCAAAATTTTGTAATAAAGTGTCAAATAAACAACGCGATAAAATCCGTATATAGCAGTTTAATTTCAATGAATAATATTCGCGTAAATAGAAGACAATATTAAGTAGGTTGTCTTTGGCAAATTAGATCTTCGATTAGAATGGCTTCTAAGCTAACGTTATTTTAATAAAATGTGAAACAGCTATATGTGGCCGGCAATAACAGTCATATAATACACGTACGTCATATTTTACATATGAAAATCTCAACTTCTTTTTCAAATGTTTGATGCATTCGAATGTTTTTGAGCTGGCTAGGCTATCGTTGAGAACATTGCATTGCCTCTCTTTTATATGTTATAGTATTTTGTATTAAAAATGTGTTTAAGTGTGTCCCATTTAAAAGCCCAAAGATGTTACCTGCGTCGACAAACAATGTAGTAACATTTTTATTTTACGCAGTATAATCTCTATCATAGTAAGATATAAGGGTGTCTTACTATGATAGAGATTATATATTTACTGACTACAAGGGTATCCAGTAAATATAGAGCCCATACAAGTTGTACGATAATCTCGGTGACGCCATGAAAAACTGCCATCGTGGACATCGTTAAATCCGAACGTAATCCCCGTATGGAGAAGGCTCTTACAACCTCCGAGGGTTGTAGAACGCTCCATACCGAGATTATATATGAAATGGGATAATCCTATTTTTAGTGACACACCAACTTACAGTTTTCATTTAAAGCGGTTCAGCGGTATATATCAAAGTTTAAAGTACCGCCTGTTTTAGAACATAGAGATTAACACGCCTCTCGAAGACATTATATAACATGTTGTGTAGTTGTTAATGAACCAAGGAATAATATATGTAGATTGTTACTTTGATCTTTTGATTAGATATTGTTATAATGTTATCGTGAGATCGTTTCTATGAATAGACAGCGATATTTATAATTAATAGATTGGTTGCTGTACATATAAAATACTAAAGCATTTATTAATTATAATACTGTTTCTTACAGGAAGTGTGTAGCGCACAATATGTAGACGCCGTGATTGAGTCTTGACCTGCTTACCGGGAAAATTTATATTTAAGGCATATGTTTGTATCTTGCCTGCTTCATCTCATGAAAGCTTTACTCCTCGAACAGGTCCTTTTAATGCCAAAATTGTATTAAAATAATTTATTTTCAATATGCTAGGTAATTAACATGTCCAAGAAGTGTTGACACATTTTTATGAAAATAAAGATTTCTGTAGTTTCTTAGAAATTAGTTAGGTGAATCACAGGTGTCCAACTTGTGGGATACGGCTCATAACCTGAACGCAGGTGAAAATTTACCTGGTTCTCGGTTAAACTCAATAACAGCTGCTGTGGATCGATTGTATGATCGAGATAGTGGTTTAAGTTGTTTGCTACTGTTATTGCACCGAATTAGTAAAGTACACTCACACAGTAAAACGTTCATATTGTTGCTCCGAATCTGGTTGTAATTCAATGACTTGTTTAAATTATTGCCAAGTCCCTGTGATTTTGTTTGTTACGCTTTCATACCTTAACTACTCGACCGATCATCATGGTATTTCGGATACACGTTGTCAGGGGTACAGTAAAGGACATAGAGTACCTTTTATCCAGGAAATAGTTCTCGAGGGATAGAAATTTATTGATAGAATTTACATTAACGCCATGTTGTTATTTTGATAGAATCTACATTAACGCGAAACCGTGGGCAAAATCTAGTATTAAAATAAAGCTCTGCTGACTAACCTCACAGCTTATCGTTTTTCTAGCTGAACATGTCACGAAACCTACACAACACCTCTTGTTTTAAATTGTGGTGCGTTCATATGTAAATAATGAATCGTGAACATGTACATACATTGCCTACCATAATAATAATAATATAATATTCTACCACATACACACAACACCATCTAGCCCAAACTAAGCAGAGCTTGTACTATGGGTACTAGACAATGGATAAATATACATATATACTTTTTTTTCTGAAAATATATACATACGTATTATACATAGAAACACCCAGACCAAGACAAACATCCATGTTCATGCACACAAATGATTGACTTGTGCGGGAATCGAACCCAGGAGGCCGTGTGTTCTATGTAAAATGTATTATACATAGAACTATAGCTGCCACAGTCCAACCAGGTAGTGATTGGCCTGTGGTATAGATTTGCGTATGGTGATCGTGAGGTTCTAGGCTCTATTTCTTAATTGCACGGCCTTTTGCTAGGTCTAAGTGTTAGGAAATTCTCTGCATGGGTCTATAAACGTACTCTATCACTCTCTTTCTCTTTTGTGAGACCTATACATAGCTAGTGAAATATGGGTGTGATGCACTTCTGACTAGCTTTAGATTATATACATGCGTGAGTCTTTGCATGTGTGTTTTTGCTTGAGTCTTGAGCCAAACTCATGGTAGATGTAAAAGCTATTTTTGTATACGACTATATAAACAACAAAATCTTCGTCATAACTTAATTAGGAGAATCAGAGGAAAAGTTTTAAGTACCGAAGTATTTATTATTAAGGAAGAATTAGAAGCGTGTATCTCAAAGCATGACGTCATCAGGTCGTTACGAGCGCTCGTACAAAACAATATTTAATTAACGTCGGATCAAGTCGTCGGCAGCAGCCAGCTTGATAAATTAAAATGTGATTGATTATGATATTAGTACATGGCTAACATAGAGACGTGACGTCGACGATGACGTCATACTATAGACTCTTTAGAACCCACAATAAATTTATTTTCCTTTTTAAAAGATATTCAGAGGAACTCTGCACTA
Organism: Catocala fraxini; assembly: GCA_930367265.1. NCBI lineage: Eukaryota > Metazoa > Arthropoda > Insecta > Lepidoptera > Erebidae > Catocala > Catocala fraxini. The sequence continues at coordinate 17,807,021 of OV884041.1, forward strand.
GGTTCTCAGAATTACGGACGCCACAGTAAACATACACACACACAAAGTAGACTCACATTCAGAACAATAATTTGAATACCATACAAATAATTGTCTCGCTTGGGATTACAACACTCAGCGCGCCGGTAAAAGTGAGGCAACCGATTATCCGATGCTTAAAATAATAGCTAACGTTGTTGTGAAACCTTTGGATATACATATATAGTGCTGATCAAGTTATCTTTAATTTATGTTTTTATCGCCGTATGACGAGTATGCGTTACAATACTTATTTCAATTGCCCAGTATGGTTTGAGAAAGTCTTTGGGGACATACGAATAACTCACCAAAGTCTCATCTCAATCGGATGAATGGTATATGAACGCAATTGTTGTTTGGACAAAATTGTGCCTGTGAATTTGTGTCATACGTGAGTGTGTGTGAGTATGTACGTACGACGCAGCATTCACAACTAACCACAGGATGGATTTATAGAGGCTAATTCTGCAAGCCAAGCAAGGTGGAAAACTGCCGTGCAGTGGGTCTCGGCGGGAATCATATATTGTGCGTAAAGCTATCATTCTAGGGCATATAATATTAAATAATAATTCATCAGTTAGGTTACATTGTGCAATTGTATTATGTATAATTTTGGCTCACATACGTAGTCATCACTAATCGATCTGGTTTAGTTGCTTTTGGAATATTTAAAGAAGAACTCATATTTATATGTATAATATTGCTTTCGTATGTTTGTGTCCGCTTAACTCCAAAGGGAGTAGATGGATTTATTTGACTTTTTAAATAATATCTTTATATACTTTATTCCAAAATCCCAAGTGAACGGAAAATTTAAAATATCACAATGAATCACAGCGAATGGTGGCCATGGTTAGCTATATATGTATGACTGCACAAATAGCGTAGAGGTTCAAATGGACACTTTGTGTTACTAATGCGCCGAGTGAGAAATTTGTGTCATTTACTAATAATTGTTCCAGTTGCAGTTGTTCCTTGTGTTCGCTATTTGAAAGTTTGCAAAGTGACATAAGCATTTTACTAGTACCGGAGTTATATACCTATATATACCTTAGATTTCCTGTGTAATATTTGGGTGCCTATGTACCTATTACATTATGCTGCCTCGTCAGTTACTCAACAGCCCTGTAAGCTGGACTCTTAACACTATAACAACCTCGTGTGCACCAACTGTATGAAACGTGACGTTTGAAGTTCTCGGACGTTTCCAACTTATATACAAGTTTACTCATTATAATCTAGTTCCCTTTGTTCACAATCTTCGCAAACTTTGCGCAGCCTTCAAAGACTTTCAATATAAAAAGTACTTTATCGTTAACGTGCTTTTTATAAATGTAACTTTAGAGTATAACGAACTGGAAATATTACATCCAAGTTAATGTGAGCACGTCGAATCAAAATTCTACGAATCAAATGAATGGGCTACGAAAATAAAAGATGTGCTGCGAACTGCTACGATGTAGAACTCGAGAAATAAATTTAACAAACGAATGTTTTTGAAATTAAACTACTATATACGGATTTTATCGCGTTGTTATTTATTTGTGTTTATTTGACACTATATTACATAATTTTGAATTTTTTTTACACTACTATTACTAATAATCTTTACTAATTTTTAAGCTAATTATATTATTATTAAAACTATTTAGATTTGATTTAATTTTACACTTTCCCCGACGTTTCGGTTGCTTTTCAGCAGCCATGGTCACGGGGAGTCTCCCCGTAACCGTAAACCGAATAATATTCGCGTAAACAGAAGACAATATTAAACGAATGACTTCCTTGTGTATATTTTGAAGCAATATGCAGAAATCAGTGTATCGTTTTAGATTAAACTTTATCGTTTAGTAGTACTTACATAACCAGTTATGAAACGATGATAAATGTTTTGATAATATCACGTATGTTTCCTGTTGAAGTTACCTTAAATAGAGGTTTTCGTCGAGTTATGAGTTAAATCGCATCTTCGACATACAAGATCCCACTGGGTCGAAGTGTCGCCAGTCTGCACTGACTGGCCCCCACATAAGATAAGATAAATCGTAGCTTTGTCGTTGTATTCTTATAATTAGGATTCCAACGGATCTACCAGAGAGCCAAGGAGGAGGAGAGCTATAGAGAAATTTTACTTCAAGTTGTGGTTATTGTAATCGTAGCTAGAATTGTGCCAGAGAGCGAGGGTACGTAGAATCTAGCGAAGAGGCATTGCCAGTACAAACAGTGTGAAAGTTAGTGTTTCCTTGCCGGCGTTTCGTACCGGTGCAAGCGATGTTCAGCGACTTAACGCTTCAAGAGCTTTTAGTTAAATTGTTCGGATATTATTCGTGAGATATTCGATATAAACGTTTAAAGATGGCTTTCTCTCTCTCTCTCTGTTGTATTTTAACGTTATCTTGCTGCCGGCGTTGGTGTCGAATTTCAGCACCAATTTTTAGGATTTTCCCTTTTTCTTTTGTTATTTTGTCTTGTGCTTTTCATGGAATGGATAGAAACTAATTACCTTTAAATATATCAAAACCATGAAATATATATATAAAAACCTGGTTCATTGCATCGGGACTTAAGTATTTTTTTATTATATTTTGCCTTATAAATGGTAATATTTTAAACAAAAGGAACCCACTACAACGCGGCAACGTTTAATGGTAGATTTTTATGAAACTTAATTAATTACTTTTTTACACTTCATGGTGTAGTGCTTGGACGTTTCTTGTTGTTATGCAATAATGTTACAAAACACTTAAAGGATCTGAAATTAGATATAAGTTTAAGATGCTTACGACTTTCTTGAGTATGTATATATATTTTATACATGAGTAAGATATACGCACATAGTTACCTTGTACATAAATATTTCCTGACATATTTAGTTGTATCTCTCTTTATATTTCCCTCCGTTAATATTGTACGTATCTTCAATATACTTTGGAATTAAAATACTGTGATTCAGTCAACAAGCTTACGTACGATGAACGTTTCGGTATGCAGAGTCTCTTGGTACAGACTTGTACACTAAGTGCATAAAAAACAAAGCGAACAAATACTGAGCAAATGTTTTATCAACGCCTCGCTTTTTGTTCACGTATGTTAGTGTGTATGTTTAATATATGTGTGTGTGTGAGTGTATGCGTCTATGTATGTATACTCTGCTAAAGTGACGTGATCGGCACAAAGTGCTCACTTATTCTGTATCCTGACTTCACGTGACACTCTCTCGCGACACTGCCACACCAAGCGCGCTAATGACATCCACTGACAACCGTTCGTGAGATTATATCCGCAGGAAACGAATAATCTTAATATTATTTGAAGTTATTACATCGCGTTTAGTAGATGCTTCTAATTGCAATAAAGTTAAGTTTAAGCGAACAAAACTTTAGTTATTAAAATATTAAATGTCTTACATTGTTGCCGTGCGACTTAAATACTAACTTAGTATTATATATTGTTTGAATTGAAAATCTAGTGAGTATCAAAGGGCTGTCTAAACTACTACTTCTATGTGTCTAATAGATTAGCCTGCAATAACAGCCATATTAAAGAATACACGTCAGAATTTTATCGAAGGCTACCCAAAAAAATATGTTTCGAATGGCCAAAGCATGCAAATATTATTGAACTGGCTGGACTATAGTTGAAAACATTGCAGCGTCATATTGCACTTTAGATGCTCTTTTACGGATGGTATAAATATATGAACGGATTATTTTGCAGTTGCGACAGATCTGTAGCTAATTTTACACGAACAAAAATAACAAAAACCGCACGGACTGAAATGACGTCCCTTCAAACACGCGTTGCACCTCGCGCTCTCAAACTTTATAAAATACAACCATATAATCCTAAAGTCAAATTCGTTTTCGTTAAGCTATAGGTAAGACAAAAATGTAATTAAAGAGAAGCTCAGTAGCTCCCGCCACTAGCGATACGACCGACCAGCTGTCGTCGTGAAAGTACTTAATTACAGACAGTTTCATTCAGGCGCCACTTATTTATTTGAAAACGTTTGTTAAACTTCAATGTACTTGTGCATTGTAAAATATGAGAGCCCCATGGTTCCCTCGAAATATTAAGGACGATGAATAGGTTTGTTCAAGGCCTACGCCTTAGGATTTTACAGAACAGTACAGCAGTCAAAATAAATCAATTAATAATTTTAGTTACAAAGTAATTCTTATAAACCTCGGAATTAAGATTTGTGTTAGTTGGCAGATTTGTTTAAAAAATAAGTTTAACTCAATGACGCTGTCATTATTTTTACTGTCACTTTTAACAGTTATGTAGAGAGAATAGACTTCAGACACAATATGAAATCTAGAGCTCAAGATACCTGACATCTTCGGCAGTGCTTAGATTAGTTTTATTAGAGTAATATAGTAATAAAATAAAGTAAAATTTATATTCTTGTAAAAATTCTGCGCGACTAATTTATTTAATTTTAAATTTTTTTATTGTGTAGGTAGCAAACGAGCAGACGGGTCGCCTGATGGTAAGCGATTACCGCCGCCCATGGATACACGCAACACCTGAGGAGTCACAAGTGCGTTGCCAGTCTTTTAAATTTGTCCGCTCCTCTCAGGAGGGCGTGGGGGTTGGGCCTCCGGTACCCTCACTCACTCGACGAAACACACGCCGGTTTTCTGTGACGTCGTGGTATCACTCCGGTCGAGCCGGCCCATTCGTGCCAAAGCGTGGCTCTCCCACGGATAATAAAAACTTACAACGTTTTATAAATTATAATATTAAGTAAAAAAATACACAATGAATAGATTAACGCAGTCATAGAACAAGAGTCGCAAACTATAGGTATAATAATATTTGATGCTAAGTTGGATTTAAATAAATTATCGTTTAACAACGAGAGGTTAGCAGCCAGCGCCATTACTGTTGATACGTCACATAGAAATAAAAGCACGGAGGAACCGAGCGCTACACTTTGCGGTAGTGATGCGGCTCTACCAATGAAGTAATGCCTAAAGCACATTGCTTGGTGTTAATATAATGGTTATGCGGTAGCCAGCCTCCTACACTAGCACACATTGTTTGTACTTAGAACATTATTTGGTTACCAAGCGAGCTTGTTAAGTAAAGCGATCTTGGAAAGAGGCTTTCGTACATACTGTGTGTGGGTATGAGTCCACTCGCTTGTCTCTAATGATATTAGGAGAAGCGACTGTTGTGTTCCAGCCGCACAATTACCACCCATTATATACATTTAGGTCATCTAAAGTGGAGGAGAAGAGGGGGTTAAAGAGCGGGTGGGAATACCGAGGGGAGGACACATCAGTCAGACACAAGTTATACAATTTGTTGGCAAACAGTACTTCGCTTTCAGTAAACGAGTTTTGTTCGGTAGCGCCCGACTCGTCTCGCTTCGCGCGCCTATTATCGCATTCATCTAGTTTTATATCTAATGCTGAAAATATAGCGTCCTTGAAAACAATTACAGAATACAATAATATTGATTTTTACATTCACGCTCATGCATTAAAATCAAACAACTTTATACGGCTTTATCGCCGTTTATTTTCAGACTACCCGGATGGCGTAGTGGTTGAAATGATCGTTTTACCACTGCCACCGCGCCGAGTATTGTGCGTTCGATCCCCTCACGGGACAAAAATTTGTGTGATCCACAAATTATTGTTTTGAGTCTGGGTGTTCTTTGTGTCCGTTGTTTAAATGTTTGTAACATTCCCCGCGACTCAGGAATTAGTCCTAGAGTGGGAGTTGTCTTTAAAAAATATATATTTATAATAGTTGTATAAATAGCATAAAATTTTCGTTTTTGGAATTAAACTACAACACAATCTGTATTTCAATACAGAATACAATGCAAATATAAATTAACTATATGATAAATTAGCATAGCAATTATATTATCAGATCATAGATCATTGCTACTGAATTAAGAGCACAGATCGACGCTCAACTCGCGGTCACGCATACCGCAAGCCTTTAATTGCATAATAAATTAACGTAACATCAGACTTTAATGGCCTGATCAGTATTTACACTGCGAAATACACAATGCTTTATCCTTCAATGAAACATATATATTCTAAATGATCTTTTTATTAATAAAAGGTAAGCATGTGTAATATATGCTCTCTTAGCTTATATCAGTAGCACAATAATTTGTAGTCAGACCATGACCTCTTGTTCGCAAGTCATTCAGTTCTTACCGCTGCATAGTAAGCAGAACCCACTGCAGCCAATAAATTGCTGATGGTGCGAATAAGCCAGTTTGCTCGACAATCTTCTTGCATAAAGCCGACGAATAATAAAACTGCTACTGCAATTCTTGCGATGAGTAATAATTACGGAAGCTCACATTATGGCTAGTTCTTCCATTCCGTTCAATTCACCCAATCAGGTATTTATTTTTACTTAGTTTTGCAACGCGTGTATTTTAAGCGAACACACGCCCTGCTAACCGCTTAACTTTAGATGAGCTATGCTTGCATTACCGTGATTTAAAAGCTTATGAAATTCTTCGAAAAATTAATAAAGGATAAGAAATTGAATAAATGAATTAATAAAAATTACATTTTGAAGTGATAGTTGATTGATAGTAGTAGTATATTCACATAGTGAAGAGAAAGCCAGCTTTAGATACACTGCGCACCAGTGTCACCGTCTTAACCTTTATTATGATGTACTTTACAAGGTTATAGATACGTACTAAGTCAAAATGACACTTATCTAACTATATACCTGTATACAATATAAACAGTTAGACAGACAAGTATTGTGCAGAGCGCGAATACTATATAGTTGTTATTCTTGCAATTCAAATGGCGTTACTGACATTATCGCGGAATTCTGAGTGATTAAACAAAACAGCTAGCGATGTAAACGCGGTGTGGAGCTCATAGCGATTGCCTCAGCACATCGACCTACACCTTTCTTGCATACCCTTATGGCACTCTATAAGGTCACAATCGATAATAAAGATATTCAGGCATTTGTAGCACTTATATCGTGTACTAGAGGATAAAAAGAATTCAAATTATGTACCTATCCACAGTTAAAACGTAAAAGTTATTACTTAATGGTAATAATGCTTATGTGAGGAGTTGTTTTTTAACGCTACTATGGATAAAATACCGTTGTTGGGTATGCGTTTTTACAAAAATATTGTGGTTTTTAAACCCACACATATTTACCTATGTCAATTAATTATACATTTTAGCGTTCCTCACGACACAGAGCTTGAAGTCCAAAGAGGAAGTCGGCTATTTTGGGAATAAAAACTAAGCAGTCGTTGCACTGCCAGCGCAGGGGACGGGAGAAGAGAAAAGGGAGAGTTTTCGACTTTAAGCACAGTACCTCTATTCATCAGGAATGTTTGGTGACGACTTAGTAAAAGACTAAGTGCCAGCCTCTCTGTTCTTAGTGAAAGACCTCGAATGTGCCTTTTTTATTCGCGTCTAGTCATACGGGTTGCAAGTTAGTAGTGTTCTAGTCAACGATATTATAAACTATAGATAATTAGATTATGCCTTCGACTTTGCTTGCGTACCCTATGTCCTTTTTTGTACCCCCGACAACGTGTATGCGAAATTACATGATAATCGGTCAAGCATTTGAGGTATAAAAGCATAATAAAAAAACTCGCATTCGCATTTATAATATTAGTTAGGATATACAAAGGATCCGATTCTTATGGCCAAACTTGACGGAGAAAAGTCAGTCTCGCTGCATTAAACTTTATGCTTTACTGATAAGTACTTACATATGTTTTAAGTAATAAGATACTAAAACTTCGAAAGTAATAGATATCTATAAAGCTGAAATGTATAGTGCACCAAGTGCACTCGATGTCCTCTTCGCACCCGTAATAGAGTATATACATATGTATATGCCCATCTTGCTCTATGTAAACTGGTTGAAAGTTAAGACAATTTGGTAACTTTCAGATCTTAATATTGTCTTCTATTTACGCGAATATTATTCATTGAAATTAAACTGCTATATACGGATTTTATCGCGTTGTTTATTTGACACTTTATTACAAAATTTTGAAAATTGTTACACTTCTACTACTATTAAACTTTTTACACTTTCCCCGACGTTTAATAGTAGTAGAATTTTAACAATTTTCAAAATTTTGTAATAAAGTGTCAAATAAACAACGCGATAAAATCCGTATATAGCAGTTTAATTTCAGATCTTATTTTAGGCGCGCATGTGATATATCTACATCTTTTACATAAAACCCGAATTTGCTCGCGGCTTTCCTTGCGTAGATGTAGGTTAGGTATTTAGTTAGGTAAATGGTCCTATTTTTCTGGATGATAGGTACCGTATGTCCTTTTCTGTTCCCCTGAAAATGTGTTTGCGATATTTCATGGTGATCTATCGAGAAGTAAAAGCGTGAAAGCGTAACAAATAAAAAACAAACTCACATTCACATTTATAATATTAGCTACGCCCCGAGGTTTCACCAGCGTAAGTCCCGATGCCATGAGACTATCGGAATAAAATGTAGCCTATATTAATTTAGGTCTCCAGCTATCAACATACCAACCATGTTTCGTCGTTTCATCGCAATCGACACAGTATTTTTTGCATGACAGAGTGCCATCCAGCCATCCATCTAAAAATTTGTGAGGATGGATTCCGATCCATCCTATATGCATATCCACAATCTTTCATATTTATAATATCAGTTGGATTAGTTAGGATATCATTGCATCTAGTTAATTCTTCCAGCTAAACTAAACTATAAGTAAAGGTACCACAACATCTCATTCGCATGTCCGATGCCTTAACATTGATGCATTAAGCCTCTATTACTTAAGGTTGATTGCATAGTTAATTTTCTGCGTGTCCGGTTTAAATTGTAATTTCAATGGTCGCGTTGATTGAACATTGTTACCGCGCTCGCAACAATTAATGTTGGGATTACGTAAATAAATGGTGCTTATCAGAAAACTGTATAATTTACGTCATGAATGCATATACAAAAAAATGTGTAATAAAGTGTCAAATAAACAACGCGATAAAATTCGTATATAGTAGTTTAATTTCAATGAATATGAGGCACGTCACTAGCGCTGGAACATTATCAGCGATTCATATTACATGGTCACTTTTTTTAAAGCATCTCTCGCACTCATCCACTTTACGCATTAGGGATATATCTGAGGGTATATCCCTAATGCATAAAGTGAAATGTTTAGTCGAAAAGTGTAAACTTGTGCGGGACTTTACACTTTACTTTGACTCTATTAACGAGGGTCACAGAGAACACTGGCTAAGGACAACCATTTGTGGATCACATAAATGTTTGCCCCGTAGTGGCAGTACCGAGGCCACTCAAAGCACAGCGCTCTGCGTGCAGTCAAATGTATTAAATTAAAACAAATGCTGAAAATCGTCATATGTTTTGAGACTTATCATTTCAACTCTTAGTTCGGCCCGAAATTCGTGATATAAGTTTGTATATGCTCGTAAGCAAAGTGCAACTTGGGCCGGACTAAGTGCTGATTGATTTTTCAGTAAGGAAATTCTTAGTTATATATTCTCGGCCGAGTCCATTACGAGGCCTGCGGAGTCTTGTACTGCACCCAATGTACATTCATCTTTAGGCGCACTCTATTGTGTGCATAAAATAACTATATACACATCTGCCTACTTAAAAGATCTATAAGAATGATAAGCAATATTTAGCAACTAGCACACACAATATGTATAAAGTTGTTCTAAAAGTCCTATATTTTATTAGAGCTGACATTAAGACCGCCAGAACAACGCAACTACCCGACCAGAAATGACTGGTCGTGGCAATTATAAAGAACATTATGTGGAATTATTAGCCATATCAACTTATCTTGTACGAAACATTATTGCTGTAGTGAGAATTATCCATTTGTTTAGCTGCATTACCCCATATATATGCATATTTCTTAAAATTAACTTCTTCGTGGCATGAGTTTCAGGTAGCGTTTCGGTGTAAGGCAAAATGTTTTTGAGTTTTTCTGTCATGATATTCTCAGTACCTCAGATTCTGGACTTGAGCCGTGCATGAAGTCTCTGATAGAGTCCCGGTACCGGCAAACTGTAATTGAGTTTTTCTGTCATGAAATTCTCGTGGCTACATAGAGTAGAACTAAACACAGTACTACAATGGGCTCCCCGTTAAGTGGGACTAAAAATTATAATTGGTTAAAGGGAGCGACATACATATTTGCGGACCCTTTCTGGGACGTAGGCGTATGACTAAGTATTTATGTACCTATATATTGTGCATTATTATCAATAATGGTATAGATTAGACTAACTATAAGGTCACTCACACCAATTATATTTCAGCTATATAACCTACACGATTTTGCACACAGTGTTACGAGGTTAGATGAGCCTCAGGTAGATTGACCGGCCCGACCTATTAAAGATTAACTTATGTGAGACAACCGTGACGTCCCTAATGACCGCTAATGACGTCCAAACACTTGCACACTGGCCCACTGTACACATATATGTGGTACGCACACATACGCATCTGCACACAACACGCAGATACTACTTACAACGATATTTGGAATATGTATAGCCCTGCGGCGATACAGGAATTGTTTCAAGCGCCAGAGTAGTCCAATTAAAAACCAGTCATCGCAAGATTTATGTTTTACTACCGTGCAGTATATAAAATTAAGTATCATAACTACACGGATAGCGTAGTGATTTAAGTGGTCGCCTCACTATTACTACTGCGCCGAGTATTGTGGGTTCGAATCCCACACGAGACAAAACTTTGTGAGGTCCACAAATGATTGTCCCGAGTCTGGTTATACTTTGTGTTCGTTGTTTAAATGTTTATAAAGTCCCCGCGACACAGGATTTATTCCTAGTGCCTTTATTTAAAAAAGCAAATAAAAAAATCTATTGCTCGGTCATCAGTATCTGCAATGTTGCTCGAAGGTTTAAATAACCACAAGTGATATTCTCATGAGCGTTGTAGTACTATAGCTGTAACGTTGCCTAGCATTACTACAGTAAACGCCGGCCATCACCAAGGCGCCTCAAGCGAAGCGATATTTGTGTTTAATGATTAGATAGCTTGTCGAGCGAGATGCTTTGCATGCTCAAGATACATTTTGACGACATTTATTTCAATACTTTTATGCTGCTACTGAAATGTTGTATTAGATTATATCAGCCCTGTATCTAACTGTCTACTTGCTGGGCACGGGCCTCTTCTAAATGTGAGAAGGATAATCACAATTACACTGTTTTATCCATAATATTAGTAGAATATGATCATAAATGTCACAACGCAATGGTTTGATGCGGGTGTCTCCTCTATAGTGGTGTAAAAGCCACTTAATATGATCAGTATCACTAAGTATTACGATCGAACGCGGCCATTTTACTACCGTTCAATTTCCATCAAACCCGTTCCTCCCCGACCTCCTGACCCGCGTCAGCCATTCCTCTAATTACAATATATTTGTGTTGCATATTAATTTACTCATTGGAGTTTTACGGATGAATAGCGTTCGTATTCTCACTCGAAAATATTTATGAGTCACTGGGTACATGTATCACGTCCCGCGCGTACATTTATTTCTATTTCATTTGCTTCTTTACGCGTATCTCCGTATATAATATATTACGCGGTGATTCATGGCGGCTCTATTATAAATGTGTAATGACATTCTCGTACGTTCTATTTACTGGAACAGCTCCATTAGAGTGTCGCATCTACAATGTCTTATTATATTTATGTGTCAAATAATTAATCATTACGAAGTTCACATCGTAACAACCTCGTAGCCATCTCGTAGCATATTTGTAGCTTCTATAATTATTGCTCAATTTAACAAGTTATTTTTCGTATTTAGTTATTTCAATGTTAATTAATAAACCAAATGAATTCATTCGTTATTCAACGCTCCGTATAAAGTACTACGACATAGATACCGTCTCGACTTAATTTCTTCTCGTCGTAATGTACCTAAGCGGTTGACGTATTATAATTAAAATCGCACGGTTCGAGAATAATTAACAGGAATAGTGCTTTAGACGGCATAATACGTGGCCTTCATGTATATTCTGGAAGATTCTATTTTCGTGTCACCAAGTCACTGTAATGTTAAAACGTGAAATGTGAAAACCATATATGCGAAAGATACAAATGTAAACGAATTACTTATATGTAAATTGAAGCTTACTTAAGAATCATGAGCGTACGGCAAACCGCAAAGAGTAGGGTTTCAATGCTCGTGTAATTTTTAAAGCAGAGCTAAATTTGAATACATAAGATGTCGCAGAAATCCTTTGGCCGGCGCGCACTAGTACGTGAGCTGTGGGCTTAATGTGAGCAGGACGTGAACCCGACGCATACGTCACGCGTGCCAGGCGCCGTCTGCTCACGGTACTTAACGTTACATGGTTCATTACTTGTGCACAATGCCAGTATAGCATACTTATTCTATTCTTGAAAGACGTCTTTAGAAAGCGGTCAGCGGTGAAATTATGGTACCATATTTTCATTACTGTAAAACTGTCAATTTTCGTATTTAGGACTGGCGAATCATATCATTCAATTGGTACGCCAAAGTGAACGTTTTATTATTTAAACAAAGAGTAAGCAATAGAATCTATGACTTTTTATGACGTTGTTGTTCTAGCATGTTTGAAGTGGTATTTAATCAAAGCATCCAATTTGTAAGGCAACAATATTTTCTAGCTTCTTTTCAAATTATCTCTATATAAACTTAAAAAAATAAATTAAATTAAACTAAAAAACCATCTATTATTAATAAAATTTGGACAATGACCTGATCGACATGGCTGCGCATTTTTTTAGCTATCGAGACGTTTCTCTAAGAGAAAATTAGGCGTATTATCAAACAAAGAGTTAGCCTATTATATTATATTATATTAATCAATAATGAAAATGTGCGATGTATAGTGGTCTAAAATTTTTCGGTAGTATATATTTTGTGCTATGTTTATCAAACGTATTCATGTATGTATATCATGCAACAAACCATAACTACCCTTTTTAATTTATCAATTATTGTTTACAAAATGTTCTTTAACTAATTACGGTCGCCGGCGTCAGACACAACGTTTTATTACTATGTCTCGATATAATTAAGATGGGTCCAAAACCCTACAGCTTACCTCTTTGGGATATTCATCCTTGTATATTACTATCCTTTGAGCTTTATACATGAGGTTGCCATAATTATATTCATGGCAAATTGATATAGCGTCATAACCAGTTAAAGTATATACATGGTGCCAATTTAATCACAAGCAATATTGAAAGAGGTGAATCAGATCGTTATGTACTCCCAATCGGCGAAAAAATTATTTATGTTTGTATCAAAAGTTTGACTAATTTCATAATACGCAGCTAATGCCAAATATACGCGGGCAGCTACACGCGTCGGTAGCAACTCGTTTACGGTTACTAGGCACAGGTACAAAGCATTGGGTCAATGTACAATAATTAAGGTTCGCAAATAATTGACGTCCGTTTGGGATGAATACTAAATAAATTATCGCGTGTTTTCAACGATGCAATTATGAAAATTATTCTATTCTAGTCCGCGGCTTTGGTCCCTCGAGAACAGTACTTTCTTCTGGATAAAAGGTATATTATGTTCTTTCCTGTAAGCGAAATTTTGTGATGATCGGTCGAGTAGTTAAGGCGTGAAAGCGTAACAAACAAACAAACAAACTCACATCTGCATTTATAATATTAGTATGTATATATTATATATGCATATAGATACTCTTTATAAGGCTATAGAGAATTTGTAACAATACTGTGTAAGTTGAGCGCGGTCAAATAGTGCTTCGCGGTTCGATAGTCACTTGTGAAACACTACCACGATACTCTAGGGTCATGGCTCATGTTACTACACACTATGTTGTACCAAATACTTCATAGTTTATGGGATACGGAGATTAATGACTGTTGGGAATTTGAGTTGGGTTTTAGTAAATTTAATACTAAATGCAAGGTAAATAGTATATATAGCAAAACGGTTTTGGTTGGTATGTCTCTATATATACATAATATACTACAAATATGCATAATGTTAATAAATGTTATAATTTCTTTAAAAAGAAAGTCAAGTACACATATTATGAGATACAGGTATCTTTATAATGTGTGTATCTCAATAATAATGGTTCACTTGTTTTCTATCATATGTCTATACATGTATAAGCACTATGCATAAGTATATAATTATACAAAGTGGTATGAAGAAAGTTCTACCTATCCTGGTAGAGGGTTTTAAACCCACGATTTGCCAGCTGCGGTTTTATTTATTTGTTAAAGGGAGGCGATATTTTTGCCGTTCTGCCTTCTAATAATAACAATTCCAGATTTCGTTCTGCTACTCAGAAGTCCTTGATACGAAATCCCAATAATACTTTGTCCGACAAGGGCACTGGCAACCGCGGCTACACCATAAAATCAGGATATTGAACAAAATACATTGGTTATTTTAAAAATCGTTATTACTTTGAGAAAAGACTATGTGTGTATAAATAATAACATGTATTACGTATATGTGTATTAATAAGAACATTTATAAGGCTAGTTTGAATGGAACAGTCGCAAGAGGAAGACCTAGGCGATCATTTCTTGATCAGATCGGAGGCGTTCTGGACAAAGGCCAGGTTAAGAGCACCTTGAACCGACGGGCGTGTATAAGGAATGTGATGAAAGTGAATGAAGCCAGAGAAGTGTGTCAAGATCGTAGCAAATGGAAATCCGTAGTCTCTGCCTACCCGTCTGGGAAACAGGCGTGAATCTATGTATGTATGTATGTATTAATAACCATTTATACAATTTGAATTTAAAGTTTTATTGCTTGGTGTCTGCTCATATTTATTGTTTCAATTCGCCATAATTACATGATGGTTAATATTTTTGTTAATTTAAGACAGACCCTAGTGGCCTAAATATAATTAACAATATATGAAAAAAAAAACAGAAAATCTAAATGGCCATTGATTTTTTTTATGTAATACTTAGTATGAAAACCAGCCGATTTTCTTCATACAAAGCGGCAACTTTATATTTAAACCCCTATAAATTCAAAACATTATCTATATGTATACCCACTTATTACATTACAAGCATCCAAACATCCTCACTAACTTCCACATTTATAACATTAATAGGATTAACAGATCTATGTTACGCTAAATTGACCGAATATAGTCTTGAAACTCGGGAATATGTTAGACTATGATCAACACTCAAGTTCGTGCACACTTTACTGGAGAGGAACTATCGCTTTAACATTTGTCACCGCTAGTTCAGTTTGATATGCTACTATTCAGTAGTATTCGACAATTTGGCATATCATTAAAGTATTAAACTGTACAGCAAGCTTTGTGCCGTTCTTTGTAGCAAAAGTTCAGGACTAGGATACAGTGATACTATCATGTATTTAATGATTATATGATATTAATCATTATGACATCTTAGCTCACTGCACATATAATTACTTATTTTTCTTTTGTTGCATCATCCATGTTAGCTCACAGAAATTAACGCGATCGTGGTAGGTATTCACATTTATTTTTGGCAATGCAATTTGTCGAGGCGGGCGGTATTAGGACGAAAAGAAAATAATGACTTAAATAACTTGTTTCGGTCGTCATTTTGTACAGCTTATTAAACTGTTAAATATAGTACCAATGTCTCACTTGATATATGATCCTGTTCGAACTCAATCCTCATTCTAAAGGAGGTGAAAAATAGCTAGTACACATCGTATCTTTAACTAAAGAATATTTCCTAATTGTTGTAATTGTTTATACCAAAAGCGGGTAGTATTGATCGGAAAATAAATAATTTAGAATGCACAAACTGCTCTGCAGAACTTTAAAACAGAAGCTAGGCCAATATCAAAACAACTAGGTATACCTACTAATACCATATTCCACCAAGCGGCGCTGGCAACAAGTGGAAATAAGCCGTGAACAGAAAGAAAATACACTATTCTTGGCACTGAGACAGTGATTTTATTTTTGACTGCATGTATAATAAAATTCGTTGTAATGCACTGAGTGTTTAAGGTCCAATTCCCACGTGAAAAAAATAAGTGAGTCGTCTTCATATTATATATTTATATTCAATATGTTTATGTTCATAGTTTCTATCTATGCTAATATTATAGAGATAAAAATTTCTTAGTTTGTAATTAATAAACTCTGAAACCACTAATTAAATCGGTTAGATTTTATTCATTCTCTCACTATTAGAAAGCTACTTTTCTAGAAATTACATAGGCTATATGAGTATAGCACATAACGCTACGAGCCATGGTAGCGACACAGTAATCATAAATGTGACAAATAGTGTTTGTATAATTAGGTTTTGCTTTTTCAAACACACTTCCCTCAATAGGAATAATGCCTGTTTAGCGGAAGACTTTCCAAACTTTCTTTGTAGATCCGCATTCCGCATCCTATGCTATATTAATCTACTTCATGTAAAAGTTTTTAAAATGTATAATTATTCTAATACTTATCCTATCCTTATCCTAACTTCCTAACTAATATAAGGAGCATATATTGTAATTTAGACAATTTTATAACAACTCTGTCTACTTTTAGATTCGAAAGTGACATCATAATCCTAACGGAATGTAGACTAAGTGTCTATAAACAGATACCCCAACTTAATAGCTACCACTCCTACTCTACAACACAACACTTAAATCAAAATGATGGAGTAGTTGTTTATATAAAAAACACACTTAAGGCAAAAGTCAAGGAAGTAAAGCTGGCTCAGGCGTCTTGTCTTCAACTAGACGTCCTTAATAATATAATTTTCTGTATCTACCGCTCACCATCAAACGCAAACACAGATAGCTTTCTGGACTCGCTAAGTACACAGCTTGATACCATAACCTCAAAAAAAAGCATTATTATAGCGGGAGACATAAATATTAATATTAAGCTTAAAGACTCAGAGCCAACCTACGAACGTAATAATAGGGTTAACTACCTAAATATGCTGTCAGCATATGGCATACTTCCTGGACATACTAAACCCACGAGGGAAAGAAACTGCCTCGATCATTTCATGTTAAAAATTAATAAAAATAAGAAGTCGGCATCTATTGGAATTTTACATACTGCAATCACTGACCATTGTACAACATTTTTGTGTTTATCTAAAATGAAAACAAAACATATTGCACCCAAAACAAAAACTACTTTAAATTTCGAACAAGCTTTAAAATATATTCAAGAAAACAAAATAGCAGACCTATTATTTTGTAATGACCCGTTGGAGTTAACGAACCTTTTTATTCAAAAACTATCTGACTCAATAAAAATTAACACCCTGACTGTAAAAATTCTATGTAATAAACGCATAATTAAGCCGTGGATTACTCCTGGTATTCTACGATGTATAAATAATCGAAATAAAATGCAAAAGGCGTTAAAAATGATCCACATAACGAAATTCTAAAAATCACATTCTGTCGGTACAGGAATTACTGCAATAAACTTATTAAAAAAGTAAAACGAAAATATCAAAGGGAGTTACTTGCTGAATCTGTCACAAACAATAAATTACTATGGAAAAACATAAAAAATATAACTTATTCTAACAAATCTAAAAGTGAAAACATTGAATTACTAAACCTAAAGTCTACCCCTATCGAATCGGTAAATTTTATTAATGACTATTTTGTGAATACTGGAAAGCAACTAGCTCACAAAATTCAATCTAGTTTAAATTCTAACCACCCAACTCAATCACATAAACAATCTCTCCAAGCAAACTCGTTCGTACTTTACGACACCGATCATACCGAAGTAGATCAAATTCTAACGAGCCTTAACACTGATAGTGCGCCTGGCTGGGACAACATTCCGACTAGATTTCTAAAGTACATTAGAAAGGAAGCTGTTCCTATTATATCTCATCTTGCAAATCTGTGTTTCAGTTTAGGCATTTTTCCAGAACCATTAAAAAAATCAATCATTACGCCGATACACAAGGGCGGGGACAGAGACGATGTCAATAACTACAGACCCATATCAGTTTTACCATCAATATCTAAAGTAATAGAAAAGCTAATAAATATTAGACTATTAAAATATCTAAATAAATATGACTTACTTTCATCGACTCAATTTGGATTCAGACAGGGTATTTCTACTGAGGATGCAGTAACCGCCCTAACTTCACTAGTAACTGATGAGCTTGATAATGGAAATAAATGTGTTACAGTATTCCTAGACTTAAAAAAAGCATTTGACACCGTCTCTGTCCCCACCCTGGTAAACAAATTGGAAAATATGGGAATTAGAGGAATGCAACTTAATCTCTTAAAAAGTTATCTTTCAAAAAGGACACAGAAGATTAGAATAGGAGATTTCACCAGTGAAGACGCAGAGGTATCATACGGCGTACCGCAAGGAAGCGTATTAGGCCCTACACTATTCTTAACGTATATAAATGATCTTTCTAGTTTGAAAATCAAAAATGCAAAAATTTTCTTCTACGCCGATGATACCGCTGTTGTCTTCTCGGGGGAATCCTGGCAAGATGTTGAATATGCTGCTGAGAGGGGCATGGCTAAAATAGCCAAATGGCTAAAAAGTAACCTACTCACATTGAATACTTCCAAAACTAATTTTATATGCTTCAGTATCAGTAGTCGAACACAGCCTTGTGAGAATTTTAAAATTAAAATCCATCAATGTAATGACATAAAAAGTCGAAATTGTGACTGTCCAAATATAGGAAAAGTAAAACAAGTCAAATACTTAGGTGTACTGGTAGATCAAAGATTATCGTGGTACCCCCCACCTTGAACACGTTACGTGCAGGGTCAGAAAACTAAGCTGGTTATTCGGTGCACTAAGACATGTTGTACCAAAAAATGTGACTAGTCGCCATAACTCATTTAGAAACGTCCTAAATGAGATATATGTCTCTTTGGTGCAATCTGTCTTGGTGTACTGCATTCCTATTTGGGGCGGGTCTGCAAAAACTAAATTCATTGAGGTGGAGCGAGCTCAACGCGCTCTTATAAAGACAATGTATTTTAAAAAACGAAGATACCCTACAGAAAGTCTCTATCAGATTAGTGATCTACTCTCGGTAAGAAAATTATATATTATACGATGCATATTAAAAACACATAAGACCCTACCTTATGATGCATCCAAATTAAATAAAAGAAGAAAAGATATGATTACACAAATCCCTAAAACAAACACCCGCTTTGCCTGTATTCAGTATAACAAACGTTCGGCTACAACAAGATAAATAAAGAATTATCTATATACTCTAAACAATATCGTGAATGTAAAAAAGCTATAACTAAATGGATAAAAGAACTTACTTATGAGGAGACGGAAGCACTCTTAAAATAAGCTATTTAATACACACTCATAATAATTCATAATAACACACGTATACACGTAAACATTCGCACTCTCACTCATTAACACACACACACACTCACACCCAAACACACACACACACACACACACACACACACACACATACACACACACACACACACACACACACACACACACACACACACACATACATACACACAAACGCTTAGGCAAAAACTTAATACATACTTAAATGTAACAAATAGTTGTCCACTTAAAATTATTTATTTTTGTTTTCTTTCATTGTTATATCTAGTACATATTTCTTGTGTTCTTTTTATTATCTATAACGATTTTTTGATATGGAAGAGTGGAGTCTACTAATACAAGCATTATTTGCTTAAAAGTAGGCTCCAATCACAAACTGATTGTAAACCACCAATTGAAGAAAATAAATTGTTATTATTATTATTATTATTATTAATATTATAAACGTGAATGTGAGTTTGTTTATTTGTTTGTGACGCTTTCACGCCTTAATTACCAGACCGATCATCATACAATTTTGAATACACGTTCTCAGGTATTCACGTTCATAGGATATAGGGTACCTTTTATCCAGAAAAAGTACTATTGGTAATTTAACCTCATCTACTTAATCGAAATTTACACGAGCGAAGCAGCAGGCAAAATCTAGTTATTTTTATAAACCAAAGACGCAAGTTAGAGAGTAAGCTATTATTTAAAGCTTTATCCTCGATTCATTGAAGCGATCAGTTGAGGAGGCTCACGTAGCGCGCGCGCCGCACTACTAAACTACTGATCGTAAACGGAATAGACTACTGCTTTATATTTATCGCTCGTCTCGCATTAAGCACAAACAGGACAATGCCGAAGTTTATCTTTATTGTGCTCTACTTGTAAGCGGCGCCAGTAATGTGTTACTTAGTATACAACTCGTAAAACTATTTGTTACACACGACTTCATTATTCATCTGTATCGCTTGTTCGACACGGTAAGGTTATTAATCTCAGATATCGTACGAATGTACGTCTCATTTATAAATGTTTAAGATACATAAATCATATGTACAAGTGAAATTGTTGCTTGGTATGATGGGATAACTCTTTTAATACAATATTGCAAAAGGGGATGGCAAGTCCTAGAAGTTACATTATGTAACAATTGAAATAAAAATATAAGTTATGTCAAATCAGAAGGCTAGTTGCTTCAACAATAAGAGCAGCATAATTAGCTGAAAACTTAACAAATTTTTAACAGTATTTAATTAATGAAAATGTACTGTTTCTTTTTATAGCAATTAGTTGTGACTAAATAACTTTCCTTTAACCGTTACGGCAATAGAGTAATTACTCTTATTGTGTTTGATATAGCAATTTAAAATCTAGCGAATGTTTATCGACTATGTCGTTGACTGTAGTGTGATAGTACGTGCTATTGCCGATTCGCGGTGGTAAAGCGCGCATCCCGCGAGGTTATAGGTCAAATCCCACCTATAGCATTACCGATATGAACCCAATCATTTAGCTTAGCTAAGTGAATTAACAAGAGTACTAGTATTACACAAGTTCAATAGTATGTACCCTTGAAAAATATTCGCACTATATAAGGCAGAGGTAACATATGACTAGAGCTGACCGCAAAGATACGGTTTCCTGATCAGGTTTTCGAAACAGAGCTTCAGATTCGTCATTCCGTCAGCTTGGCGCAGACGTTGGGTTTTTAGAGTTTGAAAAAACTCTTATACAACAGCTTAGTCCGTCTGTTATACAACTTTTAACTCAAGAACCGTAAGAGCTAGAGACCCGCGGTCAACGCCATTCGACTCAGCATAGTCGATATAACTCGAAATGACTATGACCTTTGACCTCTGACCTCTGACCTCAAGGTCACGTCTTCTTTTCTTCTTCTTTTCATGTGGTTAGTGGCTAACCTGTTGTCAAGAGTTGTTCAAGCCGCCCCCCCCCGGCCTCTGACATGGCTTAATGACTGCTGTCAATTTGACAACAACCGAGACCGACTTTATACGTGCCCTCCGAAGCACGGAGACGCTCAGATGAAATACCACTCGCGGTCACCCATCTATAGACTGACCGCACCCAACGTTGCTTAACCTCGCTAATCGTTTACCAATCAGTGAGTGTAACTGGCTACGAGCTCCATTTCTCACTTGTTTTCATCAGAAATTAGTATTACCAGTACGTACGGTAACGCCACCCCGCTAACGTGTCTAGCTAGCTCTGATGAATTCATAATGGAAATTTCCGCTCGTGTGCAGCGGTACATACAGAATGTTAGCGAGCGCTGCGTTCGGAATGACGTCATTCAGTTTTTTCCGTTCTTCATTTAGAACACACTGGCGAGATTCCGAATCGAACGACGGGAATTATTTTCGTTCGGAAAATTTAAGAATGTGTGCGGTATATAGCAAATTCATATAAAAAGTGTGCATTCGGGTATCCGAATCTGAATACCGGATTCGGAAACCTGATTAGGAAAACGTACGTTTGTGGCCAGTTTTAAGCGCGCGACCACGCACGTCACCGCGAGCTGTCAAACATGTTGACACAACAAAAATAATTTATGCATAATATTATAGACGCTTTGTTGCCACCTCCTGCCAACGATGCCGTGACGTGGTACATTGAATATTGTGCAACACGTTTGTTCGCATTCAAATTTACAAACAAATACTTTTACATAGGTATATTAATTTATTATAAAAGATAATGAACTGCGTTGCACATCCTATTTTTAGTATAACACGAAATTTGAAACAGTGTCCGCTGAACGAAATAGACTTGCCTCCTGTCATGTGAGAACTGATATCATAGCTAGTAAAATGTGGTTGTAGTACACATCGTAGATATAAGCGTGAGATCACATGGTCTCACATGCATACATACGTATGTAAATATTATGGGAGTGTTACAGTTTTCAGTTTAGTATCTCTGTAACGGTATCGCTTCAGAGTATGTCGTGGTCTCGTCAGATTGAAAAGGTGCTTGGGCCGTGCCTCAGATATTGTCTCCGAGTATCGATAGTGTCATAAAGCTCCCTCCGAACGCGCCTCACCCCCGCCGTCGTCCGCGGAAATGCTACCGCGACGCTCGTTGAATTATTCATATGAACACATAACAAAACACAACCATGTACTACAAAATATGCATGCAGCTGTACCACCGATATTTGCAAATATGCGACCAGCGCACGTTACCCCGTTCATTATTCGGGTGGTGTTTTAAAGCGGCCCCGCGCTCAGACACTGCGAGCTACAAACAATATTGAGCTAGTTTGGATACGTTCATTATCTTCAGGACAAAAGACGGTTTTCAACAGAACAGAAGGCGGATTACAAAACGTTGTATCCTGAATTTAATGTGTTCTGGAACCTTTCCTTAAAACGTGTTAAGTATTTTACATAAATTGTATTTGAATAAGAATTCTAAAGTAATGCTTAAGCGTGCTTATTTTTGTTAGATACTGTTACATTAATGGAGCCTGAGTCAAAAGTCTCGAGTTCAAAAACATAGAAGTAGACGAATAACGAAGACTATTCAAAGTAAATACGTGTTAAATAGCTAATCATCGCTTGTATTATCATCCCCATAGGCATAGATCATAACATCGTAAGGCAATCTGCATACATATATAAAATTCTGCATCCTAACAAAAATTATAAATGCGAATGTGAGTTTGTTTATTTGTTAAGCTATCATGCCTTAACTACTCGACCGATCATCATAAAATTTCGCTTAAACATTGTCCGGGGCACCAAATTTACTTAACCTACACTTACGCGAGCAAAGCCGCGTGCAAAATCTTGTAAAGAATAAATATATGTGCATCTTAGTTGACTACACTGTGATCTAAAATTCTCTAACTGAAAGAGATTAATATGACAATAAATTAACAAAACTATTATTTTAATTATATTATGATATCCCACCAGTATAAGCATAATTTACTAACAAACATACAAATAACTAGAGATATTCCAAAACTTTCACATATTAATATCAGTTGGATGATATAAGAAAACTTCTGCACAGAAGAATCATATTTTCTTTTTATGTCTTTTACACACGAAATCAGACACAAGATTTGTTGTTTTAATAAAAACCCGGCTCAGACAGGTAAGGGAAACTAAGGCAGTACAGGGTATTGACCTCGCATTTAGTATTCCAGCGCTCTTCGCCTATAAAAACTAGCTTCCGTAATTTGTATTCAAATTATGAAAGAGGTCTACGCGATACTTGTTATTGTTACAGATATAAACAAATTAATGTTGCGGAGAGATCATTGACCTTTCGGGGCTACTGACTTCGCAAAGAAATAGACATAACAAAAGTTATACCAGTATAAACATAACCATAAATATTGTATTGGATCAAATGGATAATCTATTGGCTTTAATAGAAGAATACGCTATGAATTACGCTATCTTTATATATATGTAACGTCACATTTCCTGATTGTGCGGCTACTGAATATGTTTGATCAGAAATATCGTAGACATGGGACAAACTTAAACGCATACTTAAGACATGGTATCGACGTAGTATGCCATAGAATTACGTCGACGTATACTACTGTCTATTGTATTGTAATACTACGTTGTAGGCAATCAAAAGATAAGAATTTAATTCATCATCTTATGAAATCTAGGTTTCGTTTGATCATTGATGTGTATGTTACATTGGGTAAAACACAATATTATCGATTTTCTGCAGAAGACATGTTTCGTCGATAATGATCTTAATATATTAACCTATTGAGTCGCAGCAACGCACCAGCGGCCAGGCACAAAAGGTAATGTAGGTAAATTATATCAGGTATTCTAACTTTTGACAGATTTATACGCAAAAAATAAATAAATAGTAATTGGATTAATTTAAAAAACTTTTGTTTCTAGTTAACTTATGTTTCAACCCAAACACAATCTAGCACGGCCTTATCGCAGCAGATCGTCTCACACTGCGCTAAGATTTAGCAGTGGCACTATTTTAGAAACGCAAATACGCTAAATTCTCAAGAAAATGCAAACGGAGTTGTAAAAATTTTACGAGTTCTAAAATATTTTAACCCTCACTAAAATTTTCTTAAAGGAATTTCTGTATAATATTTTCACACATAAAATATAACTATCGCTGAAAAGATAGAACGCCGGACAGCGCCGCGTGAACGCGCACTGCAATTTATTGCCGGGGAGCGCACGTAAAGTAAAGATTTTCTTTTCTAAATATAATTAATATAACAGGAGTGTGGAGTGTGTGTATTTAAGCCCCTGAAATATATTACAAAGCCGATCGTGTCTCGAGCGTGTGTGTTATCACAGAGCGACAGATTATTATGAGCCTTACTATTAATATGTAAAACAAACATCCATGCATTATGAACGTTAACAATGTAGTGCAGGTTAATTATCACATTTATCCGTATGTCACGTGATACGAGTCACACGCTTATTAAGCTCTAATTGTTTTAATTAGTATTTGTATTGTGTGAGTAGGTGTTGAGCTTTGTCGCAGAATGTTGTTATTTGTGTAACCTCAACTGTTTATGTTTATTATTTAGTCTCGAATATGTATTTTGATTGTACGGTAACTCTGAATGGTCCCCATTGTATTTTAATATTTATTTAAATTTCACTTGGCGACAAATCGTTTTGTAGTATAGCTTTCGAAACAGAAATATAGTTTACTTATTGCTGATAGGCAACTCGCAAGTAATAATTCTGTCACAAAGTTCTGCAACAGGATCATTAAACTTCTACACTAAGATCTCTGTTACCGCACAATACCTTCGCAAGAACGTATGAAAATGCTACTAGCCTTGGATCACAATACCATAGGGTAATTTGGCTATGGAATTCTGTACTACATTCTAAGCTGATGGATTTTTGTCATTGACTAATCAAAATCATTTTATATTTTGCCTCAAGCATACCATCCACAATATTTCAAACAGATAAACAGTGATCATAAAACAAATGCATTTATTTTTTATGTATTCACATTTTTACTAACTGCTTAGATTGTATTATTGTTATCCAGAAGCTCAAAAGTTTTAGCATACGAAAATCGTGCGAACGTAATGTGACGTCACAGACAATTGATCACTCCTTCGTCGAACGCAAGCGATCGCGTTACAGAATGCGGCGACACGTCCTTATTGGCTTATATACTTAGAACTATATTACGTATGTACATAATATTATAGTATATGAATATATTGATATTCAGTTCGGCCGTATGACCCATCTGCCGGGATCTTCCTGCATATGTACCAATCATAGTCAGCCAAATATCGCACGAGCGTTTGCTCATAAATGTATTTACATAAATATTTTTGTATATAAAATGAGGTTGAACTAGCATAAAGTAGAGTTCAAGTCCTCGATACTTTTATGGATTATATGCGTGATTGCGTCTATTGTGTCGTTGTCGTCAGATCGTCTAGTAAGTAGAGTTGACCTGTAATGATGAATTGGGTTAACCTAAGATTAAAGTTGTAGTATTTTTAATACAGTTGTGTTTATAAATATAATAGTATCTGCTGACTTTGTCCACGTGCACGGGAATGCGTATCGGAATAAAAATCATCATATATCCAATTTCCATTACTGTCGTTTTTAACCGTGTGCCTAATTTTATTTCAGACCGTGCAATGGTTTATGCCTGATTGAATAACAAACACCTTTACTAGCTTTATCAGTGGTAACCTAGGGGACAACCGTTGCACTGCTACGCAACTGATCTCGAATACAATCCCAAAGGACATCTCTGACTTTTGAAGTTATGTGCGTATTAATAGTCAATTAGTAAAAACGGTGAACGAAAACAGCGTGGGAAAACCTGCATGGCTAAGAGTTTTCTATAATGTTGTCAAAGATATGTGAATTGTGCCAACCCGAACTGGGCCAGCGTGGTGGATTATAGCTTTATCTGTCTCGAGAAGAGGCCCGTGCCCAGCAGTGGGACAGTTTAATACAGGGCTTTCACATTTATAAAATCAATAGGTAGTAAGATTGCGAATAAATATTTGGTGAGTTGCAATATCAACCGCAATGCATGCAATGCCAGTCCCCGTTTCCAATCATTAGAACTGCAGTACGTTTATGCGTGACGACATCGTAACTGCAAATACGAGTTATTACAACATTGTTAGCCACACCGATACGAGATGGAAGCTTTTAGCGTCCACAAACTGTGTTTAAGGTCGCAGTTAAAAAGCAATCGAGTGCTCTACTTACGTAGTTATGTTTTAATTTGATTAGGGGCAGTATGCACGCCATCGTGCCGTGCCATTCGTCACTGCGGCCGCGCAGTGCCCGGGGCCTTGACCCACCCTCACCTAACAGACTAACACAACACAAAGACCCGCGGTTATAACAAAACTTTGTTCTCTCCCATTACGACCTTAAACTTTATGTTTTTTACCACTGTTTGTGTTAAACAAAGTGTAAGTAAGCACAAATTAAGAAGTTTCGCCGCCTAATGAAATTACTTTTGAACTTTGAAAATATTAGTTGTTGTACTTAGAGTGTTAATTATAAATTTTTATATCAGTACTTACCGCAGTTGTTTACTTTTGGGTGGAATTGGTAAGGTCGAAGTTAACATCGTTAAAACTATAGGCATCACACGATCAGACTACCTACTGCCTCATCTTTTAGTATAAGAGGTAATTAAACCTGGAGTAGCAGAAAAATAACAGTTTAGGTATCTTTAAACAGACTGGGAAAATATATCTACTTATCAGGAGAATGCCATCAATTTACTAAAGTAAGAGCAGACTCCTACTAGGATAGGACATGATCACTCAAAAGTTGCAATACTATTTACGCCTGTTTTATTTTATTTTTTTTATTTTTATTTCTTTGGTATAACATACAATTGTGTAATAAAGCTTAATACTAATACATAGATCTTATAAAAATTTAAGTCATTACACAACCAACACCATTATCCACAAAATAATACAAAATACAAGTAACTAGGTGCAAGCCATCCTTAGCAAACATTATGCAATTTTATTTATATGAAATTTCAACAGATTTAGATTTTAATTAAAAATATGTTTTGCGAGTTTGATATCAAACTAAAGTTATTCATGAATATTAATTATATTGTTTAAGATACAATTCTTAAATTGTGCAGGTGACAAAGCGAATATATCAGTTTCGGTAAAATTATCGTTATAACTTTTCATTAATCGCCGTAAAGGAGCTCTTTCACCAGCGTTGGTTCTGCAAAACTTAGGCGCAAATAGTCTATGGGTATAAGTATTACGAATACGTTGTGAGCGACTAGGTATGCGAAGGTTAATTTGGTTTATGAGTTTATTACAATCAAATTTATTGTGAGAAATTTTATAAAGGATCGTCTGATCAAGATACATTCTCCTATGTTTAAGAGTTGACAGAGAGAATTTTTCAAGAAGAGTATTATACGATGACCACCTTTTTACTAAGTTGTAATTTAGGTTTCGAAGATATTTATGTTGGACTGATTCAATTTGGTCACCGTATTTGTTATAAAGTGAATTCCAAACACATGTGGCATATTCCAGTTGATATCTAATGAGAGACTTGTATAAAAGCAAATAAGTGGACTTATTTGACGGAATAATTTAAGGTCAGCTGCATACAGAAGAAAGTTAATGTTTTTAAAACACGTATTTATATCATTTATGAATATTACGAATAGCAGAGGTCCCAGAATTGATCCCTACGGCACCCCAGAAGTCACGCTGATCACGTCAGAGCAAAACCCTTGAACTACAACCTTTTGATTTCCATTTTTTACATAAAATGTTAGCCAGCAAAGCAAACTTCCACGGATACCATTGTACGCGATTTTCTTTAAAAGCAATTTGTGGTCCACCTTATCAAAAGCCTTACAGAAATCAGTATAGATTGAGTCCACTTGCAGTTGTATATCCATATTTTCAAACAAAATATTTTAGGTAAAGAAGTAAATTGATTATTGTGGAGCAATTTTGAACAAATCCATGTTGTTCGGGAATGAGGATGTTATGTAGGATTGGATAGATTGCCTTGTGAACTAATCGCTTTAAAACTTTTGATAAGGTGGACAACAAGGATATTGGTCGATAGTTAGCAACATCGTGCTTATCACCCTCTTTTAGACTACGGTTATATAGGTAGAATAATGGCGTGCTTATGGATTCTGCGGTATGTCTTAAAAAGAAGGGAGGTACACTCTCCGGCCCTGGCCTTAGAAACATCTAATGATTTGAGCAATATAGCTTTGGTATCTTCAGAGGATGTCAAACAGAGATTATTATATGGCTATTTGACGAGGATTCGATGTTGCATGTGTCACTACTACCTATGGGACCATAAACAGAACTAAAAAAATTTGAAAATAATTTACTTACGTTTACAAGTCCGCTACGCTCCTCATTGTTAAAGGACATAGTGTTAGGGACACCTGTAGACTTTTTACTGCTTTTTATAAATGACCAAATTGTTTTATATCTTTTAACATGTTAGTTTTGACAAAGCTCAGGTAATTATTATAACATTCGGCTGAAATCAATTTAAACCTCTTACGGTATAAAGAAAATTTCTCATGGTCCACCTTATTTTTATATTTCTTCGACTTCGTCAAAGTCTTTACTTTATTTTTAAAAATGTGTATTATGGGCCGTGAGAACCAGACTGGATAATCATTAGATTTAACAGGGCGTAGTGGTACATGAGTCTTAATAATATCATAAATAGTTTCATAAAATTGTTTAACAGCGGCATCTAAAGAGATGTAATCCAAAAGTAAGTCAACTAGATCAATGTTACTGTTAATAGCTGAGAAATTGGCTTCTATAAAACGATATTTCGGCGCAAAGCAACGTGTAATACACGCTTATAAATTGATTTGGAGAGTGTGCAGAGGAACTACATAATTAGATTCCTCCTTCCCCGTTCTACCATCGGACGACCAGACAAACAGACCAGCGGCACAGGTACATTTTGGATATACCACATTTACGCACGAAGCGCTTTGCTTCCACTTTTATAATGCGTACCGCAAAGGAGTGGAACTCCCTATCTAAGTCTGTGTTGCCCGATGAGTACAATTTAGGTGTCTTCAAGTCGCAAGTGAATAAGTATCTTCTAGGCAAGCGTGCTCCATCGTCTACTGCATCTTCATATAACATCAGGCGAGATCGTAGTCAAACGCAAGCCTATTACAATATAAAAAATAACCTTAAGGATTAATCTGTTAATAATTGTTAGAATGTCAGGTATAATTGCAAACCTATTGTGTCGGGCCACCAGTATGCCGCTGGGATTTAATAAAGACGGCATCGTTGCTTGCTACAACATAGGCACATATGGTGCCGTTATATCGATTAACATATGTCATCGTATAAACAATTAACTGTCACTTTACTCAGCATGTATCAAGTAATAGGCTTCATCATAATCACATCACTTTAATCATATTGTGGCTATACGAACTACGTGTACAGATATAACGAAATTTTGTGCAAGTGTGTCCTACAGTTTGGATGATAATATAGACGATTTCATCGCGGCTTATTTTAAATTACAACTATTAACTAAAAAGCAGTCGAAACTTCGGGGAAAGTGTAAATATAAATATTTTGCAAGTAATAGTAAATTAGTTAAACTTGTAATTAAATCAAACAGCGATAATATATATTTAAATTTCTTTAATTTCAATGTGTAATATATTCGTTACTATTAGGTTGATCATAGCTACAGAAAGATTTTTAAATAAGATGTTGTACCTTTGTAAGATGTGACCTGCACTACTCAAAATTAAATTCCGTCAGCCTTTATAAAATCGCAGTTGAATCACCTCGTGTAGTATGCCTGGAGGAAAAGCGATGTCAGAGCTCTCTAATATAGTGCTGTACTATAAATATAGCACAGCATTATATGGGCTTTACTCTAATTGTCATATGCTTTGGCACCACGATGTCGATGCAACCAACAGTGGCATGGGTTACTATAATCTTCGCAATGCAAATTATTATTTATGTTCTATTTTCCTTTGTCACTCTTAGTTTACTCGAAATGACAGCTATTGTCTGCTTACAAATTTTAATGTATGTGTTCCAAGTAATCTATGGCAAATGTAGTGGGTAGTATATTTATTAAGTCTTCTGTTAAGTACTCATGTTCAATAAATAAATCACTCTCACCCTCCGACACACACACACAATCATCCTCATTCCACACACAGGGAGGCCTTTTTTACACTTTTTACATTTTTTTAAATTTTTTACGTTTTCCATTGTATTTTTATCAAATTTAGTGACTTTTCCTTTAATACCATTTTTCTTTTTTTGTATTGTTATTATGATTTATTATTATTATTTTCATTTGATTCATGTTATTTTTAATTTTCTCTTTTGTACTATTATATAATTTATACTATACCAAGGGGTGGGGACCTGGTGTCCTGAAACACAGGCCTCGAGCCTAGCTTAGGCACCAGTCAAAAAACCAAACAATCACGCGGAGATAGGAACAAAGAGTATGCTTACACTGAGAATTTATATAATGTAACGTTCGTTTTTATACCAAATCTAGTTATTAGATATTTGTACTTGTAGCCTTAAACTTGGTCAGCAATTTCTACAAGGATTACACGTAATTGTGTTTCCAACATATTGGCGTTATTGTTTGAATAGTTTCAGATGTTAGTACAATTGAAGCCGAGCTATTTTAAGACGGAGACGTCTGTATTTTAATAAGAGTCACGAACCCGCACTCCGAGCTGGTATGATATGTCGAGTATGTCAATGGTATTCGTAGGGACATGTTCCTACAGCGTGCCGGTCTGTAGGTACTCGAGTAATACGTATTTGTGTAATATTGAATATCTTAGCGATGTCGGTGACCTTGTTGATAACAAGTCTCATCATTAAATTGTGTGATGTTAATCTATCTAAGTGGAGTATTGTAGCGTTGTAATGATGTATCTGTGTATATTGAAGGTATACTTAAATACTGGTTTATATCGACTATTTTAAATTGTCTGATATTATGCTCGAGATATGTCACTTTCATAGTTATCGTCGAAACGGGTAAATTTTGATATTCATTACTGTACTTGTGATGAAAATTTGATCAATAAGTAGTAATAGATAACAAAACAGCTTACTACTACTTACTAATTCGATCAATTGTGCTTTGACCGTTTTGATAGGGATTTGTTAGACCAATTTTCATTTGAGAACAATAGTAAAACGACCTAATTGAGTCGTTTCTGAGTCTTCACTTTTCATGCGATGGTAACATGTCTGCTTCCTTTTTTGTATAGAATGTCGTTGGTCTGAACCTAGAACAATCGTTTCAAGAATTCTGTATGTTTGTCTGTTTAGTATCTAGCATCACGTAAAAACCACTAATGGGCTTCGATGCGCTTTTTCTTAATACATTAGCTTAGGGCTTAACTGAAATTATACGTCATGTATTATTTATTATATTCTACAGCGCTAAAAATATGGTGCAGCGGGTGATCGACATATGCATGAATAAGGTAAATCTAAGCCAAGTTAATGGTTTCTCACTGTAAACAACTATTTACTTCTGTCATAAATAACCATTCGTTGACTTTAATAACGAATGCACTCTATATGTTAATATCGTATTATAAAAGTACACCCACTTGTATATATTTTAACATAATAACGAACAGGTTATAAATTATTATGATTTTCCTGAATCACTTACAACTGAACTCATATTTATAAAAGGGATCAGCTACTAGTTATAACGGGAAGAAAATGTGTACAATAATGATTGTTTTTATATTTATATATAATTACCAGTTGATGCACGTAACTCCAAAATGTCGATCGACAACAAACTGCTGATATACAAAATGATCCTGAAACCAATACGGATGTATGGCGCACAGCTTTGGGGAAGTGCTAGCGACTCCAATATAAACATAATACAAAGACTGCAAAATGATATCATAAGAACCATTTTAAATGCACTCTAGTCCATCACCAACACAGAAATCCCTAAAGCCCTGGGAATAAATATCAAACACGGCTGGAAAATCACCCAAGTGACTTAGCTACCCCGTTAACAACTATCAGCTACACTAAACGACAGAAACGCCATGATATAGAAAAACTTGGTGACACATGGTAATGCATGAGGGATCTCCTACTGAGGAACTCCTTCAACATGATTAAAACGACACGGAATAAATCTGCTTATATTTTAGGAATGATTGCAGATGAGCACAAAAAGAAAATATAATTATAGAATGCCTTTGTTGTATTACTTTCTCGAGAGCGTTACAAGATGTTTGAGTTGATTATTTTACAAAGAGGCAGGAAATATTTCCTTAATAAGCTGGAGATGAAAAATAAGATTCATTAGTTAAAAATGTAAAGCACAGAAAACACGCACAGTCGTGACACGTGTGTATTACAAGACACATTCCTGTGCACGGAGTAGCGTGACACACCTCGCGTCCTACCAATTAGCTAACGAGCCCTCCGTCGGGCGCGCGGTGCGGAACCGTGCGGAACGGTGCGACGCGAAACGGCGTGATGCGGCGGCGAGCCGACTCACTTAGTTTAATGAACTGCCCTCGAGAGCTCTGTTCTTCTCAACGTGTTGTCACCAATTTTCACACACTACTAGCTACTCTATAAACTGACGTCGAGCTCTAGAAACGATTCTTTTATAATACGCATATGCAAACAAATTTTTCTATTCCATATAAACTAAAAATCTAGTGTAGCAGCCGTTTTTGGCAACGGGAAACCCTATTTAATATTTTATCATGTTCGCGCCTCCTAACAAAGAGATACCTTTTA
This sequence comes from Catocala fraxini, assembly GCA_930367265.1. Classification (NCBI taxonomy): domain Eukaryota; kingdom Metazoa; phylum Arthropoda; class Insecta; order Lepidoptera; family Erebidae; genus Catocala; species Catocala fraxini. The sequence continues at coordinate 17,840,265 of OV884041.1, forward strand.
TTTGAAGCTTCGATATAAAAAGCTGACGGAAGTGCTTCGGGGGTAGATATAAAGCAATATTTTTATATTTTGAGGAGATTTACTGATTGTTTCACTTTGTTAAGAGCAGCGGGCACCCCACGTCGTGCGATCCTCCCGCTGTGAAGCCAACAAAATCGTTTGCTTGGAGTCGGCACTTTAAGCCTCGCGTGGCTACGACCTGCACTTTATAATTCATACTACTCATTTTAAAACGAAAAGTTAAAAAAGTGGGTTTTGAAGAATATGTGGCATCGTCACAAATGCTAGTTTCCCGTAATATTTTGGTTACAATAACAACATAAAAATCTGTTTTTCCTAACCTGTACACAGCAAACACAGCATTCGTTTTATTTAAAAATAGGGTACTACGTTTTCAGGGATAATTTCTGCGTCGCGAGGAATTTTACAAACATTAAATTAAAGGATCCAAAAAGCACCCTGTTTTGGGACATCTATTAGTGGCCCACACTTCATATTTCTATATATTGAACGAACTAGTAGTAGATGATAATATAGTAGTAATTGCGCGGCGTACCCTTAAACCACTATGTAAGCTATGTAACAAATTATGTCTAACTAATGATATTGGTTATCCCAATTAAGATAAACCCATCAGAGATGGCGAGCGAACAACGTACGAAACACGGCATATTAACAGAAAATAATTACCTGCTACGTAAAAGATGAACTAAGGGAGTATAGAAATACGAATTTTTGAACTTGTCTCAAGGTAGAAAGTATGAAAAGTCTATATAAGCGTAGCATGCTATCAATACTAAGAGTTGTGTGTATTCAGTATTATATTCTAATAGCCGTTTCACAACTATCATGAAAAAATATTCGAAAGATAATTCGTACGTCGTATTATATATTATAGATTATATTATAGATTAATACTATTTGGATGTTTTGGAACAGGCAATTAGTGTATTTTCTTGAATCAACGAAATTTTATTAAGAGTCGTAGCTGATATGCAGATCATCATGTAAGGCCCCTATTACTGTTGGCTAGGTTCTAGTCTGCATACCAGCACTACCATCCAGGCATAACTTGACAAGCTTGAATGCAGCCATGTAAAATTTACACAATACAGGGGCAGTTATGTCAGTTAAAATGGAGGTATTGAGGACCCTACCTATTACATAATGGCTATTTGTAGTCTACATTCCTACTGACCTTGTTTCACAACCTCACAATACCCTTTAATGAGGTCAATTAAATTTAACTTCGATTCGATTATTTCAATCGGCCAGGAAGAGCGAGTCTCTAATTTTTATTGCACTTATTTTAAGCCCGTGGAGAGGCAGCCGTTCAGACAGCACTGCCACGCGGTTCGTTGCCTCTGCAATACTATCAAGTGAAATATGTTTCAGTTGCGTATTTGCCTTACGCTCGAAGTTCCAAAATCAAATACTTTTCAACGGAGCTAACTTAATTTAAGTGTCCTAGTAAAAGTTTAACTTTGATAATAGAACATTGACTGGAATGCCACGGTGGAGCTTTTCCATTAAGCGGACAATACAAGAAGTAGCTGCATCGCATGCAACAGAGAGAAAAACAGTTATGTGCCATTAGAGCCAAGACTAGCTCATTGTTAGAATAGGCAATTTGCAGCAATTTTACACTCGCTGCGTATTCTCAGCGAAGCTGTAGTAGCGGCGCCGCGGTGCGGAGTGGAGGGAAGGTGGTCTGATGAGCACTAACGCTTACTTGTGTACTGGAACTTGTATTGTAAAAGTTTACACAGGTATAATGAAAGAAGGTGATTAGGTCTCAGTGCAGAGAGTAAGTTCGTATGATCTTCTTACGATCTGACATATCTATTATAAAGTTTTTATGCTCAGCTATACAACAAACGAGAGTGACCTACAAGTCGTACTTGTTACGAAAGTTTATGGAAAAAGTGCTCATGGTGGGTACTTAAAATGAAACTGACGTAACGTTGTTGAGTAAACATTTAACGTTTATTGTGACATTACAATATAAGATCGTAGGCGGAGGCGCTGTGAGGCTCGGTCGTTCGGCCGCTCGAGTGAGCAGCCGCATTAGCGCTAATGCGTATAGTTGCCGGATTGTTCGCACCCGAAGCAGGCCGAGAGTAGCCACCCCGCCTTCTCCACTGCGCAGCAGACAGCGTAAATACTTCAGTAACTTTATTTATACGTTGTAATTTTTCCGCGATATCAGAAACTTTCCTAATTACAAGTTTGTACATCTACATATATACGAGCGCTCATAAACCCGCCGCAGTACGTATAAAGCGGAACAGAGATATGACGTGTGTCGCGTCAGACAGTCGTCACTCGTAAAATGTGGTATTCATCGTCATCAACAAACACCACGCTCCAGAGGGAACGGCCTCTTTTACGAGCGCTTACGTTTTTATTCGACAATCAGTACTGCGCACCGCCGCTTTGCCGCCAGGTGGCGCCACTTGGCTGGCACTAAAGCGCGCGTTTGAGCCTACTTAGAGCTGGTGTCCGTCGGAATTAAATGTTGATCGTCATGGACAGAACATAAAAACTGTTGCATCGCCCCCTGATGTGGTCCATACAGTAACTGTAAGCTTCCCCCTTAGTTCCGCTCGAGCCGAATTCAAGGAAATCCCTGTATTTGCCGGTATGCAAAGGAAAAGTGAAGTTCTAAAGCTAATGGATTCCAATAAAGTGAATTATAGTATCTAGGGATATATTCTGGCTCTAGCTAAATCCTTTGCGTCTGCGTGAAGTTCATTTGATCATATTTGAGCATGTAAGGGTACTTAACGATTCTGTTTGATTTATACGACTATACTCGTTCAAATAAAAACGTGAAAATATAGTAAAACTACATTGTTATTTGAAAGTATGTCATTTCATTTTACATGTAAAATACACTTTTTAAGTGAAGACATGAAATGTGTGAAACGATATCATACATTTTCATCAGCTACAATATAATACAAAGTTTAAAGTTATTGGACGACAGATAGAAGATATGGACATCTTTAACTACGATCTTCGGAAAAGAAGTAAAATACGTTAACAGTTTAGAGATTGACTGATAGGTATAAGTTCATTACCTACTACTATCACACAGAACTTGAACATGAAATAGATGACCTTGATGAACCTTTGTCTGCCCGGCCATGTATCCATAATTTGTAGAGTAATACGCTATCAAATAGAATCGTATAATAATATCATTCTCATAACTTAAGATTGGGTGTCTAAATCCCCGTAAGGCTTAAACTGTAAGGTCTTTAAAGGGAACGTGACGCGTAAATGGGCTGTAACGTGATTAAACTTGATGTCTTCACCTGCTAATAGCTACATTTACGAATGTGCCCCAATCTGCACATGTTTCTATATATTTGAGCGCTTATACCTGGGTTGCCTGTCAAATTGGCACTACAAGACTACCTTCAACAAATAACCTTAAATATTGATGGATTCTTTGGAAAAAAAATTTGTTGCTATTCAGCTCTTACTTATGATGACTACTTTTTATGTTAACCTTATTGCTAAAAACGTGTGTTTAATCAATTATTTTAAATGTGAGAAAATGTTGTTGTGTATATTGCATGGACTAATCATGTCGCCTACATGTTGTCTTCCTTTGAGGACTCTTAAAGGCATAGAAAAAATTATATAGAATAGTTTTAGTGCCATTCACAGGCAGTAGAGAAATCAAATAATAAATTCCTTTCAGCCTAAAATACAAAACGTTAGCGACGCTCTTGACATTAAGTCCCTAAGCCATCTATACGTTTACAGTCAGGCAAATCGTATGCGTTTCCATCCCCTTAGCTATATAAAAAATATCCAAAAGTCATAACTCAGTAATAAAACCATACAACACGATAAACATGTGCCGTTCGAAACTAGAAAAAGCCACGCCGCTTACCGCAATAAATAGAGAGATATTTTATAAAAATGGCTCACAAATCAAATAACGCGAGCTCAAAGTAAGTGTTGAGCGTAGTTTAGTGCGACAATCTCTCTGCGCCCGTGAACAAACAGGCGCTTTATGACGTCATCGTCGTGACGCGTTTACGACGTCACGCGTAATGTGCCGCAGCCCGTCGTGACGAGATGTCATTGTGACACTGGACACACAGCTCGTTCAAATATATAGCATCTGTGTATTACTACAGTCGGATAAAATAACTACTTTAAAGCAAACTAACTTCTATAAACTGACTTGTAACGTAATGGACAAGACAATTTAATAGAACGCAATATATTATTTTTAACATTTGTGCGGTTTTGCATCGCTAGTATATGCGACTAAATAATGTTTTATTACACTTTCTGTCTGAAAATTTTCAGTAGTAGCACAGATACCAGCTCTGTTCCGGGTAGATGGCATTACGCTCACCACCTATTTTATTGATCCTAAAATCATATCTGGTGAACTGTAGGCTTAATACATAATATCTGCCTACATCTTAAGAAATATAACCATGAGACTATGTATGTATGTGTTTAAAATTCGAATATAATTTAATGAATTTAAAGACGACCTCGATGGCGTAGTGGTTAGTGTAACCGACCGCCACGCCTGAGGTCGCGGGTTCGACTCCCGCGCAAGTCGAACATTTGTGTGCATGAACATAGATGTTTGTCTTAGTCTAGGTATTTCTATGTATAATAAGTATATATTTAAAAAAAGGTATATATGTATGTTTATTGATTTTCTAGTGGCTAGATGGTGTTGTGTGTATGTGATAGAATATTATTATTATTATTATTATTAACCTACTAAGTCGCAACGGCAAACCGGCGGCCAGGCACGTGTAGGTATTCGACTATTATATGTTCAGCAGTAACCTGTCAATTACCGAAATGCCAGCATTCCAATAATTGACAGGTTAATATGTATGTATTTACATAAAAAAAAGTATATATGTATGTGTATCCATTGTCTAATACCCATAGTACAAGCTCTGCTTAGTTTGGGCTAGATGGTGTTGTGTGTAAGTGTAGAATAATATTATTATTATTTAAAAACTAATTTATCCGAACCTTATTATACACAGTAGTCGCGTTTATCATCAGAGCAGCGATAGCTCAGTGGGGAGACCAACGGACTGCAATGCAGAGGGTCTCGGGTTCGATCCCACGTCGCGCACCTCTGACTTTCGGAAGTTATATGACTTTTCGAAATTATGTGCGTATTGAATGACAATTATCGCTTGCTCCGTGCCTCGGAGAGCACGTTAAGCCGTTGGTCCCGGCTGTCATGAACATCTATGGCAGTCGTTATTGGGAAGTCAGTACCCTCTAATATTCTGACACTGGTCTAGCCTTAGGTTATCGTTAGCCTTCAGGTTGCGGAGGTCAGGTAGCCGCCGCTCCGTGTAAAAACTGATATCAAGTCAAATCCGGTTAGACCAGAAAAACCGACCCCAAGTGACTTGGGAATAATAAAGGCTAAGAGAGAAAAAGAAGAAGTCGCGTTTACCATCACTGTGACGCCGAAGCATATAGCTAAAGACCTCACAGAAATGGCGTCTAGCGCTGGCGTGTCGCAGGCATTTTTTATCCCTTTCTTATTTCAAACAAAATTTATACGAGCGCTGTGAAATAGCATCCTATGGCGTTGGCGCTCTTATGACATGTCCACGTACTATACTAAAAAAGGAAAAAAATAGCGGTAGCCCAATGGATAAAGCATTGGACTTGCGATCGAGAGGTCGCAGATTCGAATTCCACCCATTGCACTACCGACGTGAACCCACTCCTAATGCAAACATTATAGCTTAGCTGGTAGGTTTAACAAGAATACTATTAATTTGAAACCCAAATTGCTAAAAATCATTTTATTAAAAAAATAATTAATTAATACACCACGCCAGCGCCTAAGTGCACACTATAACAATTGTAAACTCATCATGACATAGACAACGCACAACAAAAAGACATCAGCAATAAAAACAGTTGTCTTTTTAAAAGAAATAAAAATTAAAAACGTCACGAAATCTCCTCAGGGAAGTAATTCCTATACATGACGTGCAATAAACCTGTGATTGTTCGTATATTTCATGATTAGATACGTGAGTGCACGAACCCGTCTATAAATTCCAATCTCGATTTATGCGATGTGAAAATTGACTTCAATATATTGTGATTTGTATGTGTGCGTGCGAGTTTTACTCTAACTCACACAACGATATGGTTTAGATGCGGGTATTTCAATAGTATTAGCTTTATGTTGACGTTGAATGCATATATTTGAGTACTACTGTAAAGAAGTCGATACTATCAAAGCTTCAGGCTATTACAGCTAAAAGCTAATACAGTTATTGTTATTATCTATATCAATATACACTAATGTTACAAAGAGGAAAGATTTGATTTTTTGCTCAAAAACTACACAACCGATTTAAAAAAGATATATTATCACCGAGTAACATAGGCCTTATTTTATTTAAAAAATATATTGTTACTAACATAACCTAACCTACTTTTACGCAAACAAAGCCGCGGGAAAAATCTATTTAACAGTAAATTCATTGTTTCTCATACCGATGAGATTTAAAAAGAACACAATTTATAAGTAGACTGTTATTATTGTGTATTATGACAATTTAATACATAGAGACTAAATTGATGGCACAGCGGTAATAAATGTGACAGCTGTGCATGAGGTCCGTGGTTCGATTTTCGGTTCGGGTAAAATCTTACTACTGGTTTTCTGTCAAGTAATACTTAGTTGCAGAACGGTGCCTAGAATTGTGACTGATAAACGTTAACATAATCTTACTCCCTATACGTGCATACGGTATTTCTTCTATAACAATTTTTAGTTTTTAGTTTATTTTGCATGTACCGCAGATAATACCCGTGTTGTATCGAGCACACAGGACTCGGCGTATTAAATCCCGGTAAGCTCGTGAGCTACACAAAGTACATCACAGAAGTGCTATATGAGCCGCGTAACTCATAAACAAGTAACGGAGGCTGCGACGTAAAAATAGCAACGTTGTACCTTACCACTATCTCATAAAGTAGTGTCGTAGCATGCGCAAAAACGAGTCAAACCTATACATTTTAATATATATATTATAATAAAATCTGAATGCAATCGTGTGTAAAGAGCCAAGTATAGCCGACACCGCTCATTTTTCATACAGCACATGACGATAGGTATGTAATATGAATACCAACAAAAGTAGGTACCTATATCAATCTGTCAAATACTAAAATACCAATAATCAAAAATTGACCCTGGCTTTTTTTTAATTATAAGTATATGGTATATTCCACTTTTAAATATGTAGTAAATGTTTTATCGTTGAATCATCATCAGGCATCAATTTTATAAACATACTTACTACATTTTGCCCGCGTCTCTGTTCGCGTAAATGTAGACTTTTATTTGAATGAAAGTTACCCTATGTCCTTTTATGTATCCCTGACAACGTATATGCAAAATTTCATGATGATCGGTCGAGTAGTTAATGCGTGAAAGTATAACAAACAAAGTCGCATTCGAATTTAATAATAATAATATTCTACCACATACACACAACACCATCTAGCCCAAACTAAGCAGAGCTTGTACTATGGGTACTAGACAATGGATAAACATACTTATATACTTTTTTTTTTTTTTTTTTTATTTAAAATATTAGTTAGGATGTTATAAAATATTTATGAGTAATTCAGTTAGTATTGACAGATTGATAGACAAAATGGTGAAACCATATATTATTTTTATTTCCATTTAACATTATATTACGTAAAAAATATTATGTAAAAGAATTATTTCAATACTTGCAACATTTTACTTAGGTTCGTCAGATTTCTCTTGTGTGTAAGCATTCATTACTTATTTGTCGTTCGGAACCTCCGAAATTGATCATAATTATTTTGTGCAAAATAAAATAAGAGTACATCGACGTACTACGTTATCATGAAGTTCGTAACAAAACCCGGCAGCGCAAGGCCTTGGCCCAACTTAAAACAGCCGGCGGTGGTTGTGTTCAATATGTATTGAAACGGCGTTGGCTACAAACAAAAGTTCTACCCTGATTCCTCGAGCTGCTTTCTAAGACAGTGACTTTGTCTTTAAGTAAACTGTTTGTGTTATTACTAGAAGTTATTTACAAATGCCTTAAAAGATATACACATTAAAATATATTTTGATTATAAATGGTAACTTTATTCTTTATATTATTGTTATAAAATTACACGACAATTTGTATTATAAGTTGGAATATCCTTATAATTATATTTAACCCCTATAATTAGATGAAAACTTCTTTGTGATGCCGGAATTAAACATATCATTCTAACAACATATTAGTAATTAAGCTAAAATCACTACCTTACTCAACTACACTTTGAATACTATTTTTGTTAGCCATTCAATCAAAAATATAATGTATTCATTTTATAATATACTAATTTCCCTGCGACTTCATTCGCATAAATGTAAGTTATGCATTTTTTTATCTTTTGAGAACATTAGTTTATTTCTGGTTGAAAGGTACCTTGTGTCCTTTTTTGTGCCCCTGACAACATGTATTTGAAATTTCATGCGTAAAAGCGTAACAAACTCACATTCGCATTTATAATATTAGTTACGATTATATTATATTATATTATTATATTATATTACTGAGCAGCGACAGCTCAGTGGGGAGACCAACAGACTGCATTGCAGAGGGTCTCGGGTTCGAAACCACGCCGCGCACCTCTGACTTTCGGAAGTTATATGACTTTTCGAAATGATGTGCTTATTGATTGATAATTATCGCCTGCTCCGTGCCTCAGAGAGCACGTTAAGCCGTCGGTCCCGGCTGCCATGAACATCTACGGCAGTCGTTATTGGGAGAGTGTCGACACAAAAGATCCCACTGGGTCGAAGTGTCGCCGGTCTGCATTGACTGGCCCCCACATAAGATACATACATACGATTATATTTGTTATATAAGATTTAATTATACAATATTATATAAATATTCTATAACAGCTTATGTAATTGCACTTAATTGTCTTCTCGTGTGGCTGAACGCGCACGCAGCTTTGGAGCGAGTTATTTATGAGCGCTGCGCTCGCCGTCGTACATTAGTGTCAGCGTGCATTGTGACACAGTGACGTCACGCGCGGCACACTCCGCCAGCCGCCGCGCCGCGCGGCTATCGCACCTAACGAACCGCCACATCGCTGACGTTTCACCAACGATACGCACCAACGTGTTCACAGCCGTGTACACAATACGAACGAGATTCCTGACGTGTATGAAACATTTGCAATAAACATTACAAACTCCAACTTTTATGCAAGTGTAATATATAAATGTTTTAGTTGTGATTGCACAAATATTCTCTGCGTTAGATTCTAGATTTTTATTTTTTTAACTGTACACTACTTTAGATATTTTTATAGAGGCGAGCAATTTTGGCGAGCTTCAGTATTTTTGTTTATTTACAGTTTTATTTTAGTTGGATTCTGGTGGCTGTGCAATTATTGAGAGTGCTTTTACTGGCTAATACAAAACCTATAAAATAATAGCAAAAAATACACGTTGTAATAATTAAAGATAAAAGTATTTATATAAAATGTACCCGTAATTTAACACACATGCATCTCACTTATAATAATACTTTCCTACAGGAAATACCTCGGTTTACTGAAAGAACAAGACAAGTCGTTCGTTTATCATGAAATACAGTCGCATTAGCTGAAAATAGTACCTACTAAGCGCAGATGAGTTATGCGACATAGAGCACTGAGCACGGTGCGACGGTCACACAATCCATACATTGCGCTCACTCAGCGATACGTGCTATTGTCAAAGTTCAGCACTATGCAGAACTACGTTACCGAATCAGGTTAAACTATTTACAGCACAGCAACGATTATCGACATTCACTCCGCTTCTATATTCGTTTTATCCTGAATCTGTACCTAAATTGCAATGTACTAAATATAAAGCTGTCCATCTATAAAATAACATAATATCATGAAGTCTGCAGTAAATTCTAAGTTATTAATGAGGTGGTCGTGAGCGGAGGCCGTGTGACGTCCAAACTTAATCAGAGCGCGACAAGTTGAGGGCAATTATACCGAGACTGAGTCTAGCAGCAGCCGGCACCGCGCCGGCACCCTGCCGCACTAAAGCACTACTTGCATTTTGTACAATGCATCTGACTTCCAATTAATTCAAATTATTAATTGAGGGACTAAATTAACATCTTGCAGGAATACTCTACAATATAGAATAACGACTTAGATGTAATCCATACGAGTCAGTATGTGATCCAATCTCGACAGCGCTATAACTTAGAGTCTGAGCGACGTGAAGCGCCTATATTCCGATATTAATTTCAGTTGAAATTGATCGGTTTCAAACAGAGTGTTCGTACACGACCGACCGCCATAAAACTTTATATTCACTTTTATGGAGGTCTCCCGATGTGCTTGAAGTTTCAATTGTATCGACGCCCGGTGTTAAGTATCAGATAAGTAAACAATTTTAAACTGATTTTATCTAACATGATCTCTGCTTGTAGTTTATATTATTCTTTAGGTGACAAAACAGATTAAAACTAGGCGGCGTAAGTGACGTACTCAGTGCGGTAAGTACTTACTTAGATACCGGCAGAAGATACCAGATCAGCTTACACCGGTACAGCGATGCCGGACACCGCCCGTCACCACAATAGGGTTGACACACTTAAATGTCAACATTTCAACGTCGTCCTAGTTATACACTCGGTTAAGCGATATTATTTACCATAGCAGAAAAACGACTCGACAGTGGTATTAATCGTATCGAGCACCTGACTCCGGCGTGTTAGGTCGCTGTGTTGAGGATTCCAGCGACTGGGACCGCAATTAACTCGGACCGCGGTCCCAGTTGCCGGATCCATTTAATTTTAATATTTTTCTTCCGGCAACTGGGATCACCCATAAATAAATACAAAAATCTATTGTTCAAGCCAAAAAGAGAACAGTCAAACGAAAAAATATTCAAAGTAATAATTAAAGTAAAAAACATGTAATTACTTTTAATATGATTTATGTGTATATATTTTTATTATATTTTAACATCGATATGGCTGATTTTGAGATAGATAATTACTTAGGTACTTGTCGTTAATTGTTCGTATATTATTGATTATTGTTAGCGTGATTTACATAGGTGTATGTTTTTATAACGTAAATTTTAAATAACAAGAACGGTAATTAAAGTATTTTTGTATTATATTCTATTAATAAATGATATTTTTTAATCAATGAGTTTTCTTTAATTATTACTTTAAAGTTTTTTCGTTTGACTGTACTGTTTTTGGCTTGAACAGTAGATTTTTGTATTTATTAATGGGTGGTCCCAGTTGCCGGAAGAAAAATATTAAAATTAAATGGATCCGGCAACTGGGACCGCGGTCCGAGTTAATTGCGGCCACAGTCGCCGGAATCCTCGCACAACGAAAACGTTATATACAATGTTTAATTCAATAGATACTTAAACGTTATTATTTCTAGACGCGTGGTATCACAGTCTAAATAAACATAAATTAGGCAGTTTGGTAATGATCCCACGAAAATAAACATGTGGAGGGTTGCGGGGTAGGACGAGCATATTATTCTTTGAACTCCGTTAGACGATAGTCAACTTAGTCGACTAATATTAATAGACTGTATTAAAAAAACAACTGTACATTATTTCAAATGATACAATATTGACATATTAAAACAAAAGTGAGATGGTTTTACTTATACAAAGATAGAATCTCTTTTCACTATGGTGTTCTATCAGTTAATAGATATTCGGAAGTTTGAAAACTGGAGCAAAGGAAAACTGCGAGTTGGTAGTGTGCACACGCGCGCCGCCGGGGCTCGTTTAACGGCTCATTTTGCCCGCTCAGCGCCATGTTGGCAATCAGTGCTCACTGGCGGCCGCGCGGCAAAGCTAACCGAGTGTAACATCGCGCGACTTGTGCCCGCGCGCCTTTCGCCACACTGCCACCGAGCTGACACTATTGTATATACACCGCATTATTCATAATGTCTAGTCCAACAATTCAAAGTTAAGTTTTTTATTCAGAATGACCTGTCGCGGTGGCGCCTACACTCAGTACTCGAGAAGATTTACGGCTCTTGTTGAATTAAAACATTGTTCATTTTATTGTTCACGAAGCAATCGCAGTCTCAAGTTTTGCATATTTTCACACTGTGGTAAGGATGAAAGAGAAATATGAAGTTATAAAACAAGTACTTACTACAACTAAATTATCATGAACTTTGTATTTTATTCAAGTAGACAGTGCCTATAAGTATTTAGTTTTAACTTTGCTTTTTATGGATCAAGCCGCCTACGAATTTTATTGCTACACAACCTTTCTATATTAACAGACGCCAATAGTAGAAATATTTAATGATTTAATAATTTTTGATAAGAGCTTTAGTGTCGACACTGTATCTCATTGAGTTGTGTAAATAGTACGCAATAGAACATTGACCGATGAGTTGGAATGTACATATTATATTGCGTGGCCTTAACAGCACAAATTACTTACACCAAAGTTCAATAAAACTCAAACTGTGCACAATTAAATATTATTCATTATATGTCATCTGATGAGTCTGTCATGATAGCCATATTTAATTTTGTCAGTCCGTGTTGAGATGTTACTTAGCACAATTTTATTAGCACTTGCTTTTATTTATGTATATAACACGATTCGTATAAATATTATTAGCTTTTTCAGTCGAGGATTTTGATTTTATTAATAACGATTAAATATCCATAAATTGCATTTATGAATATACATCAAGACAAATCAATTGCTTTATAAATCAAGACCTAAGATACAATCGATTTTAGGATGCCTCAATAATTTAAATTAAACTTAGGCTGTTAAGTTGTCAAATGTATATTCATTAATCTATCATAAATAAATTTAATTAGTTGTTGAAGCGTCTATTTAATACTTTAATTGGTCGATCTGCCTATAGGCACAAAAGGCCTTTGGAAAGGTTACAGAAAAGCAGGACATACCACGATCCTTCTGAGAGCTTTTATGTAAAAAAAAGTTCACTACAATGCCCCGAGGCACTTTACAGCTGCACAATATCAGTATGTTATGGTTTAATCCCTAAAGAAGGCAATACGTAAAGGGATGGTTAAAAAGAAAAATCTTTTAAGAATTGTTAAGCTTTCAATACTGTTCATATCTAAAATCCTTGGTGATACGTGGTTACACTACTAGACATGATTTTTATTCTTAAAGCCGTGTGGTTCGTTGTTATATCATAATATCAAATTAAATTGATAGCTTCGTTGGTCCCGTGGCTTCAGTTTGCACTTATATTTGCGCGCAATTTTGAAGTTCTAAGTTCGATTCTTGAGTAAGGGAAAAGTGTAGTAAAGTGTTACCGGATTAGAAAATGTGAGTACTAGCACTGAATCAATTGCAAAACCACGGTTTCCGAGCCCTGTACAAAATATAATAGACCCATATTATATACTAAACAAGTAATATATTACACGTGCCTAAGAAATATACTGCCGAAATATGAAAGTTGTATACGCCTGCATACACTTTCAGGGATATATGAGGTTATATTGTGTTATTGTTTACCTTTTGAGATTCAAATTAATTTAGAGACAATATTGTATCTCCATATCATTATTTTTTTTATTATTAAAACAAATGAATTGTCAATGGCCTCGGATATTCACGTCATAAAAATGTTGTCAGTGTTTTATAATTACTTGGTGCTATTTCTAAATCTTTTTTACAATGCCGAATTGCTACTACTACTCTCGGGATAAATTCTTCTTTGCGGGTTATAAAAACAACAAACACAAAGACCACCTAGACACAGAACTGATTATACAACCTTTTGTTAAGTTCGGGGATCGATCCTACAACACTCAGCGCACTGGCAATGGCGAGACGACTTAAATCACTGTGCCATCCATTCGGTCAATAAAAATACAATCAAGAAAAGGTCCATACGGAGACGAGAAAATGTCGTTAATTAAGATGCAGGATGAACATATAGTTTATGCATACTCACGTGAGAACGCGGGGCAACCTCGCTTAGTATAATACCAAGTATTCGCTCAATGAGCACTAGTGACGTCATGACCTTCACTTGTTATATACCTTGCATACTTACTCCTAAAGGTCAAGATTATTATCTCATTACGGTATACCACAGATTTTTTTATTTGCTATGCATCGAAGTTTTTTATACAGGTAGGCTGTTAACTCTGGATAATATTGGTGATATGGACACTAGCTAAACCAAGGCAATTCATTTCTGACGCGTTGATAAACCAGCGCAGAGTCTACTAGCGCAAGATCTACATTATTTTCGGAAAATATTGATCACGGATAAGGCAACCAGTGGATTCCCTGGCTTAATGCACGGAGCTACAGAGAGTTCAGAAAACCATACTCACCACAAAATAGTATATGACTGTAAACTTCAGTAGGTTCACGGTAATGGAGGTTTACTCCAGGTCAAAACCAGCCTGCTTTTGTGCCCTTCTCTAGTTATTTAACACCAGTATCTTATTTTTATAGGTAAACGGGTCGTAGGGAGTCCGTTGTCCATGTTTGGCAAATGTGTCATTAGGTATTCTTATTTATAATTCTGTATCTGTGACAAGAATAGAAAAGGGTATGTTAAGCTGGTTTGGGCATGTAGAAAGAATGGACGAGGAAAGACTGACTAGGCTAGTGTGAATGGAACAGTCGCAAGAGGAAGACCTAGGCGAACGTTTCTCAGATTGGAGGCGTTCTGGACAAAGGCCAGGTTAAGAGCACCTTGAACCGAATTCAATTCAAATGGAAATCCGTAGTCTCTGCCTACGCCTCTCGGAAACAGGCGTGAGTCTATGTATGCATGTATGTATCAGCTTTCATTCTGCGAATTATAAGCTTTACACAGCACAGCTTGCGTATAATGCTGGAAGACTTTTTGAAGGTAGCCCAATAGAATTTACAATCTAAAGATCATAGTTTTGAATCCCAACTATTACTTTAAAGATGTTAACCAATTTTGACAGAACTGTTCTAACGTAGCTAAAGGGCTTTGCAATAAAGCAAGAACAATAAAAAATAATCCTATCTTATATCCCAACCAGTCTTTTAAATGCAAAATATGATTGTGTTTATTAATTTATTAGACTTTCACGCCTTAACTACTCGACTGGTCATTATGCAATTTCGCATATATTTTGTCAGGGGAACAGAAAATTACATACAGTAGCTTTTATCCAGGAAAAATGTTACTAATCCAACCTAGCCTACATTTACGCGAGCGAAACCGCGGAAAAATGTAGTAATAGACAAGTAAGGGCCAAAGCGTACAACTGATTTTAGTATCGGATCATGACAATTTTACATCAGTATCTATAGTGCATCATATTTTTGCGTGTTTCATCGTGATAGCAAAGTTGCACATTTTAGAAATTGCATCACAGCTACATCTCGTTTTGCTACTCTCTGATTGGTTTTTTCAGTTGCTGCGTGGATCTCCCAAAAAGCGGTTAAATCGTTGCGATAAACTTTGGATAAATGTAGCGAAACATTTTGTTAGCTACATCGAGCTTCCGAAAAGTAACTATATTGCCAACCTGCCGTAATAAAACAACTTTAATATGGGATAAGATATTTTGTAATTGGAAAAATCATTGTTTAACAAAAGAGTTGTTTTCAAACAACGCATGTAGCAAACAAGCATTCAAACCCCTTGGTGGTAAACGGTTACCATAGCTACCAGTATAGTATTATGTTATCTGTGCCATAGCCTACGATCGCTCGCAATATCGGGAGAATCATTAGCACATTGACAACCGTCCGTCGGTACCAGTAATTTAAAATCAAAATCAAAGTCAAAATCTTTAATGAATATTTGTACATTTTATCATTTTAATTTACAGTTTAAAAGAGTTCAGTTTAATTAAATATGGGATAGGAATGGAATGATCCGTAAGCATTTGAAACTTTCACTTGACGGATGAAACGCAGTAACAGTGTTAATACTCTTACACTGGTTTTTCTGTAAAAAGATGGAGATACCTCCCCAAGTCATTTATGGGTGGTCATTTATACCATCACCAAATAATTGACAACGGTCATCCACACAGCGGTTAAAAAATCAAGAAAGGTGACCCCGTTCCTTTCCTACTCCATCAGTTAACGTCCATGTAAATGTCATAATTACTTAAATTAAATTTAAACGTTAACAAACTTGTGTATAATTTTCACAGAAATGCCGTATGTACGTAAATACCACTAGCGGTAAGCGCCCGGAGGCCGTCAACACAGTAGTTACACAAGTAACGCAAAGCTGCGGTCTGCGAGCGAAGCGCGGTCAAGTGTGATCTTGCCGCCGGCCCGCCCTAACCGTACCGTACAAGGTCTCGGTGTACGAGCCTACCTGTGATCTCACCAAATATTTGTGAACACAAAATATAATTAACCTCTACATAAGAGTACTTAAGATACAAATAATGTAATAATAATAATGTACTATTACTAGACGCGGGGCTCTTCTAAGTGTTAGAAGGGTTATACTATATATCTACCACGCTGGCGTAAAGTGGGTTGACAGACTTCACATATCTCCGAGTATATTATTGGGAACTTTTAGACACGTTCATCTGTAAAGCAAGCGATAATTGGCTATTTGATTCGCACATAATTAGGAAAAATACTATATACGTGGATTGGTGTCAAGCTTTAGACCTCTTTGTGTCAGTCTAATGGTATCTCACTAGGCTAGCTGCTTTATTTTAAGACTTAAGACTCATAATGAATGTTGTTTGGATTTACTACGTCTGATTGTACTCAGCTTAAGTTCGAGTGAAGAAAAACGACCCTGATTAAACGACTTATTCTTCGTTATAAAGAATATTAATAGCTATAATCAGTTTAACAATACAATGTCATATTTTAATTCAACTTGGTACTATAACATAATTTATCAACGCTTTAAATGGTATTTATTGAAATTAAACTGCTATATACGGATTTTATCGCGTTGTTTATTTGACACTTTGTTACAAATTTTGAAGATTGTTACACTACTACTACTATTAAACTTTACTAATTTTTAAGCTAATTAAATTATTATTAAAACTATTTAGATTTAATTTATTTTTACACTTTCCCCGACGTTTCGGTTGCTTTTCAGCAGCCATGGTCACGGGGAGACTAAGATGGCAGTTGTCTCAATGTTCCAGTGTAGTTATTTCAAAGTACCCGAACATAATTTAATCATTGCTGTTTCTATTTACGCAGAATGAGCTCAAAGTATCATGAAGTCTAGCTGTGGTTTGCTTCTTCTTGGGTTTGACTATTTTTATTACTGGATCCCAAGCTAGTGGTACATTCCAACCATCTTCTCTATTAAAATTAGGATGGTTTTTGATTTCAATAGCCTCGCGAAGCATCCTTGGTAGGAATCGGTGTTCTTTAGCGAGAATCTGTGGTTTGTCAAATCTCAGGTAGTGGTTGGTCTCCTGTTGCACATGTTCATACACAGCAGACTTCAACGAGCGTTGGTGTTTTACATCAGCTATGTGTTCTTTTATGCGGGTGCCTATGTTTCTCTTGGTTTGACCAATGTATGAGAGTCCGCAGTCACAATCTATTTTATAGACCCTGCATCTTGTAAAGGTAGTTGGCACTTGACGGATGGTAAAAATTGACTTATCTTCGTTGGCGGCTTGAAGTATGTGTTCATTGAAGCTCGCTTCAAGATGTAGCCAATCTTGTCAGTGACACCCCTTACATAAGGCAGTATTGGCGAGCGAGCGCAGCGCACACATACTTCAAGCCGCCAACGAAGATAAGTCAATTTTTACCATCCGTCAAGTGCCAACTACCTTTACAAGATGCAGGGGTCTATAAAATAGATTGTGACTGCGGACTCTCATACATTGGTCAAACGAAGAGAAACATAGGCACCCGCATAAAAGAACACATAGCTGATGTAAAACACCAACGCTCGTTGAAGTCTGCTGTGTGTGAACATGTGCAACAGGGGACCAACCACTACCTGAGATTTGACAAACCGCAGATTCTCGCTAAAGAACACCGAATCCTACCAAGGATGCTTCGCGAGGCTATTGAAATCAAAAAACATCCTAATTTTAATAGAAAAGATGGTTGGAATGTACCACCAGCTTGGGATCCAGTAATAAAAATAGTCAAACCCAAGAAGAAGCAAACCACAGCTAGACTTCATGATACTTTGAGCTCATTCTGCGTAAATAGAAACACCAATGATTAAATTATGTTCGGGTACTTTGAAAAAACTACACTGGAACATTGAGACAACTGCCATCTTAGTCTCCCCGTGACCATGGCTGCTGAAAAGCAACCAAAACGTCGGGGAAAGTGTAAAAATAAATTAAATCTAAATAGTTTTAATAATAATTTAATTAGCTTAAAAATTAGTAAAGTTTAATAGTAGTAGTAGTGTAACAATTTTCAAAATTTTGTAATAATGTGTCAAATAAACAACGCGATAAACTCCGTATATAGCAGTTTAATTCAATGAATAATATTCGCGTAAATAGAAGACAATATTATGCTTTAAATGGTACTCATATAACGCTCTCGTGTAAGTATCATTTGACAAGAATGTAGAGGGGAGACGAAGCACCTTCAATGTATGTCACGAGCTAATATGCCACAAACAACTGGAGAACTGGGAGCGGACCAAACAGCCTTATGTTCTCATATTGTTAAAGTAATAAGATGTGGAATGTAAGCGCAACACATGTTCGCAGTTACAACTACTGTAAAATCTTCCGAGTATACAAAAAGCACTCAACAGAAGCACCGCTATGGCTCCACACTTGTATGTCGGCTATCGTAACTAAACGTCGCTTTTATTGGCTTCTTCAGACGAATACTTGTTTCTTTGTACCTGCGCCGTGTGAGAGAATGCCGACAGACGTTCGACTCGGCGAAAAAATGTAATTGTACATTCCCGAGCGTTGGCGGTGCCGCGCAGAACCGCGCGCGCACTGTATACCAAATTACGGCTAATATCGACGCGGCAGCTACCTCAACGTGCCGCGCGTTCTACGCGACGCTGTCTATTTGTTTACTCACTTAACCTTCGGCTTATTGCGTTCTCAGGACCATGATACACATTACAGATAACAGTAATAAATCAGAGAGACAAGCATAAAGTTACAGAGAGTGCGTTAGAGCGTGCGTCTGGACACATGGATGAAGCACATTAATTTCGTTTGTCCACCTGTCGCCAAATAACTCAATGTAAACAGTTTAGCGCAGGCCCTCGCCCCCGACACGAGCCCCTCATTTATCCTCCCGAGCCCTTTCGCTAAACTTTTGTACAAACTAATGGTATCGACAAATCTACTCTTTACTCCTTTACTCAACCGCCCGAACTCGTTTTCTATTGAAACGTTTATACTTGTAAGTGGTATTTATAGGTATGTGAGTCACTTGAGGGCCACTTGACTGTGTATTAAGCTTTTTTCCTTTACGATAGTCCTACCAAAACTTATACGTTTTATTTGACTGATTTTGAGTCAAGAGTTGGCTTAATTAATTTCCTTGTTAAAGAAAACATTTAATTTTGTACATGAAAACCAAGCAACATGAAATTAAGGTCTTTGGCATTTCGAACAGTTTGCAACAACATATATTTCACCTGGGTTTTAAAATCAGGTATCATTGTCGCTACGGACCTTCTTTATATAATGCTGTTTCCTGATAGCAACATAACATGTAGAAATCAAACACCTACCAAACCTCTGTTTAGAACTGCGATAACAACAATCGAACAGACCGGCTATGTTACTAACTAACAACGTCGCTGTGTCGTTTTCCAGCTGCGCACAGTGTCGCCCTGTCTCAACGCATAACTCGACGTTCCCTGGGTATCGTGCCGACGCTTCAAATTGCGCCGGTGTGCTTGTGTCCCATTATCGAAGCGGCATTAACGTCTCTGTGAATTTGACACCGGTATTTGAAGTGCCACTGTTCTGTGGTCATTCAACCAGGAATATTGATGACGTCACCCTCGCCTATTTGCTTAGTAACATAATATTTATACTATAATGCCATATGATTAAGCGCGTACCCGGAAGAATATTATATATTTCTCGGATCTCCGGGATTAAGGGTGTTCAAAGGTACCCGGATTTAAGGTTCTAATTCCGTTGAGGGCAAAAGCACGCGAACCCTTTACAAATTCGATTTTGATTTTGCTCGAGCTCATCAATAAAATGGAAATATTTAGAGCTACTGCGGGCTTACTTCAAAGGAAGTGAGGATTTGATGTAACCCATATTAGCATCCATCTGTTTCAGTACACGTGCCTTTTTGCAAATACTGCAATACCGACAGAAATCTACACACGTCTCATGGAGGCGAAGTTATCTTTTCTCTTACCAATACAAAGTTCATCGTGAATTCATCCTTCAGATACAACAATCCAACGGCAATAATACTACGCCTACAGAAAATAACTAGTTCTGATAAATTTACTTTTAATTGCTGACAATTCCAAAAACTGCCAATCACGTTTATATAACGAAAAGAGAGCTCACGAAAAAACTCGGTCGGTAATTAAAAGTTAGCTGTTATTTTAGAAGAAGTCGTACGAACTAATCCAAACTTATATTATTATAAAGTAACTTCGTCTGTTGATTGTTTTGACGTCTTTACAACTAAACGGATTTACATTAAACTAGGCTAGAAGAATCCTTTAAAATCCAAAAAAGCCATAGCCTATTTTTTGCCAAAAAGCGTAAAGTCACCCACAACAACATCAGCTATTTCTTTATGGTGTTGTCTGTTTAACTATACTTGAAGTTTATAGGAATTAAGTACCAACATAATTATTTCTAAGGACAGAAACTCATATAGCACTCATTAAATACACGTTTTCATACACGGGAACAAGCATACCATATAACAAAAGTAAGACGCTACACTGAATAGTGCACTCGGCTTTCTGTCACCTCATCATATTATACTAAAACAACACATTACAAGTGCTCTTTAAGCATTCCATTAATTATTAACAGATTACTGTATGACTCATAGAGGCTCGTTATCAATTTAGGACGAGGCGAGTTTGACAAGTCAATCATTATTTGTACCGGCACTATTATGTGATAATGGCTTATACACTCATTTCACTTGTCCATAATAAATTTATGTACAACAGTCAGATACTAATAATATACTAATAATTTAAGCCGACCCCAAGTGACTTGGGAATAATAAAGGCTAAGAGAGAAGAAGTACTGCCCACGACACCGCTCGTGTTTTAATACGACTCGATTTATGTCCTCGTGTTATCTTAAAATTAAACAAAATTTTCAGTTAGGCGTGAAAGCTATTATACATAGTTGTATAACTTGTACAAGTTTTTTGCATTTATTAAATAAATGTAGATCGTAGATTTATATTACAAAACTACTAGTGTTGATTCAACGAAAATGTAAAAACAAACAGCCTTTTATTTTCTTTCTTTAGTAGCTATTACTTGGAACTAATAAATCGTAGACTAAGAATTCCTATTTTATCGTAGAATAAATATTTTCTCTATTTGAAAAATATAGAAACCAAAGTACAATTTATATTAGTGTCCGTTCACGGTTAACCTTCATACAACTATTTTGAGAATGTTGCTATTTACGAACGTAATATATAATTAGATGACTGTTTATCTTTTTAACTAAACCATAAATAATATTATGTCGATGTTTAAGAAGACACATTTTTCTATTCAACAAGGCTAAAGCCATTTTGGTTTTATCAATGGTGCTGGCAGCGTAATGTTTACGTTTTTCAAAGTCCGTGACTTGCAATTGAGCCGCTGTTTTACGCATTGCTAAGCGTAGCTAGTTGCTAAAGGCTGTAATCACTTACAACTAGGTCAAAACCTTGTAACTTATTTACTTTAAAGATTACAGAAAATCGGCTTTAGTAATTAAAATAAGGGCAACAGTTTTTAGTATCCCATTAATCTGTTCTGGTATTCATTCTAAACTTATGAGATTGTTGAATAGTTAATTTATATATATTAAATAATCGTGGAACAAGTCTTGCCCAAGTAATACGGCTTGATTGAAATAATTCAATTATTTAGGCATTTACACAATGTACCGTATGTACACAAAAATGTGTGCTTTATATTCTTGCTAGCAATAAAACTATCGTTTGTATATATATTATCCTAATACGCTACGAATTGTACGTGTGCTACGCCGTAGCTCTCGTAGTATTTTCTATAACGGCAGTCGCACCATCTACGATACCTGCACCACACACTACGAGCTACGAAAATATACTTTTATAGATTGTTTTGCCTTTTGTTATTCTAAAACAATTGTCTCTCGATATAATTCCACTTTTGTTAAAATACTGACGTAAATTTTAACATTATTAGCTGAAAGCAAAAAATATATTCTTTACGCTACAGAATATGGTTTCCAATAAAGTACTTGGCACGGACTGTAACAATAATATAGCTCATGAAAGAGCTTCTATCGCAAATATATTATATAATATCACACTTTATCCCCGTGGAGGTGGACAGAGGTTTATCACGAAATAGAATATATTTTGTCTACTGGGTATAATTTCAGACGTAGTATTACTACTTAGAATTGCCAATCATTCAATAACATCTTACCTGATACTGAAATCTAACTTAAGTCCTGGCGGCGATTGTACACATGAACGCAAACTTAGCATGAGTTGCATTACAATAACACATACAATATACAAATAATAAATAAATATATTATTATTACTGGATCAACGAAGCAACCAGGTATCAAACTCAGTATAAATATGTATACATAGACTCACAGCTTCAGCAACTTCTCGTAGCAGCAGCTAGATACTACTAATTGCCACTTACCACGATACTGTCATAATCGTCCTCACTTCATTCACTCTCATCACATTTACCAAGCCTGCACAAGAAAACAAAATATACCAGCCAGTACACATACACACATTAAACAACTCATAGCGTAGCTATGAATCATTAAGTTGTAAATTACTGCAACAAGTACGCGTGTTTGCATACATTTGTATTTGCTCTTGTATAGTAACTCACTATATACACAGCCAATAACATCTTACCCGATACTGAAATCTAACTTGAGTCCTCACGGCGATTGTACACATAACTTAGCATAAGTTGCATAACTGGACCAACGAAGCAGCCAGATATCAAACTCAGCATAAATATGTATGTATACATAGACTTTCACCTGCTTCTCGTAGCAAAAGGACTATTGAGATCGATTGCCTCTTACCACGATACTGTCATAATCTCTCTCGCTTCATACACCCTCATTATATTTACTAAGCCTGCACAAGAAAACAAATTATACCAGCCAGTACAACATACACACATTAAGCAACTCATAGTGTAGCTATGAATCATTTAGTTATAAATAACCGCAACAAGTACGCGTGTTTGCATACATTTGTATTTACTCTTGTATAGTAACTTACTATATACACCCCATAACATGTAAACACTCCTTGCAAGGCAGTTGTATACGAGCAACTTTTTGTTTTGGTGACCGTTACTCATACTGCCGGGTCGCAATTTAATTATCATAATGATAATGTGAGTAACATGTGTGACCCATTTCTGTAAATAGACCTTTTGTCATGACGACAGAATGAGAAGCATTCATCACGGAAACGTCAACAAAAATTGGCGTCAGTTGGATTTAATGATCAACCCAACAATTCAGATTAGTTGCAGTGGTTTATTGTATTCTGTGTGTAATTCTGTCTAACAATGTCTTTATATTAGAGATTAAAAATAATACATTACCAGAACACATTTCAGTTTTAAATTAATCTTTAACGTTTTCTATTCGATTTATAGAATATTTATTATAATTATTTTATTGCTATCGTAAGAGGACAATTGGATTCAGAAATATTTCGTGTGCCTTTAAATGAAATGTTAAACGTTTCAGTTTTTATACCACCCAGATATAACTCATTAACATATATAAATAGAAGGATTCACTTTGTAGATAAGATAAAATGCAAGAAAAAGTAAACGTAACGTTACTCGTAGCTATTTCGGATCACTAAAACATCAGTGCTATAAGCAATGAGTTTTCGCTACAGAAATAACTCACCAACCAGATAATTTTCACAGTCTGTGAAATAATATCATACTAAGGGATAAATGTGAACTTGTACTTTTGGTAATTTTTGACTATTAACCAATCTTGCAGTTCTACCATTAACGCAATCAAAGGTGAGACGACCTACTACCAACTTACGCCACACTAAATTGCCCATATGAAACGTTAAGAGCGTTAGTCTGATGTTAATTACAGCCAATGTTGTCTAAAAGGTGAGCCAACACGGACATGTTTCAAGCTACACATGGGTTCTTAATGAACGGTCGCCGTATCGGCAAAGGTGAAAGGAATCGCACTGGCGCGTACTAACAACCAATAATAGACCGCCCGTACCATTACTGTTTCGTAAGGTTTCGTGTACACACAGCAACACGAAATGCATCTATATATAAGTACAGTCGGTAATTGAGTAAGAGCAACAGCGCACATAAGTACAATTGTACATATGTCATTGTGTGTATAACATAAATTATATATTAGGATATTTTTTTATGTGTTTATTCTATTAGCTCTTGCAATAAATTTAAATATCAACTGTACATTATTTATGTCAAAGATGTGTCGCTATGGACAAGCACGGCGAGTCTTTGTCTAGTAGCCTTGACATAGCCAAAGCTTTCGATAGGGTCTGGCACAGGTCTCTTATTTCCAAGCTTCCAGCCTATGGCTTGCCCCCTCAACCTGGATTGCAAGTTTCCTGCAGAATCGTCTTATTCAGGTCCTTTGCGACGGTGATGCTTTCAAATTTATGCAGGTCAATACAGGCGTGCCTCAGGGATGCGTCTTATCCCCTACACTCTTTATTTTGCATATCAATGATATGTTGACTCTCGGCAACATACATTGTTATGCGAACGACAGTATCGTGCATGGGCGATATCTCGGACGTCTTGGGGCCAAACGGGCTGAGGTTTAGGGGAAAAGCAGTATCTTGTCGTTGAGCTCCACCAGTCCTTGAATGAGGTGCCAAGAACTTGGTCCTGTTCACCGCCAAGAAGACGTAGGCATGCGTGTTTGCAACTAAACGGTCTCCTTTTCTTTCCCTCCCTTCTCTAAAGAACACTCCACTGGTGATACGTGACAGCCTCTCTATTTTAGGTATGGATCTTTGCCATACTCTTAATCCAAAAACCTATATCGAGGCCGTCATCAAGCAAGCTTTTTGAAAACTCAGATTTCTGAATAAGTTGAGGTCGCGCCTGGGCAGCTGTACCTACTGTATAATGCGCAAGTGCGCCCTTGCGTGGAGTACTGTTCTCATCTTTGGGATGTCTTCGCGTAATACTTGCTGAACGGTCTCGACAGGTTTAAACGGCGGGCTGCTGTCCGTATCATCGGAGATTCTGAGGTCACGAGTTCACTGGAACCTCTGCAACTCCTTTGGAGGAATGCCTAGTTGGCATATTTCTACAGAATATACCACAAGGAGTGCTCTGAAGAGTTATTCCACCTGATCTCGCCCTCCCCTTTCCTATCCATAACAACGCGTGCTGGGCTCAGGTGCCATCCTTACACGGTAGAGTCGATTAGAGCGCGTACCAACAAGTTTTGGGTCCTCGTACCTCTGCCAAACAATCAAGGCATGGAATTTTCTGCCAAGGCACGTGTATCCTCCTTCTTTTAATCCTAGGTCTTTTAAGCGCAGCGTGAAAAAGTAACTTCTCAGGCTATCAAAGTAGGGAGCTCAACATTGCCTCAACTGTTATGACGATGGTGTGGAGGCCACTGCTCTTGGACCACATAACTGCTTACCATCAGGTGGAATGGCGTCATTTTGACTAGCAAAATAAAAAAGAAAAAAAAGGTCGTAGAACCCTTACTATTTATAATATATATATAAATGACCTCCCAGCAGCTACAACAAACAAAATGACTCTATTTGCTGACGACAGTACTGTTCTATATACAAATGACAACTTATCATTACTTCAATCTGACATTAATAACTTTTATCTTCAATAATACAATGGCTAGAAATGAATAATTTAAAAATAAATCTTAATAAGACTAAAATAGTATATTTCAAACACAGAAGAGCCAATACAAGTATTGATGTAAAATATGGAAACATAAGTATTGGGGGAAGATAACGTCACTAAATTCCTTGGATTAAAAATAGATAACCAAATGAATTGGAAGGCGCATGTAGAACACGTCTGTACTCGAATACATCAGATTGTCTATGGACTGTATAGACTGCGAAACATAGCTACTAAACCCACATTAATCACGGCATATCATGGAACTGTTACCTCAATATTACGATACGGCATTATATTCTGGGGAAACTCTACTGATTGGGAGAATGCTTGTAAAGCTCAAAAGCGTTGTATCAGAACTATATATAATATCAAACAAACCGACTCAGTAAACCCCATTTCAAAGAATATAAATTGATGACATTACCAGGACTTTACATATTTGAATGTGCTATGTTTGTAAGGAAAAACATAGACTTATTCGAAAAAAGGAAGAGGGCTCGCCATACTGGTAAATTATGTGTTGTTCCTGGCAAAACAACGCTAATGCAAAAAAGCTTTTTCCTCATATATCTAATAAGTTACCTAAAAACATAACAAATGCGGAAAATGGACACATTTGTAAAAAGAGCCTCCGCGATCTGAAAAAATTTAAATGTTAAATAATAATAATAATATCAGCCCTGTATTAAACTGTCCCACTGCTGGGTACGGGCCTCTTCTCATTGTGAGAAGGGTTAGGCCGTAGTCCACCACGCTGGCCTAGTGCGGGTTGGCAGACTTCAAATATCTTCGAGAACATTATGGAGAACTCTCAGACATGCAGGTTTCCTCACGATGTTTTCCTTCACCGTTAAAGCAAGCGATAACTAATTATTAAATACGCATATAACTTCGAAAAGTCAGTGATGCGCGCCTTGGGTTCGAACCCGAGTCCTCTGCTTGGCAGTCCAATGGTTTTCCACTAGTACTTGGTAAGAAGGGTAATGATACCATATAGGACGTTTTTTGCCAATGAATCTATTCATATATTAATAGTGCACTTGACATCAAATAACATATTTGACATTATATAATTTTTCTACTTTTGACTTTATCTGTTTTGTATTATCTAATTATTTTAATTTTACATTGTGACATTTTGACTTTATAAAAACAATTTTTATTTGTCATGTTTTGTTAAATATTTAAATAATAGTCTTACATATTATAAATAAATGCATGTTCTTTTTTTAATTTTTTTAAAACAGTAAATATTCTGAAGATATATGCATGCCTAGAAGGTAGAGCAAAGAGAATCAACATTGTTAATTTGACATCTGTATACACCTTTGTTTGATAAATAAATTTGAATTTGAAATTTGAATTTGAAGATGTAAGCAGTGAGAAACCGTTAGACTCAAGGCGCGCATCTCTGACTTTTCGAAGATTTTCGTATTAAATAGTTAATTATCGCTTGCTTTAACGGCGAAGGAAAAGATCGTGAGGAAACCTGCATATCTGAGAGTTCTCCATAATGTTCTCGAAGATATGTGCAGTCTGCCAACCCGCACTAAGCCAGCGTGGTGGACTATGGCTTAACCCTTCTCATAGTGAGAACAGGCCTGTGCCCAGCAGTGGGACAGTTTAATACAGGACCGATATTATTATTATTATTTATTAAGCAGAGATATTACACTGAACTTTCGCCAAACAAGTTTTTTGGTCCCAAGTAATCGAAGGAGAACCTATTGCTAACCGAAATAATTTCCTTAGAAAATAGTGCTAAAATTTTGTTCGAACCGAGACTCGTACCCCAAGGGCTTACGATTGGCATTATATGTATATAAACCTAGCAAACTTTCGCCAGGAGTCCAATTATTACATGAACTTAAAATATGCAAATCTATTTTACTTTTTTGACTTATCACTTAAGGGAATTTAGAATCTATTTATTTTGGCTATTTCTATGCTGCGCGTGAATCTAGCGATCGCCCATGCACTTTATTAACATTAAACACTGTACATATTCACTTACATTGAAACAACATATGTATACTAAAGATTTCCTAGACTCATAACAACTTATCGTGGATAACACATTTTTAACAGATCGTCCTCTCAACACACTCCTCCCTCAATGGCAAAGGCTAGGTGATCGGTTACACTTCTGCATCATCTTGCAGTCTTTTATTTATTTATTTATTGACCAAGGGAAAACAAACAGTAGTATATTAGGAGGATACATTGAGTACTTAACACTAAAGTTAACAAATATACTACCCACTACATTTTCCACAGATTACTTGTAATACTTAAATTTAAATCTGTAAGCAGACAATAGCTGTCATATCGAGTTAACCAATAGTAGCAAAGGTTAACATAGTAACATATCCAAAGAGGAAAAAAAAAGTAAGAAATAATAATAACGAGCTATGGTACATAAGCAAGTTAACTAGAATTAATTAAGTGCATGCTTTACAAATAGTATAAAGTTGTAATTATGCCTATTAGAATAAAGTAATAAATAATAATATATATGAAAGTTAATAAAAATATTATCTAATATATGCCTCTTGGACCTACTGCCGTTCTTTTAACATTTCAATGATGCTACTTTTAAATCTCGGATTATTAAGATAGGCTTTTCTTTGATATATGCAAACACTTAGGACTGTATGCAGTCACCATGTGTTTGGTAATAGTTAAAGATAATGATACAAAAAATATATCAAACAGATGCTATAGTCAGGACAGCAAACTTCATGGATAAGTAGTGGCTCATTGTGCTAAGGTACTCAGCGTCTCGGCAAGCGCTCTCGCGTCACTCATCCCGGCGCCTCGTTCACTCCTACTTATTCGATTACTCGCCGTCTTCGTACCATTCAATAGATCGCTTGACTTAGAACTCTCAAGACTCTTCACTTTACTACCACTATAGAGGCAGCTCTCGTCATTCTCTCCTTTTCTAATTATTCATAATTATCTCACCTCTCGTTCTCGTGGCGTCGCTTTCGTGTAGTATTTGTATTCATGTCATAGAATAAGATGTTCAACACATGTTTGATATAAGTACGGCCGCGTGCAAGGCTTTGCAGGGTAAGAAGGTATGAACCTTGATATTTATTTTCTTTCACTACCATCTGTGACTGCAGGAGTCAGGTGTTGTTGTACGTGTTTTTAAAATACACGTATCACATAACTAATAGTGTTGAAAATGTGCAGTTTATTAAAATGTAGTAGATTGTGTTGCAACTTTTTAATAAATTTTATATATATTACTAACACTCACGTTTTTTTGATAGTAGGGTCCGTCGTTGCTGAATTATTTGGTGACGGTAACTTAAGATTCATATTATAATTATAAATTCAATACGTGTTATTTAAGTATACTGTATCAATAAAGTTTATAGTTCGGAATTAGTATCGAATTAGGTCACATATAGACCTAATTAATATAGTTAAACAGTGTAAATAACGTAATAATATATTTTTCCTATAGTTTATAGAAATATTTTGTGAATATGTAAACATTACTGATAAAATGTACATTTTACCTCAAGTTAGGTATATTAGGGTTCCTAGGTCATAAGGCTTTAATAAAAGGTTTCACCTGTTGTGTTTTATTTGTGCGCTAAGAAAGGCGCTATAGGATGTTGAAGGAATTATATTCCTATATGTCTTAGTTCTAAAGTTATTAAACTTTTTCTCTTTATAGATATAACCGCAAGTTAGATTTTTAGCATAAAACCTAAGATATCTATATCTAGGCCTAACTTCCGAAAGATGAAAGTAATAGCACTAGCTAGGTCTTTTCGTGCCCTACGCGGCACTGGTTGTACCATTGCGCTAGCTAGCATAGTTCCGTAGTTATAAGCAGAAATGTGTAATTTTTATAATTAAAATAAAACTTGTTGAACAGTGGTTTCTGGCCGGCTCTCGTTACAGTAAAGATATGAGGCACCTAAGCGACACAGTATCGGTCGATATTAGGTGCTCAAGAAACCTCATCTTCAAGCCTCAAGAACTGAATGGAGCCAGCCAGAAACCTCAAGACAACTGAACAGCGAAGCATGTGTATTATTTGATCGAAGCCCCGACCCGCACATCGTACGACACGCCTTTCAGACCGAGACCAGTAACCGCTGCAGTACAGTCCACACACCGTGTATAGGACGTCAGCGACTTGTCGGCTCGGTAAATAGTAACACTATTATGGCTGGTATCCTGCGATATATATCGATAACACTTTTGTTTTTTAACGACTTGTTTTAATACCTGTGTCAAGAGGGACTTCACAAGCACTCAAGCGACGGTCAAAAAGAACAACTAGCTCTGGAAGCTCACATACATATACCACTAAAATTACTTCGCTTTCGACCCATCTATGTCTTTGCTCAAGAGATGCACGCACGAGTAATATTCCTAGAATTGCAGGCTGTCAAACGATATTGTAACTGTTTACTATCTATCAGACGGGCCGTATGATTGCTCACCACATTTTTATATAAACAAGAACAAATACCACGGCAACGCGCGAATGATACTTCTGGTATCGTAAACAATCAGTCTACGGTATATTACCAGGCGAATTTAGTACAAAAGAAATTATATTATAAAGACATATTTAGCCTGTAAAATTCGTCAACATCGCTATTCAATGGCAATGTTGATTGTTTGGATGAAGAAAAGCCCAGCCTTCTGATGACGTGAAGCATAGATCAAGCATTTTGCAAAATACGTAGACCATGAATTTGAACAAACTATATATAACAAACTTTTATAAAATAGTTGATGACGGCGTTTCATATTAGGTAAATAATGTCATCAATGGCTTTAAGCGATAATATATTTAAATATTTGATCCAAATCAACTCCCGTTAATACACCTATTTGTATGCCGCAAGCTTCATCAAAATATCACCAATATTGTTATATTTTGTGAATCAGCACAAATTATAATAAATTATGTAAACAGCATGACACTTTACACCGAATGTCATCTAAACAAACAGATGTTCAAATATAACTTTTAAAATAAAACATTGTCATCGTTTTGCCGACTCGTTGGTCTCATACAGTTTGGAGATTTTGGAGATCGTAAAAACATGAGCTTGATCACCAAATCGGTATTTTCAATAAAGAAATTCTCAATAGCAGTATAAAGACATACACGGCTTTAGACTCACCCCCTATTACGTGGGACTTAAACTGTGACAGAATGTAAGTGTGATACACATCAGTCTATCCCTTTGAGGATATACTGGCCTGATTAAAAAGAGACAGCATATTCCTTGGGTTAGCGGTCCAATGATTCCTTTTAACAGGCTAATATGGTCTACTTACCTTACCTTTATAGCATAAAATATAGTAGGCGTGTACGCAGCGGTAGCTTAGCATGCGATGGCATGCATAGGTCTCGGATCGATCAAAATATTATTGAGCTTTTCTGCCAAGAAGTTTTGGAATTCGGGGTCTAAACCTGTAGTGTGTCTTGTAGGTTCATAAAAATATAGTTGGCGCAATAAGAGTGTATTACACTTGTCTACCCTTTCGGGGATACAAGCATGAGATTGTGAATAACAGGACTTTATTTTTTGAAAATGATCAAGTCGTGTGTCGTGGGTACTTTAAAAACATTCAAACAACGGACACAACACACACCCAGACACGGAACAACCATTTGTGTATCACACAAATGTTTGTACCGTATGGGTTTCGAACAATTTAAACCACTACGCCTACCGTGCAGTGCAATATCAATAATATGAATATTAATGAGGAGTTAGTCATATACGTAATTACATTTCAAATGTTAGGCCATTAATCCACGTCAAGGGATATTGACTTTCGGGAAAGCATACAACATATTATTATAGTTTTTTAATGCTGTCTTCAATCCAATAATAATGACGATGATACCGACACAACATTTGTTTGCTTTAATAATAGGAATTATAAGCAAATGATTTTGTTGTTATAGAATTAATTATCAATATATATTAGGAAACTATACAACATAACCTAACTATATAACATAAGCAGCGATAGCTGAGTGGGGAGACCAACAGACTGCAATGCAGAGGGTCTCGGGTTCGAACCCACGTCGCGCACCTCTGACTTTCGGAAGTAATATATGACTTTTCGAAATTATGTGCGTATTGATTGACAATTATCGCCTGCTCCGTGCCTCGGAGAGCACGTTAAGCCGTTGGTCCCGGCTGCCATGAACATCTATGGCAGTCGTTATTGGGAAAGTCAGTACCCTCTAATATCCTGACACTGGTCTAGCCTTAGAGTATCGTTAGCCTTCGGGTTGCGGAGGTCAGGTGGCAGCCGCTCCGTGTAAAAACTGATATCCAGTCAAAGCCGGTTAGATCAGAAAAGCCGACCCCAAGTGACTTGGGAATAATAAAGGCTAAGAGAAAAGATTAGGAAACTATACATACCAGGGATTGAAACGTATAAGTATACATATAAGTATGAGATCCGATTCTTAATTCCAATTCTTCTTTTAGGTACGGTGCCAGTTTTGACTTCGGTTCGCTTTTGGTTCCTAATTAAAGATGCCAAAATACCGGTTCTGTACCATCCAATTTAAAGGTTCTTAAGGAAGAGGTGATGGTTAGTAATCATTTGATCATTATAAAGAATGATGGAAATGTATGCCTGTCCTCCATAATCTAGAAATTCTTCGCCCACCGGTAACCGCCATCGCACCTCGCCGTTATTGTACTGCATTGAACGTAACTGTAAACGCTGGAATAAAAGTTCTTAAAGATAAAGGATTAGGGTTACGGTGCCGGTTCTGGTAATAAACCCCAAGTTAAAATAATGGTGTAAATACAGGTTCTTAACCAGTATTTAAGGAATCTTCTCGATCACTGATGCATACATAATCTCAAGCCTAGTTCGCATCGCACAAAACCAAAGCACTTGGTGCAGTGCTAATGGCAATGCAATTGCTTAAACCATATGCATAGTCGTATTTATTATTCTATATTACTGCTTCATTATTATGTAAAACAAATCAAAAGATGTATATTTATATAAAGTGTTAACATGAGCGTATTAGCAAAATGGAAAAGATTTACTCGCAAAGTGAGCCAAACGAATCAAAGCAAAAACGTTCACACAACACAGAGAATGAAAATATAGCTAAGGCGACAGTTTTTGTATCGACTGGGAAGTCATTACATCTACTAAAACGTGAGTGTACATGTTTGTGTGTGTGTGTGTGTGTGTGTGTGAGAGTGTCTATGTATGTTTGTGTGTGTTAGGGCTGGACAACTAGTTGACAGAGACACGTGTGATGATATGTCACGGCCTTTCATTTTATTTGTGACCAGCTATAAGCTATATTCTCATTAGACTTTACATATCTTCTCAATGTTTAGTCTCAGCGATCTGCATACATGTCGTAAGCAGTCAGAAATGATTCGATTCATAGTGCTTTTCTCGGGTATACATATAACAATCCTAACTTCCCAACTAATGTTATAAATGCGAATGTAACTTTCTTTGTTTGTTACGCTTTTATACCTTAACTACTGAACCAATCGTGATGCAATTTTGTATACACGGTGTCAGGGGTGCACAAAAAGGACATCAACAAGCATCGTTCATCCAGCAACAAGCACTGTTACTAACCTAACCGAATCTAACCTACATTTATGCTTTAGTTATAAACAACTTGTGCTGTCTATTATAACGACTATATAATAAACAGTACAAGTTGTTTATTACGCAGAACGAATACCAGAAGTTGT
Organism: Catocala fraxini; assembly: GCA_930367265.1. Taxonomy (NCBI): domain Eukaryota; kingdom Metazoa; phylum Arthropoda; class Insecta; order Lepidoptera; family Erebidae; genus Catocala; species Catocala fraxini. Next base: position 17,874,152 of record OV884041.1, read on the forward strand.
ACAGTCAGCAACAGCAGCACTCGGTACAGTTACACACGAAGAACAGTCACGGGCGGTGCGCGAAAGGTGCACGATTTATTATGTAAATACTAACACACGATGTCGCTCGCGTTTTTATTAGTATTTATATTAATGTTCAATGCAATTCTGTCTCTGCGATATTAGCTACGTGAATCTTCTTAAACAACTGTTGCACACAAATGATATATGGATAATATAAAGATAGATAATGTCTCATTTCAGCAATATATTTCAAGGAATTACTTTTGTTTGAATGAGCATAGAGTAAGATTACATTGTTACCGCGCCGCCGCCCGTGAGTTGTGGTTTGGATTCACCGCTTCCTAGGCACTCTATGAATAGATCTAGATATAGTGCTCGCCTCACCACTGCCACTGCATCATATGGTGTGGATTCGGTCCTCATGTAGGACAATAACTTGTGTGGTCCACATATAGTTGTGCCAAGTCTGGGTGTTCTTTATGTCCGTTATTTGAATGTTTGCTCTCCCCTTACTAGTGTGGGAGGGCTACATTTACCGATTCAGTTTCACCGACTAAACTGAATTTACATGAAATCGCAGGTAAGTTTTTTTAACTTGGAGGTGTACAAAACGAATAGATGCGCCTGTAAAAAAGTAATAGACTTTGTCAATCAAGATGCCACAAATCCGCGATATGATTTAACATCCCCGTGATTTGATAGAATCTCTGTTTTTGTCATTACCCTTCGTTATACGCATATTAAAAACAACAGACAATAAAATATAATGTAATAAGAAATACAGATGGATTGTTGTTACAGTGGGCACAGATAGAGACGAGCTCAATAACTATGTAGAAGACACGTGTCACGTGGTCCGTGCCTCCACAGACAAGGGTCGGGTCGCCCCTGAATTCATTACAGATGCCTGTTGCGTTATCTTCTTATCGCCGCTGTAACCCTGGTCATATCCGGCCGGTACCTGCGGCTATACATCGTTCATTCTGATAACACTTATGTCAAAGATACGCGACACATCCTAATTTATACCACATGGAATTCATCCAGATCATTACTATAAAATTATGAAGGAGGAGAAATAATAAAACTACGGGAAGACCTGTGAATATCACTGCTAAAAAGCAAATGAAACGACGGGAAATGTATCAAATTAAACTTAAATAGTTTTATAATTTAAATACCTTAATAGAAGTAAACAGTAACAAGTAAAAGTGTTTGAGAATAGTAGTAGTAATAGTAGTATTTTATAAAAAATAAACATTGCTAAAAAATCTGTATGAAGTTATTTTAATTTCAATGTATTAACATTTGCGTAAACGTAAAACAATATTATTGAAATAATTTTGAAGGACGCAAGAACCTAAGATGCATTTACAGTGTATAATGATTTTAATGATAAAGTTCAGTTTTGTATCGGATAACAAAGGAAAAAGCTAGCAAGCAGAAACACCAAGTCAAGCAACTTACTCTCGCTGCGGTAAAGAGACAGTCATCTTATTTATACAAAAAATAAAGAAAATCATAAAAATGTACCTTATGAGTAATCATGATTGCAAAAAGACGTTACTTTTTTTGTTAAGAACCCTAAATTACAGTAGTACAGACGATCTGATGAATGTAATATCGTTATAATATAATTCGTACATGTAAATATTCACAGAACACTTGAAGTTGTAATATGTTGTATAACACACGCACGCACGCACGCATGCTCGCTCGCTCGCACGCACGCACGCACGCAAGCACGCACGAACGCACGCATGCTCGCTCGCTCGCACGCACGCACGCATGTACGCACGCACGCACGAACGCCCTAACGCACTCACGCACGCAAGCACGCACGCACGCACACACATATCACACAATCTCTGTTTATTATTAAAGAGCGGGGTCTCCTATCACAAGTATTTTTGTTACTTAAAAGGAGTACCTCAATTAATGTATTGTAAACTAGCTCGTAAGTAAATGAAAACAAACTATTTTAATTTTAATGTTTAAGTTTAAGAGGCAATCCTACTTACCGTTTTAAAACTATGACAAGAAGCCTGCATATAGCAAATCATTCAAAAGGTTAGAACTAAACATTACTTTGACATATGAATTGCTCTATACAACAGTTTGCATCTCATAGTAACGTGTACTACTAGTTCTAAAACAATGCTATTTCTACGACAAACTGAATTCAGTGCGAAGTAAGAGACAACAAGGAGTGTTAGAACAAGCATTTACTACAAGTAGCAATAAAGACGTCGTTCCGTATATAGTGCAGTGCTGTGTCAGCAGTATTCGCGACGTCTACTACATTGTATCTGACTGCTACATTGTAGCAGTACTTGTGCAGTACTCCTGCAAATCGTCACGTTCCTACAATTCCTTGTAACGAGCAGTCGCAGTAGTATTAACGCTGCACTTGAGCGTCGCCGAAGAACGCGAACTGCGTTAATGGTTATTGTCAAAAAGTTCATTTGTTTAAGCGACCCTATTACGTAAAGTTTCGAACGTAACTAAAACTAATAAGAAGGAGCTATAAGCTCGCTTTGGTGACGCGGTGATAGGGAATACGACTGCTATGTATGGCGTCTTAGTTTCGATTCCCAGGTCGGACAAAGGGTGTATTGGAAATTTCCTGTAAAGAAATTCCCAGCAACACGTAGATTGAGACGGCAATCGGTTCGTAAGATTTTAAATAGCAAGCAAAACGTGGGCGTATTCCTTTGCCTAAATATATTATGTATGTAAGCGTCAAACTATGTATGTATATACATATATCATAGCGTGTAGAATATTATAGAACGCGCTAATGTGTACTATGAACGACATTGTATAGTTTTCCAAGTTACTAAGGACAGGACACGACCAATATGAACGTGATTGAAATCGTTCTAAGAATCGTCTCAACAATAACCATTTCATAACTTAACTATAACTGTCAAGTATTTCTTTGAAATTAAACTGCTATATACGGATTTTATCGCGTTGTTTATTTGACACTTTCCTAATTTTAATAGAGAAGATGGTTGGAATGTACCACCAGCTTGGGATCCAGTAATAAAAATAGTCAAACCCAAGAAGAAGCAAACCACAGCTAGACTTCATGATACTTTGAGCTCATTCTGCGTAAATAGAAACACCAATGATTAAATTATGTTCAGGTACTTTGAAATAACTACACTGGAACATTGAGACAACTGCCATCTTAGTCTCCCCGTGACCATGGCTGCTGAAAAGCAACCGAAACGTCGGGGAAAGTGTAAAAGTAAAAATAAATTAAATCTAAATAGTTTAATAATAATTTAATTAGCTTAAAAATTAGTAAAGTTTAATAGTAGTAGTAGTGAAACAATTTTCAAAATTTTGTAATAAAGTGTCAAATAAACAACGCGATAAAATCCGTATATAGCAGTTTAATTTCAATGAATAATATTCGCGTAAATAGAAGACAATATTATGTCAAGTATTTCAATAGAATTTCCGAGAAGTTTAATTCAATTCATGTGATAGTACGTTTGTCGAACAATTGACATATTCTATCAAGTGTAAGCTTGCGACTCGTGAAGGATCGTTTAGTACGTTGAAACATTCCATTGCCAATTAGCAAGTCCCGAGCGAACGAACAAGCTTACGTTACAGTTCGATCGTTCAATGTTTCTACACTTGGAGCTAAATGAGCACCCGCCGAGTTCAACATTATCCAAGTCAACTGAACGAACAGAACTTCGCACGCCGTTCACTTCGTTTAGAACACTTTGTATATTCTGTTCACGAGTCTACCGAACGATGAATTAAAACAGTAAAACTGTTATCAAGAGGTCGCCAGATACGAGAAATGTCTATATTTTAGATTATTCCGCTATTGAATTCAAGGTAGTAAACTAAATTAATTGTTCGTTGAGAAGGCATTCGAATAATTCTAGTTCCTTGTCACTGAATCCGTTAATTTGCCTTTATACATTAATTATTACCATTGGGTTTATGTAGCTATATGTTTACTTATATACCTAGTGTTGCTATAAATATTGTTACAAGGAAAAATCTTTTATTTTCTATTTCATTAAATATTTGTTACTGTGATGTGTGTTAGTTTATACATTAATAAAATAACTTTAAAAATGTATGAAGCTCATTCAAAATGATCTCCAATGGCTTTAATACAGTCCTTTAAAAGTTGGAGCCAGTTATCAATAGAAACACGCATTCTCTCCATGGGAATATTCTTTACTGGCAATCTTATGTATTAATGGATTATTTTTGGGACTCCAAATTATCATGGCGTTTAGAGCATGCTATTGTTATACTCTCTAACTTTCTAAAACTTACCATAAATCATAATCCAGCGGATTAAGATCGGGACTAGATGACGGCCAGTCTTCAACTCTGATGAAGTCCGAAACGTTCGTTTTCAACCACGCTTGGGTGGATCGAGCTTTATGACCGGATGCTGAGCCTCGCTAAAAGGATCATTGCCGATGTTTTGACACCTTAACACAGAAATATGGCTCAGTCAGTTTTTGATAACGAACACCCCACCAAATCATCATTGAGCTCGGATAATATCCACGTTGTACCCTACTGACTAATTCGTAAGCATCTATAGAGCTTTAAGCATAAACTCGGTTATTCTGCTTGCTGCTGCTCGTCAGCAAATCTTTTTTTCTGTGACCTGCCTTTGCGAAGTTGTTTTGATTTTGCCATCCTATGCATTTTAAAATTATCAGGTAAATAATAATCGGTGTGTCTCTTACAGGCTGGAAATCCTAAGTGATCTTTCAAAATCTTTTGCTTTCGGACAGAATTTCTTCGAATTCTTTCCTTCACTGCTGTGATCGCCTTTTTCGTACAAATACTGCGTGGACGGACAAATCTTTTTCTGTGACAAACAGGTTTCATTGTACCTATCAATAGCCCGGTACACAAACATTCGACTAATACCAAGCGGATGGACAGCTTTAGAAATTGCATTTGGCTCCATACCTACTTTGTGTAATGCTATCACAGCAATTCTGTACTCTTTATCACCCCACTCCATTTTAATATTACAAAAATATTTACCACCAATTGGCGCGAAAATGAAAAAACACAATAAATATTCATAAAAGAATGACAGACTCCAAATACAAATAAAAAAAATACTTTTATTATCATAAAAATATTTATGGCCAGACTAAGTATATTGTAGCTCAATTAAACAACATTATTTAATTACAGTGTAGTCCGAACCTGTTACATTATTAAAATATACAAACACACGATTTGATGGGTACATTCTTGAGTTTCCAAATTTATATGTCATGCCTACAGAATAAATACACTTAAAAATAAAAATTCTTAACCTGTAGTTTCTTGGAATGCCACACGCAATTATAAACCTATTGTGTCTGGCCGCTGGTGTGCCGCTGATACTCAATACGTTAATAACGAATCAGCCATGAATATTAGACTGATGTATAACACTGTATGTTGCTTACATACAGTGTTATATGTACATACATCCGTCATCAGTCGTATGAGCTTCACAAACATACAAACATCTCATATTTTAATTGCTCTAATTTTTCGATGATTTATTTATGAGCAATCTTTTATAAATTGTTTCAAGTATGTTACAGAAGAAGTTTCTTTATATAATTTGTAACGGAATTAACACGATCTTTCATAATCACCTTGAGGTGCTTAACGTTTCGACCAGTTGGACCAGCCATATTCACAAGCTGACTCTGAAGCTAAGCCAATTAATATTAAAAAAATAAATTACCTGACTGAATACTAAACTCTGTCCGTTGCTTAGTCTGAGAAACCCACAGATACGTATACCAGGATGAAAATAATAATAATAATCATTTTATTTCACAAACACACGTACGTGCAGCGTCATGTGTGTGTTACACATGAAATGTTACAGTTTTCTATAAGTAGATACACTATTATTATTTGAACACTGGTACCCATGAACAGTATCCTTTGCGTCAATCCAATCTAGAAAAGTGGCATAAATTTATTCAACGGTTTGTTCTTTTTTATATTATTCCACAAAACTGGTGTCTACACATTGTAGACGCGACAGGTGCGAGAGTCAGCGGTAGCTGAGGCCGCATACGCGGGCTGAGGGTCCGCGGGGGGCGAGAAAGGCGCGCGGGCGGTTCGTCGAGCTCGGCAACGCGGCCGGGTGCGCCGACACTACTCATCTTACCACGACGGCTATACCGCGTTAACTTAAAAAGTTTTATAATGTACCTTTTAAACTTATTATTACACCAAATTGTTTCCATTCCATTATCCAAATAATTTTATTAAATAACTTGCTTCCTGAGCTACGAACATAAACACTGGGTTATACAATATCACAAGCATCTTAAATTAAATTATAATATTACTATTTTACCTGTCGTATAGTGCAATAAATACAGAACAATACTAGACTGTGGTCCAATTAGGTATTGTAACAAAGTCGTGTCTATTGAATCAATAATAAATGCAAGATAACAAGCGCACCAATTATCTCAAGTGCAACCGTTTACAGCGTTCCTTTCGCAGAGTTTTACAGAGGGTTCAGTCACATTCAGTCTATCGCTTGAACGTTTCCACTGTGCTCCAGAGAGAGGCTTCAATCGCGGACGTGACCAATACCGGGCGGTACTCCCGATGGAACACTCATTGATCTGCTTCTCGACACCCTGCATGTGTATGCAGGGTGACAACACGTGAGTGTTCACGTCTTTATAGTTGTATACTCTCGAGGGTGTAGGTACAACTGTATTAAAACAGACAATTTAACTATACGCGATAAAACTCACAAGTTATTGTTATTCTACGCAGGGCAGCCAAAGCGTGTTATCTCGTGTTATCTGGGGTAACACATAAATCAGTGGGTCACAAATTTAATAAGCGGCTCAACATTCGGCATGTGTTGGATTGTGCGCGCACTCAGCGAAGTTCGCAGAATCACATATTGTGGTCACGCACTGCCCCCGCCCTCGTACCCAGCGCCCCGTAAGCTAAACTCTACGTCACCGACACGCAACAAGAACTACAAATAAAGTAGTTAACACGTACGTGCAGTAGGTAAGTTTTTTTTTTATACTGCAAAGTTGACAAACAAGCATACGGCCTACCTGATGGTAAGTGGTCACCGTAGCGTATCGACGCCTGCAACACTAGAAGCGTCACTTGCGCGTTGCCGACCCTTTAGGAAAGGAAGTGCGAAGGAGAAGGAGCAGGAAGGGAGAAAGAGGGTGATAGGGCCTCCGGCACTCTCACTCACCGAACGAAACACAACAGTAGGAATACTGCTATTTCACGTCGATATTCTGTGAGAGGGTAGTTCTTCCCCGGTCAAGCCGGCCCATTCATGCTGAAATCAGCGAGGTTTAGCGTATATTAACAATTGGCCATCGACTAAACATGTTTAGAGAGGGTACCAAAGATCAGTAGTGTACGTTAGAACTAATCCAAGTTCCACATTCAAAATGGAGAATTGATAATCGGGCTTAAAGACACGATTTGAAATATTTTCAGTTTGTTTTTTTCTTTTTTATTAAGATAACTCTAGCTCTGGGAACTATTTCTGTGTTGCGGGGGGCTTTACAAACATTCGAACAACGAACACAAAGAACACCCAAACGTAAGATAATTAATTTTTGTCTCGTATGGGCATCCAGTGCAGTGGCAAGGTGACCACTTAAACAGCTACACCGTCCGAGCAGTCAGTAAAAAAGAACGACCCAGTAATGTACTGCTAAGGTCTGATCATCATGCTAAAAGTATTTCAAAGAAATTGCAGATACTATGTGTGGAGGAACAGGGTGTGATGTCCCTCCAACATAAAGGGAGGATCCTCCAACCAAGCTGGTTGATCGTGCCTGGCGGGCCGCGGTCCAATGGTTGATGTCATGAGCTTGTATATATACTTAGTCGCTGTGTAAACTCCGCTTGTGCGATGCAGAATAAGTATGACGTCATGTGAAGTGCGATTGTATCGCCATCTGTTAAATGTAGGCGGAACTTCTTCGTCTGTGCGGAGTCGCCACAAATGTTTGTCATATAATATAATTGCTTCGTAGTTATTACTTAATGATGGACATTACAGTCATTAGCTGGAATATTATTAGTTTTTTATCTCAATACACAATATTTATCTTTGAAGATTTATACTATTTATATACCAGAGATTTGCCAGATACTAGTTTAATATCATAATAATAACATCAATATATTTTCTACCCTATTTTCAATACTATTTGCCCGTTGTGACTTGTAATTGAGGAAATAATGCGTTCACTGTGCATTATTAATTCTTGCTGCGCGTACACCGCCTTCGCCTCTCGTGCACTCTTTGAAGCATTTAAAGCCAGCTTAGTTCAACACTACTAGTTATTATTAATTATATGCACGTTCATTTATTAAAGATTCAATTTAATAACAAGAATTTACTAAATATTATAGAATGGTAAATACAGGTTTCACTATTTCACTATTTCAATGAATGTAGGGAGAAATCTTTGAAACGGTGAATCTTTTTAAAAATACTGCATTATAGTAAACTGTTCCGCTGACTAACCACGCGAGTGAAGCTGCGGGTGGCAGCTAGTTTACGATTAATTTCATAATATTCGATCATTCTCAAATACGTTATTATAAAAAACACTGGCAGCACAGCATTTATTTATTTACATAATTATAATTTCTTAAACCAGCGCATTCAAATAAATACAAATATAATGAAAATTGTTAGTTTTAAGTTTTCATAACCATTGTGTGTGACATTTAGGAATACTTAATTTCATTTTAGATATGTCATTTAAAAAATCTATTGTTATATTGTTTTTAACTTTAAATTTGTAGCTTTGAAAAAATTTCGTTATCACATACATAGGTACTTATACCTTGGGATGCAGTCCTTTTAAGTATAAGATGATACCAGTGTTAGGATTCCCCGGAATAGCTAATAAACACCGAATTCAACTCCCAATATTAACGGTATTAAGCGTTTTACATACATATATTAGAGTATGACATGTATGTAAACCGGAAAATACCGTCAATATAATTACAAATATGAAGGTATAATAAATGTCTACGATTTGAGAGACCATTCACTATGACTACCATCATATATCTACGATTAATTATCGATAGCTTTGGAGTTATAACAAAGAAAGATACTAAATCTTTATTTGTTGTGAGTGGTTATGTGTAGGAACATTGATATAGATTGTCATGACGTAGACTTCTCGCGGTCTATAACTGAAAGTAGGACGCTGACTCGACACAACACACGAACACACATTACTGCCGCGTCATACTACAACAGGTGGCGTAAGTACTTGTGTGTGAATGTGTGTGTGCAGTAGTATTAAGCCAAAAAATTTGCTTAAACGGGCTATTAAACTTACTATTTTACAATGATATATGGCTGCAATACATTGACCAATAATACAGCTTTTTTTCATTAGTTTGTTGATATGTCCCACTGTTGGGCAAAAGCTTCTCCCTCGGACTGCCAAATATCTCTGTTAGTAGATATCTCCTGCCAGCCCTTTTCAAAGGACATTATAGAACATATGTCAATATTTTGAATATTACTATCTTAAAAAAATATGTTGGGATTAACAGATGCATTCAAATGTTTTTGAGCTAGCTAGGCTATACTTATTAAAACATTGCAGCCATATATTGCAGTAAGAATATTGCCTGTTTAGTAGTCCTTCACTGAAATACAAACCTTCAGCACGTACAGCGTTACAAGTCTGTTTGCCGTTGCCTCTGTGGTCCGCTGAGCACAGTATCTAAATGTAAGTGCTATTACTGCAAATTTCCATAGTAAAGATGATTTGAATAGGGGACTGAGTTGGCGACTGTGGGCAACCATTTATATTTGCCATAAGGCAGTGATCAAAGTAACCCATAAAAACAGTGGCCAATCGACAAACGACAGAGTGGCTGAAGCAAGAAAATTTTGCAAGCATCTTAGTAAATGTATGTTCTCTATTCAGAGAAAGTGTATACAATACCCCCTGACAACTCTACGTTAGAATACAAATCTTATATGTATATATACATTGCTTTGTCGCTATAACTCGAAGGCTACGGCACATACGCTTCAAGCGAAAAGACTCGTCGTGTCGAGCGCTAGGTACAAAAGTATGAGACGACGTAATAGTTGAGCAAATTCGCAAGAAATACGAAGCGAAACCTAGCGATAATAGCTTTTGATTGCATTTGAAGCCAATACAAATGCTCGAAGCCAAGTTATTACTTGGCTGCAAACTTGGCTATACACAGTAAAGTCTGTAGCGGTATTACGTTAACGTGTATAATCTATACTAAGATTATAAAGCTGAAGCGTTTGTTTGTTTGTTTGAACGCGCTAATCTCAGGAACTATTGGTCCGAATTGAAAATTATTTTAGTGTTGGATAGCTCATTTATCGAAAAAGGCTATAGGCTATATAATATCACGCTACGATCCACGGGGGCGGTGCAATAATCATAAACGCGGGTGAAACCGTGGGCACATCCAGTTAAGTATATATTATATTACTACATTTTTCGCGTAGTTAGGTTAGGTTACATAAGTAACAGTACTCTTTTCGAAATAAAATGTACTCTCCGTCCTGCTCTGTTTCCCTGATAACGTGTATGCGAAATTGTATGATGATCGGTCGAATAGTTAAGCCGTGAACGCGTAACTATCAAACAAACTCATATTCACATTTATAATACTAGCTGCGCCCCGCGGTTTGACCCACGTAAGTCCCGATGCCGAAAAAACATCGGGATAAAAAATGTATGTGTTAATATAGGTTACCAGCTATCTACATACCAAGTTTAATTGCAATCGGTCCAGTAGTTTTTGCGTAAAAGAGTAACAAACATCCATCTATCTATCCATCCATCCATCCATCCTCACATACTTTCACGCTTATAACATTAGTAGGTTAATAGTTAGGATTTCTTTTACTTCTTTTATTATTACGTATTCTTCAAGTATGTATACATAAGTCTGTAGTTCGTTTACACAGCCTTACATACACTCACACACACACACACACACAAGTAAATATGCGATATACACATACATAGATGAGTTGATTTTACGCAGGTATTATTTAACATTGTCAGTTTTTACCTAATTAATGTTTGTTTATGTTAGTTTAAATTAAATTCCCGTAAAGGGCGTGATTCCTGTGGCGCTGGATACCAAAATAAAGGTTTGTTACCTATTTTGGCAATGAATGCTGTATCATATTTGTGCCATTATTTGTAACTTACGTTTAAATGTAGAATATTATTTTGGTAATAGTCATTTATTATTGATATTTTGCTTTTTTAATAATTATAATTTATTATGGCTGTATATGACCACTCCCGCACTACAAATAAATACTGTGATGATTATGTTTAGAATGATTTAAACAGTGGATACAAAGTTTAACCCAGACTCGGAACAACTATATGTGGATCACAAAAATCTATGTTCCGTGTGGGGATTGAACACATGACACTCGGCACAGTTGCAGTGGCGAAGCGACCACTAAAACAACAACGCTATCCTTGTTGGAAACCTATTTTCTTCTGCCTAGTCTTTTGGGAAGATTTCCAAGTCATGTGGGGGCTTTTCTAGTCTAACTGGCTTTGACAGGATATCAGATTTTACACGGAGCGGCTGTCACCTGACCTCCGCAACCCGAAGGCTAACGACACCCTAAGGCTAGACCAGCGTCAAGATATTAAAGGGTACTGACTTTCCCAATAACGACTGCCATAGATGTTCATGGTAAGCCGGGACCGACGGCTTAACGTACTCTCCGAGGCACGGAGCAGGCGATAATTGTCAATCAATACGCACATCATTTCGAAAAGTTATATATCTTCCGAAAGACAGAGGTGCGCCACGTGGGTTTGAACCCGAGACCCTCTGCATTGCAGTCTGTTGGTGTCCCCACTGAGCTATCGCTGCTTGCTGCAAACCTATATCTAACTAGATGTTGCCCGCGGCTTCGCACGCATAAGTGTAAGTTAAATTAGGGTAGACTATACTTCCACCCTGAGGTTTGACCTGGGGGTGGTGAGCTTCGTGGGCCTGCCCGCCATCCTATCAGCACCAGGTCTGAGAGGCGGCGTGCGTGTTTCCACGCGCGGCTTTGTGTCGTGTGTCTGTCCCCCCCACAAGGAGGAACAATAAGGCTTGAATCTAGTGGTGACTAAAGGCTAGTCTTGTTATGTAGTGGCCTGCCGTTTCATACGGCGTGCCGAAACCTCGGCGGGGTCGCGACCACATTTGAAAGTGATTCACGCGGCCTCGCCGCGCCGATTGCGGTTTTTTCGAGGAACACTGTGGTAGGTTTAGTCGGTATTCTGGAAGGTCCATTATTATATTCATTACCATGTTTCTCTTTTACCCCGGTGAATCCGTCTTAACCCCTCCGCCCGCCCCCGTGAAGAGGTATGCGTCAAAGCATTCCCCCACGTAAATAAAAGTAACAGTACGTAGTTTGACGTTCATAAGTGTAACTTTGTGACCTAAATGAATAAATGATTTTTGACTTTGACTTTGACTTCGTACTTATTCCTGGATGAAAGGTACTACTATGTGCTTTTCTATTTCCGTGACAACATGTAAGCAAAATTTTTTTTTTTTATAATTAAACTTTTTTATTGACACAAAAATACAAGCAGGTACATAGTAGTAGAAAATTTAATCTAGGTACAAAATTCTTAATTATAATGTTCTGCTGGTACTTAAAATAGGATATATCTTGTGCTATAAGTACCAGTAACCCTCCAGTTTCACAGTTAAACTAAGTAAAACACTACTGGTGATAATAAGAATATAAACCTACTTACATTATTAAACTTTACGTAATTTAACGTCGAGTAGTTAAGGTGTGAAAGCGTAACGAACAAACTTATATTCGCATTTATAATATTAGTTAGGATTTTCAAAAAGTCTTTGCCGCATAGTATCGCTCGACTATAATAATCTGTTCTAGGAAGGAACCTTAAATTCTAACTCGTTACTTTGATGTAAGGCAAAAGAAATTGTATTTTTGTAAGCATCGAGTTTTAAAGCTCTCTACGACGGTTTGAGATTTAAGCGGTTTTGTTATCGCTTACAATGCGCTGTGTATTTTATGTTCAATATCTCCGCATGAAACAAAGATTGTATGAGCTACAGTATATTATACCGAGCCTGTGTAGCCTTATTTTTTTCGCTGTAAATTCAACAAATTAATCAAATCCTTTCAATCTTAGGATTAGGATATGAATTAATTTTATTACTAACATTTGCATTTATAACATAATAATAATAATAATAATAATAATAATATTTATTTAAATAATAGGTACAATAATTTATAATAAATGACTAATTAATTTATAAAATACATTTGTTGTTGTTTGCCCGAACTAGATTGAACCTGTGGCTCGGGCGAAGAAGTGCTTACAAACTATTTTAGCAATATAAATTTACATAACTACAATTCAATAATAACATTTTAATAACCTGCATAAGCAACTAGCAGTACCGGTAATAAGTGGGTCAATAATAATGATGCGTTAAGATAGATCAGCAAAATTTTTATTTGCTTACTTGAAGTAACTGCTCAGTTTGCTCATACGACAAAATTTGTAAATAATTATATAATATGTTCTTACAGTTAACATAATTTAATTTATAAATACTTAACTCTCTATTTAATTTATTATATAAAAATGGACCTAGGAAAGAAAGAAATCTATTTGAAAAAATGAATTTTGAAACTGATTGTGAGGCGCAGACTATATCTTTTCGTCTTTTGTTAGTAACATCTTCGTGATATGTAAGCAATGTGTGCTGTTTTAGTACTGTGTGATATATGAAAATTTGGCGGACAGTCATCACCTTGCACGATTTATATAACATAATTGTGGGAAAAATGAAAGGTCGCGTTGTGGCTACTTTTAGAATTGCTCTTTGAGCTCTTTCTAGTGGCAGTAATATTGTTTTTAGTGCTCCACCCCATGAAGTTATGCAATATTGGATGATAGATTGACATAAAGATAAATACACTTGAATGATTAATTTTAAATCTGCTATAGCTCGCAGTTTTTTAAATACATACATTAATTTACGAACTCTACTTACCAAACTATCTATGTGTTTTCTAAAAGAGAGGATGTCGTCGATTATGATGCCTAGATATTTTACATTATTGGTTTCCTGGATAGTAGGACAATTACACAAGGGCACTGACAAATTGTGGTAGGAGAGAGGACAATGGTGTGCGTATATATAATTGTTAGTCACAGTGTACTGATTTTTGCGCATGAAAAAATGAATGTATTTAGTCTTGTCAGCATTTAATGTTAAAAGATTATTATTTAACCAGGTATAGACAATATTAAAGCCAGACTGGGCGCTATCGTATAATTCGTTGGTAGTTTTGGCAGTAAAAATTAGGGCGGTGTCATCAGCGTAGGATATTATCTTTCCATGTTTTAAGGTAAGATTACATAGGTCGTTAATATATACCAGGAAGAGCGTAGGAGCTAGGATACTTCCCTGGGGAATTCCATATCCTGGTATTTTTTCATCATGGCTTACGACATTTCCTATTTTAACACATTGGTGCCGATTGCTTAAATAATCTGCAAAAATTCTCAGTTGCGTATCCCTTATACCAAGTGCCTCCAATTTGTTTAGCTATTATGTTATAAATGAAAATGTTAGTTTGTTTGTTTGTATGTTTGTTACGCTTTAACGCCTTAACTACTTAACCAGTCATCATAAAAATTCACATACACTTTGTAAGGAGAACAAAAAAGGACATAGGATTTCTTTCATCCAGATAAAAGTACTTATACTAATCTAACTTTTTTCTTTTTTTTTTTCACCCAGGAAAATCCTTTATGGATACCCCCTCCCCCGGGGGGGAAGGGTGGTTATGTGAGACTCCCCTGAAGGGGGTCGTTATACACACTAAAGACCTGGGGTGAGCAGTCCCTTCGCCGACGGAGTGGGGCGGGGTGGGCTCGCGTTAGCAATCACCGTCCCGCCTCGGCGGTTGGCCCGGCTGATGGTGACCGGGCCGCAGCACCTGTGGAGGGAAGACCTTGCTCACCAAGGCCAACCCACCCCCAGGTGGGCAAATCGCCTCCTTCTCGCTCCCGTCTGTCTGCGCCGGAGAGGATCAGCGAGGAGGTTGTTCTCCCTGACCCTCTCCGCGGTCTCCTTCTGCGCCATGACAGCTTCGCAGAAGGAGACCACTGCCTGCCATGACCTCTCGCCGCCGAGCATGGCGTTGATCACGCTCGGCAGGGAGAGATCTCCGCCTATTATGGCCGAAAGCGTGTGCCGCTGCGGCCCCCACTCGGCACACGCCTCCAGCGTGTGGAGCGCCGTGTCTTCCGGCGCCCACACTCATGGCAGGCCGGGGTTTTACTAATCTAACCTAACCTAACCATCCTAATCCACATTTTCGCAAGCAAAAACGGTTATATTATATATGCGAATGTGACTTTGTAGGTTTGTTTGTAACGCTTTCATGCCTTAACTACTCGACAGCATGCAATTTCGCATACACGTTGTCAGGGGTACAGAAAAGGACATAGGGTTTTCCACGAGAGTTTTCCATCCAGAAAAAAGGACTATTCACGAGGGATACCAATATATCCACTAAATGTAGATTACTGTGAGCAAAGCCGCGGTCAAAGTATAGTACAGAACGAAATTACAAACATGATCACTTTAATATATATCTTATCTAAAACTAGTTAACTGGTTATGATAATATGTTATATCGAGCGCTCGCGTCGCTGGTTGAATGTGCAATAACTGAAATTAATTGAAATTCTAAAATCTAGATCATAATTAAATGATGACGCCGCGTTCTGCACGTGTTTGCACTATATTGCGAACAGTTATTATGTTTTTTAAAAATTTTGCTGTATTGGCTATATTCTAGAGTGGAAATAGAATGTTTAAAAACTACATGACGCTTCATATCTTTACACTACTTATACCATACTATGAGGTTTCTATTTTCCATTTTAATATCACAAACCTGTTTTATTGAACGCGCGATAACTTAAATTAATTGAAATTCTAAAATCTAGATCATAGTTAAGCGATGACGCCGCGTTCTGCACGTGTTTGCACAATATTGCGAACAGTTTCCGTTATTACAATGTTTTAAAAGTTAAGATATTGGCTATATTCTAGAGTGGAAATAGACTAATATACTAAGACCATACTTTGACGTTTCTATTTGCCCATTTTAGTATAACAAACCTACTTGACTATACTAGCCGTTCCCCGCGGTTTCCACTAAGTTTATGACTACTGCTCCACTCCCATGGTTCTTAGCGTGATATTATATAGATTATGTCATTGTTGGATCAAATAGCTTTGTAATTGTGATCTCAGCATGAATGGGCCGGCTCGACAGGGGAAGGACTACCCTCTCACAGAATATCGACGTGAAATAACAGTATTCCTACTGTTGTGTTTCGTTTGGCAAGTGATAGTGCCGGAGTTTCAATCACCCCTTTTCCCCCTTCCCGCTCCTCCTTCCCACTTCCTTTCCTAAAGGGTCGACAACGCACAAGTGACGCCTCTAGTGTTGCAGGCGTCCATAGGCTATGGTGACCACTTACCATCAGGCGGGTCGTATGCTTGTTTGCCAACATAGAAGTATAAAAGAAAACTTTTTAATTAGTCCTGTAGTTTCTCAGTTTATCGCAAACAAAATATACAATATTGAAAAATACTAATTGCACCTATTTATAATATTAGCATGGGTATAGACTATGGCCTAACCCTTCTTACACTGAAACAGGCCCGTGCCCAGCAGTGGGACAATTTATATACAGGGCCGATATTATTATATCCTAACTAATTATTATTTTTAACTTAATATTATAAATGCGAAAGTGAATTTGTTTGCCTTTTACGCTAGGGTATTAATCCCTAACTACTCGACCGATCATCATGAAATAACGCATAGATATTATCTGGGAAACAGAGTAGGACATAGAGTACCTTTCGGCAAAGAAACAAGTGAGAAACGGCCATGAATTGCCGTAAATCTTAGTGTTCGAAAATATGGTATCACATGACCTTGAGGTCAGAGGTCAAAAGTCATAGTCATTTCGGGGTATATTGACTATGTTGAGTCGAATGGCGTTGACCGCGAGTCTTTAACTTTTACGGTTCTTGAGTTAAACGATGGTATCACGAGACCTTGAGATCAGAGGTCAAAGATCATAGTCATTTCGGGGTATTTTGACTATGTTGAGTCGAATGGCGTTGACCGCGAGTCTCTAGCTCTTATGGTTCTTGACTTGAAAGTTGTATAACAGACAGTAGGACGGACGGACGGACGGACAAAGCGGTTGTATAAGAGTTTTCTCGAACTCTAAAAGGCATGTAAAATGCCCGAAGAATATAAATATTATTGATAAATTGTATTATAACGCGAGCAAAGCCGCGGGCTGAATCTAGTACATATATGAATTAATAATGTGTAGGCAAGTAAGTATATTTCAATCCTTATTTCGCTACGGCATATCAATCAAGCTCATAGAAATGAAACAAATCAGTCACCATTAGTGGTCGTCACAGCAAGAGTGCCTAATCTCGATTACGTAATAGAGGTGGGCATATTTAACGTCACAGATAAATATAACGTACTTTTATATAACACAGATAACAGTTATTTCTATTAAATGAAACTAACAGCTTATATAAATAACAGGCAATTACACTAATTCTAAATAGAAGTACCTATTATTTATTCTTATGTAATATTTTTATTTTCATTTTTAATAATAATATCGCCTGGCTAAAGAAACATGTAATAATATTATTTTTTTACATGTCTAACCTAGTCCTATTATCCAGCCCATTACAAATAAGATGATAAGTTGTTATGTCTGTAATGCGTCTTATTATATTATATTATTATATTCTGCTGATAGCATAGAGATAGATAGCTCAGTGGGAGACCAACTAACTGCAATGCAGAGGGTCTCGGGTTCGAACCCACGTCGCGCACCTCTGACTTTCGGAAGTTATATGACTTTTCGAAATTATGTGCGTATTGATTAACAATTATCGCCTGCTCCGTGCCTCGGAGAGCACGTTAAGCCGTTGGTCCCGGCTGCCATGAACATCTATGGCAGTCGTTATTGGGAAAGTACCCTCTAATATCCTGACACTGGTCTAGCCTTAGGGTATCGTTAGCCTTCGGGTTGCGGAGGTCAGGTGGCAGCCGCTCCGTGTAAAAACTGATATCCAGTCAAATCCGGTTAGACTAGAAAAGCCGACCCCAAGTGACTTGAGAATAATAAAGGCTAGGGAAAAGATTCTATTCTGCTGCTAACCTATTATTAAAAGAACATACAGCTTTACATCTTGTAAAATCTTTAAGCGGGTTTCATTTATACATAACTAATTGACTTTTCGCTGATCTTTAATTTTTTTAAACTTTTTAGCATACCCACATCGAGTAATGTTCCTGGACGCCGGCGTCCGTACGCCGCGCCGATGGACGGAGTAAAGAGTCTTAGGTAGAGGTATTTTGTGATTATGATGGATAATGATTTTAATGGGCAGTTAAATCATTTGATTTAAACTGTATATACACGATATGTGTACTTTTTTTCGATTAGGGTATTCGTTCTTTATAATATAAAAATGACAGACTCCTACATGTTTAACGCTATTTTCGCTAATGCATATTTGCCCTTATGTTTGTATCTTAAAATACTGGGTATAATTCTTCGATCGGATAAAAGGCTATTGGATTCTTTTTGTTTTAAATTCTCAGCACATGTGCACTATATTAGACGCCAAAATAATCGTCGCCTTTTAAGTATGTCTTTTAGTAGGTGAAATGTGAGTATAACAGTTCTTAAGAGATTTAAAGGAGTGCTTCTAAGTACATATGTTTATAACTACATACTTCTATATAGCAAGTATTTAAATTGAGTGATTGATTAATTCGCGTTTTATTTTCAAAAATAGTATTATATAACTATTTTTCAGTTTTCAGCAGTCATAGTCACAGGAGACTGATCTATATATTAATACGTGAAGCAAAATCTTTGTACCCCGTTTACGATAATTGTGCGGACGGAGGACTATGACATTTGGCACAGTTAAAGTTTATATGGAGAAGGAGTAACGAATTCTAATATTTTTATAAAATATGCATTAGAAAGACATTAAATTAATAAAAAGAACACTATACGCACACAACCATGCATTTGACATAAGCAGTCGAATCGCGTTCGTATTATTTCGGAATTGTTTGTCTGACCTCATACAATTCTTCGTAACCATGGTTACATAATAATATACCTTATATATATGTAATAAAGAAAAAAGGAAACGAAGTAGCAAGCTTAGGAATATCGTCAAGAAAAGAGTATAGTTAAGTAAATAATAATTTGTTTGAAAATATAGGTAAATTAACCTTTATAGCCTTGGCGAAATCTTAATGAAACGTGATTATAAGGGTAAAGTTATAGACAATAAAACCTTAATAACGATAAAACTTAAAATTTAAATCAATTATGGTCGAATTTTGACCCCTAGGCGACCGCTAGTATTATATAAATCACCGATAACAGGTATAACATATATCAAAACAGACCTGTTACAGCCCATCTCTATAGTATGTACTAGAATATAAAGACTGCGTGTGACCACAAATTCATCATCAACGCTCACATTAGCTGTGACCTCTCGTCAAAGTCTTCGCCGCGTATTTATACGGCTATTACAAGCACTCATATTGGCGCGACATTCATTACGACACCATTAATACTAACGTATGTTAAGATACAGGTACATATGCTAATGGAAGATTGATATATTATCTAGAAGGAGCATTCAGCATGAAAAGACGCAATAGTTTAGGAGGCAGATACTGTGCTAAACTGGGTGTTGCAGGTACGTACGATCATCGTACGGGTCAAAAATAAGCGGTCCAGAAATTCTCGTATCTATTTTGAGTTTGTATTCTATGAGCACCTATTAAGCTTTTATTATCTATTAACCTTGAATGGAGTCAAGTTTAATCATGTATAAGCTGTCACTTGCGATGACTATTGTCGGCCTCGATGGCGTAGTGGTTAGTGTAACCGACTGCCACACCTGAAATCGTGGGTTCGATTCCCGCACAAGTCAAACATTTGTGTGCATGAACATGGATGTTTGTCTTGGTCTGGGTGATTCTATGTATAATAAGTATGTATTTAAAAAAGGTATATATGTATGTTTATCCATTGTCTAGTGGCTAGATGGTGTTGTGTGTATGTGATAGAATATTATTATTATTCTCTTTATTACTCTTTTTTTTTCTAATAATTACCTTTTTAAATTTAAATATACATATTTAAAAATATAAAAACTGAAATTACCCACTGACAACGGGAACAGGGTCCAAGCTGCCGGTGGTTAGGGCCCCAGAGAGGAATCTCCTCACAATACGCGCCGTGTCGAGTAGTACTGCCTTTTGCATCAAGGACTTGATCCAGCCATCTAACGCGAGCCTCTGCAGGTGGTGGTCGAGGCTCTTAGGTATTAAACCATTGACTGTAATGACTATCGGCACAATGATCGCCGAGTCCACACGCCACGTCCATTATTATTATTATTAACCTACTAAGTCGCAATGGCACACCGGCGGCCAGGCACGTGTAGGTATTCGACTATTATATGTCCTGCAGTAATCTGTCAATTATTGAAATGCCAGCATTCCAATAATTGACAGGTTAATTCAAAAGTTACTCCGTCTGTCAGTCACGTCTGATAGCTAACGGATGAACAACCAACATTCTACTCATTTTACACTACTCTTAAAAATCACATCTGTCGTCATACTACCTGTGTAACTGCTGCTCACAATCTCCTCTTCTTATAAGACCTTTATATTGTAACATAATATAAATTTAATGTGAAACATAGGGGCTCTTCCAGCGTTTATATAACATTTTGTAAAGATTAAATATTAAAGTCAAAATTAAGTTTCTGATTACGCGACTACAATTCAATTATATCTTGAGTATCAATGCGTCGTCTTCGCTTATAGAAGTTATTTAACATCTAATTGCATTTTATTATACAAGAATTACTAATATGTAGGTATCTTTACATACATATACGATAGCTATAATCTCGGGGCTAATTTGAGCGACTACTCAAAATATATTTTTTTTGTAATGGAAACGTTTCACTTGCGTTTATGGTTCACGCTCCCGTGCCTTGTAGCGTAAGTTATATAACCTATAACTTTTCTGCAACAGGGCTTTTGATACAAAAATATATTTTTAAATCTGACTGATAGTCCCAGAGATTAGCCCATACAAACTAATAAACGAAAGTCTTTTAAGCTTTATCATATTATTGTAGTATAACCGCCTCCCGGGCGCAGCGGTAGTGAATGCGACTGCTATGCATGAGGTCTCGGGTTCAAATCCCGGGTCGGGGCAACAAAAAGTAGGTTTTCCTCTTAAGGAATCCCAATACGAGCCCGGAGTTAGGAAATTGGCGGTATTAGACACCCCTGTGCCTCGGAGAGCACATAAAGTAGCCGCCGTAGTAGTCAGCCGTGTCAAATTGCCGTCCCATCGGATCATGAGGGTTAGGGAACAGAGAGTGCACTTGTGTTTGCGCACATACTTGTGGACTATAATATCTCCTGCGCAGATGAAAGAAGATTGGCCGAAGATTGGCCGCCGTTACCGAAATTCAGTCTTGAGGACATTATTAGTATACATAATAATACCGCAGTTACGCATATAACTAAATACTATGTAGCGTACCTATACGAACATACAGACAACTACAATAATTTTATTTGAGAGGCTTCAATGAGAGCGCAAACCGAGCGCAACCGAATGCACAATAAATGTAACCGTATTTACTAATGCATATTTAATTTAAACATTTTATTGGGAGAGCGGCGGCCGGCGTCGGTCATCCGCGAGCTACATTTATATGCCAACCAGCGAATAAGTAACCACTGTCTACTAATGAATGGGTCTGGTATGCGCTCGCGTAAACTGCGAACTGCGTTGGACCGCCCGAAAGTTTAAACGAGCCACACACTTACACATACACAAACCATTAAAAAGAGACTCAAATATTAATATTTTTATCAAAAAGTCAACTGTGCAAGAGATCAGTTAAGAAGATTCTTGAGCGTGATTTCCGACTCGCTAAAGCGTTATCCGGTTTTCTGCCAAATTCTTTTCTACATTTTATTATATTTCATACATTCTGCAGTATCCAGAACACGGTAACAGTCTCGCCCCTTATTAGGTGGGAAATGCTGGCAAAATGTGGTTTTAATATCCAATTATTCCTTTGGAGATATAGGCGTGAAACTAGGTATTATAAAAATAAAGATTTTGTAAATCCACCCAAAAATAATAAACTTACATCCAGCCCCTACTTTTTAGAGTTCGAAAAAACTCTGATACAACATTTTTGTCCGTCCGTCCGTTCGTCTGTCTGTTATACAACTTTCAACTCAAGAACCATAAGAGCTAGAGACTCGCGGTCAACGCCATTCAACTCAGCATAGTCGATATACCCCCGAAATGACTATGACATTTGACCTCTGAGTCACGTGGTATCACGTGACCTTTGCAAATTACTTAAACCGTTTTTTCGAACTCTAAGATTTACGGCAATTCATTGCCGATTCTCACTTTTTCTCAAACCGAAATTTAAAACACAAATTGCTCCTTAATTGTTACCTATTTTGATTTTATTTTCATACAGAATTTAATGTATTTTTTATGTTCCGTTACTATATATTATATATTACTTCCGTTACGTAACTACCCTATAATACACCGTACACAGGATTTTCACAGATTTAATAATAATAATTTATTCAATAATAATACATGGGTATACATTTTTGTTATTAGTCTTAAATAATATTATACTACAATAAATTATAATTATCCTTAATCTGGTACATGTTGTACTTTAATCGGCCGACATTGTGCATTCTAATTTAATTTCAAGCGCTAGGTTTAATAAAGTGGTTGCCTGAACTAGGTTTAGACCTATGTTTCAGGCAGTAAGTAGAGATATACTCTACTTACAAAAAATATATGCCAAGTAATATTAGTTTAGGTCAAACTTAAAATAAAATACGTTTATTGATACAATAAAAATACTTCAATTACATATTATTACAAATTACTGATGACTTAAGGCTATTTTACAACTGTAAGCAAATTCTCCGTATCGGAGTAGGTCAGTGTTTGCAGATGTTTGGTAACAATAACATTACATTGTTTATAACTTAGACTATATATGTATATCTAAAATTCTATTTAATCTATTATATAAAAATGGTCCTAGGAATAAGAAGAACTTATTTACAAAGGCATGTTTGGCATGAAGCTTAGTACATATTAAATCTTTTCGTCTCTTGTCTGGAGGAAGTGATCTGAATGGAAGTAGTGCATGTTGTTTAAGCACGGTGTGCAGAATAAGCAATTGGCGAACAGTTAGGACATTAGTGGATTGGTACAACTCATAGGTAGAAAACATGAAAGGTCGAAACGTCGCCACTTTTAGAATAGCCCGTTGAGCTCGTTCCAGTGTCAATAAAATCGTTTCTGATATTTCACCCCATGAGGTAATGCAGTAAGATACGATTGACTGACATAGTGACAGGTATACTTGTCTTAATAATTTAAAGTTAGCGGCCCCACGAATGGTTTTAAAAATAAATATTAACTTCCGTACTCTCTTACATAATAACTCAATGTGATTGCGAAAATTTAGATTAGCGTCAAGCGTTATGCTGAGGTATTTTATAAAGTGTGTTGATTCTAAAGTAGGACAAGTGCATGCGGCGTCAGCGTGTGAATGACATTTATTATTGTGAGCAAATAATATGTCATTAGGTGAATCATATGTGTTGTTGCACATTGAGATTGGATTGAACAAACATTGGATGGAACAAATCACTTATGGTCAGGCACAAATTAATATTTAATGGCAAACAATAGGTATAAATGCCGTAGGATACGCAGTATAAAAAGAACTAGATAACAGACATGGAGATACTTCTAAGAGGAAGAAGTATTTTTCTTCTTGTTAAGAAATGTAGTATTAATAGTATTCATTAATAAATATTCTTGTGTCTCGAAGGACTTTATATACATACAAGTAACAGAGAAAAAGTACATGTATATGTACTATTCTCAGAAGAATAATTTGTGGATTATATAAATAATTGTCTCGTATTGGTTTCGAACCCATAGCAGCAACGAGGCGGCTGCTCGCTGCAACATTCGTGCAGTCACACTCGAGTATCTTTTACTGTATAGCTACTGACAGTATCCCTCTCGACGTACTGAGCCAATCTGTACCTAATTTGTAATTTAGATATCTCGTCACTACGAGGGTTATTATTGCTGGCAAGGTTATTGCTGTCTGTCGAGCACAGTTTCAGACTTCACAGTGAAAGTAGTATCATTAAAGGAATTAAAAATGTTATTATTTCAGGTGTCGATTAGTGCACCTTTTTTTCAAATCGGTTCGTTTCGCACTCAAATTATGTAGATGTGTGCGAATCGACACTTAAAATAATATTATTCTTAGAAAGTGTTATTTTAATCTATTTATGTGAACAGATTTGTGCAAAGCGACCAATAACCCGAAAGACAAAGGCAAAAGTTAGTTAAACTTTTTTCAACATTTTTATACAAGGCCCAATAATCGGATCCGTACGATGGGTAATAGTGTAATATTTCACCTTCGAACTAACGCAACAGATATTCAGAAAGCTGAGCTGTTACATTAGTTCAAAAATAAAGAAAAGTACTTCTAGCGTAAATGTTGAACGTTAAACAAAGGATAAAGAATAAAAGAGAGATGTAACTAAAGACAATAACAAGAGCGTGTATTTCGTTAAGTGGCGTTGACGACACAACAAAGCGGCTAAAACAGTAGCCGCGTTGTGCTTAAACACAGATTGCCGCTAATCAGCTTACGCACGGCCCGCCCCGCCTTCCACCTCACACCCCTTTAGATACCCTCGATAAGCTCCTCGCCTCAGCCCCCGCTGACATCTAGAAGAGCTCAACATGTGAGATCCGATCGCAGACCGACGTTTCAATTGTGTTCATGTTATTCTTACCACACACACATTGACGCTGCGCTAAGCACTTCACTGTTCTACAAGATTAGGTGGTCCACTACTACGAGTGTATGGCACACTCACATACAGACACACACACACATACACACACACATACACACACACACACACACACACACACACACACACACACACACACACACACACACACACACACACACACACACATACATACACACACACACACACACACAGATATTCAGGTACAATATAGTTTCAGAACACAAACTCGATTTATAGCATAATATTGTAAAATGGGGTCGAATATAAAGTGGTAACGTTTTCTGCGAAATGTTTACGAGGTACTGATCCGTTGAAGAATATTTACGTAAAAAGATTTTAGTGTGGCAGTTACAATATGTTGTTTGTTGCCAAAAATAAAATTGAATGGTTCAGTGAGGATAGTCAGTAAAATGATTAAAACCATTTTACTGACTATCCTCACTGAACCATTCATTATTAGAATTTATAATTTTTTAAGGACTACTAGCTATTTTTGTTGAATAATATTTCTATTAACCTCTCCAGTTCAGGGTTCATGTTGGTGACATTGGAACCCACGACGTCCATTTGATTAGCTCTGCTGGCGATTAGTTTCAAATCCAATCGAGATTATTCATGAATAATGTCTCAGAGTTCTCGTTTAAGATATGATAAGCAATTGTATCCATCGCGCTCACGACTAGGCTCACCAATACCTACGTTTAAAGCGCGTATTGCGATTTGTCTGAATAATCAGCCCAATCGACGAATACCAATTACTTTACGAATGAATTGATTGTGTTCTTAATCCTGTGGTATAAATTTCCTCTTATGTTTATGGACGATCACGAGGTGTCAGGTTAATAAAGTGCCATAGGATATTCTTGAAAAAGTTTTCAATCACAAAGACTTCAGGAATTGTATCCGAAAGTTTTCTTCGCTACGCATAAAATGTAACTGGCGTAATGTATAATATACTTTTGTCTATCCCTTTAGGGATACACAACCGTGAGTCTACGTACACATAAATTCAAAATTCGGCACATTCGAATAATTGGAACTAATAGTAGCGCATTACTAATCAGTTATGCTCGAATAATATCCTTGATGACTGCATACGATTAACAAATCCGTTTGCCTAAGTGCTAATTTAAAGATATAAAAGAATGATGAGAGTGACCTTAAGCGTCGGGGTGAGAGAGATAGCCGTCCCTAAGTACACAATAAGTGACTTTTATTTGAGTTTTTTGTAACAAAGCTTATAGCGAGAGTCCCCTGACGTTTCAACGGACTTGTGTGTACCGTACAAACTGTGTCGTTACGAACTGGAAATACGGAGCGGAGTGGTGCGGTGCGAAGCGGTGCAAACATTAGGCTGTACTCTATTGACACGTGCCACGCTGCGTTTATTAGCTCAAAATGTCGTCACTTACCTGCTCCGTGCTCCGTTTGTCATCCCTGACTTTGTGTGCTTACGACGCCCCACTTACGAAACGTCGCCATTCACAAAAATTACTGTTTGACTAGAAGCCGTGTGTTGGTACTGCCGTTTTAAAATATATACATATTTATGTCATGGAAAGTGACGTCATCGAATATTTACGACACCGGCTAGTACACAACATAAAATAAAATCTGACCTTTTGTTCTGTATGCTTCAATTAGGTTACAAATACATATCTACATATGTAAATGTATTAAAAATAGGCTATGAATAATTTGCCATAATCAATATTGAATGCTCGCACGAAACAAAAGCTTTCATGTAGGTACCACAAATAGTTGTTCTGAGTTTGACTGTGATTGTTCTATGTGCCTGATATTTCAATTATATAATTATTACGTCAACTGTTTTAATTTAAAGTACGAGAGTTATCATTTCTAAAAAAAGGTTTGGAACTGGCAAAAAAATATTAAATTAGAAACATTCTCATGCAGCATAATTTGCAGTAGAAGTAATCAAACAAAACAAGGGGAATGTTTCTGTAGTCATTGCTAAGTCGGTGTAAATTTTATTTAGCGAGCTGATCGCCCCGTTATTACGGGGTGAGGCACGGAGGGAACGCTGTCTGCCGGCACCGACGTTATTTATTTATACATTACTCCTCGCGCAAATTAAACGCTAATTACACCCGCACCCATCTCACAAACAATATACTATTTTAGAACACTCCCGCACCTTATACAAGGAAGCAGAAAATTTGTTTAACAGCTAATTAAAATAAAAACACCGAACTTTATTATAAACGGGCTCCTAATTTCCTGTTCGTCAGGCGCGGTCGCACCGTCTCTATCGACGATTGCGGCACACGTGAGGAAATTAGCTTAAAATATTAAATTTTATTATTAACATATCGCATCACGCAATAAAATGTACGAAACTTACCTCACGTGTGCGAAATAAGAATATACGTGCTACGGAAAGTCGACGAGACGCGCCGGGTCGTAGCGGCGCTACATCGGCTACGCCGTAGCCGGACTACGCCGCGCGCTCCTTTACGAGCACTTCCGCGCTAAATACAGCTTCATACCTATAGAAACAAACATTTGTTGCGCAACATAATTAATGAACGTTCAAATTAACGACATACGAGATAAAGCAATGTAGGAAATCGTATTGGAACAAAATGGTTAGCAACAAGTTCAGCAACGAATGTTTGTTAGTAAAGGCGAAGGTTATAGCAACGTGCGTTTAATTTTTGGGCCTGACTCCCTCCCTTATCCCGTTGCGTCCCCTCCGTTATACGTCACATGCGACGTGAAGTGACGTTTAGTAGGAAACACTGCCACACGAGATTGCCTTTGCACGAGATTTTTTTGCGCGAATAAATTGCTTTGCGGACTTGTGTCTGTATGCGAAGCTATGCAACGTAAACAGTTTGGAGATCAAACGTCGATACGGTTTGTATAAGATATACAAACCGTATCGACGTTTGAATTGAATCAGAGATTAATAAAATACATTTTTAACATTAATAAAGATAAAAAGCATCAAGCTTTTATTAATCCGCAAAGAATTGAGCAGAGATTAAGATCGCTTACACTTATCCAACTATGTTTAGGCTACTACGATGTAGTATGACGTTATTCTATTAGCATCTACCGCACATAATTCCAGATATCGTGCTGCTAAATTAGAAATACAAAAAATATGTAATAAAGTGTCAAATAAACAACGTGATAAAATCCGTATATAGTAGATTAATTTCAATGAATAATATTCGCGTAAACAGAAGACAATATTATAGAAATACAAACGTTAAGAAAAGGTCTGGCAATCTTTGTCCATATTACGCCGCCCGAGATCTGGTGCCCCAAAATCAATTCCTTGACTTTTCTAAGAGTAGTTGCTTTTTTTAAGAAATTCGCAGCAGATAGCAATGCTATCCGTGGCTGTCCCTTTATTACGTCATTACTTGCGAAATGTAGGTGTGACACCTCTGCCTTTCTCTTTAGAGATATACAGTCTGTGTCTTATTCCCATATTTGCCAGCAATTATTAATAGGTATAAGATCCCACGCAATAGGGGCTGAGCTCATTGCCTTTTACTGCGCACAGTTCCAGACTCCAAGCTACTACTAACAATGTCTTGAAATCTCAGGCCCAATAGTTACTTACAGTACTTTATCGAGGCAGACAATAATAGAATAAAAGTTACATATATTTGTTATCATATCAAATCTTCTTCTCTCTTAGCCTTTATTATTCCCAAGTCACTTGGGGTCGGTTTTTCTGGTCTAACCGGATTTGACTGGATGTCAGTTTTTACACGGAGCGGCTGCCACCTGACCTCCGCAACCCGAAGGCTAACGATACCCTAAGGCTAGACCAGTGTCAGGATATTAGAGGGTACTGACTTTCCCAATAACGACTGCCATAGATGTTCATGGTAGCCGGGACCAACGGCTTAACGTGCTCTCCGAGGCACGGAGCAGGCGATAATTGTCAATTTCGAAAAGTCATATAACTTCTGAAAGTCAGAGGTGCGCGACGTGGGTTTGAACCCGAGACCAGAGGGGAGACCAACAGACTGCAATGCAGAGGCATTGCAGTCTGTTGGTCTCCCCACTGAGCTATCGCTGCAATCATGCTATCATATCAAATATTAACATAATAAAAATGTTGTATATATTTGTTGAAATTTTAATACACAGTATGTGTCATCAGTATTAAACATTATCACAGTATTAAACGGCTCTGTGTTTACTTAAATATTTAAAATATTTAAAGTTGCTATTATAAGTCAAAATACGTATAAATATGTTCAGCATAGTCTAAATATCAAGTGTATATGTTATCTAAAATTTTTGTATAGAAACAGTGTAAATAAAACGAATAGTCACATTCTATTTAGTGAACATTAAAAAAGTGAACAAAGTTGTAAAACTACGTAAAAACTGGAGAATAAGTGCTATTTAATCTCAATTAGTGACTATACACGCGGTTCAGATTAAATAAAACATAAAAAGTGATTAAAAATTACGTTCAGGTGCAAAGTGACAATGCAAATACGATTCAAAGACATTTTTGCAGCATGAATCATCAAAAGGACCTTTTTCAAATATACTTATAAAGCAAACGTCAATTTTAATCGTAAAAAACTAAGTACTCGTAGCACAGTCGGAAACAGACCGGCTGATATACGTCGAACTAAACGAATACCTCGGGTTCAAGTCCCACGAAAGTCGAACACTTTTTGAGATTTATTGTATTGAAAATATATACCGCTCAATTGCTTGAACGTTCGGATATCATTAAAATAAAATAAATAGACAATTTAGCTATCATTACAGAAACAAATTGGTTAACTTCAACGTTTGGATATTTGTTAGGCAAAAAGATTTAAAATACTAAATTCTAAATTCTGTGGTGGTTGTAAAAAGGAGTTTGAAAGCGATGATAGCTTACAATGTTTCCTATGCAAACAAAGGTACGACTTGCTCTGTGCTAATATATGTAAAGAACGGTACCTACGAATGAATTCTGATAACAGGCGCTCTTGGAAATGTCCTGAGTGTCTAAATAAAGAACCTAAAGTCGGTAACACGAATACACCACTCCGACCAACACAGTCAGATAGTCCTAGCATTGATAACGTAACTGTTCGCAGTAAAGCCTCACAGCGTCAAAAATCAATAAGGCAACAACCTGATAAGCAATGTGAGCAAATCTCTTCTGTGGATAACAGTAATAATGATAACCTTCGGCAGCTAATCAGAGAGGAAGTAGAGCAAGCTTTAAGAAGTACCATTAATAAGATAGTTCAGGACCAATTTACTAAAATAAACGAACTAATAAAAAGTTTCCAACAATCGCTTACTTTTTTCAACGATCAGTTTGAAGAGATGAAAAAAGCGTTAGAACAAAAATCTTCTATTATAAAAACATTAGAGAAAGAGAACACAGTATTGCATAACTCAATTACAGAATGCACAAAGCGATTGAACCTGGTTGAACAACATGCTCGTAGTAGTAACATTGAATTGCAGTGTGTTCCCGAGCATAGGTCCGAAAACTTGATATCTACTATAACTCAACTCGGCAAGATAATCAAATGCCCTGTTCAAGACAACGACATCCAACATTGCACAAGGATTGCAAAAAAGGATAGCCAGAGTAAGAGGCCAAGATCCGTACTGATCAAGTTTAGCAGCCCGTGGCTTCGTGATTCATTCCTTGCAGCGGCCATTATTTATAACAAAACCAATAAAAATAACAAGCTAAATACTAGCCACTTGGGCATATCCACGGAGAACCCACAACCAATTTATGTAGTCGAACACCTGTCACCTGATAATAAAGCTCTCCATGCAGCTGCTCGTATCCGTGCGAAAGAATTGGGATACAAGTTTACGTGGGTACGTAATGGCAGAATCTTTATAAAAAAGGAAGAAACCGCCGAAACCTTGGTCATAAACAGTATGGACACATTAAAAAAGTTATCTTAGTTAACCAAAATTAACATAGTTTTTGTATATTTTACTTACATATGTGAATAATTGAGCATGTTATTTTATAATTTAATCGGTAATTTTCAACTCTTTAAAATGTTATTACCAGAATACCAGGGGTCTGCGATCCAAAATTGTAGATGTACGTCAACATATACTAAATAACGACTATGATGTTTATGTCCTTACGGAGACCTGGTTCTCTAGTGATGTATTTGACTCTGAATTATTTGATCAAAGATATATTGTTTATAGACAAGATCGCGAAACATCTCACCTAAATAATTATAAAAAGACGGGCGGTGGTGTGTTGATTGCAGTGTCGAAAAGGCTGAATTCTAGTCGTGTGCTGGAGTGGGAGAGTGATTGTGAGGACTTATGGGTAACGATCCAACTGCAAAGGGGTAAGTTTAATTGCAATGTATTGAAGGTGTGTGCTGTTTATCTACCGCCACCAATCCGCTATGATACCTTAGAGCACTTTACTGAAAATTGTAATACAGTAATAAATATGAACTCAACTAGCATGACATTAGTCATAGGTGATTTTAACTTGAGTTGTATTGACTGGGTGACACAAAGTATAGACGACCCTTGCTTGTTGTCATCAAGTTGTGGTTCGAGTCGTATCAGGGATGTATTTGTTGACTTTGTTGCACTTAATAATCTTAATCAGTATAACTGGGTTGAAAACGATCATAGCAAGATTTTAGACTTGATTCTTACTGATCATGACCAAGTCACTGTAAGAAATTGTAACTATCCCATAAGAGAATTAGACAAATATCACCCTGCATTAGAATTCTCATTTATAGTAGCTGCCAAAATTAAGCTTAAACCAAAAACAATAATAAAAAGTAACTTCAATAAAGGAGACTACAAAAATATTTCCAAAGTATTGGAGTGTCTCAATTGGATTCAGGAGTTTAGTCCTATTTCGAACGTTAATATATTATTAAATAATTTCTACAACATCATTAGAGAAATAATCGAGAAATATATACCTAAAACAGTGTCTTACACAGGCAAGTATCCGCCATGGTACTCCAGGCGCCTTATAACATTATTAAAACAAAAACTAAAACTACATAATCGGATAAAAAAGTATCATAACCCATTAGATATTCTTGAATTTAATTACTTAAGAAAGGAGTGTACTTCTCTAATTAAACAAAACTACAACAAATATATCACTTATATTGAACATACAATAAAAAAGAATCCAAAATTATTTTGGACGCACATTAAAAACCAACGCAGATGCAATTCCTCATACCCTTCTCAAATGACCCTAAACAATGTAACTGCTAGCAATACAAAAGAGATTGCCAATTTGTTTGCGGATCAATTCGCCTCTGTATATGACGATTTACCATCGGGCAGTCTTGGCGCGGTTTTCGATACCACATCGTCCATAGTAAACGAACTTCTTGACTTCTCAATATCTCGGGCAGATGTTGAAAGGAAACTCTCGCAGCTTGATATATCAAAGGGGGCCGGCCCCGATAATATACCACCGATTTTTTGGTCACAATGTGCGAAAGCATTATCAGAACCGATTGCATTTATTTTCAATTCATCTCTTGGATCGGGTGTGTTTCCAGATGAATGGAAGCGAGCTCGGATTGCACCGATCTATAAACATGGCAAACATGAAATTGTGTCAAACTACCGTCCAATTTCGATTCTTTCGACTTTGTCGAAGGTTTTTGAATCGCTTGTGTATACAAAATTTTACAACCATGTAAGAAATTATTTATCTCCTAATCAGCATGGTTTTATGGTTAAAAAATCTACTAATACCAATCTTGTTAATTATGTATCAGACCTAACCACTGCTGTTGACCGAGGTTTGCAAATTGACGCTATCTACACAGATTTCACGAAGGCCTTCGACAAAGTCAGCCATGTAATACTTTTGTGGAAGTTGAGAAGGGTGGGTATTAATGGTGCTATTTTAAATTGGTGTGATTCATATTTGAGTACAAGATCTGCATCGGTAGTAGTGGACGGAAAGGAATCAAAGCTATTTTTTGCATCTTCTGGTGTGCCACAAGGTTCCGTCCTCGGTCCTCTGTTTTTCAACATTTTTATTAATGATATATCTGACATTTTCAACCATTCAACTCCGTATCTGTTCGCCGATGACTTGAAAATAATTCGTATAATACAAGATGAATCGGATGTACACGCGCTTCAGTCAGATATAAATAAACTAGTTCATTGGTGTGAAGATAATAAGATGCACCTAAATTGTAGTAAATGTTATCACATAAAGTTTACACGGAAGAGGACTAATAAAATCCAGTCCACATATAACATGCAAGGAAACCCTTTGTCTGAGGTAAGTGTTGTTAAGGATCTGGGAGTCTGGCTGGACAGTGAATTACGATTTAATCACCACATTGACAATGTTCTTTCTGCAGCTGGTCGGGCTCTTGGGTTTGTCTTAAGATGTTCGAAAGAATTCAAATTGCCTACAACGACAATTATTTTATACAATAACATTGTTAAAAGTAAACTTGAGTACTGCAGTACTGTGTGGAACCCCAGTTACAGTGTGCACGTGAACAGAGTTGAAAGAATACAAAGAAGATTGACTCGCCACATGGCCTATCGTGCCAGAGTAATAAGATCTTTACGATCTTATGACGAACGACTCGCATATTTTAAAATGTTATCGCTTCAATCATGTCGCACAATCACTGATATGGTATTCCTATACAAACTGCTCAACAATTATATTGACTGCTCGGATCTTCTTGCCAAGATTAGTATTAATGTCCCCTATAGAGTCCCGCGTTATCATTGTTCTCTTCTTACCGTTCCTCGACACCGAACTAATCTCGGTAAATATTCACCGATAGTTAGGATGACGTATACCTTCAACGAATTATCGAGAATCTTGAAGGACATAGATATATTTAATTCTTCGTAAATTTCTTCAAATTCTTCTCTTGGTAGGTTCAAAAATTTAATTTATACTCATTTAAAAAGCGGATCGCAGACACAGACTTAAAATGTGTAATTTGTGTTAAATTGTATTTGTTTCAAATTCAATGTTTAATAATTATGTCATTTGTTTATATAAATTTTACGTGTAATATAATATAATTTACATTTTTTTTTTTTACTTGTATTGTTTAATTATTATTTTATCAAAATTATTATTGTACAATGTTATTATTGTTGAATGATTATTTTTACTAATACCTCTGTAGTTTTTTAAATATTAAGTTTAATTGACTGTACCATATCGCATGCTGTGGTCTTCTATAATTGAGGAAACACCTAAACCATAGCTATGTTTAGTATGTAAGAATGTTATGTGTATTTCTTGTTGAAGACCCAATAAATAAATAAATAAAAAATAAATAAGCAAACGTATCCAGTCTTTGTAAAAGCTTACCAATAAAGATACGTAAGTTTGTTTACTATTTTCATAACAACAAAAACCATGAATATTCACATCAAACGAGTACTAACATTGTTTACAATCTAGAGCATACTTTATGTGATCACTGCAATCGTAACTTATCTTAAAATGACATGTGGTTTTATTACATAAGCGGTCGACATCGAGCATGATCCCTCAGCTGTCTTTTACTACTCCCAGGGGTACCGAGACTTGGGTTGAACCGCACTAAGCTACCAAACGACAATTGAATAGAAACATTCCTTACACATGTGTCCCGTTGTAAAAGCACAGGCGTATTAAGCCACGGAATAGTGGGCGTACTATGTTCGGTTTTATCAGTATTGTAAGATTTCTGAGATGTGTGAGTGCCGCCCACAAATTATATTAATATGTCACTCAAGATACCTGGAACTGTTATTAACTACTGTGACCTCACGTTTTTATTACGTCATACGCCACTAATGCTATCTTACTCTAATAATTTAAGTGTAATACAATCACTATAGCTCCGAGGATATGCATCGCAAAATGTTACACTAAATATGTATGGGTACTAATGTCACCAAAGTTATATAGCAAAATCTTCATCATAGTTATCTTATCCTGATCTAAAGGCAATTGGAATTAACGTCATATATTGTTTTCCATCTCATTCGCAGTCCCCGTGATAGGCACAATAAAAAAATTATTGTCGTATATCATACTTTATGTGATACATCGTACAGAGAACCTGTTACATTACTTTTAAAAGTCACGACGCATGCCGTGCGGTCCAATTTGACATCTCTCTATGAGAGTTTAATTGTGTCTCCACTAGATTATCGTTGCCCAATTTTCCTTAATATATGTAGTTTAATTATTTTCTTAGAACACATCATATTTCTTATCTTAACCTTTCATAAATAATTGTAATTCATTTTTTACTATTTCTATTGTTATGAAGTTCATATAGCCAGCATTGTGGCAGACGCTCACGCGGCATATAAATATCACTATTTATATGCCATATCCTGTGTTCGTACTTATCTGTGTTATACCTATCCACACTAGAGCGGTGATACTCTAAATATCCGAGAAAAGTATATGGGCAAGTTACTCGGTTCGTGCGGTCTCGCACCCAAACTAGGTTACCTAGATTTTCTCCCAGTAAGTGTGGCGTAGATGGACGACAATCACTTTAGTTGTATTACAGAGAAATACAAAGCCAAATGTGCTGATATTCACTGAACTTTAAATGTAAAATGGTTCATATAATGTTTGCTATACAATTTCTAAAGTAGGAGAGTAACTAAGTTATCTAAATAACGTTTAAAATAAGTTTTTAAAGCTCTATCAGGGACTAATAAGAATTAAATAAATGTTTAGCAACAGTAGATACATATATGTTGAATATTTGATTGAAGACTTTAAAAATATCAGTATATCATGTGTTGATATTATTGAATACAAGTAACATAAAATCAATCACTTTTATATTTTTAAAGAGAGTTATATCTTTTGCTGTGGAGATTGACTTAAGCGTCTATCAATATAATTATATCATAGTTTTAGTTTATATATCACAGATATAATGTGGACAAATGGTGCTAATCACCACATTTCAAAACTCGTTGTATTATATTTCGAAATGTGGTTATTTGTCCCATTAGCAAGGTATGTAATACTTTTTTATTTTAATCTCTTAGAAACAGCACCAATACCACAGCAAATAATTATTAAGATTTTATAAAGCCAGCTTATCTTGAGGTTATGTCAGAACGTCAAGTGAACTTGTTCAAAGCTTATTACCACGCCAAAGCGACAAGGAAAGGTGAGATTAAGAACTGTCATGCGCATGTAACAACCGTGGTCATACGAACTGTATTAACGAAACTGGCACTTTTATATTACATGGCAATAATATCTAACAAAAACTACAACACTACACGGACACTGCGCCTAGTGTTGTAGGTTAAGTCTGTCCCGTATGGGGACAAAAAATTGAGTGAGCCACAAATTGTTGTTCCGCGTTTAAATGTGTGTGTGTGTGTGTGTGTGTGTGTGTGTGTTCCTTATGTTGTTGAATGTTTGCACAACCCCTGAAACACAAGAATTATTCCTAGTGCGGGAGTTGTCCTTTTTAATAAAGCAAGACAGGTAAAGAGAGTTGTAGTAAAGATACTAAATTCTCGAGAAACAAGACGTTCGATACATAGGTGAACAAAGTACGCATACTAGTTTAAAAATATGGCGCCTCAGTATATCTTGTGCCTTGAAGCTGATAGGCTTCAAATTGATCTGGCCGCTTACAGATGGTCTTAAAATAGTGCCAAATATGTAGTATGCATAAGATTCAGGCTCACTATGACCTAACTTAAATTATAATATAAATACAGTTCAGGCTGTGCTACTAACACAACTTAACCTAAGTTTTCCATACGGGTGGTCTTAGATCATCATGTCAAAATAATGTGCATGAAACATTAATGTGCACGAGCAGGACGCTCGCCGAGCCAACACAACTGCCACGACATGAAAGCCAATTCCCAGCTCCACAGTAATACCTGCCGACGTTTATTGAATTTACTACAAAACGTCTTATGTACGTTCTGTAAACGGCTTTTTGAAATTATGTGTTCACACCTATAAAGGCAGAGTGGCCATCTTATTTATCACTCGAGCTGTTCCCGACTATGACGTCATGATACGTGATAGTGTGTGAAACCGACTCATTAGTGTAATGGCTGGATGTGTGATGCTAGATATGTTAAGTGTTTTGTTAGTGTTCTTGTTTAGCACTTTTCTTTAGCAGTAACAGTCTAGATAAAGCTAATTTATCTAGTAAGTAAGAAACATACTAAGGCTATGTTGCTGAAGATTGCAAAGCTAAACGGATTATGTAAGTAACTGGATAATTAACTGGTACCTAGTCTGGTGGTTTAAGGGTTATATGTTCGCACTAATCTAGCATTAAATTTGACCCTTCAAGGCTCTCAGTAACAGCTGGTGATCTAAAAGTCTACAGATCCTTCAGATATAAAACAAATTATTAGGGGTTTTAAACTTATTCAAGATTTGTCGAGAAGTTTGGACATATGTCCAGCTTAACTTTTAGATAACTTGAAAACTTTGACACCAACACAAACAATAAATTAATTGGTAAATAGCTTACTTTAAAGGTTTGTTTTTGACCTAGGCAATCAGCTGAAAATCAGACACAATAATAATAATAATATAATAATAATAATATTCTACCACATACACACAACACCATCTAGCCCAAACTAAGCAGAGCTTGTACTATGGGTACTAGACAATGGATAAACATACTTATGTACTTTTTTTTTTGTAAATACATACATATTATACATAGAAACACCCAGACCAAGACAAACTCCATGTTCATGCACACAAATGTTTGACTTGTGCGGGAATCGAACCCGCGACCTCAGTCGTGGCAGTCGGTTACACTAACCACTACGCCATCGAGGCCGACAATAGAAGCGTACTGGGCTCCAGGCTCCGTGTGTTGGCTAAGATATTATGCGATTTATTCAGCATGCTCTTTTATTTATTTTTGTTTTATGTTGGAATAATTCACCGACGTATGCCCAATAACGAATAAGTTAGAAATGCATACGTTATAAACAAAATAACATTCATTTTATTTAAAGTTATTATTTTGTTTTACCTTTTTCGGTGTTCGTGTTTATGCAAATCTTGCGGGTATATTAATTAATGTGTCTACAGCCGGCGGTCATAAAAAAAAGCTAATAGCTAATTTAATTTTTTAAATATATTTAATATAAATAAGGGTTACAATTATAACTTAAGAAACATGGTTATTACTTGAAGTGTGAAATAATAATGAATAATGAAAGGAATATGTCCCATGGGATTGATTCGTTCGAAGCAGTATTCCGTTGACGCTGTATTTACTTGCCGCGTCACTTATTGCGCCATGAAGACCGTGGAAACTGCTATCAATGCATTTACCAAACATTAGGGTTCCGTAACATATTTGACGCACTTGCCGATATTTTATTTACCTGTAATTTTGCATACATGTATAAGTCAACTAACATAAAAAACAACAATAATAATAAACTAAACAAAAATAGTTGTAAACATGTTTTTGGAAGATATACTGATAAATATAATTAAATATTATGATAAATTGTTTATATTAATTTAATTTATACATGACACTAAAAGACTATTTTAAAAAGAAACTGAACATTTATTTTCCTTTAAAAGAAACTATAAATAATTCTAGTTTTGCGGGGACTTAAACACATTCTAACAACGAACACTCAGACTCGGAACAACTAGGTATCTAGGTTGTGGATCACACAATTTTTTTCCGTGAGTGAGAGAAGGGTTACGCCTTTACATATCTTTAAGAACATCATTGAGAACTCTCAGACATGCAGGTAGTCTCACGTAGTTATCCTTTAAATTCAAAAGAATAAATAAATATTATTTAATTAAATAAGAACAAATCATACACAAAATATTGTTTTAGTTTAACAGGAAACAAGATGTTCTCTTTATTAATAATTTATATACCTATACACTGTTTCTGTTATCTAAAGAAAATGTCAGTGAGAAAAGACAATAGTTCTTATTCATCAAACCAAAAACTTATAAAAATATATAATAGCGATAGTATATGCGAGTTTCTCTGAGTTTTGGTGAAGTTCTCGGGTCTGGCAAAGTGTTATTCGGTTTTTCTCTCAGAAACTTCTTAATAACAGCGAATCACGCAGTATAAAGTGCCTGATAAACGGCTATAGGGGAAATGTGAGTGTGATAAACCTCTCCTACCCCTGCGGTTATATAGACGTGAAACTGTATACGTAGATAGAGAGTCACGTATTATGTCAGATATCTTAGTAAAGCATTATATGTTGGTAATTATATCTCCGAGGCCGTCATTAGTACCTGGCGGCCATGTTTAGATACGTCACATCTCACGTTGTTGACAGGAGCGCCGCCGGCGCCGCGCATTACACGCTTTCATGCCGTCTTTGTGTTCACAACATTAATTCGGCATATTATATGGAGATTGCTTAAAACCTAATGTTTAGTAATACGTGGTATAATATTAGCTATACAACGGCAATGATCTCTTGACGCTTACTTGGTTCTAGCACTAGCTTAGCACTATGCTGGGTGTATTAGTCTGTATCGAGCATATAATATTGCAGCGTATATATACTAATGGATTACATTATCAATTTTAGACGTCTTATTCTATTAATGACGTAATTCTTGCTGCTTAAACGTATTGCTTTCCTGTTAACGTATTAACCAAAAACTTGAGAGCACAGTGGATGCAGAACGCTTTTTACCTGACTGACAACACAGGAACTAGTTATATATATTATCAGCCTTGTATATAACCTGTTCCGCTTTTGGACACGGGGCTATTTTTAGTGATAAAAGGGTTCAGGGTCCACCATGATAGGTTTTGGTCAATATGTGAAGTCTGTCAACCCACATACCAGTGTGGGTTAGCAGACTTCAAATATTTTCGAGAACATTATGAAGAACCCTCAGCCATGCAGGTTTCCTCACAATGTATTTCTTCACCGTTAAAGTGTGAACACACCGTTGAAGTTTCACTGCAAATTTCAGTGGGCTACAGGTCTATCCATACCCATTTAAGTTGCAACAAGGTATGATTACAACGTAGTTGCACATATTTGAACAACTTTTGATTAGACAAATTCTGGTAGAGGCAGTAAGTTTCAGCGCGTACTTTCTAATATTTGCGCCACCACGTCGTATGCTAAGCGCCATCGTGCACACTCGGCACTATTTATCGCACAACTATTCCAAGGAACGCCCCATATAACACAAACTCATAAAAATGCTCGCGCCAGAATATATAAATTCGTTAAACAATTGCTGGAAATAATACTCGCGTACGTTCCAGATGTTATCTCCGGTTCAATAAAGCTTTCAGCGACGGTTTACTGAATATTATTTAAGCGTAATAAATAACAGATAAAACGCGGAAATGTGAAAATAATTGTATAATAAGTGGTGCGGAGTGTGCGGGGTAGGCGCGGGACGCAGCTTGATATACGACGCGCGGGACAAACAGTGCAGCCGTTGAGATAAGGCTCACTCGGCTGAGTCGCTCGAGTGCGAACTGCGAGCCACCTTTGTGAAGCGCAGCCTCGTTACTTAGGAAAATGTGCGTCACATGTACGCGATGCGCTCAACTGCGCTCGTTAATAATTCACACAGGGTCCTGTACCTCATAATATACTCGTATATAACATGTGCTGTAGCGTGCAGTACGTGCGTTACGTCGAGTGACGCGCGCTGGCATAACTCGCGGAATTATAAAATACATCACGTGCCGGCGGCGCCTCGGTGCGGCACGGGACGGCACGATGCACACAGGGCACATATCGTGCGCACTTATTTCCCGAGGGCCCGCAGCTCGCGCGACGCGCTCGTCTCGTATATCTAGAGTTTTATAGTAAGCCGGATTAGAACGTTAATTCATAAACAGAGTAATTTGTAAGAGACGGAAATAACGAAACTTTTTCCATAATTTTCCTTATAAAAATTCTATACCCGCCGCATGGGACTCTCTCCTGTAACTGTTTGGAATGCCGTGACAGTAAATGATGTAGATTTAAATTATGTATTTTTTGGAAACTCTTAATAGCAGTCCTATTCTGAATTTGTATGGTAGGTAAATTATTTGCATTGAATGTAGATTGAAATGACGTTTGTAGACGCGGATTGAATTGCGAGCTACTTACAGTGCCACACAAGTAGATAAAGGATTTTTTCACTGCGGCAGACTAATACTAACGTGATCGACCGGTATTCTATCAGAGACTAAAATTCGTTCAAAGATTTCGCGGGTTTTCATACATATCAGTGTTAGTATCAAAGCGGTGCCGGGGCTCAGTTATCAGGATTCGGGCTGGTGACGTCTTGACATGTCCCTTTGTTATTCCATTATTTACCTAGGTGACTTTGTCCAATATATCTGGTTCTAAACATTTTAATTTAGATATCACAAAAAAATACATCTATCGCAATACGATTTGAGCCCTGTGTTGCTAGGCAATTTATATTCATACTATAGCAAAAGGAAACACAAATTACACTTAAAAACAGAACAATCATTTAATAATCTGTCGATTTTACAAACAATTGTCCTGCAGGAATTTTGAGCCACAGTATTCAGCGTGGTGGCAGCGGCTAAACTTGACGGCTTGACCGCTGAGCAAAACGTCATGAAACTTAACTTATTTTTAAGTTGTACTCTAGGCTACTTATGGAGAAAGAAAGTAAATCATTTTATTGGTGTTTGCGTGCTACTAAAACGAATAGACTGATATCGATTATACTTATAACTATATTTATAACTTTAGCTTTGGATTCGAATGTCTTTAATTAAGTAATCTAGGCAACATTTTTTTTTTATATATCTCCTATGTTTTAGTAATGTTTACTGCAAAAAATATTTTACACTGTCTTTGCAAAACTTATTAGAAAGTTATAATAAAAATAAAGAAACATTTTATATAATAAGCTTTGGTTGCAACACATTACAGAAAAAGCATTATCACAGTTTCATAATTATATTCTTTATTTATTATCTTATACATAATATAATATTGCCATGAGGTCCGATGAAGTCAAAATAAAATTCATATTATCGTATTGTAGCACTTTGTATGTCCTTGGTATTCGAGGTAACTAACATCAAAAACATGAAGAATATTAGACGAATTAAATTAAATAGAATTCTCGTGTGTTGTCAATGTAATACTACCGTACAGTCAACGATATAAGTTAATAAACATTTACAAAAATTTTACTGTGCTATCATTATATTATTTTCATTGTAATAGTAACTTATTATAGAACAATCTATATTTGTTAAATATTGTTAAGGATGCCTTTCCTATTACACAATAATAGCACATAATCATCGCCTGTGATACAGGTATAACCTAGTACAGGCGACCAAAGTAATGTATCCTATTTTAAGTATTTTTAAGACCTATTGTTATTCATATTTGTGGAAACTTAAACTTAATAAACAATTATTATATATTGAAAGTATTAACCATTAAAATTTGTTTACAGCATGGTACTAACTACAACAGCATACAACATTTGATATGTATGGCAAATAATTTTAAAATATTAAATGTAAGGTAGTTACGTCAGTAACTGTATGAGACGAAAAGGAATTCCACGTGTGTAAGTCACGTTTCCTGTCATACGTCATGTGTTGCTTCTCCAGGCAAAGTTCCAAGTAGTTGTACTCGAAGATCGAATAATACAAGTCAAGTGGAGAGCATGCGTCATACGAGGAGACCAACGACGACTTAATTGTAAAGAGGAAGGTATGCGTAACCGGGGTAAGTTGACTCAGTAGGTACAATATGTCTCAGACATTCAGTTAAACGAACATCACATCATAATTATTGTATAACGCCTATGATCATCATCACAATTGACCAGAATTTATTATATCATCATTCAATTAGGTTTCAAATATTCAATTGCAATTTGTATTATAATCAGTGATAACGAGCTAATCAGAAGTTATATGTGAGATCATAATTTTTTTTAATATTCACCGTCTTTTTTTGCAATAGTTATACATTTCTAGACTATCCAGAGCTACAGAACAACCTCACTTAAGTAGCGTGCATGTTGCTATGTGTACTGTACTTTTTTGAACTTTTTGTTTATGTTGCATGTGCTATAAAGAAAAGAAAACTAACTACACATTGGGTAACGCAAGAATTTAGGTGAGACCGTCCATTAGCTCTTAAAAGTTCTGAAGACTCAATTACTATTTTTAAAGTCTAGTTTTAATTCCTTGCAATACTAGAAGTGACACTAGCCACCCTGCTAGTGTTACTTCTAGTATTGCAAGGAATTATAAGCTAGTAACTGCTTACCATCAGGCAGGTCGTATTCTTGCTTGCTATCTTTTATAAATAACGTGTAAGCACCAACTTATGCCAACTAGGCAGTAACTTGACATAGCAGCTTAACTATGTTACTCACGATTAATCCAACAGACAGCTCATTGATCAGCTTCGGTCTTATCGTATCACAGGCCATGGGCTTTACTGAATAGAAGACAGCTGCCGAAGTTTGTTGGCTGAGTTAGTACTGATGCACCGTCTGAATTTACTTGAATATGCTTCGAGCCGATAATTGTCTGATTGAATCAGGAACTTTCAGACTTCGATTTCTGCAGATAATTATTATTATGCAGACATGTATATTTAAATATTTTGTCCGACTATATAGACAACACAAAAGGCAAACTGTAAACGTACTTATCGAGCCTGTATTTCTCCGAAAGGATAGGCGAAGGTGCCATATTCACACATAACAAAGCCTTACCCTTTATGTAGGATTTCTACAAACCTCAATTTTATTCAGACTACGTGCAGTTACTGAGAATCTTACAGAACCAGCACCTAGTAAAAAAATCTACAATGGAAAGTAAAGGTAATGTAAGCTTTACAACCGATCCAATTGTGTTTCACCTATTATATGAGTGTTACAGGTTTGATCGACACAACCATAACGGCTATTACGAGTGTAAACATTCTTTAATCAGACTATCACCCATCATCTTAATAACAGATACAGTATCATAATTATATTAAAGCATATAGGACCACGATCGACGCGCCATAAAAAATGTATAACTGTAACTACCAATTTATTATTCCAATTACAATTATTGTCGTACTATCTTAAACGTACGCTGTCCTAATATAAACGACAATGAATATTAAAGTAGTTGTATAAAGTACTATATAGCATTATGCCAACAGTAGTCAATTCACGAATAAGCAATAAAGCCAAATTACAATTTTGATTTCCACATCAGACGAGAAAAACGACGAGAACTAAGTACAGAACGTATCAACATAATTGAACCTATATAAACGTTTCGACGGCATTGTTTGAAACAGAAATGTTGGAGTTGCGAGCGAACGAAGTGCCAGCTTACGTCACACGAAGCAAAGAATAAGTATTGGCGGCAGTAAACGTAGAGTCGGTGAACCGTAACGTAATCGATACAAAAATAAAGACTTTATAGTCCCCGTAAGTTTGGAGGTGGTTAGATAAAGGGTGAAACGGCCCGGGACTATTCACGGTATTGAGGTGTGTAGGAACTAGAGTAGGAAACCAATTCGTGTGCTTATAAAGTGGTGAGGTGTTTGTCGACAAATTGCCAACATTTAAAAAAG
The DNA here is from genome assembly GCA_930367265.1 of Catocala fraxini. NCBI lineage: Eukaryota > Metazoa > Arthropoda > Insecta > Lepidoptera > Erebidae > Catocala > Catocala fraxini. Next base: position 17,918,931 of record OV884041.1, read on the forward strand.
TTGTTTTGAGGTTGTTAAGGGACCAATAAACTTTGTTATGTACCTACTTAGTTTTAGAATTGTTATCACATATACTGTGTCTGCAATTACTTTACTTTTAAAACATTTTCTTTTTTACCTTACTTTTAATTATACCATAATAATACTAAATCTAATAAATTCAATACTTGCAAATGCTTTTAACTATTTTTGCTTTTGTATAACTTTAAAGTTACCGTAATATCAGTGTTATCTCACTAAGTCATTATGCATGTTGTGACACCGGAAATGTTGTGCATTTATACCCTTTTCATAAGATATTTTTATATGTGCATGTATTAATGTAACAACTACCGGTTGTCCTAATAAATAAAAAAATAAATAAAAAATAAACGCACTGTTTGGCTACGACAGTGTAGTTTTTAACATATGATCATTTCTTTAAACAAGGTTGGCGTTATAAATTTGGTAAGAGATGTAATAATATAATAATAATATTCTATCACATACACGCAACACCTTCTAGCCCAAACTAAGCAGAGCTTGTACTATGGGTAAACATACATATATATCTTTTATTTTGTAAATAATAATAATAATAATAATAACGATTTTATTTCGCGTGGCATAGACGCATAGATAAATACATTATAGACTAACATAGATACAATTTGTGTTAGTATTTATATAACTTATTAACTATGTTAGTAATGCTTCACTTGCACTCTGTTGTTGTGCGTTCATGTGGCACTTGTCCGCGGAAGCGACGGAACACCACACCCTTCGGCCAAAAGTCCTCCTTCATAAATACATGAAGAAAGCAAGTTGGTACTCGAACCACGAACGCCTTGAAGTTGACGTTGCGACGCGACTCCAGCAGCTGCACTCTTGGCATGTATTTGGACTTCTGGGGTACATACTCCGCGATATCCTCCGCCTTAGTGGTGTAATGCAGGCGAGAGATATTACACCGGTGTGTTATATAAATACATACATATTATAAATAGAAACACCCAGACCAAGATAAACATTCATGTTCATGCACACAAATATTTGACTTGTGTGGGAATCGAACCCGCGACCTTAGGCGTGGCAGTCGGTTACACTAACCACTACGTCATCGAGTAATAAAGCCATGGATAGCGTTATTGAATACAGTATTGTAATGTAAATGTTATTATTAGTATTAAAGACAAGCTAGTTTTGCTTAGGACTTGTCTGTTATCATAACAAAATGTATTAAATCTTATGATAGTAATAGTTGGTTATATCATATTTCACCGATAGAAGTATTACCGATGAAATATGATAACATAAAATAAGCTATAGTTAAATAAGTATTTTTGTGAAGCTATCAAATACTCGTTCCTTTTTCTTTAATTCAATTTAATAAAATAAATAGACATAAACGAGTAAAGAGAATATCAGTATAAAAATCATTGACTCCCTCTAACAGTTTTGAAACTGTCTACATTTACCAAAGTATTGTTTTTCGTGGCAAATAATAGTTTGAAACTGTACAGCTAAAGCTTTCTGTATATTTCCTACCTAAGTAATTACAGAATTGATAAACATTTATATTCCCATTTGACTGATGAAATATATACTTAGATTTCTTATGTTTTTAAGAGGCTGAACTCCAAGCATTTTATCGAGTGAAATTTTACAAGCATACTAATAATTAACAGACTGTCCTAACTAATATTATAAATGCGAATGAGAGTTTGTTTGTTTGTTGCGCTTTCACACCTTAACAATAGGACCGATCATCATGAAATTTCGCATACACGTTGTCAGGGCAACAGAAAAGAACATACAGGGTATCTTTCATCCAGAAAAAGTGCTGTTACTAATCTACATTTACACAAGTGAAGCCGCGGGCAAAATCTAGTAAACAATAATTTTAAATCACACTATTCATTTTCCTGTTTGTGATTCGAACCCACAAAGCTCAGTACAGCGGCGGGACAACTACTTACACTTCACTATAAATGCAATCAAATGAAAATATAATTATGTAAACCGACATTGAATTTTATTTTAAACGTTATAATAGACTTATAATTACAAATTAGAATCGGTTCCAGTCATAAAGTGTATTGCTCTATGGCATGCAAACTGTAATATTTAAAACAGAATACAAAATGACTAAATATTTGCTGCTTTACAATAACATATGGAATAACCCGTTATTGGCAATTAATTAGTGAATCAATGAACCCCTGAATGAGGTGGCTCATCCGGCAACACCCTCTTACAGAAAACCGGCATAAGAGTAGTAACACAGTCGACGATTGACATCGAAGACCTCATATCCACGATTCCTCTATTTTCATCTCATTTTAATCTTTTTTTGCGGAAAAGAGCTGAAAGAAAAAAGAAAAAGAGTGGAAAAGAGCAGAAAAGAGCTGCCTCTAACATTATAAGCTACAGTTACGAATTTCAGTCAGTATATACTATCAAAGTAGCAAACTAAAAGCATATACCCGCTACCACGCCCGCCACGTACTACATGCATGTATATGGTATAGACATCTTTGCACAGATATGAGACTATATCTGTATATTTTTTACAATATTAGCAGAAACTTAACAAAGGGGCAACTATCAAGGTATAAAGTTCGATCCCAAGGTGCGCATCTCTGACTTATAGAAGTTATGTGCGCATTAAATAGTTCATTATCGTTCGCCTTAGCCGTAAAGGAAAACATCGTGAGGAAACCTGCATGTCTGAGAGTTATCATAATGTTCTCAAAGACATGTGACGTCTGCCAACCCGCACTGGGTGGTAGTACCCGTAGTGAACTATGGCCTCATCTTTCCCATGCTAAGAAGAGGCCTATTCCCAGCAGTGGTACAGTATAATACAGAGCTGATATTATATTATATAAAGAAAGGGATATTTTTATCTAAACTAATATTATAAAGAGGAAACATTTGTGTTTTTGTATGTATGTTTGTAATGTTTTCTTCACACAAAAACTATTGCACCGATTTCAAAACTTCTTTTACCATTAGAAAGCTGCCTCTTCACTGAAAGACATAGGCTAAATTACATATTCAAAAAAAATAGGGATCCTTAATAAAAATGCAATAATATAACCCAAGGTGTGAAAAAATTAGTCATAAAAAATCTGTCATCACGTGCGCTGCGGAAACTATTGATGATAGAACAAAAAATGCTCTATAGTATTATAGAAAATATCAATATCTACAAAAAAGTCCATGATACCATATATCCAACTACTGTAGTTATGCTACAATAACTACTTTTTTACATTTTAAAAGTTGATAAAAGTGCCGACAATAATCAAACCATATTATTCATACCTCTGTATTAATCCTTATCCCATTAAATGATATTTTATTAAAGACCGTTTCAATACCCGTAAAATAGTTTTTAAATTATTAAAATCAGACATTTCATTCAAAAGATATAATTCTTTAGATATAGTAGGTAGTTTCTAAATATTAGTAGGTAGTTTTTAAGTATTAGCTATATATATATATAGCTAACTACACCTATATAAGTGTAGTTAGACTTATTCATTTCTTTAGTTGTAGTTTTATATATTAACAATAGATAACTAATTAAAAGTAGGTATTGGGTAATAAATTAAAGTCCACGCGGACGAAGTCGCGGGCAACAGCTAGTTATATTATAAAAGCTTATTGCCATTTCCTCCAATTTTTCTGCTCCAGAAACCTAATAAATTAGAGTGTACCTGATTAAAGTAAACTATATAACACGTATACTGAACTAAGAAACGTGAGCAGCTTAGCGCAGGCGTGAACATTGTAAAATTCAAATATAGTTAGTTAAAGCCACAAAAGCTATTTTTTTCTAGTAGTGTTCGCTTAGTGACCGAAATTCGTCTCTAAACATTTTTTTTTATTCAACTATGCTGGCAACCAAGTATATTAAGCCCACCTGATGGTAAGTGGCAACCGCAGCCTATGACGCCTGCAACTCTAAAGGCGTCACTTGCATGTTGCCGACCCTTTAAGAAAGGAAGTGGGAAGGAGAAGGAGCAGGAAGGGGAAAGGGGATGATTGGGCCTCCGACACTCTCACTTACCGAACGAAACACAACAGTAGGAATACTGCTATTTCACGTCGATATTCTGTGAGAGGGTAGGCCTTCCCCGGTCGAGCCAGCCCTTTTATGCCGAAATAAGCGAGGCTCTACTACTCTAAAAATTGAGTCAAACATATTTAATAATCTATACATAATACTATCACATAGAATGATTACAAAAATCAGGTCTTAAACTAAGTTATAAATATATAAAGCATCATTTTTATCCTTACCTAAATTTTCTTTTATAAAACTCACAATGCCGCACTAGGTATAAAGCCTGTGTTGGAAAGTTCTTCCCAAACATCAAAACGATAAAGAACATCCAGGCTCAGAACAATCATTTGGGGACACAATTTTTTGTGCTGCGTGGCATTCGGAATCGTAACACTCAGCGTAGTGTCGCAGTGACCATTTAAACTTAGGGTAGTAACCCTATAACTGTGCAGCCAACATTTTATCAACAGCTATTAAATAAAATAAAATTAAATCAGTTGGCAAACAGAGGAGAAAAAGGTACTGAACTATTTTGTCTTTACATATCTAAATAAAAATTGTGTTTCCTTTTTTTATCATTAATACTAAATCTAATCAATAGCTACTAATGAAAAAATTAAAAAGAATATCTGTTGACAAACAGATACGAGAAAGGTACTGTATTGTTTTATATTTGCCTATTTATATATAGATTTGTGTCTAAGATTCGAAGCATGCACTAAAGTGTATCATAACGATTTTAGGAGTCAAATCAATAGATATTAACTTTTTTCTTTTGATGTACAATAAAACCTACACACGCTTGTTGCGCAATGGGCCCATATATACTCTAAGGCTTATTTATTGATGCAGGAATTGAACTCCATACCTTACAAAAGTGTTAATCCAATGTTATTGTAACAACGAAGTTATTAGGTTATAGTAAAGTATTTAGTAATACTAAAAGTATGTTTCAAAGTAACAAATAACTTATATTCCACTAGCTCTTGCCCACGGCTTCGCTCGCTTGGGAACAGTACCTTCTTTCTGAATAAAAGGTACCTTATGTCCTTTTCTGTACCCCCAACAACGTATATGTTAAATTTCATGATAATCGGTCGAGTAGTTAAGGCGTGAAGCGTAACAAACAAACTCATATACGCATATGTAATATTAGTTAGGATTGTATATAGTACGTGCATCAGATATCATCATACATCAGCGATAGCTCAGTGGGGAGACCAACAGACTGCAATGCAGAGGGTCTCGGATTCGAACCCACGTCGCGCACCTCTGACTTTCGGAAGTTATATGACTTTTCGAAATTATGTGCGTATTGGTTGACAATTATCACCTGCTCCGTGCCTCGGAGAGCACGTTAAGCCGTTGGTCCCGGCTGCCATGAAAATCTATAGCAGTCGTTATTGGGAAAGTCAGTACCCTCTAATATCCTGACACTGGTCTAGCCTAAGGGTATCGTTAGCCTTCGGGTTGCAGAGGTCAGGTGGCAGCCGCTCCGTGTAAAAACTGATATCCAGTCAAATCCGGTTAGACCAGAAAAGCCGACCCCAAGTGACTTGGGAATAATAAAGGCTAAGAGAGAAGATGGTACGTGCATCAGATACAATAGAAAATGAGTTATTGTATCGCACGGCATTCAACCAAACGTGACAACTGATCGGTTATCCACCTTTGTATGCTCCTGATTGATTATATTATATATTATATAACACAAAAGCCATTGTACATGTGAGTTATCAATCAATACCAATAGATATGACGATGTGTCGATATACGTAATCTGTAACACATTGAATGTATAGGTATGTTGTTAGTTACGACCTAAGAGCTAGGCTTTTGATTAAATTTTTCTGCAAAGATAGCCAGCATGTTCAAAGATAAAATAATTGTTGGTAACAATTAAGTGCGTTGTACTAGTAAAGACATATGTTTTTTAAAACACTTAGACAGTCAAATCAAAATTTTTTAATACTTTTGATTCAAAAGGCAGCAGGAGATACATAAATTGTCATAAAGCACTAAAAGTGTTTTAATATGACTCAAACGAATGACTACAAATATTATAAATCATAAGCCATTTAAGTTTAGATAGTCAAGAAGATTTATAAAGATATATTTTTTATTTTAATGTTGTTTTACCCATTTATCAGATTTATTTTTATTTAAAACATTGTGTAATTTAATTCTCCTTTTTTTAGACCACATCTAGATATCAAGTCATGTACAACCGCTGACTTTACAAGCATAGAGATAAGGAACATAAAGTACATCCAGACTCAGAACAATTATTTATCAAACTCACAAATAATAAAATTGTCCCGTTTAGGATACGAACACACATCACTCGACGCGGTCGCAACAGCGAGGTGACCGCTTGCCCGCTACGCCAACCGCACAGCATCAATACATATGTTTGTATATATTATACTAGCTGACCCGCGCAACTTCGTCTGCTTCACATAAGAGAATTTTCACCGTTTTTGCAACATTTTTCATGAATGCTCCGTTCCTAATGATAGTAGCGTGATGCTTTATGCCTATAACCTTCCTCATATATATTTTGACGTTCATAAGTGTTACTTTGTGACCTAAATGAATAAATTATTTTTGACTTTGACTTTGACTTAGTAGTCACATGTCTACTTTTATCTATATAATTATAGACATTTTATGTTAACACAATTAGAACCGACCATACGCAAACATTGACATTCTAACTGAATGTACATATGTCTGAGAATCAGCTTTCATGCACCAATAAATCGAACTAGTCTCACGATTCAAACATACTTCCCACAGTACTACCCAATGCCATTACTAATATTGCCAGCACTCTGGCCGAACAACTATTTCTATTTCAGTTAGAAAGAGGTTTAGCTTATACATGATTGCAATGGAAGTCTCAATTCAGATTATTTCGGTAATAGGAGTGGGTACACGTGCCTTCGATACCAGATACGTGGGATCCGATACAAGGCGTAGTATGAACGCGAGTCAACACTATAACGAGATACAGAACACTACACGCCGGCGTAGCGACGATGGATATTTGAAAATCGGTTTACGAATGTCACAAGCTCAGATTATGCTAACTTCTATATGGTTTGACTATCGGGCAACATGTCTCTAACAAAGGCAGCGGGACTCTATGCGACTTTTGGGCTCTATTGCCGATGGTCTTGGGTTCGATTGCCGATGGTCTTGGGTTCGATTGCCGAGTAGGGCTATCTGTGATTGGGATTTCCTATTCAGAAAATTTTAGTAACAATACAATTAACGGCAATAAGCTCACCGCCCATTACTTAGGATAAATAACTTTAGCTGGGGAAATGAGGTTATAATTCCCTTTCGGGGATATAGACGAGACTCTATGTATAAAATGATGTAAACGACTGTATGACTTAGTCTTGAGTACCACGTGTAGTTGAAATATAAGTGTGATGGAATTTAGGTTGCAAAGTAACACCTATGAACGTCAAAGTTTTAAGTCACTGAGTTTACTAAAGTTACTGCATTTACATATTAGTTAGTTGCTGGGTTCAGGCAAAGGAAAGATGCTTGCAAGAAACTCACGTTCACTCCTTTAAATCGTTTCTTTTAATACCTTGGTTTAGTGCTAATGGAATAATACATATTTTATTTTTAAAAGGACGTATACAATGAAATTATCACAGTCGTAATGAAATTATAAAAATAAAACACCTGTTTAGCTTGTAAAGTAAATTATTAACGAACTTTTATATTTTAAAATGGTTTTGATATTCGTTTTGCTGTAACATATTTATTTCACAAGATTACAACTTACATACAAATAAGAATTATATTATATTAATGAATCATTTTGCAAAACTCTAAGATTTATAATAAAACAGCACATATGAACAAAATACGAGTAAACATAAAATGAACCGTCATATGAATAAATCTGAGATAGTTATTTTATGCGAAGTTTTACTAATAAAAGTGAGATATTTTATGCGAAGTTTTACGACAATATTTCCTCCGGAGTTGTTGTCCGGATGCGGACGATACGCTGCTAGGGGGCGGTGCTAAAATATGCATGGATAGTAAAACCTGACACCCCTTTACACGGTCTGTTTCTCACAACTACATAACGATTATATACTAACATGTATACAATAACATGTTGTATATTCGTCTGTCGGCAACGAACGTTTTGATTAACTAGCACACATTGTAACCCTTGAAACATAAGATCAAACGTCCGTAGCTCAAAGGTGGCCCAGATAATTACCTACAAACTTGTATAATGCGCTGAATACTCGACGCGCCGTCCTCGCTAACAATCCGGAGAGTAAACAAGATAACACATCTTCTCCGACAAATCGAATCAGGTTGCACGATGCACGATACTAACTTCTCAACATGTTGTAAGCAACGGAGCTTACACTTTTCATTCAAACTGACATGAAGAGAGAAGACGTTCCTTGTCTCTTGAAAAATAATGTTTGTCAGCGATACACGATTTTGTTGAAAATATTCGAAAGAATAGTCTAACATGCTCGGTTTTCGAATGCATTCTAGCAACAATCGATGTTCTTGGATTATTCAGTTACGTGCACGGTATGTACTTAACCATGATAATAGGTATCCCTACTTCTAATCCTCCAATGATCTCGCTTATATATTCCATAAGCGGCAGGCAGAGATGCTACCAGCAAAGTGCAATTGCTACGAAAATCGCAATTATTCGAAATTTGAATCTCGCATTCGAATGTTGACCGATTCACTATAGAGATCAAATATTTGAAACTAGATTCGATAATGACACGATTAGACTTTTCTTTAATCATTCTAGCATACCTAGGCCTCTATGCATCCGTACTTCATAAACAAATGCAACACTACACTCCACCGAAAATAATAATAATATAATAATTATTATTATGGATACAATTTATTTAGATTAATGGCCCACGCGCTAGGAAAATCCTGTGCTGCGGGGGACATCGTGATGTGTGTGTGTTTATGTTCAGTCTATTTAAACGGTGGTTTTATCGCATCCTCTGTTTCCTCATAATTTAATGTAGATAAGTATTATTTTAATATTATTATGCATTCATCATAATCATAATTTTACAAGCATAAACCACGTGACCGATAAGTCAGTCCTAAAATCTTCTATTGTTAATCAATCAATCAATCAATCAGTTTATTTGTGAAACATAGGTGTATACATAGGTGTTTACATAAATAGGGCATGCGCTATGTTTTGTCATAATTAAGACATACAAATTTATAAGGGACCCATTAGGAGTCATTACATAATGTCATAAAAAAAAAAAAAAAATTGTTCATTATTCTAATATTTGGTCGTTCAAAAATTCGTCTACATTATAATAACATTTGTCAATTAATAATTTGATAAGAGCTTTTTTAAATTTATACAATGTCAAGTTTTTTATGTCATTAGGAATTTTGTTAAACACTTTAGGTGCCATACCAAAAAAACTTTTTCGCATCAATGCGGTCTTACATTTTTGATTACATAGTTTGTTTACGTATTGGGCACGCAATGGAGTTTTTTTAGTGGAAGATATTTTTGTAAACAGTTGTGTGTTTTTTTTTACAAACAATGCAATTTCCAGTATGTAAAATGCTGGAAGGGTAAGTATTTTTAAAGACTTAAAATAGGGTCTACAGCTATCCGTTGTTTTTATATTACACATTGCTCTGACACATCTTTTTTGCATCCTAAATACAAGCTCACGGTCAGTCGACTGCCCCCAAAAAATTACGCCATATCGCAGCACAGAAGCTACAAGTCCATGGTATGCTACCAGTAACGTATCTTTATTTACCTTTTTTGATAAATGAAAGAGTGCATAAGCAGATTTACTCAGACGTTTACAGAGTTCTTCTATCATGGGTTTCCAAGTAAGCTTACTGTCGATGGTTATACCTAAAAACTTAGCATTATTAACTTCTTCTATTTTTTGGTTATTATAAGTTAGATCAATATTTGGATGTGGTTGCCGTTGATGAAAGTGCATTACCTTAGTTTTTTTTAAATTAATCACGAGATTATTATTATTCATCCAACTGATGATATTGAGAAGGCATTCATTAATATCATTTTGATAAGTTGTAACATTATTACATCTTATAACAGCTGTGCTATCATCGGCGAATAGGATCATTTTGTGTTGTGTTATTTTTGGCAGCAAATAATGAATAATGATAAAAAATCAACATTCAAATGCAGAACTGCTCGATTGTCGTGCGATAGTGTTTTATTTTTTGCTGACGTCAATTGGTCTTTACTAGTACGTAACATATGTATCTCTATTGGAATTATTTACACAATTAGAATTGTGCCCTGACTATTGTAGAGGGTGATATTTACATTGCCTGCTACGTAAATACAGGGATGCAGATAAGTAGAACGTCGTTAAGCTAAAATTGAAATGCAAACTATTTTGATACGTCCGCACCGACAGACTTCACAGTTCAGTATAATTACGGGGACAATTTTACAGTAGTCAAATACCTTGCCACTGAATTCTGTACCTTAACCAAAAATATTATATTTTTATACAAAGCTACTAAAAAATAATAATATTGTCTTCTATTTACGTGAATATTATTCATTGAAATTAAACTGCTATATACGGATTTTATCGCGTTGTTTATTTGAAACTTTATTACAAAATTTTGAAAATTGTTACACTACTACTACTATTAAACTTTACTAATTTTTAAGCTAATTAAATTATTATTAAACTATTTAGATTTAATTTATTTTTATTTTACACTTTCCCCGACGTTTCGGTTGCTTTTCAGCAGCCATGGTCATGGGGAGACAGTCTCAGTCAGTTTAATTTCAATACTAAAAAATAATGTTAAGTTTTGTGACATTAAACAATAAAATTAGGTAAAGTTATTGTTAAATATTTCTATTTTCTAATTATACTCCAAATATGAGTTACCTACCTTCTTTATTTTATATAATATATAGTTCACCCTTTATTATATACCTTTAGTTTTAATATATATAATTTAATGGAACGAAACGAACGTTTAAGACACAGGATCGGCCTAGTTTAGACGTTAGGGTTCATTGAATATTGTATATATCCGGTTATTGTATTGATTAAGAAATTGTATGCATTGTGATCTATCTGGTATCAATAAAGAGTTATTATTATTTATTTATTTATTAAGAGCAGCGATAGCTCAGTGGGGAGACCAACAGAATGCAATGCAGAAGGTCTCGGGTTCGAACCCACGTCGCGCACCTATGACTTTCGGAAGTAATATGACTTTTCGAAAATGTGCGTATTGATTGACAATTATCGCCTGCTCCGTGCCTCGGAGAGCACGTTAAACCGTTGGACCCGGCTGCCATGAACATCTATGGCAGTCGTTAGTGGGAAAGTCAGTACCCTCTAATATCCTGACACTGGTCTAGCCTTAAGGTATCGTTAGCCTTCGGGTTGCGGAGGTCAGGTGGCAGCCGCTCCGTGTAAAAACTGATATCCAGTCAAATCCGGTTAGACCAGAAAAGCCGACCCCAAGTGACTTGGGAATAATAAAGGCTAAGAGCGAAGATTTGCTGTTTTAAAGGCAACATTAAAAATCAGGCAACGTCCATCTAGTAGAACCAGAAAAAATTACGAAGTGAGCACGCTTATATTACGCGGACGAAATCTTAAAACAATTTTAAACATATTAGTTACACGTTAGTGTTCACCACAGCGATATTTTTAATACTACGAACATTATCGAGATCATATTTAACTTAACGGTACATAAGTACTAGTCTTCTTGAAGAGAACGATCTCTTCAAGCTAAAACGAATTGCCTTTTTAGTTATCAAGAAGGTCATTTTTTATCTGTGGCGAAGAATGGAAGCTGAAATAGTGGGCCAACATCTGGGCAGGCACATTTATAATGCTATATCTAGTAATACTGCGAGCTTACTCGCTGAGCTCTGTTTGAATTCATTACAAGTAGCTGCCATCCGTTTGGAATCTTTTCGATTATTATCTGAAGGGTACGTGATTCTTATAATTAGTTTAGTAGTAATTTCGTTGTTTCTAAAAATAAATAACACAAAAATAACCAGTTTTAATAAGAAATCAAGGTTGACTGCTTGGATGGTGTTGTAGTTAAGTGATCGCCGCGCCTCTGCCACTGCACCGGGTGTTGAGGGTTCAAGCCCCACACGTGACAAAAACTATATCCATCCACAATTACTTGTTCCGAGTCTGAATGTTCTTTGTGTCCGTTGTTTGAATGTTGGTAAAGTTGTCAAAACAATCAATTACCTTTGAAATGTCTTGAAATTAGTAACTAGGAGCAATTACATTTCTGTTCAAGGACTATGCCCGTCCTTGGAATAACTTCTCTATCGAGAGAACTTTACAAACGTTTAAACAATGGACCCAAGAAACACCATACATATTCTCTTACTTGATATTCTCTCATCATATTTTATGCATCCAGTACTGGGTCTTTATAATCAGACCTTACTTTAGAATGTCTTAGTGTCAGAGAACGTTAACCTTTTTTTTTTTTTTTTTTTTTTATCGTGGGGGAATGCATTGACGCATACCTCTCCGAGAACGTTCACCTAGGTCAACCCTGCCTTACATACTCTCTCATTTAAATTTGCCTTAAGTACTATTGGTCAATCAATTGTCGTCCTTTCTATCCAACTTTCAAACAATCTTAATATTCCTCTCTTTGTTGTTGCCACTATGTCTTCTTTTAAGCCTTAGCGCCTCATATAGGCGTATATATTAAAATTAATATACATATATTAATACAACTAAAACTGAAACTAGATGTAGTAAGTGCTAATATATGTTTCTACCTAATTACGTTATGTAAAATAACACGTGATATACTTTACACTAATCTTAATTACTATCACACAGCGTATGTACAAAAACATGATTATTTGTTGCATTTTACTAACAATAATATATAGCACTTTGTGTATGTACACCGCTTAAAATGTATTCTCTACCCTTTCTAATTAAAAGGGATACTGACCTATTTTCGAAAGTGGGTGAAAGTCGTCCTACCTATCTCGATTGACTATATTTAACACAGAAAAATATTTATATGTTTAAGACAAACGCAAGTAAATGAAGACAGATAACCCATCATTAATAAATAACGACGCTCACGTTCCAAATCCCAGCGTTCCATACAGGAAGCTTGTTTAAATCGCTGAGTAAGCGTGGTATGAATGTGCGACGCGTTTACCCGTAGTGCCGACTGTCGACAGCGGCCTCTCGAATGATGAATCATCAGCGATGCGTGCGAAGTGTACCGTGTACTGCGATGCTATGCGAAGCGTGTGTGTACTGTGCCTAGCAAAGTGAAGCGTGCCAGGGTAGCGCCACGTCAGCGACAAAATTGAATGGCGTTTGCGATTACATTGCCTGTGAGAATTGCTTTCATGCTGCGCAGTCGCGACAATCAGGTGGGTAAAGTGTGGGACTAGTAAAATTATAAAAGGTTCTGCTGCCACAGAGAGACTATGGTCTAACCCTTCTTATATTGAGATGAGGCATTATCTTGCAACTATATTTAATACTGTTTGCACAAATCAATATTCTTATTGCTGTTGGTTCTAGTGTAAAATAATGTACAAAATCCATCATAGGCAATTCAAGTTCAACTACTTCAAGCTCAAGGATATAAACATTTATATCCTTAAGCTTGAAATAGCTAAACTAAACTTTCGTCTTTTGAACAGATTATCCTCTGGCACTAGCACATGCTAAGGACATAATACTAATAAATACTTCTTAGAAGAAAATCATTATAACACGTTGCCAGTGAGTGCAATTCATCATTGACAAACTTCAATCATTGCCCATTCGCACATATTGTTGTTAATTTTAGGAACACTTCACTATGACTACACGGATAAATGTTCGTGATTTACGTAATCACCTCGCCACTGACACTGCGCATCGCATACGGGATGAAACAAAATGCTTCTAGCAAAAACATCGCGTAGATATGTGCAGCGCGTAAGTTCTATGTTCTGTAGTATATTGGCGAAATCTCTGAAAACATACACAGGCGAGATTGCCCGGTATTATAATCAAATTTATCCTAAAATACAACCGCTATGCAAAAATAATAATAACACGCACCGTTCAGAGGATTATAATACAAATGATATTATGTAACGTTCGCATCATAATCCGATATGTTTGTTTATTTTCACAAAATTTTAATTAACCACTGAGCCTTCGCGTTAGATCTCGTAATACGACACGAGGTTATATTTTTTTATGAAAATTTCATCCAAATCAAATACGGCTTTATTCTTTTTGCGAAAAATGAACAAAGCAGCGATAATACCTATGCGAAATGAACATAGGCTGTATGAGCCCTGACGCACGAAAATGTTATTTTTAATTTTAATGCCTTTATCTGTGTGTGTGCATGTATATATATATGTGTTTGTATTTACATCCAATTAGTACAGAAAGGAATGGATCGGTTTTGATATATTTTACTGCTCATTCATGTTATTATTTATAATGAAAAGGTTTAGAACAAACCTTATATTTAGTTTACGTGATTAAGTTAGGCCACTTTTAAGATCATTAATTAGAACTTCTAAATGATCTAGCTTTTAACTTATACGCCTCTTAGCTAATATCTAGGCTCAGTAGGAATATCAAGCTTGATATCAGTTATTTATATAGCGTAACTTTACTACATCCAGATGCAGCGGTAGGGTATGCACCTGTGCATGCTCTGGATCGATTCCCGAATAGGGCTATAGAGTCAATGGCTTACTCTGACATAAAAATAATTCAGTATCAGAACGGCGTTTGGAACTGTAGCAGTTCCCAGTAAATGGTAAAAAGTTCCTATTACGTGAGACAAGCTAATATTGTATGGAAAGTAATTTTGTAACTCAATAGTTACAAAATTACTTTCTATTTATAACTTAAATTCAGGACTGAAAGGTATTATCGGCTCTTATTCTTTCCACAAGTAATTAGGTGCTATGTGAGTGCTACCAGTTGATTACCAAGACCCCTAAAACGAGCTTGGGACTTAAATATGTATTACTGTACTCATATACACATAGTCTCTCGTCTGTAGGTATGTCCTCGCAGAGGTGGGCAGAATTCTATGACGTCAACCTTTAGCCAGCTTTGGTTTAGATCCTACGTAACTCTGGGCGAACCTATTGCCATCAACCGAGCACATTTCCAAACACCGTGCTGTTTCTAAGAATGTATTGATCGAAATTCACAATAACGACTAACCTTGGAACCGAAAAAATCCTCACTATCGCACGAAAATATAAACTTAGTGCCTATGTTAAAACCTAATATTTGACTGCCTTTATGGTCATGTGGCACGACCATAAAGGCCGACAAATATTAGATTCGATCAATAAATCAATGTAGGTACAGTGTTCACCTTTAGTTCAGCGACTCAAATGCCTCAAATTGAGAGAGACAAGAGTCACCGTCGTCTGTACGAGATTCCGAAAATGTACGATGTTCCCTATCAAAATAGATTCCAGATAATATGCTGCTACTGAAAACTACTAGACGGATCAATTTAATAACATCTTTCCCACCCAGGGAATCAAACTTGAGAACGAGCTCAAAAGGGGTCAAAAGTGGCTTCGCGCGGTCTGTCCTAGATATACACAAATATAGAGTGTTGTCTTTTATAAGTCGTTCCAGACTCCGAGCAGCTTCTGAGAATTCCTTGACACAAAAACTTAATAACACTTTGTCAGAGAATCCTACCCGATTTCTCTATCTCAGCAGTCGCTACTATACTACTGAGGTAATCAAAATATTTATTTTTATTATAATAGACTACTCTTGCACTAGGAATAGCACCTGTGTCGTGGGGGACTTTACAAACATTCAAACAACGGACACAAAGAACACCCAGACTCGGAACAACCATTTGTGGATCACACAATTTTTGTCCCGTGTGGGATTCGAACCCACAAAACTCGGCTTAGTGGCAGCGGCGAAGCGACCACTTAAACTGCTACGTTAGCCGTGCAGTCAAAATACTTATTAGCAAAGTTTTCAGTACTAATTTCAAAAGCGATCTAGACACATACAGAAGGAGACGTGAGACTCCGTCGCCAGTTTAATAAAATCTCGGTCACCTGCGCTCACCGCTCCCGCACGTAGCAGAGCACTACATGTGCGCCACGTTTAATATCGCCCGCAAAGGCTATTGTACTCGCTGTTACATCGACGCCGTCGCATTTTCTAACCGAAATTGATATTAGTTTTTAGTTGACAGTATTATGTGCATACAGAGTAGTGTAAACGGTTTGCTACTGTGTGTAATTATGTAGTTTATTTTAACGCAGATTACGTACGGGTAATTTTAGTTAGAATATTTTTAAGAATCTTTCTTATTTTCATTAATTTAATAGTTGGCCGCGATGGCGTAGTGGTTAGTGTAACCGACTGCCACTACTGAAGTCGCGGGTTCGATTCCCGCACAAGTCAAACATTTGTGTGCATGAACATGGATGTTTGTCTTGGTCTGGGTGTTTCTATGTATAATATGTACGAATTTACAAAGAAAAAAGTATATATGTATGTTTATCCATTGTCTAGTACCCATAGTACAAGCTCTGCTTAGTTTGGGCTAGATGATGTTGTGTGTATGTGGTAGAATATTATATTATTATTATATTATAATATTAAATTAATAATTATTTTATAAATATTTTTAAGTTATTTAAGATTAAGATTTTAAGATTTATTCCTGTGTCACGGGTGACTCCAAAAAATACCCAGACCCGGCATAACTATTTGCGGATCAAGCAAATATCAACTGAAACTACAGCGATCGGCGCAGAAACAGTGGCAGGGCAACCTTATCTAGGATCTTAAATCTTATTGGATTTTTGTATTTATAAATTAGTTGCGCAATATACGCCCATTGTCTGGCGTGTTATAAACGACACGTCCCAATCAAATACATGTCAAGTCATTTAGGGTCAACCCTATCATAATTTTTATAATAATAATCTTTATATTTATTATTCTACTGTACGTGTGTATGTCACTGAAATCCTCCTAAACGGCTGGACCGATTTTGATGAAAATTGTGTGTGTGCTCATGTGGATTCGAGGATGGTTTAGATTTGGGTTTTTTTTTCGTTTCTTTAGTACTACGTTTGTAGGGACAGCTAGTAATAATATAATATTCTATCACTACACACAACACCATCTAGCCCAAACTAAGCAGAGCTTCTACTATGGGTACTAGACAATGGATAAACATACATATATACTTTTTTTTTGTAAATACGTACATATTATACATAGAAACAGCCAGACCAAGACAAACATCCATGTTCATGCACACAAATGTTTGAGTTGTGCGGGAATCGAACCCGCGGCCTCAGGCGTGGCAGTCGGTTACGCTAACCACTACGCCATCGAGGACGTCAATTATGTATATATAACTTACAATAATGGCACACTTTTGATAAGAATGATTCATTAGTCGAATGCCGCATGCGTTAAGATTAGGTCATAGCTTATCCCGCCGTCTAGCTGAGGTTGGCAATCTTCATACGTTTTCAAAAACATTATGGAGAATACTAAGACATGCAACTTTCTTCTTAATGTTTTCATTCACCATTAACCTATTGAGTCGCAGCGGCACACCGGCGGCCCGACACAATAGGTTTTCAATTATGTCTGGTATTTCAAGACTTGACAGGTTCTAGCAAGGGACAATTACTTATTTAATAAATATGTATATAACTTTGAAAAATCCTCTCATAATTTTGTCTTTTGAGTGCTATTTAATTTATGATGGTTCACACAATATAACTAATTCACCAATAGTTTGATGAAGCTTATGGCATACAACTGGATTTATTGGAGCAAGTTAATTTGTATTCAATGTTGGAATAGTTTATCGCTAAAGGGTAAGAACTGACTGCACGGATGGTGTAGAGGACAAACGATCGCCTCGACGCTGTCGCGTTGTGGGTTCAAATCCTATACATGACAACTATTTGTAAGCCATTTTATTTTTGTAGTTTAGTTCTACTATGGTTTGTTAATTGTATCTTTATAGAGTTCTCTGCGGCACAAAACTTAAAGCTAAACACCTATGAACGGTTATAAAAATTATAACATATGCATGTTTTTATATGATACTGAAAAACTTGTACGACACAGTTTATATTCGTATAGTAATGGACGTTTTACATAATTCTGATGTTTTCAAAATAATCTATTATTTATTATATTTCTTGTAAAATAATAGCTTTGTCCTAAAACTTTATAAAAAACTAAAAAAAATTGCGTCTTAGTTTGTTATTTGATACTTTACAACTAACCTTGCGTATCATTTACTTCTTAATTTGTAACACCTATTGCAGGACGAAGACCCTCTTCAATGTAACTGAGACTTGTGATTCTTTTAGGTATGTAAAGGCATAATGTTATATTGTAATACATTTTCATTTAAATTTCGATAAATGCCTACAGCCTTTGACTTTCTGCCGCCATTGAAGCGGTTTCCGGAGCATTAAATAAACTTCGTGTATTCTCAAAATGGTAAAGCAATTATAAAAGTTATCGAACTGTAGATATTCGGTGGAAGAATAAACAAACAAAAAGTAATTATCTTGGAACGCTATCAAGTTCACACAAGTTCAGTTTCGTGGGTGAACTTAGCGTCAGCGTCACAGCGTCGCAGGCATGAAGAAAATTTTACATGACACAGAAACTGTTAAATCCGACATATTAGTACACTTTGATATTTATGTAGGTATGTATGTATCTTATATGGGGACCAGTCAGTACAGACCGGCGACACTTCGACCCAGTGGGATCTTTTGTGTCGACACTCTCCCAATAACGACTGCCATAGATGTTCATGGCAGCTGGGACCGACGGCTTAACGTGCTCTCCGAGGCACGGAGCAGGCGATAATTGTCAATCAATATGCACATAATTTCGAAAAGTCATATAACTTTCGAAAGTCAGATGTGCGTGACGTGGGTTCGAACCCGAGATCCCCTGCATTGCAGTCTATTGGTCTCCCCACTGAGCTATTGCTGCTTACATTATAATGTAGGTAACTATAATATTGCATTTATAGAATACTAGAATTTACCTGCTGTTAGTTTAAATTTCGTCAATAACGTTCCAGTTAAAGTAGTAGGTAACACACTCCTAACACTTCCAAGTGTTAGGAGTCGGTTAATAACGGTAGTGCAATGGTTGGAATTTGAACCGGCGTCCTCTCGATCGCAAGTACAATGCCTTAACCATTGGGCTACCGCTGCTTCAAGTGATTCCCCATCGAAGCACAAAAATGCAACATTAACGCAAATAACGTAACGCAATGGCCTCTGTTTAGTTGCCTAATTTATAACATTGCGTTAACTAATTAGATATCTATATCTGTAAGCAACAGCAGAATAAACAAACACGTAATCGTATTAATTTTCCTAACCAGCTATATAAGTGTCGACATAACTTCTTCATTTTTATTTGTCGTTGGTCCATTTCTTAATTATAGCTTCCATTTACAATCGGCAATCGGCTGTGTGTGTAGCGAGCCCGAGGTGCGTCCTTCCACCCCATTAGTTCTCAGCGGCTGATATATCGTAGCGTTGCCCACCACCCGCACTGCCGGCCGCACTTAATTGACTTGTTTCCCCCGCGATACGATATCTACACGAGTATCGGCTCATTGAATATCCCTGTTATATAACAGGTACCATCTGATAACAGGAGGGACTATCAAGTCATCTCGACCATCCGATAGAGACTAAATTACTCAGATGTGATATCAAAGGATTTCAGAAGATCGTATCGCCTCTTGTAATAACAACAAAATAGATTGGATGCGTTATTTATATGACGTTTACAATCAAATAATTTTACATAAATAGATTGTAGGCAGTCCAATAACGTCTCAAAGACATCGTTTATAAGATTTCACTAAAAGTAATATAATAAGAATCACAGTGCGCCGTATTATTGTTTGTAATTTATTTGTAAATATTGGTAAATTCGTTTAGAGATGTTTTAGTGCTTGAAGCGTATTTCTTGTATCTCCAAAAAACAAATGCAGAAAAGTGTCGTGCCGAGGCTTAGGCTTCGCAAACACTACAGCGCTGGCATCATTTCTTCATTAAAAATTATTTATAGTGATCAAAGCTTCTCGTTTCATCAGATGTTATATTGGTAAAAGATCAAATGTTTGACTTTATGAGCAAATGCCAGCAAGCAACGTAATTGTAGCGGAAATTGTGCTCAAACCTTTATAAATTACAGCGTACAACATTTCGCAGCGAAGTAACCTAGTGTTTTATTATCGTCCTTTGTGCTGTAAATAGATGGACCACTGTCTTTTTGCGCTGGTTACGCAGCGAGTCCTATATGCAAGGTAAGGCGCCGACCAAACTGTTGAAGTTGCAATAATAACTAACTGAGATTACGATAATAACGTATTATTTTCCATTGCAAAAAAAGCTTGGCGTGCTCAACAGATCGAGACAGTATTTCACGCCGGTCCACCACTTACTACTTTATAAGGCGCAGGTTCGGCCGCACATGGAATACTGTTCTCATCTTGAGGCAGGGGCACGCCAGTACCAGCTTCTCCCTCTGGACAGCATTCAACGGAGAGCGACTCGAATCGTCGACTACCAGGATGTTTCAAATCGGCTAGACACCTTGGCGCTGCGTAGAGATGTGGCCTCGCTATAAATCTTCTATCGCTTTTACTATGAGGAGTGCTCAGAGGAATTGATCGGACTGGTCCCTGCCACCTCTATTCGCTATCGTCCTATACAACAGCATTTTCTTCCCCATCATTAAGATGGTTGGCAGTCCACAACTGAGTGTTTTCCCAGATATTTTCTGCCTCGCACAACAAAACTGTGGAATGTACTATCGCCTGCGGCATTTCCGGACCAATACGACCTTCAAACCTTCAAGAAAAGAGCGTACTTCTTTTTAAAAGGCCGGCATCGCACTTGTGACTTCTCTGTCGATCAAATCGCTTACCATCAGGCAATCCGTCTGTTCGTTTGCCTCCTATCTTACAAAAATATGCTTGTTAGTAACTGAACAAAATTAATGATCCCATTGCTTCATGTCATACTCGTGTTTGCATTTAGTTCAACCTAAAAAGTATTTTGCAATAACACAGCGTAATATGGCTTGAATTGTCTGCAATTCAAGCCATGTAGTACACGGACCCTTAATGCTTTTGTAATCAAAGAAAATAGATAAGAAAAATGTGACCGTGTGCTCATAGCCAGTGCTACTGTAGGTAGAGGCGAGCGGTGCGGTGGCTCCGCAGCAGATAGCAGTCACAGATAACGTATAATTTATGACTAGAGTCACCTTCATTATCTGCGAGCTGATACTGAAGCTGATGCTGAACACTCGAGCGAGAGCTTGAATCGAATGCGCGTCAAATCTGTTAAATTCGAGTGGAATGTGACCTTTGTAATTTATTTGGTGACAGTATGAATGCTTATTTATTCAGCCAGTTTGCCAGTAAAATTACTCAATTAAGTCGCAGCGGTTCATCAGCGGTCAGACACAATCAGTTTTTAATGAAGTATGGCATTCCACAACTTGACAGATTAATACTCTGTTACAGGATACCGGCGTAAGAATACTGTGTTACGCCTGGTAAGTGAGAATTTCAGAAACATAAATAATAATAATATATAATAATATTGCTTTATTTCTTCTCACATAAAATCTACAAATTTTGTTACGTAATGTGTGTGTAATACATTGATAAAATTAACAATTTTCTTTACATCTTGTATAAATTTATTTATGTGAGAAGTTGGTGTTTAAAATAGGCATAGATATACCTGTAATACAGATCACCAGGTCCCCACCCCAGATTTACAAATTACAATAACAACGAGAAACTAATAGTTACTTATATCCTATAAAACTTATAGAAGTGTAAAACAATTAAGGGATTATTGATAAATCGAGATTAAATTTAAAGTGTTAAAAGGAAATATTAAAAAACAATTTGTTTAAACACTGAACACTTTAACCTTATAATGTTATTATATAAATTTTGAAAAGTAGGTAGTAAAATATAAAAATTTGGTAGATGATAACAACTCATAGTTACATATTATTTAAATAAAGTAGCTTTTCTGTCATATCATAGTGACTTTCCGTTATATCATCATTAATGTTCTTAGCCAATTTATAACAGCTGCTTTGCATTTTAATTTTGTTAGTGGGTATATTAATAATACTCTATTCATTTTATTATACAAATGTGAGCATTGGTAGTAGAAGAAGCGTTGAGCGAAACTGGTTTTAACTAATTGTTTCGTACACACCCTATCCTTACGACGCAAGTGACAAGATTTTGTCGGTTCGTATCTTAATATACAATGTTGTTTTACTACAGTGTGTAATAAAAAAGTTGGCAGCCTGTTAGAACTTCCCAGCTTTTGTACAGGTCACTTGTGGAATAGTAAAAAGGTAAAAAGGCGCTTAGTTTCAAGATTGCCCTTTGGGCACGTTCTATATATAGAAGATGCGTTACGGTGGCTCCTCCCCAAGACGTGATACAGTACGTTATTTGCGATTGACAGAGGGCGAAATACACTGTCTTCAATATTGATTTATCAGCAACATGTCGAAGAGTTTTAAATATCACCATGAGCTTTCGTACCCTTGTTGTTAATAGGCCTTTATGGTTTTGGAAGTTTAATTTATTGTCAATCATTATACCTAAATACTTAATTGACGATGTGGCTTGTAAGTTGGGGCATGAACAAAGGTTATTTCTGGCTTGACAAATAGAATGAGATACTAATTTAAATGAAGGATTCGGATAGTCTGAACTTTTCAATGAAAAAGTAATAAACTTATTCTTTTCTTTATTTAGTGTTAAGACGTTTTCATGTAGCCATTTGTTGACGATATTCATCCATTTTTGTGCACTTATAAAAGTTTCTGTCCAAAAGTCTCCATTAATGAGCAAAACTGTGTCATCTGCAAAAGTTATTATTTATGCCTATGAAATATTTCTACTTTCCTTTAAAAAATATACAATACCCGCACTAAGAAGAACTTATGTCGCGGGGCCCTTAACAAACATTCAAACAACGGACACAAAAAACTGTAACCATTTGTATCATTACACATTTTTTTATCCCGTGTGGGATTCGAACTCGGCGTGGTGGCTGTTGCGAGACGACTCTAAAATACGCTTGACGCATGTCTGACAGAAAATCCCTACAACATTCTTATCCTACACAGTTAAAAAAACGATCAGTAGCACTAATGAGAACGCAACTAAATCTTAAAGTACACATCATTAAAATTCTTCATTCTATCTATATGAAATCTATTCAAACGGCTTAGGTATATGGAGCGTGCCTACGCACAATGCTGTCACGTGTGTGCGTCACTCACCATCGACTCGTGGGCTGTGAGTATGGACCGTGGGAGGAGACCGTCTATTGAGTGTAAGACAATGTCATTGTAACATTATCCGACAGCTAGCGCATGTGACGTATAAAGTATCGGTTCTTTATGCACACGCTGCACTTTAATATAGATTGCTTGGATGACGCAATGGTTTAAGTAATCACCTTGCCACTTTTGATCTACAAATAGTTGTTCTATGTGAATTAATTGTATCTATAGTTTAATTAAAGGTACTCCATAGCACAGGCATTCTTACTAGTACAAAAGTTTTCTTTTTCAGACACAATAACGAGACAAATATGCTATTGCATTGACACTGTTTAAGATTTAAAATTGTCTAATCTTAGTTACAGGTTTATCTATATTGTTGTGTAGGTCACGCTTTAGGATAATTTGACATGATTCAGATTAACAAATGTAGGACCTATAATTCGTCAATCGGTATTCTAATGGTCAAGACAGGTTAAATAGAATTATAAGAGAACAATATTCAATTAATCGCTCCTTTTAACGGTGAAGAAAAGCATCGTGACAGATGGTCACGTATGTCTGTTGGTTTTACTTGAGTACTGAAATGCATTAGCCTAGCGTTAATTAATACTACTTACACTGTAAGTGTTTAAAGAAATATCTAAGTATATATAACACTCTCGACCAGCCCCGTCTTGGCACGGGTTGAACATAACTTTAACAAATTATACACTAAAACCTTTCCCATGAATCACTCTGTCTATTGGTAAAAACCGCATGAAAATCCGTTCAGTAGTTTTTGAAATATCGCAAACAGACAGACGCGGCGAGGGACTTTGTTTTATATTATAATTAATTATAGTAATAGTGATCCTTATAGTACAAACGGTCACTAAACTGAGCATATTGTAATTCTAAACGCATCTATATGAACCTCAGCATGTCTGTTTTACATTTTATAGTCATCTATAGACAAAATCATACTAACCTCATGAATAGTGTAACGTGTAACAAGAAAAGTGCCATGGGCTCACAAGGCAAGCGATAGTTGATCCACAATAGTATATAACTATAAAAGTTTGACATATTTTGTTATCTCACAGCGGCTAAAGAAAACAGATGCATCATATCAGGTCCCGAGAGAACGGCCGCTGTGGCTCGAACGGATCCCGCACCTCACACAAACAAACTCCTAACGTATCAGTAACATAAAACTTGCCTTTGAAGTACTACCGCCGGAACTCGAACATTGAATAAGAAAAAGAAATATGGACGCTATTGTGTATTGCATTGACATATATTTGGCATTTATATGATATGGTAATCATAATAAATATTGTAGTGATCTCAAAAAGATTTATTCTGCAGCTTTATCCTTTGTTTTTACATATATACAATATATCTGTCAGTATGTCCGTCTGTGCGCTTGGGCAGGTCTGTTCCCATTTATATTCTTTTTGTATGGAGACATGTTATCTGGTTGGGTTGTTGTATCATTTACGGTAGAGAATAAATATAGCACGGAGCGAACGCGCTGCGCTTATTACTGCGGATGGTGTAGCGAGCTAGCGGTCGCCATGCCGTTGCCATAACCGTTTTGTGGGTTCAATTCTCAAACGGGAGAATTGTTTGTGTAATTCACAACTGATTATTCTGACTCTGGATATAATATATAATAATATAATATAATAATCATTTATTCAACTTAAATTGGTACAAATTGATACAGAGCTTAGGTTACATTGTAAAGGTAATATATAAGGGGTGCCTGTACTAGGGTAAACCTGTGCCACAGGCATTAAGAGCACATACTATCTAAAATAAAATATAATTTTCACAAAATGGATTACAAAAAGGTGAATGAGTATTTGGGAAAACAAGACTGGGATAAAATATTAAATAAAAGTACCAATATTGATGACACGGTGGAATTGTTTTACGACGTTCTTAATGAAACAATAAACAAATTTGCGCCTCGTAGCTTTAGAAGGAGTAAAAAATATCCAGGCTGGTTTAATTCCAAAATGATTCGTCTCACTAAAGAAAAAAATAGGGTTCGATCCAAATATGCTTTATATAAGAACCCATTAGATGCGATTTCACTTAAAATACTTAATGTACGTTGTAGAAATTATGCAAAGGAATGTTACAAGTCATATATCCGTAGTACTGAAAAACTTATATCGAGAAACCCTAAATGCTTCTGGTCTTTTATTAAAAATAAACGTGGTGGCGAGAGCATTTATCCAAAGACAATGTCTAATGGATCTATTAGTGCGAGCGATGGCTATCGTATCTGTGATTTGTTTGCAATTAATTTTGCAGAGGTGTATCGACATGATAATCCCTTAAGCGATAACATAGATCCTGCCCATCAGCCTGTTAGTCCTATATGTTTTAAAGCGAATTCAGACAGTTTTTCTGGGGTTACCTTTGACGAAAAGAAAGTGTTAAGTAAATTAAAATGTCTAGATATATCAAAGGGAGCTGGTCCTGATGGTATACCCCCGACATATATAGTTAATTGTGCTTCAAATTTAGCAAGACCTTTAACAATCATATTTAACAGATCGATTAGTTCTGGTACTTTCCCTAAGGTTTGGAAAACAGCTAAAGTAGTACCAGTGTTTAAAAGTGGGGATAACTGTTCCGTAAAAAATTACAGCCCTATATCCATTCTCTCGATTTTTGGTAAAATCATTGAATCCTTGCTGTGTCCGTATGTGCAGAGTTACTTCAAAAAATATTTGTCCATTCACCAGCATGGGTTTGTACAATGTAGATCAACATGTACAAACCTTGTCACATTTCTAGAAACCGTTGTAGATGCTATGGACTCTGGTAATGAAGTTGACGCTGTATATACGGATTTCAGTAAGGCATTTGATAGAGTTTCCCATCAAATACTCATAAACAAATTACGTTGGTATGGAATCACGGGTCCTCTTCGAAAATGGTTTGAATCCTATCTGACTGAAAGGTCATATTATGTAGTATTGAATGGATATCAATCATCATTATTTAAAATTAATTCAGGAGTCCCACAGGGTTCGCACCTTGGCCCTTTACTTTTTAATATTTTTGTCAATGATATCAGTGACTGCCTAGTTCATACTACGCCTTTTTTGTATGCTGATGACTTAAAACTTATCAAAATCATAAAGTCTAGCATTGATATTACAAGTATGCAGGCTGATATAGATGCTTTGTCGGACTGGTGCACTCGGAACAAAATTTCACTTAACAGTGAAAAATGCTTCCACATAAAATTTAGTCGGAAAGTAAATAATATCAACTCCTCGTATTACATCAATGAACGAAAACTGGAGGAAGTTAAAAACATCAAAGATCTAGGCATTAATTTGGACAATAAGCTGACCTTTGTCGACCATATTGACACTATTACCAAACGAGCTCTTAAATGTCTAGGTTTTGTAATACGAAACGGTAAATATTTCAAAAATTCTAGTACCAAAATAGTGCTCTATAACAGTTTTGTCCGAAGTATTTTGGAGTATTGCAGCATTGTGTGGAGGCCGCACTACTCTACTCATACTCTTAGATTAGAAAGGGTTCAAAAGAGATTTATGAGGCATTTAGGGTATTGGTCCGGAAGAGAGATTCGAAATATGTCGTATATCGAAAAACTATCTCATTTTAAAACAATGACGCTCGATAAAAGAAGAGACATTATTGACCTTTAATTCCTTTATAAACTTCTACACGATCAAATTGATTGCCCGCAGCTACTGGAAAGATTTAGATTTAGAGTGCCACGTGGCCGTCCCCGCAAACCAGTCACACCTTTGATCCCACCACTACGTAGGACCAAATTTGGTGCATGTTCGCCTGTTCCTAGAATATGTAGGCTGATTAATGAACATAGCGATATCATAGATATTCATTGCGGCTCCTTAAATGCTATTATTGGAAAGATCCTTGAAATTTCCAATGCAAGCATTTAGGAAGCATTTTGTTAAGCATTTTATTTTGTATAATTTTAGTGTTGGTTTCTTTCTCTCTTGTGTTTCCCAATAATTAGTTAAGTAAGGTATTTGTAATTCTTCAAATTTAAAGTTAAATTAGGTTAATCTAACATGCTCTAATTAGCAAGTGGTGTTTACCTGTAAAGATTGTGCAGTTAGTAATAAGGATGCTATTTTTGTAAATTATGCATGTATTACTGTAACAATAGCTGGTAGACCTAAATAAATAAATAAATAAATAATATAGATATAAATTCTAAAACAGTACTTATAAAACATTATTCTTTGTATATAAAAACTTACGAATTATATTATAAACTAAGTGAAAACTATGACGACTCAAAGAGTTATTTTATTGCGTAACACTTATTGAACAACAGTCATCAAATTTTCTGTTTGATCGTAGTTCAAGGTTTGTAAATATTGTTGAACTAATTGCTTAGTGTTAGCATAATTTTTGTCATAAATCGCAGTTATTTAGTTTATATTATTATAAAGAAAAGAACCTAAAATGCGGAAAACCTATTGGTAAAAATATACTTAGATTGAGACTGAGTAGTACAAACGATATCTTTTCGTCGTTTAGTGTTAATAAGTTCCGAGTTATACGTTGTGGATGTACGTTGTTTTCGTTAATTGCATATTTGTTAAGTGTCTGTGACACAGAGCTTGATAAATAGTGCGAGAGTTGTCTCTTAAATAAATATATTTTACCCGAGGGTAGCCAGAGAGTTGTCAATAAAAGTATAATTAGAAATCTAAATTTTAAAAAACTAAGATCTCAATCGCGATACTGAACACTTTAACCAAGCTTTGCAAAAATACATCCATCAATATACTATTGCGACAAGAACTATTTGTGGTATTTCTTGTCAAAATACAATTATCGGCAAACCAGTCACGGCACAATATCTGTATCCACAATTCAATCAAGTACATTATAGGTTTATTCGGATCAAAAACAAAAGTTGCTGTCCGTGTTTTCCTTGCCCTAGTTCTTGTCGATCTTGTTGTCCTAAGTAAGCACTTAGTATGTGAGTCATTGAACGGATAAATTCGTATTCTGTCTGTTCTGTATCTGATGAGACGTCTTATGTTCAATGTGTAGGGAGAGTTATTGAGGAGTCACGTGCTCAGTCGGCACTCATGCTGAACTGGCAGCTTAATCATACAGGCAGGAGCGGCGCCACTGTCTATGCAAAAGTCCAGCTTTCTGAACATTTATCGTAGTTTCACATTTTTCCACCTTAAGATAATTTTGTCGTATGTATCTTCTTACACAATAGCTTTGCTATGCTTACTTTGCCTTAGCCGATGCTTTCTTAATATCAGGTTTACAGCCTATATTCTCAGTATTTTTTTTATTAAGTTATATTTATTAGGAAAAACACTACAATAATATGTTGAAATGTAAACTGCATTGATATGTCAAAAAAAACATGTGACAACAAGGTTTTCCTCAAATCAGTAAACTTGAGACTAACACAAGGATAATATATAAATGTTATTTGAGTAAATAAGCTACAATTCAATTTTGTTATTTGATTTGTGCGGGTTCGATTCCTGCACAAGTCAAACATTTGTATGTGTGAACATGGATGTTTGTCTTGGTCTGGGTGTTTCTATGTATAATATGTATGTATTTACAAAAATAAAAGTATATATGTATGTTTATCCATTGTCTAGTACCCATAGTACAAGCTCTGCTTAGTTTGGGCTAGATGGTGTTGTGTGTATGTGATAGAATATTATTATTATTATATTATTATATCTTGGTGTCGTGATTTAGATAGTCACCTTTCTGGTCTCTGTCTCTGTCTCTGCCTCAGCGCCGATTGTTGTGGGCTTGATCCCAACACTTTGTGTAGTGTGATTCACGGTTATTCCGAGGGTGTTTTGTTTTACGGGTGTTCCTTGTGCACGTTGGTTAACTGTTTGTAAATTCCCCCGTGACACAGGATAAATACGAACATTTATTATTTAATAAAATAATAAAGACAGACTATTTTAATAAAAATGGTTTACAGTAATCAAATTATAATTCGATGAAACGTAAATATTGATGCATTCACAATAGCATCTGTAAATGCATCAATATTTATACTCTAAGAGTATGTTTAAAATAAGGTGAGAGCTTCGAGCGCAGAGAGGCGAGTCTGGAACGTCGGACTACTCGCACTGCGTAAACACTGGTTATAAAAATATTGGTAATAACTCGTTCAATATTCTTGTTCCACATATGAACGATGTATGTTATTATCTTAGTTACGTATCTATGATTCTACTATTATTAAACTAATCAAAGTATTTTTTATGAAATAATGTTGTTTGGCCAGTACGTGATACTCTTGATAGTAAGACTTTAACGAGGCCTATGATCACTTGCATAAGGATATGTCTGTAATACTAGGGAGCACTAGTATGTTGACGATACTACTTAAAGAAACATTATTGATGGGATGATAGAAAACAGTTGGGAAAAGTAGATATGTGTGTAGCGACACATATCATGTAGAGACAGACTGCTGACGCATTAGTTTTTTATACAGGCGCGCGATTGTATGAGCGATACACAGCAGTCGCGTCCCTGCTCTCGATTCGTTAACATGTAACATTTTTATAATAATATTTCGATAACTATGTATTCTGGTACCAGTAAATTATATATATATTGCAACATTGTCAACCCAGAAAAGACCCTCTACCTGTGAGTCACTCGAACGCCTACCTACAGAGCGAAAAGAAGTAAGTGTTAGAACTGTTGCTCTAGATTTCTCTAAAAAGGTGGTACTTTTCCGGGCAAGGCAATTGATTTATATCGTAATCAAATCACTTGCAACTGTTGCCTTGTTCTCGAAAAAATCAACTGCAACAGTTTATGTAGTTTTCACTTGAATGATAATGTGGTCGCGTGTTGGTTTTACTCATAAAATCAAAAGATATGTACAAGAATCGGGATGTATGCTTGTAAGTCCCTGGACTGCCAACGCTAGTTACAAATACACTATATTAAAGCCCTGTGGCACTCGCCGTAGGAATACAACGAGCGATGTTACTTGGCTACGGTCGTCAACAAGATGGTGATCAAACCCACAAAATGATTAACTTACACCAGTAAACTAACGATGAAGTCACAATCATCATCAGACAAACATTTTAATACATACTAGCTATGTGAGGCTACACCTACTTTAAATTAGTAGGTAAGATAGCTTAATCTTGAGCTAATATTCCGCTTAAATTGAACGTTTAGGGTTACAATTATTAATATATCAAATAATTTATTAAAGAACGAGCATCTCATTTTTCTACACGTTTTGTTTTTATTGGTCACGTTAAATAAAATCGGAATATCTAGATTCCCTGGTAATGTATCGTTTTTATTACCCTGAATAATATATTTTTGTGTTTATTAATGTTGCCTTGACCCAAAAATAAATATTTGATATTTGTGTAGGATAAACTATGTACCTACATTATTTGGTTACTAGTACATAATTATATAATAAACCTTTGCCTTCGTTCGACGATATCTCAAAAGCTGTATATTTTTATTACTAATTGTTTAGGAGAATTGCTTATTGATCGTATCAAATATTGTATATAAATCTTGAATTATAAACGTGCCTTTTTTAAATTCAGTTTTCACGTCCAAAGCTATCAAGGTACTCTAGCTCCTTTAATACTAAAATGACTAAAGACCGTAAGGAGAGTGCGTTTTATACTGGAAAGATTAACGAATTAGGGTGGAGGTTATTGAAAATGTGTCTGTCTCTTTGTTCCGGTGTTACGTAAAATCCACAGAACGGGTTTTCATGTGGTTTCACAATTAATATCTGACAGATATTAACGGCGAAATCTAATTCTTACTCATTTGGGAGATGATGTATGTAGGTTGTACCGTAATAAATATAGTTCAAATTCCGCAATATAACTCTGTTCGGTCAGTAAAGAAATGAATGGTCTAAGCCTTATGCTGGCAACGTATTATTTTCTCCGCAGGGTAGATAAGTGATAATTTTGATGATATATAAAAATACTAACCATATTGGCTACTGATGTTTACACACTAAGTGAGATATCACTTGCAAGCCTTCTTACTTTTCAATAAAAAACAGCGTATTACCAGATTGTAGACAAGGATAACATAAAGGCATGAAGTTATTTGTTATTGCAGTGACTCTAAAGTTGTACAAAGCTCACATAAATCCTTTGTCGCAATATAACATAATAAGGTACATGTTCTCATGAATATATCACGGGTATATCTCATGTTTCTTTCTAGAGATTTATACGAAACGGGACATATTTCGCAGGTTATCGGGACTAAAAGTCCTACGTAACAAAGGCAAGTTTATTGAATACTGCGTAACGTCAATGAAGTCAACTTCAGGCATTCGTATTATTTTAGACTAGAGGTGACCAGCGGTTACACGTTCTTAAAATTAGCGCAATGCGTGTCTGCGCTGCTCCTTTGATTAGCAGTGTGTGTTATATACCCTTCTAAAAGAAATACATTTTCAAATTTCTAGTACTCACAAACCTCAGGAGAGATTTGTGAGCTTAAACATACAACCTCTTGAAATGTATATTGTTAGTATAGAAGCATAGATTATATTATTATTCCTCTATTTATTTAAATTTACAAGGGTAGATTAATTTTATTCGCGTAATCATAAGAAAATACTGTATAATTAATTCCCATTATTATAATATTCACCTCTCGTTAAATATTGGTTCGTGATCCTTACCCACGTTCACGCTTTTCGGATAACGCTAATTACAAAGCCGTAAATAATTATTATTAAAGGTAAAGAGTAATATTTTAAATATACCTACAGTGGTTGTATATATAATAAATAGGCTAGAAAATTCTTAGTAACAACACGGATTCTGAAATTGTGCCCGGTAATTGGCAAAATTGGCTCTTTTCTATTGGATCTGAAGCCATAGATGATCAAATGTGGTTGTAAACAAATATCTTGGCTTTGGGCGCATGCATCTCCAGGGTTTACATGCATTTGTTGTGGATTCTGCAAAAGAGTCGCCACGCTCTCTGTGCAACACACTAGTCTGTGGCCTTCTTAAGAAGTATTGGACACTAGGCCGCGATCTTTAATAGAAGTAGATGTCTCAAGACAATGTAATCCAAGTTTAAGGTTATAATCACCTTGCATCTATAACTTTCTTAACCAACTTTACTCGTTAGTCTAGAAACTAGAGAATGTGACTGTCTAAGATTGGGCCGTGGGTTCAGAATCCGGAGTCAGGTCAACAAAAAAGTTACAAGATTGCCTGTCAAGAATTTGTACTGGTGTTCTGAATTTAGCAAAGTTTTCTTTTAATAATTTTATTCCTAGGGAGGTAGTTGTCTTAACTGGCTCAGTAGGAATAAATTTAATTTCGCAGTGGACTTTACACCCATTCAAGTGACGGCCACATAAACAACCATTTTTTTTTAATAATAATATTCTACCACATACACACAACACCATCTAGCCCAAACTAAGCAGAGCTTATACTATGGGTACTAGACAATGGATAAACATACATATATACTTTTTTTTTGTAAATTCATACATATTACAATTATTATTTTACGATGGATTACTGCCAAATAACGCTAAGCTACATTCAATTTGTTGATTATAAACCGGAGTGAAATTCTTACAAAATAGAGATAGTTTATATGCCGGCGTTTTATTAAACTAAACGAAACTCCGATATGAATTCCATTTACCGTTTAGCGTCAAAATGAAAATAGAATTTTATCGTCCGAATATAAAGCGGGTACACACACAAGTGCACATATAAAGGTAGTTGCGTTCGCACGAGTGGACAATAAAGTAAACTGTTTTAAATCGGCTCAAACCACACACGAACTGCGATTGAAATCGAGCGTTAATCGATTCATTACTTATAACTGGAGTTAAGCCGAGCGCTGGTAGTGTGGGGCTCATAGAGCGACGCCGATATACGGTGTATCGATACACAATAGTAGTTGGTCTCTATTCAATGATACGTTGAGTTTTGCAGTGCAGGTACCTTTATGTCGTAGAAGAATGGGGCGTGATGCCGTAAGGGAAATGGTTAGTGGCAAACTTTTTGCTGTTTATTTGTTAAAATGCTGCTGAAATGTCATTTAGGATAAAAACTTTATGTATTCTCTCTTTACTATTCACGTAACTACTTACACTATAGCGATTCACCAAAATACTATCGATAACCAAGTTTGAAGTCTACTAACACAGCTTGCTGTAAGTTGCTACTCACAAATGGGATAAATAAATACTATATTGTTATAATTTATTTTCCTTATAAACGTAATTTTTCTTACTAGAAATAATTGTGGTGTCGCTGCGTACTCTACAAACATTCAACAGACACAAAGAACATAGACACGAAGCAACAATTTGTGTTTAACACAAATTTACAAACCTCTACAAAGAATGCCAAGTTCTTACTGTTCGGCAACTTTACATCCTTTGCACTGTATTAAGAAAGCATAAGACGTTAACATGTAGACCGGAATATTTAAAAGACAAACGCAGAAGCCATACTGTTTGTAAAGTAGTAAAACACAGAACGACCGCTTCGAGCCACCAATACCACGTCTTGAATGAACGCCTATACAATAAAGTCTATAAAACCTTGGGTATTCACTTACTGATTTACAGTGAAGTCAAATTTAAGGTGTCAAAATGG
Source organism: Catocala fraxini (assembly GCA_930367265.1). Lineage (NCBI taxonomy): Eukaryota > Metazoa > Arthropoda > Insecta > Lepidoptera > Erebidae > Catocala > Catocala fraxini. The sequence continues at coordinate 17,953,103 of OV884041.1, forward strand.
TTGATGTCACTTGACTATGCCTGCACTGAAACTCTTCTAAATAGTATGTTTTGCACACAATGACCCATTTCAACATCACACAACATAAATTAAACAAACACACACGCGCGTCTACATACCCTAACATTTAAACATATACATAAACGCACACGCACATACACACACACACACACACCTATACACACATGCACGAATACACACATACACGCACTCACACATATACACTCACACATGCAAACACACATAAACACACACACACACACACACACACACTCACACACACACACACACTGAATTAGTATAGATTCTGTATTGTGACTAAATATTAAGTGCAATGTATGCTTCGGAGGAACAGTGACTCCCACTATACAGGTTATTACCTAGCTTGGGAGGCAGCGGTTTCAACATTTTGTTATTAATTTGCCAGTCTGTATGTACCTTTTAAGAATCTATGTACATTGTGCCTTATCTGGTGTGGAAATACATTATTATTATTATTTATGTTCCGCTTGGGAATGGAATGCACAACACACGTCGTAGCGGCAGTGAGGAAGCGGCTACTTTAACCACTAAACCATACATACATTTTATGTCCTGTCCTATGGAAACCAACTTAAAATATAATATCGGTTAGACAATTTTTAGACAATAGTGTGCTGTAATCAGTTCATCACAAACACAAAGACACATTTGAAACAAATTATTATCCATCCTATATGTTTGTAACCTTACGTTACACGGTGCACGTAGAAGTTGAACGCTAGGTATTGACGGTGCGATCTCGGCCCCCGGCCTTCGGCTCTCAGCTCTCCAGCTCTCGGCAGCAAGTAATTTATCGTGGCATTAAGCGCCGTTCCGCGCTAAACTCCGCGTTTTAGTGAACGCAACTATCGAGATCAGCACCAAGTGCCGATATTTTAGCGACAATTAAATAACTCCACTTTTCACTAAACCCCTCGTTGAAAATGTTACCGCTGATAACTAGACGAGTTTTTAAGATAAGTTTTATGTTTACTTTACTGATCATTCTTCAGAGAGTAAACCTAATTGTAACCCGTGTGTGGTAATATAGTCGACTGAAGTATGCGATCACGGCTTCTACTCTCATCGATATTGTACAACTTGTCTTATATGCATTCGTGTCAAAATCGTTCGCCCTTTGTTGATTACTTCCATTTAAGCTGACCCCAACGAGCTGACACCACCATCCTGTTTCGACTAAAACGAAGAAAAGTGTTCGTTTTACGTCTATGGGTAGCCATAATTTAGTTGGTTATAAAAATTGCTTCTGCAATGACAAAAGATCATAATTAAGACCATAAGCGGCGGTTCTATGAGGCGCTGTACATTTTCTATACGAAATAGATTCAGATATAAATTATTATAACAGTATCACGCAAACTAAACGAACCGTTTGATAGTTGAATCAATAAAAACTGACAAATATAGATTCTATATAAATCTTAACTCACAATAGTTATATCCTTACGATATTTATCAACTTATAGGCTCGCTTAATGTCAATCACAAGTACTTTTAGGATTGCCATTAAAGATGATGAGGTCAGACAAAATTGTTGCTTTCTGGCGATTTACTAAAAATAGCCTTTAATTTATTATCACTAGATATTTGTTCACTTGCTCAACCAGCCCAGAGCCTACTGAACCTAAGGAGCTCAAGAAAGTCAATTTATCATAGAAACATACTCACGACTATGACAGCGATCAGCTAAAGAAACGGACCTAGCCGGTATGCCCGAAGTTTAATCGACGACGTGGCTACGGTGTATATTTCCAAAACCTCTTCTCCAGCAGTCATATTTGTGACGACTACATTGACGAGTCTATCTTGTAAATGAATACAAATTCATTTATGATAAAAGCATATCCCGGAATATAACAACATAACAAGTAAATAAGGCTTGCGTTTATTCTTGTACATTTTCCTCACGTGAGACCGCAATCGGACGCATTATGTAGATTTGTTTGTTCCGTATTCACCTCATTTATGGCTATTCTGAATACGGCAGCTAATTGTATGCCGTCTTAATGTCTCTATCTACGTCAAGAGACAAGCGGCAAGAGACTTCATCCGCAACAATCACGGTGCCAGTAATTTATATCGTTAAGTTGAAATATCGCTGAAATTATTTTATATAACTCTGTTGGTCTTAACTGTCGGTTTCGGCTAATTAAGCACACGGTTGTCGGTACTGCGACCGCTGTTTTGCTCCTCGCTGATTTATGTGTCCGTATCGCGCAAATAACTCCATAAATATTGGGTGTCTTCGGCCTGTTTACAATACGCACTCATTATTCACCACTCCAACTAGTAAATACGTTTTGTTTGTGTGAACGAACACGCCAAACAGTTGGCGCTTAGAGGTTGTTCACATCTAATGGAGTGGCCGTACGCGTTATAATATATAAATATATGAATTATTAGTAAATAAATTAGCCTTCAGGCGGCCCGAATACAAAGCAACATTATGATAAAATAGCGGCAATTTAAAATTGTAATTGTTTTTCAAATAAGGTGCCTGGGGTAATTTATTCATTTCGTTTTTAAGATAAAATTGTTCTTCAATAGTTATTATTTCTGACAAGATTTTAAGGTTGTTTTTTAAAAGATATAATATAAGCAGCCATAACCTAGTGGGAAACCGTCGAACTACCACGCAGAGGTCTCGAGTTCGAACCCAAGGCGCGTAACTTTTCGTTAGTTATGAGTTATATGCGTATTTATTTGTTAATTATAGCTTGCTTTAACGGTGAAGGAAAACATCGTGAGGAAACCTGCATGTCTCTCTCCATAATGCTCTCGAAGATATGTGAAGTCTGCCAACCCGCACTAGGCCAGCGGTGGTGGTGGACTACGGTCTAACCCTTCTTACAGTGAGAAGAGGCCCGTGCCCAGCAGTGGGACAGTTTAAAACAGGGCTAATATTATTATTATTATTATTACGGCACTAGTAATATTTCTTGCATCACGAGGCCTTTCCCAAACATTAAAATAATAGATGCGAAGAACACCAAGTCTCGAAACAAGTATTTAGCGATTACACACATTTGTGTCGAGTCTGAGCATCGAACCCACTACACGTGACGCACAGTTAGTTGCTAGACGACCACTTAAGCCACTGGGCCATCCATACAACCGTTTATTTGGCTGCACAGAATAAGCAATAATATAAATTCTATTAAGGATTCTAATTGAATAATCTAAAACTTAAAGGTAAACTGAAATATTGAAAATAAAACAAATCATCCACAAATATAAAAAGAAATACACGTAAATTAAAAAAGATGCTAACAACTAAATGTAAAATGAATATTAACTTCAATAAAATATAATTCCATTATACCTAATTTCACTTAAAAAGTTAGCGAAGTTATTTCACAGACTATTAAACATAGTTTTAGTTTTAACGCATTAGTGTTTGAACATTGTATTAATAATTCGATTATGTCAATAAGGCTTTAGAATATTGCAGCTGTGTAATTTCAAAACCTTATGGAACCCAGTGGGATCTTTTATGTCGACACTCTCCCAATAACGACTGCCATAGATGTTCATGGCAGCCGGGACCAACGGCTTAACGTGCTCTCCGAAACACGGAGCAGGCGATAGTTGTCAATAGATACACACATAATTTTGAAAAGTCATATAACTTCCGAAAGTCAGAGGTGCGCGACGTGGGTTCGAACCCGAGACCCTCTGCATTGGAGTCTGTTGGTCTCCCCACTGAGCTATCGCTGCTCTTATAATTTTAAAACCTAGTAAAGAGAGACGAGGTATTTTCAATAGTTTTATACAGATTTTTGTATTACGACTGTATATTTGCTAGATTTTCATTATATTTATAAGATATATTGACAAAGCAAATCGATCCATTACAGCCTAGTAAACAGCAAAATGCAAACAACCCTTTTTTTAAAGTGTTGGCGTCGGCCTCGATGGCGTAGTGGTTAGTGTAAATGACTGCTACGCCTGAGGTTGCGGATTCGATTCCCACACAAGTCAAACATTTGTGTGCATGAACATGAATGTTTGTCTTGGTCTGGCCGTTTCTATTATAATATGTAGGTATATACAAAAAAAGTATATATGTATGTTTATCCACTGTCTATTACCCACAGTACAAGCTCTGCTTAGTTTGGGCTAGATGGTGTTGTGTATATGTAATAGAATATTATTATTTTACTAGGTTTTAAAATTGCACAGCTGATTACCAAATTCACGTACTGAGAAAAACCGTTAATTTGAAGGAAGTAAGTGCATGTATACACGTTTTACACATACACATGTCACAGATACAGAAGAGAGAACTAAATAATACAGATTGCCACTGACCACGGCCTTAGAAAATATCTCTCACTCATGTACTCTCGTCGGTTTAGAATACTCTCAACCTAGCCATTCTGCAGAACATCTCTAGATAGGAACCGTTTGCCTAGGTCTTCCTTTTCCGAATGTCTTATTCACACTTTCCATATATTTTTAATGACACAATTAATGACGCTTAACATTTATTATATATTAAATGTTAAGCAGTAAATATGTATATATTTGATTCGTAATAGCTATTAACGCGATAATGCATAATGTTGATTGGTCGACCAGGTTACACTGGCTGTGGTTAAGTAGCTAAGCTGAATAACAGCTTGTGATCACTACAAAGATTACACTAGAAATAAATAGGTGAAATAAAATAAACATAGTGCACCTATCACCCTTATCAGAAATCTCAATGCACTACATACCATAATAATATAATCAAGCCAATTGCTGACAGAAAACCAAAACCCTCTTACACAGCAGTCGCAACCTGCCTTTAGGAAAAAATGCGTGAGACTCTTTGCCAGACAAACCTATGCCATACATCAAACAAGGCAGTCAAATATTGGCTTCAATCAATAAATCAAAAAGTCTATTCATCATACAGACGTGTCACCTTAGTTCTGCGACTCAAATGACTCAAATTGAGAGGTCTCAAGTGACTACGTCGTCTGTACGAGATGCAGACAAATATAGGGTGTTCTCTATCATAAGTGATCACGCCTATGAGTGGATGGCTCAATTCTTCAGTAACGTAACACGATATACGTCGAGTGCGCGAGGGCGTATTGATTGCTGTAACGCGTTATGTAACACGACACACAACGTCTCGTTTTTTGTGAAGGTGAGCTCTTTACACAGAATATTTTCTGATGACATTTACAGTCAGCGATAAGTACTTGGCGTGAACAATTGTCTTTACATATTTACTGTTAGGCTGCATTCAGAGAAGTAGTGATGCGCATAATTGCATTTGTATTCAAATATCCACAGCATAATGCAAGGGCGTAACCCTTTGCATAATGGTTTCGACATTCTGCGCCCTAGACTACGAAAAGTAATAACACGTTTTCTATTTTTCATTCAAATAATATTCGAATGAAATTATGTATTTCATGATACTACCTTCACAAAATACTGGTGCTGATTCATTGTCAGCATTAAGTGTGAAATCCGAAATACATACAAGTATCTATAGCTACCTATAAGACTAATAATAAAATAATAAATAGAAAAACTGATATCCAGTCAAATCTGGTAAGACCAGAAAAGCCGATCCCAAGTGACTTGGGAATAATATAAAGGCTAGGGAGAAGAAGATATCTATAGCTACCTATATTAATTTTTATCATGACATGAATAACTAATTTCGTAAATTTGTCAATTGTCACATATTGGTAGTGCCTCGCCACTCAGTAATATAACTGCATCATAGGAACAGCGGTAGTGAATGCATCTACTGCGCAATCATGCACATCCTAAACGGTACCCAAGCATCAGATTAGGTTCAGTTTTGAGTAGTCCAGGGTTAAGCAAGACAAGAAGGTTTTTACTGTCATGAAAATCTAAGTAGCATCACAGGATCTAGCACTGTGCCCGGTAGATGGCAAAGTCATAGCTGTTGAAATATAGGCGTGGAAAACCTCTGCATACCCTATTTTAATGATAAAAGCGTGAGACTCTTCTTCTCTCTTAGCCTTTATTATTCCCAAGTCACTTGTGGTCGGCTTTTCTAGTCTAACCGGATTTGACTGGATATTAGTTTTTACACGGAGTGGCTGCCACCTGACTTCCGGAACCCGAAGGCTAACGATACCCTAAGGCTAGACCAGTATCAGGATATTAGAGGGTACTGACTTTTCCAATAACGACTGCCATAGATGTTCATGGCAGCCGGGACCGACGGCTTACCATGCTCTCCGAGGCACGGAGCAGGCGATAATTATCAATCAATACGCACTTAATTTGGAAAGGTCATATAACTTCCGCAAGTCAGAGGTGCGCGACGTTGGTTCGAACCCGAGACCCTCTGCATTGCAGTCTGTTGGTCTCCCCACTAAGCTATCGCTGCATTTTAAAAGCATGAGACTATGTACATATATATATCGAGACAAGTGTACTAAGTTTTAAGGTCGTGGCACACTGACCTATTTGTAGCGGTAGTTATGTGATCGGTGACCGGCGCCGCACTCATTGTCTGAGCTCGTGCTCATCACAAAGAGATAACGGCTTGCGCCGTCGCGCGGCTCTGTCATGTGAGAACATCGCTAGAGATTATGTAACAAAATACAGGTTGCAACTAAACACTTTTAGTAAAATATCGAGTGCACGGATAGTTGAATGGTTTAAATGGTCAGTACACCACTACGCCATGCAGTGGTATGGGTATGATGCCTACATAGGACGAAAAAATTATGTGCGCCACAAATAGTTGTGCAGAGATCGTATACTTTTTCTTTCTTAACGTATTTAGAGCTCTTTACCTAATCTTTGTGGCGAAAGTTTTATTTTTGTTAGATGTGGTTGCCTGTAAGAGAATGAGCACAAGGCATATCTGTAAATTATTATTTAGACGTAAGAAATGTGTATAATTTGTTGGCGATCCAAATAAATAAATATATTTCTGCTGTTACAATATTTGTAAAGCTCCCTGTGTGACTTACACCAATAACAGTGTGTTGCATTTTCCAGAACAATCTTAAAATACAAATAGAATTACACCTGTTAAACAGCCTCGATTGTCAGTTATAGCAACTTATGGCATGACCAAATATGTCAGTCAGTTTTCTTTTCAAAGCATATAACTCCTGCATTAGTTGTCAAGACTTGTGTCACGGGGGATTTTGCAAACTTATAATAAACGGACACAAAGTACACCCTGACTCATAACAATTACTTTTGGGTGACACTAAATAATTGTCCTGTGAAGGATTACAACAACAACACTCGTCGTGACGACAGCAGCAAGGTGACCATTACGCTATCTGTGCAGTGCGTTAATACCAATGGCATGTAAACATGATGTAATCTATTAACTACTTTTGCTGTTCAGTGTTATCATCTTCTAATACATAAATGGATTCGTACATTGTAGGTATATAAAACCTAACCCATTTTATACTTGTGCCATCAATCAATATAATATGTCAATTTTAAAATGCACCAGACAGTCGCTTAGAATTATTGGTAATTACAGTATTAAAAATAAACGACATGTTTTATAGCATTCAGGTCGGAATACGCAAAAAATGAATTTGAATTATTTTATAATTAGAACAAACATGTAAATAAAAAACATAACTGCATTTTGAATAACAAAACACATTTATACAATAGCATTTTTAATGGCAGACTCAGTTCCTGCTTTGACGTATGTGTGTGTGAGAAACAAGTAATAATTGCAGTAACAAAACTAGTTGGGGTGCGATTCACACCGCGCCGCCTCCGCGCTCTCGGTATGTAAATAGTATAATTAATGCAAGAGTGTTCGCGTGGAATATAAACACGGTAACGCTGCGCTGAACTGTGAACGAACGCTCTGGCAGAATGCAGATGTACAATGAAGGCAATCAGCGGTGCGCACACGCGTACACACACCTCCAACATTCACCGCGACGACGTCACGAACTAACACTAATGACGACGTGTCACTTATGCTCTGTATGTATCCATTAATATGACTAATGATCACAAGTCAGACCTTTATTTGAACAAGCTCAATTCTATAAAGCCTTTTTTTTCAGACATGTTATAATTGTATGATTGATGATGGCTGTCTCATATCGAAAGGTTAACAGTTCTAACCTTTATGCGGTATTTGACATTTAAAAATGCTAAAGAATATCAAACGCCAGGTTAATGTTACGAGGATCACATCAGTTAACTCGTTATGGCTACTCAACAGCGCGACATTATCGCTTGCACGCGTCGTTTACTGCTCTGCACTACGACAGCTACGAGCGCCGCTACGCGCTACGAGTTGCCAGACACGTACTACGCTCCGTCGCCCGTCGCTCGTAGCTAGTCCTCTGTCAAACACAATCTCAAATCAAATCGATATTGAATATTCCAATATAGACAAAAGTCTGTTCAAAGTCAAAATTAATGGAATATTTACGTAAAATAAGAATTTAATATTAGATCAGGAATAAATAATAACCAAGCGAGACTTTGGCTTTCTATCAATTTTCTCATTTTGCCGCAAACCCTTGTAAATAAGTACCGCTGAAATATTATTATTTACATTGGCACAGACGCTGTGACGTTGACTGGCCGGCCCTTCTCCCCTCCGCCGTACCCCGCGCCTCGCACACCCTACACCGCGATGCTACACAATTAATAGCGTTTGAATCCGGACTAAAACTTAAATACTTAATAATTCTGTAAGAATTTACCTAAATGTAGAATTTTTATGTTTATTATAAAATATTGTGTTTTGAACGTTCAACACAAATTAGAAAAACACGTAAACTAATCAGCACGCACCACGCTTTGTAGTAGAAAAACAAGTACAAACAAATTTCTCGACTCAGAAATCGAACCTAGAGACCCTATTTATAACAGTCGCATACACTACCATTGTACCATCGTGGCATACACTAATACAAAGGCTCACATTTTGGAACAAAGCCTTTGAATTTCCCGCAATTTTCACTAACGTGTGCCCAGCGCTAGCATAGACATAAATAGCGTAAGGTAGAGTTGGTTATATCACGCTATCTGCCGTACCCAAGTTTAAGTAATACTAAGCTATGAATAAAGAGTGACAGCAGTGGTATGCGGCCCATCCCTCACGGAGCGAGTACCCCCGCCGCGCGGATCACATTCATGCACTAATGAATGTACTACAGTTATGTGAACAAATTACTCGCGACGCCTGTACACGAATAACTGCGTCACGTACGTGCGAGCCGAATGTCTCAACGTTGTACATTTTTATTTGTACTGAGATTTTTAACTCGAGGCACAATCATTTTAGAATCTTTTCAAATCAAATTTGACAGCACAGATAGCGTAGACAAAATTAAGAACATTTTCAAATCATATTTGACATCAGAGATGGCGAAGAGACAATCAAGAACATTTTCAAATAAAAGACTGCTCGGATGGACCTGTCAATTGTTGAAATGCCAGACATAATAATTGTGTCTGGCTACCTTTGTGTCGCTGTGACTATAAGTTTAGTGGTCGCCACTACCACTGACTCGAGTTTTGTGGGTTTGATTTGACAAGGGACAAAAAATTATGTGACCAGCATATAGATTTTTTCAAATTTGGATGTCTTTGTGCCCGTTTTTTGAACCTTGTAAAGACACCCGCGATACATGAATTATTCATAGCGCGGGAAATGTCTATCAAAGATGAACTTAAAAAAAACAAGCTCATTTGCATAACACCAACAATTTAAATCATTAATGTGCCTTTCTCCGGTTAAATATGATCGACGGTAGACGTGTTCGTACTGGACGTAAAGTTGTGTTTTGATGCACAATCTCAACAAATAATAATAATAATGTCCTCCAGACCGAATTTCGGCCACGGCGGCCAGTCTTAACAGAGACTGGCCATCTGCGCAGGAGATATTATAGTGCACAAGTGTGTGCGCAAACACAAGTGCACTCTCTGTTCCCTAACTCTTATGATCCGATGGGACGGCAATCCGACACGACCGGAGAGAGATCAGGCGCAGGACCAACGGCTTTACGTGCTTTCCGAGGCACGGGGGTGTCTAACACCGCCAACTTCCTAACTCCGGACTGCTATTGAGATTTCTTTACAGAAAAACCCAATAGCTTTTTGTTGGCCCGACCCGGGATTCGAACCCGAGACCTCATGCACAGCAGTCGCATTCACTACCGCTGCGCCACGGAGGCAGTTATCTCAACAAAAAAGAATAATTAAAATAGAGTGACGATGTGACATTGATCTTATAGATAAATGCTAGTTGACGATTGTAAAATATGTCCTAATTATACCAATATTATGTGTGAAAATTTGTGTAAGTGTTTGGATGTTTGTTACACAATAACGCGCAAACATGGCTTACAACTAGATCATGTTCAGAATGCACACAAAGACTACTTTTTTCGAATATGCCTTTTTTTAGGTTTCACACAGGTGAAGTTTAAGATTTAACTCGTATGTGGCAGTACCAATAAATCAAATGAACGTTTATATCGATAGAATTTCATAAAGTAAAATATTTTATTTCAAATCCGATGTACGACACCTGTCAACCAAATGATGTTTAATGTGAAATAAATTATTCTGTACTGACATATATAATATTCTGTTTTATGAAAGTAATTTATTATTACAAGTTTTAGCCGTTCATTTAATTTTAAATTAATCTCATCGTTGAACTGAAAAATGTGTAAATATTTATCAGAATTTTTGACTTGTCGGAGCGTGACCTAATTTCCCATCGCGACAACAGTGTATTGAAAGGTGCAATACTGACAATACCGTCACAGCATAATACAATGGATAGAAGCGCATGCTCGTACGTTCACGCCTTAAAATATATTTTAAGCACGTTTAATAGTAAATAAATGTTTTATACGCTCACTTGTTTTTTAAAGGCCATCCAATAACAGCAACAAAAATATATTGTGATAAACTTATTCATTTGTGAAAAATAATCTAAGACATGTTAGTGTATACTTAATTTAACGAACCTTTTTAGTTTTAAATGATAATTGAAATAAATATTTCACATCATGTCTAAAACCCAAAAATACGATATTTTTGTCTTTTAGATGTGATCTAGCGCAACAGGGTTCAACACCTGTGTAGCGGGTGATTTTACAAACACACAATTAATAGGCTAAAAATACACTTACACGTACCATCATCATCATCATCATCATCATCATCAGGTTCACTGCTGGACATAGCCCTCCCCTAATGAGCGCCATAGCGCCCTGTCTTCAGCTTGCCGCATCCAGCATCTGCCTGCAGTTTTTCGCAGATCGTCATCCCACCTGGTCGGAGGGCGTCCTACACTACGTTTGCCGAGTCGCGGTTTCCACTCAGGAACACGTTTACCCCAGCGGTTGTCGGTTTTTCGCGCGATATGGCCAGCCCACTGCCACTTCAGCTTGCCAATTCTCTGAGCTATGTCGATGACTTTGGTTCTCATGTTTACACGTATAAGCAGACTTAAAATAATAATGTGTAGATCATACAAAGGATTGTCTAGTAAAGCGTTCGAACCTACCACGCTCAATGTGGCGGTTACAATTTCGAGGCTAAGTACGGAAAACAAGCCGAATTACCTATCGCCAGGATTATTATCTATATATTCGTAATAATATGTTCAGTATCTAGTTTTTGAAAAGCAATTATTAGCTATTGCTGAAATAACTAAGTCTAGACTCTTGTACGAGAAAATAGTAAACTAAAGTAGAAAGACTGAACAAGTATTAATACACTAGTTTCTAACCGCAGCTTCGTCGTCATGAATCCCAGTAGAATGCAAACTGGAGAAAAGCATCACATGTTGATCCAAGACATTGTCATCCCACATATGTATGTGCTAAGTATCAACCAAAACCGTTAAATGATTTACGCGTGATAGACGACGACAGAAATTTCTTAAATGGAGGCAGCAAGGCATTTTGGGCACAAGCACAACTTTGTTAGCAAGACGATCTAACACATTTTAACTGCTGTGATTGGTGGACTGAATTAGCAAAAGCGAATTAAATCACTTGACATCTATTTGATGATGTTACTTTGAGAAAGTATTAATATTTCTATTTATTTCATTTCATTCACTTTAAAAAGGATTGCCTTTTTAAAGTGAAATAGAAAGCCCGCACTAGGAATAAATGCTGTGTCGCGAGGGACTTTGCAAAAATCCAAACAACGGACACAAAGAACACCCAGACTCGGAACAACTATTTGTGGATCACACAAACATTTAAACCACTACGCCATCCGTGCATATTATAGTAGTAGGATATACAATGTCGCGACGCTAGGATTATAACTCTTTGATATTGCGGTCAGAACAAGCCCCACTTAATTAAATACGAGAAAACGTTTTTAAGTCAATGAACCTATTTTCACAATTCACTAACCAGTGTCGCCGGTTTAGTGAGCAGTATGAGCATTGCAAGCTTTTGAGATAAACAGCGCTTTATTTTTCCATACAACAGTATGCGCTTTAACTAAAATTATGGTCGCAAACAAACAAAATATGATCATATTTTAGAGTGGACATCATTTGCATTTGGTCGAATAATACTGAAAGTTATGCGTTGTATTAAAGTTACGTATTGTTTGCAGTGTCTGGGCGCGTATTTAGCACGTATTTAGATGTGCGCACACAGCGATTCAGGGCAGGCGGGCCGGCCGCGTCGGCCGGTTTGATAAATGCGATCGCAGTTATAATTTATCAAACAAGCTCAGAGCTCGGAAAGGTCAGGTATATGCAACTTATACAGATTGGAAATTATTCTATTTTTACGTTCTATTTTGGAATTAGACGTCATATGGTTGGTTTCAATAATCTACAAATTGATCGTAATAGTTAGTAGTATGAGTGTTTCCATTAAAAACTTTTGAATGACGCACACTGATAAATGTCACAGTATTATAACTAGCATACAAAGTTATATCAATTTAGTGATTCTGGCAGGTGATTTAATACACACACATTCAAACTTTCATAGCTATTATATTAGGATTATAATTTACAAATAAAATGCTTTAAAATTGCGTGTATGGGTGTAAGCTATGGAGTGTGCTTGTGAATAGCGAATTTAAATAAAATCTTCATAAATATGGACATATTATTGATGGCATAAGTTATATATAAATCACTATACTTTTTTATTCATTTCTAATCCGACGTAACGAATTGCCGCAGGACGCTATCCCTTATATGCGCCAACAGGCTATTGCGTCAGCAATCTCGCTATACTGCATAAAATTACGCTTTAATCGCCCATCAATTTTAAATATTAACTGTACTAGCTCAAAGTTTGAACTATCTCGAAATAAAACAATTCGTTTCTAAATCAAAAAAGATAAACTTATATCAACTGCACGAACACTAGATAAATAAACGTCAGTAAATGCAGTCAATGAATATGTTCAACCATTCATTGAGAGCACGAGGCGTGCTTCAGAGGTTACGTAACCACTTTCACGTTTGTTACCATGAGACAGCTGTGAAAGTGAGGTAGATAAATCAATGAACCTGAACCTATTCAGGCAAAGGATCGACCTATAGTAAAGTATAGCAAAGGATTGTCTATAAGAAAATATCTGCAAGAAACCCATGGCTATTCTTTTCAATCGCTATTGACTTTTGGAATTAAATAATATCTGCAAGGTACTTTTAATACAGCCTATTATACCCTATATTACTATCGACTATACAAATTTATAAAAAAAGAATAAGTACCTACCAACCTACCAACTTTAATACAATAGAACAATTGAGGTTCCTTAATAATATGCATAGATTTATAAACACACAGTAGTAAATTCATCAAGCAAAATATTTTTACGACGACAAAGCCGCATACGGAAACAAGTATTTTAATATAAATGTTTCGCGTTTACCCAAGGTATTGCAATACGATTTGGCATACAGGCAGTACATCGTATGAGGACGCATACACATTGACTTTGTGATGCCAAAGGTCAGGCAGTTAGTGACCTAATGTGGTTAAACGAAATGTACACTATAATATTTGTTTTAAAAAAACTGAAAGATACTTTAACGTTAAAGTACTTTTATATTATTAAATTGACTTACATAATGCATACAAATGTTTGAATAGTGTATAAAATGGACAAATAACATTATATTCAATGAAATCAACATTTTGTGGTGTAGAATCTTTCGTCGAGCAGGTAATTTAAAAAACACTTTAAATCAACTTATATAATAGAAGTCACTTAAACTGTTCACAATCTTAGTATATAATATACTAGACTAGTAGTTTTCCTGCGTTTACACCCGCGTAAGTCCCGTTCCCGTGTGAATATCGGGTTTCACCCTTTTCACCACTTCTGGGTGGAATTTCCAAAAATCCTCTCTTAGTGCTCCCCTACACTTTCCAAGGAATATACATGCCAAATTTTAGCTTCTTGCGTTCAGTAGCTTCGGCTGTGCGTTGTCTGTCAGTCACTCAGTAACAGAAGAGTTTTATATATATAGATTTTGTCCGTGGCTCTGCTCGCGTAAATGTAGGTTATCTCAATTTTCTATCCTTCGGGCACAGATCTTTTTCTGGATGAAAATTATCCTATCTTCTTTTCTGTTCCACTGACAACGTGTATGCGAAATTTCATGATGATCGGTGGAGTAGTTATGAAGATAGTAGTAAATGTAAAAGCATAACAAATAAACAAACAAGCTAATATTAACATATATAATATTAGTTAGGATACTATATACGTATAACACTCACGGCGTAACGTATATAATATTTATAAACCCATCTCTTAATAATGTAGACTGATGAAAGATGGCTGACTAACACTGCGGTAAAGAACTTTAGGCATAATCGGTAGACCTTGATTAGCCTAATTACGTTCTATTTGTAGTGGAATAGTTTTTGATGTGTCTGTCTTAAGCACGACGGCGAAGTTCAAAGGTGTGAGTCGGCTACCCGTCACTGGTTTTACTTTGATATTTCTAATGTTATCCACCTTGGTAAAATCACCTACGTAGATGGTTATGTTAAGCTTTTTGTTATACACTGAGATGAGAGATGAGACAATTATATCATCATGAGCGTAAGAGTAACGTCAAGAATATGGTAATAATTGATATCCCAAATAAAAGAAGCTGTAGACTTCAGTTAGAGAGATATTTACTTTATCTAAAAATAATTTCATTATTTGGATCAGTATCAATGACGTACGCAAAAGCATAGCCTAATAAATAAGGCATTGATCTTGCAATCGAGAGTTTGTTTGTAGGTTCGACTTTCACCCAATGCTATACCGCCGTGAGTCCAGAAGCATTTTAGCTGAGTCGAAGAGGTCAACAAGAATTTGCAATTAAAAAAAACAGCAATTTGTAAACCAACAAATAAGATGTTCTGTTATTTGTCTACTAGAGTCTAAAATTGTAATCGGCTAGAATAGGCTTACCCCTTTACATTTAGACATAATTAAAGATTGGGTGATACGTCTCTCTCTCCAAACCTTACGAGAGTACCTAATATAGTTGTCATTAATAAACACGATATCAATCATATTATCTGTTACACGAATCATCCTTAATACCCTCAACTTTCTGCCGTCTTCTGAGATTAATGGCAAGGTTGGTTTTTTACCATGTGAAATATAGTTATTTACATGACACATTCACACACAACTAATGGGCTTTCATATTTACTTAATAATATGAGAGAGTGAAGTGATGAAAAATAAATTCGTCTACAACGCTGTCAACTGGTAACGTGCCCAAAAGGCTGACAACATTGCAATGTACAATTGCAATGCAGATTATTTGAGCTAAAAAGATCAACCTTCTGATCACGCTAAACTTGAGCTGCTCAAGTTTAGTAAATAATAATAAACAACCCTCCCTTAAGGGAGGGTAGTTTATACATATACAGAAATTTTAGATTTTCATTGATTAATATTAGATTTTCATTGAGCTGCCCATTATAATGTAAGCCGCGAACAGTTAAGTACTATTACATCTATTTGAGTCGGGAAACGGCTTTTTATTTAGTCGAAAGAGCATCTGAGTCGTATTCTCCCTAGGCTACGTCACTTTGGTTTGTTATTTGAGCAGCGGTTATCGCTTACAAAATATATAGCGATGACTCGGTAAGAAAATCTACATTATTGTTTTGATTAAATTAAATTTCTACTGCCTAATTAATATCTTTGAATATAATATGTAATGACCTAATTGTAGTAAGCCTAAGGCAATTGAGTTAGGCTTAGATGTTTTTCATGACTAATTATAATATATTCTGTGAATAATTATCAAACTAGTATTTACTATTATTATATTTACGCATTAAATGAACTTCTGTAGGTACGGGTAGAAACTAAGCGACATAACATTAATACAAATTCTTTTAAACATGTAATTAATAATATATAGTCTATTCTCGAAAAATGAAATAATTTTAAAATAAGCATTGTATTATGCTCGTATAGTAATCAAACTAAATGCTCGGATGGCGTAGGGGTTTAAGTGGTCGCCTCGCCACTACCATTGCGCCAAATGTTCTGGATTCGAATCCCACACGGGACAAAAATTTGTGAGATCCACAAATGGTTGTTTCGAGTCTGGGTGTTCTTTGTGTCCGTTGTTTGAATGTTTGTAAAGTCCCCAGCGACACAGGTATTATTCCTAGTACGGTTGTCAATCGCAATTTTTTTTTTGTATATATCAATAAATATATATATATGTATGACGTAAACGGCAATTTCATAATTAAACATCTAATAGTTCTATAATAATAACAATTTATAAAGAATAAAAGTATGTATGTCAAAAAATAACGGACCGAGCATGTTAGAACCAAATTTATATTATGTAGCATCAATAGCTATATAATATGGCAATAAACTTATCTTATCTTATATGCAATTTTATCAAATAAGGATATCTCTTTCTATTCTCAACCAACAATTACATATTCTTTTTTTTACCAACAACTACCAAACATCGAGAATAAATGTTAAAATGTCAACAAAAAGTTTAAAATACTTTTCAATTCAGTTACTATTTTAGGTTCTAGATAAATAAATGTCATATCGTGTTATTTTTAGTCATGACTCGGTTGTTGGTTTATTCGACTTTGTGGGCAGTTTGCGGGTGTGTTGGTTTTACTATAACTGTATTTTTTGTGTTGTTTTGTCATGTTTCAAACAACCTGTATCATTTAGTACATAATTTAATGCGTACCTAAAAATATTATAAGAATATTTAAGAATAAAAAGAATATTTTAATATTTTCTACATTGATATTTGAATGCAAGGGTGGCGTAGTTGTTTAAGTAGTCGCCTCGAGATTGCCACTACAGCGAGAGTTATGGGTTCGAATTCTACACGGAGCAAAATTTTGTGTGTTCCACAAATGGTTGTTCCGTGTCTGGATAATATCTGTATCCGTTGTAGAAAAGTTTGTAGTTTCTTTTGCAATGCAGGAATGCACAAAACATAGAGATTTATATTAGAAAATATATTTATGCCAAGTGGTATCCAGGACTTATCGCTTACACTTGCTTTACCTATATATATTTTATGCTCTACTAGAACTACTAACCAATTCACAAGTCGATATTTAATACTAGCTGTGTCTTGGGTTCGATTGCCAGGACAAGCAATGTGTTTTTGGGCTTTGCTGACAAGAAATTTACAGTAGCAGCACGTAGTTTGGAAATCTCCCCATTCAACGACAATGGGCTCGCCCACTATTACGTAAGACTATAATAATAATAATAATATGAGCAATGATGTTACCATTCCGCATGACGAGAATCTTGTGAAAGCTGAAAAAGAAAAAGAGTTGAAATACTTGGACCTAGCTCACGAGATTGTCGACATGTGGCGTGTGGACTCGGCGATCATTGTGCCGATAGTCATTACAGTCAATGGTTTAATACCTAAGAGCCTCGACCACCACCTGCAGAGGCTCGCGTTAGATGGCTGGATGAAGTCCTTGATGCAAAAGGCAGTACTACTCGACACGGCGCGTATTGTGAGGAGATTCCTCTCTCTGGGGCCCTAACCACCAACAGTTTGGACCCTGTTCCCGATGTCGGTGGGTCATTTCAGTTTTATATTTTTCAATATGTACAGTTTTTATATTTATATTTAAAAATGTAATTATTAGATAAAAAAGTAATAAAGAGAATAATAATATTATTATATATATAAAATAATATAATAATAGTTTGCGACTCCACTAATCGCAAAGTAATTTGTACATCTCTGTCTATAAAAATATTGTAACTGTTATAATATCAGCATACCTGCAGCAGTTAAATACAGGTTGAAAACACAGATAATTGTTAATACTTTATAAAATGTAATATACTAATGTATGTTTACTAGTGGATGTGGATATAGTGATAAAATAGAAAAGGGTATGTTAAGCTGGTTTGGGCATGTAGAAAGAATGGACGAAGAAAGTCTGACTAAGAAAGTTTATAAGGCTAGTGTGAATGCAACAGTCGCAAGATGAAGACCTAGGCGAACGTTCCTCGATCAGATCGGAGGCGTTCTGAATAAAGGCCAGGTTAAGAGCACCTTGAACCGACGGGCGTGTATGAGATATGTGATGAAAGTGAATGAAGCCAGAGAAGTGTGTCAGGATTGTAGCAAATGGAAATCCGTAGTCTCTGCCTACCCCTCTGGAAAACAGGCGTGAATATGTGTATGTATGTTTACTAACCTTAAGCAAATATTCACATGTCTGTTATCGGCGAATATGTCGGGCTGTTACTTGATGTCTCCATCTAATGTACCATATTCTTGGCGAGTTAATATCTTTCTTTCTTTCATTATTAGTGAGCATTAAAATAACAAGAACCGTTTGGGCATAGTCTATCATGATATCCGAATACATTTTAACACACTTCACACGTCTTAAAACACTTTATGGAAAATTTCTAGACGTGAAAACCGCGTACAAAAGTTTACCATCTTCACGAAGTTTTCACTCTCTACATAAGTAATCATTTATTTTAGTTAGAGTTAAGTCGTATCACAGATTTTATTTTGTATTTTTATTGAATAAGCACACCAACAGTATAATTACACAAATTTAGTAAAGGCTTCCTTATTTCTAAATGAATTGTAATTACACAGGTAATAGGTATGCCTAGCATTGTACACATTTTCTTTTCTAAGATAGATTACTTACGTGCAATACTAAATAAAAACTCATTGAAAATACACAAAATATATAAACAATTGATTGAGTTGATGCAGCATAGTGGTAGTAATAAGTGTGACTGTTGTGTACATGCATTCTATTCTCGGGTCAGGTATTGTTATTGGGTGTTCTGTAAAGGAATTCTCAGTGGCAGCATGAAGTTTACAAGTGTGCCTGGTAGCCGGTAATAGGCTTGCTGTCTAATACTTGAGAACTAACCCAAAGCTAACAAAATGATGGTGAAAAATAAAAAACAAAAATAAAACTGTTCGTGCCTTCAATGATACAAGCATGAGACTATATTATGAAACTATATTTATTAAAAGGTAGGCTGTCGTGTTAGGTAGCAGGCAGGAGGGTGTATATATATGTGGCACTCACAGATGATGTGTACACACAGTGTACACTTCATCTGTGATGATGTAGGTAATGTCTTCCAGACCGAATTTGGTCACGACTGCCGATTTTAACGGAGACTGGCTATCGATGCAGGAAATATTATATTATACCACCAACTTCCTAACCCTGAGCTGCTATTGAGATGTCTGAGCACAAAATCCCAATAATTTTTTGTTGGCCCGAGCCGGAATTAGAACTCGAGACCTCATACATACCGTTCGTATTATCTACCGTTGCGCCATTGAGGCTGTTTGCCAGTTCATTCTGTAGTAGTGACTACACACACTTTTACCTACCTACCTACCTTATCGGATATAAGCTTGAGACTACGCATGTATACAATCCAACACGACCACGTGATTTTGTTACTCGTTACACTGTATACTAAATACTTAAATGTAAAGCTGAACAGTAACGAAATTATTCGTGAAAACAGGCGAGCTCGATCTAATCTACGTAGCAACAGATATCGCGGAAGTGATAAAAGATAATATGTTCCTAGGGAGGCTTTGTTCCGTTCCTTCTCGTCTGCCATAACACGTTCCGAAGTGGATGCGTACGCTACATTCAGAGCGTTACAGAGGTCTAATCTGAATTAGAAAACAGTCCCTTGCGCGCTTTTACCAAAAAACTTTCCGATGGCTTAAGCCCAAAACAGACATACTAACTAGTTAAAGGTCCTTTTTTCCTATTGCATTGCTTGAGCTCTTTAAATCGTGTATTTGAGTTGATCTTTAGGAAAAGTACAAGCGTATTTATAATTCGTATAAATATCTAGTTATAATTGTGTCTTTATTCTAGCCTTATTTATATATTTGCGTATATACCATACTAGATTTTCCCGTGACTTCGCTTGCGTTAATATAGGTTTTATAAATAAATTTCTATTCCTCGGAAATACAACTTTTTCCTGAATGAAAATTTGATGTTCTTCAAAAGGTATCCTATGTCCTTTTCTGTACTTCTGACAACATGTATTCGAAATCATTATGATAATCAGTCAAGTAGTCAAGGCGTGAAAGCATAACAAACAAACAAATAAACTTTTTTTTTATAATATTAGTACGGATGTGTTGGAATGGATTGGATGGTTGTCGGTTTACTAGTCTAACTGACTTTGGTTTAATACTAGTTTTATTACATCCCGATTTATCATAAGTTCTATAATAATAATAATAATAAGTATTTATTTCTCTTTCACAAAGGTAAAATTTACAGAATCAAGCACAGTATAATAAAGAAAAATACGATCCTTTGTGAGAGACTGGTGTCTGATGTAGGGTTAACCTGTGTTACAGATCACCAGGCTCGCACCTCTTAGACAAAACTTGGATATTTTACACCTCGTACTTAATCTGTGTAAATAATTAAAGAGAATACAATTTTATGAATACATGTGTGTGTGTGTGAGTGTGTGTGTGTGCTTGTGTGTGTGTGGGTGTGTCTGTGTGTACGTTTGTGTGTGGCTGTGTGTGTTTATTTGTTAATAAGATTGTGAATATTTTTATATAATAAATATGTGCTTAGAGCTTAGGTTAAGGGAGTAAGGAGGTTTTCGGTGTCACAATATGATAATTTTTGTAACCATGACGACAGTGTGATTTTTAATTTAAATTTGTTAATTCTATATATAGGAATTAAGGAATTTTGTGTGTTTTTTTTCTATGACAATCAATGTCACATATTTTCATAATTACCAAGCCACATTGATGTTGTTACATGTTCGTTCATGAGAGAGAGACTTAGAAGGAAATAAGACAGCGAAACATACGCTAAAGGGATTCTGCTCAAGCTGGATCAGACTGGCAACAGAAGTATCGCCACTTTAGAAAAGAACCTTGTATTGTGGTGCTTATGTAGGCGCCATTAGGACACTTAGTGCCTGGTACTACCGGGGTAAACACTCATTTTTAAAAAGTTAGCAACGTGCTTCTATCAAATATATACCGGCCATATATGTACTTATTTACTCCTTTTACCTTTTATGCAATCAAGTCCAAAAGAGACGAAAGATGGATAGGTAAATTGTTTTGTAAATGATCCTATGTATGAGTAAGTAACGTGCATTTGCTCACTAAAAAGCGAATATCCGTAAATAAAATATTCCCGTATCTCAATGTTGATAATTTTATGTCCGACTGACTGATTTTATTCGAATCAATACCGAATATTCAAAACAAATGTACATTACATTATTGTATACGTGTTTGCGTGTTGCCAATAGATAATAAAATAATCAATTAACATCAACTATGAATGCAATTGAATAACAAAATAATAATAAAAATAAATGTACAAATAAATTATTAATATTCTAATAATATTGAACTTTTTAATGATTCGAATATTAAACTACTATATACTACATAACTAATACCTATAATAACTTCGAAAGTAACTCTGTCTGTCTTTCACCAACTCACGACTAAGCGACTTGAGCGATTTGGATGTTTTTTTTTGGTACAGAGATAGTTTAAAACCGTGGGTGGAATATAAGCTATTTATTGATGTAGGTACCACAAGAGCAGAGCCTCAGTCATAGCTAATCAATTATAATCACAAACACTAGTATGTGCATGATGGCCACGTTTTTAACCTGATTTGAATGGTTTTTTTTGGTACTGAGATAGTTTAAAACCTGTGGAAAAATATAAGCTATTTATTGATGTAGATACCTGATGGGCGGAGCCACAGTCATAGCTAATCAATAATAATCACAAACACTAGTATGAGCATGATGGCCACGTTTTTAACCTCGCGGATCGATTGAACAACGCGGTTGAATTTGCGTCACAAACTAACTAAAATTAGCTAACTAAAATTGTATATTTAAATGATATTATTATTTCGTTATCTTTAAATTCAACATCTCTAAAGCTATACCTGTATAAGTATATAACGCAACTTTACATTTGATATTCTACAAAGAGTAAATACATTCAAAATAAGTACATTTAAAATATGGTTCACAACGCTGATAACGTAATGAGGCATCATGTCACACGTAAAATAAAAAAACGGGAGCTTACGTCACAGTTAGCTTTAGAAGTGTAAGATAAGGGGCAACAATGCAGGTCGCCACGACGCGGTACAATCAAGCGAGCCATATTTCTAAACTATAAGTTTCGACTGCCGAAAAGATAAACAAAAAGATCTATCGACTAAGTTAACTAAGTAAGTCAACTTTAGTTAACCGATCATTTATAACAACTCAGTTCCTTGTACCTTGTATGAAATACCATCGGTTCCGACCCAGTTATCGATAATATATACGACAGCGTACACAGGGAGATGGTTGCCTTAAATAGATTGACAACTGTTTTAATCTTAGGATATTGTCATCCCTTATGGCTACGGAGGCTACACGGATAAGACATTATTTTTATAAGATAAATAAATATTAGAATTAGATTTTTTTTTACCTTCATTATCTATTGTCCGCTCTTCGATATAACTACTAAATATTGTACCAATGGATCAAGTACTGTTCCGATCAATTGATACAATTTCTAATACAGCAAATAAAATACTATAAACTACATTTTGCCCGCGGATTCGCTCGCTTTAATGAAGATTTTGTCAAATGTCCAAAGGCGTAAAAGCATAACACTTTCACGCCTTAACTATAAACAAACAAACACTCAAAATAAATTTCGTCATTTAATTTTCATTCATCTGATAAATTTTTATCAGTAGAGTAGGTATAATAAATATATTATACCCACAGGATAACGTAACTTTACAGTTAGTGACAGATATAGTCACCAGAAAATCCGAAGACTTCATAACGAAAGATTCAATAAGTTTGCAAGAGAGGAGAACATAGATTTGGGGCAGAGCTTGAAAACTAATATTTCTGGTGGCCGGGCGTGGACGCGGGCGCGGGAGCGGCGGTAAATTTAGCAAATATCCGGCTCCGTGCCTGCAGCCCAGCCGCGCGTGAAATTATATAATACGGTATATGTTTACGGGGAACGATTTTATGATGCTCTATTTCAAAGAAAGGTGGAGACGTGCAGCGGGTGTAGCTATCAAAAGTTTAATAACACTTTAATGTGCAGACATGTGCCTACCACAGCTGAGGATTACATCTCACGACCTAAGGCCGATTGGAACGTGTCTTTGACCAGCGCAGCAGTACAATACTATAGACGTGCTTCTATAGTGCATATCTATAGTGTGATTCGTCGGGCGTTTAAAAAGTTTGCACTGTCTGTGTAATAGAAGTGTTTGCAAAGTTTGCCGCGTGAACTCAAACTGCACGACTATAGCGCACGGACAGGGTTGTCACCACATACAGAGTACCTAGTTATATCGCACCTGAAGCTCTACCTACTACAAAAGTGTTTATAACAAAGAAGACTTATAAACTCAGTTAATAGTACAAGTCATAGCATTTGTGTATAGAATAAAGTTATACCATATAGTTTTTGCTCATGTTTTCGCTCGCGTAAATGTAGGTAACGTTATGTAAGCAACAGTACTTTTTTTTAAATGTTATATATCCTATGTTACTCGGTGATAATATAGCTATTTAATGGTGAAGGAATTTTTAAAATCGGTTAAATAGTTTTCTTGTTAAATCCTTACAAGCAAACAAACAATCAAATCTTTCCTGTTCATAATTTTAGTATAGATAGTAAATAGTTTGAAAATTGCTGGGTAATCTAAACATATTATATAGAAAAGTATGTTTAAGTTTTTCTTATGATAATAATAATTAGGCTGCGACAATGTTGCCTGCTATGAAAAAGAGTCATGAGATTATGAATCCACTGCTCTAGTATTTATAGGTTTTCTAGTTTTTTTATTTGGTTTGTTGTTGTTTGTTTTTTATTTACAGCAAATAAACGTGTGATTTATAACGGAAACTCGTTGACGTGTAGGGATATTTATGAGAGAGAAAAGGGTAGCAACTCGATTCGTAATAAATGCTTGTCTTTATTCTAAATGAGAACTGCAGTAATTTAATATGACTTTTGTACTATATTTATACTTGTAAACTGTTACTGTTTGTTTTGTTTATTAACATGCAACCACGATCGAACAACAATAATGAAGGCAGTTTACTTTAAGAGAGGTGGTAGTACTAACGTGCACTCTGTTAACCAACCTTGACTTCGAATGTGTTAAGATTTGCCCGCCTTCTCGCTCCTGTATAGTGGGGTCACTGGTACAGAGTTGGGGGACTCTCTACCGGCTTGCACGGCCCCACACGTCTGGGGGATGGCCTTGGTGAGCAAAGCCTTCCCTCCACAGGTGCTGAGGCCCGGTCACCATCAGCCGGGCCAACCGCCGGGGCGGGATGGTGATTGCTAACGCGACCCCATCCCGCCCCACTGCGTCGGTGGAGGGACTGCTCACTCCAGGTTTTTAATGTGTATACCGACCCCGTTCAGGGGCGGAGAGTCTCACATAACCACCCTTCCCCCTCGGGGGAGGGGGTATCCATAAAGGATTTTCCTGGGTCAAAAAATAAATTACCTGAGCCTCGTACATTCTTGTATATAACGTATACATATCAAGAAGTCTCATTCATAAATAGTTGTGTCAATAAAAACTAATTGATACACCACATTGAAACATCCCTTCTTTGAATAAGGTTTAAAGACGCTCTGCTATCTACGGTAAATAGTGTTAAGGCTGCCTGTCCATTGCAGCGGATCGAGATCGAGGAGACACGGAGAAATATTAACCAATAGGATTGCATAAAATCTCCGCTCCGCTCCAGTATGCAATCCTATTGGTTAATATTTCTCCGTTTCTTGGCTCCGCAGCCTCGCTTCTCTTCAATGGATAGGTAGCCTAAGGCTGTATATATGACAGGGCAGATATCGGTTGCTACCACCTTCCACTATAAAAAATAATAAAATTAAATTCTCAAATCTGAACAGAGTATTCTAATTTCTTATATCAATAACTAATCCGTTTGTTTATCTAAAGGCTTCCGCAATAGTATATTAAATCACTATCTTTGAGATTTATCATTTCATAATTAATTGGTGATTGATTATCCACATCCATGTAACTAATTAAAATTTACTGCCTGAATCACGATATATTAACCCTTATTATCTATTCACCCGATTAAGCTGGATTACCCGAGTCTATAATTATGTTAATTCTTAATTAACATACTTACTCGCATACATTGCTCTTGTTAATTTAGCTTCAGTTCATCATTTTGTATGTAGTCAGTTGAACACAATACATTCTTTTAAAAGGAACTTTAACCCTCAAGACGCTCACGTTTTTATTCGCTCATATAATTGCTGTTTGTTGCAGTTAATGCAAACATGCCGCCGCCACCGCTGCCAGTGCTGAGTTATTGCACAGCGTGCACAGCTGCCTCTCTTTCTACAAACCTAACTTCACACACACATTACATGAACCTTATTTACTATAATAATAAGGTATGTTTCAGTTTGTCGTGTTCGCAGTGGTATTCGATGATATTAATGAATTTCCTTCGCCGGCGCACACCTCGTCGAACTCGAGGCAACTTAAATGGATATAGTTTTCATTCGATATGCTTCCATTATACCTATCGAAGTTACCTTAAGAACGTGATTGTCTAATGTACCGACGCCAGGGTGGCGTGCCTGTTGTAATAGACTATCTTATTTATAAATAAGTCGTGCTGGCGCAAGAACCTTTTACAGTAAGCAGCGATTTGGTTATGCATACTCTTGATATTACTGAAGTCCATGAACGATTGTTGCCTTATACAGTTAGGCAAACATCTGGCTTGCCTGCGACCAGGGACGATAAAATGTACATAATATATCTTCGTAAGTGTGTGTACGTATGTGTGAATATCTGAGTATGGTGCGTACTTACATAATATAATGCCTACGTCTTCTCAAAGGATTACGAATAGTAATTACAGCTCCCACGTGTAGCAATAAATCCTATTTAAGATAATATAGAGTTCTATCTTTGACCTTTTCAATACACATACGTTTTACTTTTATTTTAGGTACCTCGTTATCTTAATTCTTAGTTCCCTTTCCTTATCGATAATATACAAATACAAAAGTATGTTTATTGCTTTGTCCTTCCTTCATGACACGACAGGGCGACAAATCGTTTTTTTTTTTGCATAAATGTAGTTTGTTGTTAGCCGATAAATGGGTACTTATTTTATCTTAAACCTTGGGGATTAAAGGTAATATAATATAAATCATTTCTGTTACTTACCAGGTTTCCTTAATCCAGCTTCATAGATTTGATAAGCGGATTATCTCAATAGCACTTTTACCCCGGCCCTAACGACCACGCACGTTTGCCTTTATACTTACGCTAATCAACAAGAAAACCAACTGTACCCTAAACTTTTAAATGCCTTGGACATTACAAAAATTCTTCGGGTCTACTACTCTATTACTCACACATATATTTTATGAGTAGTAGAGCCTCGCTGATTTCAGCATAAATGGGCCGGCCCGACCGGGGAAGGACTACCCTCTCACAGAATATCGACGTGAAATAGCAGTATTCCTACTGTAGTGTTTTGTTCAGAGAGTGAAAGTGCCCGAGGCCCAATCACCCTCTTTGCCCCTTCCCAATCCTTTTCTTCCCACTTCCTTTTTCTCTTCGGCCTTTCCTAAAGAGTTGACAACGCGCAAGCGATGCCTCTGGTGTTGCAGGCGTCCATAGGCTACTGTGACCACTAACAATCAGGCGGGCCGTACACTTGTTTGTGACCTTAGTTGTATAAAAGAAAACTGTCTAATGCAATGAATTTAACCATATATATATACAGAGAGAGAGAGAAAGAGATGTACATTAATATAGGTAATAACTTCCATGATACCATTTTAAAGTTGCCTATAAAGTTAAATCCATAATAAGGCACACGTGAGTGTAAGTTTATGCAGATGTTGATTCAACATCGTCACATAACACTACGGAACGACGCGCAAGGTTCTAATGGGAGCCAGTATTTAGCAGTAATTGTAAAATGTTGCCGCAATTACCGAGCAGCACCTTCCCCACTTTGGCAACAGAACGCGGCTCGAATAGGCACTCGTTAGTTTTTACCATTCCCAAACGGCTCGGGACGCGATATATCCGCAGCGGCATATGTTCGGGAGTGTGAAATTTAAAAGAAACTTTGACCTTCTCTGAATAGCGAACAACGCTGGTGCAGTCAACGTTAAATACAAACTTGTAAAGGCTTACTAACTTTTTCAATGTCAAAGTCAAAATACATTCATTAATTTAAATTACTAAGTTACATTTGTGAATGTCAATGTATTAACTCATTAGAATAAGTGCGTTTATAAAGTCACTGAAATTATATTAATGTTAGTTGCTAAGTAAGCTAACCAAAAGGCTTAAGATTAGATACCAGCAAGAAACTAAGGGTCACTCTTTTAAATCGCTATTAATTTATAAGGCATTAAAGTATTTTATTGGCTATATTCAAATCATTCGTTTGTTTATGACTTACGACGCAGGTAACCCGTGCGGCCTACTAGCGCAAGCTTCTTCCGCTGGTTGCTTGATTATGTTATTAGATCCTATGTTTTAGGGAGCGAACTAACTAGCGTCTAATGAGTATACGCAGCTCCATGACGCTATTGAGAGTACCTTACAGTAAAATCAAATGCCACTATACACAACCCGAGAATTATAATCAAACTTCGCCTTCGATTTGTCCTAAGCGTGAACGCAAAAGGTATGGTGTAATAATTTTAAGTTTGAATAAAAGAGTTTTGAATTTGCTTCATTCAATTTTTTATTCTGCTCAGTAGAAATAATTGACATACCGTTTGTTAATTTGAGATCTAAATATGGCTGTTAATATAAGTAAATTTAAACTACTTCTAACCTTTCGAAAATATACAGGCTCTAGATGTGCCTAAGCTCTGAAATTTTGTTTGAAGTTTAGAGCGTAAACGTAGTTAAGAAATTAATTGTAGACTACAAATTATTAAGAAAATAGCAAAGTTAATATAATATAAATATAATATAATATAAATAATAATATATATCTCACGTCTATTTACCTAAAAAAAAATACAACTGTATTATATTTATATTTCACCTACCATTGATTTTAGATCTCCTATAATAAGGTAGATACTTTTATGCAGTATTATACTATTTAAAAGGCGATGCCACATAGTTTGTTTTTCTCATTTCATCTTACACACCATACCATACATAAGAATGTAATAAAAGTTGCTCGTAAGCCTACTTATTTATAAAGCAAGCATTCTCTATATTCGATTTGACACATATATAAAGCTAAGCCTAGAAACAATACGCATTTCTATAAATGTTTAAAAACAATCAACGCATAGCACCTCTAATCGTCAAGGTAAACCTCGTATATCGTATAAGAGTAGTCCATATCAACAGAAAGCCATTAGTGACTGTACGTTCAGCAATTAGTGGCCCCAAAGCTCAATTATATGTTTTCTTTTTATTTTTAATGTTAGAGCGACCGCGATGCCGCGCCAAGTAATAATCCCTCCAGTTCATTTGCGAGACGCCTCGGCACGAA
Source organism: Catocala fraxini (assembly GCA_930367265.1). Lineage (NCBI taxonomy): Eukaryota > Metazoa > Arthropoda > Insecta > Lepidoptera > Erebidae > Catocala > Catocala fraxini. The sequence goes on from OV884041.1 coordinate 17,982,227, forward strand.
ACGGTGCGACGCGATGCGGTGCGGCGCTCTCCGCAAGCTTATTATTTTTCCAATTTCAGTTGCCTAGTTAGTTAATGTTGCAACTTTGTAACGTGATTAAAAAAGTGCGCGGAGAGCTCTCGCTCCTCAAACTTAAAAATTCCGCCTCGTTCAGGCGCTCTTTACTGGATCAGTGTTACGTTTTAAAATAATGAGAAACTTAATGAGTCTGTCTTTCTTTTTCTATTACGCTGTCATATGTACACTAGTATAATACATAGTTAGACTACTAGTGGCGACGTCCTTCACTCGTCGGAGGAAAATTTCATTCCAATCAGTATCCAATCACAGCTAGTCAAAGACGCAATCAGTCGCAATTTACAAACACACAATTTCACCTCTCCCTTCACCCCGCTCACCGCAAGACACCCCCGCGCCCCATCGATGGACGAGAGCTAAATCAAAGAAGTCTCATTGTTCGTTGATTAAACAGTTTACACGAATTGCAAAAATAAATTGGGTTTATTTTTTAGATCGTTACGAGAAAGTGGAATGCTGGAAGGGTATTGACGAAACGCGAAGAGGGAATACGTAAAAGCGTGGCATTACGCGGCGCACTAATACGTAACTCGGTTACGTGGAGCAAGTCGACGAGGCGACGTCGCGTAATTGTCGTCAGTATTGCCGCGACACGACGCAACATTACCGTCGTTATCGGAACGCGATCTCATAACACAATATGTAGCGAGTTGTATTCATGAATGTTTACTCCGAGTTAACTCCGCTTCGTGTAATTGCGCGGACTAAGTATAGGTACTACTGTAAAAATAATAAAAGCTTAGCATCGCACGGGCCTGGGGGCATAGAGCTGCTATTGTTTTTGGTCCCATTACGCGTTTTTGTAGGTCGCCGTACGCAACTGGAGCGTGTCGTGTGTACCCACTACTCGCCCCCTCCCACCGTGTGTACGCGACCTTATTGCCGTACATAACACACTCGTTCTAAATAATCGCTGCAATACTTTTAGTACATATTTCTGCTTCATTGTATTTCTACTAATTGTAAACATTTAAACATTAACTAATAGCGTGCAACGTTTCCTTGAAATACATTTAGGATATAATAACCACTAACTTGTAGATAATAACTATAATTTCAAAGGATAATAGTATAATACCGGAGCGTAGCACGTCTCATAGCGGTTCGTAGCGGTTCGTAGCAATCGCGTAGCGCTGGATTCAATTACCATTATCTTGGAAACAGTTAGAAAGCATTTTGTAGTTTCCAGAATTTATGAAAATACGTTATTTCATTGCTCTTTGTGTAATTTTAGAATAGTTTCTTTACTTGTATAGTTGTATAAGTGTGTTTGCTAAACCGTAGATCGTGAGTTCAAATCCATAATCAAAGCGTTATATTATACAATGATGTCTAATTTTTAACAACTCTTGATAGAAATATGAAGGGAATATTACGTTTCATTTTCTTTTAAAAATGATGTCTCTCGCACTAGGAGTAAATCCTGTATCACAGGCGACTTTACGGATATTCAAACAACGGACACACAGAACACCCAGAATTTAAAATATATTTTTTTTAAAACTCAAATTTTCTCCTGATACCCGTTTGATTCGAAATCACAACATTCGGCGTTAGTAATAGCGAAGCAAACATTTAAATCACTACGCCATCCATGGAGTCTAATTTGGTTTGTGAATCCAATTGACAACAATAATCTCTCTCTTATTATATAAAACTTAAACATTACTGACAAAATTTGACGTCGTACGATACATCTCTCCATCTAGCCCTTGGAGGATATACATGACTATATGTACATATAGACTTATATGTATATCCTATATATACATATATATGCTGTAACGACAACATAAACAAGTGCGAACCGTTGCTTTTGGTTTTTATACCACCACATAACACACAGTCGGTAGAACATTCCTACACTGTTTATGTGTACGCCGTTCTACCATTTTATTAAATAGACTCGTTTTTTGTGCACCTACTTCGGATTGCTTGTTTTCTCAGCGGGTGAGCACACATATAAAGCTGTGTACATTGTATAATAGGACTGTTACACGTAGTCAATAGTTCTATAGCATTATTTTTATAACTTCTATGAAAGAGAATAGGCACAGCGGAATCACTTCTTATACTTTTTTATGTTAGGCAATTCTCAAATGATCTTCTCTGCTCTAGACGGCATGAAAGTATATGTTCAACTTGTATTGACTAAAACCACACATGAATTCTCTTGGCTTTTACACTCCAGGGCCGCAGATATATATTTTTAATTGCTCTACTTAAAGTTTTTTAATAATAGAGGAGTTATACCCCTGCTATTTCGAGCATTCACAGTCTACGGTAATTGCTTGCTATCAGGCAAAGAGTGTACTTTTTGCCTTGCTTGTTATAACAAAAAACGGTATAGCTGAAAGTATCACCGGTTTCTGCCCGCCACTTTGCCCACGATGGCATATCAGTATTAAAATTGCCTGTCTTAATACAGAACAAGGTCTACCTGTATGCCAAGTTTTATACAAATCCGTTTTGCAGTTAATGCGTGATTAAGTGAAAAACATCCTAGCCTCCAAGCATCTTCGCAAACATCCATATTTGTTAATTCATATTGTGTGCGACACCTAGACTTATACGGTAAAATTGTACATGATAAAAATAAGGCTTTTGTCTACTATTAGACGCAATTTCATACTCCACGCTACTAATAGTAATCACATTTGACAGTCAAATACGTCATCTTTCTCGACTTTCGGCCAAAAGTGTAGTGCAACCATATTTCTGCATCTATGGCTTCAAGGTTCTATGTAATAAGAAGCGATTACCGTCTACTACATGCAACCAAAAATATTTCTCATATAATCTTTCTAATATATATTAATTATAACGGTTCTCTAATAACTATTCATAATATTCGATTCGGGTAAATCCAAGCAATGAACCCAGAGCCTCGTATTGGCCGCAAATTTACCCCACAGGACCGACAAGGCTTTTAAAATTAAATCGTCAAGCCATTGAAGTGAGTGGCCCTATAACCGATCGGCGGCGGTTACTCTGAGCAAGACCGCAACGTACCCATTAACCCACCGACTCTACCTCCCTCCCCGGCCCCATCTATGCCTTCACCCCCCTACATACTCCTTCACTATCATGTACTCACTAAGTACCCATTCACGTGTCACACATAAAACGAATTTAACCTGTTAAGTTGAAAAAGAACATATGTCACGGTTGCTGCACCTGGCTACAGAGGTGTTACTATGTATAAAGATACATATAATTATTTTGTATGTGTTAATAAACTTTCATAAATGACTGAGTCGATTTTGATGTTTTCGTATGCTTTTGAGTTTTGTATTCACCATTGGACCCAGTAGGTGGCTCTGCGATCGGGTTGAAGTCAAATTTAGGCAAGACAACGTCGGGTCAGCTAGTAGTATATTGACTGCACGGTCAACATAGTGGTTTACATCTGCCAGTGCACCGAGTGCTGTGGGTTCGATCCCTACACGGGACAAACATTTATCTTATCGACAAATGGGAGTTCTTGGTGTCCGTTATTTGTAATTATTCCTGTTGTGAAACTAACTTTTTTATAATTAGCGTTAGGTTTATTATCCCACAAAAATTACAAATGTGAAAGTTCATGTAGATGTTTGCATGTTTTTTATTCAATCACGGCTAAACCGTTAACCGGATTGAGGTTTAACTTAGCCCACAGATGGAATGCTCATATACTATTTATCCCAATGTGTGTTCCCATAGGATTCATACGGATAAAGCCGTGAGCAAAGAATAAAAGATTAAACCTTATTAGACGTATATAAGAATACAAAGTTTGTGCAATCATCCTCAATGAGATTTATACGAAGCAAAACTTCATTAAAATCCGTACACCCAATATGTCAAAATATTGTATTTATCTATTATATTTACTTCGTTATTAAACTATAGTTGTATACAACGTATTAGATTATAAAGAGCATACAATCTCATAAAACATCCATGTTTACTAAGTTCTCGAACAGATATATAAGTATAATATTAGCCCTATATTAAACTGTCCCACTGCTGGGCACTAGTCTTTCTTCAGTGTAAAAAGAATAAGTCCACCAATGCGGGTAGGCAGACTTAACATATCATCGAAAACAGTATGGAAATCTCTCAAACATACGTTTCCTCACGATGTTATCCTTTACCCTTAAAGCGAGCAGTAATGTATTATTTAATACGCACCCAACTTCGAAAGATCAGAGATGCGTGCGTTGTGTCAGTTCAGATCAGTCCAACGGTCTCTCACTATCGCTAACAGATGTTTACTTACAATTGACAAGTTACAGTAAACATCCTGTTTTACCACAATAAATGAATACAATATTTTGGCATAGGTATTAGATATAGACAGACCCTTTCTCTACGGCTACTCAAGTTTATGATACAGCGTTCCCACTCCCCAACATTTTGGTATATAGTGAGAACCGCTGTACCTTTCAGTACCCGAAAGCACCTTCAGGGACCAGTTATAGACAGGTCTTGTCCCCAAATCCTAAACCCGGTTCTCGTAAGCGAGCTGCCTCGTACCCAAGTGGCACTACCTATTGTCCAGATAGGTACCGGAGCAATAAAGCCGTTAACCACTCGCGAACTTGGTTGTTAAAATTAGATATAGACAGTTTTAAGGGAACTTTGTTCCGGATACATCTTATTCATAGGGACCGTAGGTCAAATTAGTGACGTCATAAATTATAACTGTAGTTGCCTTAACATACACATCAAATTAAGAAACTGAATTTATATACATTATAGTGCTAGTTACAAGATAATAATATTGCTGAAACCAATTTCAATAAATGTCATCATCTATGTATAGCTGAATGCCCCGCTGTGGCGACTGATTGCGATATTAGAGAAAATGTGAAAATATATTATTTTATATATTTAACTGAAATGTTGTAAGCCTAAAGATTTATAATATCAACCTATTGAGTCAGACACTATAGGTTGTCAATTATATCTGGGATTCCAACAATTGACAGATTAATTGTGAATGTAATGGCTTCATTTCAACAGTATATTGCAGTCCTCTACTGACCGAAAGTCTGTCCTTTGTATATTGATAGTATCTAGTCTGCCACCATCCCCGTCCAATATATACTAGCCAACCTATTCAGGTCATTACACCACTTGACCGAGGACCGTCTAACCTTATATTAACCGATTTGCGATCTCTACTCCCACGTCGACCATCAGGCGTTCAGCAAGTGTGAATAATTTATTTTAGTCCATATCGCATATTCGTTTTGTTCTGCACATTACATATTTTAGGCAAGGTGGCGTATTTATTTTGATTTTATTATTCTCTTATTATATTAAATAGTAATTTAGATGTAGCGATAGCCTACTAGGACACCGTTGGTGTGCCTGACGCAGAGGTCTTGAGTTCGATCCCAAGGCACGCATCTCTGACTTTTCAAAGTTGCGTACGTATTAATTACTTAATTATCACTTTAACGGCGAAGGAAAACATCGTGAGGAACCCTGCCTGTCTGAGAGTTCTCCATAATCTTCTGAAAGATATGTGAAGTCTGCCAATCCGCACTGAGCTAGCGTGATGAACTATAGCCTAACCCTTCTCACACTGAGGAGAGGCCCGTGCCCAGCAGTGGGACAGTTTGATACAGGGCTGATATTATTATTAATAATAAATAAACATTTGATTTTGTATTATTTATCTTTTTATTATTAGAAACTTGTATATAAATAAGTTTTTAACATATTTTTTTTTAATTGATTGTATTTTCGATATATTCGTAACACTGCGGTTCCCCGTTGTATAATAATGTACTTATCTACGTTTCTCACGATGTAACTACATTATCATAAAAGCACGGAAGGATAAGAGTCTGAAATATTGAAGCAATTGCTATAATATTTTAGACTCTTAGCTCAATACAGACACGATAATTTATAGTAAGAAAAAGAAATGCAACATTATTTAAGTTATGCTCTTGTACTAATTAATCTTAGAAGTCACAGTCAAAAGCCATTTATCTATTTAGGCTACAAAGTAACACTTATGAACCTTAAAGTTTAGTGTTAAGTGAATAACGTACCAGTTAGGTTATTTATCAGCTCAAGTTAGCTTAGAGCAAAACGAAACAACACGTGCAAGTAACTTACGGTTACTTTTTATACATCGGCATAGAATAATTCGTAAGTTAATTTCAACTTGCACACAAATCAAAACGAATATAACATAAAATATAATTCCAAAAATGAACGTAGGGTCACTAAGCGCCAACGTAACATGCAATCGATGCTATACCCAATACAGTCGGGTGAAAAGCCTCAAGTTACTTCAGTAAGAACATTTCCAGGTTCTTGTGTAACACGAGGCTGGGCTATCGTAATTTAAGTGCTCGCGTAATTTACTCTTTGACTCAGCATTTTGTGAAAAAATTCCAATTCCACTTAAACAACGTTGAGACGTTTCAGGCTGTGCTCGCTCACACTGAAGCCTGGAAATAGATCAGAGAGGCTGTTGTCTAACGTTAAGTAATTTAATATGATATGCTTCAACAATTCCACTTTATTATTTATGTACTGGAAGCTCAAATTAAGGTAGCTAAGGTTACGCTGTGAAGGATTTTAAACAAATTAAGACGATATTGAATTTATAAGTAATTCCAAAATCAAAATTTAATAATCACCTTCATTTTGAAACACAAGTAAGAAAGAAAGAAAGAAAGAAAGAAAATATATTTATTTAGGTAAGTCAAGTGCATTTAATAGATTCCTTATTATAATAACATGATATTTAATAAGTAGGTGGTTGTGGTGCTGTCCTTTTGCTGTTTTAGCTAGATTGTATAGCTACCTGTTTTTGGAATAAACAGTGCTTGCATATACTATGACATTATCTACTAAGGACAGCTTCAGTCATACTTGGAGCATTATTCATTACTCTAGGCAGCGTCCACTTGAATTCCGACAATAACGTGATGTTCGAATTGTCGCTTATCTCGATTTGACTGATAGATTGAAGTCGTGGAAAAACCCGAGAAACTCTTAGTGCATCTGTGTGTTCGTCTCGTTCACGGGATTTCGTTCAAGCCATACGCGGCCTGGTATAGTCATCGTAATTATCACGGTCCAGTCTACCCATTCCTTTGGCCAAACGTTCTAGCAAGGTATGTTTTCCACCTCCAATCAAATCTCACCACGCTGAAGTACCTACTGTAATATTTACCAAGCGGTATGACTTGTACTTCATGAAACGAGGTCTAATGAGAAAATTGTTGTTATAGTCGGTGGTATGGCTATGCCCTTGGCATTGATGAAGTCCATGAGGGGTACTAAACTTTAACCATTAGGTAACCTGCTAGTTTAGCTTCTACTAGAATCAATTAAAAACTGGTCAAATACGAGTCGGGTTTGCATACCGACATTTCCAAGATTAAAGATACGAGTGAAAAGTTGTTTGGGCCTTTAAATTTATTAACCCAAACGGGTAAACCCAAAGAATCAATGTACACGTGTACATAAGATGAATTTTGTTTAAATGGGATCACATTATAAGCAAGTTTTCTTGGAAATCAGCAATTATCTATTACAAACAGTAATAGATATTAGCTCATTTCTAAGAAAACTTTACCAATTACTTATGTCAATAAATATTCTCGCTTAATTGGCATCATCTCATCATAAGTCGAAAAATACGCAATATGAAATAAACTGAAATGTAATGTTTTGTACATAACTAATTACCGAAGTCATCATCATCATCAATCATTCCATGTGATCATATAATCTTTAATATATATATTTTTTGTGTCTTTTCACCGTTTTGCAATTAAAAACAAAAAATATCCTTGCTCTAGTTCTTATTATATACATCTATGCCAAATTAACTTATTAAGTCGCAACAGGAATGAATGGAAAGATAAGGTCCCACCATAAGGGTTCTGTTTTCATCACTTTAGCCCTGCATCCTAAAGGCTGATATAGTAATAAAATACAGGTCTACAGAAAAATGCGAACTATTTTAGACCCAGATTTCAAACATAGTATTTATTTATCGTAATTATAATAAAACATCACAATATTTTTGGCAGCCGCGAGGTCACTGTTTGACCCTCGCTATTCATGCAATCATTTATGTGAACTCAATTAGCTTGCGGCATTCTTTACATTGTGAGCTGAAACAAATATATGACGTTTTTCACGAACAATTATATCAATATTGTTTGATACACAAACAGAAATTTTCGGTATAGGTAGCCTTTAAATTAAATTACTATGTAAAAATGCGTTGAATTTTAATAGCTATGATTATGACCTCTACTGAAAAGCAACCCAAACGTTGGCAGAAGTGTAAGAGTTAATAGTATTAGAAAATCGAACATCTCAAAATTAACCGCAATAAAATCTGCATATAGTATTTTTTTTTTTTTTGGATGAACGGTACTCTATGTTCATTACTGTACCACTGAAAACGTGTATGCGAAATTTAATGATCAGTCGAGTTGTGAAGACCTGAAAGCGTAACAAACAAACTTACATTCGCGTTAATAATATTAAGTTAGGATAAAGACTGCCTTTTTAATACAAAGGTACAAATACACCAAACAGTAATCAAAACTAGTACCTTAAATGGCAACGTGTGTTTGCAGGAGTGCCTAGCCGTTTAATAATACACAGGTGATAAGCTATATTACAAACGTGATGCCAAAAAGAGCGCTTTCAGAAAAGTTAAGTCAGTAACTGATTGTATAACTTGCGACCGTGTGCGGTTGTCAACAAAGGGTGATGTGCAAATAACGCGAGTCGAACTTTTAATAAACAGCTCTGGTGAGGCTTTGTGACTAAGTTGAACTAATATGTTATATGATAAAGTTGTTTGTTACGACCCTGCGACGAACTATTAAACTGTTTTAATGAATATAGTTATGTGTCTAGCAGTAGATGTTCACCTGGCAACGGCGTCGCACACTGTTACCGAGCAAGCGGTTTTCCTGCTATTCTGGCGTAATCATTTCTCACTTTATTTTCTGTATTATGCTTATCACTTTTTTAAAGATTTCGAATTTGATTTTCAAAGTGTTATTATTGTTTTCTGTCGATAAACTCTCACTAGCAATTCAAAATTTGGAACTGTGAACTTACCGGTAAACGGTAATATGCTCGCCGTCAACCAAGTGGGACCAAAAACCATGCAGCTTGCAAAATGTATGTGTAATACAACTCTGCCGTTCCCTTCAGGTACAAAGGTATGATGCATCTATGTATATTTTTGCCATTGGACGTTATAACACATAAATACACTATTTGGCACACACACACACACATACCCGCGTGCGCACACAAGCACACTACTACAGCTTCTATAATATGCACCTAAAGACCAAAATAGCACAAAACGAAATTATTGGTCACCTGAATTATAGCCAAATTAATAGCGAACATTTGAATAAATTGAATTTCTGGTAGTTTTCCGATTCCCACTAATCGAACGATTGTAATCTATTAAACGTGCTAAAGCGAGAGAGACGATAGATGACGTCCGTGATATCTGCGTTATATATTATACTGACTATCGTTAGTTTTCATACATAGAGTTCTCATCTATACTGTATAAAATATGGAGTAATGGTTTAGGTGGTCGCCTCGCCGCTGCCATCACGCCGTTGTGGGTTCGATCTCCACACGGGACAACAATATGTGTGATCAACACATAGCTGATCAAACCATTCATTGTTTGAATGCTTGCTTAGCCTCCCGCGACACAGAAATTAGAGTTCTATATGGGAAGTGGTGTGTTAAAAAAATTCAAGATAGAACTATGTGTATGAACTATATTTCTTCTATTTTTGAGACGTCATTTAAAAAGGGCGAGATTATCACCATCTATAAAGTACACCTAGAACCCGTGATAATATTAGGAATGTACTAAAATATGATCAGATCAGACACGTTCTTGACAAAGGCCAGGTTAAGAGCACCTTAAAACGGCGAGCGTGTATGAGGAATGTGATGAAAGTGAATGAAGTCAGAGAAATGTGTCAGGATCGTAGCAAATGGAAGTCCGTAGTCTCTGCCTACCCCTCTGGGAAACAGGCGTGAATCAATGTATGTATGTACTAAAAGGAGAATTCAATAAACCATTGCCTGATCCGTTAATCGCACACAAGACCTCACAGCAGTCTCTAGTATAAGCGTAAACGGCAGCCATAATACTTAGGTACCCGTGATACCTACACAGGCACTAAAACGTAAGACTATCGTAACTTTAATTGTTAATTTAAGCTATAAGGTGCCCGTCTGCACCGTTATTCGGCCATTACCACACAGAGTAGACTCACTGTCATTGTACGGATTAATAGTACACGACGAGCCGAGAGTGACCGGCATACCGATACTTAGTCATTAAAACAGGTAAGGCTCACAATTACTGCGATTTTACTAGGAATAAACTAGTTAAATACCAAATACAATAAATGTCTCTTTATTAAGCACTAGTATCTGCCTGCAGTTATATGCATGAGAGTCCCATCGGATTACCGGGATTTAAAGTCACCTACTCGTATGTGCTGTATGTGTAATTCATGGTCGCTGCGTTGTGATACAGTTTTCGCCTTGCCACTGCAAATACGCCGAGTGGAGTGGTTTCGACAGCCACACGGATCTAAAAATTTGTGTGCTCTACAAATAGAAAAAAAGCAGCGATAGCCTAGTGTGAAACCATTGGACCACCACGCAGAGGTCTCGAGTTCGACTTTTTGATGTTGTGTGCGTATTAAATAGTTAATTAACACTCGCTTTAACGATAAAGTAAAACATCGTGAGGAAACCTGCATGTCTAAGAGTGCTCCATAATGTTCTCGAAGATGTATGAAGTCTTCCAACCTGCACTGGGACAGCGTGGTCGACTACGGCCTAAGCTTCTCACAGTGAGAAGTGGCCCATGCGCAGCAGTGAGACAGTTTAATACAGGGCTGATATTATATATGCAAAAACCTGTTCTAAGTCTGGGTGCTCTTTGTATCCGCTGTTTGAATGTTTGTAAAGTAAGAAGTAATCCAGGACATGGTTAACCTGTGTGCTAATCTTATCTAAATCCGTTCCATGTTTAAACGTGATTAAGTTACAAACATCCAAACATCCTTACAAAATTTCACACTAACAGCAACCTGATTTGCTCTCGTGGTATACCATTAAAACATTGACTATATTACTCGGGAATTACGATTTCTATTAGTGAATGGAATAATAATAATTATAATCAGTTTAGTTGTATAGATATTATCATAAGCCTTCTATCGGGCATTAATTCATTAACTGTACTATTAAAAATATATGAATAGAATTACTATTCTATTCATATATTTTGAAAAATCATTTTGCACGTTATTTTTTAAATAGCTTACTACCTATTTAAAAAATAACGTGCAAAATGATTTTTGTACGATATTTGATACGCAATAGCAAATATAACTCAAAGTAATCTTTTTGTAAAAACCGCATTAAAATTGATGCAATACGAGAAAGACAATTATTTTAAACTTTGATGTTTTTAAAGTGAAGCTGTAGTGGTATTATCCAATAATATATATGTTACAAATAATATCTCGCTATCTCATTCGCACACCTGCACTTAAGTAACGAGTACGTAACAATGTGTACCATGAATCCTTTTTAAAATATAATAAAAACATTTATTTCAGACATTTTTATGTAATTTATTTTATATTATCTTATGTTTAAGGGAATATAAAAAATATTTCACGTAAATATAATATTGAACAAAAACATTCAGCTATTATTATAATATCACATTGAAAGTAACTCGCAGAAGACTGACACTTGCCAAAACGATGTTCGTTCACGAGTCAAGGAACTACAAGTTGAACAAAACGCGGTGCTCATTCATCTTGCATTTTTATTTGCGTCCCTTGTCACGTCCGTGACACGTGACACTTGTCTTATGAGCTGACAGCAACCTGCAATCTGACACAAACTAACTTTGACATTTTAATTCCGAGGAACTCGTTCCTTGCATATGACGAATTGGATTTGCCCCGGGGGAATGGCATTCACTTTATTCTGTTACGAAAACTGTGTAGGTGTTCAATCGCAAAAAAGGGATCCTTACAACCTTCCTCGCCTGAATGACTCGTATTTTAATGTTACAAGTTTTATACTGGTACATGCTTTTGCCCGGACTACGTCCGCGTGGAATTTCCAAAAATCCTCTCTAAGTGCTCCCCTATACTCTCCAAGGAACATACATGCCAAATTTCAGCTTCTTGCGTTCAGTAGTTTCGGCTATGCTTTGTCTGTCAGTCACTCAGTAATGGAAGAGTTTTATATATGTATAGATTATCGTAGCTATCGTCCATTCTAGCAATATAATATCGATTACGTAACAACTTCGATTTAATACCTATTGGTGATAGGCTAAAAAGTACATAAGACAACAGTAGTCGGTTGTGCACTGTGGGTATTGTGTAGAAGATATATAAAATAAAAAGATAACCTGCATTAGGAATAATTCATATGTCGCAGGCGACTTTACAAACATTCAAATAACGGGCACAAAGAACATCCAGGCTCAAAACAACTATTTGTGGATCTCATAAACTTTTTTCCCTTGTGAGAATCGAATCCACAGCACTCACCAAAGTATTTCATTTACGAACAGCTGTAAGGCGGTCATCCTTTTATCAGGTAGTCAACAATGTCTATTATAAACAGCATTAGATACAGCCCTAGTATTATTGGGCAGTGGTGGTCACATCTCACCTTCGCAAGAAACAAATAATATATTTATTACATCAACGGCTACGCAGTTGCATTCCCAGCTCAGCTAGTCTCTTATAAGGATAAAATAAATGGTAGACTAGTTAAACGGCGCGAGGTGTCGGGCCGCGGCTGCCTCACCCTGACGTTTATTTGTGTGAACATTCAACCATCTTCCCAAAGACGACGCTGCGGTGTTTACTTCTGCTCACCCCACCGCCTCACCACTTAACGTCGCCATTTATTTGCGCAGCATTTAAATCAACACAAAAACGCCACGAGCACACTAAGTACTTGGCATTTAAGTTGCGGTGTTGCACCCGCTAATTTGTTTACGGTAATGTACTGACTTTGAAATGAGAAAACAAATCTGTGTGATTCACACCACGTTATGCCACAGGACTTGCGAACAGCTACTTTACATATTATGCGATTTCGAATAAAGTTGACGAACAAAACGAGCGACACAACATTATGTATACAGCTCTGCTAAGCCATGCATAAACAGTAAGCAAAAAAGCTAAGAGTAAATTTGTTATATATTTTTGTTTGTGTCCACTACTGCAGGAGAAATGTGATTAGTTAGCTTTTTATTTTCTCTGTTACCTGGAATTTGGTGTATTTTCGGTTAACGTCTAATCTTTTTGTGTATGCTTCTTCTCCCTAGCCTATATTATTCACAAGTCACTTGGGTCGGCTTTTGTAGTCTAACAGGATTTGACTGGATATCAGTTTTTACACGGAGCGGCTGCCACCTGACCTCCGCAACCCGAAGGCTAACGATATCCTAAGGCTAGACTAGTGTCAGGATATTAGAGGGACTGACTTTCCCAATAACGACTGCCATAGATGTTCATGGCAGCCGGGACCGTCGGTTTAACGTGCTCTCCGAGGCACGAATATTTTTGTGTAGGCATACATACATAATCTCACGTTTATATACAAGTAGGAGCAGGCAGAGGCATATAACACCCCCATATCGCCACCTAAGGCTTTACGTGCCAGATAATAGAGGGCGAACCTATTGTCGTCAACCAGGCACAGCGCCAGCCACCTAGTTGCTACTGTAATTTCATAGCACAAAAATTCATTAGCATTTTGCCCAATCCGGAAAGAAAACCCCGTAATACACATCAGTCGCATTCACATTGTGGTAGTCCGTTACGTGATTATTTACGTACATAAATTTAAATACTAAATATGTGTCGTTCAAAGCCAGAAGTTCTCTACAAATAATATATATGATGATAATAGCACTCGCAAATTAGTCATATCAAATCTGTGACGTGACTAATTTAGCACACAATGTACTTTGGAATTACGTGCAATTTCAAAGCAGAATTTTTTACTACAAAGCTTGTACGGGGTAGGTAGCCCATAATCTTTTTTCTCGCCGTCGCCGTAGTGCCGCGCTCCACCCCGCGTTGCGCTGATAGCCACCAGATTCATTTAAATATTTAAATGACTCCGTCTGTCCGACACTTGAAAATCACACTCTCCCTGATTAATTGCTGTGTTTCTTTCAACTACAAGAGCCTACATATACGCTATAGAAAATGAGTATCAACTCTACGAACATATTTAAAATGAATAACGAGGAATTCATCGTAGAAAAAAATAATAAAACACTTTTTAAAGGCAAAACGTTAAAAACCTCACTGTGGGTATAATAATCCTCTTAGTTTTCATGGAAAACTGAAATAATTTTTATTAAAGCGGGCTTAAGCGGTACTAAAGAGAAAGGAATAAACCACAATGCATTGTTTTACATTTTATCATTTAAACGGCTTTTTTGTGCTAGATGTAAGCTCGCTGATAGTATGTACTGCATATTATATAACGTGCCACTATGGCGTATATAATAATAATAATAATAATAATATTCTACCACATACACACAACACCGTCTAGCCCAAACTAAGCAGAGCTTGTACTATGGGTACTAGACAATGGATAAACATACTTATATACTTTTTTTTTTTTGTAATTACATACATATTATACATAGAAACACCCAGACCAAGACAGACATCCATGTTCATGCACACAAATGTTTGACTTGTGCGGGAATCGAACCCGCGACCTCAGGCGTGGCAGTCGGTTACACTAACCACTACGCCATCGAGTTTTTTAAAATTTTTGTTTTGTAAAATTTCGAGGCGTGTGTGCTCTCGTCATGTCACTGGCAACGATTGATTCTCATGATATATGCGACGCTGGGTAGTGTTAACCTCGCTATCTGCGCCGTCCGTCAAGTCGCGCGACGTCGCGGACACGTCGCGTCGCGGCAGATATATTGTCGCGCAGTCACCGCCGCAAATTTGTCGCACGTAATATATAGCTTATTTATTACATGGCGCATGACTTCAACCATTAAATTTCTCTGCGACAATGTAATCCTACGTTCTGCCCGTCGCCGACCCGCACTCGTATCTATTTGCCTAAAAGTTTGCTATTGCCTAACTTTAGTTACAAACTACGCAGACTTCGGCTAATACAGTCAGAGCTAAATTTGTTGCTCGCTTATGAAACTTTTTAGCAAGAAAGACTAAATCGTAGCAAACAGTTTTACATTTGCTGTGTAAACGGCTGCCAAAAGTTTAGTTGTAAACTTTCTTTCTGACTACAGCTACGTTTATAAATACAAACATTAAATTCTAATTGAAGAAATATTATGCTAGGTATTTAATTTAGGTATAATTTCAATTAATAATAATGGACGAAATAATCATGAAATGGCGCTCGTTGAAAGGGTTGCGCGCGTGTCCATGGACAGTTCGTTGGCATGTTGTGAGCTGTATACAGAGCTGGCTAGATACTGCCGAGTGCAGGCAAGGCCAACCAACTGCCATTAGCATTAGCTCTTCTGGAGCTGACTGGCTTTCGCTGAGTGCTAGTGCAGTTGCCGGCCTCGATGGCGTAGTGGTTAGTGTAACCGACTGCCACGCCTGAGGTCGCGGGTTCGATTCCCGCACAAGTCAAACATTTGTGTGCATGAACATGGATGTTTGTCTTGGTCTGGGTGTTTCTATGTATAATATTTATGTATTTACAAAAAAAAAGTATATATGTATGTTTATCCATTGTCTAGTACCCATAGTACAAGCTCTGCTTAGTTTGGGCTAGATGGTGTTGTGTGTATGTGGTAGAATATTATTATAGAATACATATTATAGCTAACCAACTTCCACAAAATTAAAAAGTATACAAAATTCCCTACGACTTCAAAGCCAATTGATAAAATTTGTAGATTGCCTGCCTATTTTTTTTCTAAAACTATGTATAATATTGTCGCTATACAACCGTCTTGATCCGAACTAGTTATGAATACATTTCAACCATTATCGGCGCAGATCATAATTATGTGGACTAGCAACAGCAACGGCAGTCGCAAAGATATTGGACACCCACTCACTCACTACAGTACACGTAGCGCGGGACTGTTAGCTTTTCTTAGTATTTTATTTTCATTACATTTTACTATTTATATTATATAGCCTCTTATGATGTGTCATGGTACAAGGATGCCTTATGGTACAAGGCTGCCTTATGGTACAAGGCTGCCGTAGCCTATAATTGCAAGCCACTGTGTTCCAACTATCTTGTTCTTAATCGTCGAATAATGAGATAAAATCTGTAAAATTTTACATTATGTTACATTGCACTTTTAACAGCAAACATCCAAAAGTTGTCTATCATCTTAACTAAAATCATATCACATACACACGCACACACCAGCACACATATGTATATACAAACACACGCACACACGCAGACATGCACGCACGCACACACGCGAGCACACACGCACGCAAGCAAGCAAGCACGCAGACGAGCACGCACGCAAGCACGCACGCACGCACGCATGCACGCATGCAAGCACGTGCAGTATAATATTAATAGAACACTACTCGTAGGTTTCAAAAACCTTTTTACTAGTATGTGATAATAACACGCAATCAGTGGATATTTCGCTTGCTGATCTGTAACGAGACCAATTATTCTGAATACCAGTTACCGTATATAATACAGACATTGTTCATCGTCGAAAGTTGGCATTTATAATCGTTTTTAATACAATATTTAATAATTATGATACAGTAAATATAGCAATATGCCATGTTAACATGTAAGTACAGGGTCACATCGGTTCGTTTTAATATATTTCAATAGAGTGCAACAAGACAAAACTACTGTTTTTAACAATCACATAATTAATTAATTAACTTCATTGAATAATACTGATGTGAGAATTTAATGGCTTTCCTAAAGCTAAGATAAACTGCGAGAATCAGAGCATTTAGCGGTCACAGCTCCGGAAGACGGCGCCGTAACTATCGCCAGAACCTACACACATACACACTCACTCACACAAGCATATACCTACTCACACATACATAAGTCAACGATAATTGCTCACAGTGCAAATACCAAAACTATACGAACAGTCACAACTTCTCAATTTATTATAGATTCTTAAGGAACTTATGAACTCGAGGATATGGCTCCGGTTACCCAGTTTCACCACTTTTCCGTAATAAATTCTATTCGCCATTTGTTGGGTTTCACTTGACATATCAGGGTTTTATGGTTTGGCTAGGCTTTAACGACGATTTATGTCAGGTGTAATACATTCTCACTCATTAAATATGTTTGTATGGACACTCATATATTAACGGTATAGCTCATCACCACCGTAAGCAAGCAACATAACATAAAATAATATGATACTAACTTTTGCTTCGTCCGCATGAATGAAAACATAACGAGGATTAATCCTATGTGTTAAATAAGCTGCATATTATACTACCATATAACCACATGGTATACCTATATGTGTGTCAAGTTTCATATACATCCAAGATGATAAATAACACACAGCCGGTTTGGTGGTAATTATACGCTTGCAAAACCAGGATAACCATTCTCGAGTCGCCGACAGCAGAACTGTCAATGCAAAAAGGCACTTCTTGTCTGTCTTTACAACAGAAATAACAAAATATTTATTTTATATTGTAAATATATTTTATTCAAGCCTACAACTGTCATCTGCACCCAATGCGATAGTGCGGTACATCCTTTATCACCTATACAAGATTATTTGGTAGCCGCCTTCTCTATTGAAGTATCTCTATACTTAATCAATCGGATTTCTTCGGTATTTAGCTGAACGTCGCTATGCCCTGCTTTTCACGAAAACTAGAACGATTTTCAAAGTTCACAAAATTAAATCTCGGAAATACACAATGGCGAGTTTACCTTTACGTCCGCCACTGTACAACACATTGCAGGAAGCTTAGATAAATAAATATATATACAACGCCGTGATAGATTCTGTGTAACTTGGTCGCAACAGCTAACAACACAACACATTACAATCACACAGAGTGTTTCCAGGCAGCGTAATATAAATCCATTTGAACACTTTGGGAGCAAGTGAGGACAGATCGCACCGACTCCGGACACAGAGTAATGATCTTTTTATTTCCGCACAAAATGCGGCAAGCTTGCATTCAATGCAACCTTTTCGAAGTAAATACATCGCTGAGAAAGTAGTCGGAGGGTTTCACCGCCACAGCATATAAACGTCATGCTATCTGCAACAATGACAAAGTCACACTTTAAGTTTAAAACAAGCGGCGACAGACCACCCGTTGCTTCTAGAATACAAGTTTAAGTAGTTGTTCCTCTTCGTGAGCAATGTTATATGGCTTATTCAATGACCCACTGCACTAAACAATGCTCGTTTTAAAATGTAGCTACTCTAACAACTCATTTGAATGTTAATTAGCTTTTTATGTTTCCTGAGTTTCAGTAGTTTCAAGCGCTGTACTGAACTAATTGCGGAGAACTGAAAACCAACGGCTTCATGAAAAAAACGTAGAAAGTTAGTTACAAACTGTACGTGTTTCATGTTTGTTTAAAACTCGCTAGTAAAACAGTAGTTTATGCATAAAATATTTTATAATGAGCCCGCACTTTTTTATTTGAATTAATTTATATACTTGAATTTTTTTAATTTGAATTCTGGCATTTGCACGCGGCTTCACTCGCGTAAAGGTTGGGTTACCAACAGTAACTTTTTTTTAATAAATATATTTTGTTTTATATTGGACGTAGTTTTTGAGTTAAATCTTTATAAACAAACAAACAAAAAAATGTATATTGGCTGTTTATAATATTAATATAGACACACCTTTATTACGAGTAATGAAGTATGGAATGTAGGCAATATCCCGTGCTTCATTGAAAAAGCTACTATTCAAAATACTTCTGTCTTCTGTCAACCCATCACAACGCAATGCAAATAGAACCCCGACTATCCATTTCAGCTATCTAAAACATATATAAAATTTAAACAACAATAACAAACCTGCCAAATTAATCCAAAACATTAATTACAAACTAGACAAGGGGTTATCATTGCAATCGATTTTATGTTGATACCTTTGATTTCCCGAAACAACGGTCAATTTGAAACAAACCCGGTCACGGGTTCATTGAACTAAATATTCACATTATCTTTTCCATCCACAGAACACGAATACTAATAATAGTAAACACAGTGAACAAAGTTAGACCATCCCCACATATTCACAAAATAGAGCCATTATTCAGTTCTAGGCCATTAATTCACCAGTGGTACATAATATATACACTAAATACAACTTACGTATGAATATTACGAACACTAGTGAACCACAAAATTGTCCTTAAACGCTACTAGTGCAACTATACGGAACCTTTCAACATTTACATAATGCTAATAAATTTGCCGTTAGTCTCCAGCTCGCTCTACAAGTCCAGATAACGGCACCCACACACAAACACACAAACACAAACAGCGCTCATATAAACACACTACGTAATTACACACACTTACACAAGCGTGTACGTAAAGAATATATCCACGTACACACATACAAGTGAGCGTATACAGGGTGGTGTAATAAATCCAACATACGGAGAAGTCTGTGCTGAGCCACTGAATTATATCCGCGATACCAATTTATTTGACCCAATTGCTGATACCCAGTACTAGTTTAATACGAAAGAATTTATCTTAGTATGATTTTTATTGCTTTGTAGGATGCCTACGTTGAAGCAGAAGTTTGTTGTTCGGAATCTGATAATTAGATTTACTAATGTAATACTTACAATTTTTTATACTGTACTGTAATCAATTACTTATATAATATATACCAACAATAGATTAGCAGTGTTAATTTTGTCAATACCTGATGTCTAAAAACTGGAGCATATGACATGTGAGCAACAGCTTCAGCTACTCTCGTGACAAAAGAGATGCCGTATTTAAGAACCGATATCTGCATAAGAAAATTACATACGATACCTAATTTTGTAAATTTCCCAAATCTCATTTACATAATCATGATTAGTAACTACACATATGGCATAACAGTACTAAGTAGGTACTAAGACTACCCGTTTGGATAAAGAGATCCTCTCGCTACTGTGCTGCGCAAAGTTCAATGCCCGATCCTCACATATGACTAAAATATTATATTCTGATTCACGAATAGTTGTTTCGAATCCGTATGTTCCTTGTGTCTGTTGTTTCAATATATGAAGTCCAGGAATTATCGTTGCAGGAATTATCCAACGGAAGAGGTGTTTAAAACAATATCTTATCCTTAGAAGGAGCCCATATCCAGTATTAGAGCATCCACGGCATATTCCATGGTTAAACCGTTAGGAATGTTAACGTCAGCTGGTGGTGCGTCAGCGTGCTGCAGCTTTGTGTGGAGTAACTAGCGGGACGCGACCGACACGCGCAAATAAAGCGCGAACACGAGCTTTAATTAAAACCAAAGTAATCTAAAGTTCCGAAGCAATCAGAAGTTCTACACTTCTTTGTGTGTTGCCGATGATTGCGTACACGTGTTACTACACCGACGTGCCCCTATGCCCGCGTGCCTCATACACCCATCCGCCCCAATGTACCGCTCCGCCCCAACAATTACATGTGTTATAACCCTGACTAGAACAAACAATATTAATCACGATTTATTTTGTTGGTACGAGGATAATTGCTTCTGTTGGTATTACAACTTAGCGTGTTGTTTGAGGTCACCCTGATTCGGTCGATGCGTAACCTGTAATAAATCCAAGGCGAAAATATTTTTTGTAATATATTTAAGTACTACTTTTTTGCCCTCGGCTTCTCTCGCGTAAATGTTATGTTAATATTCAATCCCTCAGAAACAGTATTTTGTTCTGTATGAATCCCTTAATATAAATATGTTTCATCCAGAAAAATGTACTGTTTCTGAGGGATTGAAAATGATGATTCTTCGAGTAGCATGAAAGCCTAAAAAACAAACAAATTCACATTCGCATTTATAATATTAGCTAGGATTACGCCCCAATTTGGTTAGTTTTTAGGTGCTACGTAATAGGAGAACATGTTATTGTTGATCTCATATTTTGTAAACGAAACTCCTAATATCACTATCCCTTACTTGATAATCAAAACCAAGACAGTTTTATTAACCTTACTCACGAATACGGGACCAAGAAAGTTATCTAGGAATAAATTACTCGTGAGACACACTGTCATCATCAGAATCTCGAGATGATTCATAACGAAAAGAAAATCTCTTACGTACCATTTGCTATTAAATCAAGTTTCCGTACTGACACTTATCTCTATCATTTGATCAACCCATTGATATAAAAATCATTAATAGTCATCATAACTACAATTGCCTATAAATATTAGGTCGATCGGTAGCTTCACTGTTATCAAGAAATCCACTGAGAATACGATATTAACCGTAAATGCAACATATGAATGATGCAAAGCTTATAAGAAGAAAACTATCATAAACATGTAATAATTGAGTTCAATATGTAATCTCACGCCTATATCTCCGAAGAGATGGGCAAGGATGTATTGCACCCAAATTTCACCAGCTAAAACTTTTGGGTTTCACGTAGTATTAGACGAGCACATTGCAATTTGTCGAACACTTTTCCAAACGCCGAGCTTTTACTGAGATTTGCTTGACGGATAAGCCTAATAAGACTTTGCCGGGCAAGCGATTCGAATCCGAGACCTTATATATGGCAGTCGCGTAATGTAGGCGCTACGCCATTAAGGCGATAACATGAGTCGTAACTTAGCTTTCAGGATTATTCAAAATTCAAAGCATCAAGTCGTCACACTAGCTTTATTTCGTTAGCGAACTCCTAGTAGACACGACTAAGAGGTAATGAATATGTATACCGAGTAGTTACTGCTTAAAGCCCTCCGCAACAGCTAGAATTCATATTTAACACGACAATTGTTCTAAATTTGCGTATCATTGTACGTTCGCTCTCATATTTGTAATGCTATTCACGAGAAACCGCCATGTGAATCGCTTAAAAAAATACTTACTCGACAAAATAATTTCCAGAAATAAAGCTCAACGACTCAACAAAATACTCCTTTAATAAAATGTGAAATGAGGTAGCACCAACAATAGTCAGATCATGAATGACAAAAGCTGGAACAAAAGATAGGATCAGCAATAAACTAAGGGCGGGGACAGACGACAGGTACGCGGCGTTTCAGAGACATAAATGAACTCGATTTTGTATAATATATGGCGAATGTGCGTTACTTGAGCGAGAGTTCCGTCTTCAGCGATTTGCATGTGAAGCTCGCTCCAATATAAGTCACAGATGATACTGAGACGCACAATACACGCACACAATGCTCAACCATCGCGAGTTGGTTTTTGTCCAAGTGTCGATAGCAGCCGGGGCCGATGCCGCTCGATCGCGCGAGCACACGGCCCCGCCACGGAGTCGTCCGGAGCGCGGTGCCCCGCTGGCCATGCGCCAAACACCCAACACTTTCGATCAAACGGCCCCAGGGCTGCCCCTGCACTGCGCTGCAGTAACGTCTTAATATGAAATACTAATAGTAAAATTTTACGACGTCAACAAAAGAGCAATCGTAATATTTTACTCGTAGTTTTATTTACTAAGCTGTTTGTTTACTTAGTGACACATTAAGGCAACTTGACATAGTAACCGATCGCGCTCATAACAAGTCGATGGTAGGGTAAACAGTGGAGGGCTGTAATCACCTCGTCACGAGCGCGGTAATGACAGGGACGTCACCCACTGACCGCTAACCGCTCATTTGTCCCGCACTAGTTGACTACGCCCCTATTTGCATACAACAATTACGTCTATTGACAGTGTGAAGTAGTTCAC
Source organism: Catocala fraxini (assembly GCA_930367265.1). Lineage (NCBI taxonomy): Eukaryota > Metazoa > Arthropoda > Insecta > Lepidoptera > Erebidae > Catocala > Catocala fraxini. The sequence goes on from OV884041.1 coordinate 18,005,270, forward strand.
TAGTAAGTTATACAACAACTTGTGTGACACGCTTCTCCTGTTGATTTGTAGTTTTAGTGTAACACTAAATGAAGGACACATTACATACATACATTGTATCACGTCAGTTTATCTGAGGGGTAGTCAGAGACTACAGATTTCTACTTATTGTGGTCCTGGCATGCCTCTCTCTTACACCTAATACTCTTCTTAAGGTGCTTTAACCAGCCCTTTGTCTATTATGTTTCAAATTAGGTCAGGAACGTAAATAATAAGTATGATTTATTAAACTGTAGACAAAACTATTAAGGCTAACTAGCAGCCTGTGTAAGTTGTGGCAACCCTATCAACCTGTCGTCACTGGCAGGTACGCACGTTATATACGCAAGTAATAAAGACGCTTTGGCACCGCATCGCCGCGCAGGGTTAAATCTGCCATGTTTGCGGGGCATACTGCCTCGCCGCATCGCGCAAGATAAATTGTCCATATATCTGACGGGCACTGCAGCTCAATATATGGATAAATTCAAAACATAGAGATAGTTATTTATGAAGTGTTCAAGCAAAATACGATGACGTAATATATTACAGAAACATATTTATGGCTCCTCTCGTTTATAGTGGGTAAAAAGCTAACGGATCAGGTTTGATTTATATAACCAACTAAAGACTTTATTACTTAAGCTTAATTGTAATGTTACGAAACTATACTGTCAACTGTCATAGGTATATGCAAGGAATGGCAGTTAAGACCTTGTATATTTCATTGCAAGAGTATGCAAGCTAAAATAATAATAATAATAATAATATTCTACCACATACACACAACACCATCTAGCCCAAACTAAGCAGAGCTTGTACTATGGGTTCTAGACAATGGATAAACATACATATATACTTTTTTTTTGTAAATACATACATATTATACATAGAAACACCCAGACCAAGACAAACAGCCATGTTCATGCACACAAATGTTTGACTTGTGCGGGAATCGAACCCACGACCTCAGGTGTGGCAGTCGGTTACACTAACCACTACGCCATCGAGGCCGACAATAAAATATCTTTACCATGTTAATTTACGGTCACGCCTATGGAATGCAGGCTCGAGTCGTTAACTAAAGTTAAGTTAACAATATAACTGGTTTCCATCCCGGAATGGCGCATAATTCATAAGGACAGTTCTCTAAGAACATCCACTGCGGACGGAAGCTATTAAAAGAATTTATGCGAAGCCAAGTCGTGGTCAACTACTGAACTTGCGCAAAGTTCTCGACGTCACTTTAAATCGTGACCTCGCTGCAATCCCAGCACGAGCTTACAGCCACCAGTAATGAAAAACTAAGCTTCTCATCGAACTTAAGTCGCGCACTAATGAAGTCTTTCTATAAATAATTGTTCTGCAAAGATATCTGTGCTTAAGTTACAAGTTGGAGCTCGCTGAAGTTTGTGAGATAAGTGAGGCGTACATTGTTCATGATTGTTTCAGGAAATGGTAAAAGTTGGTGCGTTAGGCGCACCTGACGAAAGTAACACCTTAACGTGATTCTAAGTGACGCGAGATACGTTACAACAACAAGATTTGTAACTCTATTTGCTTTCGTACATGAATACGTGAATTAAATAATTAGTGTAGATAGAAATGTTGTTCCGTGTTCCCGTTAGGCAAGATTGCTTAGTGGTGGAGATTTCGATGAGAAACAGCCTGGCTAATAATAATAAAGCCAAAAAACGCTATGTTCACTATGATGAATCGAGTTGTTAGGGGAATACCAGTAATATGTGTCTAAGGACGGGCAGTACGACGAGTGCTTATTAAATGATAAGCAATATTCTACCTGGAGTTGCAAGCGTCTATAGATTTTGGTACCCGCTTACCGTCATATGTTAAACGATTAAATGAATTTCTAAAGGGTCCTTGCTACCCAATAACTACCTTTTATCCTTCTCTCAGATCTGTATTGGGCTTAAATTCTCTTATAACTAAAATTATAACATAACAATTATTGTACTATTAAATTACCGTAGTATTAATATTATTGTGCATAACTAGAATTACTAATGAGTATAGTAAAGATATCGACATATTGACGTATTTAATGAGACAGTAAATAAAACTCTTAATTAATTTAATTAGATTCTAATTTTTATATGGTTCGTGTTTACGGAGTTATAAGCTAGGCATGTTTTACTGTGTATGTGTCAGTTAGCCAAACATTTAGCACATGCGTTCTTTGCTGAAACTGATTGTGCATTTATTTATATTTTTACGGCATTTTTGTTTATAATGTAATTTTTTTTAAACTGTAGACTTTAAACATATGCACTATATTAAAAGTAATTGAAATAAAGAAACTGAATTAAGTAATTAAGTAACTTAATTCAATTTGTTTATAGTTAAATCTAAACTATATCAATACCTAAAGAAAAATATATGAATTGAAATTCTGCTACATAAAATTGGCAAGGTTTCAAATGTTTCAATAATGCCCGCATATTAAATATCTGTCTTTAAAACTGGCTACCTCAGTAGCCAATAAGAAATCTAACTCAGAAACATTTCGTCTTAATATGTTCTAAGCACACATATGTTGTTATTCATTGTTGTCAGAACACATACATCTATATAGATGTATGTGTTCTGGCAACAATTATGTATGTATCTTATGTGGGGGCCAATCAGTTCAGATCGGCGACACTTCGACCCAGTGGGACCTTTTGTGTCGACACTCTCCCAATAACGACTGCCATAGATGTTCATGGCAGCCGGGACCGACGGCTTAACGTGCTCTCCGAGGCACGGAGCAGGCGATAATTGTCAATCAATACGCACATAATTTCGAAAAGTCATATAACTTCCGAAAGTCAGAGGTGCGTGACGTGGGTTAGAAGCGACAACAATTATAATAATAGCAATATTATAATTATAATAACAGATATATGTCTATCACGTTTATATTCTCAAAGAGTTGAGCAGAGATATATTTCAGCCCCATTTCGCCAACTATGGTTACAAGTCACACAAAAGAGAAGCCGATCGGCGTCTACTGGGTACAGCTCCTCTATGCTGCTATGAAGGTTTCACAATAGAAACCATATTAACACTTTGCAGAATTCGGGACCTTAACTCAAGACCTCATGCTCGGCAGTCGTATACACTACCGCTAGAATACGTTCAGATAATTATAAACAAAATTAATATATAAATTCTTTTTAATGAATTACTCCTCATGCAGTTAAAAATAAATAATTAGTGTAAAATTAATCTTATAATGTAATTTAATCGTTGTCGCTAATAGCACTTTTATATTTATTTCCTCGTATCAGCAATATATAGGTTAACTTAACCGTACAGTTACTGATTACTCAAAAAATATATTATTTTAATTTGATTGGAGACTACTATTTACTAGTGTTGTCAATGATTAATTATTACTGTTAACCTTTTCAGCGAAGCTAAATTCTTGAGTACGTTCAATTTAATAATGCTTTGGGTGGATATCAATACCTAGACTTCTCAATCCTAAGTTCAAAACCTTAATATTGCAGCCCACTAACTATCAATAAAAAAAGGAATACTGTATCGGCTGTTTTAGGTGTTCGTTCATGCTACAACAGATTCCTTTACTTTATGGGCTTACCATTTTCCTCACTCCATGCTGCATCAAAAATTGCTTGACAAACTGTGCCTAATCTATCGATATAGAAATCGAACCTCACTATCACTAATAGCGCTAGCCTACATACCTCTACACTAAAAAGCCAGTAATTAACCAATTACGTCGTTAATTAACCAACTGCAATAATTAATGGGCAGCAGTACGTTGCGGTTATCGCTAATAGCAGCTACCGGTCCATTCAAAAGAATAATGTACATTATATCCTCGTTGAAATGGCTCGCGAGTGTGGCTTCGTGTAAATGAAACAGCTTCATAAGGTGCCGTTAGTGGCAGTGGACCACCCATTGAACGGAAAGTGCGATCTTTAAACGTACTTAAAGCTAAGTTACTGCAAGTAAACTACTGTTTACTTGTCATAAAGTGCATTGCTAAGTTGAAATGCACTTTTGTGGGAAGCGCCTTTGTATTTTTCTGTTATGATGAACATTGTTATGGATGGATGTTGGATATGAATTGGCCAAGAATCTGTTTCCATCTATCAATCAAAGTAACCTACAGATATTTTTTGCATTAATCGTGTAATATGGGATTTCAAATAAAAATCACACAAATTCACTCATTTAGTCACTCATGAAGACAAAATTAATAAGTTTATCATTAGTTCGCATAACATCACAATTTAGTTTCAAAAACATTGCTAAGAACAAAAGGTAGTGTGTGGTGTGCAGTATGTTCCATTTAAGTATAACATGCTGGAAGCTGCATTATTTAAGACGCTTAGCTTTATTTAATGAAATCGATTGTAATTTTTTAGTCTATCGAACAAGAGTAATCGTAAACTCGTTCAATATGTTTGAAACATGAACTCTTAAGCGCGTTTCGACTATGTTGCCTGCTTCGAGTGGCAAAGTTGTAATAAAGTGTCGTATATTTAGATGTAATAAATAGATGAGAGTTCTTTTTCTTGTTACTTTCTAACTACTATCGGTCTAAGGTAAAAGTGTATTCTAGATGGAATATAATTACATTTGGGGTCCTGTCACCCTGTAAATTATGGTTCGGCAATTTTAGACGTGCAATATGCGTAGTAAAATATCTACAAATATTCTATATATGATAGACTTTAACCCTAGCCTTCAGAATATATTAAAAACCTCAAAATACGATACTGGAAATAGACCACGTGGCAAATCTCTTAAAAGTAATTTAGTCAAAATATACCTATAAATATCGTGTAGTGAGAGTATTGTTGTCAAATGTGCGTATCGATAAGGTCTCCAGTGTGACGACATTCTGAGCGTTTCATTAGAGGTTCGTTATCTGTGGGGAATCGAGGCGGCGGTAGCGGGGGCGGCTCGTCAAATGTTTATGAACAATAAACAGGCGACAAGAGACCATACCTACACGACGCAGGGAGCTCCCCGACAGACGACGAATAGATGATACCGAGAGCTGCTACGTTTTGCGACTAAAAAACGTACCACATTTGTTGCTAGTAGCACCTAAATACTTTTAAAGCATGCGACATTATTACGTACCTACCTTAGATAGAGGCATACTTCAGCTACATTTAGGATGAGCATATCGCTGTATACTTAAAATATTGTCAGGTTACTGCTACTCCTAATAAACAATTAAATATCACTTGATCCAAACCAAGCACCTACACCCACACACTCGCGATCACTAACAACAGTATGCAATATATGAGGATGTATCAATGAAATTTGAAACAGGTATGAACATGCATATACTGTGGAAAACCTGAACAAGAGAATAACTCTGCAGAAGTAACCTACAAAGCAAAGAGCTACAGGTCAACGAGACGCTGATCTGAAAGTATGAAGTAAAGTGAACGGTGTCCTTTACCCTAACATCACTGCTATTAATACGAAGACAGCAACTTACAAGTGATACTAATGATGCAAGCATTCATAGGCTTCAATAACACTTTACCATCAGACCAGCTACGTTAAAGCCTTTAATGGTATAAAAAAAAGAATACCAAAAATCATTGTTTATAAGTTTCCTTTATGGCGACATGCTAATTAAAAAATGATCAGTCGCATGTATTCACAAGTCCACCAAGAGCATACCCTTAGGTGACGTATCAATAACGTTGCGGCGACACACAAGCGCGTGAGTGCCGTTCTAAAATACCGCGCGTTTATCTTACGAGCGCCTCGGCTGATAACAGAGCTTCAATCAATACGCCGGCGTCGACCTACAACGTTGTGCCTTACTTATCACATACACAGTATATGATACAACTCGCTGAGTGAGCACACAGTTGTGACGAGTCTCACCTGCAGAATTGTTATTTGTCTTTCTTGTATTGTCAGCTTTTTAGGTATACGATTTTGTTCTTAAGAGGGTAGTAAATCACAATTTTAAAAATGGAAACTGTGTGTTGCGATATGGCCTGTCTCTCTATACGTGTGCTTGTACTTTTATTTCAGCAATTGCTTATGCTGTCTATATGTAATTTGGATTCGTTCTTATTACTGTAAACATATGTACATATATATAAATTTGTTTTCTTTTCATTGGATTCAGAAGAGGAATGATATATTAAAGATGGTTTACTAGGTCAATAGGATATAATATAAAGGCACTTCGTGTTCATCACAAAATATAATTATCATTTTATATATCATAGTTTTCGACTTAACGGTAAAAATACTGCGAACATTATTATTGTAGTACTGTATCTAGATTATGTTCGCGTAAATTTCCTCTTTTAAATTAATCTGTCATCTTAACCATACCTACCCAGAAATATTAATAAAAGCTTTGCATCTGTACGCCAGCAAACGTCCACCGATGAACAAAATAACCTATTGAGTTGCAGCAGCCCACCGGCAACCAGGCACACTAGGTTTTCGTGTATGTCAGGCATTACAAAAATTGACAGGTTAAAGTATAATATATGAAAGAAAGAGAGAAGAATTAATAGAGTCCAACTTATTATAAGGTTTCAAGGTACGGCACCCTCTGTGAGCGAGTCTAAGTCGTATTTGTTTTTGCGTAGTAAATAATTTAGTACTAAGTCTTCAAGTTACGTTAAGAGACCTGACTTTGCTTAATAACTTGATAGACTAAGCTTTGCTTAGACATTCGACTATATTAACTATCGGCTGCTATACATATTTAGATCACGGGTCATCATACTTTCCATAGCGTATGAAAAAAGAGAGGATATAAATTAATTGAATACTCCATCACTGGCAGTTTTCTAACAGAAAACGCAATCATGGATGACGTAGCTTAAAATTATTCTAAATTAAGTAACTATTTACCACGTACATAGTTTGGAAAAGTGCGTGCCACAAGATGGAACTCTACACCTCTACGTAGCAGTCAGATAGCCTTCTAATCAATTGTATATAATATAGACAAATAATTTGACTTAAGTATTACACAGTATGGCCACACTGAGCCATCGTCGTGGACGTAACCCTTCTCATACCGCGTAAAAGCATGTACCCAACAGTGGAACAGTTCATAAACAGGCTCGATGTAATAGATAACACAATATACTTATTTTTACATAGAATAAGGGTTGCGCATCATTCGCCACAACAGATGTATGGGGACCAACAATTTGTTATTTATTATAATAAATACGTTGTTCGTCTAATACCAGTGATAAATATTCAACAAGCGGCGCCGAGTGATATTAAAGGTCAACAACCCGCATAATTTACTCGCATCAAAATAGGTTGCAGAATCTTAACAACCTAGATACTGAATATCATTTTGTGTTTGGTTTTCTTTATTCTATGCTCTGTGGCTTTGAATGAAACGAAAAAATAAAGATGCTTCAAATTAGTACTCGCTAACTAGCCAATCTTCATTATAGTTTTATATTTAGTTTAAAAATTACATATACGACTTTACATATCACTCTTGTATTAAACTCACGTCTATACACCGGAGATGTGGGTAAAACTACGTCTTCTTCTCTTTTAGCCTTTATTATTCCCATGTCACTTGGGGTCGGCTTTTTTCTGGTCTAACCCGGATTTGACTGGATATCAGTTTTTACACGGAGCGGCTGCCACCTGACCACCGCAACCCGAAGGCTAACGATACCCTAAGGCTAGACCAGTGTCAGGATATTAGAGGGTACTGACTTTCCCAATAACGACTGCCATAGATGTTCATGGCAGCCGGGACCAACGGCTTAACGTGCTTCTCCGAGGCACGGAGCAGGCGATAATTGTCAATCAATACGCACATAATTTCGAAAAGTCATATAACTTCTGAAAGTCAGAGGTGCGCGACGTGGGTTCGAACCCAAGACCCTCTGCATTGCAGTCTGTTGGACTCCCCACTGAGCTATCGCTGTATGCATATGTATGTATGGGTAAAACTACCTATTTAATAATATTATATTATGGTAAAAATACCTGTGAAAAGAAAAAATAATTATTATTTATTTATTTCCAAGAAACATTTACATACAATAATTACATTTTGGTTACATTATTTAGCCTAATCTAGATTGTGGAAGACATTTCCACTTGCTATGATCCTGGCTTATCTTTCTTTCACTATCATCATATTTTTATGGACGCACTACGATGCATGCATTAAGAATGTGATGTGAATTAAAGAGAGCAAGAGTGGTGAGCCGGCGTGAAATCCTGTCTCGATCTGTTGAGCACGCCAAGCTTTTTCGAAGCTTATTTAGCCTTACCCTCTAAATGGCCGCGAAACTGGACTTTGCTCGATATTTCGACCTCAAGTATTGCAATATTGGCTGAGGCAGTCTTGGGGATGTGCTCAAAATGAGGAGATACGAACAACGGCAGTTTTTTTGCGATGAACGCGCAGACTTGTGTCTTTATGGGGTTAAATCGGACCAAATTAGTCTACCCCAATCCGAGACTTTCTTCAAAGAAGTCTCAATTCCATAGACAAGTTTGCTTCGGCTGTCAATGACGTTTTCCCGAGAGATGTTAGCGCGGTGGGTAAAGAGAGTATCGCTCGTGGTGTCGTCCGCATAACAATGAATGCTGCTTATTTGCAAAATTTCATTAATATAGAGGAGGAACATAGTAGGCGATAGCACACAGCCATGCGGGACACCAGCATTTACAGGCATAGAGTTAGAGCCGTCGCCGTCGACTACGACCTTAATGCTTCTGTCTGCTCAAAAGCTAGTGACCCATTCGCATAATCTCTCAGGAAGCCCATAGAAAAGGAGCTACGAAAGAAGCGCTTTGTGCCAAACATGATGGAAGGCCTTCGCTATGTCCAACCGCCAAGGCTTCCCCTTTGTCTCGATCGCCTGTGCCCAACAATGTGTCAAGTATACTAGAAAAACACCAGCCAACCGACCCTTACGGAAGCCGTACTGCTGGTCACTAAGCAGTTGATGATCCTCTAGGTACCGAAAGAGCTGACAGTTGATAATGGATTCCATTATCTTCGAGAAAATGGGGGTTATGGCTATCGCTTGGACGGTTTTGAGCGGTCGCCTTTTTTGGGATCGAGTGGAACAATGCTGTCTTCCATGATGTCGGGACTACGCCAGAAGAGTAAGAGAGCTGAAAAAGTCGCGTTAAGATCGGCGCCAACTCTGGAGCGCACATCTTCAACACTATAGGAAGGATACCGTCAGGCCCACTCGACTTACGGATATCAAGGGATAGAAGTGCTAAGCGCACAGAGCGTTGGTAGAACCGAATATCCGGCATACAAACCCCACACCGTGGTATGGTAGGCGGTTCTTGTCCCCCGTCATCCAAAGTCGAGTTGGACGCAAGGAATTTGCCCAGAAGGTCGGCTTTCTTTTTTGCGTCGTAGGTCAACGAATCATTGCCCATGTATAGGGGTGGAAAGGTTGGCTTGCAGAAATTTTCCTCGATAGCTTTGGCAAGAGACTAGAATGCACGAGTTCCCGAAGGAAGACGCTAAAGCCTCTCGCTAATTCTACCGATGAGCTCCGACTTCACCTTTGCAATGTCGTATTTGCAATTTTACTTTTTTACGTTCGCTATAAATATATTTTGTGTTAAATCTTCTATTGTCCACTATTTCTATATAGCCATGCATCTATCAGCCACATTTTCTCAATTCTTATTTTTAAATAGAGATAGGCTTTTGCTTATACTGAAACAGCTTGGTTGGGGTAGTTTCGTAGTTTCTCGCATCAATCGCAGCAAAATAGCTTTGTATGATGCTCCTTCTCTGATTTTGATGTCTAGGCTCCTTAAGAGAACAGAAGAATATCATTTACTGCTTGCGCTCGCAATAAAATAGCAGTGCCTAAATCTGGTTTTGTGAAAGTTTGGCAACGCGCGAGTTATTTCCCTGGTGATGTAATCGCTTATCATAAAGCTCGCTGCATGCCTCGCCTTATTCATTGCTAAATGTACTCACATGTTTACCATGTAAACACAATAGCAAGGTGAGGACAACGTTTATATGTAAACCTGAACAATGCATAAGGAAGCGACGTAACTTACTGTGCCAAACTTATCTAAATAGTTACGTCATAGCTTTGTTGAAAACTGCTTATATATAGCACAATATATTTTGTTATAAGTGGAAGAGCTCTCTATTGGCAATATACGGTAACAGTATATACAAGCCAGCTCAGCTAAGGAACTAGCCACAAGCTACCAGTGTCTAAGAGATAATCAGCGTAAGAGTAGTAACTTTGTTAATATTGTCTTCTGTTTACGCGAATATTATTCATTGAAATTAAACTACTATATACGGATTTTATCGCGTTGTTTATTTGACACTTTATTACATAATTTTGAAAATTGTTACACTACTACTACTATTAAACTTTACTAATTTTTAAGCTAATTAAATTATTATTAAAACTATTTAGATTTAATTTAATTTTACACTTTCCCCGACGTCGGTTGCTTTTCAGCAGCCATGGTCACGGGGAGAGAGGTCAGGGTGGTCGCCCCGTTTAATTTATTTATATATTATATGTAATATATATATATGTGGGAAGGAATTATAACGATTTGAAGCGAATTTAATCAGTTTAGTTTTTATTTTCACTCTTACAAAGTTATCCACCATATTCGTACAACGACAACCACCGAACACCCTCTTGACAATTCACTGACAGCCACTTGACTTAAAAACAATTATTAACGCTGACATTCTCAGTACGCAAAACTAATAACTAAAGTAATAAAAAGAAATATGAAAACAAAATTAACAACCGACACGGCCATCCTGTTCATTCATCTGTCCCGGATGAATTATCTTCTGACGCAATCCAAGATTTCATAAAATCTGCAGAGCTTGTCGTATTAATTGGACCTTCCGTGTGCCCAACTTTCTTCACGACATATCGATCATTTCCTTTGTTCTTAATCACTTCGTAAGGTCCTAAGAATTTTGGAAATAACTTACTTCCCTGCGAAAATTGAGTCTTTTTGATGGCCACTAAATCGCCAATATTATAAGAAATCGCTTCTTTTCTCTTTCTATTGTAGTTTTTTATATTATCTTCTTGTACTTTTTGTATCGATTCTTTCGCCTTCTTCCTTAGTTCTTGTCTGTGTTCATTAAAAATCTGTATGTTCTCTGCTTCTATTAGTTTCATGAGTTCATCGTCTTTGTCTCTTATTTTTGTCCCAAAAAGTAATTCGAACGGGGTCATTCCTATGCTTCGTTGGTAAGTCCCATTCAAGCAGCGCTGTACTCTGGAAACTCGGCGATACCATTTGGTCGGGTCATCAGCACTAAGCTTACTGAGTGCGGCAATGATAATCTGATGCATTCTTTCTACCTGGCCGTTTCCTCTGGGTTGCCCAGTAGTGATAGTATAGTGAGTAATATTTTCATTATTGCAGTACTCTTGAAAATTATTTGAAGTAAACGCGGCATTTCGATCAGTAATAATCCTTTCAGGCGAACCAAAAGTTTGTTGTTGCAGTCTTAATTTTTCTAATGTTTCTTCAGTGGTTAAAGTCTTCACGGGATAAATCCAGCAAAATTTTGTATAAGCGTCTACGACCGTAAGGACATACTTGTAATTTTTGTTTGTCGATGTCAATGGTCCAAGGTGATCTATATGGTATGTCGATAATGGAACATCACCCTTGTCTATCGGATGTAGAAATCCCTCTTTTTTACCCCTTTTGTGGGATATGAGAATGCATTCAACACAATTGTTGATAACTTTTCTTATTTTGTCCTGTAGATTATCTATGTGATATTCTCTATTTATTAATTCTTCTGTTTTTGTAACTCCAAAATGTCCTCTTTCGTGATTTTTTCGAATTATCTCATATTGCATCTTCTTAGGTACCACAATCAGTCTATTGCCATCTTTCTCCTTGTAAAGTATATCTTTTTGTATGACATAATCTTGGTATTGTTCTTTTTCTAAAATCTTCTTCAACAATTTTATATGGTTGTCTTCATCCTGGGCTTTTTTCAAACGAGCTGTAGTTTCTGTAAGTATTAAACAGGCGGGATGTCTGCTTAATGCGTCGGCGTGCTTCATCCTAGATCCTGACCTGTGCTCAATCTCGTAGTCGTATTCCTCCAAGTGAAGAGCCCAGCGAGCAACTCTTGGTGGTAAATCTTTCTTCTGCAGTGTCATCGTTAGAGCAGAACAATCGGTTACGATCTTGAAATGAATGCCCAAAAGATACACTCGAAATTTCTTAATAGCGGCAACAATAGCCAAAATTTCTAAGTAGTAACTATGATACTGTCTTTCAGCTGAGGTCGTTTTCTTGCTCATGTAATGAACTGGGTGTAGTTGGTTGTCTTCAGGACTTCGTTGTAAGAGAACCGCTCCGTATCCATCAGCACTAGCGTCTGTGTGTAGTTCCGTTTCCAATTCGGGGTTGTAAATTCGGAGAACGGGTGAACTGCACAAAATGTGCTTTAGTTCAATAAAAGCCTTCTCACAATTTTCATCAAAGTTAAATACGGCATCCTTCTTCAACATATCCGTCATTGGTTTCGCAATCAATGAATAACCTTTTATGAACTTCCTAAAATAACCTGTCAGTCCAAGGAATGACTGAACCGCCTTCACATTTTTAGGCTTCTTAAATTTAGCTACAGCATGAATCTTTTCTTCTGATGGTCGGACTTCGTTGTCACGGATAATGTAACCTAAGTATTGAATTTCTCTTTTTAAAAAATGACATTTCATCCAATTGAACTCTAGTCCAAAATTTTCTGCCCTTTTTAGGACTTCTTCTAGTTTTTCAAGCCCTTCTTCTTCTGTTCTTGACGGAATAATTAGATCATCTAAATAAGTTAGTACGGTCCCATTGGTTATTAGGTCGTGAAAGATATCATTGATAAATCTCTGAAATACAGATGGCGCTGTACACAATCCAAACGGCATTTTATAAAATTCGTATTGGCCTAGAGGCGTGACGAAGGAGGTGTATTTTTGACTGTCTTTGTGAACCCTTACGTGCAAAAAACCGTTTTTTAAGTCCAAGGATGTGAATACTTTGGCCTCCTTCAGCTTGTCAATCTGATCGTCAATCAAGGGCAGTGGGAACCGTTCTTTTATAATTTTCTTATTTAATCGGCGATAGTCGATACACATTCGTCGTGATCCGTCTTTTTTGTTAGCCAAAACTATCGGACATGCGAAGTCAGATTTGCTAGGTTTAATTATTCCTTTATCCAACCATTCCTTTACTTGGGTATTTACTATATCCATTTCTAGAGGTGACAGTCGTCTTGGATTTTGGAAAACAGGGTTTTCATCAGTAAGTATTATTTTTAATTCAACATTGCTTTCTTTATTCTTCTCATCAGGCTTATACTCCTTACATAATGTGTAAATCTTGTCTTTGTATATAGAATCTTCTACATCATACACCTGATTTTTAGTCTTCTCTTCCATCAAAAGTGTAAGATGCATAATCTTCTCCATGTAGACACCATCATGAGTGAAATTAACTTCGAAGTCTTTCAGTATAGGGTTTCCAATAATTATGTTAACAGGAATCGCGTCGTCTTTGACAACATGAAACTTGATATCCGTGGAGTAACAGTCAATTTGTACTGGGACAGTAAATATTCCTTCGGTGTAAACCTTCTTGCCAGCTATACCTGTTAGACATAATGTTGAATTCACATCATAATTCTCAATGTATTCTTTGATCTTCTCGAATTCAGACCTTGTTATTAAATTGACATCGCTTCCAGTGTCTATTAAGGATATTATGTCTATATCATTTATCTTTATCTTCTTATACGGAACTTTTTCTTCTTCATGTTTATTTTGAATATTTAAAGTTTTCTTATTTTTATTATTTGTACACTCTGTCGATTTATGGCCAAATTCATTGCACTTGAAGCATTTGATTCCCTTTGGACAAGCAGGTGATTGATGATCTACGTCTCCGCAGTTATAGCACCTCTTCACGTAGTTTGGCTTGCGAGTTGAATGATTAGCAGATGAGTGACCAGAATGTGTAGGTCTACTAGACATCTTCTTCCTGAAGTCACTATAGATGTCCAACTTCTTGCGGAACTCTTTTATGTCTGACGCACCATATAAGATGGCTTTGTTTGTTTCCACGTCACGGATACCATCAATGACGTATTCGATAAGTGCAGCATCTTCAACTTTGCCATGTAATGCTAATTCTTTCATAGCCAAAAAATATTGTTGATAAGTTTCGTCATTCTTCATTTTGCGTGAAGCTAGTTTCTTGTGAATCACGGCGCTATTAATCTTAGGTCCAAATTCTTCTTTCAGCGCTTTTTTCAAGCTCGCATAATCTTTAACTTTTCCCAAAGATCGTAAGAACAGCTTGGCAGTTCCATCTAAGAGCCTCTTCGCATAAATCAACTTTTCCACTTTAGTCCAATTCATAATTTGTGCAGTATCTTCAAATTCATCTATGAACGCTTCAATCGGATAAGTATCATCCCCAGTAAAAATATTCATGGACTTCTCTAAATCTTTAAATGAAATTTGTACGTGCTCCTGTTCTTCATTTTCAATTTCCTCTTCATCTTTCTTCGGTGGCATCGTGATACTCGTATTGTTACTTTTATGATTCCTGGTAGATCTTCTTTTAGTCGTTGTACAAAACGATAGTTTTCTTGAAGTCATCAGACAATTTTCTTCTTTAAAAATCTTCAACAGTAAAAGTCTTCATATTCATCATCATAAACTACCATTTCGACCAATTTCCATAAAGTGACAACATTTTCGACCATTTGAATTTTATAAAGTAGCAACACTTAACGGGGAAATAAGTTGAACTGACACTTGATGTTGAACGGGCAAATAGAGTACGGGAAAATAATCTTCGTAATTCTCACCGGCTCAATTTGTAGGTTATGCTCATATTGCGTGTTTCTACAATTTCATCTTCAGTCTTCAATCCTCTTCAAATCAATCCTTGTTTATATCCCGGACGAGTCCCCAAAAAGATGTGGGAAGGAATTATAACGATTTGAAGCGAATTTAATCAGTTTAGTTTTTATTTTCACTCTTACAAAGTTATCCACCATATTCGTACAACGACAACCACCGAACACCCTCTTGACAATTCACTGACAGCCACTTGACTTAAAAACAATTATTAACGCTGACATTCTCAGTACGCAAAACTAATAACTAAAGTAATAAAAAGAAATATGAAAACAAAATTAACAACCGACATATATATATATATATATATATATATATATGTATATTATCTATTATTACATTTCGCATTATTATTGCATTTTATATAAATACCTCTCTCATCCTATCCAATTCCTTTTCCCAAAGGAAATAATACTCAAGTGATACACCGTTTCCCTATCGTTTGTCAAAAGCGTGAGGAATTTTACGACGCCGCCTAAACCAGCGTTGAATATACAAAAAATTACAAAATACAAAGAAATTCTTCGTATTTTTTATTCAATTATCCTATATCTTTTATATATTTAATTGTATGATATATCAGTAAATATTATAGATAGAAAGCAGCGATAGCTCAGTGGGGAGACTAACAGACTGCAATGCAGAGCGTCTCGGGTTCGAACCCACGTCGCGCACCTATGACTTTCGGAAGTAATATGACTTTTCGAAATTATGTGCGTATTGATTGACAATTATTATCGCCTACTCCGTGCCTCGGAGAGCACGTTAAGCCGTTGGTCCCGCCTGCCATGAACATATATGGCAGTCGTTATTGGGAAAGTCAGTACCCTCTAATATCCTGACACTGGTCTAGCCTTAGGGTATCGTTAGCCTTCGGGTTGCGGAGGTCAGGTGGCAGCCGCTCCGTGTAAAAACTGATATCCAGTCATATCCGGTTAGACCAGAAAAGCCGACCCCAAGTGACTTGAGAATAATAAAGGCTAAGAGAGAAGAAGAATCAGTAAATATTATGTGGTAAAAAATCAGTATAAAACATTTCTGATCTAGAAACCATATTTCATACAAGGTTTACTAAACAAGGTTGACTGTCAGCTTAACAAAATCGAGAAATAATTATAAATTATTTAAAATTCAAAATAATGTACACAAAGAACACCCCGGATAGAACATACAACGGACGTTAATGACATGAATTTTATTCTGGAACAGGAATATAAACTATACTTAGCTTTTTAACTTAAACACCGTTGTTTAAATCTTTATTGCACTATTTTATTAGACTCCGGTCAAGTGGTAAGCTCACCTACTGGTGAACAAATCACAAGCCCTCTTACAAAACTTAGGGTTGGCCAAGGTAATAAGGTGACCTACTACTAGGCAAGTCTCATCTCCTGTTATAACTAGGGTACGCAATAAATGCGTAGGGTTAAGTGCGGCTTAACAGGACTCACTCAAGAGTATTTTTTTTTTATTTATTTACATAGCTAGTATTCTTGTGGTTCGAGAATAAGGCTGTGCAGAAGATACACCCATATTATAGTCGGACTTTGTGTAATTTTGGACGTTTCCGGGCATAACTGAGGCTCTTTTCTATCGGGAAGAGGCAAGAAAATGCCTTTTACTACACAAAATAAACTGAGACTGATGATTTGAATATAATGATTATCCTTATAGACTTGCGTTAGTTATTTGCTTAAATTATTTGAACATAAATTCCAATTTAATGTAACCACAATGAAATTTTAACAACCAGTAGAATGTCGTCAAAATCTCGCACCGTTCCTCTCTTGTTCCCCTCGGAGAGACATCAACCTTAACTCAGCATAAAGTACCCAATATCCGGTGTATCAATGTACCAACAACATTAAAATCCGCTGAGTGAAACTCAAATCGACATTAGATTGAGGAGATACCATCGAGATAGCGGTATTTCCTTCGTAAACAGTTCGTAACTTTTATTATAACAGCCAAGTTTATATTACTAAATGTCAAATTGTTTCTAACCAATCACAAATTCATAGAACAGGGATTCTTCGAAATGTCAATAGTTTGTTATTGAGTTTTGATTGTGAAGCCCACGCACCTCTCAAACGAAATATCTACTGTCGACAATAGAGGCATTTCCCATATTATGGACTATGAATACAATTTCCTTTTTAACAGAAAGGTTTTCACAAATAACGCGTTACAGTAACATAAAATATACTTCACACTCCAATTAACTTTTATCAGTAAAGGTTATGTAGAGAGATGGCACGACCAATAAATAATCTCACTCCTTGCTACACCGTAGTACCTCTACGTTGACGCTACGACGTAGTAACGTAGCGGCCGCACACGTGTCTTTGCTTTTATTAGACACACCTACTCGGTTACATTAATTAACGTCAGTTCATCACATCGACGATACCACACACTATAACCGCTATTATGTAGCCGTAATAAGGGTGATATTGTCTCGTGAGGCGGAGGCATGCTACATGGTAGGTGACGCAACTCTGTACAAAGGGTTGCTAAATACCGGCACGGTCGGGAACAAATATTTACACACGCCAGGTATTTAGAACCGCGAAGTTATGCGTGCACTAATTCCGCACCAATGAACGCCTATTTGTTTAGGAACCTTTTACAAGCTAACATTAAGAATTACACTAATGTCGCCCACCCAACAAGAAACTCAACATTTTCTTAGCACGTTTTCATCTAATATAATATTATATTTATTCAAGCTCATCATAATTTCTATAAATGAGTTGGTTATTTTAATGTAAAATGCCTCAAGCGCTATCACAATCCCGATCCATTTTTTATTAATTTATAGAAATATTCATAGAAATATTCAAGAGTGTAGCGCTTATATCATTCCAAAAATTAACTCATGTCTTCATTCGGGGAATGTCATGAGTTGTAACGAGGTGAGTTTTACTGCGATGTATATAAGCGACTCAAACTAAGTATATAATATGAAATGTTAAAAGCTTGTACTGTGAAGCAATATGCACAAACGAGGGGAAGAGAGCAGAACTAAGTCAACGTTGTGTGAGCATGCATAATGTACCGCACTAGAGTTCTGCCGCTAATTTGTGTCTCAGTGACAAATTATGAAGTCTGTACGTAATGCCGCCCGGGCCAAGGAGAGGTGGGCAGGGTTGAGAGGGGTGCTCATCAACGAACGACAACCGTATGGTAATGAGGTTTCATGAATATCGGCAACAGACGCGCGCCACGCAACGTCACATCACAACAAACCGCAACACACGCACACACGTGTCATATAGCACAACTCACACACACCACTATAAGTAGATACGTATCGATGTAGGACGTTCCAGGTTCGTTTATTCGCAAAGAGAAACTCTCAGCAAGGCTCACTTGCTCTAAGTCAAACAACATCGTGATGCGATAAGCGCAACTGTTCCGACTCGCTGCACGTCTGTATTCCAAACACAACGCGGTACACAGCTCATACCATTGACACAACAAACCCTCAACTTATATTTTGTAACTTTCTTAGTTTAGCCGCCATTATTGTCCGAGTGAAGCAGCACACAATACCGCTACCAAAGCTGGTTGTGCGTCATAACTCATGGACACACTTCACATTTTGTCCGCGCTCGCATAAACTTCACAACGTTTACTTAGGTTTATTATACTTTGTCCACTTCACGATTCAAATCAGCCGCGCATAAAACATGTCAATCTTGATTGAAATTTAAAAAATAAAATCCATTAATTGGAGCAAAAAGCCAAACGTCCGTAACTAAATCGAATCACATTGAATGTTGGGGCCGCTTCGGGCGCTAAACCGGCCAAATTGTTCCGATCCAATTGCTCCAACCAAATCGCGTCTGACACAATTATACAATCAGCGAGGGGCAAATTAACCAGAATTGACAAATGTTTGACCGAGAGCGTATCTACTATCGCAGTACCCGAATACCGACCGGCGGGCGGGCGCGCCGAGCCTAACGATGGGTTCAGTCAATATTAGCGCTCAATATTCCCTACTCAACATAAATAAATATGCAATTTTTTGGTGTTTGTAAAACGAAAAATTATTAAATATCCACGTAAAAATTCCATACCTATACTATACTTTTGTAAAAATTTCAAATATAGGTATGTTGGTAGGTTGGGCAGAACTGCAGCATGTAATCCAAGAATAGGAACAAGTCAGCCAAACTTGTAGGACGTGCTGAGCCAGTAATTCTGCATAGTCTGTGGCGAGGTAAGCTTTAGAGCTGAGCTAGCTGCTTGGTCTGCGTCCAGGTACGTTTGGTATTGCGAGCGGCGTGGGTGCATCATGCGGCGACCATAAATACAGCGAGGCGAGGTGTGCGGTGACCTCGCCGTACATTAAAGACGCGGGCCGAGGCGGGCGCGTCTCGGAGCTGCACTAAATCTCGTTAACTGCCCGAATGTACCCCTTCCCCTTCTCTCAAAACGCCTCACGGGCCCAACCCGCACCGGCCATGAATACGCGATGAATTTAACTATCAAACGCATCGAGCCATATATCTGCAGTGAGCCATCTATTTGCACGTGAAACGTCCTCCTATCAAGGCGTGGTTAATGTTTGATTGCGGACTAAGATCTCAGCCGTGATTCCCGGAACGCAGGCAGCAAGAACTTTAGTCAAGGCACAAGTTTGTTGATATTGCTGCTCATAAATACGTTACTGAAGATTAGTCGGTCCAGTCGGCTCTCTCGTGCTCTCCGGCTACACTGCGCTAACTAGTTTTCATTCTTGTTTGTGAATATTGTTAGGACACAAAACAAGGGACTTCACTATCTTCCTAACTCTAACTTGGATTCATTTATGTATTTACGTCACAAAGTAATTCCCATTAGTTTCTTCACTTATATAAAGTAATGTTTACATATAAACTACAGCATAAGATTTAGTCTATGAGAAGATAAATTACATAGTTTTATAGTTCTGTACAATCCAGTATTTGGACTACCTGTGTAAATATGTGACAAATACAATAGTTGGATTGTGCCACACAAGCCAACTAGCATATAGTTACGGTCCACATCAAATGGCTACCATAACTATAACTAACATTGTAAATAGCTGCTCATTTGAGATTATAATTACCGATTGACCAAACTGCGCAGGTACCACATAATTAAAAATTATGAGAACTTACAAATACGAATGCATTCATTTATATATGTCTATACATGAATACATAAGAAAACATTTAAACAATAACATTCGTGAATTGTATAGAATCCAAGTGTATGGGACAATATAGCAAGCTGTAAGTGTACATGTACGTACGTGTTTTTATTGGGACGGTATGCAGCAAGTCCTGTAGGTAAATCAACGTAATTATATTAAGTTCATTTATAAGTGGCCTGTTCCTTGTATCTTTTTTTAGTAGTTCTTAGTCAGCATTGAGAATGTCCCGTAATCCTACCTAATATTATAAATGCGAATGTGAGTTTGTTTGTTTGTTACGCTTTCACGCCTTAGCTACGCAACCGATCATCAAGAAATTTCGTATACACTTTTTCAGTAAAACAAAAAAGGTCGTACGGTAGGTACCTACCTTTCATCTAGAAAAAAGTATTGTTACAAATCTAAACTAACCTACCTATATTAACGCGAGAGAAAATTAAAATTATTCTTTAGCTTTTCGAGCAAAGCCGCGGGAAACATCTAGTACTAAATATAGTGTACATACAATTTTAAAACAGGTACTAGGTGATTAACGTCCAACTGATGTCGGGTACTGTGGGGTTCTTGAGCGATACATGTATAATGCACACAGCTTTCCGGTTTCTGCCAAATATTGGGAGGTCAAGAAACTGCTACATAACCCTTCTTTATACTGCATACTGTTTAGCAAATGATGCCGCTGCGACTCATTCCTATTACAAATAGTAGAGGTGACGTTGAGACAGTTTTAAAGATGTGACTCCCACTGTCTTATAATGCTAGGGCTACATCTAACACTGTTTATAATAACCATTGTTGACTACCTAATAAAAGGGCGGCTCCTTATGGCTCTTAGATTTTGATTGCACGGATAGCGTAGTGGTTTAAGTGATAGCCTTGCCATTGTGCCGAGTGTTGTGAGTTCAATCTCCTCGCCGGACAAAAGCTTGTGTGTCCTCAAGTAATTGTTTCCAGTCTGGCTGTTATTAGTGTCCGTTGTTTGAATGTTTGTACAGTTCCCCGTGACACAGAATTGAATCCAAGTGCAAAAGATACAATGTTCCATTTGCAGGTCATGATATTATATATCATAGTGCTATTGAGATTAATTGTACTAGGACAAAATCCAGAAATATGCTTGATAAAGAACAAAAGTATTGCTCTAAGTGAGACCTAATACAAAAAGCTGATGAAAAGTAGGTGTAATGAACTGTCTCTCGCCCCTGTATTAAACTATTTCACTGCTGAGCACGGGCCTCTTCTCAATGTAAGAAAGATTAGGCCATAGTCTACCACGTTGGCCCAGTGGCACACTTCACACATCTTCAGGAACATTATGGGGAACTCTCAGACATGCAGGTTTCCTTACAATATTTTCCTTTACCGTTGCCGACGCTTGAGCATATATAGGTATGTAAGTACTAGCGACCCGCCCTGGCTTCGCGTGGGTAGTACAAAACCTTAACAAATTATACACTTAAACCTTTCTCATGAATTACTCTATCTATTGGTGAAAACTGCATTAAAATCCGTTCAGAAGTTTTAGGTTTATCGCGTTCAGACGCGGCGGGTGACTTTGTTTTATAATATGTAGTGAAGTACAACACACAATTTGAGACTTGTCGTCTCAATTTGTCCTTCACCTTGAACGGTTACGACTATACAGCATATTACTGAGGTAGTATAAGCTTTAGAAATAGGTGGTGGCGTGTATTTCCGGCTGTAGCGGAGGAGCCGGCACCGAGCTCTACCAACAAAATCAATAAGAAGCGATGGCAACAAATAGTCCCCGAGCGACGACAGCGATCCACTGGTTGAGAACCGCCGCACGCGACGGACGAACCGCACCGCGACGTAAGCCGATACTACGTACCGAGCGAAAATAGAGTTACTTTTACCTATAAATGATTTGAAACATGTTTTTTGCATAATATAATATTACACAATGGGTCTTAATCGCAATTAAATATTTAAATGTAATAAATACCTATTTATTGCCCGACATTTCGACCAAGTTGCATCGATTATGGGCACGAGTTGACTGGTGTGAGCTTAACGAAGCCTTCGCCAAGTGCGGGTTTCGGCGA
Organism: Catocala fraxini; assembly: GCA_930367265.1. Classification (NCBI taxonomy): domain Eukaryota; kingdom Metazoa; phylum Arthropoda; class Insecta; order Lepidoptera; family Erebidae; genus Catocala; species Catocala fraxini. The sequence continues at coordinate 18,027,475 of OV884041.1, forward strand.
CTACCCTCACTCGGTCATTTTGCATTTAGTAGTACGTTTATTGTGCAATGATAATGGTATATAACATCACATTAACATTTAGAGGCACGGAGTTGTAATAAACGTAAATGCAACCACGAGGAGCAGTTAATCTGGAATACGTTATTACAAACAAGGAATGCGTTCTCCTGGGTTCTAAAAGCGGAACAGCTTGTTTTTTGAGCCTGGTAAGCTCTCCAGATCAGTCCTGCTGCTTGCAAGAGTCTCCAAAGTAGCCACTCAAATAATAAATATGAAAAATATACGTAGGTTAAATTACATATATTAGATGGCAACAAATAGTCAATAAGCGACGAAAGCGACCCGCCGGTTGTGCACCGCTGCACGTGAGCAAACCGCACCGCGCCGTTCGCCAATATTAAGTAACCGAGCAAAAATAGAAGAGTTACTTTTATAAGCCTTGTCGATAAATTTCCTAGGAGATCCTAGTCCTATCTAATGTTATAAATTAAATTAAACTTAACTTCTTTTCGTGTTACGTCACTTGTTTGTACCAATGTTATAGGAGAGCGACGTCACGAGCCCCTACCTTGCGAACTTTAATGCGTTATATATGTGTAATTTTTTATATTTATATTATAGCAGCAATAGCTCAGTGGGGAGACCAACAGACTGCAATGCAGAGGGTCTCGGGTTCGAACCCACGTCGCGCACCTCTGACTTTCGGAAGTTATATGACTTTTCGAAATTATGTGCATATTGATTGACAATTATCGCCTGCTCCGTGCCTCGGAGAGCACGTTAAGCCGTTGGTCCCGGCTGCCATGAACATCTATGGCAGTCGTTATTGGGAAAGTCAGTACCCTCTAATATCCTGACACTGGTCTAGCCTTAGGGTATCGTTAACCTTCGGGTTGCGGAGGTCAGGTGGCAGCCGCTCCGTGTAAAAACTGATATCCAGTCAAATCCGGTTAGACTAGAAAAGCCGACCCCAAGTGACTTGGGCATAATAAAGGCTAAGAGAGAAGAAGATATGTGTAATTTTTTATTGATTTGTTAAAACAAAAAAAGAGGTATCCAATATTTTCTGCTCATCAGTCCATTTTTATGATTAATTAAAATCACTTGTTTTGAACCCTGACAGTGATGTCAGGCGTGAGTCTATTATTTTTAGAATCTGTCTGTGTGTTTGTCCGCACATCATGCAAAAACTGTTGCAGGAAATTGAATGGGGGTTTAACTAAAGCAAAAATGCTGGTGGTTTAACTAAAAATCTGGTGCAGTTTTGATCTTGATACGCCGCCTAGGTATCGAAAAATATAATTAAACGGGCAAAATCTAGTAAAAAGTAAAATTATAAATAGGGCAATCTAGCAAGTGATAGGCGCAAACATATGTCGCTAAGCCAACGAAAAGGTTGTAACTGTCTTCGTTCTTAAACGAAAAGGTTGTTCTAAGCTTCAAATAAAATTTCTATTGTTATCTGTGTCCGATATATTCTTGGACAAAACCTAGCATCTAGGCACAGAGCACACATTAGTAAGGCTTCGATAAACCGCAGCAACATAGCATAAATAGCATCGTGTTATTTTAAGCGCTTTATTACGCGTATTGAATGTTATCGGCTTTCTGTTTGCACGATCTGCATTTTTGATGTTATACTTTGTTATTTGTACGTGATAATAACTAAAACCGTAATATTAACTAGAGAATTTATCTATTTTTATAGCATGAGAACTTTATTTTTCACAGAGAAGTGTATCTTGCACGCAGATTTCGTCAACTATCTTTAAGTATTATAGAAGTCAGAGCTGCCAAACTCGTAATCCCAACTAATACTATAAAAGCGACTGTGAGTTTGTTTGCTTGTTACGCTTTCACGCCTAACTAATTAACCGATTATCATAAAATTTTGCATGCACGTTGTTTAAAGCTGTGGCCAACCTCTGACCAACGAGCCACAGTTTTTTTCTGGATCAAAGGTATCCTATCTTTTTTTCTGTACTAGATGTGCCCGCGGTTTACCCGCGTTTATAGTTACTGCGCCACTCCCGTGGATCGTAGCGTGATGTTATATAGTCTATAGCCTGCCTCGATAAATAGGCTATCCAGCACTAAAATAATTGTTCAATTCAAACCAGTAGTTCCTGAGATTAGCGCGTTCAAACAAACAAACAAACAAACTCTTTAGCTTTATAAAATTAGTATAGATAGGAGATAGGATTAATCGAAAAAAAGTACTATTCCCGAGGAATATAAATTTATTGACAAGATCTACATAAATACAAGCGAAGCCGCGGTCGAAATCTAGTACGTAATACAACAAAAGATAAAATTTCTTTACTTAACAGCCAATGCGTTGGAAACAACTAAGTCGCACTCGTCAGTGTAGAAGTTCAGCCGTATTTTTTATATTTTGGGTAATATGCTCTTGGGATAGATCTGGTAGCTTACAAATCATCTTGAAATATGGACTCAAATAATGTGTATAAAATCTAGCTTACTATTAAAGGGTTGTTCAGTTTTACCATTAATAAAGTACAAGCTTAACTAATATAATTTTACGTACACAATGATAGTAAACCACACTATTTTGTAAGGCATTTGCAACCTAGACGGATCCGAAGGACCTATCAAACTTAAAACAAAAGAATACAAAATAATACGGCCTCGATTTTAATATAGTGAATATGCATACGTTGTTTTAATAACATATTACACACTAGCTGTCCATCGTGATTTCTTCCATGACTCTAGCATTAAGCATGGTGTTATACATATATCCCGAAGTAATTATTCTTCTACAGTAAACGGACTACCAAATGCAATAAAATTGTCAAATCATAAATCAAATGGGATTAGTAATTACAGACATTACCGAGTACAAACAAACAACCTCTTAAACTTTTTAACATTAATTTAGATTTACAATGAAACTCTCAAAAGTGCTAACATTACGTAGGCCACCACGTCATGCAACAGGGAAAGTTAAAGGAAAACTTATTGCCATTACACCGAAACTCCAAAACTATTCGATTCGAATAAATGGACGACATTGCATTCGTTCACGCTTTTGCAGTTTAACCAAAGAGCAGATAATTTCAATTACAAATTACAAAGGAAGTGTCCACTTTGTATGGGGATTTTGGCTTGGAATGGACAATCACTGAGAATAATAATTATATATTAATTTAGAAGCATTAACCAGTAGCAATTAGAAAAATAACAAAGTTTTGTGTTCAGGTATTCCTAATTCATTTGTTGTGGTGGTTTATATAAAAGTATTTGAAATAATAAATCATTGTTTTTATGTTATATTTCATTATTATTCTGATTTATATGTTACTAAAATGTTATCTAGGAACTAGACTGGTAGATTTAAATTGTTTTGATATCTTGCCCAACTCAAAAACCTAATAATTGACATTATAAGCGCGCAGCAACCTACTGTCCGTCGACTGTAGGATCGTCGTTAATTGTTTTTATGTATGAATTCTGTTCACGCTAAGCCAATAATGGACAGTTCCCTTTATGCCATGTACCTACATATGTACTTAGTGCAATACTTAATTGTTATTACATTTTAAACTATACTAATAACTTATACATACGTACTTATTTTGACTAATTGACCTATTATTTTGATTATTGAATAAATATTTTACCTTGGAAAATGGGTAGGCCTTTGGTGTGGGATGCCACATGCGTCGACACCCTTGCGCCATCACATCTTCCGAGCACGGTGAGCTGTGCCAGTGCTGCTGCTGTAGCGGCGGAAAACCTCAAACGGCGTAAATACAGTAATTTAATTGGTAATTACGTTTTCGAGCCGTTTGGGGTAGAGACGCTGGGTTCACGGGGTCCGGGCGCTCGTGCGCTTTTTAGAGATATATCTAAGCGGCTAATCGACGCTTCGCGTGACCAGAAGGCTGGGCTTTTTTTGGCTCAAATAATCAGCATTGCCATTCAGCGTGGCAATGCTGCCAGTCTTCTGGGCACACTCCCGGTCGACAGCGATGCTGAGGAATTTTACGACGCTGCCTTTAGCAAACCGGCCATCCTTTTTTATTAATTTTTACAGTGCCATATTTTGTTACTCTTCATTTTGTTCTATTTATAAGTGGTTAGTTTTGTTAATATTAGTTAAGTTGTAAATTATGATTGTTGCTTTCACTACTATGAATTATATTGTTCACACGTTAAAATAAAATAAAAACACATAAATAATAATAAATAAATACGAGTATACCTATCACACAGACTCTTTGCATTTTTGTATGCTTCAAACGAAACATAGTTGAGCACGTTCTATATCTATTTTGACACCTATGTATCACAAGCAAAACTTTTCATGTTTGATAATATAACAAAGACTGAACGTGGTTTAATTCTAACTAATACTTTAAATACGTAGTACTGGTTCTATGTGTTCGACTAAACGCCTGAGTGAACAAGTGCGGATGCCGCTTTAATGATACAATTAAACTACCTCTATAAAGCTAAATTACTACAAGTTTCCGTTATATTGGGCGCAGTTCGCGTCGCGTGGAACATTTGTTTGATATTTAATAACGTTGATAACTATCGCGGCACCTCTACTGTCGTTAAACCTTCATATTACTTCGGAACTTTAATAAAAGATAACATTATTTAGACTGAAATATTAGCAAGTTTGTTTTCATAAAGCATTGATACTATATATGAGTTGTGGTGGTCCCAGCCGCATCTCGATACGTACAAGGTCTTCGTAAATTGACTCTTAAATACACACGCGGCCGAGCGCCGGCTTCGCGTCGAGAAGTTCCCGTTTACCCATAAACAACCTCCATTCTGCTTTATAACATCCAATTAAAATGCTAATTTATTTATTTAGTCGAAATTGATGCGCGCCGCCGAAAAGCCAAACCAGGCGCCAAGCGGTGCTAAGAGATCGTCGAACTTACCTTCGTTAATACTTATAAAGCTTTGTTGTTGTGAGTTAGTGACACTTTTGACATGTAAAGCCAGCTCGTTACTTAAATATCGTATAAAAAAATGTCTCACTTATTCAGTGGAAGTGTTCAAAGAAACGTATCTACAGAAATAATGCTCGAACATATAAGAGAGCTTTTCACGTTCAGTCATTAGTGTTACATGACATACTTTTACGTAATGTAGTTTATTATATTTCAATAAGATTGGCGACGTAACACAAGTGAAGGCGACACATTCGCTGAATCGTCCGTACCGACATCAAAACTCTGTCAACGCTAGATTTTGGTAAAAAACATTTTTAGCAAATACTGGGTGTGTCGGATGTCATGTCGATAGCACACGCGATGCTTTCATATATCTCTTTTTCAACTGGATACTGTTGCTAAGTTAAAACGAATAGAAAAGCAATACCCCAATAACGTGAAATTGATGATGCTGAAGACACATTAATTATCAGCATTTTACGGCTTCAAAAAAGAGAGCGTTAAGTTTTCAAAGAAGCTTTTTTTAAGTTTGGTTCGTGGTCCGATTCTATGAAGCATATGTCCTTCATCAAAATTCTACAGATATTCATACAAATTTAATTAAATCGGGTGTTCGGGTGCTAGTTTAATACAAATTATAATAAAAAATACATACATAAATATATGCATAGTCACGCCCATATCCCCATAGTGTAACGCAAGGCGTGTTAACACCCACATTTTGCCAGCTACGGTTTTAGGTTCCAGTAGCTAAAGACCGTGCCTATTGCCGTCTACCAGTCACAGTTCCGGACTCCGTGCAGCTTCTGAAAACTTTTAGTCAGAAAACCCCTATAATAATATAGACAACAGCAATCGAAACACCACCGAGACAGTCAATAAAACCAATACTTGAGTTTAAGTATAAATATATGCGGTATGCCTTGTAAAGTCTATGTATTTGTTGTCAGATAGTTTCACCAAAGTTACTACAACACTGATAGTTTGGGCAGACCTTCAATATAAACATACCGTTCGGTTTTACATACACAAAGAGGTTGTTATACAATGTATTGAATGGCCAAAGCAAAGCTCAAGGCAACGTGTGGTAATAGTGCCGTCACAGTGTCACGCTGCAACCCTCGTCACGCGTCACGCGCCCGGACGAGACGTCATACTCGTGCCGTGACACATCTTCAACAACACGTCATTACACAACACTGTAACACATCTCTATTATTTTCACGCTCAAATTAACGCTGACTTCATCAACATTTTCTATATGTTTGTAGACTCAGTTGTATACGGGTCTCAGTCCCGCGGGAGAGTTTGAACGCCAGAATGGCCGGTACGCCAATACATAGTTAATTCAACGTAATTTTAATGAACGCGAGACTCATTTAAGCATTCCGAATTAGGTTCACGGCGCGAAAATTTTGCTATTACACCAATAGCCTGTTTTTCCGTAACGGTGGCACTAGCATTAAAATTTGATGACCTATTTATATAGTAGGGGCTCAGCGGGCATTTCCGCTGTTAAACGAGCGTTTCGCACTCGTATCCAGGGTTTAGATACATATTTTGAATCGTCGAGTTGTTGTGATTTTTGGCAAACAAACATTATCGTTAGCGCTCAATAGTTGTCGTTAAACGTGGTTATGCATGCGATGAAGCGCGCACTACGCTCAAATATGCCTAGTGCTCATCCAATTTGCAGATTTTGAGAAACAAGAATTATTATATCGCTAAACAAGATTACTGGGTTACAAACTGGACGACAAACTGTTACTGAAGCGATTGGACACCACGATCAGGGTAAATGTTTTTGTATCTTCTATGAAGCATTTCTCAGCAGAAAAGCTTTATTTAAGGATTGAATATTGATATAATCTAGAACCATGATTTCATCATTGTGCGGGTTGACAGACTTCATATCTATCTATCCTAAAGATTTAATTCCCTCCGTGGCGCAGCGGTAGCGAATGCGACTGCTGTGCATGAGGTCTCGGGTTCGAATCCCGGGTCTCAGGCCAACAAAAGGTATTGGGTTTTTCTGCTAAGAAATCTCAATACGAGTTAGGAAGTTGCCGGTGTTAGACACCCCTGTGCCTCGGAAAGCAGGTAAAGCTGTTGGTCCTGCGCCTGATCTCTCTCCGGTCGTGTCGGCTTATTCGTCCCATCGGATCATGAGGGTTAGGGAACAGAGAATGCACTTGTGTTTGCGCACATACCTACTTGTGCATTGTGTATAATATCTCCTGCGCAGATGGCCAGTCTCCGTTAAGATTGGCCGCCGTGACCGAAATCCGGTCTGGAGGACATTATCGTTAAGAAAATATTCTTAACGATGTATGTAGTCTGTCAAACCTGTCAATGTCTGAGAGATAATAGACAACTGATATGTTTTATTGATTTTTATTATTATCACTAATTTTTAATTTCTATTTTTGTGATTATTCAATGGGAATGCAAACTAATTTTATTATTAATTTATATTTTATTATTATTTTTATTTTATATCAATTGTGTTGAATACTTTTATTTTATGACTCACTGCAGTTTATTGTTTCAATGATTTTGAGGAATATGTTTTGCATTGTAAAGCAAATACCAAGAAATATCCTATTTCTGGGCGGACGGCGCTGACGACTGTAACACAATTTAATATTAGCACGGTTGTCAACGACAACCTCTTAAATAATGTACCATTGTTCGGTTTTATTTAGAATCAGTTTAAGAGAAATTTGTAAAACTATTTGTTGAATAAATTATTATTATTATTATTAACTCTCAGACATGCGAAATTTTCCTTCATTGTTACGGTGAGCTATAATTAACTACTTAATAAAATAACCTTTAAAATTCTGAGAGGCGTGCCGTAAAATCAAACTCGAGATATCTACGTGATGTCTAATGTAAATAAAATAACAGTTGCTGAACATTATTTACCTTTATGAAAATTGTATTTAAACGGAGTACACATACCACTTAACTCGAACGTGCACACAAACACAAAAGCTCCCCGCGTCAGTAAGCATATGTCATTCATACTTTATTCATCACAAGATACCGTCTGCGACTCTGAGTCCTAATGAGAAGGGCCTGCCTACTGCATCGACTGGGAATCGCTTGGATTTGCATCTGTAATGTCAGGATGAACGTTGAGAGGACTGGTCGATACTTAACGACGATCAAATTAGGTCAAACTTGACACTCGCGCCGACTTTCTGGTGTGATTCCCATACCTTACTTACACGTACATTCTTTACATTATTTTAAAGCGTCGCTAGTTCAAACAGCAATACATATTATTATTTAATGTAACAGTGTAGCATATAGAAATTTCTATATGTCAACATACAGTAATTTCTGTATAAAGTTGCAAATAATCTTAGTCATAGTATATACATACTTAACTAATATGACTTAAACATACTCGTAGGTATAACAATAAAACAAAATGTATGACCTGTCTCCAGTTTCTATTATTTATATATTAACTATACCCATTATATTTAAAAAATTATACTTTTAATTTCTTCTATGGAGTACACGATGGTTTAATTGCCATGATAGTATTACCAATATGCTGAAAATGCTAAGCTCTACCCACAAATAAGTTGTCCCAATTATAGGCTCTATTCTCGTTTCTTCGATGTTAGTAAAACTGCCAAACGTAAATAGATGACTTCTAAAAAAATAAATGTTTTAAAGCAAAAGAAATTTATATATTGATATTTTGAATCCTTTGAGAATCAGATTTATTTGACAAAACAAGTGGAAGGCGAAGTAAACAGACGGTCTAGTAAATAAATAGCACATAAGCTGTAACAGCAGGCAGTGGCGGCGATATGGTGGGTGGTCCCGTTGTGCTCTGATGATTGGAGCGTTCCTCTGCGGATGATTTACTTCGTCAGCGGCGACTATTCAACTCATAAATTGGCAACTTTTCCTTTTGCTCACGATCGTTACCTCCTGACTCGCTGTAAATTATCGCTTATTTGCTTCTTCTTGCTTCCAACTTTTGTTAAAGAATTTTTTCGCCCACATTTTTACTGAATCGCAAATGAAACGAAATAAATTCAGCGTACATACTCGTACATTAAGAGTTTCATATCATATATTTTAACAGTGTACAATGAACGCAATTATGGCGCGTGTGTAACACATGTGTAGGATTTTAATATGTATGTGTGTGTGTGTGTATATGTACCTTGTCGCTCGGTAATGTAAGTAATTCATCATTTGTGTAGTACTACGGGCGTACCTGAAATTGGGTCTCAGGATGTAACATACCAAGGCAGCAATTGCAACTTGGCTATATTAGAGAGACTGTCCTTTATTAGCTAACAGGACTAGAATGTGCGTGAGCCATATGCAAATTTATTATGTTTGAGACACCTTTCTTCAACTACGGCGTAGAAGGGTCCTCAGGCCTCACTTTATTCGTATCGGTGTCCCATATGACTTGATAATATATTGTGTGTATGTACTGTCTTTACAATATTATTATACTCAGAGAGTAAGGTAGAAAGTTTTCAGCCAATGCCACGGGCGCGGTTTCGGATACGGCGGATGAGGTCAATCTAGAGTAAACGTTTTCTACACTCACTTAACCTTCCCAATCCTTCCCTTTCATTCCATTGTTAATCCTTATTCTTTCGGGACAACAAGACGCGCTATTGATTGCCTTGGCATTATAAGGCTACAGTAACTGCTTACTCTTTACTTCTGGCTAACGGTCGCCATCCGTAGGGCATTACAGGTAACACTCATTTGACTCTGTTACGATTCACCCCAATAGGTTATAGTAAATTACACAACGGTAACAAAGGCAAGAAACCTAAAGTCAAATTCTGGATGAACCAGATGATAGTATGACACACAAACAAAAAGCTCTGCTCTTGCGTTTAAAAATTCTTACGCAGATTACTTTCGTCAGCTAGGATATACGCATCCATTTGGCCGACTACATTCCAAACCGAGGTCCGTAGTCCCTTGGGAAACAACATTGTCCAGTTTACTTTTAAAAGGAGCTTTGCTCACCCGTCGTCTGTGTAAAATTCTCAAGGCCATGTGGCCAAAAACTAACAAACAACGCAAAAGAAAATGTGAAGATAAAAATTAAGAAGACTTTTCCGTCACTGGCCACAACAGACCCACTTTCCTAATACTAAACCTACTTTAACTTTAAGAAATATCTTTCAGTTCGGCGAGTCTTTCCGCGTCAACGCCACGCTGATATTTGTAAGTCACTAATCTCACTGAGGGAAAACTTTTTGAAAGGGAAATTAATAAAATTAAATCATAAGTTCGTAGCAAAAATTAGGAGAAATTAATTAGTTTCTGACTACGGAAACTTTTTAGGGGCAGGTGGAAAAAGGTAATTTAGCGAGCATCTATTTTTGTACGAGAAAAGGGCTATAAAAATAGAAATAATTACTAATATTAAAATAAGTAATCAACTGTAGTTGTTGTATAATAAGTGGTGTATACGTAGTGTTGTTCTCGCGTGAGTATTTCTGCACTTAATGATACGGCCTCTTTATTTATACAACACATTAATTAGAAAGCTTTGTACGTTGATACGCGTGTGCTCATTACTCAAGTGATATCGCTACACTTACTTCACTTACGCGTTCTACACTACATACCTACTTAATTAGACAGTTATAAAACACAGATATTTAGGTTAGATCCCTATGAGACAAAGCAAGTCATACTACCTAGATATGTAGGTCCTACCTACCTTTTATATTACGCAGTGCTAAAATGTCTCTAGGCGATCCTAGCGACCTACGCCTTAGATCCATTATCTTATTCACTAAATGCTAGGGTTTACGCAAACAGGTTTTAGATGTATGCTTTATACAGCAACGAAAAACACTTTTATACCTAATATACAAAATAAAATCTTTATAACAAAAAAATCTTCATAACAAAAGTGGCGTTGTAATCAATATTACTTTAAAGTATTCTCGCAGTTCTGTACGCCATTCCCTCTAGTCAAATGACATACTATGGATAACGATATTTAAAACATACCTAGAAATTAATAGGATCTCATATTCTTCTCTTTTTTTTCTGTTGACAATAATTATATTTATTTGGCACAGTGTTTTCAATATCGCTGCCAAATAAAAATAAATTCTAGTGGCGAAGTGGTCTTAACAAAATATAATGAAATAAAATTTATTTATTTATTATACATTTACTGAATGTTTTATCAATAGTAAATATTTATTTTACCTATTTATGTTGTTTGTCGCGTGTCGTACAATCTGCGCGGTAAAGGTGCCATTGCATTACAGGGTTCTCAAATCGCTCTTTATATTGAGGACGGAGGTACATCTTGCACTACATTTAAAAACCACTGCCATCTTCGCGTGCACCCTCTTAGTCCCAAGCAATTACGATTTTCTGCGACATTTTACAAGGAAAAAGAAATAATGGTAGGCAAAGTAAATAATGCAATTTTAGCTTTTTTATAAGCCTCTGCCCCTAAGTGCTTCCGGGAAAGTATAAATGACCTGACACATTAAATGAAACATGTTTCCGTGTTATTATATAATTTCTATCCTTTTGTATAATGTGGAATAGAATGGTAATTTCACACTTCAACCGCACCACATATATTTTAAATTTTCATATATTTAACGTTTATTTGATGATAAAATAATAAATGTGAAAGTAATTCATTCATATAGGTCATAAAATAACACTTATGTTTCTGAAACTGACTGAAAGATAGCAACAGGAATCTCACATATAACGTAAATCCTAAAAGATCTTTATGAAACATATATTTTGACGACTCGATGGCGTAGTGGTTAGTGTAACCGACTGCCACGCCTAAGGTCGCGGGTTCGATTCCCGCATAAGTCAAACATTTGTGTGCGTGAACATGGATGTTTGTCTTGGTCTGGGTGTTTCTATGTATAATATGTATGTATTTACAAAAAAAAAAAGTATATATGTATGTTTATCCATTGTCTAGTACCCATAGTACAAGCTCTGCTTAGTTTGGGCTAGATGGTGTTGTGTGTATGTGGTAGAATATTATTATTATTATTCTCTTTATTACTATTTTTCTTCTAATTATTACATTTTTAAATATAAATATAAAAACATACATATTTAAAAATATAAAAACTGAAACGACCCACCGGCATCGGGAACAGGGTCCAAGCTGCCGGTGGTTAGGATTCCAGAGACAGGAACCTCCTCACAATGCGTGCTGTATCTAATAGCACTGCCTTCTGCATCAAACCCCTGATCCAAGCACCTAACGCGAGCCTCTTTAGATAGTGATCGAGGCTCTTAGCAATTAGACCATTGACAGATATGACTATCGGCACAATGATTGCCGAATCCACATCCCACATGTCGACAACCTCGCGAGCTAAATCGAGATATTTAATTTGTTTATCCTTTTCAGCTTTCACGAGATTGCCGTCATGCGGAATGGTGACATCGATAATCATCGCACGGCGCTCTGATCGATCTATCACCACAATGTCAGGTTTGTTGGCCACAACAGTCCTGTCTGTGATGATAGTTCGATCCCAGTACAACGTGACATGACCATTTTCGAGAACTGATTCAGCTACATACCTGTAGTACGGCACTTCAACATCTACAAGTTTGTATTTCAGAGCAAGTTGCTGATGAATAATCCTGGCTACTTGGTTATGTCTGTGCAAGTACTCGCCGTTAGCAAGACGAGAACAACCGGAAACTATATGCCTGAGGGACTCACCAGGTAGATGGCACGCCCGACAAATGTCAACCGTACCATCCCTCAAGATATATTTCCGGTAGTTATTCGTCTTGATAACTTCGTCCGCAATAGCACAGACAAAACCTTCGGTTTCCCCAAAGAGGTCACCGAAACGTAGCCAGTTCACGGAGGCTAACAGGTCTACATCGGCTCCATATAGAGCCTTGTAGAACCTACCGTGAAGCTCCTTGCTCTGCCATACATCCCTGCGATCGCTAGTGCTAAGCACTACAGGCTTGCGCCAGTTCTCTTTAGCCAAACTGAGTGGGGTGAGTCTGGTGTCCACAGCAACTACATCACGTTGCATACCCACGTCTGCCTGGAGAAAGTATTCTCTGAGGTTGCACACCTCGCGGTTATGAAGGGCCTTGGCATTCAGAAAGCCTCGGCCCCCAAATTTCCGCGGAATATACAACCTCATCACAGACGAACGTGGGTGATGCATACGGTATGCCGTCAAGAGTGTACGGACCCGCCGGTCCAGGGCATCCAGTTCAGTCTGAGTCCACTTAAGTATGCCAAAGGAGTACATGAGAACTGGCATGACCCAACCGTTACAAGCGCGCACCTTGTTGCCACCTGATAAGACTATTTAAAACTTTTTTCAGGCGACCAAAGAAACGCTCCTGCAAGGATTGCTTCATGTCAGCCTCATTGATACTTAACGCCTGTGACATACCCAAGTACTTGTAAGTATCGGTTACAAGAAGTGATCGTAGGTTAATGGAATCCAAAAGTTGTATATTATTATTATTATATGATTTTAGAGTATAGTGATTACTGAACCTTGAAGAGCTTTCAGTTCTAGACTCGAATTATATCTAGACGAAATAGGTAGGTACCTGCGTATTCATGAACAAAACTAAGTGTAATAATTAAGATCCATTATTCATCATTAGGCGGTGTATATGATGACAACTTAAGTAAAATAAATAACATCAAATTTCGTGAAGGAATCGTTTTTATGACTTGTTCTAAGAATTGTTGATCCAGAACATGTATGACAGGAACAAAGACTAGGATGGCAGATGCTTTCGCATACGCAATTGGTTGTTCTGTTAACCTATTGTACATATGTTTATATTTCCGTAATTCTTTACAATATGTCCTTTACCCATAAAATCCATTCGTAGTCGGAAAAAAAGCTTTAAGTTTAGTAAAATAAGGTTTAAAGTGGCGTAGCACTCGGTGCCTCGTTTCCGAGCCGCTGTTAAATAGAGGTACACAATGTAGCGGCTCGTATGCGAGCCGCTAGCAAAGTCTCAGTATCAGCACAATATCTAAAACTGTACCTAGTAGACAGCAATAGAGTAGACCACCATTACATGGAACCTATAATCTTAGTTGGTTAAATGTGGGTGTAATACAGCCTTGCCCAACCGTTTGGGGATATAAGGCCAAGACTATCTATGGAATATAACTACAGAGAGGCAGTGGCCTAGATATGTGTGTGAGGCTTCTGGAACCTTCCTGGATATATCCAGCTTTTTGTTGCTGTTGAATATTTCTTTTCCGAACAATCCTATTGCGCATCACCCGACCTGGGACAGAAAAACTCATGGTCGACAATTAACCTAAGCGTAAACTTAATCTAATATATCAATAAGGATTGCAGACTAACGATAACAATATTTCCAAGCGCTGATGTTCAGTTAATTAAATGGTGATCAATTTGTTCTTACATTCCATGTAGCTCCCCATTACTGTGGACGAGCCTACAGACACCCACAAAACGTTTCCAGACATAATGCTAAATATATAATCATTATTATAGAATCCTAGGGGGGAGGCAATTTTAAAAGGATTGCAACGCACTTGTGAGTCCTCTAGTGTTGCGGGTGTCCATGGGCGGCGGTAATCACTTACCATCAGGCGATGCGTCTGCCAGTTTGCCTACTATACCATAAAAAAAACAAACAAGACTTCCTTACTCGGTATTGCTGAAGGCTTCATAAACACAATTTAATTCCACGAACCATATGACGCAGCGTAACACTTAGCAGCATCTAATAAAAGAAAACACACTCCTTTCAGTTGCAAGTAGCCAATAAAGTGCAGGTAGACTGCATTCTCACGACACTGAATGTTTCAAACACCTCGTTATTGTATACACAGTGTACATTCCGAAACTGTAACTGCTTATTCGGTTCTCTCAATAACTAAATATTTAAAGGAGCTCTGTTTGGCAGTACATTCGTGGAGCTGGTCGAGGCACCTGCTGCCCGGAGCGACGCCTGCATACAAAGAGTGCTTGAATAGTAAACCATACCCGGGGGACTTATATACTTGCAACAACATGTGGCACGCTTTAGGAGTACGTATCACCGGATATAGTAACACCTGGTGTTTGGTGATATTATTTAGTAGAGGCACGACATAGGCAGCTGAGTAAATATTAAATTAGTAAGGTAATATTGGACTAAGGCTGCTACTAGTGTTTTACAACGAGCTGCCATAAATCTCTTTTCTGTTTTACTCTATGTGGCGACAGCAGAAAGGCGACTGCCAACTCGGTGCGCTATTTATTCAGGGTCTAACGTTTATATTCGTGTTTATATTCGTGAAGGGATAAGCAGAGCTGTAGATACTACACTAACATTTGGCAAACTATGTTTCAGGTCCTATGTATTAGGAAGTAGCATATTGCCGTTTACTGAGGAGAGTTCTTGGCCCGTGCTGTTACAGAGAGCTTCTTGACATTACTTACTAATTTAGACTTAACATTTTCCATACCCAGGTATGGGACATGTGACTCATGTATAAAGTCGCACACATATACTACCGCTATGCCGCCCGTGTAGTTAAAATCTTCCCCATGAGGGTCTGTCTCATAAAACGTTTCAGAAAGAAGTTATAGTTGAGTTGTAATTTATCTTTATATCTTCGGCATTATCTAAACAGCATAATGAATTTCAATTAATAAATAATATTAGTGCAATATCCTCATAGGTGAAGAAAGTCCATAAGGATACCCCAGATAAATAAAACTAAAATAAAGATTCTTCTTAATAATTAATAGGATAAACATAGACATAAATAAATATATAGACGAGAAATACGGCCGCAGATAGCGCTTATTTTATCGGAGCAGCATCTATAACACTTTAAGTACTTTTACAGTTGTTTATGCTTTGTAATAAATAAATTATAATTCTCTGCTTGCTTGTTTGTATCGGTCTTGTAATTAAATATTTTTAGTTTGTTTTCAGTACTTTTTTTTTTACGTGATTGAATGCTGTGACGCATACCTCTCCGCAGGGCGACGGAGAGGTTATGTTGGGCTCACTGGGGGAAAGATACCCCAGTAATACCACAGTGTTCCTCGACATAACCAGAGTTGGCGGGATCGCGCGAATCACTTTCACATACAATCGCGACCCCGCCGAGGTTTCGGCCCGCCGTATGAAACTGCAGGCCACTACATGAAAAGACCTACACTTTGGTCACTTGACCTTACTGTCCCCTTGAAGGGGGACGGACACTCAACACAGCAGCGCGAACACGCAGCCTCTCGGACCTGGTGCTGAACGGGTGACGGGCAAGCCCACGAAGCCCACCACCCCCAGGTAAAACCTCAAGGTGGCTAGAGGTCGTTTCGCACCCTCCAGCGCCCGTATCTGCGGTTGGGGAGAGGGTTCAAGCGCCCCATCTCCCGCTCCGCTACCTCTTTGATAGAAATAACTTCCTTACAGAAGGAGGCGACGGCGTTCCACGACCTCTTACTCCGGGCCATAGACTGAACCAAGGCCGGGAGCGAGAGGGCAACAATTCCGACTGTCGCAACCAACTCACAGTGCTGCGAAGCCCAGTTTGCAACAACATCACGACAGTCGCCGCAGTGGTGACAACCGGACGTCTCTTGCCGGCCTATGCGACACAGGAACTGGCCGAAGCAAACGTGGCCAGTCATTACCTGTGTCAACCGGCAGATGAAGGTACCATGCCACCTCTCCAGCCACTCCTCAAAAACGGGACTTACCGCCACGATGGTGGCGTGCCCGAGTACACTAATGCAACGAATACAAATATCACACAGATTTGCGACAACTATATGTATATATGTTACTGTAAAAGCCAGAATTACGGTAAATCCCAAGATTTTCCAGTAAGCCGTAAGATTTACCAACTCTTAATGGTAAAAGTCCGAACCGTTCTATGATCATCGTTTATTTCGAACTTTTACCACCATTCACTTGGTAAATCTTAGGATTTGCCTCAAAGACACGGTAAATGTTGAAATAAAGATAAATCGAAGGTTTAATATATCGTATACTCAATACATCGAGTGATCAAAATATCGGATGTACCATGGTACTAAAAAAAATAACCACGAAGCCTCCCTCTCCCCCCCTTACGAACTTAGTCTTCTAACCTAACCTTTCCGAGGCGGATTGCTGACTATTTTGTATACTCGATGTATTGAGTGTACGATATAATTAGTAAATGTTCGATTTATTGAGCGTCTCCGTGCTTCGGAGGGCGCGTAAAAAGTTGGTCCCAGTAGTTATCAAATTGACATCAGTCGTTAAGCCATGTCCGAGACCTACGGGCGGCTTGAACAACTCTTGACAACAGGTTAGCCACTAACCACACGAAAAAAAAGGGAAGAAAGAAGCTGCCGTTCAAACAGAAGTTCATTTATGCTTTTACGATAGAACTCCGGGGATCTAGATTCGACAAATTGTGTGAAAGCATTTTGTACTGCCTATCTCGGGAAATTTTTTTTTATCACGGTGAACATTGTCCAAATCTCTAAAAGAATGCTAGTCCGTTGGAGCAAGGTCTGGCGAGTACGGAGAATGACGTATGGTTTCTAACTGCAGCTCCTGTAGAATTACAATGGTTTCTCGTGCAGTGTGAGGTCTTGCGTTATCATGGAGCAATAATGGTGAAGATCGATTCACCAATCGGGGCTGTTTCACTGCTAGTTTCGTTATCATTGTTCGAAGTTCGGCACAGTTAACATCTGCTGTTATTGCTTGACCAGGCCTAATAAGGCTATAGTGAATAACATTATGAAGAGACCACCAAACAGTTACCATTACCTTCTTATTGGTAAGCTTTGCTTTAGGGCACTGTTGCAGCGTTTGACCTGGGGTCAGCCATTGCATTTTTCACTTACGGTTATCGTAAAGAATCCACTTTTCGTCACATGTCACAATTCGATACAATATTCCTTCATTTCTGTACCAATGCAACAAGGCAATAAGAGTTTTAACACGCATTTCTTTCTGCAGATCAGTCAAATCATCAGGCACCCATTTTTCATTTTTTTATCTTATTGATTTGATGCAAATGAGCCAACATTGTAGGTAGGGTAACGTTAAACCATGCCACTTATTCCTGAGTACTTTGACTCGGATCAGCTTCCACCATCTCCTTCAATTCAGCGTTATTCACCTGTGTGGTCTTCCACGTAGTTCGTTCTTCAAGTCGAAGTTTCCATTACGAAAGCGTTTAAACCAAAAACGCACGGTGCGTTCATTAGGATTCGCCTCTCCAAACGCAGCGTTGATATTGTGAGCTGTTTCTGCCGCATTAGTTCTTCGTCGGAACTCGTATTCAAAAATGACTCGGAATTTTGAAGTATCCATCCTTTCCGTCTAAGCTGAATAAAAAACAATTGAAAGTCGAAAATCAAATGTTGCACATTTTTTAAAAGAATAATCTTGTAGGTAACATGTGAAAAAAGTTTTACTCAAAAATCTCATACCATGAAGGTTTTATGTCAATTCAAAGTATCTATTACTAAACAACGGCAACTTCGTACTTTAACTTCTATTATTAGGACTGGAAAAGTCACAACTTAAATAAATTCATTATCTACACTGCCAATTAAACTGTACGGAATTGGTAGGTATGTAGATGTTTTGATATACTGATTTAAGAACCAAGAAAATGTTGATATATGTGCATGAACATGGATGTTTGTCTTGGTCTGGGTGTTTCTATGTATAATATGTATGTATTTACAAAAAAAAAAGTATATATGTATGTTTATCCATTGTCTAGTACCCATAGTACAAGCTCTGCTTAGTTTGGGCTAGATGGTGTTGTGTGTATGTGATAGAATATTATTATTATTATTATTATTATTATTTAATTAAATACGTTATTATTCAGCATCTATAATTAAGGAATACGACTTTCCTTATTAAAAATCTTTTAATTTATTACTGGTACTGCGGATATATTTTGAGAAACATAAACAGGTATAAATTATCAATATCTAGTAATCCTTGAGAATGCTGCTGGATTATTCAGATATGTCAGAAGATGTTCAAATAAAATAATAGAATAACTAATTAAAACAGACTACATAAGTTACGTGCATATTAAATAATTAACTATCGCGCGCTTTAACTTTTTGTGTCACAGTGATAAACGGGCGGCCAGGCATTCTTAACTTGACAAGTGAACGGTCAAGTAAAACTCGTGAAAAATCCTGCATGTCTGAGAGTTCTCCATAACGTTTGTTAACGAAAATATGTAGTCTACCAACCCGCACTAGGTCAGCTAGGATTAGTAGTCTATCACTTTCATGTTTCCTTAAGATGTTTTCTTTCACTGTTAATGCGGAGTAATAATTATTAACTATATTTAATACGCACATAACCTCGACAAGTGAGAGACGCGTGCCTTGGAGACCGAACTCGAAATCTCTGCCTGGCAGTCCAATAATCGCCCGCTAAGCTATCGTTACTTCAAATTCAAATGACAAGCTTATTAAAAGTTTATGATAGAGTAGGTTTCATAATAACATTTAAATTTTACTGCACGGATGGCATAGTATTCGCCTCGCCACTGATACTGCGTCGAGTGTTGTGGGTTCGAATCCCACACGGAACAAAAATTTCTGTGATACTCAAATGGATGTTCCGAGTCTGGATATTCTTTGTGTCCGTGGTTTAAATGTTTGTAAAGTCACCCGCGATACAGGAATTATTCCTAGTGCGGGAGATGTCTTTTCTTAAGGGAAAATAAGTGGGTTGTACGACACATTAAGGTCTGGACATATTTCTGAAAAAGGTACGCTTACGCTCCGATACAAAATATTAGAGACTTGTTTAAATTTAGAGGGCATTTACACTGCATGCATTTATCAGCAATTGTTTAGATTGTAGTTTAGCCTTGCCAATGATGGAAACGTATCTGTCAGGCCCAGTAACACAATTTATAAACGCCTAGTCTACGAATTGGTTTCGAGAGCACATTAAGCCGATACTCGATAATAGTCAATAAGCTTGTCACAGAGGCCTTTAATGATTTTGATCTTGACTCCATGGTAATTGACCCGCAATCAAACTTAAACCTATCCGCATTTTGTGAGCAAAATATAATTAAATTTGGTGATTAATTTTCTTATAACTAATTATTGTCATGAACAAAGGTAGTTTAGTATATTCCTTGCTATATTTAATCGAAATAGGCGTTACTTGGCGGAAGTCCTTTGTAATAAAATTATTGGGAAGAGAGGAACCCGCCACTCACCATCGGATTGCCCATCTCAACAATTGCAATAGAAAAAGGTTGACATTGATGCCAATTCTGTTTTCACAAAATTCTCTTAACTTAACTAAATATCATAATATTGTCTTCTATTTACGCGAATATTATTCATTGAAATTAAACTGCTATATACGGATTTTATCGCGTTGTTTATTTGACACTTTATTACAAAATTTTGAAAATTGTTACACTACTACTACTATTAAACTTTACTAATTTTTAAGCTAATTAAATTATTATTAAACTATTTAGATTTAATTTATTTTTACACTTTCCCCGACGTTTCGGTTGCTAATAAAGTGTCAAATAAACAACGCGATAAAATCCGTATATAGCAGTTTAATTTCAATTAACTAAATATCACTAAAATTTAGTTCAGTCCTGTCAAACGACATTTCGTATTCTGAAATCGTTAAAATTGACAGGACTAAACTTATTTTAGTTCGACAGGATTAAAATTGGTTTAGTTACTCAATTTAGTCCTTTTTGCATTCCGCTGTACAAAAGAGCTTAAACGTCAAAAATTATCTATAATTAGAAATTTCAAACTAAAATTAGATGACATCTGAATACGAAGTTTAGTTTTCCTAGAGATTTGGTAGTTGAGGCTCAAATAGAGGAATTTTCAAAATGTAAAAAATAATAGTGAAAATAATATTTAATATAATAATAAAATATATATAATAATAATATATAAATAATTATAATTAAATTAAATTCATAATAATAAAAAAATAAAAAAATATATAAATATAATATAATATATACATATAGATATATATATATATATATATATACACACATATATACCACTCCATTTACATAGTTGTAAACTAATCGCCACATCTGGTCGAGCTTTCAGTTCGTCGCACCTAGAGTCAAGCTTAGACCGACGTTGCTCCTCAAAGTGAAAAAGCCTTGGTTTTAACTTGAGCTTTCCAGTCCGAATGGGAGGCGAATATTCTACAACTTAAAATATAACAGAGAAAATGTAAGTGTAATTCACCTCAGTCTACCGCTTCAGCGATACACAGGCGCGGATCTACATGTGTATGTATATATGTATATATAACAACTTTAAAATGACTACAATAGACATAAACTTACCACTTTAAGTAAGTGGTAAGTAAGTTTATGTGTACTGTACCTTAAAATTTTAAGAAACTTTATTTTTGTGCTAACGTTGTTTTAATATTTAATACAATATGTTTCGTATCCTAACACAGGCTGTGTTTTACATAACAATAAATTGTACTGCTAGACAATTTAAAGGATAATGTAAGATTTTAGCTAGTTCTCGCGTGGGATGTACTTGTTGCACAGAGCACAGAAGAGGGCACGCTGCGCTCTACTAGGGAAAAAGGCAAGAAATGTAATGTAATATAGGTAGTGAATGATGGACAATGCCGCGCGCCGACAGCACTGACCGTTCAACAATATAAGTGTCATATTCATATGGCCTTTGTAGTCCTTGTTGAATAGAGTAAGACAGGAGAGGCGTTTCTATTAAGAAGCTGGCGTGTTTCGTAAACTGTCACTAATTGTTAGTGCTGTGCTGACTACAGCTAAAGGCGACTTAAATACCTAGGTGGTGCAGCGGTAGTGAACGTGACCGTTGTGCATTGACGACTCAGATTCAAATTGTTTAATCTAACAATAGATTATTTGGATGCTCCTGTCAAGTAATTCTGAACTCCCTTACTATAAATAAACCCTGTGTCGTGGAGGAATTTACAAACATTCAAACAGCGAACACTTTGTGTTCATACCGACCCCATACCTGGAACAACAATTTGTGCTTCACACAAATTTGTTTGCCGTGTGGGGATTGAACCCACAACACTAGTTACAGTGACAATGCACACTACGACATCCGAGCAGTAAAAAAATTGCAGCCTGATGTTAGGAAATTGGCGCTGTTGCATATCTCCGTGCCTTAGAAAGCTCTCTCTCTCTCCTTTCGTGTCGGGTTACCGTTCCATCAAGCTATAAGAGTGAAGGAACAAAATGTGCACTTGTGCACTATATTATAGCCCAGGCAGATAGCTAGTCTCCGTTTAGATTGGCCGCTTTGTCGCCAGTTCGCTTTGCTGGTCATTAGACAGTATAATTTCTGTACCCACCATTCCGTAGCTGTGGCCTAGTTAATACTAAATAAGCTATGGCAACGCCTATTTTGACAATACCTACAGGTATTATTTAGACACTGCGAGCTACTTTGAGGCCCACTAGTGGTGAAATCTCCTTCTTTTTTTAAAGACAACTTTTGCTCATCTTGTTTCGCCTAATCGGAATTTTTGAAACATCAAAAATACGGACACATAGAATACTCAGGCTGGAAACAAAATTTTGTGCACCACCCTTATTTTTTTTCGTATGGTTATCGTATCCACAACTCGCGGCGCAGTGTCAGTGGTGAGGCGACGACTTAAACCACTACAACATCCAAGTACTAATATTTTAGTATCTTTATTTACATATACATGTTCTTACATTTCATTTCATTAGCAATCTTTCTCATATTCTCCATTTCGCTATGTTATCATGCGTTTGCTTACCATACACATTGTAGTAATTTATTACTAAGTGCCATCCGCACGAAACAACATTTCGTGAACAAAGCGTGCGTATTTCAGGCTTAACTCGTCGCTTGTTCCGAACGCTATGTTGTGAAAGTTGCAAGAATAGAAAAATCCATATTTTATTAGACAAACCAATGCGATCGGGATCTAGTTCGACATTCTCCGTCTTGTCGATACGCCGCCGTTTTAAGGGTCTGAATACTACGAATAAGCTTTATAAGAAAACACTCTCCGTCGGCTCGCATACGTGTAAATGAGATGACGATACTAGATGGAGATTACTAGCTATTTTGAGATAAGACAACTTATTAATTGATTTCTGGAAAATATTTTTTATTTAAATTTAATCTTTATAGCGTTCTTTGATTCGCATATTACATACCTGGTTCAAATGTTATTCAAAACTATAAGCAAATCAAGAAAATATTTTCATTAATATGTCAAGTCTTAAAATACTAAACATAATTAAAAATCTATTGTGGCTGGCTACTGGTGAGCCACCATGGTTTGAAAGGTATAATATAAAACAAAAACCAAAAACATAATACTGTCTTACGTTTACGCGAATGTTATTCATTTTTATTATTAATTGAAATTAAATTAAAGTAGTTTATTTTTAATAAAGCCATAATATTTAAAAGATAAAACAATTACTGTTATTAATATGATGACGTTTTTCATACCCCAATTGCCTTTTTCTATGATGTGAAAATTTATCTAAAAGGAACATTTTATACGAATGTAAAGGAGCTGGAATCTTTGTGAAAATGTTAATATATATAACTAAATCAAAAACAAAATAAACACCGATAAATCCGTTTAATTCCAGCGCAGAAAAGCGTTCAGAAGCTATCAGTGCCTTAACATTTTTATCAGAATCATATTCACCCGATCCCTCGTCGCATCGCGCCGCCTCGTACCGTTCCGCTGGTAGCTCTCGACGCGGAATACATTACAATACATTTACTTGCACGACTCTATCGACGGGCCCTCATACGTAAATATAGGACCCTCAATGATATTGAGAATTTTATTTTGTAGCATATTGTCCGCCTAACCAAGTAATAATGAAACCAAACCAAGGATTGCACAGATGGCGTGATGGATTAAATGTCCGCCTCAACACTACCAGTACGCCGAGTAATGTGTGTTCGAATCCCACACGGGATAAAAATAATTGTGATCCACAATTGGTTGTCTCGATTCTGGGTATTCTTTGTGTCCGCTATTTGAATATTTGTTAAGTCCCCCGCGACATTGGATTTATTCATAGTACGCCAACAGACCTTAAAAAAAAATAACACCGCATCGCACGTTTTATAAGCTTTTAATCTTAAACGTTGATGTGAAAACATCAGTCGTACGCGTTTACTCATAGTTTTTGGTAGCAATATATTTTCTGAGAACGTGATTTTTTTGTTATTGGATTATAAAATGAGATATGTCTGATGAAAATTGGGAAGGTTGCTGTATAGTACGTAAAAATACTTTATACTATTATTTGCCCGCGGCTTCACTCACTGGTGAACAGTACTATTTTTGTAGATGAGAAATACCCTATGTCCTTTTCTGTTGCCTGACAAAGTGTATGCGAAATTTCATGATGACCGTTCAAGTAGTTAAGGCGTAAAAGCATAACAAAGACACAAACTCACTTACCCATTCATAATATTAGTTAGGATATTTTATATATCATTATCATCATACTCATTTGCCTGAAGAGTCAGGCAATGGTATAGAATACCCACATTAGAAAGAAACGAAAACATACATCGCTTAGCATAAACAAGAACGGGGTGGGATTATTACCTGTGCGTAAGTCATAAATCAAACTCACAATCAGCAATTGAGCAGTCACTAACAATTATACCTCTATGTTAACAAGCTAATCTTTGTTACTCTATTGGATATATTATAATGGCTTTGTATTCTTCAGAAGAGGTTAGAACGAATAGAAAGCGGCATGTGAAGCAATGCCGATCGATTGATCCGCGGGACTAATGAAGGATACAACAATGTCCTAAAAGCAAGTACAGCTAACAATTCTGGCTGTTATGAAGTGCTATGACAACATTTATACTAGAAGTCAGTAATTCTTGTATATTTGGACCTTTGAGTATTGAAATACAGTTATTATAAAGGTTGCCGCGATCAGAATACCGATTAGAGGCGTTACGAAATACTTGATATTCCGCCGTACTATCTGATTCTATTAGGCGCGAAAGCCGATCTCAATACAATTATACTTTGTTTAATAATATTAGGTTATGACAATGTTATGAAAAGGAATATCGACAACAATAAATAACAAAAGACGAACATATCATATACCTCTGTGTAGTGATGTGCGAATATCGATAAAATATTTGAATAAATCGAACGTCATCGATTGTAATAGGTTTCTGAATGCATTGTTATTTATTATGTTATTTAGTCATTGATTGTGTATTAGCAAAACGTTAATACGTTAATACCCAAATCGATACTAATATTATAAAGAATAAAGATTTCATTTTATTTGTTTATTTATAAGGATGTAACTCAAAAACTACTCAACTGATTTAAACAATATTTCATATGATATATTATCACCGAGCAACATAGGCTATATTTTTACCTTAACCTTCTTTTACGCGAGCGAAGCCGCAAGCAAAAGCTATATATAATAATTTGATTTAAACAAGTGAGAATCGGCAACGAATTGCCGTAAATCTTAAAGCTCGAAAAAATGGTTCAAGTAATATGCAAAGGTCACATGATACCACGTGACCTTGTGGTCAAAGGTCAAAGATCATGGTCATTTCGGGGTATATCTACTACGTTGAGTCGAATGGCGTTGACCGCGAGTCTCTAGCTCTTACGGTTCTTGAGTTGAAAGTTGTATAACAGACAGACGGACGGACGGACGGACAAAGCTGTTGTATAAGAGTTTTTTCGAACTCTAAAAAGTAATTATTTAAATCTGCAAGCAAATATATGTGTATTTGAAGCTTTAAACCATATTCGAATATGTAAAAACTGTATATTAATTCATTATT
The DNA here is from genome assembly GCA_930367265.1 of Catocala fraxini. Classification (NCBI taxonomy): domain Eukaryota; kingdom Metazoa; phylum Arthropoda; class Insecta; order Lepidoptera; family Erebidae; genus Catocala; species Catocala fraxini. Next base: position 18,053,300 of record OV884041.1, read on the forward strand.
TATTGAATTACATATTAGCTCAACGCAAATACAAAATTAAAACCTTTAACCGTGCGATATTCTGAGAATCACACCACAAAACTCTTATCATTCTCGTTTTTGTGGTCATTCGAAACATTCGGATGCGGGACCATGCAATGTTCGAATATTGGAATATCCTTTTTTATAGCCAATGCATATCGCTGATATCTACAATAGGCATCAAAAATTACCAAACAATGAAAATTTTGCAATGAGTCATGTTCCTGAATCGAATATTCAATCATGATCAAAGAACAAACAGCGGCAACGTATAAATCTACGTTTGAGTTTCGATATCTTTTCGGGGACAGTTGCGTTTCGCACGCGCTATATTTGTCTTAGATGATGAGAACTAATCAGTTGTTGCTAAGCTGATAAGTTTTACACTATAACCAATACAGCCGAGAGCAACAGCACGGTAAAATTTTCAGAAATAGTATAGAGACACCCTTATCACCCACACCCCCATTTAAAATAATTCCAAGCCCGCCCCTCGCGGGGAGCTGTATTAAACAATAACAAGAGACAATTACGGCGAATTATAACTAAACAGAAGATTGGTGGTACACCGCGCACCACACGCCGGCTGCGCGTCGATACTTTACAAACAGAATTAATTACCCTTCATATTTCGAGAAAGTTCCACAGAGAATCGATATAACACGACGGGAAAAAGTAAAAAGTTTAGCTATTACTGGAATACAGTGGGAAGTTAAAACGTTGTGCGTAATCGCTACGTCGCTGAATCGCGTCGATGGAGACGAGACGGGGATGATGAATGTGTACGGAGCAACCAGCTCTTAATATATTTTGTAAAAATGTTATTACTTGTGACATGTTATACCGTCAACACTTTGGCGAAGGATTTAGAAAGTGGAGTTCTTACGCAAGATTAAACACAGTGGCTTTCATATATAGTATCAGATTTAGTTTCTGGCTTCACCTGCGCTAATGCTAGATTCTGTCAATAATTTCTATACCCCGGGCACAGTACTTTTTACTGGATGAAGGTACCCTATGTCCTTTTCTGTGCCCTGGGCAACATATATTGGAAATTTGATTATGATCGGTCGAGCATTTAGGCGTGAAAGCATAACAAACAAACTAACTAACTCACATTCCCATTTATAATAATAGTTAGGATACACTATATATGATTGAACTGGCTAAATACTATATAAACTACAGTATTATTCTATTTAAATAAGTTCGTAAAACTGCTGATCGCAAAATACTAAAGTGAAGCTCCATACGAAGGTAATATCCCCATTTCATTACAATAGAGTCAATTGTTACTCTTTTAGATATCTAAATCGGAATCCTAGAACATGGAAAGACAGGATTCTATGTTAAGTTGTTTAAATATAATCAACTCAACTAAGTACTCGACCGATAATCTATATATTAATACGTGAAGCAAAAACTTTGTACCCTTTTTACGAAAATTGCGCGGACGGAGGAGTATGCAATTTGGCACAGTTAAAGTTTATATGGAGAAGGTGGGGCGAATCCTAATATTATTATAAAATATGCTTTGGAAATACATTAAATTAATGAAAAAACACTACACGCACACAACCATGTATTTGACACACGCAGTCGAATCGCGTTCGTAGTATTTCGACATTGTTCGTCTGACGTCGTACAATTTTTTGTATCTATGGTTACCTTTACTTTATTTATATATAATAGAGAAAAACAGAAAACAAAGTAGCAAGCTTAGGAATTTTGGTCGAATTTTGACCATTAGGTGACCGCTAGATACATACATGTTGTCAGGGGTACAATAAAGGACATAAGGTTTTATCCAGAAAAAGGACTGTTACTAACCTAACCTACATTTACGCGAACGAAGTCGCGGGAAAAATCTAGTATATTATATTAAAGTTACTAAACCGAATAACAATATATAATATTCAAAGGCTTTCAACAGTAACATAAGCCTACAGAAGTAACACACGAGCAGATATACATATTCCATTCCTGACAATATTATGACATTCATAATGACTACAAGCTACCTACGCATTAGTCTGACGGCTCACCGCAAACCGCAGGGACTTAGTACCAGAGATACAACACACGAGATTACGCCTATACTAACATAATATTACGTCACACAAATCTGTAGTCTCTCAATAGTCGTGTCAACTCCCAGTGCGCCTTCCATTACCTAAGTAAATGTTTTCTCTATTCGTAATTACACAGCGCAAAGATTGCCAACACTAATAAACAAATCAATGGTCGAATCAAAACCAATTAAAATGTATATAGCTAAGTGCGCAAATAACAGCAAAACAGAAAGAAATAAAAGTCCCGGATCACAGCAACAGAGTGGTAAATAAAGAAATAGAGAGGGCTGGATGTAGTCTGCGGGGTGAAGAGGCGAGTGAACGGGAGGGGAGGGGTGTGACGTCGACGAGGGGCTAAAAGTAAACGACGATACAAGAGAGCCCCCGGCGAACGCTACGTTTGTTTCTTTTTAATTAAGCGAGTGCGGAGCAGGCTGCGCGTACCGACGCGACACGACACCAAGCGATGCGGTGCCACGCCACACCGCACCACGCTACTAAACGCCACCTGAATGAATCAAGTATCACTCCCAGTACGTTAAAAACTATAACCACATACGTGCCTATAAGTCTATAGACTGACACAGTTCTATTACCAATTTAATCTAGAGCTCTAGCTCTAGATTAAATTGGTTATAGTTTCTAAACTATAACTTGTTTTATCACCTGCCCACACTAATATCATGTTTAAAATAAACAACATTAACTAAATAAATAGCTTTCAAAGTGTCTAAAGCGGTATATTCACAATGCGATTAATTAAACATGCGATTGTCTGACTGTCAAGGTTTTGCCTTTGTTTACTCGTAAAGCCTTCACCACAAAACTTAAACCGGTTGTCAAATCAGTCTCTTTATACTTAATTGACAAATACGACGTACCTCTTTAGAGATAACAAGCTCGGGCCTGTGACGGTTTTGAACGCTTACGTAATTAAACAAAGTCTAATTAGTTTAACAATTAAGACACTACTAGACAAGCGACATTATATAAATAGACGGAGAAGGAGCTATTCGTTTTGGTTCTTACTGCGTTAGTATTCCATTGAGTCGGGTGGCGCGTTCTCGCACAAAGAAAGGGCTTGGCTCTCCTTTGAAGTGTATCCCGGAGCCCGGGCGCCCCTGAGCGATGAACGCGAGGCCCGCGTGTCGAGTGTGGAGCACGGTTAATTCGAGCGCACAATGCCGTCGCTAGCAAACAGTTTAGTCGCAAAACACTTTGAATTTGCTTACAATTACAACCCTGCGAACTACACGAGTTCCTTGTGTACACTGCGTTGCCATTCTCCCCTCACAATAAAGTGCAAAAATAAACTAAAAAATATGGCAATGAATTTTAATGAGACGAGATTAAAAGAAATTATTTTACTAACTAGATTCTAAATTCTTTCATTTTTATTTTTGTCGGGGAATATTTTAAATTAACTGTGGGCTGAGCTCATTTCACTGCACAAAACAAAGAGTTGTTTAGCTATTATGGCGCCATGCCGGAGGCATCTAGGTACTACAGTATACGTACATGAAAATTTCTATAGAGCAGTTACAGACCGCCTTACATTTTACGGTTATTTTTAAACAATAGGTATAATAACAATTTAGGTTACAAATTACTATTATTCTTGATTACACCTCCAGCTAACCTAGAATACTTCTATTAGGAGTTTATCCACGTCGGTAGCGCAATAAGTGCAATTCGAACCAGTGACCTCTCGATCGCAAGTCCAATGCATTACCTATTGGTCAACCGTCCTTTGTACAACCACAGTCTCACATATGTATGTTGGTAGGGGTGGACAATATGACTCTGACCCTGAAATTATTTTTTTTTCTTTTTACTTATTCTCTTCACATTCACCATGCACGCTTTTGTTCGGATCTCCAAATCTAGTTTCCTTCCTAAAGGTTTGTTTCGATCCAAGATTTTTCCTCACGATTTTCTAACTATCCTCATCATACTTGCTACAAATAGTATCTACGTCCATCTTTTTTCTTTTATCTTTACTGATCATGAGGACATATTCTCAAACCACGTCATTTCACCTACCCCAATTCTTTTTTCAATAGCGAGAATTATCTTACAGAAAATCGAATAACACTCGGCCCGCCCCGGGAATCGGACCCATGCAGCTGTGAGCTCATTATCGGCAGTCATTGCGACCGCTCAACCATTGCCGCCCCTTACATTACCCGTAAAATTCTTATCTAGGTGGTTGCCTGAATATCATATATTGGTCTTACGAAGTATATTCTCGTAATTTAAACCTCAGCGTAGTAAATGCCACAATATAAAAGAACGAAACGACATTTTTTAAGTGAATGATTCATAAAAGAGTCAAAAGTTGTTGTACAAAACAAGTACAAGTCATAAACTGTGGGATAAGCAGACACATTTGTACAACAAAAAGTGACGTTAGCGTTGATTGTGGCGGGTAATGGCACTCTCTACCCCATACTAATATTATACTAACTCTCGTACCCACTGTGTAAAGCCTTGTACGAAAACTGTACACGTATTCTGCAAATTTATTGCCAAATAACTGTGAATGTGGTTTTTATATAATACTAGCTGTCCTCCGCGGATTTACCCACGATTATGATTACTACTCCGCTCCCGTGTAAACGAAAGCACAAAATCGACTAGCCTTAGATCTCGTGATCAATTTCAAGATAATAGAAGAGAAGAGAGAATAAGTCTTGAAATACTTGAAGTCTTTTAAACTTTCGCGTTGCATGATAGATATATATATAAAAGAACATCAGAAATGCCTGCGGAGTGATCTCGGCCATCATTCTCCATTGTGGGCGTGTAAAAGGCGGGTGTTTCGAAATAAAGACACAGTTGCACTAGTTAATCTCCTATAATTTCAATTTATTATACTAACGCACGAAATATATCACAATGATGTGGATTAAACTCGATTAAGAGCCAATAGGTTAGCACGTATCCGCCTCGTGTACCAACTGTCAATCGAATGACAAGCTGTCACTACGTTTGGCGCCACCTACTACTCTATTCGGGGTTACCCGCTCTTATTTTTATTTTACCCATAATTTTAGAACAATATAAATTAACGACAATCGTATCGATTTAAATCTTAAACAATTTTATATTAGCTAAATCAATTATCATTTAAATCACATATTCTTTTAAAATTAACAAAATAATATTCAGCCAAGTCTCGCGCCGTCATATATATATATATATATATATAATGCTTTGTCCTGAACGACTGACTGACTGACTGACGGATCAACGCACAGCGTAAACCGCTGATCGTAGAGACCTGAAATTTGGAGGGTGTGTTCTTTGTATGACGTAGGCATCCGATAAGAAAGGATTTTCCGAAATTCTACACCTAAAGGGGTGTAAAAGGGGGCCAAAGTTTGTATGGGACATCGTGATTCCTTGGTCCAATCTACTTTAAATTTTGCAAAAACATTCTTTGATAGAATAAATAGAAAACGTGTATCGAATTTTATTGAAATTCATCCCTTAATGGGCTTAAAAATGGGTAAAGAATTATTTTGGAGGTGATTTGCTCCGAAGTTGATATCAATACTCTGGGCCTGGCCTAAACAATAGACTCGGCCGGTCGCTCGCCTCGCTACCTGCTCGTGGCCCCGCCCGGCCGCTGCCGCCGGTGCCGCGCGGCCAGTCGATAGAACACTTCACCGCGAAGCGCATGTCGCTCGGGCTTCCGCCGGAGTATACGTATTTATGTAATACTCCTATAAGACGCCTAGCTGTACCAAAAACCTGCGTAAAAGTTTAATCTGTGCTATTGCTATTCAATAAACTTTCTGTGATCTATCCTTACGCTATTGTTCTCCTTCTTGGATATTTGAATGAAAGACTTACTTTGATTTTCCTTCGTAAATTCCTTGGAAATCTCTTAGCTATTACCTACTTAACGAATATTTGCGATTGCTGTATAATTTGTTTGTAAGTTCATTTTCACTATTTTATTAGAATATTTTGAGTGTAGTTAATTTAATATATTTTTATTTTTTTTATAATAATTAAATAAGATTCTTTGTGTTTAATTTGTTAGTGTATAATATAGGTTTTAGTTTTAATTGTAAAAATATCTGTTTGATTTGCTGTGTATAATAATATAGTTTTCTTTTTGTTTTAATATAGACATTTAAATAGGTAGTAGTTTGTCTTAGAACTTTAATTTAGTGTGTATTGTTTCTCGCAATTTTCTTACATTTATAAATTTGTATATGTCTATTTTAAAAACTGGGAGCAAAGTTGGTTAACATCAATGGGAAATTAATAAACCTTTACTATTGTACCAATAGTGAGGGATGGCGCATGCCTTTTTCGTACGCTTTCTTATTTGTTGTACGACACACAAGAACGCTCAATGGATATTGGTAAAGAAATTGTGCGTCGTATGACGAACAATTGGGATGAATTTGCTGTTATGTCTCATGACCGTCATGGCAACAATCATGGGACAAAAGAAGAGTATACATTAGATATGTTACAACACTCTACATATGGCGGTTTCTGCGAGTTAGTTGCAGCCGGTCAAATATACCTATTTGTATTTGAAGTGTATCGAAATGGCAACCTGTATGGCAAATTTGGTACAGAAGACCAGCCTATCAAAAGGTAACGTTTTTCCAAGATCTTTCTAATGGTCACTTTGATACCTACGCTGATGCCGATGGTGATAATAACACTGATGAACGTCCAACAGCCAAAAAATGACGCATTGAAATGGCTGTATCTTCGCCGTTTACTCAACCTTTACCAATTTCTAATGTTGTGCTAGCCTTTCATTCGCCTACTTATACAATTATTGAATCTGAATGTGAGTCAGATTTAATTTCTACTTTGTCCACGAATAATTGCATAGAATCTCCAACATTCACTACCAAATGAAATTAGTTTGACAAATAAGTCACAAAAACATAAGGCGGAAAAACACAGGGCTATGTTTACCAATGTGGTCAGAAAATTGCAACTTAAGGAAGCAATAATCAAAATGAACCTTCTAATTATGGTAAACATGCAGCTAATTATTAGAAAAATCCCCTTAAGTTCACAGGCAGGTCGTTGATTATCAGCGGGAACACCCTGAAATTCACAAGCAGGCTGTGGATGACTACCAACGTCAAGACTCTGAAGTACATAAGTAGGCTGCAAGTAAATATCGGCGTAAATACCTTGAAGTGTACAGAGTATCACAGTTACGATATAAACGAAATCATGAAGGACAGCGAGTTGAAAGACGTCTACGACCTTGGAATTCTAAAGCCTTTTCTGGATTGAGTTATGGTAGTAATAAAGCGTATGATAGTGATAATACTGTTGATTTGGGACCGATGAACATCGAATGCAAGTGGTGTAAAACTCTCAAGTAAGATGAATCTGTGGGAGTGTGCTGTGATGCAGAAAAGATCCAGCTCGAACCTTTGCAAAAGCTTCCAGATCTTCTTTACTGTTTGATAAAAAACCTCCACCTTGAGCATGCTCACTTCATGGCTGGCATACGGCATTATAATAGTTATTTTCAAATGACCTCATTAGCGGGAGTAGACTTGAGAGAAAGCTGCTTCTCCCACGGCCAGCTGTATGTGGTGGCATGCTCCAGAGTAAGCGCACAGAGTAGCCTGGTGATTCTAGCACCCGAAGGAAAAACAAAAAATATTGTTCATAAAGAAATACTGCGGTAGGTGTAGTATTTCGATTTCGTTGTAAAAAGATAATACCATACCATACCATACCATGTAACTTTCACCAGATCAAAGGCCGAGATTCGTGTTCATAAAATATAACAAATTATTATTTTATTTTCATGTTTATTCAACATATAAATCCCTACACTATAATAAAGATTGTTATATTTTATAACAATCTGTATCTGTAATGTATACAAACATTTCTACAGAAAAAATAAATGGGCAGTGTGCAAGCACGAAAAAGTAAGTTTGTTTTGTGTGAGGTTTTTAGATTATATTGAGTTGAAAAAGTTAATCAACGTGTGAGTTGTTATTTTAGGGATAAAGTATAAAAACTCGATGCAAGTTATCCTATCCGAGAATTAAATAATCACAACAGCTCTCGTTGTTTCCTTCCGAGAGGTCGAACATACTGATTTGATGTAAAGATCACACATTTGCGAAAAAAATAACACCATATTACATGATATCATGTTGCATAGCTACATATTAAATACAGAGTAACTGTAGCGATACCGCAAATGCTTAAACTGCGGTCAAAATTACATTTTCCCCGTTTCCAATTAATATTTAAATAAAGGTGGTGCACAGCACACGATAAACACACAGCTACACGAAGCGCTTTAGTCTGTTTCCTTTTAATTAACGATACTAAACAAGCTCGCGATGTAATGAAATCATGATTAATACACGAACACAACGTTTTGATTTACTGTACTCCGGGGAATTGCCTAAACTAACGTGGATTTATTTATTGCACGCTTGAAGACGAGCGCGGCTTTGCCTCGTTTGGTTTTATCGGTAGAACTAAATTTAATCCAATGACATTTGCGTCTTTGAATGCCGACTATGATCCGACGTCTCCGTTTTCTGCGCAGCAGCTACTTTTGAGATAAGCATAACAGCATATTGACTGATTCGCAAAGTAATACTAACGAGTATATGTGTGTGTGTGTGTGTGCATAAAAAATGTAATGATTGTAATGAAATTATGCCAGAATTGTAGCAAACGAAAATCCGTAGTACCTGCGTTCCTTTCTGGAAACATGTGTATTGCTAACAGAATTGTATAAAATGTATGTATTGATCATATAATTTCTATCTTTAACTAATTTTAACTTGTTGACAATATTTTTATGGTTTGAGATCAAATTGTATTAAAATCTGTACAGCATGTTTTTTTATTACGCATAAGTTCGTGACGCAGTTACGCCAGCACAGATTTTAATATTTACCAATACTATTAGAAATAATGAGGCTATGACGAAGATAAAGTAGTAGTAATGTACTCCGTGCTATTGCAGCTAGCTGACACAGGTCGCGGCACGTCAGAGTACCGTTGCATACGAATTGATTTCCTGTAAGGTGCGCGACACAGAGACATATTGACCGAAGCACACTTGAGTACATTGACATAGAAGATTGACACCCACCACCATCACACACTTACACCCACAAACTCACACGCACGCACGTAGACACGCACGCGCGCATGCATGCACACACGCGCAAGCGCACACGCATGCGCACACACACACGCACACGCACTCGCGCACGCGCACACACACACGCACACACATGATTTGCTTTATATATTTTTTTGTTTTTATTAATCTGATTGCACATAATAAAACCTATAATTGTCACAAACATGTACACCTTGCTGGCAAACTGTTTCTCCTTAACACAGACTATTCTGTAGTTTAGCTAAGAAAACAACGCTGCAAATTATCTTGTAACATATTGTATTGCACCTGCGTTTCTGCTATATATTATGTAATTTGAGCAAGATACTAATGTAATTTTGTTGGATTATTAAAACTTAATTTATTCATATATGTTATTCACGAAAAGGAAAACTATTTTTAGAAAGCTATTCTGTCTGGCCGATCATCAGAATGAGAAGCCTGGCCTCGTCTGATAATGTAGAGACCAAGAAGCCGTTAGCATTAATGTGATGATAAAACAGAGATAGATGTTCTGAAATATACCAATATTTTGTTGGATTTATTTATTGCCTCTAATGGTGTTGCGAGCCACCGGAGTACTTGGTGGTACATGATGATCAGCACTCATAAACTTTAGCAATGTCAGGGATCTACACATGTCTAATAGAATGTCTATTTTTTTGGATGAGGTCTCTTTAAATTTTTATATAAGGACTATTGATATATAGCGCTTGGCATATTTCGTTTGGTTTTACAGAGACAGCCATATTTTTTTGTCTGCTTTGTTCACTCTGTATCTTAAGTTAGCACTTATTTTACCTATAATCGTGCGGATTTATACTCGTGCCTCTGCTATATTGCAATTCGGTCGAAAATAAAAACGTAATTCGTTTTGCATTATATATGTTACAGGTACTCAGTACTGAGTACCTGTAACATATCAGGAAAATCTTATAAATGTAAATGGAGCATGTTTATTTGGAGCAAGAATTGATTTCCACGCACGTGTTATTGGATTTCTTGGAATGTAAATTCTCAGTTGCAGCACATTGTCAGGCACCAATACCCCGTTGATAGGCATAACCACGCCACTTATTACAAGAGACCTTAACATAGTTAATCTATCTATACAATCTACATACATATACATAAAATGTTTATTTTCAACACCTCTGCTTGTTACTTCAAAATAAACGAGCAAGATTCTACAGTACATATGTATTAATGCAACTACATAAACCTCCCTGAAACCGACTAACACCTTAGCATTCGAATTTCTTTTACAAAAGCATCTGGTTAAATTTTCAATGTGGAACACTCACGTAAACGTAAATAAGAGGTCTATAGTAGATGCAGTAACAATATACGTAGTAATAACAGCAAGGCTCAATTGGTTCAATCCCGAGAGCTGAACTGGGTCACTAGTGAGCGGAAGCGAAGTGATTTAGAAGCCGATCTTGTGCAATGTATACGTTCTTACATATTGTAGGAGGATCAGCAATATACTGGCTCCGTCGATGTTTAGTATTGATAGTGATATATGGAACAGTTACACATTATGGTAAAGGGTTTTGAAGTGGGGTAAGTGAGAACAACAACTTGTGTAAATTGTTGTTTAAGTAGTTGCTTTCTTTAGTGCATCAACAACATGTTTAGGTGGAATCTCTCAGAAGGTACCGATCTGGCTTGCGCGTGCGGTGCAAGACAATCAATGTTCCACCTTACATCGTGCCCTGCGTGCCCGACAGCTTGCACGCAGGAGGATCTGATGGCTGCCTCTGACAACGCAGCCAGCGTAGCTGCTTTCTGGGCGGCAAAAGAAAAAGTTCATCGATTGTTATGGGGTATGGGTGTGTGGTATGTGTATAATGTTGTTTATGGGTACTCGCCAAACTAGAGGTATATACAAGTGCGTTCCACACGTGTAGTCGTTGTACCCGCGCAAGTGTTAAGGTTTCAATTAAAAACATTTTTCTTAATTTTAGATGCTAGGTTTGCAACTAATTACCTCCTTTTTCTAGTACTATAAACGCCAGTTGCAGCTTAAGATATAACCATCTCCCTTTTTCGCCCATATATTGCTTGTGTTAGCTTAGGTTTGCTGTTGAAGGATGCATAGGTTCGCTTATAGTTTTCCTAAAAATCAGATATACCAAAGTTCATATAAATCGTTTTAAAATGCAACCTGATAAATTATATTGCATCTTCGGATCCTATCATTGGATTCATCATCATCGATCCTATCTTGATAAAGAAGTTTGGAGATTATTACGCAAACAGATTGCGATTCCATGATACGTACTTTAAATACTAATAAAAGATATACCAGTATACTTTTTCCATGTCATCCGATTATTTACGTCTCAGACATTCACGGCTTCTCTATCCCGGAATTCTGCCTTCGAAGATCATCCGTAGGCGTTCAAAGCCCTGCATAATTATGTCTTATTAAGAATGTTACATTCATAGTTATAACGTTCCTGACAAGTGTCGGCGAAATGCACAGGCTTTCTGTTCGACAATATAAGATAATTGTCATATTTAAATCTCTTGTGTTTCTGGTTCCAACTAGAAACACCCACATTTACGCTAGTTAAATTTTAGCATTTCAACTAATGATTTTAATTATGTCAAACCATTACGCGAAAGAAAGGCTATATAATGTTTGGTTTTATAAAAAACTACTATAAATGCAAAGCTATACAGAAACACACACAAAGGAAGTCAGCGGATTTCATGCAATGTATTTGGATTTGAAATCGCTTACTGATTTATTAATATACTAGTTATCTTTTGCCTGGGGCTTCGCTTGTTAGGGAACAATAGTTTTTTGCTGGATGAAAGGTACCCTATATCCTTTTCTATACCCCTGATGTGTATGCAAAATTGTATGATAATCGGTCATGTAGTTAAGGCGTGAAAGCATAACAAACCCACATTCGCATTTATAATATTAGTTAGGATTACACCTACTTTAATCGACAAGTACCATTTCCTTAAGGGCATTAATGCCGTAATTACCGCTTAAAATGATAACTGGTAAAATCAGCTTAGTTCAGCTAAAGTCCTTCGCACGGAGCGTCCAGCCGGCTCGTCGCCCTTCCTATTATTACCTAACAATGGAACTAACGAGCTAAGTCTAACGAACCACTCGACTCATCATTGAGACGTTCCCTATTTCGTCACAAACTGTGAATGCTCTTGAACGATATGCTATACAATCTTACTATGTCTTCGTTAGCATATGTATATTATAATTTACATGAGACATTTTATATATCAATGCTGACATAATCTAATTAATTTAACTGCTGACATTACGTAATACGAATTGGTGAAATTCTAGATGAATAATATAATCATTGTGGGTAGTTTTTTCATTATATTATATACATTATATTACTGCTATAATAATATGTTATTTATCTTGTATTGTGGAGTTATCTATTTTGAGTAAAGTGTATGTGTTTATAATTATTTGAAGTTGTTGTGCGATTCATCTCTGCTTGTCTAACATGTTCATATTTAGTATGTGACTTTAAAATTCTACACAAAGCTTTTTGTAAAGAATCAATGACTAATAATAATGATCACCAGTAAAAATACATACAATTTCTTTCTATTTTATTCATCATCATCATCAGGCTATAATAGTCCACTGCTGGACATAGCCCTCCCCTAATGAGCGCCATAGCGCCCTGTCTTCAGCTTGCCGCATCCAGCATCTGCCTGCAGTCTTCCGCAGATCGTCATCCCACCTGGTCGGAGGGCGTTCTACACTACGTTTGCCGAGTCGCGGTTTCCACTCAAGAACACGTTTACCCCAGCGGTTGTCTATTTTATTATGACGTACAAAAGTTTTACATCCATATTTAATAGTTAATGTATTTAGTTCGTACATAATATTGGGCGTTTTAATTATCGTCTGTGGTGCGTATTACCAGACTCCCTACAGCTACAGTCCTTTTTGTAAAGAAACCAAGTTACACTTTATTTTACCCAGGCAACCGGCATCTTCGTTTTGGTACTGTCGGATGTAAATGGGAGCCAAGCCTGTGCCCAGCAAGGGTCAGCTTACAATAGGGCTGATATTATTATTATTAATTCAATTTGTTTTTTAAAAAAGACTTTCTATTTTGTTTACTTTATGCTAAGCTCAAGCCCTGTGTCGCACAGTCTCAACAATCCTAAAGGATCACACCAATATTTGTCTCGTGTGGGATTCAAAAACAAAATACGACACACACACTAATAGCAGCGAAGCGACTGCGTGCCTGCTGCACTATCCATGTAGTCTTGCTTTAAATTTCATCTCACAATGTATTTTTGTTTCAGTTGTTTTGTTACTCTGCCGTAATCCGTCCAAACGTGCATTAATACTCGGTGCGGTGTGAGTACACAGTTGTGTAATCCGACGTAATCCGCTCGTAATCTCTGGTGTACGTCGCCCATCTGTGGGCAACTCACACAACTAACTTAATCAGCGAAAACTAGACGCAAGGCCGCATAAGGAAACAGTATTCGACTTATTAGCATCCTCTATATGTTACAGTAAAACACCCAAAACTGACATATTCTAGAATTTTATAATACAAGATGTATTTATTTTAAGATGGCAACATGCGAGTGACATTCCTAGTATTGCCAGCGATCCTAGGCAATCGCCTACCATCAGGCGGGCCGTATGCTACGTTCTCACATTTGTTGTATAAATAATACGATAGAAATTGCCTCTTTTCATATTATTATTTTAATATAACTACCGCGCCAATATTTTGGCCAGGAGCCTATACAAACAGCTATACAATAGAAATAGCTAACAACCAGAGTAGTAACAACTGTCTCTGGATCAAACAAATATTTGTGATGTTCGTGGATCGAACCTACAACACACTTACGATTGTTCCATCCATACAATCCACCATTGTGGTCTGTTGACGAATAGTAACAATATTTAATACTGTCTTATGTTTACGCGAATATTATTCATTGAAATTAAACTACTATATACGGATTTTATCGCGTTATTTATTTGACACTTTATTACATAATTTTGAAAACTGTTACACTACTACTACTATTAACCAACGCCAACGAAGATAAGTAAATTTTTACCATCCGTCAAGTGCCAACTACCTTTACAAGATGCAGGGGTCTATAAAATAGATTGTGACTGCGGACTCTCATACATTGGTCAAACCAAGAGAAGCATAGGCACCCGCATAAAAGAACACATAGCTGATGTAAAACACCAACGCTCGTTGAAGTCTGCTGTGTGTGAACATGTGCAACAGGGGACCGACCACTACCTGAGATTTGACAAACCACAGATTCTCGCTAAAGAACACCGATTCCTACCAAGGATGCTTCGCGAGGCTATTGAAATCAAAAAACAAACTAATTTCAATAGAGAAGATGGTTGGAATGTACCACCAGCTTGGGATCCAGTAATAAAAATAGTCAAACCCAAGAAGAAGCAAACCACAGCTAGACTTCATGATACTTTGAGCTCATTCTGCGTAAATAGAAACACCAATTATTAAATTATGTTCAGGTACTTTGAAATAACTACACTGGAACATTGAGACAACTACCATCTTAGTCTCCCCGTGACCATGGCTGCTGAAAAGCAACCGAAACGTCGGGGAAAGTGTAAAATTAAATTAAATCTAAATAGTTTTAATAGTTTTAATAATAATTCAATTAGCTTAAAAATTAGTAAAGTTTAATAGTAGTAGTAGTGTAACAGTTTTCAAAATTATGTAATAAAGTGGGGTGTGTGGCCAGAGAACCTCCCAGTGTGCCTGACGGCTGCTGGTCCGTTCTACACTTCTCGTGGGATGGAACAGCATACGTTGGGCCGGTACACCCCGGGCAACTCGGGTAATAATGTCCTTTCGGGGGCATTATTACTCGTGGCTAATACTCTGGCACGCGCGTAGGGAACCCGAGGCAATTTGTCTCGGGGATATCGGCCCGCGAGGGCCGCGTTTGGGGGTCTCTCCACGTGTTCCTCTGACTAGCAGAGGACACGTGGATGAGACGGGAGGGATAGAGGAAGAAAACCTCTTTAAAAAATCACCAGTGGGGGCCGTAAGGCCGGGGCAGGTGGCATAGGCGTCCTGCCCAGTCGGGCGGTTTTGGGGCGGATGGATTAGTCCAACATGGACCCCCTTCCGGCCCAACCCGGGGGGGATAGAGGAAGAAAACCTCTCTAAAAATTACCAGTGGAGGCCGTTAGGCCGGGGTGGGAAACATAGGTTTCCTGCCTAGTCGGGCGGTTTTGGGGCGGGTGGATTAGTCCAACATGGACCCCCATCCGGCTCAACCCGCGGTGGATAGAGGAAGAAAACCTCTTTAAAAAATCACAAGTGGGGGGGTTAGGTTGGTTCTAGTCACTCATTAATTTGAGGGCTGGACGGGTTTCGTACCAACCGCAAATCGTAATCCTGACTTGCACTGGGCATCTGTGGTCACGTCTCGCGGCCCAAATCAGGAACGAGGGTCTTGGCTTAATCGCCCGGACCGCGAGGAAGGAAACCTCTTCAAAAATTACCCCGAATCCTAAGGTCTGGCGTGCGGCGAGGGGATGCATGGTTGATGGGTAGTTCAGCCGTGAGCACGCTCCCAGCCAGGGTACCTGCGGACCCCCTGTGTTGGGTTAAAAACTTACGCTTACCCGGGTACAGGGATCTCTGCCCGGGCGGACGAGTATTTATCCCATACTCGTGGGTTTCATATGGAATTTAACAAAACAAACAACAAAAATGACGTTCAGGAAGGGAGTTCGATGCCTCAAGACGTGGAGGCGAGGTCAGGGAGCGAGGGAAGCTTCAAGGTTCCCTCGACCCGGAAAAGAGTGCTTAAAAAAGGCAAGAAGGCGGGCGCGGCTACCGAGTCGGAGACTGATACGGAGCCCGAAATAAAGATTAACACCGCACGGCGTGGTCGAGCCGTATCAGTGGCTCACCGAGCTGGGTTGAGTAAGGCCCGGCAGGAGCTTAGGCGGAGAGAAAGTGAGTCTCGAGAGCAGGAGTTCGAGAGGTCGCTCAGTCGCCAGTCGTCAATGGGAGTGGATGACTCCCCGTCAAAAATCACAGTCTTTGACAACTCTGACGATGCGGTCACGGCTGAGGAGATCGCAGATCTCAGCAGCAGGGACTTGGAGCATTTAAGGTCCAAAGCGGGTCTCTACGCTGGGGACATCATTGAGGTGGCCACCAAATCCAGCCACCTGAAGGGCACTTTAGTTAAAAAATTAAAGGAAGACGCAAAGGGCCTCCTCAACATTGTGGAGGACCTGGCAGTGCGGCCGGAGTCGGAGACGACAAGACGTCTCCGGGTCGACAACACGAGGCTTCTGCGCCTCGTGGAGTCCCTCCAGAGGGAAAATAAATCCCTCAAAAGGCAGTTCCAGGAGAGGGCTGCCGCGGCAAAAGTGCCGCCGATTCCGGTCCCCGAGACAGACCTGGAGAAGCACTTCGGGAGATTTGAGGCCTCCGTGATGCGTTCGGTAGGGACGATGGTGAATGCCCTCTTCGAGGGCATTGAACACCGTCTCCTGCCCGAGGAGACCACCCGCCCGCCTCTGGCTGCTGATAAGAAAAAGGCGGCGCAAAAGACCCAGCCAGCAACGGGCCAGAAGAAAAAAGCTGCTCAAGAGCCGGTGCCAGTGGCTAATAGGCAGCCGGAGGCCGGGCCATCACGCCTGACAGACGTTGCTGGACCCACTATTCAGGAAGAAACGTGGGCCACAGTCGTCCGAAAGAAGCCTAAAAAGAAGAACGGCCAGGCCACCGCTGCTCCCGCAACGGTCCCTGCGGCCAAAAAGAAGTCGTCGGTCCTAAAAGTACCTAAGGCGCAGAAGACGGCGGCGGTAATTCTGTCACTGGATCCAGCAGCGGAGAGCAGAGGCATCACTTACGCCGACATATTGACGCGGGCCGAAAATGCCATAAACCTATCGGAGTTTGGCATCGGCGATGGACTCCGCGTCCGAAAGGGGGCCACTGGCTCAAGGGTTCTGCAGCTGCCGAAGACGCAGACCCCAGAGTTGGCGAGCCGCCTGGCTGAGAGGATTCGCGTCGCCCTCGACGGAGTGGCAAAAGTCGCGGTCCCCACCGAGAGTGCCGATATACGGCTCACTGGGCTTGACGATTCCGTCACGCCCGAAAAAGTAGTGGCGGCAGTGGTTCGGGCAACTAAATGTTCCGAATCCACAGTCAAGCCCGCGGACATCCGGCCGGGCCCAATGGGCATGGGCATGCTCAAGTTGAAGTGCCCGGTCGATACCGCCAAAATTTTGGTTGAGTCGGGTCGGCTCCTAGTTGGGTGGAGCTCAGCTAGGGTGTGGCCCCTAGAACAGAAGCCCCTGCGCTGTTTCGGGTGCCAGGCGCTAGGGCATACGCGTCCTGTCTGCCCTGAGGGGGTGGATCGCTCGCGCCTCTGTTTCAGGTGTGGTTGCGAGGGTCACAAGGCTGCGCAGTGCGACAAAGCACCCAGGTGTGTTGTGTGTGCCGCGGCTGGAAGGCCCTCGGACCACATCATGGGGACGCGGGTGTGTAAGCCCCCGAAGATCAAAGGAGGCGCTGGTCAAGGCCCGCAGGCCATACCAAGGGCGAACGCCGTCAGGGCAGGCGAGGGATCAGCAATGGAGACATGACCAGTCGGCCTTGTAGATTCCTCCAGACGAACGTCAACCACTGCGCCGGTGCTCAGGACCTGTTAATGCAGTCCATGGCGGAGTGGGACGTAGACATTGCGGTGGCCTGCGAGCCGTATTTTGTCCCCAGCCAACACAACTGGGTTGGTGACAGGGATGACTCGGTTGCGGTTCTGTCGAGAGGAGGTTCTGGTCCTCCCCTTTCCATCGTAGAAAGAGGTAGTGGTTTTGTCGTGGCGGGGTTCAGAGACTTCACCGTCGTGGGGGTGTATTTCTCCCCCAACCGCAGCCTGGCGGAGTTTGAAGTCTTTTTGGACGCCGTTGGAGCTGCGGTCCAACGCCAGTCGCCGAGACCAACCTTCGTCCTTGGAGACTTCAACGCGAAGTCCAGGGCGTGGGGCAACCCCGCCACGAATGTCAAGGGGAGGACCACACAAATATGGTCGCTCCTCTCTGGTCTTTCGCTCCTAAACACGGGCAACACCTGGACGTGCGTGCGGCATCATGGCGGTTCCATTGTGGATCTCTCGTTCGCGACCCCAGCTGTCGCGCGCCGAGTGAACGACTGGAGAGTAGTAACGGAGGTTGAGACGCTGTCGGATCACCGATACATCCGCTTCAGCGTTTCCACCCCGTCAACACCCGCGGAGCGCTTTCGGGGCTGTAGTCACTTTCCACGATGGGCTCTCGGCCAGCTCGACCGAGAAATGGCCCTGGAGGCGGCTATAGTCCAGCGCTGGAGATCAGCGGGTGGGCCGAACCGCACCGAGGAGGACGTGGACGCGGCCGCAGGCCGGTTATGCAGTGCCCTCAAGGAAGTGTGCGATGCAGCGATGCCGAGGGCCCGGAGGGGCCTGCCGGGTCGCCAAGTATACTGGTGGTCGCCCGAAATTGCGGAACTTCGGGCGGCCTGCATGACAGCGCGGCGAGCCCTTATGAGGGGGCGGCGTCGCTATGGCGCCGAGTTCGTCGAAGGCCAGCTGCGGGATGATTACCGAGCGGCCAAGAAGAGCCTGCAGATTGCCATCAGCCGGGCGAAGGCCGAGGCCCGAGAAGAGATGTTGGAAGGTCTCAACAGGGATCCATGGGGGCGCCCCTACCTCGCGGCGCGGAATAGACTCCGCGCTCGCAGTGCCCCCATCATCGAGACTCTCCGAGAGGATGTCCTGTTGAGAGTCGTGGAGAGCCTGCTCCCTCAGTCAGGGGGGCACGCTCCCCCAACTATGGCTCCTCGAGTTGGCACGGAGGATATCGTGGATATCCCCCTTGTCACCGAGGGGGAATTGGACCGGGCCTTGGCCCGATTGTCGACAAACAGAAAGGCGCCAGGCCCGGATGGCGTTCCGGGCCGAGTCTTGAGCATCGCACTGAGGGCGCTGCGCGAGTCGTATCGGGAACTGCTCGATATGTGTTTGAGGTCCGGGCAGTTCCCGAAGGACTGGAAAACCGGCCGTCTTTGTCTGTTGCGGAAGGAGGGACGTCCGTTAGACTCGCCTTCCGCATACAGACCGCTGGTGCTGCTGAACGAGACGGCGAAAATTGCCGAGAGGGTCCTCGCGGGCCGTCTCGTTCAACACCTCGAGGAAGTGGGACCGGGACTGTCAGAGGCACAGTACGGCTTCAGAGGGGGCCGATCGACCACGGATGCGCTGGCTGCTCTAAAGGCCCTCTCCACGGAGGCCGTAGACCAGGGAGATGTGGTTCTGGCAGTCTCGCTCGACATTGAAAACGCCTTCGGCAGCCTGCCGTTTGAGACGTTAAAGGAGGCGCTTCGATACCATGGAGTGCCCCAGTACCTTCGGAGGCTGCTGGAGGCGTACCTCGACGAGAGGTACATCGTTTGGGAGGGCACCGACGGGCGTCTACTTCGGCGTCGTATGGAGCGTGGTGTTCCACAGGGATCGGTTCTGGGTCCGACCCTGTGGAACATCGGCTTCGACTGGCTATTGCGCGGCGAGCTCCTCCCCGGGATGGGGGTGATTTGTTACGCCGACGACACCCTCGTCACGGCGAGGGGGAGCAGCTTTGAGGCGGCGGCCCGATTGGCCGAGGTCGGAGTGGCGCTCGTCATAGAGCGGATTCAAATGCTGGGCCTGAGGGTCTCTGTAAGCAAAACGGAGGCCCTCCTATTTCACGGCCCGCGTCGTGGTGCCCCCCGAGGGGCGAAAGTAAAGATTTTTGGTGGGGACGTGCCAGTGCGGGCCCAAATGAAATACTTGGGCCTGCACCTAGATGGTAAATGGTGCTTTGGGCCTCATTTCGCCCAACTCGCCCCGAAGCTTGTAAATGTAGCTGCAGCGCTGGGTAGACTTCTGCCCAACACTGGAGGACCAGGGTCGTCTTGCCGGAGGCTGTACAGCGGGATCGTGAGGTCTATGGCGCTGTACGGCGCCCCAATCTGGGCCGACGCCCTCACCGCGCGTAATAAGGCCCTGCTGAGGAGAGCACAGCGGGTCATCGCGGTGAGAGCCATCAGGGGGTATCGTACAGTGTCGTGGACGGCTGCTACGGTTCTAGCGAGCGACCCGCCTTGGGAACTGGAGGCGGAAGTTCTTGCAGAAGTCTACCGTCACCGCTCGGTGGCGCGGTCTCGGGGCGAGGAACCGGTCGTGGGAGAGATGCGGGCTGAGGCTCAAAGTGCCCTCATCCGGCGGTGGAGGAGTGAACTGAGGACCCCCACCGCCGGAGTTGAAATAGTGGAGGCTATCCGGCCGCAACTGGAGGAGTGGCTGAATCGTCGGCACGGAGTACTGTCGTTTAGACTGACGCAGGTGCTTACCGGACATGGCTGCTTCGGTAAGTACCTGCACCAGATCGCCAGGAGGGAGACCTCACCCTCCTGTAAGTCGTGCGGCGCGCCCGTTGATACGGCGCGCCATACAGTGGAGAGTTGCGCTGCCTGGCAGACACAACGGAGCGACCTAACCGCCGTCATCGGCGGGGACCTGTCGCTGGGACGAACAGTGAGCACCATGCTGGCCAGCGACAGGTGCTGGCAAGCTGTTGCCGAATTCAGCGAGGCAGTAATGCTCCTGAAGGAGGCTGCGGAGCGGGAACGGGAGGCCGACGCCAGTGCGGACCCGCTCCGCCGAGCAAGGCCAGGGAGGAGGCGACGCCGTTACGCTCATCTCCTACCCCCGCCTTAGATGGTTATGTTCAAGGTCGTAGCCCTGCCAGGCTAACGTCTGAGTGCCGGAGAGAGTTCGGAACGGAGATCCTCCGGCGCTCCATGATAGATGGGAAGAGCGCCGCAGTTAGGTTTAGTCGGTATTCCGTGGCATCCGGCGAGTCCGACACTACCCACTGTTGCCGGCGCGGTTTTTCAGCCATGTCGACAGGAGTGGGTGTGCGCAAAGGCATTCCCCTGCGAAAACAAAAAAAAAAAAAAAAAAAACATTCGAGCTTTAACAGCAACGTATATATTACAAGTGAATGGCAGGCAGTGTAGCCGTACACTCGTAAACACAAATTACACGATCGGCCACTTATTGACTCAGCACCTGTGCTTTCATTCACAATATTAATTCAATACTTCCAGTTTATTTTTCTTATAAAAACGTAGTAGCTCCGCGAGATTCACCGCCACCTGTTTAATTACATCATAAAATATTAAAATTAAAAACAAAACTAGGTTCATCTGTTATTCCAGTTGAGTAAAATGATATTTTATTAGCAAGTTAATTAAGGAATGATTTTATCGAGCTACCTTGTAAGTGAGAGCGGGTATTTGTTGATTGTACCGAGTTAAATGTGAAATACCAGGAAGCTTTTACAGCATTAAATTTTAACAACTTATTAGCTTATTTTATTGAAATTAAACTGCTATATACGGATTTTATCGCGTTGTTTATTTGACACTTTATTACAAAATTTTGAAAATTGTTACACTACTACTACTATTAAACTTTACTAATTTTAAGCTAATTAAATTATT
Organism: Catocala fraxini; assembly: GCA_930367265.1. Taxonomy (NCBI): domain Eukaryota; kingdom Metazoa; phylum Arthropoda; class Insecta; order Lepidoptera; family Erebidae; genus Catocala; species Catocala fraxini. Next base: position 18,075,130 of record OV884041.1, read on the forward strand.
ATTAAACTATTTAGATTTCATTTATTTTTACACTTTCCCCGACGTTTCGGTTGCTTTTCAGCAGCCATGGTCACGGGGAGACTAAGATGGCAGTTGTCTCAATGTTCAAGTGTAGTTATTTCAAAGTACCCGAACATAATTTAATCATTGGTGTTTCTATTTACGCAGAATGAGCTCAAAGTATCATGAAGTCTAGCTGTGGTTTGCTTCTCCTTGGGTTTGACTATTTTTATTACTGGATCCCAAGCTGGTGGTACATTCCAACCATCTTCTCTATTAAAATTAGGATGTTTTTTGATTTCAATAGCCTCGCGAAGCATCCTTGGTAGGAATCGGTGTTCTTTAGCGAGAATCTGTGGTTTGTCAAATCTCAGGTAGTGGTTGGTCCCCTGTTGCACATGTTCACACACAGCAGACTTCAACGAGCGTTGGTGTTTTACATCAGCTATGTGTTCTTTTATGCGGGTGCCTATGCTTCTCTTGGTTTGACCAATGTATGAGAGTCCGCAGTCACAATCTATTTTATAGACCCCTGTATCTTGTAAAGGTAGTTGGCACTTGACGGATGGTAAAAATTGACTTATCTTCGTTGGCGGCTTGAAGTATGTGTTGATTGAAGCTCGCTTCAAGATGTAGCCAATCTTGTCAGTGACACCCCTTACATAAGGCAGTATAGCAGGCTGGCGCTTGACTGTGGCCGGCTTTTCTCGGGATCTGTGACAGCGGCGCGGCTGTTGGAGCTTGTTGTCTTGCAGTACTTGCTTGACATGTTGAAGCTCGGCGTCCAGGTGTTTCTTGTCACAGATCCCATGGGCTCTCTGAAACAAAGACATTCCCACGGTAGCTAACTGTTTTGGATGGTGGTGAGATTCACCGTTTAAGTACCTATTTGTATGGGTCTTTTTCCTATATACAGTGTGGCTCAAAGTATGATCAGGATTCCTGGTGACAAGTACATCTAAGTAAGCTAATGAATTATTTGCCTCTAATTCCATAGTAAATTGGATGTTATTATTAATGGAATTAAGATGTTCTAGGAATACACTTGCACTATCTGTTGGTAATATTGTAAAAGTATCATCTACAAACCTCTTATAAATCCTGGGTGTGATGGGGGCAGGATGTAAAGCTCGAGCCTCGATTTCCTCCATATATATTTAAGCAACGACAGGCGATACTGGGGAGCCCATTGCGACACCATCAACTTGTATGTAGAATTTATTGTCCCACAACAGATAGCCAGTTGTTAAGCAATGCTTAAGTAGTTCTGCATATTCCTCAGGCATATTGTACTGTGTGTGAACATGTGCAACAGGGGACCAACCACTACCTGAGATTTGACAAACCACAGATTCTCGCTAAAGAACACCGATTCCTACCAAGGATGCTTCGCGAGGCTATTGAAATCAAAAAACATCCTAAGTTTAATAGAGAAGATGGTTGGAATGTACCACCAGCTTGGGATCCAGTAATAAAAATAGTCAAACCCAAGAAGAAGCAAACCACAGCTAGACTTCATGATACTTTAAGCTCATTCTGCGTAAATAGAAACACCAATGATTAAATTATGTTAGGGTACTTTGAAATAACTACACTGGAACATTGAGACAACTGCCATCTTAGTCTCTCCGTGACCATGGCTGCTGAAAAGCAACCGAAACGTCGGGGAAAGTGTAAAAATAAATAAAATCTAAATAGTTTAATAATAATTTAATTAGCTTAAAATTAGTAAAGTTTAATAGTAGTAGTAGTGTAACAATTTTCAAAATGTTGTAATAAAGTGTCAAATAAACAACGCGATAAAATCCGTATATAGCAGTTTAATTTCAATGAATAATATTCGCATAAATAGAAGACAATATTAAGCTTATTTTATTAATAATTTCGACATTAATTTAAAGTTGTTTAAAAAAGTTACATGCTAAAGCGCTTCTTTTATACCTCTACATCAAAGATGGTAAATAGCCTATGATAGCTTGCAATACCATCACTTAGACGAAAAAGTATTCGATTTTTCCCACGGCTTCGCTGTAGTGTATACGTATGTGTGCTCATGTACCGTAATGAATCCATCCTATATAAATCATTGTATTCTATGATTGAGAGCATTAATAAACATAAATCCAATGGATATAGTTGTTTAACTCATCTCCCCGAACTCACAACCTTACATGGCGATCCTGCCAAGATTTCGTTAATGTAGTATTTGTCAATAAATTTATATCGCTTAAAAACAATACTTTTTCTTCTGGATGAAACATATGTCTTTGCCTATACCTCTGACAACGTATTTGAAAAATTGTATGATATTCGGTCAAGTAGTTGAGGCTTAAAAGCGAAACAAATAAATTCAAATTTGCATTTATAATATCAGTTATAATAAAGAGAGTCCAAATAAATAAGCCTCTAGAACTCACTGCTACACGCCAATCAATGGTATGTAAGAGCCAGCTCACTTGTTTCATCACTACTTGACAAAGTTCATCTATTCATATATTTCCTTCTATGAAACAAATAAATACCACACACTACAAGTCGCCAAACTGCGATTAAAGAAACGTAACAAAAAATGTAAAAATTATAAACGGCACTACAGCAGTGCCTTATTTTTATAATTTACATTTAGTATTTTTTTTTCTACAATGTTTTATAGTAAGCAGTAGAAGAATAATAATAGCATAAAGTAATATAGAAAAGATCTTCCAAAAATTAAATCTTATTAATCACATTCTATAAATTATGTTCTTGAACGTTATCAGTATTTTAGGGTTAATCTTGTTTTAAAGTAATATGCACCTCAACAATAAAGAAATATTCAAAAAATTATCTCTTTATTATATCTCGGCTGTCGTAAATTTGAAAGCTTTTTATTATATGCAGTAATATAATAATAATATAATAATATTCTACCACAGACGTTAGACAACGTTACTACGTTAGTTAGTAAGAGAGAATAGTAATACATTTGGAAGTGTATTACTCCTGAATCAGATCCAATCGTTGCAACTAGCAACATAGTCATTTATGTGTTTAAAGCATTAAGAACAATTTCACATCGGACGAACTGTATGCACTTACGATGCGCAATAAAACGCTAATTACCTCACCGACCTATTTTCAGTCGCAGCAGAACAATACCGGTAGCGAAAATGAATTAGGAAACGTTCTATGCTTTCCTTGTATGGCCTAACATTCTATGATTCAATAATAATTGTTAAACTAATAAAAGAGACAGAAGCTTAAGAATGATTATCACTTTATTTATTTAAAAAATATATATCACGCATGTGTTATTAAGTTACTTGGGATGGCTTGAAGTAATTATACAAGTAATTCACTAAGTTGCTACTTTTGAAAGAAAGAAAGAAAACATTATTTATTGCCACAAAGAAATATGACTACATCATTTTTCCTATAAGATATCGACAAAATAATAAAAAAGATAGTAAAATAAATAGTTCGTAAGTAAAAAGTACATTATATGCTATTGTGGCAACAAACGGTCTCCATTCAGCATTGATGTTGCGATAAAACTGACGTGATATCGCAACGCTGATTTTCAATGGAGACCACCGTTACGCACGGACGTCAAGCCAGCTGCATGCAATTTTACAACATAATGAGAAAATATCACGGAGACGTTATCAGACAGGAAAAATAAACTATTACTTAAAACTTAATATTATGAAAAAAAAGGCTAATAAAAATCCCATACAATATGCATTTATTGACTCATGCGGAGATCCAACCCACAACACTCTCCACCGGCAGAGGTTTCAAGTCCATATTCTGTTTTGAAATATTTCCTGAATATTACTATATGATAGCGTCGATGGTACGGCATTTTCTGTCAAGAATATTTAGTAGGAGCAAAGAATCTGCAAATGTCTTGGTAAACAGCAATCCGCCCATTAAGAGGGACCTAAAACCATAACTGGTGAATTAGGCAATAATAGGTTGTCCTCTGCCTACTCCTTCCAGGATATAGGAGTAAGACTATGTATGTATATATTATTTATAAAATATTGAATTTTGTTAATTTATCACAGGGTCCTTAAAATGTGACCTTACTAGATCTAATATGAGAGCTTTATAAACACGCTGTATTTAGAGGTCTCTTATCTCGACATAAGGTATTAAGCGTATCTATCCGGACATTATATACCAATATAATGTCCATCAATCAACATTACTGTCATGTGTGACGATCCTAAGTGCATATCACGCACAGCACTCAACCGATACAGCTCACGATCAGCCGATAAATTATTCGTTTAATGAGCTCTTGTCCTAAGCGAGCACTGTATCGAGAGTTCCCGGGGTTTAGTCGCTATGATAAATCGCTCCACTCGATCTACGTCCGACGACACTGACTCAATCCAAATGAGACAGCTCAGATCATTTATTCGAGACAACTTGTTCTCTTACTTAATTCGCCGCGATCGTTAGGAAAACTTTCGAGAAGTTTAAATCGCTAGTGATAAAACGTTTACTTTAAAAGAATTCTACTAAAATCTATACAATATAATATGTTAAGTTTATCATACCTATATAATACGATGATATTATTAACGAATGATGTATGATAAACTTCATTATGTTTGGTTAAAGTTTTGAAAATTTGCTAACGTGCTGATGTAACTCGATGAAAATGGAAAGTTATTTCTTCTCCAGCCTTTACTACTGTATTTACTGGCAGATTTAGATAAAATTTGGATAACATAAAACACACTATGTAAAGAGCTTTACAAATTCCAATTTGTAGTGTTATTTGCACAAAACAAAGGCGGTAGCCCGGTCTTTGACCCGTCTGGCGGTAAAACTACCACAACCTATGCCATACATATATGACCACTTGCAATACCAGAGTTATCATTCATACTTTGCAAACCTAAGAGAAAACAAATTAATACTGGGAGACTTCAGTATCTATGTAGGAAGTACGTTTCCTAAAAGATATAAAAAGTTCTAGTCGTTGCGTCTTTTTTACACCTACGCAATCTGACAATAAGAGCTATACCCAAGGTTATATCATCAGCTCTGGTAGCTTAACGGGTTACTCGGGTGACCAGTGGTAAGCTTTACAGGCTTTGTTATTTTTTACTTATCTAAACGGTATTACCTGTCATTAAAAATTAATATATGGCTGATGAGCTCCGTCGTATAAAACGGCGGGTACTAAACAACCCAGTAACACAAATTGCGTTATATACTTGTCCCCTTGCGCGAGGACAAAGACAAAACGACTGAAAGACGCGCGTGAAAACACGTACGTCGCCTCTCGGGCATGGAGCTGATCAGGTGGTGGGCAGGCCTACGAAGCCAACCCCCTCGGCAGTACCTTATGGTTACTGGAGGTCGTCTTGCGCCCGGTAAGTTGTTCATAGTCCTACGTCAAGTATTGAGATTATAATAGAATATTCTGTTTTCTTAAACATTCCGACCAATATTGCCTATTTTATGGTAACATTTTTAATCAGAGAAACGAGTGTAGGGACACACACATACATAATTAAGTGCATTGTACGTATGTGACTATGTATGTGCAACGCGCCACTTACATCGTTTTCCCACGATTCAATTTATAACACGGCAGTCTACTCAAAGCTACAAAAATTGTAATACGTGTTCGGACTATTATTGAAGTTGTATTATTGTAGACAATGTTAGATTTATAGACCTTAAAGTTTATTAAATATGATAGAATTTGCGGCCTTGTATTTTAGTGTATTTGAGTGTGCCAAACGTTGTAAAGAAACAATATAATAACAGTACAGTACAGTGACATTCTGACTTTTATTTACATACCTCATATAGTGAACTCTACACGAGAGTAAGTTACATGCGCCTCTTTATGCCAAAGCGCTAGTCCGATCTACGAAACATCCTAAATTAAAGTTAGTCCCAAGGTATTACGTTGGACTTAAATTTAGAATGTTTGTATTATTTAAATAGACCTACCCACATACCTACGTAATTACAACTAGTAAACACTGAACGTGTAATAAATAACAAAATTAGGAGAGAGTCTTACTTGTGTATGTATATTTTATTTCATTGAACTCAAATATAACTTGACCTAATACAATCACTAATACAACCTGTATTAGTGATTGTAGTAGGTCTTCTTCTCCTTAGCCTTTATTATTCCCAAGCCACTTGGGGTCGGCTTTTCTAGTCTAACAGGGTTTGACTGGATATAAGTTTTTACACGGAGCGGCTGCCACCTGACCTCCGCAACCCGAAGGCTAACGATACCCTAAGGCTAGACCAGTGTCAGGATATTAGAGGGTACTGACTTTCCCAATAACGACTGCCATAGATGTTCATGGCAGCCGGGACCGACGGCTTAACGTGCTCTCCGAGGCACGGAGCAGGCGATAATCGTCAATTAGTGATTGTAGTAGGTATTAGTATTTTATTGAAAGAAAAATTCACTAAATAACTTATTTTATACTAGCTTTTGCCCACGGCTTCGTTCTGCTAGATCGTCCTATTCAGCACTTATAATAAACTGTTTATTTTCTGAATATTTACACAACCCAAATAGACAAAGTTTTCACTTATATACTAGACTCGACTTTACTTGGATTATAGTCTATGATAATAACTTGTATAGCGCGACAACCCTAGTAAAGGGCAGAGTAGACCCGGAGTTATCGCTAAGTTCTAGTTCTACTGAAAACCAGCCGGCAGGCAAGAACCGGGTCCGTAGCTGGAAAGCAGTTTTACTAGAAAATAACCAACTGAACTGGTATATAAAAAGTTCGAGTATTTATAATGAAATTATTGCTGATTTTCAATATTGTATTGACGTCAATTGGTAAAATTGCAATTTAGCGTTTTAGTATGGAAAATAGGGGTGTAACAGTTCGCGTAAAAGTAGGTTAGGTTATGTTAGTAACATAAAGTACTATTTAAAATAAAATAAAGCCTATGTTACTCGGTGATAATATAGCGTTCTAATGGAGAAATAATTTTTTAAATCGTTTTTCATGGAGTCGTGGTTGAGTAGTTTTTGAGTTCAATCCTTACAAACAAAAAACAAATCTTTCATCTTTATAATACTAGTATAGAAATGCTAAAGTGAGTTTGATTGTTTGTTTGTTACGCTTTTACGCCTTTACTACTCGACCAATCATCATGACATATTGCGTATACATTGTCTAGTGAACAGAAAAGGACATAGGGTACATTTCATCCAGAGAAAGTACTGTTCCCGCGTGACAGAAAAGTTTATGCGTGCGATGTCATGGAAAAATCTGGTATAATATACGAACGCTAAGCGTTATTCTATTAGTTCTAGGTAGTGCTATAGTTAGTAAGCTCGGTTCACGTCTTACAGTAGTTCACTGCCATGCCAGCGCCGCGAACGCAACTATGATTAATGACTACCGTCCTTGATAACGAAATTACTCGCAAAATTTCTTCAAGTCATCCCAAGCAAGATATTATTACATTAAAAACATAAACGTATACGCCTGAATATATATTTTTTTAACTAGTTGTCTCCACGGTTTCACCCGTGTTTATAATCACTGCTCTGCTCTGCACGGGAGCCTATATTACTTCTAGTAAAGTAGCTTTCTAATGATAAAAAAATTATTAAAATCGGTCCATTCGCTTTTTAATTAATTCACTACAATATAAAACACAAACATACAAAAATACAAATCTTTCTCCTTTATAATATTAGTTTAGATTATTATATTAGTAAGTCTAGATATAAATAAGGTGTCAAATTAGCTGATAACCGCCTGATGCCATGTGGTTACTAAACCTTTTAATTTTAGGAGTATAATAATAATAATAATAATCTCAGCCCTGTATTAAAACTGTCACACTGCTGGGCACGGGCCTCTTCTCACTGTGACTGTGTCTTCGAGAACATTTTGGAGAACTTTCAGACATGCAGGTTAGGAGTATTAACCCTCCAAAAATGGTTCGCTATGCTACCAGCGTAAAGGCCAAATGTAACTGGTTCCCTGCTGACAATATAGCCTCCTTTAAGACCTTACGAACCCAACACGGCGAAGAAACACAACACGAGGTTGTTAGACAATGATTTCTTATAAAGTCAGTACTTACCCAGTCGAATTGTATTTAAACGAAATTTCAGGTTTGTGAGGGGATCCCGCTTTGTATTATAATAATGTCAGCCCTGTATTAAGCTGACCCACTGCTGGGCACAGACCTCTTGTCAGTGTGAAAAGGGTTAGGCCATTGTCCACCATGCTGGCCCACTGCGGGTTGGCAGGTTTTATATATCTTCGAGAACATTATAAAGAACTCTTAAACATGCAGGTTTCCTCACCATATTTTAAGCGAGCGATAATTAACTATTTAATACACAAAGACTATTTAAGACTGACTAAGAAAGTTTATAAGGCTAGTGTGAATGAAACAGTCGCAAGAGGAAGACCAAGGCGAACATTTCTCGATCAGATCGGAGGCGTTCTGGACAAAGGCCAGGTTAAGAGCACCTTGAACCGACGGGCGTGTATGGGGAATGTGATGAAAGTGAATGAAGCTAGAGAAGTGTGTAAGGATCGTAGTAAATAGAAATCCGTAGTCTCTGCCTACGCCTTTGGGAAACAGGCGTGAATCTATGTATGTAATACACAAATAACTTCGAAGTCAGAGACGCGCGCCTCGGGATCGAACTCAAGATTTCTGCGTGGCAGTCCAACGGTCTCCAATTAAGCTATCGCTGCCTTTCTTAAATTAATTCTGAAAACTTAAAGAGAGTTGTGTTAAACCCACATATCACCACATACTTTTAAGTCCTGCACAATAGATAGCGAGCCTACATCTATCAACCGCTTCCTTTCGAATTAAGAGCCTCTAATAGAATTCGCTGACAGGCAATACAACAACATGCAGTCTAATACTAGAATCGAGTTCTCATACTCGATTCTAGTATTACAGGGGAGTGACGTCACGGACGTTGATATCAGCTGTTCGTCTCTAAGTAATTTTAAGCTTATTAATTGTAGAAAAGTTCTAACAGGCTTAATTTATTAAAGACCTTGTACCTAATGATTTAATTAAATACATATATTGTTATACAGTGTCAGTGCATCAGAATACAGTGAAAACTTAAATCTAAAATTTACAAATCAAAAGTGAATAGTTAATCTACCCTTAATATCAAAATAAAAACATTATTTGGAAAATAAACTGTTTCGAGTAATAAAAACTATTATGAACTCGAAGTGTTGTGTGTTGTGACCGCTCCTATTAAATTTTGAAAACTGACTGAACGTTTTTCAGCATTAAATACAGCCTCTTAGGTTTATATTAAACAGTGACATCTGTGTTTTGATGTTTGAACTAACAAGATTACGTACAACGTAACTCTAAACCTATACCGCTACGCCATCTAGCAGCGCTGGACCGAACGTTTGTTAAATTATCACGTACATAGATCCAGATTGAGATTTCAACTGTAAATATGGTAAAATGTGGGGATTGTGGCAAGTTCTTATCTAACAAAACATTAGTAAATGACTCAGTAAGATGCGCTAAATGCCCCGCTTCATTTCATCGCAATTGTGTTCCTGCTTCAGAGACTACAGCTGGCCAGGACTGGTCATGCTCCATCTGCAGGTCGGCGCCTACGGTTCCTCGAGTGGATCTTTTCTTAACGCCAATAAAAACGTCTGGTGCTACTGGCAATATGCAAAATAGCCTTGAAGAGAATGCTTTAGTGCACCAGCTATCTCAAACACAGCAGTTGGAGGACAGTGACAGGATAGACGTGGGGCTCGAGCTCAGATCCCTGAGAGATGAAATGAGGGCCATGAGGAGTGAAGTTAAGCAATATCGAGCAGAAATAGCAGACTTCAAAGTGTCAATAGGCCAATGTTTCGACCGAGTAGCTAGCGTCGAGTTGAGGGTTACGGCACTGGAACAAGAGCTTGAGGAAAGGACTACCTCCAATATTGAACCGCTCGAGGACACTGTTTCTGAGCTAAAGAGAGAACTAAACGATAGGGATCAGCAATTATTGCTCAATGACGTTCTAGTGGCAGGTATCCCTGAGGAAAAGGGTGAGAGTGTGTCTCACGTCATCAAGGTGCTGACAGCCAAGCTAGGTGTCGAGTTACAGGACACTGACATTGTGCACATCGAGCGTATTGGATCCGTACGCAGAAATATAGTAGCATCGGGTGACCCGTCTGCCGACCCCAGTGCACAGCGAAATCGATCTATCGCCGTGCGGCTCGCTCGCCGCATTACTCGCGACACTCTGTTGCGCGCAGCTCGCGTGCGCCGAGTACTTACTACGACAGATCTGGGTATGACGGGCTCGCAACGTCGCATTTATATAAATGAACGACTGACCCGCGCTAATTACCAGATGTTTCACCGAGCCCGAGAAGCTGGCCGTCGTTCGCGCTGGAGGTATGTGTGGACTAGGGAAGGTAAAATATTCGTCAAGAGGGAAGATGGGACACCTACATATCGTATACATAAAGACAATGATATTAATGAAATTTTTGGAAAAAAAATTAAAATTCGACCTTACCTGTCAGAAGAATTACGCGTTCAGTTAGTTGAATCATTAGTTTTGAGCAAGCTTAATTATTGCGATTCAGTTTACGGCTCTCGGCTGCTGGCGCGTACTGACCGACAGGTGCAGCGAGTGCAGAACGCATGCGTTCGTTTTTGCTACACAGTCCCATTCAGGGCCCATGTCACTCCATTCTTGAATAAGAATTTTGTTCTAAAAATGAAGTCTAGGCGTAAATTACATTTGGCTTGCCTGTTGTTTGGCGTCATTAAATTGAAACAACCCTGCTATTTGTACGAGAAGCTTACTTGGGTTGGTGGTGACAGAGAACGTTCAAATAGGCAGTGTTCTAAGCAATTATCTATTAAACCTCATAGATCAGAAGCATTTCGAGGAAGCTTCCGTTACGCCGCGTCCAAGTGCTGGAACAATATACCTCCACCACTACGTAACCTCCGGTCAATAAAGACTTTTAGGAGCCGATTAAGACAGTTCCTCATGGAGGCGCAGCGGAAGATGGATAATGCCATTCTAAATGCTTCTTTTATTTGATCTCAAATATGGAATAATTAACTATAATTTCCTATAATTTATAATTTGCATATTATTATAAACTTTATTATATACTTTATTTTTCTTGTTATATATATTATTTCCTATTTTATTATTTTTTTTTATTTTTATTTTTTTTTTTTTTTACGTGGGGGAATGCATGACGCATACCCCTCCGCGGGGGCGGGCGGAGGGGATATGTCGGACTCGCCGGGGTAAAAGAAAGATGGTATAGATGTTAAAGTACCTCCCGGAATACCGACTAAACCTACCACGGTGTTCCTCAACAAAACCACTATCGACGGGGCCGCGCGAATCACTTTCGCATGCGGTCGCGACCCCGCCGAGGTTACGGCCCGCCGTATGAAACGGCAGGCCACTACACGAAAGACCTACCCTATAGGCACATCTAAAAACTCCCTACTGTCCCCCCTAGAGGGGAGACGGACTCGACACAGAGGCGCGCGTGGGAACACGCACGCCGCCTCTCGGACCTGGTGCTGAACGGATGGCGGGCAGGCCCACAAAGCCCGCCACCCCCAGGTCAATCCTCAGGGTGGCTGGAGGTCGTCTCGCGCCCTCCGGCGCCCGGCTCTGCGGTTGGGGAGAGGGTTCAAACGATCCCTCTCCCGCTCCGCCGCCTCCTTGATGGAAATGACTTTCTCACAAAAGGAGGCGACGGCGTTCCACGACCTCTCACTCCGGACCATAGACTGAACTACGGCCGGGAGCGAGAGGGCAACCAATCCGACTGCCGCGATCAACTCACGGCGCTGCGATGCCCAGGCGGGGCAAACCGCCAAAGTGTGCAGCGCCGTGTCCTCAACAACGTCGCGGCAGTCGCCGCAGTGGTGACAACCGGGCGTCTCTTGCCGGCGTATACGACACAGGAACTGGCCAAAACAACCGTGGCCAGTCATTACCTGTGTCAGCCGGAAGGTGAGGGCGCCATGGCGCCTCTCCAGCCACTCCTCAAACACGGGACTTACCGCCACGATCGTGGCGTGCCCGTCCTATTTTATTATATTATAACTAATAGAAACCTTGTTCTATATGATCAATTTCTAATTTTGATATGAAAATTGAATTCTTACCCATTGACATTAATTTCTTAATTATATTATTTTATTACTATTTTAATATAGCGTTAAAAGCTTGACAATCTATCTTATTAATTCTAATTTTATTTCTCTAATGTGTTTATATGTTATATCTACATTTTTGTATTGAAACACACATTTCACATTGTATTATTAATATATTGTTTATGTTGTTGTTATTATGTTCTTTTTTTTTTTCATATTTTTATTTTTTGTTTTGACATTTTTATGAATTTATGTATATTTGTATTTCTTTTTGTTAATTATTTATGTTAGAAATATATATTTTTCTTTTTTTTATTTTTTTATTATCGTAATTTTTTTCTGGGAATTCTTATTAGCATCCGTGCAGTCACTAAAGGGATCTAGTTGAAAACCAGCGCCAGGCTTCCTTAGCCTGGCATATGCTGAACTAGGTCCCATTTGGCAAATTTTATTCTATTTTTTTTTATTTTACTTGTTATTATTATATATTTTATTTTGTCAAATAAATAAATTTTTCTTTCTTCTTTTCTTTCTTTCTATTAGACTGGGACCTTACTATCGAATAAAAGCATTAACGCAAACTTTTGCCGCAGGACCAACGAACTGGTCTTGTAGAACTTTGTCCTAACTGAATAGGCTACTCACAAGTCCATATGATTTTAAGACTAGACTTATACCATTGAACCATCGTGGCAATCCTATGACCAGGCAGAACAAAAGTTGAATACACGAAAGCGAGGTGTTATAGCACGTAAATAAAATTCAACACGGGGATTATTCGGGATACATTTGATAGATCGCTACAGCGTGTAGGTACGGCCGTTAAATACTTAAGTCAGTTAGCTTAACCTTAGTCTTGAATAGGTACGTACAAAGTTACAAACATACTTTTCAAGTTACAGCTAAATAAAGACACATACAAATTGTAGCTAATAAGTAATAAGTATGAATAAGCGAATAAAGGAAGTGCGGCTAATTCACCCGAGCCGAGGCAGGCCGCTCATCCGCGCCTACACGCCTCTGAATAATTCACCAGCCAGACTTATTAAAAATACCAAATTATTCAGAACATCATATTTCGTACAGAAAATGGGTGGAACAGGTGCCCTGTTATTATATCTTCATTACATTGTCATAATCAATTTATCGATATAAGTTATTAACGGCACCTATTTGTGTCATACCTAATTAGTAGAGGTCCACATTTATCTCAACTACAATCGCTTTTAATAGTAAATCGCAATATTATTAGTTATTCCCTACGAAATCATGGATAACGGCTGCACTATCCATTACCATAACAATCACAAAATCTTTATATGGAATCGCGATTTTTATCGCAATTCTAAATAAAGATGTTCTGATTGTCAAACAAATTCCAGCTGTTTAACGAACCGATTTATTTTGTCACACGGAAACTCTAAACGGCAAATTATTTGAAGGCAGTTATAAAACAGCTGCCGTCGCCGTAAGAGATAAATAAGGGCGCGTCTTGATGGCGGCGCCGCGGTTCTGCCCACCGATTTTACGCGCTAGTGTTCCAGATTTACGCGCGTCAACAACATTAAAACGCGTGTTCACGCGCTGCCGCGCGCGTCCGCCGACTAACGGGCGGTTTTCCTCCTACTAATGATAAAATATTTTCCATTTTAGTGTACCGCTACGCTTACGGATACCACCTCGTAAACTTGAAGCTACGAGCTCCGCAGAGAATGCTGAAATTATTCATGTTTACCGTTATGGCGGGAATATTTTCGACTGGATTTTTCCGAGCCACTTGTATATATGTATATTATTCTTGAGCGCTTGTTCAGGAGTATTGTCACAATTTCAATTCGTCATGTAGACGTGCTACGGTACCGTAGCTATTCAAACGCCACTTACTTCAAGGTTCGTATCAATATCGAGATGTCATTTACACTCACAGCTGAATATATATAGAATAGTCTACTTACAATATGCCACAATCAATATTACAGAGTTAACTATAAATTGAACGTGAAAAGCTCTTTGAACGCACCTCAACAATGGGACTGCTATTGTCATTAAATCCTTGAGATATTGACATCTTTGGGCGAGCAATTTTCATTTAACGTTCTAAAGTAATAAGTTTGATGGTTTTGAATTTTAAAACTCTCAACCCATTATTTTAAGAGACCTTAAAACAACTTTATCTTTCGTATTTTATTCAACTATGTTATGCTAGAAATATAGTATATATTTTTATCGCGCCTAAAACAATATCGTAGTAAGCGCCGGTTTATTATGATACAGTTTTATAAAAATACAAGATTTTACTAGCAGCTTTTCTTTCTCGGATCTATATAACTACCTACAGAAACCGTATTATTTTTCGAGACAAAAAGTAGCCTATTTACTATTATAATACTCTGCAAATCATAGTCTATTTCTATGACCATGAGCAAAGGACAAACCGATAATATTCGTGATACACTTTCGCACCATGCAATATAAGTATTTCTTTATACCGGGCTTATCTCTTTGTTTTTCGTTGACCTCAGTATTATTATTTTGTTTTACAATAACACGACATACTACACATACCCGATACGTTTTGTTTTAGCGAATATAACAAAATTCAAAGCCTTTAAACAATTTGCATAAATATTTTTATGAATAGGCATGTTGTTGTATGTCATGTAGCAAATAAACAACAAAGCGTAGCCTATCCTTCTTTGCAACATTGAAAGCACAAAATCTCTAATTGTATTATTGTGAGAGAATGACGTCACGAATCCAATCATAAAAGATATTGGGCGATACGTGCACAAATAGCGTCGCCAGGAACTTCAACAATGTAACTTATCACAGTTATGTATATGTGAAGCGTCGCCGTCACCTGATGACGTCATCGCAACACATTTCATATTCACATCTTGAATCTGCCGCGCACTGTAGAAGTTACATAGTTGTTATAATAAAGGAATCCTCCGTACTTTTAGTCTACAGGGCTCCAAGATGGGTGTTTCTGAGACATCTATTTTTAAAGACACATTTTCCATACGCAACGCCGATATATTGTACTTATCTCGTATATACTATATGTTATACATATATGTACTACCATATATCACTTGATAAAATATTCCTAATTATGAACAACAATCCATAAAGCCATGTAACCGTATCGTTGCTTAACAAGGTAAATGCTAAAAATAATGTTTAATATCGATATCTATGGACAACAATCCTAACTAATATTATATATGCGAATGTGATTTTGTTAATTTGATACGATTTCGTGCCTTATCTACTCGACCAATCATTATGGTAAATTTCGCAGGTACACGTATCAAGGTTACAGAAAAGATCATAAGGTAACTTGCATCCAGAAAAAAGAATCGTGTCCGAAGCCGCATGATGATGGATAAAGTTATGTTATTATATCTTATCAGTCCTTGAAACCAATTGCAATCCAACTTGAAACCAACAATTTTATGGATACAAGAGGACACAGCAGAACCACTCAAACTAAAAGCACCCCGTCTCAGTATCTTCTTCCTCCTTATCAAGTAACTCTGTGCCGTATTCCAGCAGTTATTATCGTCTCCAAAGCAAGGTAGCCATTGTGGTTCAATTAGTAGACCAATGTTCTTTGATTTGTTTTTACAGTGAATCTTTTATCTCTCTCCGGTCGCGTGCGAGCTAACCCTAGTTTTGCAAGCAATGGACACTTGCCAACAAATTGGCTACGCATCGCGGGGCTTGTTCTATTTGTTATAAATAAACTGGGAAGGCTGGACACAGCGATGTGCACAAGACCATTCAAAATAATAAGGTACACAATTTTTTTTTTATTTACGCTCTATCAGCTCAAGGTATTATGAAGTCTAGCTAAATAGTGTTCAAAATTATATAAATGTAGCGTATTTAAAAAAAACGTGATAAATTTCGTATTTAAAGGACTCATAATTTTTTTAATTTTTAGCCTTTCCAGAAGTGGCACCTAGTTTCTGATTCCGAACAGAGACTAAATGGAAATCAAAATATTAGAGGTTAAAGTATAAAATTGCCGATTTGTACTGAAAAACGAGTTTCAATTTATTTCATTGAAATATTTACACTCATTATCTATACATTGCTGCTAAACTAATAGAACTCCGGGGATCTAGATTCGATAAACTGTGTTTGTCGAAGTGTCGTTTGTGTTTGGCCCAACCTTTCTCACACTGCGAAGAGGCCCGTGCCCATTAGTGGGACAATATATATATATAGGCCTGATATTATATTATAATAGTACCGAACCGAATTATCGTCCCAATTATTTTATTATTATTTTACCTATTATCCAGGCATTTTGTCGTCTCTGTTGATTACTTTGTATGTCCTTTGTCGTTTAAAGGCGTCTCGCCTTCAATAAGACAATTCGCGTCACGTCGAAGATAACAAGCTTCGATTTCGATACAGTCAACAGTCAATTCGATACGTTTATTGTAAATACAGTAGTAGCACGGAGTTATTTACTTAGACTATTATATTTCGCGCGTTCGGTTGTCATGAAATACAAATGTAAGCGCGTAGCATACCAGTATCAAAATACGTGCTTGTATACTTAAAAAATACGCTCAGTGAGGTTATTATATTACCCATAATAAAATTATTTTGTTAAGTCCTCTAGACTGAATGTCGGTCACGGCAGCCAATGTCAACGTCAATTGTAGTACACATGTGTGTGCGCAAACACAAACGGACTCTTTGTTTCGCTCACTCCTGTAGTCCGATGGGACGACAATCTGCCACACCTGGAGAGCGATTAGACGCCGAACCAACGGTTAAATTACATACTTTTCCAGGCACGGAATCAAGAATCTGAGAATTTAGTTGTTAGAAAAACCCAATAACTATTTGTTGGCCCAACCCAGGTTTCAAACGCGAGACCGTACAGCAGTTGCAAACACATCCTCTGCGCCACTGAGGCAGTCATAAATTACGGGACCTAAACAAATCCGTAAGACTACAGGCATAATACACTTCTAACTAGCTCATCGGCAATATTGAGAGTGGCGTGAAGATGATTAATAAACTCAATTTTAAATAGTAATGACAACATTCTGGAGAAGCGCGAACATACCAAAGTAATAGCGCCTGCTCTGCCGTGGCACCACCGACGATCCATTAAGCTAACACATCGTCGTGCGATCTATCTTCTTCACTACTCCTCCGACCTTAACGCCTTACTAGACCTACTTGAATAGAATACTTACCTTGGGGTTAGACCTCGATCAATATTACATCAATCTGTCTTCTTCTGTTTCTTTAGATTCGTAAAAAGCTTGCTCTTATATTTGTGACCGAGCGCGTGACCTTCATTTCGTTGCTCAGGTCAGATATTGAGTGTTTCTGCTAAAAAATAATAATAGCAGCATACATTCTGGAAACGAGCCCGAAAAACGATAGACCCTCCTGCTTTTAAGCTGGACTTTAAACGTAGCTGGCATAATGTAGTATCTAAATTTCTGTACATAGAAATGTATACAACAAATCTTGGATCTGAGTCATCGCAAAGACTCCCTGTAAGTTTTTAGCGTTACTAGCTATATTAATAGTGAAACCTTATTGTAACTGTCATAGCTGTCAATGACAGCACTTGGTAATTAATTCTTTACATGCTCTTCGAGACACGAGATGATGATCTATCAAGAATATGCTGTCAAAATACATCAATTACATATATATAAAAGAAGTAGGTTAAAACGAAATTTTCACTAAAAACTAGACCGCTTAAAAGAGCGGCCCGACTAGGGAAGTACTGCACAGAAAATTCAAACAACTTTGTAATGTGTTTCTACGTTGGGTATGGTTTTGTATTAAAGAAATGTTGTACTGTAAATAGAGGACCAGGTTCCTCATTTCTTGCGACGGCTATTCAGTGACTCCTCTTTTAAAGGATACATAGCAAGCAATCGATTCATAGTGCTAAAAGCAATCGTCCATAAGCTACGGTAACCTATCATCAGGCGAGTTCTGTGCTTGTTTATCAACTATGTTGTACGAAAACATCCAAGAGGCGCCACTATCGAAAAATATATTAAAAGTCATAGTTTCACAACGACATTCGTCATAAACAAAAGTTATAAAAACTCAGGTCACAGTACCTGCATGCTCTCGGTCCCGACAATCAAATCGGTCGGCGATTAAAACTTTATGATTTAATTTAAAAAGAACGGCTGGGATTTCCTTACCAGTGTTATTCTCATAAAAATACACCCCTTGCAACTCTAACGGTAGCTATAATAAGTTTTAATACTTGTCGTTTTTATGGTTACAAAACATTAGATAATTCGGTATTCATATCATTTCCATTTTCCGCATTCAATAGACTGAGACCACAGAGGCTAAATTATACAAGTAAGTACAAAGTCTGAACTATTCTTGTTATAACTTAACACTATATAAGTAATATTGAATTTCATATATATTACTTGAGTGACTATTGTAAGCCTATTTGTAAGCAAACCAATCGTTTCGAAATGCTTATCAACCCTTGAAATTACTAATTAAAAAGAAATGCCTCCATTTTCAAACTAACATTGTTTACCTACACATTGCACATTATATGCATATCGTGCTTCTCCCTAGCCTTTATTATTCCCAAGTCACTTGGGGTCGGCTTTTTCTAGACTAACCGGACTTGACTGGATATCAGTTTTTACACGGAGCGGCTGCCACCTGACCTCCGCAACCCGAAGGCTAACGATACCCTAAGGCTAGACCAGTGTCAGGATATTAGAGGGTATTGACTTTCTCAATAACGACTGCCATAGATGTTCATGGCAGCCGGGACCGACGGCTTAACGTGCTCTCCGAGGCACGGAGCAGGCGATAATTGTCAATCAATACGCACATAATTTCGAAAAGTCATATAACTTCCGAAAGTCAGAGGTGCGCGGCGTGGGATCGAACCCGAGACTGTCTAGTCTCCCCACTGAGCTATCGCTGATAAAAAAGTACTTTTACTGTGGTAAAATAACTTAGGCTTGGAGGCTATAGGGTCTTGTGATTATTCCCAAGAGTACTGTGATCGACTCTATATCTAACTAGTCTAACTCGATAGAAACAGGTATACCACGGTGCAGCAGTTCACTTTGCAATATAAACACCAACCGCAACGCATTTCAAAAATATATTTAATACACGTCATACACAAATTAGTGTTCGCGTGACTGCGTTTATAAATTAAACCCCAAAATTACACAGTCATGTTTTCTATATCAATGATTAATTATGCATGTCATAAATTAATTAGTTTACCACTATCTCTATAACCATTTAATAGTGTATAACCAGATAATATATACGTATATGACAGATTGTACTGAATAAGTTATTTTGTTAGATAGTCTGTTCACTATCTAACAAACTAGCTGTCACCTGTTATATTACAAAAAAATTAATTTCTTAAGGCCTGGTAACTTACGTTGACCTTACAGAAGATAGCATAACCTTGTGTTATATTTCTGCTATGAGTAGGATTTAGAAACTCCATAAGAAAACACTAATCATCCACTTACCATCAGGTGGACGTATGCTTGCTTACTAGCAGAGATATTAAAAAACACGTAGACACAATGGCTCAAGCTTGCCCGCTTACTGACGACCATGAGATTCCCCGGGATTCAACTCTTGATTCAGGAAGTGTGTTGTTTCATTTTTTAATAAAAATATTCAATGCCGCAATGGAATGTAGATTTGTATTTGATAACCAGAGGCCTACCTGCCTATTAACTGGAATCTTAATACTATAATGAACACAATCGTAAAATTTCGTTAAGAGGCTTGACTTGCCCTCTGAGAATATAATTATGTATAATAGAAAAGTACCTGTAGATTATCTTGTCTAAAATTTTGTAGCTACAATAACTTAACTGAGTTTTAACATCACATATATTTATAAATTACGTCATTCATTTTAAGAACTCTGTATATCCATGTCACAAAAATTCATGTCAGACAGACACAAAAAATGGAACCTATCTCAAAGTTTATCTAAGTTAATGCCGTAAATGTAGCCCAAAATAACAAATGTACAAATAATACTTCAACTTTTCAGATACTCCCATCAGTCTGAATGATATAATGTCTATCTAGGCATAATAAAATTATTTGGATGTTAAATTTGAAACACGAGGTATATTACATAACTGTTTTTACTTTTTATTTAAGACTCCACCGAGCGAAATGTCCTAAAACAGGCGGTCACAGTTAAGTGAATAAAATCAACACTTTACATATTTATACTTTATATACATTTACTATAACAATGAATGTGTTTACAATTACTCCGTGTAAAAAACTTAAAATAATTAATATTCTCGCCTACTAAATTACGTAAACTTGCATTAGATTTTTAGATTATAACAGTAGAAATCTATCCTATTTTACAGCTTAAACGAAACATTAATAGTTATATTACAATTTGTACGTCCCAAAAATTTAAGTTATTGGTTGACAATAAAGATACATATTTATCAAAAAAGCACTTCAAATCCTCAATACAATTTTACTATAGCGGCCGCACGACGATTTGACAATGCGCCGCACGAGCTCTGTCATTATCTGTCTTACGCTCGGCGCACTCTTAACCGATATCTTGATATAATTTAATGTAATTCTAATAATAATATATATCAGATGTTAAAAATAAAGCTGGACAAGCTCTAATTATATAAAACATTAAACTCACACAAAAAAATAAAACGTTATATAACAACTGGTTATAGGTTCTAACTACTTAAGGGTCTGTAAATCTTTAAATACGTCAAATACAATTATAGTATTAATTTCTTTATTGTTATATAGAAGTATCTTTGCCTGTCTACAGCATATGGCTTGCCGTCTAATAAGTGTATTCATAAATATTAGTGTATGTTTATATTTCGAGAGCTATCACTATGACCACGCAAAAAGATGTCTCTGTACTGCCAGCTGTCAAGATAAAGACTACTGCATCGCTGAAAACAGTATTACATGCCCTCTTTAAAAATAATGTTTAGCCAACTTACCACAGTCACACAATACGAGATCATTTTACTGCATTTCTCTGTTTCTGTCACGAGTGCGCAGCGGTAGTAAATCTGAGCTTTTGATTTTGATGATTATGAATATGCATGAGGTCACGCGTTTGATTTGATTTGCGCCACAGATTCAATTCTTAGTAGCAACACAGGGTCTGGAATTGAGAGCAGGGTCTCAATTCCAGACCCTGTAGGCCTGTAGACCCGGTAGGCATAGGTCTCTTACCCCTATTACATGGGACCTAAATTACAACACGCAAAATGCGGGTATAATGCTCCTCTGCCTACCTCTGCATCTTCTTCTATTGGAAGGCAATACTGCCCTAGTACAGCTTCTTCAGGTTTGATCGGCGCAACCACCAACAGGCTGTGCCGGACTTCAATTACCTCTTAAATAATTAACCGCATCGCACCGCACCGCATCATGCTAATTAGCCACAAACAACGGCCTCTATTACCAACAATATCTAATATTGTCTAAGCGGTCTATTACACGGCAGAGAGCTCACAAACATTACCTCTGACCCACCGAAACAATGCGATGCTAAATTACCTCATTTAGTTTGCATCATGAATACCCGATAATGTTCGTTTGATTTATCATTATAACACTATGTAATTAACCGGTAACGCTACTTAATTATTAGTATAATGGAGATACACAAATATGCTATTAAAAGA
This sequence comes from Catocala fraxini, assembly GCA_930367265.1. Taxonomy (NCBI): domain Eukaryota; kingdom Metazoa; phylum Arthropoda; class Insecta; order Lepidoptera; family Erebidae; genus Catocala; species Catocala fraxini. Next base: position 18,096,999 of record OV884041.1, read on the forward strand.
TGGGTATCTTTCAGGATAAACTGGTCACTTCATTCGTCTGGCTGATTGCAATTTTCTGATTCTGGGTCTCGGTTGCCGAAACAAGCAGAATAGAAAAATTTACACTTCTATAAGGTCAACATGCACTAGGCGACCGTTACTTACTCGTTTTGTCTGATACGATAAATCAAACGAGGAGAAACAATCAGTAACGATTCGGCCTCTATATTATTTAACTAGTAGTAAAAATGTCGTAAAATTAACTATGTGAGTGCTAAAGGAAATCAGATAAGTTTATAAACTTCTATTTCTAAAAATAATGTCTGTGTCGTGGGAGACTTTACCAACATTCAAACAACAGACACTGATATTGTCCCTACAACTATGTATTTGTAGATCATAATATTATTTATTACATAAATCTCTACGTCATCCGTGCAGTCAAAATAATTTTATTTATTTAGGTCATGTGATAACACTTTAACTATCAAAGCTAATTCTATTGTTTTTTTTTGTTATTTTATACTGCAACGAATTTTGTTACATACACATGTCAATATTTCCCGAGAGGATAAGCAAAGTATATTACACCCAAGTTTCGGAAGCTATTTTAAGTAGGTACCACATAAGATTGCGCGCCTCTCCGTGCTACTAGGTACTAATTATGTCTTCAGAAAAATCAAATAACACTTGACCTAATCCGAATATCAAACCCTGGATCTCAATATCACACGCTTATATAAGCGCATACTTTTGCTACTACACCAATAAGGTAATATACACTAATTAAAATTTCTGGTAAACTTTAATATCACCGTTGTCGTAATCGTAGTCACGTACCTAATGCGCGACTGCCTTTAGCTCCAAACTGGAACACTGCCTGATCAATAAAGATAAGCTCGCTTCCTTATCTCCGAGGCTAATTACGTCATCAGCAAACTGCAGCCGTACCCTACCTCTATTACCTACTTATTTACCGTACCTAAATGTACATTATCTACTATATAACAAGCTAAAACGATGTTTATAATAAACGGTACGAGGTTTTTTATGGAAATGACAGATGACGTATGAATACAGAAAATTTTAATTACCCTACATTACGTTTGCGGCGGTCTAATTATAAATTAACGTAATGAACACAGAGTGAAGCCTGCGGTGCCGGGCGGAACACTCGCCTACGGAAGTACGGGTGGCCAACCAAACCTAGCACGGGATTGTGGCGAGACAAAGCTTAAGATATATTTTAACGTCATTGGTTAAAGCAAACAAATACCCTAACTTAATATTATAAATGCGTATGTGAGTTTGTTTATTTATTTGTTTGTTGGTTATGTTTTCAATTTTTGAATTAAAAATTTAAATTGATAGGGGATCAAAAAAGGACTTAAGAGACTTTTCATCTAGAAAAATATACTGTTAATAACCTAACCTAATCTACATTTATGCAGGGGAAGCCGCGGGCTAAATCTAGTACTTTATATTAACCTATTGAACGCCAGCAGCCCTCGGCCAAACACAATCAGTTTTCATTTATGTCTGGCATCCCAACAATTGGCAAGTTAACAGTTAATTAACTGTGATAAATTCCGTTTAAAGTAGTTTAAATTCAAATCATTTATAGTTTCTTGAGTCTTGATTTATAGTTTTTACCTACAAATGTATTAATAATAATAATAATAATTTATTCAACAAATAGTTTTACAAATTTCTCTTAAACTGATTCTAAATAAAACCGAACAATGGTACATTATTTAAGAGGTTGTCGTTGACGACCGTGCTAATATTAAATTGTGTTACAGTTGTCAGCGCCTTCCGCCCAGAAATAGGATATTTCTTGGTATGTGTTTTACAATGCAAAACATGTTCCTAAATAATATATTGAATTAGTAATGTTTTAAATTGTAACATAGTACAATTTGCTTAACTGTTAATCATCACTATCCTGCTTTGCATCTGTTTTTACGATGCTGTGTACACATCTTCTTATTTTAATATTGTGATTGTACAATGATCTGTTTTGTGCGCCATAGTAAATAAAATAAATAAATAGACCGGTACCTATTTAATGTCGTATCATATTCAATTAGACTTTTATTTTGTAACATGTCTCAAGGTAATGTAGTAGAAATAAGCTTTAGGGATTGAATTATAAATCTAAAATGTTATACTTTTCTTTATTTTAAATTCTACTTACGTACATCATACTTGACAAGCCTTTTTAGCGTTCATTCAATTTTTTAAAACTTTAATCTTATAAGTATAATTTCTGTCAGAAATACAACACGGTTCGAAAACCTAATTATCTCATCGCAGTCCTAAACCTCGAAGCCTAAACTAGTCACACGTTGACCCACGCTAGTCCCACAGGCCCCCCTCGCCAGTAACAATGTTACCCCGTCCGGGTAGGCAGTCGCTATTTATAATTGCGTCCGAAGCCCGCTAGTCCACGGTCATACCCGTAATACCCGGCTAATGTCGGCGAGTTAGCGGTATCATAGGACGGCTACCAAGCGTTACACACCGCGTTTTTAATTTTACACGCGTTTGAGGTGAATGTTAACTACCTCGTTTGTTACTCGGTTATGAAAGAATTAACTTTTGCACGTATTTAAATAGAGCTTATTACTAAGGGTAATATACGCCACAATATGTTTTAAATACGTTAAACTTTAGTTCAATGTATTTGTCATGTTAAGGGTAACGATACGAAAAAAGACCTAGAAGATTTAATGTCTTTGGATAAGAATATCACACGCCTTATCTTGTTTGGGTTTATATAATATTGTTACGTGCTGGGTTCGACAGATAAGAATATAAACAATATTACCGACTAAAACACGTTTTATTCAAACACACAATTAAATTTAAAACACAACAAACACTATACCACACTTTTTCACTGTACTGCTTCAAACTCCGTAGTATTTCCGCTTCCGATAGCTTCGATGAACACTTGACCGCTTACGATTGTAAACTACCTTGGAGGTGCGCGTGCGCCCTATTTATACGCGGGTAAAGCGTTTCTAGAGCTTTCTAGTAACGCAATTCCCGGTATGTAAACAGTACGATGATTCGAGAAAGTACCAGCGTCTTCTCTACGATTCTCGTAAGCATACCTACTACGTAGTTCCGTAAGATGTCAATAGATGGCGGTGTAAATTATTAGACGGAACTGCCGAGTCTTTCCCACAATGCCGAGAGATGTCACTGGGCGTAACAATATTATAATATGAATAAAGGATCACTAGATACAAATTAACGTCAACAGAAAAGTATGCAATGGTGTATAAAAATAGTCTGTATTTTAAGATTCGGTTAATCGTCATCCTTATGGTACGACTTTGTTTGCCTAATAATGGCACACCGATAAAATAACATACAAGACATATGAAATTTTCAACTCTTTACTAAACTTGACTTGACTTTACTTGACTAAACTAAACCTCGGCTGTCGGAATACACTCGCTTTTAGGCTATTATATAACTAGATGCGTATACGCAACTACAAGAGATACTCTTCGGTGACGCAGCGATAGTAAATATGACTCTCTCTGTTAGACTCCGATTTCTGTCATGAAAGTTGTAGTAGCGGCATAGATTTTGGAACTGTGCCTTGTAGAAGGTTATATGCTATAGTTTATAGGGTATATAATAGATTCGCCCTTTATTATGAGGGACCTTTAACCATAGCTGGCGATATATTGGTGTAATACAACTCTAGCCACCCTTCCAAGAATAAAACTATGTATACATGGTCATAGCCAAAAGCATTAAATTTAAATATAAAATCGACTAAACAAATATAATAACATACAAGACATAGGTTCACGCCTGTTTTCCAGAGGGGTAGGCAGAGACTAGATTTCCATTTGCTACGATCCTGACACTGGCTGGCTGGCTTCATTCACTTTCATCATATTCCTCATACACGCTCGCCCGTTTAAGATGCTCTTAACCTAATAATAACAACATATAAACATAATACTAATAAACATGTACTACTAATCCGCAATACAATACGCTCAGAAACATAAAGTAGACGGTATTCAGAGGGGTTAACACGTTGTAGTTCAACACCGTTCAACTTTATTACGGACATATTAGACGGACCCTTACTACGGACCATGAAAGCTGAGTACTCGCTTTGCTAGCTGATATATGCATACTAGTAAGTCATTTAAGTAGTTGCTTGGTGCTTCATGCAACAAGACACAGCGCACTCTAGACTGACGCAATTTTATTGACTATGTGAAAGTTTCATACACGCAAAGATGGATGGAAAAACGAGGTGCGATGATCCGCCAACACAAAAGAAGGATCACCTGTGCAGGCTGAGTGATCATACCTGGCAGGCCGTGGCCCAACGATTGATGTCAGGAACTTGTAGTAAATCGTACGGAGAACTTTACATGCGAGATTCTGTAATTAGTGCAAGTTGTGTGGAAAATATGTAATTGTGTACAGCGCCATCTCTTGATTACATATTTACGTATGTTGTCCTATTTTACCAGCTAACGGTATTAACATACCTCTTTTGTTTAATTCGACTTTATCACATTATTTACACACGCTCATCGGTTTATCATACTCTTAACTTGGTCTTTCGCCAGATCGCCTCTGATTTGATCGGAGAAGGTTTGCCCAGGCTTCCCCTTGTTACTGTCCCATTCAAATCTCTATTATATAAAGAAAACACTGAGAGAGAAAAATAATTATACCTGATATGGAAAAAGCAAAATACTAAAAACTCTCTTAGTATTTTGCTCTCGGTGTATGTTTTACCACCACCGCATTCATAGTGCTATTCACGGTTCCAAAACACACTTTAAAATAAACATACGTATATTTTAATTTGTCAGTCACATCCAAATTGGTCTCGTTATTGTAGAGATCTAGTTATAAAGTTTATTTCATTTAAAAACATTAACGTTTAATTTCAGAGATTGATACAATACTAAAAAGTAGTACTCAACATAAACATTAAACTCTAATATATATTTAGTACCAAAAGAGAATAATTATACCTTTCAATATAATAGAAGTACAATCAATCCTTATCCATTTATAATCAAAGTTTGGATGATACTATTTTCTCATTCTATCTTTATTGAATAAAGAAATAGCAAGCCCCGTCCATATAACTTAGCTTCAACACACTAACTAATAGACTCCTTGAGTGACAATCTCCTAAATATATTTCACTAAAAGATTCACAGAGCGAAGTTTCAAATATTCTAGCATTTATTTTTAAGCTGTGACCTTTGTGCACGGTCTGGCTGTGGCGGCTACATTCAACTCGCTAAAACAGCAGCTAATGCAATCTGTCTATGTTTATTCTTAGTCATGCTGGTGTAATAGACGCCATTTTGGTGTTCGATTTTCAAATGAGTCTCATTGATCTAGTATCATGGTTATCTGCGTTACAGCCAATCTTAATTAAGACCTAGTATTTTCGTTGTGGAGTTACAAATATTCTAAAACAATATCCTCTGTACAACGCGAAATATAGCTTCTATAATGGGCTTGAGTTCTTTCACGTATTTTGACGCCAAAGAAACGACAGTGTTCTATATCTCTGCTTATACCTTTAGAGATTAAGTATATATAACAGGGTAAAAAGGTAAACATAATATATCTTTACTAATATTATAAATGCGAATGTAAGTTTGTTTGTTTGTTTGTTACACTTGCACGCCTTAACTACTCGACCGATCATCATGAAATTTTGGATACACGTTGTCAGGGGTCCCTACAAAAAAAGTTCATAAGGCCTATCTATAAAAAGTACTGTTCCCGAGGGATTGAAAATTTACATAATGTACATTTTTGCGAGCGAAGCCGCGTGCATAATCTAGTATTGTCATACGTCTACGTACAATTCTACAATAGACATTTACATATAAAAACACAACTTTTAACTATTTATAAGCAGGGAAAGTGTAAATATAAATTGTTTAATAGTCATCAGATTTGTTTTTTAGCATAAACCTTGATACCATTAGTGTAATTAGTATTTTGATTTTATTGTGTAAAAAGGGTTCTCCATTTAATTATCTAATGTATACATGGACACAACGTTACAATTTAAACTGTACAAAAGATGTTATCGCGATTCATTTTGCTTAGTATCGCAGCATTCTAAACAATCTTTAGGTCCATGATTACTAGTAAAACACAATTGACTGTCAAAGTAGAGGTTTAAGTGATTACTAAGACTACTGATGCTGTATGTAACTTGGATCCTCACACGGGACAAAAATTGTGTGGCTCACAAATAGTTGTGGCCTGGATGTACTTTATTTAAGCTGTTATTTGGATGTTGTATTTACTAACATAAAATCTTTATAATATGTAAATTTTTGTTAAGGTATTTATCTATGGGTCTATGTAGCCTGAAATAAATGGTAATTATTATTATAATAAAAGCTGTCTGCGACAGACGGGATACCCTAGTGCAAAAGTAGGCCTTTTTAAAAGATAAATACAGTAGTCTTTTTCACAAGAGAACAGAGAATGTATAAATAATAGTGTTATAGCGCTATTATTTTTTAGCGCATTGACAATAAGTGCCAGAATAACCAGATACCATACCGTAAATGAACCATCCAGTTCTGGATTGGTCAATACCGACTCGCCATATCGACTGTCACACTTTAAAAAAATACTGCGGCACATGATGATCGTTCAGAAGTAAAAGTAGTTTGTTATCAATTTTGTATTCAAGTTTAAACATATTAGTATTCAGGGACGAGGCGACGGCTGACGCTCCTGACTTAATCCAGACACTTTGTGTCACTCACTCACTCATAAGGACTTTAAACAATGGTATTGGAAGGATATTGCTGAAATCACTTCACGAACAGTTAATTTTCTATCCTATTTACTTTCCTTCTATCTGGTTTAGGTAGTATTTTCTTTTGCCTTTTTTAACGGTCATTGGCCTAATTTTGCAGCGATTTGTAATATCTGACGTTTAATACCCAAGCAGTGTGTTATTAAATTATTATGTTATTAAATGCTACAAAAAGGGATATAATGTACCCGATAAATGCCATTGTGCTTGTTCTTTATTACGTAAGACTAAAAACATAGCTGGCGAAATGTCAATTTGATACATATCTGCTTAGCCTTTAAAAGATATACAGACGCAAGTCTAATTATATATGGACGATAGGACTGCAGAAGGCATTGAATCTCTTCTTGAACCTGACATTTCATTCAAACAGGGACAACCTTAATATAGGCATTCAGGATGTACGATACGATAGGAGGTGAAGAGTGGGGATACACAACCTTGTGTTGTGTTCCTACGCTGGCCTTCCCAGGCTTGAGTAAATGGTTTGTTGGCAGCAAGGGCTGCCAAACAGTGGTGCAATTTACAAACAAGGTTGTTAAAATATTCCTGTGCCTGATGTTAAATAACGTCAAACTAGGACAGCCATCAATTCTCTACGTCCACCGACACATATCCCAGCTTAATATATACAACTGGCAATGAAATATACATAAATAATTGATCAAATATATGAACATTGTCACTGACATGACGCGCATATCAACATGGCGACCCTACTCCTCGCCGGGCATATTCTACTTTATTCATGGAGGCTCCGCGCATTATGGTATAACGTGATTTGCAAATGAACCCGTATTTCAACCGCTATTGTTCCGCCACCAATTACATACATTGTATAAATTGGCTACCTCCCTCCCCCCGCATGCCTCTACCCCTCCTTCATCCCTGAACGTCCCAACCCGCACTATATTAACGTGATCGCACACTGCTCATTATATTATTATGTTGCTACCATCCATGACAATGGTTGATCTCGAAATGAATGTATATTGGCGGAAAAAGTACGCTGTTAACTGCTAGCTATTATTCACATTGACAGACTATATAATTTCGACAGCAATTACTTTTATCAATCACATGATTCTAAAGGCTTGCTCTACATTGATCTGTATTACTTTTCAGCATTCGAATTCAATAAGACAGGATTACAATTACAGTAATACAACACAGTCAGATCAGTGAGTATTATCTAGAATTCTGGTATTAATTTAAATAGAACAAACTATTTGTCTAGATACTGTATGCGCTACTTTATCTCTAGCGCTAATGCAAAAGATGCAATAAAGCGTTGCCTTAACTAGAACAGTGTAGATTCCCCTGATACACTTCAAGGCTTATGATCGAGAGACACATGAGATTTGTGATGCTGGATGAGGTTCAGTGTATGTAGTTCACAGCATACATCGCATAATGTTGTGGCTTCGATCCCGCCACACGTAAACATTTATATGAACAACAAATAGTTGTTTCGAATTTGTGTGTTCTGCGTGACCGTTGTTTGAATGTTTGTATAGTCCCTCGCAAAACAGGGTATAAAAACAAAGGCAGGAGCTGTCTTAATAAAAATCTAAATAGTTTCCTTCCTCTGTATTGTAAAAAAAAGTGTCAGAAAAACAAACGAGATCAACAGGCACGTGAAAAAAAAATTGAATAAGATATATGTAAGATACTTTAGCCAGAATAGCAATATATTTGCCGTAAGTGGTATCGCTTATCTGCCGCGACACAAGCCGCTGTTTTCACGCGGTAGGGGAGATACCGCATCACAGCCGCACGCCGCGCCGGCGCTACACCAATGTCACGCCGTGATGGCGTGGATGTGTGTCACGCCGCCGCCGGGACATATGTCACGCACACGTCGCGCTTCGGCACAGCCAATAATATCAATAAAGCCACTTTATCACATAACTGCGTATACATTTCCACAAAAAACATATAGAAGATATGTATACCAACAAGGAAAATAAGGCTAGTATGTTGAAGAGAACAAAATATTACTTACAGAAGTAAGAATGAAACATAGTTAAATATTTGAAGACTGATCTGGATCCCTGTGGATTCTTTTCATTTGCTTAATATAGGTACTCACATACGATACCTAATATACTGGTCGTGGAGTGACGGTCACAAGGTGGACCGACGACCTGCGGTTGAATGCGGTTGGCCCAAAACCGGTCTATGTGGAAAACCGTGTGGGAAGCCTATGTCCAGCAGTGGACGTTTTTCAGCTGAGATGATTATTTTAATGATGTAGCAATCCTGAGGAGGTTTTTTTAAAACAACAGTCTCGTTGCTGGCTATGCACCCAAAGATGAAGGAACCTGATACAGTTGCCAGAATCCTACCGATTCCTCTTAGCTTATCAAAGTTATTCAATTCATGCCTCGACCGTATTTTAGTACACAAGTATCCATTGTCAAGGAAGATATATGTAGTATAAATATATATAGTTGGTACATAAATCCACCTAACGGTTGGGAATGCAGCACAACGGGCATAATATTTAGTTTCCATCATTAACGGAATAGCATCATAATTGCAGTCGATATAGAACTATCTTCCAATTTCAACCTTAGCATCCCGCACTAGTTATCAAACTTGTAGAAAGTTAAGTCGAAATATTTAATATTGTACCAAAATCTGTATCGGGCCAAGTGTGTCCCTTGAGAGAAATGTAATTTTCAGGTAGCCAATTTTCAGGTATCAATGTATTTTATCGACCATTAGTATTTTATATTTATCCACCGCATGTAAATTCACGGTTAAATATTTTTTCGAATAAGATCAGAAGAGTCTCCTCGTGACCATGGCTGCTGAAAAGCAACCGAAACGTCGGGGAAAGTGTAAACTTAAATATAAATAGTTTTAATAGTTTTAATAATTTAATTAGCTTAAAAATTTATTAGGTTTATTAATATCTAGTAGTAGTGTAACAGTTTCTAAATCTAAACTAATATTATAAAGAGGAAACATTTGTGTTTTTGTATGTATGTTTGTAATGTTTTCACACAAAAACTATTGGACCGAATTCAAAAATTCTTTCACCATTAGAAAGCTTCATCCTCACTGACTGACATAGGTTATATAACAATTTAAAAAAAATAGGGATCCTTAATAAAAATGCAATAATATAACCCAAGGTGTGAAAAAATTAGTCATAAATAATCTGTAATCACGTGCGCTGCGGAAACTATTGATGATAGAACAAAAAAATGTTCTACAGTATTATAGAACGTATCAATATTTACAAAAACGTTTGCGATACCATATGTCCAACTACTGTAGTTATGCTACTATAACTACTTTTTTACATTTTAAATGTTGATAAAAGTGCCGACAATAATCAAACTATATTATTCATACCTCTGTATTAATCATTATCCCACTAAATGATATTTTATTAAAGACCGTGTCAATACCCGTAAAATACTTTTTAAATTATTAAAATCGGACATTTCATTCAAAAGATATAATTATTTAGATATAGTAGGTAGTTTCTAAATATTAGTAGGTAGTTTTTAAGTATTAGCTATATATATATAGCTAACTACACTTATATTGGTGTAGTTAGACTTATTAATTTCTTTAGTTGTAGTTGTATATATTAAAATTAGATAACAAATTAAAAGTAGGTATTGGGTAATAAATTAAAGTCCACGCGGACGAAGTCGCGGGCAACAGCTAGTTATGTAATAAAGTGTAAAATAAACAACGCGATAAAATCCGTATATAGTAGTTTAATTTCAATGAATAACATTCGCGTAAACAGAAGACAATATTAAGATCAATTCTCGTTATAGAATATGTATTAAGTATAATTACTTTGAAAAAATCAATTATGTTAACATGACGTTTATATCAATTAAGGTGAATCAACGTTTTTTTTTTAAAGATTGCTAGCTCTTTGGGTTTTCAAATTACTAGTATTCTTGTTAACAATTCCAGCTAAGCTAGAATGCTTGTATTAATTAGGAGTGGGTTCACCTCATTAGTGCAATGGGTAAGATTCGATCGCAAGTCCAATGCCATCCATTGGGCTACCGCCGCTACAAAATAATTTATTATTATTATTTATTTATTATTTTTATTTAATTCAAAGATGTGCCCTCACCGTACTTAAAAGTATCCACAGTAAGAACAGTGAGCTCACGCATTACTTGATCATACTATATTTATGACAACTTAACATCCAGAAAGGTGACAATATTTAAACGTAGAAGAGCGCATTTATGATTTAAATTTGAAGGTAAATTACTTTTTGATATTTATGACACTATAACTAGTTCGAAACTCTCTTTAGCACAGTTTTATTACGTGAATTTGACCTCAGACTTCCCATGAAGTTTCCCTTGAAAGTTCCGTGTTTTCGTAGACACGGAACTTTCAAACAAGAAAGCAATTTCAAATTACCTGCAACGCGGAATCGGGTCATAAAAGTAATACAAGCTCGTTATGATTGCCTGCACTGACTGCAGGAATAACTCACGGAACACGGATGTGGTTAGTCTATTTTGTGACTCATAAAAATGAAAAAGCGAGGGTGGACGAGCAAACATGTCCCTCGCAACCTCACACGCGTAGTGACATCACCACGCTTGTTAGCAACCACGGCCAGTATAAACTGGGTAACATTTTAAATGGTTTTTATATGTATACCTAACACATATATAGATTGCCACTGTCGTATATTTCCAAAAAATAAGCAAAAGTATAATATACGATATCATACACGTTAGGCCATGATTTTCGATTGCACACAATAAGATAAACGTATTATCCTCTAGCGGGCATACTGAGAATGACTAAATAGAAAAAATTAATAACAATTTGCCCGATTAGAATCTAATTTGCATTGTGGAAGCCGCATACTCTACCGTTGCGTCATTGTGATGGTCATATAGATATAGCTTACATATAGTATTCGGTTTCACTGGAAGCGCAAAAGCTTTATCTATGGAATGGCAGTGGCACACCGGCGGCCAAACGCAATAGGTTTTCAATGACGTCTGACTTTGCAAGAGTTGACTGTAGTAACACTACCCAAACATCAAGTACAGTAGTTTCAATCCCAGCACAAAACAAAAAATCGCTTGATAGTGACTCCAAAGATGTAATGATAATAGTAGATTTTTATAAAACTATACGAGGTACGGGTTAATATTTATTAAAACACAGTTAGATACCGTACATTTCCGTGTCATATTTATTGCAAAGAGCACTTCGGTGTGCAGATTCCAATACGACCACTTACATCGATTCTGGTGCACTGTGCCAATACATTTTTATTTGCCCTCGTGGTTTAAAATTTATTGTTGCTTGTGACAAAGATGAACTAAAGAGCTAGAAATACCATACAGCTAATATTGTCATATGAAGACGCAGTGTTTTAAAGCTTCAATTTATGTTGAAGGTAACAATTACGGACGAAGTATTCCTCCAACATATCTCTGGCAGATTCATCGCGAATCCCAAGGCACCTTTCCTGTTCTGTTTATTATTTATTTATTTATTAAAGACGACTGGCACTCGCCATATGTTTCCTGTTTTGCGAAGGACGTTACAAACAACTAACTATGGACACAAAAGAACCATCATACAAATTATTGTCCCGTGTGGGGATTGAACGTACTTGGCGTAGTGGCTGTGTCTAGGCGACCACTTAAACCACTACGAATCCATATGGTTGCATAGTGTTTTTTTTTCATTTTATTATATATGAGATTTAATATAATGACCATCAAAACTACAAATTGCACAGCAAATATTGCACAGCATAACGAGCACCTATACGCCTCAAATCACTGCATTCCGTCTTTCCGAGACATAAGAGGTTAGGTTATGTTAGGTTCCTTCTTAAACGCACCCAAAAATAGGAGCCCCGCAATGCGAGGCTACGTCGACTTAGTTTGACCTCTTTAAATATATTTTGCTGTGCAATTAGTATTTTTGGTTAGCATATTTTGCTGTGCAATTAGTATCTTTTTGCTGTGCAGTTAAATACTACCCATTATATATCACTACTAAAGAACACACCCTATATATGTATTCATGCATATGCATGAGTTTGCTTTAAAAATGCTAGTAGGGTAAAAAATATTTAATTTTTTTTTTAAATTAAATTTATTTATAGTTTAAAAACATGCTTGAAAAAGCAGAAAATAATTTAATAATTTCCAAATATCTTAGAACCCCACGCTTTTTTACATTAATTATTAAATTAATATCTGCTTTTTAAAGCGTGTTTTTTAGTTTTTCAAACTATATTTTTTTTTTATATATAATTTCTAATTTTTTTCTAAATTATTGTATTGTCACAGGTCTTCGATAAGTGTGCCAAGTTTCAAATCAATCTGTTGGCTTGAAAGGGGTGAAAATCACGTTCGAAGATTCCGTTATATAGATTCATAGATACACACCAAGCTAATAAAAGCGTGTTAAAATATACGAAAGGCGTATGCCACGCACCGGGCGTTGTGGCTTCCTTGGATTGCAAGCGCCACATACTAAAGTTATCATATTAAAATAAAGTATGTCAAAGATAAGTAACTTTAAATTAGCAAAATTCTCATACAATCTTTCGTCCCCTATAAAATAATTAGGTATACTAAAATTGACTTTAAAAGTCTAAATTACCCAAAACCTTAATTTGTGTTTATTTCTCACAGAAAAATCAATTACTAATTTTCTTTTAAATTACAACTTGTCGTAACCTTGGTCACCACTACACATATTAAAATTTAAAAATCCTTTCTTAGCGGGCGCCTACGGTAAAAAATCCCTGCTGTCCGAATTTCATGTTAGCGGTTTATTTAATTAGTTTAGTGGTATTGGCGAGTGATTTATTTCTGCATATAGATAATACTTACACTACTATAACTTTTGTCGAATGGCTAATTTTATTTAACTCCGACTCTAACTGAATCGTAGCACATGCAGAAGTTATTAATATAATAATAATATATACCATATATTATTTGTGTCACATGCAAAATTTATTTTTGTTTAAATATTGTAATAAATTATATCAACACTGACAGTCGGTGTGGCGCCTGCGGCGTGGTCCGGCGGTATATCAAAATAAAAACTGAAATATAAAATATAGTCATAGCAAAAAGTACCGCCAATAAATATAATAGCTGCACTACTAATTACTACAACTATGATAAATGAAAAGATTTTTAATTTTGTACCTTCATGACATGCATCAACAATTAATATTAAAATGTGGGTACAACAAAAAATAAATTAAGTAATTATAAATATAAAAAAAGTTTAAAAACAATTAAAATGTTTAAATTTATGTGCAGATGCACGTCCCACCTGACGGCACAAAAACAACGGTGATGCGCTCAGCATAATGCTGCAAGCACTACACAGCGCTGACTTTCAGCGAACACCACAATAAAATTATTGACGTTTGGTCCGCCAATAGTGCACTCAAAATAAAGAAATAAATAATACTTAAGTATTAAATGAATAGATGGCCATCAAAGAAAATGTGGCATTATAAATAATATTTTATTAAAAGAATACATTGAAAAAGTAATAGATAAGTATAAAGAAAATAAATATTAGTTACGAATATGTATGTCATTGTGTAACAAAAATAAAACGACGCTCATGACGTAATGAGCTTCATAAGATGGCCTCATGTCTGAAAAGATGTTTCTGGCACTATATATTTATTTGTCTAAAATGCCGATACATCATACATATAATTATGATTAAGAGATCTGTGAAGTGTGTACTGTGAACGTTGTGTGAGATTACTTGATTTGTGCATAGTGATAAAAGTGATAAGAGCTCGTAAGGTTGCCTGCTAATGCTATTTACAAGCTTTTGATAAATGCTTATCCTGAGAAGAATTCCTAAGAAAAGGCGCAGAAAAAGTATGAAATGCAATAAAATTTTTCATCTCTTGAATAGGTAACCTAAAACCAACCAAGTCACAACCTTAGATAATCTATTAAAGAATCATAAATCAAATCTACTAACTGCACGGATGGCGTAGTAGTTTAAGAGGTCGCCTCGCCACTGCCGCCGTGCCGAATGTTGTGTGCGCCGAGTGGTCGATTCGCACTCGGGACAAAACTTTGTATACTCCACAAATGGTTGTTCCGGGTCTGGATGTTCTTTGTGTCCGTTGTTTAAATGTTTGTAAAGTCCCCCGCGACAACTACCGCACTAGGAGTTATCCTGTTGTCTTTTTAAAAACAATACAATAGTGAAAATTACTGTATATATACGATTAATTATTCTTATTAAAAGGTTTATTAAATGAAATTACCATTATTTTCTGGTTATTCAGTTCAGAAGTAAACGGAACGAAATTAATGTGATCCACAATAATCCGAAACTGGATTTTCTTCGTGTCCTTCACTTAAATGTTAGTAAAATTCCCCGCGACACAAGAGCTTTTAACCTAGTGCTGTAGATATCGTATACGAAAATCAAATAATCAACTATAAACTGATATATGTATAACACATCTTTACCTCAAGAACTTATTGCTACTACGTTATATATATGTATATATCATTCAACAATCAAGTTAGAATTCTATCTATACATATATCGTAATATAAGTGCAGCTATTCACACAAACTAAATAGATTCTAATCTAAGGATTACAGAAATGTAGGCAACGGTTGTCCAACAATATGCGATTAGATCCATTGATTGATTTGGGCTTAGGTGGCCTATGTTCAATAGCTCTATAATTTCATTTCGGTATTGTTTATTTAGTGGAGCCTACGATCGGGTTTAGTAATTGGCTTCGCAGGCCAATGACCACTGGACATATATTGTCGCCTGTATCCCCGAAGAGGTAGGTAGGTATTAGAGATAGTGTAGGTACAAGTGAAGTGTTACACTCACGTTTCGCAAGCTATATGACGACGTCTGACGTCTACCAGGCGCAGTTACAGTCTCCGTGCTTCTACTGAAAATTGCATAATAAAGAATCCCAATAAAACTATGCCCGACCCGCAAATCGAACCCAGACATTATGCACAACAGTTGAATTCACTACCGCTGCGGCACTAAGGCTTATGCTTTAATATACAGTTTTATGAGGATTTATTGTTTATTTAATCTTTTATTAGAGAACTGTATGCACGAATGTGTAAGTAAATCGGTTCCATAACGATTTACCAATGCGTAAGTATAACCCATGTAAGTAATAAGAACCTTATTTTTTTTATAAATGCCGTGATGCAACGACTGCTCACGTCTGTCATACACAGTTTCTTGTAAATAGCGACTATTGATATAAGAATGTCAATAGTCACTATTTATAATAAAGTGTATACACACCCATACTATACTTAAGGGCGTATGTAGAGATGTGTATACAATGAGTAAGAATATGTGAGGGTATTTAGTAATCGTCTCCATTATGTCTGGCATCTCTGTGAGAGCGGGTTCATTCAGGGTGCATCGCTGCAGGCAGTAGCAAGACCGCTTTGCGCCCTTTAGCAGCTTGCACCCGGCGCCCGCCGGCACCCAAACCTGCCGCACTGTTTAGACATTTAAATTACTCGCTACAAAGAGGATTACTTACGCCACTACCGACTGCGCTTAGACTTAGTACACCTTTATTTATCCGCTACGCCTTCACAGCGGCCACAACTGCAGTGTAACTACGTCAACCCAAAATATTATATTATATAGCATATATTTTATACCGAAAATAACACCAGAATGTAAATTCACATGGTATTGTATATCACAGGACGTGTACACAACGGCTGGTGATACATGACACATCGGGACGGGGCATGTGTTCACGCGATACAAACAAAACGTAACATTAACCAAAGCACGTCACTGCAATATATGTTTGAGTTTATTTAACGTTGTATTTTCATAGTGGGGCTTGGGTCCGGGAAGCCATAACTAGAGGCCCGAATTCCCGCGACTCAGAGCGGATAGAGGCGCCATCATATTGTAATAACGGGATAGTATACAGCTCACAGTTCACAATAGAGAGTTTAACCTCGATACGAAGACCATGCTATTCCCTTGTTACTGCGGAATCGTCCAAACAAAATGCGCCAACCGTTTTATCCTCCTAAACCTCTACTGTTTTGATTATCTCTGAAAGATATCGCTGATGCCGCCATTTGTAAGAATTATATTTTATCATATACATTCAGCTGAATAATTCAGGCTGATATTCAAATACAATATAATTCTTTATTTTATTTGTAGGAATGGCATAGAGTTGTTTATGTTGCAGTCGTTGACCATATTTCGGAAAAATGTTTATGTAATTCTCTGTTATAAAATTAAGTGGCAACTTGGAGTGTGCCAATGTGCCGAAATGGCCGCAATAGCCTCTATTACGTGGGCGGTAATAACATAGCTGGCAAAATTTGGCTGTTATATATCTCCGTCTAACCCTTAATATAAGTTTATTTTGCTTAATTTGATCATATTGTAATTTAAAATCACTTGTTTTTAGCATGGAATAACATTTTCACTGCAATACCTTAGAATTGCAGCGAAATTCCAAGGTATTGCGGTGTGGCGATTTTACTTGCATAAAGCCGCAATACTGATGTCAATGTAATAAAAAAAATACTACCTTCTTTTTAGCGGATTAGTGGATATAAATCCTAAGATTCTATTCTCGAAGATAACTTTTCTTGTATAAAATAAAATCTTAGCAGTGATATCAAAAGAGTCCCACGTCGGACACTGATCATATTTCAAGAGGATCAGTCGAGCCTGACAAAAATCCGGGCCAGTGACGCGCCTGGGGAATGCCTTCTCACTGCCTACAAACAACTCTGGCTCATAAATAATCGTCCCTTAACTTCTGAGATTTGAACAAATAGACAGTGGATCGCTGTAAAAGTTTAATACATAAAGCGTACTTCATCGTAGAGACAGTTCATATACTTTTACTGTGGTATACGTCGGACAATAATCTAGCGTTATCTTTATGTCTCCGGCCGGTTTATGTCGGTGATCTGAAAATAAAGGATAACGGAGCGTAAACCACTATCACTGGCGCTCGTAAATAATATAATTGTGTTAGTATTTGTTCGGCGGTCAGAAAGTCAGTCTTAAAGGTTACGATATGACTTTGGAGGGTTCGTTTCATCTTTGTTTTAAATATAGAACTAATACTATTCTGATCTCGAGTTTATTAGTTCTTGATAAATATTTACGATAAAGCCATGAGGATTGAACGCTCAAAACCAAACAGTGGAGAAAAAATTTGTAGACGGTTACTGGCATTTCGCTGGATCTAATAAGACCAAGCTGAAAATTAAAACTGTTAGTCTAGGACATTCTACAGAATGAGATTGTTTTAACAGGGAATTTGCTTATAAAAAATGTCTTTAAATATAAAATACTTTAAACATTCTTACCTACGAAATAAGAACAACGAGGTCGACCCGCTAAATAATTCATGTAATAAAATATTATGAAAATAGTCAATCATGGGCGAACGACAGCAAAATATGGCATAAGGAGACGACGAAAATTTAATGATATTAGTTTTCATAGTAATATTTTAGCATAGCAAAGCAAAAAGCAGCAAAATAGGCTTTAACGGCGTAGAAAAAAATCGAGAGGAAGATTGCATGTTTTAGAGTTGTCCATGATGTTTTCGAAAATATCTGAAGGCTGCCAACTCACAATGGGCCAACATGGTGAAATATGGTCTAACCCTCCTGAAAAGAGGTCTGTGCCACGCTGTGGGACAAAGTACATATAATTTGTAAAATACCATTTCCAGGAAGAAGACTGTACATATAATAGATATGATAAAGCCGG
This sequence comes from Catocala fraxini, assembly GCA_930367265.1. Lineage (NCBI taxonomy): Eukaryota > Metazoa > Arthropoda > Insecta > Lepidoptera > Erebidae > Catocala > Catocala fraxini. The sequence continues at coordinate 18,115,627 of OV884041.1, forward strand.
ACACCCTATTAAATCCCAGTATTTTGAGTAACGGTAACTGGGGAAGCTTGAAGAGGCCCACTGTGAATTAATTATACGTTAAATTGTAAAGTATTTTCCGTTTTCTGCAAACTAAATCACAACACCAGCCATTCAAAATCGCCGTTTACGAGGCGTTTCCTTCGCGAATAAATAAAGTATGAATACATCCGGTGAACAGGTAAACACGGTCCATATACCGGGCCCCAAGTATCAGGGTCCGTACGGGCGGGCGCGGGGCCCACGGCGATACTATCATCTTGTTTATGTAGCGCGCTGGCCATAACAAACCCTACTTCCCGCGTCTGGCGGCCCGCGCATACGCCATGTAAATGAATTTAGACAATAACTTACCTGCTTAGATAATATATATGTGATACTCGAGGTTCTTATCAGATCGCTATATTACTAGTTCAGCGCTCTATAGGTGTCGCTATTATTATATGAAAGAATGCCCCTATTTTTCTAAGAATACAGAAACTATCACAAACATTGTATTGTTACGTTCACAAAGAAACATAGCAGGTGCCTCGATATTATTACTTTTGTATTATAAATGTTATCTGAAATTGTGAAGCTTCAAAAGGGATGCTTAAGAAGCAACAAAGTTTTAGAATCGAACAATAATTTTACTTCTGTGTTGTTTCGATAAAGTTGCGTCCCGAGGCGCTCGAATAACTGAGCGAATCGACACAGAATAAAAGTGAAATCGCAGGATTCCTCCGTGGAGCCCGAGCTCGCGCCCAGTGGAACTTTGCGCAACACAGAGCGTGAATATTAAGTGAGTTGTGTTTCAGTACACGCGCCGCTCGCTGTGCCACGTAAATACTTGAGTTACTTCGCATTGTGTGGTACAATGGTACGGTTAAATTGCAAATGAGGGCGTTCGCTTGGGTGTGTGGCGTCGACCTCGCATAACAATTAATGAATAGGCAATGCACTAAGTGCAGGCGCGCACCGCCCGTAATGAGAGCGAGGCGCGAGTGCTCAGCTGAACGTACGCGCGCTTGCGGTGTACTTTATCCACACTAATTTACATCGTATGGCGCAGTAACGTTTTATGACCACTTTGCGCGGACAAATACCAAATTGTTTAGTCAATATAAACACTTTCGTTTCGCATCGGCACGAATCGTTCGGACCCGAATTTCCGTCGATAAAAAGTTGTACAATTTGTTTTTATTATTATTCTGGCGGCCCACGCGGCTCCACGGCCTGCAGACCGTTTCAAGACACGACGACTAAGTCTTATATAGATACGCAACTTCTTTGAGTTCATAAATTGAATACGTTTATTAATCCCAACTAATATTATAAATGCGAATATGAGTTTGTTTGTTATACTTTCACGCCTTAACTCCTCGACCAATCGACTCGATCATCGTGAAATTTTGCACGTTGTCTAGAAAAGGACATGGGATACCTTTTACCCAGAAAAAAATGTACTGTTCCTGAAGGATAGAAATTTATTGTTAAAATCTACATTAACGCGATCCAAGCTGCGGGCAAAATTTTGTATTATTATAAAAACATCGTTAAGTAACAGAATAACAAAATTCCACCTACGAATAATAGACGACTGCTTGTATGCGCAACTGACGAACATAAAGTTCAGGATGAAATTCCTGGAACGGGTTGAGTAGTCTTTGGATTGACTCTGATCAAAACATTTAGATACTGTAGAAGTCATAAATATAACTGGCGAAATGTGTGAAATTAATACATTTACGTGATTAAGTGCCTTAGAGGTATAACTATGTGTGAGATCGTGGATTCCATTCCGTGGTCTGGCAAAGTATTTCTATGTATAATATGTATGTATTTACAAAAAAAAAGTATATATGCATGTTAATCCATTGTCTAGAACCCATAGTACAAGCTCTGCTTAGTTTGGGCTAGATGGTGTTGTGTGTATGTGGTAGAATATTATATTATATTATTATTTTAGTATTAGGTATATTTTAGTATTTTACTGAGCAACAGGCAGCAATTAGCTCGCTCACTATTACCTATAACCTAAAACACACATCTGACAAAATATTCTATATAATGATACAGGCTCTATATATGCAAGTAACATTCTATAAAGTTATGTTCTAAAGTACAGCACCCGTGGTACGGAAATCCTACCCGCTCTTGACCAATGTTTAAAAATTGAATGCTTGTTACCATTCCCAGGGGACAAACAGACAAAGTTGCATCAGTGTTTACAATAATATTATGGATCAAAACGAAGCATGTACGCTACTATTACAATGGCGGGGTCCTACTAATTTTAGTCTCCTGTGTATTGTGTGATAATTGAAAAAATAATATTACGATATACGTCACAGAAATAAAGAAAGAAAGAGTTTATAAATGTTTTTAACTAATCCCGTTGTGAGTTCAACGATATAAAAATAATAGGGGTTAAAGTATGAAGTTGACGTTGTATAGTAATATATACTTTGAATTGACATAAAACCTTCATGGTGTGAGATTTTCCAGTGAAACTTTTTTCACGTGATACATATAAGATTCTTCTTTTAAAAAATGTGCAGCATTTGATTTACGACTTTCAATTGCTTTTTTATTCAGCTTAGACGGGAAAGATGGATACTTCGAAAATCCGAGTTATCTTTGAATACGAGTTCCGACGCGGAACTAACGCGGCAGAAACGGCTCGCAATATCAATGCTGCGTTTGGAGAGGAGACTGCTACTAAACGCATTTTTGGTTTAAACGCTATCGTAATGGAAACTTCGACTTGAAGAACGAATGACGTGAAAGACCTCCCACACAGGTGAATAAAGCTGAATTGGAGATGGAGATGGTGGAAGCCGATCCAAGTCAAACTACCCAGGAATTAGCTGCGTGGTTTAACGTTACCTTACCTACAATATTGGCTCATTTGCATCAAATCAATAAGATAAAAAAATATGAAAAATGGGTGCCTCATGGTTTGACTGATCTGGAGAAAGAAATGCGTGTTGAAAATTGTGTTACTTTGTTGAATCGGTACAGAAATTAAGGAACATTGGATCGAATTATGACATGTGACGAAAAGTGGATTCTTTACGATAACCGTAAGCGAAAAATGCAATGGCTGACCCCAGGTCAAACGCCGCAACAGTGCCCTAAAGCAAAGCTTACAAATAAAAAGGTAACTATTTGGTGGTCTCTTCATGGTGTTATTCACAATAGCTTTACCAGGTCTGGTCAAGCAATAACAGCAGATGTTTACTGTGCCAAACTTCGAACAACAATGGTGAAACTGTCAGTGAAACAGCCCCGACTCGTGAATCGATCTTCACCATTATTACTCCATGATAACGCAAGACATCACACTGCACGAGAAACCGTTGTAACTCTACAGGAGCTGCAGTTAGAAACCATACATCATCCTCTATATTCGCCAGACCTTGCTCCAACGGACTACCATTTTTTTCGTGATTTGGACAATTTTCTACGTGATAACAAATTTTCTTCCCAGGAGGCAGTACAATATGCTTTCACACAGTTTGTCGAATCTAGATACCAGAGTTCTATCGTAAACGCATAAATTAACTTCCGTTTAGATGGCAGCAATGTATAGATAATGAGAGTAAATATTTCGATTAAATAAATATGGTACATCTTAGAAAAAAACGAGTTTTAATTTTTCAGTACAAATCGGCAATTTCATACTTTAACCCCTAATATTATCTCAATGATGTACTGTATTCTTTATCTATGAAATTACTGTTTTATATAAACAAAATCGGTAATATTGTGTTTTCCATACTATTTCATGAATGGTTTCTTAATAAGGGAGCCGAATTTTATAATATTTTATACTAGACTTTTTCCGCAGCTTCGCTCGCAAATGTAGGTTAGATTAGATTATGTTAATAACCATTTTTCTGGGTGAAAGTTATCCTATGTCCTTTTCTGTTCTCATCATAACGTGTATGGGAAATTTCATGATGATCTGTCAAGTGCTTAAGACGAGAAAGCGTAACAAACAAACAAACTCACATTCGCATTCGCATTTTTAATATAAGTTAGGATCAGGATAGGATTCAAATTCTCTTGACTTTAAGTATGATTCGCAATTAGAACCAGCCACCGATATGAAATTATGGTGAATAGAAGTAACAAATTTGGGCAGAGACTATACGACATAACTTTAAACACAAATTGTACAAAAATAAATTATGTTGTTATGTTATTATTATTATTTGATAATAATAATAATCAACATAATTTATTTTAGCGATAGCTCAGTGGGGAGACCAACAGACTGCAATGCAGATGGTCTCGGGTTCGAACCCACGTCGCGCACCACTGACTTTCGGAAGTTATATGACTTTTCGAAATTATGTGCGTATTGATTGACAATTATCGCCTGCTCCGTGCCTCAGAGAGCACGTTAAGCCGTCGGTCCCGGATGCCATGAACATATATGGCAGTCGTTATTGGGAAAGTCAGTACCCTCTAATATCCTGACACTGGTCTAGCCTTAGGGTATCGTTAGCCTTCGGGTTGCGGAGGTCAGGTGGCAGCCGCTCCGTGTAAAAACTGATATCCAGTCAAATCCGGTTAGACTAGAAAAGCCGACCCCAAGTGACTTGGGAATAATAAAAGCCAAGGGAGAAGACTATTATTATTTGATTATTAAGATATGTAACTGTAAGATGCCCATGCATTTTTTCCTAGCACGTTGGGAATACAGACATGAATCTATTTGTAGCATATTATCCTTATGAGTGGCACCATCATACCGGCATGCAGACATAACAGGTTTTCAATTATGTCTGGCATTCCAACAATTAATAAGTAAACATATATGAAGATTGTAATGCTCGAATGCTAATTCAATCTTAGGTTTATACAATAGAAAATAAAGTACCTGCGACCACTTACAAAAAAGATTCATACGCTTACATTCATACTCATTGAAGCGATATCTACAAAAGTAGAAAATCGTACCTGTCTGTACGCTTACTGTTCTAACAAAGAATTCATTCATTTATTAACTTTGCGTCAAGCAATCCCGATAACAGACATTCAACAAATATAATAGGCGATATGATTATATTTGTAATTTTATACTTGTAATATTGTTTAATTCTACCAATTGCACATAATTATTGCTTTAAAACACACGTGATTATAGGTACAAACAGTGGTAGGCGCGGGTCGTGTCTGCGCATACCGACAGTTTTATTCTTCTTCCAGTCCCTACGTCCCAATAACAAGTAACTTTTTCCCCTTTAGACTTTATCGTCGATTACAGTGTATCTTTTAACGAGTAGCACCGAACGTTTCCGGACTTTGAACTAGCGGCACAATTTGTGAACTCCATTCGATCAACTTATAATCAGTGCGTCTTTTTTAAGCGATGCCTTCTTGTAGTTAAGTTTTGAGTGTGAAATATTAGATTGGCTAATGTTCTACAATCGATTAGGTGGTAAGCTTTGGTGTATCAACCAATAGCTTAAATTAGAGAGGATGTACAAGGCATAGTTTAGTTGTTTCCACTTTACAGTCACCCTCAAATGTGTACGGAAACAAAGTTACATTTGATGTAACTATGTTTCCGTATACATATTTTTGTCCAATATACCAAAATATTGTATCATCTATTATATTAACTTCGTTATTAAACAATAGATGTAACAACGTTTTAAATTATAAGGGGCATATAAACATATGAAACACACACGTTTATAAAGTTCTGGAACAGAAGTTTACTTAGAGTTTAGTATTTACAAGTTACAGTAAATATCATGTTTTACCACAATAGATGTTTGCTAAATTCGATGTAAATATTTTAATGGAATTTTGTTCCATATACAGCTTACCGACGGTGAATATACTGTGGAGGAACAGGGTGTCATATGCCTCCAACACATAGCGAGGATCCTCCGCCCAGGCTGGTTGATTGTGCCTGGGGAGCCGCGGCCCAACTGTAGATGTCGGGAGCTTGTATATAGAGTTAGTCGCTGTGTAAACTACGCTTGCGCGATGCAGAATTATGACGTCATTTAGCGTATTTAGCGCCATATGTTAGATGTAGGCGGAACTTCTTCGTCTGTACGGAGTCGCCACAATACTATATGTATAATAATAATATCAGCCCTGTATTAAACTGTCCCACTGCTGGGAACGGGCCTCTTTTCAGTGTGGGAAGGGTTAGGCCATAGTCCACTACGCTAGCACAGTGAGGGTTGGCAAACTTCACATATCTTCGAGAACATTATGGAGAACTCTCAGACATCCAGGTTTCCTTACGATATTTTCCTTCACCGTTAAAGCGAGCGATAATTAGCTATTTACTGATGCGCGCCTTGGGATCGAACTTAAGACATTTGCGTGACAGTCCAACAATCTCCTAGAAGGCTATCACTGCTATCTTATTGTACATAATATCTGTGTTATCTCAATCTACTGTATTCGGTTTTCCGTTACGTATAAGTGTAAACATTCTCATATCTTTTCATTCATACTTGTACATAATTTGTTTTTGTTGCCTTTTACACTTGTTGCCTTTATCCCCGTGTACATCCCGGGTACATTGAATATATTAGCGAATAGCTAATAGCGAATAAAGGACTCTAAAAAATGGCAAAATGGTTAGTTTTTATTTTTATTAATGTTTGGCAGACATATATTGTTAAATCATTAACCATTCCGTTTAGTAACTTTTGCTTAATGCTCGAATAGGAGACCCGTTTATTCGGGGACTACGCAAAAAGTACTAAACGAATTTTGATCTAGCTTCCTAACTTAGAGTTAAACTAAAATTGTTAATCACCTAATTCCGTTTAGTGAACCGGTAACGAAATGCAAAGTGTGAAAATGTAAAAACACGAACGATGTAAAAAATATTTAACACTGAAATCTAGTGCCTGGGGCTTTGCTCTCATAAATATAATTTATGTCAATTTCTTACGCCTTGGGAACAGGACTCAAAAATACTGTTCTGGATTAAAGGTACCCTATGTCCTTTTCTGTACCTCTAACAGAGTGTTTTAAAAAATTTATGATGATCGGTCGAGTAGTTAAGGCGTGAAAGCGTAACAAACAAAGAAACAAACTCACATTCGCATTTATAATATTAGTTAGGAATTATATAGGTATACTTACGTAGTCGATATATAATAATCCAGATCGAGGTATTAGGTACACAATTCCGTCGTTAGCCGACACTTGAGGCAGCCTCGAACCGACTGCTGAAGTAGTGCCTCAGAGCACCTATGTTAGAGGAGACCTGCTCTATTCACGTCATGTGATTGGTTCGCGTCGAGGCCGACTCAAGATTCTACTATACACATATCTATTATATACATATATGCCTACATATGTATTTTATAGAATCTAATGTATTGGAAATCGTTTCCATAGTTACAAGCTTATATCTTTAAAGAGGAACGAAAACGGTATTACACTCTCTGTTTGCCAGCTATGTGCCCGCATAGCAGGAGGCGAACCTATTGTTGTCTATTGGGTATAGTACCAGGCCCGTATTGCTACTGAAAATTTCTGAATCGAAAATCCGAATAACACGTTGCCCGACCGCAGTCAAACTTTAGACCTCAAGTAGTCACATTGCACAAAGCAAATTATAATATGCATATTGCAGATTTGAATGTATATTATTATATATAGAGTGTATTACTATTAAATAAATATATGAATGAATATTCAATATAATCTCACAGCTATACAGGGTCTGTCGTTAATAATGGATAACCCGTTAGCTGGAGGTTAATCAGTTATCAGGCAGTAAGAAAATAATTTTTTTATGTCAGGGTTGCCATTCTTTTTTTTTCACAATGAGCGGTTAAAACTAGACGTACGGAAAGATTAATTTTAAGAAATTGATTAGAATGTTAATTCTGTTACGGTTTTACGTTAATGTCGCCTAAAAATGTAGTTAAATTAAATAATAAAAGTATTCGCAAGTACGATGGCAAAATAATTACCCAAAAAAAAACAAATTTTGTTGAAATGGCAACCAATTGAAAGGGTAAAGAAGTGAATTTTAACAAAAAACACATAAATGTACGCCATTTTCACGCTGTTGGTAACCCTGACATAAAAATATTATTTTCTTACTGCCTGATAATTGGTTAACCTCCAGCTAACGGATTATCCATTATTAACGACAGACCCTGTATATCTCAAGGATTAGACAGAGGTGTGTGACGCCGTTTTGCCAGCTATACTATTGTATGCCACGTAATAGAGGCAAGACTATTGCAATTTAGCAGGCACAGTTCCAGACTCTGTACTATAAATGACAATACCTTAACAGAAAAATCCGACAGTTCGTTGCTCGACCGGATAATAGAACCAAAGACCTCATGCATAACAGTGGCATTCACTACCACTACGCCACCAAGGCATATTCTAATATCTAATTAAAAACTCAAGTGTATTTAAAATTATTAAATGTTGAACTTCGTTTCTAGAATAGAAATCACTCTTCTGACCGACAGGATGTAAATTCAATATGTCGCAATCCAATGGCCTATCTAAATCAGACACACGATACTCACCGATAATGAATTTCTTTTTTTAGCGTGACGTCCGCACTGCTATTCCGGAATAATTCCTTTTTTTGTGACATCTTTTTCTGTAAAGGCAATTGATTTGACATAAATAGAATTCACAATAAGCCAGATATGTTATGGCTAACTAGATGACACAAATATTTGATTCGCATTGATACCTAATAGTGAGATGATTCAACTCCTTCATCCACTGTGAAGTTTATAGCTAGTATACTACTTGATCTTATAGTATACTAGCTTTTGCTTGCGGTTTCGCACGCATAAAAGTAGGTTAGGTTCCTACCGTTTGCCAGCGGCTCGTATACGAGCCGCTACATTGTGTACCTCTGTTTACCAGCGGCTCGTATACGACCCACCGAGTGCCACGCCACCTTAAACGTTATATTACTAACCTTAACGGTTATAACTGATTGTTTTTCGGCATATAATGCATTATTTTAGGTAAACGGCATTGTAAAAAATTACGAAAATATGAACATTCGTTAGGTTAAATACGGGCACGCCACGATTGTGGCGGTAAGTACCATTTTTGAGGAGCGGCTCACCAGCCGCACCGGTGATGGCGCCATGCCATCTCTCCAGATGGCATGGCGCCATCACCGGTGCCGCGATTTTGTTATAGACATGGCGCTGCACACGTTGGTGGATTGCCCTGCCTGGGCTTCGCAGCGCCGTGAGTTGGACGCGGCAGTCGGATCGGTTACTCTCTCGCTACCGGTCATGGTTCAGTCTATGGTCCAGAGCAAGAAGTCGTGGAACGCCGTCGCCTTCTTCTGTGAGGAAGTAATTTCCATCAAAGAAGCAGCAGAGCGGGAGAGGGAGCGCTTGAAGGCTCTCCGCAATCGCAGAACTGGGTACCAGAGGGTGCGAGATGACCTCCAGCCACCCTAAACCTGGAGTTCTTACCTGGGGTGGTGGGCTTCGTGGGCCTGCCCACCACCCAATCAGCACCAAATCCGATAGGCGGCTCTGTGTCGTGTCCGTCTCCCCTCTAGAGGAGTAAAGTAGGGCTTTATAAAAGTGAGAAGTCTAAGCCTAAAGGGTAGGTCGCATTGTGTAGTGGCCTACCGTTTCATACAGCGTCGATGGTTATGTTAGTATCAGTACCTATTTAAAATGAAATATAGTACATGATACCCGGTGATATTATAGCTCTCTAATGGTGAAAGAATTTTAAAATAGGTTAATTAGTTTTTGAGTTAAACCCTTTTGTATCTGTAACTTTAGTAAGCGAAATGTGAGTGTAATTCACCACTGCCTTCACTGTTTATATTATGTAACAAACGTAAAAATGAAAGAAAATAGTATAGGTCTCAGATTCAACTCAGGTCAAATCAGCAAAAAGTTATTGAATATTTCTGTAATGAAATATTTAATTGCAGTCTAGAGTTAGGTTGTTGACAATGTTGCACACCCTAACGCAGTTGGTCCTGCGCCTAATTTGTAGTGATTACCGATTATCTTGTCGTGTTGAATTGTCATTCCACGTGACTATAAGTTATCTCTTGTGCTATACTATATATCCTGCGCAGTTCGTCGTGTCATATCATGAATAAAATTATTCGATCTGGAAGACATTATTATAGTTACAGACCACGTAGCTACTGGAGATTACCTTTCAGTAAAACCATAAGACTTTGCCTGAGCCGGGAATCTACCCCAGGACCAACAATGAATTATAAGGTACATTTATAATCTGGTAATCCGCCTTTCCAATTAAGGTTTACATAAGCGACACCCACCCGTATTCCACATTTAATTCTAAAAACAAAATGGCTCCCTGGACCGTGCCGGTATAAAGATACGAATAATATATTACGCTATCTCCCTACTTACTATATCTCTAAGATTAAGGGTACATAGTAGAACTGTTAATTCGGACAGAACCGGGACAATTAATGTTCGGCCGCCACAATAAATAGTACGCAGTGTTGGGGCACAGCATTCTCTAGTCCTGTGGGTATTTATGTACTTATGTTTTGTATTCGTATATACGTTAACATATGACGAGCCTACCGACTGCCGCATAAAGAAAACTGTATGTTGCAGACTAAACGCGTGCTGATCATAAGTTAGATATATGTAATTAAATGTGTTATCATTCCTACCTACCTACTGCAGGAATATTTGCCAATCAGACTGTTAGATCCAGAAATTAGAGCGTTCAACATTCAAACAATCTCTTCAGCTTTATAACATTAGTATATTTTAGATCTAAAGATTACTAATGTAGTCTTCTAGCTGAGCTAATTCTTTTGTTATGAGTGGATTCCCATCAGATCAATGATTGGTACAAACGAGTCCAAATCCTAATCTATGGAACTACCGTCTCTCTAAATTGTAAGTAATCTGTATCAATAAATAGAGCGACAACCTAGGGATGACATACAAGCAACTAATATACCGCAATCAGTTTGTATAATAGGACATTGTCCTTTTACATGAGAATATTAAGCACGAGTGCTGATATAACAAACGTGCGGCCACATGTAAACAGCCTCGTTACACGTCATCAAACGTTATTCTAAAAGTTATCTGCTTAATGCAAACACTGTGATATATAAGTAGCAGATAAGCAGTTAGTCCATTTATATAACGTTACAAATCCAATCTACACTGAAATTATAAAGCTAAAGAGTTTGTTTGACCGGACTAATGTTATAAAGCTAAACATTTTTTTGCTTATTTGAACGGTGTAATCTCTGAAACTACCAGTCCAATCTGAAAAGTCCTTTTTGTGTTGGCTAGCCTGTTTACACAGATAAGTACCGCAAAGGAATGGCACTCATATCCTATGTCTGCATTTGTGGATGACTACGATAATCTTCAATTCGCGAGTGAATAGGTAAAAAAGGTTACCTAAATAGCATTAAATTTAATTGAAACCGCAAATCACAGTCAAATAAAAAGCAAGATAACTCCCGCAATAGGATTAATTACTGTGTGGCTTTACAGGGACTTTACAAACATTTAAACAACGGACACAAAGAACATCCAGACTCGGAACAACTATTTATAATCACACAAATTTTTATCCCGTGTGGTGATCGAACGACCTACACTCGGTGCGGCAGCAGTGGCGACGTGACCGCTTAAACCACTAAGACATTCATGCAATTATAAACTGGGTTTTGATAGTGATATCGACCCCGTTGTCTTTAGTTCGCCCGCAACTTCATTAGACCATCTCTGTTTCTACTTAATAAATGGCATAAGATTAACGTAGATTCGCCGATTTAAAGATAAACTATAACCTATGAATCTGTGAAAAACCACATATAAATTATTTCAATGATTGTTGCGATATTTTACACTATAACTATTTGATAAACAATCTAAAAGTCTTTGGTTTGGGTGAAGACTACAATAAATAATAAATGCAAACTAGCTTTCAAAATATTTAGACAAACGTTACAGTTTTATATCACAAATAGACGCATTACATTTTATTAATGTCTTTCTCTTATTTTTTCTTATTCTATTATTAATCTTTCTTTCTTTAGAAAAGTAACTCCCGCAGTAGGAATAAATTCTACAAATTGTATAAACATTTGAACAATGGACACAGAAGACACACCCAGATTAAAACAAAAACATATATTGAACGTGTTATAGTGTGAGGAACGAACCCACAACACTCGACACAGCGTGGCGATAACTTAAACCATTTGTGCAGTCTACTGTGCGTAATTTATTTGCAATAAGGATTTTATAAAAATAGGTTGTATTTTAATATCAGGATGAGTGATGTTCAACGCTGACTCGACACAAGTGACGCCGGGCGGTGTGACGTCAGCAGCGTCGCACCGCTCACCCTTTCTTACACTGTCTTCATTTTTCTTCTTCGTCTTAATGTTTAAAATATTTTTCTTATAGCGTAGAGTTAAATACGCTGAATCTCGTAAAGCTAAACACTACAGATTTTTTTTAGCAATTAGCAGTGTTTAAAATCTTGTCTATAACTATATACTGTAGAACATAGTACATTTAATTAACGAGACCATGAAATGTTAAATGATTTTTATGGAAATAAATATTTTTGACTTTGTCTATAATAGTCATGACCATAATATCGCCTCTGTTGTCTTGTTTGGATAGATATTTTGAGCACACATTTACTATTATTAGAATAAACAATAATATCAGCCTTCTTAACACAGGAAAAATACACAGACACTTCAGTGTCTAAAAGCTGGACTAGACGACCCTTAAATCAATGTGAGAAGAATTATACTAGTCATCCATGCTGGTTCAGTGCAGATTTAAGACATATGCAAGACCAAGAAGTCTTATTTGCAGATTTGCTATTTTATTTTATCTTTAAAACTAGCTACAATTACATTTAATTTGCTAATATTTCTGTCAAACCTAAACTTCAATCTACTAGTCTATGATTATAGTAAACGATTAGCGAGGTTAAGCAACGTTGGGTGCGGTCAGTCTATAGATGGGTGACCGCTTAGTGGTATTTCATCTGAGCGTCTCCGTGCTTCGGAGGGTACGTAAAAAGTCGGTCCCGGTTGTTGTCAAATTGACAGCAGTCCTTAAGCCATGTCAGAGGCCTACGGGCGGCTTGAACAACTCTTGACAACAGGTTGGCTACTAAACACACGAAAAGAAAAAAAACTTAGCAACGATGCCGCCAAATTAAGCATAGATACCTCTGTTTGTAATGGTACTAAAGGCGCTATACATTTTTCAACAGAATTGCTTTTATAACAGAATAATGCTCAGTTTTTGCCCAAAACATCGTTCATTACACACAAATCGTAAAATATGAAAACATCAGGATGCGAAACGTATGTAATCACGATACAAATGAATATATAATGTAACGAGGCCGTAAAGAACATTCCGGTGATGGCGGTGCCGTAATATGAACGGCGATATAAAATACTTGGCAGGTGGCGCGGCCTGCGCGTACCCCGTGCGGACCCGGCGCAGACCCGGTGCGGACCCGACGCGGCTCCGGCGCTGCCCGTCACCACTCCACAATACATTTTATAAATGGCCTCCAATGGACCGGCGCGGCCTCTCGCCCTCCTCAATTTTATAATATTCCCGGTATAAATAGCATCTCAGGCGGAGGCCGAGAACCGCTTTGTTCGTCCCGCACGTTCCACACAAAATTGTATCTTTACCTTTTTCAATGTTCAGCGATGACCGAACCGAACGTGTTTCTACACCTTTCAAATACTTGTGTTTAGGCTTTTTCTTTTTATATCTGTTTGGCGCGTTATTTCGTTCGATTCCATTACACGTGTACTGTAACTCTGTATGTAATGACATCTAATAAAAAGGTTCTTCTATAAAAAACACAGACAGTGTTAGTCGGATATTGTTAAAGTTACCGAATGAAACGTGTTTGCACTGCTAATGTTACGACACAACATGAAGCCGGGTTACCTACCTACTTATTGATTCTAAGCTTTTTCTATGTAGTGGGTAGCTTTATAATACTATTAGAGATGTTTTGGCTGCTTCGATGCCTCTGATTTGAATTGGATGGCTACTACAACTGGTTCAATAATTCCAATGGTAAGCCGTGTCGAGCAGATAGCCAATTCTTAGAATAAATAATGTTCAATATAGTTTAGATTTCTTCTAATTAAAGTCAAATATGATATTTGACGTTTATTTTTATTTAAGAGACCGCAATTTGTGGTATTTATGACACTAAGACTAGATCAGAATACTATTTTGAACAGTATAATTACGAGAATTAGCCCCCTGGGTCTCGCGGATAGTTCAACGTTAATAGAGGCGATAAACGTGTAATCTACAGTTTAATACACAGAGTTACATTTATATGTAACTTGTGCCTGTCACGTCTCATTAGTCGCACAAGTAAATAGCACTTTTGTTTGCCATAGATTCACTGACGACGTCCTTTAATTGCGGACTGAAATAGTTTAGAACAAATAGTGTCCAGTGTCCGCTGTTTGCTCTCTTTGTATGTGAAGTGTCAAGTCCCTTCCCTCACCCACCTCATACCCTAGAGCCACCCTGTAAGGGGCCGGCACCCTAAGGCCATGAATTCTGAACAAGTTTTTGCGCTGCAGCGTACTAGCTTGTGCCCAGATATGGAGGCTCGCAAGAACTATAGTATTAACGCTGTGTGATAGTGTACAACGCACCGAAGTGTCTTAACTAATTGTTATTGTTATGTTGATTCTGCTTTTTATTGTTATGGAGGACCTTTCTTATTATCTATGTAACATTTGTTGTTATTGTATGAGTCTTTATTTGAGCTATAAATACTATTAATGTGTATGAGCAAGCGTAATTTTAGTGTTCATAGAATAGGTATTAATACTTACTTACTAATATTGAACATAAACCTATATAGTTTTAACCTTATAATCTCGGAGAGGCAGGCAGAGGTATATTACGCACTTACATTTTGATCGGTTATACTTATAGGCTCCATGCTACTACTGAGAAGTTCTAAACAGAAACCCAATATGGCTATTCCAGTCCCAGAATTCGAACCCAAGAACTTAGTCACCGGAGGTAAGTAATAGACTTGTGGATACGTGAGATTATTGCCGAGTGCTTACCCGAGAATTTTTTTTCTAGGATCAACAAATATTGTACTACATGATATGACAATCAGCCTGTGAATAACTTATAAATACGTTTAGAGTATTTGTGAAATAAATAGATCTTTGATATATTTGTTTCTAAGAAAGACTACCTTGCTCGTACAATAGCATATATGTACGCTTACGTTTGGACCTATCATGTAATAGCGAGTTTGATTCGTCGGGTAAGCGATGTATTTTACTGTGGTATTTTTTTATTGGGTTTTTAGAGCCATCGTTTCAGTTTTTGTTAAAAAAAATAAATAGACTATTACTGGCTGAAGGCCAATTAATTGAAAAATAGGTTATTAATTTTACGTTTTAAGGGAAGAACTTCACAAATCAACAGTGAACTCACAGCATAGAAGCCTTGCCATCAATAATTGTTTAACAAAGCTACGTCTAAAGTTTATTTGAGCGCTATCTGACACTAAGTAAGCGTGAACAGTACCTGGAGCATGAGCAGAACGCGTGCTCTCTCTCTCTCTCTCTCCCGGTGCCGTTCGCACACGCACATTAACAGACAGTTAGTGCGCCGCTAACGCGATCTCTCTATTCAATTAGTGACCGCATCCAGCGCCGCCATTAGTTCTAAGCGCTTTACCTAATTTGAACACGGATAAATAGGCGCTATTCGCCAATGTCCCACCGCTTGAATTAATTTGTTGTATATAGATTGCTTTACACGTGAGAATATATAGCGGTAAGATTATTGAAGCCGCGATGTAGTTAAAGTCCTCAAAATATAGCTATAGTGCGGGTCAGCAGACTTCACACATCTTCGAGAACATTACCAAGAAATCAGATATGCAGGTTTCCTCATGATGTTACCCTTCACAGTTAAAGCAAGCGATGAGCCGCTGCAGAGCCTGTGGTGAACAGGACGAGTCCATATCACATCTACTATGTGAATGTGACGCATTGGCTGGACTAAGGATGGGTCTGATGGGATTGGCATATCCGAACCCTGAAGACTTCAGGCTTCTCCCACTGAAGTGTACGCTGCGACTGATGCAGTACATTCATAGGGAGATAGCTCAGGGATAGATCTCGGGGCCGACACAAAAGATCCCACTGGGTCGAAGTGTCGCCTGTCTACACTGATTGGTCCCCAAAATAAGATAAGATAAGATAAAGCAAGCGATAATTAACTATTAAATACGCTTCGCATAATTACGAAAAGTCTGAAGTGCCTTCGGATCAAACGGTTTCCCACTAGGCTATCGCTGCTTTTATTGCTGTATACGTAAGAATCTACATATATGTCGCAGTAAGATTGCTGAAGCCATGATATGGTTATATCCTTAGGGATATAGGTATGTAAATACTGTCATCTTTCTTTTTCTTTTCGTGTGGTTAGTGGCCAACCTGTTGTCAAGAGTTGTTCAAGGCGTCCGTAGGCCTCTGACATGGCTTAACGACTGCTGTCAATTTGACAGCGACCGGGACCGACTGTTTTACGTGCTACTAACTAACCATCTTATTACAACACATACATAGATTCACACCTGCATATCTCGAAAGCGGTAGGCAGAGATCATTTATGCTTTTTGCTAGAAAATTTCTAGCTAAATCGTGTTTACTAAAAGGTAGATCAACTCAAAAATGCTTTAACAGACGGGTGAACGCATTCAATATACACAAACATAACTGAATTAGCTACTGACAATCACATCACTTGACATGAGTTACATTTTCACACGTCATTGATAAGCATTTCAGAAACCGGGTGTTATACAGCTCTGAGAGGTGTGTGTATTGAAGTCTACCAGGCACTTGTCAAGATTGCGTGCTGTTACTGCGAATTTCGTAGCAGAAAATGCTACAAACTCTAAGCCTGATCCGGTAATCGAATAAGGAACGTCATGAATGCACGCTAACATAAGTGCAAGTTTACTATAGTTTTTTTGGTAAGTGGTAACCCTAGCCAATGGACGCCTGCAACACCAGAGGCATCATTTACACGTTGCCGACCCTTTAGGAAAAGAAAAAAGGGAAAAAGGAAGTGGGAAGGAGAAGGACTGGGAAGGGGGAAAGAGGGTGATTGGTCCCTAGCACTCTCACTCACCGAACGAAACATAACAGTAGGAATACTGCTATTTCAAGTCGATATTCTGTGAGAGGGTAGTCCTTCCCCGGTCGAGCCGGCCCATTCATGCTGAAATCGGCGAGGCTCTACTTATTTTTGTACGTTGGTCTTTTCTATGGATATTATTTTTTCGATTGGTGGCAATAAAAGAAAATAATGTAGGATAAATATATAATCTGTCACGATTCGAATATAATTATAACCAGTTAAAAACCGTAAAAGTAACTTTACGTGAATCACACCGCACGCACGCCACGATCGTGGCGGTAAGTCCCGTGTTTGAGCAGTGGCTGGAGAGGCGGCATGGCGCCCTCACCTTCCGGCTGACACAGGTAATGACTGGCTACGGTTGTTTTGGCCAGTTCCTGTGTCGTATACGCCGGCAAGAGACGCCCGGTTGTCACCACTGCGGCGACTGCCGCGACGTTGTTGAGGACACGGCGCTGCACACTTTGGCGGTTTGCCCCGCCTGGGCATCGCAGCGCCGTGAATTGATCGCGGCAGTCGGATTGGTTGCCCTCTCGCTCCCGGCCGTAGTTTAGTCTATGTTCCGGAGTGAGAGGTCGTGGAACGCCGTCGCCTCCTTTTGTGAGGAAGTCATTTCCATCAAGGAGGCGGCGGAGCGGGAGAGGGAGCGTTTAAACCCTCTCCCCAACCGCAGAACCGGGCGCCGGAGGGCGCGAGATGACCTCCAGCCACCCTGAGGATTGACCTGGTGGTGGTGGGCTTTATCGGCCTGCCCGCCATCCGTTCAGCACCAGGTCCAAGAGGCGGCGTGCGTGTTCCCACGCGCGGCTCTGTTTCAAGTCCGTGTCCCCTCTAGGGGAGGGACAGTAGGGTTTAGGGGGGTTTTGCCTAAAAGGTAGGCCTCTTCGTGTAGGGGCCTGCCGTTTTATACGTCGGGCCGAAACCTCGGCGGGGTCGCGACCGTATGTGCAAGTGATTCGCGCGGCCCCGTCGATAGTGGTTTTGTCGAGGAACACCGTGGTATGTTTACTCGGTATTCCGGGAGCTACATTATTCTTATTCCATCTTTCTTTTACCCCGGCAAGTCCGACATAACCCCTCCGCCCGCCCCCGCGGAGGGGTAAGAGCCATGCATTACTCCAAGATAAAAAAAAAATAAAAAAAATAAAGGAATCACACCGCACACGTAAACGTATACCAGGGAAAAATGTATCTAGCTCCGTGCCAAATTACATCCAAATCTATTTAATACTTACATATGATTAACTAACAAACGTCCAAACATCTCCGCAAACCTTTACATTTATACTTTGAAGAGTATGTACGGTCAACCAATGTAACTATACTGTTATAATACAACAACATTTTGACAGATTTTATCCCAGCTGACCCGTGTAGTCACGTCGCACTTACCCCGGGTTAACGTCTCGCTAAAGATTAATAACATACATGTCAAGGCCCTGAGACGCTAACACCACACCACACAGTCTCGTCACCGTAATGGATGCTAAATAAATGAAAAACGGAACAATATATCGGAACGTCGTGTTAAGCAGCAAAAACTATTTGTAATTTAATGTATTTGAAGCGTCAAATGCTATGCTACTACTTTTAATTATAATAATGACGTAATGGACACTAGACATGTGCGCCGAGCAAAATACTGTAGTGCACAAGTGCATACTCCATTCCCTCATTTTAAGGCATGGCAATTCGATAAAATCGGATAGTAAATAGTTGAATAGATTACAAGACACAAACAACACCATGGAAATCATAACTAATCCAAACAGACCGGATTAATATTAACGTTGACGTGCCAACATCTAAAAGTTCTCAAAAACATTTGAGACAACTTTTATGTCTAAAAGTTATCCGTAATGTTTTCTCACGGTGAATTCTTCGCCCAACAAAGTTAAAGTAACTATTTAATAAATATTCAAACACAAGACTAAGCCAAATCTCCGCACTCGGCTATCGCTGCCATAACAAGTATGGCTCACTTAATACATAATAAATTTTCGCCAAGAAACCACAGCGAAAGATCACTATTGTTTCGTGTTCTGGTACGGTGGGTATAAATAAACTGAACTCAATAATAACCACGGCGGGGTTACGGTTATTTATCTTAGCTTTAGTTAGCACAACTTGCTGAAAGATTCAACTTAATGCATAAGTAATGAAGCCAAAGTTTAAGCAACGCGCGGTGGCTACAAAATGCCGAGGTTTGCCTAATTTACGCGCACGCATACACACTAACACACACAGCCTCTGTGTGATCCAACTGTGTAACGACAAATGTATAACTAGTACATGTGTATAACTACTATGTGTAGAAGTGGGAACTCATACTACGATACTTGGTAGGCGGGTAAGTCAACTACGTGAGTAATCTTGTAGTTGGCTCAACAGCCTTGTAAACTACAAACTGAGTCTCAAAATTTTGTCACTGAGCTCTACCCAAGCGTATAGGAAGCTATAATATAGTATTTCTCAAACCAATATAACAGCTTGAATACATGTACGCTTTCAAGATGGGTAAATCTTTTACCAGACAGATGTTGCTAGTGAGTTTATCTAGACGGGAAAAACCGACAATTCCTTACACTTTTCTCACGACTATAACAGTGATTACCGTGATTACCAATGTAAGGTACATTACATTGCATTTACGTTACTTATTTAGAAGTAAATTACCACCCGGGTCAGGTGGTCTATTATGTAATTTATACAAGGTGAATTCATCATTCCGATATTTAATGACAATGGGCAATAATTGTTAGAGACATATTTATCTACATAGATGCCATACATCTGCTTGTGATACATACTTAGGATAAGCAGATATGTATATCATATTATACTATGTGTATAATGAAATACAACATTTTCTTTTTATTTTAATCGATAATTGTAATTTATTACATATTAAACTCTGTGTGTGATCACGGTAAATGTGTGGTTTAGTGGTCAACTTTACAACAGCTGTGTCGGGAATTACAATACTCACATACTAGTAGTCAACAGATACAATTTTATTGTTATAAAAACAAGTTCTAAAGTTCATTTTTATACTACTAATAATCAAACAAGCATTATATCCCGTAATATTGTCTTCTATTTACGCGAATATTATTCATTGAAATTAAACTGCTATATACGGATTTTATCGCGTTGTTTATTTGACACTTTATTACAAAATTTTGAAAATTGTTACACTACTACTACTATTAAACTTTACAAATTTTTAAGCTAATTAAATTATTATTAAACTATTTAGATTTAATTTATTTTTACACATTCCCCGACGTTTCGGTTGCTTTTCAGCAGCCATGGTCACGGGGAGACTAAGATGGCAGTTGTCTCAATGTTCCAGTGTAGTTATTTCAAAGTACCCGAACTTAATTTAATCATTGGTGTTTCTATTTACGTTAATTATTTGTTGTAATAAAGTGTCAAATAAACAACGCGATAAAATCCGTATATAGCAGTTTAATTTCAATCATTATATCCCGTGTTAGGATGCAGTACCCTAAAAGGCTTATAAGTCGAACATGTTGCAGACCCCTAAATAAAGAATACGCTACACTAGCAGCAGACAGGCGAAAAACTGTAATCCACTAATACCACTGAAAATACGACTTTATCTAAAGATACTCTGCAACGAAACTTGTTTCGTTGCAGAGTGGATTATAGTCATGGTGCTTGCACCATGACAATAATCCACATCAAAAACATCAGCTGTATTTTTAGTCTAGTACATTCAGCGCCATTAATAAGTGGTTTCCTTTCGCACCTCGTCCCGTTTACACAACAGACGTTGTTGTTGTTGCAGATAGGTACACATGTAGTGGCTATGTTTGTTTGTTTCAGTAGTGCATTGTGCAGGGCGCCAATTAATCATTCAGATCCTGTGCTAAGACAAGACAGATGACTGAGGGAACTCCGACAGACGAGGCCGGCGCCGGCGCGCCTGCATACCGTTCATTATGTTCGTGTGTCCGTTCGTGTGCCTGACGTGTGTACGTGTAACTCACCCACCTGTATTCAGTCGGCAACTGCAAGTATCTCCTAATTACACCTGTCTCAAACAGAACGGTACCTATTATTGTTATACAGCTTTTTATTTGTGTTAACCGCTTTCTATTCCTGTTTTCCTTGCTAATATATCGCTGGTTTTTAGGCAATTTAGGAAGACTTTCTGAGTCATTCATTCATAATAAAATATATTTAAATATTTCTTATTATTCCGTTTACAGCAACTTAGTATAATTTCATGTTATTAAAGTTCTATATTAAATTGCAACATTTTCTAATACAATATATTACATTTTGATATATTCTATTAGAAAGTGCTTCAATCGCTTTCTTGTAGAATCTAACAATATTAAACATGGAACTATAATGAAAACACTCCTGCCAAAATGTCATTAGAAGGTGAATTTTATCTTTAAGCCGATGATATTTGGCTGTAGAAAGTATATTACGCCTAATAACAAGATGCAAACAGATATGTATGTGATGTGTCGTGCGAATAATCGGCTGAAAAGGATTAATGTGATCTTTTCATCGTTCCAATTTTCTGTTAGGGTTGTTACACTAACGCAAAGTTACTCTAACACAAAATATTAGGGTTGTTACACTCACACAATATAATAATAGGTAGTGCTCGACATACAGAACATTTCAGACAATGATGTAAATTAAATCATTTTATGTACAATGTGTAATTTTATTCAATTATATAAAGAGAACTGCCGCACTAGGATTAATTCCTGTGTTGCGTAAAACCTTTCAAATATTCAAATAACGGACACAAATAACATTCAGACTTGAAAAATATTTGTGGAGTATACAAAATTTTGAACCCACGACACTAGGCGCGCTGGCAATAGTAAGGCAACCACTTAAACCACTACACCATTCGTGCATTCACATATACCATCACCATACATAAAAATGTAATGTTAATTCTTCTTTAAATATATTACATTTTCCTCACGCTAAGTGTGGCGAAGGTCATGTCTTATAAGGAGGTCAAGGTATTTTGCCGAAAATCGAGAAAGATGGCGTATACTCCACCGACAAGAGCAAAGCTCTTAAGTATAAAGAAGATGAAGAAGTGTGAGTGATATGAGTAAAAACAGGCGTTTATTAATTTCTGGAATACCAAATAATACAATATTAAACTCGAAAAAAGCAATTATCGACTTCAGCTGCATACGATTCTTATAGTGGAAATAAGTTCAAAGGATTAATTATTACGATATGAATTCCGGGAGCCTTTTAATGAATAAGTAAGCTTGGTTCAGTAATACCTACCCGTAATATTGCCTTAAATTAACGCAAACGTTACACACTGAAATTAAACTACTTACAGACTTTGCCGCATTTACTCTATTTTTTACTTTCAGAATATAATATTCAAAAGTGTATATTATGATGATTTTCACCGAAATAATTTTCCAGGATCATTTTTAGGAATATTACAACGGTAATATACGCGAAGTGTTCTAGCACTTTCTCGTATTGTTTTGAGGAACATCCCGGAGATGATGGTTCTAGAAAATTCCAGAAACACTTTTAACCACATAATATATTGCAAGCGCACCACCAAGGCAGTTTACAATTGTAAGCGGTCACACTCATCGGAGCGAACGGAAGCGAAATTACCACTGAGTTTGAAACAGTTAGGGTGGAAAAGTGTTTAAGTAGTGAGTGTGGTGTTTTAAATTTAACTAAAATAAAACGTGTTTTAGTCGGTAATATTGTTTAAATTCTTATTCCTCAAACCCAGCACGTAACACTATATTAGGTTTTTTTATCAATAACTCTCAAAAGCAGCATGGAGTCTGATAGTGACCTGTATACGGCAATAGGTCTGAAACCATAGCCTGCGGAATGTGGGTGTACCATACGCCTGCTAACTCTTCGGAGATGGGATTTTATGTATATAAAAATAAATAATGGTTAGCACAAAACTGAGAATGGTGTGCGGTCGACTGAGGCTAAATATTTGATGGTAGTGGAGAGTACGTGCCGTCGCGAGCCTCGTGTTTCGGTTATGCTCCCCGGACTCAAATATTTAACTAAGAGATAATGGAGGCCGCAGCACCTACAGATAATGTGCTAGTCTAGAATATTATCTCATTAATATTAAGGTTGTATTATTAATGCAATATTAATATTAATGTATAGCTATAGCCTATTGGGAAAACGTTGGACTGACATGCAGAGTTCTCGAGTTCGATCCCAAGGTGCGCATGTCTAACTTTTCGAAGTTATATGCATATTAAATAGTTCATTATCACTCGCTTTAACGGTGAAGGAAAACACCGTAAGGAAACCTGCATGTCTGAGAATGTCCATAATATTCTCGTAATTATGTGAAGTCCGCCAACCCGCTTGGGGCCAGCGTGGTGGACTATGGTCTAACCCGTCTCATACTGAGAAGAGGTACCGTGCCCAGCAGTGGGACAGTTTAATACAGGGCTGATATATATTATTAATAAAGGAGATGTAGTCATTTTGCGCTAATGTGTGTGTTTCTTGGATTCGGAGTTTAATTCTCTTTTTTGACAGACAGCTCTTACTCATTTCATTGAAATGTACCTGGTATACTACGCTTGTGTGTGTCTAGTTATGAAATCCCGAGTTATAATCTCGCGTTAGAAACAGTTATTGAGTTATTCTGTTAGTTGATTCTAAGTCAATTTATTGAACAGGGTTTAGTATGCGGCAATAAAACATTCCTGGCAAATAGATGATCTAATATAATACACATCAGTAACATTGAATCTCCCCATAGGGGTAGACCACCCCTATTTCTCTATTAGACATATCTAAATAGACATATATATAGATTCTGATTATCTATTCAATACGAGCATGAATGTAGTAATGTAAGATTGTAATTGGATATTCATTACTCATATATAAACTGTTGAACGGATTTGGTTGCCACTCGACAGATAGTAGTCGTAGTTAGTTTGTCTCTGTGTTTCACTTCTTATCGCTAAGAATAACTTTTTGTTATAGGTAGTATTAGCCATGAATTCTACGATAATCCTAGCGCTTAAAGCGTTGCTCAATATTGGTAGTGCTCTCTACTCTCTTATTCATGTGTATAGAAAACAAGCTGTTGAGTTTCTAATAATTAAATAAATAAATAGATTGGTTGACGATGTCCTGGATTAACACCTGGATACTTTAAATCCCGGTGTACGTACCTGTAGGATTCACTCGAGCAAAGCCACCGGCAGACACTAGTTTAATATAAATTTATTTCTTTATTACTTTGCACAAATATGGCGAAACCTTTTACCAATATCTCAGAGAGAGAGATTTTTCCATAGGATTTATCTATAACTAATTGGTTTTGAGATTGGTGCTTCAATTTGTATGAAATCCCAAATTTAAGTTATGATAAGTAGCCCGTTGTCCTCAACCTCTCTTTATATTCCAATTTTATATGATTAATTAATAAACATTTATCGTAGATATATAGATCCATTTATTATTCGCAGCTTCCATTTATGTTTTATTATTTATATAATTATGTTATAATATTATGTATTATATTTATAATTGTATGGTACCTATTATTAAAATTTGTATTTATCAAGATCTCATTAGTGATTTTTATAGAAAATACAATGGGTATTCTGAGAATTATTTTTATGTTGAGCATTTGCTATTCGTATTAATATTCATATTTTATACGATACAAAGTAAAAAATTAGAGCCTCTAGCTTTTCCAGATCAATTGCTTAATTTTCGCCACAATTTCATGATGGTTGTTGTTTTGATAATTTAAGACAACCTACCTGGCATAAACACTAACAAGTGAGAAACGGCAATGAATTGACGTTCGAAAAATGGTATCACGTGACCTTGAGGTCAGAAGCCAAAGGTTATAGTCGTTTCGGGGGTATATCAACTATGCTAAGTCGAATGGCGTTGACCACAAGTCTCTAGCTCTTGCGGTTCTTGAGTTGAAAGTTGTATAACGGACGGACAAAGCTATTGTATAAGAGTTTTTTCGAACTCTAAAAACTATAACTGGATTTCCCATTAAAACTATTTACGAAATAGCTTATATAAATATTAAAAAAACGACATCTGCGTACCTAAGTCGTATCGATAACTTAAGGCTAATTAATATACTTGGCCTAAAGAAAAGTGGATAAAATAAAATCCGTATTCCCATCAGATCAAATAAATATACATAAAATAGTTTACAAGAAATACGCAATGTTGCCAATTCCCTTCATACAAAACGGTAATTTCATAGGTAGGAATAGAAATAGGTCACGCGGTTAAAAAATTCACACGTATTCAAATATACCGTGCACACTTTGTATATATTTACATATGTAAATGTATAGTAGCGTGGGATATGCAGTGCGTAATTAGTGAATCACTATCAGGTATCTAGCTCTAGAGCCACCGCTCACGAGTGTCATTTGCATATGCCAAGCATGTTACATAAATGACGTGGCTCCCTGTATCATATAATTATGTTCAAGTATAGTTACGTAGCTGAGAATAATCGTAGCACATATCTACGCCGTAGACGTGTGCTACAACACATCTCGTAGAATAAAGATGCTTGTAGCCGTTATATGTAGCTGGAGCAAATGAAGATGTCGGCTAGATGCGCAAGGTACACGGACAGATTATAAGCACAGTCTATTTACTTGTTTTATAGATATGCTTATGCGTGGTGTGAATAAGTAGCTAGGACAAGAGAAGACATAAAATACATGGGCAAGATACATAAACGGGCTACATGGCTGACTAACTTGCGTTTTTGTTAAATGCAGTGCAGGTTTTGCGAGTTTTGCGATTACAAATATCTGAATGTACAGTGATTTTAAGTTAATTGTTTTAGTCAGTCATAATTAATAGCCTGTGTTTGCTACTGCTTAAATAAACCACGTGTGTAGCTCCAATGACCCGCGTAAGCTATTGCACAAGTACAATGGCTTACGCGAGTTATTACAAAGGTGACTCTAATATCAGTACACACGTCAGTTGCAAGAACCGCACTTTGCAAATCACGTGGCACTTATAAAATCGAGGTTCTTTTCTTTGTTCTTTGTTTAAAAAAGACAACTTCCGCAGTAGGAATAATTCCTATGTCGCGGGGACTTTATAAACATTTAAAAAACGTACATAAAAAACACCCAGAAAAACGTTGTTCTGAGAACAACCTTTTGTGGATCACACCAATTTTGTCCCGTATAGGAATCGAAACCATAATACTCGGCGCGACGTCAGTGGCGAGGCAACCACTTAAAACATGACGCCACCCGTGCAGTCAAAGTGCTAGCTCAGCTTTAGAGCTAGCTTCAAATCAGATTTCATCATTATTTGTTTAGAGGCTTATGTAAATAAAGATACAAACAAAGAGATTTATTTCCACATTTATTTTATTTGTATCAATGTAGTCTACGTCGTTTATGATGAGGTAAGTAAAGATAAAAATTGTAAATCTAATATCGAAAATTCTAGTGAAATGTCTAACATATCTTTAATTTCACTATCTTGCATGTAAATGCAATTATCTAAACCTTGTGCACGTCAATTTTTATATTTGCAAAATAATACAAAATATTAAAAGTTTTATGCCATATTCTTTTTTATAACATTAATAATGTTTTCTGAAATATCGTTTCACTGTATTTTAATAAGGCTAAGAGCGAGTATTAAACCTGCTCATGGCACCAACACTTGGTACCTACGTTTTAATCATATTACCAAAGTACATGTGGCTACATTGAAATGAAACAAACTTTATACGAATTTTATCGCGTTGTTTATCTTTATATATATAATTCTACTGTACGTGTGTATGTCACTGAACTCCTCCTAAACGGCTGGACCGATTTTGATAAAATTATGTGGATTCGAGGATGGTTTAGATTTGGGTATTTATTTTTATTTTTTCGTATGTACAGGACAATGTTTGTCGGGACAGCTAGTTTTTTATGAAACACTATTATTACATAATTTTGAAACTTTAAACTATTATTGTTAAACACTTTTACTAGTTACTGTTTACTTCTATTTAAGCTATTTAAATTATATAACTATTTAGATTTAATTTTAGACTTTTCCCGACGTTTCGGTTGCTTTTCAGTAGCCATGGTTATGGGGAGACTAAGACAATATTATTTACATGTGGCTATATTACGCATTTTTTGCTACATCGTAAACAAGCACTACGGTGTAATCCAAGGCCTATTTTCTATTTAAAATGTCGCAATATTAATTTAAGATGTCACGTACAGAAAAGTAGGGACAAAAGAAATTATATACAGTTCTTACAAACAGGTTATGTTGACATTTTTTTGACAAAATCAATTACAGCAAACTTACTAATATAATTTATGAGATTGAGTATCAAAATGTATACCAAAATAAACAATGACAAGCTTACAGTTGCATAAATATAAGATAATACTACTATGTTTTGATATGAATATGTAATACATACACATGTCAGTACTAGCTCAAGACATGCAATTGTTTTGTTTTAGGTATCACTGTTCCATCCCATGTTCCTAAAGCTTAACGCCACGCCATCGCAATCAGATTAATTTCAATAATCGGTAGTGATCGACAATGATATGTAACTATTTTAGCAGAATAAACAAGTGAGAAATGGCAATGAATTGCTGTAAATCTTAGAGTTCGAATAAATGGTTCAAGTAATGTGCAAAAGCCACGTGACACCACTTTGAGGTCAAAGGTCAAAGGTCATAGTCATTTCGGGGGTATATCGACTATGCTGAGTTGACCGCGAGTCTAGCTCTTACGGTTCTTGAGTTGAAAGTTGTATAACAGACAGACGGACGGACAAAGCTGTTCTATAAGAGATTTTCGAACTCTAATAAACTGCGACTAGAATATTCAAACCAAATACGCAATCTGTTACTTAACAGTAACTAATATTATATGCTACGGCGTAGGTGAGTGCTACATCAGGCTACGACGTAGCAAGAAAACGGACATGGCAGCATCTAGGTCGTAACTAGTGTTAGCGAGCTCGAGCCGCAGTGTCGTACTGTGATTTATTTACTGCCTCCGGCTCCTGGGAATAACGCTCACAGCATGCCGTTTATGTACGAGAATATACGAGTACCAACACTACTTTAAAGCACTATTAAAAGTAAACTACATTCACCGCTTTTCTCGCAGTTATTTTATTTGCTGCATTTCATCTACTGTTCCGTTAAAACAGTCCAAAACATCAGATTAAGTTCCCGATAAATTTTACTTTGCAGTATTTATTGTCGAGAATATAATGCTAACAAGAAGATCGTTTAATTTCAATTTATGACATTTGCATTATATTAAAGTCTATTATATAATTTGCTATACTGAGTGAACGGATAGCACAGTAGTTTAAGAGCTCAACTTGACTTGACCATACTTTGAGTGTTTCAAATTCGATACCAAAACGAGTACAGGTATACCATCCGTGTCTGGTAGTTCTGTATGAGTTGATTCAATGTTTATAAAGTCATCGCCACACAGGGATATTATCCCTAGTTCCCTAAAAAGTATTTGAAAAGGAAGAAAACCAATATCAGTAAAGCGTTGCTACGAATAAGACGTCACAATGAATAAGACGGGTCACACCTGTCCAACATGCTGTGCTAACAGACTCTCAGAGGAATATATATTACCATAAAATGAGTGCGACTAATGAAATTGTGATTAATATATGCGAAAAATTCAAAATTCTATTCATTCGAACCATAGTGAGACGCAATACAATTTTGTCACGCAAGCGTTAATCGCACTTCAATTTGTCGCACTCACATAGTACACTCCGATAAAATATCAAAGGCGCAAAACTAGCAGTCTCCGCGACAGGGTGTGGAGTCGAGAGCGCGGTAATGATCAGCCAAGCCGCGGTCACATCATTAATGTACGGCCACTCATGTCCCATTTACTTTGCCTCGTCAAATATTAACCGAATTTGTTTACGAAAGGTCTCCGCCCGCTCCTTCCGGCAGCCCGGCGGTCCGGGCGACACCCCACACTGCTGATGTGTAAACTACATATTTAATATATTGGAAAACTTTGTACGTTTCGACTATTCAAAAGCGGTTATAGCCCATTGACTGCGAAGTAAGGGATAGCAAATAGTTGGTATGGAATCAATCTACCGAACTATCTGAGGTTGACGCTGAAGGTCAGCTGACAACATGGTGATACAACTCGTAAACTAGTTTGAATAGTTGTAAACTTAAAGTTGTTACACATATATATGTCAATGTGTTGCAATTTGCTGTTTTACAAGATTTTGATGTCCATTACTTTAGTTTAACTGTACTAATACATTGAGTGCTGTGATTTCGATTCCCCGATAAGCAAAAATACTGGTAATTTAAGTCTAAACAGTAATTTATACTTTTAGATAAATTTCCTAGTGAAGCGCGGGTCTTAATTAACAAAAACATATGAGTTTTATAAAAGTATAATAAAACGTTTAGGTCAAAGAATACGAAGACGTACCTAGACGTTAGACAAACATTTTTTGTTATTGGTTTACATGTCGTAATGATTCCCCTCGATAAAATAGTAAGCAGTTAGTTGTATCCAAAATTAAAACCCACTGAAATACTCAAAATACTGAAATACTGAAATACCCATGCTAAAGTAGAATATAAATTATTGAGTTTAGTCACATACATTTTAACACTTATGAATGTAGAATGGTTAGTGGGTTTGCTAGAGTTACTGAAGTTACATTTAGGTTAGTTTCTTGATTCAAACAAAGTAATGGGCTTATGAGATAAAGTCACAACCACTCCACGCTTAAATAGACTACTTTTGCCCAAGGAATAACTCCTGTAGCGCGGGGCAGTTTACTAGCATTCAAACAACCGACACAATGAACACCCAGACTCGTAACAACAATTTGTGGATCACATAATTTTTTGTCCCATGTGGGGATCGAATTCACAACAATTGACGAAGTGTCAGTGACGAGGCCACCACTTAAACCACTACGCCCTCTGTGCAGTCAGTTGCAACCATTATACTGTATACATATTACTGACTGAATATTAACCTGTTGTATGCCAGAATACCAGACATAATAGAAAAAGCATTGTGTCTCGCGCAGATCCACGTTCCGGCATACCAGAGGTTAAAGCATGGTTTTCCGTAATGTTGATGGCCATATGACATTATACCTCTTTCTCGACGTATCTATCTACAATCATTACATTGTAGAAGAAAACGACAAGAAAGCAATACCAAAGGTCTTTGTTGTTGGTCACAAGCATCGTAAATCTACAACTATTACCCGATTACAATTTTTCTCTTTATAAACTGGTATGAATTTTAACATATGTTGTATCGCCGCAGGTGGATTCGTCGAGTCGACGAGCAGAAAACTACAAAGTAAAGGAAATGTGGTGGATGTTTATTTAAAATCTTGACCCAATACAAAGGACTTTAGTATTTTCAACCTATTGCAGTGTTTGAAATGGGCAAGAAAAGTATGACTGAAACTAGAGTCAAGTTAGTTCAAAGGTTATGTTGGATAAGTTGATTCAAGCCCGGTGGCTTGCGTTAACAATCAAGTATTTTGAAATCGGTATTTCAAATCACTTGATTGTTAATTATGGATTTAATAATCCCAGCTATCCTAACTATTATATTATAAATGCGAATGTAAGTTTGTTAATTTGTTTATTACGCTTTCAAGCCTTAACTACTCGTTTGATCATCATGAAATTTCACATACACATTGTCAGAGGAACAGAAAATTACAAAACCCTTTGTCTTTTTCAAGGGACCTACGATACCTAGGTACCTTTCATCTAGAAAAAAGTACTGTTACTAATGTAACCAACATTTTCACGATCAAAGTCGCGGGCACAATCTAGTTCAATTATATATTGGATGCTAATCTGCGACAATGAGAAACACCAATAATTAAATTATGTTCGGGTACTTTGAAATAGCTACACTGGAATATTGAGACAACTACCATCTTAGTCTCCCCGCGACCATGGCTGCTGAAAAGCAACTGAAACGTCGGGGAAAGTGTAAACTTAAATATAAATAGTTCTAATAGTTTTATGTAATAATTTTATTAGCTTAAAAATTAGTAAAGTTCAATAGTAGTAGTGGGGTAACTGTTTCTAAATTATGTAATACAGTGTTGAATAAACAACGCGATAAAATCTGTATAAAGGAGTTTAAATTCAATGAATAACATTCGCGTAAACAGAAGACAATATAATGTTACCCCTTATATGTATGTTAGACGGTATTTTACTTCTAAATTATTCGATTACATAACGACTCTTTCCGCAATTCACACACGAGTGAAAAAGCTAAGAAATCGATAAAATATAACAATTATACAATTTTAAACGAAACGAAACGATAAATAAAGTGTATATTTATGCTAGGAAGTATAAATGAACTGTTTATTTAGTTATTTGAAATTCAAATGGATCTGGCCGCGGTTCGGTCTCGGTCGAGTAAGCATTATCTATGTTTTATACAGCGGTATGTGACCGGCCAGCGGCAGGTGAACTACGACCCACGATACGCTTCGTAGCACATCAGTTTCAGCCCCATGCCTGTTACGTACATAGATATGTGGTAGGTACTCATAAACAATCAATGATTGTTATACTGTTATTATTATACGTTTTGGACTGCACTGATAGCGTAGTGCCTTAAGTCGTAGCCTCGTTATTGCGCCGAATGTTGTGAGCTCGATCGCCACTAGGAATAAAAATTTGTATAATTAATTAACCATTGATAAAATTTTAAAGCACCGTTAACATACAACTCATTCGGAAGGGTTCAGTCAACGACTACTTAAATAAGAAAAACTCAGGGAACTAGTCGCTTGTTGCATACAGGATTCAAAGATCTGTATTACATATAAGTAAATTTAGTAATGTAGACCTCGTACCTCGTGGTTATTTGCGATGTTTACAAGTATCTTGTTTCTCATTTTGATTATTATTGAAAAATATAAATCCACAACCGCATTTAGTCACGGATTGCTTTTGCAGTGTCACAAAGTGTAAGTGTATGAGCCATCATGCCATCCTACTGTCTATTTTAGATTTATATTAAAAAATATAACTAGATCCAAATTATTTCATCTCTATAATATTATTAAGTTATTATTGTTATTATCTTTAGTTTTTTACAGTCAGTAGTATATGGTACAATGGCAGCAACATCTTGTTAATATGAGTTGTAAAATACTAAAATTATATTTACCTAATTGGCAATTTAAAAGAGTGGCCGTGAGTTTCTTGCAGGTTCACGTTCATAAGTGTTACTTTGTGACCTAAATGAATAAATGCTTTTTGACTTTGAGTTTGTGTGTCCTACAAATAGTTGTTCCGAGTCTGGGAGTTCTTTGTGACCGCTGTTTTAATGGTTGTGAAGTCATCTGCGACACAGCATTTATCACTAGTGCAAAAAAACAGAAACAGACAGATAAGGTAATCTTATATCTTACTAATGGTTGCCTAGTAGTCTACATTCGACAATTTTCATTTTTTACAAGCTTTCTGCACTACGCCTCCATATAAACTTTAACTATGCTTTGGTTTAAAGAGAGAGATTGTATAACACTCCTCCGAGCGCGCTATATGTTTAAAAAAGAGTACAATGTTTTCTCTTTACGTATTTATATAGGTTTTTGTTTCTGTCGGCGGCTTCGCATGTGAATTATACTAAAACCTATACCGATATGAAAAGTATTATATATAGTAATCAAGATATGATCCTGTTTGACAAGTTGCAAATAAATCTGTTCAACGGATGACGCGTGATTGAATAACAAACGTCCAAACATTTTCAGAAATGTTCCCATTTACAATGTTAGTCGGATTATGAGCATAGTGACGTCGTCTCTCAAAGTAGTAAGTACTTTACACAACCGGCAAAATACTTCCGATTACAACTCAAAAACGTTTCTTCGTATTTTGGTGAGAACGATTACCAAAACGCCATACGAAACCGTTGTCCTGTGATCGTAGGACTTAGAACTGAGGTTTTCACAATTTGTGACGACAGCACAGTACTTTATTTTGGATGAATCGCCATGGGATATATGTTATCCTTCCTAATGCAAGATCCCATAGACTTGTTTGGACTACATTGTATGTGACGCCTACTAGTGCATATAAAATATACAGTTAATTACTGAACAAATAATCCGTGAGGGACGCAACGTCCGCACTGAGGCTAATCCGCCGCCATCGCTAAACCCTCCCTGGAGAGACGCCGGGGGTGACGGACCAGGGGTAACGCGGGGGAAGGGGGGCGAGGATCAAAGGGCTCACAGCGGCTTCCCACTCTACGCGACCATTTTTTCATATTCCACGCAGAATTATTAAAATGTTATTAAACATGCTGTCGTACGCAAGACAGCCAAATTACATATTCTGCTTTTTATATACGTTCAACAAAATTGTTGGGCGTATGTTATGAGGATGCCTACACAACTTAGTTACGTATTGTTTTACGTA
Source organism: Catocala fraxini (assembly GCA_930367265.1). Classification (NCBI taxonomy): domain Eukaryota; kingdom Metazoa; phylum Arthropoda; class Insecta; order Lepidoptera; family Erebidae; genus Catocala; species Catocala fraxini. Next base: position 18,149,360 of record OV884041.1, read on the forward strand.
CATTATTATGACAGTTGATATTATCAGACCTTGCCACTTGGTATCGAGTGGAACAAAACCTAACTGTATATACATATGTACGTAGTCACACGGCTATATACCCCAAGGAAATTGCGCTAGCTATGGTTTTACTTCCAACGTAATAGGGGCGAGCCTCGTGGCATTTAACAGACATAGCTCCAGACTCCAAACCAACCTACGGGCAAAACTCCTAAACAATCCAGAAACGATGAAGGAGGTACTGCACAACATCGGTCCCCTATTATCTTTCTGGACGGAGCTAAGGTGGTATGAGTAACTGAACAATATTTCGCTTCGGTTACTTACGTACAATGGCCCAATTGTGGGTCTAAGTGCGGATAACACACGTCCAACTAACTAGCTCCAGACTCCTTGCTACTACTGAGAATTTCTTGTCAGGATAACCCAATAACAGTTTACCCTACCTGGAAAACAAGCCAGAGGCCACATGCACAGTTGCATACACTACCGCTGCGCCATCGAAGCAGTCTGTATTATTATCTACATTAAACGCCAATAGCTGTATTATCTACAACGTAAGTATATACGTATCGAGGGTTTACAATATGTGGCTATTATTCTTCTGCAACAAACACGCATAAGTAACCGTGTAGTTGCTTTATATCTGTCACATTAATACCCGTGGTGTGCCATGGCCGTGCCTGTGACAGCGATATGACGACACGCGGCCCGTCGACGCCGCAGGTGGCGCGCGGACCGGCCGTCCTTATTTCATTAAAATCGTTGGTAGCGAGCCTTTTGATGTGGCTGTTTAACGTTTAATACAGCGCGCCTTTGTTCGGAACACCTTCTAACCGCAAAAAGAAAATTGAAGCTCTTTGACTTGAAAATTCACTGAAATTTCCGCCTCGAAATCCATCTTCGGTCGAGTTTAATACTTGAAAAATAATCTCAATCGAACATCGGAATGGTGCCGAAAGTTCGGTGGGTGTCTAAGATTATTAAACGTCCTCGGGATTACGCCAGAGCACTTCACACCTCAGACTTCAAGATAATAAAAAGAAGTGAAAACGACTATACTGACAGTAGATCCATTATATTTATCAAAGAGCGCAATAATATAGAAACGTTTTCTTTGATTACTTTCTTTGTAGGTAACTAATTTCTGGAAATTGACGGAATAAAGTGAATAACAGTCTTTCTCCGCGATCTTCGCGGAAATCTTTTTGTGCGAGCGTTATTTGTCGAACAAATACTTGTTATTTCAAAGAATTTATTTTGTATAAAATGGTTATTTTATTTCTTCTTGATATTTACGTAATTCATCCTTCAGTTGATGACCCTCCTCTCACCTTAATTACCTACTAAATTAGCAGCCAATTATTTCAAACACCAATCTAAGCTTGATTCTAAGATAGAAATTCTTATACCTGCTTGAGAAATAATTAAAAATAAATAAATAAAATATAATAATTAAGTTCATGTATAACAACAATTTTTACATTTCTTACATACATATATGTACTTATTGTATAGTTCTATTATTATACGATAGAGGACGCATAGAACTACCTTGGATGCAAAATAAAGAGGTAAATATGGAGATAAGACAAAGTATGGAGCGTGACTAAAACATACTAGGATTTATTAAGGCAATGGAATTGTGCAATCATTATGAGACAAAGAAGTATATAATATAGGTAGGCACATATGTTTTGTTTATTTTATGTAGCAAATAACTAACCCGGCTACCTGCAGGCTCAGTAGTTAAAGGTAAGTTTTCTTCATAATCCAGAAAAACTCAAGGATTGCAAAGTTTTGATAATTTCCCTAAATTGTTATATGTATAATTCAGGCCAATTGTCAAGCCTTAGCGAATCTTGTTCTATGTATACAAAGCTGTAGACTGTTTGTTGATCGGTGCGTCAAACTATGCTAAGAGCCTCATGTTTGCACATTTCAGTGGATACGAAAGAAAAAGAAATCAGTAGGTAGATATTTTATACAAAGGTGTAGTAGTATTAAAGGGTGGTATTTAGTATTAAAGTATTTATGAGAAACAGCAATTGTGTAGGTACTCAATATATCCTCAATCAGAAAATACATAAATATCGTGAAGCATTGGGCCTGTATTTCAATTACTATCCAATTAACCCCAAACACTATACACCATATAGATATAAATAAAAGGAAAACATACATACAAATATAATCTCAAGCCTAATAAACACCTTCTAACCGAAGAAGTATAAAGAGTATTTAATATTATATTGACTGCAATGCAGAGGGTCTCGGGTTCGAACCCACGTCGCGCACCTCTGACTTTCGGTAGTTATATGACTTTTCGAAATTATGTGCGTATTGATTGACAATTATCGCCTACTCCGTGCCTCGGAGAGCACGTTAAGCCGTCGGTCCCGGCTGCCATAAACATCTATGGCAGTCGTTATTGGGAGAGTGTCGACACAAAAGATCCCACTGGGTCGAAGTGTCGCCGGTCTGCAATGACTGGCCCCCACATAAGATACATTTAATATTAATAAGCCAATCCAGTTATATAAATTATTATAGTTAAATGAGTTATATCCATGTCTATTATCAATTGAACCATTATTGTAAAATTATTAATTTTGTACCCAGTTTTACTATTTATCATTGCATCATAAACACTAATCGTTTAATTAAATTGAATGTTATTTAATTTATTATTAATCTAGTTTACTTAAATTAATTAAAGTTTAAAAATTAGTAAAAGTAGAGTGTACTATTACTCATTTTAATACTGATGTAATATGGAATGTATTAGTGAATTGATCGTAGGAGTGTCATAACTATATACATATTAATACGTGAAGCAAAAACTTTGTACCCCTTTTTACGAAAATTGCGCGGACAGAGTAGTTTAGTATAGGAGTATGAAACTTGGCACAGTTAAAGTTTATATGGAGAAGGAGGGGCGAATCTTAATATTTTTATAAAATATGCATTAGAAATACATTAAAATAATGAAAAAGCGCTACACGGACACAATCATGCATTGGCACACGCAGTCGAATCGCGTTCGTAGTATTTATACATTATTCGTCTGACGTCGTACAATTCTTTGTAACTATGGTTACCTATACCTTATGTAAATTTAATAGAGAAAAGCAGAAAAGAAAGTAGCATGCTTAGGAGTTTTGGTCGAATTTTGACCACTAGGCGACCGCTAGTAAAAATAAATGTCGCGTATCTTACATAATAGGGTGTCAGCCTGTCTATTAGTACGTAGTTGCAGGCTGCGTGTTCCGTACAGGGATTTTCTTGACAGACAAACCCAGTAACACATTTCCCAACCCGGGAATCGAAACCGAGACTTCATGTCGCACTCACTACTGGTGTGACACCAAATAGTGTATATAGAACATATTTGATTATTCGTGTTGGAATGTTTAGAGAACACACAACCCGCATCATAAGCTACTCGCGTCTCGTTTTCTGTGATTCGTTTATACGGTATTTCAATAGAGCTGAGATACAGCAGGTTGAGATGCGCCACTTATTCGGGAATTTCTAAATTGGCTCGAGTCAAATACTTGTTCTGGCCACCGGAATCTCCGGGCTTTTCTAAGGATTTCCGGGACCGCTCTCTATGAAAAACATCGCGAACATTTTATTTAGTTGTTTCCTGCGGACTTACCGCATTCACGCTTTACTTGGGTCGCCCGTAATAATTTCAAGAATTTTAAAATGTTCTTTCAATAAATTGCAGGCACTAAATGGTATTTCCTTAATTAGTAAAGCTTCCTACGATTCCGCTGCTCCGCTCCAGCTGCGCGCTGCGATCCAGACTCCGGCGCTGAAAAATCAAATAAAATGTCAAAAGTAATTATCAGAAAATGCTTAATAGAGTTGTCGCGTGCAGCGAATGGATTAAGTTCCAGGCATTAGCATTGCAGAGTAGCGTTTCTTATTAACTCCCGTTATTGTAGCCGTGAGCGTAGCGACGCGCGGGGCGGGGACGAGGCTGTTCTGAATTTTTAATTAAGCACCATTTACAAATAAATCCTCGCTTCCACTTAGTTTAATCGGTTCAGGGAAATATTGGTTGTCTTTTTAATTTCTATCCCATTGACTTCAATAAATCTCATTTCTTCAAAAGAACCTCTTTGGCGCAGTCTCCCCCTGTGCCTCCTCCTACCGAAGTGTACAGTTTATAGAATTGTGTCGGACAATGGACGCCGACCGCGGCGCACCGCACCGCACCACTCCGCACCGCAACGCTCCGCCGTCTTCAATATCGCAGGGTTGTTCCTAGCGGTGTTTATCACAAAGCTGTCGGCCGAGCCATTGTACTGGCGATATAAACTTAAAGAAAAATAAACTATACTGACAAACATCAACACTCGTGTCTATTCAGTTTGTTTACTCAATTGTATAAAGTAAGCTGGCAATTGCAGCTTTTCACAATCGCTTTCTTACCCAATTTATAATACAGTTTATTTTATATTGATATCAAAGCGTCTAAGATTGGAACCCGTTTATTGTGAGGAGCGAGTCAATTATGTACCCTGTTGCGTGCTCTTCCGGTATAACATTTTTAAGGGATATTCGCATTGTATTGACTTCCGGCTGTATGGACGCCATATTGTCGATAAATTTGCTGATTGTTATGCTCACATGAAAGTTTAATGCCCATTTACAACTCATATCGAGTCGAGTGGATTCTGGATTTTTATCGAACTATGTATATAAGACTATCTGGTTTGATCCTGAGGTCCCAGGCTCCTATCCCAACAGTTTGTCGGACAAAGTGTTATTAGGTATGTCTATTAGTGAACTCAGTGTAGTAAAACGAAAGTGTGACAGGTAGACTGCATGCAATAAGTACCATACTCCTTATATCATCATGAAATTTCGCCAGATATATTTTAGGTTACATGTAAATGTAACTTAAAACATATCTGGCGAGATATGTATGTAAAACGCATGTACCTCTTCGGAAATATAGTTTGTATATAAGTTTCAATAATTTGGCTGGCATAACGTTTAAAGAATCAACCCTTACCACGCCTCAAGAATCAAACCAAGTAAACATTCTTGAGTACGACTGATAGGTGTTCTTAATTTGTATAATGTTCGTCATTATAATGTTTGTAAAATATTTAAATAACGAACGTAGTTGATAGATGTTGTTAGATGACAACAGTAATATGCTCAAGTTGAAGAACTTGCGCGAATTGTATCAGTCGACCCGTGTAAGTACCCGAAGCATATGTAGCATGCACGAGTATTTTGCTTATGTAACAACACATACAACTACAACCCAACTTCTTGCGTCATATACAAACAACTTAAACAATTAACCTGTTAATTGTGGGAACCTAAGACATAATTAAAAACCTATTATGTGTGGCTACCGATGTGTTTCTGCGTCTCAATACAGAATGAGTCGCAGTAAAAGCAAAAATAACGATAATGAGTATCATAACATTTTGTTGTTCATTTGTCTCGAACAAAAAAGCAGCGATAGCTCAGTGGGGAGACCAACAGACTGCAATGCAGAGGGTCTCAGGTTCGAACCCACGTCGCGCACCTCTGACTTTCGGAAGTTATATGACTTTTCGAAATTATATGCGTATTGATTGACAATTATCGCCTGCTCCGTGCCTCGGAGAGCACGTTAAGCCGTTGGTCCCGGCTGCCATGAAGATCTATGGCAGTCGTTATTGGGAAGTCAGTGCCCTCTAATATCCTGACACTGGTCTAGCCTTAGGGTATCGTTAGCCTTCGGGTTGCAGAGGTCAGGTGGCAGCCGCTCCGTGTAAAAACTGATATCCAGTCAAATCCGGTTAGACTAGAAAAGCCGACCCCAAGTGACTTGGGAATAATAAAGGCTAAGAGAGAAGATTTGTCTCGAACATAATCCCCAGCGGACTAAAAAGAACGATCGTAACGACTAAGATAACTGATTACAGTGAATTACTTTGTTTGGTTATATCGTATTACTTATTCCTGTTACTTATTTCTGTTTAGCTGATGTAAAACACCAACGCTCGTTAAAGTCTGCTGTGTGTGAACATGTGCAACAGGGGACCGACCACTACCTGAGATTTGACAAACCACAGATTCTCGCTAAAGAACACCGATTCCTACCAAGGATGCTTCGCGAGGCTATTGAAATCAAAAAACAAACTAATTTCAATAGAGAAGATGGTTGGAATGTACCACCAGCTTGGGATCCAGTTATACAAATAGTCAAACCCAAGAAGAAGCAAACCACAGCTAGACGTCATGATAATTTGAGCTCATTCTGCGTAAATAGAAACACAAATGATTAGATATGTTGGGGTACTTTGAAATAACTACACTGGAATATAGAGACAACTACCATCTTCGTCTCCCCGTGACCATGGCTGCTGAAAAGCAACCGAAACATCGGGGAAAGTGTAAACTTAAATATAAATAGTTTTAATAATTTTATTAGCTTAAAAGTTAGTAAAGTTCAATAGTAATAGTGTAACAGTTTTTAAATTATGTAATACAGGGTTAAATACACAACGCGATAATATGATATTGATCTGCATGAAATAAATTATTTATACTAAAGTGGCTCTCTAATTGCTGTAATATAGTCTTCTCAAATATTTTACTAATAGCAGGTAATATTGAACTTGGCCTAAAATTACAAGGGTCACTTTTGCATCAATTTTTAATAAAGGTATTATTTTACTACATCTATTTATTATAACGTGAAGCAAAAATGTTGTACCCCTTTTTACGAAAATTGCGCTGACGGAGGAGTATGATATTTAGCACAGTTAAAGTTTATATGGAGAAGGAATGGCAAATCCTAATATTTTTATAAAATATACATAAGAAATACATTAAATTAATGAAAAACACTACACGCACACAACCATGCATTTGACACACGCAGTCGAATCGCGTTCGGCATTGTTCGTCTGACGTCGTACAATCCTTCGTAAATATGGTTATATACACCTTATTTATATGTAATAAAGAAAAAGAAACAAAGTAGCAAGCTTAGGAATATCGTTAATGAAAGAGTATAGTTGAGTAAATAATAATTTGTTTGAAAAAGATAGGTAAATTAACCTGTATAACCTTGGCGAAATCTAAATGAAATATATAATATATATATGATTATAAGGGTAAATTTATAGACAATAAAACCTTAATAACAGCCAAACTTAAAATTTAAATCAGTTATGGTCGAATTTTGACCGCTAGGCGACCGCTAGTTTCATTAAATTTGGAAAAATGTCCACATCAATGCATCCGTTGAATATTGCGGCTAGGTGTGGCGCTATATTAACAATAATACTTTCAACTAATTTTACCGAAATACCCCAGAAGTCGTATGATTATTTTGAATTAAGCGACTTAAATACTATTATTATATCATACGGATGTACACGTTCAAAACTAAATAGTATCTCTCTGCCTACCCCTCTGGGAAACAGGCGTGAATCTATGTATGTAGGTATTATAATGAAAAGTAAATGCTAACTAATGACTGCTCGTATAACGTAGTAGTTTCGGTGGTCGCCTCGCCGACGTCGCCGGTGTGCCGAATGTTGTGACGTCGATAGCAACACGGCAAACAAAAATTGTGAGCCACAAATAATTGTTAGTACCGAGTTTCGGTGTGCTTTATGTTCGTTGTTTGAATGTTTGTAAAGTCCTCCGCGACACAGGAATTATTAGAAAATGGGTGCAGTAATTAAAAAAAGGATTGCTGTGTCTGCTTTAGCTTTTCAAAGGCTAGTGTTTGATACTTGTACAGATACTAACTTCATAATAAGAACACTAAATAATTAAGTTAACCACACGAAATCGGTACGTTTTTGTACAATATAACACGTTCGCGTTTCACCGCTCTCACAACCGGTGTAAAGCTCGCGCTATCCCAACAAAGTCCTACTCAGCTCAGACAAGGAGACTGCTGGGATAGATTTTTACGTTAGCTGCAATTTAACAGCTCAAACAGCAACGAGAATTCTCACAGAATTCTTCAATCTGTATAAATAACTCTCGTATGTAATGGAAATAAGACATATATTCATTAAAAGAATTCCGCCTGGTACAGTCAGTGATATAAGTATCTGTACCTTTAACTAAATTATAACAGTATTTTATTAATGAAATTTTATTTATTCATTTTCTACAGTAATGAACTGTGATAAAAAACTATCCTTTAACAGTTACTGCAGTAAAATATGTGAAATTAACATTATTGTGAATGTTAAAAAAATTCCAAATCTAGCGAACGTTTACCAAATTATGTCATTGACTGTACTAAGATTATTTGGTAGTGATTTTCTAAACGAAAGAGAAATTGGATCACCCGTATGAGAAAATTTTGTAAAAATTTTATTTGAGCACTACCTCTTATCAAACCTTTCAGGTATTGTAATAGTCCTTCAAAATAATTCATACCATACACTTCAAGGTACACATAATGCGACTTATATTATGCTAATGATTACGTAAATACCACAGCGACGACATTGTTATACACATAATTACTGAGTAAGTGCTGGCATTTCGCCACTAATTAGCGAGCATGCGAGCATGTACCGTGAACACAGCCTTAGCCTATTATTCAACAGAAATGTCAAGTATTCTCAATATACTGCTATATACTTAAACACAACAAACACCAATATATTTTATAGTTGCCTATATCTTTGAGAAACTACTTATAGTTTTCGACCAATAAAATCAACCGTAAAAGCAAACAAACGTTCAATTCGTTTGATAGCGAGGGAGGGGGATGATAGAGGGGGCGTAACTCTTCGACAAACTTTTTTATTTAGCACCTCGATCAATCTGTATGGTAATATTCACTTCTTATATATTGCAGAGTCGGACGACTGAAACTTTGTCACGTAATAAAGTCGGTAAAAAGATGTGTCCAACATATCGACATGTCGATGTGTCGTGTGTCTCCGCACTAATGTGTTTGTCGGTTAACGGCACGTGTGCCATAGTGTTGTCCACAATAGTGCTGTGTCTCAATACAGTGTGTGTCGATATCTCGAACGTAAACGTGTGCTTTGTTATGGACGGAATCGAATAGTATCGTACGTCACGTGTTTGTCTTGTTGTATCGTCCCGTCGACGTCACCGGTCGTTCTACAAGCGGCGAGTATTGTTTGTTACATAAATTGATCGACACCTGTCGCTCTCTCGTAATTGAGCCGGATATCTGCATTCGATATAAAACTATTGACAGTCGGAATTTGAAAGTCAATCATACGAGCCGCCTTTGAATTTTAGAGAGAGTATGTTTGAAACTGCTGTAGTGTATAAGCGTAACAGTGAACGCAACTGCTGCTTATATTCTTTTTGTTCTTTAGTTTGATTCTCGGATCGGGCAATGCGTTATTAGGTTTACTAGTCAAGACCCGATAGATGGTAATAGGCTTGGCGTCTGTTACGTACGACCAAAATCATAGTGAAATAAATGCGGCTATGTACGTATGAATAACGAATTGAGATTCTAAATTGGTAGGGGACCAACAACAAACCTATTTAGATTCTAAAGAAAATATAATATGAAAGCTAAGACATAATGAATAGAAGTATTATATAAATCCACTAAGCAAGTATTAAGATCGTTAGGCCGCGCCCCACATGCTCACAAACTTCGTTCAAGTTTACATTAAGTCTATTCTCAACAAATCTGTGCGCCTACAGAAACTCATTCATTTCACTAAGAGCTCTTCTTTACAAGTTCATTTATGATGCACGGAGAATAAACTCGTTACAAAGGAACGCTTTGCGCACAAAGGCGACGCGCACAATTGCGCGAATACACGTCTATTGAGTAGACTCAACGCACTGTTGGCTCCCGGACCCAAGTCTTGTATTCCTGTCAAGATGTCAAATGTTAAGATAAGAATAAATTTGTGACGTCATTTTAACAGAATTTCTTACAGTTATGGATTCAGACCTTATTTCTGCAATATCTGAATTTCCGTTTCTAGTTGTTTTTAGTGTTTAGTTTCACTGAAGTGAAATATAAAAAGATAAAAATGCATGAAAGCTGAGTGAAGTAGATCTGTATTAAACACACGTAAAGTTTATTCCTGAAAACTTTACTAATTTTACGCTGCTTATTATTGATATGATCACAATCTTGTGGAGATTTGATTAGATCCCCTCGATGGCGTAGTGGTTAGTGTAACCGACTGCCATGCCTGAGGTCGCGGGTTCGATTTCCGCACAAGTCAAACATTTGTGTGCATGAACATGGATGTTTGTCTTGGTCTGGGTGTTTCTAGGTATAATATGTATGTATTTACAAAAAAAAAGTATATATATGTATGTTTATCCATTGTCTAGTACCCATAGTACAAGCTCTGCTTAGTTTGGGCTAGATGGTGTTGTGTGTATGTGTAGAATATTATTATTATTACAGTGAATTGGTATTCACAAATAAAAGCAGCGATAGCTCAGTGGGGAGACCAACAGATTGCAATGCACATGGTCTCGGGTTCGAACCCACGTCGCGCACCACTGACTTTCGGAAGTTGTATGACTTTTCGAAATTATGTGCGTATTGATTGACAATTATCGCCTGCTCCGTGCCTCGGAGAGCACGTTAAGCCGTCGGTCCCGGCTGCCATGAACATTTATGGCAGTCGTTATTGGGAAAGTCAGTACCCTCTAATATCCTGACACTGGTCTAGCCTTAGGGTATCGTTAGCCTTCGGGTTGCGGAGGTCAGGTGGCAGCCGCTCCGTGTAAAAACTGATATCCAGTCAAATCCGGTTAGACCAGAAAAGCCGACCCCAAGTGACTTGGGAATAATAAAGGCTAAGGGAGAAGGAATTACAGTGAATTGGTATCCGACGTCCAAGAATTTAAGTAATGTCAGGAGTCTACTAAACTAAGCAGTTGCCTACCGTGATAGTAGTTCTCCTATTTAAACGCGTCTGAAAAAGTACAAGTGCTCTGGAAGCAGGTAGTTTACTCAATTTTGTTTCAGTCAGCACGAACGTGGGAGGAACGATCGCTGAAAGGGAAACATTTTCTAGTGGAAAGGATATAAATACACGAAACTCGTTCATTTGTATAGCATCAAGCAATGCAATTAACTTTAAAATATGTTATGGTAAAGAATACCTACAATGATGTTACTAATCATTTGTAACCTGTCCTATAAATTTCAGAGCCACATTTAACTGGAAAATATACTTTATTTTTTCATAGTTGGGAGATTGCATAAGGTCGCTTAACGAGTCCGCAATTTATGTTCCAATGAGTGCAAAATTGAAAGTTAAATACTGTCGTATCTGGGAACAGAGCAATGTGCTACAGACGAGACGAATATGTTTGTGTGATATATGCTTATATATCATAATTTCTTATTATGCAGAGCGTGCTGCATCGCCCGCCGAGCCGAGGTCACGCCGCAAATAAAACGTGTGCAGTGAGTTTTATCCATATCGGCGGCAACAATGCAATATTACCCACATTTTCATTTAGCACTCAGCGCTCTGATGCTCTGGCCCGGTCGGGCGCGATCGGCCGCGGCGCGGCGGTTACATAAAACATTCAGTTTGCACTTTTTACGACTTTTTTGTTGAGCATTGTTTGCGCTGCGGGCACGTCCATTGTCGCCACAACTTTCACCTAATGGCCAATGTCGTCGGTCGCGTTCAAATTAAAAATTTCTCTATTCCGCAGCATAGATACAAAACGTTGTGTGTCACATATTTCACACATACATTTTATATTCAGCGTCGAACTCTCCCCCGTCGCGCCTGCCTCTCCTCCCGTCCCGGGATACTTCCGCTTTTCCGACAATACAACGGCGCGCTCGTCCTACATGCAATATTTACTTTTCTACATACGCGAACACGGCGCGCCAATTGTAATCGTATTCGCGTTGCTTGTTTTCATAAAATTATTTTGTTTGCAGTACGTACCTGCGGTTGCGTCGCTGATTCCGCCTGGCAAGCATCAAGCTTATTTATTATTAGCATGCAAACAGGTTTACAGTACGCGGTGAGATAAGCGGGTTGGCGCGACTCGACGCGCTGCGGAGCGGCGTGAGTGTGCTGCGTGAAGGGGAAATGTCTAATCCCGCCTGATCCCGATCACCAGCTGTACATCTACTTCGTAAAAAATACAACCTCGCAAATGTCCTGATATCAATAATGCAGGAAATAAGTCTTGCAAAAATGATACTTAACTTCAAAGACACCCTCGGGTTTTGTGTGAAATCCGGCACTATAGCTGGCGCATAAGCGCGACATTCGCGTGCAGCTCCAGATTTTACAATTCAAAGAGATGGCAGGTCTCGGGAGCCATTTCGCGCTCGTCTCGAGGTAATACGTTAGGCGGGCGGCACGCGAGCGCGGTTGCGATTTGCAACTGCGACGCGCGACGCGACTCTATATGTTAGTGCAGTTAAGGCATTATTCTCTGACAGAAGCGACGAGCTACTTTGTCTACTTTATCTGTTGGCACGAGGCACACTGCCCCTCGCCACCGGTACACTCCACAGCTGCCAACTCACTGAACTCTGCAAACCATACGATCGTATTAAAGGTTGGATTATCTTCGAATGATAGAGAAAAACAAAACTTATATTATTTTATTGTAAGCGAAAAATAGCAAATATTTAACTAGTCATGAAATAATTTATTAGTTTCCTGACCACCGTACACGGCGAGATGAAGCGTTGAGGTTGCGGCGCGCGGCGATTCGCTGCGTAGCGCTGCAGTGCAAACCAGCAGCATGTGGTCCAACTCCAATTTGTTTAAGTGCTAATTTGCTCACCACCCATTCCGGGCTACATTGAGGTTCGAGCCAGTTTCATGTTGACTCCGCGAATAATAATTATCTTGTCCATAATTATCTATAGAACTGTCTCATTATATTTCACGACTGATATTTTAAGATAATTGGCTGTAAAGTCCGTTGATTTCTTTTAATTTGCATTTTATTTCGTTTCTTTGTTCTATTTTAAGAGAAGGACTAATTGAGATGGAACAGTAAATGAGATAATTAATAAGAGTGACTTGGGGTGATAATTTTATGTAGTATGCGTGGCGCGTGCGCGAGTGCGGATGAGATGCGGGCTCGCGGTTTGTGTGGATCGAACGTTAAACTTGCACAGATATATTTGATGTGGGTTTTACAGCAAGCGTCAGATATTTTATTGACGAAGTTATAACATACGATTGGATGTATTAACGAGCGCGTCTGACGACCCGGAGACGAGGTGCGATGCCGTCGCGGCACGCTGACGAGGAGTCTTATCTTATAATTTATTTATAACTGCACACCCATATTATGAATATGAAATTAAGTATATAAAATTAATGATAAATCTTTACATATAACAAAATTGTACACAATGTTCAAAAAATCTGTTTTATAATGTATGATCCTTTTAAATTAAAACTTTATAGGTTTAAATACCCTAAAACCTTAATAATCCTGAACCATGCTCAATAAACGCATACAAATTGTTACATAATATTGTCTTCTGTTTACAGTTTGTTATAAAGCAAAATTATTACACAGTACTATTAAGTAATTTGTAACCTTACGAATGTCCTCAAAAGGCAAAATATTGAGCGGAGGTAATATACGATTTTAAAAAGCATAATATAGCGTACTCTTTGCCTATGTTGGCCCAGGCTACACGCAAGTGGCCTGCCGTTTTATACAGCGGGCCGAAACCTCGGCGGGGTCGCGACCGCATGTAAAAGTGATTTGCGCGGCCCCGCTGATTGCGGTTTTGAGGAACACCTTGGTAGGTTTAGTCGGTATTACCGGCAGGTCCATTATCATCATTACCATCTTTCTTTTACCCCGGTGAGTCTGACATAACTCCTCCGCCCGCCCCCGCGGAGGGGTATGCGTAAATGCATCCCTAAGATAAAAGAAAAAGTTATATACACGCAGGCAACAGCTAGTAAAACACTCGTAAAAAAATGATAAAAAAATAATATATCTATAATATTAAACAGAAATTGATTTCAAAAGTATTCTTTCCAATGAAAATTCACAATATTTTTGGGTTTGCATATCAATCTTAATAATTTACCATCTTCATCTTTTTATTCGGACATTTACGAACAAATTTGGTTATACCATCAGCGCCCCCGAGAGCCACCTACATTTAAATCAAATCAGGTCATCTATCTGGCGAGAAATTCGCTGTAACGGCAATTTTCAGATCCATATTCTCATTTTAAAATATTTTCTTCTTTTGCAGCGATAGCGTAGTGCGAGACCGGTGGAATGCCATGCATGGGCCTCAAGTTTGATCCCAAGGCGCGCATCTCTGGCTTATCGAAATTATAATTAAATAATAATAATTATTGTTTATTAAGTTAAGTTTAAGTTGACAAAAATATAAATAACAATAGGTCTTTAAAATACTTAAAATAGGATACATTACTTTCATCCCTCAGGGGGACAGTAGGGATAAAATTAATGGTGCCCAAAGGGCAGGTCTATTTGTGTAGTGGCCTACCGTTTCATACGGCGGGCCGAAACCTCGGCAGGGTCACGATTGCATGTGAAAGCGATTCGCGCGGCCCCGCCGATTGCGGTTGTGATCAAGGAACACCGTGGTAGGTTTAGTCGGTATTACCGGGATGTCACTCATCTTTCCCCGGTGACTCCGAAATAACCTCTCCGTCGCCCCGCGGAGAGGTACGCATAAAAGCATTCTCCCAGGTTAAAAAAAAGGATACTTTACTTTGGACGCCTGTACTAGGTTATACCTGTATCACAGGCGATAATGATGTGCTATTATAGTGTAGTAGAGCATTCTTAACAATATTTAACAAATTTAGATTGTTCTATAATAAGTTACTATTACAATGAAAATAATATTACTTATTTATATAATTTTGTATTTAAATATTAGTTGACATATATGTATGTATAATGTTTATGAAATAAATATAGGTTATGTCTTATAATGGGCATCTAAACTAACTAGTGATAATGATATATAATGATGAAAATATAAATAAACGGCGATGTAGGCATCCTCACAATCTACTGAGTTTATGTACCTATATTCAACTTGTTTTCTGGCTGGACAATCAGTTTTGCCCGTATTGTGGTTACTAGGCTTCTTAAAATGAGAGCATGAAGCACATTTAGGGGCATCTTCCTTCTTTGTATATTCGGTCATCGAATGTCCAGCTTCGGCACAATGTCCACACGTAGGGGTAACCTCTCTGCAAGATTTCGCTGCATGACCATACTGATGGCAATTGTAACATCTTGTAACAAGTGTAAAATCTCTCACGTAGCAGGACGTCCAATGTATAAATCGTCTAGCCTGTGTGACTAAGGCTTTTCTTATGTTAACCGGAACCTCAATAATGTAGTTGCAGGTTGGAGCATCTTTCTTGCCCGACTTGTGGCTTAATTTAATTGAAGTTAAGATTGATTCCAGATCCATCGATGGAAACTTATCGGCTATATTTTGCTCGAAGAGAATTTTCCGAAAGAGAAGCGGGTTCACCAACTACCACAATCCGTGATTTACGCTTGGCGGGTTCATCAACTGTAAGACCGGACAAAGAGAGTTGGACCGCCTGCTTCACTTTTTCTGCGTCTTGTTTAGTTTCTGTGCTGATAATAACTCCTCCATTTCTAGTTCTGCGAACCCCACGTACTTGCAGCTTCATTTCCTCCGGACAAATAATTTTCTGTACAAGAGTTTTCGTTTCATCACTGGTCTTTAATACGTCACGGGGATATATTGCCACACAACTGAGATTATTTGGCCGGACGAAACTATTTGATCCCTTCTTAATCATGTCCGCATTTGAAACTTTTTTAATAGGATAGGTATCCTGGATGGTCTACGTGAGCTCCGAAAGATGTTCTGTTAGATCGTATTTTTCTTGTAGGGTAGCTACTGTGCTAGAAACTTAAAGCGCTTTCTGTTTTAGCGATTGGTACGGGACTGTCATTTGCGTTTACCATTACTTAAACGTTACGTAACGCTATGGCCAATTTTTCGACACCGGTTTGATATTCTCATCTTCTGGTCCGAATTGAGTTTACTATCCACGGTAATAGAATAAACATCATTCAATTGCTGCTCGACGGATCACATCCATTTTTGGATCTCAGATGTAGACGCGATATCTGATATGATGTCAGAGTTAGAGGGAGGTGAGGCCGCGGGGTGCGCTAGCCCGCTCTTATTACACGGAATACTTTCCATAGTATAATATTATATCATTTCACCTATAAGAGTTTATTGTTAACGAAAATATGCACTAAGTAGGTAACAAAAATGCATCACTCAACAATGTAAAAACTAAAGGAGGTCACAATTTATAAATCGTAATGATTAAATATTGAGCATGTCTATCTTTGTCAGCGCTTAGACTTAGTTCCTAAATAGTTAATGATCGCTCGCTTTTTTAGCGATGAAGGAAAACATCTTGAGGAAACCTGCATGTGTGAAGTCTGCTAATCTATACAGGGCCATCATGGTGGACTACGGCCTTACCCTTCTCATACTGAGAAGAGGCCCGTGCCCAGCAGTGTTTGTGACGGTTTAATACAGGGCTGATATTATTATATTAAAAACTACATTTTACATAACATTTAAAAGCTATATACGAACTTACAATATGGCCACATCGTACTGTTATACGTTGCGTAACGGATATTAACGCGAATCCATTTTGATTCTATATTGCTTGACCTTTCAGCTACTATTTGTATTGGCCTGGGCATAGTCGAAATGTCATACTATTTCAGTTACATATTAACTAACTGCCACCGTGGTCCAGTAGCATACGTTTACGTTAGCTTACTGACGATCAAGATGTCTTGAATGTTATTCTAGGCTCAAAGTTTTATAGTAATTCACATTTTACTGTAATAGTTCTTCTTCTTCTTCTTTTCGTGTGGTTAGTGGCCAATTTGTTGTCAAGAGTTGTTCAAGCCGCCCGTAGGTCTCTGACATGGCTTAACGACTGCTATCAATTTGACAACAACCGGGACCGACTTTTTACGTGCCCTCCGAAGCACGGAGATACTCAGATGAAATACCACTAAGTGGTCACCCATCTATAGACTGACCGTACTCAATGTTGATTAACTTCGCTAATCGTTTACCAATCAGTGAGTGCAACTGGCTATGATAAGATAATTATTTATTTTGTCTCTGACACAAATGACATGAACCACAAATATCACCTAAGGGCGGCAAAATGTAGTGGTCCTTATCTCGTACATAATCTTTCAGCGATATAGATTTCGGTTTGCAGACATCTCATGTTACATTACAAACTTTCATATATTTTAGTCTTCCATTTCGTAGATAATTTCTTTAAGGTTACCACTCGAAACAATTTAGTATAAAGCCGTTACTCTGTGTGATTATACGAGTGCTCAGCAAGCCCGACATAACAGAAACACGCTGGAAGGTAAGGCGTGTTGGTGGTTACCGACCATCGCCGTAAGCTGCTAAACCAACATACCCACCGCGTCCCTCCGTGTTCTCTCAAGAGATTAATCGAGATAAGCTCCAAATACCACCTCCACTCCTCTGAAGTACATACATCTCAGCATTTCACTTGGAATATTACCAAAAAATGCTAAACGGCCTTTCCCTTAAATCAACTTTATTTTTAGCTCGCCGCTAATGTCATCAATGTTAATTAAAAAGTTACTTTACCGAACTCAAAGTGCCTCTTAGAAATTAATCTCTGTTTCTAGTTTCAACAAAACGATTAAATTTCCTATTCTCTTTCTCTCGATTTCTTAAGAACAATGTTGTTCGATAAATATAAAATTGAGTTTAGTGGCATAGTTCATTGTAGCAAAGCGTTAGCGTTGGAAACGTTCCTTGTTATTCGGTCAGTATTTAATAGCCTGCCACAGCCAGTGGCTGTTTTGCTGGACACAGTCCAAGAAAAAGTATGCCATAAATGGTCATAATCGGCACGCTTGGCATCCGTCGAGGTGCTCGGCTACTCAACGCACTAGAAGTGCACAGAAACCAAATATTATTTTAATAATATCACCAAAGCGCTGTTTGACAAATTTAGCTGGTCACATTTCAACTAGGCCAATATGCTTCAATCCACGGCCATGTCAGCATTACTAAGTCGCAATCGCCCAAACGATTCAACTAACCACAATAGCTATATGAATGTATCATAATGTATATTAGAATTACGGATTAAATTATTCAGGTTCTAAATGAGATTCAATATGACATGGCACGATCAATGACGTTTATTTATTAGGTTCAAAATCCTTAAGAGCGATGAACGATGTAATAAAAAAATAGATTTTGAATTGTGTTCTCATATTAGGTACAGTAGATTGAATTCAATATTTCGCATTTCAATTTATTGGCATATAATTTGATTTAACCATAAACGTGGTAAGCTTATCCTAACTGATATTATAAATGCGAATGTGAGTTTGTTTGTTTGTTACGCGTAGTAGTGTTAGTAATAGTTAAGGCGTGAAACGTCTTAACTACTCGAACAAAAAAGTACATAGGGTACATTTTATCCAGAAAAAGTACTGTTACTAAGCTAACCTAGTCTATATATATTTACGCGAGCGAAGCCGTGGGTTAAATTTAGTACTTATCAACATCAGTTTAAACGAACGTGGAGTCGTTGTTTCGCTGTTTATATTGTAATAATCGTGACACTTCGTATTTATGTAATATTAAGCAATACGACATTCTTCTCTTGATCCATTTAATCTAAATTACATGACATTACATTGACATGATTATTATTGACATGTTTTATAATTATATAATTAGTACTATTTTTTTGTTATCAAATAAATGAAATGTTTAAGGTAAAAGCATTACTTGACATTTTCTTAATTTCTATGTATTGTTAATTTAATGGACAAGTTATTTTCTTTTTTAATATAATTCCAGACATGACATATAATAACAAAAAAATATTGTATATGTATTTTGCAAGCCACATATTATGGCAGAATATGCTGTACATTTCTATAAAACGAACAAACTGTATACTTGACTATATTCTTGCAAATAAATTTATGATTTATGATGATTTAAGTACTATCAAGAACAGTTTACCTAGTCTTAATCCAAAGGAAGTGAGTCTTGAGTGGAATGGCTTTCGTCCTGCAGACGGATATTACGGGATTAAAAAGAGTATATAGCCTTTACTTTAATACAGTTTCAAAACAAATATAAATATCCTATCATTCGTTAGTACATCTGCAATATGGCGATCAAACTTTTATTTACATTTGTATAATTTCAGGCACCACCTGCCGTGCTTCAAATTATACAAATGCAAATCTGTCTGGCGTGGGATCAACGAGGCAGTTACCTATACATTAATGTGTAGATCTATGACTTGAGGCTAATACGACTGTAGTTACAACTTGCAGTAAAGTGTAAGTGAACACATCTAAGTGTTTGGTAGACAGGGGGCAAGTCGGATCTGACAGAGATTAAGTAATAGCCGCGGGTAATACATTTAAGCGAAGTGAAAGCCATTCCCGCTAACCTAATAATGTGATCCGTCTTGGTGCGAGCGGCGGACGTCGCGTGCCCGGCACGACACCCTGCGACACTCGACGCAACGTTTAAAAGATAAGAATAAACTGCACTTTGCTGACTACACTGTGCCCGTTACTTTTTTATAGAATCGAATGATGGAGATAAAGTAGGTACTGTAATTTAAATATAATTAAGTATAGTTACTGTGGCAGTAAAGTGCTAGATTAATTTATGCGTCATACGGGTCGGGTTGGGTTTTATATCCAGCGTCAATTGCTTCGTGAGAAACGTGTCAACTTACGCTATCCAGACGCGACAAACGAAGTGCATTTTACGCATGACTGGACGGGGAGGTGGCCATAATTGGACGTCAACCTTGTAAACAGGTGCTACTTTTTTGACGACCTCGATGGCGTAGTGGTTAGTGTAACCGACTGCCACGCTTGAGGTCGTGGGTTCAATTCCCGCACAAGTCAAACATTTGTGTGCATGAACATGGATGTTTGTCTTGGTCTGGGTGTTTATATGTACAATATGTATGTATTGACAAAAAAAGAAGTATATATGTATGTTTATCCATTGTCTAGTACTCATAGTACAAGCTCTGCTTAGTTTGGGCTAGATGGTATGTATGTATGTGATAGAATATTATTATTATATTATTATTTTAGCAACTGAGCAACGGCTTCCACCTATCACAAGCTTTGTAATAGGTGGTCTACATGAAAAATCCCGTATACGTAAAGTAAATAAGCGCGATCATGCTAGTTATAAAGGTTACACTTGGCCGAAATCTCAAGTCTATTTACCCAAAAAAGTAAATGATCGTGTTTAATACCTTTGCCTATTCTATAAATGATTCGAGGCGAAAGTATAAAAGTTATGATACCACATTTCTATGATAAGACGCACTTTCGTTATCACGTTGGACTTCAATGTGGTCGTTAGTTGCAAGATTTAACAATATGCTTTAATAATCTACCAACATTTTTTTTTTAATAGACCGTTGTTTTTTGCGTATCATATAATATGTTACATATTAGTCTATTTGTACTGTGTTACAAACGCTCTTGTAATTATTCATTCTGTCAATTAAGAACTGTAAGAAATTTGCCTTTTATGGTCTTTTTGTTATTATTTATTTATAATTTAAGCATACCAACTGTATAATTACAATGTTTTGTAGTTGAGACATTCTTAATTTAACATTGTCAGAGTAATTAAACAAATCACAGGCATGCATGACATTTCAATTACATTATATATTAGAGACTACTTGTTTATGGTGAAAATATAACAATCACTCTAAACATTACATACATTTTTATATTAAACCAAATTAAAATAAAAAATAAAATTTTAGAAGATTATAATTCCTTACTGATTAGGAAGTGTCCGAATGTTAAAAATTTCATAGAGAAGACATCAATGTCATTGTCAGATACGTTAGATTTCGCATTATACAATCTTGCCATACGTGTAAATGGACTATTGAAGGTGGTTTTCAAGGTAGCGATAGGTGTCTCAAATACCTGGGGATGTCTCACGAAACGTCTGCTCGTTATAAATTAAAATTATTAATTAGTTCAACATCTAAGGACCCATGTACAATTTTGTGTAGAACCAGTAAATCATGTATGTCGCGTCTTTCTTTTAAGTTGATCATTTTGAAGTAAAACAATCTATTAGTGTATTCAGGAATAGTTTTTCTGATGCCATTTTTTATGGATAAGTACCTTACAAAGCGAGTCTGAACGGACCATACTTTAAAAAAATAAAATAAAATAAAAAAATAATCTTATGATAACATATATTACCTATACTATATATACCAATGGTCTTTTACGCTTTTTGTCTATTAAGCCATAATTTACGTATTGCCAGTGTTGTTTAATGGCCAAAAATGACAAATAATAATACATAAATTTACTTTTTACTTAAGCTATTTAGGTTATTGTTCTGTTTTTATTGAGACTCATTTAAACTCTCTTGTACTTACTCTACTTGAACAAACACATATTTTTTGTACTTAATAACGAATTAAACAAAAAGAAGACATATTACGCCAACAAAATACGTGGAGTTTTGTTACAAAGTGAGGTCGAGCGCGAGTAGCGAGACAGCTATATATTAAGGTAACAAAGGTGGGTTACTTGAGGCCTCAGACAGTTTTTCAATTGGAGGAATGATAAGATCCGGTGGCGCCGGTAAATCATACGCGCTGCCGCGTCGCGCCGCACCGCGCCGCTTCGTAGCCTGGCCGCTAGGCTGACAGAAGGCCGGGCCAGTGTAGACTAATTTATACCCGCGTCGACTTAACGCTTCTATTTGCACCGACTAAATCTCGATGACCAGCTAAGTTTGGTCGTTATGTTTCATAAAGTTGTCTGGCATTATGTTCTTACGGTTATATTATACGAACAGAATACCTATGGTATCGAACTTTCGATAAATTATTTGTGGCATTAAGTCCCGTTTTATTATTCACGTAAATCTACCCTTAGTTCAAGGAAGACAAAAGAAAAATAACCTACAACCATAAAAAGATAAAACGGAGCAATTTTGTACCTTTACGAAAAGCATGCATAAATTTGAATGGTTGCGATCTAATTAATACCCATAACCTAGCGCAGCCTTAAAGAGATTTTGAAACAAAAATTGTAGTGGAATATATGCTTTATCCTGGAACAACATGCATCAAAAAGATCTTTTACTCTACAAAAAATCGCATTTAGAAGTATTAACATAAAGATTGGTTATCTTTTTTATGAGACTGCTAGCATTACAAATTACTAGTATTTTTAATAATAACCCTCCTAACCCCAGCTAAGCTAGAATGCTTGTTTTGGAGTGATTTTTCATCAGTAGTCCAATTGGTGAGATTGGAAACCAGGATCTCTCGATTGAAAATTTAATGCCTTAACATTGTGATACTGCTGCCTTAAAACGCGCTTTGTTCACGATTCGTCCTGTTGCTTGCAGAGACTACGTGGTAGTATTCTATTATGCTGGCAGCGTAGGGATTCGTTTTTGTATGGTAGGTAACGCGCCACTAATACCACCGATGTTGTAAGCTTATATGTATAATCTACAATTATCGGATTTTTATTAGACGAATCGTATATTGGGTATCTTTATTATTTGAGAATACGGACAAAAGTTACCATCAAAGAAATAAATGAAACAAAAACGAAAAGATTTTTGTCTATTTTTGTTGCTAACTCTTTTAAAATGTAACAAATAAGCTTTCCAATTATACAGGTGATTTTGAAATCGTGTAATTCCTTTTAACCACGCATTCTACTGGTGGTATAGAATAATCCCGACCATATTTCTTTATTTGAAGTATTTGTTTGGAAAAATTAATAAACCGTTTTTTTTTCGTGAAATCGTTTCAGATGGATGTGTTAACCACCCGAGGGGATTTAAATTTGTACTAATTTAAATAAAAGATATCTATAATTAATGTCGTATATAATAACGGGTGGTCCTTTTTATTGCCCCTTATCATTTACGACATCAGTTATTGATATGTACTTTTTTTTAAATTAGTAATATATTAAGATTGTGTCGGGTGGTTAACATATGACTATCTGAAACAATTTCACGAAAAAAATTCGTAAATTAATTTCTCACAAAACATAATACTGTGGAGGAACGGAGTGTGATGTCCCTCCAACACAAAGGGAGGATCCTCCGACCAGGCTGGTTGATCGTGCCTGGCGGGCCGCGGCCCGACGGTTGATGTCGGGTGCTTGTATATATAGTTAGTCGCTGTGTAAACTCTGCTTGCGCGATGCAGGATTGTGACGTCATTTAGCGTATTTACCGCTATCTGTTAGATGTAGGCGGAACTTACTTCTTCGTCTGTGCGGAGTCGCCACAGTATTCCCCCCCAAGACCGAAGGTCGATCAGGTTGATGAGACAGCTGTCGATGCTCCTGAAGAGCGTTGCCAGTGCCAGTGAAAGATGCCCCTAGTTCCAGTGAGTCGGCACTGTATACCGCTAGTTCCAGTGAGTCGGAACTGTATGTCGCTAGACCTCAGTGAGTCGAGTCTGAGTGCGATGAGCGTTGCGTGTGTCCCAGTGAGTCGGGGTCGAAGTACGGTGAGCGGTGCGTGTGCCCCAGTGCGTCGGGGTTGTTGCGTTGCAGTGTGTCCCACAGTGAGTTGGGGTTGATGCTGCGTAGTTGCTGCGTCGTGGCTGGCTGCTGCGTTGACGGCGAATGAAGTGCCCTGCTTGCATGGACCGTGTGTGCAGTGGGTTAAGCCTTGACGCTGGTGAGGCCGTAGGGAAGACCAAGCTGCGCGTTCGCTGCAGGCGTGTGGTGGTCCCTGTCGAGGCCGAAGATGCTGGCTGGTTGCAACTTGATTACTGCTCATCTGGAGAGGTGCTGTGTAAGAGGAGTGAAGATGATGGCGATGGTTGCTGCTGCTGATCTGCTCCGTGAAGGTTGCTTCCAATCACGTCGGGGTCACCAATGTGGAGGAACGGAGTGTGATGTCCCTCCAACACAAAGGGAGGATCCTCCGACCAGGCTGGTTGATCGTGCCTGGCGGGCCGCGGCCCGACGGTTGATGTCGGGTGCTTGTATATATAGTTAGTCGCTGTGTAAACTCTGCTTGCGCGATGCAGGATTGTGACGTCATTTAGCGTATTTAGCGCTATCTGTTAGATGTAGGCGGAACTTACTTCTTCGTCTGTGCGGAGTCGCCACAATACTAATAAAAAAAAATATGGTCAGGGTTATTCTATGTCACCAGTAGAATGCGTGGTTAAAAGGAATTACACGATTACAAAATCATCCTGTATTACTGTTAATTAGCCTTAATACAATTAAAGCGCCGCCCGTCAGGCATGATCGCTTTTGATCCTAGTAGGATAATTATATAATTTGTCACAACTACGAACAGAAAATACGCAATAAGCAGCCTGCCGCCATATTCCTTCTGGCTCATTTCGTGGTTAATAAGAAATAATGATCGTCGTTAACTGAAACAATTTCATTTAAAAAAAAAAGATTTAGTTGGTAAGTGGCTTGACGTTGACCTCAGCCTCTTCGCGCTACATCTTGTATCAATTACTCTCTCGCTTCCACTCGTTACACTAAAGAATAGAAAAAGTAAAAATGAAGTTAGAATGTTAAGTTACAAAAACAAATCAAAAAAGGAATATAATAATCTGTGCTTAAGTGCTCTTAGTGCTGTTTAAAAAACTACTTGACATTTTAAAGTAACAATGGCATAGATTATGTCTGTAGGAAAAACTGTTTATAATATTTTGTTAGAAAATGCTCAGTGCCAGCACGGAAAGGTATCCAGTAGTTGACAAGACAGCAATAGGGTCCCTCGGTAATACGTGTACAATTCACCTCTGCTTACTCCTTTAACTTCTTACAGGCGTAGCTCTACAGTAGTATTATCCCAAATAGTTTACAGCGACAACGCAAAATACCCAAAAGGAGATAAGATGTCGCGATGACATGACATGATGACTTTAACGTTTATAAGTGTTACTTCATGCCGTAAATTTCTTTTCTCGTTTTACTTTGACCTAATTGCTTACTCGTATTATAAATGGATTGGATCAAATAGGAAGAAGCGATAGGAGGAAGAAGGAACTTGTACTAGGATGAAAATTAGTATCATTGTTAAAACATCTACAGCATTATGAATTACATTGAGTCTAGAAAACTTAAGGTACAAAGGACTTAAAGCACACCTAGAATGAAAACAATTATTAATAGATAAATAATTTGCCTATGTGCGATTCAAACCCACTCCACGTGCACTTCTTTACGTGATTTGTGCAGTCAATTTATATAATAGCAACATTTTATATCGCACGTAGTAACGTGGTACTTGATGTGTTTAGGAAGCCTCACTAACGCCATCTAGTACTAGACGTGAATGACATAGTGTACAGAGTAAAGCCACTTTACTTTTTTAAAGAAATTATTGTAGTCGTATATAATGTAAGTTATGTGTTTTATTCATCAAAGCAATATCAGTGTATGTACAACCTATCTCAACAACCAATATTTTAAATTCTAGTTTGTTATAAAAGATATATCACTTATTTCTAATGGAAAGCCAAAATAATAGAGTAAGGTAATTCTACCGATTACATACTTACAGAATTAAGTACTGCTACTCTTCTATGTAATGTACTACGGTCGACTGCAGGGCTGGCTTAGTGGTTTAAGTACTTGCCTCTCCACTTACATCGCGTCGAGTGCTGTAGGTTCGATCGACACCAAACAAAAATTTGTGTGGTCCACAAATAGTTGTGCCGCGCCTGAGTGTTCTTTGTGTCCGCTGTTTGAATGTGTCAAGTCCCACACAACACAGGATTTATTTCTATGATTTCTAATCTTAGTTTATTTATTTAATCTTTCTATGGTATTGATTCACTATATATTACTGTCTTAAAACTTGAGAACGATAGTTACTTTGAATGATAGATGAATTCAAAACCTTACCAATTTTCAATGACTTATGTAGCAGACTGTATTCAAAAATACTTAATATATGTATGTTTGATTATTGGTAAAATCAGCTACATTCATTTGGACGAATACGCCTAAAGCATCGTGCGCTGTCCTTTAATATCAACATTTTCGAGTAATTAGTCCACTGGCCTATTTCGCAGTATATAAAATGTCTGCTACAGAAGCGACTAAATCAAAAACGTACTATCCGTTCGTTAGTCATCTCCAAAACAGCATTCATATATAAAACGCTGCAAGCACTAAGAGTGTGATGAAAATTCCTTAATTTCTAGAATTTTACGGCTATGAAAAGAATGTTTTGATAAAAACAATAACTTAGTTTTGATAGTATAATGTTACTATAAAATTGAACTACTTAGAGCACAAATTGCGTACATACATAGTTTATTATTAAAATATACAACTACCGCACTAGGAATAATTCCTAAATTTCGAGAAATTTTCGAAACATTCAAACAACGGGCTCCCAAACTCGAAACAGTCATCGAACTCAAATCTGTTTTGCGACTACTGTGTATTAGATACGAGGCGTCCTTTGCTACTACTGTGGATACCTCATACGCAGTAGTCGCAATCGTAGTAGAACGAAACATTTACACTGACACTGCGCCACCAAGGCCGACAAGCAATTTATTTTTTTGAGATTTGAACCTTTTTCTTAAACTACCTTTCTATAAGCCATTTGATGAATACAACTATTTCACAGTTGAAACCTTCATAAGAATAAGATCCTCATCTGTCAATCGCTGGAATGCGAGACATAGCAGGCAAACAATTGTATCTGTCCGCCGGCGCGGCGGGTCTCTGTGTAGTGTAAAGCTAGAACCTAAGTATATAATCCATGTAAACTTCATAATATAGCTCACAATATATCTAATCGTCGAACAATATTTTATTCCACCGTAAAATAGACAAGAGCAACATTTTTACTTTGTTTATACATTAGAATTTTTAAGCCTTGCATGCAAGCTCGAATGCAATTTTACTTCTGCCAAGCACATTCTCATCAAATTATATATAAAATACTTGTTACCTGCAGTGGCAAAACAGTACCCAATTACATTTACATGTATGAACGATTTCAAAACAACACGCGACTAGATTGTAGTCCAATTCCATACTACTCGTATTACAAATGCAAAAGCTCTCTCTATATCTGTACTATCCGGGCAAGTAGCTCTGTCTGTTAAGCTTTCAAAACTAAACCACTTATCCGATTTTGATAAAATTTGGCAGGAAGGTAGATTGTATCTTGTTAGGAGGTTATCTTGATATGTGTTTCCGTGATATTCGTGGGCGAAGACGCGGGCGATATAATATATTATATACACATATGTATCTGTATTTGAAATACGATTTATTATGTATAGTAACGAATACTAACTGAATAATTATAGATTTAATAACGGTAGTAGACATTAAATCTATGTGATTAATTGATTTCAAAACAGTAATTACGACTCACAAACACCGTTTGGAATACTGAAAACATAGGTATAAGTTTGTTTATACACTTTTTATACAACTAAATACACTTTGTCTGTCGGTAAGCGATTACCGTGGCCTTTGACCACTTACAGTACCGTACACGTTACCAACCGTAAAGAAAAGGAATTAAAGATAACATGTAAGGTAAGGAATGAAAGAGGTTGGCATGTGAGCCCCTGGCACTCGTAAGTACTCACCCGACGTATCGCAATTATTGGTGATATTTACTCGAACGACCCGGCTTATTCGTACTACAGTCGCTCTCAATAAGATGTACATATGTATTATACGCGACAAATTCCCAGGATATATTTTTTTTGTATGAAGGCAGCGTCCGCACTCGTATTAATCCCAGTGCCCCACAAACATACAAACAACGGACACAAAGAATACCTAAACTTAGAACAACTACTTGTGGATCACACAAACTTTTGTTTGTTTGGGGATCGAACAACACCCGGCGCAGTGGCAGCGGCGAAGCGATCAGTTAAATTACTACACCATTATGCCAAAATATTATATTCATATATTGTGACAAAACATGATATTTACTGTATCTTGTATCTTATGTGGGGGCCAGTCAATGCAGACCGGCGACACTTCGACCCAGTGGGATCTTTTGTGTCGACACTCTCCCAATAACGACTGCCATAGATGTTCATGGCAGCCGGGACCGACGGCTTAACGTGCTCTCCGAGGCACGGAGCAGGCGATAATTGTCAATCAATACGCACATAATTTCGAAAAGTCATATAACTTCTGAAAGTCAGAGGTGCGCGACGTGGGTTCGAACCCGAGACCCTCTGCATTGCAGTCTGTTGGTCTCCCCACTGAGCTATCGCTGCTCTTATATTTACTGTAACTTGTCGATTCTAAGTAAATATCTGTCCCGGATCTTTGTAAACGTGGTTGTTTCATAAGTTCGTAGCAAATATAATAGACGAATACAATATCTGGGTATATTTAATGTAGAAACAAATAATTAATTGGTATCATCAGACTATTCCACTCAACGACTTAACTTAATCACTATAACTTAGTAAATGTTTAACTAACTTTGACATGTAATTATATGTTAAACAAATTATACACCTAAACCACACACACACCACATGAATCACACTATATATTTGGAAAAAAAATATCAACGATAGATTAACCCAGTTTTTATTTTTAATGGATCATCTTGGCCCGATGATTTTTCTTTTGAACAGGGTATGAATTGCATGTCTGGTTGGTTATAAAATAATCTTTTAACCCTTAATACAAAAAAGACAGTATACTTGTGCTTCCACAAAACAGCTGCGTCGGCGTCTTTGCTTCAAACAGACATCAAAATACACGAATACGCTTGTACCAAGATATCATGCGCCTGTGAGTCGATACATAGAACAGATGCTGTTAAATATCTCGGAGTCATTCTGGATGACAAATAAAATTTTAGAAACCACATTGTTGCACTTTCGGCTCGAGTAAGAAAGTAAGAAAGGTCATTGCTGTGGTAAAAGGTCTGCGAGATGTGGCATGTATGGAGACACTGAAAGCAATATTTTTTGCCATATGTCATTCTCTCATTACGTATTGCATCACCTGCTGGGGTAGTGCACCAAAGACGTTTATTATTCATGTTGAAAGAGCTTAATGCTCTGTCTTAAAAGTGGTGATGAAAAAGCCATTTAGATACCCAACGGCGAACGTTTACCAGGACAGTAAAGTGCTGAGCGTGAGACCGCTGTTTATTTTAAAAACGTAGAACATATCATAAGAACACACTAGTTTCCCCGGTATATGCATCATTGATAAAACGAAGAGTATATCGGCTACCTATTCCACAAGTACATACTACTTTTGCTCAACGGTATGGTAAGTTTATTCGAGCTCATATATACAACGTTGTAGTTAAGCATTGTCTAATTAAAGATAGATCAGTACATGAAGCCAAGCAGGTGATCTTTCAATGGTTGTCTACCCTTACTTATGATGCTACTGAAGATATAGTTAAGATAATATCGTGAACATAATATTTATTAATTGTAAACTAGATCTCATATAAAATCTATCTTATATCATAATTTGTAAGCGCAATATTTTAGACTAAGATTAATTATTATAGATACAATGTGTTAATGTACACATTTTTTCAGTGATATGTTTAGAAATTTATAAATATACATACCATTTTAAGAAAATTTTCATCAGTTGTAAACCTTCTTCTCCCTTAGCCTTTATTATTCACAAGTCACTTGGGGTCGGCTTTTCTGGTCTAACCGGATTTGACTGGATATCAGTTTTTACACGGAGCGGCTGCCACCTGATCTCCGCAACCCAAAGGCTAACGATACCGTAAGGCTAGACCAGTGTCAGGATATTAGAGGGTACTGACTTTCCCAATAACGGCTGCCATAGATGTTCATGACAGCCGGGACCAACGGCTTAACGTGCTTTCCGAGGCACGGAGCAGGCGATAATTGTCAATCAATACGCACATAATTTCGAAAAGTCATATTACTTCCGAAAGTCAGAGGTGTGCGACGTGGGTTCGAACCAGTGCAGTGCAGTGCAGTCTGTTGGTCTCCCCACTGAGCTATCGCTGCTCATCAGGTTTACATCAGTTGTAAACCTAAAGTTCTTAATCTTTTTTGTCTATAGGTACATACTACCTTACAAATACATTTATTTATATAATATTTATAATTAATGTATGTCTCATATTGTTTCTTTTATACACACTCATTACATATTTACTGTTAATATGTATATTATTACAATACTTAAAACACTTGGTTTCATTGCTCATTAATTTTTGTATTTTTAATTGTTTGTACTTATAATTTTTTGTATTATGTAATTCTTTTGGGTCTTCACGATACAGGCTTGCCTAGTGTGAAAACCACAGAAGTATTTTAGTTTAATTTTGCCAGCGCTTGGCAAATTATTTTTTTTTATTTCATAAGGTGTTTTAGTTGAAATTAAATTACTATATACGGATTTTATCGCGTTCTTTGACACTTTATTACATAATTTAGAAACTGTTACACTACTACTACTATTAAACTTTACTAATTTATTAGCTAATTAAATTATTAAAACTATTAAAACTATTTATATTTATGTTTACACTTTTCCCGACGTTTCGGTTGCTTTTCAGCAGCCATGTTCACGGAGAGAGCAATATGGTAGTTCAATTTCAAAATATCGTAGTTTAATTTTAATGAATAACATTCGCAGACAATATTAAGATATTTTAGATTGATAAGATTTTCTAATTTGTTAAAAGCTGTAAATAAACAATTTTTTATTTTCATTTGTTGAAAACTGCATGGAAATCCGATTAGTAATTTTTGAGTTTATTGCGAACAGACAGACAGACGCGACGGTGGACTTTATTTTATAATATGTAGTGATGATACATGGGACCTTAAAGCATAGAGTGCGAAATGTGAGTATAATGTTTTAGGTACTGCTCTACTGGGTTATTTAAATGAAATACACTTGTTATCAACAGATACAATTTATTGACCTACCATTATAGAGGGTGGTGGACGAGCGAATGCCCGCCACCGTCGACGCCACATTCAACCTACGTACATATCACACGCGTTTTACAATAAACAATTTATTACAATGTATATTATATCTTATACCTATACTATTATAGCCCACAATGTATTATACCCACATTTGCCAAAGGAATATGCAGAGATGTATCTCTACCTACCTCTTCGGGGCAACCGGTACGATGCTATGTATGTAACGTATGACACCTGCAAGTATGTCTTTAAAATTTAATCAATACTATATTGAAACGAAATTGAAATAGACCAAGGTAAAAAGACATTTATAATTAACTTCAAACCCGTAAAGAAAAATGGGAATTTTATATTAATTAATCGTCCGATATTTGGCTCAGTACCTCACGGCATTTAGCCGCCGAGGTGCCATAAATTCACTAGTACCGTTTAGAAACGAACCCACTATAATTAACTAAGTAAACGCTTTTAATTGCTTCAACTAAATTAGCCGATGTAACTAAAATAATGATTCAGCCGAATAGTGTTCTAGGAACAAGTTGTAATTAATTTATTGCGTCTTCTGGCTAATTAGTAACGCGAGACGAGGGCTCGCGCACGCTCGCCGCCATCGGTCGGCGCGCCTCATGCCGCCTGCCTGCCGCAACACTGCCTACGCTAGTTCACGTATCTATAGAACCGCCATTTACAGTCACTCATTCACAGAAATTACAGATGTATTTATGTCGGAAACCTGAACATATGCCAGGCCAAAGTTTAAGTCATCAATACATCTAAAATTCTCAAATTTGCTGATGTTTAGAGCTTTAAAACAATCTTATTAACAAGAAGCCGGTACAGCGATAGCGTCGAATCTACGTCACGATAATACAGCTACGTCATTGTGCCATTTACCAGATTATAGTGATCTCGTTTGTTAATAAATTGGAGTCAGAGGCGGTCGCGGCGATTAAGAACGCAATTAAGCGAAATTAAACAGCGCCCCTTTGTTGTACTCCTACCCGGGATCTTCGCAAAACAAATATTACATTTTAATTTCTCCGAAAGTGTTTAGCACTGTGGAGGTTATTCTTTTGTTGTTTGATCCAACGCCGCAGTAGGCTTACCGAACCTCCCCTGCCACTTCACTCCGCCCCCCGACAGCCCTACTGATCGTTTATCCGGTTTTAGACGTTTGTTCATTACAGCGATAATGATGCTTGGATAATACTGATATAATAATAAACTTATCTTTCGCAGAAACGAATCTATTACTTAAAGATATTGTGATATTTTAAATGGCAACATTATTTTGCATAAATCAAACACGATTCTGTACTTGACATCTAAATGTATTAACCTACCGCGGTGGTGATTCGCAGTTATCTTAATTAAAAGTCAATCAACGTAGTAATTCTTCGACTTTTAAAGGTCATATCAGCTAAATCCCATTTAAATTTTAATCGGTCTGAATAAAAAACAAACTTTCGATCGATTAGTGCGGCATGGACTGTAACTGTGCGCTGTAACTCACATAATAAACACGCAAATCCAGCCAGCCGTGAATGTGTGCTTGTTACGACTACCCTTTGGTTACGACATGCTGCAGTACGCAAAGCTATAGTCTATAAAAGTAAGAGATTCAGTGACCGTACTCCACAAACAACAGACATTACCTCGAGGCACGATCAAGGGTTTCCAGCTCAGTGGCCAGTGACAACCGCCATCTATTACACGAAACTTAAGTAATCTGCGCGCGCACTCGAGCGACCCTAACGGTCGCCTTGAACGTCACGCGCCTGACACTCTGGTACGACTCCACCATGATATGTTACCGATATGAACATTCTTTACACAGTACTGCGTGCGACATTCCTTCACGGCGCAGACCTTTTTACAGGAACAATTTAGAGGTTTACACCTAACGCATTTAGTTAAAACGAATATTTGTCGGACGGTATGTGTCCCTAGACAAGAGGCATGACACATTAGTACTGGCGTGCGAACTATTCTGGCGAACCCCAAGGTTAGGCCACGGATTTACATGTAGGTAAACAACACATGGATTAAATCACATTTAAAACGGTCTCTGCCAACAAGAACAGAAAACTTAAGCAGAAAACTAAAGCAACGGCTTACTGGCTTTATGATGACTTTATGTGAGCTCGCAAGAGGTACATTACGATAAATGAATTCTAAAAACACGTGTTGTAATTTTAAAGAAAATATTAAGCAAACGCTAGACATGTTTCTTGTTTATGGTTGCGAGCAGCAAGTATATAAAACTGTTTCGTCGAGGTGTAGCAGCTATTATATACCTCTCGCGATTTTATATAACAAGCACTTTGCCGCACTCACATCTCAGAATCAAAAGCGTGTTCACGATTGGTTGAATTACGTACAGCTCAGCTTGCTCAAGCAAGGCGGACGACGCTCGCTCGCATCAAGGAAGCACTTTACGTTCTAACACTGCTTGACACGCTTCCTTCAGAGCTTTTTAATTATTAAATAACGCCAAACTCTCCTCGCCTTACCTCTCATATTAAATGTCAAGTGGTGGACACATATCTGTAACTCTATAGCGACACACATACACACAACGATGTGTCTCCGCTGACAAACATAGGACATTTTAGTTGATGTCTGGCCCCTCAGCCATTGACTGAGACCGACCATTACTCAGTCTGCTCACTGTACTATTAATTGTAATACATAAACGTTTTACTTTATTTGAGCAATACTCGTTGAATACTAAAACATCTCCACCGCTTTCGCCAATTTAGAAATGTCATCGCACTTGAGCTTGAAATGTTAATAAAACGTCACATCAACTTAACCAGTCCAATTTAGTTATTCCTTTTTATTTATATAACGCTGCAATCCTCTATAATTGAAAAATTTATGTTCATAACTGTCTGATGTGTTACGGTCATTGTATAGTCAAGTATGCATTGTGTGATACGTATGTGGCATGTGGTTTAAATCATTTTGATGGAAAACTGTCATCAAATATCAACTATTGTATAGCTAATATAGAAATACATACTCGTAAAATAGCTTTGTACATGCACGTAATTGAATGTGTATTATTTCACTGGATTTCGACTAATGTATTATTCTCTTTCAATAGCGTTACCATACTGTTTTTGTTAAATTGTATTTGATCCTTTAAGCCTGGCTTGCTTCGTGGCGCGGTGCGGTGCGGTGCGATGCGGTACGACGCTGCGTGGCGCGGCGCTGCGCGGCACTAGGCGGTGCGGTGTGGAGGCGCGGGCTCAGGGCCACTGCCACTCTCCGCTTTGTTTGAGTGCTCTCCGCGTAAACTTTTGTTGAATAAAAAATTGCGACGTATTGTTTTAGGCTTTTGGTAAAACGAGGGATTTTGAGGTATTTGTAAGTCGGTACTTATTGTTATGTATTCCAATTCTTTTAAATTTTTATAGATACTGCTAATTGATTTAGTCGTGAAAATGGAACAAATTCAGATTATCGCATTAAGTATTTTAAAAAGTATGGATTATCTGCTAATACTGCATAAAAATAATTACAGGTAGGTACTAAATAATGTAGCTGTAAATGGTAAAAGTATGGATTCTACGTTAAGTATATGGTAATGACTAAACAGACTGAAGTAATTAGAAGCTATAAAAAACTAATTAAGGAGTGACAAACACAACACACGGCAGTTCAATCACTTTGTAAATGCGTAGGACACTGCTATTAACAGGTAAACATATGTAATTACCGAGCGAGTGCGCGCGGCACACATCAACGTCACACCGATGACACTTTAATTTAGTGGCTTACGAACGTTATTGATAATTTTAATATTACACACAACTGGAGGCCTGCTACTATTTGTTTTCATATCTCTCGGCGCAGTTCGACCATGGTAAACTACATTTATTATGTGAGTGAAAACATGTCAACGCATTAGACGGTTTGCCAAATGCACGTTGAACGCTAAACTACCTTTATTCGGCGGTATATATAATGTCTAAATTATGCTAAATCTAAGCAAGTCTATCACTTTTTACAAATATTAAGCTATGAGCAGACTAAAGATTTGTTTACTAAGTAATTAGAAGTTTCTACCTATCTATTGTATAATATGTAGGATTATTTATGTTGGTGGTTGGATTTAATAAGTATTATTAAGTATATGTAACTTGGTCCCTAAAAGTATACTATAAGTGCCCTTAACGCCTAGTCTTAACCATAGACCTAGAATATTTCTGCTATGCTATGTCTATGCCTATGGCACAGGTAGACTTATACCCTAGTACAGGGATATTATATTATTACCTTGTATTACTTAGACTTGAAACTGTATCTATACTAATATCTATACTAATATTATAAAGCTGAAGAGTTTGTTTGTTTGCTTGAACGCGCTAATCTCAGAAACTACTGGTTCGAATTGAAAAATCTTTTTAGTGTTGGATAGCCCATTTATCGAGGAAGGCTATGGGCTGTATAACATCACGCTAGGACCAATAGGAGCGGAGCAGCAATGAAAAATGTTGCAAAAACGGGGAAAATTCTCTTATGTGAAGCAGACAAAGTTGCGCGGGTCAGCTAGTTATTTATAAAGCTGAAGAGTTTGTTTCCGTTTAGTTAAGTGGAAGGTGTGATGTTGTCAGTGAGCAGAAATTAAATTATAGTGCTTGTATGTTTTATTTTTCTGGTTTTATTATTGTTTTGTTTTTTATTTTGTATAATTTTTTTGTTTTTTATTTCTTCATGGTTTGCGTGTGCCCTTTTGTGGGCCAAAATATTTATTTCCTTTTTTTTTCTTTCTTTTCTTCTTTATTTGTTTGTTTGTTTGGTTGAACGTGTTAATCTCAGGAACTACTGGTTCGAATTGAAAAACTATTTTAGTGTTGGATAGCCTATTTATTGAGGAAGGTTATAGGCTATATAACATCACACTACAACTCATGGGGGTGGCGCAGTAACTATAAAAGCGAATGAAACCGCGGGAGCATCTAGTTACTTATAATACTTGATTTTGTCCGCAACCTTGCTCGCGTGAATGTACATTTTGTCTATCCCTTAGGAATAATACATTTTCTTGACGAAATGTACGTTCCTTCCTTTTCTTTGTCCCAGACAAATGCGAAATTTCATGACGATCGGTCGAGTAGTTAAGGCGTGAAGGCATAACAAACAATCAAACTCAAATTCATATATATAATATTAGTAGGTAGGGATTATTATCTTGTCATTCATTTTGTAAACCAAACCAAGATAATAATACATGCCAGTAAGCAATCATGTAGATACCCTCGCTTTGGTAACGTAATACACACTCTGTGTACTGAGCGACGTCTATCGTTCCCCGGAACTACCTCTTCAATAATCAATCAATCGACGCTTGTTCGTATCACTGTCGGTATGCCCTGACAATCTTAATTGCTATGTCTATAATATTATCACTCCCACCAATGAGCTGGTGTACCAAGCAAGCTGTCAGTGACACTGATTGCTTTTAGTACTATAATTACACATGTTGTTATCAAGGCAAACAATCCAACCAGTAACCATTACACAAAATTATGTTAATAGATTTGTTTGTAATATTTATGTCGCAGCTAAACGTTGTCTACATATCAAAGTAGAAAAGTATTATATGACATTGTCATACGCATAGCATAGACTTGAAGTAGCGAAAATATTCTAAGTTAATGACGGATAGCTCCTTTCCGTTTGGAAGTTACTGTTGTTGATCTTTTCATACGCTCAGCTTTTTAGAATCGTTTGTCATTTACATTTAAAAAGATGGATGGATAACACCCGATTTTTTTTTAAATAGTCCATCTATCTGACTTATACTGACAAATCTTCGAAGCGGGGGAACAGATCGTAATAAAATATTGCACACCGATAAAGGAATCAAGATAAGGACGGAAGAAGGTCCTAGGTTGTCGAGATTTGATTACTTATTGACAAATTTTATGATTTGCATGTTTGTTGTAATAATAATAATAATCTTTATTGTTAAGAAAAAAAAGGGCATGAAGGGGTTGAAATAAGAAATGAGAGTTTGTATGGGAATTCGTCATTGTCGCGCCTAAGCCACCACCGATTTTGATGAAATTTGGTACAAAGATAGACTAGACCTTGGGAAAGGACATAGATTACCTTTTGTTTTTAAAAAGGCCATGAAGGGGTTGAATTAAGGGATGATGGTTTGTATGCGAGTTTTTCATTATCGCGCCTAAACCACTGAACCGATTTTAATGAAAGGTACAGAGAGAGACTAGACCCTGGGAAAGGACATGTATGTTACCTTTTGTTGTAAAAAGGGCAAAAAGGGGTTGAAATAAAGGATGAGATTTTGCATGGAAATTCGTCATCATTGAAGAAAAAACCATAAGACTTTGTATTTAGGCACTCGATAAGAAGTAAATAAGTAAAGATTTGTTCCAGTGATTTTAAAATTTCGACCTACATGGGGATGAAATAGAAGACGAAAGTTCGTGTGGAAGCCCAAATAAATCTGTCTATGCTTACAATACATGTATTTATCGGAAACTTTGTATAATGTATAATATCGCGCGAGCGTGGGACACGCTAAGCGACATACCTACACAATCAACGATGCGTCGGCGGCGGCGCAGCGTGGAGTAGTGAGGGAGTTTGTAACATTAGCAAAAGCGATGAGCGCGGAAACATGTTGTAGTAATGTAAGCTGTTGGTTTGGGATGATTGAACGATGTCCCACAAAAGAGCAATAAAAGCACTATATCACACCAAGAAAAATATCAAGCGCAATTAGGGTATCATGGGAGGGATGGTGGTACTTTTAGCTGGTGACTTAGATAGACCCAGATGGTTGCGGTGTGGACGAGTCAAAGATCACTCTTCTGGAAGATCAACCCTCCTTTAAGTAGCTCTGAGCCAGTGGGTTCAGAGCTACATAAAGGAAGGTTGATCTGCCAGCCACCTTAAAAACACGAACGCCTGTCGTTCTGTACCAGATTGGAGCTTATATCTCCTATGTACTTCAACTAAGTAAAAGAAAGGATGATATATTATGTCTAGCATTCCAGCCATTGATAGATAGTATAAACTAATGAGGATAAATTGGTGGTCCTTAATCTATTCAGCCGCAGCGGCACACCGGCGCGGTGTCGGCCAAATTCAATAGGTTTTCAACTATGACTGGCATTCCAACAGCTGACATGCCAAATATGAACACCTGTAGATGATACCTTATGGTGCACCGTAAAAACCGTTAAAACCGTTTTGACCGTTAGCACCGCAGGATTCCTGGTTAAATGCCAAGTCACGAAGTATTCAGCAACATTTTTACATATTGATATTTTACTTTCATTTAAATTCTTTATATAAATAGATTCACGCCTGTTTACCAGGGGGGTAGGCAGAGACTACGGATTTCCATTTGCTACGATCCTGACACACTTCTCTGGCTTCATTCACTTTCATCACATTCCTCATACACGCCCGTCGGTTCAAGGTGCTCTTAACCTGGCCTTTGTCCAGAACGCCTCTGATCTGATCGAGAAACGTTCGCCTAGGTCTTCCTCTTGTGACTGTTCCATTCACACTAGCCTTATAAACTTTCTCAGTCAGTCTTTCCTCGTCCATTCATTCTACATGCCCAAACCAGCTTAACATACCCTTTTCTATTCTTGTCACTATATCCACTTTCATGCCGCATCTCTCTCTAATCACACTATTCCTTATTCTATCTTTCAGAGTCACACCACATATATTTCTCAGCGCTCTCATTTCTACAGCATTTATTCTGCTCTCATGCCTCTTTTGCCATACCCAACTTTCACTTTCATATATAAGTGTGGGCACTAATAGTCCTCTATGAACAGCCAAACGTGCCTTTTCGGATACATTTCGGCTGTTCATAAAAGCGCGTAGAGCTCCATTCACTTTGTTGCCAGCAATCTTTCACCTTTCAATATCTCCCTCATGTTTACCATCCCTTGTAAACAAAGTACCTAAATATACAAACTCTTTCACTTACTCCACTTTTTAATTTAATTCTTTACAAATCCTAACTAATATTATAAATGTGAGTTTGTTTGTGTGTTACGCTTTCACACCTTAACTATTCAATCGTTTATCATGGAATTCGCATACACATTGTCAAGCAACAGAAAAGTACATAGGGTACCTATCATCCAGAAAAAGGACTGTTACTTACCTAACCTAACGTACATTTACGCGAGGGAAGCCGCGGGAAAATCTAGTATACATAATTAAATAAATCACTTTCTATATTCTACACAACGATGGTACTAAACTCGGTAAATAAACATAATACAACACGTCGTGTTGTTGTGTTCGCACTCAAATCCATCTAATACCTCGGGACTTTTAATAAATTTTACATGTTTACGTTGTAATCTCTATAAACCTACATGCTGTGAAATTTACGCAAACAATCAATTTATGAATTGTTATTTGATGGCAAAATATCATGTGATTTTACAGACAGATTGTCCAGTGCCATGCCGCGGCACACAAGCTTATAATTGATTATGCATATAAAGATATAATTTATTGCCAACCACATAGAGGATATAGTATGTGAAATGTATCAAACGATGGTACATATAGAATCACGAAGCCGCTATGTGAGTGTTCGAATTTAAGCAATAAATAAAGTGCGTGACCAAAGTGTAGTACGCTGAACAACAGAAAAAAATATATGTGATGGTTTCGCAAATTAAATTTCTA
Source organism: Catocala fraxini (assembly GCA_930367265.1). Taxonomy (NCBI): domain Eukaryota; kingdom Metazoa; phylum Arthropoda; class Insecta; order Lepidoptera; family Erebidae; genus Catocala; species Catocala fraxini. The sequence continues at coordinate 18,189,100 of OV884041.1, forward strand.
TTGTTATTTATACGGAGGCGGCAGAAACTGTCTCGTGTACGGCAATGATATAAATATCAATGATGATCCTATTGCGCTATTATTTTACAGGTTAAACGAATGAGATTTAACGCTTTATTTTTAAGATACTTCATAGTTATCTCTACCTTCATAGCCTTCTGGGAGATCTTTGCTACTATGTTACGTATATATTATTTATTTTATTTAGTTTTATTTATTTTGGAACTAGGCTTACAGACTAATAACATTTTTAAATATTCATAAATTATATATGTAACAATATTGCTAATTACAAGCCTCCACAATCAGCTATCCAATTGGATCAATTAATACACAAATATATAAGAACAAAAAAAGAAACAAAAGAAAGTTTACACATATGCACACATAAATACACTCAGAATTCTAAGAAGTTTGGGTGCCGCTAACCGCTACCATTATTAGTTTTAAAGTTTAAATTATTTAACTTTTTACGTACATCGGTTACGCTACTACAATAAAGGTCCAATTTAAGTTACGCGGAATTCTATTCAAACTGTTTGGACTTCTCACCATAAATGTACAACGCCTATAGTTAGTCAGTGTCAAGGGCACGTGTTATATCGGTCGCTGACGTAAACCGGTTAGATTAGTGCGTAGGTGTATTTTTGCAATGAGCTCGGGACAGTCTATAGATCCTTTAGCAATATTCATAAGCAGGCATATATCGTTCACTTCCCGTCTATAGTCCAGGGGTAGAAAATTGTATCTTTAGCAACGGTGACTGCAGTCCTCAGACTGCTAGTGTGCTCTAAAGTCGAGATACCTCAAAACTTTGTCTGGACACTTTCTATGCGGGATTTGTAAAGTTGGTATTGAGGGTTTTACACTTAGGATGCATATTGTAAGTGACTTCTAACATACGAACAATACAGAATTTTAACAGGCTTTAAGGAACGAATATCAACTGAGTTCCTTATTATAAATCCTAAAGCCCTTGATGCCTTTTTCACTATGTCATTAATATGCTGATCATAAAGCAGTTTATTATCTTGGTTAATATCTAAGTCTTTAATACTGGTAACCTTTGTTATGTTTTGATTCTGTAATGTGTATGCGGAGTTTATTGATGATCTTTGACGGGTAAATGTGATATAAAAATATTTCGATACATTTAATTGTAGTTTGTTTCGTTCACAGTATATTTTAAATCTACAGAGATCAGATTGTAGTTGTTGTGTGTCAGCAATACTGCGAACTGTTTTGTGAATTTTCGTATCATCGTCATATAATAAAATGTATGAATATTGAAAACATGATTTAATATCAGCAATGAATAACGTAAATAAAAGAGGTCCCAAAATAGATCCCTGGGGTATGCCCGAAGGAACATTATAGCAATGAGAAGAATATCCCTGAAGTACCACGGCCTGTGTACGATTTTCTATGAATGAAGTAAACCATCTATTGAGGTCGCCATGGATGCCTGCCGATTGCAACTTGATTAATAGCACTCGGTGGTCTATGCGATCAAAACATTTGCTGTAATCTGTAAACACTACATCTACTTGAGCATGCTGTTCCATGGCTCCCGATATGAAATCATGGGACAAAATTAAGTTGGTAGTTGAACGGTTCCATAGAAAACCGGGCTGTTCGTCGCCAATGCAACATTGAATACAGGAATAAACTTCGTTGTATACTACTGGTTCTAATATTTAAAAAAACAGACATATATTAGAAACTGGACGGTAATTTTCAATATTCGTCTTAATCTGAAAATGTATGATAATCTGAAATGTTGCCATATGTTTTAAATCTATTATGAAATTTATTTTTTTCCTTTTATATTTTATTTTTATATTATATTATATATATTATACCATAAGAGATATAATGATCGTTTAACAAATTTTAAAGGAAGATATTTGTGCCTTACTTCATACAGTTTATTATAAAATTCAGTTACAGCATCTTCTAAAGACCTATTTTGCAACAGCTCGGTCCAATTAATTTTATTAAGGTGAGAATTAATAGCTGCATAATCACCCCTAGGAAACATTTATTTATTAGTTAGTTTTTTAGCCAGTCTATGTATTTCAACAAAATTAGTCATAACTATTATGGGTTTATGATGCATATAATAATAATAATAATATTCTATCACATACACACAACAGCATCTAGCCCAAACTAAGCAGAGCTTGTACAATGGGTACTAGACAATGGATAAACATACATATATACTTTTTTTTGTAAATACCTACATATTATACATGAAAACACCCAGACCAAGACAAACATTCATGTTCATGCACACAAATGTTTGACTTGTGTGGGAATCGAACCCGCGGCCTCAGGCGTGGCAGTCGGTTACACTAACCACTACGCCATCGAGGTCGTCTCGTATATATATCGGCTCTGCAAGATGTGTAAAACATTCGTTGACGGTTATGGTCGCAGTGGAAAACACGAAGTCCAGCAGTCTGTTACTCGCGTTACGTATACAATTATACTGTGACAAATATAAAATCTGTATGGTATCAAAGAAATCAATAATCTGCCTACATGTTATATTTCTCGGATAAACTAAAGACTGTCAGTGTGCTCACACCATTCAACCCCGTCCCCAAAATTAAAGTCCCCCAAAACAATGAACTTATCTAACGGATGAGTCAGGACCAAGTGAATAAGCTTTTCTCTAAAATTTTGTAGCTGAGTATAGTAAGAGTTGCCTATATTTTCTTTGCAAAGATATAAGGCACAAATGTGTAGATTGTATGTTACCGCAGGTCTAGATCTCCCCCAAGATAACAGACACCCATAAGTCTTCGGCAGAACTACACCAGTCATGTTTTTTAATTACTGCCAATTCGTTTTCAGCTGCTATTAAAACAACACCGCCTCTTTGCTCTCCGGTTCGACAGTGATCACGTTTTCTGTCCGGTTCGACAGTAATCACGATCTCGCCTACACACAACGTAGCGACTATCGAATAGTTTACAATTATAGAAGTTATTATCTAACCAGGTTTCAATAAAAACGATGACATCGTACGAATTTATAGAAATGTTACGAAGAAGATTATTTGTTTTTGTTCGCAAGCCGTGAACATTCTGATAATATAAGCTCAGATTAGCCATTTCTATGTCTTACAGTAACAATAATAATAATAAAAGTATTCTTCCACAAAATATAAATATGTGCAAAATAATTAAGACCAATTATAAAATAAAACATGTATGGTAAGAGCGCGTTAGAATTCGTAATAAACATGTAGGTAAGACAAAATAACTAACTGACACCGTTTAAAAATAAAAGTATGTTTAATCTGCTCAATCAGAAACAAAAAGAGTAGGTAACACCGGCAGATCGGTAGCGCGGCAATACGATGAGAAATCAATCTTACGCTGTATATATTTACGTACATATTACAAAAATTAAAGTGGAATGAATACAAATAAAAATGAAGAGACTTACTTGAGTGCACAGTATTATTACACAGCAATAGGTGGAAAACGTAAGTAGCACGCTGCGTTATGCGGTTCCCAAACTTTATTTTGTTATCCGTATTGTATAAGATATTTGTGAGCATCCGAAGCATGTTGAACATTATCATTACAAGAACAATATTACAAACAATATAAATTATTTTATCTTCGCTAAATCTTTTGCCGATTTCACTATTATGGTATGTGACGTGTATGGACACGTCTTTCTAGGAATATGGAATCCTGACATGTATTTTCTAGTGTTTTACCTAAACATATTGAAAATCCATTTCTTTAGCCAGCTTCTTAGTTTTCGAAAGTAAGAGTTTATTTGATGCAGTAAGATGATCATTCACATAAATCCGCTGGTGTCCAGACTTACCAATATGTGTTATTGTTAGTGGAGCAGTTTTGATGCTTATCCTAGCTGCAGATACAAAATCCTCCTTCATGTATCGGTTAGAGAAGCTCACAATTATCGGTTTTATAAAGTCTCTTTACGTGTACGCACCCTCGTTAAAAAATTGATCTGGCGTTTCTGGATCGGAAAGTCAATCTTGGCACCAAATTTATTGACGATCTCAAATAGATTTTCGTGGTTTGTTTGTGGCACAGCCTTTATTTCTATATTGTTCATTTTCATCCTTTGATCATTAGCATGAGAATCCTCGGAGAGGGCCCTTATTTCTTTATTATTAGGAGATAACAGCGCCTGAGTAGTGTTAGACAGCTTGCATTTGCTATAGCGCCATGAATGCTTCCTGTCTCCCAGCTTCTGTAGTACCCGCGCAAAGAAAATGCAATTTTCGATTACATTTTGTGCATATCACACCGTCGGTTATTGGTTCTTCGCATGCATTACACTGATAGGTATCCATAATGTGTAATTTCGATATGCATAACTTTACAATTAATTTTGAGAAACACTGGATTATGAGGTTAAAGCAATAGGTGAATATATTTAAAGTGACCGTATGGCTCGGAGCCTAGGACGATACTAACGATACGGATATATATGGACTATATATCTCACTATAAAACTAATGCTACATACAAAGAGGATGCAATCACATCAGAAGGTGAGGAGTAGAACCATTCGTGATCTCAAAACCATAACTTTCATTGTAATTTTTCAAATAAAATATTTATTATTTTTTATAAATTACTACTTACTTACGTAAAATCATTTTAACAAATCGATTTGGTAAAATTGAGTCGAGAACTACCTACATCTTAAGCTGCTTTCTACCATTTGCTCTACCAAGCTTTGCTTGGATTTCCAATAGTTTTTTAAGCTTGTAGATAATATCGGGTTAGCTTATATATCCTATATCCTTCATTCCATATTTAGAAATCACTAGTAAAACTTTCTTAATCAGTCAGTTGCTGTTTTCCACCCATTTAAAGCATTTGCAATCTTAGTTTATAATCCTACACGTGCCGGAAAAGATAAAAAATAATGTAGCAAAAAAATGTCCCATGCCAAAAACACGGCTGAGGCGCCACACCTTAATCCCACAGTCTTTACATAATCGGCTCGAGGCAAAGATTTACTTTGCCATAAATATTTCTTGGGAACAAGCTTTAGAGTCCCATTAGAAAAATTCTATGGAATTATCTTCGTAGAGATTTTCCTTATAGCCATCGCATATCTTGACTTAATTTGAACACTTGGTGATCTGTTGCTATGAATCTATTACCAGTTTGCAAATTTTACTGACAACTTTTCCGGAGTGATTTCCTATAATGTAGGCCTAGTACAGCCTGATAGTAAATATAATTCTGTGTATACCTTTATATGAACGGAAGCGTAAAAACCAATACAAATAGAAGAATCGGCAAAATATAGCAACTGCCTTACTATAAGAGTCGATCTCTTTTCCCAAAATGACGAAAGATGCGTACTTACATAAGTAGCGAGGGCCACGTGTAACACCCGCTATATCTACATACTATAGCTAAACTCAAGATAGCTTTTGTAGAAAAGAGTTTAACGAAGCCAAGTAATCTACATAGTTGTTGAAGCGAGGAGATCAAACATTTTACATAAAGCGCAGCTTACTTGCAAATATTAATAACCCGCTCCGCTAGATCACTTTGGTGGAAATATACATATAATTTCAAAGCTTAGTCTTCCCTACCCGCGTAGTTATCTTGCATATCCCTTATTGAAATGCCTGATGCTGAGTTATCACGCGTATCGGCATCGGTACAATTCGTATTATTAAACTAACTCGACAGTTATCTTTTTCTATCCGACGACAACAAATCTTTATTAAGCATGTATTATCACTGCAAAGTGGAAAGCATTGACATAATCACATCTTCAACTAAAAGCAGCTGTTCTAGTAATCGTAATAATTGTTCATCGGCTTTCCTCCAATTTTGGCTGGATTTATGTTATTGTTACAGGTAACATGAATACTACAACAATAACAAGTAGCTTGTTTTGATTAATACCACAACATAATCTGTCTTCAGAACAATATGATACCGAAGAGGTGGAAGGTAGTTAGTAAAGAGCGCGCACGAGTTATTGATCCTATTAATCGCTAACTACGGAACGTTTCGTAATTCGACTATAATAAATAACTTTAAACATCAACAAATTAGCGTTTATTTACGAAATACGCAAAGTGTACTCAGCTTGTAAACAAAACAAATGTCTCAATAATATAAATTGAGTGTAATCCTGTTCTTCGGCGAGAAATGCTTAATTTCAGCCAGGAAACGGAATTATAGTAATTTACAGAACCACTGCAATAAAAACGGGAACAGAAAGCGTAACTTTTGGTCAGCGAAAGTTCATTACGAGTGCTTCGTCCCGCACTCCCGCGCCCCGCGCTCTCTACCCTGCGTCCGGCAACTCAACCACAAACAATACGAACACATAAGGCACAAATACGAGGCACTTGAACAACTTCGGTTGCCTATGCCACCGACCAACGAAAAACAAATTTCATATCAAAGTTGAGCTGAGCATTGAACACATTCTACGCACGCCTCACGCTACTTGTCGGTACAACTGCGGAGTCATCCGTCCAGGGTCACGTCCGAACTGCGCCTCCTAAGTACCCGGCAACACTCCGTCGAGCCTGAATTTGATCGCCGAAGAATGAGGCGCCCAAATTATAATACTTAACACAACAACAGCTGCGAGCCGCCTCCGCCGTCGTTGTTAAGTTATAATGTTCGTCAATTTACTGAACCGCTGCGATAAATTTAAAAAATAACTTCGTTAAGTCGTGTTTATAGGTTTATAACAATAGAGCGACGAGGTTGGTGGTTCAGAAAATACTGAAAAATGTTTTCGGGGTAAAGGGAAAGTGAATATGTTCGCCAAAACCGCGGACAAATCCTTCGCATATATAATATGTCATACGGCTGATATATGCGCGTGCTCGACGTATCTGTGCACACATGAGCGCGTAATGAACCGCTTTATATTCTGCGCTCAGCGAATAGTCCCCACTTTCTATTGTTGACAGTTGATTTGGTCATGTTTGGCAAATAGACAAAGGAATTAGGTTTGCTTGGATGACTTAATCCACGCTGTCGTGTAACTGCGTCCCTATTATGTATGATCGTATCACTTAAGAATGAGATAAGTTATAGCATCTATCGATACGAAGATAGGTACTTACTACATGTTCAGTTGCCACTTAGGAACTAGATGCAGACGTAGATGTAAACTTCAAACCAAAAGACATGAAAACTGACTTATAAATTCGAATTACGGTCAGAAGTCTGACATCTTAACTTACACATTTATAATAATACCAACGTAAGTCCCAAGCTTACCATGAGTGATAACAAGATAGATATACTTTTATCGTACGGATAAATGTATGTCTATCTTGATACACAGTAGATACGCTACATATGTGTGGTCTATAGCTCGCCAGCAGGGTTGGCGGAATATATAGAATTACACGGAACATTTGGCATGTATGCTCAGGGTCGGTGACAAATTTATCGCACCGCAGCGCAGCGCACCGCACTAAATAAAACCGCACTATAAACAAGTCAACACTATAATTATTAAATAATAAAGGTGCACTAGATGCGTGCGCTACACGTCGAGCGTAGTGTTCCTTAAAAAATTGAGATCTTCGTCGAGACTCTTCTCGAAGAAACGGTTGGAGGGTGGTGTGTTGTGGCCGGCGAGGCAGCGGTGCTGGCGCAGCAGTAGGTACAGCAACAGGTTGTACTCTGACGTCGCGTTCTGCACCATCTTCAGCGTCGCCTCCTGCTGCTCTTGCTGCGCGTCCCACGAGCGTAGCCGCTCCAAGCTCGCACCCAGGTAATGGTTCAACTGCACAACCAGGTCTTATATAATAATCTGTACAAAATCCTAATTTCTCGTGCCGCAGGTAGTGATGCGCTAGCTAAATAAAAAGTTGCCTTATTTGCCGTATTGTTAATTTCTCGGTAACCCTCTGCACCTATTCTTAGTACTTAAACTCCTTAAACTTTGATTATGGCTGACCTACGACTTCAACTAAATAAAACACGCAACTTTATAAAAGCGTATTTTATTTAAAAGCTTTTACTTTTACTTTAATGAGTCCGAGGCGACAGTTCAGTTCTTATTTCACAGAAATTACCACTAATTACCAAAATTAAGTAGTTTCTGTAGACCTACATTTAAAGTCGATTACCTATTATAATAATTCCTAAATTAATTATTTTATTAATTGATAATTATTTTATATTGCGACTTAAGCTTTTTTTAATGATACATAATATACCGACTGTATCGATGGTAATATAATAAAGAGGTGCCAAGATTACTGTCAAAATAATACTTATCTAAAAATGAACTTTACTTCGCTTTAGGTATATTACTGATGAATAAAATAAAACAGAATACTGTTTTCTGAAATATTGAAATGATCAAATACTGTTTCTTCAAAGTAATAAGTTAATTTTCTTACTCAGATCTTAATAGTTATAGTCTACTACTATTCTGTATTGAACAATCAAATAATCCTGGTATTATTATTTACGTATCTTTTTCATGTAACGTTTATCTCTTCTCCTATGTAATTATAGTTCATACAACATTATGTTGAGTTCTATTTCGTTCTTAACAATGGGATGTACTCCGTATACCTACATTCCATTGTAAAGAACAATTATTATTTCATTCGTTTACGTAACAAAGTAAAAAAAATGTAAAGTTTATTTACCTTTACAATTCTTCTTTCCATTAACTTTCTCTGTATCCACTCGCAAAGATATGTAACCAATCCAAGACTTATAAGCGCTACTGTGACAAAAAAGTCAAGCGGCGGTAAGTGTAAAAACGCGAAATCAAACCAGCTGTGGGTTGGTGGATTTTCGGGCTGTACTGGGGTCGCTAGTGGGTCCTCGAGACTCGAGTACAAGTCGGGCACATAGTATTGTGCCGGTAACAGCAGCAGTGCCACCACTGCTGTCACCACCAAACCGCTCGAACATCCATTTATTGCCATTAGTAACCCACATCCGCCCACCACGCTACTAACGGTCACTAGGTGATATTACGAACATAAAATTGCCTGTTCATTTGTAAAATTGCGAATTTTATGCTATATCAGTGTCCTGTTACTGTGTATTTTTGACAAATACGTATTTGTTTTTCTACACTTAACAGCATTTCTAGTAACGAATGAATGAATGAATGATTTCCTTATTTGCAGAACATGGGTACATGAAGTTCTTAGTTAGATTAAATATTATCTTTGCCACGTTTAGCCAAATTACATTTACATGCATTGTTTCTTTATAACTTTTTAAACATTATACCTAGCTATAGTCAGAAACATTAAATAATATTTTAATTTACAGGTACTCGTGATAGTTTCTTGTAATATTATACCTCAGAGGCCTTTATGGCGTAGTGGTTAGTTTAACCGACGGCCACGCCTGAGGTCGCGGGTTCGATTCCCGCACAAGTCAAAGATTTGCGTGCATGAACATGGATGTTTGTCTTGGTCTGGGTGTTTCTATGCATAATATGTAAGTACTTACAAAAAAAAGAATATAATATGTATGTTCATCCATTGTCTAGTACCTATAGTACAAGCTCTGCTTAGTTTGGGCTAGATGGTATTGTGTGTATGTGACAGAATATTATGATTATGATACCGTATATTTGCAGTAGGTAATATTATACCTACTACACCATATTTTATAATATCTGTATGCTACACGCTGTTCCAGATTTATTTTATTCAGATGATCGTCTATTAACTATCTGTCATCATCCAAAAGCTCGCACAGATAATAATAACATTTTATGTGTAACATCTCCAGTAGGATTTTCTTGAATAGACATATGTACATATATTATGCATATTACGTATTCTCGTCGGAAACTTATTATAAATAATTGACTCCGTAAAGGTAGTTTTTCTAGTGACTAGATATACACAACTTGTCGGCATGAGGCGTTGATCTTTTTACCACATTCTTGGATGTAGGTACACACAAGGGAAGACTAAATATTACTCTGATGCAACGTTTTTGGGGCTTTAAATGCAAGAGACCAATCTGTCGAGTTACGTAACGTAATGCCGACGATACTGTAAGACCGTGATTCGCTGTTATTACTGTAGATAGATTTACTATGTTTTTAATTCATATAATCAAAAGCAAACTGACTTAATTTATTGCTTACTAATTGTACATGTATTTTCTAATTCATTTTATTATCAATATGGAGTCTTAAACTTTTATCCTCTGCCATATCTATAGTAGATGTTACAGATACTAGAAAATTTTAGACGGCCATGTTTATATTTTTACTTTTTCTGATACCATATTGTTGTGGTATACCTTATTTTCGAGAAAATCAGACAGGCAGTTGTATAAGACATTTTCGAATAACTACATATCTTTGAAAATATTGGAATTCATCTATAGTACAGAAGCAACGCGCAAAAGTGAGTCAAAATCCTACCGAAATAGTGTGTTTACACGTTTTGGCGATTAGTCCACTAAATGCGTGCGCGTCGCGTATACATAATATTATTGTAAGCTATCAATTATAACTCCGTTATGTTATCCCAATACCCTATTATGTTATCCCAATTTGCAAAAATGCTTTTGGGCCTAAATAAAATCTAGATAGGATAACATTTCATTTTTAAATAACGCATCAGCATTTCATTGTCATTGTATTTAATAAATCCTTTAAACAAATTATTTTATAAACCGTCATTTTCAAAAAAATATATGCTATTAATTGTGCGGGCCAGTATACAATAAATAATTCACCCCACTTTTAAATATAAGCTTTTTAAGATATGTTTGTATAATTAAGTATGATGCACGAGTGTGAAATGAATTAATTTGCGTATAATTGTGTAATTGTTGTTGAAAAGCCGTATAAATAAATAAATTATTATTCTGAGCAAAAGTGGTACAATTTTGCTGTCTGAAATAAAATTTACGTGTACTTTTTGACAACATTATAATAATAATATTTTTTTTTATAATTATAATTTTTTTATTGATAATAAAAGTACAGTACATAAAATTAATTGAAACCCTGACTCCTGAGCGAGGCCGAGGCCTGTGTTACAGGAGACAGTGTCTTACCCAGGAAAAACATAATTACGTAATTATCAATAAAATAATATATTAGTGCATGCTGTTGTACGTGTATGTGTATGTGTGTGTGTGTGTGTGTGTGTGGTATTTGTTGTGTGCATGTATGTGTGGTGTGTGCATGTGTATGTTAACGTATAAGCGTCTGAATGTGTATGTGGTTTAAGTAACATGTGTGCCCTGCCAATCTTAAATGATGAGTAAATGACTGTTAATAATAATTTAAAGTAAAATATTTTCTGTTTGTGTGTAATCTAGTGATAAAAGCCACTTCTTAATCTTCTTTTGTGCTTCATTTCTAGTTATTGGGTTAATCCTAAGGATTTTATTCACTTTATTATAAATATAAGTGGTCAGGTAGACATATATATTATAAGTAGAATATAAAAATAGCATGATTTTAATAATTGATAATCATGTTATCTTCTTTTTATTATTAATTCGTTTATATTTACTATATTTCTTTGATGTTTTTTTTATTATAATCAAAATAAGAGAGAACATAATTTAACATGTTTTTATGATTATAATGACAATATCAAATATAACAATTGATATTATCATTAACCCCAAAAGTGGTTAAGCGCCTTTTTGCTAGCAACATTAAGCGGAGCTGAAGTGGAAGCAGAGCGGAACATACGTTTTGTTTAGAGACACAGTCCGCGGCAAAGAAAGACCATTGAGCGCGGCTTCTAGTTTATTCTGTATTCTGAGGGTTTATATTATTCTATGCTCGAGACCAGGCGCATAAAAATATAGAAGTTTTAAGAATGCTGCAGTTCAAAACCTGTTTACTAAATGGAATATGGTTGTAAGGTTAGTTATAGTAAGGTCGACACTATCTTTATAAATATGTTGTTTTATTTTTTATGTTTTCTATACACATATATATAATAGTTTATTAATTTTGTATTTAGGGAAGACGGTTTTCCAGGCCACTTACTAAACGAAACATCAAATGGCCTTACTTGTCACTGTCATATTGATAAAACGCGTTCCAGGTTTATATCCCATATTTTGAGCATATTTGAAAAAGGTTTGCCCCATTTAACAGCCACCTATTAAATACTCCACCGTACGACTGGAATAATCATAATCAAAATATACAATAAACAAAATCATATATGATCTAATGTCTCTGTAAGTAATCAAGATATGTATAAACGTGTGAGCATTGTTACGATATAGTTAATATGACTATTAAAGTCTTAAAATATGAAGAAAGCATACAAAGATTTGTCCGTCTTATAATTCTAGTTGGGTTAATTCCTCCATATTAAAAATAAAACAAATAAAAACATGAAACCCTGAAAAACAAAATATTTTATTTATTCATTGTCTTATATGTCTTCCTTGACCCGACGGGCGTGTATGAGGAATGTGATGAAAGTGAATGAAGCCAGAGAAGTGTGTCAGGATCGTAGCAAATGGAAATCCGTAGTCTCTGCCTACCCCTCTGGGAAACAGGCGTGAATCTATGTATGTATGTATGTCTTATATTTAAGTATAAATGCCAAATTACCGAAGGATACAGACTGAGTTATTGTTTATACGGACTTCAAATATAAATACTGTACTTCTTGTAAAAAATATATACAGGTTGTCCGGTAATTAATGGATAACCTTGAAATGCCCCATAGTAGAATAGATGGCCGTTAAAATAAAAGGGGGAAAAAACTATCCTAACTACTACCTGAGATATGATTTTTTTAAATTACCATGTTTAATTTTCTTGTACACTACGACCATAAATGAATGAATTCCATCGGTTTTTCGTTGTTTTATTATTAAACACTAATTATGCTAATAGGTAGACAGTCAAAAGTATGACTAGCTATTGCACTTTTTTTTTCGGCCATCATTTCTACTATAAGACATTTCAAGGTTATCCATTAATTACCGGACATCCTGATTATCCGTAACTTAAAATTATCAACGTTGCTGAAACTAATTAAGATAACTAAATAATATATTTTTCCGTAATGATTATAATTTGTATTGTTGAATTATTAAGTTAAATTACTTTACACTGATTTTATAACCATTATTTTATCCCGTTGTCTCAGGGAGACTCTCCTATGTAAGTATGTAAAAGTATACCTATACTAATACTATACAAAAGGTTGGAAGTTTGGTTGCGCGATTTAAATATGATTTTTACTATTTGTAAGGAATAGTATTTCAAAATGGCGTAGGCTGTACATTATGTTTAACCAAGGTGAAGACGACGAGGCTGCTAATAATACATAAAAGCCATATCACGTAGTAAAATTTAAATATGTAACATTCGCGTCAACGTTACAAAATATTTTAAGGATTTAAGAAGAAATATTTAGTATCAGGTGTTAAAAGTATCCTCTTAACACCAAAATTATTTAAATTGGATGAACTATTCAGTCAACCACAATAAAATTATTTTTGCAGCTCGATATTCACATCGTCTATGACGTAATACGTCGTTTGTATGTAAGATTACATTTAAAGATTTATTGGCAAGAATGAAAGAAATAATGCAGTAATGAGTTTATCAGACAACTCATTACTGTATTGTTGTTGTTGCGTTAAAGCTTTTACTCATAGATGATTTTAATATCCGTAGATATTAAAATCACCTATGAGTAAAATATAAAGCGAAACAATATCAAGATATTAACATCTTTTTAAGTAGCAGTTGAACGAGAAGTCTAACTACTAGTAGTTACGCTAAAACTACGAAAGCTAAAGCTAAGAAACTAATATGGATGCAAGGGAGAAAGAGGATAGTTAGATAAAGGAAAGATATATTATAAGTGACGCGATATGAAACGTAATCACGACGTCAAAGACAGCTGGAAAGACTGTCAGTGATTGTCAACTACGGTAACAAAAAAAAGGGGAATCTCTTTAGAAATAAATATTTTATTTGTTTATTGAATAAAACGTTATCAAGTATCGCAAATATAATTTAATTTTTGCGTATAACCGTAACTGTCATTACACAAATATATTCCAGTTTACTTTCAAATATTACTTACCTACTTTCAAACTTGTTTTGCATCGTGTTTTTTAAGTAGTATTCTACGTAGTCCCACGATTTCCTGCTCTTTCAGGGTCAGCTGTTATGTGGAGGTGACAACGAACAATAAACTTAATGCACTTTTAGTTTTAAATCCTGTTAACATGAAGAAAGTCGTATTATTTAAAAGTGAATCGGAAGATTACAAAAAGGCATTCTTAGATGTCAATTATAAAGCGTTATTCGTCGAGCCACTCCAATTTGAGTTCATAAACAAAGAGGAATTGGCAAACAAACTATTACAAACAGAATACACAGGTCTCATTCTGACGAGCCCAAGAGCTATTGAGGCTGTCTCCAAATGCTGGGATCCCACAAGGTTTGTCATATGGAACACAAAGAGAATCTATACAGTTGGAGAAGTAAGCAGCCACAATATAAAACTATTGCTGGGCTTAGAAGCACTTGGTGCAACATCAGGCAATGGAGAAAATTTAGCAAATATTATTTCTAAGGAGAACCCAGAGAACTCAAAGTTTTTGTTTCCTTGTGGCAATTTAAGGACTGAAATTTTACCAAATATATTAAAGACATCTGGTATCACAGTTGATGCACTGACAGTTTATGAAACTAAAGAAAATAAGAATTTAAGGACACATTTAATGGAGCTCAATGAAACAACCAGCCCTTGTTGTATGGTGTTCTTTAGTCCATCAGGATGTGAGTACATACATCGGCAGCTACAAACATTCTGCAATCACCTTTCTGAACTGCCACATTTTGCCATTGGCAACTCCACTGCATACAAAATTGAGAATCTCGGTCTAGAAGTGGCAGGAGTGGCATCTCGACCTAAGGCTGAATCTGTGGTAGAATCGGTACAAAATTACTTTACTAGTCCACAAAGGAGTTAATGTTATTGGAGCAGTTATAGTGAAGTAGTATATAATGTTTACAAATGGTGTTGGTGGTACAAAATATTGTTACTTTTTATATGCAGTGCAATAATTGATAGAAATACAGTTGTCTTTTTATAAAAGTTCATTTATTCTCTTATTTAATATTTTGTAAATCCTATACATCTTGTTCCTCGGGTGGAGGCCGCGGTGGTTCGTACGGCGTTCGTGATGCGTCCCACACTCGCATCACGGACACATATGTCATCACTGCGCTGCCTGTCACTGCTCCTGCATTCACTAAACCGAGTGGCTGAAATATATTCAAATGTTTTTAATCTAAGTTTGTTTAGGTATAAATATCTTATTCTAAGTATAAAAACAGTATACCCAATATAATAACAGTAGTAACAATTACTATTTATCTCTAAATAAGTCACATTTTAATTTTATATATATCATCTCATGCAGTAATAAGTCAACAAGCAAATCTAGATTATGCTTAGAGTGTGTTTATTATGATAAACTACACATGTCGTTTATTCTACTGATAAGGTCAATAACATTGTATAGTAGGTGAGACACGTTTTATTACATAATTTATATACCTACCTATCTGGTTATTAGAAATAATATAAATCTTCAGAGCTAATGAAGTGACAACTCATGCCATCTAGTGTTAACTTAAGAGATTACGCAATAAAATAAACTGTTCCACTTACTCCATGCACGTAACTGATGGCGTTGTTCATCTCGCAGACTGTCATTGTGAGCACAGCCATTATTAACAACAGAACGCCCATCACCGTAGATAGAATGACGTCCTACGAAAATATATGATGTATAAAAAAATTATACATATAGGTACTGTTGTTTTAACTTTACTAATCTGTAGGGCAGACATCAAGCAAAACAATTGTGCCTGGCCATCAGAGGGCCGCAGCTACTAAGACTATAGAAGGAGAAAAACACATAGGATTAGCGATAGTGAATGCGACTGGGGTACATGAGTTCTCGGATTCGATTCTACGGTCGGTAAAATTTTTGCTAGGTTTTCCTGTCAAGAAAGTAGGTAATAGCCCGCAATCTGGAAATGTATCGGACAATAGGCTAGTCCGGTATTACGTCAGATCTAAAGCCATAGCTGGCTAAATGTGGGTGTAATACCCGTTCGCCTAGTCTATGTACACGCAGCAAAATAGATCTAATGACTGATTGAATGGCCATCAAAAAGTCCTGATCTGAACCCCATTGAAAATCTATGGGGTCATATGGTGCTAAACTGGGACTCATCTGAAGTCAAGTCTAAATCGAATTTAGATAATATCGTTACCTCGACATGGCAATCGTTTCGTGGCACTGATGTATGTGGGAACATGGTTGCTAGTATGAGGACACGATTGCAACAAGTAATAGATAGTGAGGGCGCACCAATCGGCTATTAATAAAAATATTAGGGGGTAAAGTTTTATGTGAGTTTATGTGTGTAATATGTGAGATTACAATTTAGGATAACTGTATCTTAATATTTAACTTACTAACATGTTTATTCATATCACTAATAAATAAATTACCCACTTGAATATAGAAAATAATGTTAATTCTTGTCAGACTTAGAATATTTGTCGTGCACAAAACTTTATAACATGTAATTATACCTAATTAAAAAAACACCTAGTCAATAAATATTGTTAATTTCTTATTACAAATTGTTAAATTTTTACTTCCATATATTTTCTCGAATATCTATAATAAATTTATATATTAGGTATATACATATAATATAATTAGGAAAATACAAAAATAAAAATTCATGTATATTATTTATATATAATATATTATATATAAATATATATAATAATATAATCAGGTAAATTACATAAATAAAAACCAAAACAATGAAAAATGTTTTAAAAATACAGTCAAGTTGACACCGGCTGTGAGATTCGACCCAGAGACATCCGGTTTGCTAGCCGAATGCTTATACACATATGCCACGGGCTCGACTAAAAAAGCGGTAAAATTTATGATTCAGATTCCCTGCAACGTTAAAGTGAGCAGAAAATTGCAAGTGTGTGCTACACTTGCAATTTCAACAGGTTATTGTGAAGCAAATACTAACAAATAGGCGAAGTAATACACACGTTGATTACACGCACACCAACATCTATGTTGGTGTGCCCTGCAAACCGATCTATTTTGCTGTATACGAAGGTACGTAAGATAAATCTAAGTTATTTCAGACCCATTATGAACCGTTAATAACAGTGAAAGCTGCAGAAACAGAGTCGCACTAGTAGGTACACACGGCTACACATCAAGTTAGACACCCTGTATACGCACAACTACGCTTTATACGAAATAAAGAATTGTTGGAAAGGGTCAGTGCATAGTGGTGTCGATGTAATGGTAAGGATAAAGCGTAACAAAAATATAACGCACTCTCTCGCACTATTCAACTTCTAATAGTTCAAAGCCCAAACAGTCTAGGTTGATGTGTCGCCGTGTGTACCTACTACGAACTAACCAAAGGAACCTAAACTAGTCATAGGTACACGACGCCTTGCTTTTCTAACCTGGTCTTAGTTAACAGCCATATTTATTTGATAGGTATTCGTTTTGATTATTGTGTTAGGTACACTAGCATTGTAATACCAGGTAATAAAAATTGGCAAAGGGCTGGTCTAACATAATACTATTAACTTAGATCGTTTTAACACAACATAGACATCGGGTTACGCAGTTCGAGCACCTATCTGCTCTAGAGTAGGTATATAGCTTTCAAGACACTAAAACCTACATCTTTAAAAATCGATTACCTACTTTTATGACAAGATAAACTATTAGGTGTCAAAGTCGTTATAGGTAGATATAAGATACTTACAGTGAAGAGCCAGGCTTGCGGCGCATATAGCGGTACGTCGAATACTATTCCGGCATAAAGCAGTGCGTTAATGGCCGAGCACCCTAGCGCCACTGCGGTCGCGCTCAACACCAGCGACACAGCGCTTGCGCAGCTACCACTATTCAGGTACAGTACCGATGCTATTATACATACTATCTGTAAGTGAATAATAATAATAATAATAATCTACCACATACACACAACACCATCTAGCCCAAACTAAGCAGAGCTTGTACTATGGGTACTAGATAATGGATAAACATACATATATATTTTTTTTTTGTAAATACATACATATTATACATAGAAACACCCAGACCAAGACAAACATCCATGTTCATGCACACAAATGTTTGACTTGTGCGGGAATCGAACCCGCGACCTGAGGCGTGGCAGTCGGTTACACTAACCACTACGCCATCGAGGCCGACAATAACTATATAATTAGCTTATTATAAATCAATCTTTACCTATTCGTAAAGATCTTCTGGTACCACCTAATAGCACAAACATTTGACGATTTTTTCCATAACACAGCCACAGTGCCGTACCTATTTACCTTATAACAGGAAAAGAACGTGAAGTGGCTTCGGTCTGTTCCAAACTACTTACGTGTTGGAGAACTTAAGACTGACCTACGTGGAGAGGGCAGTGAATAAAAACAGCAACTGATTTTATACGGATACGTATTGCGTACAAAGTACAGAGCGTAATGTGTTTATACTTTTATCGACTACGGTTTTTATACATAAATATTATTAATAATAATAAACGCTCACGCTTGATACTTTTATGGAAACTACTCGAACTTGGCACTTTTTATAACCGAGAACAATAGATGTAGTGTCGGCCATTTTAGAGGGCGGCGCGTAGTACCTACAATAGATGCGCCGGCGTCCATGTTGGAGGTGTTGCTACGGAATTGGTTAAAAGTGGTTTAACCGAACCATTCCAGTTACCGACCCAAAATGACGTAGCGATCATACGATGTGGTGTTGCGTTGAGTCGTGTGCGAGTACTTGCTTACTCGCCACAAGCGCTATAGCGAAAAGGGTGGGTCTCTTTAACTTTTAACTCCTTAACTAACTTCTTCTGTTTATTGTCTATCTCTGATAGGCACGGGCCTATGAGAGATAGACAATAAACAGAAGAAGACTTACCTACATCAGCTTTTTGAACCTCACCTTCAAAGAGTTCAACCATGAGACAGTTTACAGCGAGATGAATTTGAGTGGCGACACTGTGGTTTTGAATCACTCTTAAAATTGGTTCGGCACCCATCTCTCTCTTACCCTTAATTAGCTGGCTGTGATGGAGGGAACCTGAGAGCACTCATAAGAGTCTGAAATCTGGTTTGTCTTGGTCACACGGCCTTATTTTTTTTTACTTCGTATTGACCCTTTTATTTAGGTAGATACCTAGGTACTAAGATACATATCAAGCTTGTTTTACTCTGAAATCCGATAGATATTTCCTTTTATATTCTACGAAATCGCATTATATAGGTACAGCAATCTTGATTGGAATTAAGATTTTTATCAACAGATTTGTATCCGTATAATTGAACATTGACATTATGCAGTAATGTGACAATATAATTAATTAAATAACAGCTACCTCAATTGCATATCGGTGTAAGTTTTCTCCTGCCTTAACCTCATTCATTTTATCAATTAAACCACTCCCTCTAATTACCTAATAATAAGTATTATCAGGTATCTGATTGAATTGATTGCACCGCCTGATTATATCTTATAATTTTTATCATAATACATATCTGATCTGACTTTGTTGTTATTATTGCTATATTTATGGTTGCAAATACTATTATTTTAAAGGGCAACTCTCGAACTTAGAATAATTCTAATGTCACGGGGGACTTTACAAACACCACAATTGACACTAAGATTGACACTCCAGACTTACGAAATATTTCATGACATCTACATTAATCTGCAATCAATCATCAGTAGAGAAGCGTCCACTCAAACCATTCCGACATCCTTGCAATCTAGTATTGAGTGAACAAGAAGTATTAAATTGTGCTCATAAATGACTGTAGGTCACCAAAGCACTCGATACGGTCGATCATATCAACAAGTCTAGCGACACATTTTCTAGTAGGTATAGCTTAAACGTCGTTGAACTAATTAATATGTAAGGAAAGTCGTGCCGGCTATCACATGTGGCGAAACGCGCCAACTATGTATAGTTTAGGTAACTATATTTAGTTGACGCGTTTCGTATTCTATGAACACTCATAATCGCGATGAGTGTTTATATATTCCAACTAATTGCACTATTCGTATGTTTCAACTAGTCATTACTATCTAGATATTATTGTACGTATACATGTCCAAATTATCGCAGAGAATATCTCCATTCACTATCCTTATCAAGAGTCGCAACAGACATTCGCGCGCCTTTTAACTTATCAGCACAATTGCAATCAAGGCGCTATACTTCAAAAGAAATCAATTAAATGAACAACAATATTTAAATAGCTAATTAGCTGCAGAATCGTATGAAGGTGTTAAACATGTAGGTTTTTAAGAGAGAACGAGAACTTTAGACTATTAGCAAATAGTTTGAAGTTAGTAAAAGGGCATTGATACGGTGACGTCACGGCGTATCTTCCCTTTTCGGCAATATTTTAAATACAATTAATAACCTATGCACGCTTTTACTAGCAATGTACGAAATCGTAAATAACAGTGTGGCTGCTAAATAATTAGTGATGCTCGCGTCCTACTACCTACTTGTGCGAAAACTTACGTCCATAATGGATACCTCATTCCTTTTACCTTTGCCTACACAGTGGCGCGACGTAGCGTAGTGCGCCCTGGCGGCACTTTTAAAGGGCGACCAAATTTCACAATAATAATAATAATAATATCTAGATATTTGAACCCTACAATACACAATAATGATGACTGTTCCTATCTACAAGTTATTTAAAATAATTGAGAATTATAGTCTTTGAAATTGAAATACCTAAGTAAGAGGGCGGCAAAAAGGTTAAGCCTCAATATCACTTGTTTATATAAATAAACAAGTGATATTGAGGCTGACTGATACTGTATATTTATATGGATATAAATCCATACAAATATACAGTATCAATAGGCAGTGGCATAGCGTAGTGGGGGCGGCAGGGGCGGCCCGCCCCAGGCGGCACTTTTAGGGGGTCGGCAAAATTTTACAATGAATATACCTAGTCCTATCATATTGTTACAAGGAAAATTTAATTGTAGTTCTGTTTATTCTTATACACCTGTTGTAAGTGAAAATATATGCTTGTTGATCGCGTTGTTCATCTTTAATTTCAATTAAAATCGTAGGTCAACCACGCCTCTAAAGCGGGTTGACCAACATAACATTACAAAGCTAATAAAATAACTCTGTAAAAAAGAAAACATCCTGATCATGACCTCTCTGATAAATTCGACATATTTGAAAACCGAATTATGAAATTAATATCAAACATGGCTCAAACGTAAACGAACAAATTGGAGAAAATATCGCAGCAAGTCAGACCTATAACGAATCAGATCTCTCAAATAAAATCTACAACCGACCAACTTTCGATAGTACAAGACAAAATAAAAGACGAGATAAATAAAATTATAAGTTCGAAAACAGATTTAGAGAAAGAAATTAAAGTTCTTAAGAATAATGTTGGAACTCTTAAAACTTCTACCTCTGACGTTACGGAACCCCTCAATACCACATAGTACACATAATAAAATGAGGACATAATATTCGAGATGCAAGAGCGTTTACAAAGGGATAAAAATATCTTTATCAGCGCCATACACGAATTAAACTGCAAAGATCATGCCGAAGGAAGTCAACACGATAAATAAAAACGTCCGATCAAGGTTTGCTTTGATACGCTATACAAAACAGTTGAACATAACTTAATAAATGATCACAATCAATCATATGTACAACTTGAGAAAATATTAACAAAATCTGTAAAGCAAAGTAAGCTATTTAAAACAAAAATACAAAATCCGCCACAGTCAGACTGGATCAACAAAAACATAATAGATTGAATAAATAAAAGAAACAGAATACTGATATCCCATAAACAGGCAACCATCAGTAAAGGGTAAGATTTTAATGAAAGAATACACAATGAACGATAGTTCATTGTGTAGATAGATATCTTGCACGAAGAGAAGTGCGAGCTAAAATACAGGATGCAAAATGTAAATACTACTAAGTATAGGGCATTTGAAAAACGCAATAAAAACCAACAGAAAATGTGGAAATTAATTAATAGCTTAAGTAATAACAAAATAAAACAATGTACCGTCTAATCAAAACTTGAAACGCAATCTGGCTGTTTTACAGAAGTATATGACATCTGCAACTGTTTCAACTCTTACTTTGCAACAATTGGTGCTACTCTAGCAAACCTAATCCCTCAAAAAAATCACAATGGTGAAACGTGTTGCGAATTTTAATCTAATAGCGCACAATCTTACTCTTCGGAACTAACAAACCTAGCCCCTGCTACCATAGATGAAGTTAGTAAAATTATTGATAATATATAAATCCAAATACAACAACCGGTATTGATGGTATCTCAGTTAAATCTCTCAAATGCGTAAAACTGCTAATACTTGACAAACTAACAAAGTCCATAAACGATAGTTTAAAATCTGTATACTTTCCCGACTCACTCAAAATGGCTAAAGTGAGCTCCATCTTTAACTATCGTCCAATCTCGGTATTGCTAGTAATCTCAAAGATATATGAGAAAATAATTTTAAACTGCCTAGAAAAATACTTAAAATCTATCAACTTTCTTTATCACAAATAGTACGGTTTCCGGTCCCAATCAAATACTTTTTCAGCGTGTATATAACTTGTGACTAATCAAAAATGCAAAATTGATGAAAAACAAATAGCTCTCGGCATTTTTATCGATCTAAAGAAAGCTTTTGATACTATTAGTCATAAGATGCTTCTGCAAAAGTTATTAACCATAGGTATAAAAAATGTCGCATATAAAACAATACAATCGTATCTCTCGAATCGGTATCAGATAGTCAAAATTGGGGAAACAGAAAGTACACCTGAAAAAACAACTTACGGGGTGCCGCAAGGATCGATACTAGGACCCCTACTGTTCCTAATATATATAAATAATGTAAAAGATCTAAACTTAAATGGAGACGTAACACTATATGCTGATGACACCTGCTTTTACTTCAGTAACGACATTAATACGATAGTAAAGCAAGGTCAAGATGATCTTAATATTTTACATACTTGGTTCCAGCATAACTTATTAACTATAAACGTAGCTAAGAGCAACTACATGACATTTAGCGCCAAAAATAAAAATTTCGTGTACTTCCATCCGTTACACGTTAATAATGAGCCATTGACAAGAGAGATATTCGGGGAGATGGGCCTCGTTAGCATTGGTTTGCAACCTGTCTAGGAGAAGGAAAACTCCGAAATCACACCCGGGGAGATAGGCCTCGTTAGCATTGGTTTGCAACCTATCTAGGAGAAGGAATACTCCGAAGTCAAACCAATTTTCAGGGAGCAGACCCGAGAATAAACCCCGATCCAAGGTATTAACCGACCCGTGCTGATGGATTCGTGGCCAGAGGGAAAAGCTGGTCATTAACGGAGGGTGCCTGTGTTGGTGGTCACAGGGCACAGGATGGATCCACCTTACCTCCGTAAAGGGCTCTGCGGAGGTGGACAGTATTTTCCCTAACAATCGTGGGAACGCATATGGACCTTGATTTTATTAATAATCGGCGTGGCGACGACGCGGTCCGCCACCCGTCACGTCTCGTTTCTCACGAGGGCGAAAAGTGGCCTAAGGAAAGTCGTTTTGCTACATTGAATGTTGGAGGAGGGATGGATGGCAAATTGAATGAAGTATGGCAGATGATGAATGAGAGAAAGATTGATGTTCTGTGCGTGAATGAGACAAAAAGGAAAGGCTGTAACTGCATTAGGCATCCCTATACGGCGTATTGGTCCGGCGTGCCCAGCAATACCAGAGCCTGTTAGGGAGTTGGTGTTATTCTGTCTGCTAGGATGAATGAGTGTGTAAAAGAATTTGAATATATGAATGCTAGGTTACTGGGGATGAGAATGAAAGTGGGAATTACTCGTGTGTTCATGGTAGGGGTATATGCACCCGTAAACATAGCAACGGGTATGTCTCAGAGTGCACGGGAAGAAAGAGAAGATTTTTGGGAGTATTTAAGAGATGTCTTGAGGAAATGCAAGGAACACGAGAAGTTGATAATGTTAGGGGATTTTAATGGTTGGGTGGGAGTAAGACGTGAGGAATACGAAAGGGTTTTAGGTAAGTATGGGGACGAAAGCGTGAATGAGAATGGGAAAAGGTTGCTTGAGCTATGTTTGGAGTGGAATCTTTGTGTGACAAACACTATGTTTGCCCACAAAAGAATCCACCAGTATACAAGAGAAGCAAAGAATGTAAGAAGTAGTATGATTGACTTTGTTGTAGTGGATGAAAGATTGAGAAAGAATGTCCTAGACACTCGGGTATATAGAGGTATTGGTGTCCATACTGACCATTTTTTGGTTATGAGCCGGATACGTGGCCTCTTCAAAGGATGGCGACACCGTATACCTACCCGAACAAGTGCCCAAGAACGAATAAAAGTAGAAAATTTGCAAGATGAAGTACTGAAAGTCGAGTATAAAAGTCAATTGAGAAAAAGATTTGAAAGATTTTGTGACATGATGATATGGAAGAATTATGGCAGTCGTTTAAGCATGAAGTGGTTGTTGTAGCGTCAGAAGTATGCGGTGTGAGCAAGAAGAGGAAAATTATAAAACCGAAGAATGCGTGGTGGGATAAAGATGTGGAAGGGGTAGTACGTGAGAAGAAGCAAGCATGGTTGGACTGGCTATCTGTCAGAGCCAATGAAAGAATGCAAGAAGCAACGAATGAGGATGTGAATGAAGCTAGAAAGAGGAAAAAAGAGGAATTGAAAGACGAGTTTAATAGAAGATTATCTGAAGATTTCCGGACCAACGCTAAGTTCTTCTAAAAATCCATTCGCTCGGTTCGATATAAAACCGTAACCACAGAGCTGAAATTAATCAGAGATAAGAATGGAAGTTTACTGAATGAAGAAAAAAGCGTACTGAAGCGATGGAAGGAATATTTTGAAAGTTTATTTGAAAGAGAGGAATGGCAAGGGCAAAGTTTCGAAATGAATGATAATGATAGTAGTAATGATGAAAGCCCTATTAATATGGATGAAATAATGAAAGCTTTGAAAAGCATGAAATTAGGCAAGGCTGGTGGGTATGATAGGATTACAGTTGAAATGCTAACAGCTGGACAGGGTCTCATAGCAACTCAGTTGTGCCGCCTTTTTAACTTGTGCTGGAATACCGGCCGTGTACCAAGTGATTGGTGCAAGGCCGTCATAGTACCTTTATACAAGGGAAAAGGTTCACAGCAAGATTGCAAAAGCTATAGAGGCATTAGCTTGCTCAGCGTCGTCGGTAAATTATATGCGAAAGTGTTAATTGAAAGGATTGTGAAAGTAACCGACGAGAAAATATGGGATGCACAAACGGGATTTCGAAAGGGTATGGGATGTACGGATCAGGTCTTTTCCTTACGGTGCATAGCCGAGAGAGTTTTGGCCAAAGGTCAAAAGGTCTATTGCGCATTCGTGGATCTGGAAAAGGCTAATGATAAAGTGGTGAGGAATGAACTTTGGTCGGTATTGTCCATGTATGGAGTGAATAGCACCCTCACGCGAGCTCTGAAATCTCTTTATGATGATTCCAGAGCCTGTGTTAGGATAAATGGGACCTACACAGAATGGTTTAGCATCGAAAAAGGTGTTAGACAAGGATGTGTAGCGTCACCTTGGCTGTTTAACCTATACATGGACAATTGTTTAAAAGATTTAAAAGATTGTGAATGGGGATTAAGAATGAATGAGTTACTTGTCAAATGTCTTCTTTATGCCGATGACCAAGTAATACTTGCGTCATCAGCAGAAGAGTTGCAGGCGATGGTAACTTTTATGCATGGTGCTTTTGAGAGTAAAGGAATGAAAATAAATGTAAGCAAGACGAAAGTAATGGTATTTGAAAAGGAAGAGTGCGTGACGATGTGTAATATTATGATTGATGGAGAAAAAGTGGAGCAAGTGAAAGAGTTTGTATATTTGGGTACTTTGTTTACAAGGGATGGTAAACATGAGGGAGATATTGAAAGAAGAACGATTGCGAGAAACAAAGTGAATGGAGCTCTACGCGCTTTTATGAACAGTCGAAATGTTTCCGAAAAGGCACGTTTGGCTGTTCATAGAGGACTATTAGTACCCACACTTATGTATGGAAGTGAAAGTTGGGTATGGCAAAAGAAGCATGAGAGCAGAATAAATGCTGTAGAAATGAGAACGCTGAGAAATATATGTGGTGTGACTCTGAAAGATAGAATAAGGAATAGTGTGATTAAAGAAGAGATGCAGCATGAAAGTGGATATAGTGACAAGAATAGAAAAGGGTATGTTAAGCTGGTTTGGGCATGTAGAAAGAATGGACGAGGAAAGACTGACTAAGAAAGTTTATAAGGCTAGTGTGAATGGAACAGTCGCAAGAGGAAGACCTAGGCGAACGTTTCTTGATAAGATCGGAGGCGTTCTGGACAAAGGCCAGGTTAAGAGCACCTTGAACCGACGGGCGTGTATGAGGAATGTGATGAAAGTGAATCAAGCCAGAGAAGTGTGTCAGGATCGTAGCAAATGGAAATCCGTAGTCTCTGCCTACCCCTCTGGGAAACAGGCGTGAATCTATGTATGTATGTATGACAAGAGTGTACCCAATATATAAATACAATACTTGAATTCTTATAAGAAAATTTTAACTAAAGATACGCACTCTCAAATCGTCTTCACTAAAAAATCACAATTTCAGACCCAAAAAATGCGGAATGCTAATAATATTTGCCTGTACACGCCAAGAACTAATTATGGTACTAGAAACATTAGATAAGAGGGTGCTAAAATATTGTTACGCCCAGTGCCATCTCTCGGCATTGTGGGGAAGACTTGGCAGTCCCGTCTAATAATTTATTACACCGCCATATATTGACATCTTACGGAACTACGTAGTGTGAGTACCTATGCGAAGCGTAGAGAGAACGCTGGCACATTCTCGAATCTTTGTACTGTTTACATACCGGGTATGGCGTTACTAGGAAACTCTAGAAACGCTTTAACCGCGTATAAAAAGGGAAGGCCAGCGCTCGCCGATTCAGTTTACAATAGTAAGCGATCAAGTATTCATCGAAGCGAACGGAAGCGAGAATACTTCGGAGTTTGAAGCAGTTACAGTAGAAAAGTGTAGTATAGTGTTTAAATTTAATTGTGTGTTTAAATAAAACGTGTTTTAGTCGGTAACATTGTTTGCATTCTTATCCGTCGAACCCAGCACGTAACAATATATTACAACCTAACCAAGGATATCAAGGAAACACAGTCCCTGCTGCTATTTAAAAATAATTTAAAATTTTACATCATAAGAAAATATCCTTATATATAAATATAAGTTCTAAACTAAACCTTGTTTTTCAATTTACCCACATTATAAAATACAATTTGTTTGAAATGTACCTATCTTTACTTACTCCGAACTAGTGCTGTTATTATTGTAATAAGGAATTAAAATTACCGAGCACTGATAATCGTTAGGTACATGTGTAATAAAATAACTAAGTTAAACATGTATTTCTCAGTGTAAGTGAATCATTGTATTCTGTTTTGAGAAATAAACTTAAACCATATAAGCTCATTGAAAATTGACTCCATTGGTTTCAATACGGGCTGTATTATATATTTCAATATTTAAACGCTGAGGCCAGTTACCAATAGAAACACACACTATCCATGGGCAAATTCTTCATCATATGGATTGTTTTTAGGGACTCCAAATTATCAAGGCGTTTAAAGCTTGCCATACTCTCTAAAAATTACCATAAATCATAATCGAGTGGATTAAGCTCTAATGAAGTCCGAAACCAACCACACTTGGGTGGATCGAGCTTCACGACCAGGTGCTGAGTCTTGCTGAAAGGATCATTCTTGGTTATGGAACATGGTGTTGTTAAGAGGCTTAACCAGCTTCTCAAGAATCGTACCTTGATGCACTAGTGCTGATGTTTTGACACCTTTTTCACAAAAATATGGCTGTCACTCCTTGATAGCTATCACCCCACCAAACCATCGCTGAAGTCGGATAACGTCCACGTTGTACTACGCTGACTAATTGGGAAGCTTCTATAGAGCTTTGAGTATAAATTCGGTCATCCTGCTGGTTAAAACATTGCCCAATAGTAAACAAATTCTAGTCAGTAAATATTTTTTTCTGTGACCTCCTTTTGCGTACTTAAGACAAGTTAAGACTTTGTTTTGGTTTTACCACCATATTCATTTTTAAATTATCAATTAAATAATGACCAGTGCGTCTCTTATAGGCTACAAGTCCTAAGTCATCTTTTAAAATACGCGACATAGTTCTAGATGCTATATTCATTTTCTGAGATAAAATCTTTTGCTTTCAGACAGGCTTTCTTCGAATTCTTTCCGTCACTGCCCTTTTCGTACGAATACTACGTGCAAAGATAAGATACTATATACACTACGTGGACGGCCAGATCTTCTTCTGTCACAAACAGAGGAGGTTTTATTGTACCTATCAATAGCCCGGTACACAAACATTCGACTAATACCAAGCGGATGGAGTTTCAAAAATTGCATTTGTCTCCATACCTACTTTGTGTCATGCTATCACAGCAATTCGGTTCTCTTTATCACTCCACCCCGTTTTAATATCACAAAAATATTTAACACCGATTGGCGCGAAAATGAGAAAACACAACGTTTGGCGAGTATTATGTACAATGTTACTGAATTACCACTGCACTGTATTGTACATAAATTACAAAAAAAAATACAATGAATAGTCATATAAGTAGTATATAATAGTAACAGTTTTTATGGCCAGACTAAGTATAATAATAATATCTTTTTAATATTTAAATCATTTCATGACGAACGAGAGGCATGGGCAGATGTACAATACACAATAATGATGAATGTTCGTGCCAAAAAGTTCTTTAGAATTACTGTATATTATAGTCTTTTAAATTGAAATACCTAATTAAGAGGTCGGCAAAATTTCCTTCGCCCCGGGCGACTGACACCCACGCTACGCCACTCTCAATAGGTATCCAAATCTTTGCACACATTTATAAATGTAACCGCTACGTCACTTAAACGTGGAAGCACTAACGCATCGCCTAAAAAAATCGCAAATCAAATCACTTGTCATTAGTTTCATCGATATGCTGTTGATCATCATTAGTTGGTTAACTTTTTAAAAGGGTTGGGTGTTAGACACTCGAAATTATAAAAAAAGACTATCTGATTCAGCAAAGATAATGATGGATGAATATGACCATACTTACAGCGGATACTACTTTAAGTATCCCTTCAGGCGACAGGACGAAGTCATTCTCAGTATAGTACTGACGGAAAATCCTGTTCCCCGGCTGATCACGAAGGGGCTCCGTACTCAACACTTCGCGGGACGGCGCGGCATCCATTACACAAATACTATATATCTAATGGAACCATAATAAGACCAAAATACTAATAACCGATGTAGGTACTATCTCTTTTCCAATCCACAAACATTGAATTAGACAGACGTTGATGAAGCTCCAATCACTAAACTGCATTACCTTTGATAGTTACACTAATCAGTAAAAATATAGATAATAGCAATAATTATAACAAATACTAGATAATCCTCACAATTTTGTTGATAACTTTCGTGGTATCCTGACGTGTCGATAATACTTATTGTATGAATACTTAATTTAAAATAAGTACCTACACTGCACAATCATCTGAACTTGTGTGTATTTATATAATATAAAAAATATGAATGTTTCCCATTTATTACTTTTGGGTAATTGTGTCAAGCATGAAAGCAATCTCCATACAAACCTTCAAAACCAAGTTTTAACTATGGCTCCAAGTGGAATTTAATAGACAGTCATATGACCACTGATGGACGTTTTTATAAAACTTAGGAACTGAAAACCACAGAAGTGGCTAGTACGAGATGTGTTAAGTATGTTGGGTGCATGGGAGCTTAGAGAAAAACAAAAAAGTATATTTGTATAAAACCATATAATTATTATCATTAAAATTTTCAAAGTAAAAATGACTCGCACATTATTTATCGAGATCGTACACAACAAATATCTGTCGCTTAGGGAGTAACTCCTTACGTGGTCAATACGTTCATCGTAAAACAACTGGTCATACAAACCTACACATACGTAACACACAAAGCGGGTTATACTCATCACTAGTCACACACTGATATATCGGAGTTGAAGGCGCGGGCTCGGAAGAGAACGTCTCGTTGGAACCAATACTTTAATGTGATATGTATAAGACATACAAATAAATGTCAATAGAAACGGTAACAAAGGTGCGGAGAGACGTCTCGGGGTCGGCTCAGCGCCGAACCGACGTCGGAGCGGCGTCGGACCGGCTCCGCGGCGCCGCCAACTGAACGA
Organism: Catocala fraxini; assembly: GCA_930367265.1. NCBI lineage: Eukaryota > Metazoa > Arthropoda > Insecta > Lepidoptera > Erebidae > Catocala > Catocala fraxini. Next base: position 18,219,590 of record OV884041.1, read on the forward strand.
GATGCACAAAGTAAGCTCGTGGAGCGAGACGACAGGTCGGACAGTATAAAATTTGTTCCTATAACAACTTTATTACACGTTGAACTTTTCCTTAAGACTAACTATAATGTACGTTCACTATGAACAATAATAATCATATAATATCATAATATATCATGCAAACGATTTGATCCATTACAAGCTTACGATGAAATAAAGTGCGCATACCGGACGTACGCGTACGCGCCGCCTATACAACAATATATCACTATTAACATAATAATAGATACTTCGCTTACAATTAAAAAATTACCCTTTGCATACATTTCGTGTATAATTACATGTTTTATTTCAATATTCGCATAAACGTTGTATACGTAAACTTAGCGACCGATACGAAGTACTGGACGAAGAGAAAACGAGGACAAACACACAGACACGTCAGAACAAACGCACCGAAGGCGCGGGGCTCGAGGGGTCGCCGGGACGCAAACGGTCGCTCACTAAATCTAAAACGGACTAGAATAAAAATCAGACTTGCGGAAATCATAATGAGATCGGAGCGGCGCGCGGTCTCGCGCCGCGGTACAAAACTATAAAAGTGTGCGGGCCGGCGCGACTAGAAGTCGGTGGCGAACGGCCTTCACTATAACGGGTCGTCGCGGGACGTGGACGGCACCGGTGCGTGCGGCGGCGAGTCCGGCGGCGGCGCGGGCGGCACGGCGCGGTAGGCGGCGCGCCCGGCGCCGGCGCGGCGCGCGGCCCGGCGCCGCCACCACGCGCGCGCGCCGCCCGCCGCCATGGCCAGCGCCGCCGCCGCGCCGCCCAGCGCCAGCGCCGCGCCCCACACCAGCAGCTCGGCCAGGCGCGCCGCCGCCCAGCGGTACTCGGGCGCCAGCAGCACGGCGTGCAGCGTCAGCGCGCCGCCCGCGCCCAGCGACACGAAGCTCCACGCGCTCGTCCACGCACCCTGCACACGCCACACCACACTATTACTTCATGCCTCCTTACATTCGAGATAGCTCTAGCGAGTACTGATTACTACCTAACATTCTTTCGCCGCAAATTCTACTAAGCATAACTCTTGTTTCATTTGTTACAAAATCTCAAAAACACAATAACTGAAATAGCTTACAATAATTACATTTTGTACATGTCCCAACGTGTCGTTGGATAAGACAACTTAAAATTCCAATGAACAAATAAGGGGCTTATTTATGTGTTTTCGTAGTAAATAGACATGAGGAAAACTATATAAGTAAATGACATCTGAGCCACTTCAGGTCGTGTAGAGACTCTTAACTAGTGACCTAAGCCAAAGCAAGTCTCAGAACCTAATATATCGATTCTACAACAGACCTCTTTACGTTTTGAATAAATTTATTCTAGATGTAGCATAAATTTATATTAATCTGGCTGTGAATGATATATGGTATGCAGTATGCTTACTTTGAGTCTAGGTTAATCTATGACTGTGTTTTTGTGAGATATGAGGTACGTGTGATATGGAGTATGCGTATCTAATGTGTGTAATGTACACACACTCACACGATAGTGTAGTGATGTGTAGTGTGTGTGAGTGTGATATGTAGTGTATATGAGTGATGTGTACCTAATGCGTGTGTGATGTGGATTGCGTGTGTAATATGTAATGTGTGTGATATAAGATATTGAATGTGTACGTCTGTATTTGATGTGTAGTGTGTGAGTGATGTATAGTGTGTAGTGTGTAGTGCGTGTGGTGTCGTACCAGTTTGTTCCAGTCGAGCGGCAGCAGCGCGGCGAGGCGCGTGATGTGCATGACGAGCAGCGCCGAGTGCAGCAGCGCCGACGACAGCGCGCCCAGCAGCAGCAGCTGCACGCGCCCGCCCAGCGGCGCGCGCCCCGCGCGCAGACCCACGCCCGCCCACACGCACGCGCACGCGCACATGCAGCACACCTGCGCACACACATCACTACTTACTAATTCTCATACTATATGAATACATTCATCCTATGCACAATACCTACAGCACTCTTTTAATCAACTGATACTGTTCTTACCACGGTATAACAACATGTGCATAATTTATGAAAATTTACCTTAAAAGTCAGTCAAAACATTACTTGGAACATAAGTGCGATAAAATTCATATTTTTACACATTTTATCGGAATTTCTTTTATTGGTAACTGTTGTTACTACTGATATTTTTAATAGTTTCAAGCAATGTTAAGCATAATGCTGGATCCTTTCTTCTATTAATGTTAAACTTTACATCTGAACCAACCTTTTTTATCTTAACCTCTATCACAACTTAACGTTAAGATGTAATACTTTACATCTTAACCAACCAAATGGTATCCTCTCACATACAACGTGTTCCAAAGTTCTACGATAAGCGGGCACCAAAAGGTGTACCTACTTACAAAAACTCGAGAAAAAGAAAAAATAATTTGAAAGAAAGTATTGACACAACTAAATGCAAATATTTTTAAAAACTGGCGCAACTAACTACGATTCCAAAATGGTATAACATTCTAGGTAAGCTAGTCACAACAATATACATAGGTACATATTCTGAACAACAACCATATTTCGCAAATTGTTAGTGTTGATAGTAATCACTTTTACTATGTATCCAAAAGGTCTTTTGTTGCAAGTTCTTAGAATTTGAATGAGACATGTGCGTAGTCCATAAAATAAGTTAGAGAGAGATTATGCGTTAGAGGGAGATAGATAGATGCTCATTGTTAGATAACATTAGGACAGGTAGAGAATTAGTTGTCCTCATCAAGTCAGTACCAGGGCCTACAATCTTCTAACTAAAAACCTGTCTGCACTATCAAGTACTTTTATTAATCCAAAAGTTGCCATCAGAAGGATGTAGAGGTCGCTATTAATATTATACAGACAAATTAAAAAGAATACACTAGCTCTATGTTTTGTTCTTTAAGTGACAATATACATATATCATAGACAATGTTTACCCATATTTTCTTAACTACCACCATAGTAGTTTTTATTTACTATGGGTGCAGTCAAATACATAAAAGTTTTTGATGATATTCTTAATGATATTTAAAACGTATAATATTTTTTATACAGTTATTTTTTACAATCATAAGAAATTTAAGATCGTTTATTCTATTGTTTTAATGTGTGTGCGAAAAAACAATAGACTAAAGGTCTATTGTTTTTTCTGTTCTGGTATTATTGAGTTTTAAATGTCGAGTCGTTATGTCACTTTGACAAAGATTATCCTTGTCTTGCTAAATGCTGTTTGTTATGTCGAGCTCCTCCGAACTAGTATTGTAACTACGCCAGTAATAGCTTGTTTAGTGACTAATATGAGATAGAGACTTCAGTAAATTGTGTTTGTGTATTTCGTTCTTCGCGGCAACAAGTGCATAATCATTATAATCATCAATAAATAGATGACACTGACAAATACCAAGTAATGGCCAAATTTTATTAAAAAAGCCTTTGAAAAGACAATTTATGTAATTAAAATATATTGAATTTTACAAATTTTTGTTTCATTTTCCAATTTATGTGTGTATTTAATAAAGTTAAAGTCTCTATTCCCCTATATAAAAAGTACTCTGTGGTCAGTACGCTCTACTCCTTTGTTTACTGCACACCATTCTAATATTCAATTAAAGTGGCTCTCGTATTAACGACTTTTGGACTGGCTTTCGGGACTGAATTAAGTGACCTACAAACTGAACTGACCTGGCATTATTTTGAACTGTGATTGTGTGTATTGTGAAAGAGTCAACCTTTTGGTGCCCGCTTATCGTTGAATTTTGGGACACGTTGTATATATGGTATAAGTATAATGACGTGTCACGTGACGTACCACGAGGAAGGCGGTGGCGGCGCCGCGCGGCGTGAGCAGGTGGCGCAGGCGGCAGTAGAGCGGCGCCAGCGGGCGCGGGCGCGGCGGCGGCGCGCGGCGGTACTGCGCGTGCGAGTCCCACGAGCGCTCCGTCAGCTCCGTGCCGGCCGGCGAGCGCCCGCCACCGCCGCACCCGCTCCCCGCTATCTCGAAGTCCTGCTCCCACACCCGCACACACACATTACCACTATTTATTGACCATGTAAACGTGGGTCCACATTAGTGACATTTGCCGAACCGAACACCGCACCGTGACCGTGACAAAATCGAGTGTCTGTACCGATAGTGTGGACGGGATTTGTTACGCGTACAAATGTTACGATCATTTATCCGTCTCATACTCCCATACAAATTATGATCTGAATAATCAAAAAGTGCGCCTGAACATTGTACGTACTGCTAGTCACAAATGTGGACGGTGTTTGGTTTTTGTCATGGTCAAATGACACAGGTCACGGGCCGATCCATCCAAAGTCGGTCTTTTTCAAAGGACCTCCGGTACTGTCTCGGTGTGCGGGAGACATCCACATTGCTATTTTTGTCACGCGTACAAGCCCGCGTGTCATCGCGTTGGTAAATACACGGGATTGATGGGTCGGGCAAATGCATATCGTGACAAGAAAACACCCGCTCCTCCGCCACCCGCACCTCTCCATGACCCATGTCATTTGACAGTGACAAAACCAAAACACTGTCACAAAACACCAAAACACATTTGTGACTGGCAGTACGTACAAAGTTCAGGCGTACTTTTTGATTGAAATATTTTTCATGGGAGTATGAGACGGATAAATGATCGCAACATTTGTATGCGTAACAAATCCCGTCCACATTATTGGTACAGACAAGTGACTTTGTCACAGTCACGGTGTTCGGTTCCGTGAAATGTCTCTAATGTGGACCCACCTTAATAAAGTTATCCAGATCACATACCATATTGTAGTTACTTATTACTTATACATATTTTTGCTATATTCATTCAACTTTGTGACCTTTTCCTAGTGGATAGCTTTACTAATTAGTGATGAAATACATTTTCAATAATGTAGTTATGTTATGAGTAATAGCTATAGTGCAGCTACTATAAGTGGCTACATCCAGCCTGTCAAAATTAAAGGTTATCATACTGCACCTAACTTTTGGTATAAAAACTGTCTACCACACTCTAGCTATCATCCTATTATATTTCATACATTTTTGTCACTTATACTTGAATGGCCTATATCCAGCAGCAGATCATTAAAATACTTATTTTTCCAATCCCACAAACTGGTAGAGCTGTGTCAAATCTACAGTTTAAATTTTATGTTTCATATATAAATAAACTATTTAAATTAGACTTGACATAGAGGCTATGCAAAACTTTGAAACTGCCTCAAGTAATTAAAATAAATGAAGGAATATAATAGTTTTACAAATACTTTTTACAGTAAGAATCTACAGAAAATTTATTACCATACAGTATGTGGCAGTTTCAATTTCTTTAAAATTGTGCCTGATAAGCTATGGTTTTATTAAATCAATTTAAACAAAATAATAATAAAAGCCATTATTTTAAAATACTTTCTGTCAAACAATGTATACTAAAACAATAATCTAGACTGACTTAGAATAGAAACAAATATTGAGATGTTTTTAAAACCAATATTCTCTGATAAAATAAGGCTCCAAAGCCAAGTAAGGTAGTTGGTAAAGTTAGTTTGTCAAAATTTTACTGAATTCAGTACTAAACCAAAGTAAACATAGACATGTTTTCAAACAATTTAACTTTCATAACACATGTCTAGCCTTAATTCATTTATTATGCACTGTGGTTCAACACTGAGCCGTAATACAACGCAAGTAGCTGAAATTTTAATATCTTTTACCTACAGCTACTACTAAGCGCTACCTCTACCAACAATAAATAAAAATATGTATATAGTTAACCTAAATAACTTTTTTAGGGAATCGCATAGGTGTACGAATCTTTAGTGGTAGGTACGGAATAAGAAAAAAGATCTATCGTAGAGAAGTCACTGGGAAAAATACCTGCACGTCCTCGCCGCGGCAGCTCGTCGGCTCCAGCTCTCTTATCTCGTCCAGCAGTAGCTCCACTTCGTCTGTCGAGTACAGTTCGCTCACTGACACGTAGCGCGCCGGCGCCGCTTGCATATCACCCGCCGAGTCGCCTACCGCCGAGCGCCTTCGCCCCGGCACCTCCTGAAACCACCGACCACGCTCATGCTCACGTTATCCGCTAAAATTGTCAATTTCCTGTACACTCATAGAATTCTGTCAAACCTTTTCCGCCCGTTGACATTGAGACTCCGTCCGTCTGTATGTGACCACATAGTCTAAGGGTCTATACCGTTTACGGAGACGTTGACCTAATAAACAAAATTCTATGACGCTGGGTAGCCCGCCATGTTTGTTATCATATTTTTTTCATTCCGTCAAGTACTCAAGTCCAATGAAGTCAATTTTTGTCTATGATCTAAATATTTCGTTCGGAAACAAAATCTTTTATATGTAAACTTTTAAAGTATAGAGACGGTGTTTATAATGATATAAAAACCTGTCTTTATCGGTTTTTAAGTACTATAATTTAGTTTTATTTTCGTAATTCGTAACTTCTCTTGTAATATAAATGCCTAGACTAGGTTTTGTGACTAGGCTTCTCAAGTCAACAATGCCGTACAAGCCTAAAGCCTTCCTTTTGTAGAAACGCTATTTAACTCTTTCTCATGTGAAGAATTAAAGAGATAGGTCTAGGATTAATTCGTCGACGGTAGTCTTGAATAAATTAGAAAGATTTTTATTCGTAATGTCAAATGTTACTCTTAGTACATACCACCAGACTGTGGCTATCACTAAGCACTTACGATTCGATTAAAGAGCACAATAGCCATTCCTTTGTAGGACAGACAGTGCCTCGACTTATCGAAGTTTCTACAGTACTTAGAAAATCCTCTCTGAATGCTAAACTCGTATTTCAGATTGTTTATTTTATGGCTGATTTCAAGACTGATTGAACAGTTCGTCATAAAATAAGAGAATTAGTATTAAATTTAGGGAAGTAACTGTTACAATATTTACAGTCTAGTGTATCATTTTGATACTCCTTGAGAATGACCTGTGTATAAGTTCTTCCAATTTAAGGTTTCTTCATAGTATGCATATACATATATACATACAATTCCGATCTGAGGGCGTATGGCTCATCTTGGTATAACCACCATCGCAAACCGACAATCTAATTACCTACGTAGTGAATAAGCCGATAATTAGTCGTAAAGTAGAAGTATTGGTCCGTCCGCCGTTTATTGGTGGCTGTGCCAAAATGCGCACTCATCTTGGCAGAGACGCCTTATAACTCCAAAACCAGAGCACCGAACGAAGATCTAACTATACCAATACTTAGTCGACATTGATCACAAAATATCAGCATTGGTCGAGCCCCCATGTGGCTGTGCCAAGATGAGCCATACCTTTGCAATCGTGCCCCGGAGACTGCCGAAGGTTTCCAAGGGCCGCCGACGCATACCAAAGGCTGTCAACGCAGCGCCCTAAGCGTACTTACTTGCTTTATTATTGTACATCAATTTAATTTTAATGACATGCTATATACTATTTAGCTGTACTTCTATCCGTCGTATAAAAATCCCTTCCAGGACCTTACCGCAGCACAGGTCTTTAGGCGATTAACTAAAATAAATTAAAATCATTATATAATTATAAAAACTTGAGCTTCTATGTAAGGGGAAAAAAAAACAGGTGACCAGCAAAGTATTTTTTAATCAATCAACGTTTTCGTCGTTACACTTGATTAATTAACTGTATCACACAATCGATCTCATTATATCGCTGATATAATCAAATATAACGTGTTTACAAAAATTTAACAACAGAGAAATAATGTGTATTAACTAAATAGAAATGACAAAATTTTGAAGCACCTTCACAAATTACGAAATGTAATTGGTAAATTACACTTGGCAGATACAAAGAGATTCTTCTTCAGAGCCTGTTCATTTTAAAGGAACTCTAATTATAATCATAAAACAATCAATCAAGTAATGTCGTGTACTTTAAACTTATAAGTGTTATAAGTTATAACATATCAAGAAGATGTAAAACATAAAAGTACAAAATAAAATTAGATAGAGCTACCTACACAATGTAGGCAAAATCCTAGTCCAATTTCTTAAATCTAACATTTGACTTAAACGAAACTTATAATAATTACAAAATGTGCAAGCTTCGGTAACACTTAGTGTCCCAGCGATCGTCAAAAACATTCGAGGTAATACATATGACTAATATAATGCTAATAGCTAGGCAAAATAATATTTAGGGACCGAACCCGGGCGGCGGACGTATTCGAAGCGGAGGATGCATTGGGTGCATCTGATGGTATGGTGAGTGCATTTGAGGGCGCGGCGGGAACATTTGAGGGTGTGGTGGCTGCATAGAAGGGTGTGGTGGGTGCATAGAAGGGTGTGGTGGGTGCATAGAAGGGTGTGGTGGGTGCATAGGAGGGCGTGGCGGGTATGTAGAAGGGTGCGCCGGGCGTTGAGGGACAGATATGTCAGCAGCACGTCCCATGGCGCCTACAATAAACCAGTGTGCTGCGGCTGGATTTACATGGCTCAGCGCGCGATAGGTCTCGCATTCCGCCAGGCTCAGTGTCACGCCCGGCAAAGAAAGTTGTTGGGTCGATGCGCCATACGGCGGTGGGGGCGAGCGCGCGAACTCATTTGGTCTCGACGGCCGGCACGCTTGCTCTGATACCGACGGTGCTTGGTACAACGGACGCGGCTCGTAAATCGACGCGTAAGGTGATAAGTTTGATGGTGGAGTAGGAAGCTGGCTAGCAGCCTGGGCCTGTGCAGGAGACTGAGCGGCCGTTGCTGATCTAGTCTCGTTCTGTGGCGACGAAGGGGCTGGCATTGTCGAGGAAGACGAATCGGGTAGAAATAGGGGAATTCTAGTCGGGACCTCAGACGCCGCTGCCACATCCTCAGCAACATGGGCGTGCTCAGACATAGGCGGTGAGGAGGACGAATCTGCGCACTCAGTCTGTGTGGACGTCTGGGAGGTCAAGGCCATAGGCGTGGGCGAAGTGCGGGCAGATGGCGCGGGCGAGGCGGGGGAGGCGGAGGACTCGGGGGAGATGGGCTTAGACAGCACGGTGGGCACGTGTGCGCGGTAATCCTCCACGTAGTCGAGCGCGATGCCGTCGCGCAGGTACGCGTGTATCTCAGCGTAGTTGGGCGTGTCGCCGTTCTCGAGCGCTTCGAACCGCGGGCACAGGTACACGTCCAGCGTCTGCAACACGCGACACAGTTAGCGACACCGCTCCGCCGCACCCCGAGCCGCGCCGCCCGGTCCCCACCTCGCCCGAGGTTGGAGCGGCGATGTTTAACTTATACTTTAATCAATTAATTTAAATAGCAAATAGTATTATATCTTGGTAACTTTGATCAATTACATAACTGACTGTAAATATTGCCACCGAATTTCAATCTGACCTCAAGCCCCACCGCCCTTATCTATCACACATCTTATTCAGCAGTAAAAATTAGAATATAATGAGAGACGTCTATTAGGTAATGACAATTTATAATTAACGCTGCACATAAGTCATTGATTCCTTAATTTTAACTAGTCAAAATAATACATGCATCTTGCACAAATAGTGAAATGTTCCTAGATTTAAAAACATGTTAACGTATATTTATAACTTTTAAATTTCATTAACAATTAAAACATCTACCCTAGGAATGCTTATAAAATATATGTTTTATCAATAAAATTATATTAATGTTTATATCTAGTTATGTTCGTGTAAAATGAGTGAACAATCAGACTAACTTCAAGGTTGCAAAGGTTAACCTTGTTCATGATATCGCATATACGACGAATGATCCGCGGACGTCGGTAAGAGTCTTTTTTACGTGATTTTAAGATGTTTCGCGATATTTTTTGTCCAAAGCGAGTCGACGGCGAAGGATGGAATTAGTGACTGTCGTCTCAGGATCGGCAGGCGAGTGATGCGATGGCGGGACTAGCGCAGAAGTGCGGAAGCGTGGTGTACTACAAGGTTCAAGTGTAGATACGAGCGAGCAGGTCGGCGGGGAGCCCTGCAGCACTGAGGGCCTGCTGGGGCGCACCTTGGCGGCCAGGCGCTCCGATAGCGCCGCCACGCGGAACAGGCGCGACGGCGCCGGGCGCCCGTCCGCGTCCCACGTGCGCAGGCGCCGCGGCGCGCGCCCCACCACCTCGGACGCGGACTCGGATACGTCGCTGGCGAGTTGTTCGCTGTCATCGTTGCCCACACTCACCCGCAGCGCAGAGTCCGGCCGCGTGTCAGCGTGGCCTGCGCGGATCAGCTCCGTGTCGATGCACACGTCTTCCTCACTCGAAGTATCGATCAGTAGCACCTGATGAAACAAATCACAATGTACTCGAGACACAGGATACCGTTAAATATTGCCCATAACGGTGACAGTGCTGGTTTGTTAAAGAGCGGATGCGGTACCTCAGCAACCATATCTCTGTAGTCGAGCGCCACGACATTGGCGACGAGGCGACGGTTGGTGACAAGCGCCAGGAAGGCGGCGGCGGCGGCTCGGGGCCAGCGCCAGCCGGCGGCGGGCGGGCGCACACCCGCCAGGCGCGCGCGCGCCGCTTGCGCCGGGAGCTGCGACCACTCGCGCCGCAGGGGCTTCAGCTGCGTCACGCTCACTGTGTCCACCGTGCCGTAGTCCACGTGTCGCACCTGCGGCAGTCGAAAACCCGTCAACAACGACCATATACCAGCTTTTTACCTAGACGTTCGACATCACTGTGTGAACAATATTATGCGGATTTCAGACGACATCTAGTAAACTAACGTCTATAACGGGCTGCTCACTCATATGCAATTACAAATTAAAAATGCTTAAATTCTGACATATTCGTCTCACGTTTATAAAACACACTTGTTGATTTAGGAGGGTGCTCTTAAATGTTTGCTTTTCTCCAGATTGGCTCTAATGAAGCCAGTGTATATTCGCCGAGATCTTATCTTGCGTATTAGAATACGCAGGGTAAGATCTAGGCGAATATACACTGACTAGGTAGGTCTAATTTATATTAGGAATGAGTTAAGTTTGTTTATCTGTTTGTTACACTTTGAAGCCGTAACTACTCGACCGATAATCACGAAATTTCGCATTCACGTTGTCAGGGATACAGAAAAGGACATACCGTTCATTCACAAAAAAATATTCACATATTTATATAATATGTCGGCCTCGATGGCGTAGTGGTTAGTGTAACCGACTGCCACGCTTGAGGTCGCGGGTTCGATTACCGCACAAGTCAAATATTTGTGTGCATGAACATGGATGTTTGTCTTGGTCTGGGTGTTTCTATGTATAATATGTATGTACTTACAAAAAAAAAGTATTTAAGTATGTTTGTCCATTGTCTAGTACCCATAGTACAAGCTCTGTTTAGTTTGGGCTAGATGATGTTGTGTGTATGTGGTGGAATATTATTATTATTATACTCTTTATTTCTATCTTTGCAATACATTTTTCATTTTTAAATATATATAAATATATATATATATATATATATATATATATATATAAAAATACATTTAAAAATATGAAATGTGTAGTACCCCACTGGCATCGGGAACAGGGTCCAAGCTGCCGGTGGTTAGGATTCCAGAGACAGGAACCTCCTAACAATGCGTGCTGTATCTAATAGCACTGCATTCTGCATCAAACCCCTGATCCAAGCACCTAACGCGAGCCTCTTTAGATGGTGATTGAGGCTCTTGGCAATTAGACCATTGGCAGATATGACTATCGGCACAATGATTGCCAAATCCACATCCCACATGTCGACAACCTCGCAAGATAAATAGAGATATTTAATTTGTTTATCCTTTTCAGCTTTCGCGAGATTGCCGTCATGCGGAATAGTGACATCGATAATCATTGCACGGCGATCTGATCGATCTATCACCACAATGTCAGGTTTGTTGGCCACAACAGTCCTGTCTGTGATGATAGTTCGATCCCAGTACAACGTGACATGACCATTTTCGAGAACTGATTCAGCTATATATCTGTAGTACAGCACTTCAACATCTACAAGTTTGTATTTCAGAGCAAGTTGCTGGTGAATAATCCTGGCTACTTGGTTATGTCTGTGCAAGTACTCGCCGTTAGCAAGACGAGAACAACCGGAAACTATATGCCTGAGGGACTCACCAGGTAGGTGGCATGCCCGACAAATGTCAACCGTACCATTCGTCCGCAATAGCACAGACAAAACCTTCGGTTTCCCCAAAGAGGTCACCAAAACCGTAGCCAGTTCACGGAGGCTAACAGGTCTACACCGGCTCCATATAGAGCCTTGTAGAACCTATCGTGAAGCTTCTTGCTCTGCCATACATTCCTGTGATCGTTAGTGCTAAGCACTACAGGCTTGCGCCAGTTTCCTTCAGCCAAACTGAGCGGGGTGAGTCCGGTGTCCACAGCAACTACATCACGATGCATACCCACGTCTGCCTGGAGAAAGTATTCTCTGAGGTTGCACACCTCGCGGTTATGACGGGCCTTGGCATTCAGAAAGCCTCGGCCCCCACATTTCCGCGGGATATACAACCTCACCACAGATGAACGTGGGTGATGCATACGGTATGTCGTCAGTCCAGGGCATCCAGTTCAGTCTGAGTCCACTTAAGTATGCCAAAGGAGTACATGAGAACCGGCATGACCCAACCGTTACAAGCGCGTACCTTGTTGCCACTTGATAAAAGACTATTTAAAACTTTTTTCAGGCGACCAAAGAAACGCTCCTGCAGCGATTGCTTCATGTCAGCCTCATTGATACTTAACGCCTGTGACATACCCAAGTACTTGTAAGTATCGGTTACAAGAAGTGATCGTAGGTTAATGGAATCCGAAAGTTGTATTCCTTCGGATTCCACTATCCTTCCTTGCTTTACATGAATGACAGCATATTTATCCACACCAAACTCCATGCTGATAGACTTACTAAAAGTTTCAGTTGCTTTGAGTAAATCCATCAGATGTAAATCAGTGTGGGCAAACAACTTTAAGTCATCCATATACAGCAAGTGGGATATTACTCCACCACCTCTTTGTAACCTGTAACCTTGGCCTGAACCCATTATTATTATTGTTATAATATTGTGCCCAAGCGAGCGAAGCTGAGAGATAAAGCTGGTAATACTATAATTATTATTATTGCTCACCTTAACAGTGTCGCTATCGATGATCTTAACAATGAGTGATCGATGCCAGTCACTCTCGTACAATGTTGAACAGTAATGTCCGACGCGGACGGCGCCACGCGCCAACACGCGGTCCCTACCCTCGTTGTTGTAATAGAGCCTGTCAAACATAAGTGACACAATTCATTAGCATACCTGCTAATCATAATATTGTAATATGTAGTTTTTTATAGCAGGGATGGCTAACCAATGGCACAGGTATGCCAGTAATTGACTAAGTAGTGCTAAGTAATTGATGAATCCATGCATAAGTTGAATGAACATCAAAACTTGTTTTTTTGTTTCTTTTATGGCACATTAAAACCACATTATTTTTTATAATTTATGGCATGGTAACCAATAAAGTTCACCATTCCTGGTCTAGCATCCAACTATTTAAATGTTTTATCATAATCTCGCCACCCGTCCCGGCTTCGCACGAGTAGTACAAATCCGTTACAAATTATACACCTAAACCTTCCTCACAAATCACTCTGTCTATTGGTGAAAACAGCATGAAAACCTTTTTAATAGTCTTTGAGTTTATCGCGAACAGACGCAGCAGGGGACTGTTTTATAATATGTAGTAATACATTTATATACCTAGCTCAACTATAAGAATCTGTTATTAATTAGCTAGCTAATTTCATGGCCTAAAGGTCAAAGCCAAGATAACTATTTCTTTAATGTTTCGTTCTTATGAAAATAATTTTTATAAATAAATATCTTAAATTACTTATTTATTACAAGTGTGATTCATGTTCTGTCTTATATCGTACACAAGTAATACTTATGATAAATTTGAGTAGACACAATGACTACTACAGTAATTACTAGTTGCCGTCGAATAAAAAAAAGCATAGCTCATAGATACTCAATAATAAATTTTAGAAGACATATACTAACTTCATATCATCCATCATGTCTTCCATGGCAACATTGTAGTTATTTCCAAGGCGGATGTACCAGAAGTGCGATGGGGAATACACCTCACCAATCATAACCTCAACCATGGCACCCGGCCGGAAGTCAGTTAGTGGCACTGACTCAATGCTCTCCATAAAGTCCATGCAATCCTTTGGGAACACATCTGGGTCCTGAGATAGTACACATACATTCAGTAACCCTTTCAAGATTAATAAACACTTTAAAGAAATGGCTCACAGATAAATGTTTCTACCCAGTAGCCGAATATATATACATATATGTATATACAGTGGTGGACATATAATTAGAAATAGTACATAAAACTTAGGTTAACACAGAATGAACTATCGTTATGAGTAAAAAATATATAGATTAAATCACTATTAATTATGCCAGAATATAAGCCATAAGTAATGACTTAAAAAACTCATAAACTATATAAAAAAGAAATTTGTTCTATCTTTAATTATTAAAAGAGTTTAAATATTGTTACGTGCTGGGTTCGACGGATAAGAATATAAACAATATTACCGACTAAAACACGTTTTATTCAGACACACAATTAAATTTAAAACACAACAAACACTATACCACACTTTTTCACTGTACTGCTTCCAACTCCGTAGTATTTTCGCTTCCGTTCGCTTCGATGAACACTTGACCGCTTACGATTGTAAACTGACTCGGCGGTGCGCGTGCGCCCTATTTATACGCGGGTAAAGCGCTTCAAGAGCTTTCCAGCAACGCGTACTCGGCATGTAAACAGCACGATGATTCGAGAAAGTACCAGCATTCTCTCTAAGATTCTCGTACCGTACTACGCAGTTCCGTAAGATGTCAATAGATGGCGGTGTAAATTATTAGACGGAACTGCCGAGTCTTTCCCACAATGCCGAGAGATGTCACTGGCCGTAACACTGCCCCCCTCTTAGACATGTTCGTCCCGAACATTGTTGGATCCGTAGTAGCGTGCCAATCGATCCACATAAACGATCTTTGGTGTACCTCGTGGTCCTTTCTGGATCCGGTAGGTGACGTCATTCATCTTAGTGACTATGCGATAGGGTCCATCCCATTTTGCCTGCAACTTAGGAGATTTTCCTTTGTTGCGTGCCGGATTATGTAACCACACCAGCGATCCTTCCTCGAAGCCTTTATTGTTCGCCTTCCGGTCGTAACGGGTCTTCATCCTCTCAGACATCTGCTGACCGGTCTGTCTGATGTGCTCGTATACGTCATTCATCCTGTTGCGCAAATCATTCGCATAATCTGTTATGCAGCGTGAAGATTCAGGTGGGATGCCGGTGATCAAGTCTGCAGGTAATCGTAGTTCCCTTCCGAAGTTAGCGAAAGCAGGTGTTACTGATGTGCTTTCGTGAACGGCACTACGGTATGACAGGAGAAACGGTTGAATGTGTTTGTCCCAATCCCTTTGTTTGCTTTCTACAACTTTTGCCAGATATCTTTCCAGAGACTGGTTAAATCGTTCAACCATGCCGTCTGATTGCGGATGATAAGCGGTCGTTCTCGTTTTGTGGGTACCCATCACCCGGCATGTCTCCTTAAATACTTCAGACTCGAAGTTCCGACCTTGGTCACTGTGTATCTCTAAGGGCACCCCGAAACGACAAAAGACTTCGTGGACTAGCTTGTCGGCGACCGTAGATGCCTCTTGATTGGGAATCGCAAACACTTCCGGCCACTTTGTGAAATAATCCATGACCACCAAGAAGTACTTGTTCCCACTTTGGCTTTCAGGAAACGGTCCGGCAACATCTAAAGCTATACGTTCCCACGGGGCTCCAACATTGTACACTTTTAATGCACCCCTGCTGCGAGTGTGTGGTCCCTTCACGGCAGCACAACTTGTGCATTTACGGCACTATTCCTCAACGTCTTCTCGACAATGGATCCAATAAAATCGTTCTCGCATCTTAACCAGAGTTCTCTTAACTCCCATGTGACCTCCCGAACTCCCATTATGATAGAGTTGTAAAACTTCCGGTACCTTGAGCTTTGGCACGACCATTTGCAGGTGACACTTGTCACCTCGAGCATTCTCCCATTTCCGGCACAGAACTCCATCCTGGATAACCAAGCTTTCCCACTGTGCCCAATAACTCTTGGTGGTAGAGCTCATTGCCGCAACTTCACTCCAGTGAGGTCTCGATGCACCTGTTTTCTTCCATTCGAGGATGGGTCTTATGTCTTTATCCTCTTGTTGCGTTCTCTGCATAGTTTCCTTCCAGTCTTCGCTAAGATCCGTCCTCAACATCCTCACTAGTCCTTCCTGCTTAGCCTCTTGCCTGGCGCAGTGCTTACACTGGTCGGGACACGGTCTACGTGACAGGGCATCCGCATTACCATGTGACTTGCCACTACGATGCTGTATTACGAAGTCGAATTCCTGTAGTTGTTCAATCCATCTTGCTACCTGTCCTTCTGGGTCTTTAAACTGTAGTAGCCATTTCAATGCAGCGTGGTCAGTTCGCAGGTGAAATTTCCGTCCCAACAAGTATTTACTGAAGTGCTGCAATGTCTTTACGACAGCTAGAAGTTCCCTTCGTGTGACACAGTAGTTCCTTTCAGGTTTGGATAGGGCCTTGCTGAAGTACGCTATTACAACTTCATGCTCTCCTTTACGTTGAGATAACACGCCACCAATGCCGGTGTTACTGGCATCTGTATCTACTACAAATTCATGTTCATTGTCGGGATAGCCTAGAATTGGTGAATTACACAGATGTTCCTTCAGCTTCTGAAATGCGACGTCACAGCTCTCATTCCAGCAGAACTTTATCTTATCCTCGGTGAGCTTATGCAGAGGCCGGGCGATGTCAGCAAAGTTCCTTACAAACCGTCGATATTAGGAGCACAAACCAAGAAATGCCCTGACTTGTGTCTTGTTCTCCGGAACTGGCCAGTCCTTGACAGCAATGATCTTATCCGGGTCCGTTTGGATGCCTTCTTCGGAGACCACATTTCCTAAGAAGTTCACTTGCCGCCTGAACAACGCGCATTTCTTTGGACTTAACTTCAGGTTGGCTCCACGAATCTTCGAGAGAACGCGTTCCAGGTTGCGAAGGTGATCCTCGAAGGTGCGTCCTACTATGATAATATCGTCCAAGTAGACCAGGCAGGCGTCTCCAATCAATCCAGTAAGTACCCGTTCCATCAATCTCTCAAAAGTGGCAGGGGTATTACACAATCCAAAGGGCATGACGTTAAATTGCCACAATCCTTTGCCTGTGGAGAATGCTGTCTTCTCCTTATCTCGAGGATGTATCTCGACCTGCCAGTAGCCACTTTTTAGGTCTAGTGTAGAAAACCACTTCATCCCCGTTAGCGTATCCAGAGTGTCGTCAATCCTTGGCAACGGGTAACTGTCCTTCTTTGTGATGTCATTTAGCCGACGATAGTCCACACAGAAGCGCATGCTGCCATCCTTCTTCTTAACCAAAACCACTGGTGAACACCATGGACTGGACGAAGGCTCAATCACACCTTCTTTCACCATACCCTCGATCATAGTGTCAACTTCATGTTCTCGTGCCACTGGTACACGTCTTGGTCGCTGGCGGACCGGTACCTCATTCCCTGTGTTTATTTTGTGTTGAACTAGGGCAGTCTTACCTATGTCAGCATCACTTGTCGAGAAGATGTCGGCAAACCGGTTTAACATCGTCTCAGCCTTGTTATTTTCTTCTCTCGACAGGTTATTCTGGCAGTCCTTCAAGAGAGAAGATACGTCGTACCTTGCCCCTTGAACTTTGGCGTTGGTAGGCTGTTCATGGCATCTACGCATCCAAACTGCTCCTTCACAGGTGCCCAATATCGTGCCCTTCTTGAGTACCAGTTCTTTGTCGCTTGGGTTCAGTGCACGTACCGATGTAACGTTGGTATTCCTAGCCAGAGTGCGTGCAATCTTCCATGAAGCATCGTTGTCCAACCCTTCTATAATTACACATCGATTTTCGTGATCAGGATTCCTTGGTAGACAAACCGGTATGATTGTTTCCGACCTCGGACGAAGTACTACTTTCTTCAGGCAGTACACTTTGCCTGATGATGCGCCCTCCATGAATACTTCTTCTGAGCCACACTTCAATACTCCTTGACTAACGTCGATCTCACAGTGATGCTTCCGTAAGAAGTCTAAACCCAGGATGCAGTCGTCCACTATGTCAGCCACGATGACGTTGTGGCGGTAAATTTTATTACCTAGTTTCATGTCCACCCCCTTCTCACCTCGGACGGTTATGTGCTGACCGGTAGCTGTTCTTAGATGTATACATTCATGGTTCCCGTAGTAGTCCCCAAGAAACCGTCTTGCTAGTCGGAAACTGACGACTGTCCGAGAAGCTCCAGTGTCCAATGTCATCTTGCACGGAATTCTGTTAATTTCGCCTTCGATAATCAGGCTGTTTCCGTCACACGATTGTGAGATCGAGATCCTTGGGGCTCTCCTATCACCAGCCAGCACCCGCCCCGTAGTCCTGGCGTCTACTCGTTTCCCTGCTGTTGTTGCCCGGCAGACACATCAGGTGTTCCTTCTACCGGCGATTGGTTACTGCTGCGTGGACTCCTTCGCTTCGGGCAGCTCAACCTGATGTGACCTCTCTCACCGCAGCTATAGCACCGGGGCGAAGTCGACACTTCCCTGATACGGTGAGCTCGATCATCCCGTCGTACTGCTTCCACTTCCAGAGCGTGGGCTAGGGCGTCCTTCAGGTTTTTGAAATGTCCGAGTCTCACTGCGGCCCTAACCTACAGGTCTCGGATCCCGTCGGTGAAAGCTTGAACGAGGTTTCCATCGATGAGCGCAGGTGAGGACTGGTACGCCTTTCGAACCAGCTTCTCCACCTCCAGGGCCCACTGCTGCAAGGTTTCACCAACACGTTGCGATCGGTCTTTCAGCTGGGCGCGAAACACGTGTTCCAGATGTGCGTCGCCATATCTCGCTTCTAATGCCTCTAACAGCTTTTCGTACGTGATGTCTTGACCAAGCGCCTCTAACACAGTCAAGGCCTGGTCACGAAGCCCCAAGGTGAGAGCAGTCAGAGCCTGTTCTTGCGTCCACCCGTTCGATTTCATGACGGCCTCGAACTGTATCTTATAGGCTGACCATGACGATGATCCGTCGAATGGTGGGACTTTAAAGCCTCGTGGTGAAGACGCCACAACCGCAGGTGCCACGATCCCATCGCCAGCCTTGAGCCCACGTATCGTTTTCTCCACCTCGGCGATGCGACTTTCGTGGCGTTGGACTTGCTCTTTCACCTCCTTCATCTCCTTGCCAACCGTTGCGCTGAGGTCTTTTAACATCATCTGCTGCTCCTCCTGGCGGCGCATACCCTCCTCCTGATCGCGTTGCAGCTGTTCCTCAAGGCGGCGTGCCTGCTCCTCCTGGCGGCGTGCCTGCTCCTCCTGGCGGCGTGCCTGCTCCTCCTGGCGGCGCATGCCCTCTTCCTTATCGCGTTGCAGCTGTTCCTCGAGGCGGCGTGCCTGCTCCTCCTGGCGGCGTGCCTGCTCCTCCTGGCGGCGTGCCTGCTCCTGCATAAACGCCATCAGAGTCGCGAGGTCGGGGTTCACCGGCGAATGAGCTGCACTAGATGGTTCCGCTGCAGCCGCGGAGTCACGTGATTCACCTGACGTCGGCGAGGGGGCGTCTCCAAAGCGCCTCTGGTCCACATCTTGCTGGCGCTGGTTCCTGGTACGCACCCCTTCCACTTCCTCCTTCGGTAGTACTGGCATATTCTTACCTTACTTCTGACACCAACTGTTACGTGCTGGGTTCGACGGATAAGAATATAAACAATATTACCGACTAAAACACGTTTTATTCAGACACACAATTAAATTTAAAACACAACAAACACTATACCACACTTTTTCACTGTACTGCTTCCAACTCCGTAGTATTTTCGCTTCCGTTCGCTTCAATGAACACTTGACCGCTTACGATTGTAAACTGACTCGGCGGTGCGCGTGCGCCCTATTTATACGCGGGTAAAGCGCTTCTAGAGCTTTCCAGCAACGCGTACTCGGCATGTAAACAGCACGATGATTCGAGAAAGTACCAGCATTCTCTCTAAGATTCTCGTACCGTACTACGCAGTTCCGTCAGATGTCAATAGATGGCGGTGTAAATTATGAGACGGAACTGCCGAGTCTTTCCCACAATGCCGAGACTGTCACTGTCACTGGGCGTAACAATATGAATGATAGTTGAATTTCTATTACCGGCCGCTTGGACACTAACTAGAAACAGAATCCATGGTTCGCTAAATTTTTGAAATTAAAAAAAAAATCTCTGTTTACGCTTTTTCTGTAGTTTCGGCAGCAATTAAACGTCAATTTGGAACTGCGTGAATAATAATAATAAGTTTTGTTAAAATGGGTAAAAATAAGAGTTGTGACGAGTCAACTAGGCAATTAATTGATAAATTACATTTAGATCAAAAGTGGACTTATAAAAGAATTGCTAATCATCTAGAATGTTCTGTGAAGAAAGTTTTCAACGCTATTGCTCATTATAAAAGAAACGGAACTACTAAGTGTTGTTACAAAGGCTCGTCCAAGGGAAACGTCTCCCCGGGAAGATTTGCAAATAATACGTGTAGCTAAACAAAACCCGTTTAAAGGCTCCAACGAGATTAGAAATGAAGTTTTTTCACCTGATGACCCAAGGAACATTTCCTCGAAACTGGTACGCCGCAGATTAGTGGAAGCTAAATTGTTCGGGAGGGTTTCTCAAAAGGTACCGCTTCTTACCAAGCAACACCGAGAGGAGCGATTATTATTTGCAAAGAAATATCTTAACTGGTCCGTACGAGAACGGAAAAAAGTATATTCTCGGATGAAACAAAAATAAATATGGTGAATTCAGACGGCAAACGCCACGTTAGACGTCCAATAAACCATGCTTTTGATTATAAATACACGAGGAGCATAGTCAAACACGGCGGTGGTAACATTAAAGTATGGGGATGTTTTTCTGGTTGTGGAGTTGGACCCGCCCGTAAGATTGAAGCTATAATGGATCAATTTCAATACAAAAACATCTTAGAAAAGACAATGATTCGTTACACCGACGACCATTTTACCTGTGACCTGGAATTTTCAGCACGATAACGACCCAAAACACGGCCCGCAGTGTTAAATCCTTTATTAGTGAGCAACGTGTTACCATGTTAGACTGGCCTACAAATAGTCCCGATTTAAATCCTATTGCCAAAATTTGTAGTACGTCGCCGCGTCGTTAATAAAAAAGTCTCCGTTAAACGTAATTCCAGTCAAAATGAACTTTACGAAGCCTTTGTTGAAGCATGGAACTCGATACCACTCGATAAATGTATGAAATTACTTGAATCAATGCCACGTCGTTGCAGTGCCGTCATTAATAACAAAGGCTATGCAACTAAATATTAATTTTTAATAAATTTTGTGCACCATACATAATTTTACATAAATAATTTGAAATTGATGACGTTAACACGTTAATAACTTTGTTTTTTACCTCATTTCTTTATTGTTTCTAATTACATGTCCATGACGGATGGTACTGCAAATGTCGTTTAGTTGTTTGTACATAACTAAATATCTAAATGGTAGTTGTAAACTCGGATATTTATTTGTTTTTTAATGAATTATAAGTTTTTAAACGTATTCTATGCATTTTGTTGTTTTATTTCCAAAAACAAAAGTTTTACGGCAATGTGCCTTGTATAATGTGAAATACGTCGCAATTGTTTCTAATTATATGTCCACCACTGTGTATATATATACACAAGGAGCCGCAAATGTTATCACATTAAATTATATATATACTACCTTAAGCTGGTTGATATAAGACGATTAACATGGTCACGCCACGGTCGTGGCGGTAAGTCGTGTTTGAGGAGTGGCTGGAGAGGCGGCATGGCGCCCTCACCTTCCGGCTGACACAGGTAATGACTGGCCACGGTTGTTTTGGCCAGTTCCTGTGTCGTATACGCCGGCAAGAGACGCCCGGTCGTCACCACTGCGGCGACTGCCGCGACGTTGTTGAGGACACGGCGCTGCACACTTTGGCGGTTTGCCCCGCCTGGGCATCGCAGCGCCGTGAGTTGATCGCGGCAGTCGGATTGGTTGCCCTCTCGCTCTCGGCCGTAGTTCAGTCTATGGTCCGGAGTGAGAGGTCGTCGAACGCCGTCGCCTCATTTTGTAAGGAAGTCATTTCCATCAAGGAGGCGGCGGAGCGGGAGAGGGAGTGTTGAAACCCTCTCCACAACCGCAGAACCGGGCGCCGGAGGGCGCGAGATGACCTCCAGCCACCCTGAGGATTGACCTGGGGGTGGTGGGCTTTGTGGGCCTGCCCGCCATCCGTTCAGCACCAAGTCCGAGAGGCGGCGTGCGTGTTCACACGCGCGCCTGTTTCGAGTCAGTCTCCCCTCTAGGGGTACAGTAGGGACAGTAGGGTTTAAAGTGTGTCAGTGCCTTTGGGTAGGTCTGCTCGTGTAGTGGCCTTCCGTTTCATACGGCGGGCCGAAACCTCGGCGGGAAACCTATTTTCGCAGAAATCAAGAAATTATTTTTTTGAACCAAATAAATAAAATAAAATAAGACATAAATTGGAACACCATTGTAACCAATCGCTGTAGCCAGCTCGTTAACGGTCATACGTTCCGAGAAATCGTCTTTGTCAACTCGCTAGGATACGGAAATTCCCGGACCCGTATACAATACGACGGTTTTTTAATATTGCTGCTTAAGGTCAGTTAGTTACCTCTGCATTACATGATATTCTAAAATTTCTAAATTATGAAAACAAATAAATGTCCTATGGCTAAACTACTAAATACATTTGGTTCATAATTTGTAAATTGTCAAAAAATACCATGTAGTATATGTTGTATCAATTAATGTGATAACTTTTGCGCCACTTTGTATATGTGTCGGCCGATATGTAAATTGTAATATATTGGTATTGGTATGGTATATAATATAGAATTAGTGTATATAATACAAGTAATTTTTGTAAAAATTTGCAAATCTTGTGAAACACAAGACATGTATCGATCGACTTTAAAACCATGTTAATGCAAATGCAAAAAAAAGATTATTATTACATATGGATTAGAACAATATCTTTAAGTCTACAATTCAACTTCTGTATGTTTGTGACACAAAATTTTCATTTGCATTGAATTTCTATACATATTATAGATTTTATATACTTTTCATCATGAAGTAGTTTTTATAGTCTTTTTATCTTTTTATTTATTACAATTTAATTAGACTGTACTACAGGGAAAGGCATCACATTACTATATGTATACTATATTGACAAACAAACCCAACTTCATTGTCTACTGTAATAACATCTCTTAGCATTTATTTACCTCTTTTATGTTTAAAGAATTCTTAAGTCTTAAATCATATTTCTGCATGATTATTTCATTATAGGTACAGCTAATAGTATGGCACAAATTATTAAAAAATAGGAAATTTAGAAGTCTTTAGTTGGTGATTTTAGTTCAACATCTAAACTGGCAGTTTCTCCACAGCATATGTCTACCAGTTTTTCCTTGTCACAGGATGTGCGTTTTCGATGGAACATTCAATTCTTTCTAAAAACCAGTGCGCAATGTCTTTCTTGGCTACAGGGGTTTCTCACCTTACCTTATTAAAACTGTGTTCTATTTCTTATAGGAGTTCTAAGTATATACTGTAAAACTGCTGCACAAACATAATAATATGATAAGCCATATACCCATCCATAGGTGCTCACATTGGAATGGCGTTGATCGATTTTACTATATATGCTTTGGACGTTATTGCTATTTAATTGTATTACATCATTTTGATATTTAGTTGCATTTAAAATGTAATTACCGTATTTAATAGGCGCATAGTGATGAACTGATGACTGGCAACGTTGCGTTAACAATATTCTGCGTAATTTCAAAGTAATAATGTTTAAAGTTGCGATTGTTTATAAACTGAGAACTTGATAAACTTTTCAAAATATGTGGGTATCTATCAGCTACCGCCTATTTCGTTTTTGATAAATCAATATTATGTCAGTACCGAACTTATAATTTCAAATGACAACGTCATTATTGGTATTCGTTTCGATTTTGACAGCAATATTTTTGTATCTGTTTAAATAAAGCACAGAGAATATTAATCTTAAATGTGCATTTTAGAGTTCGAAAAACTCTTATACAACAGATTTATCCGTCCGTGTGTCTGTTATACAACTTTCAACTCAAGAACCGTAAGAGCTAGCGACTCGCGGTCAACGCCATTCGACTCAGCATAGTTTATACACTCCCGAAATAACTAAGATCTTTGACGTCTGACATCAAGTTCACGTGGTATCACGTGACCTTGAGGTAGGTTAGTATTACTATTTATTATTATTTTCGCTTGATTTAACGTTTGTTGTATAAGAGCCTGTTATTTAATACTCAAATATTACTCTGATTAATTTTGAATCTGAATGATTTGAATTTGATTTAATTTAAATTTACGTTAGGGCTAGGCCACCTTACACCACCGCACCTTCAGGGCTCGCCATTATTGTTTGTCAATGTTTTACCTTATATTCGGTTATAATAAGGTCGCTTTTATAAATTATAATTGTTATTATTTATGTAATACCTCGTCTAAGTTTCAATAAATAATAACACCTATAACCCACAAACATGTAACCAACACTGTGTAACTCCGCTGTATGTGAAAGCTTATACTAAAGAAAGATCAAGTTATATCTCAAAATCTATTCAATCGATCTAACCGATTTTGATGAATTAAATATATTATAGTACTCCGATATAAATACTATGCTTTTATTACTAAATAGTTCTAGACAATCACCATCACTATTTTATGTCACAAGATTTTATACAACAAAGTCCCCAGCCGCAGTTTTCATGCGGTTTTCACCAATAGAAAGAGTGATTAATGAAGAAGGTTTAGGTGTAGGTATAATTTATTAAAATTATCCGTGCGTAACCGGGCCGCGTCACTAGAATTTTATAAAACATAGTTCCGTGTTAATCGAAAACGCTACCTTATCCCTTTGAGCGTAGGGGGAATTGTTCCTCTTTTATAGGTCTACAAAAAGTCCACGATGGCATGTATTTATATTTTAAGGATAACTTAATATACCTATATACCTATACGTCATGTAGGTAGTCGTGCGGTCAACATCTAGTAAATTGTTCTTCAAGTTAATTTTTATATCTTGTGTTTATAACAATTATTTTCAAAAGTTTTTGAACTTACAAGTAACCTTAAACATTCTGTTATCGAACTGTGTAGTTGGTGAAGTGTTTATCGGTGGTTAACGAGGATTAAAACTATATCTTAAAACATTTACATAACAATACACCCGCATTAAGTGTCCATTGTAACAGTTTGACGAAGACGCGTAAGCGACGCTCTGAGCACGGCGCTTGTGACGTTTCTCTCGCGAACTCGACGCACTGGCAGTTATTATTGTAATGAACTAATGATCTAAGCTCGGTCACCGATACAGTTGCGTTCGACGACAAATTGCACCGTAATTGTTGCAGTATAAGGATCATTTTTCAAGATTTATAAAAAGTTCTCATTGAACGACATTATGAAGTTTACTTGTTGTCGTAACATAAATACGGAAGGGAGCCATTTGATATGTTGCAAATGTAAGGATAATTATCATATTAAATGTGTGTTTCTCGACAAGGATGACGGGTGGGTTCCGGATCAGGTGTTTCTCTCATCGTGGTTTTGTCCTTCGTGCTCAAGCCGTTCAAGAGACAACAGAGATGATACACCTGTGCGGTCTAATTCTGGATCACGGATGGGCGATTCGCCGTGTTTTCAAAACGTCACCATGCGTAAAACCTCCGTAACCAAAAATGAAACTAAGGTGAATACGGATCATGTTTTGATATCTAAGGAAACTCTGCGCAGTATTATTAGAGAGGAAATAAACGAGGCATTTTTAAATGTCAACAGTGTTTTGAATGAACTTAAGGCTGAGTTTGCTGAACTACAGAACACGGTCAAATTCATGAGTGATAATTACGATGCCGTCTTGAAGAGAATTACTTGTCTTGAGGAAAAAACTAAGTCTGTGAATAACTTAGAGATGCAAATTAACACCGTTAGATGTGAAATGAAATCAATTAACGCATGTATTGACAAACAGGAACAATGGGGCCGGCGTTCGAATATTGAAGTTATAGGTCTTCCCGAGAAAAATGGCGAAAATCTGATGAACATCATTTCCCAACTTGCGAATCAAGCCGGGTGTTCTTTAAATCCTCAAACGGATATAGACTTTGTTACCCGCGTGGCACATATGAACAAGGACGTCAAGAGGCCGAGGCCTGTGATCATACGTTTTCTAGCCAGACATAAAAAAGATGACTTCTTGGCCCGTCTTAAGCAAATTAAAGATTTCAAAGCATGTGATATTGGCTACTCTCAAACTTCCCGTATATATTTTAATGAGCATTTAACTAGTTTAAAAAAATCCATATTAGGTAAAGTTAAAAAAATTGCTATGGATAAACATTATAAATACGTATGGATAAAAAATTATTCTATATTAGTACGTAAACATGATTCGTGTCCAGCTTTGCTCATTTCCTCAGAGGATGATTTAAAAAAGATTGTTTAATATGTAATAATGTTGTTACTTATACGCATGTTGTTACCTTTATCTTATTTATAGACTCATTGGTTTGTACATTGGTAAAGCGGCGCCAGAGGAAAATAATACTAGTACTTCTTATTAATAACATAAATGAATTGCTAGACAGACTTCTTCTATCACTGAATTTTATAATTATTTATTCACTTTCGCTAACGATATATAATTACTATGTTCTACACATCTTATTATTTTGTATTTTTATATTAATGTTATATATTAAATGTCATAAAATGTTTGTAAACAATGGGTCCTAACTTAAACATTTACTACCAGAATGTACGTGGATTACGCACAAAGACCAACATATTTTATAATAACTTATTGTTATCCTCATATGATATTATTTGCCTCAGTGAGACATGGTTGCTGCCTGGCATCTTTAACTCTGAACTATTTGATGATACGTTTACTGTTTACAGATGTGATAGGGATTACGGTTCTAGATCTGATAGAATGGGTGGCGGTGTTCTTATTGCCATTAAGAAAAATATTGAGATAAGAGATATACGCATTACCCCGTCTAGTAATTTAACTTCCGCTGATATTTTGTCTATGAATATACTTGTTAAAGATCGGGCACGAGTCTCAAGACTAAGATTGTATTGTTGTTATTTTCCACAGGGCACTCAACAAATCGGTGATATGACTGCTTTTTTCGACCAAGTTTCCCAGTCTGCCTTAGAATTTCCTAACGATTGGTTCTTAATAACCGGTGATTTTAATATTAGATATGCACAGTGGGTCACATCGGGGCCGGATGATCTACAGTTGCTAAACCCAACAAATGCAGACTATTTGGTTGAGTCAATTGCTAACTTTTTGTCCTTCAATAATTTTGTACAATACAATTTTGTCGCAAATGTAAATGATAGGCAACTAGACCTTATTATTGGTAATTGTAACTGTAACGTTACCAAATCTGTGATCCCTTTAGTCCCCGAGGACGTCCACCATCCCTC
The DNA here is from genome assembly GCA_930367265.1 of Catocala fraxini. Lineage (NCBI taxonomy): Eukaryota > Metazoa > Arthropoda > Insecta > Lepidoptera > Erebidae > Catocala > Catocala fraxini. The sequence continues at coordinate 18,247,309 of OV884041.1, forward strand.
CTTAGAAATCTCAGTTGCTAATCTTTACTTACATACATTGCGATCGCCACCTAGAATATCGCGCATTTTTGATAGTGCCGACTATAATTGTATTAATAGTGCTCTCTATCAGATTGATTGGAATACACTTTTTAATGATTGTAAAAATATTGACCAGTCTCTAGGCGATTTTTATGAAATTTTAAATACTATTATTAATCTTTATGTACCTGTGAAAATAATTCATAACAATAATAAATACCCACAGTGGTACTCGTATGCTTTAATAAAAATCATAAAAGAAAAGTTAAAATACCATAAAAAATGGAAACGTTATGGTCAATATAGGGATTATTCCACTTTTGTTTTATTGCGAGAAAGACAAAAAAGAGTTGCCAAGGAATGTTACGATTCTTATATGCAAAAAACTGAGAGTATTATATCAAAGAATAGTAAACATTTTTGGTCTTATGTGAAATCAAAAAAATCATCGAATACCCTGCCAGATAGTGTGTTTTTGGATAATGTTAGCTCGTCTGATGGTAAAATCATGGCGGATCTTTTTAATAGTCATTTTAAATCGGCATTTGAAAGGGATGTATCTCGCTTGCCGTCATTAGCTAATGATAATTACGGCGTATTAAATCTTTGCTCTTTGAACATTTCGATAGATGTTGTTCAGAAGTACCTTAAAAATCTTGATATCCATAAAGGTAGTGGCCCTGATGGCATAGCGCCAGTGTTCTTACATAAATGTTATAAACCTTTGTCTGTTCCATTACATAAACTTTTTAATCTATCCTTGAGAACTGGAGTTATGCCAGTATTATGGAAACAGTCATACGTAGTACCGATTTTTAAAAGTGGTGATAAACACGATGTGACTAATTACCGCCCTATCTCTAAGCTCAGTGTCATCCCTAAAATGTTTGAGTGTATTATCTGCAACATTATTACACCACTTATTAAGCCTATATTGATACCAGAACAACACGGTTTTGTTAGAAGAAAGTCCACTGTAACAAATTTGTGTGAATTCATTGATTTTATTGCTAACGCTATGGATGGCGGCTATCAGGTCGATGCCGTGTATACCGATTACTCAAAAGCTTTTGATAAAATTTCTCATAACATACTTCTAAAGAAGCTTGAGCATATCGGTATACACGGTGATTTGCTTCGCTGGTTTGCTTCATACCTCCGTGATCGCAGTCAAGCTGTAACTATTAAAGGATTCTGTTCCTCATTCACGCCAATTACATCTGGCGTCCCACAGGGCTCTCACCTTGGACCTCTTTTGTTTAATATTTATATAAATGACGTAGTAACTAATTTTAATAAATCAAATATTTTACTGTATGCGGATGATAAAAAAATTTATAAAGTAATTAAAAATGTAAATGACTGTCAAGAATTGCAAAATGATTTAGATAATTTATGTAAATATTGTAAGAATAATAACCTTTATCTTAATGTTAAAAAATGTAATGTTATTACATTTACTAGAAAAAAGAAAAACATAGTACACAATTACTCGCTTAACAAAGAAACCATTAAGAGAGTGTCCGAGGTGAGAGATCTGGGGGTTCTAATAGATAGTAAGCTTATTCTTGATCAGCATGTCGCATCCGTCACCAATAAAGCGTTTCGTATGTTGGGATTTGTATTAAGAATAACAAAGGATTTTAAACGTCTAGCCACCCTATTACTTCTTTACAAAACCATTGTCCGGCCAATATTGGAGTATGCGTCTGTGGTGTGGAATCCCCAGTATAACGTATATATTGACCAAATTGAAAGGACCCAAAAGAAATTTATGAAACACATCACTTGGCGATGTGATAAAAATTTAATTACATCACATGCTAATGAATTGGTTGTGTCGAATTTCCCTACCCTAGAATTTAGACGTGTAAAACATGATTTAGTTTTTCTTTATAAGATTATAAGCAATCATGTGGACTCCCCTTATCTTTTGAGTAAAATAAGCTTTGGATGTCCACGACTTAGTGCACGAAAGAGGTCTGTCTTTCATATTCCTGTTGCTAAGACCAATTATGGTATGAACACTTTTACCCGAAGATCTTGTCGAGCATATAACAACTTAATTGAAAGTAGTGAGAGCAATGATGACATAGACATATTTCATATATCTCTGGCTAAATTTAAAAGATCGCTTGCCAATAATCCGTCACAATAGTTAATAATACATATCATATAATACAAATATTATATTGTTATACAAATTGTTACTTATCTTGTTTGGTTCTATAGTCTCTTAATAGTATTTTAATATCCGTCACAGAATGTTAAAGCAATGTGTGGAAACTCTTCTGGATTATGTATTATTTGTATTTTACTGTCTTCATGTTATATATCATCTGTTTGTTTCCCAAAGAATAATAAATAAAAATAAAAAAAATAAAATACCTATTCTAACTTCTATAAAAACTAAGAACTACGTGTTGGAGCAATTTCTAGGTATAACACTAGATTCAAAGCTACTGGTCCACAAGTTAGTAAATTATCGAATATATGCAGTTCTGCAGCGTTACTGTTATATTCATTCAAACTGACATAGATACCAATAGGCTTGTTTATCACTGCTACTTTCACAGTGTAATATCGTATGGTATTGTATTGTAAGAGAATGGCATCGACATAAAAAATACATTAAGAAATAAATATATTAACACACATACGCAAATCTAATTTATAATATAGATTATATAAGAACATTAACATATACATTGCGTGATGATCTTCAACAAATACACTACAAAACGCAAAATTAAAAAGAAAATAAGTGGCTTGTAGTTAAAGAAAGCGAAAGTTGGCCTAATAATCTATATTAGTATAAACTAGTGGTCGGCAAACCGCGGCTCGCGAGCCGCATGTGGCTCTTTGACTCCTCGGCTGCGGCTCTGCCACGAAATGTTTAGTGCAGGCACGGACTATTATTTATTATCTTGCCTTATAACTATGATAACATATTTTATTTAATTTACTATTACTTAAACTAAGGCTTATTTGACAAAGGCAAGCTCGAGAGTGTACTTTTAATCCAATTTTTGTCCTAAAGTTTAGTAATAAGGTCCCCTGCTAAAGCAAAGCTTAATTTTAAAAAATGGCTCTTTGAATAGACTTCAGTCGTGAATTGGACATATTTGGCTCTTTTGAACGACAAGGTTGCTGACCAGTGGTATAAACTAATAAAGAAATGTGCAATGCATAAAATTACAAAAATCTACGAGTTACAAACAAGAATGCAAATAGCAATGTAAATTTTTAAACTATTCCCCTTTTTTAAAGCATTAATTTTTACTTAACTATTTTCGAAGTAACACGCTTCAACAAAAATATTTATTCTACTATGGCAAGGAAACACACGGCCTGTGTAATGGTGAACAGTTACTTTAGACAATTGACTCTCGCTTTGCAACAAACATACAAAACAAGCGATGGTGTTTTGACAAGCGCAATATTGCTTTAGCGCTTTACCATATTAGCACGGACCGGCTGTGTGGCGCTCGCGGTAGATCGGACATTCCTGATAAAAGACAAGATATCCATACTACCGCTAGTATGTCGGATTGGTGGAATCTGAATCAAACCAACACTCCATTTTACAGGTGAATAGCAAGCAAATAATATATCTAGTAGTAGGTACTTACATAGTCGATGCCAGGTAAAGCTTCTTCAGGGTCTGCGTGTTTTGAGGTATTCGCTACTACGTGTGAAGTGCGTAAACGCCGCGGTCGCAGCGTGGGAGGTGCGGCGCTTGCTCGCACACGCTCCTGTAGCAGCCAATCGCCTGTGTCCACCGGCCGTGTAATTTGCACTGCCTTCTCCAAGCAATACACCAGGCTTAGGATACTCGTGAAGCCGAACCGAGCGAAATTCAGCTCCCGATTAAAGCGTTCCCTATGTACAATAATAGAAGAAGTTCATTGCCTTGTAATAAGAATATCCATAATCCTATAGATATATTTGCGGTACTCAGTACTAATATGGACTACAAAAGACAATTATAACTTAATATATTTATAGCTCTTGAGCTGACTTTTTAATCTAATTTATTACTTACCTATGAAATAATATTGTGAGATTGCCTACAGAAACCCTGTCAAAACACCAAATTTATTATTTCGTTAAGGAATAACTAGTGATTGAAAAATCTGCTTTTCACCCATTCATTTATAATATTTTAGTACTTCAATATATTTATGCAGCCCCACTTTTAATAATAATATGTAGACAAGTAAACATTTAAAATTCGAATTCGAAGCCATTTTCATGACAAAAATAGTTTTAGCAACCGTTTATATGCCACCAAATTGATAATACAAGATGCATATCTAATAGTATTCGAATGATATTCGAAAGTATAGACAACGCAATATTCTTATTCTTAACCACAAAAGATAGGTATCGAATTGGACACTATTGAAAATTCGATATTTATGCAAAAACAATTGCGCACATCGCTACGACAATTGACCATCGGTTTCCTGTTTAGCAGTTGAGCTAAAGTTAAACAGATAAATATATGTATATTTGACTGCTGGATGGCGTGGCGTACTGCTTTATTGTTTAATGAGCAATTTCGATCCCTACACGAAACAAAAATTTATACGGTCCACAAATAGTAGATCCGGGTCTGGGTGTTCTTTGTGCCCGTTCCTTGAATATTTGTAAAGTCCGCTGCGACACAGGACTTCCTCCTGGTGCTCTTGCGTGCCTAATAGTCTTATTATAAAATATTACTCTAGAATAACACATTTCCAAGTTAGTTCCAAAATCTTTTCCTAAGGTTACACATGTCCAAGATTGACATACTTAATAAAAAATACTAGCGGTCGCCTAATGGTCAAAATTCGACCAAAATTCCTAAGCTTGCTACTTTGTTTTCTGTTTTTCTCTATTACTTACATATAAATAAGATATAGGTAACCATAGTTACAAAGAATTGTACGACGTCAGACGAACAATGTCGAAATACTACGAACGCGATTCGACTGCGTGTGTCAAATGCATGGTTATGTGCGTGTAGTGTGTTTTTCATTAATTTAATGTATTTCAAATGAATATTTTATAAAAATTTTAGGATTCGCCCCTCCTTCTCCATATAAACTTTAACTGTGCCAAATTTCATACGACTCCGTCCGCGCAATTTTCGTAAAAAGAGGTACAAAGTTTTTGCTTCACGTATTAATATATAGATATTGTGTCTAGCCACCGATGTACCGCTGCGGTTTGAAAGGATAAAACATACCTGTATAATCTAATGACATCCGTACACCACACTCCTTCTGGTGCATCGGCTATTAACTCCATTACATCCGACTTTAGCTGCTCCAACTGTTGTGCTTTAGCACTATTACCACCTGGAAATTTGCCAGTCACTGAGCACTTTTAATGAAGTAACAATAACAAACATTGTTTATATAATTAGGGGACAACAAACTATCTATAATCTGAGTCTGCGCAGCGAACTACATTTTAGGAATTAATAAAATCAACTTAGATTAGATTTTTTGTATCACATACACCCTTGTTTGAGCTTCAACATTACTGAACTAAACATTTATATAAAAATCTCTAGAAGTAAACCATTACGATAAAGTAAAGCAGAATACAATAGAATATTGCATTCATATACCTAACACGTGTATAGGTGGTTATTATATTGGTACCTAGTAAGTATAATATATGTATTAGTAATGTGATCGTATCATTGTCAACAGTGTAACATGAAATTAGTTAAGACGTTCCATTTTTTGTACATTCATAATTATGAATTATATTTAGATAAATATAATCGGCAACATTATTGCATATGCATACACTTATGAAAGACGCTTAATTCAGTTTTTAAGTTTATTTGAATGCTGTAGATATGGCAATAGTTAATCTCTGACAGCTCATGTATTCGAATATTTTATAACTACCCTTAATTATTATGTATCACGTGCTACTTACATTTCATGCTTTCCATTTGGCTTTGACACAGGGTCATTGTTTACATAACGCAATTTGTTTTTGCATTTTTGTGGAGGAACGTAATTATTGTGTTTGAAAAAGATCGAAACGAAACTGAATGAATCGCTGAATATTATGAAATAACATTTGGAACTGCTTCGAATAAAAAAGTTAAAGTTATGTTAGGACTAGGTTCATTCGAGTACATATATTTGTAAACATACAATGGATAATTTTTAATGCTAGAATCGTAGCTAATGGAAATCCGTAGTTCCTATCTAAACCTTCGGGAAACAGACGTGAGCATGTAAAGTACGTAGTTTTCTTTACAAGTTGCAAGATAGAATGGTACATAAGGTAACTAGTTTTTAAGAGTCTGTTAGATAACTGAGTCAAAAAACTTTATTAGGTCCAAATTATGATGCCAGCCCAACGATTGGCATAAAATTTTTATAAGCTTGCCCTTTGTTGAGCACACACAGCACTATACTAAATCATTCACATCAGACTCGGGTTTACGCAACAATTTACTTTTGTATCATGAAAGTTTTCTAATAAACACAGAGATAGTGTGAACTCTTCACCAGAATAAGGCATTATACTGACCAAACCATTTTTTTGAACTCAATTTAAGCTTATTAAAAGATTTTATATAATTAAATTTACTTTGTTATGAAGTCATAAATATAACTCAATAACACAATCTTGTGTTATAATTTGTAATAAGTAACACAAGATTGCATAGTTTGCTATGTTGATATAAAAATAAAACTTTATTTCCGACAAAGTAACACTTATGAAACGAATGGCGTAGTAATTTAAGTGGTCGCGTCGCTACTGACCGCCGCCGCTGAGTTATGTGGGTTCGATCCCCACACGGGACAAAAAATTTGTATGATCCATAAATATTTGTTCTGAGTCTGGGTGTTCTTTGTGTCTGTTGTTTAAATGTTTGTAAAGTCCCTCACGACACAGGAATTATTCCTAGTGAGAGCTGATTTAAAAAAAAAAGTTAAGCCACTCCTATTAATATGTATCCATATTTACATAAAACCTGTCACCACATTTAGCAAAACAAGGGCAGCAAAGCAGCTTTTATTTAATATTGCTATTTCATTAATTTCTAGTATTTTACATAGATATAAAAAAGGACATAATTTTATTCGAATATTATGGTTAAAAAAAACATTTATTACTTATAGTATGAACATTTGGTTTCAAAATTGCAACAGTTTTGTGCCATCTACGTCAGAATTTTGACGCCTGTTTTCAACTGTGTGTATGCATAGCTGGACTTCAAATATGTTAACAAAGACCCTATCAAACTAAAATGTTTTATTATTTTTAAACCACTTCACAAAGGGTATATATAATTTCTGTGTGAGAAATCTTTGGAACACATAAGGTTTGGTTCCATAGGGGTATAAAATAATTAACACTGCACATTCAAGTACAGTGTCAACTTATACCATCAAGTCATTGAGCATTGTGGTGGGAAAACATCTTCCTTAATCTTCTGTTAAAGATTAAGTATTATATACAATTGTATAAGATATTATATATTGCAATCAATTTATTAAAATCCAGGTAGAGGCAAAACAGCAATTCTTTATTATACTATGAGCTTATTCTGAAATAATGAACTGTCTAAAGTATGAATTGATATAAACCGTAATAAAATGCATAAAAGTAGTCATATATCAACATGTAAAAGATACTCACTAGAAGATGTATGTCTTCCCGAATCATCATCTTGTACCGTTTTGCCCCAACTATCAGCAGGTTGATCCTCATCCAGATAATGTAAACTATTGTATATAGGCAGTCTTTTTTTGAGAAAGTTTTTAACAGCAGTACTGCTATCACTAAGAACATATTCTGTCTCACTATCTTTATATATCTTGTCTTCCATGTTTTTATTATTATAAGATAAGTTTATTGTATCATTAGGTTTACAAGAAGTTATATATGATTTGCTACAAACTAAATGAGACTTGTTATAGGCTATTGTAGATTTGTAAGATGCTAAATTTGGTTCAATGAAGTCATTATTTGATTTGCCAGAGGTAATATCAGGTTTCCTAGAATCATTAGTATATTGATTAGAGGGCTTGCTAGGCCCTGTATTGTGTTTGCCAAGGTCAATATTATGTTGGGTAGAGTACTTGCTAGGCCCTGTATCGTGTTTGTTTAGGCCAATACTATGTTGATTAGGGACCCCATTAGGCTCGCTAGGCCCTGTATGTTTGCTATGAACTATATTAGATTCACTATGGCCATTATTAGGATTGTTAGTTTCTTTTACAAAATTTATTGTAGTAGGTTCTTTTACTGTTGGAAGTGGAGTTCTATCATAGGTTTTCATTTTCATTTGGTTTTCATCAGGAGGTTTTACTACAGATTCTGGTATGCTTCTTCTTTTTGGTATGCTGTAAAGCAATTAAATTATTATTAGCAAGTATTTATAATTGCCATTAATCAATTCATTACATTTAAAAATTAGATAATAATGTAAATAATGTTTAATAAAATCTAGAATAATTTAGATTTTACCTATCTGAAATACATAATTCTAATCTTATATGCTATGTGCATATAAGATCAGAATCAATCAAGCTTACTATCATTGACAAAGAAATTTATTTTTTAATGTTTATTAATCTGGATATAGTTATAGCCTCATCAATCAAACATTACTACCTTTTAAGTAGCCAAGTTAATGCATGAACAATATATCAAAAATATTGTCTTAAGTTTGCATGAATGTTACACATTTAAATTTAACTATTTATTATGGATTATATCATACACAGCCTGTATATAATACTGAGAATATGATCATTTAATAAACCATGATAAATTCTGTAGTAAAACGTTACGTAACTTCAGTGTATTAAATTGATTGTTGAATGTTATTATATATACATATTTCAAGTTTGAGTGTAAATAGGTCACTCACCATCGTCCCGAACTTGACTTTTGTTTCTGAACAAACTTATCAATATGTTTCAATGTGTCCGGTACTATTAATGTCAGGACGGGATTAGATGGTTGCCCACTAAACTGTAAACAAACAAAATAATTTTTCTGGCGCTGAATGTGGATATACACAGTGACATATCATTACACAGTTTACTCTTGTATATTTACCAGGAAGCAGTCGCTGAATCTGTTTTTGAGAAAATCAACAGGATCCCTGTTTCCAAATTTCTTAACGGGCAAAGCGGCCCCAACCATGTTCTTATAATCGCGTATCAGCGAGAACACGGTCACTTGTGTTGGGCTCGAGACCACTAGAGACCTCAACACCGACTTCAGCTTGTCTATTTCGTCCCCCATTTTAATACACAGTAATACCACGAGTCCTTGTGATAACTACATCGATGAATTTAGAGAATATATGGTATCATTTTGAATATGTATAAATTCATAACTTTTTGATTACACAAAGAAACACCAAAACGCCGCCTACTTCAGAAACAAAATTCACACGAGTATTGTAGGCATAAATGCTAACAAGTATTTTAATAAATGTGTAGAAATTACTTGCCGCCTAAATTTGACACACTCAAAAACTTGTTATAAATACAATTTGTAAAAATTGTATTCTTTATTAATCATTAAAATAATGTCTAAACCTGCGCAATTACCGTAAATCTTTCGTTTTATGTATATTTATTTGAACAAAATGTCAATCTATTTTAAGCTAAGCACAGAGTATACTACATTACCAAAGACATATTAGTTATTATTACACATACACCTTTGTTTATTAATAGTATGCTAACATTTTTGTTTTAGATTTAAATTTCTAAGTCGCTTTTTACTAATTATTACCTCAGTTTGACCGTAATAACCGTAAATAAAGAATAAAACATAAAAAATAGACTAGATAGAAGATACGTTCAATAATTTTGACATTGACAAATACAACATATACAACTGACATTTGGATATTCTTGTTTTGATGGAGTGTGGTCTGATTGTTAAAATCCGATAGAATTACGTAAGGTTATTACGAATTTGTTAATATTAATACGAAAAAAATGTCGATTTTCTTTAAGCGCGCTGTTGGTGCAGGATGCACTTTAGGCCGCAACGTATTAAACAATGTGAAAGGCCCAATGGTACAGCGTGTGGTTACAAAATCAGATCAAGCAACTTCTCAAGCCGAGACACGACCGACTGTAGCTAAGATCGATCCTGTTCAGAAGTCTCACCTCGTAGATTTTGGTAAATACATCGCAGAATGCATGCCTAAATATGTGCAGACGGTGCGACTTACAGCCGGGAATGAACTGGAGGTCTTAGTCCCTCCAGAAGGCGTTATTCCCGTCTTGCAATTTCTAAAAGATCATCATAGTGCTCAATTTACCAATCTAGTGGATATTGCGGGCATGGATGTCCCAAACCGTACCTACAGGTTCGAGATTATTTACAACTTGTTATCTCTGCGCTACAATGCCCGAATTCGAGTTAAGACATATACAGACGAACTGACCCCTGTTGACTCTTGTAATGATGTTTTCAAAGCGGCAAACTGGTATGAAAGGGAGATTTGGGATATGTATGGTGTGTTCTTCGCCAACCATCCTGATTTGAGAAGAATTTTGACTGATTATGGCTTTGAGGGTCATCCCTTCAGAAAGGACTTCCCGCTCAGTGGATATGTTGAGGTACGTTATGATGATGAACAGAAGCGTGTGGTGGTGGAGCCTCTGGAGTTGGCACAAGAGTTCAGGCGCTTTGAACTCAGTGCTCCATGGGAACAGTTCCCTAATTTCCGATCCAATCCTGCTTCTGAAGATATTACCAACCCCGGTGACGAAAAAGCTAAACAGTAATTGATTTTATTTATTGTCATCTAGTTAATTGAAAATAATGTAAATAAAAATCATTAAAAACATTTAAGATTTGTTATTGTAGAAAGTGAATACATTGAATATCAAGTCCTATTTATTTTTACTGAAAATGTAAGCAACAATTTAGTGTACTTCCAATGTTACCTTTAGTAAATCTATTATATTATGTAATAGTTTCAATCTGTAAAGATGTTCATTGATTAGTTCATAAAACATAACATTTCAAAATTATATTAAAGTAATCATTGAAATATTTATATAGACCTGATTAATTTGCCTATTCTTTTATGTTCCTTTGCTTGTAGTAATCTTGATACTACAGAAAAGGAGCTGCCTCACCTATCCAGTAGTAAGTCAGGTTTACATCTACCCTCAGGTTTAGTGATATTCTGAATTGTATCTACTTAATTAGAAAATACTCTGACTTGGAACACCAATTTTCGGAATTTTCGGACATAGAGCATAATATGACTACAATCCCTGTGCAGGCAATGTGGCATGCAATAGTAAACATACCTTGAAAATATGTGTGTATTTTGCTATGCCTTTCCCTTATTCTGCCAGGTTAGGTCAGATACTTAGTCTGGATAGTAAAAAGTCTGAGAAAACAAAATGCAATGCAATAAAACAAAACCTAGATTGCAGAAAGACTGGGTAGGCAAAACATCTTAGTTGCACAAAGTCAGGGTTGCAGAATGTAATGCAAATTCTTAGTGTCATAGAGTCTGTTTAAACAAAATGGCTTGATAGTGATAAGGACCATCCACCAGGGATTAAAAAACACCTATTGAAATTGAAGCTTTAAAAATGGTAACCCGTACAATTTAATTCTATTGGGCTAGTGCAGACCGTTGGTCTGTCACGCAGAGGTCTCGAGTTCATAGTTCAGCCATCTCACACTGAGAAAAGCAGAGCCGTGTCCAGCAGAGGGTCAGTTTAATACAGGACTGATAACAATATCATATGCCGTATTTTTAATCTAGCGCCTGGTACTTTATTATTTTTTTCATTTTACGTTTGATTCGTAATTACATTATCGACTTTAAAAACCCCTAATTTAAAAGTAAAAGTTATAGAGACCCACCGCTATCAGGAACAGGATCCAATTTATCGGTGGTTAGTAGGGCTCTAGAGAGGAGGAGGTTCCTCTCTATTTTAAGCAGTAAGACTTCTGCATGAAGGAGTTGATCCAGGTCATGCAGAAAGAGTAACCCTTTTAACTTGAGCCGTTTTAGATGGTGGTGAGACATTAACCATTAAGGAATTATTATCAAATAAGCACCCTTATTAACTTACGGTTACATATATACTTATCTTTGCATTATACAATCTAGACATTTTGCATATCTAAGAATTATGCAATCGAGTCATTTTGCGATGAAGTTATTCTGCCTACCTGTAAAAAATATAACCTTGTTTTAAAATAAATATTTGTAAATTAGCAACCTAAACGTTTTGCCTACCCAGTCATTCTGTAATCTTGTCATTTTGTTTACTCAGGCTTTTTACTACCCAGACTATCTGACCCTATCTCATTCTGCCCTTCAATTGGGCAGCAAATCACCTGTGCAAATCTGATAAACAGGTTGATAGTACCAAATGATACAGCATGCCTGTATAATTTGGTACCATCAATCTGTTTATTAGATTTGAGAAATCATGCAACCATAGACAATGTTGTCTGATGGGGAATTTTAATATATTGGTGAAGATTCTTCATCTGAGAATTGACAGGTGAGTATTCACCAGAGGAAACAGGTCTATACTCACCACAGGTAGGAAATAGTGTGCAGTATCAAAGACTCACGTATATAATATTGTCTTCTGTCTACGCGAATGATATTCAATAAAATTAAACTCTTTTATACGGATTTTATGGCGTTGTTTATTTAACACTGTATCATATAATTTAGTAACTGTTACACTACTACTACTATTGAACTTTACTAATTTTTAAGCTAATAAAATTATTAAAACTATTTAAATTTAAGTTTACACTTTCCCCAATGTTTCGGTTGCTTTTCAGCATCTATGGTCACGGGGAGAGTCTTCCCGATAAAACCCGTATAAAAGAATTTAATTTCAAAGACTCACATATTATAGTCTGGGTTGCATACCCAATATGTTGTATAACTATAGTTATAATATTATTTAAGTTTGGTATAATTTCAGGCATACATAGCCTTCAGGGAATTAGTGAGAGTGATATTTACTATTACTACATTAGATTCCTACAATTTAAAAACTACAAACAGTACATACATATATCGATATTTTAACATTTTCTCACATAAAAAAAAATATTTTTGACTATAATTGAACATGATCATGATTAATTAAGTCAGGTCTGTGGACAGAGCTAAAACCCTCCAAATAAGTGTGACAATTTTGAATTGCCTGTTTAAAGTAATAAATGAGATAGATAATTAGAATACTCAGATGATAATGATGCTGTGTCAGCAATCAGAGCTATTTGATCCGAATTAACCAAAGATTATTGACATTTGCAATATCAAGGCATGTTGCTAATAAAAGGAGCTGCTGCGCCATCAACCAATAGCAGTTTTTATAAGGAGCTTTGGAAACTGCTGCTACTGCAGCAGTTTCCAAAGCTCCTATATACAATGCTAGTTAATTTAGCTGCAGCCTTCTCTATATGCCTTAGTTCGTTCTATTTAAGATGGGTTATCCCTGTTGGGCTGAAGTCGATATTTTCAGTTTACTTTAAAATTGAACGTAGAGTTCATCATGCAGTAACTTCTCTCTTATAAAGGATATGCCTCATGCGTGAAGAAATACATAATAAAAGAACCACATATAATTGCGTAATGAAAACGAATGATTAATGTAAGTCAAATCTTTATTCAGATAAAATAGTAGAGGTAGCAGTATCGCATCTACCGCCTGTACCGATATCTCTTGAAGTGGAACCAGAGCTGGAAGATATTGTTGTGGAAGTGACAGCGGAAGCCGCGCTTGTAAGAGTACTCCCACTCGCGGTTCACTATCTTGAACGCAATGTCCTCGTAAGGCGGGCCCGCGTGGAAACGCAGCACCGCAAAGTCGGGATTCTCTGGACATGGTTTCTGGAAAGTATAAAAATATTTTCATTGGACACAAATATGTTTTAAATTCTAATATTGTAAATCATGTTTCTCAATCAATTACGTTCAAATACATAGAGCCCGCAGCTAATGCAAATACTCTGATAATCGCAATGCTTCAGATGACAACTTAGCGTATCATGGTTAACTGAATCCAATGCTTTGCGTCAATCTAAACGAATTTTGTGAAAAACAAATTTGTTGAAACTGCCACCCTATTAGTGGCATAGCAGTAACTGTGCGTTTTACACTGGATTGTTTCACTTGGAACAGCCTAGGATTGGCTACATTTAAACATGTGTTTAATCAATACTGACCAGTGAAAACTCTGGTGTGGCATTTTTGTCGATGAGGTCCGGGTAGAAGATGTTGAATTTGTAGCCCTGTACAATCTTCGGCGGCGGATTGTCCATGTCGTAGTGAGTCTGGTTGTACTTGTTCCATTCGAAGCCAGTGTGCACTCTGTAAGCAAATAACAAGTCTGGTAAAGTGGCTAGTTCGAATCAATAGGGATGACCAACGTAAGAATGATAATTATTTTATATGAAATATCTTTTACATCTGGAGGAGATCATAATGCTAATTTCGGCACTCAGTGTCACTATTTCAATATTTTGCCTTTTTAATACTATGGTCAAGGATCTAAGATTGACCCTTGTGGCATGCTCAACTCGCTGATAAGTTGATGGATTTTCAGCTGTTTATATTGATGCTCTGAATATCGTTACTTAAATATAACAAGTGCCCAGCTAATGCAGTATTCTGTATACCGCTGGAACCGACTCAAGGTACCTATAATGATATAAGGTAAGCGAATTCGAATACTTCGAGGTAGTCTTTTGTAATATTGGTTGCACGGATAGTGTAGTGGTTTAACCCTTTCTATGCGGAATCATATTTTTAATGTCGCCGACTCCATACGGAAGACTTTTTGTGAGATCGCTTCTCCAGAGCGATGGTCGAGATAATACGCCACAACAAATATCCTCCATCTGTACGGAGAACGTAATATTACGTCTAATCAAATCTGTTCCCAGACACGGTTGGCGTATTATTATGTCTGCCCAATTATATAGACAACATTGGTGTTGCCAATTGCCATAGATATTACCAATATTTTTTCTAAACTAAAGCAAATATGTGCAATTCCCATTAAAATTTTCTTAAATTAATCTAATATAATAATAAAATAATGCATAGAAAGGGTTAAATAATTTCATTAATAATAGTAGGTACATGTTTCAAGTGTAAGGATTTAAGAAAAATATAAAATTCATACTAATATAATATTGTTTATGGTTATAATAAAATAAAAAGTGGGTAGGCTAACTTACTTTAGGAAGTAGTAAACTAGTAAACAAGTGTTTCGTGTTTAGCTTTTTCGACATGGATTTATTGGGTTTAGAGAGTGAAATAAATGTTGCTGGACCTAGCAGCATACAACATTTAGAGGAACCCTCGTATTATTACACAAATGAAGAGTTATTGAATGTTTTGGTTGATCCAGAGTCGGGTGACGAATCTAACAGATTTGATAATGTAAGTATCGAATCTCTCTTTGTGGAAAGTAATGATGCATTTCAATGGATAAATGGAAATAATAGACAGCCACAAATTCACGAATTTCAAGCGCAATCTGGATTTCATGATATATCGCTGTCGCTTTTAGAGAAACCATCCGACTTCTTTGAATATTTTTTAAAATTCGATGTAGTGAGTAAAATATGTCAAGCAACTAATACATATTACCAAAAGTTTGTTGAAACTCAGGAATTAAGCAATCATTCTCGATTTCGACAGTGGCAACCAACTTCTCCATCTGAAATGTATAGCTTTATAGCTTTAACTATGTTGATGGCACGCAACAAAAAACTGACAATAGCAGAATATTGGTCTTCTGACCCATTACTAGAAACACCTATTTTTAGACAAGCCATGCCCCGAGATCGTTACTTGAATATTCTATCCATGTTTCATGTCGAGGAAGAATTTAATCAGGCAGACAGATTAAGAAAAATACGGAATTTTTACAATTACGTCAAAGAGACATTTAAAAATTCTTTTACTCCGGGAGATCGAATCTGTATAGACGAAAGCTTAGTTCTTTTTAAGGGAAGATTATGTTTCAGGCAATATATTCCATCAAAGAGAAGCAGATTTGGAGTGAAATTTTATGTATTATGTGATGTGGAAACAGGGTATATTGTGGACTTTATTATTTACACAGGAAAGGGCACTGTCCCAGTTGATAAAGAAGTAGGTGTTTCTGGAGCTGTCGTCAAAACTTTGATGAATGGTTACTTGAATCAGGGTTACACTTTATTTACTGACAATTGGTACACCAGTCCAGCATTATATAAATATCTTCACGATAATCAGACTAACTGCTGCGGTACTGTAAGACGTAATAGAAAATCAATGCCTAAGTTCAATGAAAAATTAATGACCGGTGAAATGGAAGTTAAACATACAAGCCAATTAATGGCCCTAAAATGGAAATCTAAAAGAGATATTTATATGATTTCTTCATTCCATAGTGCAGAAATGGTGCCTACGCGAAGAAATCAAATGAAGCCTAAATGCGTGGTGGACTACAATTTTGGTAAGGGAGCTGTGGACAAGACCGATATGATGATCAATTCGGTAGAGTGTCTTAGGAAAAGTTTAAAATGGTACAGGAAAATGGTATTTCATATGTTTGATATGATGTTATACAACAGCCATATAGCATATTCTACAGTAAAGCAGAAATTACCTCTTGCCCAATTTCAACTGCAGGTTATTAAAGGCATGCTAGAGAAATATTGCGCTATGAGAAGTGTAATTCGTCCTACTCCTAATGCTCTGAATCCTATTCGTCTTGTAAGCCGTCATTTTCCTAGCAAAGTTCCAGAAACAAATAAAAAGAAGTTTCCATCGCGCAAGTGTCACGTTTGTCACAATACAAAGAAATATACAAGAAAAAGAACCGAGACACGTTATATGTGTGCAACTTGCGGTGTTGCACTGTGTGTAGAACCATGTTTCCGTATATATCATACTTTGGCGGAATTCTGAAATTATAGGTTGCAGAACACTAAACTACACCTACCTACTAATACATTTATTCAGTTTTGTTACTTACAGTTTGAAAAAGTATAAAATACATATTAACTAAAAGGAAGTTTTGTTAAAATACCTACTCGATCTGAAATAATAGTCATGTACCTTATTCATATTTTTTATTAAATTGGTACTTTTGAAATTTCAAAATGTCATTTTTAATTATTACAACACATAAAAATCCATAATCAATTGTTATCATCGTCATTATCTTCCAAATCACCGGCATGCTTGTTTTTAAAAAAATTAACCACTTTTAAAATTTCAACATAAGCATTAGACCGCATACATGGCCTTAAGAATTGTAATTCTTCCATCAATAAAAGGCTGAAGTGGTAATTCCTTTTGTCTATTCCTTTTTCTCGAACACATTCTAAACAAAATGATTTTTCACGTATTTGATTAGTATCTGAGCCTGAATTATTGATTTCATCAGATTTAGGATCAGGATTGTATTCCGATTTTTGATTGCTTCTAATGTCATTTACACACTTTACTTTATTTCGAATTGCCTGTTGGGGTATCTTAAAAAGATCCTGAGATTCTTTAAACTCTTCAGCTGTAGAACTCGAATCTTCTGGGGCAATTTCAGTTTCATTTTCATTTTCACGTTTTCTCGACAAAATGCTTTGCGACATCGCATCATCGTCAATGAAAAATGGCTGCGAATATGGTTCATTTTCGTCAATTTCAGTGTCATCGAAAGTTTTATCTACGACAAATATCGAAATGCAAATGTTTAAATGTCAACACAAACAAAAAATAGGTACTCCATGTCTAAAGTAAACAACAACTTACCACTATTCATACTTTTCACACGTTCTTATCCTTAAATAATTCTGAACCTTGGGACACTTGTAGCGTAATATACTAAACCTTGTAACACTTGTAAAGTATAACATATACTAAGTATTATTCCCCAATTTCACACAGGGCGGTTGTGTTCTCTAACCTCCGCACAGGAGAGCTACCCTTCTCATTGACCTGTTCGTTTGTAGCGACAAATAAGTTTTGCCGGAATAATACGCCCACCGTATGGTAAACGGATTTAGGTTGGACGTAATATCACACCAGCCGCATAGAAAGGGTTAAGTGTACGCGTCGCCACTGCCACTGCTCAGTGTTGTGGGTTCGAATTTCACACGGGATAAAAAAAATTGTGATCCACAAATGGTTGTTCTCATTTTGGGTGTTCTAAATGTTCGTTGTTTGAATGTTTGTGAAGTCTCCAGCCACTCAGGAACTGTTCCTAGTGCAGGAGTTGTCTTTTTCAAAAATAAATAATGTGGCAGGATAGCTATTAGCTTGTAAATGTCATTATAAAAGTTTGGTTTTACTAAAATTATCGATATCCTCACACATGAGATGAGTGTCTAAGCAAAAGTACAGTCGTGTGATTGTAAAGTCACCGCGACACAGGAGTTATTTCTAGTTTATTTATTTATCTTTGGAAGACCAACAAACAACGCATATTACTTTCGAAATAAACACAATAAGACACGAAAGGCCAATTACAGATTTTCAAGCATAAAGTGCGGGTGGTGTCTTTTAAAAAATACACGAATGTATGAGGATGTACCTGTTGAAGTATCTGGGTTTCCGTGGGCGGTACTTGTCGGCCCACAGACAGGGCTGGTCGGGCAGCGCGTGCTCGACGCTGAACTGCACCTCGTCGTGCGCCGCGCCCATCGCGCGCCGCGCCTCGCGCTCCAGCGCCGCGCCGCCCGCCGCCGCGCCCGCCGCCGCCGTGTTGCCAGCCTGCACACAACATCAGGGAACTTGCGCAATCTAACTGCTATGGAATTAACTAAACGCTTGTTTCTTTCTAACTATACAATCACCACATATTATAACAAGTTAGAAACGGCCATGAATTGCCGTAAATCTTAGAATTTGAAAAATGGTATCACGTGAGCTTGAGGTCAGAGGTCATAGTCATTTCGGAGGTATATCGACTATGCTAAGCCGAATGGCGTTGGCCGCGAGTTTCTAGTTCTCACGGTTCTTAAATTGAAAGTTGTATAACAGACGGACGGACGGACAGACGGACAAAGTTGTTGCATAAGAGATTTTTCGAACTCTATAAACAAAGTCCTTTGCTGCTAAAATTTAAATTACTGAACGAATTTTCATGCGTTTTTCCAATAGACAGTGATTCGTGAGGAAGGTTTAGGTGTATAATTTGTTAGGATTTTGTACTACCCGTACGGAGCCAAGACGGGCAATAAACATAAGATACTATATCTAAATATCTGCATAAATTCTGCATTATTTAAAATAGGCAGCAAGATATTTGAAGCCAGAAGCAAGTAAAAATCACTAAAATGTTTTTCAACAATATGTATCCTACCAGTGCGTTAGCGTGGTCCCGTTGCGCGTGCAGGCGCGCCCGCAGGTAGGCCAGGCGCTGCGCGTCGTCGGCCGGCTCCGTCAGCAGCGTGCCCGGCTCCAGCTGCGCCGGCGCCAGCAGCGCGGGCGAGTAGCGCCCGCCCGCGTACAGCTCGGCGCACGCGTCGTGCTCCGCGCCCGACTCCGAGCCGTCCGACAGCGCGCCCGCGCCTGCCGACCCACTCGCGACAACCGCTGGGGCGCAATCCTCAGCTGTAGATTGAGATCTAGAAAAGATACGAACATTTTTAATTAAAAATTAATCGTTAATCTATTGAGTTGCTGCGGCACATCGGTAGCCAGACTCGATAGAATTGTAATTATGTCTGATATTCTAAGACTTAACAGCAGTTTTGGGCAATATATAATCTAACTACGACTACATATAGTAGTTAGTAATCATAATTACAAACTACATGAAATAATCGTGAAAAGTAGTTAAACATTTTGATTACTAACTACTAATTGTAGTTGCAATCACGATATGATTACTTTTTATAACTACACACTTAATAAAATGTTGCTTATTAAAAAACAGCAAACACTCGCGCGAGTCGTATTCGCGCGAGTTAAAGCATCTCCTAAATACTTTTCATAGATATCCAGAAGTGAAAAAGTATTTTTAAAACACAATACCCTTTCACCTTCTTTGGCTCCAGTGGAAAGACTGTTTTCATATGCAACTACCTATAATAAACCATCCTAAATCCCAGTCCTCAAGCTATCGGATAAAATGATCGAAAAACGTGTAATACTAAAGGCTAATTTCAATGATTATACCAATGGTCATCTTTTTTTTATTTCATTCGTAAATAATTTGATTAAAGCTTATGTTTGTGTGATTACATGTCAATCAACGCAATAATTATAATAAATATAGGTATCTACATATCTACGATTTCAAACCTTGTATTCAATTATTCATGATAATAAGCATAGGTACGTGAAAGAAACTGAAGACTCTTTTTACACAGCCAAATTCAGTTTTAATAAATCGATAATTACAACATATTACATGTTTACTTAATTGCAAAAGACCATATGGTCTTGGAACTCAAATAATCAGTAATTATAACTACTAGATTGCAGCAATCAAATTAACAACTACTTCATGTAGTTTGATTACTGTACTTAAGTTACATGTAATCATAACTACATGTAGTTAACTACTTATAATCGTAATTAGACATCTGATTACAAAATAGTAGTTAACTACGCCCTACACTCCTTGACAGACAAGGTATTTTAAAGTCTTTGTAACAGGCGGGTGACTAACCTCATTGAGACTTAAATTGAAATCATAAGAAATAATCAAACCAGCAAAATACCTTAATTCGAAATAATATATGTTTGTTTGTTGGCTATATGCTATGTGTATTATATTATATACGGAATTCGCCAGATTGACTACCACAATTTGTGTGTAATGTATTATTATCTAAATACTGAATGGAAAATAATACAATAACATACTGGTTAGGTTCCTCCTTTACATCGGTGCTGGTGACTGGCTGCACGCCTTGTTCCTGCTTCAGAAGCTGCAACTTGCGTCGCAGGTTGTTCTGATGACGATCTCTCAGGCGCGCGCGGGACATGTGTGCTGAAATCATCAATATCTCAATATTTAAGAAACCCTAATATATGTATATTAATTGCCGTAGGTATTGTACGTCTTGCAATATCTGTATTATAGAAGAATACATAATTAGCGCCACGAAGGTAAGATGGCACTTGATGATCCGTTTTAGTGCGGGTGGCAAACTTGGAGGCTCTTGAAATCTCATGAGAAGTCAAAACTGGCATTGAGTATAAGACAGGTTGCTTTCTTAAAATTAGAATATTTCTACATTTATCGTAATTCCAATGCTTTGCTATTGGACCGTGGTCACTTTTAATTGATAGTTATAACTTGAATGTAAGTGTGCATTACCTTTCAGTTGGCTCAGCAGACTCTCCCAGTAGCCCACGTCGACACCATCCCGTCTGCCGCTGATCTTCTGCTCGATCTGGGTTTGCAGCGCCTCTAGTTGCGTTCCAGTCTTTCCTTTGAAAATCTAAAATAAATAATATGTAAATGCAAAATCAACCTCCTGTAATTAAACAACATTCTCTCCCTAGCCTTTATTATTCCTAAGTCACTTGGGATCGGCTTTTCTGGTCTAACCGGATTTGACTAGATATCAGTTTTTACACGGAGCGGCTGCCACCTGACCTCCGCAACTCGAAGGCTAACAATACCCTAAGGCTAGACTAGTGTCAGGATATTATAGGCCACTGACATCCCAATAACGACTGCCATAGATGTTCATGGCAGCCGGGACCGACAGCTTAACGTGCTCTCCGAGGCACGGAGCAGGCGATAATTGTCAATCAATACGCACATAATTTCGAAAGTCATATAACTTCCGAAAGTCCAAAGGCGGTGGGGTATCCATATACGTACACAGCAACATAAAATACGAGGTGACGGAGGATCTGGTTGAGGACGAAAATCACTACCTATGGATACATATAGATAAACTCTCCCTAAACATTGGTCCTATTTATAAACCAGGCGAAACTAATTTAACCAAATACTTAGAAACCTACTCTTCACAACTGGAACGACGAAAAAGGTCACTGGTCTTTGGGGACTTCAATATCGACTTACTGAGCTCAAATACCACTGTAACAAAATACCTAAATGAAATAAAAGAAAACGGCTACGTAATACTAAACAAAATACATCAATTGTTCAGCACACGGGAAACAAGCACAACGAATACAATACTCGACCATATTTGTACCAACATTAGAAACCATTCCTTCAACGTCTCGATTATTGAATCAAGCCTTTCTGACCATAAACAAATCTTCGTAGAAATTGGAAAATTAACTACACAAATCAAAGAAAAACGACGGTATTCAGCACTGGACTATGAAAAATTATACAAAAATACTTCGGAATCAAACTACGAGAATGACAACCACAACTACCACTACCTAGAAACATTTATTATGGACCAAATACAGAACAGCAAAACAACCAAGACAAAAATACTTAACGCTCCACAGAACGACTGGATCACCAAAAATATAATACAATCCATTAACTCACGTAATGTTTTATGGCAACAAAGCAAAGCTAACCCGAATGATGACAATGTGAGAAAACAGTTTAATGAAGAAAAACACAGAGTGAAGACGATAATCAAATCACAGAAAGAGGCCTATTATTGTAATCTGTTTCAAAAAAGTTATAAACAACCCAAAAAAATGTGGGAAACCATTAATAGCTTACGATTAAATAAAGTGAAAGACAACTGTGCCCCCTCAAAATTAAACTCGGACACGGGTCCCATCACAGAAGGTAACGCAATTTGTAACTTGTTAAATTATTTCTTCTCAACCGTAGGAACACAACTAGCTAACGAAATACCCAAGGCATACCATGATAACCCAGGAAACAGCTTAATGTACGACAGTAGCTATGTACACGAGATAACACTTACAGAACTAACACCATGTAGTAATCAAGAAATACTAAAAATTATTGACGACCTTGATAGTAACTCCAGCACTAGCATCGACGGTATCAGCACTAAAGCAATTAAATGCATAAAAAACATAATAACTGACAAACTGACTAACTGCATAAATTTGTGTTTAGCTCATGGAATTTTTCCGGATTCCCTAAAGATCGCTAAGGTTAGTCCTATTTACAAATCGGGAAATCGAGTCGACCCAAGCAACTACAGACCAGTATCAGTCTTGCCGGTTATCTCGAAAATCTTCGAACGAGTTTTGTATAACCAACTCAATGACTATTTAACAAAAAAAAGATTCTTAATAAACGAACAGTACGGGTTCCGCCCAAAATCTAATACCACGGCAGCTGCAGTCGACCTAATCACTAAAATTAAAACTAACATCGATCAAAAAAATATTTCATTGGGCATTTTTATTGATTTAAAAAGGCATTCGACACAGTGAGTCATCAAAAACTTTTGCAAAAATTACACAACATAGGTGTCACGGGAACAGCCCACACTATGTTCAAATCATTTTTAGAAAATAGGAGACAAGTTGTAAAAATAGATGACTTTACTAGCTCAATAAAAGACGTAACTTTTGGCTGTTCTCAAGGCTCCATACTCAGTCCTTTATTGTTCCTAATCTACATCAACAACATAAATAAAATAGGCCTAACCGGGCACCTGACCTTGTACGCAGACGATACTTGTCTCTTTTACTTTAACAAATGTATTAACAATATAATTGCAGACGCTCAAAAAGACCTAATTAGATTACAAGAATGGTTAAAATATAATCTTCTTACAATAAACACGTCTAAAACCTCATTCATGATCTTTGCAGCTAAAAATAAACAAATACCAGACTTCCCGCCGCTAACAATAAACAATGAAATAATCAAACGCTCGAGTCAAGAAAAATATTTAGGTCTGTGGGTAGATGAAAAACTTACCTGGAAACCACATATTGATTATGTCAAAACAAAACTAATGTCATTACTCGGAGCATTACACAAGGCGTCAAACTGTATCCCACATAAGGTACGTAATATTATATATAACTCCCTAATTAAGTCACACCTCGAATACCTTATCGAAATATGGGGCTCAGCAGCACCAACCAATTTAATTCCACTCCAAAGAACACAAAACAAAATTATTAAAATAATTTTCCATTATCACTACCTAACTCCAACAAAATTATTATATAAAAAAACTAACCTAATGAACATCACACAACTTTATATATATACTACATGCATTCTTGTCAAAAAAATAACAAGTAACTCAATCCGATCAAACCTAGAATTACGTAAAAAGACTTTCACACACAACTTAAGAAATAAAAACAAGCTACAATTACCGACCGCAAGGACAAACTATGGAAAAAAAACTGTATTGTTTGAGGGCGCACAGATGTTCAACAAATTACCTAACGAGATAAAAGATTGCGATAACATAAATACCTTTAAAAATTTGCTAAAAAAATATGTATTAACACTATAACAGCTACAATGCGCTAGAGACTTATACTAATGACTTTTATAACATTGTAATAATTTATTACTAGTTATTACTCAATCTCATTGTAAATGAACAAAAATTGTTTTATGAGAAATAAATTTCTTTAAACCTAAGTCAGAGGTGCGCAACGTGGGTTCGAACCCGAGACCCTCTGCATTGCAGTCTGTTGGTCTCCCCACTGAGCTATTCTACAGCATTTGGATATATTTCTGTAGTTGTTTTTCTCTGTATATCCTAATATAATGGATTTTAAGAAATAAGGCGGCAATTTATTGTACTTAATAGTGGATGTAACAGGATATATTCTATTGGGCAAATAAATATGGAATCTGACAGTAATTTTTTTTACAGTAGCAGAGGGCCGTTGTTTATTCTGTGTAAGCTGTAATCAACCTTACTGCGACATGGTTAATGCATTCAGAAGCTACAGGAGTTTAATTAAGCTGATAATTATTTATTTAGAACAGCTCGAGCAAAGCATGACTCATAACAAATGTATCAACAATGTATCTAATCAATATCTGTAAAAAGGAGATGTTTAAAAAAACAGGAGTCTCCATAATAGAAACACAAACAAAAAAAAATTATTACTTTCACTGTCTGCCTGTATGTTACACACGCATCACGCAAAAAAACTGGTGCATGTTTTACCTTGATATGCCATCTAAAAATCAAATATTAAGAAAATACAGATAGAATCTCAAATGTCATAAAAGCGTATTGTTTTTCTAGTCCCATCCAGTCGTAGAGGCAATTAGAATATTGCAAATGCTATTATTACCTTCATCCTATAGAATACATAAAGTAAATAGCATCGCAAAGTTACACATACTTGCGTGACGTCTTCAGCGACAGCCTGGTGGACGCCATCACGTCGTGCGTCGGGCGCCGCGAGTCTACGCAACTTGTTTAGTTCATCCAACACGATGGTCTGCACATCTTCCCAGTACGCCACGTTGGCATTATTCTCTAGCTCCTTGTATACCTGTAACGGAGAAATTATTGTAATTAAAGTTATGTTTTCATCTTGACTCATTCGACTGCACGGATGGTTTAAGTGCTCGCCTAACCGCAGCAGCAGTCCGCAATGCCGAGTGTCGTGAGTTCTAATCCCACACTGGACAAAAATCTCTGTAGTCCACAAATGGCTGTACCAAGTCTGGAGTTCTTTCGTGTCTGCTGTTTCACTGTGTGTAAAGTCGCCAATAATAATGAAAAAGAGAAAGATCTAGTAAACTAGATCTTTAAAAGTTTTTAAAGTTTTTTAAATGATTTTACACACCCACCCTAAAGGGTGGGTGTGTAAAATCTACTACTATTACTTAAAAAACTTTGTGTGTACCTTGATATCTTCCAGCAAGTCTTCAAGGTCCTGTGTTTGCAGCCCATTGAGGTATGTGTAAGGCTCATGCATTTCCAGTGCGTCGACACATTCCTCCGAGCTCACATACCATGCAAGCAAATCTATAGGTTTGGCTGTAAATTGAAATGAAATATTTTAATTATGTATTTTAGATAGTAAATTAACATGTATTATTATTTCTGCTATTAAAGGACATACATATGAACCAGTGGCTAGGATGCCACTATATGGCAAGGCCGACATATGATTTTTTTGTAATAATTGAAGTGAAATCCATATTGTTCCTGTCTCTGTATCATTCAATTTCATTTGTATGTAATGAATGAGTTTACACATTGTAGTTGTGACAGGGTTAGACTAAATATAAATACGACATATTTACATGAAACATAATACAAGAATGTTCTCAAACCAGATATTTCAAGGGAAAAAGGTTACTAACTTTTAGACAAAAATGTCAATCTTGCATCAATCCTTTACTAAAGTGTCAGTGATAAATACATTGTATTATATCGCTGCAATAAGCTACTTACCGCGCCCATCTCGTATGCGGATCTGTGAGCGGAGTCGCGCCTGATGGAGATGGAAGGCGTCCTCATGCTTCGCCCAAGTGTGGAACTGAAGTGCCTCGCGCGCTCGTGCCGCGGCCGAGGCATCTGCCTCGCGCGCGGCACGCTCCGCCTCGCGCTCCAAGCGACGCTGTTTCACCTGCCAAACAATAGCTTTTTATTAAATTATTTGCTAATCAATTATAATCAACAAAAATAATATAAATAATAATTATCGCCCGGTTACTGAATTAATAGTGTAGTGGAGGTAAAACATTTTATAGCCCATTAAAATAAATATTTACATCAAGTTCTTTCAAATAGTTTATTTATAATCAAAATGTCATATTCTATAATAAGGAGAAAATTAAAAGCATTACCTTTTCTAATTCTATTTTGTTTTCTAATTGTTTCTGTCGATTCAATGCCTCAAGTTCATCCCGAGACACATTTTTCACACCTTCTTTGGCAAGCTTCTTGCCCCACACAAAAGTATTGGTTAGAGCAGAGTCGCCAAAAGGATTGTCCTGATTAGTGTAGCATTGGTACTCATTATCCCAGCCCATGCGCTCACGTCGCTTTCGCTCTTTTTCCTGCTTTTCGCGGAGACGACGTGCCCTAGAAGCATTAGTGTGATATTAGCACATTAGTTTCTATTCACTGCATCATCCATGTGAATTCCCCGGGAATGTGGTATGGAATAAAAGTATTTTATGTATTAACCCAGGACATGGTCTATCTATATACCTAGTTACATCTAATACATTTAAGATTGCATAAAAGAAGGTGCCAATAACAACACTATTTAAAAACTTATATAGTAAACATTATTAAAAATATATTCCAGACATTCCCAGTAATATTATAAGTATGAAATTAATAGTTTATCAGCATTATCACAGCTTATTTTTGCTAGCTGTCCAGGCTACTTTTTCTGATCTATAATCATTCTTAAGACAACGTTTTAGCCACAAGGATGTATTTAATACTACTAAAGACCATACTCATTTTATCTAGTCTTCAAAGCTTATCAACACAAACATTCTGAAAGAGATTCGAGAAATCAAATATTTTATAAATCTGCAAACACTTAGACACTTTTATAAGAAACATCTTGGAAGGAAAAATAGAAGGCAGAAGGGGAAGAGGAAGGCTAAGGAGGATGTTCATAGATCAAGTGAAATAAAAGGTAAAAGTAATGTTGTATCAATAAGTCAAGGCTGAAGATTATGAATATTATGAAAGAGACTCCACCGACAAGAGTTTGGCTCTTAAATTGAAGAATTATTCCAACCAATGACAAGGCCAATTGTTCTCATTTCCAGAGCCAGTGCTGGACACATAATTACATTAAGAGGTTTAGGTACGAATAGAGGTTTATAAATTGTAATTTATTATGATCCTAGTATATCTCTAACCCTTATTTTTCAGTTTCTCATCACTTTCTTAATGCTAGCTCAATTTATGCTTTTCTTACAATGTAAAATGCCAGTGATTAAAAAGAGAATGTTTATCAATATTGAATTTTAGTAATCAATTTTAGACATCCTTTCTTTCTATATATCTAAGCTATGTGAAACAAACATCTTAATTCTACTATTACATATTTAACCGGTCGTATACCAGCCGGCAGATTTGTACCCGTCGTAGGCCGGTGGCTCGCATGCGAGCCACCAAATTGGCGCCAAAACACTTAAGCTTAAGTGAAGGCGGCGCGCGGCGTTTTGGCGCCAATTTGGTGGCTCGCATGCGAGCCACCAGCCTACGACGGGTACAAATCTGCCGGCTGGTATGCGAGCCGGCGGTATACGACCGGTTAACTATTTATGCCACCTTTTACTACAATATTTATTATAATAACTTAATAATGCCACCGAGTTAATGTTTTCTTGTATTGATCTTTATCAATTATGCCATACATAAAATGTGATTAATACAATAAAACATTAATTACTTGGTAAAATATGCTAATGCCTAGTTTAGAAATTATGTACTAAAAAAGTTTTCAGATGTACCTACTGACACTACATAACATAATATGTAAGCTTTTATTTATCTCAATAAAAAATATCTTACCTTTTCTCTTCAGGAGTTTCATTTGCCTTTAGCTGTTCTTTTTGTTTCTTTTTCTCTTCTTTGAGCCTAAGACGCTCAACTTCAAGCCTCTGTAACAGCTTAATCTCCTCTTCATCACTGTCACTGCTTGAACTGCTAGAAGAATGCTTTTTCTTTTGCTTACTCTTCTTGTGTTTAGAGCTGCGCCTCTCTATGCTAGAGGATCTGTGTTTGGACTTATTTCGAGAGTGTGAACGTGATCTATCTCGACTTTTATGTTTACGATCCTTACGACGCTCTAATGATCTACTTCTGGAACGGTCACGTCTCTGTATTTCGTATCTTGACGACCTGTTGGGATTATTGATACAGTAATTTCAATAAAATGTTATGACACACACACAATTAATGAAAGATAGACGCAATGTAATAACATCATGTTGTTGTTTACTTACATTTTAATGAATTCTTATAAACGACTTCAGTTTAAACAACTACAAGAATAGAAAATATTATCAGCATGTAACAATTACAGGGTTTATAACATTGTATTTTTAGATAAAAGTGATTTTATCCAAATAGGTACCTATATTCGCATTGCGTTGCGATTGGTTTAATGACGTTGATGACACTAATGACTTTTTTTTTTTTATATATCAATTGTGGCACACGAGCATACAGCCTACCTGATAGTAAGTGATCACCGTAGCCATAGATAAGACACTAACCGTAGCCTATAGACGCCTGCAACACCAGAGGCATCACTTGCGCGTTGCCGACCTTTTAGGAAAGGAAGTGGGAAGAAGAGGGAGCGGGAAGGGGGAAAGAGGGTGATTGGGCCTCCGGCACTCTCATTCACCGAACGAAACACAACAGTAAGCTTAGAGTACTATTACAGTAGGAATACTGCTATTTCACGTCGATATTCTGTGAGCTGGTAGTGCTTCCCCGGTCGAGACAGCCCATTCATGCTGAAATCAGTGAGGCTCTACTACTCTTGATATTTTGCATAATACATGACATGACATTAGACGGTTATTTGATAAAGTTGCTACCTATAATAATTAATAACGCTATGTTACTGAGCGTAACAATGTAAAATGGCTGTTGGTGGCTTAACCTCAAACTTTACCTCAAACTAAACTCTTACAGCAAAACTATAGTAATAATGATACTAATATTCTACCACATACACACAACACTATCTAGCCCAAACTAAACAGAGCTTGTACTATGGTACTAGACATAGGTGTAAATACATACATATTATACATAGAAACACCCAGACCAAGTGAATATAATATATATAATAGTGAATGTTATTGTCATTTTTTTTCCGTGTTTTCCATCTCTCAGAACTAGGCGACATGTTTTTTTTTATTTTGTAAATTTTAGTAGGTAACACTGTTCGTACGTATACGTCCTTAACTAGTTAACATTTATACACAGCTGTCAAATTTGTTGACCGAAAGTTGAAAGTGTACGTGAGCATTATTAATTTAATTATTTTGATTCCTGATTATTTTATAGCTATGTGTAGTGATAAAGTTCTTCAAAATTAATCGCTCTAACATTCCCTATAGCAGAAACAGTACTGAACTTTAATTTAAGTTTATTTTCTTTGATTGAACTGTTCAAGTAAATTGCACAAGAAACTTTCGAAATGTCCTTCTTGCGAGGCTCTGAGAACTATGTATGGTGTACTACCAGCGTCCTAGGAAAGGGTGCGACTGGTGCCGTATTCCAGGGCGTCAACAAGAACAATGGTGAACCAGTGGCAGTGAAGACATTTAACCAACTCAGTCATATGAGACCGCACGATGTACAGATGAGAGAATTTGAAGTTTTGAAGAAAGTGAAGCATGAGAACATCGTGAAATTGCTCGCGATTGAGGAGGAGCAGGAGGGACGCGGTAAAGTGATTGTTATGGAACTGTGCACAGGTGGTAGTTTGTTCAATATATTAGATGACCCTGAGAACACGTACGGCCTTCAAGAACACGAGTTTCTACTAGTGTTAGAACACTTAACAGCGGGTATGAAGCACTTGCGTGATAATAACTTAGTACATAGAGATTTGAAGCCAGGAAATATCATGAAGTATATCAATGAAGATGGAACTACAACATACAAACTGACAGATTTTGGAGCAGCTAGAGAACTGCAAGAAGAAGAACAATTTGTATCTCTCTATGGCACTGAGGAGTATCTACATCCTGATATGTATGAGAGAGCAGTGCTCAGAAAACCAGTAGGTAAGAGCTTTGGTGCCACAGTAGACCTATGGTCAATAGGGGTCACTCTGTACCATGTGGCTACTGGACAACTGCCTTTTAGACCTTATGGAGGTAGAAGGAATAAGGAAACTATGTTTTATATTACTACCAAGAAGGCTTCTGGAGTTATCTCAGTAAGTATTTGGATATAGGAAAATAATATAAACAATATTATTATTATATTATATGTATATGATAATCATTATTGGAACTAAAATTTATTTTGATATTAAACCATTTGAAGAGGCTATTTTAGACCATTTGTGTTATCTTTTGGTCAATGATTAGACCCAAGGGTCTAGATACATTGATTTACACCATCTGGTTTCTGGCTAATTGACTTATTAATATTACTGCATTATGTGTACTATGAATTTATACTGTTCAAAGAGATTACAAATAGATTGTGCAGTGATAGGATCACTTTAGCTAACTAGTGTTGGCTGTTGGAAAGCCTACCAAGCAGTATTTACCTTCACATAGGTATAACATTTACATGATTTAGAGATGCTTGGTCTCAGTATGTTTGGGTTCTTTTTTATTAACAGCACTGATATTATTATTGTGCTATGTGACGATGGGACTAATAAGGTAGACAATAAAAATATGTTTTCATAAAATAAGTGTATTTAAAATGTACAGGTACTGTCTATATATCTAGTATATCAAGATAAGAGCCATTATATGCAAGCACTTCAACTTTTAATTAATTGTTGTTACTGATAAATGTTGCCATCTAAACTTAGGCCATTCTGCATATGATTAATGTTTACATACATAGATTCACACCTGTTTCCCAGAGAAGTAGACAGAGAGTTTGGATTTCCATTTGCTACAATCCTGACACACTTCACTGGCTTCTTTCACTTTCATAACATTCCTCATACACGCTCGCCGGTTTTCAAATCCCGTTTGTGCATCCCATATGTGCTCGTTGGTTACTTTCAATTAACACTTTTGCATTTAATTTACCGACGACGCTGAGCAAGCTAATGCCTCTATAGATTTTGTAATCTTGCTGTGAGCCTTCCTCTATAGATTTTGCAATCTTGCTGTGAGCCTTTTCTCGTCTAAAAAGGTACTATGACGGCCTTGCACCAATCACTAGGTACACGGCCGGTATTCAAGCACATGTTAAATTAATGTTTATGTTTATAATTATCAACAATGCCCATCAAGATGCTTGTCAAACCAATCTATTATGGAATATTTTCTGTAATTTCATGCCATCTTGAAATTATGTAATTATTATTTTATTTATATTCATAGAAATTAATATGTATCCTATCTTATATTATAAATGTAAATGTGACTTTGTTTATGATGCTGATACACATAACTACTTGAATAACCACTATGAAATTTTGCATAGATGTTGTCAGTGCTACAGAAAAGTTAAGAATGTATAAGCTTAAATGCATTTGACTTACAAAAACCAGACCTACATTGTGTCTGGTCAGGTTTTGCCGAAAAATACATTCATATTTGTTAATATACTGATTAAATGGTTGTACTGATTTAGATTATTATTATAAAACTAGTTGAGAATTCAATAATAATTAACAAATAATAATAATCATAAACAAGTTGAGCTGTTTTAGCTGCTTGTCAAGAAATGATATTGTTAGGTTTAACAATATCATTTCTTTCAGTTGTCAGAAATTCAATTAAGTTACAAAGTATCATTCATATGAATTCGAAATTTATATTTTTGGAGTACCATATAAATTTGTGTGTAGTCATTACATTCAAGTAATGCAACTGTTCACCTGATGGAAAATCTGTGATAAATAACATTAATATACATGTTATATTTTTCAGGGTACACAAACAACAGAGAATGGTCCAATAGAATGGGCCCGTGACCTGCCATCTCACTGTCAACTAAGTGTAGGTCTACGCAAGCTAGTCACTCCTTTACTGGCTGGCTTGCTGGAAGTAGACCCTCACAGGATATGGACCTTCGATAGGTTCTTTTCTGAGGTACAAATATGTACATCTACTACAGCTGTACATGTATTTCATGTGAATAAAGCAGCTAGTATAAAGGTAAGCTATCATATGGAGATAAATCTGTAAATTTTATAAGGTCTCATAGTAAGATGTAATAATTTTTTTGCGGAAACAGTATCAAAGAAGCGTAGAGTAAAGGGAAAAGGACAGCTATTCTGGCTTTGAATTTAAACCCAAACTTGCTTGGCGACTGCAAAAGGCAATAGTGGTACCAAAACACTCTTGAGCCTGCACTAAAATCTAACAAAACTAATATTTTGCATAGGTTGCTTTGGTCTAAAGTCTTAGTGAGTCTGGACAACTTAAAAGTTGAAACCCTAAATATTTTTTAAGCTTAACACTAAAAGAATCTTATGTAGGTAATTCTCAAAAGTGGTTCTAATGGACATCCAGGACTAAAGCTCCTTATGCCTTCTGCTAAATCTGATCCTGGACAGAACTGCGACATTAATGACTCGAGTAGCCAGTTGCAATTAGGACAATAGTGCATAAAATCACTTTCGTCGTGAATCGGCGCTTATTTAATGTAATGTAACGGTCGTAAAATAAATACTAAGTCACATATAATATCTCCTGACCTTACTTAAATGCGCACGGCACGCGCACAGGACATAGTTTAATAAGACATTTTTACGCCATAATACAAATATTTTACCAAGTAGGCGGCACCAATTTAAGCTACCATTATTTTAACAAAATTTCTGTAACTATAATGTCAGTCATTACGCAACATCTTGTTATGTCCGACCCAGATTCGCTTGCTACAAACAATGCCCAGATAGTTACACCATTGTCTTCAGCTATATCATTCGCGACGGTATCATAAATTACGATTCGCCATTTTATAGAATGTTCACGCATGACTTGATATTGCCTGTCATGTTGTTTAATAATTGTTATTCATGTACCTGATACTTGGCACGCAATCGGATACGTTGCAATTGGTTAATTATACGCACTGTACATTGACTCTGTTATTGTTTATTAGGCATATTGAATTAGTAGGACCATTAAACATTGGAGTTTAAGAGGTTGCGGGTTCTAATCCCACTCCATTTTCTTCATCGTGGGGATTTCCCCAGTTGTAATGGAGTGGATTAGGAGCATTTGCTCCTAATGCCTACCCTCTCACCACAAGGAGAGAGTTATGTCAGACTCTCACGAGACTTCGGGCCTAGCGACCAAAACCCCACGATGTACCACACCGACCAAAACCGTACGATGTGCCACCTTGTTGCCTTTATGGTGGGTGGGTCGCTGGAACTGAAGCGCTATCCCACGTATAACACAAGCTTTTAATCTATAAGGTGATTTGTTACGCAAATTGCTAGTAGTACTAGTAGGTAGTACAGTACGTAGGTACCTAATCTTAATAAAAAAAGTAGTTATAAAATATTTTTGGATAATTGAATCATACTTACAATCATAATTTTATTATTATTTATCTGCATGTATGGAACCGTGCCTAAATAGTCACACTCGCTATAAACTTCGCTGAGTGAATGCTTGCATAAGATAACATTTTTTATACAGTGGTTCTTCTGATTACATAAATATGTCCCTTACGTCCGTTGGTTAACTGTAGTAAACTAGTACCAAAAATGTATTCTTCAATTATTTCATTAATATTTTTTTAAATTTTAGTAATTGTTTATTTTTTATGTTGTTTTCCCTTTATGTAATTGATAAGATATAATTTTACAATTGCGTCTTAACAATTACATAAACGGCACTTATAGATATTTGGCCGAATTAGGTTAAACCTGCGTTTCGAAAAGAAAATGGAAAAGATTAGTCATATAGATCACCTGATTGTTGTTAAAAATAATCCAGCCTGTTTTACTTAAGAATAAATTTACCTACAGTCAACTTCATTATTCGAATATTAACATTGGGTAATTATAATGACGACTTGTAATTTCCAGGTATTTTTAAAACCAGACGAGAAATTTGAACATCTGCAGACATATATCTGCGAGCAAACCAGCGTAGTCGCCGAGTCACAGATACTACTATACAAAGATAAGCTTATGCTGACCGAGATTAATGATAATACATTAGGTATGTATGATTATAACTAAAAAGGCTAGGTAGGGAGGCTTTAGGAGCTAATCCTGAAACGAGTATATACTCGTAAAAAAATTAATAATTTTCTAGTAATTAGGAAAACATTAGACAATAAGACGTTAACTGAACACGATATAATTACAATTTACACAAACTTAACCAATTAAACAAGGGAAAAAAGGCACCGGGGCGTGGCTGCAAGGCGTTACGAAGATTCCAGGCGCAATAAAAAAAAACCGGGAACATTTGATTGCGCGGCGGCCAAGGGTCGAGCGAGCTGTACACCGCGAGCCTTCCCTTTAAATCCTCGGTCGGACCGCCGCCGCGCCTAAAGGGCCGAGTGGTGCATGCGCCGAACGCGTGACACGATGTTTTATAAAAAAATTATTAAGAAGAATATTAGTTCGACATGTTTAGTATAACTACTCAATAAACTTATATACTGTAGTTATGATTTGCTAGTAGTAAATAGTGTTACGAGCTGGGCTCGACAGATAAGAATATAAACAATATTACCGACTAAAACACTTTTATTCAAACACACAATTCAATTTAAAACACAATAAACACTATACCACACTTTTTCACTGTACTGCTTCAAACTCCGTAGTATTTCCGCTTCCGTTCGCTTCGATGAACACTTGATCGCTTACGATTGTAAACTGCCTTGGCGGTGCGCGTGCGCCCTATTTATACGCGGCTAAAGCGCTTCTAGAGCTTTCTAGCAACGCCGCTCCTGGTATGCAAACAGTACGATGATTCGAGAAATTACCAGCATCTTCTCTATGATTCTCGTAAGCATACCTACTACGTAGTTCCGTAAGATGTCAATAGATGGCGGTGTAAATTATTAGACGGAACTGCCGAGTCTTTCCCACAATGCCGAGAGATGTCACTGGGCGTAACACTGCCCCCCTCTTAGACATGTTCGTCCCGAACATTGTTGGATCCGTAGTAGCGTGCCAATCGATCCACATAAACGATCTTTGGTGTACCTCGTGGTCCTTTCTGTATCCGGTAGATGACGTCATTCATCTTAGTGACTATGCGATAGGGTCTATCCCATTTTGCCTGCAACTTAGGAGATTTTCCTTTGCTGCGTACCGGATTATGTAACCACACCAGCGATCCTTCCTCGAAGCCTTTATTGTTCGCCTTCCGGTCGTAACGGGTCTTCATCCTCTCAGACATCTGCTGACCGGTCTGTTTGATGTGCTGGTGTACATCATTCATCCTGCTGCCAGTGCGTGGTCCCTTCACGGCAGCACAACTCGTGCATTTACGGCACCATTCCTCAACGTCTTCTCTACAATGGATCCAATAAAATCGTTCTCGGATCTTAACCAGAGTTCTCTTAACTCCCATGTGACCCGAACCATGTCCCGAACTCCCATTATGATAGAGTTGTAAAACTGCCGGTACCTTGAGCTTTGGCACGACCATTTGCAGGTGACACTTGTCACCTTGAGCATTCTCCCATTTCCGGCACAGAACTCCATCCTGGATAACCAAGCTTTCCCATTGTACCCAATAACTCTTGGTCGTAGAGCTCATTGCCGCAACTTCACTCCCGTGAGGTCTCGAAGTACCTGTATTTTTCCATTCGAGAATGGGTCTTATGTCTATGTCCTCTCGTTGTGTTCTCTGCATAATTTCCTTCCAGTCTTAGCTAAGATCCGTCCTCAACATCCTCACTAGTACTTCCTGCTTGGCCTCTTTCCTGGCGCAGTGGTGCTTACACTGGCCGGTACACGGTCTACGTGACAGGGCATCCGCATTACCATGTGACTTGCCACTACGATGCTGTATTACGAAGTCGAATTCCTGTAGTTGTTCAATCCATCTTGCTACCTGGCATTCTGTTAATTTCGCCTTCGATAATCAGGCTGTTTCCGTCACACGATTGTGAGATCGAGATCCTTGGGGCTCTCCTATCACCAGCCAGCACCCGCCCCGCAGTCCTGGCGTCTACTCGTTTCCCTGCTGTTGTTGCCCGGCAGGCACATCAGGTGTTCCTTCTACCGGCGACTGGTTACTGCTGCGTGGACTCCTTCGCTTCGGGCAGCTCAACCTGATGTGGCCTCTCTCACCGCAGCTATAGCACCGGGGCGAAGTCGACACTTCCCTGATACGGTGAGCTCGATCATCCCGTCGTACTGCTTCCACTTCCAGAGCGTGGGCTAGGGCGTCCTTCAGGTTTTTGAAATGTCCGAGTCTTACTGCGGCCCTAACCTCCAGGTCTCGGATCCCGTCGGTGAAAGCTTGAACGAGGTTTCCGTCGATGAGCGCAGGTGAGGACTGGTACGCCTTTCGAACCAGCTTCTCCACCTCCAGGGCCCACTGCTGCAGGGTTTCACTAACACGTTGCGATCGGTCTTTCAGCTGGGCGCGAAACACGTGTTCCAGGTGTGCGTCGCCATATCTCGCCTCTAATGCCTCCAACAGCTTCTCGTACGTGATGTCTTGACCAAGCGCCTCTAACACAGTCAAGGCCTGGTCACGAAGCCCCAAGGTGAGAGCAGTCAGAGCCTGTTCTTGCGTCCACCCATTCGATTTCATGACGGCCTCGAACTGTATCTTATAGGCTGACCATGACGATGATCCGTCGAATGGTGGGACTTTAAAGCCTCGTGGTGAAGACGCTACAATCGCAGGTGCCACGATCCCATCGCCAGCCTTGAGGCCACGTATCGTTTTCTCCACCTCGGCGATGCGACTTTCGTGGCGTTTGACTTGCTCTTTCACCTCCTTCACCTCCTTGCCAACCGTTGCGCTGAGGTCTTTTAACATCATCAGCTGCTCCTCCTGGCGGCGCATACCCTCCTCCTTATCGCGTTGCAGCTGTGCCTCAAGGCGGCGTGCCTGCTCCTCCTGGCGGCGGATGCCCTCTTCCTTATCGCGTTGCAGCTGTTCCTCGAGGCGGCGTGCCTGCTCCTCCTGGCGGCGTGCCTGCTCCTGCATAAACGCCATCAGAGCCGCGAGGTCGGGGTTCACCGGCGAGTGAGCTGCACTAGATGGTTCCGCTGTAGCCGCGGAGTCACGTGATTCACCTGACGTCGGCGAGGGGGCCTCTCCAAAGCGCCTCTGGTCCACATCTTGCTGGCGCTGGTTCCTGGTACGCACCCCTTCCACTTCCTCCTTCGATAGTACTGGCATATTCTTACCTTACTTCTGACACCAATTGTTACGAGCTGGGCTCGACAGATAAGAATATAAACAATATTACCGACTAAAACACTTTT
The DNA here is from genome assembly GCA_930367265.1 of Catocala fraxini. Classification (NCBI taxonomy): domain Eukaryota; kingdom Metazoa; phylum Arthropoda; class Insecta; order Lepidoptera; family Erebidae; genus Catocala; species Catocala fraxini. Next base: position 18,285,326 of record OV884041.1, read on the forward strand.
ATTCAAACACACAATTCAATTTAAAACACAATAAACACTATACCACACTTTTTCACTGTACTGCTTCTCCTCCGTAGTATTTCCGCTTCCGTTCGCTTCGATGAACACTTGATTGCTTACGATTGTAAACTTACTTGGCGGTGCGCGTGCGCCCTATTTATACGCGGCTAAAGCGCTTCTAGAGCTTTCTAGCAACGCCGCTCCCGGTATGCAAACAGTACGATGATTCGAGAAAGTACCAGCATCTTCTCTATGATTCTCGTAAGCATACCTACTACGTAGGTCCGTAAGATGTCAATAGATGGCGGTGTAAATTATTAGACGGAACTGCCGAGTCTTTCCCACAATGCCGAGAGATGTCACTGGGCGTAACAATAGTTATCAGTGTGTCACAGATGTAATACTATACTATAATTAGTAATGAAATAGTAAATGATTCACCAATTACAAGAGTTTTAAAAAATTTGGTCATTCTCGCGTGAAGAAAGAAAAAAATTACTATTTGTTACGACATGTGAATTGCCTGATTTGCTTAGTAAGTTAATTAATAATAACTATGAATGAATGTACGTAAATTGTACAGTCCTTTTTCTGTAATTGACATGAGTATTCTTGTTGCAGGCAAAGACTACCCAGAAACGAACGCGGAAGAGCCACTGATGCTGTTCAATAAAAACAATAATAACGTGAGCATGGCGCCTGAACCCGAAGTGCCAAAGTTTCCGGTCTTCCCGAATATCGTGTCCGTAGAGAACGACGCCAGTCAGGCTAAGGTAAACGTTCAAGCCATTCTAATACCAGATGGTACAGTCAATGACAACTCTCTGAACATTTGAAAGATTTTTAATACTCCTATCATTCGAAGTAACCATTATTCTCATGTTTTTACAACTACAATAGTTGAAGAATAGTAAATTTAATGATAGATACTAAATACGCTATAATAATTAGAAAGTTTAGAAAGGTTAGAAATTAATAAAATTATTAGCTACCTATGTTGCTGATTGTATCTAGTGTCATTTGCAAGTTTGCCAGTCGGATGTAGAAGAAATAAAGTAAAATGCTTTTACGGCAAAATGAAGATGTGTAACACAAACTTTGACTGCATAGTTGGCGTATTGGTTTAAGTGATCGCCTCTCCACTGCTACTGCGTCGAGTGTTGTGGCTTCAATTACTATACGGACAAAAATTTGTGTGGTCTATAAATGGTTGTTCCGAGTCTGGGTGTTTTTTTGTGTCCATTGTTTGAATGATTGTTAAAACCCCCCGTGACACGGGAATTATTCCTTGTGCTGGAGCTGTCTTTTTTTGAAAAGAGAGGAATGAAAATATATTTCTTAATTTTTTTCTACAGGGTCAGCAGTTGCCTATCAAGTGTATCACACCTACATTTTGCCATATTTTAATACGTCGCGTCACTTTTCTCTCGCTTACTGTTTATGACGTGAGAACGTCAGCGGTGAGCGAGGGAAGAGTGACTTTTTATAATTAGGCACATAATAACAGTGTTGTGATGTGGTTATGGTCAGACGGCGTGCAGCGTGGGCCACGTGATGAAGCGTCGCATCGAGGCGCTGTGCGCGGCGTCGGTGCTGTGCGGCGCGTGCGTGGCGCGCTGGGGCGCGCTGCTGGCGGGGCGCCTCGCGCGCGTGGCGGCGCGCGCCGACGCGCTGCACGCGCACGCCGCGCTCGCGCACGCCGCCGCGCGCGCGCTCGACCTCGCCAAGCAGGCCGCCACTGCCGCCAACAGCACCAAGGGAGCGCAGGTATTGTGATGTGGTTATGTCAGACGGCGTGCAGCGTGGGCCACGTGATGAAGCGTCGCATCGAGGCGCTGTGCGCGGCGTCGGTGCTGTGCGGCGCGTGCGTGGCGCGCTGGGGCGCGCTGCTGGCGGGGCGCCTCGCGCGCGTGGCGGCGCGCGCCGACGCGCTGCACGCGCACGCCGCGCTCGCGCACGCCGCCGCGCGCGCGCTCGACCTCGCCAAGCAGGCCGCCACTGCCGCCAACAGCACCAAGGGAGCGCAGGTATTGTGATGTGGTTATGTCAGACGGCGTGCAGCGTGGGCCACGTGATGAAGCGTCGCATCGAGGCGCTGTGCGCGGCGTCGGTGCTGTGCGGCGCGTGCGTGGCGCGCTGGGGCGCGCTGCTGGCGGGGCGCCTCGCGCGCGTGGCGGCGCGCGCCGACGCGCTGCACGCGCACGCCGCGCTCGCGCACGCCGCCGCGCGCGCGCTCGACCTCGCCAAGCAGGCCGCCACTGCCGCCAACAGCACCAAGGGAGCGCAGGTATTGTGATGTGGTTATGTCAGACGGCGTGCAGCGTGGGCCACGTGATGAAGCGTCGCATCGAGGCGCTGCTTGCGCTGGCAGTTCTGAGTAAGCGAAGCCGTGGGCAAAAGCTAGTTGATCTAACTACCTTTTGGATGCGTTCATTCCACACCATATTATATATCCTTTAGCTTTTCCATGTCTAATAAAAGTTTATTTTAAAATATGTTTAAATGCAAAATGCACTATATTTCATTGGTGTCAGCTTGGTGTTATTGTATATCTAAGTGGTTATGTGCAGGGTGGTGCAGCCGCTCCTAATGTTGAGAGTTGGTCGGCGCGTGCGGGGCTGGTGGCCGCGGAGGCAGCGTCACTGCGGAGTGCCGCGGCGGCGTTGCAACAGCGCCACGCGGCCGGAGCGCTTCGCGCCGAGTGGGACGCCGCTGCGGCCGCCGCGCCTTGCCCCAGCGACCTACGACTGCATATCAAAGCCAAGACGCTCGTTGAAAGGTCGCTATTTATACTAAAGTATAAACTAAAAAGTAACTTTTCTTTTGAACTGTTAAGATGAAGAAACTTCCAACATACGTAATACGTATAGCCTTTTATTATGAACGTCAATAAAAGTCGATGTCAGATATCAGTATCCGCAAATTTTACACTCGTGATAAACTAGTCATACTTTAAATAAAACCTTAGTTGAGACAAATTGGTTGGTATCGCCGCCTTCTTGATTAAGAGTGGTTCAGTCAACGACATAAAAGAAAATTTTAATTGCTTTAGCATACCCAATAATAATAATTCCTTATCATTTACAGCAGTAATACTTAAAGAATTTGCATTTTAATCACATTTCATTACTAAAGAACAATAGGTAATTAAAAAAGGATGAAAATTTTTCATGACAGCTTAGCTAGGAGGAGTCACATGTGGCTTTTTAATAATGAATTTGTTAACGTGTGGTGTGATTGTGGTCAGACTGCGCGACTCGTGGCAGCACCTGGTGCGCGACCGCGCCACGCGCTCGCTGACGTACAACGACGAGCAGTTCCACGTGCTGGAGCGCATCACAGTGGCCGAGACGGGCCGCCGCGCGCGCACGCTGTTGCAGAAGGCCTCGCCGCTTGCGCGAGCTCGGGCTGACGCTATCGCAGACTGGTTAGTGGGATCAATGTATCAATACTATTGTTACGTGTGAGGATGGCGTTCGATTAAAATAGGTACGTATCGGTAGTTGTACGATGAAAATCGATACTACGACTTCACAACTGTCACATAATAGAATAAACACTGTTCAAAGTTGCAATCTTTACGGGCTATCGTGAAGTGGGCAACTAGGAACAGTAGAAGTCTACGTCCTCTTTATTTCGCGTTGAATTTTCCGATATTAGCTCTGTTCGTATTCAGAGAGATCTGAATGCCTCAGAGTGAGAACACTCCCTTTTTATATCGCGCGGCATAAAATCTCTGGAATAATCACATTTCAAAATGTATACAACTTTGATAATATTAGGTAAATCTCAACGTAACGCTGTTGCACTAAGAATTATTTTAGATTGATTAATGCAACTCGTCGTCTAGATTATTATTACAAATAGTCCAGTTTCTTTCTAAAATTATTTAATTTTACATCCAAGAAAGTACTGAGTTTTACTAGAACATTCCCGAACGACCTGCATATACGTATTAACAAAATTATTTTCTTTAAACCCATATTCCTTAGATCTACTTTTTGTACAATTCCGAGGGCAGTCTCTATAGCAAACAAAATGAATCTTCAAGTCGTTATAATATGATTGTATCCAATCGTATCATAGTTTGGACTAGACACCGATATCCGCGCAATAGAACCAGCCAGTGAAATAATAATACCTACTTGTGTACAAAACACTTGATTTATGTTTAGGTACAAGGTAGCACAGACAGTGTACCTGCAGACGCAGATCCTAGACAAGGACGTTTCGAGTGCCGAACTGAAGCTGCTCACCCTCGCAGCTCGTCTGCAGGATGCTGAGGTCAACATCAGGGATTGTGTCAGTGACGCACAGGCTACGGTAAGTGAAGTCCGGTGATATATATTTTACGGTAAAGCGAGCAATTATTTACAGGAATTTGCGTATTATAATCAACCAACCTAAGCCGGCAAAAAAAAATGTATTACTTCTTTAAAGAGCTCTATTATAACATGGTTTTTGGCAATATGGTAGTTGTATTATAATCGAGGTGTTAAACATGGTATTTATTATCGTAAACGGTTATCCGTAGTTTATGAGTGCTTCTATTAGCAAAAAAGCGATAACGATACTGTAAATAATATTCACTTTAGGGTGTATATAGTGTTTTGTACTCTAAAGTATGATTATGACTGACAAAAATAGGCGAGGTCGAAAAATGTGGGTAGTTTTGTTACGACTCCGCACAGACGAAGAAGTTCAGCCTACATCCAACAGATGTCGCTTCATATAATAAGTACTTGAAATGACGTCATACAATCCTGAATCGCACAAGTAACATTTACAAAGCGAATAAGTATATATACAAGTTCCCGACATCAACAGTCGGGCCGCGGCCCGCCAGGCACAATCACCAAGCCTGGTTTGGGGATCCTCCCTTTGTGTTGGAGGGACATTCCACCCTGTTCCTCCACAGTTTAATTTAAAACAAACTTTCCTCTAGCAGCAATTTAAATGAAATGCATAACTGTTGTAGTGGTACGCGACTCGCGCTGGTTCAGAGGCGGGGTCGGAGGGCGGTAACTCGGAGGGGGGCGCAGGCGCTCGGGCGCCGCTCCTCCGCGGCGCGAGCTCGGTGGGGCCGCGCGGCGCGGGGCTGCGCGCGCTGCTGGCGGCGCACGACGAGCTGGCGGCGGCGCTGGCCGGCAACTCCGCGCTGCTCGCCACGCTCAACCACCTCACGCACCACCTGCAGCCCTAGCCACTACCCACGCACGCGCAACCACCACCCGACCGGTACGTGTACTGACGTCACGTCGACCTGACTAATACTGCTACATAGTTGTTCTCTTATAACAAATACTGTCATATATTTAGTTGTTCTCTTATATACAGTGGTGGACATATAATTAGAGACAGTACATAAAACTTAGGTAAATACAGAATAAACTATCGTTATGAGTAAAACGTATATAGATTAAATCACTATTAACTATGCCAGAATATAGCCAATGAGTTAAAAACTTATATAATAAAAAGAAATCTGTTTTATCTTTAATTATTAAAAGAGTTTAAATATGAATGATAGTTGAATTTCTATTACTGGCCGCTTGGACAACTAATTAGAAACAGGATCCATGGTAGGTGCCATATTTGAAATTTTAAAAAATATCTCTGTCTACGCTTTTTCTGTAGTTTCGGCGGCGATTAAACGTCAATTTGAAATTAGGTGAATAATAAGTTTTGTTAAAAATGGGTAAAAATAAGAGTTGTTACAAGTCAACTAGGCAATTAATTGTTAAATTAGATTTAGATCGAAAGTGGACTTATAGAAGAATTGCTAATCGTCTAGAAAGTTCTGTGAAAAAAGTTTTCAACGCTATTACTCATTATAAAAGAAACGGAACTACTAAAAGTGTTGTTAGAAAGGCTCGTCCAAGGAAAACGTCTCCCCGGGAAGATTTGCAAATAATGCGTGTAGCTAAACAAAACCCGTTTAAAGGCTCCAACGAGATTAGAAATGAAGTTTTTTCACCTGATGACCCAAGGAACATTTCCTCGAAACTAGTACGCCGCAGATTAGTGGAAGCTAAATTGTTCGGGAGGGTTTCTCGAAAGCTACCGCTTCTTACCAAACAACACCGAGAGAAGCGATTATTATTTGCAAAGAAATATCTTAACAGTACCGTACGAGAATGGAAAAGTGTTATTCTCGGATGAAACAAAAATAAATATGGTGAATTCAGACGGCAAACGCTACGTTAGACGTCCAATAAACCATGCTTTTGATTATAAATACACGAGGAGCATAGTCAAACACGGCGGTGGTAACATTAAAGTATAGGGATGTTTTTCTGGTTGCGGAGTTGGACCCGTCCGTAAGATTGAAGGTATAATAGATCAATTTCAATACAAAAACATCTTAGAAGAGACAATGATTCCCTACACCGACGACCATTTGCCTGTGACCTGGATCTTTCAGCACAATAACGGCCCATAACACACGGCCCGCAGTGTTAAATCCTTTCTTAGTGAGCAACGTGTTACCATGTTAGACTGGCCTGCAAATAGTCCCGATTTAAATCCAATAGAAAATTTTTGTGGAACGTCGTTAAAAAAAAAGTCTCCGTTAAACGTAATTCCAGTCAAAATGAACTTTACGAAGCCTTTGTTGAAGCATGGAACTCGATCCCACTCGATAAATGTATGAAATGACTTGAATCAATGCCACGTCGTTGTAGAGCTGTCATTAACAACAAAGGCTATACAACTAAATATTAACTTTAAAGAAATTTAGTAAACCAAACATAATTTTACATAAATAATTTGAAATTGATGACGTTAACACGTTAATAACTTTGATTTGTACCTCATTTCTTTATTGTTTCTAATTACTTGTTCATGACGGATGGTACTACAGATGTCGTTTAGTTGTTTGTACGTAACTAAATATCTAAATGGTAGTAGTAAACTCGGATATTTCTTTGTTTTTTAATGAATTATAAGTTGTTAAACGTATTCTATGCATTTTGTTGTTTTATATCCAAAAACAAAAGTTTTACGGCAATGTGCCTTGTATAATATGAAATACGTCGCAAGTGTTTCTAATTATATGTCCACCACTGTATATACGAAAGCAAGCATTCGGGGATTTGTGTAAGGTTATTTGTGATAGGTATGAAGATTAGCATTGCCACTGTTAGGCACTGCTAGATTGTGAATTTTTACTTGATAATAGTCTGTAAAGTTGACGTAATTTTTTTATTTATTACCTAATTCATTTTCCTTTTTTTTTAGAGCCTCAAATAACATTAGTGTAATAATATTCTGCCGTCATAATGAAAATTAATAATAAAACAGTATTTTTATATTTAATATAAAAATGCTGGAAGATGTGTTGTCTTTTACTGATTCCAAGGAAGAGAAAGAAAAATATTTAGATTAGTCTTATTTCCTTCTGACGGCAGTATTTGTAATGACTACGTAACATAAAGTTTCTTATCGCATAATTGTGTCTATTTACAATCAATAAAATAAATTTACATTGAATAACTGAAACTATACTAACAACCATACAATTTGCTTACAGCAACAAAAGCGCAAGCATAACTCCTTCACATACATCAACCGCATCGACTACAGCCAGCGACTCAATCGAGTCAAGTCACTCAGACGAGTCAGTTGTCTCTAACAAGTCGGAGTCGGTCGAAGTGGGCACATCGTTTGAGTCGGGCGCGCGCACAGTTATCTACGAGTCGGCGAGTTCCCGTGAGTTGGGTGACCTGCCACTCGACGATGGGAAGAACGACAACGTGCGCGCACGGAGCGGCAACACCTCATGTTCGGTCGCGTGAAGTGAACTTGACGTACGAAGACTATTTGTGCTGTGTGTCATTATTATACTATAGAAAAAAAACTAGTGTATGCCAGTATCATAGTATATTATGTCGATCTGTTGTCTCAGTGTGTGTGGCGATAGTATAAAACAAAGTGTGTAGCGTGTCATTATCGTCTTGTAGATACTATAGAAAACAGCTAGTGTGTGCCCATTGGCGTAGCGTAGCGGCAGGTGCGGCTCGCCCCGGGCGGAACTTTTAGGGGGCGGCAAAATTTCACAATAAATAATAATAATATCTTGGAATTACTGTATATTATAGTCTTTTAAATCTTATTATAAGAGGGCAACAAAATTTTCTTCCGCCCCGGGCGGCTGACACCCACGCTACGACACTGTGTATGCCAAGATTGTTGTATGCGGCGATCTGTAGTCTCCGTGTGTGTCTTTATGTGTAGATAGTATTAATCAAATTGTGTACCGACTTTTAGTTGTATAGATAACGATTGCATGAAAATCACTTATTCATACCACTTATTGAATAATTAGTTTAATCACCGTACTTTATGATGCTCACTTTTAAGTCTTGCCAAATTGTTATTGTGACATCATTCCAAAATTATAGACTAAATTTACGTTGCATAAAATAGTCAATAAATAATCCTTAAGATGTTATTCGAAGGACTATTAGGTCCAATCATAGTCGGGTTGTAAATGACCCATAAAAATCAATACTATTGTTTTAGTTCTCTTGATTGATGCACTTAGCGTTGATAATATTTATTAATTAAATTGATGATGACTGTGTATACCGATTGCTTGTATACTTACTTCAGTTCTTATATGAAGTTGATCGCTCTAAACGCGATGAATTCAGGTACAAGAGAACTTGACGGCCTATTTCACTCCTTAAAATGGATTAGCCAGATACATGAATGTATTTTAAAACTGCTGTTTCCTAAGACTTACTGCCTTAGGTAATTCTAGCTTTCATCTAGGCTATATCGGTCTTAATAAGATGATCTAATTTAGATATTTAGATTTGGACGAATAGCAAAATCTCTTCAAGCTCCTTGAAATGGCCGTCACGGAATTTGCTCAGACGTTAGTGCCGTCATTATAAGCTATATTACAACCTCTGACACGGCACCGCTATCCAAGAAAACCGTAGTTTTACATTCTAGAAACATATTCTATAAGGCCAGTGATGTCGACTGAATTTGAGACATCGATCTCACATTTATTCCTATTTCTTTTATATTAGATTTAATGCACTGCATTCCTAGTAGATCTATGTTAATAATTAAGTCTAATAAATGAAGTTATAAATAATGTATGTATAAACTAAAATGGTGCTCTCTAATATAAGTTTAGATAGTTAGTGCAATTCTTTAAAATTGTATTAGTAGTATTTTACGTGAATTTCGTCTTGTACAACGATGTAACGATATATGAGCTGACATTTAAAGTCTGATAGTAAGCGGTCAGCACCGCCTAAAGACATTTGTGTCGTTATGAAGAAATATTACTAGACCATTGATAGTACGACTAGTAACTTCAGATTCACACAAGGGTATGTTGAACATTTTATATTATAAGTCCTTATCTGTATAGCACCTTATAGTTATGTATGTAATATATATAATATTTCACCAATGAGTGATTGTTACAAATGGTTAAAATATGAGTATTAAATATGATTAAAAACTTATAATGTTTATTGTAATTATATAATTATAAACAGCAATAATAATATAAACAATTATTGCTACAATAATAAAAATAAAACTATCATTATTTTTAGTAATTGGTTTTATTTTAATTCAAAATTAAATAATGGAATGTATAAACAATGATCTGTACATAAATTTATGAATTACCTTAAGATATAATCAGCATAAGGAAGTCTTCGATTGTTAGCTTTTGTTAAAGAACATTTAAAATGTTACTGTTATAGACACAACGAACATTATTTCTTGGAGATTACTAACACATTAAAGCCCGTCCGATTCACGTTTAAGGTCGGGACGTAGAAGGTAGTTTTCCGTCCCCAACTATTTACGCACCGCTCTGTCTAGATACCGTCGCGTCGCCGCGTCGGCTACGTCAATGCCAACCCGTGACGTCACACCGTCTACAGTAATAGTACGGGATATAATTTGAAGCTTAAGTTACTATTATTCCCGTTACCAACTACAGCTAAACTGCAGGTTTAAGTCATTCGTCTGTTTATAACTTCTTGACCATAATTTACTTACTCATGTAGTAAGTGAATGATGGTCAAGTCTTATTAGTATTTAAAATGTTACTTAACAAAAAAGACAACAGCAGCATAGCCATAATAACAGTGTTTATATTAAAACTTAATTAATACATTGTTCACACATCTCTGGTATAAGATATCACGTCGAAAATCATCATTGCGTATAATATTCGTAACAATTTTAGAATACTTTAGGTAAGCATTACCGCAGCTACATTAGGTACTAGCGATACGCGATTGGTACTAAAAACAATTTTATTATTAAATTATGTCTTCTATAACATGTATATGCAGGTGCGAGTGTGTGGACGATCTAGCAAAATCTAACGAATGCGTACCAAGGCATTCTCATGGGCAATGCTAGTTTAGGCTTATATGAACGTACCACCACTGCTACATTGATGCTAGCAACTTTAGAGGTATGTTACTAGTTACTCAAACTTCAACAAAGAAGTCGTCGTGTTGCAGGTATTGATTACCGATCTCCTACTGACATGCAGCTAGATTATGTAGCTAAGCCGAATCGTTCTAATTTGAGCGCAATTGGAGCTTTTTTGAGAGTTTCACTTCTAAAGGTCTAATTAATAATTAACCTAGTAGTCGATTTTAGTAACAATCGTACATCGTTCTTATTGTGTGCATGAGCATGATACATGCAGCAACAAAAAAGACGTAACATTACATGTGTAAATAAATTCGTAAGCAATATAGAAATCAATCAATGCTCAATAGCATTTGATCTACAATTACATAAAATAATTTACAAAATAAAATAGAAATCTTTATTCAAAGTTCTCATTAGATTTAGCCGTCATGCTTGGTAACACATGAGATAAATAAATCTTGAATCTTATATAGCTATATACATTTAATGTAACACGAAATATAAAATTGTTTAAGGCTAATTTATACAGAATAGATGTGTGTTTACGTCATAGAATTATTGTGCCTTGCGTTAAGTAAGGGTTTTTCTTACTGTATGTATACCGATCTTTTGAGTCGTAACGCGATATTATATAATCTTATTCGGTAAACAGGATATCTAAGCAAAAAGGTACAAGTCGGACTGGTAGTTGCCGCGATTATATCATTTTTAATATACAAAGTCAGCCTTATAAAATTATGTAGTAAAGAAAAATGTGATCGTGCTATCCCTTCGCTGACGTCGCTTCTGTATAAATGTGGCCTTAATTTTACAAGGCCGTATCTACCAATATATAGATATTCATAATTCCATATCAGTATTTTATTCGACATTACTATGAATAATTACGTCCATATTGGTCCAGCCGTATAAAAAGATTTCATTTGCGCTCGTGTTAAATGTAAGTGATGCTATTTTAAGCAATGTCGGCTACGAGTAACCTTTATCGAGTAATTTGGGGCGACTCCGGTCGACCATTTTGTATTCTCGATGCGCCGCTTGAACACGCTTGAAGTCTTGTAGCAGTTTGTCGAAGTCTATCGATAATTTCACGCTATCTGATGACGTCACTTCATTCCTGGAAGAAAGATAAATAAAAATGTCGTTTGTTATTTTATATACGAAATCGAAACACATATACCAAATCATATTAAACTACGATTTTAATATGAGTTGGTATATGACTTTTACTATTATCTTATCGAGATAAATAACATTTCCAAAGTCATAATAAGGCTTATCTATTATTAGTTTTTCGCTCGTTCGTATTAGTTTGTCCCAAAGTTCAGTAGTCCATCCCTTTTTGAAAAGAACTTGACAATCGCTCGCTTAAAAATTGAAACTTTTAGGACGGCCTTATATAAGTTTGCAAGTAAGGATTCGGAATACTAAGCGCATCAAAATTAATTTATCCAACGATCTCTCAGTGGCGTAGCGTAGTGAGGATGGCAAGAGCAGCACGCCCTGGGCGGCACTTTTAGGGGGCGGCAAAATTCCACATTAAATAATAATAATATCTTGTAAATATTAAAACTATGAACCGACTTGAACCGACGGGCGTGTATGAGGAATGTGATGAAAGTGAATAAAGCTAGAGAAGTGTGTCAGGGTCGTAGCAAATGGAAATCCGTAGGCTCTGCCTACCCCTCTGGGAAACAGGCGTGAATCTATGAATGTATGTATATATTTCATGAAGAAGGAGAGGAATGGGTAGGTGTATAATAAACAATAATGATTACTGTTCCTTTCGAAAAGTTAGAATTACTGTATATTATAATTTTTTAAGTCAAAATACGTAAATAAGAGAGCGGCAAATCTTTCTACCGCCTCGGGCGGATGATAACTACGCTACGCCATTGCGATCTCTAAAATGGAAACTTTTAAGATGCTCCTATATTAGTAAGGATTCGGAATACTACACACATAAATAGAAAGTAAAACATGAGCAAGTATATTAAGTTATGGTACACTGAGTGAGTGAGCGCGGGGTGCAGCGGCGCGCACTGCAGGCGGTTACGCAGCAGATGGAAGGCCTCGGTCTGCGGCAGCAGCATGAGCACGCCGTACAGAGCGCCACGAAGCTCCGCCGACTGCGCGCCGCCCAATAACTCCAGCCGCATATCTTACATGCAGAACATTGGTATATTACAGTACATAGTCCATTTTTACTTACTTGTGTTATTTGGTAAACAACAAACTCATAAAAGTTTATTATGTGCAACACAGTTCACAAACTACTGCAACTGCTAACGTACACATCATTTTGTAAACCTGTTTTTGTTTCAATAAATGCTAATAGTTTAGTGATTGATTTCAGACAATATTTGCTTATAAATAGCGATGGCAAAATGAAAGACAATACATACAGATGAGTATATATGTATTGTTTTTCTTTCTGCCAACTAGAGTTAATCACATTGGAAAATCCTTTTATACGTACTTTACTTTTATTATGTTTCGATTAGCATCTAATTTATAGTTTAAATCGCTTGAGTTGAACATTATACTACTACGAACGGTAACGCTTTATAACCTTTCACAAACACAGATTTACTCCATTTGAGTTAAGAAGATAGACATTGCATAATTTAACACCAAGCAGAAAGCGTCTTGGGATTCGACCGTTTTAAGAGGCGTACCACAGGGCGCCATTCTCGTTCTTATTTTACCATGTTGACAAAATAGCAAACAAAGGTAAGATTTATAACCAGGTCATGAGCCAATATACGTTTATTGTAATAACACACAAAACAACCTCACAAATATGTAATAATGGAAAGGTACTTACATGCAAATATTGGAGATTCTATAAGTTGTACCAATTTGTCTACTTCAGTCAAAAAGTCCACCGTTATTTCTAAGTCACCACTGTTATTGTGCTAAGGAACAGAACTATGTAAATTATTTTCAACAACTATACATAATATATTTAAATTATGATTGCTCAAACATGTGTATACAGAGTACTAGAATTATATTTGTAAGTTTTATGAGGCCAAAAGATGAATCTACAAAACCCTCTTGGTGGATTTTCCATATTGAGTCGTTGCTACTAATGATAACATAAGTTGCCAATTATATTATTGCAATCAAATCTGACCCGATTGTGGTATTTTAAACATTGGAATAATTTTCAGACTATGAGTTAAAGTGTAGTTATCGAGTATCTTTCAATTGGCCTCGATATTACTCTAAAACATTTTTGTTTTAATAAAATCGCCACTGTACTTCAGTTACAAATGGATTACAATCTCCTGCGGCACACATGACAGCAATGTAATGTGATGTTTAAAAGGATACAATGTAGAGATGAGTGTGTTGCAGTGTTTATAGTTGTGCGTGAGGAGACACAACGCCAACAGCGACACGGGGCTGTGGCACCAACACTGGTACAGCGATGTAAACAGTGAATGGGTCGCCTGGAAGAGTATAAAAATAGTTGAGATCTCTTTGCTATCACATACCTGGCGTGCTAGTGCCACTCGTTAGGGAAAAAGTGTGTCTTTTTATCGCTATAAAACATCGAATTTATTTATTAAATAAATAAATGTATTTTTATCACTATCAAACATCGAATTTATCGACACATTGATGTTTTTTGACATCATAAAATTACGAATATACGCCTTGTATGGTTATCTGGAAGAAATGGCCTTGGATCACTAATTTATAAGTGTTAAAATGTTATAATAAAGTAAGTTACAATATCTTTGTTTTTGTAGGGTACAATACGGAATTATCTATACATAACACATATACACATCTCGAAGAAGAAGACTCAGTACCTCATATCGCACTCTTAATAAAACAGCGACTTAACTCGAAATTTGAAAGTAAGGCAATTTGAACTCTAATTGTACATGTTAAATTCAAATATTATATTTGTGTTAAATCTTTGCAATAGAGTTCAAATTTGTTTAAACCAAAATACTGAGATAAGTCTCTGTTTTATTAAGGGTGCGATATATGGACGTTAGAATCATGTATACTGTTAAAGTATAGCAGCATGACCTAATTTTCTTTTTAAACTTGACATTGATCATGCCGACATTTGAAATTCAATTACGCGAGTAAAAAGTAATTATAGCAAGCTTATTTAAAATTCAATTTCCTAAAAATAAATTTGTGTACATCATGATTAGATTCTAGACCTCAATGGCATCATAATCAAACTTTTCGATGCCATCTATCATGATTACGGAGCAAATCAAGTTCTAAATACAATGAACTGACCGGCTTATTAAAATTCCGTAGCTGCAGTCTCAAGTCGTAGAGCTCCGCTGAGGTAAGTAAAATGGTATTCAGTACATCCACCATAGTCGCCACGAAGCGAAGATTTTTCTCCTCTAGCAATATCTTTGACAACGCCTTGTATATATCCTCTGCGTTTAGCAGAATACATAGCTGCCTGCAAAATCGTTATTTTAATGAAACATTTTTTACTAGCATATAGTAAGGCAAAATGTTCGCCCATGTATATTATCAGCATAACCATATTATGTTATTGAAAAATCTAGATTGAAGATTTAGCAAATAGTATGGAAGCACAGCTTTCTTGGGTTAATCATGACGAATCAGCGCGATGGTATTGTTTTTTTTTGTATTTATCATTAGGCAACTTATTTGAAGTCGGTACTAATGGGCCCGCTTGTTGAAGAAACATCTTTTCTTAAGAATATGTCCTGTTGGACAACCAGCGTAAGAGTAATAACGCTGCTCCTGCATTTCGACCGACGAGTACGTGTTCGGGCGGCTCACGTGTCTGCCTCACACATTGCTTTATTTTCATCCCATCTTTCATTCCTGTTCTTTAGCGGTTATAAGCTACGGTCACAGCTTACCATCAAATATGAAAAGCTCTACATCTTTCTCTTATAAGGAATTTTAATTCAATTCAATATTTATTGTTTCTTAGAAATTACTAATTTAGAAACATGTGTCAGCTACGAAATAGATTTGTGCTCACCTAATAATAAAGGCTCCTCTATCTTCTAATAAGTTGTCATCAGCGGCTAATAAACGTAGTAAAGCTTGTAGGAACTTGTAGTAGTATGGACTGGACTCTAAGTCGCCTGCAAATTAATACAAAAAATAATTTTGTACAACTTTTATCGATAGATAGCAATTTCATTCTAATGCAGCAAAGTTTTACTGGTAGTAATTAAGCTTATGTTGCTGTTTCAGGACTTTTTTACTATGTGAGATGCCTCATCGTATGCATTTATGTAAATGGATCTTATCTTATCTTCTTTTTAAGACCATTAACAATTTAGGTTTTTCTATTATCTATTAACCCAGCCAATTAAGGTAAATATTGCAGGTGGATTTGGGTCGGTAAATACAATGGGTATCTCACCCTCGTGGGTTAGATACCCCTATCATGATCTCAAACCCAAAGCCATATCTGTAAGGCTACCATCGGATCAAATTAAGGTATGTAATATACCAAAAAAAGAAGTAAAATTATATTATTATCTATCTCCAAATGTAACATAATTTCGTGATTTTAGAATGCTTGTGTCAGTGAAAATGCTTCTATCTATATGAAGTAGGTGTTGTTACCGGTCTGCGCGTCATCTTGCGGCGTGCAGGAGCAGATCTCGGCGAGCACGGCGAGCGAGCGCCGCACCACGTCGTCCGAGCTGTCCGTCAGACTGCCCACTACGCTCACGAACAACTTGTCCGTCTCCAGGAACATCTGCGAGAAACACTTTCATTCTACACGTGTTGTAGGGACACTGTTAAGGCATTAATTGTCTAGATTGGTGTGACTTGGCACAAAGTAGGTAGAAATGGCGTACTTTAATGTCAGCAGCCAAGATCCGCTTTGGGTAGCTGAGCCAGCGTAGTAAATAAGTAAGGCGCAAATATGCGATAGCGCCGGGCGGCAGTCGTCTCCCCGCAACCACACAAAGACGTCGTACTATATTATATGTATTTTACTAGTAGCTGGTACTAGTCAATATATATCTATACATTACCATGTAGTTAAATCATTGCACCATCTATAGCAACTCTTCAGTTAACCCTACAATGTCGTCTCCCGTTCTCACCATTGCTTTTCCACAGTGGTAACTGTGGTAAGAACAATAAAAATAAAAAATATCGCATGGCGATAGCGGTAAACAATTATGCGTCGTATATTAAAATTTAATATAAGACGTAATTCATCATATCACAACCTTTACGATCGTTTACGCCTTGTGACCAGTTACAAATGTCAACATCTCAAATAAATATAATATTTTGAGGTTATATAAATGTAATAAATGTTGTTGTTTTTAAAAAGACATGACTTCCGCACTAGAATTAATTACTGTGTCGCGGGAGACTTAACAAACATTCAAACAAAGAACATCCAGACTCGGAACAAGCATTTGTGGTTCACACAATCCCGTGTATTGAACCCACAACACTCGGCGAAGCAGGACTGGCGAGTCGACCACTTAAACCACTAGGTACGCCATCCGTGCAGACACACAGTGCAATTTATTTTGGGCTTAATTTTCATAATGTTTTTAATACACTCTATAAACTAAGTTAATAGTGTACCTATCATAGATGAAATATAATTTTCTTTCCTTTTACTATGCATCCAATATTTACACACCTTAATGCACTGCAGAGAGTTAATATACAGATGTATGTACACGTGTAAAATAAATGGTTTGCTATTTACTGATATGAAAGTAACTATACATACCTCACTTGGCAACTTATTATACAGATGCAGTATCCAATCTAGAGCTGCGACTTTAGTATGTACAGATCCGTGGTGTAACATCTGCGTAAGCACTCCCACCACGGCGTCGAGGTTAAGGCGACCGTCAACCCCCTCGCCCTCTGCCCCCGCTTCCCCGCCCGCGGCCTCCTCCTGTGGGGCCGCCTCTGTAGGAGACACCACCAGCTTTGTGAGCTGGAAGTTCACAGTGGCGGCAGTCTCGCGAATACCTGATCTTCTGCTAAGGACTTTATCGTCTTTGTCTTCTTTCGTTATTTGTAATTTTTTATAAGATGGTAGTCTGTGTATAAAATTGAAAATATATTTTTGACTACAGATATTTGATGTAGACTCGATTAGAAATTGCGCGAATCTACGAATATTATTTTCTATACAATTCAATTCAATTCGTTTACTGCACCCCATAATGTATATACGAGTCTTATAAATGTAGAGAGAACAATTATGGACCCCGTCGGGTAGGGCAAAATTAGGAGAGAAGAACAAACATTCTATTATCATATTATAGCATATTAAAATAAATTTTAGAGCTTAGAAGATATTTATTTAATTACTCACGTATTATAATTAATAACCTATTATAGTTTATTATTAATTTGTTATAAAGTAAGTATTAAACTTATTTTCTAAATATATGTACTTACATAATTTGAATTATTTTTTATCGTTTATATTATAGTAAAATTTTTGTATTAAAAAGTATTTTATTTTGTTGATAAACATACTAACTTTATCTTCATTTTTAATATTATTTGATAATTTATTATATATTTTTATGGACATAACGTAGGGACTTAATGCATGCATTTGTAATCTGGACATTGGTAAGTTTAATCTATTTTTGTGTCTTAGTGTATATTTTGTATTTAAATCTTCCCTTTTTGTGTAATAATGTTTGTGTTGTCTGTAAAATTTACGTGTTTCGAGAATATACATACAAGGAACGTTAAGTATTTTAGTTTTCGGAAATGAGGTTTACAACTTTCTGTGTTATCTATGTGTACTATTGTAAATATCAGCGAAAGTGCATCTGTGCTGTTACCCCATAGGGAGATTCCGTACTTTAGCCACGAGGATGCATAGACATAGTATCATCATGTGTATATCACCAGTATATCAGTGGTCTTTTTAACTTCCCGGAGAGCGTAGCAAAATGTAAATAATTTAAATAATTTTTTTTGTACATGTGATTTCCAGTTAATATTGGTATCTATATTTAATCGTAGTAAGTTGAATTCGTTGACTTTTTATATTATGGTGTCTCTATATACAAAATCAATATGTAACTGTGATTTCTGTGGTGGATGGAATGTAATTAGTTTTGGAGTAATTTAATTCTAAATTGTTTTGGGTCATCCAGTTCACTGTGCTATTAAGTAAGGTTGTCAGTTTGTCATTTATGTCAGTGGAGTTTTGGCTTGTAATTAAAAGAGAGATGTCGTCGGCGAATAACACACAGGGTCCTTGTATGGTATTTGGGAGATCGTTGATGTACACTAGAAATAACAGGCATTCTAGCCGGTCGTATACCGCCGGCTCGCATACCAGCCGGCAGATTTGTACCCGTCGTAGGCCGGTGGCTCGCATGCGAGCCACCAAATTGGCGCCAAAACGCCGCGCGCCGCCTTCGCTTTAGCTTAAGCTAACGTAAAACCAATTTGGTGGCTCGCATGCGAGCCACCGGCCTACGACGGGTACAAATCTGCCGGCTGGTATGCGAGCCGGCGGTATACGACCGGCTAGGACGCTACCCATACATGGGAGATGGTAATATTATACGAATAAATCACTGATTTTGCAAGTTGGAGTGTCATTTGTGAGGACACCTCTGCAGGCAAAAATTTAAGGCATACAAATTTAGAGTAATATGCATTCATCCATCCATACATCCTACTTTTCAGGAATACATTCCATTATATATACGTCACAATTAATAAATCTCATTTTATCCTAAAGAATATATTTCCAGGATCACGCAAGCTAAATAGCGTGATCCTGGAATGTACGGCGAAGTGCAAATGTGGTACAGCGCCATCTTTTGACATGTGTCGAAACTTCTTCGTCTCAGGATTCAGGGCTTACTTACTATATACAGAATAATTTTTTACACAGCGAATTAATATACATATATACACAAGTTCAAGACAGACAAAGGTCGGACCGCGGCCCGCCAGGCATGATCACATAGCCTGGTAGAAGGATTCCTTTGTGATGGATGGATATCATATTCCTCCACAACAAGTGATGAAGGTGTTGTCGGCAAAGGATACTTTTTCTCGGTTCGTCATGGTAGGCGAGGCACGGTAGCACAGCGCACAGCACGCCTGACGCGTACGGCAGCATGCTGGCGCCCGCCAGCTCCACAAACTCCTTGATCCATGTGATCGCTGTCAGCTGTAAATACAACGTGTACTTACTTTATTTTGGTTTGGTTCGGGTACACAGAGACTATGGAGACTTAAGTCTACCACTCTCTCTTTATCTCTTCGACAGCATTGGTATGAGTTCAAAGTATCAAAATGTTGGATTCTATTGATAGGTTTTGTTGACATCATTTCTTTAGGAGTCTGTTTGCATTAACATTCGCCGGTACACTATCCAATAGCTAATATTCAACGCTCGTTTTAATAGCACAAATTAATAGCCTTCACTGCTACTAAAAAGGCCGAAAAATTACCTATTTAACAGTTCTGTGACTGTTTTGTCAGTATTCTACCACTTAGAACGGAAAGAAAATCTGTGTTTGAAAATAGAATTGCTTTTGTTAGGTCCTATACACTGATTACTGGAACTAAATCTTGTAAGCTGGTACAATATTTTATTTACTTATAAATTTCTCCATAACTATTGTAATGATCTACCTAAATTACCACTTTTGTATTTTATACGTATTAATAATGCGCTATTCAGCGAGTTTGGTTATAATAATTGTGTACCTGTAACAATTCTTCGGGCGACTGCGCATGCGTGATTAGAATATTAATCATCGCCTGGAAATCTACCCTGGACGGATCCTTCTTTATACTCCTCAGGAATTCATTCAGTTGTACGTCACACCTGGAACAATTATTATCCATTCATTATTCAACTTTTTCTGAATGTTATTGTACTTGATATCTTTTGAATGCCCATATCGAGCAGGTTATTGTATTTAGTTGATAGTGTCATGCCCAGTAGGAGCCAATATGCGAGTCCCCATCATGGAATGTATACATAGTGGTTAAAATGTGAATGCTAACTACCCAACGATATACCTACGTAGTACATCTTTTCATCGTAGCTAGTGCATATTATGTACATGGATGAATTTCTCACGCCTGTTCACCGAAGCCGTATGTGGGTATTACACTCACATTACACCAAATTTATTTTAATAGACGTTACGCTTATTGTCATCATAGGTACAATTCAAAGCTCTTTGCTTCTACTGAGACTGCCCTAACACAAAAAGTGAATAACACTTTGTCGGCATCGGAACTCCATATCAGAACCTCACAATTGGCCGGCAATATTGCTAATAACTGCAAACTTAGGCCATGGGAGGGGTTCGTAAAATACACATATCATAATGATAATAAACTTAAAACTCACATTCTTCTGATTTCCGAGTTGGCATCGTCTAACATCTTAAAGAGCCCGTCGAGCAGCTCTGGCAGGTGCACGATGAGGTCTATGTCAGGCACGGCGTCTAGTACTGACACCCACGACACGATGAACTGGCGCGCGAACGCGTTGCGCGTATAGATGCGCTCGCGCAGCATCGGGATGAACGAGGCCAGCTCGAACGTTTGTGACTCGGTTACTATGTCCTGAAGATTTAGAAATGTAGCTTATATAATATACATACATAGATTCACGCCTCTTTCCCAGAGGGGTAGGCAGAGACTACGGATTTCTATTTGCTTATATAATATATAGACAGTTAATATTGTAACAAAAGTATCTTGTGTTTTTAGGAAATTTCAGGAGCAATTCCTTATTCCTACAAACTATTACATCCACAAGTATATAATAGTTCAACGTGTCAGTGCTTCAGAGAAACGGCAGAAGCGAAATCCGCCTGTCATCGTGGTTTATCTAAGCAACTGCTAACTTGACATTTTGAATAGTTTGATTTATCCTTGGAACTGGCAACATCCATTACAACAAAAATAAAAGTTTTTGTTGCAAAACATGGAGCCAGAAAGTAGCCTAACAGAGGTTTGTAACATCGCTTATACATTATTGCCAATCAAGCAAAAATCTTTTAATCCTTTCTTGAGGAATACCATGCTGTGGTCTCAAGAGCAAACAATTAGAAATCGAATTATACATTCTGTATATATTTGAAATGTGAATAAGATATACCTTACCTACATGATATTAATATTTATGTGATGATCAATTGAAAAACTAAGAATAACTACTACACTATCACCCTTGATACAGTAAGCAGCTTAATTAAGAAAATAACACAAATTATTATATTTTGAAACATATGGTTTATTTAGCTCTTTAACTAAAACGTATTTTAAAGTTAACGAATTAAAACAACTTATGTGATAATGATACGTGTATAGCGAGTCTTCTGCACTTGTTTATGCATATTTTTATCGGCATACGTCACGACAAGTTAATGGTTAGAGTTCCTTCTTATAATTAACGAATTGTTACAAAGCTTAGTCACGCTAACCTAATCACGTTTCAAAATCGTTCATTGTTCTTATCCGCTGCTTATGGCAATTTCAAGAGTAAATATAGCGAAGCTGCTGCCTACTCCACAAATATTTTTTTAAGATTCCCCGTCAGAAAAGACGATTGCATTGTCCCATGATCTATCTAATTTAATCTGTCAGCGGAGTTTACAAACAATGAAACAACAGACACAATGAACAGCCGGATGTGTTCTTTTTCATTCATTTCAGTCATTTTCGATGTGTAAATCACGTACGTGACCAGTCGATAAAATGCGTCCAAATCTTTTAAGCCATCACCAACTAATGTCGTATTTTAGAATGAGTAGTATACACATCTAAAGAGAATATCTCGAGCAACCCACCGAACGTCGTCCTGTGGGTCGGCCATGATACCGCTGGAAAGGCGAAATAGCTAAAGACTGAATGAGATGACAAGACACATTGACATGGCACAAAATAGGAAGGAATGGCGTACTTTAATGTAGGAGTCCAAGATCCGTTTTGGGTCGCTGAGCTAGCAAAGTAAGTAACACCTATCGATACAATATAATACGAGTTAAGTATATTGTGCAAATATGTATTACTTTAATTATATTTGTATACAGAACCACATGTACCAAAAGTGATGATAATTATTACAAGTGTGTTTGTTTTACGAGGACATTACGGCAAGGGTAACAACACAGGCGCGCGCATCAACTAATGCATATTCATTTAATGCATTTGTACTTTGCATTAATGAACAATCAATTGACATAATAAAATATAATTGATCCTTGTTGTTATCTAAGTAGCAAGGATCAACGGAATACACAAACAGTGGTAAGGTAAAGACAAAGCTTTATACACCAAATTCGTTATGATAGGTGTCAAGCAAGCGCATACGAGTATGGCAGACGAGGGAATAATGCCTTGCCTAGTACCCTATCGACCGAACATTCGCTAAAAGGACAGTATTGAAGTTTGTTCAATCCTTGTTATTTGACCATGAATACATCCAATGTTTATAGCCCAATTTATAATTGTAATTGTAATTGGACTCCCTTTTCCGCATTTGAACTCTAAGTTGGTCCATTATGCGTGAGAGTCGGCCGGTTACGGAGATAGCCAGCCCAACTCCGCCCAGAAGCACAGAAGTTTCCTGGGGTCTTCGCAGGCTTCGCGGAGTGACCTCGGGTTGTTGAGGATTTCCTTACGTTGTGCTGTTACTCCCACCCATTCCAGGACTACATGGGCAGCAGATTCTTCTTCGGTCAGACATCCCCTACAAAGTGGGCTGTCTGTTGCTCCGATGTTGTAGAGATGTTTGTTCAGGGGGCAGTGTCCTGTTAGGATTCCCACGATGGTCCGAAGGTCCAATCTTTGTAGGTTGAGCAGGCGGTGTGTCAGACGTGGTGAGATGGCCGGTAGGGCTGCTCTCGACTGTCTACAGTCCGTTGTCCGTGCCCAGCGTTTATTATGTTGGCTCTGAGTGCGAAGCCGCATCCATGTTTTTAGTTGTGAGAATGGTAGAGGGAGGAGTGGAGATGGACCTTCCGTGGTGGTTCCAGACCCTCTTCTAGCCAACTCATCTGCAGCATCGTTGCCCAGCGATTCACTGTGCCCCTTTATCCATTGTAGGGTCACTGTGTTTATAGCCCAATAAATAAAAATAAATAATTTGAACTAATATCATGAAATGTGAGTTTGTTTGTTACGCTTTCGCGTTTTAACTACTTGACCAATCATCATGAAATTTCGCATATACGTTGTCAGGGTTACAGGACTGGACATAGGACATATACACCTTTCATCCAGAAAAAAGTACTGTTAACAGAAATTTATTGGCAAAATCTAAGATAACGCGAGTGAAGCCCTGATTAAAACATAGTATACAATAAATCTGTCTGCAATAGGCTTACCTTCACAAGTCTATCCAACAGTTCAGCTCCTTGCTTCACTTGTGGTTCAGGGTCAGCGGCGAGACGCGCTAGCGCATCGAACACAAGCGGGAAATGTGCAAGCGCCGCAGCGCGTGCGATCTTGAGCACGTTGAACAGCGCCTCAGCCGCTTGGTAGCGTACACGTGACTCGCTCTCACTAAAGCATGCTACTATTGGGTGAATCAGCTCCGGCAGGTATTCTATACAACCCTGGTGACGAAAATGTTAAAGTATATACTTTTGTTGCACAATATGAAAAATTTGGCCAATAGTCAAGCAATTTGACATGCTATATGCAATGTCATCGTCCCTCGATAGAATTACCAAATATCGCATGATTTTAATTTCCACTCAATGCCCAATGAACTATTGACATACACCCACTACCAACACAAACTCTTAGTTTAGTTCATGCCAGGATCAGGGTAAATGAGAATACTAGCAATTTGCACAACACACTAGTAATTTTAGCAGAATATTAGTAGAAATTGTGCTATCAAAACCTATAAAAGCTATGAAGTGAACAACACATGGGAAAAAAAAAACAGGATTGACTTTGGTGGTAGTTTTACAAAGACGAGTCGCCGGATATGATTTCACACCAACGCCATATCCTTACTAATATTATAAACGCGAAAGTTTGTATGGATGTATAATAATCTTTATAATAATCGTATAGATGTTTGTTACTCTTTCACGCAAAAACTACTGGACCGATTGCGATGAAACTTGGTATGTAGATAGCTTGAGACCTGGATTCACACATAGACTTTTATCCTGATATTCCCACGGGAACGGGAATTACGCGAGTGAAACCGCGGGAAAAAACTAGTAATAAATAAAATACTCAGATGGCTGGTATCAGGACATTATACCAGATATACTACCACTATTATTATTAATCTGGTGTCTGATAAGCAGCTCAGATGTGTGTGAATCAATTCAAACAGACAAATTGATAACAAAATAACCAATTACAGGGTACATATGTTTTTGTTGTGTAATTCATTCAAATGGATCTGAATGACACTAACAATTTAACCTATTGTGCGGCAGCAACCTGCTGGTGGATAGCCACGATATGTTTTTATATATCTGGCATTCCAACAATTGACTGGTTAATAATTAGGATAAAGGCCAGTGTCTCAAATATGTGTTTTACATTAACAGACACCTAATGGTCCCTTGTAATAGAAGTAATACCAGATTAATAGTCTGGCTCATGAGAATATTACCAGATATTAATCTGGTATTACTTTATTTAAATTAAGTAATAAGTGTAAGAATCATTTTAAAAATGCTATTTTTCTTTTAAAGATAAGACAACTCCTGCACTAGGAATTATTCCTGTGTTACAGATTACTTTACAAACATTTAACAAGAGACACAAAGAACACCCTTTATTTGGAAACACAAAATTTTTGTTCCGTGTGGAGATTGAACCCACAACACTGAGTATAGTAACAGTGGCAAGGCAAACACTACACGCTTTCATGAATAAACATACTTTGAACAAGTAGTAGTATGTAGTAGTGTGTAAGTAGTTATATTGATTAATTTAAGACTTACTGACTGTTATAAATTTTTTCTAGATTCTAACTTTGTACTCACATGGGTGACAATAATCCCTCCTTAGTGAATATATTGAACCTGTCACGTCTTGGAATGCCAGACATTATTAAAACTTATTGTGTCTAACTGCCAGTGTGCCGCTGCAACTTATTAGGTTAGATTAACCCTTTTGCTGTCCCATGATAGACACAATAGAAAGTCTATTGTTTTGTATCATATGATTAAATGGGAATTATCGGACAGGGAACCTATTAATAAGGTACTTGTGTGCAAAATTCTAAGCTTATATACAATTTGGCTTAAATGGTGCATTGATTCATTATTCAGATTCTGCATTCATTGGTATTGATCTATTTTTGTGACTAAGCCATATTAACAAACCAGTTACTGACCTTTCCCAAGCCAACAGCAACTGAGGACAGTCCCATAAGTGCTCCATTCTTAACATTAGGATTAGATGAAGACATCAAATCCTGACCGAGAACACGGATCAGTCGCTTAATCTGACTAGTGTTCTTCGCATCGTTGAAGTCTTTCACCATCCTAGGCACCAAAATTAAAGTATTAGAATATGTAATGCAGTGCTTAGTACCGTACAGTACAGTATAGTATAGGGGTTCTAAGCATTGTAGTAGTTTCGCTACTGAGGATATATTCTTAATTGAAAATATAGAAAAGGGTCATAAAGTAATCTAAAATATTATACTTACTTCTCTATTTCAACCCCTGCAAATTTACGCTTGTCATACAACTTGTCGCATAACCCGCGAACGCAGGCTATGCTTAATGGTGCGTAGTCCCTCTCCGACATAATTATACAATCTTTATCACCATAAATTCACAAATACCACAATTTACAAGACCAAAAACATCAATGAAATCCAAGCCGTAGTACATGGTAGTAAACTAAAAATGATTATGTACTGTAAACATATTTTAAGCCTAGTTCTGTCCTCTATCTTTCTCTATTTTGTTATGAAAGAAAGTGACAAGACAAAGAAAATGTCCATACCTAAGTTTTGCTTAGTGATGTAGTGTCAGCTGTTAAATGTCATTTTTGACATATGTGAATTCGTTATAAAATATATTTAAATAAATATGGAAAACGTAAACTTTGAAATTTTTATCACCTACATCAGTTATAGATAATCATAAAAAATCTATACCATATGTTGACTAACCTTATAATTATAAGTATGATTTATATATATATTATAGTGTAATTAGTAATGTTTGGTGATAAAGAATGATTTCCGAACGAGTAATAAATGTGTGATACCATATAAAATTTCTAACTACCACTTTTTTGTATATTTTACATTTACACAGAATGTTCAATTGTACTGCTCGCCGCTTGGTAACCGTTCTCCATGCTATTAAGTATTCGTTTTACTTCAATAGGAACAAGTTGCAACGGATACCGGTGTATCAGACTGTGTTTGATTTCAGAAATAAAATATCGTACTTTAGTTCATTGTGTCTTTATTTGTAATACCGTGAAATCAAAGCACTGAATCTCTCTTTATAATCGCTACATATTTTATAAACAAAATGAATGTTATACCAATATAAAAAATGCTCGTAGTATATTTTTATACTCATATTCATAATTTCAATATTCTTTACTAGAGCGCCCCTCACTCGATGGGAGCGATATTATAAATTAATCTTGAAGATGCACTATTATTTTTTGTTATGTAGGGTAATAGTTGTATCAATAGAATGGTAACCCAGTTCATGTGTCTAGTGCGTTTGATTATTCATGTCGACTTATTTTGATAAAAACTGCGCTATAAAACAGTCCAATGTCATTAAGTTCTAAATTGTGGTGTGGTTTAATTGTTTATTTGCCGCGTTAGATAACAATAATAGTGTGTCCGTCATGCCTGTGACACTAGTAGACAGGTTGCCCTTGCCAAATCTCAAGGTTTACTCCGCGGGAAGTGTTTCGCTGCTTTCGATAGCTGTTTATTACGCGTTGAATGTGACTAGTGATCCGAACTGGCGTGTGAACGCTACGCAGGGCCGGCAAGACGCGATGGCGGAGCCGGGCGAAGGCGAAGCAAAACTGGTGATGGCTGCAGCACCGGTGCATGCCGCTAACGGCACCAAGAACATAACTGAGCAGTTCGTCGATGTTATGTCGTTTATGATGCAGGAGCCGCTCTGTATGTGGGTGAGTATCCACATATAACATGCCTTTTCAAGAGCCTAAACTGGGATAGTTAGTGTTGATTACCACAGATATTTACTTACAATTTTTGTAGGAATAACAAAAGGATCTTGCTGGCAATTAGTGAATTATCTTATCAATACTAATGTTTGTGACATGCAAATTAGTTGATACACTTTCTGAATTTGTTATCAAGTAGTCAATTTAGATACAGTTTATTGCACAATAAAAGTGAATGTACACATGTGATAAACATACTATTTATTATTACATCTTTACAGTATGATAAAAATGTCAACCACCTATCTCAATTATTTATAAAAATAATATATTGTAATAAACAGACACATGACAATAACAAATGAACTTAATAAATATGATGTTGTTATTAATCTCATAAATATGCATTTCATTTAATTCTTAATCTTGAAGATGTATTAACAATTTTAATTATCACAGTAATATTTGTGTTTCTATTTTGCAAACTGGATAGTGTGTATTTGTTTCAAATGTATCATACATTTTTCTATATAAATAATAATAGTATCTAAAAGAAATACCACTTACAAAAATCCTTGTGGAATCCAATTTTGAAGTCATAATTTTAAAATTTAAACTTGCATATAAATTTATTGATTATTAATGTATTTTATGGTTTAATATATAAAACCTGTTTTATTTTCGTATGAATATACAGATTAAGTAATATCTTAATTCAGAAGCAAAGGTTGATGTAAATTGACTAACAGTTATTTTATTAGATACTAGATTCATACCTAACTCAAAATTGAGTATAAAACCTATGCCTGTTTTCTAAACTTAATTCCAACTATTTAAAAATAATAAAACACCTATTTAATAATAAAAATAACATTTAATTTTCTTAAAATCTATATACACTAAAGATTACAATTTCACTATCACATACTTATATGTAAATAAACATGTTTATTTTGTATAGTCACTAAAAAGTATTAAGAATCTTTGTTTTTAAATAAAGTTATTATCAGCTTTACTACATACCTACCAAAACATTATTACACATCTGTTTTGTTGTAGTAAATAGATCCTATGTATATGATTCATCATAATGGCATACAGCCAAAATGTATTTTTATTACAATCACAGAGTAAATTATATTTGTACTGTTTTCTCTGAACATATCTAGCCAGCTACATTACATAACTTTTTGTTTCTGGTTCCTGACCTGTCTGCACTACACTCTTCTGTAAATAAATCTGTGCAGTCTCAGGAGTGTCACACACAAGTCACACACAAGCCTAATGACATCTACCAAGCATATTTCTAAACTGAGTGCCGAGTGCTATTCAGAAAACTGACTTCTTACGGTCTGCTGCAGATATAAATAAACACTGGCCACAAGGCTATCATTAATAGAAACATCAATTATTCTTTAAGAAATGGTTAAGAGAGTATCAGTGTGTTGATTATTATTTTCTTCTTCAATATAGTAATTATATTTTACTAAGTGGTTTCCTTCAGACATCCTTTCAACTGTCCTTATATTCTATTGTTATGTTATGTTCCACTGCTGGACTGGTGGCTTTCCAGATCACTCTGTTATTTGTTATCCCCTGCCAGTCACTTGGACATCTTTGCAAGGGTGCAAAAGTATCCAAGATTACACCTATGGTTGATAGATTAATAATACCAATGTTAGTTATCTTAATTAGAGTGAAACTAATTTGTATAAAATAGTACGTCAGAAGGCTTTTGCCACTTTTTGATAATTAACTGCCTAACACTAATACACAGCATATTCAAGGTTCCATCTAACTATAAAACCAGAAGTTAAATCAGCTAGAGATAGTTATCTCGGTCTGTCGGCCTCGATGGCGTAGTGGTAAGTGTAACCGACTGCCACGCTTGAGGTCGCGGGTTCGATTCCCGCTCAAGTCAAACATTTGTGTGCATGAACACGGCTGTTTGTCTTGGTCTGGGTGTTTCTATGTATAATATGTTTGTATTTACAAAAAAAAAGTATATATGTATGTTTATCCATTGTCTAGAACCCATAGTACAAGCTCTGCTTAGTTTGGGCTAGATGGTGTTGTGTGTATGTGGTAGAATATTATTATTATTATTATTATTATTATCTGGTCGGATTATTTTAAGTACCTATGTAAAACCATTTGCAATACAATTCTTCGACAAGGGAGTTTTCTTTAATAAATTATTTTACACCACTTTTATTATACTTGAGTTTATTTCCATTTATAACATTCAGTTTACATTACCGATTCCCTTAAGCTAGAGATAGATAGAATTTTCTGAGAAATAATAATATAACAAAATCTTAAAGTCTGATGTGTTTTTTTTTGCTATTATTTAATACATGGAGTGAACTCAGGTGGAAATTGTTAATAAACTATTGTTCTTTATCATAGTGGACACGCGGCAATCAATGTTTAATTATGTTGGCATTATACATTTGTAAAATCAGTGTTAATAAACTTCACAGTTGCCTGTTTTGAAATATATATACAGGGTGTCCCAGAAGTTGACGTCAAGCCGGAATCATGTAAGAGGCTAAGTTATAATAGCTATCAGAAAAATATAAAGTAAATCTAAGTAACATATTTTAAAATTATAGGCATTTCAAAAAGAATAAAAACCATCTACTACCTCTGACCTGACGGTCTTTTCACTCCTGTTACTACAGATATTTACTAAATGAATTTTTAGCTATTATAACTTAGTCTGTTACCTGATTCCGGCTTGACGTCGACTTCTGGGACAACCTGTATATACCTTGGTTACGATTTGTTACGTAATTTTGAGAATCACGACGATTTTGAATTTTACCGCAGTTTTTATATGGCTGTTAAAGTACTTATAAGTAGAAGGCCAGAAACATTCCCTGCATTTATAAAACAAATATGAATATTTATTAGGCTGTCATTGTTATAAAAAATTTAATGATATGTATAAGCAGGTTGTCCTATTCAAACTCATATTGTTCATTATATAACTTTGTTCGTAACGTTAATACTGTAGATAGCTTAATCCCTGGGTAAGCTACATGGATAACTTTGAAAAGAAAAGGCACTAGCGGGTGACATCTAGAAAACTATTAAAATATATTGAGATAAACAAAATTCACATTGACAATCTTATCTGATAAACAAAATAACAACGTAGGTAGGTTAATCACAAAATAAACATACAAACACACTGTCTCTTCCTAGATTAGGAGTTAAACACGTTATTTTAACCTATAATAGAAACTAGTCTTATAATAATATAATTTTAGTGTCAGCTGATATAAAACTAGATAGAATTTACGTCGTAAATTTAATGTGTTAAAAATACAGAATATTTACCGTATATTTTTACATTAATCTACAATAAACTTAGAAGTCATTTTTCTAGGAAGCAGATCTGTTTATTATATAAAAGGATAATAAATTTAAGCTACGTTACACATTTCGCCGTGACGTATGCTTTGATACACATTGCCTGTATTAGGCAAACATCCCCGTCGTACACATAACACATATCCGAGGAAATGTGTGAAGTTATTTCATGTAACAGTGTTGAAGCACGATGAACTTTGAAAGTCCGACTTGTTTGTTGAGTCAAAGCACGAGCTCTCAGTCACCGGAGAAAGTAAATATTCAGGTTTGGTGTTTACTCTGCCACGTAGCCAATGAGATAAATTTGCCAAACTATAGACAACATAGTAAGATATAATATCTGCAGATTAGCAAGCTACATTAGTAAGGGTCATCCAAGCGGTGGGGTCTATGTGGGCGGATGTTATTTTCGTATTACTGCTATCCAGATTAATTACTTCTTAGGTTTACTTAGCAAATATGGCGAGGGAATAGAAAACGATGGCATGGCATTTCGTTTTGTTCATAACTTGGAGAAATAGCTTCTAATATAGCCTAGCTAAGTTTCGTAACAATCGTGCGTATATTTCGCGTACAAACACTGCATAGGTGCATTTGAACAAAGGAGCATTGTGACTTTGCCTTGTCTCCCTTTCGCTTATGCATGACCAAGTATTCGATTGTTAAACAGGAAGAATATGCCTAGAGGAGAAGGCGATTGACCTTTAAATTATACTGTTAAAAAGTTGAATAATTATTTTTTATTCTCGTACCAGTTTTGTACTGTATACATGTTAAGTTAAAATATTATCTATACCGGTTACACTATAAAAGGTTAAGAATGGCATGCAGTGGCTTCTATAAAAGGATAGGTAAACATTAACGTCTCTGGTCATCGTCATTTAAAAACTCGGATCTCGAGTAGGTAATATTTTTATAGTTGTACTGAAGTATGACTAGTAAGACGCAAGTAAAGGTTATCGATAAGCTAAGGGGTTTCTAGATTATATTGAATTGGAGCTCTAATTAATGGTTTAGGCAAACATCCGCGATCGTTAGTCGGTGATTTATTGACCATTACTTCAACCAGATGATAATATTTCATGCTGTATTGTGCGTCATAAAACATGTCAAAGAATTAATTTGTGATTTGAAGGACTCTTTATGACAAGTCATAGTCCATAAGCTAGGTTGAAAGATGGGCCTCATAAGAACTACTGCTGACACATGAAAAAACTCAAATTCAGTCTATAGGCGGTCGAAACCAGATAATCTAATATTAGAAAGCAGTTTACAGAGTTTAAAGAGCTGCCTCAGGACTGGTGGTCTACGTTTATAGAATCACCTCATTTTTGCAGAATCGATAATTCTTTACATCCACTTTGATATTACAAGCGTCATTAAGCTACGGTACCACTTTCTATATAGGCCGCAATACTTCGGATAAAAAAGGTAACCACAGCCAGGATGGCAATCTTACGATCAAAATTATTTAGTAAATCTAAAGGTTAGATAATCTATTAATTAGTTTAATTTAGATAAGGAGTTTATCGTCGGAACTTTTTGTGATATTGATAGTTCTAAATCCAAAGATTTTGAGTTAGATTAATTATTTATATCGATGTTTGTTTACCACGGAACTCATTTACGGTAGAAACTCTATTCATCTATTCATTATTCTCGCCAGTAAACTTTGCTAGACCAGTAAATAGCCAGAAATTAATTCTTTCACTTTCACACTATTCCACAATATAATCGTGTTATTTATGATCAATATAACTCATTAAAGCATTGGTAAAATTAAATATTCAATAGCCACGGTTTTTTATTTTTATCAGCTATGGATTGTTAGCTAACACCAGCTATCGATTTATCTTGTAGACGGCTTAACACTGACTTTGCGTAGTTGTGCTTCTATTTTTTAGCCAAGACTTTCGAAGATGGAAGATCCGGCCAGCCATTTTTATCGAATTAAGTCTAAGTGAAGATTTCGCTGTACTTTATTCAGTTTTGCTCAGGTCACGGAGTCTATACCTTCAAAAGACGAGGTAAATGTATTCAGCATTGACTCTCATATGTTACAATGTACGGACATATGCGGATGTCTAGAACAAATGGAAGTAATTAACAACATCATCCGTTCTTTTACTACAAGTATCGTAATTCTGGCTAGCTGGAGCGGAACGTTGCTAGATAAACAATGCGATACAAGAAAGCGAGATCTTGTTCAATTGCTATGGCTGGCAACACAACTAGTGCTGGAAAAGTCTTTCGAAACTGGTACTTGAAAAAACTAGTACTGTCTATTGTGGATCACATTTGTATGCTTTAATCGATTCGAAACAGAGTAAGGACATACATGTCTTTAGTAGCTATATAAATGTTTGGTTGGTGAAAGATATTTCTTCGATAAATGTTGACTATTACCCTAATGGACATTATCGAAGATATCATACTCTATTTTTTTTTATAATTATGGTCATCGACCGAATTTTCGTATATTTCAGTGTTAATGCGTTATTTACGCATTTTTCATTACCTTCTGTAATGATTGACTGTCTCGAATGATCGATTGAGGAAAGTTTACCTTTATTATTTTTGGGACTGATTGATGTTATCGAATAATGTGAGAACATTTATAATTTATAATACAAAGCGTTATAGTACATACAGGATAAGCCTGATCAATTTGGTATCAGGAAAATGATCATTGCGTCAACGGAGTGCCGCTGCGACTCAATAAGTTAAAACAGACTTGCGATCAGAAGGCTGCTAATACAAACTATATAAGCGTCCCAGCTAAGGTAAAAGGGTTACCGAGAATACTAATACTCTGCAAATCGCAATACGTTAACGATCCTTAAGCCCAAACCTCATTATTACTCATGAGTTCATGACCGTCATTTCATTGTGTGTAGGTATAGGCAATCAGAAGAAGGGAAATGCATATTTGTATTTTAAAAGTAAACTTATCTGACACAATAATTAGCTATAGATGTTAATCATTTATTATACGTTATACATGTAAAATTATAATTAGTGTCGTGCTTCGTCCTACGACCTTAATTATTATAATCAGATAACTTACTGTACGTTCCATTAACCTATATTGTTAATAATAATATATTATTTATGCAAAAGCATACGATTACGCTCGTATAATATATTTTATAACGAAGTTCATATTTTAACAGTCAACACCTCTTACGTTATCAGTAGTCTTTAATTAGACGTACATAATTGTTGATATAGTTAAATATAAACCAACTTTAAGACTTTCGCTTTGTATAACGTCATATATTAAGTATAATATGCTGTGAGAATATTACACCTATTTAAGATCTTAGTTCTTGGCAACCCGCGGCTCGCGAGCCGCATGCAGCTCTTTGACTCCTGCGGCTCTTCCACGAAATGTTTAGTGCAGGCACGGAATGTTACTTATTATCTTACCTTATTTATAATTTATATTATATAACTAAGATAACAAAGTTTATTTAATTTACTGTTAGTTAAACTAAGACTTATCTGACAAAGGCGAGCTCGAGCTTGTACTTTTAATCCTGATTTTCCGTAATAATATCCTCTGCTGAAGCAAAGCTTAAGTCAAAAAATGGCTCTTTGAATAGATTTCACGTGTGGATTGTCTATATTTGGCTCTTTTGGTAGACAAGGTTGCCGACCACTGTACTAGACGGATCGATGCAGGACGTTTAGACAACTTACTGAATCGATACGATAAGATATCGTTTTGAATTCGTAAGTGACTCTTCGATCTATTCAGGCAATTAGGATTCGACTACTTTTAATTCTAGAAATAAACATTTATACGCATATGAAATAATATCGTTGTTTGACGTCATCATAATCACCATCATCATTATCAGTGCATGACGTCTATAGTCCCGAGTGTAATCATACTTTCCTTATAGATAACCACTGCAATCGAAGTAGGATTGAATTGCATATTGCATAAATATATAGATGGATTATCCCTAGAGGCTTAAATGTTACTTGATGCACTTTCATTTCCGTGGCTTTCACTCAAACACTTTTCTTCTATTTCTGTCAATTCTCTGAACTCTTATTACTTCTTAATATTAAGACGGTTTACATGATAGTGCCCTTTAACGGTGTGACAGGCAGACAGAACCTTAGTAAAGAGTTTCCATGTTTGGGTACAGAACCCCAAAAAATTAAACATATAATAAATAGTGGCGAGGTTTATGCATTAGTTATACTTAAGTATACCTAATGCATTAATCTCGCCACAGCAGACTATCCTACCATATAACTTATATATATAAAAACTTTAATAGAGACGAATAATTGCGGGTTGCACAGTTTTCTCCGCATTGTGCAGTTATCGATGCATGCAGTCAGTCGTCTTTCCATTGGCACTTTATTTTGGTGCCTACTTTGGCTACATTCTGGCTGACTGACAGGAATCTGTCAGTCACTTTGATTCTTCAATTTCTTCGCACCGGATCCTTTTCCTTATTAATCCCAATCTATACGACTGTGCCTTCTATAAAACAATTACCGTGGCCTTCTTCGTTCCGGGATCTTACCACTTAGAAACACCAGTCATGTACAATCCTTCATAGCGCGTTTATCAAACTAAAATATAACAGTACCCACTTGTAAATTCTGTTCAGCTACAAGTCGTATTTCCAAAACAGCTAGTAAAGTAGCTGAGCATATGAGTCTCATGAGAGGACAAATGAGAACGTGACATTTCGAATCACTAAAATACATAATATTATTTCTTGTTCTGTATAAGGAAGCACTATTTATGAAGCAGTTCTAACTTACTGGATGCTGGAAATCCTTGTGTAAATAACGATCGACTAGCGTATGTACTTAATCTAGTGAATTTATCGCTGTTGGGGTGTAGGAAGAAAAGTGCTGTAATAAAAAAAGGTGAATTAACTATTTTGTCTGATGAACTACGTATCGATAAACAGCTGTTATTCCATTTTGAGATAGAATCCCTTCACTTCTTGTTTTTTCTTTTTTACATGTATAGAATGTTTGGGTTCTTTGAACTTTAGTAGCCTTGGTGTGAATGTTACATTTTATTCTTAA
This sequence comes from Catocala fraxini, assembly GCA_930367265.1. Classification (NCBI taxonomy): domain Eukaryota; kingdom Metazoa; phylum Arthropoda; class Insecta; order Lepidoptera; family Erebidae; genus Catocala; species Catocala fraxini. The sequence continues at coordinate 18,321,317 of OV884041.1, forward strand.
TAGCAGCGATAGCTCAGTGGGGAGACCAACAGATTGCAATGTCTCGGGTTCGAACCCACGTAGCGCACCTCTGACTTTCGGAAGTTATATGACTTTTCGAAATTATGTGCGTATTGATTGACAATTATCGCCTGCTCCGTGCCTCGGAGGGCACGTTAAGCCGTCGGTCCCGGCTGCCATAAACATCTATGGCAGTCGTTATTGGGAGAATGTCGACACAAAAGATCCCACTGGGTCGAAGTGTCGCCGGTCTGCACTGACTGGCCCCCACATACATACATAAGATACATTTTATTTAATATGTTAAAGGAACCGTACTTTGTTTTGTGAATAAATAGGTACAACAAAAATAGTTACATTGCATTAAGTGATTAAAAACACCTATGTTTTTCATACAATTAGGTTAATTAATCTCGGAATATGGCTACGGTATACGTCGTTTCGGATGTAAAAGGCAAAGTAGAAAAATGAATAATATCTCGATCTGCTCAAGGCTCCTTAACCTTGAGTAGATCGAGTTATTAACTGTTACTATGATTAGGATTATTGTAATTTACATGTTAAATAACATAAACATAATGTTAATATGCTTGTTGTTATGGTTCAGATATGTATGGCATAAAAGACGACATTTAAAAATTTAAATTGCCATGACGCATCCGACTATATATTTGTTACATAATTTTTACTAAAAATGCTACGTGTTATGTCACAAAGTGCACTTTTTTTGTATCTGGATGATAATTTTGCTATTATCATTCTATGTAGTATCATAATAATTACTGATTGGGAATCGCGATAGAGATATGCGTCCTTAATGCGAGTTTATAGCTCTTAATTACGATGAAGGTTACCTTCACGATCTATGCCTATGCATTTTCTAATAAAGGATCTAGCAGAAACGTGACGAACTAATTAGAATGTATGGAAAACACGCCAGCTTTGGCCCTAATCAAAAACTTTGAAAAACACGCGCTAAGGGTGTTTGCATTCGCAACTTTTCCAATATGTAGACCTTCCAGACCCTCTGAAAACCCTTCACTGTTGGATACTTTCGCGGTCGAGCTGGTTCTGTTTATGTATTTGTTTTCGGCAGATCCTCAATATAGTAAATAACTAGGTATGCCTTTCTAATGTGTTGAACCGTGAACGAACACTCGAAAGCATTATTGCTTTAGCCATTTACTTGATACAAGGATAGACGATGTAATGTATACACTGGTTAGTCTCGTCTTGTGATATCTATTATATCTAATGGTTTACAGCCAATAAAAGAGTCCGATAATTGGTAGAATAAATTATAGTAGAATTTGAAGCAAAATATTAAAACAAGACATGTTTTGGTCACTGGCGACCAAAACAAGACTTGTTTCAATATTTTCGCAGTCGACAGGAGATACGCTGAGCAAATTATAGCAGGTGCACTAGTGAGTTACGGATACTGGTATTATTTAGTTGATTAGCACGTTCACTGATTGTTTAAGTACTTGTACCGGTATCGCCACCAAGGTCGGCTAACTACTGCAGTCACGACTTCGCACGTTGGGCCAACATGCCGCAGACGGCAAAAGCGCCGCTGTATTGTCTATATAACAATACGTATCTGAGCATGCATGAACAGCTGTTAAAGTAATCATACCATAGTAAATATCATACGCTGTGGCCAGCATTGAACGCCTCGCCGTCTTTACACTTTAGACCAATAGGTTCCCTATTTCGGATAGGGAACCTATTGGTCTAAAGTGTAAAGACGGCGAGACGTATATTTTAAAATAACTCAGGCGAAAAACACTGATCGTTGTTGAATAATCGTATTGTTTACGCCAACAATTCTATTTAAAATTGACTAAACATTAGCAAACTATAATAGTAATATTAATAATTTCACGTTGAGATACTTTACTTTGGGGTCAAGGTCCTATTAAATGTGGTTATGTCGTTCCTACGACAAATATTTTCTGATTACAGTCTCGTTGATAAATATAAACTGCAAATATGAACCACTTGCACAGTCAAATCGCGCGATAAAATGCATCATGTGTGCACTATGACCTCTAATTCTAAAGGGGACAAAAATCTGTATGATTTGCAATCGGCTCGATTTTTCTGGGTTTTATTTACAGTATCTTTGTAAATTCCCTGCAAGACAGCATGCAGCAAATGAAGAAAAGGCCATAGCTAGCATATCAAAACAAAAAATACGGCTGCAGCATAGGTTTATTTAATATTGCACTTTAAATAATCGCTATGTTTTAATTTTATGAGTATTTTATTGTATCTTAGAACGCCAAGTTGAGCCATGAACTTGTTGTTGCGACAAAATACCTGGCAGCTATTTGCGTTTACTGTTTAGAATCGATATAAAAATGTTCGGTTGTTGTATAAATGCGTTGTTTACAAAAATAGTCGAAAGATAACGATGTATATGAAAGTAGTGTCGGTGCCAACTATGCCGGTTTGTTTGTGTAGCGGCCGAGTCACGCCAGGTGACGTCATCTCGCATCATACACATAGTAACAGATAACTTGATACTTGTAGTGCTATTATTTATTTCTTACGACACCTAGGTACTGTTATTTTTTTGCTAAAAGCTAAACTTAGCGGTTTTGACTTAAGTGTACATCGATCAAGGATTGTTTCTCATCGTAGAACAACAATTTAGTACATATGGAAAACATTTTACCTTTCGTATGTTGCATACATACTCTGTTATTGGTCTCATGGGAGGTTGCGTTTATGTTTGCGACCGATATTCTGGCCTAGGGCGTGGTTTTCGGGCACTGTGTAATTGGGGTTTGCCGTCAAAAACTCTTACGAAATCGTAAATGTATCTAGTAAAGAGCCCGGAGAAAAAGCGGTAATACCTTACTGCCTATGCTCGAGTAAATAATTATAGTCGAGATGCTGCGGACATCAGTCAGTAATACGAATTTAAGAGAATATAAGTATGTCGGCTAAAAGCGATTCGAATCTTCGTGAGTTCGAACGTCAAAAAAGAAAAACAATGTAAAATATTATTCAAGTATATGAGTAAGTTGCTTGCGTTCAAAAGCTTACTTTGATTTTATAAGAAGTCGGCAGAGATTTTGTTTTATTGGTGTCTGTTGTCTGCATGTGTGGCTAAGAGACAACAATAACCTCGCCCTCTATTACTCGGGATCTAAACTTAGCTGAAGAAATGTGGGTGTAAAACTAGTATAATACTACCTAATCTATCAGGAATACACAGGCCTTGATGCTGAGTTATTACGATTGAATTAAATAGAGGTCCGTGATGTGGGACGAAAGTACAAAGAGTATCTATTTAGATGGTGCGTGTTGCGTAAGCCGAGAGACTGCATCAATCGGAAATGCTTAGACAGTGTAGTTTCTAGTCTTAAAGCCCGGTCAAGCGAGATAGAAAGTGTTCGTTAACCTGTTGTATGCCAGAATACCAGACATAATAGAAAAAGCATTGTGTCTCGCGCAGATCCACGTTCCGGCATACCAGAGGTTAAACAAGATGTGAGCAAATATTCCCGCACGAAAAGCCAGTAAATAGTTTTTTAACACTTTGCCTCAGCCTATGAAAGTTTGCAAGATCAGGGAAATTGGAGAACAATGGCCAACATAGCGTCTTTTTAATAAAAACTTAGTCATCTTTGAAAAGCGTACTTAACGCAGGAACACAATTATTAGACTGCTTGTCTGCAATCTTGTGTATTTTGAAATATTTTCCCTGTAGACCTTAAGGCTACTATTACGCTAAAACTGAACACAGTTTTAGCGTTATGGTAGCCTTTGGTACGGCAAACGCAAAGACTAATGACCGCCAATCTGAAAAAAAGCAAAACATGTGCGTCACTAGTTCATTATCTGCTAAAGAATTTAATTTCACTGCTATTATGCCGTCTAAAGAAAAACACCAGCTCTACTGATTCATAAGTGGTTTCACTTGCGGACAAGTACGTAGTTAATGATAATTTTCAAGCATTTTCACACACATACGTCATCGTTAGTAATTTCCCATATACAGAGTATTATCGACCAACAAACGGAACAATAAGCAATTTAATAAGAAGAAGGCGTTCAAATCTACTTAATTTGATTATTTTAAATTACGCTATTTATAAGTTGTTAATTATTTTGTAGATTTATTTAAATCTATTTGGACTATTTTAATATATTCATTAAATATAAGGCATAGATCTTGACGTTTTATTTTTTAAACGTAAGATATTTAAAATTTTACTTCGTTTGTAGAATTTTGAATAAGTCTATCCGTCAGTCAGTGCGCTAATTTTGAAATCAGGTATTATAAAGGTCGATTGATGACGTATTTATAACTCAGCAAATTATGTTCATATCTGTTAAAATACAGATGTATTTTAACAGATAGAGCAGCTGCACATAGTTTATCCTTTGACTATAGATATAGTCAAAGGATAGACTATGTGCAGCTGCTCTTACTTTTAAAAAGGATTCAACGATTAGGGGCGTTGCTATTTTAAAATTACACGGCTCTATTATAATGCCTTCGAAGAAATATGTCATATCCATTAAAAACTCCATAGTGTACAGCAGTTCTGCACTCTTAAACATCGTTGTTTAGTATTTTTTTGTGTAATTTCTTTGAATGTGTAACCTCGATGTGATTTTAATGTTTTTAAAAATAAGAACAATGAACTCAAGACCATTTATTTAATGAAATATCCGCAGTTAACTTCCGTTAACTGTAACGGTCAACAATACTATTCGTTTCTGGTTTTTTTACATATGGAGAATGGGGTAAACCGAAAGTACTTTTGGAAATGATTGAGATGTGCATCTTATTTGGGTTTGAAACATTTGTTTTTTTAAGGTCATTGACTAATTACTAATGACTTAGCTTGCAGGATGAGAAAGCAAAGGAAGCTTAGCTATATCTGGCAAAGGACCGATGACCGTCGAAGCAGACGAATAGGCTCGTTTTGCCCAGAGGTCATCGGTTCAGTGGAGATTGTGAATTCGTAAATGTAAATTAGGAGAATCCTTGGCCAGGTTTACATATCAACAACTTGAATAAGGTGGCTAGGATAGAGTGGATACGATAGACGTAAGACGCGAGTTTCGCAACTTGTAGATTGCAGTAAGTTAATTGATTGTACAAGTCAAATGAACAGTGATGTATTTCTATACCTTTGCAGGTGTTTTTATTCTATGCCAATCATAGATAGAATAGGTTTTATAATTGATTAGGTTGAAGCAATGATCGGTGAAGATTCAATAACAAAATATGCATTACATTTTTTGTAAAATAAGTATTGCGATGTAGTATTTATACTTCGATTATGATTGCTTAGAATTTTTGATGTTACTTAAACATAAATATATTGTACTGCAATCGCTGCAATCAAGCTACTGAGTTCATTTTCCTAAGTCTATTCATTCAGTTGTTTTCGAATTAACACGTGATAATTTTTCTTATCGCACACTTGGCTATTTTTTTACTCGTGGAAATAAGTTAGATGTGTACAATGCATATGACTAAGCTTATGAATATTAGAGAGATTTCAAATTAAACTTAAGTTTAATTTGAAACCTGTTTTTAAATGCTATCCAACAATATTTATTTGTACATGTAACATAAAAGAAACTACCAACAGTCATAGTCTCATTTCGAACATGTAATTATAATAATGCAATATGTCGATGATGGAGAAGTTTCAAAGCTTCAAGCTTTGTTTTCACTAAGACAAAGTAAAAAAATATATTCATTTATATCACAACGTAACACTTATGAACTTAAAAATATAGTGTATAGGTAGTAAGTTTACTAAGTTGCTGAAGCTAAGCCTATAGGAAGAAACCTGCAAGAAACTAATTTTTTTAATCGCCGGTCTATACTAATATTATAAAGCTGAAGAGTTTGTTCGTTTATTTGTTTGAACGCGCTAACCTCAGGAACTGCTGTTCCGAATTGAAAAATTATTTTAGTGTTGGATAAATCATTTATCGAGGAAGGCTATATAACATCACGCTAAGACCCATGGGGGCAGCGCAGTAATCATAAACGCAGGTGAAACCGCGGGCACTTCTAGATTAATATAAATTCAGAATTTTACAACTGCTATCAACAAAGTATTGCAACCATTATACCATAATTATATTGTTGACAATAACTACAAAGCCAAGAAAAATGTCGCGGATAGTCGTGACTCCTTTACATGCGATATGTCGACAACCGATAGACATTTAACTCGTCCATTCACCTAAGTTGGAATCGAGATTTCGCTCGAAAATTGAGTGTTGTCTACAATACTGGGTAATGTTTTTGCAATGTCAGCCGATGTATTCTGCAAAGTCAGGCGATGCTTGCAGCGATGTCGGGCAATGCTTGCAGCGATGTCGGGCGATGCCCTCTGCGAGGTTGCTTGACCTCTAAAGCTCGTGTCGAAACGTAAGGTAGCGCGCAAAATGTACCTGAAATCTGCAAATATAAACAATAGGTGAAAAAATATTTACTCTAGGAAAATTATTTGGGAATTCATCGATACTTTTTCTGCCTATGTTTAGTGTCTGTGTCAGATAATTGTTTGGCAACTATATTTATTATATCACATCTGCTTTTAACTGTAGAACATTGCTTTTGCATATGAATTAATACAAAACCATTATGACCATTTTAATTGTTCTTATAATACCTAGTATATCTACATTCTTTTATCATTTTTCGGTTAAAGGCGACTCCTAAGAAATGACGTTATATTTTTTTGTAAATTATCTGCTGCTGTTACATAAATATTTATATTGTATTGATATAGTAGTAATACCTTGCAATTAGAGAGTATTCCTTAAATAAATTATGACGATGTATCGTTGCATAATAAAGAAAGCCGAGAATTCAAGATTTTCTTAGATACCTATCCAATTGCCGGATCCTTAAATATATTTTAGGATTCCGTACCAAAATGATGTAAAGGGTCTGCGAAGGATGGGATGGTAGGCTCGTAGGCCGATATCAAAAATGTTTGTATTGTTGAGCAAGAAGCATGGTTGAACTCAGGTCTGCTTTTTATGTTCAACTCAGCCGAGGGTTCTTTTAAAGCGAATGTGTATTAATTTATAATAGACGACAAGTCGGACCCAGTTAACATAGTTATGTGCAAATAACAGGAATCTCAAAGGCATATAATTATATTTGGCAATGATACGAGAAATATGAGAAATAACGCTAGTTTTAGTTTACAAGTCCACCTTGTACACGCTGTGGAGATTAGCCTTGCGCGCCGGCCTAGCCGCTACGATTAGCATAATAGCATCTCATTCTGTTTTCTTAACTACAGGAAAAACTTAGTAAACATTTACATTTTATAAAGATACTAACGGTATAGAATTTGTGGTGCTTCTGAGGTCAGTAGAACAAAATGACAACTTAGGTAAATGATGCTATAAGAATTTTGTAGGATGATTAATGCACACATTATGCATTTACTTCCGAATTTCTGGTTTTCATTCGGTGTCTATAATGTATTCTACCCATCAATAAAAAGCTTTAGGGGTTACATAGTAACTTTATTTGGAAACATCGTTTCAACATATTTAACCGTTTAGTAAAGGGGCTTCTAAAGCGGGCATTATTTTACTGGAATCTTTCCAACTACACGCCGACCTGTTCAAAAACATTTGAATGCAGTGGCCATTCCAAATATTATGTATTCTATAATAGGGATGTTATTGCTAGCCAGTAAATTGCAGTCACACAATGCAGTAGCAATAATGCCTCTCTAAAAAGACCTTAGGGATAAAATTCATGGTTACACCTTAAGTGCTTATAAAAAAGAAAATGCTGATTCTAAACAAAAATCATATTATTTTTATTATGGTTTTAAATATCCATCTTAGTCGATATCTATACTAATATTATTAAGCTGAAGAGTTTGTTTGTTTATTTGGTTGAATGCGCTAATCTCAGGAACTAATTATTCGAATTGAAAAATTATTTTAATGTTGGATAGCGAGGAAGGCTGTAGGCTATATAACATCACGCTACGACCCACGGGGACGGCGCAGTACCTAACGATAGACGCGGGTAAAACCGCGGGAACATCTAGTCGTTAATAACGGCGCTTGTCTTTTATTTGCCATCCGCGTAAGTCTAAAATCTCGGCATGACATATCAAATGTTATACGTCACGTATGTGTTTAAAATAATTAATATTTTGCAGTGTCATTATTTTTAATTATAAAAATACCTATTAGTAGTACCACGGGTAGAATTTTTTTCCCATAGTACTACTAGACTGTTTGGTAGTACCACGGGAAGAAAATTTTATCCGTGATACTACTGGTAGTACCACGGGCAAGAAACGATTTAGTCTTACGTTTACGAGAGAGTTAAACATTGAAATTAAACTAATTTATACGGATTTTTAAAGTAACCTACTGGATTAAATCCGTATAAAGTAGTTTAACCTCAATGTATAAAAATACCTTCACTAGAAAGCTGTATTTGCAGCAATATTACCAATGAAACCAGCTGAAAATAATGCCAAGCATCCATTAAGGACCTTGGATCAAATGCCATTATTATTGCTATAAGATATTTGTATTGTCTAAGTCTCACACAAATCACACAATGGTCCTTATAATTGAGTATTATTAAAATACCGACACACTTGTAATTTGTAGTGCATGTCGCAATTATTTGTAATAGTTACCACTTATTTATATAATCAGTATCTACTGTATTTCTTATGTAGATAAGTATTTCGTATTAAAACATGACATATCTAAGGACACATTATCACGTTTGTTTTATAGTAATTTTGAAACATACGTTGGCAATTCTTGCTAATGCAGTGAATTGCGTAAATAATAACAAACAATAAATTGCTTTGAAATTCACCTTATTCAGTAGCGACGTAAAGGTTGAAACAGCCTGGTATAGCAGTAGGCGCGCCTACTTAGTGCGATGTAATGTCGGCGTAACGTCTTCTTAGCCACATGGGAATACCAATATCCAATTTATTTATTGCGTAATGCGAATATTGCATATTCTTCAATACATACATGTAGACTTGCAACATGTCGGATATACATAACATAATCTAGCATCAAACAAACCTTAGCTTTACCCGAAAGATTATGCAGATATGTGTATCGCTCACATTTTGCCAGATATTTGTAGCTGCCATATGAACGAAGGTCAACCTTTTGCCACTTATCGGACATAATCTAGGGATTCTAGGGACTTTAAACGACAATTACCTACGATGGGACTCTGAAATCTGGAATTTTTTGCCATCATCCTGACGAAACACAAACAGCACAAACTTGATCCAAGGTGGTCAGTGAATTTTAACTGTCATGACTATTCATTTTAATAAGAACTAGTTTCTGTCCCCGGCCTCGCTTCCGCATGAATCGCAAGAACAGAAATAAAAAGTATCTTATTAGTCCAGAACATGGTATATTAGTATTCTAAGTTTTATTCAAATCCATAATATTGTCTTCTGTTTACGCGAATATTATTCATTGAAATTAATTTACTATATACGGATTTTATCGCGTTGTTTATTTGACACTTTATTACATAATTTTGAAAATATAAACACCAATGATTAAATTATGTTCAGGTACTTTGAAATAACTACACTGGAACATTGAGACAACTACCATCTTAGTCTCCCCGTGACCATGGCTGCTTAAAAGCAACCGAAACGTCGGGGAAAGTGTAAAATTAAATTAAATTTAAATAGTTTTAATAATAATTTAATTAGCTTAAAATTAGTAAAGTTTAATAGTAATAGCAGTGTAACAGTTTTTAAAATTATGTAATAAAGTGTCAAATAAACAACGCGATAAAATCCGTATATAGTAGTTTAATTTCAATTTATTCAAATCCGTTTAATAGTTTACACGTGATTGGGTAACAACTTACAAACATGTGCATAAACGCAAACTAGAATTGTACGGTTTTAATCCGGAATAATTCCGACCCAATGCCCAATGAGATAATCCTTAACAGCAAAGTAAAAACAATGTTATAACTTTAAATAACTACAGTTTTGATAATAACAAACAATCACTAACGATACTTTATGTTTGTTGGCAATTGAACTTGGGTCAGTGACTGTTTTACGCCATGAATAATGAATTACAGTAGAAAGTAATAAGTTAAACACACACATACATATTATGTATATAAGTATCGAATGTGGCTTGTTTTAGATGTATTACTCATCTATCTGTTTAAGAATAAGCATTGAAAGATCTTTGTTTGGTTAATATGATATACAGGATATATAAGATAAAGATTTAAGTAAATCGGACTAGTGGTTCTTTAGTCATAAGCGCACAAAATTCAGGCTGTTGACTTATTAAGCAGTATTGCAGACTTACGGGATGATCCTTTGAGTTATCAGAGTACCGAGTACTTAGTTGTTTAAATATTTACTGTAATCAAAAAGTGTTGTGGAGGAACGTGGTGTTATGTCCCTCCAACACAAAGGAAGGATCCTCCGACCAGGCTGGTTGATCGTGCCTGGCAGCCCGTGGCCCGAAGGTTGATGTCGGGAACTTGTATAATTATACTTAGTCGCTGTGTAAATGTTACGCAGTTAATACATTGATAAATTATAAACTGACAGAGCCGACTGCGTTTGTCAAATGTTTTTACCAAACTTAAAGGTTATCTTTATATATGTAGTTATGTGGTACGCATTGGGCTCTTATACAATTGATGTTGATATTTTATTGAGGAAAATTAAAGATAAAGTAGTTTTGAAAATGTGCTAATTCACCAATAGAGGACAGATAACAAAATTCTTACAAGACGCAATGGCTTTCGAGTCAATACCCTAATATTTATTGTCGGCCTCGATGGCGTAGTGGTTAGTGTAACCGACTGCCACGCCTGAGGTCGCGGGTTCGATTCCCGCACAAGTCAAACATTTGTGTGCATGAATATGGATGTTTGTCTTGGTCTGGGTGTTTCTATGTATAATATGTATGTATTTACAAAAAAAAAAAAAGTATATATGTATGTTTATCCATTGTCTAGTATCCATAGTACAAGCTCTGCTTAGTTTGGGCTAGATGGTGTTGTGTGTATGTGGTAGAATATTATTATTATTATTATTATTATTATTTAAAATATTGTCATGAGATATATAAAGACTATTGCAACAACCGCAGTAGTCGAAAATAATCATACCACCATATCATATTAAATGAGTTGTCGTAATTATTAATGTTTGGCTCCGAAAGTCGATACAGAAGAATTTTCAAATTTTAAATCTATCAAAAGATTGGCTGTCTAAATGTTAATGTGACATTAAAAATTATATTTATATTCACAAAGAAAACCGGTATGAAAATTATAAAATATTGTTTTATGGTGTCAGCTTATGAGAGTCATATTGCACGACTTTACATTTTTTTCCTAAGACGTGCACAATTACTCAGCACAATAAACGTTTTATTGTTTTTGACGATGGTATTTGTATAATAACAACCATCTACTGATTCCCATATACTTTACCATGAGGTTTGAATTATTTTACGCTTATAATTAATGAATTGCTGCAGTACAATTATAGTCGAACAACAGCGTCCAAGAGTCTTCATGTGAAGTCCGAAAGTATTGATATAATCCAACCATATGTATCACAATTTGATGATGATGCTCAAAAGCATTAACATGTATTCATTATATAAACACAGTATCAGATGGTGAAAAATTAAAGAACATTAATATCCAATTATCGAAACGTAAACCCAATCTATACAATTCAATCAAGGTTGTTTAATTTTGCCTGCAAGCTGTTTTCCTAAACAAAAAGGTCACCATCTAAATACCTGCTTACAATCTTAGAAGTGATACATGAACGGTAGAAGTAACTTACAATTACAACCATTCAAGAAGTCCAATGTATGACTAAATAGTATTATAGTATGCAATTTGTAAATGCACCGCTATACCTGCCATTACGCTTATTTGTGGACATGTGAATGACCGGCGTAAGGAGAATGCTGTTTCCTCAACGACATTCAGAATCTGAAGGTATTGGATAAGGTTGTTTACTAATTACTACTTAAGTTAGGCAGTTGACTCATATTAATAAACGAAGTGTACACAGGTATTGTTCGCGTGTCGAAGCGCACGCAGCGCCGGCCGGTCGAGTCGATGACCGCGCTCATTAACGAACGCTTAGCTAACTACACATAGCAACACCACCGGCCCTATGTCTACATAACCGGTACCGGTATCTTTCGGCAACGATTTGCGAACCTTTTACTAGATCTTGAAGTCAAGACCTATCGAAAGCGAGCGACTTGTAATGAAATAAAGCGTAATAATATAGGCTTTGTACATGTACTGTCACACTACTCAGTAGTCTCCTCTTAGATTAGGCATCACACTAGATGTTGTTCGTAGAATTTTACACATTCGAACATTTGGATTACCTCACAACTTATTTGTTCAATTTTGAAGCAAACGATAGCACACGTTATGTTTCTCATTCAAGTTCAAAAAGTCCCTCCTTTGACACAGCAGTCGTACTTTCTATTCATTAGTTCTATTATTATCTGTAATCTGTAGATAGCGCTGCTAAACAGAAGCCAAAAAATTATTACTAAAGCTTTTGTCAATTGGCATCATGACACCTGTCTGTGCCAAATGTTGACTGCACGGTTGGATTGGAAAATTGGTCGCTAATCGCTTTTACCCTGCAATCAAAAGGATGGTCAATGTCACATTGTCCGATCTTTAGACGACATTCTTTTAAGTTCACTTGATAGTTTAGTCTGTCGCCATTCTTGTGTAGTCTATACCTCAGCATGGGACTTGTTATGTTAAACAATGTCTGATACCATATGTATCACCTAGCTTTGTAGATGTCCGTATGAAGGTATTCTTTTTGTAAATATATTATACTCCGTTAACGAACCGCTACTGTATAATTTGTTAATATGCGACTTTGACATATATTATACAAATAAATGATGATGAAACACACCTGCTTTTGTCATTTACGAGAATGCGATCTCTATTTCCAGGAATTGTGCTTTGCGGTTTTAACAAAAACCGTTTCACAGTGTAAAACCGTTAACTTATTTGTTTGTTTTTGCATAATTATCTTGTATATTTTCGACTCGATGTGAAGGTCACTGTGGTGGAATGTAACATTTTAATTACTCCATATCTTCAAGCATTGTTAATTACTTTTAGCCATGTTTCACTAAGCAAAAATTGAGTATATCAGATCTTTCATGCCTTGAAATGGAAATTTGTAGCAAATAGGTAATTGAAATGCATGCGACACTTTTATTATAGAAAGTGACAGTGCATTGATAAATAAAAATGTGCAAATTTAAGGGTGGATGCAGATAAAAAACCTATGACTTTATTGACAGTTAGCTTCTGACCACGGCCGGTGAATCATAATTAACATCTCAAGCACCATAAATTATTACGAAAGAGCGTCTAGACCACGACATACTTTTAAGTCAAGAACGAACTATAAAAATAACTGTTAGTATTATGGCCGGTATATACATAATATAATCAATGATATTGACCAAATTATGACGTATCTTCATTAAGGATTTCAATTCAACGCTTAGATCACATGAGTTTCTCCTATGACAAGTATGAACTATTAGAATAACTCATACGATGCATATTTATATTATGATCTATTATATTGGCCGAACTGTGACGTATCTTTATTAAGGATTTTATATACAAATGTCTACATGGAAACACACTCTTAAGTCAAGAACGAACTATTCGAGTAACTGTTAGTATTATGATGTTTATCAAACTGTGACGTATTTTAATTATTGATTTTGTATAAAAACGAATGGTTGATGATACCGGTTTGATCATAATTATGTTTTTATTGTTTTTAATTTGTTGTATCTAGAATGTTTCTATTAAAGATTTGTTACGTAAAGATTTGAAAACAACTTGAAAACGTTATTGCGTGTAATATTATGTTTGTTTATATCTGTAATTTAAATGTTTTCATATATTACTGGCCAGAAACAGCAGAAGAAATATTTTTCTTAAACGTGTCTAGTCTAGTCGGCCGCGGAGTTCGGAGTTGTGAAAACGAAAGAAATAATTATGCGAGCCACAATTCTAACGCATGCAAATAGTATATTTATTAGAAATCAAATAGAAGTTCAATTTTGATTAGCATAATAAGCAAGATTAAAGGACATTGACCATGCATGTATGGGAGTTGTGCCAAGTGCTGCCCAGAAAGAACACATAGTGGATTATGTACCTTAGGCTAACAATGGTCTGTAAACGAAAGCTCATCAAAATCTATCCGAGGAATTAGGTATAAGAAAAATATTTTTTGTTACGATTTTTTATGGGTGAAGACATCTAATGGCACGATTTACCGATTAATGCAGTAGGTATTTTAAATAATTACTCACATTATTATTACAATCATTTATTTTAGGACTTGTGACATTCAACATTGACATTTATCTACTTAACATTAAACAATTACTTAGGTACATTGATATTATTACATTATTTGTTTACATCGTATGACCTATACCTAATATATACTTGTATGTATGTTATTCATTTAATCGTCATCATCGTCATCGATAATAATTGTATCGAGAAACAGAGCGGGACGCCAAATAACGCCTTGGTGCCTAGCCCACCCTAAAACCAAACTAAGCACATAATGCGGGCACAACTGACAATCGTTCTGCGATCCGTGAAACATGTGCAGCAATAGTTCTTTATGCACTCAATTCCACGATTGTCCTGCTGTATTAATATGTAGCAGTGGTAGATTTTCGACGATATATATCTATTCTTTATGTGTGCTCGTATGAGTTGGACATCATTGGATGGCATAGCAAATGCTGACAGATCGCTAAGAAGTCTATTATATTGTTGGATAAGAAATGATCCAGTGCTGCGCACATGTTAACTGTAATAACTCGGCGCGAGTTTTATTTGATATGTGAAAAGGGCCAATTCTTCAGCGGTCAATATTGGAAATGCAGTAACATTATTCTGCTTAACAGTAATATTTTCGAAATTAGATCTATTTCGGTTTAATCTCCGTTCGTCGACATAATCTGCCAAGTTATTGGCAATATTCAGTCGCTCTCTAGCTATGTTTATAAAATCGCTGGTATGGGGACTGTCTCTTATAGCGATGTGAAAGGCATTCGTCAAAGCCGCAGCGGTTATGAGATCTGCGAAAAAGTGGCTCATAGCTACATTACAATATACTTGACGAAAAATCTTAAAAGCCCGTTTCAGCCTCCCATTTACTACCTCATCGGGCCACCGGCAAATGGTGCACATTCTTGATTTATTCGCCTGATTTGTACTGAGTTGAGTAGCCCTTCTTGCCTGAGATTCTAGCATTATGCCAACATATTCATGGGATTCCAGTATAGGTATAGAGTCACGAAACCTTACATATTATTTTTGTGCGTTTATTCAAATTAATGCAAATAATCATTTGGAAGCACTCCCATGTCTGGGCAGCATATGGCCCAGACCCGGTTAATGTCCTTTCATTAAAAATCAGCTGTACATATTATCGTCTACGCACTGTACCCTATCGAACATTGTTTTCATTGCCAATTGATTTAAATGAAACAAACACGTGTAAAACAGACTTATGTTAGCCAAAGGTTATCTCAATACATCACTGAAATCATCATCCAAATTGGATTAGCCATTGTTAAGATTGGCGTGCACAAACGTAGAGACAAAAGTCTGTTTATTATGTGTACTCACATGTATGTATGTTATAATATGGCTTATATGTTATAAAGTATCGATTCGATATAACTAACAGTTAAATTTCAATTAGTTTTGAAACGTTGATCGATGCTGGTTCCAGTTCTATTAAATTTAACTAGTTATTCTAACTGTCCCATTTTTAGATCGACCAATATTTTCTCTACTTACAAAGTTGCTAACGCCTGCGCTGTAGAGTAAATCAGGTTAAGTTCCGCATTCAAGTAAAGAATGTGAAGAAGATCGTGCCTGAATACGACATTTTTATCGACAGCAAAGTTTTATTACCAAGACTATAAAAGGTGTGAGAAACAGACACGAAAAAATACTGCCATGTCTATATACTTAAAATAAAATAAATAAATGTACACTTTCATTTCCGTGTATTTTGAAAGCGCCATTTTCTAGTAACTTCAGTATTTTAAGTCCGCCAGTGCCATAAGCTTGTGTGGTGTGAGCGTTTGACTACTGAGTCGGTGCATAATGTTGTTGGATTTTTCGTCTATAAAATTTTCAATAACAGCGACTATTTTCAACTTGTGCCTGGCAGACGGCATTAATATCGAATATTTTTATTGCTTACTTGTTGGATTAATTAGAATGTTCTGGTGACATCCTGGCATAACACTTCGGGGATAAGTAGATAAGATGTGCCGTGATATATCAGTAAAACGCGTAGCGCTTCTTTTTCTTTTGCTATCATTTTGTATTGAACTGTAATAGATGTGTTGTACATTGATTTGTTCAAGTTATGCGTATACTATTCTACCGACAAAGCAACGGATTTCCACTTTCAAATTGTGGCATAAATATGAATAACTATAAAATAATGGATTACCGCCTGCGCTCCAAGACGATTGGTTCAGAAAATAATCGCGCTAACCCGTTTCAAACGATCCAACATACATTGTACAATGCTTCTATGGAATACAAAACAAGTATAACACCCTAAGGTCAATAACATTCACTTACACAAAAGTAATAAAAATTTATGAAAAATTCTAATAAAAACTTACATTGTATTTGATTCAAGATGTGTCTATCATTTAGGTAGTTAGCAATCCGAATTATATGATAATAGACGAACAGCTCGATACATCACGCTAAAACAGACTTACGCACACATAGATACAAACGACGCGGTTTCGTAACAAGTCTGGTTACAATCAGCCAATTGGAGCCTTGCTTGATCTCAAATCTTTCTATGCACGCGTCTTTCCGTCCATCTATTTCTAATTTATATTCACAACTTAATAAAAAAGCACCTTGATTCATGCTTGCTGAGTAGTCAGCGGGTATTAAACAAGGTAATGAATTCAAACATGTTACAATATAAGTAAAAAGAAATAGTGGTCCATGCATAATCCTAGCAGTTTCTGTTCTTTTTATGTGTAGACGATTATGTTGATACAATATTGCACGGCTGACGTTGTGGTTTAAATGGTCACTTCGCTACAATAATGCGCCCTGTTTTGCTTTTCAATCTCTACATGAAACTATGCTTTGAGTGATCCACAGGTTACTGTTACGAGTCTAGTTATTTGTTGTCTGCCCTGTTGCCTTGTTCCGACGCTTGGAAAGTCCATCGCTACGTAGGAGTATAGTCTTCTCCGTTGTGAGTGGAATATTAAGTCAAGAAAAGTATCGACTTTGATCCACAGTTTGACCACCCTATATATAGCTCTATCCTACTCCATAGCATTCAAAATATTTTGACCATTGCATAATATTTACCATGATTGTCGGTTACAATGTGAGTCCTGTCCATTTTAAAGACCAAGGCAAATATAACCGGGTTTTCTTTAGGCAAATTGTTAGTAAGATGTGGGCTTTGAACTTTGTCTGACAGAAGGAAAGCGACGTCGTCTCCTATTAAACAGGACATATATGTAGGTAATTGGTTCAATGAGGAGGAAATCGTCGTGTAATAGGTACACGTGTGGGTTTTGAACATACACGTCGGTGTTGTGACGTTATGTTGGCTTACGTCATCGTGTCTCTAATACGTAGCACGTACGGTGTCTTTGAATAACGTGGCCCTCACAGCCCAAACTAAAACCTTGTGACTAAACATGCTTTAGTCATTTGTACTATGTACTCATAAGTTCAGAATATATCAGTACGATTTTATGAACCAGTAGCTCACTTGGTGGTTAGTGCTACCCGCATATTATGGACTTCGGTAGTAAGTATACTAAATTAGAGTCTCATTTCGGAGCTACCTTAAATCTAGTATAACATAATATGTTCTAAAATAAAATAAACCATTTGTTTTTTTATATTATACAGTCTGTTTGAAAATATATTACTAAGTGAATTTTATAAAAAGTAACTTTGTATTTGTAGGTGAATCAATGTCGTGACATTGTCAAAATTAATAAATTTCCTTTTCACGTGGAAGGTTCCTTAATTAGTTAGTTTATATTTTATTTTTAATCACGAAACACGTGTAATAAAAACAAACTTTACATAATTATTCCGATGCAAATGTGCACCTGGAAAATAATTAAAATAATATTTAATGTTTGTTTTGATGATAAATATTGAAAGCTATTTACACGATATAATTATGTTCCCAATTAAAATCAAATCATATAGGTATATTTTTTATTACTTACATAAGTAGCTGCTCATTCACCTTGATTGCTTTTCTTAAGCTATTTCCATAAAATATTTCTTTAAAGTTTAAATATAGATCAGAAAATTAAAACACCGATGCCGTCAGACCTTCAATGTTGTTTATGTTACATTTAATTCTACACTAATATTACAAAGCTGAAGATATTCTTTGATTATTTGAACGCGCTAGGCCTGGATGGTATCCAGTCATCAGCTGGTGTCAGACTTGAACATTATTTTTGCATTTAAAGCCTATTTATTAAGGAAGATTACAAACTATCTAACATAACGCTACGACTATTAGAAGCGAAGCCGTTTAATCTCTAGTACACAGCTAGTTAATCTTAAAGAAAGAACGTAGTTTGCATATAATTTACAATCTGTAGGTAAGATTATATAGACCGTGAGGCATGCAAAATATGCTTCTCATGAGCACTCGATATAAACGCGTTTTATTAGTACCCTACACGTGTTTGGTTTACACTCTCGCCCTTGACACTAAAGAGTTTGGGTACTTAACCTCTGTATTTATGTTCACGCAATAAATCGACTTGATAGTCGAAATCTCTAGATCTCGTGATGTAATTCGACCACCGAGGTCACGGCTTTCGTGTAGAGGACGGTTCAGTGTCAAGACTAGTCTAAACACATCCGATTATGTATACATATTTTGTAATATTTGCTTTGTAAATAAATAGAGAACTCTTCAGACTATTGTTTCTACGCTAGGCTGCGTTTTTTTATCATACTAGATGATATCACGACACTGGTAACTAATAAAAACGTGCCTTTTCAAAGTATACGAAGCACTGTGTTGTCAATGCTATCAAATAGCTTATGGAGGCTATCAATGGTTTTAGCTTTCCGTATAGTACCGGCCTGCAAACTTATCAATAGTTTAGTTAAAAATAACAATACAAGCATTTGAATTGTTTTTTTAATTAGGCTCATAGTCTACCTACAGGAAGGAAAAAGGTGGGTTGTACAACAATTAGAATAATTGCAATGTCTTACTCAATGAACTCATTTAATTGTCCCCAGCTTTTCAAAGGTCATTCGGGTGCGTTTGGTAACTGCATTGTTTTAAGTTCCAACGTTATAAAGAAACTTCGGTACAAATTTATCTTTTATTATTTAAATTTGGTTACATAGTGAATGTGTTGAAACTCCTAAAAGTTTCACAAACTTTCTCATTTTATTTTAAGTTTCTACTTCTAACATAAATGTGACTTGTTATATGTAGGTATATATTGCGTAATATAAGTTAAATATTAACAATAAGTATTTATTTATTTAATAGTTTCATTCGATACGTATGGTGCAGTAGATACTCTGCAGTATTACGGATATAGATGTTGATAGAGTGTCTTGAGAACCGTGTCATTGTACCGCTTGTCATAAACATCTACCATCTGTGTATAGCATTCAATCGATATCCAATCTTCTTTAGCCGTATGCCAAAGGAAGTTGACTTTTAATACAAGGAAATACGTGTGAAAATCCGCTTTTCCATATAACTGATTCTGATAGCCGCAACCTATAGATAGCTTCCTAATGAAAGAGATTAGACCAGTGATTAGGATATTTCAGTTTACTGTCACTTCATTAACGTCGTAGTTGATCAGGTTACATAATTTTTGCCTTCTGATTGAGGAAGTGTGGGTTTAATAGAGCACTACCTACTATGCTATACGCTTTACGGCACCTTAACCATGGCGATTCAAACTGCTGCAATTATACAATAAAATGCCTGCGGTGATTATCGCTTTTTATATAAATCATTGGAATCATTAAGAATACGGTTTTAACCTTGTGTGAGTATAGTTCATAGAAGTATGCAATTATAATATTTACTTTAAAGGCAATAACAAATATGCATTCGGCTGTGAGCTTGGTTTTGAACATATTACAATATGTGGCTCTGCAAAAGAATCACGTAATTTTGCAGTGGAAACTATTGTTTTTGAATACTAGTACATTAAAAAAAAACTGGGTTTTCAATACACAAATAATATATTTTAAAAAGTTTCATCAACGTCCAATTCCTCTGGACGCGAAACTGACCTGCGACAACTCACATATGATTCACGCAATTGCGGTCTTCTTTACATTTGAAATGTATAATTATAATTGTACTTATCCTTATAAGAACAACAATAAAAACTATGCTACAAATATTTAAATAAGTTTTTCGTTCATTTATAAAGCCTACCTCAAAGACGAGTAACGTAATTGTAAAAATATGAGTATTAAAATAAATAAAATAGAACAGTACATAAAGCTTTATTTATACATATAATGTAGGTAGAGGTCGCCACGGTCGTCCACTGGTAAACATGTTTGCGCATGTCTAGCTCTTTGTAAATAAATTAAGCATTTTCAGTTTGTCTGAAATCTTGCACTAATTATATGAGAATTGGAATTTCATCTGTAATTCTGTGAAACCATGTATCGATCCCGACGAAATTAAATATCTGTTTTTAATTAAGGAGGTGTTCATGAATTTCTCTCGTTTTTGTGCTATGTACCTACTGACCGATAAGTGCATTTAAACTATTGTTGTGCGTGTTGATTTAATACTAAAAACCGATTGGGATGAGCGTCTCGAAACTTCTCACGGATCATAAAACACAAATTCCGGTTATTGTCAGCAGCATTGTATCATACATGTTGTGCTTTATGTGGTGGCTACGGCTCAATACACTAACATTTTAATGGCAATAGCTCATCTAGGTAATTCACCGCAAAGGGTGTCACAAGGTTCTGTTCTTGGTCCTATCTTTTAAATCATATTAACCTCACTGTTTAAAGTCTTATCACTTAATTCTGAATTCAGATTTAGTATTTTAACTATTAAATGCATTATGCGTCAAGAGTTCTTGTCATTACTATAACTTTAAACAATGAACCATACCAACCTACATCCACCACAATAGTAGACTTCAAGTTCAATAGCCTCATTTGCTTTAGGACATAAGTGTGTGACCTTGACTGGTGTACCCAAATATCTTGTCTGGCGGCATAGATTGTCTCTGCGGCTTTTGCGGTAAAAAAATTAAGCCTTGCTGTTGTGTGTGTGGCTACTATAAATAGCTAGAATGATCGAACTTCGAATTCGAACTCGAATTTTGATGAGGTAAAATACATTACGTATATTTAACTGTCTTAATAAATGCAGTATCTTACACAGCATACAAGAGTATGATGTTTTGGTCATGACACTTTACGTGCCACCGCACTTTATAGTAATATATACCTAAGTATGTGACGCCTAAATGTGCAGAATATATCTAGTTTAGACAATTTAAGTAGTTGGTAGTCTATAATCCTTAAATAAGATTTTTATAATTATTGACGTAAATTATTTAGATGAACAATTATTAAGCCTCATTGGTAGCTTTAGAAGGGTTTGGTTAACCACTGCATAAATTGGAAAAAGGGCAAGAATATTTTAATTACAAAATATATACTGTGGTACAGTATACAAGTTCACAGCTGTTCGAGCGATTAGATTACACTCAGACTTACTGACATCTCAATCAATATCGACGATATGACCAGGAACTTTTAACGTTACTTCAATTAAGCAAAAGTTCTTTAAACTATTATAATATCTTCAAAAGACAAAGAATCGGAAAAATTTAAGTTACGTAATTCTCATTGCTGTGCTGCTTTATAATAAAATAACAAAACATTCATTGATTGAGAGCATTGACCTACTTTGCTGATTCGAATGTTAAGATAAAATAAGAAACAATATTATAATTATTAACCTTCTTACTTAAAATTGTTCAATTCGAAATACACTTAATTTCGGCATTTAAGGCCGGCAACACAAATTGAGTCTAAATTTAGAAGTGCAAACTTTTTAACATCACCGTCGTCATGAGATATTTTTACTCGCCACCATTCTGGGTGTGGAGCATAAATAAAACACGCTCTATAAGGTCATCTGCGGCCGAAGTAATCGACCTTAGAAATTAATACCGTTTATTATTGCGGTCTGGCAGAAGGATGTAATAGATTTATGTTCGTTTGGCTTCCAAATGTGCTTATTAAGGCGCTTGTTTTGACTAATAAGTAATAACACAACGGGATAATACTTATACCAGTGTTTATTTAATAGAGTTGTTGACAACCACTTTATAAATGCCTGTGTGGATTTTATAAGTCGGTCTAGCATTTGGTCTGTCAGGCGGTCAACAGTAAGTTAAGCTCATTGTTCTGATTTAATGTTATTGTACTACAAGTGCGGATTAAAGTTAATCATATTTACGTGATTAGTTGATTACTATATGTTAGTTATTTTTATTTGATAAAAGTCTGATAACTTACCATGCTTGGGTGGCTAAATTAAAAGCTACTGTTAACTATCTGGCGTCTGCAGTTTTGATCGAGTCATATCTCAATAATACTTGTCTTCTCATTAGTGAAATATTTTTTAGAACTGGCATTAGTTCCAGATAACAGATCTGACTTAACCCTAATCTAGATCTGACATCTAAACAAACTAGGTATAGGTACTATTGATTTTTTACGAGTGTATGGAAAGTGTTAAAGTGTTTCACCGATCCGTATTTAATATTCCGCAGATAATACGAAGCACCAAAGTATATACAGATTAAGGAATTCGGCAAAAGATAATATTCAGACTAACTCACTTGTACATTTAAGCCTTTATCAACAGCTATTTGCATAGTCGCTGGTAATTCATTACCACTAGCATTATTGCCATTTGTAACGGTAATTCGTCTTACACGTATTTTCACTGCGCGTATAAACTTATGCTCTTGCTAACAGCAATCTAGCATAAGTTTGTGCTCAGTGCAGGGTTGGATTTAGATACTTGAAAATCAATGGTACAAAATGAATAAATGGATTATAATAATAATATAATATTCTATCACATACACACAACACCATCTAGCCCAAACTAAGCAGAGCTTGTACTATGGGTACTAGACAATGGATAAACATACATATATACTTTTTTTTGTAAATACATACATATTATACATAGAAACACCCAGACCAAGACAAACATCCATGTTCATGCACACAAATGTTTGACTTGTGCGGGAATCGAACCCGCGACCTCAGGCGTGGCAGTCGGTTACACTAACCACTACGCCATCGAGTCGTTAAGTATAGGTACGTACGGTTAGGTGTAACAGTTACAGTAGTACTATAATTTTAATTTATTTATTTTTACTTTATACTATAATTTCGGAACATTGTAGACATTGTAGTTGATCTAATGTACAGTTTAATATCGATTCAGTTCGTGGTAATATAGAAAAATAAAGTTTGTCGCTGACGGGCACGCATACAGCATAGTAAACATCTATAGACAATTTGAAAGGCACTTACAACGGCCGTCGTTGCAGTCGGCCATAACATTTAATACGTCTTGGTAATTAATTATATTATTTTGGAAATTAAAAGGTTGCATTCAATCATAGTATTTTCAAGTACTATATTCTCATATACGGATATGGATAACGCCGACTGCACCGGTATCAGATTTATCATGCATTCTACATGATCTATTT
Organism: Catocala fraxini; assembly: GCA_930367265.1. Classification (NCBI taxonomy): domain Eukaryota; kingdom Metazoa; phylum Arthropoda; class Insecta; order Lepidoptera; family Erebidae; genus Catocala; species Catocala fraxini. The sequence goes on from OV884041.1 coordinate 18,345,245, forward strand.
AATATTCTGCACCAGTAACACAGGGTACATTACCTTTTATTATCACTTAATCCACAGGCCAATGATAACAGTAGCTTGGTTTTGTTTTGTTATTTGTAGACAGCGCATTATTATGATTAAAAGAATGCACCTATACCGCTAGGTCAATTCGCTGCACTCAAGCCAGGGCTTATGTTTGGCCACTAATCCCTGGCTTCGTTTAGACTATGATTTATATGACACTATTGGGATCAACGTACAAATGTTAAAAATATCTTAAGATAGACTGCATGTTTAAGCCAATAGTACTGTCAGTGCATAATTATGCCCAATGGTGAAAAAAATTCATAGTCTACTAATGATGCCACTAAAACTATCTTACTAGGAATAATTGGTAATACAGGCAAGAAAAGTGCCAGCTAAGTTCTTGATTACCTAATACTTGCCGTCATCTACCAATTGCCAGGTATTAACAGAATACATGATGTTGAGACCATGCCGCACCAGATACGGGTGATATTTGGGTTTGGTGATACAATAACCAGTTTGTAACCAGTAATAAACAGTTTGACGTAGTATATACAGATTTTAGTAAGGCGTTTGACAAGATGTCACATTCTATTCTAATTTACAAACTTGCAGCATACGGTGTAACGGGATCATTGCTGGAGTGGTTTAGATCTTATCTAACGGAACGGGATTTCTACGTTGTGATAAACGGTTTTAAATCTTCAGAACGAAAAATAACATCTGGTGCTCCACAAGGTTCGCATTTAGCTCCGATATTATTTAACGTATTTATAAATGACCTTTGTCAGTGTTTTCACCATGCCGAACCTTTTTTGTATGCAGATGACTTAAAGTTTGCACGAATTATTGAGTCACCAATTGATAATGAGCTTTTGCAAAACGACCTTAACAGAGTAATTGATTGGTGCAAAAATAATAGAATGCAACTAAATTCTGATAAATGTTATCATGTAAAATTCACGAGAAAAATTAGACACGTGAACACCGTATACTTTATTGATCAGCATAAAGTTCAAGAGCTTGAAACAATCAAGGATTTGGGCGTTCTTTTTGACAGAAAAGTCAGCTTCGTACCTCATATCGAAAATATAATAAAAAAAGCGTCAAAAATGTTGGGCTTCATACTTCGCAACACCAAAGGCTTTCGTAAAAGTAGTACCAAAAAAATGTTATATTATAGTCTCGTCCGCAGTGTTTTGGAATACTGCAGCGTAGTATGGCGACCCCATTACGCCACACATATGCTGCGGTTAGAAAGGGTGCAAAAACGTTTTGTATGGCACCTAGCGTTTAGTGAAGGGAAATCCAAGCTGATACCTACCTACAGAACCCGCCTGCATCATTTCAAAATGCTGACATTATCTGCACGCAGAGATGTAGCCGATGCAAAATTTTTGTACAAACTATTAAGAAATCAAATCGATTGCCCCAATTTACTAAGCCTTGTTAGATTCCATGCTCCATCCAGATATCCTAGAAATATTATTACACCGCTATGTCCACCTCTGCGGAGGTCTGTGTTAGGCGCAAACTCACCCATGCCTGTGTTATGCAAGATGCTTAACCGCTGCAGTGATTTGCTTGATATAAACCAAGACAGTTTTAATAAATTTTATAAAATTATTTTGAATCATTCACCTGTAAATATCTGAACTAAATTTTTTATACTTGAATAATTTTTTGTAGTCTATTTAACTTAATTTAATGTAATATTATTTTATTTAATGTAATATAACTTAATTTAATCCATTATTGTACATTGCTGCTCGATTTGCTTATTTCAATTATGATTTTCTAAGATATTTTATTTTTATTATATTATTATTATTTACTGATGTTTCCAATTGAATTGTATAATCTATTGCCAACTGAATTACTTATAATTTATTTTTGCTTGAATTTATTGCTTGAATATGTCTACTATGTCTGTGTCGTTTAATTTAATATAATATTTAATGTTACAATAATTACTTATCTAATCTTAAAATAGTCAATTTATCATAGCCGTTGTTTTTTGTGCATGCGGTGTTAACCTTTAAGTAATTGTTACACTTTTAAAAGTATATTAGCCTATTGTATTATAAGTTAATGTTATGTGTGTAAACAATTGTTGGTTAACCTAAATAAATAAAATAAAATAAAATAACAGACAGATAAAGATCGGATTAAAATGTGGACGACCACTTCTGTAAAGAACATAGATATTTCTGATAAGTTATTTCTACCTTATATAGCTTACGCATTTCCAGTGGCTCTCTTACCATAACTCGTAATTAACCATACGTATCATTTTGTTTCAGACCCTGATCAACATAGCGTACTGTTCACTGGCCGTTTTCGGTTTCGGAGTCCAGCGACTCGTTTTCGGCCAACTTCGAGTTGCTGAAGCGCAACGCGTCAAAGACAAGTTCTGGAACTACGTATTCTACAAGTTCATCTTCGTGTTCGGTGTCATAAATGTTCAATATATGGACGAAGTGCTGCTGTGGTGCTCCTGGTTCACACTGGTCGGGTTCCTCCACCTTTTGGGTCAGCTCTGCAAGGATAGGTACGAATATGTAAGTATTCACGAAATTATGTTTCTTAATTTGTAGGACCCTTTGATTCACAGTCATCGGTCTCGACGTTTAAAACAGTTTAGTGGTAAAGCATGTCGTTGAGAATTTGATAATTGATCAAGGCTCCGCCGGCTTATGGGTAACTTCAGGAACGCCGGAATGGCCGCTGAAGTTCTACCGTTCAATATGAAATCGACTTAAAATAGCACGCTTGTATCTCTGCCATTCCACGTCTGCCATTCCTTTCATCGCATTTTAAAGATATGAGTATCCGACCGGTGTGTTAGTGTTTTTGTTATTTTACTCCACCTGCTTGTATATAACTTATTGTAATAATGAGAAATATACATTATGCTAAATTTGGCAACTAGGGCGATGTAATCCTCTTAAGTCTTTTTCACTATAATCGGCAACGCGAAAGTAATACTATGTTGAAATGTAAGATGATAATAATTAGTCTATATTGTAAGCGGATATAGGCTTCAATAACCGGTTACAAACAGGCTGTATGCTTGTTTTGCCACCTTGTTGGTCACGCGCTGTTATAAACAATGCTTAATGTGACATATTAATTCCATTGATTACGTAAAGTTTTTGTTTACACTTTTATTAACCTGTCGGTCATAATACTACTATGTATACTGACTAATATGGAAATGTGAGTTTGTTTGTTTGTTAAGCTTTCACACCTTAACTACTCGACCAATTATCCGCATACACGTTGTCAGGAGTACAGAAATGAAAAAAGGAGAACTTTCATCCAGGAAAAAGACTGTTCCCGAGGGATAAAAAATTTACATACCCTACATTTACACGACCGGAGCTGCGTGCTAAACCTAGTGTAGGTATAATATATGACAGTTACTAATAGACCTGTACGTGTGTACACACACATAACTAACGCCTGTTAGTACTCGAAGGGATAGATGGCTATTGTATTCCAAATCCGCATGATATGGTCAGCGATTGATAAATCACACGTATTCAGAAGAGAGTCTAGTATTGTCTACAGTTTCTGTGCTCCTGCTGAGAATTTCCTTACAGACAATCACAATAACACTTCGTTCGTTAATAATGGAAGACGAAACACAATTATAGAATAAATGCGTCATAATAAAAATTCTGTTCGATAAATAGCGGTCACGAGGCGGCCAATAAACTAATATAAATGTTATTCTTAACTTAGAGAATACCACGTCGACAATAACATCGATAAATATTTTGTTATCGAGGATCGATAGAATTATCGAGACGTACGAATGACCTGCTCGTTGTATACTCACATTTATACGTGTATATCTGTTATCGTATACGGAAATACAAGATATTATTGTTGATCCTATTCAAATTATTGTTATTATTATTATTCAAAATATTCCTAATCTAAAAACAAATACAAAAAATAAACAGATTAGAACAGAAGTGTCCAACTAATTTGATTATACGCCATTGAATGAAAAAGCTATATCTGAGAGTACGACAGATTGGCGACAACATTTTCGTTAGTGTCAAGTAAGGATACAAAAACAGGCTCGCCCGAATTACGTGTAAGCTAAATATAGTCGGGGAAACGTACGGTTGGCTTGATTGTAAGCGGTTATCGTAATATGGACCTTTGCTATACCAGGAGTATCACTCGTGTTACTGACCTTAAAATTACCTGACCTTAAAAGGGCAACGATCCACTGGACCGCGATGACATCATAACGCTTTCTTAAGGGATCTGAAGACGCCAGACTGTTTGGCTCCGATATTTTGTAGGTAAGAGGAGTACCTCTTATAATAATATAATATATAGAAGTATCGCTAGGCGAAGTGCTAAGGTAAAATTAGGCAATTACTGCCACAAATATACTTTTACACTTATAAGACTGAATTTTATTGGGTTTTTCTGTCGGCCACAGTGCTCAGTTGACAAGTCTTGCACTTCAATATACAGCTTCAGTAATATTGTGTATTTTACTTTTAATTATTTATATATCTGTATCTGCAATTTAGTGTGTAGTGAAATCTATATTCAAAATATCTTTGAATAATATTACCTGGGCAACTTCAGGATATAACATAATCGATTGTCTGTAATATCGATAAGTATCCTCGAATGAACTCCTCCGTTACGTGTGCCCATCAAATCATTTATGGGTCATTGGAATACTTATATGATGATATGGAATATAATACATTGTAATTTACGTTTAATCATTCGGCCCAAAATACAATATTTTTTGATATAGGTATCGTTACATATATTACAAAAATATTGTGTAAAAACCATATCTATACTAATATTATAAAGCTGAAGAGTTTACGGTACGCGGTTTCACCCGCGTTCAAAGTTACTGCGCCTCTCCCGTGGGTCATAGCGTGATGTTATATAGCCTTCCTCGATAAATAGGCTATCCACCACTAAAATAATTTTTGAATTCGAACCAGTAGTTCCTGAGATTAGCATGTTCAAACAAACAAACAATAAAACAAACAAACTCTTTAGCTTTATAATATTAGTATAGATGTTACAACTCCTTTTATAAGTTCGTGCGCATATTATTACTATGAAATCTTGGAACCACGATGTGTACAACTGTTTTGAAATACCATACGGATACAACTATGCGCATCACTAGCTTGGAGTCCATCACCGACGCGTTAAATAGCAATTTATCAAATCCTCCTTTCACCAACTATGGTTAGTCCCCGAGGTTCCTACTCTAATTCCAGGCAATGCATCCACAAAAATCCAATGAAAGGATGCTCCCAATGCAAAGGCAATAAGCTTCCACTAGTAGGAACGTCTATAATATCGAGAGCGCTAGCGAAACTGGTGCACAATATTGCGTATACAGCCTTGGCCAAAAGTATTAGGCACCCTATAAATTACTGCATATTTCAGGCTTAGAGAGAAATAAAATTAATTATAATGATTAAAGTACTTTATTTCCATTAGAATATTGTAAAAACATCAATATTTGTGGGGCCACCCTTTGATTTTATGACAGCAGCAACTCTGTGGGGCATACTACGTACAAGTTTCGCACATTCCTCTGGAGAAATTGCATCCCATTCTTGCACTAACGCGTTTTTTAAAGCAGTTTTTGATGTTATCGAGTGCTCTTTTATTTTTCTCTTCCAAATACTCCACAAATGTTCAATAGGATTTAGATCCGGGGACTGGGCAGGCCAATCTAACAGATCAATACAATTTTCAGTAAACCAGCGCATCGTAGTAGCTGACTTGTGACACGGAGCATTGTCTTGTTGGAATTTCACACCATTTAAGTTAGTGTCACCAAAAATACACGAAAGCGAAGGTACGAGAGCAGTTTCCAGTACATTAATGTATTTTTCACTGTTCATGCGACCTTCGCAAACAAACATTTTGCTGACTCCATCCGCAGCCATGCAACCCCAAATCATTACACTGCCTCCGCCGTGTTTTATGGTTGGTACTACGCAATCTGGGTGATATTCTTCGCCTTTGCGTCGCCTCACAAACGTCACACCTGGTGTTCCAAATACCTGTAGATGCCAAAAAAAAGCACACATTACAAACTTTTATAACATTTGAGTTTGAAGACAAACACAACAATGATCGTTGTAATTGTGGTATAGACTTCACTAAAAAAACTTACCTCAAAGTTTGATTCGTCAGACCACAGCACATTAGACCAATCCTCTTCTGTGAAATGTTGGTGTCTCAGAGCCCAATCAAGTCGTTTTCTTTTATTGTCTGCGGATAGCCACGGCTTCTTCCTAGCTTTGCAACCTTTTAAGCCGGCTTCTACTAGCCTTCGTCTTGCAGTTCATGCGCTTATGGGATGTCCAGTATCTTCAGTTAAAGCCACAGCAAGCTCCGAAGAAGTTTTTTTTCTATCTTTCACAGACTCTCGGATAAGTTTTCTGTCCTGACGGCTAGTAGTCACGCGTTTTCTGCCTGTTCTTGGTTTATTTGCATGAGAGCCAGTCTCAACAAAACGTTTGATAGCAGATTGAACGGCGCATCGCGAACATTTCACCAACTTCGCGATTTCTTTTTGAGTCTTGCCTTGCTCATGTAAAAGTTGAATTTTTACACGATTTTCAATACTAATTTCGTTTCGTTTTGGCATTTTCAAATGAATTTCTTCTCAATTAATTCACAAAACCACAAATGCACTGTCTTTACACTAAGACTTCCAAATGGTAACTGACGAAACATTAAAAATAAATTTTGGAAAAAATTAAATTTTATTATTGACGCACCAGATGTTTTACGACTGCTTAAAAAATGCCGCCTATTGTCTTAAATAGTGTTTAATGACACCGGTATCGCAGTTCTATAGAATATTGTTTAATTGTTCAAATAGCACAGGAGTGTGATAACTATATTGGGGGTGCCTAATACTTTTCGCCAAGGCTGTATTTATAACCGTTCGTTGTACACGCACGGCATTGTCAACTGGTTGTAATATAGATTTCAGTTAATTTTTCAGTTCTCTAGAATAATTATAGTTTAAGTGGCAATGGCGAGGCGACCTCGCAACTGCCACTGCACCGCGTTTTGTGGATTCGAATCCCACACGGGACAAAACTCTGTACCATCTACAAATGGTTATTATGTTCGTTGTTTAAATGTTTGTTAAGTCCCCCGCGACACAGGAATTATTCCTAGCGGGAGTTGTCTTTAAGAAATCATACGCATTGACGTAATTTATGTTATTAATATTAATTTATTGACCGAGCATTTATATTTTAAATGAGTAATAACCTAATTTTACTTTTGTATGGTAATTTTAATTGTTATCATATAATTTAAATTGTTAATATGCGAATTGTCGTCAAAGATACTGTTCTAGAACCTTATTATTAAAGAAATGGCACGAGGCGTAGTTTGAGTTACCTTGAACTATGAAAACCACATTTTATTCAACCTGCGTTGTATGTATGTATATGTATGTAACGCCAGATCAAACAGACAAAAATGGGCGTTATATGTGCGAACTTCTCTAAACAGTAGATACAAATTGCTTTTTTAACAACTACCACTTTTTGCCTGCGGCTTAGCTTGCTCGGGAACAGTACTCCTTTTCTGGATAAAAGCTGTTTTCTTTTAATTTTTTTTCTCTCTTTTTTTTTTTTATTATGATTGTTGTTCCTTTCGTTTTATTTTTTAATTTTGTTTGGCGTACCTAATTGATAGTGCAATCTCAATGCATGTCGAGTTTTGCTATAATTGGTTGAATCAACCATTCTTTAGGTATTTAACTTGGCGTATTGCTTGGTGTTCCAGCAAAATGACACTTGGCGTGTTTCTCTGAATTCTCGCATCCTATACGTTCATGTAGGTATACCATTTGTTCGAAAGTTTAAAAGTAATGTGATGCCAATAATACATACCGGTCAATTCGGATCAGGTTTCGCAATCTCAAGATGGTAATAAAATCTTTAAATAAAGTCTCGAATAAGTACGAGTTGGGTTTTGGTCCTAAGGATTGTGTCCCGTTACATAACTTGAACCGTATTAAGTAATAAATGCAACAAATACGTTATATATTACGTGTACTCGATTTTCACTAACTGGTATTATTTTGTAAACTTTAACGGCGTATTGGTAGCTAATGACTACATATAGACCATCTTCAGGTGTTGTCCAAAGACATTAGATCTTCTAATGTCTGGTATTGTCTTTCTATTTTTGTCGTCTCTATTTATTAGAGAACGAATATAGTTTAAAAGCAGGAACTGAATAGATTTATAATAAGTTAGTTACTGACCAAAAAATCCTGGTAAGAAAAATAGATTACCTACCTACTATGAGATTTTGAAGAAAAGTTGTTTTTTATTTCGGTCTAGGAACCGTATATAAACAGATATTAACTATTTTGAAATATTTTTTATAGAATACTAGCTTTTGCGCGCGGCTCCGCCCGCGTGGTACCTACATCAATAAAAAGTAGCCTATGTTCTTTCCCAGGTTTTAAACTATATCTGTACCAAATTTAATCTAAATTGGTCGAGTGGTTTAGCCGTGAAAACGTAACAGACAGATAGACAGAAGAGTTACTTTCGTATTTATAATATTAGTAAGCATTGTGTCCATAGGAATAAAACCAAAGTCCATAAAAGGACTCGTTTCTGGATATAAGAACCGAGCCATAGCTTATACTTTGCCTGTAACTGGAACTTAACTTTGTCTAACAGGAAAAACAAAAAAATAAATAATTTAATGCAATTTACAATGACACGTGGTACTTTTGAACCGTTGAACTTCTGTAATTGTGTTGTCAGTCGTTGCATTATGTTGTTATTTAAGTAACCTTTTTCGAAATATTAAAGGTAAAGCACCTAGTGACATCACTGGCATGTTGAAATGAGTCGTTGTTTTAGGTACTTCGTAGTATAAATTGGCCTAATCGTTTCATTCTATTGATTGTTTTTTAAGACTTGTATAGTCAGTAGATAATGTACGTTATAAAGGTACAAAACCTAGCAGATACGTCAGTCTCACGTCTATATTACCGAAGGGGTAGGCAGAGATTCATTACACCCAGCATATTCCGCTAACTATGCTTTTAGATCTCACGTAACAGATGGCGTGCCTTTTGTCCTCTATTGCGTACATTGGCAGACTGCGGTCTGTCACTGAGAATTCCATTACAGAAAAACCAATCAACACTTTGTGCGGTTCGGGAATCCACTCGTGAGCTCATGCACAGCAGTCGCATTTATTACGTAAAATAATTAATTACGTAAAATTTATTACGTAAAGATATGTGTTATAAGCAAATTAACAAATTTAATTAAATGACTATTTAAAAAGAATTGACTCGTGTATCTTGCAGGCGTTTTCTCATAGGCAAGTAGGCTCAATTCTTGTCTAAGTCTAGCCACTAACGTAAATATAACTCCAAAAACTCGCTGGCCACAAAACTTTGACATTTATGAGTTTTTTCTGTGATCTTTATTTATCATGGTACATAGGTATATGCAATACATAATGTGTATGCAGTACATAATGTATGGCATTCTTGACCTAATATGTATACATAACAAGCAACCGTTCATGTCACTCGTTTTTCCTCGCATCCCGCTATAGCCCTTGCGGCACGTAAGGCACGTAGCGGGATATTACCATAATTGCAGTTCCGTATGTCACATGTATCCACACATTATTTAACTGGTACACAAGTAGCAGCCATCTTGTATAAACAGCTATTTAACAAAACATCCATACGACGGTCAGATAGATCGCCTTGATAGGTTGTCTGATTAAGAAACTTACAACTGGCTTTTTATAATATGTATTGTTTTTTTTTTACGTGGTTGTATGTTTTGACGATTATCCCTCCGCGGGAGCAGGCGGAGGGGTTATGTCGGACTCACCGGGGTAAAAGAGAAAGATGGTAATGATGATGATGATAATAATGGAATGCCGACTAAACCTACCACGGTGTTCCTCGACAAAACAGTAATCGGCGGGGCCGTGCGAATCACATTCACATGCGGTCGCGACCCCGCCGAGGTTTCGGCGCCGTATGAAATGGCAGGCCACTGCACAACAAGACTAGGCTTTGGTCACCACTAGATTTAAACCCTACTGTCCCCCCTTGTGGGGAGTACACAGAGGCGCGCGTGGGAATACACACGCCGCCTCTCGGACCTGGTGCTGATCGGGTGTGGGCAGGCCCACGGAGCCCACCACCCCCAGGTCAAACCTCAGGGTGGCTGGAGGTCATCTCGCGCCCTCCGGCGCTCGGTTCTGCGGACGGGCAGAGGGTTTAAGCGCTCCCTCGCCCGCTCCGCCGCCTCCTTGATTGAGCATGCAACACAGGAACTGGCCAAAGCAACCGTGGCCAGTCATTACCTGTGTCAGCCGGAAGGTGAGGGCGCCATGCCGCCTCTCCAACCACTCCTCAAGAACAGGTCTTACCGCCACGATTGTGGCGTGCCCGATAATATGTATTGGTTGGTTAACTATACCTAAGTCTATTTTATTTTTTATTCATTTGTCATAGTAGGAGTCAGTTTCTCACTAATAACCAAACATATAGTAGACTATGAATCAGTCAGTGAGCCTTTTAAAAATGCTTTCATCTCTTGAACTAGGAAGTAACTTATATCAAGCAATGTGTTACTTTGTGTCCTATTAAAAAACTTGTTCTTTTTTAAAGTGCAATTTTCGCTTTCGGAATTCGGGTTTGATCGTAACTGTCGTGAGTGATTTTATAAACATTCAAACAACAATCTCAAATTTTCGCCTCGTGTGTCTATCGAACCCACAGCAGGCGACCACGTGAACCACTCGATTTTAACGGTACTTAGGAACAACAATGCAAAAAGAAAATTTAGGAACCAGTTACGCTTTCAGTTACCTTTTAAACGCACGGATAAACGCATCAAACCTGTTCTTAATACAATTAACATCTGCCGTAAGTGATACAGTATTCTGAAGCAGGAAGCTGGTTATACGATATGTTTAATAATTCAGCTGCAACGCATTCCAAACCTTGTTAGCCGACCCTGCTCATAAGGCCGTTATTAAACAGGAAGCAACATCGTTCGTCAGCTAAGAACTTGTTTAAATAGCATAAATCAAACCTAAAGTGGCAAACAGGCATTTGGCTTGATAGTCTGCGAGCGTCAATCTACAAATATTAATCCCATATAGCAAGTTCAAGAGACAAAATTGCCGATCTTTCTGCTGATAACACGACACCCACAGTTCAACCGAAAACTCTGCACAAAGCCATAAAATAAGACAAAAATTTGCCTACAATATTGTGTAGGATGCAGGCCCTGTTGACTAGCCTCTGGTATGAGCAGCAATTTCTCTGTGTTCTACCTCGTAAATTTATGTATTTATTTATAAACCTCATTCCACCTTGGGCAAACAGCCGTAATTCCTGTCAATACTTTTAAATATCCTTACTCTCAAACTTCTGAGTGTGTAACCAGAAAGTCGTAAACTATGTGTAAAAATATCTTTAATAATTTTGAGAGACACGTGTAATACTTATATATTACCCACGGTTGTCTATACATAGATCAGGATCGTTGATATGCGATACTTGACTTCTTCGACCTTGCAGGACCGGCTCGCTAAATATCTGTTGTATTGTCATGTACGTGTTAATATTTTTATTGAAACGCTCTCATGCCCTCAGCCGTAACGAATAAAATAATGATTAATCAAAAGACACAGAAAGCGATAAAACATGTATACCACATATAAGATTTTGAAATTTGAGATGGTTTTTAATTATCTATAACGCCCCGCTTCGCAAGGCGCTGCCCCTGACATCCAATTTTATCTCATTTTCCGTGATGAGTTTAACGATACCTGGTATTATAATAGAACTGGTGAAGTTGCCTACGGACCCAAAGAAACATTTACAAACATACGACTGAAAAGATTTTCCTCCTCTGGGGCAGTAGTTACTAGCTGTGGAATGTGACGTTCTTAATTGGACAGTAATTTAGTTCTACTTATTGTAGCTGAGTACCTGATGACTAACATCATACAAAAACATGTTAATTTAACTTCTCTCAACTTGACCTCCAATAATAATTTAAATTAAATTGAACCAACACGAAGCATTTCCTATTATTATCAGTCGAAAAATGTTAGATTGTTTTCATTTGGTATACGATTAATTGCGTATGTAATTAAAACTAGCGTTTAACTACTATGGATTAAATTAACATTTTGAATCACATTGAGTTTTTAAGCTGCAGCGGCTCGCCGGCGGTCATACACAAATGTTTTAGATTATATCTAGCAATTGACAATTTAAGAATATAGCACGTAAAAAATCTCAGAGTAATATCTTAGTTTTGTACTAACATATTAATCAATCACTATCATAATTTAGAGAATTATCTGAAAGTTCATAGAGTCAGCCAGAGTATACTGGCCACTCAACTGTTTTCTTCCAGTCACGCTATACATACAAAACTATACAAAAGTAGATCTTGGCAAAGTTTTCGTATAAGATTCCAACTCGCTTGCATCTTCTAATTTTATTTGTTTACAATCCTTGAATAGTTTTTATAAATTGAAAATTGATTTACCGGATAGCTTTTTATAACAGTGATATTATTGTTGTTCCACCTTTTTAGAGGCAAATCTACTGCCCTCATTATAGAGTTATTTACTTACATGAGGCAAATAATATAGATACTAATAACTATAAGGTAACCATCCATCTTACTAACCCAATACACGTAACTGCTGTCGTGATTAATGAACCTTGAAGTAGATGTTGGTTTAATGAGAAAATAAATGCTATAAACCTACGTAAACTTGGTGCTTATAAATATTAAACTGTTAATGATTACTGCATAAAAGTTATGTTACGGTAATTATAATAATACATTAAACAAACACGCGTTAAAATTAAATTTTAGTACAGGTTGTCAGCCATCAGATCAACATCATCATCATCAAATGACGTATAACAGGTGATATGTTATTCGTTAATTTTAAGAATTTGCATTGTGACTAGTAAATTCTAGCGTAATGTTTGTATTCCTAAAACTCTTTTTCATAATGGGTGAGTTAGAATAAATTTGTATGTGACCGCTCTGCAATGGCTAAAAAGTTACAACTCACGACAAGACATGGCGCTATACTAAGTACAAACTACCCCATCCAATCCTTAATCACGCAGACGAAGTTTGCAATACGAGTTACTCTTATACAAGTTTCCAACAATAACCATCGGCATCAGGCCCCGGCCCACCAGTTGTTCTGTTACTTATGAGTGTGTGTCTGTCTCTCCAGTTATCCTCATCGCCGAATACAGGAGGCTGGGCTCATGTACGACTGGCATGCCTTTTGGGAGGCATCCTGGTGGCCGCCACTGCACTGCTGGGTGCCGCCGCTGCTTGGGGCTTGCCTGCCGGACGCGACACCTTCGCGTTTATGGCTGCTGAGGTTAGTAACAAATACTTATAGGCATATTTGTCATTTCTCAGTTTTCTGCTATGCCAGGACAAAATAGTAGAAGACCTAAATAAAGTTTAGTAATGTACTAAACTTTATTTTCATTGAAACTATAAAACAGCCTGTTAATATAATCATAATTATACACATTTGTTTCGCATAGCGAACAGCTCACAAGAGAATTCATATGCGATTTCTCACAGGAAATGTACTGCCGGCCTATAGTGAATAATAATAAATATAAACTGGGCTAATTGTGAAATATATTTCTTTCTATTACTTTCAAACGATAACAACGTACGTGAGTATTTTACAGTTTAACGTCTCTTAGTCAGTCCTTGTTCAGTGACATGAGAGTTGAGACATCGCCCATAATAATAAGTCACTGGATCATCGGAATTGGCGACCGCGACCTATTATAATAATGCATTAAATTGTGCCACTCAATTAATTCGTTACGGTTAAATGAAAAATGAAACGTCTGCTTCGTTGCAAGCCATATTGTATGAACTTATATATCGGATACATCGATTACTTCATCTAACATCAACGATTATGTCACAGAACGGAACGTTCAGATTTATTTCTAAACGTTCAATACCAGAACACTATTTGAAATCACATTTGGGATTAAAGTTGATAACGTTGCAGTGGTGGCAGTCGGCCAACATTTTTCCTACGAAATTGTCTTGTATGCGCACAGTATTTAAGCCCCAAGTTGAAGAACTACAATGAAAGTGTTCTGATGATGTAAGCCTTGTTCAAGAAATTTATATCATACTTTGTTTGAAGAAAAACCTAATAGAAATAAATATTGTTTATAATGGTTGTTTAGAAAAATATGATATTTATGTTGGTCAATATTTGCTTTTGCAGCAACTATACTACAGTACAACTTAGGTCTAGCTATTAAAAATTACTGAGTGCTGGTTAATCAGATGATTAACTTTCCTCGTCCGTCTTGCCCGTAATTCTGCCAAGCATTATATTTTAAGTATGATCTATAGGCCAATGTATAAGATTTTTTTAAATTCTGCAGTGTATACTAGTGCTGGTTTCGGTGCTGCACGTGGTGGCCCGTTACGTGCTTCAGATGTACGAGTGCGACGTGGCTGGACCAGTCGCATACTACACGCATCTTGTGTTTGACGTAAGTAAATTACAGTTAATTCATATATCATTAGCTCTACCATGAAAATGCCTATCCAATACTTAGGGCCGACCGAAATCCGAAGAACATTCTTTGTAATTTTACAAAGAATTATCTTCGGATTTATTTCTTTCAAAACGACAATACTCTGTTACTGCGCCATTTAAGGGTTTAGGACAATGAAGAGGCTACGTACCGAAATTCAGGACGAATTTTGGAATAAATATGTATCATGGTACAGACAGTCGCCTCAAAACTTACGACTCAGATTACGACTTATGATATCTTACGGATAACGTCTTGAATTTAGTCAGCATAATAATTATGTGTAATAATGACGCAGTCCATTAAAATAATTATGTGTATGTATCGAGAAAACCTTATCTGACATATCTGAGAGTTATTCGTAATGTTTTCGAAAACATGTAAAATCCACTTCCTCACTAGGCCATCGCGAAGGACTTATAATAATAATAATAATAATAATATTAATAATATTTATTTATTTGCTTAGAATGCAGGTATTTACAATAAGGTTACAAAAGTGTGGTTGAATCCGTGTACATTCTGCCGTTTAGGCATGCAAACATTAATTAAACGTTTAATATTTATACTTGTATCTATCATTTAGAAACCAATTTAAAAGAAACAAAAAATATAATAAACATAATTAACACAATATAAACAATGTCGCCCACTTAACCCATCTAATTAGAGTTGCTTTTCATCATTTAGGAACTCTGACACGGAGTAATAGCATTTCCGTAACAATAATAAAGCGAGATCCCTTTTAAATAATCTCAGAGGTTGTTCTTTAATAATATTAGGGATTTTATTAAAAATTAAAGGTGCCATAACAATAACGCTGTGTTAAACGCTTCTGTGTATAGTTTACTTACGATATTGTGATCTCATAGATACATTTCTTAGACGAGTTTCGTTTAGCGTAGCAAAAAGATGTGGGTTGGTTTTTACAAACAATGCTACCTCCAAAATGTATAGGGCATGGAAAGGTTAATAATTTTTGACTCTTAAATATAGGTACACAACTGTCTGTAACTCTTGAATTAAAGATTGCTCTTATGCAGCACTTTTGAGCTTTGAAAATGCTTTCTCTTTCGCTACAGTTGCCCCAGAAAATAATTCCAAATCTTAAATTTGAAACAACGAGGCCGTGATAAGCAACTAACACTGTTTTATATTAACTTTTTTTGTTAATCTGTAAAGAGCGTAAGCTGAAGCACTTAGTTTCTTACATATTTCTTCTGCTTGGGCCTTTAATGTTAATTGGGAGTCTATTAGAATACCTAAAAACCTAGTTACGGTTACTGTTTCTACTCTCTGACTTTTATAGCTAATATTTAATTCCTTAGCACGAATCTTTTGATGAAATTGCATATATTTAATTTTACTATATTTATAAGAATACTATTGTTGTTCATCCAGTTTATTATGGTTGTAATTGAGTTATTTATCTTATTTTGAGCTGTAGAATCATCAGCAAATAATACCATTGGGAGATGGATTTGAGAGGGAAGGTCATTTATATACATAAAATAACAAAGGCCCACTTCCCTGAGGGACGCCGAATTTAATTACTCTAAAGGAAGATCTATACTTAATGTCACGTTTGGACTTAATACAAATCCTAGAAATCTCTGTTGTCTGTTTGCGACCGATCAAATACGATTTTATTAGATTTAAAAAAACATTACCACGAATACCGTAAGTATTTAGTTTCTTTAGTAGCATCTCGTGATTGACATAATCGAATGCTCTCGACATATCTGTATAAATAGGGAGTCGGGAGTGTTAGTATACATTTAACATTATCATTTTGAAAAATTTAAGCACTGCCATATTAATGTTTTTATTTTTTCTGAACCCGTATTCGCAAAGTACATTATATTTTGTAACAAATTTATAAATTGTACTGTAAATATATTTTCTATAATTTAAAAAAAAACGGAAACTTAAGCAATCGGTCTATAATATAACATTTCTTCTTTATTTATTTTTTATGTATTGGTTTTACTATTACCGTTTTTAGGCTCTCGAGAAATATGCCAGCTGATATACTTAATAATGCATGCGAGCCACCAAATTGGCGCCAAAACGCCGCGCGCCGCCTTCGCTTTAGCTTAAGCTAACGTAAAACCAATTTGGTGGCTCGCATGCGAGCCACCGGCCTACGACGGGTACAAATCTGCCGGCTGGTATGCGAGCCGGCGGTATACGACCGGTTAATAAATATTTTTTTTTTTATCTTTGAAATAGTTTCAGGTTTCGTTTTGCAATTGTTTATTATTTGCCAGGATGCTTTAGATTGGTTTTTTGAATTTTTAATTAGGTGGGTATTTTGAGCTTTCTGCGTAAGTTTAACAATCTTTCTAAATTTACGAGAATAGTTATAAAATGTCTCTTTATTTTCATGAGTAGGTTTTAATCTTTTTTGCCATAGTAAATAGCGTTGCTTTTTACTGCAGGTTCAGATACCTCGTAACACCCATTTTATAGATTATATAGTAAAAGGAATAAATTAATAAAGACATCATATGCGCTATTTTGGTTTTCTGTACTATAAACGTCTGCGAATGTTAGATTTTGGAGATGATTATTAAAATTAATAACATTTTCGTTTGACAAATTTCTTATTGTTTTGCGCCAAAATTTTATATGACATGATTTTTAACTTTGGCCTTCAGTATCTGAGCTGTGTGGTCGGACAACGCTAAGTCTATCTATTTCTTTTCACATTGATAAAAGTACAACATATTATCCTAAACAGTTTAATAACTGATCTGATAATATATTTTATTCATGCGTCCATTTCAAACTAGTTATTTTGAATTTAGAGAAGCATTTGACAACTTTTACATACGTAATATTACGTACACTATTTTGTCTAATGATGTCTTCAGAGTCAGTCAGTAAAAATATTCTACCTAATTTGTCTGAAAAGGAATTATTAAATATTAGTGTATTAATATTTAATACTTCCTTTTAAGACAAACTAAGAAAAAGATTTAAGATAACTAGAAATAATATAACGTTTATTTTCTCATCACAGTATTACGTAGATACATTACACAAGCAAGGTACATAATAATTACAGTGTACAATATTGTGTGAGACTGGTACCTAAGCTAAGCTTGTGGATTGTATTTCAGGACACCAGGTCTCCACCTCAATTTATATTTTGGTTATGTACTTATACGCATACAAAAAGCACTATGTTTGCTACTTACAAACTATTTATATTTGTAAAACACATTTAAAATCAAGAGAATGATAAGCAAGAAATTGTTAGTAGTTAGGTTGTGCGTGCGTGCGTGCGTGCGTGCGCGTGCGTGCGTGCGTGTGTGTGTGTGTGTGTGTGTGTGTGCGTGCGTGCGTGTGTGTGTGTGTGTGTGTGTGTGTGTGTATGTGTGTGTGTGTGTGTGTGTGTGTGTGTGTGTGTGTGTGACTAAGAGGAACCACCAGAGATTTGTTTTCGTAAAAATATCTCAAAATATTTCTAGTTATAGAAATGTTATTAATTATTTTTACTAGGTGTCCTGCAGAGAGATATCTAAGGATCATTATTAACCAATGCCTGTATTTTTTATAAAGCAATTCCACTTATAAGGTTAGACGTCAAATCAAATGAGTACCTAATGTATTGAGTGAGTAATATAATAAGACTATCATTTAGCATAATGGATTCGGTAACATTTAGATACACATGATTTCCACCTTAATGTATTTGACATTATTTGTCATTTGAATCTTAATGATTAACTAAATCAATACTGACAGTTGGTTGCTTTGTTAAATTACGAGTGGAAAATTTTAGGAGATGCTGTAAATAATTACATGACTGTAAATATAATAGACATAATGTTATAGATTGCTTTGAAAGAATGTTTCTATACTAATGTTATACGGATAAATTAATTATATGTATGTTTGTAATCGAGAAACTCTGAAACTACTAGACCGATTTTAATAAATAATTCACCGTTCGAAAGCTATTTTATTTAGAAGTAACATAGAGTGGCGCTGTAATCATAAACGTGACGATGATACCGCAGGCGACAGCTAATCAATTTTAAAAACCATAGCGTTATTGATAATTATTATTAGCCACAATGATTTTATCCTTTAAAACTACTTACTATGCATTACTATACACATCATATCAATATATTTTAATAGCCTCCCATTTCCATCAACCATAAGCGGTATTAATCTATCAAGTCTAGGAATGCCAGTCATAATTAAGTCCATCGTTGTGCCGTTGCGACTCAATAGGTTAATTTCACATCTCATCTTTAGAAGCCGATATTTATAATGCGACTCAATAGGCTAATTTTATATCTCATCTCTAGAACTCGATAGTTATAAATATGGATGGATATATATTTGCAGCATATCTGACGTCTATCTGTGCTTTTGCAGTCGGTGTCACTGGTAGTGGAGTTAATGCACGTGCTACACATGGTGGTATACAGCAACATGCTGGTGTCGATGGCGTCACTGGTGCTGTTGATGCAGCTGCGACACTTGCTGCATGAGCTGCAGGCGCGCGTGCGCCGACACCGCCTCTATACGTCACTCGCCACGCATATGAGTCGCAAGTGAGTATCGCTTGACTATTTAATCATCGAACTCAGTGTGTTTTCCAGGAACACATAGTTGTGCAACTTTACGCTTCTATCCGAGAAGAGGTAAAGAGTTGTGTATTACACTAATATAAGACTACAGAGCTGACGTAGTGATTTAAATGGTCGCTTTGTCCCTGCCACTGCGCTAAATGATGGGAGCACCGTAAAAAATAAAATGGGTCATCAATTGATTTCAAATCTACCGTGTTTGGATGCTCTTTATGTCCGGTTTTTGAATGTTCGTCTTCATTGAAATTAAACAAACTCTATACGGATTTTATCCCGTTGTTTATTTTTTATAAAAAACTATTATTACATAATTTTAAAACTTTAAACTACTATTGTTACTACACTGGAACATTGAGACAACTACCATCTTAGTCTCCCCGTGACCAAAGCTGTTGAAAAGCAACCGAAACGTCGGGGAAAATGTAATATTAAATCTAAATAATTTGTACAATTTAAATAGCTTAAATTGAAGTAAACAGTAACTAGTAAAAGTGTACAACAATAATAGTTTAAAGTTTCAAAATTATGTAATAATAATCATCATCCTCTTGCCGTGGTCCCAATTTATTTGGGGTCGCCGCAGTATGTCCTTCGCTTCCATACTTCTCTGTCAACCGTCATCTGATCATTTACCCCTTTCATTTTCATATCCATCCTCACACAGTCCGTCCATCTTTTCCTTGGCCTTCCTCTCCCTTTCCGTCCCTCTACCCTCATATCCATCACTTGCTTACCTACATATGTATCATCTCTTCGCATAACATGTCCATACCAAGCCAAACGACATGTAATAATGGTATTGTATAAAAAATAAACAACGCCATAAAATCCGTATAAAGTTTGTTTAATTTCAATGTATAACATTCGCATAAAGATAAGGCAATATTATGTTTGTCTACAAGTACTCCGCGACACAGAAACTACCGCTAACGAGGGAGCTGCCTTATTAAAAAAAAGGAGCCAGGTGTTTTTTAGGTCCTACGTAATAAAGGACATAATCGGCTATTAATCGGGCACAGTACCAGACCCTGTGCTACGACTGATAATTTCTTGTCAGAAATCGCTAATAACACTTTGGCCGACTCGGTAATCCAATCCGAGAACTCGTGCATAGGAGTCTCACTCATCACCAATACGCTACCAAAGCAGACAAATATCCCAGAAATTTTATAATAACATCGATTTTTACTCTTAATACTCCTACAATAGGTTGCCTAAATTATGGATTCTTAATAAAGCTGGCGAAATATTGGTGCGTTATATCTTTAACTCTGCAAGGAAATATTATTAATGATGTAATTCTATGGCCTGATGTTTGACGTCACAAATACGCAGTTAGTTTTATTTTACACAACAATTTCGTCATTTTATCGACGTATCGATTTGATCATGAGTCACAAGACGTAATATATTTATATTTGACGATATGTAGTCAATATACATCATAGATTTATTATAAAATAAATCTATAATGAAAAATGCGTAAATGAAGGTTAGGTTAAGTTAGAAACAGTACTTTTTTCTGTATGAAGGGTACCTATGTCCTTTTCTGTTCATCTAACAACGTGTATTTATGCAAAATTTCATGATGAATGGTCGAGTGGGTAAGGCGTAACAAACGAACAAACATTTGGTTCGTATTTATAATATTAGTTAGGATGCGAATGCTGTGAGGTTTATACCCGGATCAAGCAGTGTTAGTGAGGTTTTCCTCAAGAAATTCTCCATAGCAACACAAAGTTTGAACAGTGAACGTTAGACAGTATTAGTGAAATGAGGGTTTAAATAACTCTGCCCACCCCTTCGCAGATCCAGGCAGGAGACATCAGTCTATTACGCAGGATATATAGCTGCTCAAATATTTGCGCAGCTGCAAGTATACTTATACATCATTGCTTATTACCATCTGATTGAACAATAAACGCTTTATCGAACGAATCGTCCGAAGCTTGACTTGCTAAGCATGTGATAAAATATGACATGACTTGATAAAATAAGCTTATTGATAAAAAACTTCATATACACATTCGCCGTGGTCTCTTGCCTAAAGTGCCTATACCTACATTTGAAATTAGCGTGGATAATTTCAAATGTATGTTATGTAACTATGTATTTCATCAATATATTCGAGTTCCAAAGACGAATACAATGATATTGCATAAGTACATATTTTATTGATTTTACACCTGTGGTTGGCTAAAACTGTAAAAAGCGCCAACGATCAATTACAGCAAATTCAAGCAACGAAACTGAGATGACACTAAACAACCTAACATTTCACACAAATTGAATGAATGCATATGTACACATTATAAAAAGTTTTTTTTTTTGCAAAGGTTTACTGCTCTAGGAATAATTTCTGTGCCCCAGACTGTCCCGTTTGTAATTCATTCTACTCGGCTTATTATATAATTGTCTTTACGTTTACGTGAATGTTATACATTGAAATTAAACAGTAAACATTTTTAAAATATATAGTCTTTACTTGAACTTAATGATTCAAGTAACAATTGCAATAAAATATACATGCCGTACAATTTAATGTAAAAAGAAACCGCTATAATAGTTAAAGATGTAATATGTATGTTAAAGTACATATATTAAAGAATGTGAAAGAAAAATAAATCTATCAGTAATTTAGTATTCAATATTATCACCTTGATTGAAAATTAATAATAATAATGCTTTGTATAGGGTTTCCAGAAGTACAGAGAATTTTATGTATATCATTATTTTGTAAATATGTTTTATATTGTTACTATAATTTCTGGTATTTTTATTTCCTCTAAAATATAATGTTTTCTAACACTAGGTATATTTAAGCAAGATTTGGTTAAACGTCAATATTTAATAATATGTCACTATACTGTTCCGGTGTCAGAAGAGAGTTTGTTTTTAAAACTATCATAGAAACAATACAACAAACAGTAAGGTGAACAAACAAACATTTTCATTTCTATTAATAGTACGATTGAGAACCTTCTTTAAGTGATACGATTAAATTTTACTCAGTAATCGTAATATAATTATACAAATCATTAGACGTATGACACACCTACGGTGTTAATCTCTAATACAATATTGGTTAAGATATTTGTTTAAAGTAAACTTTAAAGAAATTAGTTTACAAACACATTAATATCACATTGAGATAATATTTAATCTACTAGACAAACGTGCCTAGTATATTAATAGTTTTGGTAATTTGATAACGTAAATCGTATTTTAAACCTAGTGGTTTATAAAATCGTTAATGGCCATAGTATTTTTACAGCTAGTGCCACCTATCGGCACTGTGGGGAAAACTCGGCAGTTCCGTCTAATTATTTATTATAGCGCCATCTATTGACGTCTTACGGAACTACGTAGCTTGTCGATACGCGAAGAGTAGAAAGAAGGCTGGCACATTCTCGAATCTTCGTACTGTTTACATACCGGGTATGGCGTTTCTAGAAATCACCAGAAACGCTTTAACCGCGTATATAAGGGCAAGGCCAGCGCTCGCCGAGTCTGTTTACAATCGTAAGCGGTCAAGTATTCACCGAAGCGAACGGAAGCGAAAATACCACAGAGTTTAAAGCAATTATAGTGGAAAAGTGTATAAGTAGTGAGTGTAGTGTTTTAAATTTAATTGTGTGCTAGAATAAAACGTGTTTTAGTCGGTAATATTGTTTACATTCTTATCCCTCGAACCCAACACGTAAGAGTATCTACTAAACTAAACATACATTATTATAAAAGGGCATTTAAAAATTATGTGGTATATTTTGATTGCAATATGTGGCGGCAATGTTTTCTAATATAGCCTGGTCAGATCAAAATAAATTCAGTGCAACGGCCACGGCAAAAAATATTCGAAACATATACGAAATATAAAAGTGTGTTATATAATATGGTTGTTACCTGCCAGTATATTACAGCCACACATTAATAAAATAAATACATAAAGTAGCTGCCAGGAAAAAAAGAAATATATAAGAAACATTATTTTAATGTACACTTTCCACGACGTTTCGGTTGCTTTTTAGGAGCCATGGTGGTCGATTCAATGTCTTGAAACTTATTATTTCAAAGTATGTACTATACAATTTTATATCCAATATTAGTGGTTTAAAAATATTAATATATATATAACCGCGATAAATCGATATAAAGTAGTTTAATTTGAAGTTGTAATTTTCGCGCAAACATATAGTACATACAAGTACAGTATTATGTGCCCGTATACCGTAAGTATATAAATCTGGTTGATAGCAGGTGAAAAATTTAAATGGGGTGTAGTTTCTCAATGTATATAGATATATACATATATAGGCAGATAAACTCAATAATTTAAAAATAGACCACGTGTGTTCCGACTTGGGACATCACTAATTACAAACGTGAATAAATTTAACTGCTTATGTTATTAAAAGTAATTGAATCATAGCGACTGTAATCTATTAATTCTCGCATAACAGTACTAAATGTGCGTGTGGTGTGAGGGCCACTTTGTTAAAACTCTTTGAAAATGTGCTTAGGATTTAATGAACAAACAATCCCAAAGAATTGTGAAAGTTGGAATCGGATTTTGTGAAAGTCAAATAAGCGACTTATAGACTGTAAAGTTGGGCCCTCAGTTCTCACATAGAGGATTAAGGACTCACCTGTACCGGATAAACTATGGACACTACAGAAAAAGTCTTCATGCCACAATCTAAGCTAATGCCTAACAAAATTTGTAAAAACAAGATATTATCGCAAAACACTGTCCTACTTCGTATATCTTCGTTAAAAATGGGGCCTCAATTCTCATACACGTAAAAGTTTATTCCGCAAATAAAATGAAAGTAATAACTTACAGCTTCTGTTTGAAATCCTATATGCTACTAAATAAATTGTGAAAGCAAGAACAGGTCACCACTTCTAGTTGTTTAAAAGTTATAACCATGGTAAACTTCGGGCTCTCAGTCCTCCATTTTCTTTTGTTTCCGTTTTATTACGCATAACGTATGAAAGATAAGACAAACACAAAATCGACTTATTTTGTGAAAAAATTGTGCAACAAATTCGATACCAGAAAGAAATTAAAAGACCCTTTATTATGTAAGAAAATCGAGTTTAATTTTTAGTCTCTGAATTAGGAGATAGGGTGACCACAATTTCTTTTAGATTGCAGTAAAGATTTGTAAATGTAGTGTAATAGCATTTGAAATTACTATAAATCAATACATGACATTTGTAATGACCAATACTATCTGCGAAAGGTGGAGAAACAAATTAAATTGCTGCGATAAGTTCGAACATCTTTGATTTTATTCTTAGTGTGTTCGGTATATCCTGCAGGCAATACTGACCAATGCCGTTTAAATCAAATGCAATGACAAAATGTAATTCATAGTTGACTCATACGTTAGAACTTCAAATAAGATACGACTTAAATGATTTGTCAAAACAAATTGCGTCTTTCACACACCCTATTCCACAAACTTACTTAGTTCGCTGGCTCAGCGATCCAAAGTGAATCTTGGTAGACTAAAACACGTTTTATTCTAGCACACAATTAAACTTAAAACACAACGAACACTATAATACACTTTTCCACTGTAACTGCTTCAAACTCCGTAGTATTTCCGCTTCCGTTCGCTTGGATGAGCACTTGACCGCTTACGATTGTAAACTGACTCGGCAAACGCTGGCCTTCCCTTTTTAAACGCGGTTAAAGCGTTTCTAGAGTTTTCTAGTAACGCCATACCCGGTATGTAAACAGTACGAAGATTCGAGAATGTGCCAGCGTTCACTCTGTTTCGCGTACTTACACTACGTAGTTCCGTAAGATGTCAATAGATGGCGCTGTAATAAATTATTAGACGAAACTGTCGAGTCTTCCCCACAATGCCGATAGATGGCACTGGGCGTAACAGTAATTTCAAATGCTATTACACTACATTTACAAATCTTTGCTGCAATCTAAATTAAATTATTGTCACCCTATCTCCTAATTCAGTGAATTAAAACTAAACTCGATTTTCTTACACAATAAAGGGTCTTTCAATTACTTTCTGGTATCGAATTTGTTGCACAATTTTTTCACAAAATAAGACAGTTTTGTGTTTGTCTTATCTTTCATACGTTATGCATAATTAAACAAAAACAAAAGAAAATGGTAGACTGAGGACCCGAAGTTTACCATGGTCATAACTTTTAAACAACAAGAAGTGGAGACCTGTTCTTGCTTTCACAAATGTTCACAATTTATTTAAGACTGCGCCGAGCGTAAGACAGATAATGACAGAGCTCGTACGGTGTATACTCAAATCGGCGCGCGGCCGCCATAGTAAAATTGTATGAAGATTGTGAAGTGCTTTTTTGATAAATATGTATCTTTATTGTCAACCTATAACTTAAATATTTGAGACGGACAAATCGTAATATAACTATTTATGTTTCGTTTAAGCTGTAAAATAGGATAGATTTCTACTGTTATAATCTAAAAATCACTTAACACGAGCTTACGTTTTTTCATTTTTCGTGCAGAATACGTAATTTTGTTTGCGAAAATATTAATTATTTTAAGTTTTTTACACGGAGTAATTGTAAACACATTCATTGTTATGGTAAATGTATATTTTATATTTGTATTAAACAAAAAGTGTTGATTTTATTCACTTAACTGTGACCGCCTGTTTTGGCACATTTCGCTCGGCGTAGTCTTAAGTAGTAGCATATAGGATTTCAAACAGCAGCTGTCAGTTATTAGTTTCATTTTATTTGCGGAATAAACTTTTACGTGTATGAGAATTGAGGGCCCATTTTTAACGAAGATATAAGCAGTAGGACAGTGTTTTGCGATAATATCTTGTTTTCACAAATTTTTTTAGGCATTAGCTTAGATATTGGCATGAAGACTTTTTCTGTAGTGTCCATAGTTTATCCGGTACAGGTGGGTCCTCAATCCTCTATGTGAGAACTGAGGGCCCAACTTTAAAGTCCATAACTCGCTTATTCGTGTTTCACAAAATCTGATTCCACTTTCACAATTATTTGGGATTGTTCACTAAATCCTAAGCACATTTTCAAAGAGTTTTAACAAAGTGGCCCTTACACCACACGCACATCAGTAGTAATGGGTATTTTATCCAATGCGTTTTTCTAAGACTCCTACATACCTATTACGAGTAACCTTACCCATTCCTTTCCTTTTATTCTATCTAATCGTCATCTTCTTCTTTGTCGTTTTCTCACTAATGAAGATCGTGACCATATACGATTTGTCTCCATTCGCTTCTGTTCTGCGCCAGTTCAATACTAATATACTATCTAATACTACTACTATAATATAGTATCTAATACTTAAATTAATATGAATATTGAATATGAAGAAAAAATTAAGTTTGTGACTCAATTACGTATAAATCGTTGACCGGATTTGGCTGAAACTTGGCACACAGACAACCGATTTCCTTTTTAGACCGTTGCGTTGCCGTGGGGTGATGATGGATCACACGGGTTAAGCTAGTTCTTCCAAAACTTTTTTGGATTTGAATCTATACATATAGGTAAATGTTTTATAAGTCGATTGAAGCTGATCAATATATATGTTTCTTTCTTTAAATGTCATTAATTCGTTCACAGTTACCCAATGGCGAGCAAGGAAGAAGTTGAGAAGAACCAAGACAACTGCGCCATCTGCTGGGAGCCCATGAAAGAAGCTAGGAAGCTGCCCTGCTCGCATCTCTTCCACAAGTAAGTAAACCTAACGAACATAACAATTTCAACAATTATCATCATATTTCAACATTTTCCACAAAACCTTAACAAATTATACAACTAAACCTTTCTCATGAATCACTCGGTCTATTGGTGAAAACCGCATGAAAATCCATTTAGTAGTTTTTGAATTCATCGCGAACAGACAGACATACAGGAGCGCAGGGGCAGACATACGCGGCAGGGGACTTTGTTTTATAATATGTAGTGACACAGTACAGTGTCCTACAAATATAATTATATTCCATCTATGACTACACTTTTGCTTTAGTCTATAGAGTGTACTAAAAGCATTTTAAAATAAAACCCAAACAAATTAATTACATTTAAAAACCACAAAATATGACGTATTGGCGACGTTGCCACTCTGAACAGACCACGAGGCCTTAAGGTCTCGTGGTCTCTCTGAATGCTCAGTCATAGTAAAAATACAATACATACAAGATTGTTATATTGCAATCAGACTTAAGGTGACACACTTTCTCGGACGGATTACTCTAGTTTGAACAAGACCCCTTAAGCGGGCATTACGTTATACCCTTTCCTAGTATATTTATATAAGTATATAAATGACGTCCTTGTTTTATTGTTCCAGCTCATGCCTATGCCAGTGGGTACAACAAGATGCCTCGTGCCCGACGTGTCGCCGCGCGCTAGCGGCCGCCTCTCAGCCGAGACACCACGACACCGTGGCCAGGCATCCCAACCATCTGTTCCATTTTGACGGTAAGCATATAACAAGAATATTATAATAATTAACCTACAGAGGTCTCGAGTTCAATCCCAAGACGCGCAACTCTAAAGGTTTCCAAATTTTCTGCGTATTAAAATAGTTAATAATCGCTCGCTTTAACGATGAAGGAAAACATCGTAAAGAAAACTGCATGTTGCGGCAATGTTCTCGAATATATGTGAAGTCTGCCACCCGGCACTAGGCCAGCCTGGTGGACTACTGCCTTACCCTTCTCACACTGAGAAGAGGCCCGTGCCCAGCAGTGAGGCAGTTTAATACAGGGCTGATATTATTAACCTGCCAATTGTTGGAATGCCAGATATAATTGAAAACTTATTGTGTCTGGCCGCCGGTGTGCCGCTGCAACTTAATATGTTACAATAAGCCATCTTAACACTATATAGCCAGGGAAAACAGGTTGTTGTTTACACTGACTACAGCAAATGTTTTGACAGAATTGATCATAACACACTTATTCATAAACTTTCCGCAATAGGTATAAGGGGAGATTTTTTAAGATGGCTTTCATCATACATTGCAAATAGACCTCAAACAGTTGCTATAAATAATTACATATCTAGCTGGGTAACTGTGCCCAGTGGTGTTCCTCAAGGCTCCCTTTTAGGCCCACTGCTATTAATTCGTAGTCTTTGTTAACGACATCGGCAAATGTTTTTCATTATGACCGGTTGCTATGCTTCGCTGATGACATGAAGATAATTATGACCATTTCATCGTGTAAAGATGTCCCAAGCATTGCAATCCGACTTGTCACGTCTTGATATTTATTGTGCTAGAAACAAGTTAGATTTGAATCCATCAAAGTACACAGTTGTTACTTATACCAGAAAATAACACTATACCATCTGAATATTCACTTAAAGGTCAAATTATTCCCAAATGTAATAAGATCCGTGATCTTGGTGCTCTGTACGACTCGAAGCTTCTATTTGATGAACACAGTAAAGGCATTGTTAAAAAAGCTTCTCAAACCCTTGGGTTTGTGATGCGAACGTCGAATTGTTTTAAAGAAGCTAAAACATTTATGATATTATACTGCACATTTGTCCGAAGTATTTTTGAGTACGGGTCGCAAATTTGGAATCCGCGATATGATAAATATATTAAAAGATTAGAAAGCATTCAAAAAAGGTTCATTAAATATTTATGCTATCGTACTAGAATTGCGTATAGATCTGAAGACTATCCAAAACTGTGTGCTAAATTTCATATTCTTCCATTAGCTAATAGACGAGAAATTTTTATTATTTAATATAACAAAACTGTTTAGAGAAGAATAAGTAACTGTTCTATAGCAATATAATAAAACTGCATTTTATTATAATTAAAATGCAGATACGTGTGTGCGCTTTGAATATTTATATTAAAATTAATTAAATTAAATTCCTATAATATTAATAACATGTTCTAAACGTTAACAATATCATAGAAATCTGCACATTATGCAAATCATTATTATTTTGCTGATGTTGTAAATGTCATCTAAGACGTCGTAATGATTATTTAGGAACAAAATAATGCAAATTCGCAAATGTTTATCTTTTGAACATTTTCTCAGTCTTATCATTGACTTTGTATGTGCGAGAATGAATTAAAGCGTTGCAGAGTATATAACTTTGTCACGTTCTCGCGTGTGTAATGGCAATTCTTTATGAGACAGTGGAAAAGCCCTAGACGTTAGACCCGTGACATCAAATTGCGTGATGAACTGACACAGTTATTCGTAGACTATATTATATCACAAAAAGGAATAATTATATCAGCTCGGCATACTTTTACTAAAACAAAATAAGCATCGTTACTTATTATTTCATATTTGTAACCATCTGCAAAATACAGTTATAGCTGGCAGGTTCGGATTGCTTCGAAACATGACAAACAGGCACAACTTGGTAATTAAAATAACGTCTCATGTTTTCTCAATTGCACATGCTTTAATGAAAGTACATGCAATTAGAAAACAATACAATTTTTTTTATATATCAATATACATATAATCTTTACAAGAATTAGTAATTTACTAAGTACAATTTCTAAAATAAAATATAGTTTGAAATTTTCAATTAACCTAAATTAATAATTCAAAAATTCTATAAACGCTATCAAAACTCATTCCACACACATGACAAAAATATCTTTAATCTAGTGCCTCTAATGTCATAAGAAAAACGTCATCTGTCAATCTAACTTCTATCAGACACCAACTTTAAAATTGTATAGCACGTGCGTGATGTGGATTTCATTCCCACATATCACTATTTGAAAATAGTATACTTTATGATGCGGTGAGGGGGTGGGTGGGTCGTTTGTGTAAAGAATCCTTTGAACAGAAGCTTGAATGTGTGATGAAGATGAGTATGAGTAAATGAAAGACCGTGAGGGTTTCTCTGTAGGTGTGATCACCGCGGCCTGCGGCGTACTCTTGTTGGTGATGGCCTGTATCTTTATGCTGGAGAGAAATCTGATAATAGGTTAATACTTAGTTATATAATTATTTTATTGCCAATAAACACTTTTATTATTAATAGCATACTATATACCACAAATTATTTACAATAAGTTTTAACCTAAAGAGAAAAAACGTGCATGATTAAAATAGCGTGATAATATTCCTCCACATCGCTGTCTATTGGCAACGTACCCAGGAGACTGGCTACCTACTTAGTTAATATTTAAGTTATCTTGATTTTTCTGTTAGTGAGTTAATTATCATGCTGTCTAGACTTTAGTGCATCCAATGCTCAACATGCATGGATTAAGTCTACTCATACTTGGTACTGAACTTCTAAGTACCATATTCCAATAGTTTATTTTGAGGCACGAGTTCTTTGTTTTATCGTTAATGCAAATAATATTTCACGACTAAAGCGTTTAAATTAGAGACTATGAACGATCTTTTATTATATTATAATACATTTTAATTAAAATAATTTAAGAAATTCAATGACGTAATTTCATTAAAGAAGGTCAACTTTGTGTATAATATATTTTTGTCGTTAATATACATTAGATTGCTTGTAATAAATCTATGAGTCAACTATGCATACCTCCCACAGTTGACTCATAAATAAAGTAAATCAATCAGTAAAATAATTACGCGTTAACATTATGAACATAATATACCTATATGAATTCTTTTTAGGAATTACTTACTATTATATTAATCAAAAGTTGCCTCGCATATGTTTCGACTAACCTTTCTTACTCATATTATGGATATTTACTAGTTTAGATACATTGTCATAAATATATAAACGAATATTACATTTTACAGGGTCTCGTTACGTGTCGTGGTTGCCAAGCTTCTCGGTGGAGGTGACGCGCGTGCGCGGCGAGCTAGCGCTCGGCGGCGCGGGCGGCGCGACGGTCGCGGGCGCGGCGCTCGACAGCACCGCCTTGCAGCTGCAGCACATGTTCCCGCAGTATTCTCTCGCCGCGCTGGCTGCAGACCTGGCGCGCACCGCTTCAGCTGACATTACCCTCGATAACATCCTCGAGGGTCGACTCGCGCCGCCTGAGCCCGAAGCCCCGCCCCCACCCCCACCTTCACCCCCGCAACCCGCGCTGCAGGACGTGGCCACCTCTACCATCCTGCCCTGGACTCCGCCGTCGTCTGCGTACGAGTTGCCTGCTACCACCAGCGCCGCTACTGCCACTGTGGAGCGTGCGAACAGGGGAACAGGACGCAGGAGGATCTTGCCTGAGCATTTGGATGTCGACCCGTGAGTACTTGTACAATTACGTGCGATTTTGAGTTTGCGTTATCATTTGAAAAGTGGCTTTATTTAATACTAGTTTTTGCCCGCTGGATGAATAGTACCCATACGAAATTTCATGATGATTAATCGAGTGGTTAAATAAGGCTTGAAAACGTAACAAACACACAAATTCACTTTCGCATTTATAATATTAGTTAGGATATCTAATATATTACATATATTTGCTTTTACAAAATTTATAAAGTATGGGCATACTATAACATTGTTATATTTTTATAAGTGTATTATGTTATGTATTACATAAAGTAACAGCATCAATATACGTATCGTCCCAGGAGCAGCATCCCCAGCAGCTTCTCGTGCAGCGCGGCGGAGCGCGAGGGCGAGCTGGCGCGCCGCAAGCAGCAGCTGCTGGCGCACGCGCGCGCGCGCTACCTCGCCCGCCTGGCGCGCGCCGGCGCCGCCACCGCCGCCAGCGCCGCCGCGCCCGCGCCGCATGCGCCCACCCACAGTTGACTCGGCGTGCGCCCGCGCCACCCGACTAGCGAGTGCGGCTAAACTCTGTGTAAATACTTCACACTTTGTGATATTTTAATTAGTGTAAATTAGCGCGTCCCCGCGGAGGGCCCTGTCGCTTCGTCGCGCCGATTTATTTTTCTATTTTGTCTTTGAGAGTGTATTTTTCTATTTAATAAAAGTATATAAATATATTGTCGTCCATAGTCTGTAGTTCGACCGTTGGGTGTGCACGGTTTTGATCTCCCAGTCGCTAAATCTACCAAACTATTTATGACTCATTTGCGCTTGGTCGTATGGTGACTTCGCTGTACCGACAGAGATACATACAGGCGACTGCCGCTTTCGGCTTGCCTTGGATTTGGTCGACTTGGCTCCGAATTGAGTCACGATACGACTAGGTGTTCACACTGGGTCGTTGGACGACTTCGGCTGTCCACCTTAGTCATTCTGTCGACCTAGTGTAAGTAAGCTATTATAAAACACGACTGAAAAACAGTGTACCTTAACCAGAGAAGGAATCGAGATAACTCTCAGTAGCGCGCAGTGCGCTTAAGTTACTTAAATAATCGTTCGATTCGAATTTACTTAAACGTACGCACTCGCGATCGTGGACCTTGTTAATGTTAAATATTCATACATTATTCAAATATACTTTATCTGTAACAGTAATTTCTAGGATTTACCACATATTGTTCATTTGTATCATAGCTGACATCATTTTATATAATTGCATAAAAGTTTACTATATGTTCTATATTCACCTTTCATTGTGAGCTTTTGTACTTATTTTATATGTGTGAGTGAATGGTTCCCGCCGGTAGGTGGACTAAAATTGATTAAATGTGATATTAGTAAAACTCTTGACAAAATTATGTTAAGTGAGGTAGGTGGCTAACCGGTCACAAGTTGTATTCTTTCGATATGACTAAATCGATCGTCGCTCGTATGAAATGGAAGAGATAAATAAGTACTTATTTATGTTAATTGTTAGTATTTGAATTAGCCACAGTGTTAGGTTACTGCTGTAACACTATTGATAACTATGAAAATTGATTCATGACTAGTCAAAATAAAGATACGATATTACAAACAATTGTTGTGTTTTCTTTTGTATTTCTTTCACTTTCAGAGTAATCATCGATGTACAAAAACTTCTGGAGAAATTATGTTAAATGCTGAAGTTGTATGGCTGAATATATTATGACGATTAAAGATATGAAGACCTATCTAAAATTTTCGAAGCTGTGAACGGTTGGAAAATGTTAGATGGCCTTCGATTTATTCTGATCTGTAGTTAATACATAAACGGCTATTTAGGTATAAGTGGAAATTAAATTCCACTTAACTTACCAGTGAACTTACCGTGGAAGAGAATAGTGGGAAAAACAATCTACGTCTCCGTCAGGGGACAGGTGGTATAGACTAGAGCAACTGACCATAAATGCCAATAATCCACTGCTAATAATACGTTTGTTGTCTGTCTGTCAGAACTGCTTATTCATACTTTTAAGGGCACCATTCATATGGCTAAATTACTGTGTTATAGCATGTTCTTACTCCAACAACCATGTAGATATATTATCTCATAGTTGTTATGTGCGGAAACTGCTGTAATCTCCCGTACCTGAAGTATCTTCGGCAACCAGTTATAGTCGGGTCTTAACGTTATATCCACGGCTCTGATTGTCAGAAAGTTTCACCTTTATGTTCAATATAAGTTTTTCTCTCAAGAAGTCAAGTGAATATCAGGTACTTTTTTTCGATAATTGGTGCAATTGAATTCTCTATGGTACATATCTTGACTCTCACATCAACCGCACTAAAAAACAATTCCTGTTTCACGAGCAACTTTACAAAAATTCAGACTACAGACACAGAAAATTTTGTCCCATGTGGGTATTGAAACCACAACACAACGCCATCCGTGTAGTACTTGGCATATAAATAATATCACAATATATAACCTTACTGACGTCAATATCACTGTGCTCCATGAATATCATTCACGATTACTATCCAGCTCACTAGCCGCCCGCTAGTAAGATGACAAATCGTATCAAATCATGTTTGCCGGGTAAATAACGTTGTCTTTTTATGCGGCTAACCAGACTATTGCAATGTGAAACCAATTTCAGAAAAACGCAGCCTCTGGCTTGTCGATAGAACTTATCTGAACGATTAGCGAGGTTAAGCAACGTTGGGTGCGGTCAGTCTGTAGATGAGTGACCGCTTGGCGGTATTTCATCTGAGCGTCTCCATGCTTCGGAGGGCACGTAAAAAGTCGGTTCCGGTTGTTGTCAAATTGACAGCAGTCGTTAAGCCATGTCAGAGGCCTAACGGGCGGCTTGAACAACTCTTGACAACAGGTTGGTCACTAACCACATGAAAAGAAGAAGATATGTTGATGAGGCGCCTGTTTCTACGTAGAGAGCAAACCGGCTTCTAACATAACCGCCGCAATTTGGCATGTTTGTCTACTATTTTTGAAGATTACCTACAATAGTAAAAGTTCACAAAAACAGAAACACAACCTTACCCTGTAGCTATAGCAAAGGAAGGGATAACAGAAAGGGCTATCCTGGCATTAGCTGTTTATATGTTTGGTGACTGAGTAAATAGATAGACAAGTGGTAGCTAAAGTGTAAAACAAAGGTTAATTAATTATCAAAGATTATAATACTTAATTAGTTATTTAGGAGTTTATTAGTATTATCACATCCATTGGTAGACATTAATCCTCTCATTTTGATGATTTGTTTTATAGTCCACTGCTGGACATAGGCCTCTCCCATATTCCAACACCATATCTGGTCTTCATCTGGCATCCCGTCTGACCCAGCTACCTTATTAAGTTCATCAGTCTGTATGTATTATAGACCAATGTTAACCTGGTAGGCACAATAGTGTACAATGCTTTTGTAGACATTGCAATCACTTGGAATGCTGATATCATTCTTCATGTTACATTTGCACAAGGGTTGGTATCATAAAAACATACCATGCATTTTGGAAACTTTACTACTGTGATTGCCCATTTGTCTTCCCTCAAGATAGTCTTAACATTCCCAACATATTAGGATCAGCTTGTCATACACTGTCAGTTAAAAATTAGGTTTACAGTGTAACTGTCATCTAGCTGCTGCAACCCAAATGGATACACAATATCCTAAGAAAAGCAAACTAGTTATTCCTGTTCATAAGTAAAGACCATTATTTTGTTATTGAGCTAGCTTATCAGCATTTATATGGATGTCCATTCTGGAAAGTGGTACAGAATTACAGAACATTTGTTGATATACTTACAATTGAAGTGATTGATTTCTTTTGACGATTGTGCAAGACAGAAAAACGATAAATAAAATTGGAAATGTGATTTTATTTAAGTGACTTAATTAAATTTTAAATATTTAACCTATGAAGTTGATGACAACAATATGCAATACAAGGTGTGCAAATATGAAGTCGGCAAATCCACGTTCCGCGCTCAAGCCTTGGAATTCATTCTTGTTCTCTGGGTTAGCTTGCAGGCGTAGACACACTAGAAAAAGATAACACATCAACATGAAAAATGAATAGCATTTAGTTATGTTTTCGTAGTAAGACGTATTCGAAATAGGAACAAACTAAAAAAAAATTGCTAGTATAACAACTTACCTCCCAAAACAAATGAGCTCACTGTAGAAATAAAGCCGCTCAAGAAAGAATTGAATGGGAAAGTGCCGACAAGGCAACAGTATACAAACTGTATTACAGCAGTTAAAAACACATATAATAGATAAGCATCGATGATCTTCAACTTCTTAGGTGTTTTCGAAATGTATTCTTGGTATAATTTGGGAATAACAGACGTTAATGAAGTCATTGTGAAGAATATTTCTTTAGAATAGCGGTCTTTTATCGCACCTATATTATCCACTTCATCAAACAAGTTAACGTTTGACACTTTTGACATGAACACTACACGTCATGTTATTTGATTGGTTGTAATCTGTCGTAAATGCACAGACTATAAACCGGTAACTATCGCCGTGTATGTGTGCCAAGCACTCGGTGCCAATAAATCATCGTTACTCGTTCATTCTTACTTTTCCTGAATTTGTGGTACTCAAGGAAGGTATAATCTGTGCTAAATTTTGTTCCAGAAATATTGTTAGTGAATTTTCAGCTTCAAATGAATGTGTCTCTTTTATATACAACAGTAGAAAAAAGGAAAGCATATTTACATGACATTTGAAATTTTGTATACTGCAAAGAGGTGTACTGTGTGAATTTGTGCATGTCATTCGTGTACTGAATTTTACAATTTGTATTTGTTTCTAAAGTGATATTATCATCAAACAAAATGCTTGGTATTAACGAAAACTTTCCCGAATACGCTGTTCCTGGCGCAAAACAAGTTCGCTTTGAGCCGTATGCTGACAATGGAGGCAGCATAGTTGCAATTGCCGGTGAGGATTACGCTGTAATCGGTGCTGATACACGTCTCAGCACTGGTTTTTCTATATATACGAGGGAACAGAAGAAACTCTTTAAGTTGTCAGACAAAACTGTCCTGGGTGCAACGGGCTGCTGGTGCGATACACTTACTTTGACCCGGCTGCTTCATGCTAGAATGCAAATGTATGAACATGAGCACAACAAGTCGATGACGACGCCTGCTGTTGCTCAGATGCTCTCCACGATGCTTTACTACAAGCGTTTCTTTCCCTACTACGTGTCTAACGTATTAGCTGGTTTGGATGCTGATGGCAAAGGTTGTGTCTACAGTTATGATCCAATCGGTCACTGTGAGCGCTCCAACTACCGCGCTGGTGGCTCAGCGGGTGCCCAACTCCAGCCTTTACTTGATAATCAGATTGGTTTAAAAAATATGCAGAATGTAACTGAAGCCCCACTACCCAGGGAAAAGGCTTTGGCTTTGTTGAAGGATGTTTTCATCTCTGCAGCTGAGCGTGATATCTACACAGGAGACTGCATCTATATTCTGATCATCACTGCCAGTGGTATCCAAGAAGAGAAGTTTGAGTTGCGTAAAGATTAATTTTGTTTTTATTAAATATAATTTCTAAAATATTATTCTTTTCTTTTAACCTTACATTATGATTTCCACCTTGTCTTAACAATTTCTGAGTATGCATGTATCTTACTTGGGGGCCAGTCAGTGCAGACCGGTGACACTTCGACCCAGTGGGATCTTTTGTGTCAACACTCCCTAATAACGACTGCCATAGATGTTCATGGCAGCCGGGACCGACAGCTTAACATGCTCTCTGAAGCACGGAGCAGGCGATAATTGTCAATCAATACACACATAATTTTGAAAAGTTATATAACTTACGAAAGTCAGAGGTGCACAACGTGTGTTCGCACCCGAGACCCTCTGCATTGCAGTATGTTGGTCTCCCCACTGAGCTATTGCTGCTCATTTCTGAGTATAGAGTAATCCTATCCTACCAATAAGTATAGTTTTACTCAAAATCCAATAAAAATTATTTACTTTAGCATAAACATTCAGTACTTATATTGATTTGTCATCTGGTTAACACTATAAAATAAATAAATCCAATGACTTACAATAATGTGGCAATATGTAATAATAATGTCAGATCTTTACATAAACTGTCCCAGAAAAGGGTTAAGCTATAGTAGTACCATACTGGCCCAGTGTGGGTTAGCAGATTTCACACATCCATGAGAAGATTATGGAGAACTCTCAGACATGGATTTTCCCCATAATTGTGAAAGTGAAAACTAATTATCTATTAAAAATGAAAAATATCTATGATAGTCATGTAAAGTAAAATTTAATAGTATTTTGTATTTATGTACTAGTTTTAATTAGGCTTAATACAAAAAATATTGTGAACTTGATGTTGTTTGAACCGAGGAGAATATTTTGTTATTGGCTATATATAGGTTTTCGGTTCCACAAACAGCTTTCTCATTCTAATGATGTTGCTAATGTGGGATCTTGTAGTAGAATGTGGCAGACAGAAATGAACACAATTTTAGTTAACAAGTAACTGAATTTATTATTTAAAAATAATAATTACAAGGTAACTACAATATAACTTATACACTTTGTTCATTACTATTTACAATACTTTTTATTAAAACTGAAGAAATAACATTAGATACTCTCATTTATTGTACTTAGGCATAACAAATATATTCTGTGGAAAGATTTTATCAAACATTTCACTGACAACTTCCTGACTTGCAGTATCACCAATGATTGTAGCTTTTAATCTGGGAGGTGTTGTGCTTCCAGCGACTAGAGGATGAATGTTGTAACATAGTTCTACTTTTCCCTTTGGAGGTACAGTAACTGATAGCTTCTTGTATCCTGAAAACATGTAGGCATCTGTACCCTCTACAGTTACACTCAGTCTGATGGGAGTGGCACACTTCCCAAACAAAGTACACTTGAGTGGCACTGATGTCAGCAGCTCCACTACCTCTGGATAATTGACTTCAATGGCAATAGGACATTCTTCTATAGGTAGCTCAGAAAGAGCAGTACTACTCATCACACAGTGACCATTATTGGTCTTCCGTCTCCATGTGATGTTGTAAAGGCCAACTCTTGTTGGATTGTCTCTAGGTTTGTACTTTGCTTGTATACACACAGCATCTGATGCTATATTCTTTTCAGCAACTTCAAGATTACTGATACAAGATGGTGGCTTATTTTTGTCACTGTGCTTGAAGCAGTCAACCACTTCCAATTCCGTGTCTACTATTAACAAGTCCCAAGGGCTTAATATCTTAATTTGTGGCATCACTATGAAAGGATCATCCACAAAACACTTTGAAATAGGTTTGAAGTTCATTGCTACAAAACTAGTGGACACTTCAAATGGCTTGATAACTGTAATTTTAGTTGAGAAATCTCTAGTGCACTCTAATTTTGATATTTCAGGTAGATCAATAATATAAGATACCTTTATTTGAACAGTTGTGGTTGCTGTCCTGTTCGTCTTTAAGTAAAACATGTTTGAATAGCTAGCAGAGCCGCTGATACTGCCTACATTAATTTTAAGTGGTTGTGTTTGAGCTTCCCCCTCTTTCAGACTTAGTTCTGTCACTGAGTCAGGGTTTGGGTTATCAGGAGAACTCAAAAGGCAAAGTGTTATCTTAACATCATAGACTGAGCTGCCCTCGTTATTTGTTATAGTAAATGTTGAAGGAAACCATTCTCCTTGAAGGGCAGGACTGGCATTTGTGACAAGCAATGATAACTTGCACTCTCGTGATGTTATTGATGCTACTGTCAAAGGCACAATACAGTCAAATTCATAGTCAGTTTTAGGACTCCTTATAAAATGTAACAATTCTGGATGTATGGTAGGCTCAGACACTTTGGTGTCATCTATCTTGAAGTTCATCACAATCTTTCTTTTGTGATCAGAGTCAAGCACAAAAGATATATTCTTAATGTGTAAGTCTGTACCACTGTCATGGGGATTGGGCTTGAACTGACACAGGAACCTCTTCACTTTGCCACCGGCTAAAGAAATAATAGGGTTGCCATTTTCTGTAATTGGAATTTCTATAGTTTCTGTTTGACTAGATATGGCTATGAAGCACTTTTTTGCTTCAAGAACTGTATTATATGACAATCTAATATACAATTCTATTTC
This sequence comes from Catocala fraxini, assembly GCA_930367265.1. Classification (NCBI taxonomy): domain Eukaryota; kingdom Metazoa; phylum Arthropoda; class Insecta; order Lepidoptera; family Erebidae; genus Catocala; species Catocala fraxini. The sequence goes on from OV884041.1 coordinate 18,384,922, forward strand.
AATAATTTCATCCATCCTGTATCTTTGCTGCTTGAATTTAGGTTTCACCTCCAAAAAGCTGGATATGTTGGCCATATCAACAGACACCAAGAATGGCTCCTTCTCAATAGCTGCCTGCCACAGTTCCAATGCTTTATGCTGTGACGATGCTGGTAGATCTGGCTCTGCAGCAGGAATGTTTAAATTAAGGACCAACATTATATTTCTAAATATTCTAGCTTTATCATTGTTTGGCACTTGTATATATTTAGAGAGTGCCTCTATAGACAATTGCACGTAGTCCTGTATTTTGGCAGACAAGTATGCACATTGCAATGCTCTGTTCAGAACATGCGAGGCTAGGAACCACCATTTTTCTCTTCTGTAATCCCACAACATATGAGTTAATAATGTGAGAGCTTTACCATAATCAGCTGAATAAAAGTATTCATCAGCCATCTCAACAACCAGCTGCTTTCGCATTCTTGGGGAGTGGAATGTTTTAAATTGAGAGATTGCACAGCCTAGGAAGCTGATGATCATAGCAGAGTGATTAAATACTCTCTCATTATATTGTAGAGCAAGTACAGCAGCTTGTTCTTTCTGGGGGTCATGAGGATCAGCACTGAGTCGACCTGGTCGCCATGGTCTCTGACCATAGAATTCAATAATACCCTCCAGTGGATCTGGTGGTGGAGGATACTGTGTAGCTTCAGCACACACAGACCTCATAGCTTGTCTTCTCTTAACAGTGAATTGAGCAGCATGTTGGTAATAGAAGCCGGGGTGTTGTGATTGTATTGCTGGAAGCCCTGCTCGGATTGCTTCATCAAACAACTCTCCAAAGGCACTATATTGTCTTGCAATCCAAGCATAATGTTCAAACAGGAGCTCTGTGGAGCCAATCCTATTTTTATATCTTTCAATGTGTGACTTGAGCTGAGCAATAGCATCTCTTGGCAAATTAAGAGCAAACAATAATTTACAAAGTTTATAATTGATGTAACCAGCCACAGTTCTAACCTCATGAGTATTTGTGTCCACAATCCTAGTCTCCAGTAAGTTATTGTATGCATGCATGTAATGTTTATGTGCAGTACTCAAGTCTTGCTTTAGCTCATTGAGGTAGCCCAGTTTAAACTGGTGACGCACAAACAAATACTGGTGAGTAGTTTTATTCAGATGATCCCTGTGCTGTTTGATGTTTTTAGTTTCATGATGATAGTAATTCTGGGCAATATCATAAAATGCATTTTCTAAACGGATAATGTATCCCATGAGGTGATCGCTGTGTGGGAGCACAAACAGGGACTTGGACTGTATCTCACAGGCTGCACACAGAGCCTGAGCTCTCTCTGCGCCTAGCATGTACTCAGAGGGAGGCGGCGACAGCCGGCTTTGTATGACCACGACGGCGACGCGAGTGGCATGCCCTTCAACAGCTGCACGAATAGACTGCACTTTTGACGCGCACTCAATGATTTTCTCATTCCACTGGGTGTCATTCCAGTCCATATCGTAAAATATCACTACAACCGCGGGAATCAGTGATACACGTTTATGAATCCAGTTTTTCTTTAAAACCCCCTTGGGTATGTACCACTCGTACGAGTTCCTCTTAGGTTTCACTACTGGGAATTCAAATGTATTGTTAAGTAATTTGAAACGTACGGGCGTACGGTCAGCGCGACGGTTGTTAGAGAAGGCATCCCATATTTCTTTATGCACTGCATTGTTCACCGCATCGAGTCCAGATAATCCGATCAGGGCAAGGGGCTTCAGAATTATCTCAGGCGGAAACTCCGTATAATCACTTGGCTGCGTCGCCATTGTCGTTACTTTATCAGTGTCTTGTCGCAGTTCTTTTCGAGATTCGTAATTACTATTTCATTTCATACCACAATCACTTTGCGTACGTTATTAAATTATTCCTACAATCTCCATCACAACTCCCCCATCATTCGCTAAAATTGCCAATCGCTTATAAAATGTCAAATCTATTTGACAGTATGATGTTCATTCAAATCAGCACAAAATATGTTATAGACTTGGATAATTATTTAAACTTTTATCAATATTTTTTTGTCAGCCTGCTTTTGTGTCGAATAAATTGTATGTGTTTTTATATATTGTATGTGTTTTGGCTCTTATTTAATTTTATTTTACTTGAGAAATATTTGAATACTATCTCGTAATCTGTTTTCGGACGTTACATGAATATGTCTTATGTTATGTCAATTAATTGCCGAGTTAGATTGTCAGACGTCAGTAAAATAGTATAAAATACTAAAATAATCTGTTGTTGTGTAGTGAAAGCTGCATAGTACTACTCATTTATTTATTGTACACAAGCATTATCGTGAATGTTCTTTCGTCGTTATAAATGAAAGCCTTTACGTCGTTTAATCTGAAAGTATCTCAATAACTTCCGATACGAGTCAGAGAAAAATAAAAACACGATGGCTTCTCAAGCATTAGCGTCGCTCACTGCCACCTATACCGATTCAGAAGGCGAAGAGGATATGGAGGATCAGACACCAGAAAAGGACGAAGTTAGGGAAGCTCAGTCTGCACCCACAAGCCCTAAAAGGGTAGAAGAGACTAAACAGCCTGCATCAGCACCAGTATCCCCAAAGAGAAGGTTAGTTTCGTACGTAGATGATACAATAGTATCAGATGAAGAGCCACTATCACCGACACCAGAGAATCTGGATGACATGCGACGTCTCTCAATGGAAACTGACACAGATGAAGCTATCCCACGATCTGATCCGGATGATTCTGAGGATGGTGTCAGTATACCTCCGGAACCTCCTGGAAAATGCCCGAAGGAACTTCAAGAAAGTATAGCAAAATTTTACAGCAGGATGCTGAATGAAGGATTAGACATGAACAGGATAATACAAGATAAGAAAAACTTTAGAAATCCAAGCATTTATGAAAAGCTTATTCAATTTTGTGATATTAATGAATTAGATACAAATTATCCACCGGAAATTTATGACCCACTGAAATGGGGTAAAGAATCATATTATGATGAGTTATCTAGGGTGCAAAAATTAGAAATGGATAGAAGGGAGAAAGAAAAGAAAGAAAAACTAGCAAAAATCGATTTTATTACAGGTGTAGCTAAAAAGCCTGAAAGTGACGATGAAAAGAAAAGAAAATCTAAGTGGGATCAGGCTGCACCAAACGTAGCAACTAAACCAACAATCAAACAACCTGGACTTGTTCAGCAGCCTCTCACAAGTAATGTCACAGGAACAAAGGGTACCATCATATCAGCATTTGGATCTTTGCCGAAGAAACAAAAAATTTGACTATGAAGTCAAGTTCATAAAATATGAACGACATCACTAGAAGATAATTTGTAAAATATGTTGTTGTAATATTTTGTGAAAATTATCAGATGTAATTCACATGTACATGTAATAATATTTTTCGTAGCTTTTCAGGTAAGAAAACATTCTAGTAATTAATAAATGCCGGAACTAAAAATTTACGAGTTTTATTGAATAAAAATACACCTTGGTATGTATTATAAATGTATTTTTGTTAGTCTTTTCTACAGAGCAACTTATTTGAGGAAGAAGCGAATATTATCCCGAATAAATGTATGGTTGCTGAGGCTTGGCTATTTTTCTTGTGGTATGTTCCATTGATAAAGATTTTACCATCTAGAATACATCTACAAATCCATCCAATAATGTTTCATGGATATATAGACCGAATGAAACATTTTGCTAAAATATTTATACTGGCAACTTTTAAAAGTTGTGTCTAACTGTCTAGTGATGTACACGTATTTTAAATTTCACAATTTCAATCAAAATCTGTCACTAGGTATAATGCAATTTTGTGCAGTTTAGCGTTTTTGTACCTATTTGGACACCACGCACAATGATAAATATTACAATTGCGCGAAATTATTGAACAATACTAAAAATATAGAACGCGGCCATTGGTTAAATCAATATTTATGTTTCCATTTGACGTTTTATTTAATATCAGTAGTTACATTAATAGTGCATCACTAACTAGTTGCGGGTAGCGGGGGGGTGCGTAATCTATATAAACAACAAACCTTTGTTTGTCGCGAAGCACGTCGATATTGGTTTCGCGTCATTTAGCGTCCATCTGACGCAGTAGCGCGCAGTTTGTGTCGTAGTATAATTGTTGTTATTTATATAGCGTAATGGCCGAGGCGCCCGAGAGCGAGCCCGTGCCGTGCTCGAGCGAGAGTGAGGTCGTGTCCGATGCGAAAGATGCCGACGAGCCCTTGACTAAAAAGCGTAAAATTAGTGACAAAGGGACGAGCGACAAGCTCGAGCATAGGCTGGGAGGCATCCTTTGCTGCGCAGTATGCCTGGACCTGCCTCAGGCGGCCGTGTATCAGGTATTCCAAAACAGCTGATCGCGTCGAAGCTTGTATCAGCTGTTTTATAAATATTTTCCTTTGTTACGTAAGCAGCTGGTAGCCCAGTTGTGAAATAACTTAATGCGTCGTGGCGACGCCTACACGACGTTCTTTTATCATCTCCATTTTGAGAGAGTTGTTCTTTTTTATGGCGTCAATGTTCTGTATTTATCCATTTGGTTATCAATGTATAGTTACACAGCTAAGTACCTGTGCTCTGTCCTCTGTTGTGACTGTTGTTACATATTATATAAATTGTGTTGATTTATTTTATTATTCAATTAGTAATTGTATGTGTGGCCCATGATCTATTTATATGTATTGTGTACTTAATCTGTACAAATTGTGTTAAGAGTTGGTACAACTAGGAGTTAAGTTATGTCTGTGATATTATTGTATAGGATAAAATATTGTGTAGCAAGTAAATATAGCCTGTACTCACTCTTGTAACATTTCAGTTGAATAAAGAAATGTTTAAGAGATTAACTTCTTTCTTTATTCAGAACTCCCCTATACAATCCCCATCCTGATAAAAAAGCATCCCTTTTTATTCAAACAGTATTACAATTATTTCTTTGATTTGCACATTCCATGAAGATAAATTAATGTACTACACTACAGTATTAATACATAGTATCCTAACATTATCATATATAACAGTCTAGTTTAAACTTATGTAAACATAAGTAAATACATATTCATTCTAGTTTTTGATGTCCTTCAATTGTTTTAAAAGTAAAAGTAAAGGAAATACATTTGAAACAAAACAAACTATTCTGTAATAAGAATTAAAACATTTGTGGTGCATTCTTATATTTAACATGATGTTTTCTGTTACAGCAGTATTTTATGTGTAGTTTGATTACAGGTGGCACTCGCAATCATGGGCAGAGGTAGAACTTGTAGAACACACATACATTCATAATTTTATAATTTTTTACACATACATGCAAATAACTACAAAATACTTTAGCAAAATTATATGTACTCATTCATACATGCAATGTTTCTTGAGGATGCTGAACAATTTGGTAGAAGTTTTACAAGTGGTTATTAGCATGACACAACACATATATTTTACAAAATATGTTTACATAAAATCACCTCATGGTATTGACACATTGCTGAAATTTCAGTGTAGCAATGGTCACCTGATGTGTGCGCCTTGCTTCACGCACTTGTTGGCCGACGCGCGACTGCGCGATGAGGCAGCCACTTGCCCTAATTGCCGTGTCGAGATCTCCAAAACATCCGCCTCTAGGAACTTGGCTGTGGAGAAAACTGTGTCTGAGCTACCCTCAGAGTGCAAGTTCTGCACATGCGTGTTCCCGCGACACTCGCTGCAGCACCACGAAGAGAACACGTGCGAAGAGAGGTGACTCATCACTTATCACAACTTGTTTACACGTAGGTCATTAGAGACGACGTTATCGCACTCGTGAAACTTTCTAGAAGACAAAGGCAGAGGTCTTAATGAGAAGTCATTAAAACGTGAAATAGTTTAAGATAGCGATAAAGGAAAAGATAAGAGCCGTCTATCTGCTACTACAAATTGTCAAATCTGTAACAGATTTAAGGACTAGTAGTTAGTTTATTTAGTAGCATTGCAACTCAATGAGGCTACACTTTCTTCCCCCAGGAAGTTCAAGTTCTCGCAATTGGTAATCGATTCGTCTCCAAAGAGACACTACCTCGATAGTTTGGTTCGCATTGTGACCAGTGTGTACGCGCTGTTGGTAGGCGCGCTGCGGCACACGTACGCGCCCCACGCGTGCGATGCGCGCGCGCCGCTCAAGCGACGTAGGTACCGCAGGTGTGTCTATAGCTGATGTACTCGCGCTCTTATTTCACTAACATTTAGTATGTAACGCTTGGTAACACCTGGTGTGATGCGAACCGAACTCATCCAGCTGTGCTAGCTTGCCTTGTGTCGTCTATAATACAATATTATATTATGTTACATAGCTATTCTATGATTAAATAATCAGGTTAATTCAGGTGATTATTACTTAACGCATGATTATATCTATCTGCGGATTCCTGGAACAATACTTCTTTCTTTAGCTTTGCTGTGCCTTGTATGTCATACGAATGTACTCAACTAATAACCATTATCGCGTAAATGCCAAAAGGCAAGGTCCATATAACTGCTGGGTCGCTTGTGACCAGCGGTAACTTCAGGCTTATAATGGTAATATCGCGGCAAATGTTATAGGTCAGTACGGTAAGTATGAACGCGGTACGACCGTCGACGCAAGACCCAGAAATCCTTATACCCACAAAATATTGCAGCTAGTGCTTTGTAATCGTTGCGAATAATCTTCAGTAAGTTGAGTAGGATTGGATACGTCGTAAGCTATATAATCTGTATATATATCTCCGCTAGAACGTGCGAAGTTTAAACTCATCTGATAATAATGCGCACGTATGTGCAGACTGACGGGATGTCGCTTCGCCTGCATCGGCTGTCCGTGGCTGGGTCCCGCGCACGAGGCCACGGCGCACGAGAACGCGTGCGCGCATCCTTCCAAGTCCGCCGCCGACGTGGTGGCCACACTCGCCGAACGGGACAAGCGCGCCAAAGAGGCGAACGCCGTGTACAATCAAGTCCTCGACCTGCTCTCTTATGAGAAGATCACCTTCAACGGTGAGTCGAGTTTTATACAAAATTTATGACCCTGGCTCCCAGACCCCTCCTCTTATTGACGATTTTAGATACTTTACTTGCTTATAACAAAATGTCGATCTACGTAAAGCCTGAACGTCTTAGTTACTCTGAATCTGTAATAAGGAAGGTATTGAAAGGAGATTGAATGAAGGTTAAGTGAATGATATAGCTTTTACGAGGAGCTGAAAAGTGTCTATGATCAGTATGATTAGCTGGAGAGTATGGACGTCAACATTAATGTATGGTAGTGGAAGTCAAGTATGGCACATGAGACGAAGTAGAATAGGAGAAATAAAGAAAAGACTTAAAAGATTAGGTATTAAACTATTACCTCAATATATTGTTCCACATCTACGGAAATGTATTGCCTTCCTGTCCTCTTTACAGCTAAACCATTGTCGGAAGCCAGGAGGAATCCCGGCTTATGGTTGGGAGAATGTCTCCTGTACCTAGTTAACTAATTTATAATTGAAAACATTCTCAATATTCCCATTACAAGTTTGGTATGACCTGTACATGTATCAGATCATTCCAAAATATTTGTGAATGAAGAGTGTGTCGCAGACCTGCAGCTAAAGCCGTATCGGACGGAAGAGTTTGTGCATAAGCTGTACTACGAGACGTCGCGGTTCTCAGCCTTTGGCCACCAGTGGGTCGTCAAGGCGTTTGTCAATAAGAACCAGCGCGACCCTACGCAGAGCTCTCAGAGAGAAATCACTTACCAGGTACTTACTTACTTTAAACCATCGTAATATTATGTATAGTTTAAGCGTAACTGTTTACCTTCCATGTCTATTCTTAGTGATGATGTTATTTTGCTACTGTACACACAGCGACACATCAACCTAGACTGTTTGGACCTTGAACTATTAGAAGTTGAACGCTGCGGATCGTGCGAGAGAGTGCGTTATATTTTTGTTATTTTGTCTTATTTAAGCTGAACGGGACTCGACGCTCTACCCTTACCATTACATCGACACCGCTATGCACAGTCCCTTTCCGACAATTCTCTATTTTGTATGTAGCGTAGTTATGCGTATATAGGGTGTCTAACTTGATGTGTAGCCGTGTGTACCATAAAAATGCGAAAATCGACAATTATCTTAACACACAATGCAATTATTTTTGTCTTTAAATTTCTATCATCATATAGTAGGTATATCTTCTGTTTAGTGTAGTTGCAATTCGTCAAAATTGTCGTTGTACAATTGCAGCTAATCCTGAAAAGCAAGACGGTGTGCGGTCTGGCGGTGCAGTGGGTGATGCTGCGCGGGCCGTACGGCGAGGCGCGCCTGCGCCCGCACGTGCGCGCGCACGCCTTCCACGAGGACTCGCCCGACGCGCCCGCGCACCCGCTGCCGCTCGCCGACGCCAACGACACCAACCGACTGCTATCCAACAAGGCCATTCACTTCCGGTACACTTTTTATTAATGTGGGAAGTACCAATTAGGCATCCCTCTCCGCGGGTAAAGGGGAGCGGTAAGGCTATGTAGGGCTCACTCTGAAAAAGATGGAAAGTTCTGGTCGCTGGAACTAGAACTACATCAGCTACCATCCACTTCGGGTAGCCCACCTGATTGTCTCATCCTAATAATTCAGTCATGCCGACGAATTTATTTTTAATGCTAGATTCCAATTTGTTGACTATTCTGAGAGAACCGGTTTAGTTAATTCTTAGCCTAGATCAGTCTCTATCTATTATCTAGGCTAAAAATTAACTAAACCAGTTCTATTGCACCAAGTTATGCACAAGCGACGATTTTAATGTTATCCTTTCGTTTATTTGTTTCAGACTAATAATGTTCTTGTCGTCAAAGTGACCGTCTGATGAAGCGGCCCCGTCAGTCCCCGAGGGCTGAATATTTTGTATCGCTTTACTCAACACTGTGCGTTTACCAAAGATCAATGCAATCATGCCACACACGTTTGATGCGCGTTCAATGTCAATCTAGCATTGTCAGAAATAATATACCTATGTATACGGTAACAAGGGTGAGCTCACATATATTTTTTTGTTTTCGTGTAATAATAAATACAAGTCTATTTTAAAACTCAATATTAGATTGATCTGGTATCGCGCATCAATTAGTCTATTTCCACTGCTTTTTAGAATGTATATTTATATAAATGTTTCACATAATTAACTTGATAAATGTGAAATGGAACAAAATTCAAAAAGCAAGTTCGAGATTATATTTTGAGTACAAATTATATTTATTGGAAATATTCGTTAACTTGTTAGTGTTGTAATTATTGACCGTGGACTCTTAGTGTTAAGCTTTTCGCTTTGAAAAGCATTTGGTGCGGTTTGGGACAATACAATGTTGTGTAATGTGAATTTACATGATAGTGTTCGTTTTAATGTTTTCACATGTTGTCAACAAATCATATTCACATTGGCAGCTTATCGAATGTTATCGGAATGGACGTATTATAAATGATTACTTTGAATGAATTTACTTGGTGACGACGCAAAATTTATATACGTATATATATATAAAAATATTTTTTAAATATGTTGTATTGATATTATTATAAATGTATTGTATGCGTGACTCTTACTTGCGAAACTGATGAATTTTATGAATAAAAATAGCATATTTTGACGTAATTCCCGAGGTCGCGTTATCTATTGTGTATAATGAATTAACTTTATTTACATTAATTAGTAATGATTTTGGTTCTTGAATAAAGTGCTAAGTTATTGAAACATTTTTGTTGGTTTTATTCTTTATGTCCTACGTTCTCCATCGCTACTAACTTAGACCATATTATTTAATTCAGTCTACAAACTCGCAGTATTAAACTTCACGGACTTGTGGTTTGGCTCACTATGGTATCATAATTCATAACTTAACCGCAACAATGGAAAAATATGCCAACAAGCTTCAAATCAAGCTAAATCACAGTTGTTATGAAATGCTATAAATTTGATATTAAATAGTCAAAAACAATGATCACTTTCATATGTTAGAAATGCAAAGCATTAAAGCAAGAATGGTAAATAATAATTCTAACTAGAAAAAGTTATGAAGTCGTACTTAATTAGCAATCTTGTCATATACATGAATGGTCCATGTTACAGTGGTCGCAGGAGACGTGTGCGTTACCACAGCAAAATGTAATAAAACGTTGTGCTATAAAGAGTTGAGAGTATAACAAATAATTAGTTCATCGTGAAGAGTAATTTGTTCACTAATAGCAAAATTTGTTCAAGTTGTAGTTATAAAGTTAATCGAGTAAAACAGATTTTGCTGCAGTAATGTTTGAAACATTACCTTGGCTAAATATTTTTTTTAAAATCGTTTCAAACCAGAAAATGTGCATGAATAGATAGCTTTTGTTGCGTAGTAAATATTTGTGAACAGCAAAATTTGTGTGTGTTGCGGTTCTAAAGTTATTTAAAATTTTGCTGCGGTAATGTTTTGCGATAGCCCAGATCTCAAAAACGGCTCAAAGTAGAAGTTTGAAAAAATACTTACTAATAATAGACCTTAATTAGTTCAAATTTGTTCAAACATTAGTTTTTAATTTGTTTGATGAACACCAATGTAATTAAATAGTGCCGAAATTCAGAAAGAAACGGATTAGCAAGTAAACCAGTACCCTTGGTGCACCTTTATAAATACAGTAAATTTAGATTATGTGACTACGCAATATGAAGATACAAAGAAATTTAATTACATTTTATATGGTCTGATTTAAATGATCGAATACACAGTTCCTATAAAACAAGGAAACATGGAATACTATGAACTAATAAAAATGTTCCATCAATAAACAATCCTGTTATTTTCAGCTTTAAATTACGACTATTATAAAAGGTACATCAACAAAAAGAATTCATATAAGAATCAGCAATTCTTCTATAAGCCGACCAAATTATAAAGGCTACGTAAAAGCGACCGCAACATATATAAGGCTAACCATCTTATATGAGCAGTATAATGTCTCTTTCGTTAGTACAGTCGCGAACAAAGGAGCTATGATTTGTAAATAATGAAATGAGCATAATCTAAAATTATTATTTTAAAAATTAGTCTTACACTAATTATATTATTACCTAATTATTTAAATCTTTAAGATAAAATCACAGATAAGTAGAGTAATTTTTTATGTCTAGCTAGATAATAACGCATATAAGTACATATATTTTAGCCAAGCAAATATACATATATTTTTGTTTTCTACAATGGTAAAAATACAATGTTTAATAATATTTCGTTGTACAATTAGTGGGGGAGCCTAAGCGGAGATTTCGGGATTTACTCGAGCACGGTAGAATAACAAAAGGGGCAACCTTGCACCTTGTGAAGTACACCCACCATACCTGAGCCCTGTTCATAGGGTCAAATGCCTAGGGCAGGCGATTAGATTAGTAAAAAAATCGATCGTTAGAAAAACTACTACAAAGATGAAGCGTCTGTATAATAATCTGACACGCCCCCGAGTATTTCAAGGTCACGAAATTCTTTGCATTTTCAAAAATCGGCTGTGACTTTTGGTGGTTTCCAAATCGTCAGTCTTCTGAATAGGAGCTACTGGAGGGTTCACTTAACATCCCTTATCATTGTCTGACGCGCTCGAAGAACCTTTTTTTCTCTATTTTCTGCCCCTTCGTACGGCCACCCCACCATGCAAACCGGCAGATTAATATTTTTCTACTACTACTTTTTATATTTATTATAATTCTTAATAATAAATCATTTTAATAAAGAGGATTATTTTTTGGATATGACATATAAGGCATTTGACATAATGTGTACAAAAGATTAATAATTATTGTTGCATAAAGCAAAATGCTACCGTAAGACGTGCTACAATTCAGGTACAAAGCTACTCATAGTAGATATTTATGCAGCAATAGATTAATATAGGCAATGTCTGGTCATCGTATTTCAAAATCTAAATGGCCTACCGCAAGGAGCTGTCTTAGGTACCGTTCTATTGCAAATATCTATTGTTTATAAGGCTTTCATTCTGTCGCTGAAGCGTATGAGAGAAGTAAGTATACATACTACTCTCTAATGGATGAAGACAGTTGAAAGGAAAAGGAATCAAGCAATAGGTTTCTTGAGAAAATATAAAATGCACGAGAAATATATAATGATGACGTTAAAAGAAGTTTGTATAAATCCCTTTTCGATATATTACGCAGACGCTTTAGCGTTAGACAGTAATTAATAAGTTTAAAGATAACCTCAAACAATAAAACATAGTATTATTTTTAATTACATGTAATAAGTCTTTCATTTTGTACGCAAATGGTTTGAGTTTATATTACTAAGTATTTAAGATTCTATGTGTCAGAATCTTAATGATTTTGATTGTGATAATTTTAATATTACCGTTCAAAACATCATAGCTCAGTGAAAGCGCATAAGTAGCTATTTCTGTAGAAAATAATTAATTTGTTACAATAATTGGATTCAAATTAGTACATAAAATAAAATAACATGTATTTTAGTATGGTTTATGCCTCTTCACATGCAGTTTCTTCATAGACCGCGACAATTTTTTAGAGGTGGTTCCGTTTTCCGTACTATCGCCTTCAGTCCATACGCTGATAAAACCTGATTCACCGGTCGTCACTAAAATGGCGCGCTGTAATATAAAGAATCATCAATTAATAATGTAAAAAGGACACACACATAACTCTACTTTAAATAATAATAATAATAACCTTTATTCTTCCAAAAAATAGGTAAGTACATTTACATGGACAATACTAGATTTTACACGAAAATGATAAGAGTAAAACGATGGTGTCTCAGCTAGTGAGAACGTGAAATGTTTTATGCTAACATTAAAAGCACGTAAAGCCGTTGGTCCTGCGCCTGATCTCTCGCCGGTTGTGACAGATTGCTGTCCCATCGAAATATGAGAGTTAGGGAACAGAGAGTGCACTTATGTTTGCGCACATACATGTTCACTATAATATCTCCTGCGCACATGGCTAGTCTCCGTTAAGATTGGCCGAACAAAGTTGGCCTGGAGGACATTATATTATAACACGACTGCAGAACACAAAATAACAACGGTACTATGGGAGAGAAGAATATATATAATTATGTTTATTTCTTTCTAATTAGTATTGTGACGATTACTTACGTCCTTGTCGTACCAGCAACATCGCACCGTTTGTTTGTTTTCTGTGAAGTTGGTGTTTGGTTGTAGCTTCTTACCCGCAATTGTCACCGATCTGAGGACGTTCCTGCAATTTATATTTAAAACATGTAAATAAATAGTTTTAAAATTTTAAGTATCACTGTTCCAGTGGCTGTCGTAATATGAAGGTTAGTTGGGGGCTGGTGTTTTATGGCTAAGTTAATAAAGTGAATAACTATTTTGTTTTCTTTAGAAAGTAGAAGTTTTTAAACAGTAAAGACTTTAACAATACCTTCCCTACACATAGGTATAATTTTGCTAACACTGGTAGAGGTAAGATCAATCGAAGATATTAGGTTAGCCGTAAGAACACAATATTTAATATTGGGATATATAAGTACATTATCTTACAAGAAGATGATCATATTGAATAAAATATTATTTATATGTATTTGTTTACCCATCTCCTCCATAAGAGCCAGCTAAAAGCACTGGTGTGTCATCTATCGAAGTGTAGGTGTCTACCAAGTAGCAGTCGTCGCCTTTAATCCTCTGGAAATAACATAATTTTTTTAAAAATTATATTCATAGTCAACCTAATTTATACAACAGTTTGGATAATAAATTTATATTAATGCATTACACATCAATATTAATGCATTTCCAGACTATATGGCTATCCTAGTGACCAAGGATTTCAAGTGATGATGGTTGCATCTCCACACAGTTTCTGTTTAGTTCAGTATTTCTTTTGTCCAATTTCATTGTTTGTAATGTCTTCCATGACTCAAGGATTATACATAGAGAGGGAGAGAGAGTGAGACATATGTTATCTATAAGAATATATATATATATATTGTATATAATTGTTTACCTTTATGCTTCTAGAGATCTTATCTCTACTGAAATTCTGGACTTGGTCTCCAGTTTCTGTGTCCCACATCTGCAGGTCATTTGACTGTGTAATACAGGTCAAGTATTTATCATCAATCCATGTCAGTTTTTCAGTAGAATTTTCGACATTCAGGGAGTATGTTAATGCATCAATTTCAGTTTGTTCCATAACATTAAATACATTTACAAGACCATCTAAAGAACCTGTTGCTAACACCTCCGTTTTTGTTTTGTGAAATTTCACCTGAAAATGGAATTGAATTGTACTTATTGATCTAGTTCCAGAGGGAAATACTTTTTTCGTTTGTACATAGACTGATGCTTGTAACATAGAATATATTGTCTTAGGATCCATGTACCATACTACCATAGGTACTAGATAGTTAGCAGCTACTTTGAATTTAGAAACAGAAATAATCAATAACAAATTGACTTGGGAATCAAAACCCAAAACCTGGTGTACTGCAGACACTTACACTATAGCCTAGCAAGGCAAAATAGTCAGACGCTACAAAGATATAAGTTTGTATCATAATTTAAAACAGTACATTATGTAAATATAAAATACTAATAAAATATTCTAAAAGCCAAAGTGACTTCTCATCTCCTAGAATCCTTACCTGTGTTATATCATCAGTGTGAGAGCTCCAATATCCTCCTAGAGGTTTAGAATGTCTATAATCCCAGAATACAACATATGCATCATCTTCAACAACTTGGCTGCCAGCACATAGCACTCGACCATTACAAGAAACATCCATGCACTCATATGGCCGCAAAAGCTGTTCTTCTTCATCTGGAATTATATTAAATTACTATATAAAGCTCTTGACTCATTGCCAATTATGTACTTATGCTTTCCATGAACCTGGTCCCAGGTTCAAAGTTCAAGATAGACCATAGAAACAAGCAGAGTGTACTGTTTTAGCACTGGCTTTGGGATGTTGCAAATTATATTATGCTGAGCTTATGGTAGCGAACTATTGGAAATACAATTTTAATTATGCTACACAGTTTGTCCTGAAAGTAGTCATCAACTATCAGAAAGTTACAGCTTATGTCAGTTGGCAGGTCATACTTGACCTAGGGAAAAATCCTATTGTGCAGGGGACTTAATATGCATAAAAATTAACATGATTAAACACAGACAACATGCAGACAACAAAACAACTATTTATCTATAACACAATTTTTTTTATCATCCTGGCAGTTGCATGTTTCTTTAACCTCTCAACCAACACTAGGACGCTGACATCCAAGCTTAATCAGACTATTTAAAACAAAAATTTTGTTATGATAGTCTTCTTTTGTTTAAATAGCTTTTTTGTATTTTTGATAACTGGATTGGTTACGAGGTTAAACAATTGCAGCATAGGTGTAGTTATTACTTATTATCTCTTTAATTTCATTTATGATGAAACACACCATTATATTCTCTTATACAGCTGCCACCAGCTCTTGTATCCCACAACTTAATGAGTCCATCATGTCCAGCTGAATATATAAGGTTTTCTTCTTTAGGCTCACACACCACCTCTGAGAGACCTTTGGTATGACCACTGAGCCGACAAACATGTTTTAGGGCAGTATTGTCTAGCTGGTACACATGTATACTATTGTCTGATGAACCAGCTGCTATTTTAAGGGATCTGCAAAGATAAAAATAAATTTAATTAAAAAATTTGTAAATATAAATGGGACTGCTTTAATGCTGTTGTATTAAATATTTTATCATCCTTAAATCCTACTTAAGGCATTGTTTGCAAGAGATATTGTAGTATAAAAGAGTGTGTGCAAATACCAGTGTAGTCGTTATTCAATCTCTCATAGTCGGATGAAATGGAAATCTGGCTAAACTTATTATACATCAGCTTAAGAGTAATGACTACATGCTTTCTTAAGTATAAAAATCAAGTTAAAGCTGCTGCCAAAATTTGTTAATCGAAAATACATTTTACTATTGAACCCGCTAGTAGGATCCTCGGTAATACAGATGCGCTGGGGTGAGCCCACAACATGGGTCTGTGTTATACAGCACTCTTAACACAAAACACTCTTGTTATAAGGAATATGGTCATAGTTCTTCTAGATATAAGATTCCTGGCAGTTTATTGAAATTAAACTACTATATACGGATTTTATCATGTTATTTATTATACACTTTATTACAAAATTTTGAAACTGTCACACTACTACTAGATACTATTGAACTTTACTAATTTTTAAGCAGTTTTCTAGTGTCATGTTTTAGTTGAAACGTACATACACTAAGATATGGGTAGGTTAACAATTTTTTTTATATTCGCTGTCATCATGAGACATACATCGTCAACCTTTTTAGAAAGATCATTTGAAATTGTTTATTTTCAAATTATTTCCGATTCTACATTTTCACACCCTTTTATTTACTAATTTTCTTTATACTTATTCTTTTTTCAGATCAGCACCAGATTACCAAACGTGGTAGTAACTTAATTAGCGAAACGCAAAATGTTAATTCTGAATCTCAGAATATGTGTACAGAATATCAAACTTTGCCAAAGAAAACCAGGGTGTCAACAGACAGCCAGGAAACCTGTGTCTCACAAGATGAATTACTTGATTCTCAACCTTTTGATGATTTATCCTATTCTAGAGAAATTGATAAGTATATTCATAAAATACCACTATCGCAACAAAAGAAATTGGTATGGTTGCAACATGAGTGTAGAAAAGCAATTTCAATGTAACAAATATTTTGGGAGAATGATAGCATTGGAGATGTCATAGTTACACTGCAATACACATTATAATAAGATAAAGGAAATATTGGATATTTTGAAGATTGGTACCACTTAAAAATAATTCTTCTGCAAATAATTATATTCAGTCAGTTCACTATAGGAACTTATGACAACAAGAGTTCTTCTAGAAAATCCTAAGAAATAATTATGTATTGACAGTTACATCCCTATTGTATAATTTTTTTATTCTTATTACTTCAAATCATCGATATTACATTTAAATGAATATTAATTTAATTTAATAATTGATTAAATTGTCCTTAAATTAAGTTGATTTTGTGAATAACATTGAAGTTGTTTGCATAATATTACATATTGTTTACCAGCCCTGTCATACAATCCACGTGTAGGTTCCTTGGCATCTAGGAAGAAATAATAAAATAAAACAAATATGTATAAATCTAAAAACCAACACCACCACTAGGAAGATCTGTTAAATAAATATACTGTAGTATTTTATTTTTATTTTTTATTGTGTATTTGCAAAGGAATATGTATTTTTAACATGAGCCATCAATGTGGGTTCCCGTGCTCTCAAATGCGGCAATAGTGAGTCCACGACATGGGTCCAAGGCGATGAATTAGTTAACCTTTTGCTAGCCTTTTTAGACAATAGTTATTAACCTTTCAATTGTTGGAATGCCAGACATAATAAAAAATCTATTATGACTGGCCACCGATGAGCCACTGCAACTCAATAGGTTAAATATAATTTAATGTGACAGACTGCATATGGTCCAACTGATAAAGTTGTGTACATGAAATATGGGTATTTGTAACATGCAGATACAACATAATATGTGTTTCTATCCTTGCAAAATAAGTTATTTTGTTGCTGTTACATGGAACATAGAACATTAGCGCTCTTTTGACAGAGCAGCACCTTTTTAAAGAGCTTTGAAAATATTACTGATCAAAGGAACACCACACTAGATTATTTTGCCATACGATTATTTAGGATGGAGGTACTTTTGTACCTTGTTTCAAGACTAGGCCGAGTTTAGTCTACACATAATACATTTTATAGTAAACAAGCTAAAATGGATTGATGAGCAAATCTAAGACCATGCATAAATATTAGTATAATGAATTTGAAATTATATTTAATGAATCTAAGGAAAGACCTAAAATAATTGTCACCAAGATAGGGCTAAGAGCTAGCCTTATCTTCTAATACTTACTTGTTCCCGTCTAACTTATTGATATATGACTTATTTAGTGATACCGCGTTTTCGGTAATTAATTTATATTTCTTTTGAAATTGTTGCTCTAGGATGTCTTGTTCTACAGTATCGCGATCTACTTCTTCCGTGTCTATAATATCATCAGCCATTATTTAGATGGTATAAGGATCTATTGTAGGTTATGTTTCAACTTTCTGGTGTAAACAAATACACTACAGTCAACAGTGTGGACTGTGGAATTTGGTACATAGATAAGACACTATATACTGAGGTTTGGTAGTCTAGTAATCTAATAAATAATTGTAATACATAATTTGCAGGTTATTTTTGTAAATGTAAACTGAATGCATGAGTTTGACTTTGACATAAGTTATCATCATTATAAATTATCTGTGGCATTCTGTGGTTTAAAAATTGGCGTTGACAGTTAGTCAGCCAGTTAGAGGATTTTGGATATTTGACGTGATCAAATGTTTTGTTCTGAATTCCGTTGTAAAACGCAAACTAAATGTTTTCTGTAATATTATTATAAAGTACCTATATAGTTTGGTATAATATACCAAACTATATACTTAAAATTATAAAAATATACCAGGATGGTATATAGCTTTTCCTCTGGAACAGTACAGACTTTTTCCTGATGATGGATATATAGAGTAATGATAATAATCTTTATTGACATAAGTTTGATACAGTTTAAAACAGAATTCCCTAACACCTGCGCTAGTAAACACTGTGTTGCAGATGCCAGCGTCTTCCCCTTGTATTGTGACAATTTTATTTATTACATCAACAAAGATAATGATGGAAAGAATAATAAACAAGCAGAAGATAAATTTGTTAATGTAAACTAGGGTTGTAACAATGGTTTTGTTTACATATTTTAATTTAATTTAATTTAATTATTTCGAACAAAGCATGATTTTAACCAGATCAGTGTGTTTTTTTTAAATCACTATTGTTACTATTGTTAATTAAAAAGTATATAATGTTCTTTTCTGCAGGCGCACCCCTGTAAACACTGTTTATACTTACCTATGTTTATACAAACTTAAATATTATTACGTGCTGGGTTCGAGGGATAAGAATGTAAACAATATTACGGACTAAAACACGTTTTATTCAAACACACAATTAAATTTAAAACACAACATACACTATACTACACTTTATATTGTCTTCTATTTACGCGAATATTATTCATTGAAATTAAACTGCTATATACGGATTTTATCGCGTTGTTTATTTCACACTTTATTACAAAATTTTGAAAATTGTTACACTTCTACTACTATTAAACTTTACTAATTTTTAAGCTAATTAAATTATTATTAAACTATTTAGATTTAATTTATTTTTACACTTTCCCCGACGTTTCGGTTGCTTTTCAGCAGCCATGGTCACGGGGAGACTAATTAATTATATAATTAAAAATTAATTAGTCTCCCCGTGACCATGGCTGCTGAAAAGCAACCGAAACGTCGGGGAAAGTGTAAAATAAATATAAATTAAATCTAAATAGTTTAATAATAATTTAATTAGCTTAAAAATTAGTAAAGTTTAATAGTAGTAGAAGTGTAACAATTTTCAAAATTTTGTAATAAAGTGTCAAATAAACAACGCGATAAAATCCGTATATAGCAGTTTAATTTCAATATACTACACTTTTCCAATGTTCAGCTTCACTTTTCAACTGCTTCAAACTTTGTAGTATTTTCGCTTCCGTTCGCTCCGATGTATACTCGACAGCTTACGCTTGTAAACTGACTCAGCGAGCGCTGGCCTTGCCTTTTATAAGCGTGTAAAGCGTTTTTGGAGATTTCTAGAAAAGCCATACCCAGTATGTAACAGTACGAAGATTCGAGAATGTTCCAGCGCTGTATCTACTCTTCTCGTACCGACGAACTACGTAGTTTCGTAAGACGTCAATAGACAGCGCTGTAATAAATTATTAGACGGAACTGCCGAGTCTTCCTCACAATGTCGAGAGATGGCGTTGGGTGTGTGGAGGAACGGAGTGTGATGTCCCTCCAACACAAAGGGAGGATCCTCCAACCAGGCTAGTTGATCGTACCTGGCGGGCCGCGGCCCGACGGTTGATGTCGGGAGCTTGTATATATAGTTAGTCGCCGTGTAAACTCTGCTTGCGCGATGCAGGATTGTGACGTCATTTAGCGTATTTAGCGCTATCTGTTAGATGTAGGCGGAACTTACTTCTTCGTCTGTGCGGAGTCGCCACAGGTGTAACAATATCATGATCCAGCACCACAACCTAGAGACATATATAAAAAATATAAAAGTAGATCGCAACCCTTTCCATAAAAAAAGGATAAATTGCTTCAGCATTTTTCAATGCATGACAGTTACGCATAGTCCCAACTAATAATATTGAATGAAATGCGAGTTTGTTTGTTTGTTACCCTTTTACGCCTTATGAACTACTCGACTGATTATTATGAAATTTCATATACAAGTTTTTAGGAGGGAAAGGACAGTGGGTAACTTTCTTCGTGAAAAACATTATTGTTGCCGAGCGAAGTCGAGGGCAAAAGCATAACGACAGCAAGGCTGAAGAAGGGTTTCCTATGATTGAAGCCTTTGTTTGTCTTCAGCACATACATATTATATAAGATTTGGTAAGGCCCATTTATGCAGATCGCGATAAGTATCAATAATACTAATATGAGATTACAAGAGCACAGCGTAAAATCAACCTAAAGCTAGAATTTCTGTAAGTGAGTAATCAGTATTCGTCGGCAGAATTGGCGAGAGACTTTCGAGCTTCGCTTCTGGGAGTGGTGCTTTCTGGTCCCTCGCTAAGGCTGCCGAAGTTAATTTTTGTCAGTCGTCTTTGCCACCGCTCCGAAAGCTCGATGGTAATCTGGCCCATAGTGCCAAAGAGAAGGTCGCTGTACTAGGTTTCCTTTTTGCCTCAAACTCGACTATGAACGACGGAGGCGCCGTACCACCCACTATCCCGTGGTGCAGTCATTCCATGCCGGAAATCTCTATTTCACAACGTGAGGTCCGGCGGGAACTAATAATAATAATCTTTATTTTCAACAAGTTGTACAACAAACAAAACCACTGACAACTAAAACAAAATAGAATGACGCACTGACAATATTACACAGTAAGTAGTGTGTTGTGACACTGGTACCCAAAGTAAGATTCAACTTGCGTTATGGGTACCAGGTCTCTCACTTATTGAGCACTTACCTAGTTACATTGTACTGTTAGATGGAGCGTGGTTACAAGTGATAAAATTATCACAATTACATGCAAAAATTAGAAAAGGAGAATGCGTGTGTTTGTGTGAATGTGAAGCGCGCGCGCGTGTATCTGAGAGTGAATATGCTTGTGTGTGTGAATAAAAGCGTATGCGTGTGTGTTCTTGTTCATGTTTGTGGATTTTTATGTTATAGTTTATAAGGTTGAAAGAATAATTAGGTTTTCTGTCTCTGTGTAATTTAATGTGTGAAGTATGTCACATAGCTTATTAACTTTGTTATCAAAAGTTGCCGAGAATATAGAAATGACGCTGAGAATCTCCTTTCACACGCACATACATGTACTTAAGCTAATCTTTGTCTTCAAAGCCCGCGGTCATGTTGTCGATGCGCAAATCCTTAGGACCACCTATCTTGCTCACACACACACACACACACAGACACACAAGTTCGAGGCTTCGGGCGTACGGCTGTGGTGGAGCGCGCGACTATACCGGCCTTCCTGTTCCGGATTTCTCGCTTAAATACTGGACAGGTGGCGTTGTTGGCGGTGTGCGCACCGCCACAGTTGGCGCAAGTGGGAGGCTCCTCCAGTGGGCGTGAACAGTCCTTCGCGACGTGGGCTTCTCCGCATCGCACACAGGAGAGCGGCCTTTGGCAGTTGTGCGATGAGTGGCGGAACTGCTGGCACCGATGGCGTTGTGCCATTGTGCAATTGCTTCCATGATTCTGCGCTCGGTGGGGAGGGAGTAGGAATACCAGGAGATCTTCTTCTTCGTCTCCAGGGAGTAGAGCTACCGCTGGATGGTGCGGTATTCCTGGTCTGACTTCGGGATGAACCGAACTCCCTTCCCGAACGGACGGCCATTCGGCGCATACCCGAGAGCTTTATTGAGCTCCCTGAAGTGCCGCGGCCAGTCCAGGAGTACTTCGAACACTAGAGGCGGGTAGCGGGGGGTGAGCGTCTTCTTCCCGGGAACAGCATCGGCGGTGGCTGTGGTAGCGAAGGTGGTGGTTGCTGTGGCAGCAGAGGTAGCAGAGGTGGTGGGGGGTGAGCCAATGGCTGCGGCTGCGGCAGTAGTGGTAGCGGCAGTGGCAGTGAGCATGCCGACCGCGACAGCGTACTAGGGTCCCGCAGTCTCCATCGGAGACACACTCGTAGCTGGCGGCAGGCTAAACGGCCGCGTCTTATTTCCTGTTGAGCCGGACCGGTGTCCGGCGCAACCGTCGTACCGTAAACCGTAACCGTAACCGTAACCGGTGGGGTGGAGAAGCGCGGTGAGGGCGCCGACGTTTTCACCCTCTGTGGCAGCGGGAGTGCCGCTCGAGAAGGCACAGTGGGAGTTGGCGCTTGTCGCGTGGCGGGCACCGGAGTGGCAGATTGCTGCGCTATCGCGGGCCAGTTGCCAGCTGTATATATTTGAGTTCAAACATCTTAATTTATAGTACACCAAAGCGAGCCGTTTCTCTCGCAAATGGAAGCCATTGCGGTGGCTACGATGCCATATCCTTAAATTTTATAACAATGAGGATTGCGAATGAAACTAAACGTCATTGTAATGACTTGATCAAATTTTATATTAGTAAATTAAAATGTGTTAAGTATTAATATTATAAATATTTATATAGTTATATTAACATAAAAAAGGAAATATATTTTATTGATCTACTCTGTAAAATACTTTAACGATAACAAGTAAATAAAAAAAACTGTAAGTAAATACAAATTACATTATTATTTTTACATAATATATTGCTACTTAATCTATACTAATATTATAAAGCTGAAAGGTTTGTTTGTTTGGTTGAACGCGATAATCTCAGGAACTACTGGTTCGAAATAAAAACCTCTTTTAGTTTTGGATATCCCATTTATCGGGCAAGGCTGGCTATATAACATTACGCTACGACCAATAGGAGCGGGGCATCAATGAAAATTCTCTTATGTAAAGCAGACGAAATTGTGCGGGTCAACTAGTAGGTATAATCGCAGTGTAAGTTTGCAATATGGGCGAGGTATGTATGTACAGTCAGCGACAAAAGTCAATGAACACGTAGAATCTTCCAAAAATCGTGTACACATTAAGCATTCTGATGCTTCACCGTATTATATTTACAGAGCTGACGTTGTGGTGCTTAACGCGCCTTCTAATGCTTAACGGTTTTTGGCAGATTGTACGTAACATTGACTTTTGTCGCTGATTGTTCCTACTAGCTATCCGCTTAATTGATGTTGGTATCGCAATGGTCGTTACTAGACTGTATGTACCTATAGACTATGCAATTACTATATTGACTGAACTTGAAGATAGGATAGTTTTTATACAAATTTTCTTATTTATGAGTCGTGCGACGCGTCCCTCGGTATCTCGGTCCAGCTCGTTCTATGTCACCAGCAGCTAACCTCGTAGCCAACGTTCTTAAAGGCAGAGGAGGAATGCTGTTCAGCTCAGTTGTGGGATCACAGAAAGCCCAACGAATGTACCGCTCCATGCGAATATGATCTTGAAACAACATATAACAATAATTAAGTAGAATACTCTTTACTAATAATAATTATACTAATACTAATTACTAATTTACTAATTTATTAATAATCTTATAAATTCGACAGTAACTCTGTCTGTCTGTTACCTATTCACTGCTAAACCACTCAATCGATTTAAGTGAAATTTGATATAAGTAGAGGTAGTTTAAAACCTGGGAACTACTTTTTATTGATGTAGGTACCACGCGAGCGGAGCCGCGCGCAGAACCTAATTATATATGAAGAAGGTACTTAATGAGTAGAAAATACGAATACGCTTGGTATTACCGATAGCTGGGTCAACTATAGCAAATGCTCGCTTTACGTTTTCCACGCTTACAGTCTTGTTTGCAGCGTGCTTGCCTCCGAGTTCGGCAATCACTTCTCGTATATATTTATCCTGAGCCATCTGCCGTTGACGGTACAGCTCACGAGCGAATTCTACGCGATCGAATCCTTCCTCGTTCTGAAAATATGAAAACAATGACCAACATAACACGTTTACTGAGTGTCCGGTCGCAATCATTATCAATGCATGTGCTCATTGTAGTAACAATAGATTTTCAAAAGTTATATGATTTTCTGGCTACGAGCCCGTACGGCCCTTGACTTTCACCCCTTTCATAGTGTTACGTGCTGGGTTCGACGGATAAGAATATAAACAATATTACCGACTAAAATAAGTTTTATTCAAACACACAATTAAATTTAAACACAACAAACACTATACTTCACTTTTCCACTGTAACTAGCTTTAAACTCCGTAGTATTTCCGCTTCCGTTCGCTTCGATGAACACTTGCTCGCTTACCATTGTAAACTGACTTGGCGGTGCGCGTGCGCTCTATTTATACGCGGGTAAAGCGTTTCTAGAGTTTTCTAGTAACGCTATACCCGGTATGTAAACAATACGATGATTCGAGAAAGTACCAGCGTTCTCTCTACAATTCTCGTACCCATACTACGTAGTGCCGTAAGATGTCAATAGATGGCGGTGTAATAAATTATTAGACGGAACTGCCGAGTCTTTCCCACAATGCCGAGAGATGTCACTGGGCGTAACAATAGAAAGACGGAGCCTCGCTTCGCGGGGCTCCTATTTTTGGGTGGATTTTAAGAAGAAACCTAACAAATACCAACTAGGGGCGAACCTTGAGGGGCGAACGGGCTCGTAACCGATTTTCTTGGCTGCAGATAATAAAGAATGCTGTCCACCATGGGATAAATAGCCAGGAAGAGAGTGATATGTTTTTCTTGCCTATTTACATTTAAGATTACGATAACTACAAACTGGAGATTGCATAAATGGCGTAGTGATTTCATTAGTCGCCTCGTTACTGCCATTGTGCCAAAAGTTGTGGGTTTGATAATGACAAACATTTGTGTGATTCACAAATAGTTGTTTTGAACCTGAGTATTGTTTGTCTTTCATTTGAATATTTGTAAAGTCCCCCGCGACGTAGGAAATAATCCTAGTGCTGGAGTTGTCTTTTAGAAGAAAAATATATAAATACAAAGTTCGATTGTTTGACTTGTGATAATCATATAACTTAAAATTGTAAATTCACATTAAAGTAAAACTCTGTAACGCTTTAACGGCTAAACAATAACGTTAGCGGTGTAGCTTACCTACTAATCTTTATACAAAGTGACGCAAAACTTATCACATTAAATTATATACTGCCTTAATATAATTGCTGATTGATGTAAGACGGTTAACATAAATAAAAAATCTATTTTCACAGAAATTAAGAAATGATATTTCTGAACAAAATAAATAAAATAAAATTAGACACAAATTGGAACACCATTGTAATAAGCAAACACTAACCAAATTTTTTTCGTCACAATATTTTGTTCGTTTGTTTGTTTTGTTTTAATGTCGCTGCTTGAGGTCTTTGACATTTATCTTTGCATTAAACATGATTCTAAATTAACAAAACAAAAAAAATGTCTTGTGGCTAAACTACTGAATACATTTGGTTCATAATTTGTAAATCGTCAAAGAATACCATGTAGTATATGTGGTATTAATTAATGTAATAACTTTTGCGCCACTTTGTATATATATATATATATATATATATATATAAACCCTCTTTACGTGCATGGTATAAGTTGTAAACCCTTCCTTAGCGGCAAGACGGTTATAATTAAATTTTTTGTATGTTTGAATGGGTCCTTGGTTTGTTCACAATACGACCAGGCGAGGCGCTGCGACGGAGACTAGAAATTTTTTTTCGTTCTGGCAGTTCAAGTCTGTTGGTTCCGCTAGTGTTTCGTAAAAAACAAACATTATATTTTATAATCCCTACCGCATATAATGTAAAACTGCCAC
Organism: Catocala fraxini; assembly: GCA_930367265.1. NCBI lineage: Eukaryota > Metazoa > Arthropoda > Insecta > Lepidoptera > Erebidae > Catocala > Catocala fraxini. The sequence continues at coordinate 18,411,051 of OV884041.1, forward strand.
CTGGTTATATTCAGCGTGCCCCAAAAATAGTGCCAAGTGTAAGTTTAAGAGTGAAATAGTTTTGCAGTTATTATCATATTCGAATTCTTTGTTCGTCTTTGAATTAAAAACTGCCTCCATGGCGTAGCAGTAGTGGATACGACTGCTGTGCATGAGGTCTCGGGTTCGAATCCCAGGTCGGTCAGCAAAAAGTTGGTTGGGCCAGCAAGAAAGTTATTGGGCTTTTCTGTCTCAATGCGGCCTAAGTTAGGAAGTTGGCGGTGTTAGATACCTGGTATCATATATGGACACCTATCCTTTCCCCGTACCTGGGAAAGCATATAAAACTGTTGGTTCTATCTCTGATGTCTCTCTGGTCGTATCCATTTGTCGTCCCATGGGATAATGAGAGTTAGGGAACAGACAGTGAACTTATATTTGCGCACATACTTGTACACTATATCTCCTACGCAGATGGCCAGTCTCTGTTAAGATTGGCAGCCGTGACCGAAATTTGGTTTGAAGAACAGTATCATATTCGACTAACAACAAATTATCAGACATATGAATTAATGGAGTCCGTGCTTTATGCTCACCACCGCAGCTTCGGCTTGCTGTAGCCTCAGCCGCAAGTGGCCAGTGGCAAGCGTAGAAAAACCACCTGCTCCTCAACTCGCGGACCGCCTCGCTCCTACGCGCCTACGCGATTCCAAATAACACTCTAGGGTTACGATAAACTAGACTACATGGAGTCGGGTTTGCAGCGATTCGTTTCTGTCACTATCTTTTGTAGCATAGCACATACAATTTTTTAAGACAGAATTTAAATTTAAGTTTAATATGCGATTTAATAGAAATATGCCTAATAAAATTATTCTAAATGAAATTTTGCTATCTTCATGGTATGCCAATTGAAATTATACCATATAATTGTCAATCTAAATGATTTATGCTAAACGAAATTATACGAAATATTAATTCTGCCAAAGGTAATTAAGTATGCCAGATAAAATTCTGCCATCTTAAAAGTAGGTATGCCATTGTAAATTCGAACATATAAACATTCGGCCAAACAATGTTTATATTAAATAATTTTTATGTCTTACTAATATTCGTTTAAAGAAGATTATGTCAACTGTGTTATGCCAAATAAATTTCGGAACATCAAAATTCTGCCAGATAGAGCGAACCCTTTATTATCCTATCCTTATTATAGTAGATAAATATTATTTTACTAGGGGAATACCAACTTCCTGAAATAGTTTGTCCAAGTTAATATCGTTGCTGTTGATCTTTAGCTTAAGTTGCTTGCGCACAACGTCCATCAAGTTCTTGATATCCACTTCACTTTTCAGTGGAAACGTAGCCTTGGCTATTTTCTCAAATTCATCGGTAGATATTGTCTGCAAGTAATATTTTAACAAAAATTGTTTAGGATACCTAGAGCTGCTAGCATCAAGTGCTTTCCCTTGTAAATATAATTATTCATTTCATCAATTATTCATATATAAATACTCATCTTCAAATATTCTCTATTGATAATTAAATTTTCGCAATAAAAGGCGTAAAACGTAAACGTTTCATCAAAATCTATTATATTTTTCATGCTTATACAATAGCTAAACAATCACACGAGGTTTTAATACGCTTTAGTGATGCCAACTCTGCAAAAAAGCTTTGGCTGTGTTACTCAGAAAATATAGGATTTATTATGCTTGTCTCCCTACTTACAGCAAAACGCCGCCTTAAGGAGCTTTGTTGAAAGTCACAAAGGGTTAAGTTATTTGACTTTGTTTATAACATGCTCTTCTATCTAAACTAATCTAGTATCCCAGATTCAAAGCGATGCCCAACACATGTTAAAATTCTGCCTACCTCTTTATTCTTGCTATGTTTATACAGCTGATCTTTGAGCGAGTGCCATTGGTTGCGATGTCCCCAGTAGATGTGCTCACTAAGGTGGCCGTGTAACACTCCCCAAAACAGCTTCACCTGCGGTTCGTCTAACATTTGCTCAGCTCCAGCACAGAGGTTATATGCCCACTCTGCGCGCACTGATGGCTGCTGGTATCTGAGTATAGTTTTGTTAAATATATAAATAATTCTTTCTAAGAATGGAGATCGCTGAATTTTACAGTGAAATAACCATTAGCGTTTCTAGGGTTATTTTTGGGACCCACATGCTGCCCTAGAATTTTGAATAACAGCCTTACATCCTGAGTGGCCACCAGACTATTCTGGCGTACGGCATCCTCCACGCAATGGAAATAACTATTCTCTGGGCATTTTTTATAATAACAGTAAGTCCCTACTAAAGATTCATAATACCTGTCTTCAAAATACTTTGTGACATAATCCTGCATCGATATGTCTTGGTTAAGCTCCGTCTTGCCAATCCAGATGTCATTGATAATTACGCTAACCTCTCGCCTTGATAAACGCAGATTGCGGACTTTGCCTTCGTACCGCAAATACGGAGGTATGACAGGATCTATACCCTACATGACAAATAAAAATAGATTCTAATAAAAATAGTCATATAACTAAAAATAAGCATATTTTAATTACTATAAATAGCATATAATATATTTCATACAAGCCCGTCAAAGTGTTCCAAATGATCACTTTCGGCAGCCGGCCCAAGTTCCTTCAGTAATACTCTCAAAACTTCTCTTGATGATAGGCCACTCGCTAATTGCCACCATCTAAAACAAACTCACAATAGTCACAACTTAATAAAACATTGAATAAACCATGAAGTAGGAATTGAGCGCTTCCTGTGTCACATTAGTGCACCATGCCATCTCTTTGCAACTTCTTTTTACTATTTTAAGACATGGTTTAGGCAGTACTAACCTCCATTCTATTACACAACTTCAGGGACTATTCTACCTATATTACAAGTTTTTCAAAATATGGTAAGGTTCAATTAATAGTTGCCGCTCAAAACTTAGTTATTTCTTTCATGTTGATACCATTTATGTAAAGTATTTGCAAATGCTATACAAAATCGCATAATGATCTCGTTTACAGTTAGATAGCTATTTTAAGCCTTTGATTATTTACGGCAAATTCGGCTACGTAGAAGTTTACTGTAAGATAATATCATTTTAGATTTTAGGTACTAAAAAAATCATTGTTGAATACCTATCTCGCCCCCCTCCAATAAAATCAGCACAAAGATCCCACTGTGGTCGCGGGGTGCCAGCACGTTCCAATTCACTACATCTCTCTTTTACTTCAAACAGCTCTTCATCAGTAGACGTCTTTGATGCTGTTGGAAGAAAGCACAAAAGGGGTTAATAAAAGCAACCGAAACGTCGGAGAAAGTGTAAAATTTAATATAAATAGTTTGTATAATTTAAATAGTATAATTTAAATAGCTTAAATTGAAGTAAACAGTAACTAGTAAAAGTGTTTAACAATAGTAGTTTAAAGTTTCAGAATTATGTAATAATAGTGTTTTATAAAAAATAAACAACTCGATAAAATCCGTATAAATTTTGTTTAATTTCAATGTATAAAATTCGCTTAAAGATAAGACAACATTACATGTATATCCTAACTCGAGCGAACGATAAATTATGTCTAGTACCTACATACTTCAGGGCGGACTGTGCAGGTGCGGAATATTGATGGAAGTGACAAAAAAACAGCATTTAAAACGAATATTCGATGTCTCTACGAACCTATAATGCGTTTGTTATCTTCTTGAAGACCTGTATATTCTTTTTCCAATAAATCTAACTTTTTGGTGATGTCAAAGAACTTAGATTCCAGCATGTCATACTTTCGCCGGGGTACTGTGTCTGCATATTCATCGGTTTTCTTCTTCAGATCTAACTGTGTTATTGATAGTTGTTCTCTAGAAATTACCGTACTGATCAGAATAATTCTTATTGACTGGTGGTATGTATGGTATTAAGAAGCAGCGATAGCTTAGTGGGAACGAACTCTTTATGCTTTGGTCTGCCACACAGAGGTCTTGTTTTGTATTTCGATCCCAAGGCGCGCATCTCTGAGTTTTCGAAGTTATTTGCGTATTAAATAATTCATTATCACTCGCTATATCATATACATCGTGAGGAAACCTGCATGTCTGAGACTGAGAGTTCTACATAATTGTCTCGATGATATGTGAAGGCTATTGATAGCCTTCTCATGTCACAGGGCTGGCATTTACAGGGCTGATATGAGATATATTATATGTATGGTATTAGTATATATATTAAGCAAAAATTCATGATCATTGTTTAATTACTTAATTTGGAGTCAATAACTTAAAGCTGCGTGTGAGTTAGAGAACATTATAAAAACTATCTAGTTTTTATAATGTAGCATAGCATAGTAATAAAATGAGTTCGCACGCAAGTGGACTAAACTTGATAATGTATATTAGGTATCTGATATACTTCCTCGAATTTAAATTGGTTGTATCGTACCTGCATCTATCTAGCGCAATTCTCAACACAACGGGATCGCCATATGCCTCATCGACCATATAAGAACTGCCGTCTAATTCCTTAAGCTTCATCTGCAGACCCAGGTTCTCGAAGTAAAGCGTGTATCGTGCATCCCGCTCTCGCATCAGCGTTAGGTAATCAGAGAATTTGTCACCCGATATCTTTAGAAATAAAAAATTCTATGTGACATCACGTATATCCTCAAGGCGTTAAGAAGTAAATTATAGGTAGATACATTTCATAGGATATAGGTTTTTAGCAACAGCCGCGCAACAGGTTACTATTGCCATCTGTTGGATGCAGAGTAAAATTTAGGGGCAGGCTATAGGGGCAACGGCCGTAGGGAATTCACTGAAATTCATTCGAGAGGCGGATTTTTCTCGTCTGGTTCAAAAATAATGGAAGAAGCTGAGGCACCGAAGACCCAGGTCGACAAGCATTTGAATCCGGACCTGGCTGGCCATATTGCCAGACTCCATGATACTACTAAGAATTTTCTAAGAGCACGATGTTAGAAACAATTGGAGTCGTTGGAGCAACGGAGAGACTTTGGGTCTCTCTGCGTGTTCTACTGACTCTTTCACGGGGAGTGCTCTGAAGAACTGTTTGATTTGGTACCAGCGGCCACTTTCTATCACCGTACCACTCGACAACGAAGCAGGGTTCATCCATATCACCTGGAAGCGTTCAAATCCAAGACGCTTTCAGCGATAATTTCTCCCACGTACGTGCAAACTCTGGAATGAACTGCCTGCTTCGGTGTTTCCCGCGCGCTATGATATGTCCTTCTTCAAATGAGGTTTAAAGAGAGTTCTTCTTTCACGATAGGCAGCGGCTTTGCTGTGTCCTGATATTGCTGAAGTCCATGAGCAGCGGTTACCACTTTCCATCAGGTGGACCACTTGACCGTCTGCCAATAATGGCAAAAAAAAAAGGAACCATTGGACCATCTATAAACTATTATAGTAGGTAATAGGTATGAGTATGTAGCCATTAGAAGTTATCTATGACGTCATTTATAGAAGTCGATAAGGAATGTATATAAACATAAAATGAACTGACATTTGACACGCTCACTCGCACTAGTCGAAGGGTTTTGAAGCAAGACATACACACACACATTACTAACAAATTTGAATATTTCCGGTGTACAATTTATTATATATTTATTTGTTTGAAATGGTACAAGGCTATTAATGCTACTGGAAACATCAGTTTCCCTGCTGTTACTTATTAAGAATTTACATCCAGTAATATCGAATTGTATTTGACCCGACCTGAGAATCGAACACAGTAGGTAGGTATCTCAAAATTGGTTGTGAAGCACACTTATGCCACGAGATCAAAAAGGTGGTTAGATTAACATATACATAAATATAAGTGAACATTATTATGAAAATAATATGTTATTTTCCTTATGTATTCAAATGCCATATAATTTAATTCCCCAACACCTTAACTAAAAAGCATTTACTTCAGAAGCCACACCCAGTAAAACATACCTTTCCCATTTCTTGTTTTAGTTTACTTATTTCGAACTTTAATTTAAGGTTTTGTTCCTTTAATTCTTCATTGGCTGACAACAGGTTTTTAATTGCATCATCCCTTTGTTTCTTTTTGGTTGAAATACCAAACACTCTCTGTAAATTACAATTTGAGTATTTTGTAAAAGTTGTCAACCCCTATAATGTTGGCATCATACACTCATCACTAGCTGATTAAAAATGATGCAATGATACAGTCTGGTCGAGAAATTAGAGCAGACATTTTCTATCCATTTTAACTTAAAAAAAAATGTCTGCTTTAAGTATAACAAGTATTTATTAAATCTAACATACATAATACAAAAATATATTTTGTCATTCATAATAATAACAAGGCTATTTAGATAGATTATTTTCTAACATAAACAAAAACATAATATAGATAAAAGCTTATCATAACAGTTCAATTATAGACAAACAATAAAGTTATATGCAAATAGAATAATGTAGCACATTTCAAATATGATTATTTTTAGTCCTCAACCAAATTTGAACTTGTTCTTTGATTTGGGTTATATCTGCATCACATGTTCTACAACAACTGCCAATATATCTGACACCAATGTCTAACCACTCCTGTACAAAGTTGGCTAGAGGCTCACACTTGTCCCGTCCAACCCATCCCTCTGCAGGCTTGTACTTCTCTCCAGAGTTAGGATATGTAACAAAAGGTATTGGTGACTGCCTGTCATCATTGATGCATTTAAATAATTTTGTTACTATTGTGGGTGGACAGCAGTTAACTCCAATAGCTACTAACTGTTCAGGGTTCAGGTCCCAGCACTTCTTTGCCACTGTCTTAAAGTCCTCACCATTTGCTAGTGAGTGTTCATCTTTACAACTGAAAGACAGCCACCCTTTCACAGACGGATACTCTTTTAACATCTTCACTAGAATTTCAGCTTCCTTAGAACAGGGAAGAGTCTCAAAGGCTAACATATCTACTCCAGCTTCAATAAGGGCTTTTATTCTTGGAGTGTGCCATTCTTGCATTGTCTCACCACTGACTTTGTCAGCATAACTGCCGTCATATTCCGAACCGTCATGAAGATATGCACCATAAGGTCCAACAGAGCCGGCTATTAAGACAGTGCGAACTGGTTGGTTACTTTCCTTACACTCTCCAATGTAAGCATCGCGTGCTCGCTTTACGAGTTCCACTGCACGTAAGATTAGTGCGTAACCTTCCTCAGGTGTTACTCCCAGGTGTTCGACGAAACCTACCACCGATGCCTGATATGTATTAGTTTCGATAATATCAGAACCGGCTGTTATGTAGTCGAGATGTGTCTTAAAAACAGCATCTGGGTTCGTTTGTAGGAACTTGGAGCACCATAAAGGGTCACCGTCGGGGCTAGCACCGACATGACGTGATAACTGACCGGAAAATCCTCCGTCTAATACAAACACAGCAGGTATATTGCCTGGAGATGACATTTTTTTACACAATAATATATGAAATATATAACTCGGTCACAAGTCCACCAAAGCAGAATTATTTTTAGCATTAACGATAAATAGTGATCTCCAGGAAATAGTTTAATACCGTAATTTTCATCATTGCAATCACTTGTCGAATTATAAAACAAAGTGACAATTATATATGATATTTAAAATACGCGCCATAGTGGAACCCCCAAAATAACGGCCTAGAAGATCTGAGACTAGAAAATTATGAATTTATATAGTGTAATGTGTCACTATTTCGTCACCAAATTTCTTAAATGGCGCGCAATCTAATGTCAAATATAATCAAAGTGACAGTGATAAATTCGTGCGGAAGTTATTACATTCATTTGATTTAACATTATTACATTACGTATTAGGCTTAAAGAACATCGTATATAATTAATCAATTATTTATTAGTTTCAACCCATTGTGGTAACATGAACTGCGTACTAGAGGAGATTAACCATAAATAAGAATATGTACTAACGAAGCCATGCGCTTACTGTAACCACATATTCAAATGCATTATTTTATATTCTTAATTTTATACTGCTTTATTAAATGAGCATGGTTAAGACTGGTAGATAAGAGAACTTGCCAAAGAGGAAACTTGCACTGTAAAGTAGGTTACAAAAATATAGTGGAGTTGTTTCCTCTATTTTAGTATATAACAACTCAATGTTCCACTAGTTGTGTTCCAGACGCAAGAGGAACAGGAGCCTGGGTCGGTCAACTCTGTTCTACAAAATGTTGATAGGAGGGCTGTTAGACACAACAGAGATAACGATAGTGGAAAACAAGAATAGCGATATCATTCCTGCTGTAATGATACCACTGAAAAATACACTTAAGTTTAAAAATGTTTTATTTTAATTTAATACAAAACAATGTAAAAAATTTAGAAATAATTATGAATTATATTATTGATAATTAAACAATAGAGCAAAGTATCTTAATCGCAGTATAACAAAGATAATTCAATATATAAATATTTACAATTAATTTCGTGTCATTCACTGGAAACACTACAAAAAAAATGTCTGCCACCGCTTGCGCATCGTTTGGCACCGTTTATCTTGTAGTTTCGGTTTATTTTCGTTAAATAAACTAGTTTTGATTTCTCCTGCATTAAAAACGTTGAGTTGAGCACCCTGTTTCTCCGTTGTAATGTTTTAGTGATATCAAGTGTTATTTTGTGAGATATATATAGAGTTTGAGTTGTGAGAAAGCGACTCTTGCATTGTTTTTGTTGTTTTATCGAAAGAAATTAATGAAATCTCTTAATACATACCTACTGGAAAAGCTGTTGTAACTTAAATAGACAAATACTAGCAGAATGGGAACAGTCGGATATAGTATTTATGCACATGTTCATAGTAAAATTTGTATGTATTGCTCTATTCACAAATAAAAATGTTAAAATGAAGTTATGTTCATATTTTATTAAATTCTCTAAACTGTGTTTCTCGATTAAGTTTTTCTTGGAATATGTGAACCCTGATTTTATTAATAACTAGATTTCTATACAATAACATATATCTAAATCGGCATACACATAAACTTCAAGGAACTCTTCGAAAAATAAAGTGCTTCCAATTTTTAACCCTTATTAATGCCAGAGCAAATATATGTACATACCCATATAAAATATGTACCTACACACCACCAATCTTGAATATCCCGCGTAACATGACATTTACGATAGTTTTGTGCGAGCTACAAATAGATGGCGCAAGACGCTAGGGAAAAAGGAAGAAGTTTTCATTCTTCTCTTTGAGTATAAGTGTTCTGTGAGCAGGAGGCATTGTGTAGTCCACAGACGAATTTGTCAAATAATATATAACTGGCAAAAAGGCGAAGTGAAAGCATTTAAAAAATAAAATAAAAAACTAAGTGCACTCCTTTATTTTTAATATAATGACCAGTTCAAAGAGTATGTAAAAGCTCAATGTCTCATATTATGGGTTTTATATATACACTGAGTCTTTACAATGTGCACATATTGAAATGAGGGAATTTATGCTTAATTTTATCGACAGAAAAATATTTAAAAAGTCTGTATAATATACTTTTTATAATTTTTATGTAATTTTAAAATTTTTAATATTCTGTGATCCTAGTGTTAACAAATCGGTGTAACTTTTAAACTAAATGATCTATCGCGATGAGACAAACTCCATAATGATTGGAAGTAATTAGACATCCTCAGAAAATGAAAATTCTGGGGAAACTACCCTCAATTGAAAATAAACATGTTTTCTTTAGCAAAAATCTGTTATTTTTATCATCCATTTTTACAATAATCGTAAAATTTAAATTTAAAAAATTCATTGTCTTAGCCTCGTAATGGCAAAAATTGCTAGTTTTTAACTCAATCCCATCATTTCTTATCGACTGTTAAAGTAAGGCCCAGCGCACGGGTAGTATGAGTTGTCTCATCGCGATAGATCATTTAGTTTTTAAAAGTTACATCGTTTTGTTTACACTGAAACATAGTAGCGAACAAAAATTTAAAAATTCTAAAAATTTTAAAAAAATATTTAGATAATATTGTCTTCTATTTACGCGAATATTATTCATTGAAATTAAACTGCTATATACGGATTTTATCGAGTTGTTTATTTGACACTTTATTACAAAATTTTGAAAATTGTTACACTACTTCTATTAAACTTTACTAATTTTTAAGATAATTAAATTATTATTAAAACTATTTAGATTTAATTTATTTTTACACTTTCCCCGACGTTTAAGTTGCTTTTCAGCAGCCATGGTCACGGGGAGACTAAGATGGCAGTTGTCTCAATATTCCAGTGTAGTTATTTCAAAGTACCCGAACATAATTTAATCATTGGTGTTTCTATTTACGCAGAATGAGCTCAAAGTATCATGAAGTCTAGCTGTGGTTTGCTTCTTCTTGGGTTTGACTATTTTTATTACTGGATCGCAAGCTGGTGGTACATTCCAACCATCTTCTCTATTAAAATTAGGATGTTTTTTGATTTCAATAGCCTCACGAAGCATCCTTGGTAGGAATCGGTGTTCTTTAGCGAGAATCTGTGGTTTGTCAAATCTCAGGTAGTGGTTGGTTCCCTGTTGCACATGTTCACACACAGCAGACTTCAACGAGCGTTGGTGTTTTACATCAGCTATGTGTTCTTTTATGCGGGTGCCTATGTTTCTCTTGGTTTGACCAATGTATGAGAGTCCGCAGTCACAATCTATTTTATAGACCCCTGCATCTTGTGAAGGTAGTTGGCACTTGACGGATGGTAAAAATTGACTTATCTTCGTTGGCGGCTTGAAGTATGTGTTGATTGAAGCTCGCTTCAAGATGTAGCCAATCTTGTCAGTGACACCCCTTACATATGGCAGTATAGCAGGCTGGCACTCGACTGTGGCTGGCTTTTCTCGGGATCTGTGACAGCGGCGCGTCTGTTGGAGCTTGTTGTCTTGCAGTACTTGCTTGACATGTTGAAGCTCGGCGTCCAGGTGTTTCTTGTCACAGATCCCATGGGCTCTCTGAAACAAAGACATTCCCACGGTAGCTAACTGTTTAGGATGGTGGTGAGAGGTTAGAGGCAAATAATTCATTAGCTTTCTTAGATGTACATACTTGTCATCAGAAATCCTGATCATACTTTGAGCCACACTGTATATAGGAAAAAGACCCATACAAATAGGTACTTAAACGGTAAATCTCACCACCATCCTAAACAGTTAGCTACCGTGGGAATGTCTTTGTTTCAGAGAGCCCATGGGATCTGTGACAAGAAACACCTGGACGCCGAGCTTCAACATGTCAAGCAAGTACTGCAAGACAACAAGCTCCAACAGCCGCGCCGCTGTCACAGATCCCGAGAAAAGCCAGCCACAGTCGAGCGCCAGCCTGCTATACTGCCTTATGTAAGGGGTGTCACTGACAAGATTGGCTACATCTTGAAGCGAGCTTCAATCAACACATACTTCAAGCCGCCAACGAAGATAAGTCAATTTTTACCATCCGTCAAGTGCCAACTACCTTCACAAGATGCAGGGGTCTATAAAATAGATTGTGACTGCGGACTCTCATACATTGGTCAAACCAAGAGAAACATAGGCACCCGCATAAAAGAACACATAGCTGATGTAAAACACCAACGCTCGTTGAAGTCTGCTGTGTGTGAACATGTGCAACAGGGAACCAACCACTACCTGAGATTTGACAAACCACAGATTCTCGCTAAAGAACACCGATTCCTACCAAGGATGCTTCGCGAGGCTATTGAAATCAAAAAACATCCTAATTTTAATAGAGAAGATGGTTGGAATGTACCACCAGCTTGGGATCCAGTAATAAAAATAGTCAAACCCAAGAAGAAGCAAACCACAGCTAGACTTCATGATACTTTGAGCTCATTCTGCGTAAATAGAAACACCAATGATTAAATTATGTTCGGGTACTTTGAAATAACTACACTGGAATATTGAGACAACTGCCATCTTAGTATCCCCGTGACCATGGCTGCTGAAAAGCAACCGAAACGTCGGGGAAAGTGTAAAAATAAATTAAATCTAAATAGTTTTAATAATAATTTAATTATCTTAAAAATTAGTAAAATTTAATAGTAGTAGCAGTGTAACAATTTTCAAAATTTTGTAATAAAGTGTCAAATAAACAACGCGATAAAATCCGTATATAGCAGTTTAATTTAAAAAAATATTTAGTTGTTTTAAATATTTTTCCGTCGATAAAATTAAGCATAGATGCCCCCCTCATTTCGATATGTGCACATTATAAAGACTTACACTGTTTATAGCGAAACGTTTAGATCTGACCAAATGTTTGACACGTATTTATTATCGGTTGTCAATTTACGAGACACTTACATCTTGCGTGATGAATAATGATATACGTTCATTTCGCAATTGTATTGCACATTCATAAGCATTTTTAATTTTGGTTAGAATGTTGGAGAACGTAATAGTCTTCGCGATTAAACTTTTAAAAGCTTCTTTATAAATCTGTAAATCATAATATAAAATTAGTTGAGACTTTGAGAGTTAGAGAGATTAAGGAAGCAAACAAAAATAAGAAATCTTTCAATTTTAGATCTTACCTCCAGAATTTCGTCACTATGCATTTGTTGCGATTCCAATAGTTCACTATCATTTTGTTTTATTTGCTTCAGCTTATCAGATACTTGTTTTTCTATATCTTTAACAAATTTTGGTACGTTATTCATCATTAACAGCAAAGTATAAAAATATAATCATCCTAAACGAAGGTCATACTATTATCTTTGAAGAGGTTTGTTGTGGTGATTATCTTGTTGTTCTAGAACAGGTTAAGCTTTGTACAATACAGTAATCTTGATAGTAGCAATATATATAATTCTAAAGTTTTAATAATGTATCCCTTACTCTTTTTTAATTGGTAAAATTATTATGAACTAACATTAACACAATAGCATGCTTACCGGTTTTGAAGTATAAAGGGCCTAATCAAAAGGCTTCTACTCGAATAATAGGGTAAAAGAATACTGGTATTTTTCGGTATTGTTTATGGTAAGTTATAGCAGTTGTGCAGTGTGCTGCCATCTTACGGAAGCTTTGAAAGGAATGTTCGTGACGTCACTGACATGACATGAAATTACGGAAATTAGAAATGGCTGCGATAGGTAGTGGACGGGGAACGATGGATTCCCAAAATCAAGTGCAAAGTGATACTGTAGATCGTTTAAAATTGCTTTATCCTAATGTGAATGAAGAGGAAACACCATTACCCAGATCATGGAGTACTAAAGACAAGTTCAGCTACATCGGGTTGTCGCAAAATAATCTTCGAGTCCATTACAAAGGTAAGAACTTTCAAGGTTTGTTTATGGATTACTAATTCGCCTAACTCTTCGTCAATCCAATTTTGTTTATTATAATGTGGTTGACCAGAGTTTTGTGTAGTTTTAAATAATTTGTAAGGTGTCCGACGTGTCATAACAGCTTATAAAGTGGCGACTAGCGTTGCAGTAGTCAAACAAAGAAATCAGCTGATCGCATATTTTGTAACAACACTCGGGAATAAATGATGGCTGGGCTTATTCACTTCGAAATCGATCTACAATAACGTGGAAGCCTTGTTTATGTTGATTCCTGTAACATTCTATAGTAATTTGCTCGTGTTATATTGCAAGGTCTCCTCCTTTAAAATGGCAGAAAAAGATGATTTAAAACGATGATTATTAGATTATTAGGTGTTAATTACGTTGTTTTGTAGTATAACTAAGTTCTCGCATTATTTGGATATCATATTTGATATAATTTCTCATACCATACAATTTTAAAATTTAATTTAATTATTTTTATGTCAATTGAATATAGATTGTAAAATCTAGCCAGATTTCTAAAGCTAATGACGATTATTTTGTAATTATGGTTTAAAATAACCAATTGATACATTACTACAATAATAATTGGTAAAGTGAAGCAATTAAATACATCAATAACTTCTTTAGTAATATATAGATATGTCATCACGTGATATTGCTTATTTTTAATGATTGTTATCACTTGCATATGTTATTGAGTTTCAATACAATTTATTATCGCATTGCTTGACCATAATATATAAAATAAACACTAAGGTGTAGCTTGTAAAATCTACATATGGTTCTTTGACATTACTATAAATTGTTGCCTTTATAAAATCACCAGCTGGTGACAAATGCTAAACATGTGAGCAGATTTAGGTTTTTATTTTACCCTTATTGTATATTATGGGGAGTTGCTGCAATAAGAATTAGCATAGAAACTGGTTAGCAAAACTGTAGATTTCTCTTTCAAAATGGCAACAAAATTATTCAATTCCCCTACTTTGCATTGATCCTTGTGTTGTAAGTTTCCAAATACAATTAATAGACACAAAGACTAGACTCAGAACATTATTTGTGCGACCACAAATAGTTCCCCCGTGGGGTAGAAACCAATAACATTCAGCACTGCACCATCCATGACAAATCTTGTTGTGCATATCTAGTATTGTCACTTATAATAAGATTTATTATTTTTCACTATTTTTTTTGTATTGTCACTTATAATAAGATTTATTTTTCATTAGGTTAGAGTATGCCCAAAGGTGTGACTGTTTAGAAATATATATTGTGACAAGTATTGAAATATATGCTAGCATTATCATGAAATAAACAAACAATAAATTGTTATGCAAAGAGTATGTAAATGTATGTTTAAGTATCATTTAAGGCTGTCATGCTTTGTTTATATGAATGCCTTTTGATCCCATAGCATCTTTACCATGCTGAGAGCTCAATGGTAAATTTAGCTCTCGGCTGTGTCCAACCACCTTAGATTTAATTCTTGACCTTAATAAGTGTGGTTTTCTTTTTAACCTCGTCTGCAGCACAGTTATTGAAAATAAGTCCCAAGAATCATCAGAGGACAGGCTCTGCCCCTGTGTGGTACTTAAACATAACTGTTATGTGTAGCTGCTATACATCTCTCACAAACACTTTGTATAAATGACTACATGCTTGATATGATAGCATCAAGCATGTTTTTATATTGTATTAAATATTCATAAGGATTGTTGGAGGAGTACGGAACCCACTGTTTTCCACTTACGGTTTTAGGTCCCGCATAATAAGCAAGCTTATAGCTGTTTACCAAGCTCAGTTGGAAACTCTGTGCTGCTACTCAAAATTTCTTGCCAGAAAATCCAGGAACACTTTGTTCAACGTGGGAATCAAACCTGAGTACTTGTACCTTGAGTAGTACCTTGTACGCAGCAGTCACATCCACTACTGGTTTGCCACTAAGGCAAGGTAGGGCTTACAAATAATGCTAATAAATGCTTGAAATTAGCCACAAGCAGGATTAATTGATGCCAAGCCAATAATTTTATAATTTGCCTTTAATATTTTATACTTCAATATTTTACTGTTATTGTCGAAGTTAAGTTCAGCATCTTCTAAGCATTGTCAAAATATTGATAAATGTTGGCACGGAATATAACACATTTTATCAAATTTTATAAAAAGTTCAGTGTTGAACACAGTCTAGTGAACTATAGGCAAGAATACATACCTACAAGTTAGTAATTACTATTCTTGGCAGGCAATGGTTGATCTTAGTCAGTTTATAGTAATTCCAAGGTGAATACAGTTGCTATGTGCTATAATCTGTACATAGTGTTGCTTTTCAATTGCTGCAAATAAAATTGTTTTGTAATCTAGAGGTAGAAGTTACATAAGGTTATGGTGTACAGACATTTACATATGAGAAAGAGAAAATTACATTAATACACCAGGTATGCTTATTAAAACATTTTAGCTATTTTTTATTTTATATCCAATCAAGGGTCTGAATGTCTTCTTATTTCTGTGGCTTAATAGATTGTGATGGTTACCAAATCTCGTCTTACATGGTCTTCTTCAGTTCACATCCAGTCCATCCCAGCCATAATTTTCTGGTTGTCTCTTAGTCCGGCTGGGGGATGGTCTATCTTACAATTATCAAGTCGCGGTCTCCACTCTCTTCTTAACGTTCGTCGATCCTTCGACAGATATGGCCAGCCTGTTGCGACTTCAGCTTGGGCTTTCCTGTTATATCGGTTATTTTGCGTCCTTTATCGGAAAAACTTGTTATCCTTAAAAAAAACCACTGTTCATCAGATAATTAATAATATTAATTTATTCATGATATGAATAAATTCTTCATTACATAATTCTATAAATATCACATCAATTGAGATGGTTGTGGATAGGCTAGCTGCACATACACAATAATATTGTCAATAAACTACATATGTTCAATAATATTGTGTGTATGCAGTCTGTATTGCGGTATTGTTCAATATTATTGTGGATTTTCAGAAATTCTGATTTTGTCACGACAAAACAATATGCATAGCGAAGACAGTGTTGACACTGTTGATAATAATACTCCCAAGAAAAACAATGATTTGTCTGTATTTATAAAAACTTGGAAACGTTTCCCGAATTGTGGAATATGTCCTGCGAAGCATATCGTGATAAAGTTAGAAAAATTAATGCACTACTTAGATAAATTACTCAAAATTTAAAACTACTACTTTTTATCTCTGCATCACCCAATGGTTGACTGGTAGATAATGCCCTTGGCATTAAGTCCGCCGATGTACTATTTTGAGCATAAAGTTTTAAATAAACTAATAATAATAAATTTATAAAAGAATCAAAACAAATAGCACGAGAGAAGACGTAAAGAAAAATCTTAATTCTCTTTTAACCAAAATCATCGGGTCAAGGCAACCGATGAGGTTTACGTTCCGTCTGCCTGAACGTAATTATGAGTTGTTGTTTTTGACAAATGATGAACAATCGGTAAAAAAATACAAAGGGGTTTAGTATTATATTTTGATAAGATTATTAACTATTATTACAACAAGCAAGTAAACAAGAATAAAATAGAGTTTTTATTACTGTCAGTGTCATACTATTGCTATTATAGTCGTATGTTACGACTTTTTCTTTCTATCCATTACGTTAAACCTGCGCACACGAATCTAACTGTGGAGCGACTGAGTTAAATTGTATCACAGAAAATTGCCAATAATATTGCGTAGTGTGCATATATTGATGCAGATTTTTGACAATCTTGCATTGTCAATATTATTGTGTGTGTGCGGTTAGCCATAGAATCATTGATCAGTATCTATCACATACTTTAATGTATTTTGGCAAGTGCGATTACATTTACATGTTAAAAATATTTTTGCGATATAATTAGGTAGCTGCATATCTATACTCCATTTGGCTAGGTATTTAACTAAAGGTAAATAAAATGTGCCTTTTTACACAAACACATATTAAACAAATAAATTACTGCTTAAACTAAAATTGATTTAGTAATCGTGATTGTTGTATTTACATTGATCTTTAGCAGCATTTCATTTTTAAACTGAATTTTTAGATCAAAAGATAAAAAAGACACATCAAGATTGTTTACCTTTAGTTAAATACCTAACCAAACGGAGTATAGATGCTTAGAGAATTCTAAACTGCCAATTAGAAAAAGGAATCGTAAATCGCGATACTAAACGGTCTAGAGGTATATCCAAATGGAAATAAATGTTAAAGCAAGGTGTATCGCACCACATTTTACTTGGAATGCGGAGGTTCCAAGTAATAGGGACCGATCCTATGGGGCAGTTTTCAGACGCAGTGCTTCCGGGACCTTACAATAAATTTACCTAAGAGTACTGCAGTTATTTGTATTGTCCAATACTTAACTAGGGAACTCATTCCAGGCGTACGATCAGTGAGAAACAGTTGATGATTAGTCGGTGATTAGTCTTATTAATGGGGATGCTTAGCCTATAATGATTACAGTTAAAAACCTGGAGCTACGATCAGTATATATCTCACCGTCTAATTACGTGACTGCCTTGTTACAATTTGCCTGTAAATGCGGTTCGTATGCACAAAGATTTAATTATCAATAGCATTGAAATTACCTCAGTAGAATGGTTACAGCATTGGACTATCAATTAAAAGGCGAAGGGCTGTTGGTATCCTAGCTAATGACGTGAAAACAGTGAACTTTACACATCACCTTAGCTATAGGGATTAATAAGAAATATTATAACCGTTTGTTCAGGAAAGTATTAAAAAGGAAGGCGAGCGCATTCACAACTAGTTAACTAATACTAAACTAAAAAACTAGAACTAGTAGTTCGACCCTCGAATGATTCAAAACTTATTTGTTTGTTTGGTGAACCAGTAGTTATACATTATTTAATTTCCCATATTGATAATTTCTAATACACATGTATCTGGGGTATTTTAGAAAGGAATGGTCATTGTTTATTTTATCATAATTATTTGTCTCTCGAAGCGGACAAGCTATTAAAAGCTTGCCTATCGCAAAACTGAGTATACTTATACCATATTATTTATCTGAATTCTGTTTTATTTGGAGTTATATTACAAATAAGAAAGTGTATTTGTTTGTTTGCCGCATGTACACGTCCAAAAAGTTGAAGGATCCTCAGCTAGCCAGAATAAATCTAAAATATCTTTGTAATTTAAGCATTTAGTATAAGCTAAATGGATAAGTCTGAAACATTTTTTATCATCTGTTTCAATAGAAAACGGCTTTAGAAATCTTTCAACGCAATTCTTACAGTGGGAAAGTAAGTAAGTGACATTAATACAAGTGATTTTAATTTAGAATTTTTATAAAGACAATCATGGCGATTCTGATTTATTTTGCTGTTTTCGAATTCAAGTGTTGCTTACATAGCTTAGTTTTCCAGGTATTTAGAAACTCTATCGACGCTCTGTAGCTTTGTAATTGCCATTGGTATTGAACTCGGCTTTCCAAGCCTTAAAATCGACGCTGATAATAAAAAGAGCCATTTACATCACAACTTTGCGTTTCATAGATATTCTTATGCTAGCCAAGATGTCAGCATATTCGAGAGGACTGGCTCTCCCTGTCGATAGTGTTGGAGGTTCATGACGACTGGGACCGACGGTTTTACGTGCCAAGCTAGGACTGCGACTTTTAGCAGCTGATCATTCATTT
Source organism: Catocala fraxini (assembly GCA_930367265.1). Taxonomy (NCBI): domain Eukaryota; kingdom Metazoa; phylum Arthropoda; class Insecta; order Lepidoptera; family Erebidae; genus Catocala; species Catocala fraxini. Next base: position 18,430,046 of record OV884041.1, read on the forward strand.
ATGGACATGACACATGCAACTTTGGTTAACCACACGGATCGATCCACCTATGCGGTCTTTATTCAGCAATCTAAGATATACACCACATCGAGACAATGATAAAAGCATTGTGTGTGGATACCGGCATCCGTACGCTAATGGACGAATTAATGTGATACTTTAAATGAATTCATACCACGTAACATACATATGTATACGTAATGATTAAAGTCGACATGCTAGGTTTTATGTCGATATGTACGAAGCGATCGCAGCCGCGGACAACTTAATTATAGTTCTAGATAAAACGTGATATGTGTGTGTTGGTAAATAAATGTTCATGGTGATACACTTATCTAAGTTGGGTTGTTGAGTAAATACGACAAAGGGGATATATGCGCGACTTTATCTGCAACTGATAGCAAGGACTAAATTAATGGATCAGCTGGCTCTGGGCCGTGCGTTTATCCTTGGCTTTACCTTGACACACTTTATTAGATTCCTACAGTAATACTTCAGTTGTTATATCGTGTACCAAGGTTTTATTCATGTTTTAAAATGAACATAAATAAAGATATAAATAGATATGACATCTCTGTTACCAATGGGCCTTGTTTAGTGTAAAAGGGGTAGGACCTTTTTTATGTTACTGTGGTGTGTTATGGTTTAGTAGTTTTTTAAAATCTTAAATGTGTGAATCGTGCTCTACAACTCCCTTGCAGTGCTTCACTATAGCGTCCTTTTAAAGGCGTCCCAGGTAATTCTCATACGGAGTCAATATTGCGCGTTCTAGAAACAGTGGCGCTGGCTACAGTTGTCAGTGTTTGTGATGATTATCCTGTGAAATCGCCCAGTATACGAGCGATTTCCTTATTTGAGAGGACATCGTCTTTTTAAAACAGCTATGTCTTTTTTATTCAGGTTAACAGCTATACGAAAATAAATATAGAATGATAAACATGAAATCGTTTTTTATGATACTCATATTTTAAGGACTACGATGAAATACGTTAAAACTCAGTGCTCTTGTCAAACTTTCCTAGTGCAGTTTTACAAAATTTATTATTTTAGTTGCAAAACTGTTGTCGTAATTCGTTCGTACTATGACCGCTTTATTATTCACTGGGGCGATTGTTCCTTATATCATTTTTCGTTAATTGATAAGATAATATTCTATGCTAATATTGTATCAAACGTAGATTTTCGCCTGTATCTCTGCGTAGCAATAGGTAGAGCTGTATTGCACCCACATTTCGCTAGCTTTGTTTAAAGTCCCACGCAATAGGGGGCGAGCTATTGTTGGCCATCAGGCCTGTATCAAGTTTCCGTTTTGCTACTGAATTTCCTAAACGAAAACCCCGATAATGCTTTGCCCTATACGAGATTCTAAACCGAGTCTTCACTTCACGTCTCGTCTCCTCTTGACGTGTTAGCTATATTATTGCATAATAAAGACGAGATAAAAATCTGTATAAAGACATCGTTGGCGTTGTCTTGTAAAAGGTTTTGTAATGTAATAATACAAAACCAATTTCTTTTGTCTTTACTCTCGGTGTAACCTCCTGCTACTGCTTAAAGCCTTCTTTATTTTATTTTCGCTCGTTATAGTTGTTATAATTGTCCGTGACTCTGAAATGATTACTTGTCTTAAAAAATTACTGGAGGAATTTGGGTTGCAAATTGCAAGTAGGTATAAATATAATATTTACCTAAGTTTTAATAGTTATAATACATAAAAGACTTCATCTCCGTAGTACAATGGGTGAAGATCGAAGCCACTATCGTTCTTTTGATAACTTAACCATGAGCCTATAAAATTTTAAATTGTTACTTGATTTTAAACTGCCGCTTTGGAAAGCAAGCGTATGGCCCGCTTGATGGTAAATAGTCTCCGTAGCTTATGGCCACTGTAATACTAAGGTATCACTCACGTATAGACAACTCTTAAAAAAAAAGAGGCACTATGCTGTTAGCAGAAAGGCCAAATATCACACTAGCCCGCCTACTAATGGCAGACAGTTTACTCAAGGAGCCTGGAAACGTCTTCTCCACGCAAAAATACAACCTACGTTTGTTTGACTGCGATCTTCTAAAGGGTGGTAGTCCTTTCCCTAGATGGTCGTACCCTAGTTTTAGCGAAATGTGGATTATGCGTTATGTGGATCACCACGTAACATTAGATTACGCTCAAACTTAAAATAAAACTCGCAGATGAATCATCTGCGATTTTTATTAAAAATAGAGATTTCGTTATCTGTGATATAAAATACCAGGTCCACTTGTGTGATTAAAATAGTGTCCTAAGTCCAACGTGGTTATACAGTTGTAGGGGCACCTCGATAAGTACTTTGTAACATTCCCCCTTACAGAGTAGTAATTGGGGTGCCCCTCCAACTGCATTACCACGTTAGGAGTATAAATACTCTTAAATAGGGAACATAATAAGTCTTAGTTATTAATGTTTAATGCATTGGCGTAATGAATGCATAAAAACTTTGTCTGTTAGGAATACTATTTTATTATCAAGTTAGAATGGCAGACATATTTTAGACCCTAAGGTTTGACTGGTAGAAAACACCTTAGCATAAGTTCTTTGTACACCATTATAAAAAGTTTAAAATAAAGTATATATTTCCGTCTGCTGTCTGCTTTTTCATCATATACGATCTGCTTCGGCAGTTAAAATAACAGTATAATATTTATTACTAAGTAAAATAATAAATATGAATCACGCCATATACGCAAGAGTACCGTTATATAATTTCGCAGTGTTAGCGATGAAATTAAGTCGTGACTAATTACGAAGAATAAAAGTGATGTATATGCCTGAAAATTATACATGCTATACACAACATCAGCAGACACGTATATTTATTACATTCGTTAAATGCAAATGTCACAAATCTAACATTATCTGAATAGGTTTATTTGAATACAAATGTTCTCGTCTAGCTCTCATTAGCTGCCTAGTTAGTTTTACGTTAAAGAGGAACCTCTATCTTTCTTTACATAAAATTTTAATCAAAATCGTTTCAGTAGTTTAGCCATTAAAACAGAACAAACAAATTTGCAGTTAAATTACTTTTCCTATCCCTATCGTTAAGAAAAGTGGCAGACCTCTTATCAATCCATAATTAAAGAATTGATGTTATCTATATATTTCAATGATTACTTTATTTACGTACTAATCAATGAACATCTTCATAGATTGAAACTATTACAATTATTATATGTACAATATTGTAACAGTACAATAAAGTGTTGCCTACATTTTCAGTAAATAAAAATAGGACTTTATATTCAATGTATTCACTTTTCTACAATAACAAATCATAAAAGATTTTAATTATTTTTATTTACATTATTTTCAATTAACTAGAGGACATTAAATAAAATCAATTACTGTTTAGCTTATCTATATCATGTAAATAAAATGTTTTGTTTTGAACTCTATTTATAGACCAGACGGATCTCGGAGCAACGGCACCTCTATTAAGCTATAAAATGTAATGGCTGCTCGAACACTCAGCTTTGTTCGCATTAGTATAACTTTATTAAAATAGACGTCAAGATGCAGAATTTCGATGTGCAGCCGGGTACGTACTCGGAGGGTTCGCCCGGGGCTGTGTATCGACCGGGGGGTGTCGCGACGGTTGTTGACCGACAACTCGCTGCAGACTGCTCTGGTCCGGTTCACGCCACCGCACTCCGCCTAATTCCGCGTCTAGACTTCGGCCAAAGACCCTAGGGAGCTGACTATGCAATTTGTACCACCTTTGTTGTCTGCTGCATTTAATACTCTCCAGAGACTTCCCCTTTATGTCTCCCTACTCACTATATTAAATTGTAGGGACTATTTGTATACACGTGATCTTTGGCAACTTTATTTTTGGTACGTTTGTTCACGTTTTTACATTTGCCTCAATTAATTATTCGTTAAGGTCGGCGCGATGACTATTGCTGACTTGAATAGTTACATGTTTATTAACTTAGCTATTGAAATCTTATGTAATACTCGTTTCATTTCGATTACTTAACATATTCTTAGCTTGAATAAGCAAGTCTATACAATAAAGCTGACCGAACGAAAATACAAGTTAAATCTAATATGACTATTCAGTGGTCAGCCAGTTCAGTGTTCGAATGGACGTAAAGCCTAATTACTTTTCTGTGGGCTGTAACTTACCACGAAACTTAGAATGCCGCAGTATCACTACGCTAAATTGCTTTTCTGGGCTTGAAGGGTACATGAAGGTGTTCCGTCTGACATTTGCTGGCTTACTCTCGGAATATTCAAAGATATTTTTTGGGAGTGCTGCGTAAACATATTTAGTGCCAAGGGCACAGCAGTCAATAGGTTATTGGGTCTCGAATCGTCGGTAGACTTAATAAAATGTGATTTCAACAGTTGGGTTAATATTTTACATATTATACATAATATGAATTTAACATACTTTGTTAGAATGTTAAATATAACTCCAGGTACTCGTAGCGTCAAGGCCTTAGTTACTTAGAAACTCATATTTTGCAACACAATACGCGTCAAGCCGTCTATATTTTACTTCTAAGAACCTTTAACCATCGAAGCTTTTTATCTAAATCGTTGAGCAGGCATTACTTTTCGAATTCTCCAAGTATTTTTACATCCTAAAACATTCAAGATGTTTTTTTCTGCGTTATCGTTTCCAAAATACATTTTTTTCTTTTTGTATTGTTGATCCTGGAAGCACTGAGCCGGGCCAGGACCCCGGTACAATGTACGAGGCTAACGACCCACAAAACCTGTTAACGGACTAGTCGCTCTAGGTTGATCGCTCGTCCAGACTGCTTTTTGTACGTTTTCGATGTAAATAAGCGCACTTACTCGAGGACTTCCAATATAGCGCGTAGTATATTGGATGACGAAAACAAATAAAATGTTGCTAGGAGCAACGTTATATTATTAAAATTTATTCCAACTAGCGATGAGTCGTTAATATAATTTACTTTCCCTCTGCAGCAGAAGAACAGATAAGCAAAATCTCGAAATAGCAAAATCCTAGTTTATGCGGATATTGTACTGTCGTCGTCAAAGAAGATACAAACCCTATTATCAATTTGTGATCTCTTTGCTAAATTACCACTTTTAATAGTCATAAACAGTAAAGAAAATCTATTTATATAAGTCAATGTAATGAAAGAGATTGTATCTATTTAATTTTATGTTTGTTTTCTGTGTGTGTCTGTACTTCTGCCTTTATGCAAATCTGTTCTCCTGGTATCTGGGCTTTTGCTTATCTGTCCTTCTGCTGCAGAAGGTTTACTTTTGTATTGTCCGAGTTAGAATTGTTCATAATATAATCGAGCTGTTGCTTCTTTCGTCTGAGAATATGATATCATAATTATTCAAAGGTTTGGGTGTTGGTTGGTAACCTAAACCATATGATATTTGAACATTACAAAACAGTAAAAATAAGTAAGTACTTTTTTAATAAGACATATCAGTCCATAAACTATATTCTCGAAGTGCGTTTTCCGACGTGTTGTTAGTTAAAATATTAGTCTAGTATAAAAATATCAGATCTCGAGGGCATCAAACCTTCTATCCCATTTCCTTCAACCTGGTGAAATTAAAAATGTGCTGAAAGGTATGCGCTGTTTAATAAAAGGTCTCTGTTATATCCGACAACCGCTATCTATGTCCGGGCAATGGAGATTGGTTCGCCTTTCATCACGTCGGGGATTTAAAATCATTCTTCAAGAAACATTGAGTACCGCTGTTTTAGCTGTGACGAACACTTTCTGCGGTATAATTTCAAAACGATTTTCTACGTGTGTATCACATTTTTCTCTAGCTATCATTTGTGTATATAAAAAAGCAAATACGGAATCTTCGGCTCATTTATGTTATTATGTTATCTCGCATTTATCAATCATGACTCCACAATAATTTTATCTTTTATTAGTAAATCGGCCACATTTTTTTCACGCACTTTTATATCAAAACATATGATAAAGTTATTGTTTCGTTAAAGATAAATAAAGATAATATATTATTTTAATGAAGCTCGTTAGCAAATGCAATATTGTACTAACAAAGTGACATACTGTTATAAAATGGACGGCTGACGTCCGTATGTTTTGTATCTATGTAAAACAGCCTTCAAGCATTAGCGGCGACGAGTCCACGGAATATTAATGAGGATTAAGTCTATAAGGGCTTGCCCTCACTAGGCAAACTAGTATTGATTGTTTGCAGTTTGGTTTGCGAATTTGCAACCACTAAGGGTTATTTTATATAACATTACAAACATGTTAGCAACTGAATTCGTTTTGTTAAAGCTTGGTCAAATGTATAGATATAGGTGGCACATCTATACGTTTGACATTCGTAAAAGCTTGGCTGTATGCTTATAAATATTAAAAGCTGTGTGACCTGACAGTAGCTCCCGCATTCGTCCTGTTAATGTCTGTGATACACGTAAAAATGTCAACTACGAGACTAGCATTCAGTTCGGACGCAAAATAAATACATACACTGCCGGACAAAAGTTTGAGACCACCTACATCAAAATTGCAAATGGATGTAAAACTCAAAATAAAAAGCTAAACATGAAAGGATTTATTGTGATATTTATTAAGTATGGCAAATGCAATTAAATATAAATAAAAAATATTAAATATTTCGACAATTTAACTTAAAATATATGTTGACAAGCTAAACAGCTTTTTCATCAAAAAACCCTCCCTTGCATTGAATCACTTTGTTGACAAGTCTTGGCATGCGGGCAATCAATTTGTCGATTGTTTCTTGTGAAATATTGTTCCAGCTTTCTTGCAATGCTCTCCACAAATCTTCTTGTGAGCTGGGACAATAACTGCGCACGTTTCTGTCCAGCTCTTCCCACAATAGTTCTATAGGGTTAAGGTCGGGGCTCTGAGCGGGCCACACCATGTTTTTTAACACCCCTTCTGCTTCTTTTGTATCTAAATAACCCCGGCATAATTTGGAGCTGTGTTTAGGGTCGTTGTCTTGTTGGAAAATAAAGCCATCTCCAACTAGCCGAAGTCCCGATGGTACAGCATTACACTCCAATATTGCTTTGTACTGCTCCTTTTTCATAATTCCTTCGACTCGTACCAAATCTCCAGTTCCACGGCTCGAGAAACAACTCCAAACCATAACGGAACCACCGCCATGCTTCACTGTGGGCAGGACACAGTCTGGCATCATCTTTTCCTCGGCACTCCGCCGAACAAAAACACGTCTTTTGCTCCCAAACACTTCAAATTTGGACTCATCTGTCCAAAGAACTCTTTTGAAGTCTTCTTCACTCCAGTCTCGATGGGTAAGGGCCCACTGCATTCTCTTCTTTTTGTTTTGTGGCCTTAAGAGAGGTTTTCGCACTGCTACGCGACCAAATAACTTAGCGTCTCTTAGTCTTCTTTTCACTGTGGTCAATGACACAGGTGTAGACCGGGATTTGTTCACTTCAGCGCGGATTTCTGGTGCTGTCAGGCGTCTATTCCGCTTGCTTGTTACCACGATGAACTTATCCTCGCTAGAAGTGGTAGCTCTCGGCCTTCCCGACCGCGAACGATCTTGATTATTGCCAGTCTCCTTGTATCGGGTTATTGTGTTATGAACACAAGTCTTCGACAACTTGAGCTGAGTAGCAATCGCACGTTCAGATTTGCTTTCGTTGTGTAAAGCAATGATGACAGCACGAGTTTCACCGCTAATTTGGCGTACTTTTCCCATAATGAGATGTCTTCACTGTAAGAACGACGAGCTCGGACTAACCAAGATTAAGAAATATTTACTCCATGGAAACTCAGGTGTTCACAGTGTTTTAGGAAGTTAAAATTTCCTAAAATTCTGTTAACACAAAACAAAGCCCAAATAATGAATAATAGTCAGGTAACAATAATATTACAATTACTTTAGCGCGCGGTCCGCACGCGGCGCCCATTGATGTTTCTAGACAAAAGACCTTTGTACGATGATTACATAAAAATAAATAGAAATAATGACTTCGAAAAATAGTTAAATATCCATTGTATATGCAGGTGTTCAAATTAATTGTTTATCATATGTATTTTTAACAAATTTTATTGTGAAACAATATTTTAACTTGTGGTCTCAAACTTTTGGCCGGTAGGGTATATGCTTTTCTGAGACTACTGTTGCTAAAAACTTAATAATATAATAATATCAGCCCTGTAATAAATTGTCCCACTGCTGGGCACGGGCGTCTTCTCACTGTGAGAAGAGTTAGGCCATAGTCCACCACGCTGACCTAGTGCGGGTTGGCAGACTTCACATATCTTCGAGAACATTATGGAGAACTCTCAGACATGCAGGTTTCCTCACGATGTTTTCCATCACCGTTAAGGCAAGCGATAATCAACTATTTAATACGCATATAACTTCGAAAAGTCAGAGATGCGCCTTGGGTTCGAACTCGCGGCGCAGTGACAAAATTTCAAATCTCTTTGGTGCACAGTATTAACCGATGACCCAACCTCAGATGTTTAGAAGCTTCTGTTGTTAAAATATTTCACGACTCATCTTTGTATTTTTAATAAGAAACAATAGCAGGAACCATTAGTCTAATGAGAACGACGCTTAAGTCGCTCTTACTATGCCGATATGGTAAGCTTCTCTTTATGAGGAAGCGAAGAGGTCGATTTATTTAAGGGCTCAAGCGATGAGCGAGCAGATTCTTGAACAGCTTACATTGTTCACCCACATGCACAGTATGAGAATATATGTACACTGTATGAAGGACGGTGCATCAGGCTAGTAAGCCAAACTTCGTCGATACGAGTTTCTGACATTTCGACAAGAGTATACTTGCGATAAGTTTTAGCTTTTTGAACAAAATTTAGATGCTTAGTGTTAGCCGCTTTGGCAACCGAAACCTAAAATGCGAAGCTCAGTTTGCCGGCAAAATACGTAAAATGTTGCTGACTTTATGTCAAAGCACGTTAGTTCTTTCCTTGCCAGACAGTTATATACGGTGCGTATGTTGTGTGTTATATGCGTATTGTTGAGCAAAAGTTTGACAGATCTGTCGACGTTTGCTCAGAACAGAAAATATCTGTTTCTGCTACGAAACAAAGTCTTAAGAGTATAGAAATAAATAACTTACTCTTTATTGTCTAAGGATAAAGTTCTTGTAAGTTCGCTGAAACTAACCGATCACAATTGAACAAACTTGTTTGATTGCTAACCTAAGTGTTTTGATTTCCTTGAGAACAAAAGTTTGCCTGCTTGCTTTAAACTTGTCAAAATACACCGCAACACGTGTAAACGTTGCAATAAAATTTACGTGTTGTTATTAAGTGATGCTTAAGTAATTGCGCCAGATCTAAGTATAATTTGTAACCGTGATTTTAATGTTTGGTTTAGGCAAGTAATGCTTGGCTTTTTTTTTAATGTGGCAGCACTTTCTATAAAATATAGATGGTATAGAAAAATTTGTTTGTCATATAAGCGAGGGGTCAAATCGCTGCTTCATTAAACAAAAAATTGTGTAATATTTGGCAAGACATTCGGTGTAAGTAGTATAGAATTGCTAAACTATATGAAAACTTACAATTCTAAAGGCTTTTCTAATTCAGATTTTATTTTTACATTTGCGGTTCGATGCTATATATAAAAAAGTTTATTACAATTTGAACATAGTGTAGCGAAAAACGAAACACCATATTCGGACTCAGTACTTTAAAAAGTTGATAGACAAAAATTCAGCAGCAAATGTTGAATAAAATATGAATAATATTCACAAATGTTTTTTACTTTGTTTCCTATCTAACGGATTGTTCACGCATGCTAATGGCTATTCGCAATACGTCTGGATGTGTGCCTTCGGTACATTCTGTGTAGCATTCTATAGCCGTTATTCGACGGGTTTGTTGTTATATCCGAATAACCTTTAAATTGTAAATGCATTAGGGTTGTGCATGTAGGTAAGCACATAAAGCACTTATGCGGACTTTAATGTGCTGAACAACTTTTTGTTGAAGCTTATGCCGACGTTTCGAATACTTTTTATAATCCTTAGCAACAGGGGACTCTCTTGTGACCTAGACAGCAAGTTGAAATATGCATTTTTTTTTAAATATACACCCTATTCCTCTTCGGACCCGAATTAAAAAAACGTGTCAGAAAAATGTTTGAATTGGTTTCATAATTATTTAGATCATAATTAATTAATTCTAGTATAAAAAAATATATCTTTTAATTCGATTTTTTGGAAATTGTATGGCTATTCACATGGACACCAGGTCGTCAGTGTAGTAGGACATAAAATTTTCAGTTTCCTCAAATCATTTAATTTTACTCAATTATAATTATAATAAAGCTAAGTAATGCTGGTTTGAACTTTAAAATAAAAATATTTAATTTATGTTTTTATAGATACCTTATATAATCATATAAAATTAAATTACGAATGGTTTTAATGTAATTCTTGAAAACACTTTCGCTCACAAGTGAAATACAAATGTATTTTGCATTTCAAACAGTACACGTGCGTGCATGATTTTCTTGCATATTGTAGCTTGGTTCTTTTTACTACTACTACTACTGCTGCTACTACTGTAGTTTATTTGCCTGAATACGATATATCATATTGAATGCACTCACGGGCCTTATTTCAGCGCCGCTGTGAGGACGTCATTTTGGTATACTGGTTGCTATTTACTGGACGATCTCATTTTCTAGCAATTAGTAGCAGTTCCGATTTTATAAGAGTCTAGGCAACTCATTGTCTGAAGTTCAATAAGCCTAGAACATCCCTTTTTGGCAGACTTTACAATCTTCTTGATATGCCAGTCAACTATTACTTAGTGCTAAGTTGATTGCGTGAAATATCATCCGTTATGTAAATTTTTGGATCTGATGAAGATGCGATACAAACTAATAAGGTGATCTGCTTTATCTACGCGACAAATTTTGATTGGTACCAAAACACACAAGTTCGGAGCGTGAAATTGTAATACATTTATTGAATACCTTTGTTCCATATTTGTGTCTCATCTTTTCTCCTAGTCCAGCAATATTCGAATAAAAACTACTCCCTTGTTGTCCATCCATTTATGACAAACACATCTTTGCTACTGGTTATACTTAGATAAGTATATCCTCTTTCTTTTCTGACTCTCTCCTCTTTATTCTCTATCTTTCTTCTTTGGTATTATTTAGTCATCGGTTGCCTGATTGAGATCTGATATTGCTTCATTTTCTAACACATGTATCAAGTAATGTGTTACCAACTAAACTTTTTGAAAGATTTAAATACATAACAAGATAAATACCACAGAAATGCTATTCAAAACTATTTCACAATACATTATAGCTTATCAACTTTTGAGACCTAATGTCCATTAAAATGGACACATCTTTAATTGCATATTTGAATTACAATATTGTATTGAATCGTGTTTATGTATAAACGTTGCCCAGGATAATTGACTAAGCTATGAGCAAAATAAATTTAAACGGAAAATACAGCGTATATCTTGAAAAACCTAAATCAAAACTGAAGGCTTACTTGCCTTGCGCTGAGTCACGGCGAATGTCGTTACTTGACTCGATGTTATGACCTACCTACATAAGACCGATTGTATTTTGTTTCCAAACAATATAATTAGATAAGAGCCGGGTACGCTTCAATGTTTAGATTTTGTTTTTATTAACAATGTTTCATGTTACATAAATTATAAATTAATGTCCATTGAGCTGGACACCAGGAACGAAGGGGTTAATAATTTTGAGCTGAGCTTTGTTTGAGTTTGGTCATTTCAATCTGAAGTCCCCCACGATAAAGGGGTTATTGTTATCACCGAGCGCAGGGGTTACTCATTTGTTCATTTTTAGAAAGTTTCGATTTATCAAATTTACGACTATACTAATATAACAAGGCTTAGGTTATTTTATTATATCATAGAAATAACAGAAATAATATTACTGGCAATGTGCGAGAGCAAAAGAAATCCTTTCTCCTACCTGTTTCACAGAGGTAAAGTTTAGTTACATATTGCCATACCGTACCATACCATATTGTTTAGTACCTAGTGTCATACATTACAAAAATGCCATTTTTGCGTATTATCCAAATTGGAACTTTGCGTGTCTTAGTATGACCACATTTTAAAATGAGTACCTTTTGTTCTCATTACATGGCGTTGCCTGTACTCTTCCGGGTACAGTGCCAGCAAACACACATCCACATTTCTCTAGCTATGCTAAGCCTTTTGCAATCTACCCCAGTTATAGACTTACACATGATTTCATTTCCAGAAAAGCGCAACAAAACTTTGTGTGAACCTGTTCCTTCATGATCGGCTATAATTACGATTCGATTTTATAATTACTGTTAATAGTTCAAGAAGTTCAGAATACAGACGACGGCAGAAATGTGTAGATACCTAAATTATAGATAATCGCCATATAATCGTCGCGACCATTTACACTTCGCGGTACTCTATTTGTGGCGCACTCTACATGCAGTGGGAAATTGGTAAAATCAATAACATTCACGCATATACTGAGCGAATCATACGTGAGCGGAAACCTGATTGAAGGGTTCGCACCGCTTTGGTACGAGTGAAACAAATAATTTGGTGTATTCGCTCTAGGCATGGTGCGTCGATGGGAGTCAATGTACAGGGATTATATTAACAGAATTGCGAATAGTTGCAGTCGTATTCAAATTGCTGAAAACAATAGGTTTTCTTCTTCTATTTTCTAGGGTATAAATTCATGCTCCAGTGGATTTGTCAAGGGAATTCCTAATCATGTTTAGGGATTTGTCACAAAAATTTTATTTAGATGATTATCGCGCGTTTCCTAAATAAAACAAATAATGTTATCTGGTTATGCGTAGATTGATTCTTAAAACGTGTTGTGTACCTAGTTTGTTTTTCTCGTTGAGTTAAACAAAATCGGCACGAGACTTGTTTCGAAAAAATATTCTGTTTGTAAATCAGTCTTTAGTGAATTTAACTACTTATAAAAGCAAATTTCATAGGTTACGATCAAAGTTACACAATATAAATTACTAAAGTGATATTATGCGTAGTTATAAAAGCCAAAATGTAGGCCACATCCATTAGAGGGGAACAAGAATAATAACTTTGAAGACGTTATTATGTTTCTAAACTTTAATATATATATTATAGCGTGTAAAAATAGTTTGTAAGCCGCTTTAGGTAGGTAACACAATTAAATACAATTAACCAGTAAACAGAAAATACTTCGTTAAAATAATTGTTTGAAGTAAATTAAATTATTTTGAATAGATTTTGAACTAACTCCAATAAAACATAAAACACTTTTATGCTAAATGAAAATAAACCTAACCAGTGTGACTAGAGCGCATATTATTTAAATTTCCAAGGTCTAATATCATTTACTTTAACTAAAATTGAGTTTTCTGCAGTAATACTTGAATGATTTAGTAAATATTAACATTATAATTTCTTGAGGTCATACACCTCCATAAAAGCTTTACAAAAAAGTCGTTGGCAGTTTGTTGTCAGGTCTTCTTTATGGCACAGTAAAATATCTTTTAGGTTAAGTATGTTAAACATGGACAAAAGTTTGGCCATGTATGTTGATTATGTATTTAAGATATCTATGTACATCTTAATCACAATTGACGTCTGTAGTAGCATAGTGCCGCAACTCCTATCGTCTCCCATATTAGACTACTGGTAAGGGTTAATTGTTATAGGGCTTTTCGAGCAGGTGTTTTCTATAGTAGCACAGAGTTCGGCGTTAGATGACTTAAGACTGCGCCGAGCGTAAGACAGATAATGACAGAGCTCGTGCGGCGCATATTCAAATCGGCACGCGGCCGCCATAGTAAAATTGTATGGAGGATTTGAAGTGCTGTTTTGATAAACGTGTATCTTTATTGTCAACCAATAACTTAAATATTTGGGACGGACAAATTGTAATATAACTATTTATGTTTCGTTTATGCTGTAAAATAGGATAGATTTCTACTTTTATAATCTAAAATCACGTGCATGCAAATATACGTAATTTTGTAGGCGAAAATATTAATTATGTTAAGTTTTTACGCGGAGTAATTGTAAACACATTAATTGTTATGGTAAATGTATATTTTATATTTGTATTAAACAAAAAGCGTTGATTTTATTCACCTAACTGTGACCACCTGTTTTGGCACATTTCGCTCGGCGCAGTCTTAAGAGTCGATAGATCTTGCGAAAAGTGAAATTAATTCATTTCTGTCTCCTTCTTTTGTCAATATAAGAAGTGTCACGCCGTACTGTACTAGATAGAATCTATATATTAATACGTGAAGCAAAAACTTTGTGACCCCTTTTTACGAAAATTGCGCGGACCGAGGAGTATGAAATTTCACATAGTTAAAGTTTATATGGAGAAGGAAGGGCGAATCCTAATATTTATATAAAATATGCATTAGATATACATTAAATTAATGAAAAAATACTACACGCACACAACCATGCATTTGACACACGCAGTCGAAGCGCGTAACTATGGGTACATATATCAAATTCAAATTCAAAATAAATTTATTCAGATTAGGTTACAAGGTAACACTTATGAATGTCAAAGATACACAAAAAAATTCTGTGTATTTACATTTACTGCCACGTTTAGCAAAGCAAGGGTGTAGGGCTCATGAGAAGAACGGGCAAGAAACTCATGGCCACTCTTTTTAATCGCCAAGTTTTTGTTTACAAATCATAAGAGCTGTAAGGTGCTGCAACCATTTCTCCATGAACTACTACTGAACATACTCAAGTATATAATAACATTTGATAGTAGCCTCTAAAGCAGCAGTGTCGTAAATAGGAGCATCCACTTACATGAACATAAATATAATGACATGTATCAGCAATATCTTACAGGCAAAATTTGGTCGAATTTCGAGCACTAGGCGATCGCTAGTACAGACAAAAACTTCAAATAAAAAGCGTTGAATTTAGACTAACAGAAAATATCTTTAGTTGTACCAATAAACAAATAAATGCCAGAAACTTTTAGTCTCAAATGACGTATATACCAAGTCGAAAACAAGATACCGTAGTGTGACAAAACCGGTTCACCGTAGACCTGTGACTGTTAGTACACACAAGCGAGCGTTGAAATACAACTCTCCTTTACCGTAACCGAGAGTTACGGAGAAAGCAATCGGGGCATTGAATAGTGTCTTAACGTGAGACAGAAAGCGAAACATCAAGAATAATCGTTCTTGACGATGTTTAGCCGATGTTTGACAGAGGTATCACATCCCTCGGTGGATATATAGACAAAATAGCTGGCTTAATGTATATTAAGCCAGCTATTTTTAGGTAAATAGAAAGCAAATCTCTTGTCTATTAGACACAATTTAGCTTTCAATATTGTTACTAGTATTTTTCTGATAAAGAACACGAATAAAATCTGTTATCTGACGCGCGAATTACTTAATTGAACCAACAGGCAGTAACAGAGAGTCCTTTTTTGATATTTGCCTGTCTGACTGCATAGTGTCGGATCATAAGCTGTGTAAATTTTTAACATAAAAACAGTGCTAGCAATTTTTTAAAGTTAAAAAAAAAACTGTTATACGTCAGCTTTGTCCGTCCGAAAGTTATATAACAGACAGACGGACGTATGTCTGTTATATAACTTTCAACTCAAGAACCGTAAGAGCTAGAGACTCGCAGTCAACGCCATTCAACTCAGCATAGTCAATATACCCCCGAAATGACTATGACCTTTGACCTCTGACCTTAGGGTCACATGATACCATCTTTCAACTCAAGAACCGTAAGAGCTAGAAACTCGCGGTCAACGCCATTCGACTCAGCATAGTCGATATACCCCGAAATTTCTATGACCTTTGACTTCAAGGTCACTTGATACCATCTTTCAACTTAAGAACCGTAAGAGCTAGAAACTCGCGGTCAATGCCATTCGACTCAACATAGTCAATATACCCGAAATGACTATGACCTTTGACCTCTGACCTCAAAGTCACGTGATACCATTTTTGAACTCAAGAACCGTAAGAGCTAGAGACTCGCGATCAATGCCATTCGACTCCGCATAGTCGATATACCCCGAAATGACTATGACTTTTGACCTCTGACGTCAAGGTCACGTGATACAATATTTTCGTACTCTAAGATTTCCGGCAATTCATGGCCATTTCTCACTTGTCTAGTACACCACTTTACCGGAAAAAGCTTCGTTTTCTTAGACGATTATTCTACTCTTGTAGTATGAGTACTTTACTCTTGTACATCATTTAAAGTATTTAATTTACCATATCATTAGAACCGACGTCATTTTTTTGTCTTTAAGGATCAGTGTGGTGGATTACGGCCCAAATAACAACTACTAATTAATAAATGGGAGTATAATGTTAATAAACTATCACACTGTAGTGGTAGTTTATTAACATTATTTATTGAAAATATGCTATTATGCTAGATGTAGATTTAATTAATATTAACGGCTAATAGATGTTATTACTTATTACGTTTTAGATAAAAATACAAAGGGACAAGTATATCCAGTACGTTACTACACTTTCAGCATCAAAGTGAATTCGTTATTGATTGAATTGGAAAGCTCTGGGCTCTATTTCTGGGTCGGGAAAGTATTATTGGGTTAGTCTGTTAGGTAATTCTTAGTAGCAACACGCAGTCTGAAAATAAGCACTTAAGCTTACTACCTGAGACCTAAAACAGCAGGTGTAGATGTAATATTAAATCTCAACTTATATGTGTATATTCGGGTATAATAATAGCGTGATTCTGTTTATGTAAATAAATATTTGTACGTAAGTACTTATAAGTTTCATGTATTGTGTCTTTTGTAACATATAAGATGCTTTAGGGAGACAATCAGATTATATTTGGGATTATAATGTTTTGTTAAAAATGACACCAGACATCTTGCGAAAACATGTCTCAGTATATGATCAAACGGCAAAACAAGCATATATATCAAGGCTTTTTGTAGAAAATAGTTTAATATTATATAATATTATTTGTGATGCCTAATCGTTTAAAAATAATTTGGCTATAATCCGAGGGTAACAAAACAAACCGCTACAAGCGTATACACTCAGGTGTTGTTTCCTAGTCATTTTGTATCTTACGCTCAAATGCTCGGTAATACGGCGCGTAAGACGCATGCGGCTAACGCACTCCGTTAGCGGCGCCTGCGTCGCTTAAGATGACACATTCTGACGTTGATATTAACGCTGCGTTCAACACAAACCAAAGTAATTGCATTATATGTAATATGGTGTGTGTACGCAATGGGATGCTGCTTGCTAATAGTACGCAGCAATCACATTACGTTCAACACACTGTATGACGCATAAACGCACCAAGCTCTTGGCGTGTTGACCGTTAATAGCAAATATTTCGTAGCCCTAGGACAAAACATGTCAACTCTATTTCGCTTAATTTTGATTTACATTATTTACAAGTGCACCAGACATGTTTATACCGTGATTACCTTATTGATTAATAAGCATAGTTGTTAATATATGTATTGCGCGATCCTGTGATTAATTTTCAGATTTGTTACAGATTTGTCTGTCAGAAAATTAGCAACACAAGGTCTTTGATTACATGGTACCTAAGTTTTGCTGACAAAAGGTGCGTGTGATACACCTAATTTAGCATTTAAGAGCTACCCTACCGTTTCATTTCCAAGATAGCTTTATGCTTCTCCGTTTAAAGAAATACTGGCGTAAAGTTATGTTGAGTCGCGATGCCGTTGAAAAAGTGAGAGTATATAAAAATCGGTCCGCAATGCGTATTTCACAAAAAATTTCAAACTGCCAGTAGTACGATTTATTCTGCGTCTCTTACGTCTGAGTAAGATATAATTATGTACCTACGTAGCGCTTTTTTCTACAATATTGTATCAAGTCGTAGATTACATTACGTATAAATGACTTTATTTTAGCAGCAATTCTGTTCAGGTATTGTTGGTTATTCAATACAGTTACCTGTTATTCTGTATGCATATTTAGAAAACCCTGTCTTCCAGGGTTAAGTCTATCACCACATCAGGGTTTAATCAAAATTCGTTTAGTTCCTTACTCGTAAAAACAACAAAGCGGGCGAAGTTACTTTTTGTATTTACAATATTGTTGAAAGTAAACTTATTTATACGGATGTTAACGCGGTTTGTTTAGAACGTTTTACGTCTCCCTGTGATCATGGCTGCTGAAAATGAACCAAAACGTCTGGGAAAGTCTAAATACAATTTAAGTGTTAATAGTATAGTGACCCGTGTAATTATAGTAGTTTAATTTCAATGTGTAACAACCGCGTAAACGTAAGACAATATTATTTATAATATTAGTTAGAAAGTTCTATTCCACCTCTGATAACGCCTGAGTAGAGGAATTGCCTTTGTGTATAGTATTACCGAGAGAGTACTGAGACTATTAACTATCACATATAACGGTAATTATCTGCGTATACACAGGTCTCTACAATGTCTGAGTGGTACAAAAACAATCAGTATAACGTAAACACGGTCTTGTTACTCTCCCGCAGTGGTTTGCGGTGAATTTGATTTCCATGTGCGGTAAGCCACTCGTTGATTCTGCACAGGCCAATTATATAGATGAGAATAATCGTATCGTTATGTTTTCTATTTTATGTTTCTACGTAACCAATTAGCCTTTGTGTGTTGTCTGTGTGCCTGTTCCGTGCTTGCATTTGCCTCTAGGACTACAGAGGTCGTAATCAGTTTAATGTGTTGTTGGAAATGCCAACCATTATCCTCTGTTCGTAGAAACATTGTTGTACAAATGCCAGCGGTAAACTGTTGAAAGGTAGATAGTTCTGTGGTTATCTTTAATATGCTATTTGTTGACTGTGTCCTATTATGTATTGGCCAGCTTTTATTTGCGAGCTTGCTTGTGTAGAGTTGGCTAGTTCACAGTATGACCGTCACTCGTTGTTATCAGTCGGTTTTGCCGTTCAGGCTATTATGTCACTATACATATGTATATAGGAACTAAACAAGTGTGGATACTGATAAAATTGTATGGTAACTGCTCGGTAACATCATGACTAAATGCCGTGTGTCGTCGCTAAACGATTTATTGGGTCAGAATAATATGTAATAAATGCAAGGAGTTTCATATGTAGGCAGTATGTATGCGAAATGTATGTTGGTCGGCCTGTGAACCAGCTTTTGATATTACCATGAATGGTTATCACTAATTAAGACGTTCTTCTCATCTGAGGAATCACTGCGTTTTCTTAAAACATCGAATATTTAGGAATGTTACAATAATAATTCTTTACATAACAATTTTGACGAATTATTGTCGGTATTTGTGACGTCAATTGAAACTGTTGAAAGGTGCACAAATATTAGTTGCAATGTATCAAAGAATGTATTAATAAAAATATTTATTATAATTTATAATGTATTAATAAAAATTTGTAATGTATTAATAAAAATACACTATACATACAACTGTGCAGAATTTTTCATATTTTATTATCACGCATATTTTCTTTCATTTTCGCTAATAGTTTCCTTCAAGGGGTAGAATATCATTCTTCTTATATATTCTATGATGTCAGTAGAATGCTTATTATAGGTTACTTTTAAAGTATTATAGAGCACTTGATCTTCTTTTCTTCCTAATAGTAAAGTGTTGGGTTCGTTTGTGTTAAAACCTTAACAAATTATACTATTATATATATTACTCTGTCTATTGGTGAAAACCGCATGCAAATCCGTTCAGTAGTTTTGGAGTTTATCGCGAACAGACAGACGCGGCGGGGGACTTTATTTTATGAAATGTAGTGATAAAGCTACTGCTACGCTTTGGTTTTTGCGTTGACCGCGCGCCAATCGCAGCGTGAGACACGTTAACGGCAAACGGAGTGCGTTTGCTGCATTGCACTGCAACACGCATGCAGCAAACGCACTCCGTTTGCCGTGTGACCCGCCGTATGACGCATTAACGCACCAAGAGCTTGAGTTTGCGTTAATATATCGTCATTCCATCTAGTCGGTAATTCTACGCTACCTTATATTTTAGAGTAACTTGAAGTGGTATGCATTCCATATTTCAGCAAAAAGCCGACAGAAGCATAAGATAACAGAATAATATCTAATACAAAATGTTGTATGTTTATTGTTTAATCAATAATGTTTAATTTACATTGAGCATTTACAAAGGTTAATAAGACTGAGCGGGATCAAAAGCTTGTAGCCGTACCGAGCGTGCTCGAGGTGAAGCAGGCTCGGGGGAAATATCGAGTCGTCTCGCAACCCGCAACAAATTTGTTTAAGTAGTTACGGGAGACACGAAATGTCGGGACGAGATAACGTTGTTTGAGTTACAGAAACGTTTGATGAATATTTGATAAGGAAAGGATTTTATAGTGATTGCATTTTGCATGTTCAACGTGCAAATATCGCTTATGACGGATAATGCTTCCTAGACAACACTGCCAAATAGTTATTAAATTTCTAATCTGGCACACAATTCGTCGACCGATTTTAGCGATGATATTTAGCTTGATTTATAGGTCAATTTAAGATTATGTTATTAAATTTATATTCTCTAACATTGAATGAATTCCCAATAACAGTGTTCTTAGTGTTTTATACAGACTGTAATACATTATTAAATCTGTTGTTTTTTGATTATATATACACTCACCGACACGTAAAATTGTCATTAATTTGTAATCTCATGTTTTTTCCTCACAGGAACAGGGGTAGATGCAATCACTAGGTATTTATAAGGCTATAGAACAATACAATTAACAAAACTGCACCATTGTGAATGCTTTTAAAATTTAGCACTTTTACAATAAAACGGCGGGAGTATTGTCTGCCTCCTGGTGCCGTGTTAGGGCAAACTGCAGCGACGAACGTGGTGCGTTAAGCACTACAGCGACTTCACGCTGTGTCAGTTCTTGATTAATTGATGCCATAGCCTGCTCAACCTGTGCTGGTGTTAAGGGCATTTTTATTGGCTTTAAAGCAACTTTAGTTATTGAATAATAAGCCCTAAACTACAATGATTGAATAACCTAACCGAAATTTCTCATAATACACAAATTTCAACTTGCAACTTAACGGGTCAAATGGCGCTATTCAACTAAAAGTTAAAAGTTACACCATAGTGCACTCAAACGTAATGAATTACCCACTTGAACTAAGGGTAAACACATTTTAGAGCTACCTTCATCATACATAAACATTGGAAACGCTTAAAATCTCTGTTATCGCAAAATCGCGCTTGGCCAAGATTCCGCGCCGCGGAGTGTATATTAATGGATAGTTGTATTAATTGATTTTAAATTATAAAGCATTATTTAGAGCTTTGATATTTGTTGTAATAGCGTAGCTGAGTACTGTCTTATCTCTTCTGTTGTCTTCTTCTGTTTGAATTTACTTGCGAATAAAATGTAGAAAGTCTTACTGCGCCCAAATAAATGGTAAATACTGACTTAAAAGTTCGGGTTTGCAATAGATTCATGTTGTATATTTTAACATTTCTAGGTACTGTAGTGCGTCTTTATCTCGAGAATTATTATCTTCGCTTCTTTCTCGAGACTGTCGATTTTTTGAAAGGCTTATGCTGAGACAGGTTAAACAAACAAAGACTATAAATAGATTTAATCTAGAAAAAGGTTGAGACAGTAACATTGTTATTACTTTATTCACAACTTATTTAACCAGAGACTTCATTTTACGAATTTTTAAAGTAGTGACTATTTATTGTCACAGGTTACAAAATAGATTTAATCTAGGAAAACGTTGAGACAGTAACATTGTTATTACTTTATTCACAACTTATTTAACCAGAGACTTCATTTTATAAATTTTTAAAGTAGTGTTAATTTATTGTCACAGGTTACAAGCTACTGCATACAAAATTACATCATAATTGATTCACTAGTAAAGAATAAAATAAAACAGACAGATAAAGTAAATTACTTGCGCATTTATAATTTGCATTTGAGATGTTTGGTTGATCGTAGACTATTTATGCATAATTTTACCAGATATGAATGAAACTTGTCCTGGATCAAGTATCAAAATATTATGTATGCTAACGTATCATTTTTTATACCGGTATGCATTTCTGAGGCATTCACGCGGATGAAGTCGAGGCAGAAATTAATATAAGCAAAGAATTATCTAAGAGAAATATTTGAATTTATAAAAAAAATGTATATGTTGTTGTTTAGTACGATTTTTCATATAGGTACTATAAATTTATTTCTGGATGACCTGGAACAATGTTAAAATAATTATAAATCTAAACATTACCTCATAGTCTGTTGTTAGTCGGGCGAATAATTAGATAGCCACGCTACGTGACTGGTCTTATTGCTTTAAGTCAGTTTATAGTCGCATCTCGTGATGGTACATATTTATTTAATAGTTTCATGCGTTGTTGATTTCAATATGGCAGCTTGAAAATTAACCATACGATTATTTGCATCTGCGTCTTATACTTAGCATACTAGTGAGCTTGTTGCTTCATTCACAAAAATATAGAAGCTAATGCATAGCTAATTAATGCATGTACGATTAGTAGCTCTTGAATTTAATTCCAGAGCGGGACGTAGTAATATTTGGATTTACTGGCAGGCATTATCAGTACAAACGATGGACCTGTGCGTTACTCTATTGACTAGGCTCCTCTTTCTAAGAATCCAATTTTTCTCCATAATATGGAGTATTATACAAGTTTATTTCGCCTTACGCGAGAGCGAGGCGTGATGTTATCGTATTTCTGTCTAGTAGGTATTAGTTATTTGATCCGAATATCTGCCGTTGGCTCTCAATCTTTTACGATCGCGTTTCACAGCGGCCGAACAAATTTATGTTATATCCCTTCGGTCCTCTCGCAAATCGTAAGAAAGTTTTTCACTTTGCTGTCTTTCAAACTTAATAAAAAGTCCTTTTCTTAACCCGCACTAGGGGTGCTTCCCAGGTCGCAGGTGGCTTGCGCAAGCAACTTTTTTAAAACTACAAGAAAATAGGTGCAGTTGAACGTTCGCTCAAACTAGTACTGCTTCACTGGGCAAGGACCCTTGCCCTGCAGAAGTTATTAAGTTGAGTGTGTGACTTCCAGCGGTGCTTCGGTCTTTTACCAATGGATCAGCGAGATTTCAGATCCTTGCCCTGGTAGCATAGTGACTTCCTTTTCGAAGGTGCGGTTGTATTCCATAGCAGTATAAAAACATCTCGATTCTATATAACGTTTTCTAGATCTCAATCTTTTACATTATAGCTATTGTCATAAACTACAATAGTCTCTGAAGGTTTTTATGACGTGGTGGATCTCTTGCAACACTCGCTATATATTGTATTGTAGCAGACTCAATCCATGCCACCATATTACTTTGAAGGCATACCGTACAAAATGTTGCTTTGTTCCGTTGAATAAAACACCCTATTTCCTCGTTTGTCCAGGGCATTGACTGGTGTCACGGGGGTCATAATTTATGAGTAAAGACTAACATCCTCGGTCCCTTTCGCACACCGCGCATATTATTGTGTATTAATTCAACGCATGACTGAAATAGAGTTTTCTCTTTGTTTCGTTAAGTAGGTAATACTGTTGACTTTTCCCTGACCAACTGGTTTGTTACATCACATTACTTTTCGTTTTGTTATGCGAAGTTGTGGTACTAAAGTTTATTGTATTATTGACCTTTGTTTTAAGATTTTGGTATCGGCCCGAGTTGTAAAGGTTGAACAATTTTGTTGTGTGTAAGTGAGTCAGTATCTTTTATGTTTAGGGACTTCAGTCTGAAATATCAAATATTATTCTCTTATAATTCTGTGAAATGTAAGGCTTTCAACTCAATGTAAAGATGAAAAGGCTTTTTAGTATTTACTTTGTTACTTATTGTCGCAATGACTGAAAAGGTTATAAGTAAGTATTGAGAAAGTCTAAAAATTTAACGATGAACTTTCTTATTTTTCGTTATTGAGAGTATTTTCTTGTGTTTCTTTACTCGATGCAGGACCCTCGATCTTCTTAACTTATTTATGTTCAACCTACTCGGTATGATTTCATAATTCATAATACTACGCTGCATAAGGATTTTAAGGCAGTTTAAAGCAAGTTTAAAATTTAATAAGTAATTTTCAATTCTATTTATTTTTAATTTTAACGTCGTATATTCGCGTAATTATAAGACAATATTATTGGTATAAATACTTAATCTTAATCATAAGCTGAAAACCCATGCACAAACACAATACATACAAGTTGTGTGTTGTTATTCACGATTTTTAAAATGTATAGGTAAAGTAGATTTTTCAGATGATTAAGTACCTGAACAATATTTTGTAGACAAGCAATAAATCGAGTGCGAGTTTTATAAGAAATATGTACATTAAGTATACGATTTATTACATGCAGATATTATAAAAGTCTACATTGATATACTACCCTATTGAGTCGTACCGCACCCATTACATAAACACGTATATTTTTACGACGTCAAATTTCATACATTACAACTGTTTTCTCCGGGGAGGTAAAGGGCACAAGTTAATGTGTCTGAAAGGCAATCGTGAACGTTACTATCACGTTTCATCGAAAGTCACCAGTCTTCGACACGATATATGAATATTTATATATTGATTTATTACACGGTGGTAACTGTTGACCTGAGCTCTACAGAGATAAAATCGACGAAGCGATTGATACTTTAAGAATTGTATGTGTAGTTCGCGACCTTTCTTTCTCTTGGGGGCAATTAGCGGTGGGACTTTGATACATTATAACATAATGATCTTAATCAATTACTTAAAATAGTTATATCGTGTAATTATATTGTTTTAAAACACCTGTATAATTTCTGTGTCGTACAAATAGACGTGGCAAAACGTGAACGTTTTTTAATTGATTTTGATTATGAAAAGGTGAAAATACTGTAACTTCTGTACTGTATTCTGTCTCATAGTAGATGTTTTGGTAGAAAACGTCATTCACTTATTTGTGGTAAATTGAAACAATTTATTTATTAAATAGACACAACTACAGATAAAAAATTACAAATACGAATAATAATAGTGATAAAAATAATTTACATACTAATTTGAAATCGATTGAAAAATTGATTTAACAAGGTCCCATTATGAGATGCTGAATAAAATGTAAAGCCTGACACTTAAGTCATCTGTAAAGATTGTATAATAAAGATAGATTAATATAGATCAAATTTAAGACCAAAATCTCTATGACCAAGGCGTATAACTTAGTTTGAACTCTTATGACTGTTTATAAATGATATTTTCTAAACTTTTCAACAAACTCTTCGTTGTTAATATTTTAAAAGAGCTACCTCAAACTTGACATCTAGACAGTTTAAACTCTTCGTGGTTTCAACAGTAATTGATATTAGCTTTAGTTCATAAATAAACTGGTGCGTACTTAGCGTAAGGTTAAAATTAGTACCATGGATGATCCTCGGCTTAGCTATAGTCTACGTTACTTTGACAGCTGGCTTATGTCTAGAACTCTACTATATTTTAGGCGTATCCGCTTTATTACTTTAAACTTGTATCCCACCATTATAACTAAAGATCTGAATATTGGATTACATTGATGGTTAATATGAAAATACAAGCCTTTGGCAAATTTAATTTAATAAAAAATAAGCAATGTATAACAATGCTGTGACATTGTAATTCTCTAATCGATAAGTTGATCGAGAGAACGAGGGCATCGTATTCTACAGTTGGCCTGGTTTAAATTGTGTGAAAATCTATACTCTGCCTTTCCTTCCAATTAATAATGTGCCAGTACATGGATTATAGAGTTACCCTCGGATAGTTGCTTGACAGATACGATATGTCGGTCGGGCGAGGACCGACGCGTTTATTTTAAGTCAGTCCCTATGAATAACATCTGAAGTATGGTATATGCGTAGTATCATTTTAACATTTCCGGCTACAAACATGTTTATGCACGATTTAGTAATACAATATTATGAATTATATTAAAACAACAGGTCTTCGTAGCAGGTTTATATAAGAATACGCGTTTTCGTTCATTCAAACGTAACTTAGAAATGCAAAATCAGATGCGTCTGTGTACTGGCATTTACGATGACGTAGACACTAACGTGTCTCCCAAACTGTGTATGTGTAAAATTTGAATTTCGAAATGTGTTGTCCTCTTCATTGTGGACTTTGACGTCATATAAATGATCTAAATTTAAATTGCGTTGTTATGCCTTTTTAATTAAATCCGGCATGGTTAGTTGTGTTATGATGACTATGAGATAAAAACGAATTCATGCTTATTGACCATTGTATGTAAGTGTTGGCAGTGTGAGATCAAAGTCTTTGCGATCATTACCAACATGTTGTCTCGCCCATTGTCTGCAGTCGATGAACCATACTTTGAATATAATTTACTTCCACCCTTTACTGATCAGTAAATAACTCATTCGCATTGTTCTCTTTGTTCGAAGTACACTTGAACAGTCTACTGTTTCATTTTCGTATAATTATCCCTAATTGTTTCAATCACTTTATCTATACGGTTCTGTTCTATTAGGTTGCTCGGTACTACGCAGTATGTATACAAAATATATTCCAACACGTAAATATAAAGCATAAGGGATATATTAGATAGTAAACAGCGTATGACGAATAATATTTATAAGAGTTGTGTAGTTGACGGCGAAGAAGCGTCGGGCTCGTGTCACGGCATCTTGCCAAATGTTACAAGTTTAGATCGAAATCCACGGTTAATCTACTGCTGGTTTTATTGATGTTTATCATGTCCTCGGGCGTTTTAACAAGCTATTGGGAATTAAATCTTGCATTTAATTTGCAACGCAGTTTACGTAGCAAACAAAGGAATCATGGGTAAGGTATATGCGAGGCTCCAAACACAGCGTTGGCGGTAAAGGGCCGCCCTTGCTTTCAGAATGGGACCGAAATGGTGCATCTACTAACTGGGTCAAGCTCGCTTGCGTCGGGTCGCCCGCCACGTGCTCCTCCCCCACTCACCTGCCGCTCCTCATTCACAAACACACCCAAATTTGACGTGTTAAAGTCTATTTTCCTTTGTGTTTATTTTTACTACGTCCTTGTCGAAGCCCCGATATACGAATCTATCTTACTCGATTCTATTGGCATCTTTGTGTTAGAGTAACTGTTGGTTAAGTGTTGGACAGTAGTAATTATAGCAGTGTATACAAAGTGGCGCAAATGTTATCACATTAATTGATACCACATATACTACATGGTATTCTTTGACGATTTACAAAGTATGAACCAAATGTATTTAGTAGTTTAGCCATAGGACATTTTTTTTGTTTTCATAATTTCGAAATTTTAGAACATCATGTAATGCAGAGATAACTGTACTTAGGTGTCAAAGACCTTAAGCAGCGATATTAAAAAACCGTCGTATTGTATACGGGTCCGGGAATTTCCGGATTCTTGCGAGTTGACAAAGACGATGTCTCGGAACCTATGACCGTTAACGAGCTGGCTACAGCGCACGATTGGTTACAATTGTATTCCAATTTGTGTCTAAATTTATTTTATTTATTTTGTTCAAAAATTAATTTCTTAATTTTTGCTAAATATGTTTTTTGTTTATGTTAACCGTCTTATATCAACCAGCTTAAGGTAGTATATCATTTAATGTGATATCATTTGCACCACCTTGTAAATACACATACCTAATGACTGTATTGTTTTCCAAGGAGCGCTGAGTATTTGCATTTTAAATTTGAGCGGTCAGGAAGTCTCTGAATTTTGTTACCTGGGGCTCGGGTGTTTAGATTTTGCATATTGTTTGCACATAGGTACTCTTCAAGCGAATAAGGAAGGTTTTTATTTTCTAAGTAAATTTAAACATTGCTAGATATACTTATGCCTTTTTAATAAGCACAGTGTATACCTATGCCAGCGGTAATAGCAAATAGCCATACGTGCAGTCCTATTGGACTGCACGTATGGCTACGTAGACATCACCTATAGTGCGTCAATGACTACATTAACGCACTATAGGTGATGTCTACGTCCAGATTGTCACAGGCTGATAATAAAACATTTTAGTATATTCTGTAGTTTGATTTTTTTGTACTTACAATTTTCATATGACAATATTGTAGACGTTGGTAGCATTAAAAAACTTAGTAATAAGTAATAATAGATATATGTAATAGATCAAATTATATTATTGCCTACTCGAATACCCGTAAGCAGTTAGTAATATATCGTAACAATATTATTCTTCAACAAATAAGTAGTATTAGTGAAGTACACAAGAAGAGCTTATCGATTGTTGTTCTTTGTCAAGAGTTAATTTCATAGCACACATATCAACTCGGAAAGCGATCGTCACTATCGCCTTTCGACTCGCCGTCAAACAGGCGTCAATCTAACGTAACCAAAGCGGATCAACAGCTCCGGTACGTCGACTCGGCTACGACTAGGTGACGACGCCACGCTCACTTAAATCATATTATTATGGCTATTTGGCTATTTTCTCACTTCTTTAATGATCCCTTTTCATCGTCATTTTTTATATGAAATCTAACCTACAAATTCAATAAAATACGCGCGCAACACGACTGTTATTTGTCTTCTGAATAACAGCACGTTCGTCAACAGTAGTGCACGGAGAGACGTAAGCTCGGGACGACGAGCCGTAAGCGCGAGGACTGCAAGCTTGTCCCGAGGCGAGGCGATTACGTTATGATTCCGTAATCGGAAACTCCCTTTAGTTGAGTTTCATACAAAGAATACTGCACGGCTCGAGTTGATACGGTGGTGATCCGTTTCCGAGTTGATGTATGACCTTTATTTGTAGAATCTGTAAACAAAAACATAGTTATTAGAGCTACGAGTGCTTTTTGCTCGTTAAAACGACAAGTCATTAATTAAGGAACAATAACAAAGCTTTCTTCTATATAGGTATTGATTAAAACTAAGATTGCCTTCGTGGCACAGGGGTAGCATATGCGACTAGAAGCACCCCGACTCGGATAGATAAACTCGTAGTATTTTCTTTCAATCCTTTAATTCAGATAAATTGGTAGTTTTCTTCAGACCTTTGACAGTTATTTTCCATGTGGACATGATCATAACTGTCAAAGGACTATCAAATTAATCCTAATTTTATTCTAATGGCAATTCATAAAACCGATACATAATCATAAAGCTTGTGAGATGTATACAAAAAATCGCGTGCTACACTACTTATTTTTATTGATGAGTTTTATTTAAAAATGTGATTTGTAAATGCTGGTAATTTATACCTCGTTTTAAACACTTGACATCATTAGTTTTGTCTGTGTCCTAAAGAGAGAACTAATGATGTTTGAACAGTCTGTGTATTTTTGCAATTTCAAAGTAGTGTCTAAAGTAAAAATGGCCCGTTATGCTCTAAAGTAAAAAGGTTTGCCATAATGGTTGAATTACCTAGATTTTAAGTTCGAATGCTTGCTCATATTAAAGTCGAACATAATAGTTATCAGTGTCCATTATTTAGTTTTATCTATCAGGAAACAAGGGCGGCGGGACTGTGTCGGTTAAAAGCAATAGATCGTCCCTAATCCGTGGGTAGTTAGCCATAATGGTCAAAAACTATCTCTCTTCCGCCTGTGATATGTATAGGTAGTAAACATTGGACTTAGATTATTTGGCGACGTTAATTTAAAAGCGGTTTTCTTTGCCTATACGTTTAAATGCGAATTATAATTGCATAGTAGTCGGTGAGCACAATTATGCAACAGAGCGACAGGCTGTGATAGTGAAAGTCAGCCCGTTCGTGACCGGCTTTATGATTTAGTACCGTTATTGAAAGTTCCACCCATTTTTCTTGCAACAGACATGTTTAATGGTCCAAAATGTACGAAATGTCACCCCACGTTACAATAAGTAAGGGGATCGTTGAAACTATTCGTCTGTTATCTATAGCTTCCGCTTCCGCAGTGAAAATGGGATGTTTGACTTTTTGCTGACTGCGTTCGTCTACTCTCCGCTGTTTCTATTTGAAAATGGAACAAGAGAAATCTTTGCGTTTGTTCGCCGCTAAAGCAACATACTTTTACTAAACTCCATGTTGTTTTTGTAAACAAACTATCAAGTACTGGCTGTTATTGTTAACATAAAAGTTTTATAGTACGGAATAGTACAATATGCATTAAAAAGAAAAATGACAAGGAACTGTATATTTTTAATAGTATGAGCTTCTGTTTACCTATACGTTTCGTCTACGTCTTGTTTCGCTATTGTAAAAACAAGAGTATATTTATTAACTATTCAATTTAAATCGCAACATACAGAATCAACAACAACGATATTTTAAAATTAAAGTCGTTTGGTTATATTACGTCAAAAAGTGTTTATCTTCTGTTTTTGTTTCATATTATAGATGTAGAACGAGTTACAGAACGTATTACATTATTATTTAATATATTCTGTCATTATCCAAACAGATGCGTAGACGTTTACATTTCCGTGACACAGTCTCACTGCGAGTGATGTATGAATAATACAAAATCATTATGTCTGTTTAGATCTAATAGCAGAAGTTAGAAAACGATTACCGTGTTCTGTTTTTATCGCTGCCAAATTAGTCTATGGAATCGATGTAGGCCGTACTCTACCAACTGCAGGTCAAGTTCGTCACAAGTTGCTCCTATAACTTACAAATTACAAACGACTTTCAATCTTATTGTTTTGGTATTAAGACACTTCTCGTAATACCAAAAGTTTTACACTTTATCACCCGCCCATCGCTGCTGACACCCGATATTTTGTAATCACGTCATTACGTAATCAAGTTTCGTATAATATGTCAGGGGTCTTGTTAATCTGGCTGTTTTTGTTTTGCCTTGCTCCGAATTGTTTGTAGACACGCTAGTAGAATCAAAAACGCGTTTCAATCGTTCACTATATCATGTCGACGATCGACGCCTTTCCTTGGCAACAGTGTTATTCCTGCGTGATATATAGATATGTAAATAATGATAAATGTTACCACTCGCGCTTGAGCTCAAAAGTCATGTGCAATTTTTCATAGAGTTAGGTCAATTTATCGTGTAACACGACTCTAGTCGTAAATAACTTTGAATATGTTTAGGATGTTTTGTTGTCGGCAGAACGCGATACAGCGATGCCGCGGTGGTAACATATAAAGGGCCTTCCCCTGCCCGCGTTCTATTATGAATTGTTCGGTGACAATGTATGTGTGACACAAGACACAACTTTGATCAATAAACTGTTGGGTGGTATCAAACTCTGAAAATATTGAATTCACTCTGGGAAACGGTATCAGTATTTATATTACTTTTGCATTTTTATAAATGTATATTATATTTTCAACAAAATATCATGGTTTTGGCTCAGTCTCTCCATAAAGTTTGATTTTTATTTCTATATTTTGCTTATAAATTCGTTGTTTGCGAAGTGCATCAGAATATTATTATCTGCTTTTTATTTTGGATCCGATCCACATCGCTTTCGTACTTTGTTTATGTCAATCATAATATAATGTAATCGATGACTCTCATTAAACTTTTTTCAACATCGAAATCGCCGATATGTATCACGCTTTAAAACAAGATTTTACTATTTCTCTGTGTTGCGATTGATTTTGAATTACGGTTATTACGTAGTCAACAAACATATCATACACATACATCTATTTTGCCTGGATGTTGTGATTTAGCTGCAAAAAAGTTTCGGAACATCGTAAGCATAGCAAACCACGACTAAAATCAGTAAAATGTATTAAACAATAATGATCAATATTATTATATTTTATAACGAATTATTCTTTATGCAGATTGAATGCTGTATCAGGTTGACAGTGATAGTGCAGTCTATATATAAAACAAATATAGCTGCTGAAACCCGAGTGGTCTCCTTGAGTGAGGTTGCGTATTCCGACACCGACATTGATGCTAATATTATATACGTGCAGTTGCTACGCGCACCAACACATTTCTGAGAATATCGTCAAATTTATTCGTCCAATAAACCATATATCTTCGGATTACAGTACATGGTCTTAATTACATTGATGTAAATACGTACGAAGTGATAATAATATTATGTTATCATCACAGTTCATTTCTGTAGTTCCCTAAAATATGGATGTGTAAAGTCTTTCACATCATATTTGCTTATGGAGGCTATTAGTTCTGGTGATAATTTACAACCCGACAGATAGACTTTAGAGACACATTTTGTTTTGTGTTTTTATCTGTATCGGATGCAAAATGATAGACATGAGAGCTGTTTGGAAAACCATTTCTATATTTCTAAAAGAATAATATTATTCGTCACAAAGTTAATACATTCGTGAGTTACACAATATTTTGTTAGGAAATTGTATTATTGGCTTCTTGGAAATCTTCGTACTTCTTTTTGAACAGTTCATGAATGTTACTCGAGGATAAAAATATTTCATATACATTTTTCTAAAGAGTTTTTATGTGGCGTTAATATATTCTTGTAGAAAACGATCTCAAAAGTAAAATAAGAGTCTGGTTTCGCCAACCTTAGGTAATCATTGAGTAAATTGTGAGTGGTGAACTGTTGCTTTAATTTGAGTTTTATAATTTTACCCAGTTAGGCCTTGTTTCCTTAAAAGATGTTGAGTTGATTTATTACTCTTTATAAATTGTATTTATTGGTCTTGAGATCAGCTGACGAGTTCTAGGTTAAATTACCAATTAGAAAATTGTGGCCAATAAGGTCGTCGTCTACAACAAGAACAACATTATTAGCAAATTATGAACTGCTACCCTACCCAAACATTTATATAACGGGCACATTATTATTTATTTTATGGCATTATTCTTTGTAATCTTGAAGGTTGTTTCTTATTGAGTGGGTTCTAATAGTGCTGTGTTACAAAATTATGATTAGCGAGGCAGCATTTGGAAAGCAATCAGGGCTGCACGCGAGCCCTCGCTCCCAAGGCAGCTAGTATCGTGTCTGGGAATAAATTGACGGTGACAAGCTTGTCTCTGATACTGCACGAACATTTCCCTACTTATCTTTACTTCAGTAACCACGAATGTTTAAATTTTCTAACGAGTACTTCAAAGTTGTCAACAACTGATATTCGATCCACTATTTGCATTGTGCAGAGGTTATGTAACTGCATACGTAATTCGTTTCTCATAATAGTCTTCGATCAGACTTGGTATCGATCGCGTGTATTGTTATATACGTACGAATATAAATATGAAATGTTACGTCGACAAAATGATGCAACTGTGTAATCAGTGGCTGTGTATAATGTCCATAAATTATTGTTTATACGCCACCATCGCAGTGTAACTTGTAAATATAATATAATTTTTTCGAACAGACAGTAGGAATAGTCGTGATTCCTAGGAAATATGTATCAAAGATACAGCAGGCAGCGAAGAATAATGGAAAGTTACATTAAGCGGGTCGTTAACTAAATGGTTATGACGTTGCCTGGTGAATGTTAGGGAAAGTTATGCAGCAAAAATTAAGCGAATCGTTACTAACGACTGAAATGAATGTATTTACTGTATGGTATTGTATTATTAATTTAAGTATCAATTCAGTCTGTTGCATGCGTCTGTTGAACATACGTTTTTCTGCATCATAATACGTGATATAGCGTCTTTTACAAGTACCCGATGCCGACTGCTATTGACTTGCGCGTGTAAATGATAAATAAAGTATAATGCAGATTTGGTTATTACAAACTAATCATATGGAACGCTCATTTTTTAGAATGGAAACGTATATCAAGTCGACTAAACTGACTTTTCGTTAACATAAATGTATTCGTTATAGTCAACTCTCTTTAGAAGTTAATAATTCGCATATTTATGTATGTACTTATGACTTAGTTAAAAGTAATTGGAAAATATTTAAATGTGATGAGATTTTAATGAAAAAGTTACAACTATAACTATAATGATAAATTATTCTCAAGTTCTATCGATCTTATAGCATTGCGTGCGATATCTCTTTAAATAGTTAACAGCGATTTACATATCGAGACATCTACTAAGTGAGAAAATGATGTTAGCAATCTACGTGTATCATACGAAGCGGGCTATAAGACAATCATGCATTTGACCACATTGAACAAAGAAACGTCTAGTAGCCTAATGATAGATAAACGCCTATCGTTAATTGCAACGCGGCAATCTATATGTAATTATTTCTAGTTGCGGTAGCATAGACTGCGAACAAATCTATCAAATGTTCTAATTATAGCCAGTACCCTCATTAGTTAGGTTGCAGAGGTCACATTACGGTTCGTGTAAATGACAACAGAATGACAAATGACTAAAGTAGGCGCTTCTAGGTGAAGGGTTAACAATTTAAAACCAGTGATACTACTAGCGCCGAATAGATTAGAATTTAATTTATGCTCCGACAGTGAAGTCAGTATTGGAGCAGAGATTGTAAGACCCAGCTTTATAGATGTTGGCACGTGTTTCTAACGTTAAAGTTAATGAATGTGAGATTATTTATTTAACCGCATTGCGATGTTTCGATCCAAATTTTGTTTTGTTACATTTATGTCTGATTATGGGGAAGAAATACTCGCTTCAAATACTTATCTGCCCGCGCGAGGAGTAGGAGATCAATTGGCGGAATTGGGTCACTAGGTTGCTATGGTGCTTGTAGCCGATAGATAGCCTTGCAAATAGCATTGGATATTTTAAACTTTAAAATTCCTCTTATTTATTTTCGTCTGTTATTAAAGAATTTCTTACGTTTCAAAGTTATGCGTTGCGTATTAAATAAAAGTGTGAAAACATGAGGAAACCTATCTGAGAGTTCACCATAATGTTCTCGAAGATATTTGAAGTCTGTCAACCTGCAGTGGGCCGGCATGGTGGTCTGACACTGACACTGAGGAAAGGCCCGTGCCCAGTAGTGGAACAGTTTATATACAGGACCAATATTATATGTTTATTTAGAATATTGTGTATTTTTATGTAGTCTATAATATGTGCGTCTTATAATGTTAATATTGTTCCCATAAAAGGTGCAGTAAGCGTACTGCACAGGTATTAAATGTTCTAGATGGCGTCTACACATATGATGTACATATATCGATACATACTTGTACATCGTGACAGGATTTGGTTTGCTCATCTTATACAAAGTAATACATGTACAGAAAGTACGGAGCTGCTACCGTTTGTCTTTGTGGAATTTAATTCAAATGAAATATTCAGAATGTGGGATCAGATAGCTTGTCCTCGCCCATTGTTTTCGTTTGTGTCCTTTGTGTGAGGGACCCTGTCATCTGTTTAGCGACAAGAGCCGCCATGCTATATCATGTACATAGATGCCACCGAGAACTGCTTCACTTCATTGTTGATTCGACGGGCGTACGTCACGATCGCTTGCGTTGTGGTTTCAAAGTATATGCAATGCGAATATTTGATCACGCTTTTCTCCATATACCCTTTCAAACAATTTTTTTATCCTCACCTGCTTATAATATATGCTACACGTGCATATTTCGCACATTTCTTTTGTAAGTACTTGTGTAATTAGAGATGCAATCGGACTAGTTTGTCTGGTGTCAACGTATTTATTTTAAGTGTATCGATTAGAAATATCCGCTTGATGTATATTTATGTCTTTAAAATATGTCTTGAATGAATAGGTCTAGGTACCTATGCATAGCTAGCATTTTATCTTTACGTTCTATTCGTTGTAAACAGCAGAATTTTAATAGCAGTAATTTATACATTTCTTGTGAATAGACACAATGCCTAAACTTGACATCAAAAGTAATACTCACAATCGAATAGAACGTAGTTATTGTTTTATAAGTAGCGTAATTGATTTTATTTGCATAAAATAAAACGTGGCTTATTTTAACCCACCCCAAGTTATCGGAATTAATTCAGTCACGAAAGCCTTTTACTGTTTGAACCGGAGTTCAGGCTTGGGCCCACATAAACCCTTGAGATATCAATCGCGAGATAGAGTCATCTGTGGCGTGCACAAAGCCAGCAACGTGTAAGGGATTTGTGTCGAAACAATGTTGGAGTTAATTTAATTTGAAGTAATCGCTTGGATGTGGCTGGTGGAAGCGAGGCCGCGCCGCCCGCCCGCATAGCAACCGCTACACGCGCTAATTGTTTCCACGCTGTACGCCGCTGCATACTTTAATACCTTTGCCTACCTGCATTTACTATATTTTTGTTTACTATTTACCTACTGGCTGTATCGTAGAATACCTTTGCCTTCCAACATGCAACAATTCTGTTTTCTTTTTTGTCCTCTTCTGTCTGTGATGTGTATGGTAGATAAAATGTTTTTATTTCAAGATAAAAATAATTTAAATAAAAACAGAAATAAAAAGTTTTTCTTGGCATATCGCTGTATTTATTCGAAATATTAGCCCAAATGTACTTATTATCCACATCCATGTTAATATTTTAATGCTAGTAGCATCAAATGGCTTTGGCTCGTCACATGCCACTGTATTTTACTTTTTATGTCTTTTTCGTCTATCAATGACATTTATGACAAAAGATTAAATGTTTTTTATTGCTTTTTATTTCCCCCAACCTTGACAATGATTATGTCGATAATGGACTTTCAATCAGTTTCAATGAGTACCTACAACGTTATTGTAGTTTACTTGTAGCCTTGTCCTTTTAATGTCTGATGTCTCTATTGACTCAAAATCTGTAATTGTTTGCGTGTTTATAAACGTTTGAACGTAGTTAAATTGTATAATTGAATAAATTATAATAAATATTTACTTAACAGTATTTGCCTTGAGTCCTAATTTATATATACGCTCAATAATTAATTGAACATGCATTGAAAGTATCGCAAACAACATCTTGATAAATAATTGAAGGCAAAATCATGCTTGATTTCAACAAGATGTATGCAAATATATCGAATGGAGAATATTAGGTGGAGCGAGGTAGGAGGAGGCCTTCGCTTATTGTAAAGCTAGTCAGATCGACGTGCCCTTACGTAATCTTTGCCTACTAGCTTATTTACGCTTCGCATGAATGTATTTTTTTAACTTTTGCTTTGTGTATAATTCCCATTGATGTCTTAGAATTTAGTGATAGTGTTAAATGTAGAAGTAAAATAGCCTAAACGATATTCGGCTCCATAGCACCACTATGCTCTAAACGCTCGTGTGCGTAGTCAGGATATTGCATGATGTGTTGTATGCGCACGCGTCCATCGCTGGCGTGGTATTGCGGGCGTCAGGCGTCGCCTGGCCACCGCCAGCGTACTAGCGTACTCGCGCTGAATCACCCAGCACCATGATGTCAAGGCCCACGTACTGGCATCTCGTTAGGAGACGTCGCCGAGCAGCCAGAAGCGTAAGTGGTGTGTATGGGGTCCGACTGTGGTTCGTTTTAATGGACATGGATGTTTCTTTATTTGTTGTAAGGTGGGACGCAGGGCCCGGGCCGCCGACCCCACCTGCCCTACCTCCACTTACGCCTCTGGATGTATCGTACGTCAACACATACATACAAACATTATACCTATATGTGCCGCGCATGTTGCTAATAAACGGTAGCGGTGCATTTGATTGTCGACGAATGCATTAACGTGGGATGGATCGTGTTCGCGTCGGGCTTGCAACCATACCGTAAACAGGAGTTTATCTCGAGACCGTTATCTGTTTGTTAGCAACGGTGCGCCAACACCGTCACTGTGTGTACTATAACATCTCGACGGATGTGCGACTCGACTGTCTCCTAATCTCTGTATGCTTTTCTTCAAGTGTCGCGTCGACATGTGCTTTGTCTCGTCAAACTTTGCAGATTAGCCAGACGGCTCTTCTCGAGCGACTGCTATGTTTTCGCTCGACTACCACTTGGATTGCACAGAGCACGTGTCGGCCCTTGCACATTTCTCTCACGCTATAGAAACGCCACTGTAATACTATTTTTGTCGCGTTAGCACATTTATACCTACGCCGTGTTTGACACCAGTACTATGTTTATTTATACAGCTTGCTTTATTTTCTGCAATTTACTAGATTTGCTTGTTATTTGTAGTTGATTAGTTTATTAACGAATGTATTGTTTGCATGAATGTTTGCATATTTTCATTTAGCTTTATTGTCATTGTGCATAACAATGTTGTCTAATAATTACCCGTGTGTTGTTTTAGGTATCTCTTTTCATTGCGTCAATATAATTTACTATTTCCTGCCATTGTTGTTTGTTTATTGCGTATTTTATGCAGTCATCGAAAGTTCTTAACGGTTTTTCAACTTGTTTGCAAGTTTACTAGTTCATGACTAGGGCCATCATGTACAGCATTAGACACGTGAGCCCTATTATTTATCGTCGATTAATTTGCAAATTTGAGCATACAGCTGTTCTGTGAGTACAGTTGGATCTCCGTTAATGTTATTGGCTATAAACATTCAGATAAGTCAGACACAGTAAGACGTGGTTGCGAGCTCTCCAGGCGCTTTGATGAGTGCGCTCCGGGAAGCGAATGTCTTAATCTAACGAATGAGTCACGGGCATGAGTATTTTCTCGCACACACAAGCGTGAGTCAGGCGTGCGTTTTACAGGACGGTGTGCACCTGCATCGGGGGCAACGGTCCGCTAACGATTGTGGCTAATTTTGTCCATACAGCGCGCGAACCGAAGCTATTTTTCCCTAGTTTCGTTTCATTGTTCCTGCCAAGTGGTGAATCTACTGCGTGTTGGCGGTCGTCGGCTACTCCGATTTACAATTACGTGTGGCCTAGATTGGTAAATAGAACGAGACATAATGCGACCTCAGGTTGTTGCTATTACTATTGCGTAAAGTAGGTACGTTTTATTAGAAATTACTCTCGTAATAGTAAAAGTTTATGTATTAAAGTTGGAAATTAAGGCTTCGTAGAATTTCTTCGAGTAACGTGTATCAAAGTCGAATCGATAGCTTTGCAGTAGTTAAGTAGGAGGGCAGTCTATCATTTCGTGTTACATTATTGGCGTACACCGATCATACAGTATCGGTAAACGTCGCTTTAATAATAAAATTGCTGCAGACATTGAGTCTTTAAGGTTTATATGTTTTCTTCTTTTACATTCTACGCAAAAACATAGCTAATTAGATTCTTACAGTTTATTGTGTATCGCGAGTAGGTACGTATCGTGTGTGTGAGTCAGTCGATGGTTTTAAAATACTTTACGATAAAATGGTTTGAGTATATTCGCATTTCTGATTCTTTGTTCAGGAACCGCGAGTGTGTCGACCTCGCGTACGCCTTGACATTTGTCGAATGTTTGACGGTATCAGCGTTGGGCGAGCGCCAACGCACCAACTTCGCCTACCGCCCACTCTTAAAACCCGTGTTAGGAATAACACGGGTTTTAAGACACGGCAACGCAAGATTTATCTGTACCGGCAAATGCACCAATGACTAATGGTGAATAATATGAAAATATATATTTCTATGTGTAATATGTAAGTATTTACAAAAAATAATAATAATATGTATATATGTATGTTTATCCATTGTCTAGTACCCATAGTACAAGCTCTGCTTAGTTTGGGCTAGATGGTGTTGTATGTATGTGATAGGATATTATTATTAATAACCGTTAAGGTTTTCTTTCTTAATGTTCTTTGCTTATTCATAAGTTAAGCTGGTTGCACATAATACATCCATTAGTGATACTGTGATGGTCAACGGTTTCCAAGTTATCGAAGGTCAAGATTGCAAGTCACAGGAGCGACGGCCGCGGCCGATGAACTGACCGATCTCTCCGAGTCACAGTCCGGAGTCTCCTCCGCTCGCCCCCTGTCTCACGCTTAATGTTTTTACTTGATATCATTGACTCAAGTTCAAATATATACTTTGTTGTTTTTTTCTGAACGGCGTCGTTTCTGTTGTTACTAAGTCAAGTGAATATCAATTCTATTTGTTTTTTTAGACAAATGATCTGCTATAAAACTTTGCAAGATGTTCAACTTTTTCGCAAAGGCACTTCTATTTTCCATTTCCTCCATATTTATTTAAGATTTGTCTTAAAGAAGTTGTCGTATCTTATCGATTAATCAATCAAGTTTTCTCTTCTTTATATTACTTCTCACGACAACCATAAACAAACTAAATTGACAGCTATAAATACACCGCTGTGCTTTTATCTTCCTTGCGCGAAAGGTAAATAATGAAATTGAACTGAATCTGACGCTCGTGTTTTGCAATAAGAAAATTGGATTTATCAATTTATTGATGTCGTTCTTCACAGTTAAAGTGTAATCACTTTGTGTACTGTATTTGCGAGACTTATCTTTGTTTTGATACTGTTGTTTAAGAAACTCAAATAAACACGTCTGATGCTTAAGTCAATGTTGGTTTTAAACAGATTTTATTCGAACGGTCTATCGTTTAATTTAGCCTTCCTCGTAGCATTAGTAATTCATTATTCCGTTTGATTTTATTGTAGCTTTAAAGGTAATGATCTATTAATTTGACGAACGCTTTGTGCATTTATTTGTCCATTTTGTTTAGTATAAACAACGCTATTGCATGTATGTTTGATTATTTGACGGTCGAAACAGGCTAGAAGGTATTACGATAAGTAATATCCTTCCATCCAT
Source organism: Catocala fraxini (assembly GCA_930367265.1). Classification (NCBI taxonomy): domain Eukaryota; kingdom Metazoa; phylum Arthropoda; class Insecta; order Lepidoptera; family Erebidae; genus Catocala; species Catocala fraxini. The sequence continues at coordinate 18,470,629 of OV884041.1, forward strand.
AAGAATACAACAGTGAAATACCACAAATTAACACACATGTTAACACGGTTATAAACTTGTTTTCTTTTATTATTTTGGTGCAATTATCCGTGTTATTGACAGTCACAGTTTGCAGTTTCTAGGATACAGGTGTCAACGGTACTCTAGAGCTGACTTGTCCGACAATTTTCTACTTAATATATTTTATATGGTCCTCTAAACAGCTCGCTAGAAGCAGCAATAAACCTCATCCACACATGTCCAATGGATTTTATCTACGTCGTTGTGTAAACACGTGGCGTGGCGGTTCGTTAACCTGTTGTTGTGCTGGTCGTGCGTACGCGCAGTCCTGCGGATGTGTGCGTGCGGTGTGCTACAATCCGCGACCTGATTGGCTGACGGACCACGGAATATATGGGCACGGATCGACGTACCTCCCGGTACGCACTTTAGATGAAGCTTGAAATCGCTTTTGTTTGGACATAATACTGCGTAATGACTGCAACGAAGTATCTTCTTAATTTAGCCGATTTCCGGCTGCCGTATCAGAAACGTTTTCCCATTCCTGGTATTATAATGCCAGTTCGTTGCGTGCGGGATGCTTTGACCTTTTGGTCGTGTAGATATTAACCATTATATAACCACTTGTAGAGTTTGCAATCGTGGTTATTATAGTGCGAGTGCTATCGTCTCTCGCTGATAACATACAGATTTAACATTCAGGTTACTGTTTCAGTATTAAATTTTGTCTTAAATTTTGATTGGTTGCTCATTAGCGTGTACAGGAGGCGTGAGCGTGATATGAAATCGCTCCGTCATCAACATAAATTCTTACATGCGGCGTTCATTGTTACACGTGTTTGCTGCCAAACGTTGGCTTATTTGTGGCCAACCTTATGTATCGCTTCAAGTGTTTGACCTTGTGATAGACTAATCGTTTACAGCGATACACTCCAGCGACGATCGAAATTCAACCTTATTTACTACATATAACGCTACAATTTAGATCGTTTGCCGTCAATAGGAGTGCTGTATTGTTAGTGCTGCTATGATGTGACCGCGGCCCATAATTTGCACGTCCCATAAATCCATAGCGCTGCATATGAACGGTGTTTACTTTTTAAAATTGAGGTCGTTACCATTCCTCATTGGCCTTGTTTTTAAATTTCTCCCCGTTTGCGTGTTTCGCTAGAGTTCGGGATGTTTACTATTGAATCTAAATTCTTTGCAGACGGTCGGATGATGTAAACATTATGCTAAATAGGTGGGATAAAATATTTTGTTTCTTCTTGCGTAAATTTTGTATCAGGGTTCAATAGTATTCAAGTTTCGCTAATAGACAGTAGATACCTATTTCGAAATATGTGTAGTACATATGTTATTGGTTTTTGATATTTAGTAAGTCAATTATATTGTATATATAATAACAGTGACTTACGAGTTCTTTTTATCAACAGCATATGAGCTTGGTATTGCTAATCTTTTTAAATTGGAATCGCTAGGACCACTCACGAGAGAAGGATTCATCTTCTTAACTCCTGATATACAATTACTGTCCGGTAACAATAACTGGTATGGTCTTCTTGTTTGTGTTAGACGGTTATCCTTATGTATGGAAATTAAATATAACTAACACATAATATTAACACATAATATTAATTATATTGATATATACTTACATTATATCATGTAGCTGGAATATTATGACAGCAACACTAACTTATTGAACTAACTTATGTAGAATTTAGTAGATACGATTCTCTAGACCAGTTATCAAAGAGAACCGACGGCTTTATCTGCATACACATTATCATATTGTACAGTACAAATTTAGTTGTACAATTGACTAATTATAATCTCATTACATTTCCCTCTTACAAAGTATGCAGAAAAAAGACAGACCATGTTTTATTGTACTGCCAAAAATTGGGTGTCCTTAGTTGGTGACGTAAAATAGGCGTTTCAAGAAACCTTAATGTTCCTTAATGTTAAATCAAATCCTGTCTTTTTTCTACTATTCTTATTAGAAATATGTATACGGGTTGAACTTATCTTATTGTACCTCATATATAGATTGTCATATCTAACTCAAAACTTAATTTTGAACATAATATTTACAATGATGAGTTGGATAAGCATAGTTGGATATGTGGATAGACGGTTTATGATTAGTTTTAGTTAATAGTGATATTACCTAATATATAACTAATGTATTATACATAACAATTAGCACTAACAAAATTTGTATGTTCTCTGTACTAACATGTAACATTACTATTATAATAATTGTATTATTGTCATAATATGTAAAGGTGGATCCACATTTTTTATTGCCTTCCAGTTTGCTAACGTGTCTTCCATATTTAAACATTGAAATTACCTAACTGAAAACCTAGTCTGGCAAGATGATGAGCGTGGATTGATTCTTTAACTTTTCTCTAAGATCATTGTAAATAGCAGACACTATAATAATGTAATATGGTGCTATTTATTGTCGATAGAGGTTTAATTGGGCTATGTTTGTGCAGGTCATGGCAAAACTCACAAGGACGCAGCGAGCGTTCGCGCGACACATCCCATCCCGGCTGCCTGTGGTCTGTATTACTTCGAGGTCCGCATTGTGTCGAAGGGTCGCGACGGGTACATGGGCATCGGGCTATCCGCACACGGAGTTAACATGAACAGATTACCTGGTGAGTGCAGAATACAAGCGATTCGTTAGGCCAAAGCTGAGTGATTATTTTTTGAAAGGAGGGTGCTGATAAATGCATGTCAGCCAGCAGGCTACGTAGTACCTATATAATACTTTAGTAGGCTTAGAGTTCGTTCTAGTGTCCACGTGATGACTTTAGATCAGTTTAATTCCCGTTGGGATGATCATGTGATTCTGCTACGGGTCTAGGATGCGATAGTTTTTCAGACTATAAATTTTGTTGGGATGTGAAGACCGTACTTTGAATTTCAGTGACGTAATTTTTATCCCCTACGGTATATCCATACAATCACCAGGCATCCAAAAAATTCAAATGTTATTTGAAATCCGAGAAATACCTACTTACATAAAATTTCGCATAAAATTTAATAAGTGGTGATAGTTGTTCAGTTTTAGCTTCTCACATAATAGCTACTTTTACGCACATCACTAAAGTCCACTACTAAATCTAAGTACGAAATATATAATACCCTAGAATTAACTAACGTAGTGTATGTTGATTATTATACATAATATATAAGTTGCATTTAATTCGACCTAAGACTTGAGATGAATTCAAGAAGCAGTAAAGTCACATCTCTAAAGGTCGCCTGTCTAATAGGATAGTTGACTCACAATTTATTATTATATAAGTCAAATAGTTACATATATGCTATTATAAAAAACAAATATTTGTTCAAACTACTCAAAAATAAAACTGTTTTCGAATCTGGTAACAAGGATAGTTTTCAAACAACAGAAAAAGGATGCACGATACAAACTGTGACGTAACAGGTATTAAAATGTAGCTGTCTGAAGGAGATAGCGAGATATGTAAACTACAACATCACTTTTCTCATTTCCAAATTTAAATATAATAATAATATTCTACCACATACACACAACACCGTCTAGCCCAAACTAAGCAGAGCTTGTACTATGGGTACTAGACAATGGATAAACATACTTATATACTTTTTTTTTGTAAATACATACATATTATACATAGAAACATTAATTACTCCCTTATTTTGCAACCAAATTTGATACCGTTTGCACAAAACGATTTCTTTTATTGCTATTTGCTCTTGTATGTAAATTAATGTTCAAAATCTAACATAGGCAACTACCTTATTAGTCGATTATATCAATAGCTTTTCTAGTTGCATAATAGTTCATTCACAATGGAAGCCATGTTGGCATCGGATAAATGCCTATGCTTTGATTGTGTACATAAATTTGGCGTGAGCCCAATAGCTAATGATTTATCAGTTTCTAAACACGTTAAATGTTTACCTGCTTCGTGGTTGAAACACAAAAGAATCTGACTCATCACAGCTGAATGTCAGACAGGTGCATTAATGTTTTTTTTGCATTATGTATCGTTGCATTGAAATAGTACCTTTGTTTAGACCGGACCTAAAAGGACTACTTTTAGGTCCGGTTTATATATTCAGAAACGAGTTTTAATTAAAGATAGTTACATTTTCATTCAATATGCCTCAAAAATTAACTGTCCTTAGGTCAAACGACTCGTTTCTCGTTTCTGGAATAATGAACCGGGCCTAAGGAAATACCTTAGCATCCATACGTTTAGAACTCTGCTTGGTAACGTGGCAAAAGGTTGTCTTTCTTTTACGCAGCAGGTAGCATAACTGCATGATTAGCGCAGTAGTTGTAATGGTCACTTTGTCGCTGACAGTGCACCAAGGATGGGTTCGATTCCCAGACAGAACAAAACCCCATAAATAGTTGTTTCGGATCAGTTAGCGTCCCTTATGTTTTAATGTTAGAAAAGTCCGTAACATGTAAAAACTGACAAATGGTATCCAGAATATATACAAGGCAATTATGCCTTCAGTCAGTCACTAGTCGTAGACTGTCCCCCAATATTAATTGGGGGACAGTCTACGACTAGTGACTGACTAGTGATATTAGTTATTTAACCCACTAGTCATTTTCATTCAAGTTTATGCTTTGCTTGTGTGGTTCGTAGAGTAACGTTATATAGCCTTTGTTACTTCTGTATAAACTAACTGTCTAATAGCGAAATAATTATTTAAATCGGTGCATTAGTTGGAGAGTTTATCTATTACTGATAATTAAAGCTTGCCTTCGTATAAAATTATTTATAATTCTAAATCTAATTATTATAGTACTAAAATATTATTGTCTCGAATATTGCAGGCTGGGACAAACACTCATACGGTTACCATGGCGACGACGGTCACTCGTTCTGCTCCTCCGGCACCGGCCAGCCCTACGGACCCACGTTTACCACTGGCGACGTGATCGGATGCGGCGTTAACCTCGTCGACAACACCTGCTTCTACACTAAGAACGGACATCATCTAGGCATCGCTTTCAGAGGACTACCCGTATGTGGTTAACATTTTATAGTTATAGGATTATGCTCTCTGGTTGCAGTACAGGCGACTCGGTTATGCGTCCTCGGCTTCTTAGGCCTTCGTCGTTTGCTCTGTCTTAGCCGCGCTGTTCTGCCATCATGAGACAAAAAGTAGTAACTGCCAAAAAAAAAAAATTGTTTAAATATACGTCGACGACAGGCGTCTTTTATTGATGCCAAATACATAAAACCTCGATTTCGAAAAATTAATTAGTTACGTCTTTTTATATTTATTGCAGTATTAGTGTCTCGTTTTCCGCTATACCTATGACTGGTTGCCACTATACCTGAAACGGGTCTATAGCAAGGTCCTGTTCTGAATAAGATCTCTACTACAAATTTAATGTCGGACGCAAGCGGGAGTTGCTACCGTTATTCTGTATATTTCATATTATTATATTTATTTCTCCTAACAGATATGTGTTAACTAAAGCGATAATAGACAGCGGAGGAGCCATGTTCACTGCAGTTTGCATTTGTTCTTCAGTAGCGATGAAACTCGTCGTGTCTATATTGGTTTGAATGTGTTGTTACAATCGAGCGTACAAAGACTAAGATTGAGGGTACTTAAAAAAAAAATGTTATGGCGGCAAATGTGATGTTTATACACCTTAAGGATACTACAATAATATATTTTCCTAAGATTTATTTTAAGAGTGTCTAAAATACCCCAGTAGTCTAAAAGACTTTTAACTCTGTCAGTCAGGGTCTCTTTGAGAAAATTCTCGGGAAAAACAGGAGTGTTGTTAAGTTTCAATCATTCAGTATGAAATCGTCAAACAATTAATATAATCAATTTAAAATCAAATAATAACCGATTCTTTCTCTATTATCAATTGTTCTAAACTGATTGAATATACCATTATATCTTATCGTATACATCTATGATTCTGAAATTTGCTGCAGAACCTGTAACCAGCGCTGACGTATTGATGATCTAAGACTGCTGGTAAAGTAGCTAATGTCTTAATATCTACGTTCCAGCCGAACCTATATCCAACAGTGGGTCTCCAGACGCCAGGGGAGGTAGTGGACGCCAACTTCGGTCAGCAGCCCTTCGTGTTCGACATTGAGGACATGCTGCGAGAGCTGAGGGCCCGCACCAGGCTCGCCATCGACGAGTTCCCGCTGCCTGATGACCAGGGACAGTGGCAACAGGTCTTACATAGGTATGTCATAAACAGTGTGCAATATATAATTAATATATTAATACCAGCCCTGTGTATAAACAGTCCCACTGCTGGGCACGGGCCTCTTCTCAGTGTGAAAACGCGACGCTAATCCAGTGCGGATTGGCAGACTTCACATATTATTATGTTCGAAAACATTAGATGGAGAATTCCCAGATTGTTTTCCTCACGAAATTTTACTTCACCGTTGAAGCGAGTGATTACGGATAATGGAGAAGATTTATTTTAAAAATTATTAGTTATTAATTCGTAGTAATTTCGATGTATAACATTCGCGTAAATGTATGACAATATCGGACAATTAATTATTTAATACGAACGTAACTTTGAAAAGTCTGAGGTGCGTGCGTCTTCCACTAAGCTAACGCTGTGTTTTTTTATTGCCGTTACCGACAACCGAGTCTGCGGCTCACATGACTGTAAGTAAACGGCAACCACTGGTTATAAATGCGCTTGTATCTTCTCATCTTAGCAGAAGCATTTTCATAGAAACACGAAGAAAAGCAGGATAATATGCCATCGTTCTTTTTTCTCTCTTAGGTTTTCACGCTTCCCGTGGAACAAGGGACAACAAGAGAAAGAAGGCTTCGGCTATTGGTGCTTCTGCTCTAGAACACCTAACACTGCAGCAACTCAACACGAAGTTTTTACGATATTCTTCAGGGTCGGCTTACTTCTTCAGTTGGGTCGCTCCGTGATTAAGCAACGATCGTGCTGTGTCCTGTTTTATGTTTATTCAGTACCTTTATAATGTTAACGGTAATACGTGTGTGTTGCCTGTTAAAAGATTATAATGCCTTGTAAAACTCAAAAGTATGCAGCTACCAATGAAAATAATGCCACGCCTGTGCGATAATCTCTGCACTTATTACTACTACTTATAATCGACTTCACAAGAAGATAAATTACGAGTCAAATAATTTGTGTCATCCACATAGTTGTCCGGAGTGTGTGTCTAAAGTCCTTCGCGACACAGGCATTATTCCTAATGCGGGTGTTGTCCTTATAAAGGGAAAGACGAGCAAGGTAATTCCTCTGTGATAGCTTGGTATGCGACCATTTTAGTTATAATATAAACTTTACGCGTAATTTGGTTATGTTACAGGATGGTGTCTACATATCTAGTGCACCATGGGTACTGCAGTACTGCGCAGGCTTTCTCCCGCGCCACTGGTCAGCCCATCGACGAAGATATAGCTTCTATCAAAAATAGACAAAGTTCGTATATTAGACAATTTTTCTTTTCATATATTGTAACCTTTAGGGTTTACTTTAAGAGAAATGTAGATATAATTAGAAAGTACAATGAGAGAAGGTATAACAAATACACTTTTAATGTATTAAGATTACAAATAAAAGAGACAATCTTTACTTATATAACTATAGTCAGGGCGTGGTTCGCTAAAGACTTGCTTCGTGGTCCTTGTACAATCAGGACACTTAGCTGAAGGTGTGAAGCCGGACCGCAAGGAGCCGCGACTGACGCCGTCCGTTCCTTATATAGTCTCGCACCACCGGTCGCGAGAGGTGGCTAGTGACGTGCGCCCGCGTTCGCCGGGCGTCTAGGCGATTATCGTCACAATATTTTTATTTTTCATTTTCTTTTCATAATATTAGTCATATCTTCTCACATCATCTCATAGTTTGTCTATACGCAGTCACGTGGCATGTTTAGTTTCTTAAATTGCTACTTAACTGTGATTGAATACCCTCTAAATAGCGGCTAAAAAGCTATTAGGCATAGGATTGCGTCCATAAGATAGTTGTACAGGTTTTCAGTCTCGTAGGCTCAATCAATAAGGTTATTTAATGAATGCAGCCAAGGGTTTGAGCCTATGAGATATAGAGAAATCATATAGGCTCAATGTCTTGTCTAGCAGAGTAACTTAAGTTACAAATCATTCAACTTTAATATCCTTTATTGTTACTTTGTGACCTAAATGCCTTTGACGACTACCAAAGTAGTACGTGTGTGTTCCAGAAGTATCAAAGCTGGTGGTATCGGGGCGTATTGGCGAGGCCATCGAGGTGACCCGTGCGCTCTACCCCGGCCTACTGGAGCGGGATCTTGACTTGCTGTTCCTGCTCAAGTATCGCCAGTTCGTTGAGATGGTCAATGGCTCCGATTCTGAGGTATGTCATCATATATTACACACTATAAAAGACGATTGCCTAGATTTCGAATACTACTTAAAAGAAAAACCGGACTTATAAAGGTACTTGTTCTTATTCTTGTATAAATAAAATAATATAATTTCATGGTTATTTTGTTGACTCGACCAAAATTCCTAAGCTTGCTACTTTGTTTTCTGTTTTCCTCTATTACATATAAATAAGGTATAGGTAACCATAGTTACAAAGAATTGTACGACGTCAGACGAACGATGTCGAAATACTACGAACGCGATTCGACTGCGTGTGTCAAATGCATGGTTGTGTGCGTGTAGTATTTTTTCATTAATTCAATGTATTTCTAATGCATATTTTATAAAACTATTAGGATTCGCCCCTCCTTCTCCATATAAACTCTAACTGTGCCAAATTTCATCCTCCTCCGTCCGCGCAATTGACGTGGCGTCGGTACGCGCACAGAGTAGTATAATTAGGCGGCAGTAGGGGTGCCCAGTGACTAAAAAGCCCAGTGCCTAGTGCATAGTGTGGAGTGCTCAGTGCGGACTGCGGAGTGCCCAGTGCGGACTGCGGAGAGCCCAGTACCCAGTGCGGAGTGTGGATTGTCCACTGAGTGTAGTGTGTGTTCGTCACGCAGGTGTGCGGCGAGAAGGGCGGCGCCAGCAACGGCGTGGCCACCTCCGTCATCTCGCACACCAGCCGCGCGCCGCCCGCCAACGGACACCAGCACGACTCCCACACTAACGGTACTGCATACTCTCCTTCTCAACCTTCTCATATATACATACGTCTGTATCTACTTTTGTTACTAGCAGAAAGACGTCTGCGTATTACCCCGTACCATGTGTGGTAAAAGCTGGTTGTTTATATATAATCAGTAGCTGTAGAAATGTGTGGTGTGACTTTGAAAAATAGAATAAGGAATAGTGTGATTAGAGAGAGATGCGGCATGAAAGTGGATATAGTGACAAGAATAGAAAAGGGTATGTTAAGCTGGTTTGGGCATGTAGAAAGAATGGACGAGAAAAGACTGACTAAGAAAGTTTATAAGGCTAGTGTGAAAGAAACAGTCGCAAGAAGAAGACCTAAGCGAACGTTTCTCGATTAGATCGGAGGCGTTCTGGACAAAGACCAGGTTAAGAGCACCTTAAACCGACGAGCGTGTATGAGGAATGTGATGAAAGTGAATGAAGTCAGAGAAGTGTGTCAGGATCGTAACAAATGGAAATCTGTAGTCTCTTCTTACCTCTCTGGGAAACAGGCGTGAATCTATGTATGTATGTATGAGTGCCTGCCCATAGTTGGATTTTTAAAAAACTAGCTGGTCTGCGGCTTTCTTTGTGCAATTCCGATCGCTTCTATCACGGTGAACACTTAATATTAACTGTGAATTTTCTCTGAATAAATAATATCAATGTGATTATAAACATCAAGACCCAATATTTAGCTTAAACGTGTTATAGTTAGTAGCCATAAAAACAAACACAAGGATACTACTGAGGTGTAACAACCACAATATAAAATTCTTTGTGTCGTCGAATAGTGATAGATTGTCAATCAATAGGCTAATGGGAATCTTGGTTATTTTCCCTTCAATATTAGTATTGGATTTCAGTAATATTTAACTTTATCATTATTACCATAAAGCGAAAATCAAAATTTTGCAATCGAAAGCGACAACAATTTGTTTATTCGACTTGAAGTAAATGCGACCAGGAATTATGTATTCCTTTAAATAAAATTGTCATTGCAGATGTATTTCAGTTGCTCGGTGTACAAATATTCTTAGTCTTGCTTTTCTTTGTATACATAAATGTTTGTAAAGCGAAACATTCCAGTATAGCATAAATTATTTTTTAAATAACGCTAAATTTCCTCTTTAGTCTATACTCCACAAACTAAGTTTTAATCTGTATTACTGTTTTCTCGCCAGGTGTGTCCGACACAATAGAGGAAAGTCGGTCGCACGACTGCGACGTGGACATGTCTCCGCCCGCACAAACCAACGGGGCGCACGCAGGTACCGCACACTACTTACCTAAATGGTTACTGTAACCAACCACACCACCACTTAAGGCACAAACTTAACGGGTTCGTCATACGTGTTTTAAAGCCGTGAGTTCAAATCTCACGGTGTTATTATCTTGGCATGCCAAGCTAAGAGCAACCTAATACATATATGTGTTTAATTGTTAAGACTGCGCCGAGCGTAAGACAGATAATGACAGCTCGTGCGGCGCATATTCAAATCGGCGCTCGGCCGCCATAGTAAAATTGTATGGAGGATTTGAAGTGCTTTTTTGATTAATATGTATCTTTATTGTCAACCAATAACTTAAATATTTGGGACGGACAAATTGTAATATAACTATTTATGTTTTGTTTAAGCTGTATAACAGGATAGATTTCTACTGTTATAATCTAAAAATCACGGAACACGAGCTTACGTTTTTGCAAATTTACGTAATTTTATAGGCAAAAATATTAATTATTTTAAGTTTATTACACAGAGTAATTGTAAACACATTCATTGTTATGGTAAATTTATATTTTATATATGTATTAAACAAAAAGTGTTGATTTTATTCACTTAACTGTGACCGCCTGTTTGGGCACATTTCGCTCGGCGCAGTCTTAAGGAAAATCTTATTTATATGTGTTTAAAATAATGTTTTCTTGCTTCTTGACAAGATTTATTTTTAAACGAGGAAATACTTATTTGAGAAATATTTTGCCCCTCGAAGCTACTGCGACTACTGTTATTGCCCACAATTTTCTTTTATAACAATATGGATCTACAGTTATTATATTTTATACAAATTGGCAAACACATAAAAAGTATATTTTAATATAAGTACTTATTACAAACAAAATATAAATGTAATAAAATGAAATATAAACATTGATATTATTAATTTTATGTAACTAATTAGTTATAATAATATGTTTAATTAAAGTTTATTTATTATTTGCACACCATAATCATTCATTATTATTATTTATTTAGTAACATTTTCATTTCTTTATTATTATTCGCTCGTTTCTTTAGTTTTGCATGATATTATACATACTGGTCTAGCTCATATATTAACATATATTATAAATAATTATCTATGCGATTGTCTATGGATTAAGGTGGTTGCACACTGTTGGAGAGATGGCTGAAGTGTGTAGTCTGGTCGTGTGCCCGACTCCGCGGATGTTTCTCCATGACTACCATCCCATCCTGATATAAATTAATTGGTTTAATATATTATAAGTAAACGTTTTTAGGCTATTGCACTAGTGGAAGAGGTAGAATGTATATCTAGTTAGTGGTTTTGTATGGTAACCACGCGGTGTTAAAGACAATTTGACATGTACTTTAGTTGATTAAGCTTTAATAATAAATTAACTATTATTCTGTTTGCCTTTATTATTTTAGTTAATTGGCAAATGTTGTAAGGGTTTATATAAATAAAATTATTGCCTATTTTAAGTAGTTAGGGCACGGCAAAGTACAACTAAATTTGATGCTGATCAATATCTTAATATTTATTACAAATGCATGATTACAGCTATTATTAAGAGACTTTTGGACACAACAAATGATATATTTGTTGTGTTGCAAAAGGCATCTACATTTATTTATTAAAAAGTTGATCTGATTACTAAATAAAAAGCTACTAGTTTAAAGATTTTTTAATCTTGCAATACTAAAGTGTGGATGTAATTAGCTATAAAACTCATTTAGTAAATTAGCATGTGTTTCGTCGATTTTAAATTGGCTTTTTAACTAACCGCTCATGTAACATTTGCATTTAGAATCTAAATCACTCATCGGCACTTGAGAGCATATTTTGTTATTTTTGTTAGGTTGAGTTTAGTTCGCGTGAGTCATCGCTTACGCATGTTAAAAGGTAACTTAGAGATGTAAGTTATGCTTTTAACGAAATTCATAAAAGTTTTCGATGATTAAGGCAGGAACTATTTTGATAGTTGTGGTTAGAAAGGAGATAGATATGTTTATGTTCTGGTCTATAAAATATGCGTATATGTTGGCGCTGCTATACAGGTAAAATGTAGATTTTTGAGTACATAACTTGCATCTCTGGCACGCTATTGCTAAAACAACGATGTCACAGCGACCGCGGGATAGTCAACGAGTCCCATCACAAACATCTTTAGTTTAAAATATCGTTGTTATCATACGAGCGCTCGGCTGTGTCCGCGGTCGGTGTGCGCGGGTGGAGAGGGGAGGGGAGGGGAGACGTGGGAAGGGGTCTCAGGGTGGTGACGTCACTGGGCAGTGGGTGACGTGCGTGTTGCGCGTGCTTGTAGGTACGCGGCTGCCGCTGGTGAAGGGGATGCCGGGCGTCACGGCCAGCATCGCCGCGCTCATGCCCGACTACCTCGCGGGTGGGTAATCACTCTGTCTTCTGTGTTCAGCGTAACTCTGCTCTGGTTCCGAACGACATATTCCTCCATCAACCTTGTAGGCGACCGTTTCGCAAATAAGACAGGCTGACCACTGGACGGGACGTATTCACATACAAATCTATGTATTAAGGCTAACTAATGGTGCGTACACCGTACGTACGTGCGCATTTGCGCAACTAGCAGACTGTCATCGCTGTCAGTATTGCCAAAAGCATGTGTGAATTCACCATTATAAATATTAGATTTTTTTATTAGTACACAGTTGCTTTCTCTATAATAAGTGGTATTTAAGCTACGTTTATAAAGGAACCAGAGTTAATTATAGTCTCATCGCTTCGACTATTGTAGACACCTTCATTTGGCAGTTAGCACCCGTATATTTTCATTGCTGGCAATACTTACATTTGTTTTATTCTGACGCTGAATTTAGCTAGCTGTACTCCTGATTTCTGCCCTATGCTTGTGAAACATGTGAGACTGCCCTTATTCTCAATCAGTTATATCGTAGCTAGTATTTGGTTTCGTAGACATGCTTTGATTTGTAGAACTAACTTCACTTTTTATGCACCATTGCACTGGATGTATGGACATATGACGCATTATAGAAAAGTAACTATATTTCTAAACGTATAATTTTCTTCATGTTGGAATTTTATTCAGTAGGAGTAAATAGCGGTATATGGTACCGGATAGTAGTGTTATGTCAAAAGATTGATCATGATTTCTTATATACTAGGTGGCGCAAATATTATTACATACTACCTTAAGCTGGTTGATTTAAGACGGTTAACATAAACAAAAACCTATTTACGCAGAAATTAAGAAATTATTTTTTTGTACAAAATAAATAAAATAATATTAGGCAAATTGGAACACCATTGTAACCAGTCGTGCGCTTTAGCCAGCTCGTTAATGGTCATAGGTTCCAAGAAATCATCTTTGTCAACTCGCTAGGATTCGGAAATTCCCGGACCCGATACAATACGACGGTTTTTTAATATCGCTTAAGGTCTTTGACACCTAAGTACAGTTATCTCTGCTTTACATGATGTTCTAAAATGCCTAAATTATGAAAACAAAATAAATGTCCTGTGGCTAAACTACTGAATACATTTGGTTCATAATTTGTAAATCGTCAAAGACTACCATGTAGTATATGTGGTATCAATTAATGTGATAACATTTGCGTCACTTTGTATATTTCAGAATAAATATATTTTATAATTATCACACGTTCAATTTTAGATGCGTGATAAGTATATTATTATTAGTCGCTTTGATAAAATAGTGAAGTTATCGTAGGGAAAAAAACACAAGGGCCCGGTCCTTGCCCCGTAAAAGCATGTTACTATAAGATAACTATAGTAAAACGATTGTACAAAATGTTTTCAGAATCTGTCATTTATTATATACTGGAGTGATTAGCGATGTCCACGTTAAATGTAACTTGACGCTAGTATATTACATACTCTTTAAATATTTATAACTATAAGGATCTGGGGGTTTTTGCCTTTTACTTTTTCTATAATGTGGACATATTCCATGGTATTAACTTTTCTATTACAAATTGTTTCGTCGGCAAGGTGGGTAGTTGTCATTTGTATTGTTAAGGATTGAAAAACAGTAAGTACATATTTTGTAGTTTATATATATTTTTATTATTTTCGGCTTAATTTACAAAATATATTATGTTATATGTATATTTTGGTGTAAAGTTAAATATTGGTATAATTTTGGTGTTTATTGGCTCGTAAATTATGCGCTTTGGAAAGGGTTTAACACACATAAATCATTATAATCATATCAATTTCAATATCCTAGTAGCCAACTTGTGTCTGTCGTTTATTTATAGCTGTATAGTGTATAAATAGAATTGATTTGCTTTTAAATATTCACAACAGAGTATATTCGGTATCTAAGAGAGGTATTTAGTAAACTCACAAACCTATATATTTTGCTTTCATAAGTGTTACTTTGTGACCTAAACGAATAAATGATTTTTGAAGTGATTTGTGGGGCCTGCCCTTTAATTTAACGATGACATCGCTGCGAAATTCATTAAAGTGGAGTAACCCTGATCCTAAAGAATATTGCAGCAAAACAACCTTGTGTAGTTGCGGCGAGTAGAATTAATTAAGTGCTTTTAATCATTTCTTGAAGAACTTTAATAAGACTTGGGAAAACATTGAAAAAGAGATCAATAATCTAAGCTTTCGTAATAATTTTTTATATAATACTATTATGCAGTATGATAATACCTATTTGCAAAAGAAACTTATGACATGGCGTTCGCTTGAAAGTTGCTTTATGCTTGCTATGTTACGTTTTTTTTTAAATATTATTTGTGACTTCAATATAAATCTATGAAAACTTTAATATACATAACAAAACAGATGTATATATTTATTCATTGAAAGTAATACTGTCGTTACTTCACTATACAATTATAATTTAAGACAGCGCAATGGTACAAACTTATGGTTACTAACACTTCATTATTGATATGGTGATATATGGTGGTGATATATGAATGTAATTTGTAAATTAAGTTGAAGTAGGCATGTATGGCCTAGTATAACTAGTGTGTTGTAGTGGAGTGTTGCATGTCTCGACACAGCATGGAGGGTCCATGGGATGGTGTGACAGCGGTATCGATGGCATGACAAGAGTAACGCTTCTTATATACTCGTATATTATTATATTTAATATCTATAAGTATACATTATATACCAACACGGGGATAACATGCATGGTCCGTTAATGGTACCTACCTTTTACTAAAGGATTTTTTTGCCCACCGTACACGATTTTATTTTACCTCCAAAGCACTGATTTTAATTCATTTCTTGCTATCGCCGATCCGTTTGGCGACATTACGAAGACTTGTTTAATCATTTTTATTTTCTAGTCTTAGTCTAATAACTAATCTGTATATAAGTGGTGGTATAGGGACTGTGCAGGAATAAGAAAGACCTGCTTTTTTTACATGTCAACTACTAATTGCTGGTGGAAATTATTGGTAAAATATGTTAATTTGTCTTATCTATAAAAACAGATAGATAGGAAATACATTGGCAACTTATGAATTGGACTTTATTTATTGTAAGATGAGGGTGGGACGAGGGCAAATGCAAAAGAAATAAAATAGCATTTCATATTTGTAGCAAAGAGTGATAATTTAATACTGATTAATATTTTCATTTCTTTTCGTCGGTAAAATCAATTAAATTGGCCTATGTCCCTCTACCACCTTATCTTAGTATATACGTGAACAACACAACGTCTGTAATAAGTTTCCATTGCGCTGTTTACACTAGAGGGTGACGGCAGCTGCGGCACGCGAGCGTCGGTGGAACGAATGCTCGCGTTCGGACGCGAATTGTACGCTATGAGCCAAAAGCTACAGCAGGATCAGTTCGTCAAATCAATGCTCGAGGTGAGTTGGTGCCTTTGTAATCCTGATTTCTTATTATTATGTAGTGTATCACTGCAAGATAAAGACCTTATTGTTATATCATACGTGAGAGGGCTTCAGACATAGTTTAAATACATTGTACAAGATTAGCAGATTTGTGCTGCTTCCATTAGAAATTTATAGCAGACTAGCTGGACCTGTATAAACTCATCTAGTAGTTATCTAGCTCAGCTAAACATAACAGTCTCCTTACTGTATTTTCTGTTTAATGTTAAATATAACGCGCCTTGTGTTCGTTGCAGGACGCATTCAGTCTGCTAGCGTACAGCAACCCGTGGGACAGTCCCGTGGGCTGGCAGCTGGAGCCGGTGCGGCGGGAGGCCGTTTGCGAGGCACTCAACTCCGCCATACTCGGTATAACCATACACATTATTTTCTAGTGTTAAGGAATTAAGTTTGTAGCTGATTGGAACATTTTCTATTGAAACTTAGTTTTGGCTGTTACCAAAATAAAGAAAGGGCTTTCCCTTCTTGCAATTAGAAAATCACCGTAGTTTCGTAATTCATAATGATAAGGTCTAAACATATAGCCCTGTGGTACACTGTGTATGTTACACAGAGCTCTATTTTTCAAATACAAGATATCTAATCCCTGTAAAGTACCTTGTTTTAGGTTATAGAATATATATAGTATATGTGCCGTATAGATAGAGCATAGTATACGTATATGATATCGTCATGCTGTCATTATTGTGACAGTGTATTATGATGAACGCAATCAAAGGCTTTCCAAAGATCATAATATTCAACGTTAACATTTTGATATAAAACTTAAGTTGGATTTAGGTTTTTAAATCTAAATTGGCATATTTAGGTTAGATTAGAAATATAAAGTGGCGCAAATGTTATCATATTAAATGATATACCACCTTAAGCTGGTTGATATAAGACGGTTAATATAAACAAAAAACCTATTTTCGCAGAAATAAAGTTTTTTTTTTAACAATATAAATAATATAAAATTGGACACAAATTGAAACACCATTGTAACTAATCGTGCGCTTTAGCCAGCTTGTTAACGGTCATAGGTGCCGAGAAATCGTCTTTTTCGACTCGCTAGGATCTAGAAATTCCCGGACTCGTATACAATACGACGGTTTTTTAATATCGCTGCTTAAAGTCATTGACACCTAAGTACAGTTATCGCTGCGATACATGATGTGCTAAAATTTCTAAATTATGAATAAAAAATGTCCTGTGGCTAAACTACTGAATAAATTTGGTTCATAATTTGTTAATCGTCAAAGAATACCATGTAGTATATGTGGTATTAATGAATGTGATAACATTTGCGGCACTTTTTATATTAGGGTTATTTAAGAAGTGGCGTCGGCCTCGTGTCATAAGTAGTGTGTGTGTCGTGCGCAGAGGCGCAGGGCATGAAGTGGATCTCGCCCGTGGAGGCGTGCGTGTCGCACTCGCGCGAGCTGCTGCGCCGCATGTCGCGCGGCGGGCTGGGCGCCTGCGCCTTCGCCGACCTGCGCGCGCTGCTGCGGCGCTGATGCACGCCCCCCGCGCCCCCCGCGCCGCCCTCCGCCGCCCGCCAGCTGCAGGACACCAAGCACTTCTTCTACCACAACCGCCACCGCTTCATCTACCGGTACGCGCGTGCGCCTGCACTGGACCCGGCCGGCCGACTGATTAGTTAAGTCTCCGCCGGCTCGCGCGGGCTTGGCGCGGCCGCGCCCCAGATCGTGGTACGCCTGTACATAGAGATCGACCCTCGCACCGATCTGATACTGAGACGCACATAGATTGCCTTAGGTGACGATTCGTTTTAGTTGTGAGTGTTTCCCTGGCCGCGTGTGGGACGTTTTACGCCAAATATACATATGTGTAACATAAACGTGTTTATCGCTTAGCAAACGGTTGCTTAAGCTTGCTCTGGGTGATAAGTCGCTTGGGGGGCGGCGGCGCGGCGGCCGCCGTTGAGTGTCGCCACGGAACCCCGTGACGTCATCGCGACGTTGTCCTGACGCGGCAGTAAACAAATGCGACGCTCGTCTAAATTCTAAAATTAAATATTTTCTCTAATAAGTAGATTCAACTAAAGTTGTGATTTAGTAATTACTATTATGCAAAAAAATATGACCTGTAACTGCCATTAACTCGATCGAGCTGATAGATTTTCTACTAAGTTTATAGTATCACGTATGGGTGAGTTCGTCGTTCCCCGCTCCGTCGCCCGCTCAAACATTTTTATATTTATGAAGTGAGAAATATAGGTAACGTGTAATAAAAGTAATTATATAAATATGTGCTCCGAAATGACCTCAACGAGACGGACGTGTGAGACGTGAGTTTAATTCGAATGTAGCTGTACTATGTGCCGGAATGCGCTGTATATTGTCAGTAGCGTATGTTATAGATTATATCGTTATAGAAATTAAACAAGGTAATTATAACGCGCGGAACACTGTTGTTGTAAGTTATTTTTTATATTTTATTTTCATGTGTATATTTTAGTGTTCAATCCGATCGACTCCTCATAATAATTTGATGCTTTATAGAATTCGATCGGTTGGAATGTATACAAAAGTCGATTATTATCAACAAATATTTTTATATCGATTTTTGTTTATAACACATCGAATATTGTTTCGTTGTGCGTTGTACAGGTAATTGTAGCAGTTAATTTTAGTCAGAAATCGACTAACAAACTAATGTTTTTTAAAGACTCGACTATACGGCAACAGTGACTCCGCTAAAGTTTAATATAGAGATATATAACGTGAGACGAGTGTAGAGATACTAAGATTACGAATTTGATTTATTATTAGTGCATTTAGATAATATTTTGACGAGTATCATACGCCCATCAGTTATATATAGGGGCAGTTGATAGACTCAGTTTGAATCTCGAAATCCTGACAGTTGGAATTTTGGATAGTATGTAGGAAGTCAGATTTTGAAGTAGATCCCAGCACAAAAAAAGTGCTGGTGGAAAGAACATGGTAATCTAAATGCATTAGCAATAATATCGGACTGAGACAAGGCAGGAGGCGAATGACATAAAATACAAACAAACTTATACACATCATATTATTATTATTAAAATGGTACTTATAATCTGTGCAACGAAAGTATGGTATGAATAGTAGCGGTTAGTGTTGGGAGTGTCGAAATTATTACATAGTTCGGGGCAACACGCTGGCATTTCTTTTCACGGATGCTTTGCTCGAGTGAAAATTTCAATCATGTAAATGAAATTTATCTCGACGGCCCGGAATATATGCTCTAAGTGAATAAAGATGCTTGAGCCTTGAGCGAATGTTGTACGGTAGTATATCGGCTAAAAAGGGCTGAATGTATTTCTGGTAATATATAGGTCTAGACCTATATACCACATATGTAAAATATGTAAATAGAAAGTAATAAATAATAATCTATGTATTGTGTGTACATTTTTATCGAACTTAAACATTTTTCTTATATTTCTATCAACTTTCGTCGCATAGACATTTTAATGTAGCAATAATATTAGTGCCATGATAAATATCAAACTATAATTACTCAAATTATTAATTAAACTTTAAACTTGCTATTATGTTTGGCCTATGTTTAATAAAGGCCTTATAAGATTTCATTTAAACATAATCTGTTGCAATAATTATAGTGTTTCAATAACGAGATCTAAGTATTATTATCACGAAATGTGTGGCGAATTACACCTTTTATCTATAATTATTATAATATTTGTATATATAATGGCGAAAACATAAGCAGTAATCTGTACGTGAATTCATATAATGTAATTCAAGTTCCTAAGCAATTTGGTTAGTATGGGATCGCATTTGTAATTTTGTCATTAATCGTTTAGTGTATAAGTTTGTATGTAACTATTCAGATATTAATGTGATAAAGGGTTATGTTCGCTGAGTCTTGGTCTCATTAATGTTTGTTTTTGTGTATAATAGTGTTGACATCGCCAACCGCCAAACCTCGTGTAATATGTTCTGTAAAGATCAGTCTACAATATTGTTCTTATATTGTATTGTTTTCTTTTTTAATAATATATTATGTTTAAACCGCTTACTTGTCTTTGATTACCTCACCTTGCAATTAGTAGGAAAGTTGCCGAGTCCTATTTTGGATATCAGTGCGTCGAAAACTGCTTGATCGAGTTTCGCACGGTACAAAAGCTTGTGGTCCAAGTGTGGGTTGGTTAGTTCTATTTGTAAAGATGCCTGCGGCGATCCTTAGAATACATGATTCTACATAAGTGAACTGGTTCAAGGAAGCCCACGACTTTCCTTATGGAAATAAATTACCTTGGAAAAGCACAGCTACAACATACTACTACAGGAATACATCAGATTGAAATCTGTAGGATCTCGCATACATTTCTTTCTGTAAACTAGGCAAGTGCTCTGGTGGGAAACTAAAGCATTTTGGGTGTCTGGCGTGACCCGCCCCGGCTTCGCATGCAAGCACAGGTGAGCACACCTGTGCGTGCATGCGAAGCCGGAGCGGGTTGCTAGTTTGGAATATAGACATCACTGCAAAAATCCCCTAAACGTGCTAAATTTACAACAGAATGGTAACTAAAACGGTGTGCTGTAGGTATACTGAAGTTCAAGGCTACATATCCCAAAAAGGGTAAATATATATAGAACTCTCACATTTCAACGTTTTACTATCAGTGGTAGCACCGATGGCAAAGTGGTTCCCTCGTTATTGTCACTGCACCGAGTGTTATGGGTTCGATCCCCACACGTGACAATTTTTTTTGAGATCCACTTGTATTTGTTCCGAGTATGGAATTGATATTGATTAATGGAATTTGGGCCATGGATGTTTTCCTAGATCTGGATCTGATTGCACTATCGCGGAACTCGTTTAGAACCACAGCATTGAAAATAATCAATAATTCATTTTTACATACAGTGATCAGCAATGGAAAGATTATTATTAAATTAAATATTATTATTAGTTATTGAATGTTTCATAATAGATAGTCAAATATAAGGACTCGGTTATATTAATTAAAATAAACACTTTATTTAATAAACACGAGTTAATACAGTCTTTACAGCAGAGAACAAAGGAATGACTTAATTCTAAGTTACATGAGTTTAAATATGGTGTGACACGTTACATGTGTGCTGTCTGTGTGAGACCTCACAAAGCTGCTTAGTTACAGAAACGAAATGATACAAGTAATTAAATTAATGTATTTGGTCAACATTAAGTTTATGGCAATTCGTTATGTTATGAGTTACACAGAACAACGATCAAGTTCGGTTGCTAAGGCTGGTGGCGTGATGCGTTCTTAGTTTACTACTTAGTTTACTACTACGATGTGTGGTCTGGGAACGCATAACTAGATATTTACTGAATTATATCTTATTTGTTTGTTTTTTTAATTTTTTTGGTTATTGATGTTAGCTTTGTATCTAATTAAATGTAATATTTGATGAATTCGAATTTTCAATGTCATTATTTCACACTATTAATACCATTTCCTTTTTCTCTTACTATCATAATTTTGTTTGTAATTTCTATATAGGTATATTATCGTATTTAACTTATAGCATTTTACTTGTTTAAAGTTCTGCTCGCAAACAAAAATATTGTACTAAAAGGTGGATATTGTTGTAAGTTTCATACTTATCATTACTTATCTTTTTTGTAAATTATTTATTTTAAGAAAATACGTATAATACATATAAAATAGTACTGTTTTCTTTACCAAAAAAATAAAAATATGTGTGCGTTATTTGAGTAAATCTCTCCCCCATCGCGACACAGTATTTATTTTTAGTGCGAGAGCTGATCTATATATGTATATAAAAAAAGAATTGATGTTTCGTTGAATCATCCACAGATAGCGAACGAAAGATTCTCAAATGGCGACTACAAATATTTAATTCCCGAAAAACCAGATTTAATTTTCCAGTTACATACAAATTAGGTGGGTACTATTTGATATTATACTGTACATCCACCTTCCGGGGGTTTAGAGGACTGAAAGTTGGACTTAACTTTTAGTCCTCTAAACCCTGCAGACGGAGTTGAAGGTGTACCTACCATTTCGCCAGCCAATATTTGAGAGGCCTATGTATAGCCGCCTACCTTTCCACACTCATTTCTAGGCACATTTCCAGATTCTGTGAACAGCATTACGGTTATTATAAATTGTATAACAGAGAAATCTAGTAGTACCTACTATCCGACCCGGGAATGTAACTAAGGATCTCACAAACGACTGCTAACATGTCGCAAGCTTATGCCACGGTACAAATAAACATCATTTCAAACCATTGAGTAGGTACACAAATACACACAAAGGGTTTTTGTGTAAGTGAACCACGCAGCAGATCAAAATAGTTATTTGCCAGATACATTTTAAGACGCTAGATTAAATTAATATTCTAGTTAAGTTTTAGTAACTTATTAATTCCTTTTTTATAAGTTATTGAGCTAACCATAGTAATAAGGTTTAATTTGCTTAGCGGTTGTAATAAACTTAAAAAATGCAAGATTCTTCTTTGCCTTGTTTGAAATATTCCATTGTAAAAGAATTGATACGACCAATTACAGAGGAGATATTATCCTGTCTCTAGTGGCAAATGGGAACATTCATTGCTACTGTTATTATAGCTTGTTTAAAAAGTTACGCATTGTATAATCTGGCGATTCAACTAAGTCAACAATTGCCGAACTACGCCAACTTGTAAAAAGTAAACTTCTTTTAAAATATTAAAAGAAAACGGCAAAGAAGATTCATTGGCACACAGTTAATTAAAAATCGTCTAATATTGAAATATCGCGTCAATATGGTAATGGCTTAATACTAACACGAATTTATCCCGCCGCCTGTAGATAACGAGTCATTGAATAATTATGTTAATTGTAAAAATGATTGCGGGACGAATTCAATAAATTGTGGAGGGAGGTGATTTTGACCCTCGCTCCAACCGATGATTATTTTTAATTTATGTTCTAACCGGTTCTGATAATACCTGTAAAAGAGTCAAGGGAGGAAATTTCAATTACGACTTTTTTATATCTGAGCCTATTTCGCTAAATTTAACCGTATATGGATAGAATTTTTTGGAATTGCTGTTTGAATTTGGTTTTAATGGCAGCCAAATAATCTTGTATCCTGCAATAAATAAGGGTTTCCAAATTCCTTAGAAAGGCACCTTACTATCAGCGGAGCCGACAGCGTCTCCTCTAAGTATAAACCTAACACACTTACTTTTTTATATGAGTTGAAGTCATATGGTATTATACCCAATACTCTGCATCAAAGGGATACTCAAGGAATGATTGCACCAGAATCCACCGATGTACTTGGCATCTCGTCACCACAGCGTGCAGCTATATCTTCTGGGTACTAGTAAGTATAGTATCTGTGCTTATGGGTAACTTAGATTGTACATCGGCGATCAGAACTCTTGCTTCTACACATGTGATGACCCGATGAACTACATATGTATTTTTGTCGTCTTTTAAGACGGATAGGGTTTATCTAAGTGCTTACTGGATAATAGTAGCACTTGACGACCTAAGTAGTTATCTGCCAGTGCACTAAAATATTGACCTAATAAATAATTGTTCCGGGTTTAGATGTACTTTGCGCTTGTTTGTCGACATTAATCATTCTAGTCATTATCATCATCATGGTGGCCTTTTGGTTATCCAATCTTGGATGTGGGCCTCTTCCCTCTTCTTCCACTACTGTTGATCTTGTGCCCGACTCATCCAGTCTCGACCTCCGTGTCGTCAGATGTCGTCTACCCAGCGCTGTGGTGGTCTGCCGCGCCCTCGGGTGTCCGCTCTAGATCTCCATTCTAGGGCTCGTCTTGTCCAGCGGCTCTTGTCCATTCTCGTAATGTGCCCCGCCCATGTCCACTTTGCGCTATTACGGCCATAATGCCTCTAACTTTGGTCTTACTTCGAATCCAATCGGTCCGTTTCCGGTCTCGTAGGGTGATCCCGAGCATATCTCTCTCTATGCCCCTCTGCACGACTCGGAACTTCTCGGCGTACTTCTGCGTAAGAGTTATGGTTTCCGTACCATAGGCTAGTACTGGCATGACACACTGTTCGAAGACTTTGACTCTAAGACGTAGGGGTAGATGTTTGTTGGCGCCGAATGCAGCCCACGCCTGCGCTATTCGTCGTTCCACTTCCGCTACTTGATTTTCAAAGCCGAGTGTAACCTTATGCTCTAAATATATATATTCAGTTACTCTCCCCACTGGAAGCTGGCAGTTTGTGACTCCAGGAATGTTAGTCATTATTTTGGTTTTCCCAATGTTCATTTTAAGACCGGTCTTCTCGGATTCCACCTTAAGATCCTCTAGCATCGTCACCATGTCCTCGACGCTCTCCGAAACTAGGACCAGATCGTCAGCAAACCTCAGATTTGTCAGTCTCTCTCCATCGATCATCAGCCCTTTCCCAATCCACTGCATCGGTTGGAATATGCATTCTAGTGCCAGGGTAAATAATGTTGGTGATATTGTTTCTCCTTACTTGACACCCCTTCTGTAGATGGAATTTCTCGGTATTCTCGTGTAAAGAGACACGGGCAGTAGCGTTTTAATGGACGTGATTGAGGATTTGTATGTACCTTTCATCGATGCGGCATCTGGCTAGGGCTCCTTCTATGAACCACCACTCTATCGAGTAAAATGCTTTCTTGTAGTCGATGAAGGTGAGGATAAGTGGTTTCCTGTACTCGTTATATTTCTCTTTGACTGTTTTAAGGGTTTGTAGATGGTCATTGGTACTGAAGCCTGAGCAAAATCCTGCCTGTTCTTTTGGTTGGAAAAATTCTAGTCTCCTGTCGAGTCTGTTAATTAGAACTCTCGAGAAGATCTTACAAATATGTGACAACAGGCTAATGGGTCTATAGTTTTCCAGTTTCTTGATATCCCCTTTTTTGTGGATCGGGGTGATTATTGCGTTGTGCCATGATGCAGGTACTTTAGTTTCCACGATGCATTTTGTAAATAATACTGCGACCCTTCCGTTGATTTTAATCATCTCTGGTAACACGCCGTCTTCACCTGGTGCTCTCCTATTTTTAAGTTGTTGTATAGCCAGCATTACTTCATCTGGAATGACATCGGGAATTTTTTCGGAGCCTACATTCTGGATTGGTAATCGGGGTTGCCCTAGGGTTGCTATTGTCTTTGTGTGGGGCGGAACGGAGAGACGTTCCGGAGGGAGGTGTCGTGCGGTGTTCCACAGGGATCGGTTCTGGGTCCGATCCTGTGGAACATCGGCTACGACTGGGTGCTGCGGGGCGCCCTGCCCCCGGGAGTCGGCGTAACTTGCTACGCCGACGACACGCTGGTGACGGCCCGGGGAGAGGATTACGGGGCAGCTGCCCGTCTTGCCACGGCTGGAGTTGCCCTGGTTGTCGGCAGGATTAGGATGTTGGGACTGGAGGTGGCGCTGGAAAAGTCCGAGGCCCTATTATTTCATGGGCCTCGGCGGGCGCCGCCACCAGATGCCCACATCATCGTTGGAGGGGTCCGCATCGGGGTGGAGCCGAGTATGAAATACTTGGGGCTCCACCTCGACGGCCGCTGGCACTTTCGCATCCATTTTAGCCGCCTGGCCCCCCGGCTGATGTCGGCGGCAGGAGCGCTTAGCTCTTTGCTGCCGAATATCGGGGGGCCGAGTGTCATCTGCCGCCGCCTCTATTTGGGGGTGGTGCGGTCGATGGCGCTCTACGGAGCGCCCATTTGGGCCGGCGCCCTCGATCGCCACAACGTTGCCCTCCTGAGGAGACCGCAGAGGGCGATGGCGATCAGGGTGTCGCGGGCGTACCGCACCGTCTCCTTTGAGGCGGCGTGCGTTTTGGCGGCATCGCCGCCTTGGGATTTGGAGGCGGAGGTCCAGGCGTCGGTGTATTACTGGCGCGCGGACCTCCGTCTCCATGGCGAGGTTCCCTCGCATTGTGCGGTGGAGACGCGAAGGTCCCAGGCTCGACTGGTCCTTGAGGAGAAGTGGGCAGACAGACTGGCCCAGCCCCGCTACGGGGTGAGGACCGTCGAGGCTGTCCGTCCGGTTCTAAGACAGTGGACGGACAGACGGCGCGGACCACTCACCTACCGGCTCACTCAGGTGCTCTCCGGACACGGCTGTTTCGGAGAGTACCTCTGCAAGATAGCCGGTAGGGAGCCGACAACCAGGTGCAACCATTGTGAGGAGTGTGACCAGGACACGGCGCAGCACACGCTGGAGGAGTGCCCGGCGTGGGCCGTGGAGCGCTGCGCCCTGGTCGCTGTGATTGGCCCCGACCTCTCGTTGCCGACCGTCGTATCCAGGATGGTCGGCGACGACAGGTGCTGGGGCGCAATGAGGTCCTTCTGCGAGACTGTCATCTCGCAGAAGGAGGCGGCGGAACGGGGGCGTGAGGATGATCCTTACGCCCCGGAAGTCCGCCGCCGGAGGAGAGGGCGCAGGAGACGCGCTTTCGTCGCTCTCCTGCCCCCCACTTAGGGGTTCCGGGTGGCAAGGCCTGAGGGGACCCTGCCACCCGTAAATTAGGAACCCCGAGAGGGCGCGCGCGGTGTTCCCGCGCGCCTTCTAACGTCGAAAGGGGAGAGCGGTCAGGCTCTCCCCTGGGGACGAGAGGTGGCCGGGTCCGTTTGACCCGGCCCACACCCACATGGGGGGGCCTGCTATGGATGAATCCTTTTAGCTCCCAACTGGCCCCCCCTATTGGATGAGAGAGGGAACACCCCAGGTTTTTTAGTGGGTAGACCAGCGCGTCTTGCTGGGAGTCCCACACTCCCCCGCCGGTGCCGTCCCCTAGCCGGCGGGCAGTGCATGAAGCATTTTTCCTGGGAAACAAAAAAAAAAAAAAAGGGTTGCTATTGTCTGGCTCGGTGCTGCTCTGCTCTTATATAGAGTTTCATAGTACTCTTTTGCTATTGCAAGTAGCTCCTTATTAGTGACTTCTTCCCCATTTCCGTTGTGAAGCTTGAAGATTTGTTCCCTGCCCTCGTTCAGCTTCAATTTAAAAACCCTTTGGCTGCTGTTCTTCTCTAACGCTTCCTGTATGAGGTTGGTGTTATAGTCAGTCAAGTCGTTCCGAGTCTGTTTACGGATGCGCTGCTGTAGGTCTCTGTATTCTTGACCATCCACGTTTCCCTCACTGCACAGTGACCTTTGGTCCATCATCTTTATAGTACCTGGTGTTAATTTAGTTGGCCTATTTGGTAGGACACTTGGGGTGATTTCGTCAATGCTGTGAGTTAATGCTGTTGTTAGTTGATCGTTAATCTCAGCTATGGTCATGGTGGTTAATCGTTCGCAGTTGAGCTTTGCCTCGACAGCATTCTTATACAGATCTTAGTTAGCTTGCAGTATCTTGAGTTTGGTGTCGGTTGGAAGATGTTTCCTTACTACAAGATTCCTTCTCGATGTTCGAAGTTTTACATTTATGTGTGCTCTTACCAAGCGATGGTCGCTGCCTGTAGAGAAGCTATTTAGCACATTGACGTCTTCGACCATAGGTTTATAGTCTGTGATGAATTGATGATATAGTCATATTCATTCTTGTGTTAGCCGCCAGGATTCCTCCATGTCTACTTACGCTGCTCTTGTTTTTTGAAGAAGGTGTTTATAGCATATAGTGAGTTAGCTTATAGAAAATTGAGCAACATTTGTCCTTTAGCATTTCTTGCTCCAAACCCGTAGTTCCCTATGCTAGTTTCTCCGCTGTTCTCCTTTTTACCAACTCGTGCGTTGAAATCGCCCATTGTTACGGTATATTTGGTCCTAATTTTATTTTTAAGAACTAATAGGTCTTCGTAGAACTCTTCTACAATTTCGTCTTGGTGGCCTGATGTTGGGGCATATGCTTGGATAATTTTTATTTTATACATTTTGCTGAGTCTTAGTACCACATAAGCAAGGCGATCCGAAATGCTGTTTACTTCAACCACATACTGTTTTATGGCTTTGTTAATCATGAAGCCGACTCCTCCGATACCAGGTCTAAGGCCTTCGCGGTAGTAGAACATATGGCCCGAGTGTGAAGTTAATAATTCCTCTCCGTTGTTCCGAATTTCACAAAATTTATATTCTAGTATTATTATTAAAATAATATTTAGAAGAAGTATTAAAGAAGAAAATCTTCTGTGTTGACCCTGCCTGTCCTAATACGCTTTTCTACAAAACGAACTGAGTTCATACAATCCTTGAATTGCGAGTGCAATTCTAACATCTGCTTAGCTTGTAATATTTTAGTGCCCTTACACATCGATGGACCTGCACTTCGGCAGCCAAGAAAAAATTACACATGACCTCGATGTAGCTTGCGTATTTGACAAAGTATGGCATAGCGTCCTTCTATACATTTTTTATGGTATCCTCGAAGGACTCTGCAAATGAATTTCTTAATATCTGGGTTAGCGAAGCATTAGTCATAGACGTTTATCCGAAAAAAACCATTAATTTGGCGTTCCACCAGGATCAGTGCTCTCCTAGCATTGAAGACCCTGTATAAAAATGATTTGTTATCAATTCAAGACCTCTATTGCTAGATAGATACTCAAAGTAAAAAAACATCTGTTTATTTAGGTCACAAAATAATTATGAACGTCAAAATTTATGAGTTAGTAACTTTAGTGAAGTTACTGAATTTATATTGTTTAGTAGTTGCTAGGTTCAAGTAAAGGAAAATATATACCTGCAAGAAACTCATGACCACTCTTTTAAATCGCCTAATAATGCACTGAATGTCTTTAGGAACATGATATAGCCATGATGCTCACAACTATGTAAGCGTATGATGGGAGTGAGGTATGCAACAGATAGAATTACCTAAATAAAAAGGAATTACAAAACAAAACTTGCTTGAAGTGGCATATTCTTTGGTGGTGTAAATCAGCATGTTGCCCAGATTAATGGTGGTGAAATACGTAGGATGATTCAGCTAAGTTAAATTTAAGTATCATTGGGGCTGCCAAGCAGTCTTGAGTTCGATCCCAAGGCGCGCATTTCTGACTTTTCGAAGCTATGCGCGTGTTATATACTTAATTATCGCTTGCTTTAACGGCGAAGGAAAACATCGTGAGGAAACTTACACGTCTGACAGTTCGCCATAATGTTCTCGAAGATATGCGAAGTCTACCAACCCGCACTAGGCCAGCGTGGTGGACTATGACCTAGCCCTTCTCACACTAAGAAGAGGCCCGTGCAGTGGGATAGTTTTATACATATTTGGGTGGAAAGGTAAATTGGCCCGGGAATCAAACTCTGTGACTTCTACGAGATAATATCTAAAATAGTTACAGATTTTGAATACATTATTAGAGGTAAACAATGTTTATCCTGGTCCTATTAAAACGTTACAATAGAATTATTATTATTCTATAGGTATAAATGATTGCCGTGACCTAAGCAAGCTACCATGGCGATGATAATACTACCTACTTATTATTTTAGTTAAACCATCATATTTTAAATGTTGTTTGTAGTGTAACTAGACGATAAGGCATATAGGACAGTCGGAAGGAAAATACCTAAGCAAATGCTATCAAAGACATTCTAGAGAAAGGATAGGAACTCTATACCAACAAGCGTGTATGAAGAAATGATTGGGAATGAATGAAGCAAGATAAGTTTGTTGTTTATGTTTGCTAATTATTGCCTTATGTAAACATTACTTAAGCCAATAAGTTGGTTATTACAAATAAATGTGATGGTTAGCGCGTAATCTTAGAAGAGTCTGTAAACAAAATACTTAATTAAAAATAATGTAACGCATCTGCTCCTCTAGCAAGAAACAGGCACGTGTATAATTAAATATACATATATTTGTTCGGTTGTTTGGATTGCATGGACATTATAATAGAGAAGTCTTATTATCGTATCCGATCGGCAGTAAAACCGGACAAACATACGTACATACAATTAGACTCACGCCTGTCAGAGCTAAAAAAATAATTATATAGGCAAAATTACGTCGACAATTAAATACGTCGAGATCTAGAAATGATTTCGGGCTACAAATGTACTAGAAAATAAGAAGAAGCCAATAAATTTAAAACTAAGCATAACAAATAAATTAAATTATATCGATGCAGAACGACAGTACAGTAGGTAGTCAATTCATTGAATATCACTTTATCGGTGTTCTAACAACTTCGAGATCTGAGGTCCGCTGTGTGGGGAGCGGGAGGACGGGGTGGTCGCGAGAAATTGAATGAAAACATTGAATATTTATTCTGAGACGATGCCAGTGCAGCGCTGCGGGCTCACGGCATACACCAGACGGGTAGACAGATGAGGAAATAGGTGCAGACGTTTTTTTGGGTTCAAGACGAAATCGTTTCCCTTTAAAACACAACATTGTTTGTTTAGTCTTTTTGTTCTAACATTCGTTTTAAAACCACAATGCTGATGAACCTTTACCTAGGTCTTAATTTCTAAAGATTATATTTCGTTAAGCAGGAACTTGTTATTTCTTCAAGCATATTATTACACAGTCTAATACACTTATAAGGAACAATTATTTCCAGTTGATGAAGTAGAAATATTAACGTACAAAGAATATTAGCCTTTTTATAAAAAGCTAAAAAGTAGCTATATATACTAAAATAAATTATATATAAACACAAAACAGAATGGTTTTAGTTTTGGACAAAAATACTGTGGTACCTCGCCTGCCACGTGTGAGTAAAATGTGTTTATCGGATTGCAGAAAAGAAACGGTTGTTCTGGTCCATATACCATCAGTATATGGTCGCAAGAAGTTTGTAGTTGCACGATGCCATTCATATGAATGCTAAGAAGCGAGAAACTTATTTTGAGCTGCCAGGCGGACCACCTAGTGTCCCAAAGGTTTCTTGCTGCTTCGCTACTTTCTTGCTATATCGGTACGGTCATATCTCTTGGTACCGCTTTTAGACAAGAGATGTATGTTCGGTGTATAACTACTCTGAGATTTAACCTATATATCATTGGAATTGGCACTTATTAAAAATCATTTGATAAAAGCTTATCACGGTGACTATAGCTAGACTTGAGATAATGAACATGGAATTTACGTGATCTGGCAAATATACATAAATAAAGCTTTTCATTTTTTATAGGCCTGAGCTGTTACCGGAGTTTCGAGCTTTCTTACCTCTTATAATGTTGTATACACAATTATTCTTACATTAAAACAATTGCAATTACAGCAGAGTCAAGTCGCATCTGCTTGTCTACACTCTCTGACCGTTCCGGGATGATCTTGTGGCTCTCCTTTTAATATTTGATCTGCATATTTATAAATCGTGCGCGGACTGTTTGCTGCGCCCCTCAAGCGTGTTTGCAGATTTATAGTTTATTTCATTTCGTGTGAGGGCCCGTCGCCGTCGACCCACGAGCGTTGTTTGCAGCGCATTCTCCAGAAACGTATGGAGTGGAATATTTTATACTACATTTTATACCATACAGTACCCGCCCGCAATCTTATAAGTATTTTAAGATGAATTGTGAATTTATGATGCAATAACGCTATATGTAAGTGGACGGACGGTACTTCGGTGATATCGTAGGAGTGCTGTTATGCTCTCAACATGTCGGACGATTTCCGAGAATGAACTATTGGTTTGAATATGACGTTCACGGTACATAAACCGTACAGATTTATACACGTTTTATTGTACCCATTTGTTGTTGATTTAATAACCTGCAGCTTAGCTGTTTCATTTTGTCCTATTGACATGGTGGTGTTTGTGACTTTAAATTGCTGCCATAAAAAATATTAATTTATGTAGATATCACATACATAATAAATTGGGCCTGAAACTTATTAATTTGCTGAATGTACATTTATGTTAATTAAAATAAATGTAAATTTAGCAAATAAATAGACTGAAAACAAACACTTAAGAACGTACAAATAACCAAATATAAACATTGAAGGTTATGTCTATGACGTCCTTAATTATTATTTTGTAAACTAAATAATTGTTACTTTATACAATTAATTTATTATTATGTTGCCGATCAATTATTGCTGTATAAACAATTAGAACATACCTACTTCATTAAAATATTTTTAATATTACTTAATTACCAAGTAGTACACAAGAGACCTACATACAAGTAGATTTAGCTTAACGAAATATCCTCATAAACCATTATTTGTTCAATCGATATTATCACAATAATTACCTTTAAGACTCCCGCTATGTTGTATGTTATGTATGTGAACTAGTATTACGATATGTATATATGTATATGGCGACGTCCTTAAGAAATGATATATGTAATAAAATATCAAAGTAATTATTGTCCGCTCACCGTTAAGGAGTATTTAGATGTGTGATAACTTTAACTCATCACAACACAGTGTGGTCGACTACGGTCCAGACCTTCTTATTCTAAGAGCCTGTGCTGATTAATCAATATAATATATTATTATAATTTTGAACATAAATTATGATGTACCTAAATATCCAAAATTATTAAAAGCGGATTTTTATTTGCCTGTACTTAATATAATGCTAGACAACGGGTTTTACTCGCGATAGAGGATTTAAAAGGTACCTAATAAATACCTATTGATTGCCCGACGTTATACTACGTTATACGTTTGTCTAGCATTATATTAAGTATGTGTACAAATCGCGATAGTCCAAAATCTTCTATTTGCCTGGTTATTTTAAATAAGTTTCTGATTAAATCTGACTCATTTTAAATCGGTACTAATCATACAGCTAACGTAGATAAAAATCTTTGCTACGCACCAAGTCAAAATGGATATGAAAACAATTATTATAACAACTTTGATATTTTTAACAGTAGTTCTGAATTAGTTAAAATCTTGTTATGATTGGAATAAGTATAATTTTTCTTGAATATTTATATTTTATATTGGTATTGTAGAAATTACTGTAAACATTTGTGTGATTTACAAATTGTTGTTCCGAGGCTGGGTGCTCGTTCTCTTCGTTCTTTCAAAGTTCGAAATGTCCCTCGCGACACAAAGAATAGTGACTACTGCAGATGTCTTAAAACATATATAAAAATATAAAATACAAATATTGACTTATCCGATGCTCATAAAGTTTTTGAACATAGAATTGGTTAGTTGGTCAATCGGAGACGCTGTACATGTGCAGAAGTACAACTAACCTGCCTGTGAAACCCCCTTCAGCCTACATTCAGTCAGTATCACAAACATTCTCGTAGTTAATAGTTCTTTATAAGACTACACATTGTACATACAATAATTATAGTCTCACGTCCATATCCTCGGAATGGTTCGCAAAACTGTACTTATTGTTGTACTTACAAAATTAGGTATTACACCGATATTCTGCCAGCTATGGTTTTAGGTTACACTTAATACAAGGGATGACCTTATTGCTATCTTACGAGCGTAGTATCAGAG
Organism: Catocala fraxini; assembly: GCA_930367265.1. NCBI lineage: Eukaryota > Metazoa > Arthropoda > Insecta > Lepidoptera > Erebidae > Catocala > Catocala fraxini. The sequence goes on from OV884041.1 coordinate 18,504,286, forward strand.
TCAGAGCTGCAACTGAGAATTTTTTGTCTAAAAAAGCAAATCACACTTTGCCCGACCCCCGAGTCGAGCAAACTGCAACTGGGTGTTCTGTTATTCGAAATCGAACCTAAGACCTCAGCATATAGCACAGTAGTTGCATTTATTGCATCAGACAGTCTAAATAATTATCTACTTCTGTAATTATAAACGAGTTTACCCAAGTATCAGCTTTAAGAATGCACGACGCATAAGCTAACCGGTTTGAATAAAGGTCGTTGCGATCTTTGATGGAACCATCATTGTTTATCTTTTGTTTACCGAACTAATGTGAACAAAGTTTAGTTGTTACGTTCCTTTCATCTTTGTCAGAAGACTAAGAGAATGATACTTTAATAACATTTGTTCCTAGTCGGTCTAGTCTGTAGTCTAGTCTAGGCGTTGTTTCAATGTTTAGTTTGTAAATACTCCGCGACGCTGAAATTATTGCAAGCGCGTCATCCTTTTAGACAAAAAAATTAAACTGTCATTCAATTGTAAAGATTTTGAGTAAATAAATATTTAGAATAACATGCACACACAATATAACTTTTTAATTAGTAATAGGGATGATCACGAAAACTTTACTTAAGTCTTCAATTTAACCGATCAATTGTTAGGATGCCAGATATAATTGAAAACCCATTGTGTTTGGCCGCCGGTGTACCGCTACCACTCAATAGGTTAACAACATTGTAAGGTGGGTCGTGGAAGAACAGGTTGGCGAAATAAGCATAACATGAGGCATACTTCACGTGCCTTGGATCGGTTGCAATACACGAGGCAGGCGCGGCATTGCAACTGATCAAACCGTGCATTAAAGAATCCTAACTAATATTATAAATGTGAATGTGTGTTTGTTTGTTACGCTTTCACGCGTTAACTACTCGACCGATTATCATGAAATTTCGCATACATATTGTCAGGAGAACAGAAAAGGATATACGGTACCTTTCATCCAGAAATATGTACTGTTACTAACCTAACCTAATGCAAAGCCGCGGCAAAAATATAGTATGTCATAAACGGGTCTTCAATTTATAAGGAGCTATTTTTTTATTTTGGTAAACTATTTAATTGCTGATATTAGAGAGTCCTTGAACGCCCATAGAGTAGGAGTTTTATCAGAAAGTGCATAGACAATAATCGACATTGCTATGCACTATGACTAAAAGTAACGACGTTGTTTGGATCTCCATAAAACCGTTATGTGGATTAGAATCCATTTTAAATTTGCCACCTGAATCTTTAATCCAAGATTCTCGCTACACTGTTTAAGTACAGACCCACTAGCTATTCATTAATCGGTAAACTTTTACTAAAGTATGAGTAACAAATACACCAGAATACACAGAACAATAACAACAGAAACTTTGCATAATGATATATTTTCGATAAGTTTTTTTAATTGTCATTAAGATTCGCACACGTATGCAGGATATGCTTTCCTTCCGTTTTTAGCTATAAACTTGTCTACTGCTTTAGATTTAATTGAAGTTTAGATTGAAGTATATGTTATTATCATATATAAAGCAAATTTATACATATTCAAATAATAATACTCGTGGTAATTTTATTACCGACCTGACTAGACTTAATACCTAAAAGATCTGCATTTAAATCTTAAATCTGAGATTTAAATTTAACATTATTATTAGTAGTTGTGCACTTAAAGCAGATATCAGATTTTTGTGTATAAATAATATCTATGTTGGGATCATTTAAGTATCTACCAGTCGATTATGATATCATACGTATGACAAAAGAAAATATGGTTTTAACTGATTTTTTAATCTATACTAATATTATAAAGCTGAAGAGTTTGTTTTTTTGTTTGTTTGAACGCGCTAATCGCAGGAACTACTGGGTCGAATTGAAAAATTATTTTAGTGTTGGATAGCCTATTTATCGAAGAAGGCTATAGGCTATATAACACCACACTACGACTCACTGGAGCGGTGCAGTAACTATAAACGCGGGTGAAATATCATATATAGTTATAGTGTAAAATATCACTGTGTGCCTGTATATGAAGTGTCTGGCTGTTGGGCACGCGCTTCTTCACATTGTTGTGAGAAAAGGTTAGTGCAAAACTAAAAAAAAGGCTTTTTGTTAAATTTTATACATCTACGTGTGCGTATTATGCTTTTATGGGTACTTCGTGTTTGACACCACGAGTTATTGACACCAAGGTGCGAATCGCACAAGGACGTTTTTTGAATTGTCTTTTTGGGATCATTTTCATATTAATTTTGTACCATGGTGTGAAACGACGAATGTCATTTTTGCCTTCGTTGTTTCACACTGCGGTGCGAAACAGCGAAGACTCTTTTTGACATCGTTGATTCGGACTATTTTCAAAAATTTAAAAGTCTAGTGCGAATTGTGTACTGACGTGTAGAAAACGGTTATTGAAACAAACAATTACAATCAAATGTTTAGTGGAATCTTGGTTACTATGGATTACTATTAATTATTTCAAACAATATAATAAAGCGTAAATAAAGGAAAATACAAACGATAAATAATAACTAGATTAAGGGTATATTATTTCACTTTTCAAATAACTATGTTATTACAAAGATCACAAGTTTGAGTGTATAATTAGATAATCATCTTTACATATCAGTATAAAAAGGGATAATAATAAGCAAACTAAAAAAATCACAGATTGAGGGTAGATTACCTTTTTACTAATAACTAAGTACTAAAAATCATCTATATTAATCATCGTAACTTAGATATTAAAAGTAATACATGTAACTAAATAAAAAAAAAAAAAAAAAAAAAAATATACTGTTCTGCCTCCACAAGCACAGTCAAAAAATAAAATTCGTGTAAGCACTTTTGTGCATGATTGTTAAGTTATAATAAAATGTTACTGGTGCGATTCACACCGTGGCGTGGTGTCAATAACTCGTGGTTTGAAACGACGAAGTACCCGCTTTTTTAGGGGTGCACAGCTGTCTCTTCACATAGATATGCGAAATTAAGTTCGTCTAGTCACCTAACACTCATTAATAATGTAATCCCCAATCGTTAAGTTAATGTAGGCTCGTAGAAAATAAAAGTTTTATTGAAATAACTTTCGTGAGCCAGAAACCGTTCGTAATTCAACATGGAAAAACATAATCTGTTAAAAATACATTGTCACAATTAATACAAATATTCTATCTGGGTCCAATTGCATTGCATAAAGGGGTTACCGGCCCGCGTCTATATGTTCTACATAACATATAGAAGTCGCACCTCGCTTTTCTATAGGCGTAACATTAGAAAGTAAAAACAGGTAAAACTCTAACAACACAATTTATTAAATCAAAATTGTCACAATTACTGCTAATAATATCGCTCGTCCAAATTGCATTGCATGGCGCTGTCACAAGACACATAGCCGCTAAGACTATATTCACACAACAGGCGCAGGTAGAACTCCCCTTTGACGTAATCAGGAGTGTCGGAGACAGATAGCAGGCGATCTATCCTCATCACTTGGGACCAATTTGTGGTGGTCACTGGCGAGCGGATGGGCAGCAGATCAGTTGAAGTTGGTGTGGGATTTCTGAAATTATTATTTTAACCTACATTCATTGATATAGCTCTTGTTTTTGTGTTCTTGTGATGGTGATTTTAGAAATGGATTTTCAAGTTCAATACTAAAAGGTTGTCCTAACTTTTGGTATTGAACTTGACTTTTACTCAAGCTTTTGTAGATTTAAACTTTACTTTAAATAAAGACTTACCCGAACTTCATAAAGTTAGTCAACATTGTGGTCAATTTGTCTATTAGCCGCTTATCCAAATCATCTGGTCTTTAATGCAGTCCAAAAGGAATGAACAGGTAGTTTGAATCATCACTACGTATGGCTCCTTTTAACCCAAATCCGGGATCAAAAGCACTCTTTAAGAAGCTGCGTTCTCCTTCATAAGTAAACATGTAATTGTACACCGTTTTATACGAGTATTTGGCCATCAGCTTTGATGCATCAGTTGATACATAAGCTGTCCAGTCTAAATGCAGGTCGATAGCACCTTTGATGGAGGTAAAGCCTCCATCAAAGATGCTATCGACCTATTTATATCTCGTGTCCCAAAATAATGCGATCCAAATTTATTTGCTATTTTATTTTATCTTTGACAGAACACCAAGAAAAGGCACATGGCAATTTTTGAAGAAAGTTGTCATCTAAATTTTGTAAACTTTTTGGGTTGGTAAGGCTGTATAGTAACATGCCTTCTAGATCTGTTAATACATTGATTATGGGTACTTTGTTAAAGTCTCCTGACTTGATAATACTGTAAGCTGCGTCGTGGAAGAACGGGTCGGTAAAGTTCGCATCGCCACACAGAGCATACTTAAAGTACTTAGGTTCGATTATGATGTCTTGAGATGCCATTAAGAAATCATCTAGGGATGAATCTGAAAATATATCGTAAACCTCTTTTTCACTTTCAACTGATTTATTTTAAATTTTGGCAGCGTCTTGATATGCGTTTAGGAGATTATGAACGTTAAATGCCCACGGGGCTAGAGCTACTCCGCTCATTAGAATAGCTTTGTGGAACAATCCTCTGCTCTGCTTTGACAACAAATGCATAGACGTAGTAGCGGCACCTGCGCTTTGACCAGAAATTGTCACACTGTCTGTATCGCCGCTAAAAGCTGCAGGTAGCACAAGGTCAATTTTATAACTAACCTTGTGGGTATTTTGTACTATCAAGGTCGGAAAAATGCAAAGGCGTCCTCCGGCCCTCCTCTTTATATGTCTAGCATTCTTAAGTGAAAGACAGTATATAATAAAAAAATCCTAGCAACACATAATTTATTAAAAGTACACAGCAAGTCACAATTATCGCATATAATGTCACTGTTCTAAATTGCATTGCATGGCGCTGTCACAAGGCACATAGCCGCTAAGGCCGTGGTCACACAGCAAACGCAGATAAAAGTCTCCTTTGACGTAATCAGGAGTGTCGGAGACAGACAGCTGGTTATCTATCCTCATCACTTGGGACCTGTTCGCGGTGGTCACTGACCAGCGGACGGGCAGAAGATCCGATTCTGACGGCGTGGGGTCACTGAAATAATTTTAGTTAATTATAAGCTACTCTGTCAATGGCTGGATTGGCAAAAGCATTTAGAAAGCTTAACATAATTAAAAGCAAATGTGTCTAGCCTCAAGTGGACTACTAGAACTCAAGACGTTAAGATCTTTTATAGTCAAAGGACTATTCAGGTTGGTTAGATTACAGTGCAGATAGGTAACTCGAGTATGCTATCCCGGCTTCTTAAGCTATTGGTGTTGCAGTTCCAACCAATAGGGCCGCCATAGGCTTGCTTTCCGAACACTAATGGTAGGATTTTGTATTAATTAGGATTTAACATTTAATGCTGGCTCCTCGGCATTGGTACCACTATGTTGTCTATTTAAGACACATTTGCGTTTTGTTTAAAGCATATAGATGCCTGTGTCGCGGGTTGCAGATACGGAACAACTATTTGTGGATCACATAAATTGTCCCGCGTGAGGTTCGAACCCATAACACTCGGTGCAGTAGCATTGCGAAGAGACCACTTAACCACTACGCTATCCATGCAGTCATTTAGAATGATATCGCAGCGATGCCATTCTCGCAGGGTCAATAACGCGTCAAGGGTGTCACTTTTTTATAAGAGTACTAGAGGTTACTGCGCCGCTCCCGTGGGTCGTAGCGTGATGTTATATAGGCTATAGCCTTCCTTGATAAATAGCCTATCCTACACTAAAATAATTTATCAATTCGAACTATAAGTTCCTGATATTAGCGCGTTCAACCAAACAAACAAACTCTTCAGCTTTATAATATTAGTATAGATATAATAAAAAAGAACGATTGCAAATCATCAGGCAGATCGTATATGTATAAGGTTGTTATACTGCTGGTATAAAAAAATAATGATCAGATAGTAGTTATAATTGCTACACCATTGTTCTAGCGGCGAGAATAAAGGCAACTGCCTATGTAAAGGTTCAAGATCAGTTCAATTCCTAGCCGAGAGATTACCTAGGTAACACAGATCTTTTACTTATTTAATAATGTACATTCTTAAGTTATAAATTATCATTATTATAATTTCCAAAGAATCTATCTATCTGGCATTATTACTTAGAAAGTATGGAGTTAAAATAATCTGTATCAAATCAAAAAGTCAAATCTAACAATACGTCTAGGTATAGTTTTACGCTGTGTAATATAACCTACATTCAAAATTATTTGTGAATATGTTTAAAGTAGTTTATACAAATACATATATTGATGTTATATTTAAGTTAAGTGAATGCGACCACGGATATTGAAAACTTATTCTATTTTCTTTATTAGATATATTATCTTATCACATATATGACGAATTGTATTAGTGATAATAAAGACCTTCGAACCTAACCTTGTAATAACGAAACTGACTTTAGAATAGTGTTCAGTATAGATAATTGAAATTGCCTCCTCTTATGTGAGACAAACACATACTTATTACATAGCTGGCATTATTTGCATGCGAAATACCTCTGGTCTTTATAATCTCTCAGAGATTGACATGCGTGATAGTATCTCATTTCATGTCGTAATAAGCATGATTTCAAAATAGTTCAGTGTGTGGAGGAAAACGGGGTGATGTCCTCCAGCACAAAAGGAGGATCCTCCGACTAGGCTTATTGACCGTGGCTGGCGGGCCGCGGCCCGACGGTTGATGTCGGGAGCTTGTATATATACTTAGTTAGTTAACTCCACTTGTGCGATGCAGAATTGTGTGACGACATTTGAACGCTTGTATGTAGCGCCATCTGTTGAAAGTAGGCTGTACTTCTTCGTCTGTGCGGAATCGTCACAAGGGTAATAATGAGTATCGGTCATCTACACGGATGGCGCAGTAGTTTATGTGGTCACCAGAGGTCAATGCATCAAGTGTTGTGGGTTCGATATCGAAACGGTAAAAAGTGTGATCCACAAATAATTGTGTCATGTACTCAAATGTATGTTTTTTGTGTCTATTGTTACGTATCAACTTGACATATGGTTAATTATAAACGCAGATATCGCTTATTAAAAAACAAGATACTAGAGAAGCCCGGTGTTAGTAGAATAACAAAGTTTAGTAAAACGCAACAGAGGATTTTCGGATTTTCTTTAATTACCTAGCAAAATGCAATAGCATTTTGCTAGGTAATTAAAGAAAATCCGATGTCGCGATAGATGAGAACGATAACCTTAAAAGTGGCCTACATAGGCTACCCTTTACTATTAGGCCGTGTGATCCATTGCTACTTTTGTAGCAAAGAAAAAATATCCCGTCGTACTTTTATTTCAATGTACAGCGCAATAGTTAAGCATGCATTTTGTGACCATATAAGTTTGCGAAGTTTAAGTTTACAGTTAGTCAACATAAATAACATAATCATAAAATTGCATCAGTAGTCAAGCGCACGAGACATGCTGATTACTTGTGAACAAACAGGATAGAACGTAATATGTGTACTCAACGTCTGTGTGTTTACATTTAGTTATATCCGATGTGTTGAGAAATGAAAGCAAAACAAAGTATCTAGTGTACTTGTGCTTCGGCTCAGTAAACAGACTGAGCTGATATTGTATAGAGCTATTGTTTATATGGGAGGAAAAATGGTGTCATTGCACTACGCTGGTGTCACTTTAATATATGTATGCACATATTTTGCAAAAAATAAGCGCTTGTAATGAAATGCCTGTGTATGTTGCGGGTTCGATTCCTAACTTGGACAAAGTTTGATTGGGTTTTACTGTTTAAAATCAGAGACAACGTAGTCTGATGCCGTGCCGGCAATAGGCTCGCTCTTTATAGCGTGGGATACAAAACCATTACTGGCGAAATGTGGCAACATTACACCCCTGCCTACCCTTTCATGGAAATATGCGTGAGACGATCTAGGAACGTATGAATAATTTATTTTCTTTTTTAATATTAACAAATAGGAGCTTTTAATAATCCCTGTGTCGCAGGGGACATTACAAAAATTGAAATAATTGACAAAAAGAGCAACTACACACGGCATATCTTTTTGTGAATTACACAATTTTATGATCCGTGTAGGATTCGAACCTACGATACTTGGTCGGTAACACGAGCTATTAACATGGCAGGTCAAGTATTCAAAACATTGCGCTAACCGTGTAGTTATATTTTTTTATTGAGATTATTGGATATCGTTAATATAATTCAAATGATCAATCAAAGCCTCAAACAGAAATTATAAAATAAATAAATATTTAACATACTCACCCAAACTTCATGAAGTTAGTCAGCATCGTAGTAAATCGTTCTATTAGAAGTTTATCCAAATCATTCAGTCTCAAAGTAATTCCGGCAGGTTTGTACAAGTAGAATATATCATCGCAATGAGTCGCTCCCTTTAACCCAAATCCGCGGTCGAACACAGCCTTTGCGAAGTTACGACCTCCTTCGTAAGAAAACAAGTAATTGTATACTGGTTTATCCGAGTATTTGGCCATCAGCTTTGAGAACGCGTCAATTGATGCATAAGCCACCCAGTCTGAATACAGGTCGATGGCACCTTTGACAGAAGCCTTGCTCTTTATTCTTCGTTTGCCAAAATAACGTGAACGAAGTTTATCCGCTATTTTTACTTTATCTTCTCTAGAACACCAGTCGAATGTCGATGGTAACCTGTCTGCGAAACTATCCTCAAAATATTCTAAGCTTCTTTGGTTATTCAAACTGTAGAACAACATTCCTTCTAAATTTGTCAGACCTATAATCATTGGCACTTTGTTAAATTCACCCGATTTGATAATGCTGTAAGGTGTGTCATGGAAGAACGGGTCGGTGAAGTTGGCATCGCCACACGGTGTATACTTAAAGTACTTGGGATCAGTTGATGTGCCAACACTTGCAGACAATACGTCATCCAAAGGCGCTTTCAAGAACGTATTATAAATGTCAACTTCATTTCGAACTGTTTTGATTTTGGCAGCGTCTTCAAACGCGGGTGTGACAGGGTCTACGTTGAACGCCCATGGGGTAAGAGCAACGCCGCTCATTAGTATCGCCTTGTGAAACAATCCTTTACTTTGCTTTGACAGTAAATGCATTGATGACGAGGAAGCTCCTGCGCTTTGACCAGAAATTGTCACATTGTCTGGATCGCCACCAAAAGCTGCTATATTCTTTCGTATCCATTTCAAAGCGGCGACTTGATCCTTTAGGCCAAGGTTCGCTACGTTATTCAAACACAGGAACCCCAGCACACCTACTCTATAATTAGCTATGACGGCTATGATGTTCTTTCTGACTAGAAACTCAGGGTCGTAGTGCCACTTGCCTCCGTAATAGTACGCTCCGCCGTGAAAGAAGACTAGGACGGGAAGCTTTTGGCCTTTACTTGCACCTGGCTTTGGAGTATAAATGTCAAGGCTCAGGCAATCTTCTATACCGAGATGCAATAAGGAAATAGCTTGTGCACAGGAATCGAACTGCAATATAGCGTTGAAAACGCCGCCCCATTTTCGCGGTGGCTTTGGTGGCTGCAAAACATTCACGATTTACATAATATTGTCTTCTGTTTACGCAAATATTATTCATTAAAATGAAACTACCATATACGGAAAAGTGTGAAATTAAATTAAATCTAAATAGTTTTAATAGTTTAAAAATAATTTAATTAGCTTAATAATTAGTAAAGTTTTATAGTAGTAGTAGTGTAACAGGTTTCAAAATTATGTAATAAAGTGTCAAATAAACAACGCGATAAAATCCGTATAGAGAAGCTTCATTTTAAAAAATTCACGATAATTTTATGTTTGTAAAACTTTATAAATAAGAATAAATAATTATTAAGCATTATATTTAGAATAAATTAATTGAGCATCATGTTCTAATATATCCAATAGTAAATAAACTAAATAAATACACGCAAATTAATTACAATTTTACACTGCTTTGTTGAACCTGTGATATGAGATTGTGCTTATGTAGGTGCGCGTGAGGCCACAGTTTCGATTCTTGGCTCGGGTAAACTGCTATTGGCCTTATGTTAGACAAATTCGCAGCAGAAGCATAAAGTCTGCAAGCGTGCTCGGTAAATGGTAAAAGGCTCGCTCTTTAAAACGTAGGACTTTAAAAACAGTGCCAACGAAATATGGTTAGTGAGCTCTGCCGAGCCCTTCGGGGATAATCCTTGGTATTTAAATTTTAGTTATATAAAATAAAACAAATGACTCATAAAATTTTTGCTGTTATAAAGATGTTTATATTTCCACCGGCAGCGTAACGGTCAGATATGCTTAAGCTTTATTACAAACATTTGCATATGATGCATGCTGTGCTTAACTGCTTATGAAGATTACTTTTGCATTGTTAAAGCTAACTCACTTGGAATCTCTCGCTGATGCCGTAAGGTATTCCATAATACCGGTTCTGCCCGTTTAGGCCTCGGATTCCCCTTAATTTGCCCTCACTGACTTCCACAATAGGCGTGTATTTTATAAACAAACTGCAAGCATATTGCACAAACAACAATGACAACGGAACGTTGAGTTTATTTAACATTTTTCTCTTGGACTGTCACACATTATTTTCTTTTGCGTCTTGTTGTTATACTGACACTGTGCACGTAAGACTGGAACAAGATGCAGTTACCGGTTTGGGTCTGACCTTAACAGACTTAATTTTGCATTGATTTATTTTCACTCATGCCTACACGAGCGGTAGGATCCAATACATTCACAGTTCATAATTTATAAAAACGTTCACTGTAGATTTTAAAAACTGCATTTATGACTGTATGAACTGTTTTTTAATGTTGTGTGTACTATACTACAGTATTTGAACGCCCATTTCACCTCTTGATTTAAAACCGTAGTATGTTTTGTCTCTATACTTATTGGCAGAATGTTTCTTCAAAGATGTGCAAATTTTGACTTTGTGCTTATCTACCTGACTGTTTTTCACAACATTCTTGTTAATATAATCTGAAACCCCTTGATGAATTTCCAAACACCTTTTCTTAGAGGATGTCTACGTTATATTAAATAGCTATGTACGAAATCTTAAGTTTATATCAGCAAGTCGGTTTCTGATGGATGTCTATCTTAGTAATCATGTGCATATTTTCAATTATCCGTCAGCCAGATTGTCTTTTTGAATAAAGATTAGGTTAATTTAAACGTCCGTTTCATTACATGATTTCTAAAGGTTAATGTTCACATTGTATTCTTTAGTCACGTTTTGTGGTTTATGCACTAGGTCTGAGTCCTCCCCGCAGATATCTAGATATGTCCCTATATGTTCAAAGTGCACCAGAGAACACTAAAACCCGGAGCTTTACCTAAGTAATCTCGGTGAAGTTTTAAAAAGAACATGAACATTTTACGTTTATGGCCGGTGATTCAGAATTTTAATATGTTTTAAGATTAGTCTATTAACACGAGAAAAAAAGCTGAAGAGTTTTATGAGAACTTGATTGGATTGCAATTTTTTGTACGTACTACCAAATTCTACGTAGAATTTTGTTTTCACTGGAGTCTTTCACAACACTGCGATATAATATGTAGATCGTTCGAGCCCGTTGTGTGCAAGTTCACTGGTCAAGTTCATGACTTACTTTTGCACAGAACTGTTGTGAGCTGGACAGTCTAACTAATACTAATAGAAAGGCCTGGTGTTCTGAACAGTGTGTCTCAACGGTGCTCTTGCGCAAACTACGCGTAATATTTGCTAAGCTACGCAAACCTCCGATAGTTACTACTTGTTTGATTGTTGATCGCTTGACTAACAGAGACAAGTGATTTTCTTTTATTTGCCTTATGACGACGATAAGAGTAGGTCACACCGAGGCTGGTTTGACTCACGTTTTTCTGAAGAATAACTTTCGTATGTGGTAACAATGTGTAATCCCCAGTAACTCGTACTGCGGTAACGTTTATTCAGTTAAACAAATATGTTTCTTTTAGCTTAAATGACTTCAACCATTAATAGACAAGGTGTAAAAAATGTACCGCACTTATCTTTCATTATTAGACATACATATTTACACTTGTATATCACTGAAGGGGAAGGTAATATAAATATCAACATATTTGCTATGTCAGCTACGCCATGTAATAGCGAGCTAACCTATTGCCGTCTGCTGGGCTAATTATTAAACTCCAGTTGCACGGCGTTTAAGAATTAGCGATTAGTGGATTATTCTAGCAGCTAACAACAATTTCAATCGAGCTACAAGATCAACCACTAATATAAGATACACAATACATATGTATGCTGACGATATAGTATTGTTATACCATGTGTTAGAGCATCGACAAAGATAAAAACGCTTACGTATTCAGATATAGAGAATTTGCTAGTACTTGTAAAATAATTTCATATTCTTTAAGTAAGTTTTCATTAATATTTGTCATAGTTTAAATCAATTTTAAGTGTAACTGTATAATATTTATGCGGTAGGTATATGTATAAATGTTGATTGTAGAGCCTTACTCTATTAACAGTAGAATAAAAATGTAATATTAGAAACAGCCTGAAATACAGCTTTCGGACCTAGTCCGACAAAGTCTGTTTTTACATGGTATTGCCTAAATACAAAGTAAAAAAAGACTTATAAAAAGTTTTTTGTGTCTTACATTTAAATTGTAAGGGTTTTGCCTTTCGATTAAATATAATTTTAATGTGAATTTAATTACAATAAGAAGCCTAGAGGATTATTTTTGTAAAAACGCAGATATTTTGTTGAATTTATTATTTCAATTGTGCAAATCGGATAGTGTGTTGTTAGAGCGTAGTTAATAAGTAACATGGAAATGAACGGCTTACATTTAAGTACTCGTTACTCAACATGTTTCTAAGTGCGTTTGTATGTTTATCTGTGTGTGTCATCTATACCTAAGTTGAGTGTACACAGCAAGCAAGAAATAAATGATAAATGTTGACATAATGCAAGTAGGAAGTTACCTATTCCATCGGTTTTTCTATAGGCTCCAACTGTATTAAATTAAATCTAAATAGTTTTAATAGTTTTAATAATAATTCAATTAGCTTAAAAATGAGTAAAGTTTAATAGTAGTAGTAGTGTAACAGTTTTCAAAATTATGTAATAAAGTGTCAAATAAATAACGCGATAAAATCCGTATATAGTAGTTTAATTTCAATTAATAATATTCGCGTAAACAGAAGACCATATTATGTATTAATATAATAATATCTACCATGAATATAAACTTTTCCTCTGCTGGACACAGGCCTTTTCTTAGTTCGAGGAGGTTTAAGCTATAGTCCACTAGTCCTGTGCGTGTTGATAGACTTCGGACATAATGGACATAAGTCGACATAATGGAAAACTTTAAGACAGCCAGGCTTCCTCACGATATTTTCCTTCACCGTTGTAGCGAGTCATAATTTACTATTTAATACGCACACACTTTCGAAAAGTTAGAAGCGCGTGCTATGTGATGAAACTAAAACTCTGTACACGGCAAAGAAAGCTTTGATTTAATCTATAAATAAATAAAATGAAGTCGTGATGCAGTGAAAAACGTGAAATTCCTCTTTCTTATTATCTTTCTTTTAAAAATGATAAATCCCGTACTAGTTATAGTTTCTGTTCCTCGGGGTACTATACAAACATTCCAACAACGGCTACAAAGAACATTCAAACTTGAAACTATTTGTAGATCACACAGATTTTACTCGTAAGGTTATCGAATCCACACAAATATCGAAACTATTAACTCAATAATTAATTTTACTATTTTTATATATTTTAACTATGTATTTAGTCTCTTTGTAGAAAATGGCTTAATTGATTTAGATTAAATTCTTTATGATACCTTTATATGCCTGAAAAAACATCTAGGCTATGTAAGGAAATACAAACCGTGTATTTAAAATATACATGTAAACTCATATTTCACAAGAAATTACACATTTCCTGCGAAGCAACAGCCGTATGGCCTAGGGGTTTATAGGTAACAACCTGTGATTGCACCGTCGTAATTCTAAAGTATTTTTTTTTAATATCATAGAACAGATATTAGTATCATACTTTTTTTTATACATATATAGTCTTATACCTATACGTAGTAGGCGGAGTTGTATGACACCAAAATTTCGTAGTGAATGCGACTACTGTGCATGAGGTCTCGGGTTCGATTCCTGGGTTGGGCCAACTAAAAGTTTTTGAGTTTTCTGTTAAGAAATCTTAATAGCAGCCTGGAGTTAGGCAGTTGGCGGTGTTAGACACCCCTGTGCCTCGGAAAGCATGTTAAGCTGTTGGTCCTGCGCCTGATCTTTCTCCAGTCATGTCGGATTACCGTCCCATTGGATCATGGGAGTTAGGGAACGGATAGTGCACTTGTGTTTGCGCACACACTTGTGCACTATTATATCTTCTGCGGAGATGGCCAGTCAGTCAGTTATTAAATTACTCCGTTTTAGGTCGAGATCTAAACCCTATGGTTTAGATCTCAACCTATCTCTATATGACAAAATATTCAATTTTGAACCACAACTATTCTTCAAAATTTAACTCCCATGATCCAATCTGTGGAATAAGGGGCGAGGCCTATGGACAATTACAAGATACGGTTCCAAATCCCGTGGTGCTACTGAAAATTTATAATAAAATAATTATATAAATAATTTATAATGACCCTATGGCTGACCGGGCATCTATTACTGGGTAGCTTAGATTTCCATTATTAGACATATGCTATGTTTATTTCATAAAAATTATATATGTCAATTATTATTTTAATACAAAATTATATAAGTAAATAAGTAATATTATTTTCATTGTAATAGTAACTTATTATAGAACAATCAAAATTTGTTAAATATTGTTAAGAATGCTCTTTCTATTACACTATACATAATTATCGCCTGTGATACAGGCGTTCAAAGTAATGTATCCCATTTAAGTATTTTTAAGACCTATTGTTATTTATATTTGTACCAACTTAAACTTAATAAACAATTATTATTATTATATATCTATAAAGTATGTGTGTTAATCCAAGCATGGTCTATCTGTTTGCCAAATTTTATCCGAATCAGTTTAGCGGTTTACGCGAAATTGAGTAAGAATCATCAAAACGTATTAACAAACTTTCACATTAATAATATAAGCAGGATTTGCATTTATTTTCGTATCACAGTAAATAATTTTATGTGAATGCCCTAATTTGAGAAGTTGTCTCGTACCTATCATCCTGTAAGATCCCAAGTCCCCAGTCCGCACTTTCACGAATAATAATTTGATCTAAAAGTTCTGAGACTCAACATGAGACCGATTTCAAAGAATATAGCTGCTTTACTAAAGTTGAAATGAAAACACTTAAGTTTTTAACGAATGAAAAGTCTGAAACAATAACAGTAAGTGCATTAAAAATAAATTGCCATATAATAAAGTGGATTTCTAGAGCTTCGCATGCATTAGTGCTTTTTCATATTGCAGCTACTTTATTTACACAGACTATGAACGTAAACGTTTTACGAGATGTCAGACATACGTATTGGTGGACAGTCCATTCTATTTGTCTTTGACAATTAATCCTGATTAGCACATCGCCGAGTCACCGCAACGGAGCAGTAAACAAAAATATTACAGACTGCTTACTTAATCTGATGTTTACAATATCATTATCCTACTTTGTCTTTAATCCGAACTTCCAAACAATTCTCTTAACGAAATTGTTGTTTCATCGATCAAAACAAATTCAGCGTCGAATTGGTTCCTTCGCCCTGCTCTGTGCCCCTTGGTTTATAGAAGGGAAAAATGTAGTACAGTTGTTAGATGTTCGGGCGAGCGCGGGGCGAGTCCGCCTCTAGTCGTCGGTGTGGACTGTGGACAAGGTCCAACGAGATAACTTTTGAATTAAAACGCCGAGGAAGTCCTTTCCTCGTCCAATTTGCATGTTTGCCCAGTTTATAACAATTAGCCGTCGCTTCCCGGGTATTTTTCTTTATTACCCGGATTAACAGCCGCGTCGTCCAGCGTACCTCCGACTCGTACTTAATTACGCTTTATATATGAATGCGTAGTGCGATTGCTGCGTTTATTGTCGGCTTAAATACCTCTTATCGCGATTAGGAGCCGTGATGAGCTTACGAAAATTTTATGAGGAAATGCTCGGTTCACGGGTATTGTTAATCTGCTCGGTATGTTTTCAAAGGAATCTGTATGTTTTATCTCTGTTTACAGTTATATTTGTAGCTACCCCTTTCTCTGTTATTATTGTTTACCATAGATATTGAGAAGCTAAGCAAATTGTTGAGTTTTATAATGCACTGCAGTAGTTTATGGTTGTCTTCTTTTTTATGTGTGGTTAGTAGCGAATATTCAAAAGCATTTATTCTTAGACAAACGATATTATGATTTTTTTTGAGAGCCCTATCCTCGCTTGATGTAGCGTTCATAACAGCTGTACTCGATAGCGCTACGTACACTCTTATAGGCATATAATGTACGGCACAGCCCCCGCCAAATCTGGCAAGGCTGACTGAATATGATGACTATAATTAAAAAAAAAAATATTATCATGATAATATTTAAATTTTTCCTTTCGGAGATAATGTGAGGGATGTAATGATCGGCAGTTGTGTAATAATTGACACTTATGACACTGGACCAATGAGACAGTCTAAAGGTTCGTTTATAGAGATGCAGTGCGTTGCGTCTTGCGTTGTGTATCGCGACTTGCGGTTCTTTCAAACGTATGCCTATGTGTGTGAGGCTTAATGTAGAACAATTTGTATGGCACACAGCATCTCTCGTAATTAAATACATGGCAACAACGCAGTGGCATAGCGCACGACTGTATTAGAATTATAATCGAATGGAAATTCATTCTTGTTTACGCAAGAATTGCGTTTATATAGATAAACATGCATTTACACTAACAACGAGTCCTGAATAGAACCTTTTAGCAGTTGCACTCGGTGGTCTTACTTCGCAGATACAAAGAAATAGTATACTAGTTGCCTAAACAAAATCCACTGTATTGGACACCAACAAATATAGATGATATGTGCGCACATCGAAATTTTCTTCTTGGACAGAATATAAAATATAATATTTGATCTGAGATCGCTAAGCGCACGCGCCACGCCGCGACGCGACTTACAACACACCACAAACATCTATATAAACGACTCATTATGGTAAACGTAATGAGGCCAATGTTTTTGTATAATTTGTAGTGAAACTAGTTGTAGCACGTAATATTACTGTACGTTTAAGTACCACTCACTACCTCTTAGTTAAAGAGGCGAATGTTACTACTAACTTCGCTGATCTAATAGTGCAAACGTAAGTTCAAGCACGCTTACATATCTTAACTATTAAGTATAAGATGTTTTTTTAGATCCTCTTTTTGGTTCCGTAGAACAATTTTGTGCTTATGTTTGCCGTTGATCATGAGATTCAAAGAAGCATATTAAAAGGCGTCTTAAAAAAAACTATACTAGTGCGGGACAGGAAATACTCACCGGCAGGCGGCAATCGGCGGAAGTTATGGTGCCATGGTATAATTTACGTAAATGTTATTTTGACAAACTGTGGAGACAAACTTGTGGGCATAATCTAGTAGTTTACATAAATTAACTGTCTGTTTGAGCGAGATTGATACAAATATACAACATCTTCTTTCTTTCTTTTACCAAAGACTACTCCTGCACTAAGATTAATTCAAGTATCGCGAAGGGTTCTACAAACATTCAAATAACGGACACAAAGAACATCTACTTTTTGTAAATCACACAATCTTTGTTCTGTGTGGGATTCGAACTTACACTTGTCGTACTGGCAGTCGCAATTAAACCACTACGCCATTCAAACACATCTTTATAAACCTTCACACATGTCTGTTTGTTTCTTTTGCCTCACCGAAAACGCATACAGCCATGAAGTTTTCACCAATGTATTACTAACCGCCTAAAAGATAATTAAATCCTATCGTATAATACGAACTTTCATTAGTCCTAACTCAGGCGCTGAACTAGGCAGGCACTAATCAAGACTATTCACGTATGCTAATGTAATTTCTGGCTTCATACCGACCGAGTTGGTGATTCAGTGACATTCTGACTTTTCTCTAACTGTTGTTAGTTGTTACCGTCTGTGTCGCACGTACTTTGACAGGGTGTATACGTTTAAGGAGTGATTCCATTAGTGTTATCGACATGGTTCGTATCTCTGCAAGATGTAGTGTTTATCTCTCCGCGTTTGTTCGGTTACATTATATTCATAGCTTACATCACAGTTATTTATGATTATTGATGGTAGCAGCGATAGCTCAGTAGGGAGACCAACAGACTGCAATGCAGAGGGTCTCGGGTTCGAACACACGTCACGCACCTCTGACTTTCGGAAGTTATATGACTTTTCGAAATTATGTGCGTATTGATTGACAATTATCGCCTGCTCCGTGCCTCGGAGAGCACGTTAAGCCGTCGGTCCCGGCTGCCATGAACATCTATGGCAGTCGTTATTGGGAAAGTCAGTACTCTCTAATATCCTGACACTGGTCTCCGTGTAAAAACTGATATCCAGTCAAATCCGGTTAGACCAGAAAAGCCGACCCCAAGTGACTTGGGAATAATAAAGGCTAAAAGAGAAGAAGATGGTAAGCGCTTTCTGTAGACGAAGATTGCATGCAATACTAGTGCTAAAAATCGCGCTTACCATATTTAAGGAAAGAAAGTGATGATTGAACGGGTAGGACCTTACCACGGTTTCAGGAGCTCACATAAGTTTGAGCCTCTGACTCAAACTTATGTGACCTCCTGAAACTGTGGTAGGCTACTCACTCTCACCAGCCGTAAAAGTTGTAACTAGTGATATTTTTCTTAATAAAGACAATTCCTGCATTGGAAATAATGCATGTGTCGCGGATGACTTAACAAACATTCATATTATGGACACAATGAACAGCCAGACTCGGAACAACTATTTGCGAATCAGACACACTGCAGGTACGGGAATCACTGCTGTGTTATTTCCCATAGGATAGCGTAGCTGTATGCAGTGTATTAAAATGATTAATTTAGTATTTATTAAAATAATAAGTAATTTTTTTGTAATATATCTTACATAAGTTTCTGTTACTGACAAATAAGTCCTGGCTACTCGAAAAAAAAGATGGCTATTATTATTATTATGAGTAACTAAAAAATGTGTACGAGATGCCACTAAGCCTTGCAGTTTAAATGTAACAAGTTACACGTTGACGAGCTTACGCCTCTTCGAACCGCCCCTTTTAATAGGTGCCATAACTTGAAAACTTGAACACATAATTACCAGAGTTAATTTTCGGGGAAATGTGGGCCATTTTTAATTTAAGTTGTAGAAGTGTATGCCTTGTGAATGTGTTACGAGATTAACTGGAAGGTTACGGAGTAAAAGGAGTTACTTGATCTTGGGGCTGACTTTGATTGTGATACTAGCGAGGTTGTATGTAACGTATTGTTTGTATGTGTGTGTTGACTTGGTTTGTATGTAGATACTACTGTAATTGATCTTGTTGTATTGGTTTTTATTTATACCTACTAGTGGCAAGCCGTTGGCAAAAATCCGAAAAAAAAAAAATTGTATTTTTTTTATAATCTTTTCCTTTTTGACCTCCTTCTACATACTTTTAAACTATAACTATGTCAAATCTTACACGTCTTGTGCGCAACATGGTTTCAAAGGGTCAAAGTTTTCTCCTTATGCTCAATCTGAAATTTACCAATCTCTGATTTACCTACTTATTTTTTTTAAATATACAACTTCTTAAAGCAGACCTTTTGACGTGAAGTGAAAAAAAAAAACAACCTGCTCTAGAAATAATTCTTGAGTCGGATTATTGGACACAAAAATACCCTGACTCGGATCAAAAAATAATTATTTCATTTATAGGTGGAATCCGGGACCGCGGTTCCGGTCCCAAAAGACCCCCGACCTAACCAACATTTGTAGATCGCACAATATTTTCTACCGTATGGGATTCGAATTCAAAACACTAATCGTAGTGGCAGTGGCGAGGCGAATATTCAAACTACCACGCCATCCGTGCAGCTTATGTTTCTTATTGGGAAGCCGTGCCCAGATAAATGAGCGCTTTTAAATTTTTTTAAATATTAATTTTATATTTTATTGTTAAAAACAATTGCAAGTTAAAGTATTGCAAGATAGTGTTTTACATTTAATTATCAAACATATAATCAACACCATTGTCCACGGATTAACAATGGAAAATGAGAGTGATGGTGAAGTGACGTGTAAGATTTGTCATAGTTATAGTTTAAAAATATGTAGAAGGAGGTCAAAAAGGAAAAGATTATAAAAAGAACACAATTTTATTGAATGAATTTGATAATTTTTAATAAACAAAATCTAAAATGAAACTTTGTACTTAACCTAAAGTGATTTGAACAATTCAATAGCTTTTTGTTTGAATTGTTGATGAGTAAGAGAAAATATGTCCAGCTGAGTAAGATACGTATTGTGTGCTTCAACAAGTCTACAAAGAGGCGCACGCACTCCGGCGTTTGTTCTGCATGTGTCTGTACAGAACAGACGGGCACACGAACTCCTCGTCGAATGACTATTCTAGGAACTGTATAACATATTTTATTTGTTATCTCAATGCAGTCAAATCTGTTGTTGCATAAACCGTGCAGCAACATGGCTCCCAAAAGTAAGCGCCTGGACTCCAAGCTTAGAATCCCATACCGATTACGTAAATCTTTATAAGGTATGCTAGAGCGATGGAATTTGTAGTTCATAGAACGCAAAAACATTTCTAGTCTAGACTTGTATGTTTCATAGTAGAGATGCCAAATAGGAACTGCGTATACTAACTGAGATCGTATCAAAGTTTTGTATAGAAGTAAGAACGTAGAGGTCCGTACAAAGTCACGGGAGGATCTTATAACGAAACCAAACATTTGAAAGGCCTTTTTAATAACATTATCAATATGTACATCAAAGTGTAAACAAGAGTCCAACGTAACGCCAAAATCACGGACTAAATCAGTCTTATTCAAACACACACCATTAATGGAATAATCAAAGTTGATCCTATTTTTGTTTTTGGTAAATGTGATTGAGTGGCATTTAAGTAAACTGAGAAAGAGTTTATTTTTAATACAATACGAGTGAAGTCTATTAAGATCGTCTTGAAGTAGTAAACAGTCATGAGTATTTTTGCATTTTTGAATTTATAAAGCTTTTTTCTACATCATTGATAAATAAAACAAATAAAAGCGGTCCTAATATGGATCCCTGCGGAACTCCTGATGTTACCAATATAGAGTCGGATTCATAACTTTTAATGACAACTATCTGAGACCTATTAGAAATATATGAAGCAAACCATCTAAGCAAATTGATGATGATGAAATGTCTGATATTGTATAAATAATAATGTTTATTGCCATTTTTACAATTTGTCTTACATGAACAATATCCAGTACAAAAATGCGTCTTATTCTAAATTGTAATTTTACACAGTCGTTATAACCTCCTAGTTGATTGCTTCCTTAGGTTTCTTTCTAACTACTTATGCACCACTATTTATCAAAATTGGTACAACCATTTAGTCGTTAAGCGTAATAAATTACATAGTTACTGCCTTAATAATATTATAAATACGAATGTGAGTTTGATAGTTTGTTACGCTTACACGCCTTAACTATTCGCCGATCATCATGTAATTTAGCATAAACTTTGTCAGGGGTACAGAAAAGGACATAGCGTACCTTACATCCAGAAAAAGAACTGTTCCCGAAGGATAAACCATGTATATAACTTACATTTAGACGAGCAAAATCGCGGGCAAATCTAGTACGCTATAAATATTAGTGTAATAAAAGCGCCTGTCTATAATACAGCCTCATTTCTATGTCTCAAGTTATGTTATTTATATTATTACAAAGAGAATCTGATTTGTTTCTCTTGAAAATGGAATCTCAATTTTCCGTTATAGGTTACTTACAGTTCACTGACCCGCGAAGTACTCAAGGCTTTGCACAGAATGTTAACTTACCGAGAATTTAGTCTCCCAGTGAAGTTAGAAGTCTGCCTAATCCTATCAGTATTCTAATAGCACCTTGTGATAGGCATCTCTGAGCGAAACGTAAAGTAAATAAGTATTTTGGGAGTTTGAAATTGAATTATGGAAATGTTGTTTCGGTAATTTTAATAAGTACCTAGGAACCGATTCTTGAAATAGGTTTAGGATTATGAGACTATTCTCACCCAAATTCCAAAAGTATATTAGAAAAATAATTCCACTTACCAAAGCGGGCGACAAAGTAAAGAATATTTGTAAATATCAGAAAAGGTAAGCATTAAGGGCCTAGTTGTGATAGAAATTTGTATATTCTTTTTTTATTATTCTTTAACATAATGTTACCGTCATTTTGAAATTTTATTTAAGGGCTTAATTATTGTTCGGTCTACAGATCTAGCTGTAAGAAAAATAATTATTCTTAATATTTCCTTTCTTCAGAAAGCCTCCAATTTCATTACAAAACTTTCGCCTAGATTTTCTCCTTCTGACTCTTCCATTCAAAGTTGCCTTATATACTTTCTTAGTTTATCTTTTGTTGCTACAAGCTTAAACCATCTCAGTACCTATAATCAAACAAAGGAATATATTTTGAAAACATTGTATGAATTTTTGAAGCACTTGGTAAGTATACTCGCAAAACATGACTGTCCAGGGTAACTCTTGGGACCGACAGTTCTTTGCTCTCGGCCTCTAAATTTGAACATATCGCACGAAGATTCGCAGTAATATTATAAGTCCATTGTTACCTGCGCAAGTTCGCCCATTACCGCCGGTTGTCGCAGTTTCGCCTTTATGCAACTTGTTCCCGATTTATGTTTATTGTTCATCCCAAATTGTTACAAACAACAAACAGCGGTAATATTATCTTTATTACACCCACAAGACACTCCAAAGGATTTTGTTACACTTCTTGATATTTTAAGTGTTCCATGTAAGTAGTTTGTGTTTACAATGAGCGCGGTTGCAGTTTTTAATGTCAGTGTTTTATGGCACTTGAATTTATTGATGGAATAAGTAGCAGTGTTGCATTGTAATTTTATAGGTTAGAGGATAGTTTCAATGATAGGTAGCTTGAGTTTCTTATTTGGTTAGGCAAATTCTCAGTTGTTATTTATGAGGTGGGGTATAGCGTTGTCTTGCTTAAGAGTACCATAGCATACATTAAGATAAAGTAAGTATTATACAAAGACATTTTAATTCTACTACAGAGCTATAAACATACTTCAAAAACAGCCTAAAGGTTCTTCTGGTCTTATTCTGTATGACAGTGTAGAAAACGATCTTTTGGTAGTTTAACTTTGGTAGACTACCACTAAACTGATTAATTAAACTAATAAATAGCATAACAACATGCAGGATATTGCAATATTACTTGTGCAGGATTTATCCACCAATTATCATTTTCATCATCAAGACTTACATATAAATAAATTTGATGCTTAATCGAGTGTACTTACGAGATAGAAACTATGACCTGAGTACCTATCGGTAACTGATTTCAGGCATAAACTAAGAAACTATTTATTTACATAATTACAACACACTGAGTATAATATAATTATATAATTATCATTCTAGTTTTCTACTTATTTACCGTATGATCGTCACTGTCTGAGAATGCAGTTTCACAGATGCATTGACGATGGTCTAACTTAAAATCTGGTGCATATTTAATCGTGATCACCGACTAGAAGTTAAGTATTATGCGTGTAAATCAGAACGGTACGTACCAGTTGAAATAAAGACAATTGGTGGCAAATTCTGGGCATGTCGTAGTTCTATTTATTAGTTTGATTTGACTTGCCACTTCTATGCGGCTCACACTGCGCGATATATATGGTTCTTCCCAAATAAGAAGAGACGTTACCAATATTCAAAGTGAAATCCTTAACTACCAAACTGTGAAAACTTCATCAAAAACCCATAAATGGTTTTTCCGAGATAAATTTTAAATATGTATTGTTTTGATATCCCTTCCTTGGCCTTTCAATACACTTCAAGTAGGTATATTTTATGGCATCGCAGTTTACAAATAGCTTGAACATGAGATAAGATGGCCCGTTCATCGGCGGTCGAGGTCCGAAGCTCAATTAGACGGCCCTAACCAAATATCTGAGGGTCAGTCCTTTATTGCGCTGCACGGGATTCGAACCTATTTGCTTTTCATTAAATCATGTTTGTAGTACACAGGCGGGGTGGAAGGAGTTCCGTTTTATTTCTTTTTAAAGTAACCTTTGAAGATGGGACCCGTGTTTGTAAATGCTTTTGGTAGTTTTTTAAGTGGATATGTAAGTACGTTTGAAAAAGAGTTTATTTAGAAGATAAGTTTATTTTTCATGAATTTATCCTTCGGTAGGTAACTATTTTATAAGAAGCAGTAGTGATAGCCTAGCCGTTGGAGTGCCACGCAGAGGTCTCGATTTCTATCCCAATGCAGGATTGTGATAGAAATCGAGACCGTATTTGTACCTCAGACTTCTCGAAATAATGTGTGTATTAAATACCTAATTATAGCTCGTTTTAAAGGTGCATTAAAAACATTGTGAGAAAACCTGCATGTCTGAGAGTTTTACATTTTTTATTAAATTTTTTACTATTGTAGGGCCACGCTTCGGCGCGAATGGGCCGGCTCGTCCAGAGTGATATCACGACCTCATAGAAAACCGGCGTGATATAGCGCTTACGTTGTTTCGTTGAGTGAGTGAGCTTACCGGAGGCCCAATCCCCCCCCCTCCACGTTCTAAGGAGGAGAGACAAATTTAAAAGGCCGGCAACGCACTTGTGACCCCTCTGGTGTTGGGCGGTGGTAATCGCTTACCATCAGGCGATTCGTCTGTTCGTTTGCCTTCTATACAATAAAAAAAGTATGTAAAGTAATATTCTCGAAGGTATGTGAAGTCTGCCATCCTGCACTGGGCTAGCGTGGTGAACTAATACTTTTCAAAACTGAGAAGAGGCTTGTGTGCAGCAATTTTAATCAATATAATGGTCAATTTATATACAGGACAGATACATATTTAAAACGTTTAGTGATTTATTGTCAATTTATTAACTTTTTGTTTAACATAGGTGTGCGCTGACGAGTACTGCCGACGCTATCGATTCCGGTCTGCTTGCTCACACGAAAGTGTCCTTTTATTAGTGATATTGCGTTTTCTCCTAGAAATTCCTCCGTTGCAGTTTGGAAGAGTACTGTCTGTATATAAATGCATAGCTGCACGCCAATATTCCAATATTCTCGAGGGGTAGTTAGGGTAGAGTAGGGTAAGTAGCTGCATTACACCATTATTTCACTAGTTAGTCAACATCTGTACTAAGTTCCAAAAAGAGTTCTGCTAATACTGCAAACAACAAATGTTTCTGATTCCTGGTGACGTCACAGTGTCTCCATAAGAAATCTGTAAAGCCTACTTACCGTAGATATACACAAGGTATGCTTGACTGCCATCTTTTGTAGGGTGAAGGTACGTTCAGGCTGCTCTATTTTGAGCGAAATCCCAAATCTATGTAAGAATTCTATCCACTGCCTCAATTACAACATACCTATCTTTGCCATGTTTAAAGTATTCTGTACGATAACGCTGCCTTGTTAATCTGATTCGATGTGACTGTCTGATATATTTTGCTCACGTTTAAGTTACACCATAGATTTGTGTCTTGGACTGATTCTAGTTTGCCTTATTGGCTAGTTGCACAATGTTTTGTATGTACCAACAACCCTTTCTGAGTGAACATTGTAATGTTGTTGTTAAGATGTACTCAATATAGACCCAATATTGCTTTGCAGTTTTATATTTCGCGAATGATAACTTTTTTCTTTTTTTGTTTTTATTGCCATCGTTGGCAGACGAGCAAGTGGTCCACCTGATGGAAAGTGGTAACCGCTGCTCATGGACTTCAGCAATGTCAGGACACAGCAAAGCCGCTGCCTACCGTAACTCCGGCTCAATGTACTCTTTTATGTTTAGGATGGTCGTAACATGGTTTTCCATCGTAATTGTATAAGAATATACTTAGTGCTTATGATAAACAACAACCCATTGTTTCAATAGTACGTACACAGTTATAATGTCATGTGGGTACCGTAAAACAGTGGTCAGAAAAAGGATAACAAGGGATATCCATGTAAAAAGGTTCTAAAATAGTAAGATTAATGTAGTAATGTTTCTCTGTTCCTGTATAATAGCCAAAAATACTTTATAAAAGGTTTTGAATTTAACTACTCTACTCATTGCCTTATTCTTGCAAAGTCGTGCACACCACAGGAGCTGGTACAATTGACGCGTAACATTTAAATGAATCCCGGACAAACAGCGGCACGACACGTTTGCGCAGCGGTTAGGGGATGATCCCACTGACGTGGGGGTGAGATGGGGATTACGAATACACCAAAGACGTACGTACTATTCAGAAGAAAAAGATCTTCTGACAAAAACTCACATTAAATAAAAACTGCATAGTTGTAGTGTTTGCGTCGACTATGCATGAATTCTTGGGTTCGATTTCATAATCAGGAATCGAACCTGCCATCTCATGCTGTGCCACTGAGGTAATATATTAGAACAATTGCAATGCCCTAACAGGGCCACTATGTTCTAAGAACTGATATCTTCTGTTAAGAACTTTATTTATGTACACATAGTTAGCAATAAAGAATTTTGAATTTGAATTTGAATTTGAATTTGAATTTGAATTTGAACAATACCCTGACAAATCCGTATACTCACCATTACATACAAATCTCCTGTAGTTACATAGCAGGTTAAATCTTTAGAGTTTATATTTGAAATGACAATTGTTTGGAAATAAGATTTATATATGAAATGGCAATGTATTAATAGAAATAAAATACAGTTTAAATATTATAATTTATTTCTCACTAGTACATCATTTAGACTAGATTCACTATCATCTTAAAATGGCTTATAATATAGAAATAGAAATAGAAGTAGTTTATTTGTTCTTTAAGGTTAATACATCAATGCATTGTGTTGTGTTTATGGGTACAGGGGTTGTTAAGGGTGCTATGTAGAGTGTGTTGTTTCAAGCTGAGACGAGCGCGCCGTAAAATGCGTCGGCAAAATGTCTATAAGTATCATCGACGCATTTTATATGCAAGAAGTTTCTAGAAGTTATATGTATGTATTTTGTTATTATATATTTTACTTTACATTATGAATATAATTAAACATACATATACATACAAATACTGAATAGTATATGTATGTATATGTATGTTTAATTATAATTTCTATTTTATTGTATAAACTTTGGGGCGCCCAACACCCCACTAGAGCTGTGTTCACAATACATGTAGCCCCGTTCCCTTTTATAGCTAGGTAAGGAAATGCTCTGTTGTTTTTATATGATACAGATGTGGCATAACATTTTATTTATATGGGATATGTATTTATGACAAAGAGCTTTTAAATATTCGATAATAACTATTTCTTTGAAGATTCTATCTTCTTAAAAATATAGTTGTAATTATAACGTATCATATGTCCTTCATCAGCGTGTTGCTATTGTAGTAATTTATTTATTTATTTAGTCCAGAAAATAGGTTTCGACAAACAGATGTTACTAGTTTGAATTAGGATTCCAAAAGTTGTTTTGGTAAATTTATTTTTAATATAAATGCTAAATGCGCTAGTTGCAAACTTACTTAACATAACAGAGTAAAACGTTACACGTGAAATATTTGCAAAGTGGTCCTTACAGTGAAACCAATTTTCGTATTTATTTGATTTTTGTTAAAGATACGATATTGTGCTTTTTCGAATACTGTCTTTTTACCTAATTAATAATGAATACGTTTACGTGAATTTGATTAGTCCTCGTATTCAAATTATAATATTAAACAAGGTTAAACAATTCTCTGGATCATTCTGATTCCACCTTATCGAAATTACGTCGAAGCGTGCTTATTTTACGTTAAAATTAGCAGGGTAAAATATAACTGCTTAGTTCAGCTTTTATTCATGTTGCACTATCAAATAGGCTCGTCGATGTTAGGGTATGTATGTATATATGCTGTAGTGCAGTGAGTTTAGATTGAGTGTAGTATGTCACGTGTGGTAATGTGTCTATGTAGCGAAGTCTGTGTAAATGTAGCTTGGCTTAGATGTATATGTTTAAATTATGACATAAACAATTGTAATATTAGGTCATACTTATGAATTGCTGTTTTGTATGAAGGAAATCGGCAACTTTATGTGTTTATATTAACTTTTTTATTAACCTTTTTTAATGGCCGTTGCTAGTTGGTTGTTATTTTACATGTATAGTTGTTTTGAGGCACGTAGGTATATGCGTCTTAGATTATAAAAACAACAATCATTATAAAATTATAGCAAATAGAAGCAACGAATCTATGCAGACACTAAACAACCTAACTTTGATTGTATTCAAAATTAAGTCATTTGGTATTTTTGTTTAAAAAACAATCATGTAGATGATTAATAATAGATGTTATTAAAAATACATAAATTTATTTTTCGAAATAAGTATTAGTTTATAATGCATTGTTTTTTTGAATAGAAATCACAAAATTAGATGTATCAATAAAAGTAATGTCATAGGTAATGACCTAATATTTTAGGCATCGTTATAATCCGCCAAAAATTCATATTATATACCTGTCTGACCTTTTCATATATACGTCTTATTTTAAAAAGACAACTTGGTACATTGTACTTAATTGACAGCTGGCACAGCAACTTGTGGATACAAAAACGATTGTTTCGCATGAGGATCGAATCCGTAAATCTCGAAGGAGTAATGTCTATTCGGCTGTCATGGCGCCGTTCGTGCAGTCATATTCCACCTGGCTACCACCAAGTAACACAATTCTTGCTCGCCAATATAGCAGCAATTTTTACCTCAACACACTTTCATTACAAATGAAACGTCACCCACTAATAGTCTTGGAACTGTTTGAACCCATAGTCTCTTCTCCTATATCTATTATACGTGTCGTTCCAAAGCCGCACAGCATCTTCATCCCACATCGGCGCGGTGCTCATCTTAGAGTCTATCACCAGGGCAGTAGGGTTCCACCGTCTACTGGGACGCCATCTGAATGGTAGCAGCCGAGATGTGTAGGGTGTTGGGTCACTGGAATCGAGAAAGCATACATATATTAATAATAAATATATATATAAAAAAAAGCGATGGCCTAGTGGGAAACCCTTGGACTGCCACGCAAAGGTCTCGAGTTCGAACCCAAGGCGCGCATCTCTGACTTTTCGAAGTTATATGCGTATTAAATAGTTAATTATCGCTTGCTTTAACAGTGAAGGAAAACATCGTGAGGAAACCTGCATGTCTGGGAGTTCTCCATAATATTCTCGAAGATATGTGAAGTCTGCCAACCCGCACTAGACCAGCATGGTGGACTATTTTTTATTTTTTCGCTCCGCCGCCTCCATGATGTAAATCACTTACTCACAGAAGGAGGCAACGGCGTTCCACGACCTCTCCCTCCGGACCATAGACTGAACTACGGCTGGCAGCGAGAGGGCAACCAATCCGACTGCCGTGATCAACTCACGTCGCTGCGATGCCCAGGCGGGGCAATCCGCCAAAGTGTGCAGCGCCGTGTCCTCAACAACGTCGCGGCAGTCGCCGCAGTAGTTATAACCGGGCGTCTCTTGCCAGCGTATAGGATACAGGAATTGGCCAAAACAACCGTGGCCAGTCATTACCTGTGTCAGCCGGAAGGTGAGGGCGCCATGCCGCCTCTCCAGCCACTCCTTAAACACGGGACTTACCGCCATCATTGTGGCGTACCCGGCACTGGGGTGCACAAGTCGTTCCTTCTAATTCGCCACTAGGACCTGGCGGAGCTCGGACCTTGCCGCCTCGAGAAAGGAAAGAAGAGGTCCTTCGCCCCGAGCTAGCGCAGCGTGGTGGACTATGGCCTAACCTTTCTCACAGTGAGAAGAGGCCCGTGCCCAGCAGTGGGACAGTTTCATACAGGGCTAATATTATTATCATTATATATAAAGAAAACTAAGTACCACTTTAAATATTGCATGCTCGGAGGAGTGTGATATTTGGGATAGTTAAAGTTTATATGGAAAAGGAGTACAGGCAGCTTAAATTCATATAAAATAAGTTATTTTTAAATATTTTATATATTACCGTCGAATTTCGACCACTGGACCACTACAAGTTTGTTATGTAGTATAATTCTGATAGCCTGCCATGTATGATGTTAAGAATAAGCCGATTGACCGCCGGGGGTATAAGTATTACCAATTAGATGCGCACTTTCTCCACCAAACTTTAAATCCACAATTGTACTATTTTTACCTCTGTGTTGTTACGGTTTTAGTCTCTGGATATAAAATGGAGTAACTCAGTGCAATGCCCAGTTTTGCATACAAATTAAATATTAATTTTATTTTTTATTTTATTTGGGGAAATAGCAGATACAATTTGAAAATAATTAATGTTGAAATTAACTACACTTAATCTAAAGCATTTTCCACATATAAATATACAGTAGCGCCAAAAAATATTTGAATTTCTAATCTAAAATAACAAATGCACAAGTAATTAGCGTAACAATATAAAAACAAAAGAAAATAGTATTTTAAAAAGAAGTACAGTACTAGGAACAGAGTTACAAAGTTATATTATAAAATATTATTTACGACGTGACGAGAATAAAGGCGCTCGTAAATTAGATGTTAACCGCATAACTTATTTGTAACAATGCACACACAAATATGGTAATCATATTGCATTTTTAAATGGAAGAAAAATAAATGTAATAGTTTTGTTAAATAAAATGGTGGCTATTGTTTGTTTTAATTAAAGAAGTGCTTCATAATCTTGTACTGCAAAGGCAAGCATGTGTGCTTCGTACTATCGTGATGATTTGTAAAGTCTCGAGTTCGATCCCTCGGGATACCAGCAAATCTATCAGAAAATTGAGCAATTGTATCGAAAAAATAAATTGCACAAAAGGCGTAGTGGTTGAAGTGGTCATGTCGTTATTGCCACTGTAACGAATATTGTTGATTCGATTCCACGAATTCAATAACTATTTGACATTCAAACAATAGACACAAAGAATACCAAGACTCGGTACAACTATTTGTGTCACACAATTTTTTGTCCCGTGTGCCGATCGAACCCACAACATAGTGTCGACGTGCCAGTGGCGAGCCGACTATTAAAGCGCTATGCCATCCGTAGAGTGCAATTAAAATCATGTCAAGTGATATTTTTTTGTTTTTTTACGTGGAGGAATGCATGACGCGTACCCCTCCGCGGGGGCGGGCGAAGGGGTTATGTCGGACTCGCCGGGGTAAAATAAAGATGTTGAAAAGATAAAGGACCTCCCGGAATACCGACTAAACCTACCACGGTGTTCCTCGACAAAACCACTATCGACGGGGCCGCGCGAATCACTTGCACATGCGGTCGCGACCCTGCCGAGGTTTCGGCCCGCCGTATGAAATGGCAGGCCACTACACGAACAGACCTACCCAAAGGCACTGACTCAAACCCTACTGTCCCCCCCTTAGAGGGGAGACGGACTCGAAACAGAGGCGCGCGTGGAAACACGCACGCCGCCTCTCGGACCTGGTGCTGAAGGGATGGCGGGCAGGCCCACAAAGCCCACCACCTAGGTCAATGTCAAGTGATATGTATTAAATTTTGCTAATTCAGTCAACCTTTAACTATTATATTGTGTTGATCTGCGTTTCAAGAAACGGGTGTCAATATTTATTTATATATTAATTTGGACATCCAGTAGTTAATACATTAATACTTATTTTAATAAGAAATACTAATACGAAAACTTAATGTACAACTTTTTAAGGTGTCATGTCATGCACCACTAAAGTATAGGTGCGGTAGCACTTTATAACTAAGACTATACATTATATAAAACGAAAATTTTACTTGAAAAGTAAACTTAGATAAAAAGCGATAAATATTAGCGAACATTTATATATATATATTTTTACATTAATAAGCCAGAATATTAATATTTTTTTTTGGTGTTTGCTCCTTAACAATTCCAAGAGTTTGGTTCGAAATTTCGTCAAGATGTATTTTCTCTCTTAGCCTTTATTATTGCCAAGTCACTTGGGGTCGGCTGTTCTGGTCTAACCGGATTTGACTGGATATCAGTTTTTACACGGAGCGGCTGCCACCTGACCTCCGCAACCCGAAGGCTAACGATACCCTAAGGCTAGACCAGTGTCAGGATATTAGAGGGTACTGACTTTCCCAATAACGACTGCATAGATGTTCATGGCAGCCGGGACCAACGGCTTAACGTGCTCTCCGAGGCACGGAGCAGGCGATAATTGTCAATCAATACGCACATAATTTCGAAAAGTCATATAACTTCCGAAAGTCAGAGGTGCGCGACGTGGGTTCGAACCCGAGACCCTCTGCATTGCAGTCTGTTGGTCTCCCCACTGAGCTATCATATATATGTATATGAGCGTCAAGATGTATATAAACAAATAAATATGAACAATTCAATTCAACTAGAACAAATGTAAACTAATCAACTAAATAAAGGTTCGTGTTTAAAGCTATTAGAAATAATTACGAAATGCAGTTATGTGTAATAATAACAATTGTGGTCCGGCTCATCACTTAATATAATAAATTGTTGCCTGTAGTTTACGTTGTAAATAATTATTTATCTTTATTAATATTATAAATGCTGCATTAGCTCTGTATATTTCTAACGTTTACACGGACAGTGCAATTATGCTGTTACATGGTATGTCTTCGTGATACTTCAAACTCACTCGAGGATGATAATAAAACCATATTTATTCTTCTATCAATATGCTCTATAAAGGCGTGGGCAGAGATATGATCGTCATCATCATGTCAGCCGAAAGACGTCCACTGCTGGACATAGGCCTCCCCCAAGGTTTGCCACACAGACCGGTATTGGGCCACCCGCATCCAACCGCTTCCCGCGACCCTTACCAGGTCTTCGGTCCATCTTGTGGGAGGTCTACTCTTGCTGCGTCTTTCGGTGCGTGCCACTGCGTCTTCAGCTTGGCTATCCGGTGAGCTATGTCGGCAACTTTAGTTTTTCTACTGATTTTCTGATTCGATACCGCAGGGCAGAGATGTCTTATATTTATATTTCGCTATTGAGAGCAGATCTTGGTATCGTGCAGTCTATATTTAGCCTAACCCAGGAATCGAATCTGAGAACTTACTTCAATTATACCGCTGCGTGACATAGACGAGCGTGACCATGATTGCCGAAAAGCAACTGAGATAAGCAAATAAACCAAACTAAGCCGCGAGTAACTGTAAGCGTTGTTTAGGTGTAATATTAACGTCTCCAGAAACTATGAG
This sequence comes from Catocala fraxini, assembly GCA_930367265.1. Taxonomy (NCBI): domain Eukaryota; kingdom Metazoa; phylum Arthropoda; class Insecta; order Lepidoptera; family Erebidae; genus Catocala; species Catocala fraxini. The sequence continues at coordinate 18,537,742 of OV884041.1, forward strand.
GTTTATGCGTAATCCTTCATATCTTCTAGTAATTTAGAAATAGAAACAAACGTTATCCAAACATAGGCATTAACTTAAGCCTCGGCTTTAACGAGGCAGTTAAATAATGCATTCTCGTTACTGAAAATTACTTGAATTAACGCCCACCCTTTTTCCTTTTCCCGATAAAAATCACCAGAGTGCGAATAACAACATAACAACTAAATAATTGCCTTCATTTCAGGGTTAATATATTCCATCGCGCCATGAACAGAAATTATAAAAAGAGCGAAATGAGAAAAAGGGTTCGGTTAATATACTCGTAAACGCAGTGAGGGCGACCCTTGTCTTATTTGGCTCTTTTTATTTTCTACCCACGTCCCCAAAAACCCCGTAAATGAAGATATAAAAACAATGAAAATGCAAACAAATATACCGAATGGTGCTTTTGCATGCGACTTCGTTTGTGAACGATATTTGGTTAGTTTCGTTTTTGTGTAATGTTTTACGGTGAACAATTAATATTAAGCTATTGGGTCGCAGCGGCATACCGGCGGCTGGACACAGTAGGTTTTTAATTAAGTCGGCATTCTATAATGGACAGGTTAAGCTGAATGATGATGTTATGTTACACTGTTATATTTTTATTGCTGCTATTGGCAGACGAGCCAACGGTCCACCGGTGGCAATCGGTAAACACCGCTTATATAGATATGGCTATGTTTTTTAACTAGAATCACAGAAGTAAATCCAACGATTACTACCAATCCACTGCCCACCCTTAACCACATAGGTGCCAAACAAGCACATGGTCGGCTGCCTGGGTAGAAGAAGAAAGGAACCGAGGAAAAGAACGAGCCGCCGGCGCTCTCGCTCTTCAAATAAAATGCAAAAGTCTTATAGCTACTTGACATCGGCATTCTGTAAGTCCATAGATCACATAGGGTAGTTGTCTGTCTAATAAGTCTGATTTTGTACATTATTTTATACACAAGAGCAAATTGTAATCAAAAGTAATATTTTTGGGCAAAACGGTATCAAGATTGATTGCAAAATAAGGTATTAATTATTATATTAATTTGGATATAAGAAAGGTGGGATATAGTGAGTATATCTCGCTATCTCCCTCGGACAACAGCATTTAAATAGCGGTGACGTCACTGTTTTTATTGTGTGTCCTTTGTTAGTCATTTGACAATTAGCCCTACTACCAAAATTTTAAATGCTTCTATATTATTATTATTATTTGTTTCTCTTTCACGGGTATTTTCCTAATGCAATAGGAAAAATCCGGCCTTTTGCGAGGCTTTCACGGGAACATGGGTCCAAAATGCAGAGGCCCTTCGAGAGTTTAAATTTAGAGTGAGATGGGACACTCACAGAGACACTAATCGCAGCAAGTGTAGGACTATTGCTACATATGGAACCTAGTTATTATTATTATTATTATTTATATTCGTATGGATTTAAAAAAAGTATTTAAGATTTGGATAATGTAACTATTTGACCACAATAATAAAAATTGTGTATTGTCCCATGGGGGACATCACCCACAACATTCGACGCACTGACGCCGCCGTGAACTCAAACAAAACATTGCGTTTTATGATACATATACATATATTCTCATGACTAACAGTATTTTATTGTTTATATATCAGATTATATTTATTACTTTGTCTATAATTTAAATGGCTAGTTGCTATGAATTAATAATATCCCAGCTTTACCCAGAAAAGCTTTAAACTTTACCCTTATCCCAGCGTTACATAGACAACCTTGGATATTATATAAAACGTTTTGCGCTATGAAACTATTCTCATATCTCAAGAAGAGTATCAATTAAATTAATGTTTTTATTATATGATAGAGTTCGCCATAATGGTATGTTAAATAAATGACAAAATAATTGTTCAGTAATGATACGAAGTTGTGCATTGAATCACGAATTGCGACGTAGTCTGGACCTAAGGGTAGTTGGCGAAAATGAAAGTATAATGCACTTAATCGTGATGCTGTCATTTTTATATTCTAATACGAAACTTAGAATGTACAAATGAAAATATGCTAAGACTATGGCTAATACATATATGTATACAGCAGGTAAGATACTCACTTGTATTTAGCGAAATTCGTCCACATAGTCACCATTCGCCTTATCATTTTGTTCTCCAGATACCGGTGTGGCAGGGGGAACGAATGTGGCTTGAATAGGTAGAACAACTCATCCGCATGCGACGCACCGTTACTCAGCCCAAACCCTGATATTATCTTCGGCATGTTTATTAACCCATTGTACTTGAATAGGTAGTAATATATCGGTTGGTCGGTCGTCCTAGAGTATAACTCAGATTCCAGCACCAGAGGAAATTTAAAATGGACGTCTGAATATAAATCCACCATGTCCATTATCAGGTCTTCTTTATGAGACGAGAAGTAATGACTTTTTATTCTTTCTGCTGTACAATTCTTGTCAAGTTCACTAGGAAATTGCAAGTCCGTCTGTAAAGTCTTCATTGGATCTATAACAACTGTGTTGTTTTTTATACTCGTGCCGTAGTCTGCTGACACGAAGTATATGCCTTCGTTGTTCGTGTAGCCAATTATCATTGGTACTTTTGTGTAGTTTCCAGACTTGATTATATCAGCTGGATACTCAGTTATCACAGGCTCAATGCCTTTAATATGTTTCTCAACACAAGGCACGAATATATCGGTTTCTGCTACGCAAAATTTATCTTCGTAACTGCTTATAGTGTTAATCAATTCTTTGGTTGACTTCTTTGATAGGATACGATAGATTTCTCTAGGATTTCTAGTGTTGTATCCTAATTTTTTGACTAGAGTACTTGCTGCACTTATAGGGTCATGTTGAAGTGCCCAAGGAGCTAAAGAAGATCCACTTTGGAGTATAGCTTTGTGAAACAATCCTTTCGCAGCCGGTGATAATATCATGAAGGAGGTTGATACAGCTCCTGCACTTTCACCGAATAGAGTAACATCATTAGGATTTCCTCCAAATGCTGCTATGTTCTCTTGGATCCATTTTAAAGCGGCTATCTGGTCTTTCAATCCTGCGTTACCTGGAGCTTCTTTTATCCCAAGACATAGAAATCCTTCGACACTCAACCTATAGTTTATGCCTACAAGTACTACGTCTTGTTCTACAATAAAATCACCACCGTATAAGTAGGGTGCTCCAGTGCCACTGAAGAAGCATCCTCCATGAATGTAGACCATGACTGGCAGGAGTTTGGTGTATTGAATGGGTGTGTAAATGTTTAGCTTTAGGCAGTTCGTTTCGCCAATGGCTATAGGTCCCACACAACTCTGAGGGCACCAGGTGTTCTCGTTGACTGCATCGAAGACGCCATTCCATGTTGGCGCCGGTAGTGGTGCCTGAAAACACATGAACAGGCTTTTTAGAGACATTGTAAATAAGTATGAGTATCTTGGTGGTGTACCGGTAATTTGATACTTCTGTGCATGTAGTTTTTAGTTAGATTTTAGACCTTTGGACTGGCACGCAGAGGTCTCGAGTTCGATCCCTAGGCGCGCATCTCTGACTTTTCGAAGTTATGTGCGTATTAAATAGTTAATTATCGTTTGCTTAAATGGTGAAGAAAAACATCGTAAGGAAACCTGCATGTCTGATGGTTCTCCAAAATGTCCTCGAAGATATATGAAGTCTGCCAACCTGCACTGGGCCAGCATGGTGGACTATGACCTAACCCTTCTCACACTGAGAAGAGACCCGTACCCAGCAATGGGACAGTTTAATACAAGGCTGATATTATAATGCGTTATTGGGTTTTTCTGTCAAACACTTCACGTCAGTAGCTGCACGGAGTCTAGAACTGACAACGATAGACCTCAATGGGCTCACCCCCATAACATGGAGCCTAATACTAAGGTTGGTTAAATGTAAGTGTAATATGACTCTGCCTACCCAGAGAATATAAGCGTAGGATTAAATATAAGTAAGTAGTAAATAATCTAGGCTAATGATTGAATGTCTTAATGACTAAACCGATTTAAATGTAGTATTTGGTTATGCATAGAGACAAGCTTGTTTTACCATTTATTGTTTGTTTTATTAAGTACGTTAGGAGCCGTAGCTCATATGTATATGTTCAACAGTTCGTGTATATTATGACAGTATTCGGCACGTGGCATTAGCATAAGCGGCTGTGCAACTGCCGATCATGAAGTGGTTACAGTCTACTACACTTGAATAGAAAACTCAAACGTGTGAATATGCAGAACTTTTGTGTCAAAAATATTAAAAACAGCACGGCGTTTAGTACGTGCTGTGCCTAGAACACGGTAATAAACTCGTACTTAATAAATAAGTACCTGTGGAAATACAACCGGCAAAACGTACGTGTGATGATACACCTCTGTATGTTTAAATATTCAGTTATGTACGTATTGCATACAGGCGAAATATATATTTACTACTTAGATGTAAAACTAGTATGTCTTATTCTAGATGATAAGCTGTTACAATAGCCAATAATCGCTTGTAATAAGGTCCTCCGAATTTGCATTCATGGCAGCGTAGCGGTAATTAGAAGTGCTCTTGTTGTGGATAGTCAAATAAAATAACGTGATAGTTTACGGATATATATTTACTGGTACCAGTTACATATAATATCAATACATACTGTGCTATGACCTAACTGAGTCGTTGCGGGGAGACGACTGATGCGCGGCGCTATTGCTTACTCGCGCCTGACTATATAGAACTAAAGAGGCAGCAGCGTCGCTACAGCAGCAATCTTAAGGGATACTGACCATCTGCGTAAGAGATATTATACTGCACAAATGTATGCGCAAACAAAAAGTGCACTTGCTATTCTCTCGCTCTCAAAGTCCGACGGGACGGTAAACCGACATGACCGGAGGCAAATTAGGCGCAGGATCAACAGATTTCTTTGCTTGCCAAGTAATTACTTGTTAATTGCCGAATCCAGATTATTAGATTAGAGATTAGGTTGTTCCTTAATCACCGAGCGAAACGCAATGACAGCATAGTTATACTGTTAATTTTACGACGGTTACCTGTATAACGATATTACTTTGGACGAGCCAGGTTTTTGCGCCAAAGTCAATAGCGAGCTGTTTCACTCGAACTACAAGAAGTGTAGAAAATCTATTCTAATATTATAAAGCCAAAGAGATGTTTGTTAACTGCCAGTTAATCTCTGGAACTACTTCTATGATTTAAATTATATTTTGGCATTTTATTGTCTATATATTACGTAAGGTTATTTGACAGCACATAACAACTACTAGGAGCGGAGCGAGTAAAACCACCGGGCACAACTTGTATAATCCTTGCTCATCATTAAGTGAGATTGTTTATTTGTTACAATTTCACGCCTTATCTACTCGACCAATTACCATAACCTTCTTTACATTCTCCTTGTGATGGTTTCAGAAAAGTACTGGAGTACGGAATATTGTTGAGGAGGAGAATAGAATATTGACATAACTGACAATCGCACGAGCGAAGGCGCGGACAAAATCTAGAATTAAATAATATTTACTTTATCAACATTTAATTATACGTCAATAATATGCATACTACTGCTAACTGATGTGACCTTGTAATCATTTGAGGCAAACCTAACGACAGTGCCGTCACAGTAGTCTTAACATGAGCTATGTTAACAATGTATGCAAATAAAAAAGATATTGCGTAGTATGGTAAAGATTTGTTAGATAAATATGACATACATTTATGCATACAGGTTTAACAGATTAACTCAATACCATATGTAAGGAGAATTAAGATGGCCACGAATTTATAATCAAGAACACGATATTTATAGAATGATTTGGAATTTGTATAACCCCGCTTTTGAATTGTATTAATGTGTAGCAACAGTTTTTTTTCAAATGCGATTGAATATTTGAGTTACTAATAGAAGAAATGTAGTTATTTTACAGCGTGTCTCAAATAAGTGTGGTCATATTAAAGCCTCACATGTATCATGGAAAAGCGCGTGGATTAAATTTGTAACTTTTATTAATATACGTATATAGCATTTTCGTTTTTATCAATTTATAAATATCAGCTTATTTTAGTCGATACGTAAACAATACATGTACATGACTCAGGTTTCCTTAAGCCCAAAATTAACCAGGCGCAATTATGATGTTTTCACGTTTCTTGCAATATTTATACAATAAATATAATATTCATCAAATTTAAAATAATATGTTTTATCTAGGAATTGTGTGCATAGGTTATTCTTTAGATATATTAGTCCTAAAATATGACCACACTTTTCTTTTCGTATCTACTACAATATATGATCGCCATTTTACATTTTAGCAATATACCTATCTAATTAATCCTAAATAGACTGTATTCATTAGTCTTTAGATGATTCTCATATCTATTCATTCTATTGGTTATTAAATATGATGACTAAGAAAAATACACTTTATACGTCTTAAAATACATGCCTATATAATACGATACATAATTATGCAATAAGTACATAACTGAATAATCAAGAACCACCATACAACTCAGAAGTATTTATACTTATGACATAACGCACAACAAACTTGTATTTTAAAATCCGGCTTGAGTGTATAATATTGTAAGAAGGTTTTCAAGGTCGAAGGCAGTGGACAGTGGAGCAAAAGCCTTCGCCTTGGTACTGCCAAGTGACGTAGCCACGTAATTTATTGTTATTGGTAAACTTTCGTTGCGTTTTAGTAAATATGCATTTACTTGAATAATGTGATACAGTCTCAACTAATTTAGAAGGTACGGAACTATATTGCTAAAAATAGCTAGAAATAAATAAACAATAAGAAGCAATTTTAGTGGAGACGCCTTAGTTTGAAGCATATTGTACATGTATACAAACTCTTTATTCTATTACGTTGTACGTAGTTACATTTATTTTGAATTTGAATGTTCTCTCAAAAGCGTTTGTACCATGTGGCCAGATCCGAATGGCAAAGTCGCAATTAAATGTCACATTTTGATTTTAATTGTTATTAATTAATTTGAGTTAAATTTAATAATAATAATAATACATTTATTGACACCAAAGAAATTACAGGGTTGTATACATACATCATAGTAAATAGTTATATTATGTACCAGCCGGTTTGTTATTGTGGATACAATTTATTTAGATTTAATGGCCCACGCGCTAGTAAAATTCTGTGTTGCAGGGGAAATTTTCATAGTGATTACAATTTTGATTATGCGTACTGTCTTACAGTATTATACAATAGTAATTACACGTGTGTGTGTGTGTGTGTGTGTGTGTGTGTGTGTGTGTGTGTGTGTGTGCGTGTGTGTGTATGTGTGTGTTTGTGTGTGTGTGTGTGTGTGTGTGTGTGTGTGTGTGTGTGAGTTTGTGTGTGTGTGTGTGTGTGTGTGTGTGTGTGTGTGAGTTTGTTTGTGTGTGTGTGTGTGTGTGTGTGTGTGTGTGTGTGTGTGTGTGTGTGTGTGTGTGTGTGTGTGTGTGTGTGTGTGTATGTTCAGTCTATTTAAACGGTGGTTTTATCAAATCCTCTGTTTCCTCATAATTTAATGTAGCTAAGTATTCCTTTAATATTGTTTTGCATTCGTATGTATTTCGGGAGTGTATATTTAAGGTGGTGTGGAATTTGTTGTATAGCAGGGCGGTTAAGTAAGAGTAGTGTCGCTGATATATATATATGATAGCGTATATGCCTGAAGGGGTAAGCAGCGGTGTATTAAATCCATATTTTACCAGCAAATTGACGTCTACCAGGCATAATTTCAGACTCTGTTCTACTTTGAAGTATTTCTTGACAGTAAAGTCTAATAAAGCTTTGTCTGATACACAGCAGTCACATTCACTACCGCATAAGGCGGTAGTATTGGACAGCGAAGTGGAAGCCTTGGCCCTGATAGTATCGAGTAATAAGGTTACGTGTTTATTGTTATTGGTAGTTTCTTGGATCTGACCGTAATTTGATTTTGACTGTAATTTACTTTTACAGTACATACTCGTACCTGCCCGCGTTTTTGCCCGCATAAAGCCTACGGCAAGGCATTCCGGGATCATAAAATCCAATATGTTATGCCAGGATATGGTCTATCATCATGTCTGTATTATAATACAGGCATGATGATAGACCAGGATATTTTCTGGCAAGGGTAGCTGTCTTTAACACACCAGTTGGGTGCATGTTCCACATATTCAGATAGATTGCCAGACTTCGCGTAATATAAACTGATAACTCTTTCCTTAAAGAACCCTTAAAGAAATCAATCCCGGACTAATAAGGTCGGCCTGACGTACTAACTTATGGCATTAAACAAGCGAAGCAGTCGATTTTGCGTACCCAGTTATAAAATTACTAGCTATCTCTCGGGAACAGTACTTTTTTCTGGATGAAAGGTATGTCCTTTTCTGTACCCCTGACAACGTTTATGCGAAATTTCATGGTGATCGGTCGAGTAGTTAAGGCGTAAAAGTGTAACAAACAAACTCACATTCGCATTTATATTAGTCAGGATTTGTAGATCATCAAATTATTATTGCGTATTTGCTGAACACTCAACAGTTTTAAATTCATTCTTGCAACTACTAAGGATATTACAAAAGACCAGTATTTTGTATTCAATGATTAAGTTATAAAAAAATACATTTTTGCAACATAGATATTATCGCTTCATTGCGTTCAAGGTCTAACCGTCTAGTCCTTTAGATGTCGGCCACCTTGACCGAACTTATTCGCAAGTGATCGCCAGTGTACGTGTTACCCGATCAGCGCGGCAGCTGAGCAATTAGACCGCGGTTTAATATTCCAACTTGCATGTGCAATATGCAGTAATTACTAGTAATAAGTCGTAATTGAGGGATAAGGCGAATAATCAATTATGGTTGAACCGTTGTCGTTTGAACATTTTTAAGTGGAAATAATTCCTCCTCTTCCTAGCCCTTATTATTCCCAAGTCACTTGGGGTCGGCTTTTCTAGTCTACCCGGATTTGACTGGACATCAGTTTTTACATGGAGCGGCTGTCACCTGACCTCCGCTACCCGAAGGCTAACGATACCCTAAGGCTAGACCAGTGTCAGGATATTAGAGGGTACTGACTTTCCCAATAACGACTGCCATAGATGTTTATGGCAGCCGAGACCGACAGCTTAACGTGCTCTCCGAGGCACGGAGCAGGCGATAATTGTCAATCAATACGCACATAATTTCGAAAAGTCATACAACTTCCAAAAGTCAGAGGTGCGCGACGTGGGTTCGAACCCGAGACCCTCTGCATTGCGGTCTGTTGGTCTCCCCACTGAACTATCGCTGCTAATTAAGTGGAAATAATGAGACGACTTAAAAAATAAATTACTCGGATGGTGGTTGATTAGTCTTTTCAACGTTGTCAATGCGTTGAGTATCGTAGATTCGAATTCCACTTTAACTCAATTTTAACTAATATTATAAATATTATAATTACAAATGTATAATATAACGTGTATTATATAATTTAACGTGAGAGCAGGCGAAGGTACTTGAACGCGCCCGATCACACGACACACTCACGGTACAGCCCACGCTGCCGCCACACTATTCCGCCTTATATTATGTTAATGTGTGCGTGGCAGCGCGTGCGTACACAGCGCTACATAGTACTCTATGCACGGCGCCCGGCGCGCACGCACACATTCAAACCGGCAGCGGTACATTTCCATGAAGATGACTTACTGTTTTCAGTATACTGTGGTCGGGCACAGCGCATTGGGCGAGTGGAAAAGGGCTAAATAGCAATTAAAATATTATTCTTCAAAGTAATAATTTATCTACATTTATTTAAGTGTGCTTAAGTGTTCTTCATGTCCCTGGTATAAATGTTTAAAAAAAAAGAGAGAAATTGGTTTTTAATCTCTACAAAATTGCCCAATTTATGTATAAATGTGAATTTATGTGTATGGATCAAGGTAGATTCATGTTTTACATATTCTAAATAGATAATAAGCCTTGAAAATGGCAGTTGTAGCTAATTACTTATTTCCACATGTATACTTCGTATGCTCTTTTATATCTAAGTTAATAAATAAAAGATAAAATTGAATTATGTACCTATGCAGTTTGTTTGAATAATTTGTAAGGCATAGGATTGCCTTGTTATCAAGGGTATGCGAGGTAACTAAGCAATAGCGAAATCAAAGCAAAGTATCTATTTGCTGAAGTTGAGTCTTATAGCGTCGCTACGCTACACAACTGACCCTGAAAAATCTATCTCCCACTGTCTTCCTCGCACATTAAGCAGCGGGTAAATGTGTTAGGAAGACAGAGTTTTCAGGTTCCAGTTAGTTGTACATTTAGTTAGCGGGGCGATTGAAATATATGCGAAATTAGATGAAAGCTGATTAGTCATCAATCTATTTATTAATTTATTTGCTTTAGGGATCTCCAACAAAGGCTGTACACATTTTATTCACAAAAGAAAATACAAATCAAGACGTTTTTGGTCTGTGTAGGTACTCCTACAATTACAGGAGACCACATCATGCTTTAAATATAGCGTCTAAACGTGGAAGTATATTATAAAGAATGCTTAATTTAAAAAGTAATAAGATATACAAGTACATGCATAAAAAAAAGGGGTAAAATAAAGTTACAATTCTAATTTTTAGGTTTAAAAGGAAATCATATTTAAATAGACACTCACATGCGAAACAATATTTAAAAAAGAGAATAACAAAAGCAAAACCACGGACTATTAAAAACAAAAAAACATTTAAGAGACAAATATAAACATAGCATGTTTTCTATACATTTGTAAGTTATCGCTAATGTCTGCGACACTCGTTTTAGTGAGCATATTGTGTTGCCTGCAAAACCTCGGCACAGCAGCATAGTAACCCAGGTTTGTTCTAGAATAAGGTATACTGACTGTAAGGAATATGTATTGCTCCTGGGGATACGAGTTGGGATATTAATAATTAACGAACTCAATAAATCGCATCAATCAATATTGCCATTCCAAAGTTTATGGAAAAAATTGCATCTGTTATCTGTCTGCGGCTTGATAGTACATTCTTATGATAATGTTTTAGCCTTTCCGCATAACTGTAAGCTCTTTAGCTATGTGATCGCTGTAATAAATAAATAAAATCAATTTAGGGCGAGTTTTGAGCTGTATTGTCTTACACAGCGCAAAACTCTTCCTAAATTGATCACTTTAAGAGAGGGTCGGCGGCAATAGCTCGCCTTAATAACTTGGGTCACAAAACTACATAGTGTCACGCCAATGACCCCGAAAAGGTACGTAGAGGTACAATACAGTTCCTACTACAGTTCGCTGAGGTCCTACAAAACAGGAGGTGACACTGCTGCCGTTAACCAGGCCAAGTGCTAGACTCCGATGCTATAATTAAGCTGTTGACAGCAAATGTCAAAAGCACTTTGCCAGACCAAACCTGAAAAAAGCAGTCGTATACTCCATGGCTGTAGCACCGCGGCGAGCAGTAACCTAAACTTTCTATGTTAGGTTACCATAGCTGGTACAATGTGTTTGGAATACATCTCTGCCTACACTTTAAGAGATATAGACGTGATAGTATGTCAAAGTTAAAATCATTTATTCATTTATTTAGGGCGCAAAGTGACACTTATGAACCTCAAAGTTAGTGAGTTTGGCGAAGTTACTGAATTTACATTTAGGGTAGTTGCTAGATTCGGCCAAGTGATTGAGCCTATGAGTTTCTGCAAGAAACTCAAGGTAACTCTTTTAAATTGCAATTCAATTATACTTTCAGTGTTTTACAACTCATATAAAAATAAAAATCTCGTCTCCTGGATTTGTACGCCGTGTCTCGCTTGCTTAATTTATTGATTCGCAGCGGCATAGCAACAGCAACAGGTTTTTAATTATATGTGGCATTCCAAGAATTGACAGGTTTATAAAAATATTTGCGTCTACTTATAAGAATCAGTCTTTTGTAAATAATGATACTACTAAACTATTTGCTTTTCTTACCAAAATCTTTAAATATTTGTACAAAGAATAAACAGAAAACCTTACAAGACCTCGGATTTTAAATTTGATGTCAATATTAAAGTCTAAGATAAACTTACTGGATATTACTATTACATGAATCGCAAACTTATGTTATGTTTGCGATTCGTTTGAGGCCGTTCACGAGGTCCAGATTTCGATCCTCGGGATTTAAGCTGTGTTAATTTTGTAGTTTAACACTTTGTTTAATATTGTCTTACGACTACGCGAATGTTACACCTTGAAATTAAACTATTATAATAATATATGTACCTACCGATTTTATCGCAGTTTATTTTAAACACAACATTTACTTATTTTTAAACTATTAAACTAATACTTTGTACACTTTCACGTTACACAGAGCTAAACAGGGGACGAGTCCAAATTGTCTACTGGCTCCCAGACTTCTTATTGCTATTATAATTTCCTGACAGAGAAGACACGTTATTTTTTAATATTCAGGTTTTATTCGGAGCCTCAAGATAGACCTAGATATTAAGTCAGACCTCCATCAATACAACTGTGAAAACCGCATTCAATTACGTTTTTGCGTGATGTGCGTATATACAGAGAGACAAACATTCTAAATTAATATTTTTGGCTTATATAGCTCTTCTAAACATACAAAATTTAATATGACGGATATTATTTTTTATATGAGATAATTAAGAAAAATAATAATTTTAGACTGCGCCGAGCGAAATGTGCCAAAACAGGCGGTCACAGTTAAGTGAATAAAATGAACACTTTTTGTTTAATACAAATATAAAATATACATTAACCATAACAATGAATGTGTTTACAATTACTCCGTGTAAAATACTTAAAACTATTAATATTTTCGCCTACCAAATGACGTAAACTTGCACGAAAAAAGCAAAAACGTATGCTCGTGTTACGTGATTTTTAGATTATAACAGTAGAAATCTATCTAGCAGTGATAGCTCAGTGGGGAGACCAACAGACTGCAATGCAGAGGGTCTCGGGTTCGATGGTTCGATGGTTCGGTTCCCACGTCGCGCACCTCTGACTTTCGGAAGTTATATGACTTTTCGAAATTATGTGCGTATTTATTGACAATTATCGCCTGCTCCGTGCCTCGGAGAGCACGTTAAGCCGTCGGTCCCGGCTGCCATGAACATCTATGGCAGTCGTTATTGGGAAAGTCAGTACCCTATAATATCCTGACACTGGTCTAGCCTTAGGGTATCGTTAGCCTTCGGGTTGCGGAGGTCAGGTGGCAGCCGCTCCGTGTAAAAACTGATATCCAGTCAAATCCGGTTAGACCAGAAAAGCCGACCCCAAGTGACTTGGGAATAATAAAGGCTAAGAGAGAAGAAACAGTAGAAATCTATCCTATTTTACAGCTTAAACGAAACATAAATAGTTAGGTATATTACAATTTGTCCGTCCCAAATATTTAAGTTATTGGTTGACAATAAAGATACACGTTTATCAAAAAAGCACGTTTAATCCTCCATACAATTTTACTATGGCGGCCGCGCGCCGATTTGTATGTGCGCCGCACCAGCTCTGTCATTATTTGTCGGCGCAGTCTTAAGTCGATGTCTAAACATCGACCAATTACAAATTTATTTTATATTTTGTTATTTTTTTACATAATAAATATAAAGATATGCCAATACTAACCTGGAACCTATTAAACTCATTGACGGTGGCGTACGGTATGCCGAAGTACTCGAAGAACTTGCCGTTGTGGCTAAGGGCGCCGCGCACCGACCCGCTGCGCACGCGCACCACCGGCGCCGGCTGACGCACCACGCTCGCCGCGACCAACCACACCAGCGCCACCCACTTCATCACTCACTGCTCACCAGCATCTTCAATAGAACATCACTTGTTTAAAGTTTTAAACTTTTTAAACACATACTTACAGGTGGCCTCCATGGCGTAGTGGTTAGTGTAACCGACTGCCACGCCTGAGGACGCGGGTTCGATTCTCACACAAGTCAAACTTTTGTGAGCATGAACATGGATGTTTGTCTTGGTCTGGATGTTTCTATGAATAATACGTATGTACCAATAAAAATAAATGTATGTTTATTGTCCAGTACCCATAGTAGGTACAAGCTTTGCTTAGTTTGGGCTAGATGGTGTTGTGTGTATGTGATAGAATATTATATTATATACGTAGTCTTAAGCCTGTATTCCTGAAGAGGTAAGCACATATGTATTACACACAAAATTCTCCGGTTTAAATTTTTAGGTTACACATAATAAGGGGGAAGCCCATTGTCCTCAACCAGGCACTGCACGGATGGCGAAGTGGTATAAATGGATTTTATGTCAAATATAGCTGTGGCCGCGGTTGCACCCGCGTTTATGATCACTGCGCCGCCCCCGTGAGTTGTAGCGTGATATTATATAGCCGATAACTTTCCTCGATAAATAGGCTATCCAAAACTAAAATAATTTTCAATTCGAATAAGTATTTCCTGAGATTAGCGCGTTCAATCAATCAAACAAACTCTTCAGCTTTATAATATTAGTATAGATAAAGTAATTGTAAGCACATTCATTGTTATGGTTAATGTATATTTTATATTTGTATTAAACAAAAAATGTTGATTTTATTCACTTAACTGTGACCGCCTGTTTTGGCACATTTCGCTCGGCGCAGTCTTAAGAATGAATTTAAAAAAAATATATATAGCACCTCGTTGGCACGGTGTTGTAAGTAGGTACAATAAAACTGAAATTAAAGTTTAAATTTAACTACTAAAATATATACGGATTTTATTGCAGTTTATTTTAAATCAGATAATTTAAAACTATAAGTAGTGTTTCGTGGCTTTGCTTTCTCTTACCGCTTGGGAACCTTGCATATTTTTTGTAGAAGTTCAACCATAAGCTTTGAAAATTATTCAACCTAACGCAAAAAGATACCTATTAAAATTATTATATTCTACGTATAAGGATTTTATAGCAGTTTCTTTTAAGAAAACATTACTTTTGAGTATTTTAAAAAACTATTTAATTTAACTTTGCCCAATGTTTCGGTTAAGATATATAATAGTTCAATGTAGTGCTTTTTAAATAGTAGTTTAATTTCGATGTATAATATTCGCATAATTAATAATAATAATAATATTATATCACATACACACAACACTATCTAGCCCAAACTAAGCAGAGCTTGTACTATGGGTACTAGACAATGGATAAACATACATATATACTTTTTTTTGTAAATACGTACATATTATACATAGTAACACCTAGACAAGTCAAACATCCATTATTCATGCACACAAATGTTTGACTTGTGCGGGAATCGAACCTTAGGTCGCCCTCAGGCGTGGCAGTCGATTACACTAACCACTACGCCATCGAGGTCGACTTAAACTTAGAATTTATGAAATAAAAGTATACATTTAAATAAAACCAATCAGTTATAAATAAAAATTGCGCCAAGGCGAGAACGAAAACGCCCTTGCCTCAGATTATGGTACGACATCGGAATATTGCTGCGCTGATTATATCGTAGGCATCTTTCGAACTATATAATATAGCAATCAATCATAAGATTCGATGAAGTTAATAATAATAATAATAATAATACGGAAAAATTAACAAATACACTGATCTAAAAGAAGAAATAACAAGAATGTGGAAAGTCAACAAAGTTTACATTGTGCCGATTGTAATATCCACCACCGGGGTAATCCCAAAATATTTACACCATAGTCTTAAATTGCTCGACCTAACACCAAATACCTATATTAACATTCAAAAAGCAGCTGTATTAAACACATGTAAAATAGTACGAAAATTTATGCAGAGTGATGAGACGAACCGCATCATACAGAACAAAACGCTCTTATTATATCTTAGATGGCGGCTACTTCGTGTCAACCCGTAACCGTCATTAAAACACCGGCTTACAGCCGAGTATTAAAACAATCCCCATAATAATAATAATAATAATAATAGTTATTAATTGATTACACACAGAATGTATCAAGTTGATAGTCGATAAAATCAAAGTCAACTGCGTGGATGGCGTAGCGACCAAGCAGTTTTCTTTCCGATGCTATCACGTTGAATGTGGGTTTGAATCGCAAACGATACAATTATTAGTGTGATCCATAGATGAATATTCGTTCTAGCTTACATTGTGTCTAGTAATCGTGTATTTGTAAAGTACCTCACACAGGTCATGAGGCATGATGAGTTTGTTTATCGTTTATCAAATCAAAAGGAATATTTTACCTCTTTCTTCTCTCATAGCCTTTATTATTCCCAAGTCACTTGAGGCCGGCTTTTCTGGTCTAACCGGATTTGACTGGATATCAGTTTTTACATGGCGCGGCTGCCACCTGATCTCCGCAACTCGAAGGCTAACGATACCCTAAGGCTAGACTAGTGTCAGGATATTAGAGGGTACTGACTTTCCCAATAACGACTGCCATAGATGTTCATGGCAGCCGGGACCGACGGCTTAACGTGCTCTCCGAGGCACGGAGCAGGCGATAATTGTCAATCAATACGCACATAATTTCGAAAAGTCCTATAACTTCCGAAAGTCAGAGGTGCGCGACGTGGGTTCGAACCCGAGACCCTCTGCATTGCAGTCTGTTGGTCTCCCTACTGAGCTATCGCTGCTCTATCATAGGATATTTACTGGAATCGATCGAAAAGTAATAAGCAGTAATAATCTATGTTAGGTTCGTGCAATCCAGACACTTTGCCTCTAGGTAAATGGTATTTAGTGTATGTAATAGGCTCACTTTTTGTCTAAAATTATACTTATATTAAGGTATGCATAGGAGTCATAATATCTTTATTGAAGAAAACATCGAAGTATTATTGTGCTGATTGTATTGTAGGCTTCGTTCGAGCTGTATATAGCAGTCAAAAATAAAATTTGATGAGGTTATTAATTGACTAGCGTTTGCTTGCGGCTTTTCTCACATAAAAGTAGGTTAGGTTATGTCAGAAACAGGACTTTTTAGAGTTCGAAAAACCTCTTATACAACAGCTTTGTCCATCCGTCCGTCCGTCTGTTATACAACTTTCAACTCAAGAACCGTAAGAGCTAGAGACTCGCGATCAACGCCATTCGACTCAGCATAGTCGATATACTTCCGAAATGATTATGACCTTTGACCTCTGACCTCAAGGTCACCGGATACAATTTTTTCGAACTCTAGGATTTACGGCAATTCATTGCCGTTTCTCAATTGTATTTTAAATAAAATATAGCCTAGATATCTTACTCGGTGATAATATAGCTTTCTGAAGATAATTTGTAAAATCGGTTGCGTAGTTTTTAAGTTAAATCCTCACAAACAAAGAATAAATCAAATCTTTCCTCTTTATAATATTAGTATAGATTAGCGTGCATTAACTCAATATTGAGTTATTGTGACAGTATTGAGTTAATGTGAAGTGTGCACTGTGTGCATGCGCACAGCGCATGCATGTGCTTGAATCATGCGCATCTCCATGCGTCGATTGAACGTTATTGGTATCATGCTCTGTGTGAAAAACGTACAAATAACATGACCATGTTTATATGCCTTAATTATGCCTAGATAAACACACCTTGGATTAAATACACGTAAAATATAAATACACGAAAGGTCAAAATTTACATGGAACTTGAAATATTTTATGTTAGACTTTGTATCGGTGCATAACTTGAACTACTAAAATTCAATTAAATATTATACAGTGTTCTTTTTTGTTTGTCTGTATGTTTGACCGCAGTCATCTTCAAAATAGCTGAATAAATTTGAATGATGTACTGCATGATATAACAGTGTTTAGTTTATTCAAATTTATAATTAAAATGCATATGAATTTTAAATTGCGTTAAATATTTATAATATGTATATGAATATGCGGCCACAGCAATATTCATAATTGTTCTCGAATTTTCTTGTATATTTTAATGTTATTGACTGACACACATACAACAAAAGTGGCAAGCAATCTTTTGACCTGTCTTATGGTGTGTAGTTATTGTAGTTTACGATCGCTTTTAATATCCTAAGTGCTATAATATACTAGGTACATCTGTACTCTTATCTAAAGTGCAAAACGCAGTCACGCTTCAAAAGATTCGGCTTACACGAGAAAGTACAGTCAGCACTATAAGTCGATACACAAATGATTTGCAGTGCCTCTATCTTTCAAAATTATAGCTAACTCTAATTTTTAAGGCAGACAAAGTTAAAAGATTTATAATGAAATGACTTTTCAAAAATACAGACTCATAATTTAGTTTTTAATTAATACAATATTTATCACATTTTTTTATATGTTTAGCTGTACCATATTGTTACAGAAAATTACTTTTATTGAATTAATTAATAACTGTTTTTTGCAAGAAGGTGGTGCTCGTGAACTTAGGTTAGAATCCCGAGTCGGGCCAACATAAAGTTATTGGATTTTTTTGTTAAGAAATCTCAATAGCAGCCGGGGTTAGGAAGTTGGCGGTGTTAGACACGTAAAAGCCGTTGGTCCTGCGCCTGATCTCTCTCTGGCCGTGTCGGATTACCGTCCCATCGGATCATGAGAGTTAGAGAACAGAGAATGCACTTGTGTTTGTGCACACACTTTTGAACTATGATATCTCCTGCGCAGATGGCCAGTCTACGACTGACCGCCGTGACCGAAATTCGGTCCGGAGAACATTTAATCGCCTTACCAATGGGTTGTTAGCAAAAGAATGATACCTGTGGTATTGCAGGCGATCATAGAATACGCTTACTGCTTACCATCAGGCGGGCAGGATCAATTGTCGACTATAATAAAAAGAATAATAACACAATAATGTGTTATTATTTACTACTTTTTGAAAGTGGATCAACCTTTATCATAAGAAACAATAAGGTTAATGTATATTTAATGAGCATAAGACATTATTGCTAATGAATATTGATAGCGAAATGTAAAGGATGGGTCTGAGTAATATTTTGGTTACGCGACAACATTCGATCATTATGATGGCAGAATGGTGGCAAACCGTGGCGCTAGTAGCAAAATACTATTGTAGAGATTGTACAGGAAGAATTTAGTTCCAGAATTTGCCGTGTGATTTCTTTCGTAATGTGGTTTTAATATTGTGCTAGCGGTCGCCAAGTGGTCGAAAATCGACCATAATTGATATAAATTTTAAGTTTGATCGTTATGAGGTTATATTGTCTATAACTATACCCTTATAATCACATTTCACGGTACTTAAGATATATGTAAGCATAGTTACGAAGAATTCTATGACATCAGCCAAACAATGCCAAAATACTACAAACGCGATTCGACTGCGTGTGTCAAATGCATGGTTGCGTGCGTGTAGTGTTTTCCCATTAATTTAATGAATTTCTTACGCATTTTTTATAAAAATATTAGGATTTGCCACTACTTCTCCATATTAACTTTAACTGTGCCAAATTGCATACTCCTCTGACCGCGCAATTTTCGTAAAAAGGGGGTACAAAGTTTTTGCTTTACGAATTAACTAGCTGACCTGCGCAACTTCGTCTGCTTCACATAAGAGAATTTTCCCCGTTTTTGCAACTTTTTTCATTGCCGCTCCGCTCCTATTGGTCGTAGCGTGATGTTATATAGCCTATAGCCTTCCTCAATAAATGGGCTATTCAAAACGAAAAGAATTTTTAATTCGGATCAGTAGTTCCTGAGATTAGCGCGTTCAAACAAACAAACAAATAAACAAACAAACAAACCCTTCAGTTATATAATATTAGTATAGATATATAGATACTTATCTAGTTTTAAGCTTATGTCCGCTAAGGCGTAGGCAGAGTTGTACTTTGCGGTGGTACAGTGGTAGCGACTGCACCTTTTACGCATAAATTCTTGGGTTGGATATCCGGGGCAAAGTGTTAATTAGGTTTTCTGTTAACACGTTAACTGCCATAACAATATTTTAATGACGGCATTTTTTATTTTTTGTGTACGGTCTTATATCGATATAGGTGATAAAAAATTTAAAATTTGTTATTCCGCTACGCCCCCGGCCGAGACGTTTCCATTGTAAAACACTTGTTTTCAACATTATTTGCTCAAGTATCTTCTCCGGTTGTTTTACAATGGGACTGTCTCGGCTAGGGGCGTAGCAGAATAACCAATTTTTTACTATGGGTGCGTCCCGGCCGGGGGCGTACCGGAATGGGACCCTAACGGCCGGACTCGTAATGTCTGTGTCATGGAGGCTTTACGTACATTGGAACACTAACAAAATGTGGGTTTAAACACTACTGCTTACCCCTTCGACAATATAGGAATGGTAATGTTAATGCTATAGCTATTATGATAATATTTTAATCATGTTAAACTATTTAAAATAATTGAATTTTTTTTATAATTGTTAAATACACCGTGCTATGTCGTGCTCATCCGCAGACTCTTATTGTAACCACGTCCAGTGGAACCTGGCAGTCAAGTCTTTCAAAAAGGAATGTGAATACGGAGCATGATCGCGTTAATACCTGTTTTCCATTATACAAATCGTACAACGCTAAAGTATAAAAGTCATTATAATTAAGTGATTAAATTAGGTTAAATAAATAATGATTAAATTACTTTGAAATAATTTAACCCAGGTTCACGTAATTATTGGACTGTTTAATGATTTAATTTTAATATATTATTACAATTTTAGACCATTGTTTCACTCAATTAATATTAATTAGCGCAAACAGTAACATTATATGTTTTCTTGAATTATTTCTTAGAACATTTTTCTTTACGTTGTGGTTTGAGTTTCATTTGTAAATACATTGTAACGCAGTGTCATGGTTATATGCCCAAAGGCGTAGGTAGAAAAAGGTGTTATTATATCTACATTTTGCTTGTTATGTGGACCTACGTAATAGAGGGTCGAGCTGATTACCATTTACCAGGCATATATCCAGACTCCGTATTATTGCTTGAGAGGAAAACCGAATAACTTTTTGTCGGGATTTAAACCCGAGAAATGTAAAGCCTAAAGTCTAAAGCCCCATGCACATCAGCTGTAGTAAGTATATGTAATGATTAATTTACCGTAGTACACACGGCTACACATCAAGTTAGACACCCCTATATACGCATAACTACGCTACATACAAATTAGAGAATTGTCGGAAAGGGACTGTGCATAGCGGTGTCAATGTAATGGTAAGGATAGAGCGTCGTGTCTTATTCAGCGTGAATGAGACAAAATAACAAACATATAACGCACTCTCTCGCACGATTTGCAGCGTTCAACTTCTAATAGTTCAAAGTCCAAACAGTCTAGGTTGATGCGTCGCTGTGTGTATCTTCGAGAACATAATATTGTCTTATGTTTACGCGAATGTTATACATTGAAATTAAACACTTTATAAGGATTTTGTCGCGTTGTTTATTTTAATTTAAAACAGTTTTATTACATAATTTTAAAACTCTAATACTCTACTACTATTATTGAACTTTACTATTAAAGCTATTTAATTTAATTAAAACTATTAATATTTAAGTTTACGCTTTGGCCCGACGTTTCGGGTGCTTTACAGCAACCGAAACGTCGGGGCAAAGTGTAAACTTAATTAGTGATAGATATTTCGAGAACATGACAGGAAAAGGTCTGCGCACCGTAAGAATAAATCATTAGTATAATAAATACGTGATGTCGTAACTAATGAATATTATTATTGATTCCTCATTCCCGAAAATATTTACTTTAAGTGTTAACATATTTATATATGAATAAAGTCATTATTTGATAATCATTATTGACAAATTACAACGTGTGGTCATCTTTCGGCGTACGAGGCTTCTTCAGTTCATAGATATTTTGTTGAGTTATAATCATAGAGTCTTAAGACTTGCGGTTTATCCTTGCGAGCGGTTGTGAGTGATCAGGTTATTGCGGTTTTGTTGTTTCGAAATTTTTAATGGCAGTGTTCACCGTCGTCGAATCATAGTCGAATCCACGAATGCAAAGATCCAAAACAATCCTGTAGCTGCGATGAACTGACAAAGACTAGTAGTATTAAGTATCTTGGCGTGATGATCGATCAAAACCTTAATTTCAAAGAACACATAAGCTCACTCACATCCAGGATTCGAAAAACTGCCAACATATTAAAGTTACTTCGGTCATCTGCGAGCACAGACACCTTAAAGACTGTTTATTACGCATCGAGTCAATCTCTAATTACATACTGCATAAGTTGCTGGGGCAGTTCACTAAAAACAGCAATGTTACATGTAACAGCTTAGAATATACAGATTGCCCTTAACTAAAATCAAAACCAGTTTCGCTAGACGCTTTAGCCCGTTCAAGGACATATTCATATATAACAAGGTAGCAAGTATTTGTGACTTAAAGCAGTGCACAGTGAGAAAGCCAAAACTAAAAATCATAAAATGGCTCGCTTCCCTATCGCACGATTCAACGGAACGTCTTCTAGTACCCATATCATAAAACGTACACTCAAGCAAACGTATATATATATATATATATATATATATATATATATATATATATATATATATATATATATATATATATATATATATATTACACACACACACACACACACACTCACACACACACACATATATATATATATATATATATATAACATTGTAAATACTTTTTGGCAATAAACAATTTTTTTTATTTTTTATTTTTTATTTATTGTGCTATGTAATCTAGTAAAAATAGATAATTCGTCTTTACATTTATGTTGCTATTAGGAATCTGTAAAGTTGAGTATTCTCCTTGAGATACTTATTTTCGTCTAACCGGTATGTATATTGTGCAATAATAAAATAACAGAGTTTTTATAAGCTTATAATATTATATGGTTTAGATATAAGCACTAAGTAACATTAATTATAATTGTTGGTAGATAATAATTTTTAAATATTAGTTTATTATAACAATATTGCAATGCTTGTAAAAGGCACTAAGTTTTAAGCACTATACTTTTACTAAACACCTTATGTATTTACACTTAGTTCGCAATAAACACTTCGACTTTGACTTCGACTAGGGCAGATTGCTTTTTTTATTAATCTCCGAGTCTTCTTCGAAGAGGTTAATGAAAACACTTTGTGCGTCTGTGTGTCTGTCTGTTAGTGACAGTTTGTTAGTGACAGGCATAGTTCCGGAACCACTGGACCGATTGCCTTGTAACATGGTGTGCAGACACCTTGGGGTCATCCCTTGGTCGAGTTTGAATATGGGCCCTGGGGATCAAAACCCCCGAGATACAGGAGTCACATATTTTATATGGAAAAATGTTGACTTGTAGGTTGGTGTACAGACACCTTGGGGTTATCCCTCAGTCGAGTTTGAATATGGGCCCTGAGGGTCAAAAGATCCCCGAGAGATAGGGATTTAAGACGCAGAGGTTGAATCCTGGGTTTTTACACCCATCTCGTTATATTTGTAAGAAAATATTCTATTTGATCTGCGGCTGACTTGTTAGTGTTGTAATCTAAGAGTGCACTTAGGCAAAGCTGATTAATCCTTCAATTCAATTAATCGAGAACAAAACTATTGAACCTCGATTAAATCGGGTAGTGGTAAATCTATGCGTATTGTCTAGTGAGAGAATAAAATATTCACGGGCTCAAAAAAAATATCGTTCGACCGTGTCTCGCGTGTCTCCTTTTTCGATTCCATATGTACCTATGTTACTAAATAATAACTAATGTACATCGATTCGGTGAACAGGTGCACATAGAATCGATTAAGATTTTCCAATCAATCGATCTTAGATCGTCATGCCTAATCGTACAGTTCCCTTAGCTAGTAATTTAGAATTATTTTTTGATAAATTGCACAAGGTCCTAATGTTTATTTCTAAACACTATCATAAGGATTATATTGTTATTGCTGGAGACTATAATATTAATGTCCTAATTAGAAATAAATTAACAACTGAATTTGAATGTTTGCTACTAAATTATAATTTAAAATTACAATTAAAAGAACCTACAAGACATGTAAGCAAAACATGTATAGACAACTTTGCCCATAACTTTGGGAAAAAATGTAAGTCAGAAGTAATTGAGTTAGCACTGTCTGACCACACTGCACAATTGCTGAAATGTCACGTAAGAAATATTTGTTTAATTAAGCACTGGAAAATCAGGCGACGGGATTTTAGTATGGAAAACCAGGCATAATTTAAATACTGTATAGGCCAAATGAGTTTTGCAGATATGTATAGTACTTGTGATCCAAACATAGCATATAATATTTTCATTGATACATTTAAGTTATTTTATAATCTTTGCTTTCCCCACAGAACTATAACCATACATAACCACAAAAAACTCAAGTGGATTTCACGGGGTATTAGGACTTGTAGTGTTAAGAAGCGCGAATTGCTGTGGAAATATAGAAAAAACCCAAGTGTAGACAACAAATCAAAATTGATGCAATACACCAAAAGACTAAAAAAAATTGTCGCTTTAACCCAACGAGCGCAAAATAATTATAGTATAATAAATTCTAGTAATAAGGCAAAAGCTGTATGGCAAACTATAAACGCCGCAAAGCAAAATAGGCCAGTAGAATCGATACCATGTATTAAATTTAATAATAATATTGTGACAAATCCGTATGACATATCAAATGAATTCAATAATTATTTTGTAGATAAGATAACACCCATTAATACTATGCTTAAGAATCAATATAAGCAATACCTAACATCTAGACCTAACTCTATATTTGTGAAACCATGTCTGCCAGACGATATAAAACAAATTATAAAAGGTTTAAAAAACACTAATAGTGTAGGTTATGACGATGTCTGCACCAAAATAATTAAGTTAGTAACAGAAAGTATCTCACAACCTCTTAGCTACATTGTAAACCTATCTATAGAAGCTGGGGTGTACCCCGAAAAACTAAAAGTTGCAATAATTAAGCCAATTCACAAAAAAGAGTGTAAAAAAAACATAAATAATTATATACCTATTGCTCTAATATCAGTTTTCTCAAAAATTATTGAAAAATACTTATATAATGAATTTATTAAATAATTTGAAACCCATAACATTTTAGCTAAAGAGCAAAAAGGATTTAGACAGAATAAAAGCATCAACCTTGCTATATATGAATTTTTAGAAATTATAATGTCCAATGTCGACAAGCGAATACCAATCTGCGCCATCTATATGGATATGACGCAAGCTTTTGATCACGTGATACATGACATCCTACTATATAAGCTAGAGACATATGGTATAAGAGGCAATATTTTGAAACTAATAGAATCTTACCTCAAAAACCGAACTCAATACACACAAATTAATAAAATTAATTTTGCAACTAAGATGGAGGATACATACCTATCAAATGAACGTAAAATACAATACGGAGTCCCACAAGGAAGTGTATTGGGTCCATTACTTTTTATAACCTATATCAATGACCTTCCAAATGCGACTTATAACCCAATGACGCTCTTTGCTGATGACCAGTGATCGGAGTAGGTAGATTGAAATGGGGTCATTGATCCGAAACGTATATATTAATATGGACATTCCTCCGGAATTGGTGGATTATTTAAAAAAAACCGGATCTTATGTAGGAATTTTATTCTGCCAGAGTGGAAAGGAGTCATTTGATGATTTGCCATCCTCAAAAAAAGGTAGGAATTGTAATAAAATGAGCAATATTATTCTTTATTATTCTTCATATTTTTTTTAACGGCACACAGTCACGATTTGACAAAACCCAACGACCAATCAGAACAAAGGATCATGGGTGGTACAATAACCGGTTATCAGAACAATGCGTACGCCCGCCGACGACATGCCAGGTAGCTCACTCGTTTACTTCGGTTCGTAGAGTGCGCATCTTTGTTTGTTACTGTGTTGTGAAAACGTTACTTGACCCTGGCTTGTGTACATACTGACTTCTGGAATCTGCTCTAAACCACGATTTGGCTCGAATATACGGACTCAGATTTTTCACTATTGAATTGGATCTACATATTTAAACCAAGCTTTGGTAAGTAATATTTTACTAGTTACAAGGAGTATAAAGCATGTTTGGATGTACTATAAGAATATTTTTAGTATTGTGTTTGTTCGCTTAACCTGCTGAACATACCATGAGTCTTAATATTGTTAAATCTTTAATAGAGTATGAACCAGTGAGCTTAGTGCGAAACAAAATTATGATATTCTAGTAATGTAGTCGCAATTCAGCTAACTCCACTATTAACCGACATTTTACTGGAATCCGTATATAATTTGAATGCCCTGTGTCCTCTTGCAATGTATTGGTAAAATAAATTACTATAGGCCTTATCTACTTCTCTACAAAATATTCTACGTAACAAGCCCTTTCATTTGATACCCATATTGATGGGATTGAAAAAAAAAAATAAGTTGTCCGCCATCTTGTAGCGGCAGCCATTTTGGATTGACAATAATATTGAATATACATAATTGTATTGTCACCAGAATCAAAGGCGAATACCAAATTTTAGATCAATCGGTTGACAGGAAGAGGGTGAAATTTCAATGACTAAATTTGATCCACGAAAAATAAAACAAACGGAGTAAGCTAAATAAACTAAATAAAATGTAATTTTTCATGTCTTTGTTTTAGGTGATATATACGAGGTTCCATCTCTAAAACAAAGTTCAGATATGGCAAACGTCAAGGCTGAAACTGTAGAAAAATGGATATCCGGTCATCCCGAACTACTTTACGATCACGCTAGTGGTACAATATACTGTTCAAAATGTGAAAGCCATTTGAAAACCATAAATAAAGGAAACGTTAAAAGACATATCGAAGGAGCAGTACACCAGGGAAAGTTTAAGCGGCCCGAAGAGGAATTTTATTTCGATCTTATAAAATTTCTCATTTTGTGCAATATTCCGTGGTCTCAGATGAAAAATACTACATTTCAAGATTTCTTTAAAAAATATATGTGTAGTACCTGTTGTTGTACGTGTACTAATCGTACTCTGCCAGATGAATCACAGTTACGGAAAGTTTACTTGGACAAGTTTTTTAAGATTAAAATCAATTCGATTCGGCAAAATTATAAAAATGAGAAACTATGGATATCATTAGATGAAACGACAGACTTTTTAGGTCGCTATATAGTCCATTTTTTAATAAAACCATTACATCCTAGCAATTTGACTAGACCTTATTTGGTAGCATGTAAAATGCTAACTGTAGTTAATGGACAAACAATCACGCAATTTGTGTTAGAATGTTTGGAAAACTTTTGGGAAGATTCTTTTGAATCGAAGGTAGGTAACATTCTTGTCCTCTGCACTGATAGCGTTGCATATATGCTGTCTGCAGGACGAAATTTAAAACAATACTTACCTGAAATTCATTTCGACACGATATGCCAAACATGTTACGTGCTTCAGCACGTAACATGTTTGGCGCACTCTCTTCATCGCGTATCTGAGCAAATTAGGTTAGAATATCACGATGTTAACATTTTAATAGCAAATGTTAAAAAGGTATTTTTGAAAGCCCCAAGTAGAGTCAAAATTTTAAAAGAAAAATATCCAGATTTGCCGCTACCTCCCCAACCAGTTGTTACAAGATGGGGCACTTGGTTAGAGGCAGCATTTTATTACGCTCAAAACTTTGAAAAAATAAAAGAAGTATTATCTTGTTTAAGCAGCTCTGATGCGGTATCTATTCGAGAGGCAAAAAATATTATAGAAAAAGAAAATTTAAAAGAAGATTTAAATTACATTAAAGACAATTATTTTATAATTCATTTGTCTTTAAAAGAATTGCAAAAGCATAATTTATCGTTGACAGATTCACTTTTAGCATTTGACAACGTCAGAGATGCTATAAATCAGTGCAATTCAGAAAATATAAAAAATAAAATAGAACGTGTTATGGAACGAAACCCAGATTTAGACACACTTAGAGAATATAGTGAGGCTATTGAAAAAAATGAAGCACATAATTTAATACCTTTTTTAAAATTTGCTCCTTTGACATCGTCAGATGTAGAACGGTCTTTTTCCATTTATAAATGGACTTTAGATGTTAAAAGAAATAGGTTGAAAATAGAAAATATAGAGAAACTCATAGTTATATATTTTAATTGTAAAGATCAGGATTACCAGGATGCTGACATTGTAATCGATGAAGATTAAAAATGTGAATAAATGTAAAATGTACATATTTAACAATAAACAATGTTGATTTTTATCTTTTTTCTTTATTCTACCCCTTTTTTTGGTCCTAAAATCTGACTAAAATCAACCTGTTCCTTCGTATGCCCTTTACGTTTCAGAGTCGTGGTGCATCCTTAGAACAGTCTCACGACCCCAGCAGGCATTGGCCCTCTATGGGGCCCCGTCATGTATTCTACCCTTAATGCAAATTACCATGACCCCTATGAAAATATTTAAATTTAAGTGCAACAATTTATGTCTATCTATAAAAGTTCTAGCCATAAAAGGCTAAAAATAAAAAAATAAAAATTAAAGCTTCGATCGGAATTCGATTGTTTTTATTATTCAACAGATAAATGATGAATTAATTTAGTTTTGATACCTTCCTTTAAATTTTGAATTGAGTAGGAATAATATCACTACCAACATTAACAATATTTAATTGAATCCGGAAATACCGGAATTACTTTCCGGGAAAATGGCTTATCCATGTTATTCTTTCTGTGTGCATTTATGATACAAGTACCAAAAATCAATCTACCTACTCCGATCACTGCTGATGACAGTACCGTTGCAATTAAGTGTAATGATAGAAAATCTTATGAGCATGATATAAACAGTACCCTTAATGCAATTATTAAATGGCTAGACATTAATAATCTTAAGGCAAACATAACTAAAACTAAAATAATGCATTTTAGTCAGCGTACAAATGCTATCACACCTAGCATTATATATAAAGGTGAACCTGTGTCGGCAGTGCAAACGACAACCTTTCTCGGACTTACTGTGGATAGCAAGTTAAATTGGAAATCTCAGATCGAAGTACTATGTAAAAAAATAAACAAATCAGTATATGCGCTACACGAATTAAATAAGATTTCAAGTATTGATACTTTGTTAACTGCATATCATGGTTTGGTTGCTTCAGTCCTGAGGTATGGTGTCGTTTTTTGGGGAAATTCGACTGACATAGAATTAATTTTTAAAGCACAGAAGCGGTGCATAAGGGCTATGTTTGGACTCCAAACGATCGAAACCTGTAAGCCGTTCTTCCTAAAATACAAAATTTTAACACTCCCAAGCCTATATATATATGAGGTCTCAATATTTGTTAAGGTCAATCAAAATTTATTCACGTTAGCCTCAGAAGCCAATAATAGGCGACAACGTGACGCATTTCGCCTCTGTATGCGCCGCCCCTATACCGCTTTAATGCACAAAAGTGTATTTCACATGGCACCTGTAATTTTTAATAAGTTACCCAAAGAAATAAGGGCGATGAATACTGCTGCATTTAAGAAAAATCTTAAGAACCTCTTAATTAATAAATGCTACTATTACTTACACGAATATTTAAACGATACATTTCCGAACTAAGACCTCATAATGACCTCAAATAATAGAATAACAAATAAATTATACCTGACATATCTAAAATAACATAATATTTAATTAATTGATGATGTATTGAAATAATTATAGTACATATTGACATTGAAATAATTTAATTATTATTATTGTAATAACTGACATATCTATATTAAATTTTCTAATAATTAATATCTTACTATCTAATTTTATATATTTATTTCAATGGCAATCTTAATTTGTTATAAACTATGACTGTATGTTTACATTTGCATGCCTTATGGTAGAATCACTTGAAACATGTATTTTAATAACACCATTTTAACAGTGTTTTCTGCAAATAAATTAAATAAATAAATAAATAAATAAATAAATAAAATACAATACTACTCGTAATTACAATACAATCGTTAATGTCCGATTGTAAGAAACCGTATATTTATAAAACATTGTTTCTGTTGTCAAACAACCACATTTCTTTGCTGTTTTTACTTTGCCACATTCAGTATTACTACCTGTAGTTACTTTTCAGAATTTGCCGAATAATCCACGTAAAAATAAACTCGAACTTATGCCACGGGATCGATGAGGCATTAAGTAATAAAAAACCAGTTATTGCAATATAGCTTAAATAAAATTATTGCGTTATTTAAATTATAATGAACACGATTTTAACTGCTTAAATAAATAAACAAATTATAATTATTACAATTAAAAAATTACACAACTTCCAATATTTTTATTTACACGCTAGTCAATGTATTTTAATGTCGTTAGTTAATTTTAAAATAGGACGCAAAAATGATAAGCTGATGTGGGTATGCCAATATTTGTCATCCAAAAAATAAAAAGAACGGCATCCCTACCTCTTCGGAGGTAATCATATACATATAAAAAATAACTCACCAAATACAGAAACTATATTTAGCCACAATAACTGAATTTTTCATGTAACTCAAGATAACAATCGACGCGTGAGTCCTACGCGGTCACTGTCAACACTATGATCACATGGTGGACAAGTAACGAGCTTAAGTCATTAATAAATCTTAAGGTGCTTTGTATGTGTGTAATGTAATGTAATGTAATGTATGTACTGGGTATAATACACGTCTGCCATTTTCCCTATGGGGATATAGGTGAGAGACAATATACATACATATATATATATATATATATATATATATATATATATCTATTATATAATATAACTAGCGACACGGCCAGGCTTCGCACGGGTAGTAAAAAACCTTAAAAAATGATACACCTAAACCTTCCTTATGAATCATTCTGTCTATTGGTGAAAACCGCATGAAAATCCGTTCAGCAATTTTTGAGTTTTTCGCGTATCGACGCGGCGGGGTACTTTGTTTTGTGGCTTCTTATTAATTCTATTCCGGCTTTGCTATACTTAGTTTGATCTATTCCTTAATTTGTATGTAAATAAATGTTGGTAATCCTAACTAATATTATGAATGTAAATATGCGTTACTTTGTTTGTAACTCTTTAACGCCTAACTACTTGACCTTCTTCTCCCTAGATTTTATTATTCCCAAGTCACTTGGGGGTCGGCTTTTCTAGTCTAACCGGATTTGACTGGATATCAGTTTTTACACGGAGCGGCTGCCACCTGGCCTCCGTAACCCAAAGGCTAACGATACCCTAAGGCTAGACCAGTGTCAGGATATTAGAGGGTACTGACTTTTCCAATAACGACTGCCATAGATGTTCATGGCAGCTGGGACCGCCGGTCTCCCCACTGAGCTATCGCTGCTTAGTTAGGAGGTAAGTAGGTATAAGAGCAGCGATAGCTCAGTGGGGAGACCAACAGACTGCAATGCAGAGGGTCTCGGGTTCGAACCCACGCCGCGCACCTCTGACTTTCGGAAGTTATATGACTTTTCTAAATTATGTGCGTATTGATTGACAATTATCGCCTGCTCCGTGCCTCGGAGAGCACGTTAAGCCGTCGGTCCCGGCTGCCATGAACATCTATGGCAGTCGTTATTGCAAGAGTGTCGACACAAAAGATCCCACTGGGTCGAAGTGTCGTCGGTCTGCACTGACTGGCCCCCACATAAGATACATACGTACCTCCTAACTACTCGACCGATCATCATAAAATTTCGCTAGACGTTGTCAAGGGAAACATACACAAAAGGACATAGGGTACCTCTCATCCAAAAAAAGTACTGTTCCTGAGTAAAGCCTCGGGTAAAAACTAAATATAAAGTCGTAGTCGGTATCCTCGAATCAATATCATCAATCTTCGAGATGCGAAATTTGTTGTACCGGCATTATTATATCATTATAATAAATATGCAGTTAGTACTAATAGTGAATACAAGAAAATATTATAAATGGCATAACCTTCACAACGGATATTTCTAATCAATATATTTTTTCCATTTTATAAATGATTACTTCTAATAGACCATCTTCTTATTGTATAAAAATGTAACTTCCGTATGTTTGTAACCGCAAAACTCGAGAGCTAATCTTTTTTTTTAATGTTATTTGTTGGCCTCAGATGGCCTTTACAACTTTACGCGGACTATGGGTGAGCGCATAAGGCTTCCAACCCGTTATAAAGTAAACTAGACAACGTTATCCCGAAGGGCGGACTACCACGCACCTCGGCTTAGGGCGTTGTCGGCAACGTGGATCTAAGGTGATCCACGGGATTAACGTTAACGCGACGCGTATTCCGACCTAGGCGGCGCGGCGAGGCGGAACCGCGGACGACTTCGTATGGCTGCGCGGGCCGTGTAGGCTAGTATTGTGTGAGTGTAGTCTTATAATCTATAGTCTAAAGTTTGCGAGTGCATGAAAAACGTGTGCATACTTACTATATACTTGACATAGCGCCCAGGGGTCGCCTTGATTAGCCCTAACCTCGTCCAGCAACACGCACATTTCTGTGTAAATCGCGAGGCTGGCGAACCTACCCACTTGAGCGAAAACAGCTCCGAACTCCTGGGGATTGGGGCTAGCGTCGAGTCCCGTGACCGGCGCCTAGAGTGAGTGGCCTAATACAGGCTGCGTCGGGAGTAGCGAGGGAGGTCTTGGGTGCCTTGAAAGGCACGGACTTGACCGTCTTACGGAGGCATTTCTTCCTCGTTACCAGGGTGAACAGTTCCTCCATCGAGGAATAGTAGGCGCTAGCGTCTGACACATCGTCTGAAGGGGCATCCAAGAACTCGGCTAGGGGCGGGATGGTGTCCATCTCACTCGATGGACGGCTCGAGACGGGCGCGGGCTGCGAGATCGAGGGCGAGTACTCCAGGTCGGCGGCGGTGAGAGTGAAGGGGAAGCGGGCGGCGGGCGAGGCGGGTTAGGTCGCCGGGGCGAGCGAGGTTGGGCGGCATGGCATCCCCGAAAATTTCCTTGAGAAGGGAGTTCACTCTAGGGTTGCCAAGAATGGTATCAAAAGTAATCATCCCGTCCATGACGACCAGGGTGATTAACTAATAAACTAATGCGAATATAAGAGTGCGATAAACGCAGCTCTGTATATCTAATAACCACAATAACAAATTGCCGGCTGGCTGATTGTTATTTGGTTAAAAGTTGAAAGGTTCCTAACTGCTCGGGTGCCGGGGTGGTATAGGCCTGTGTAGGCCGGCACACCCAAACGAAACACCCAAGAATGGTATATAAGGAGTAAGGTAAGCTGGGAGGAGGCAATAACTGGGTTCGACTAGGGGTCACCGCCAAGGCCGAATGGTCCAGTCCCGTCCGACGGGTCGCTTTGCTCTGAGGGAGCGCGGCAGGTGTTTCGAGACTACACCTCACCCGGCTTCGTTAACACCGTTCAGTATCAACCCAGAAGGGGCCTATGACTTTTATGTTACAATAGAAACAAGTTTCCGTACTAAATAACACACTTTTCGCAAGAGAACTGTGCGTTATCAGTTATCACTTATCAGTAAAGAATGTGTCGTTATAATAGCGCGCGCCCTGACAAGGTAGCGATGATTATTAAAGCGACACGATGTGCCGTAGCACAGATAATATTATACTATACTAGTACAGACACTCAATCCCATAGAACAATCTTGGACACGCCTAACTCTAGCTATTCGACTTGCTATTTTCTTACCTATCATTGTACATAACGCACTCTTAATAAAACAGCGACTTAACTTGAAATTTGAAAGTAAGGCAATTTGAACTCTAATTGTATATGTTAAATTCCAATATTATATTTGTGTTAAATCTTTGCAATAGAGTTCAAATTTGTTTAATCCAAAATACTGAGATAAGTCTGTTTTATTAAGGGTGCGATTATTAAGATGGCAGTAAAAACTATCGCTACTGCTGTCGTCTACCCATAAGAGATGGCGTTGTGACAGTAAAACAGGCACTTCACTGTTCACCACGGATAGAATAGTAATATACCTAATTAGATAATATACTTATTTGAACGAGAAGATACAATGTGCGCAACCTTGAAAATAAAAATAATCTACCTATAATTTTGTGTGCCGGTATGCGTACGATCAGACTTTGATTTAGTGATTCTCATTCGCTCGGTCGGATTTTCGTAAATATAATATTATGTTCTGTCAAAATTTGATCTTGTATATTTTTTTACTTATATATTTTAATGAAAGCATTATAAAGTATTTAGTAATAAAACGATATTTATTTTAATATGTACTTATGCGATTGCGATTGATATTCGGGTACATTGAAAATTATTCATTGGCGTATAAAATTCTACTTGGGCAAATGGAGCCCACTCCAGAATTGTCTGGCTTGTTCGATTTTTAATTCATAAATTCTGGTGTTGTCTGTAGGCCAGCGCTGTTTAGGGCTTGTCATTGGCCTACGCCTAGAATCATCTTTAAGTAGGTATCCCATGAAAGAATTTATGGATGAACGCCAATGACTGAAAACCAACCGAAACGTCATTGTAAAGATGCATTTAAACTCGTTTTACATAGGGAAAGTTAATTTTTACACATCTAGTAATATTATAAAGCTGAAGAGTTTGTATGTTGATTTGTTTGGTTGAACGCGCTAATCTCAGGAACAACTGGTTCGTATTGAAAAATTATTTTATTGTTGGATAGCCTATTTATCGAGGAAGGTTTTAGGCTATATAACATTACGCTACGACCCATGGGGACGGCGCAGTAACTATAATCGCGGGTGAAACCGGGGGTGCATCTAGTATTCTATAACATGTTAATATTAAACTTTCCGCAGCTAAAACGCATTGTTGCTTGATTATAAGAACCGAGCGTTACTCGAATAGAGGTGGTACTGTCTGACGAATGATTAAGTTGTCAGTATTAATAAATTTGTATCTTTTAAAAAGTAGGTAGGTAGGTATATTCTTAGGTTTTAGAGCTCAAGGTTCACACCAATCATTTTTACATTATCGGTCTAGCTATAAAAACGTAATGCTCTTCGAATCGGCTTATTTTTTATCTTTAGTAATCTATATTCAACTATAATTATAAATATTAAATAATGTAAAATACTGCATTCAGACTTTTGAAATCAACTATACAATGCCAAATATGTAGTCTCTGTTAAATATTATGATTATTTATAAAATACATCACAGAGATTCTTTTGAATTTAACTATAAAAAATCAAAATATAGGTATGTCTATAATAAGTCAGCACTTTAGTCAAAAGGATTCGTAGGCATACCCTTATGCCGTGGAGCAGACTCTACACAGAAATCTGTTAATCATAAGTTATTTTCTGTGTGAGAATCAAGCCTATAACACTCGGCACGTCGATATGCACCCGGTATAAGGAATTAAACCATTACGATTTTACGCCATACTTGAAATTAAATCATACGCATTGTCCGAATAATGTCCTACAGCGTTCGGCTTATTCCGGTCAGCTTCGTGAATATTCGTCTGTGAGCGCGCAGGTGGCCGCGGGCGTAGCGGAGCCTGCCTGCCACGTCGATTTGAAATTAATAATCGCATTAAGTTTTATTGTAAAATAATAATGATCTGGACCTGCTTAATATTATTATTATTATTATTAATACTTTAGCAGACGTTAAATAATTATTGATATAGGTACTCCCTGTAAAACACAATGTATTAATCGTTAAAAAAACAACTGAGTCAGTATGGTGTACCGTTATTAATTGTCATGCGTAATTTTTTAATCATCTCATAATTATTGAGAATTGTATTATTTTTCTATTATATTTATATAAATGATTTATTTCCCTACGGATTTAAAGTTACGTAACAATAGATAGGTAGGTACTTAATGAATATTGTGGTACTTAATTATTTAAGTGAATAAAAATCACATTTTCATTACATAATAGATGCGATATTATTAATCCTAAACCTATAAAACGCCATTTATGATGTAGTTTGATTTTACTTAAATATATTCCTGTCTAAATAATTATTATGAGGATATGGCGGCGACGCTCAACAATTTTTTTTATCTCATTCGATATTACTATTATATTCGAATATTTATTACAATATAATCTAGGTAAAATGTGATAATATTCGACATGAAATGTGATTTAATAATATCGTCACGTGGCATCGACAACAGTTAGAATCAAGACCAATTTTTTAAATTATTGCCTTAAAACTTCTATTTCTCGAAGTAAAATAGGAAACATTGTTTCGTACTTGGCCTTGAAGCGCGGGGGTGGGCGGGGCCTATCCTACGTACCCCGCGCCCGCACCCGGCGCGCGCGATCCTGTGCCTAACGAAACATATCAAACATTAATGTGTTATGTAGACTTGTATAAACACAAAAAAGTGCCATCTAGTGACTTATATTTAAAATAAAATGGTAGATCGATAATCTGTGAGTGATGTAAAAAATACTGATTTAATGATAACTTCAAATCATAAAATAAAGGCGTTTACATTGACGTCCGGTAATTAAATATGTTTATTGTTTATTTATAATAACATATTTAGGTCAATTTTTTTCCTATAATGCTTCTTAATTGGTCTTAATATTAACAT
Organism: Catocala fraxini; assembly: GCA_930367265.1. Classification (NCBI taxonomy): domain Eukaryota; kingdom Metazoa; phylum Arthropoda; class Insecta; order Lepidoptera; family Erebidae; genus Catocala; species Catocala fraxini. The sequence goes on from OV884041.1 coordinate 18,574,247, forward strand.
TGGTACTCATAGTGCCATCTATGATTTATTTTTGGAAATGTTTACTTTTTGTTCTGATTGGTACCCCGTGGCCGTAGTAACAGCGAGCGACAAGGTCGCGATCGTTGCTGTGACACGGGGCGTGACGTCAGTGGCGGTCGGGGGGAGGGGGGGGGGGTGAGCGCAGCGAGAGCACGGTGCAGTTGACCGCCCTAGACAGCGCACTATGGGACAAAACCGTGCATACCATCTCAAAAATAATTCTCATGTAGTTTATGTACTTCTCCACTGAGTTTGGCGGAAGGTTTGGCGTTAAAGTTTGGCGGAAGGAAATGGTTGTTAGTATTGTTATTGCACATCATATCAGTACTACTAACTAACTTCATACATAGTGGTTAAGAACGTGATAAATATGTAACTACCCGCAGATAATTATATTTTCTCAGAGAATTCAACTATAAAAGTTGTTGATTTACATTGTCATTTACTAGTGTTTTATTGTGCTTCGACATACAGTCTTCACCATTCTCGGTAAAAACAATATTTGCGAAGTACCTATATAACAACTCAGTGTAGCTGCAATAAAGATTTATACACGTCCGCTCACCGCGGCATCAAGCGCCGAATGAAACTGATTTTACGTGCCACGTCTTTTATATGAGCCGCGCGCGCACGTCAAAATATATTCGTTACTACCACTACAACGTCGTCTTATTGCAAAGCTACAGTACCTACACAGAAGTCCTGCTCCTACAAGTGAATTTGTTGTGCCTCGACGAGTATTACCTATGCGTTCGTATACGTATGCGTATTTTTCATTGACCACGGCACAAAATCAGAAGATATTAAAAAATACATAGAAGAACACCATCATTTGTCTTCTTCAAAAAGTGAATTAGTTGTGACAAGTATTCAAAAATCACTTACAGCAGCTTTTAACGATTGCTGGACCCAATCAAACCGAATTAAAAAACGTTTCTATAATAAAAATACAACGTGGTTGGACGCTGAATTTAAGGTACAATTCGAGGCAGTTCCGATGGATATCACACCTACAACATCTGGAGAACGTGGACGACCACCAAAGTCTTAAGAAGATCTATCAGAGAAATCGAAAAAAAGAAAGAATATGGAGTTGATTCAAGAATATGGACTCGAGTATATACATAACGCATATGTCCAAGGATTGCAGTCTGAAGGAGAATTGGAAGAAGCTTCTGTTGTTGAAACAATGAGGAATTGTGACAGAAGTAAAAAATGATCATAAAGAATAAAATTTTGCGTGGAACTCGCAATGCAACATGTTGTACGGCGGATGAAGCTTTTTAAGTCGTTTTGCTGATTTAGATCTTTAGAAATCACAATACGAATTACTTCGAGCAAGTCTGATTAACAAAAACTTAGATATATTGCCGTCTTATAAGATATTGACAAACGCAAAAAAACTGTGTTATCATCCACCTTCCAGCATTGAATAACCGATATAGGTGCTAAAGTAAATCTACAAGACTAGTTGGATCACACTACAGCCCGCATCTTGAATTTATTAAATAATAATGCGGAAATATAATTTAAAAAATAAGTTGTTTTGTGTTACTGTTTAATATTCGGTGGACAGCGGGTTCGTTTGCCAACTCTGATAAAAAAATAAGGTTACATTAATAGACAATCGCGTGACCCGGTTTATAACGTTAATATATAAAGAAATATCCTCTTAAATTATAATAAAAGTAGAAATGTTAAGCATTTTTTTTAAGCTATACTTTGCTCTTTATGGATATGTATTCACATTGTCGTCAAAAGTTTATACTATTAGTTAGTGAACAGTTCAAATGTCACAAGCGTTTACAATGGGATTGAATTTGAGACTTTTGCTTGGTAGCCCAATGGTTTTACTTTCTGGCCATTACTGCTATTCATGCATTGAACTAATAAACCAGTAACTAAATAATTTATCTATTTGGCTCTTTATGTAGCTTAATAACAAAATAGAAATTCAATTAATAATGTAAATATATTGTAAATGTTATATTACTAATAAATATCCCCCAAAATAGTAATATCATATTTTTATAACTAATAATTTCGTGTACAACTTACCTACTAATATTATTTAGGATTCACATGGGTTCTCATGGCCAGAGGAACGAGTGGTGATCAAACCCACGACCTGTCGATTGCAAGTCCGATACCTTAACCACTAGGCTACCACCGACATATTACACAATATAATGTCAATATCAATACTCAGTCTAGTATGAAAAGCGCAAACATTTACTCTATACGACAAAATATGCAAAAGCAATGTTCAAGCATTATTGTTATTATCGCGTGTCCTCATAACCCCCATATGAACTTTATAATATTTGTACTATTTGCAACGTTTGCTCCATTTTATTATCAACTAGATATCCTTACTAGTTATACTCACGGATTCGCCTGCGTGATAACACCAATTAATTTTGACGTCGCGTCAATATCATTTCAAAACCAAAATGCACGCTTCTTACCCGACTGCGCGATGCATAGGATGTGTTTATTATAAGCCTATTTTGGTATATTATTTAATTTTAATACGGTTTCAGTTTTTGTTCATTGTCATTATGTTTATGGATGTAAACGCTAACGGACACGTCATAGATTAAAACGAGTGCGGCCATTAAGGTATTTATTGATGCAATAAAAATAATTTTGCAAATAAAATAATTTCAGTTTCAATATACCTAAATAAGTGCGCCTGATTTTATCTACACTGCTTCTAATGGTCGTAGCGTGATGTATTATCGTCTATAAGCGTTCTCAATAAATATACTATAATAGGCAATAATATGCAAAAGAAATTTTTGAATGTGTCTAGCAGTTCCAGTAGCGTTCAAATGTGATTGGCAGTTCGAGGTATTAATTAGCGTAAAGCAATCTCTTCAGTTTAAGAATATCAGTACAGATTAGTAAGAAATTTTATGTAAGACAGTGGAATATCATAATTTTATATGTATATTTACATATCTACTTAGGTAATCTCACGCCTCTAACCCCAAGGAGTTAGGCTTAGGTGTACCTATTTCGCTAGCTACGATTATAGGTAACGTAACAGGGTGCTGCCTTCGCATGGTACCTAATGTCACTTAGTACGAATATTGTTATTAATTTCGTCCGGAGTAGTTTTTGTTATACAAGACAACTCCTCCTTCGGCATAATTCCTGTGTCGCGGGGTGAAATTACAAACATTTAAACAACGGACATAAATAACACTCAGACTTGATACAATTATTATAGATCACACATTTTTTTTGTTCCGTGATGGAATCAAAGCCAATATGGCAATAGCGAGGCAAACATTTAAACGGCTATAGTAACCTTGCAGTTAAAACGCAGTAGAGTAAAAACGGTTTATGCCGCATTTGCCCCTACATTACGTCTCACATTCCAAAACGTTCCTCATTTGCCCCTCTTTTTAAATTATTCTTTTTTCGTCCTACATTTAGACCTACATGAGTCCTACATTAGCAAAACAAAACATGGTTAAAATTATTTTTATCTTTTCGTTGTCTGGCTCGTGATATCATGCAATCATAAGCCCAAAGTGTTGCTAGGAGATTCACGAGGTATAAAATAGATTGTGACTGCGGACTCTCATACATTGGTCAAACCAAGAGAAGCATAGGCACCCGCATGAAACAACACATAGCTGATGTAAAACACCAACGCTCGTTGAAGTCTGCTGTGTGTGAACATGTGCAACAGGGAACCAACCACTACCTGCGATTTGACAAACCACAGATTCTGGCTAAAGAACACCGATTCCTACCAAGGATGCTTCGCGAGGCTATTGAAATCAAAAAACATCCTAATTTCAATAGAGAAGATGGTTGGAATGTACCACCAGCTTGGGATCCAGTCATTCAAATAGTCAAACCCAAGAAGAAGCAAACCACAGCTAGACTTCATGATACTCTGAGCTCATTCTGCGTAAATAGAAACACCAATGATTAAATTATGTTCGGGTACTTTGAAATAACGACACTGGAACATTGAGACAACTACCATCTTAGTCTCCCCGTGACCATGGCTGCTGAAAAGCAACCGAAACGTCGGGGAAAGTGTAAACTTAAATATAAATAGTTTTAATAGTTTTAATAATATAATTAGCTTAATAAATTTGTAAAGTTTAATAGTATCTAGTAGTAGTGTAACAGTTTCAAAACTTGGTAATAAAGTGTAAAATAAATAACGCGATAAAATCCGTATATAGTAGTTTAATTTCAATGAATAACATTCGCGTAAACAGAAGACAATATTATGATTCACGAGGTATTTTAAAATATTGCTTTTTTTCGGCTGACATTATAACAAAAATTCTATTAAAAAAAACAAGTATGGAAATGGAGCATAATTTGGGATGAAAAAGGAATTACATTAAGATATAAATATTTATTTAAGTTTAGGGGCATATAAGGAACAATCTTTGGGACGAATGCGTATTTCTACGATTAGGACGGAACATGAGGGACGAATGCGGAACAAACCGTAAAAACACAGCGTGCAATAAAGACGAATTTTAGTTTTTTCTGGAGGTCAAGTAGTGAAACTGTTCATGGTTGAGGTCTCTCTGAAGTAATCAAATAAGTCATAATAAAACTAATTATTTAAACAATGTGTTCCGCTATATCTTTTTAACTAGGTTTTCACCTTTATCTCAATACTAGCTTTTGCTCGCGGTTCCGCTCGCGTAAACTTAGGTTAGGTTATGTGAAACAGTGTATTTTAAATAAAATAATAATAATAATAATAAATCTTTATTTTCCAAAATGTGTTACAGCTATTCTATCTTAATGTAGCAAGACCTTTCATAATATTAGATTAAGATACTTATAAAGATATAGTTAAACGATGGCGTCTGAGCTAGTGAGAACTGTGTTACAGACACCAGCGCCCTCCCCTACTACACTCATCAGTTCAAAATTTTATATTGTTGTACAAATGATTACATAACTATTTTATGATGTACTTACATATTGCTTATGTTACTCGATGATAATACTAATAATATAGCTTACCAAAGAAGAATTTTTTTTTAAAAATCGGTTTAGTTGTTTTTAATTTAAATCATTACAAACAAACAAAAAAACAAATCTTTCCTCTTTATAATATTAGTAAATATATATTGTCTTTCCCTTGGGTTATTTCAATAGTTACAAAATCATTAATTTAATCCTATGTTTACTGCATATCAAGAAATAAATAATATTTTAAGCATACATAAAAGTGTGCCTATCCGGCGCAGCGGTAACGTATGCGACTCATGTCTTATAGATATGCATGAAGTTTCTAATTTGGTTTCCTGGACGGGCGCAGTGTTGTTTATGGGTCTCGGGTTCGACTCCCGGGTCGGGCAAGTTGTTATTGGGTGCTTCTATCAATTTTTTTTAGTAGTAGCACCACGCGGCGACTTCTAGAACTATCCGCCTGGTAGTTAGGTTTGGATGATCACATCCAAACATCCAAACAAACATTGTATCAACACTTTTACCTACCGATTCGATACTATATTATTATTATTAAAGACAGATTCCGCACTAGGAATAATTTCTGTGTCTTTACAAACGTTCAAACAACGGACACAAAGAACACTCAGACACGGATCTAACATTTGTGGATCACACAAAGTTTTGTCCCGTGTGGAATTCCAACCCACAACACACGGCGTAGCGACGCGACCACATAAACAACTACGCCAACCGTGCTATAGGCGAGAGACTTGTAAAAAAACACTAGTTCCAACCTTATGCAAATGTAATAAATATTCTACTTTCATAACATGAGTCGCGTCGACGTCACCCGGTCGGTTTGGCGAGTACGTACGTACCGGACGGAACGATGCCAATGTCAAATACTATGTTGCGCACGAGCAGGTATGGCGGTCACGTCGGATATCTTGCTACGGATGCCATATGTGACTACGTTTGACAGCACGGATGGTGTAGTGGTTTGAGCGACGAGGTCTCGGGTTTGACTTTCGTGTCAAGCAATATTTTTTATCGTTCTAATCACACACACTCCTGTAGCACTGTGTAGTTCAGCAGTGGTGAGTATGAGAAACACCGAGATTAGACACTCGTGAAGTAAATCCTCGATATTTACTATATTAAGTTTACTGTTTTTAAATTTGTCCACAACATTCTGTTCGATTTATATTTATATATTTAAGTAAATAGAAAACGTAATACTTTTTTTAAAGATTTAAGTACAGTATGGGCACATTTATGACTACAGTTTTTCTTCAAAGTGGCTTCAAGATGTGTTTTATGATTACAATACAAAGTATTTTAGGGTTCCATTCCTGAGAAGATAAAACGAATCCTCTTTATTGGGCTACGAGCCCGTACGCCCCTTGACTTTCGCCCCTATCATAGAAAGACGGAGACGCTTAGCGGGGCTCCTATTTTTGGGTGGATTTTAAGAAGAAACCTATCAAATGCCTACTAGGGGCTAACCTTGAGGGAGAACGGGCTTGTTACTCTTTAGTGTCACATCGTTATATTGTTTGGCTGTTCATCAAGTTATTTTCTTATTTTATTTTAAATTAGTCACTATTATTAACCTTTTAAAGTGTTATATCTAACAACAACATTTTTAAAGAGTGTATGAGACAGCGCCTTACATAGTACTAGATCTTGCCCGCGGCATCGCTCGCGTAAATGTACGTTAAGTTAGATTAGTAAAAGTCCATTTTTCTGGAATAACGGCACCTTGTGTCCTTTCCTGTTCCCCTGACAACGTGTATGCGAAATTTCATGATGATCTGTACAGTGCTTAAGGCATGAAACCGTAACAAACAAACTCACATTAGCATTTAAAATACAGTTTTTTTAAATGTTAGTATTTAGTTACGCTTGCTTATGTTATCTAATGCAAAGTTATCAAAGGGTTAAGAGACCAGTCCGTTTTTACACATGTATTAAAACAGTATAACCCATCTTTTTTATTTTTGAAGGTCCTACTCTTAATAATAGATAAATTATGAAAATATAACAACAACGCAATAATAGTAGATTAAGTATGCTTTAAACGTTTTTTATTCATTTTTTATTCTTTAACAGAGGAATACTTCGGTATGGAATAAACGCTGGCCGCATTTCCTCTTGAAAACAATAGGTACAGAACCAATACGTATCATATCAACATTTAACAATTTTTTATGAAGTTGTACGAACAACATTTATGCTATGCACGGTCGAGCCGGTACAATTAATGTTGTATATTTGCTGCTCTTTTTGCCGGGATGAGGACGTTTGCCAACGCGCGGATGTTGTGCCAGTCTATTGCCAAATAATATTGAAAAACAATATGATTAGCTTTTGTGGCTATAAATTAGCGAAATTATGAATCTTTATTCGTGTTATTTTGATTATTGTGTCGTTGGTTCTTTGGCATAAGATTAAGGCTGATCGAGAAGTAACTGTCCCACTGCTGGGCACGGGCCACCAAATTTGAGGTAATACTCCTCAAATATAATAAACGTAATATGACACTTTAAAAATTAACTAGATTTTGTCCACGGCTTCGCCCTTATAAATGTAGGATAAGTTACGTTAGTATTAGTTCGTACTTTAGGAAGTTATACGACTTTTCGAAATTATTTGCGAATTGATTGACAATTATCGCCTGCTCCGTGCCTCGGAGAGCACGTTAAGCCGTCGGTCCCGGCTGCCATGAACATCTATGGCAGTCGTTATTGGGAGTGTCACCGGTCTGCACTGACTGGCCCCCACATAAGATAGATAGATACGTTAGTAACAGAACTATTTTCTAGATAAAAAGTACCATATGTATGTCCTTTTCTGTAACCCTCGCAAGGTGTATGCGAAATTTCATGATGATCGGTCGAGTAGTTAAAACTTGAAACCGTTTCAACAAATAAATAAACGCACATTTGCATTTATAATATTAGTTACGATTAGAATTCGCAAGGTCGGCAACAAATTTTGCATGTGCAGATGAGCAGATGGTGTTTTATTTGACCCTGACACGTGAAATGTTCGTCACCACACACATGGACAATAATCGATTAAGATAACTGTATAAGGTATTAATCGATTAGCTATAGTGTGCTTTTTGATGTCCGGTGAGGTATTTGAATAATTATACCTATTATTTTCTAAAATACTATCCTCTATCAATGGAATAAGCGATGCAACGATATATCGAATATTCGATAATATCGATTATATGTACCCTAAAAATATCGTTATTTTTTATCGATATCTAACCGTCATCGGTACGATATTATCATATCGACAAGAAATTATATATCGATATCGAACGATATATCAAATATTCGATAATATCGATAATATCGACCCTAAAATATCGATATTTTTATCGATACCTAATCATCATGGATACGGTATTATCATATCGACAAGAAATTAAATATTCATCATTCATTCAATCATTCATAGATTTAAGCCTGTTTCCCAGAGGGGTAGGTAGAGACTACGGATTTCCATTTGCTACGATCCTGACACACTTCGCTGGCTTCATTCACTTTCATCACATTCCTCATACACATGCCCGTCAGTTCAAGGTACTCTTAACCTGGCCTTTGTCCAGAACGCCTCCGATCTGATTGAGAAACGTTCGCCTAGGTCTTTCTTTTGCGACTGTTCCATTTACACTAGTCTTATAAACTTTCTTAGTCAGTCTTTCCTCGTCCATTCTTTCTACATGCTCAAACCAACTTAACATAGTCTTTTCTATTCTTGTCACTATATCCACTTTCATGCCGCATCTCTCTCTAATCACACTTTTCCTGATCCTATATGATCCTAGAGTCACACCACATATGCTTCTCAGCCGTCTCATTTCTACAGCATTTATTCTGCTCTCATGCTTCTTTTGCCATATCCAACTTTCACTTCAACACATAAGTGTGGGCACTAATAATCCTCTATGAACAGCCAAACGTGCCTTTTCGGATACATTTCGACTGTTCATAAAAACGCGTAGAGCTCCAATCACTTTGTTGCCAGCAATCGTTCTCCTTTCAATATCTAATATCAATAGAATTAAATATCGATATCGAAATATTTTAAATAATATTTGGTAACCATTTATTATTTGCTTCTTATTTACCCACTTCTACTATTAACTTGAAACTTCTGAATTATCGATAATGCATTGAAACTGTCGATATTATCGATCATCGATATTATCAGGCCTTCGATATAAATATCGATATTATCGATCATCGATATTATCAGGCCTTCGATATAAATATCGATATTTATATCGATATTTTCGTCTCCTTGCAACCCTAAGTGGAATGCCATTGTCAACTAGTAGGCTACGGTACGAATTAGCAGAAATCTTCAAGTGAACACATAGATGTAATGCCGATCCATTTATAATTTTTCCAATTGTTAGGCCCAGGCATCTTACTAGTATGAGAAGGGTTAGACCATAGTCCATTACTACGGCCAAGTGCGAACCAGCACACTTTATACATCTTCGGGATTATGAATATTACGATACTTTCAAATGTGCGTCTGTCGATGTTTTCCTTCATAATTAACTATAATACGCAAAATAAATTTGCTTATAGTTCATTCCAAAAGTTAGAAATGTATTGAAGTCGAGACCACAGCGTGGCAGTCGAACAGTCTCCTTACTAGGAGATTGTCATAGGTAGTCATATTGTTTCATCTCGCCGATTTGGAGTTCATTTCGTATCGCTTGCTTTATTTTATTTTTTACTTAATTTTAATGCACCTAATTATTAAGCATCCATAGTAGTTAGAAAAGTTACTCAGTTCAGACGTCATAGAAGTAACTAACTAGTTTTACAATCTACAATTAAAATTAACTTCGTAGATAAACACTATTAAAAGAGAAAGAATGAAAAGAAAAGAAAGAAATATACTTATAAATATTTTTCTTTTAATATTTTTAGCTATAATAAGATTATGTGTCTGCTCCGGTGTCTAGACGAGACAAAAATCTGGTATCGGTTGACAGAATCGAGTGCACGGATGCCGCAGTTGTAAAAGTGGTCACATTACCAATGTCAATATGTGTAATGTTCTAGGTTCATTAATTTTTTATTATTATTGTTCATTAATTTTTTATTTCGTACGTGTATAACGTACGAAATAAAAAATTATGTGATCACAAATAGTTGTTCCGAGTCTGTGGGGATTTCGTATCTACTGATTAGTGTTAGTCGTAAAATTTTCCGCAACGTATTATTTATATTGCAGCAATATATTAAAATTAAAAAATAAATCATTATCACCCTAAGAATATTAAAATAACAGTGGAAAGAAAACTTAGACTGAAAGCAGGACCGATCTTGAGACTCAATAAATTTAGCAATAGTCAGCGTATTGATACTTTTTATATTAAATATTAATACTTAAAGTAAATAACAGCGGCGATAGCTCAGTGGGGAGACCAACAGACTGCAATGCAGAGGGTCTCGGGTTCGAGCCCGCGTCGCGCACCTCTGACTTTCGGAAGTTATATGACTTTTCGAAATTATGTGCGTATTGATTGACAATTATCGCCTGCTCCGTGCCTCGGAGAGCACGTTAAGCCGTCGGTCCCGGCTGCCATGAACATCTATGGCAGTCGTTATTGGGAAGTCAGTGCCCTATAATATCCTGACACTGGTCTAGCCTTAGGGTATCGTTAGCCTTCGAGTTGCAGAGCTCAGGTGGCAGCCGCTCCGTGTAAAATCTGATATCCACTCAAATCCGGTTAGACCAGAAAAGCCGAGCACAAGTGACTAGGGAATAATAAAGGCTAGGGAGAAGAAGACTCAAAGTAAAAATATTAAGCATATAAAAGAAAACATTACTAATAATAGTAATGTCTTCTAGACCAACGGTGCTGCACCAACGGCTTTTCGAGGCATGGGGATGTGAAACATCACCAACTTCGTAATGGAATATACAGCTCAATATCTCAATAACAGCCTCTCTGGACTGCTATTGACATATTGAGCTATTGAGATTTCTTGCTCGAAAAAATCCCAATAACTATTGGCTGGCCCAACCCGCAATACAAACCTAAGATTTCATGCACAGCAGTCACATTCATTACCGCTGCGTCACGGAGTACAACGTAATGAAAAAAAGCGTATAACAAAAACTGATGTTTTTCAAAATTTCTGTGATTAAATGTGAAATTGACATTGATTGTTTTTTTTTATTTTATTTATTGGAACAAAAAACAGTAACGTGTTGAATTATAACTAAATACAAATCATACACCAAATATGATATAATACCCACATCATTGTTCACTGAACTCAAATAAAATAATAATACGTCATGCTACTCCGAAAACGTTGACAAAAGAATTTCAATAATAAAAACAATGAAAATACGGTACCTAATGCAGACTAATTAAATAAATTGTAAATTAAGGATACATTGAACGAAGAAGTTCAACGGCCTGTTTTTTAAATTGGCAGCTAGAAAGAGCAAATATATCGATAATAGCAAAATGTTTGTTGTAACTGTCCACAATGCGGCGAAGGGGTGCGCGTATGCCAGCGTTAGTCCTGCAAGTACCTGTATGGAACAGTTTGGGAACTAGAACTCCCCGCCGGTAGACAGTAGGAGATACTATGAGACATAATTGGCTAGTGATTTCACTACAATCAAACCTATTATTGCATAAACCATGCAGCGTCATGACATCAAGTAGCAAGCGTCTGGATTCTAAAGTTATGACATTGAATTTGTTTAAGAGTTCTGTATAATAAATTGTATTTAAGTATTTAAGAGTTTGCTAAACCAGTATTTGCTATTAAAAAGTCATATCCCGTGTATAGATTGAAGGTCTATGTGTATATTGTGCAATATTTTGCATTTTTATTGCGTCAACTGTATGCAAAATATACCGGAGTGAATATGTTACAGATTAGCATATGGACCGATGATAGATATTATTTACGCTTTACAGATTTAAACTGAAAAGTATACACGAAACAAATGTTTAAATAGCTTTTTGGCTATATAGTTTTGTTATGTTATATACTTACGTATATATACTTTTCGAATAATGAAACAACATCGATTGACTCATCATCAAATCAGATTTCGAATATTCGAATTTGACAACGGTACAATATTTAGAAGGTCATTCAGTTTTCGAAAATGTATTTTTTTTTTGCAACTGTGCATCGTATTGACTCATGTATGTCTCCTAAGAGTGAGCTCACGAAATATGGCTGGAACGAAGGACTAATCTAGTATGTGCCTTGGAGAGGATGGACGTATACATTCGTGTATAAATAAATGTATACAACGTTAAAAAGTAAGGTGTAGTTATAATTAAAGTTAGTATCGTGATCACAGTGGATAACACAAACCTCGCTACAATTTTAGTGAAGTCATAGATAATTCTACAAAAAAAATATATATTTTGGAAACAAGATTGTAAACCTCTAAAATGCTTATACGGCGAATTTTCTGTCAAATTTATAAGCAGTTTAATGTACGAGGGCACTTATGGAATTCGCCCTACAATTACCAATTATAATTTTTTTAAAGATGTTGGTGATATTGAGTTACTAATATGTATAAGAAGCTGTGTTTATACTTTTGTACCTTCAAAAGGAAAGCTTATTTTGTAAAGAATATGTCTTTTGATTGCAATGAAAATGCTTTAATAGATGGTAGCAAGCCCTCTGTGATGGGCGCAAGGGCACTGATAATGTAGTTTTTGTCCTTTGTACCAGTAAACATCTTTACAGGTGGTTCAAGTTACAAGCGCTTTTCAGCAACCACGTTGTCATCAAGTGAGTCGTATACTTGTTAACCATCTAATATAAAAAATTGTTACTAACCACAAAACAGGTTGGTATATTGTCCTTCTTCAAATTGATGCATGATGCATTCCTTGAATCATTTAAGAGTCGTTTGCGGTCACATTCGGCATAATTACACATAATCTAGGTCAACACAAATCTTGAGGTCAATTTTGTTACACATCGGGTTTTTCAATCCTCAAAAACAGTTAGCTGTGAACGATATATCGGAAGGTAACATAATGCTTTGGTCATATTCAAAAGTCATATAATATGTTGTAAAATACTCGTAAATTGATATGATGCATTTATTATTTAATAATGTGGAGTTGTAAATAGTTATTGTTATGAGAAGGTATTAAAACAAATGAATGGAGCGTGCTCTTCTCAATCGAAAATAGTTGCTATGCATTGAAAATAGAAAGGGTAAACTAATTGGTCGCTTCATATGCAACTTCTTTAAGACTATATTAGAAGGAAAAATAGAATAAAGAAGAGAAAGACACAGATCTGAAAGAAGTTTCATGCAATAAATCAAGGCGGTGCAGATAGTATCGGTCAAGCGGGATCGTGGTTGGTTTACCGATAAGAGCAGCAATCTTAAATGGAAATGGAAGAAGTTGGCTGTGACAATATTGATACGACATCCGTGACCGAAAATATTAGGCGCGAAAAATAAAGAAAATAAATAGTGAATAATCATAAATTTTTAAGATCCTTATTGTTTATCTGAAACGCACAAGTAATTTTTTTGTTTAAGCTATTTATATATTGGATATATATATATAAATATATATATATCCAATATATATATTGGATATATATATATTTATATATATATATCCAATATATAAATTTATATATATCCAATATATACAACATGTCCTTCAACATGACCAGCATCTTTTGTTTAGTATATCTTGTATATTATCACAGGGTTTTTTGACAGTTATGTTTATGAGGTTAGCGACAGTTAAAATTTCCTAGAGCCATCTTAGATCAAAATTTTAACCGTCGATATTTTTATTGAAATATTAATATTAACACACAGCATCACTATTATCAAACCGTAAACAACTTGATCCACATTTTAATGACACAGAAAATTTCACTTCAAAATAAAACTTGTCATTTAAAATCGTTCACTATTCTAGTAATTTTCGATTCACACACTATAAACACTACTAGTGGTCTTAGTTTGACTATTTGCGTAAAATCGCAAAGCGTTATCGTCGGAGCGCGTCGCGAGCGACTTTGGTCAGTCGCTGTGATAGCGAGACGGACCTTTCACAACATGAAGGTCGTTTGACAATGGCATGAATCAGTGGTAGGGACCAGGGTATCAAAGAAGAAACCACGTGCTTACACTCAACGATGTCGCATGTTTATAGCGGTGGTACATGGACTGGCTTGATGTTAGGCTATTGGGAAACTGATGCGTCAATAACATTGATCGCTTACTAGATTAGTGATCTCGAGTGCTCTCTCAGTGATCTTTATATAAATAATGTGTGTATTTTCCGCGTTAACGTTAAGAACAGCACGTATTGGATATTATTGTATCAAATTAGTGCTACTTAGGTCTGTAGTATTTTTAATATTTATAAACATCCTATATGTCATGTTGACTTTTTTTTATTATACGATGTCGAGGCTTTAAATTGTCTTTGTAGTTATAAAGTATAATTTATATTACGACTACCCTACTAGTGCTCTGTTAAAATGAGGCAATTCGGATATGTGTTTATAATAAAAGCTGTCCCATTGCTTCGAACGGAACTTTTCTCGGCGTAAGAAGGGTTAGGCTATATAGTCCACCATGCTGGCCTACTGCGGGTTGGTAGACATCATATATCTTCGAGATGTTTCTGGAGAACTCTCAGAGGTTTCCTAACAATGTTTTCCTTCACCGTTAAAGCGAGCTATACTTAACTATTTAATATACATATAACTTTTAGAGGTGCGCAGCTTGAATTCGTACTTGATACTTCTGCGTAGCGGTCTAACGGTTGCCCGCTAGGCTATCGGTGCTATTAGGTAACAATACATGAAGTAAAACTTCACCTTACCAAAGCATTCTTAGGGCAATACATTGTAATATTAGTTTGATTGAATATAGTTATGGAACATCACTAATATATTATATTTTGCATAGAATTTGTTTTTGTAAAGCCACCTCGAGCTTTTGAGATGATATGAAGGTACTGCTATTCTATAGATAATCTAGACCAGAGGTTCCCAGACTTTTTTCACTTTCAAAATTTAGCAGGTTCCGGTGGACCCCCTGCAGCTACATTTATACCATATTCCTTGGCATTCGTATTTATATTTGATCAAATCTCTACGGACTGACTTCTGTTTTTTTTTTAATTCTCAGTTCTGTACCTACCACGGTAAGCGAACTGACCTTTTTTTTAGACCACTTGTCCTGTATATGCAATATGCAAGTTTTTACAAGTAACGTCGCTGAGCTTCTTAAAATATTATCTGCCTACATTGATAGGTGAAGTCAAGCCAACATCGATGCACACTATCGAAAGCAAACAAATTCTCGTGGACCCTTGTTTACGAATGGTGGACCCCCATTTTTTTGTCACGCCAACGTAGACCTCCGTCGAGTTTCCCGTGGAACCCTGGAGGTCCACCTGGACCACTTTGGGAACTAAGGATCTAGACCCTGCGTTGTGTTTCTTTGATTAGTCCAGAGCTCCAGTACCGGATCGAGGCAGGTTTTACGATGTTGTGATATCTAATTATGGCGTACTTGCCAGCTCCTCTGAATCTTGGCGCTTGCAGCGGCCGCTCCGTTCCTCTTACGAGACCGGCTTTGCAGAACTATTTATGAAAACGATTTAAAAGGTTATAGAAGATACTATACCTCTTACCACCAGGCCTTACCACATCAAAAACAATTATAAATCAACATTCTTTCATTTACTAGTTCAATGCCGCAATAATCTAAAAAGATATTATGAAACATTCAATAAAAATTCTATAGCCATATTTATGAAGTGCGAATTATAAACATAAAGTTTTATTTTAATAGTTCCGGGTCATAAAAAGAAGGTTAGCTTTGAACTTTGGACGTGAGAGTGGCAATCTTCATTCGTCATCTACATACGTGCCTTGGGGCACACATCATGATTGAAGTAAATGACGTTACACGCCGCATATGTGTACTTCTTGCGTTTGACACACATCAACATTCTGAGGAGTGCTGCTTGATTTAAAGGTTTTGTAATGGTTGACTGTTATTTAAAGAAGCTTGAGAGGAAAAGCCCACTATACGTCGGCAATTATTCAGTGACGGTATGAACGTTTCGGCTTGCCACACGAAGTATCACCTTATTTTCTTTTTAAAAAGCCACCTAGGAATAATTCCTGAGTTGCGGGCGACTTTACAAACATTTAAACAAACGAATCCAAAGAACACCCAGAGTGGGAGCAACAATTTGTGGATCATAATTTTTTTGTCTCAATTCCGTGTGGGGATTGGAGCCACAACATTCAAGACGACCATATAAATCAATACGCCGTCCGTGCAGTCATTGTTAAAGATCTTTTTAAAGGCAATTGGAGGAGGCTTTCATACTTGCCACTAAAATTCTAAGGAATTTAAGAGGCAAATAGTAAGGTATTTCTTATTTCTTTCCCCTATGGTAGGCAACATGCGAGTGATACTTCTGTTATTGGAAGAGACTGGTTATGGTAACCGCTCACCACCAGGCAGTAATTTTGTTTGCCTTCTAGGCAAAATGTAAACGATTTAGAAATCTTATAGTGAGGCCATAGTCCGACATTCTGGCTAAGTGAGACATATATTGGAAAATTTTTGGAAATATCAATGGTCAGCGGCCATCGACATAGTCAAAGCAAGCGAATATTAATCAAATCTTGGATGATCTGGGATAATGTGAGCGCATATGCAACTATCCATCTACAATCTACATGGTCAGGTAATCAAGTTTGATTTCTAGTCCGGACAAAATGTTGTTGTTTTTTTGTCACGATAATCTCGGTAACAGCACGAAGTGATATATTACATACACAACACTTCATACCGTGGTATTTAAATACATAACAATGTATATATTTTTTCAACCCACACCACCAAACACGAAGCATGCATTTAAACCTCTATGGCGTCCGCTCATTGGAAGTGTAAGTATAAGGTAATTATGATTACCATTTTGCTTTTTTTCGAAATAATTTAGGCCACACAGGTTTCTATATATGCATATGACAATGTTCAATGTCAATTTCATCGTGTTATTTTTAATTTTTATTAAACACCACACTGTTATAAATCTTTAACAATTAATTACTAAATAAATGCAGATACCATTAACATGTTTTCACATTCATACCTTTGCTTTGCTGTGGTCACGTCAAAATGAAGCGATGCTTAACATTTTCTTTTACTATTAAAGTTTAGTTAGAAGTTACCAAACTGGTTTGTGAAATTCGGTTTGCCCGCGGCGTGCGTTAAGAGGGCAATTCTTCTTCTAACCGGTAAACTAACGGTTTTGTTCGTAAGGTCACTTATTCCCGTTACTAGTCCATTGATGAGCGTAACAATCGATTTTCATAGTAACTAAAGTGTTACTTTTTGACTGGACGGATGGCGTATCGTTTAAGTGGTCGCCTTGCCATTGCTAACGCGGCTAATGTTGTGGGTTCAATCCACACACGGCACTAAAAATCTGTGTGATCCACAAATAGTTGTTTCAATTCTGGTTGTTGTCTGCGTTCGTTGTTTAATTGTTTATAAAGTTTCCCGTGGCTCTGGATTTTCCTAGTGTGGGAGTTGTTTTTTTAACATATTGGAGTGGCAGCGACGTATCAATGGCTACACACAATAGGTTTTTAATTATGTCAGGCATTGCAACAAATGACAGGTTAAATAAATGAGAATTAAAATAAAATGTAGGAGCTGAAAGAAATGAAAATTATTTATTTGAATCTCCATATATATCTTAAAATATATAAAAATATACCTATACAATTGCACCGAGGGCGGTACATGGAGATCCAATTAGGCAACTGCTTCAGCTATTGTTGCAGTATCTTAGACTAGGATTACATTATGAATGCAGGCAGTGGTCTCCTTCTGCGAAGCTGTCATCGCGCAGAAGGAGACCGCGGAGAGGGTCAGGGAGAACAAGCTCCTCGCTGACCCTCTCCGGCGCAGATGGACGGGAGCGAGAAGGAGGCTATTTGCCTGCCTTCTCGCTCCTGTATAGTGGGGTCACTGGTACAGAGTCCGGGGACTCTCTACTGGCTTGCACGACCCCACACATCTGGTAGATGGCCTTGGTGAGCAAGGCTTTCCCTCCACAGGTGCTGAGGCCCGGTCACCATCAGCCGGGCCAACCACCGGGGCGGGATAGTGATTGCTAACGCGACCCCATCCCGCCCCACTCCGTCGGCGAGGGACTGCTCATCCCAGGTTTTTAGTGTGTATACCGACCCCCCTTCAGGGGCGGAGAGTCTCACATAAAAACCCTTCCCCCCCGGGAGAGGGGTATCCATAAAGGATGTTCCTGGGTCAAAAAAAAAAGGATTACATTATGAATAGAAACTTCAACAATTATCTTCGTGATTATGCCTATACGATGTACGCAGCGATTCATTTTATTTTTACAGTAATCTATAGAAAATTTCATCCAAAACGGTACAGCAGAATGTTTAAGATAAGATAAAATAAGCTAAGTTAATTCATATGTATGTAAAAATAAATAATGTTTTGGTGTGTTTTGTTGGGTTTTAAGTGCAAATCTTAGGCTGCGGGGAACTTAATAAATATTCAAACAACGGAAAATACACCCAGAGCCGCAACAATTATTTGTAGATCATAGGTACATTTATTATCTCGTGGATCTAACCAACAACACCTGCAGTGGCAGCGGCGATCACTTAAGCCTCTCCGCTATCCGTGCTGTCATTTTTGGCAGTTTAGCAACCTGCGGTTTAGTTTAGCTAGATTGTGGTATTTCCATGGTCCTATTCTGAGAATGATTACAGTCGCGCTGAGTAATCCAAAATATCGATAAAAAGCGACCTCTAGTGGCACTTTACATAAGCTTTAAATCATTAAACATCGACTCACAGAATATAGACGTGAAATAGATGTATTCCTACTGTTGTGTTTCGTATGGTGAGTGAGATTGCCGGAGGCCCAATCACCCTCTTTCCCCATTCCCGCTCCTTCTCATTCCCACTTCCTTTTTTTTCCTAAAGGGTCGGCAACGCGCAAGTGATGCCTCTGGTGTTGCAGGCATCCATAGGCTACGGTGACCACTTACCATCAGGTGGGACGTATATTTGTTAGCCACACTAAAGGTATAAAAAAAAAAAATTGAGGTCCGCTCTCTATGACTTTGATCATATGTATTGCGCCAGCATTCTGATTCACAGCGCGAATAACTTCACAAGGTTAGAATGATGTTTATGCAATATAAAACAATAACATCTGTATAGTGTTGAAACGGTGGAATTACAAGTATTTCTATCAGAATTATAATGATAGCCTCATAATTTAGTAATGAAGCGCTTATATTGCTTTTTAAACAAGTCTAATGTCCAATTATAGTGAGTAAATTAAGCGTAACATATCACTTGCAAGATGCGACTTTGTAAATATTAATTGACTGCAGGAATGAGTACGACATTCGTGCTGCTTTCAGTGGCCGGCTCACCGTTGCTGTTGCGCCAAGTGTTATATGGTCGATCCCCACACGGGATAAATAATTGTGTAATTCTTTGTGTACGTTGTTTGTATGTTTGTTAAGTCCCCGATACAGAAATTAAACCTAGTGCGGGAGTGGCCTTAAAAAATAAACTTAATCGCACGTATCAAGGTAGGTTTTAAAATGGAGCGAGTCCCATTAAGGCGTCCCCTTACTTGCTTCTTATTATTTTTTCTTAATCCACCGAGTTGCGGCAAGTGACTTCTGGGACATGCAATGCGGCTAGCCGTCGTAAATGAAGACACATCGCGTGATCTTGAACTCTGGGAACCAGCGATGACATCAGAGAGAAGTCTTCTTCGACAGAATTAAGAACGCGAATGAATGCTATGAATGTCCCATTAATAACAAGATGGATGTGTCTAACCTAACCTAACACCTTGGCTGGTACCGTGGAACTTGACCCCATAGGATTGTTTATTTTTCTTCTTGAAAGTTCAGTATGGTACGTTTTCGCGTACGTATATGCCGACATTGAAATGAACTAACGGTCGCGGTGTTACGCGGTGCTATAACATGCCCTTCTTTTCGAGGCCCAAGAGAGCATTCATGGAAGGCAGTATGTATGCCTTAGCAATATTGAATTTAATGAGCGGCGGTTAATACTTAACATCAAGGTTTGATGGCCGGGTCGAGCTAATGTATTGTTGTTAATATACAAAGGGCTTTGTTGTCAGAAAATTTTCTGTAGAAGTGACTGCGAGCGCTTTTCAGTGGAGACTTGAACTGTGTCCGATACACGATAACAGGCACACTCACAATAACGTGGGACCCGAAACAATAGCTGGTAAAATGTGGGAGTAATGCACCTCTGTCTACTTCTTTGGGAACGCAAACGAAACTTAAAACCTGGCTAACTATTGGCCAAGTTCACGGCTATAAAGTGATTTCTATAGATCTATCTGTATGCCAAAATTCAGCTCTCTTCTGTTTAGTGATTACCAAGTTGACAGATATCAAAGGACAGGCAGACATTGCCAAATGGAATCGGGTAAAAAAAAAAAACTTTGACTTTTTAGTTGCCTAATCGTCGGCCTCGATGGCGTTGTGGTTAGTGTAACCGACTTGTTACCATTCTAGGTGTCTAGGTTCTGCTTTCATATGTACCTAGATCTAGTCCAAAAAGATAAAAGTTTAGACTCATAAGCTAATTATATGATTAATAAGTACTTATGCTTTATAGTGTCGTTAAAAAAAAGTATTTACTATGCAAGATTTTACGATAATGCTTTTTGCTTTATAAATTTTATCAGGCGAATATTACTAAAATCTGTAACAATATTTATAAAAAGAGAAGCCTAGGCTTACTTACTGACTGACTTATCAAAGCCAGTCCTTGGGTTCACTGGGGTTTACCTTGTAAACAAAAAAGAAAAATGGCCAGGCTTTCCATATTTCCATGGGATAGGTAATGAATAGGATTTTTGGTTTAATGTTGCCTTATCATTATAGAATGTTATTGCTAGAGACTTCAAAGTCATCATGTGAGTAGGTAATTACAGACATTATAAATTAAAACTATACTTCGGATTTCAGAATTTCTTCCGATATTAAATAAAATCAATTTAACAACTAACGAGCACGCGGAAGGAGTTGTGAAAAAAGCTAGTAATCCCATAACATACCAATCCATAAAGCTTCATTACTATTGATCTACCAAGAGTCTACTAAGAGCAGCTGTAACTAGTTAGTTGCCTGCCTACCTTTGATTCACTCTATATTTAATCACGTCTCCATACAGTCAGCGTCGGAACAGAAGTGACGCTGGTATTACAAGCCGATATAGGCTACAGTATCTACTGGCCATCAAGTGGGCTATAACCTTGTGGTATTTTATCAAGCTAAAATGTCCTTTAAGTTTTTCAGTAATCCCTGAACAGGACATCCCTTGCTTTAGATTGCAACAAATGCAATAAAGGCGAGGCACCAATGTTTTTTTCAGGCCGTCGTTAGACGTCAACCTTAAGCAGCCCATCAAGTTGCTATGCTTGTTCAATTTTGCAGTTGTATTCTACTCAATTCCATCTGAGCCTCGCAGTCTTGCGGCATACATCAATAAAGCCCATTCCCTAGTATTATAAAATAAGTTTCATACTCAATACCTCTAAAGAGATATTACCACAGCAATTTAACCGCCATTAAAATAAAATCTAGCTTCTAGCCAGGCCTAATGAGGCAATGTACAAGGGGTGTGCTAAATAAAATATGTCTGAGAATTTTACTAAGTTTACTTTCATCAACATTTTAACATTAGCAACTGATTTCTATGGTAACATTTATTATTTGTAAAAGGTACATCATTGAATACTATGTGAAATTACACAAATATTAATAAATATGAATACATACTAAATTATTTATCTTCATTCAAGCAAGCATCTATTTTAAATGGAATAGTCTTTTGAAGGCTAGAAAATAAAATATATATATTTTAATATGCCAGGTTTTTATAATAATTGTGACGTTTTGAATAAGGACCCATTAAGAAATTCATGCAGAATAATTTTTAAAGTTCAATACCCTTTCTTGTAGTAAATGAGTTCCAGATATTGCAAAAAATAAAGCTTGTCTTTTAGTTGCTGCATAGTTGTAATACTTTTTAGGGCTGGCGCATATATGGCGAAGCGCAGCGCAAAGCATGGCCGCGCGAATGCGCGAGCATGCGCAAGCGTGCGCGCGGATGCACGAGCCTCTGCTAGGAACAGTTCAAACGCGCGTCCACGTATCCGGCTTGCGTCGTTGCGAAGAAAGTATGAATCCGTCATCCATATTTTCAATATTTCACCGGCCTCGCATATTCACTGACTACAGTACGCGACCAGTGTCGGTGGCAAAATGGCGGCTCCCACCCGTGTTGCGCGCGCAAGCGTCGCTCGGCGATCACGGCGACCGAAAGCGGATGCGCGAGAAGTAGCGCGAATGCTCGCGAAATCGCGTGCCCGCGCTACCATTCTTCTGTAGTAGCCGGAGATTATGTGCTGAGTTATTTCATTTTCAAACTTATTTACATGTGATCAAAGACGATAATGTTTCGGCTGTGAAAAATGCTCTGCGCTGCGCTTCGCCATATGTGCGCCGGCCCTTATACTTAACCAATTTCTCCATTTGATGTTGGTTAAAGCGACTACTTAAATCTTCTTGAGGATGTGATGAAAAGTTGTCAATACATTACAACAATACATACAAATTGTTCGTTATCAATTCCTAATATTCCAAATAGGATAACGACCGGTCTGAAACTGCACTATTCTTTAATAAGTTATTGCGGTTTACAGAAAACATGAAATATTTTTTTTATCTTTGTTTCTAGTTATATACAAATCTGATTTATGATTTGGACTACAATAATATATATTTACATCTAAACAGCACCAAGAAGTGTTGAAACTATGTCATGACAGTATCTCATGCCATTATGAAGTGGCAATTAACTAAATAAGCTAATATAATAATTGCAGGTATACGAATTCTCACGATTAACCTGTGCGGCATTCGGGATCATAATATCTATAATATTAGTATTCTCAGAAATGAGTCTCGGAAAGGCGATCTTTGTTATAAAATTTATCCATTGCGTTTTTTTTGCGAACTGAAAAAATATATTTTCAGTATTTATTTAGATAACACAAAATGCCACAATAACCTTCAATACCAAACTTTACATCCCATATATTACGATGCAATTAATTGAACCCTTTTCTAATCTCACTTTTTGTTATAAAAGTATACAAATTCATACTACGAATGATAATATACATGGTCATTAAATTTTTCTTCTATATTTAGAGTAGGTGGCGTTCCAAAACTTAAGGTTATCGTCGTCCCATAGGGGTGCTGTTGAAAACTCCTTGTTTATGACTAATAGGTGTGGATCCTGGGGATCAGCTCGCTCCCACTTTGGCAAGACTGGCGATCTGGATGCTGGAGTGGGGTCTCTGCAATAGAAAACATTTTAACCTGTAAGACACAATTAGAAACGTTTGCGTCTGGCCGCTGGGCGTGGCGTTACGTCTCAATAGGTTGATATCAAAACATGTTACTGCATGTGATTTGTGGTTGTGTGATATGTTTATTAGAAAATAATCCAAATAATTATTTTTTGTAGTGTCAAAACAACCGTCACAAAACTGTGTAGTTATTATTCTAATAATACTTTAAGTATAATTGTTTAGATGTTTGTTATTCAATCATGCCTAAAGAACCATAATACGAATTTTAATTATATTTGGTATGGCAAGTCTTATTGAAATGCAAATAAAGCTGCGGGCAACAGCTGGTAAAAATAAAGTCCTAACATCATTTACATTTATTTATCGTTTTACGAAAGGTTTTACCCTTAGATGTCATAATAGACCTATCAATTAAATAACATTCAATATGTCTATTTATAGATACATATGTACTTCGTTATAAACCAATCATCTCGAACTATTATTCAAAAAATTGTTGAAATAACCAGCGCTGTTGCGAAATAATATAGCGATCCTAATGAATTCATTCAATTCACAGTTGCAATGAATTTCATTCTGCTGCATGCAACTTTAATTCAGTATACAAAACACACAGTTGTATAATGTATATTCAACACCAGATTTAATATTCTCTATTTTGTTGGAATTATATTGTATTTTACGTCGCACACTCTAAAAGGCGGAGTGGCTGTATTTTTTTACAATTCGCAAATAAATTAAACATTTAATTTATTGCCTAGCTTAATTTATTTGTGGACTGAATAATTTAAGAGGATTCTTTTTCGATTCGTTACAGAATTAATTCACGGTTTAAATTTCTAACTTCAGAAAATAAGAAACTCACCCGAATTTGGCGAAATTTGTCCACAATGCAGTAATGTTGTCAATAAACCTTTGTTCTACGTAGAATCTCATAGGTACACCAGTACTAAAGATGTAGAAAATCTCATCAGCATGTGTGGCTCCAGGTGCTTTTCTGAAGCCGAAATACATCTTTGCGAAGTTTAGCATTCCATCATAACAGAACTGATAAATATAGACAGCTTTATCTGAAGTCTTTAACATTAAATCAATGGTTGCTACTGTAGGGTAAGTAATGCTCGAGTCTCCTTCATACCTGGCGAATTTCAATATAGTTCTATTAGAGACTTTTTCGTCACCCATATACATTTTATCCAGTATTTTAGCAGTAGTTCTTTTCTCTACTTCGGTGGGAAAGACCAAGTCTCTTGGTAATGCATTATAAAAGTCCATATTCAAAAGTGTTGTGTCGTTCTCTTTACCAGTAAACATATATCCTTCAGCATTATTGAAACCGTAAATCACAGGTACCTTCTGGTAGTTTCCTTTTGTTATTAAATTGTATGGAGTATCTGGCAAGAATCTTTCTGTACCTAGTATTTCTTTCTCGACGCATGGTACAAATATATTTTCTGATAAAACAATGTCTCCCTTTTTTCTGGGTACTCGGAATCTTAGCAAATCTTCAGCAGTCACGTTATTGAATATTTTGTATAATTCATGGGGGTCTTTTGTGTTATGACCCATGTGTTTAGCAAGTAAGCTAGCCATCTTCAAGGGCTCAAACTGTAGGCTCCAAGGTGACATAGCCGATCCACTTTGTAAGATTGCTTTGCTAAACAGTCCTTTAGACATTGGTGAAACTAAATGGTACACTACAGAAGCAGCTCCCGCACTTTCACCAAATATCGTCACGTTATCAGGATCACCACCAAACACTCTAATATTCTTCTGGACCCACTTTAGTGCTTCTACTTGATCTTTCAATCCTACATTACCTGGTGCTTCTTTAATACCGAGACACAGAAATCCTAGAATTTCCAGTCTATAGTTGAATGTTACTAAGATTACATCATGTTGAACTAAGTGTTTTGGACCATAAATAAAAGGGGATCCAGATCCATCTCTGTAGCCTCCTCCGTGTATAAATACCATGACTGGCAGAAGATGGTCGAATTTTAATCTAGGAGTGTAAACGTTCAGTGTCAGGCAGTCTTCTCTTCCCAATATCTTAGTGTTACTGAATCTTTGTGTACATCTGATGTGTTCGTCGTAAGCGTCGTAAATGCCTTTCCACTTTGGATCAGGTTTCGGAACCTGGAACATTAAAATACATACAATGAATATATTGATAAGTAAATGTTTAAGTTAGTTTCTGTAGCACCAAAATAATTATGTCGACCATAATAATTATAGTCCGAACATCGATTATCGGTAATGTGCTTTTGGGGTTTGCTGTCAGCGTAACGGTTAGACGTTATCATAATGAAGTCTATGAATAAAAGTTATACGTCTACATATAATATAAAACAAGGCGCGATATAAATGCTGTTATAATAGAGCATGAGTTTCTGATATTGGAAAATAGTAATCAAAGAAATTGGTTCAATACATCAATTTAAAAATAAAATAGCTCCAATTAAAAGTCACTCCACAATACGAAGGAAGAAAGGAAGCCAGGGTATGATTATGGCGGTTATCGATGCTCAGTAGTGAGGCACCCTACCTCAAGGGTAGAGCCATAGGGTGCAATCAGGGATAGATTAGTGCTGAATTATTACGTACGGCATCATTAGTGTCTATTAGCCTGCAGTTCGAAGAAATAATTACACTGCAATTGCTTCTAAAAATACGTCTTGAGGTACATTAAGTCATTATTGGTTTTATAAATCGCCGATCAACAAGTCCAATGATGCTAATGTTTTTTACGGCTCCAATTATTGTACTGTATTTTAATACCAGATCTTGTAGGTATATGTAAGTACAATTGGATTTAAAATACAATAAAAATGGCTGTCTTCACCATCGCACATACCCCTCATATTTGGGATCAATAACCATGGCGTTAGAGGTTAATATCTAGTATCGCTTAGTGTCACTGAATGAGAGGTAAATCTTTTAAAGTAAACCGATCTTTTGAACTAAACATTACAATTCATACGACGGCACAACAATAGAAAAGGTGAAACTTCTGTGCAAAGCAGGCGCAGCGATTATGATAGTGATTTTATATGTATTTTATTATGTACTCTTAGTTTAAAAGATTCGAATGAATTAATAGAATATAACTATGCTAATATAAACAACTGATTTTGAAATCTACCATATTTCCTACAACATGTCAGTGTATCAAATATCCAACGATGAGCGGAACATTCAATCAGGTTTTAAATAATGAGTGCCTTTGTGAATTGGGCCGTGAATTGCGCCATTGAGTAACCAGCTAAACGGTGATATAAGTGAAATATTATTTATTGCTTTAAATGCTACGCTTGGCAGGTGAAAAGTTACTGGAGTATGTACTTATATTTGATTTAGTGTGTGATATATGTTTTGCATGTAAGTGGTTTTATAATTGAATTATAATTAAAGTAGACTAGTAGATTTTTGATAACAGTTTGTTTTACTTGCTTTGATTACATATACCAAATATTAAAACTGAACATGCTTAACTTGGAATGTTGAGTTACTAAAAGCAAATGTGGCTCTCTAAAATTCTGTTGATACAATTAAAGCGCAATCACTCTAGTGAGTCAAAATAAGCTCAGAAATATCTTAATGTTTTTGACCTTATTCTTGGTAAGCAAATGATCTAAGTGGATTTGAATATCATTCCATTTGAGTTAGCTTGGGTGCTTCTGCCCAGGGTGTTAATACATATAACCATTATATAGGCAAGTGATTTATTTTATTTTAGTTCCTGATACTGTATACATTTTTATTGTGGATCAGGTAAAAATATATAGTTTTATTCTTACCTGAAATCTATGCGTGACCGTCGCGTAAGGTATTCCAAAGTACTGAGCGTATGCTCCATCAGGTCTCATGACTCCTCTCACCAGGCCTCCTGATAGCTGCAGCGGCGCAGTCGGCTGTCTCACCAACCGAGCCAACGCCAATGAGCACAGCACCAACCACTTCATACTTAGCATACCCATCGTTCACTTTAACATCCATTTAATCACTATTGAGTTCATGTATTGGCTTATCTATCACACCATCCACATTGTTAATAAAATGATTTATTTATTGGAAACCACTAGATGAAATATCTTTAGAGTATATTATTATACTGCCTATAACATTTACACGATTTAATGCCGAGTTCATAAGTATTTTTGCGTTGTTACTATTGTTTCTATCGAGTTCGTATACTAGACGCTATAAATCATTTCACTTTGTTGATAATTTTATACGTTCACTCGGTAAAATATTTTTAGTTTTACTATTTCACCGTTCACATTATTAACACGATTTATTCACTTGTTCCTTATTATTCTTAATTTACAATTTAAACTGCACATTGTAGGCACACTACTTAAAGTTTAGATTATTAAATCTATTATTTTTTTAATTGGATTATTATTGTTTATTATTTATCATCTTAACTATTTACAATGCACTTTTATTGCTGGATAAGAGTTTTATGCAATCACATATGTTATACATATTTATCACTGGTTCTCTCTTCCATTTGTCCGTATAATCCACGTGGATCTGTAAAAGAAATAATATCATATGTTTATATGCATTAGAATCACTGCGCATAGTTATTACGCTTTAAGGTATTAAAACTTGCGCTCAAAAGGATTTGTGAGTGCGTTTTGAACAGTGTGATTGGAAAACTACACATCAAAAGTTTGCAGTCTTAACACTGTGTAATGTTCCTACTGAGAGAGAGGTTTCCAAAGCTCTGTGCTGAGATAGTGGGATATCAGAAAAGGATCTCCGATCATCGTCCATCGTCAAGTTTTGCAGGACCGGCCAAAGTTATTCTGCCGTAACTCTTTTAACTACCAAGCGAGCCTAAGAAAATAAACGACGAAAAAATTCATCTAACTAAAATTGCTTAGCATACCGAACTAGGTCATCAATTCTTAGATGAGTATGGGTTTGCCGGTGTATGTAATGTATTCCGTATTTCAACATTAATATAACTGTTAATGCACACATAAGTCTTGCTGAGGCTTATGAATATTAAGATGAAATTACGTATGTTCCGTGCATAATTATTTAACAACTATTTTACGATGCACGCAGATTTTAATATTATGAGGTATTATTGTGCATAGTATTATTATGAGCTACTTATTCTCTAAAATTAGCATGCTTAGTAGATGTATAAAAGGCAACTTTCTAAGTTATAACAGTTTCCAAGTGTTCTCAACTTTCTTTACGGTAAAACAATTATATAATTAGTAGGTTGGTATGAGGGCCAACTAAAAAAGTTATATTAACGTAACAATTGTATTATTCGTGCTGGTAAATTGTTACTACATTGTTGCATACATGCCACTACCAAACGAATAAGTTTTACTTGAATATCCGGGGTCTTAACACCATGTCTAAGCTTCGTCTTGTTTAGGCGGATCCAATAACAATGCTTCAATTGATGCTGGTACATACCCCGGATTCATATGCACATTATTAATGACGTCTATAAGACACTATTATTTTGAATATGATAAAGTACAATAAACGTGACTACGATCGCCTGTAGATGGATTTTCTGACCGGAGTGTTCCAGTTTGGACAAAATTTCGAGTATAAGGTTTATAAATATTTGCTAAATCATTCGCAGTTCAAGATTAAGTAAAGGTGCTCCCTCACCTGGAGCATTCGCCTGTAGTGTAACGTTACAAAGTCGAGCATTACATCACTAAGGGAGGAGAACAGAGCATTATAGTGCCCAACCTGTAATATTACAGATTCAACCATTACGTTGGTGAGAGAAGAAAACTGACCATTACAGTGCGCAACTAGATGATACAATGTGTAATATTTTGTAATATTTAATGTTACATTACAGGGAAATGCTCGTCAAGTCAGGGAGGCAGTATCGTAATGTCTTCTCTCTCTTAGCCTTTATTATTTCCAAGTCACTTGGGGTCGGCTTTTTCTGGTCTACCCGGATTTGACTGGATATCAGTTTTTACACGGAGCGGCTGCCACCTGACCTCCGCAACCCGAAGGCTAACGATACCCTAAGGCTAGACCAGTGTCAGAATATTAAAGGGTACTGAGTTTCCCAATAACGACTGCCATAGATGTTCATGGCAGCCGGGACCAACGGCTTAACGTTCTCTCCGAGGCACGGACCAGGCGATAATTGTCAATTAATACGCACATAATTTCGAAAAGTCATATAACTTCCGAAAGTCAGAGGTGCGCGACGGGGGTTCGAACCCGAGACCCTCTGCATTGCAGTCTGTTGGTCTCCCCACTGAGCTATCGCTGCTACTCGTAATATAATGATCAAAATCGAATCTAAAATAATAATATAATATAATAATATTCTACCACACAACACCATCTAGCCCAAACTAAGCAGAGCTTGTACTATGGGTACTAGACAATGGATAAACATATATGTATGTGTACATTTTTTTTTGTAAATACTTACTTATTATACATAGAAACACCCAGACCAAGACAAACATCCATGTTCATGCACACAAATGTTTGACTTGTGCGGGAATCGAACCCGCGACCTCAGGCGTGGCAGGCGGTTACACTAACCACTACGCCATCGAGGCCGACAAAATGTTACATTACAGGTGAATGCTCCAGATGAGGGAGCACCCTAATGAAAAGTATGCCTACAAAGCCTAAACCGTAAATACCTGCGTTAAATTACATAATTATTTATTACTAGATTTTTCACGCGGCTTCACTCGCGTAACTGTAGGTTTGGTTGGGTTAGTTAGCAGTTCGGCAGTGATTTTTTTGGATTAAATATATCCTATGTACTTTTCTGTGCCCCTGACAACGTGCCGATCTTCATGAAATACATCACATATAATGTATTTCATGATGATCGGTTGAGTAGGCGCGAAAGCATAACAAACAAACTCACATTCACTTTTTTTATACCACTAAGGTGGCAAACAAGCATACGGCCCACCTGATGGTAAGTGGTCACCGTAGCCTATGGACGCCTGCAACACCAGAGACATTACTTGCGCGTTGCCGACCCTTTAGGAAAAAAAGGAAGTGGGAAGGAGAAGGAGCGGGAAGAGGGAAAGAGGATCATTGGGCCTCTGGCACTCTCACTCATCAAAGGAAACAGAACAGTAGGAATACTGCTATTTCACGTCGATATTCTGTGAGAGGGTAGTACTTCCCCGGTCGAGCCAGCCCATTCATGCTGAAACCAGCGAAGCTCTACTATTTTTTATTTTTACTATTTTTATTATGATATTAGTTAGGATACTTATGCGTATATCGAAAGGTATTTATTAATTCGTACTCGTACGTATAACGATTAATTAATTATTTTTGACTTATTTTATATATTTATACGCTTGTATATAAGTGTGTGCGAGTAGGGACGAGTAATTATTGTATCATCACGTGTAAAATACACACATATTGTAAAAGTAAAGCATTTTACTCGTCGATATTCCGCACACACTTAAATACGTTTTTAAGTATGACCTGCTACCGTAACTCAATTAATGTGTGTGCATAATAAAGTTTCAGAGGGGTAATCGAATGTTCGCGGCCGTCCAGATATGTTTCTGCAAATAAAAAAAAGAATGATATATTTTTTTTAAAATATTGTATATCGACTTGGTTTGTATATGAAGGTCTCCAGATAATATTTAGGTTAAAATTATTCGGATTTTATCACGTTTTATAGAAAAACACTGCTTATAAACTATTTTATTATATTAACACTATCTTCGACGTTTCGTTTGCCTTTTAACAGCTGTGGTCCTGAGACGACCAACTTTTAAACCTTAAAACATTGGTCGTCTCCTTGTCTTAAACAGCATTTATTGTACAGTATCTAAAATATCTACACTTCAAGCTAATGTAATTGCAGGGTAATGATTTAACCGCTTATATTACTTAAATACATGCATTTTAGAAATGTTTTTAACTTTATAATTATCGGTTCTCATAATTAGGTACCTATTTAGCGTTTCTAAACTTAATGCTTGTCTGTCTGTGTTTGTATCTCTTGCATTCAATTTAGAAATGCTATATTTGGGTAACTCTAAATATAGCATTTATAAACTTAATGATTGTCTACTAATATTAAAATTTAATATTATTAATTTGAGGCGTATCGTGAAGTTTCGCGTTTGAAAGGTCGTCTAAAATATTATTGGCTTTTTTGTTAGGAAATCCTCATTAGCACGCATGTTTTGTGTTTGCGTGCTCCTGAGAACAGTTATTTTACAATAAAAATCATTTATTTGCTAAAATGTGGTTTATATAGATGGTGTGATACAATATTCGATGCAGCATATTTGCCATCAAAGTCTTGTGGCATGCTAATATGGTTTTTAATTACTTTAATTTCTTACATTGTCAACATAAAACATTGAAGATACCTATATATATTTTGTACATATTATGTATATGTTATATTTAGTATATAACTGGAAATATATGATTAATTGCTTTTGAACATGTACCGGTTGGCTGAACTTCTAACTAGTTGGTTGCGGTTTGGTGACCGCAGCGTACTACGACACGCTCTATGTAATATATAGGCAAGTACCTCCAAAGATGCCAATGATAAAAATATTTTCCGTCTTGTATATGCCGTGGGCTTGTATCTAAATGTGTTGATGAGCTCGCTTTTTTGATTGTACTATGATATAGAAAATTGAACTTCTTTCTCATAAATAAAAGGTTTTAAATAGGCAGTTCACAATTTTTATGGATTAGAATGTTATCTAAACTTTAAAATCAAAGTATAAAATTCTATGGTAAATTAATAATGTAGTAATAATATCAGTCCTGTAGTAGATAAACTGTCCAAAAACTGCTGGTCTCGGGACTATTCTCACTGTAAGAAGATTAAGTCCAAAGTCCACCCAATGCGGACCACGCAGGCCCAGTGCGGGTTGGCAGACTTCACAGCATTATGTTGAACTCCCAGACAAGTAGGTTTCTTCACAATGTTTTACTTCATCGTTAAAGCGAGCGATAATTAAGTATTTAATACGCACATAACTTCGAAAATTCAGAGATGCGTGCCTTGGGGTCGAACTCGAGTCTATCACTAGGCTATCGCTGCTGTACAAAATTGAAGTATTTATTTTTATATAACTAAGTGTTATATAATATATAATTAGATTGCATTTTAACGTTATAGTGCTACCTACTTCCTTAATAATTATTTATATTCGTATTATTCTAAATTGTCTTGATTTCGCTTTATCAATTTTGTAAAAACTTGTACGTGCTGTGCTTGCTACTATACTATTATGTTAATTTTTATGTAAAAGAAAAGTATAAGTAGTTTTTGGTAAGCCTAAATAAATAAATAAATAATAATAAAATATATTTATTGACGCTATCTTATCTTATGTGGGGGCCAGTCAGTGCAGACCGGCGACACTTCGACCCAGTGGGATCTTTTGTGTCGACACTCTCCCAATAACGACTGCCATAGATGTTCATGGCAGCCGGGACCGGCGGCTTAACGTGCTCTCCGAGGCACGGAGCAGGCGATAATTGTCAATCAATACGCACATAGTTTCGAAAAGTCATATAATTTATGAGAGTCAGAGGTGCGCGACGTGGGCTGGAACCCGAGACCCTCTGCATTGCAGTCTGTTGGTCTCCCCACTGAGATATCGCTGCTCTTAAAATATTTTATTGACGCTAACTTAATTCTTGTTAAAATTCTGTTTTGGGTGGCTCCTTTTTAGTAAACATTTATATTGCTGTTTCGCAAATGTTGTGTTTACAAATTCTATCGGGGCTACATTCGCTTTTCGTCTAGTGTTGAAGGTGTTTAGGTTATAGGGTCGGGACATGCGCTGTTTTAAAATTGCATGTAAGGTATATAATTTTCTAATTGTTAAGTACATTACTTATCGAGTATAATTATTAGGTGGAAAATCTGTGCGGCCTAAAATGCAGTGCTATCTGCGCTCTCTCTTATTCCAGAAATTAAATTTATGTCGTACCACCTATTAATATATGTCAGGTATTTGCAAAACCTCGTGTGCGAAGTTGCTGGCATAAGATCAAATGAATCTGTACCAACATGATACTTGCGAGGTCTTTGTGTGCGAATATCTGTGACGATTGGCTCGTCAGTCTGAAAGGAAGCGTGATAATGGTTGCATCCTTCTCAGATTAACTGCAGTCACTTATAGCTGTTAGTGTTGAATTACTGATTTGTAATAGTGTGCTTTCATTGAACTAAGTCTGTATAAAACTAAAGGATATCAGCAAATGCTTACTAGTAGTTATTAATAACTATTTGCTGCCATCCTTCTTATTTTAATTTACACAACTTATTTTAGCGGTAGTTTGGGTCTCTTTGTATTTTGTTTATAACAAAATCTTTGACATAACAAAGGCTCATAGGCTGATGTAAAGTCGTTTAGAGTCAGGCGAACCAAATGCTAGTTCGCCGCATGTTTGTTGGAGCTAAAATCCATAAGTGATTTAATGTGGCCATATATTTTCACAAAAAATACCAAAGAGAGGAAAAGCAACTTCATGTTCCTTTTGCATAAAGTTTACTTATTAGAGGTTGATAGGCTAAACAACACACATTTTCTTGCGATATAAGCATATGCATATAAATGTTTTTATTGCTCTTATTTAGGAAATCATGTATTTAGTAGAATGTGTTTGCCTAGTGGTAAAAATTCGACCATAATCTATAATCCTAAATCCTAAAGAACATATGGATATGTACAATCCCTGAAAAAATATTTTTCATAAATAAAGAAAATCGGTTAACAAAAAGAGAAGAAAAAGGTACCTACTGAACTGTTGTGAATATGTTAATACCTATAGATATATAATTATATATTTTATTAATTATTTATATTTTATTTAATTATATATACCTACATATATGGTTCACAGTCAAATTAATCATCTTGTTTATTTCTGGTTTCACTGATTGCTGATTATTATCAGAATTGATAGTTTAATTATTTGAATAGTACCAAAATAAGTGTATGAAATATTTTGATTACTCGCGTACCCAAAATATATTCAGTTTTATATAACTTAAAGGTGAATATACACTTTTACTATTAACATGAACAAAGTTACGTCACGTTGCTTGATATGTTAGAAATAATAAATTGAGAATTCAGAGACGCCGGACGGAATTTTAGCACTGCTGAATTTTGTCATTAAATGTGTAATATGATGGTAAATGATGTATGCATATTCATTAGTTTGGAAGCGGAGCTTTAAATGACGTAGGTTTGGCATCTGGATTTTTTTGTATACGTTGTTATTTGTAATGTTTATAAAGCCTACAATACATAGATTGTATTGAAATTAAACTACTATATACGGATTTTATCACGTTGTTTATTTTACACTTAATTTTACATAATTTAGAAACTGTTACACTACTACTAGGTACTATTAAACTTTACTAATTTTTAAGCTAATTAAATTATTAAAACTATTAAAACTTTATTTATATTTAAGTTTACACTTTCCCCGAAGTTTCGGTTGCTTTTCAGCAGCCATGGTCACGGGGAGACTAAGATGGTAGTTGTCCCAATGTTCCAGTGTAGTTATTTCAAAGTACCCGATTTGTATTTCATGTAATCAAACAAAAAATACAGATACATACGGCGATAAAATGTTGCTCAAGTCCAAGTGCAGGTTGAACTTTGCCGTTCACTCAAAATTGCTATTTTAAAATACCTACAATAAACGTAATAGTGTAATTTTCTCAGACGACAAAGATCTCAATTCGTGTTCGTAATAACATTTATCTTGTTAGTTCTAACAAGCCTATTCAATATTTGAATTAATATCGAGATCACTTCACAAAATTACACCACTTGAAGCTGATTTTCAATTTAAAATACGTAGAAAATTGGTCTGCTCACGATGGGTAGTTTCAAGAATAGGTGTCAAAATAGCTACTGGTCCCAAAAGGTGACATTAAGGTGCCCTTATTTAAAACGAAGGGCGACAAGCTTAATATTAATGTCAGTGGCTTTTATCGATCGGTAAATGATCAGCGCTGTTAAGCAATCACGACGCAGTCAATGTTTTGGAGTGTAGTAAAACAACATAGTTTTGAAAAAAAAAAACTTGATGCAATTGCTATCGATATAAACAATAAACGAAAAAATATATATACATACATATTGTCATATCTATACCTTCTAAGGCAGAGGTGTATGACATTTAGCAGACCCAGACTCAGTGCAGCTACTGAACATTTCTTAACAGAAAATATAATTACATTTTACACGATCCGGGAATTGAAGCCGTACCGTTGCATCATTGAGGTTGTTATATCGATTCATTTCAATATCAATAATTAATTAATTTAATAATTTTTGTGCTTATATGGATACAGGACCTATACTAACGTGGTAATCGAGAGGGCAGTAAGTCAGAAAAGACGGTTTTAGAAAATAATGCGCAAATTTTTTTTACAATTTTAGCGTTTGTGTTAAAACTATATACTCGATTTTTATGTTCTATATCTCAGAAGAAAGGAAAAAAATATGTTGTTTACAGTAAAGAAGGATTCCAAATAAGTAATTTAAAAAATGGCCATCTTTGACTTAATGCTCTCTCGATTACCACGGCAGATTACATAGCTATGTGTAGTTATCCAGGTATCCGTTACCAGCCGTCAAAACGAATATGATCAATTCTAGTGTAGTCAACTTGCAAAGTTAAAGATTTTGCCCTGTTATTGAATTTAGTGACGAAAACATTGCTTGATCCTTGTATTAGCTCTCAGACCTCCAGAGAACGAGGCAGTGTTTTGATTAAATTAAAATAATAATAATAATAATAATATTCTACCACATACACACAACACCATCTAGCCCAAACTAAGCAGAGCTTGTACTATGGGTACTAGACAATGGATAAACATACATATATATACTTTGTTTTTTTTTTTTGTAAATACTTACATATTATACATAAAATGAAAATAAAGAACGCTTGTGCAATGATCAACGAGAGTTTGATGAGAACGGTTCTCGTAGTTAAAAGGAGGAACAATGCTTATGTACGTGCCACTTATTTTCTGCTATGCCCCGTTCATATACTAAGAAACCAGTCGTTTTACCAACGGACAGTTCATTTTTGACACATATTCTTTGAAATATATGTAAATATTTAACTGTCCGTAGCTAAAATGACTTGTTTCTTGATATAGGTACCGGGCCCTAGTGTACATGCTTAGCTGGCACACTTCGACTAACGTTTTCTTCTTTGTCGAGTCACGAGATGACCCGTAAAGTTGTACATGAATAGTCAAAATGCGCTTTTTAATTTTGGAAAGTGTTTTCTCTTTACGTATATGTATGTTAGTTTATGTATAATATCATAATAATATCAGCCTTGTAAGTATTAAACTGTCCCACTGCTGGACACGGACGTCTTTTCAGTGTGAGAAGTGTTAGTCCATAGCTTATGTATACTTTTATGTAAATATTAGTTAATGTTAAAATTATAAATAATACCTACTATTTTGAATGTCAATGTTTTTTGTTATATTAATTTTGGTTTATAATTTTGTACTGAGTATTGAAACAAGCTTCATAATTCCAATATTTTCGTTAAGATATTGGAAATATTACCAACATCATCTACAGATTGGTGTGTAAATTACTTATATGTAAACTTATATGTAAAAAGGTATGTGCTATCATCGGAACGCCAAATCGTATGCGAGCCGGTAATCGGCGCTAATAACTACTACCATTTTCTTTTACCTAATTAATTTTAGAAATTAAACCAGTTTACTGTATTACATTATTGTATAATAATGTATTATATGTACTTATAATTATGACTATTGTGGAACTTTCAAACATTTCCTAGTTCGATAAACGCCCAAATTGTTTATGAGCTAGTCGTACTTAAGGTCGCTTTTTACTAGTTTTTCACATTTAATTTAGAGATTACTATCATAACTTTCTATTAAGTAAATATTATTATCTCTTATAAATATACATTTTAATGGCACCGTGCACCCACAGGACAGGCTATGCCTAGTGTGGGGCCGCTGATAAATGCTTTATGTAATAATTAATGGTAATAAAGTGTTTTTATTTTTATTTTTTATTTTTATTAGTAATTTAGAAAGCCGAGAAGGAAATGGTAGACTGATATAGCCAATGTAATTTACTATCTTTTTTATTTACATATTTTTACTATGCACGAAATTTTTGAACGAGTTTCTAACAATGAAATGAGAAGAATATTAATTAATTGCAAGTAGTACTACAAATTATCTTTGGAACACAATATCCACGAGTATACAAAACTAAACATATTATAGTCAAAAATAAACATATCTTTCTTAATCGGCGACGTCCTATTGTACTAACATTGACCCCGTGCTAATCACATGTACGTACAAAACCTGCCAACGTATTATTAACCTTATGCATAATTAAATAGATACAAATTAGAATAACATAGACACAGTGACATTGTCATTCATGCTTTGTCACGTAACTATTTAACCTACTTACAATGATTTTCCACAGCATTTATTAGAAGTACCAATACTATGCACTTGTCTTCACTTTAACACACGCAAAAAGCACTTCTATTTGTATTACGATAGAGTATTTTTTACACTGTTCATAATTCGAAGTTAACAGGTGGATAGATTTACTTTCGACGCGTTTGTTCGTCTGTCGGAACGGTGGTCGAATGGCATGCGCGCGCGCCGCTTGAGACCAGTCCGGTTATTTCATAACGTTATTGCCACTTTTTATGTATAAAAGTAGGCTTACGTGAATTATTACTACTAGGCCTATTAGTCTAAATTTGGCAATATGTTCGATTATTGGCAATATAGTCTAAAGTTAAACATCAGCTGTATATAAGATTTGTAGTCGTGGTACACAAGATATATTTTTTGTAACTGACAATGTTTACTAGGGAGAATCCCTGTGTCGCGATGGTATTTCTTCTTAAAATATACCCAGTCTTCCCATAAATATTGTTATAAGGAAAAATCAATTTTTCCTATTGCTAAGAACATTTATTGTGTGTAACTGTAATGTGTGTTGGTTTATACATATACCTATAAAATAACATTAAAATATATGAAGCTCATTCAAAATGGCTTTGTATTGGCTTAAATACAGTCCTTTAAAGGTTGAGGCCGGTTATCAATAGAGACACGCACTCTCTACATGGCAAAATTCTTCACTGCCAATCTTATGGATTGTTTTAGGGACTCCAAATTATCATGGCGTTTAGAGAATGCCATACTCTTTAAAACTGATCGTAAATCATAATCCTGTGGATTAAGATCGGGACTAGATGACGGACAGTCTTCAGCTCTGATGAAGTTCGAAACGTTGGTTACCATCCACGCTCGGGTGGACCGAGCTTTATGACCCGGTGCTGAGTCTTGCTCCCGATGGACTTGACAATAATTTATACAATGAATACTATCCGGACCACCTATTATAGTCAAAAACTATTGTTGCAATTTAACGAGACAGCTCTGTTTTTATCAATCGTAAAGTAAAATCGAAATAACACGGTTAAGAAGAATCACAGCTATTTATCTCGTGTGCATCCCGAGTGCTATCCATATAAATAGGTAAATTCAGAACGTTTATAATTTGTGACTACACGGATGGCGCAGTGGTTTATGTAGTTTACTCGCCATTGCCACAGCACCGAGTGATGTGGGTTCGATCCCTACACGGGACAAAAATTTGTGTGTACTTCAAATTGTTGTTCTAAGACTAGGTATTCTTTGTAGGTCCCCCAAGATATAAGACTTATTTCCAGTGCAGGAGTTGTCTTTTAAAAAAGAGAAAAGGTAAACATATAATAGTTTAAATAATTTTCATAAGGAATAATTTGAGAATTCATCTTGAGTCCTAGTTTAAGGAGTATATACATATATGTAGGTATGTATATAATGTACTTCTCGTAAGGTCAAATATCAAGTGGCATATATACGGAGAGCACCTAGAAGTTTGTGATACTAACTAATTGACAAAACCATTATATTATACACTGGACCGCAAAGAAAAAGGGTCGGTTAGAAAATCTTCAATATCTTCAAAAGTACCTGACCTACCTTTATGAAATAAAGAATATATATAAATTTAAGGATATTTAAGGCCACATAAAATAATATATAAAACCTTTTTATTTATTTTTGATAATTGTATAAAAAACTGAAAATGTAGAATATTGGATGTTTTCGAATTTAGTATAAAAAAATTCAAATAAATTGTTTCGCGTTTTTTTAGTTTTGCAATAAAAAAGGTATAAATACGGTGTCTCTGCCTTATAAATTTTATTATTCTGAAGTCATCATGTCGTTAACCCCTGAAGAATGTACCAGGATCCTGACAATGCTTGAAGATGGGCACAGTCAGCGAAATACAGCGAGAACTGTTGGTGTGACTCTTTCCACAGTTCAGCGAGTACTCCAGCGTTGCCATGAAACTGGATCCAATCTTCGAAGACCAGGAATAGGCCAAACAAGGTGCACGACGACGCGGGAGGATCGTTATATGGTGTCAATAATTTTGAGAAATCGCTTTCTTACGGCTGTTGAAGTAAAGAATCATCATTTACGAGCTGGAGGAAACAATCTGAGTATGGATACAGTAAAGCGGCGTCTGGCTGACGCAAATTTAAAGCCATTAAGACCTGCAAATGGCCCAAATCTAGAAAGACACCACAGAATCTCAAGGTTGAGTTATGGTAGAGAACACGAGAATTGGACTCTGAATGACTGGTCAAGAGTTATGTTTTCAGACAATCTAGATTCTGTTTATACAAGCACGGCGGGAGGAAAAGAGTGTACAGAAGACCGGGAGAGCGCTATAACCAAGCCTGGATAGAAGAAAAAGTACCATGCGGCGAAGGCTCTGTTCACGTGTGGGCTGGGATTTCTTCCAAAAGCCGCACTGAGCTAGTGGTGATTGAAAATGGAACTTTAACTGCAGAAATATCTTTCTGCAGTTAAAGTTCCACTTGATATGTCACTGAAATTCTGAATGACTACGTTGGTCCATTTTTAGTGGACATGAACGAGAATGCTGTTTTTATGCAAGAAAATGCGGGCGCATACAGCTCACATAGTGTTTGCCTATTTTCAAGAAGTCGGTATCACACACATGGAGTGGCCAGCACGCAGACCCGACTTAAACCCCATTGAGCATGCTTGCATGCATGGGACGAACTGGGACGACGTGTACGTCAGCGGAATCCACCGCCCATCACGCTACGTGAAATGAAAGATGCTCTAATAGAGGAATGGCAGAATATGCCGCAGCATCGCCTCAAAAACCTAGTAGAAAGTATGCCGAATCGCATTACAGCAGTATTGCAAGCTCGCGGAGGCAACACAAAGTACTAAAATGCGTGATAACGGCATATCCGTAACCAATCTACATAAATTACGAAAATACTGGAAACCTATGCATTTTTATTTATTGTACATTTATTAAAAATAAAAAGATTGAATTCATTTTTATTTTTTATTTAAGCATAATAAAATATTCTTTAATTTAGTCTTTATTTCATAAAGCTAGGTCAGGTACTTTTGAAGATATTGAAGATTTTCTAACCGACTCTTTTTCTTTGCGGTCCAGTGTATTATCAGACTCAATAAGATGTCATACATAAATGATCATGTAAGACCAATAGAAATATATACAAACATATGACTTTAGCTAATGTTATAAATGCGAATGAGAGTTTGTTTGGTTATTTGAAATATCAAAAATATCTTATTATGCTGAAATTTACAAAAGCAATTTATACGTGTTAATTTACAAAGGAAAATTATACATGCTAATTTACAAAGGCAAATTATACCACGATGAACTTGAACCTGTGACCTAGACAAACATAACAGCTAGGTCCTACGTCAGAGATTGAAATTAAGCTACTGTGCCAGTGTATATATTTATTTGCAACCCATTTTTTCTTTAACCTGGCAAGTCCCGCACTGGGAATTATTTCTGAGTCGCGGGGGACTTTACAAACATCATACAACGGACATAAATAACACCCAAACTCGAAACAACTATTTGTGAATCACACAAAATCAATTTATTTATTTATCTATTTATTCCAATTGCAAATACAGGTACATCAAAAGTTTGTTTCGTGTGGAGATTGAAGCCACAGCCCTTGATACAGTTGTAATGGTGAGACAATAATTTAAACTAATACGTCATCTGTACAGAAACTTTAAAAACGAAACAATTTATTATTTAATCCTGTAGTTACACTGACTGTACAAGTTTCCACTACTATTATGAGGTTCAGGCTCTTAGCACGTGTGTACACCTTGCTGTCGACGATATTCACAGAAATCTTTGTATCCGTCCTTTTGAAAATATACATGCATAGCTTAAATCCATGGGGTAAGCAGAAGTGCATTACACAGATACATTTAGCCATACATGATTTTAGGTCCCGCGTGATAAGGGGCAAGCGTATAGCCGTTTATCGAGCATAGATTCAGCACAGTTAAAATTACCCGGGAATTATGCACAGGAGCCGGGCTTACTACCACAACCACCGAGTCGTTAACACACTTAGTTAATTAAATATTTTGTCTTTTCTAATGCGATAGTTGGACGATCGCAGGTGCGTGCTGGATTCTCTGGAATAAAATACTGCTTCGAAGATCCCATGAGATGCGTTTGCGCTTGGGAGCCGTAATCCTGGTCTTAGGTTCTGTTCCTGGGTCCAGCAAAGTGCCATACATATTTCTGCTAATAAATTCATTGTGCCATTATGTCTGGCAATACGCTCGTTGGACGATATACGGGTTCGCTACCTCTTATTTTGAATCTAAAATATGGCTGATGAAATGAGGATGTGTAATACATCCCTGTCTAATACTTGAAGAGGATACAGACGTGACTGTTTGTATGTATTTGAAAACATAAACTTTCTATCGGTACGCAATATTTTTTGATGGCCTCACTTGACTCTTAGTAAAGTGGAAGCTCTTAACATAGCCTCGTAGATAAGTGGACTTCACACAACATATTTCTTTAAATATATTTGCTAAAGATTGCAAGTTTAGTACCGGGTTTTTTCGGCAAGCAATTCTCCATTGCAACCACTATTGTATTGGCTTCAGAATAAAGTTAGCCTGATATATGTTTTTTAACTTCTTGAACAGTAATGGTCCGCTGGCAGTCAGACACGATTATTTTTAATTACATATATCTGGCATGCCAGCAATTGACACACTCATAGTAACCGATACTGTTCCCTCGTTATTCTCCAAATATCAATTGCATGTTGAATCAAATCACACTGAAGGCATGCTGTTCGTAGATTGGAAACTATCGTTTTACCATGCAAGTCAGCAATTATAATTATAAACATTTAAATCGTTTATTGTTCAATTAATTCGAGTACTTGTCGAAAATTATGGATTCGAATATATAATATTATTTTTTAATCTAATATCGATTTGATATTTGGCGCTAGGAGTAAGGGTCAATAGGTCGACTAGTTCTCTATGTAACGTAAAAATATGAAGTGATGACATAATGCATACATATATAAACACGATTAACTACAAAATATCGATAAATATGATATAGCTCATATCAATGTGTCATCAAATCTTGAAGCAAATAATGGAAAATTCACTGTCAAAAAAATTGTGAATAGATCATCTTTCGAGTTCAGTATCGGTTAGTAATTTACATAATATTGTCTGTGTGTCCATGGCTGCTGAAAAGCAACTGAAACGTCGGGCAAAGTGTAAACTTAAATATAAATAGTTTTAATAGTTTTTAATTAGCTTAATCATTTGTAAAGTTTTATAGTATCTAGTAGTAGTGTAACAGTTTCTAAATTATGTAATAAAGTGTAAAATAAACAACGCGATAAAATCCGTACATAGTAGTTTAATTTCAACGATTAGTAATTTTCAAATATGAAGCTACTTGTATAAAGGAAATCGGCAACGTAGTGGTTTTCATACTAACTATTTAATCAATATTTTTTAATGCCCAATTCTAATTATATGTTTATTTTTCGTTTATTATATAGTTACTTGAATTTAGGTCATTATGTATGTAGGTATTAACAAGAACTTCAACCATCATGTAATATGGCGAATTGAGACAACGAATACGGGTAGACAGACACAAAGTGATATTATTTTAAATACAAATTGTATAAAAGGTTATTTATATTTATTATATATTGATAATAAACATAAGTAACATTTTATAAAAAAAAATATGTTACGGATTGAATTTAAACAACTTTATAAGGATTTTATCGCGTTGTTTATTTTTATAAAATACTATTATTACATACATAATTTTAAAACATTAAACTGCTATAATATTGTTAAACACTTTTACTAGTTACTGTTTACTTCCATTACGAAATAAAAATATTTTTTTAAAATAACCCTTTTATTTTGTACAGAATCCAACAGATAGATGTAGGACATAAACGACAATTTCATAGCTAAAGACCTTATTTATTTTTCCACTGCATCGCAATGAAGGTATCTACTTTGTGTACTTGTCGGCCTCGGTGGCGTAGTGGTTAGTGTAACCGACTGCCACGCCTGAGGTCGCGGGTTCGATTCCCGCCCAAGTCAAACATTTGTGAGCATGAACATGGATGTTTGTCTTGGTCTGGGTGTTTCTATGTATAATATGTATGTATTTACAAAAAAAAAGTATATATGT
This sequence comes from Catocala fraxini, assembly GCA_930367265.1. Taxonomy (NCBI): domain Eukaryota; kingdom Metazoa; phylum Arthropoda; class Insecta; order Lepidoptera; family Erebidae; genus Catocala; species Catocala fraxini. The sequence goes on from OV884041.1 coordinate 18,618,442, forward strand.
ATGTTTATCCATTGTCTAGAACCCATAGTACAAGCTCTGCTTAGTTTGGGCTAGATGGTGTTGTGTGTATGTGGTAGAATATTATTATTATTATTACTTTATATGCGTAGGTAAACTAATTAGTATTTGTAGTCTTCTGTGCTGATTAAAGATAAAGGAAGAAGTATCTGTTTGTTATTCAACACGTATCGGAGTCGACTGAGAGAAAAGGCAACGTGTATTAATAGAAAGGTTACTAATTGACAACCTAGTTAATAAAGCTGAGTAATATTATTATTAGCCTTCTTAAGATGAACATGGACTAATTATCATAGCATAGATCTTGAAGTTATCCTATCAATATTATAAATGAAAATGTTTGGAAGTTTGTTACTCGATACCACGAAAACCGTTAAATAGATTTGGTTGAAACTTAGGACATAGATAGGCCAACTTTTGGATTAATATAAAGAGTATTTTTTATCTCGGTATGCATTCCAGAAGGATTTACGCTGGCGTAGCAGGAAAAAGAAAGAATGGCATTTAAATGGACCGCCTAAAAAGAGGATCTTTCCTTTGCATTGGGTATTACATCTCTTGAAACCAGCGGTTTTGGCATGTTGGTGGCATACCAAACAAAGGCCTTATTCATTGACTGTGTTGTTAGATGGTCAAAACTACTAGAGTAATGCGAGTGCAAGTTTATCTATTACATACATATATAGATTCACGCCTGTTTCCCAGAGGGGTACGCAGAGACTACGGATTTCCATTTGCTACGATCCTGACACACTTATCTGGCTTCATTCACTTTCATCACATTCTTCATACACGCCCGTCGGTTCAAGGTGCTCTTAACCTGGCCTTTGTCCAGAACGTCTCCGATCTGATCAAGAAACATTCGCCTAGGTGATGTGTGTGTGTGTGCAGACCTCTTGCGATTATTAGATTATAAAAAGTCTTAATTAGGTAGGTCTAGAGACCACTGAGCTGGTTTTAAAATCAGGTAGTACCGAGTAGATTACTGTATACTGTTGCCACTACCATAGCAATATGACATCATTAAGATACGTCATAGTATAGAGATACGTATGTATGTATGTATCTTATGTGGGGGCCAGTCAGTGCAGACCGGCGGCACTTCGACCCAGTGGGATCTTTTGTGTCGACACTCTCCCAATAACGACTGCCATAGATGTTCATGGCAGCCGGGACCGACGGCTTAACGTGCTCTCCGAGGCACGGAGCAGGCGATAATTGTCAATAAATACGCACATAATTTCGAAAAGTCATATTACTCCCGAAAGTCAGAGGTGCGCGACGTGGGTTCGAATCCGAGACCCTCTGCATTGCAGTCTGTTGGTCTCCCCACTGAGCTATCGCTGCTCTAAAGAGATACGTATCTAGCCACTGAATGATAATAATCATCATTACAGCGCACTTAGTTTGTCATCGAGTAATAAGTACGTGGGATATACGAAAGTTTTAAATGCATGGTTTACGCGGCTTATGAACTCCAGTAATAGCCAAGTGTAAGTCGTACAAGGCGAAATAATATATATGTATTAAGCAGGACAAGGACAGTAGCCTACACCTCAGTAATTTCTAGTACTTGACTTTCTCTTACTTGTATGATCAAAAAGTTGTACACTCGAGGTAAAAACGATCATACGTTCATTTGTTCATTCGATTGGGTTCGATTGTCATGACCTTCAGAGACTTGCTACATCGAGTCGCTATTTTATTATTGATTATCAACGTAATTATATAGTCCTAGATATTTCTAACAATGCAAGCAAAGCCGCGGGAATCTCGCAGTCTTTTTTCTGAATAAAATACCTTTTCAAGTCAGGTCAAAAATATATAGAGGGCACCTTATGTCTTTTATGTACCCCTTATTCTTTCTTTTCGTGTGGTTACTGGCCAACCTGTTGTCAAGAGTTGTTCAAGCCCGTAGGCCTCTCCGTTGCCGAGAGAGGTGGAGGCGCGGCGGTCGGAGCTCCGCGACGTCCTAAGGGCGGACTGGGGTGAACGGCTTGCGCGACCGAGTGCAGGGCACGCCGCAATAGCGGCGGTAAGTCCGATCTTGGAGGAGTGGCTGAAGCGGCGCCATGGCGCCCTGACCTTCCGGCTAACGCAGGTCCTCACCGGGCATGGATGCTTCGGGAGGTACTTGTGTCGTATAGGCCGGGAGGAGACGTCTTGTTGTCACCACTGCGGTGACGGCCCCGAGGATACGGCGCTGCACACACTCGTGGAGTGCCCAGCTTGGGAGGAGCAGCGCCGGTCGTTAACCGGGGCACTGGGTGTCCAAATCCTCTCGCTGCCGGCAATGGTACTGTCCATGGTCCTGAGCGAGGGTGCATGGGAGGCCGCCGTCACCTTCTGCGAGGCAGTGATGTCCGCGAAGGAGGCGGCGGAACGGGAGAGGGAGCTGGTCTCTCCCCACCCAAACCGCAGGAGACGTCCAGGGCGCCGCCGTAGGGCGCGCGCAGACCTCCAGCTACCCTAGGGGGCGGCCTGCGGGCGGGGGACTTGGGCAGTCTGCCGCCCGAGCAGCACAGGCCCGAGAGAGGGGCATAGGTGTTCCGCGCGCCCCCCTCAGTGGAGGGGAGGGCTGTACCATCTGGTCCTCCCCCAAACAGCTGGGGCCCGCCTATTCACGAGGCGGGCCAAGACCTGTCGGTGTCGCGGTGAATGCTAGCGCGAATCCCGTGGCACAGACACTAGGTACCGGAGAAACGTCGTCAGGGGTTTAGTTGGTATGGGGCCGGCTTTTCTGGCTCGAGTCCCACACACCCGCGCCCTGCCCGGGCGCGGACGGTGCGTAAAAGCATTCCCCTGACGTTCGGTCACCCATTTATAGACTGACCGCACCCAACGTTGCTTAACCTCTCTAATCGTTTACCGATCAGTGAGTGCGACTGGCTATAAGCGGCTTTTTTTTTTTTTTTTTTTGACTCAGGAAAATCCTTTACGGATACCCCCTCCCCCGGGGGGGGAAGGGTGGTTATGTGAGACTCTCCGCCCCTGAAGGGGGTCGGTATACTCACTAAAAACCTGGGGTGAGCAGTCCCTCCGCCGACGGAGTGGGGCGGGATGGGGTCGCGTTAGCAATCACCATCCCGCCCCGGCGGTTGGCCCGGCTGTTGGTGACCGGGCCTCAGCACCTGTGGAGGGACAGCCTTGCTCACCAAGGCCATCCCCCAGACGTGTGGGGTCGTGCAAGCCGGTAGAGAGTCCCCCGACTCTGTACCAGTGACCCCACTATACAGGAGCGAGAAGGCGGGCAAATCGCCTCCTTCTCGCTTCCGTCCGTCTGCGCCGGAGAGGGTCAGCGAGGAGGTTGTTCTCCCTGACCCTCTCCGCGGTCTCCTTCTGCGCCATGACAGCTTCGCAGAAGGAGACCACTGCCTGCCACGACCTCTCGCCGCCGAGCATGGCGTTGATCACGCTCGGCAGGGAGAGATCTCCGCCTATTATGGCCGAAAGCGTGTGTCGCTGCGGCCCCCACGCGGCACACGCCTCCAGCGTGTGGAGCGTCGTGTCTTCCGGCGCCCCACACTCGTGGCAGGCCGGGGTCGCCTCCCGTCTCGCGATCTGGTGCAAATACTTTCCGAAGCATCCATGCCCGGAAAGCACCTGCACCAGTCGGAAGGTCAGCGACCCGAATCGCCGCCCTATCCATCCCCGGAGGACCGGCCGAATGGCCTCCACCGTCCACTGGCCCGGGGCCGGTGGAGCCAGGTCCTCCGTCCACCGCCTCAATAGGGCGGCCCGCGCCTGTCGCCACATGCGTGCGACCTCCTCCCACCCCGGGGGCTCCCCGCGGGATCTCCTCGCCGCCACGAAGTGGTAAACTTCGGCGAGGATCTCCGCTTGTAGCTCCCAGGGGGGGTCACTGGCCAGCACGCACGCCGCCGTCCAGGAAACCGTCCGGTAACCGCGTATGGCCCTCGTCGCGACGACCCGCTGCGGACGTCGCAGCAGGGTCTTATTGTCGCGACTGAGGGCGTCCGCCCAGACCGGTGCCCCGTAAAGGGCCATACTCCGGATCACTCCGGAGTACAGTCGGCGACAGGTGGCACTCGGGCCACCCACGTTGGGCAGCAGCCTCCCCAGGGCGGCCGCCGCTCCCAGGACTCTTGGGGCCAGCTGGGTGAAGTGTGCCCCAAAAGTCCACCTCCCGTCCAGGATGAGACCCAAGTACCTCATTTGGGTCCCAATCCGGACCAGGACCCCGTCCAGTGCCACTCGCGTACCTGGAGGAGGTCCTCCCCGAGGCCCATACCACGCGCCGGGACGCCCCTTGACTGTCGGAGGCGGAGATCTCGAACCTTATGTATTTGTGGTCCGAGAGCGTCTCCACCTCCGACATCACCCTCCAGGCCCGGGCACGTGCCGCGACAGCGCGGCTGGTGAACGTTAGGTCCACCACGGACCCCCCACACCATCGCACGCACGTGTGGACCGACCCTCTATTGAGGAGAGTCAGTCCTGTGGCAACCGCCCACTCCCTGACTATCTCCCCTCGAGTGTCAGTGGAGCAGTTGCCCCATTCCCGGATGGCTATAAGCGCCTCGCTTATGTACCCCTAACAACGTGTAAGCGAAATTTCATGATGATCGGTCCATTAGTTAAGGCGTGAAAGTGTAACAATCAAACAAACTCACATTCGCATTTATAATATTAGTTAGGATAGTTAGGATTCAAATATAACATTACAGCCTACTTAATAAGAAATATATGATAATAAAAAGCCAAGTGACAGGTAAACAATAGTACAATCATAATAATATGTAATTATTCTGTACGAATAGGAATCATTGAATTGCCGAATCATCCCTAGGAAACTCCCGGAGCAGACACCAGTCCAGCCGTCCTCGTTTACGACATAGTACACGGATATGTCTCGTAAATGATAATTCTGTGGGTTCACGACGAAAGGGTACGAGCATATACATGTACTACTCGGTGTCTGTTCAAAACATTGGTGACCGTACTGATTACGACACGATGTGTAGTCGATTCGATACACGGTCTCCTGTTCCACGTATACGACACTCAAAAACAGGAACATGGTCAGGCAGAACATTAACAAGATTATCAAGTCCAGCACGGTAGTTTGTGCTATGTAGTAACACCATGAGAATCGATGTTCCGGAACATACATAACTCAAGTGCCGTACGCCTAATTTGTCATCACTGGTCGAATACTCACTAAACATGAATAAAACTCTCTCAGTGAGTTTCACTACGAAATAGTAGCCAGATTGTGGATTGGACGCGTCGCAAACACCGATCGTAATGAAACGCGTCCACGAATTGGTGGACGTAGACCACACGAAAAAAACAGTTTCACTCTCGTCTTCGCTTTGGATCAGATCTGTTGCTTGGGTGAGAATCTCATTGGTCTTCTCTTGGTCGAGCACCAGTGCGATGTAGCCCGTCTGACGTCCTTCGGAACGATTAACGACGTCGTCTATGTATATGAGAACGTTCCGTCCCGCCGTAGGAATGTTCGATGTGGGCATGGTGAATACATCGATTGTCGACGGTCGACTCTTGGTGATGTAGCGATCGATCGCCGTAACGACGGAGAACCTATTGTTGCGATTGACAAAATCGTCCTCGCACATCAACATCTGAGTCAGGTACACACCGTTGGAGGATTCTCGTAGTTCCGTCTTGTTCATGCGCGCCACTGTCCGAGTCGTGTAGTTTTGTAACCGCTGCGCCGTATCTACGCTGTCTACGAATAGATACACGTCGCCGTCGATTTCCGTTGTTAGCAATTTCATATAGTCCGCAACGATGACGTTACCGGCGACAAACAACTTGTCGATTTCATCGCTGATCTCCGCGAATTTGTCCAACTTCACCAAGTATTTCACGGGTCCGCGGTTTACGGTCACCAAGTGAACATTTAGGTTCGCCAACATTCGTGACAATTTGTCGAGATACACTGCGTACGAACAACTTGATCCATGTTGAATGTGCATAGTGTTCATGTGCATAACACCTTCGCCGATCATCGAAACTATGGTAGGGTGCGGATTATAGACCGGAACGTCGTCGGGCAGTGGTGCCGTCGACCATGTATTTATAACTGGGCGACCGTTAACGGACACACAGCAACCCAGTGCGTTCAGTGTTTGCGATTCGATATTATGTCGATGCACGGCAGATGCGCGAATTCGCTTACCCTTCGATATGTAGTGAGCCGATATGTCCTCCATCGTCTGCTTTATGTACTAGTCGTGATCGATTCCGTCACCGTCTCCTCCGGTATCATACGCGTACAAACGTATACCGTAAACACCAACCAATGGTGGTGGTAACATGTTGAGGTATATTTTTCGGATTGCCTCCGTCGTATGATTATGGTTGCGAAACAACAGGTACTCTACATGTGGATAGGCATTTTGTTCTTTCCTCGTCTCCAACCTCCAATTAATGTATAACACCACGTTCCGAAAATATGGTTTGGAATCATGGTAATCAGCTCCGTCGTAATGGTGCGGGACCAACAAAGTGTCCGAATCGTCGTGTTCGTTACAACTTCTTTTCCATATATCGTCGGTGAACGTGACATGCAACGAACCGTCGTTATTGTGCTTCTGCAATGTCGCCGGCGATACGGTCCGACCGTATAAGAAAATGTTTGTGTCGTATTGGTACTGTAGGGACTTTATGAAGCGCAACGGATCCAAGTATACGTCCGCCGAGTTCAGCCACAGGTCGCGATCGTCGTTGGTGATGTCGAACAACTCTTGCGCCGACGCGTTCACACACTGGATCAAACGTTTTTGCTTGTCTCTCAGCACGGCAGAAGAGTACGTCTTGCGACGGGGATCTTTTCCATCGATCGCGTCCAGTGCCCGTAAGATCGCTTCGGTCACAGCATTCGGTCCGGTTGGTACTCCGCCGCGAAGCGCAAAATAAGAATCGTCGTTGGGCGATTCATCGTCGTTGACACCCGATATACTTGGGAAGTAGACACCGTCGGCGGGCTGGAAACGTGATGCGGGATAGTATAAAGCGCCCCCGGCCAAAAGTCTGTACGCGGTCTGTGGTACTTTACCGTAGGACGACGCGGGTAGTATTCTCATGGTGTTGTAGAACGTTTGCATGCGAACAGCCCTACCGAGTCCCGGTGTATTGTCACCCATCTGCGAGTACTCTACGTCGTGTCTCACATTGGTGCGATCGGTCTTGTAACAGCACGGTAGATATCGAAACGTGTTGGCATTACCGGCCAATTTGTTAAGCACCAATCCGGGAAACGGTGCGTCGTCGTTTTTGCAGTACACGTACATCGGCGGTGATACGTCACCTTCATTGTATAGCGGAAATTTAATATAAGCCCGACCGTCGGGTATTTCATTCATCGAAGCCACCGCTGTCGGTAGCCGGGCGTGTTGTCGCAAATAATTTTTCACTCTAAACTGTTGTCGGATATCACCGGGAACGGAAATGTGGCGTCGAGTGCGTACATCTGCACGGACGCGCCTCGAGTCGCGCGCCACTCGAACTTTTAAGATTGCTCACACTTTGTTCATCCAAGACTTTGGTGTAATACTGGGATATCTGATTTCTCGAGTCTTGTACGCCACCAGTAAATTGGTTATAATGTCGTAATGGTGTACACGAACGCAATGTCGGGCGCATCGAACACGCGCACGCGCACGTAAGGCGCTAACGTTTTGGTGAGCAGACGACGCGTGTTCTCCACTGTCATGGTGAAACGAATCAAACGTCCGTCAAACTCGTATACGAAAGACTTTCCGCCAATAGTGTACCTATGTTTGTTGACATATATGATGGAGTAACGTTCGTCGATAAACACGTTCTTGGGCGCACCCGGTTCGTTGAGCACGTAATAATGAATGTATTCCCTAACGAAAGTGATTTTGTCCACAAAAATCTGTTATTGTGTTGGTGCGCACGCGCAACGACATGTTACCTGGCAAGCCCAACGCATAACATATTGATTTGGCCAAATGCACGTCCTGAGCGACGCTGCTCGATATAGTGGCAACCACGGCGCCGCCTTTGCGCTCGTCGCACTACAAGTGGGCCACGTCGAAATGTACCGAATTGTTGGTGTTGACGGTACGGTTTTTTATATGTAACGTGACGCGTTCAACGGACATACTCGGCATATATTTGCGACGCACAATCGAATTGTACACGAGATCAAAACTAGGGGGAAATCTTGAATCGTACTTCATCCAGTCGCGAAAGTGCGCAAATAGTACCAGTTGTCTGTTTAATTTCAATTCATAAAACAATATGACCAGAGGAATGGACACCGGCATTGATGTATCAGTGTATACCAGACCGCATGCGGTATTGGTCGATTCAGTTTCTACTTTGGCCCGTGTCGGAACTACCACCATCGTGACACTGGTGAAGTTTATATAGTGTTCGCGTACAGACTTTCGATTGTAATCCACGGCCTCAAAGTGCTCTCGTCTTCGTCTCGGTGCTGAAGAGATGACCGTTCTAAACTGGTCCTTGTGTCGATCGTCAAGACCCAACTCGCTACCGTACAGCATTGTATTTAGGATGGCGAATATCGCCGACTCGCCAATCGAACCATGCTCTTCAATCACTCCGTCTATAACACACTCGTTGATAAAGTCCGTATTGCGATCAGGATCGCGCGCTATCCACGATTGGTAATTGGATTTGATTACTTCTACATTTCGAACTTGACGAACTAGCTGCCGTATGTGATTATACATATCGATGGCGTGGTACGAACCGGATCGGGGTACATCAAATTCAGACTGAGAGTCGGGTTTCTTGATGTATGTATACCATATGCGGGGGGTGTTGTTTAAATGAGACGCAATTATTCTCAATATGAATTCAGACGTGTAATTCTCATATACGTTAATAACGTACGTGTTATTTACATTCAATACTTTAACACGATTCATGCTTTTTTAAGTTACTCGTGCACACACGCTTACACACGCGCATGCACAGATATACACACACGATAAGCAGATATACACACACGATAAGCAGATATAAAAGACGGGTGGTGGCCAGTATACTTGTAGTGAGCCTGTACAAAACGTTATCAGCGGACGTGTAGATAGTGGAGTAAAACAAATTACTGTTGGCGCAACAATGAAGAAGCTGATCCACCAAAGTACCTGACCCGAACTGTGATAAAGGAACAACATAAGCTGTGATAAATAATCTACCTCGAGGAAATAATATAGTAATATGTTACCAATTTAAGTTATACGATTAAATAAGTATTATTATTATTATTATTAATAAGTATGTAGGTATTAGTAAATGTTTGTCCACATTAAAAAATATTTGTTTTACTTCCCTGTGTGCGTTTGAAGGTTTACATAAGCGCATGTAACCTGTATTTACAATAGTAAACGTCTAAACGTCTATCATCGAAAATAAACCTATTAACAATATTGATATGCGGCGCCTGTCTGATAATCTCCGCTCCGGCGACAGCAGTGCTCAACACGACCACGGTACCGGCGCACGGGGATCCACCGGCAGCTGCAAAGGTGGATTTACCAATGTCGATTTCAACAACCGAATGGAATACTACAGAGCACGAGACCACTGACGCGTCGTGGAAGTTGATGAACGTCGATTGGGTGTATCGTTGAGCGTGTTCGGCATATTGCTGTTCATTATGATTAGACAAGTTTAATGGAATCGGACTGTACCTACACCTATACGTACTACTCCTCGTTCATCGACCGCAGTTGATACAGCCACTTGTCCGAACGGGACTTGTAAACGGTCAGTGTGTTGTATGCTGGCTTCACGTGACTGATGAGAATTCTCTCCACTCCGTTGTGGATGAAGTATCCACCCGGGTCTCCGCTTATCTCGCCGACGTTCACGCGTTCCGTGTCCGATATGCCGTGCAGGTAACACATGGGACTGCCCACCATGGCGGGTAATTGACATAGTCCCAGCTGATTCTTGCGCTCGCCCGTGGTCACATTCACCACGTCCACGTACACGGTAAACTCGTTGTTGAGATTACGTTTGCGCGCCTGTGATGGATACAACGGCTGAACGACACCGTCGCACACGATCGTGGGTCGAACGAATGTCACGTTCTCGAACTTGACCGCCACAACGCCCTCGAGACGTAGCTCGGGCTCGTCGTGCATCACCGTGTTTATGCACTCGATGAAACTATTGAACGAGTCGAATTGCGCCTTCAACAGTCCGTACCGTTCGACCCACAACGCCAAAACCCTGTATCCGTCGTCGTCGTCATCGTGATCGTGCTTCATGCTAGTGCCGGCGTACCGCTTCGGGCCGAGTCGCGTCGTGTAATACACGACGCGACAATATGGAATACATGTTAACGCCTAACGTGTGCTGTGGTGGCGTTGGTCCGCGACGCCATGATGGCGACGCGTGCACATAAGCGACACAGCTCGCGGTGTATGCGCATACCGTTCGACATCAATCTGAGGAACGTCTCTTCGAATTCATCGAGACGGTTTTCGTGTGGATGAGTAACGGACATATTTTATAGTTTTATTACCGCAAAACCTAATGATGCTGTGCGAAATCATGTGTCGCTGAAAAACTACAAAAATTACGAATATATCAAGTCACTATAATTTGACGTGACTTGTGTGACATCACACTCTGTGCATGCGAAATCGAAGTTCATCAACAATACCGGCCTGTCCGAGTTGACTCACGCGTCGCGGATACCCAGGCCGCACGAATCCGTAAAGAGTTAATTGGGCGCTCGCAAGCACCACGCCTACACGTGTAGACCTGTTGTTATTAAAGTGCAATATTTAATATGTCGTCGAAAATTGTCACCAAGTTCGTCGATCAAGAGTTGGAAGTGGTGTCCGTCGTCGACGACTGTGGCAACAGGTGGTTCCTGGCCAACCCTTTCGCCAGAGTTTTAGACTATAATAATGCTCCAAACGCTGTATCAAAATTTGTGAGTGATATAAATCAAAAACAGTTACGAGAAATTCATGAGTCTCCTCGCATCGAGGAGACTTGTGTGACGTAACACTACGTGCAAGCGAAGTCCAAGTTCATCAACAAGGCCGGCCTGTTCGAGTTGATTCAGGCGTCGCGAATGCCCAAGGCGCAGGAGTTCAAACAATGGGTGAACTCGGATGAAGCCGTGTGACACCGGAACGTACGACATGCGAAGTGACGCTCCGACGGCGGCCAGAGACGGAATGAACGTGATTCATCGCGCGGTGAACGACGGAGCTTCGGCCTCGTGGCACGACGCCGCGACCGGCGAGAAACAGTGCATGGAATTAAAAATGAAAGTGATGGAGCTCGAGTTGGAGAATGTGACGACGGTCGCTGTTTACGACGGGAAGTTGGCCGAGCTGAATGCCAAACTAGATAAGACGGTCGCTGTTTACGACGGCAAGTTGGCCAAGCTGAATGCCAAACTGGCCGAAGAGCGAAACGCCAAGGAGATGGCCGTGGTCGAAGTCAAGCACAACTACGAGCGACAGATATCGGAGTACAAAGAGCGCGAGTTGAAAACGGAGATGCGCATGAGGGATCTCAGGTACCAGGCGAACCTGAATCTGACCCAGCTCGGGGTAAGTACGCTGCTGGCGAAGTACAACACCGAATCGAACTAGCGGATGCGAGCGAGCCTCGAGGCGGTGACCGATCGCGTGGTGCCGTCGTTGGCCGATCGGCCGGGCAAGGAGGAGTACGACACCGCCTACGATCGCACGGTGAACGGTAAACGTCGTATCCGAGTGACGAGGAGCCAGCGCAACGAAGTCGATCAGTGCGACAAGTTTGTCGAGCGTCGACGAGCCGACCCGACGAAGCTGCACTGTCCCAAGCGGTACCGCTGGCTGCTCGATTCGGAAAAGTTCCTGCAGATCAAGTGTGCGAATCCGGTGGCGGTGTGGGTGACGATACGAGCCCGCTATCCGTACACGTTCTACGGTCTCAAGTACGTGAACAAGCTTCGCACCGAAATGGAGATACTGAACGAGGACGAGCTGGGCGCCTAGTATCGAGCCGACGTGGAGACGGCCGAACGCAATCGCCTCGCCGATCGTGCCACCATAGAGCACTTCAAGAGTCTCGCATTGGTCGACGAAGACGATTGCGTGGCCAAGTGTCTCACGCCGAGCGTCGAGGCGAAGGAGCGAGTCGCCTGCATCGTGCAGAGCGTGATCGACGAGACGAAAGAGGAGGTGCGGCCGAGCGGCGAGCTGCGAACGTACGACAACGCGGAGGACGTGTACTCGCCCGAGCAGGTGTTCAACTTCATCAACGAAACCAATACTACAACACGACTCCGCCTAAACCGAATACTCGGTTGGCCATCGATAAAAAATAAAATATTTTATAGTACTATTAATGTTTCATTTTTATCCTAAGTTCATCCACCAATGGTGTGATGCCCATTCCCACCAAATCTGTATTTCGTCGACTACTACAACAACGAGCTACTATACCGCTGTTGAAATAATGGAATGGGAATGAAACACAGAGGGTCATGTAACAATATTATATTTGAATCTTTCACCACCGTCCAATACTATACTTTGTCGCAGCGTACGACTGTGCCCGAACATGGGATCTTCGTGTTCGTATTCGTATATGGTCCGACGACGACGACGCGTTGGTTCATGCGCAATCGATGGGTAAGCCCGGTGGAGTTGCTGGCCAATCCGTTTGCGAGGGTATTGGAATACAATAACACTCGCAATGCTGTTTTAAAATATATGAGCACGATTACCTAATCAAAACACAAGGTACCTACCTAACAGGTCAGAGTTGATCCAGTTCTTGAATTCCTGCGCCTTGGGCATCCGAGACGACTGAATTGTTATTATAAATGTGACATTTCAGACTTACATTAGGTCAAAACAAACACATTAGAATCTGTTACAAGTTTTATTGAAATCAACATACAATTACATGTCTATGGACCACCACCCGCCCTGTGGGCGATGATAATAAATGTACACGGTTTGTAATTTAATAGAAAATTTATTATACACATACATTTTTTATTCAAATTTAAATGATCGAGTATTGTCATTCATGCGATCAGTGGAGCATAACAGTCCCCATAAATTGTTAAAATTTGCCCAAAAATTAGTTTTCGTAAAGTCACGGCAGGCGACAACTGAATGACCAGTACAACTTTCACCCGTATAAAATCTTGCCTGTTCTTTCGATCCATACGATGATACTCGCATCTGCCATTCTGTAGGTAGATTTTTACATTCTCCTACTTTTGATTTCATCGTTAAGCTTTCACCTTTGTGTTCTCCATGCTCATATAGATTTATCGATCGATCTTCAGATGTGAATCCTTCTACGAGTTCATTTACAAGTGCAGGAACAACCGCCAAGGTGTTGTACTTTATAGCCACGCTGTCCACCCTGCCGGCATATATTCTTTCAAAGTTTTCGATCGCGTTGCCATGAATACAATCACCGACGTTAGTCCCGGATGTTGTACAAAACGTATGATGTCGACCATCTCCGCAAATTTTGGTTGTACAGAAAGACAACAAATTGTCCGTAAAATAATTTACTTTGTACGGATCTTTCAAAATGGGAGTACTGTGACTAACGACACCACTTTCGTAATCATAACAGTTGCCTTGTTTTTTCACGAATGAAATCTCCGTTGAGGGACAATCCGTTGATGTTGCCGTAGCAATCGTACAAATAATTCCAATGCAAATTAAATTAATTTTCATTTTTACAACTGCGCACAACTGGTCAATCTTAGCTCTTAAAAAGGTCTCGTTACCGCAAGGTCCGATCATACAATGAGCTGCGCAAATGTCTCTTATCTACCGTGACGTAGTTGGGAACGGTGATAATGTTATTGTTTATAGTGCGCGCGAAACTAGTTGGTAGCTCTTTTTTTTCCATTTATTTGGGTAAACAAACAATGACAGCAATACATAGAGACAAGGAGTAATGTTTATAAGGTGCTGACAATTGTGTCACCAACACCGTTTACCGCAGCTTACATATAACAATATTTTAAGCGTTAAAGAAATATGATAAAAACTATAAAAAACTATACTAGGAGCTTCATAATATCACATTTAAAGATGCTAGGACGAATCGCCGCAATATCTACCGAGTTGAAATTAATATTATATGAATGAACTACACGGTATAGTGAAGAACGTTTACCTGCGTTAGTACGACAGCGGGCTGTTGCAAATAGCTTACAGGGGTTACGGCAATGCGTCCTAGTAGGTATTCTATAACAAATTTGATTAACTAGAGACGGGCAATCATATCTATTATTACATATGTCGTAGAGCAACATTGATTCGAGTAGTTTACGTCTATTTTCAAGTGTTAGGATATTATATCGCACGATTGATGAATTTCGACTTCGGATGAAGCGATGACGTAATCTGCCCGAGTTGGGCAGATTGAATTTTATCAAACATCGTTGATTTTTATCCGACGCATATGTCGATATAGCCTTTGGTGCATTGCTATACTCCAAAATCCGGGCAAAGGGCTTCGCCAACATCCAGAGGGTGCCGGATTCTTTGAAACTGACCACTTCCAAATCCTGATTACCAAATTGAATGCTCTGCAAATCGTGCGGCGGCACCGATCACTCACGATGGAGCTCCAAAGGTTGTGCAAATTATCTACCGCCTATCCGACAACGGAGCAACAGCGAGTCCGCACCGGATATCTTCGAGGTCGCAGTGGTGAAGCGCGGTCCACCCGTCGTCAAAGTTTATCAACAAGGCCGGCCTGTCCGAGTTGACTCACGCGTCGCGGATACCCAGGCCGCACGAGTCCGTAAAGAGTTAAATAGGCGCTCGCAAGCACCACGCCTACACGTGTAGACCTGTTGTTATTAAAGTGCAATATTTAATATGTCGTCGAAAATTGTCGCCAAGTTCGTCGATCAAGAGTTGGAAGTGGTGTCCGTCGTCGACGACTGTGGCGACAGGTGGTTCCTGGCCAACCCGTTTGCGAGGGTATTGGAATACAGTAACACTCGCAATGCTGTTTCAAAATTCGTCGCTACATATAATCAAAGACAGTTGCAATATATTCAAGCGCCCACAATGGCGATTACGTCATCGCTGCATCCTTCATCGAAGTTCATCAACAGCGCAGGTCTTCTCGAGCTCGTACTCCGGTCGAGAATGCGGTACGCCGCCGAGTTCCGCTACTGGCTGGTGAACGTGCTGTTTCCGTCATTGAACATGAAAGTGTTGGACGAGTTCGACGGTTGGCGATCAGACCCCGACAACCGTCGCACGCTAGAGGAGCAGGTGTCGACGGATCGTAATGGCGGAGCGGGCTGCGTGTACGTCGTGACCAACGAAGTGTACGAAAGGCTGAACCTGTACAAGATCGGCTTCACGCACGATCTGAACGAGCGACTGTCGGATCTCAACGTGGTGTCTCCATACGACTTTCGTGCGGTGTTCGTGTAGCGACGACTGTCGACGGCTCGAGGCGGCGCTACATGCAAAGTTCGCACATCGACGCGTTCAGCGGGAGTTCTTCGAGCTGACCGAGTCCGACTTGAATTATCTGGTGTCTTTATTCTCTGTATAAAATATTTATACATATATGTAGTTTTTATGTCTCACATACTCAACCTGTATACAAATGGTGGCATTTGATTGGCATATGAGCTGTCGACGAATGGTGGCGATACCCGCTCAACAAGGCTGATCTGTTCGAGTTGACTCATGCGTCGGGGATACCCAGGCCGCACGAGTCCGTAAAGAGTTAATTGGGCGCTCGCAAGCATCACGCCTACACGTCTCCTCGATCGGTTGTTATTAAAGTGCAATCTTTAATATGTCGTCGAAAATTGTCGCCAAGTTCGTCGATCAAGAATTGGAAGTGGTGTCCGTAGTCGACGACTGTGGCGACAGGTGGTTCCTGGCCAACCCGTTCGCGAGGATTTTAGAGTATGTTAAACCCAATAAAGCAATTGGAAGCCATGTATCGACTGAATACTGAACCTAGCAGCGATAGCTCAATGGGGAGACCAACAGACTGCAATGCAGAAGGTCTCGGGTTCGAACCCACGTCGCGCACCTCTGACTTTCGGAAGTTATATGACTTTTCGAAATTATGTGCGTATTGATTGACTATTATCGCCTGCTCCGTGCCTCGGAGAGCACGTTAAGCCGTTGGTCCCGGCTGCCATGAACATCTATGGCAGTCGTTATTGGGAAAGTCAGTACCCTCTAATATCCTGACACTGGTCTAGCCTTAGGGTATCGTTAGCCTTCGGGTTGCGGAGGTCAGGTGGCAGCCGCTCCGTGTAAAAACTGATATCCAGTCAAATCCGGTTAGATCAGAAAAGCCGACCCCAAGTGACTTGGGAATAATAAAGGCTAAAAGAGAAGAAGTATCGACTGAAAACTGTAAAAACATTGAAGACTTCAGATCGTACCGAAGCGGTACGATTACGTCATCACTCCACCCGTCGTCGAAATTTATCAACAAGGCCGGCCTGTTCGAGTTAATTCAGGCGTCGCGGATGCCCAAGGCGCAGGAGTTCAAGCGATGGGTGAACTCCGATCTACTGGTGAGACTGTGTGACACTGGAACATACGACATGCGAAGTGATGCTCCGACGGCGGCCAGAGACGGAATGAACGTGATTCATCGCGTGGTGAACGACGGAGCTTCGGACTCGTGGCACGACGCCGCGACCGGCGAGAAACAGTGCATGGAATTAAAAATGAAAGTGATGGAGCTCGAGTTGGAGAATGTGAAGACGGTCGCTGTTTACGACGGGAAGTTGGTCGAGCTGAATGCCAAACTAGATAAGACAGTCGCTGTTTACGACGGCAAGTTGGCCGAGCTGAATGCCAAACTGACTGGCCGAAGAGCGAAACGCCAAGGAGATGGCCGTGGTCGAAGTCAAGCACAACTACGAGCGACACATATCGGAGTACAAAAAGCGCGAGTTGAAAACGGAGATGCGCATGAGGGATCTCAGGTACCAGGCGAACCTGAATCTGACTCAGCTCGGGGTAAGTACGCTGCTGGCGAAGTACAACATCGAATCGAACGAGCGAATGCGAGCGAGCATCGAGGCGGTGACCGATCGCGTGGTGCCGTCGTTGGCCGATCGGCCGGGCAAGGAGGAGTACGTCACCGGCTACGATCGCACGGTGAACGGTAAACGTCGTATCCGAGTGACGAGGAGCCAGCGCAACGAAGTCGATCAGTCTGACAAGTTCGTCGAGCGTCGACGAGCCGACCCGTCGAAGCGGCACTGTCCCAAGCGGTACCGCTGGCTGCTCGATTCGGAAAAGTTCCTGCAGATCAAGTGTGCGAATCTGGTGGCGGTGTGGGTGACTATACGAGCCCGCTATCCGTACACGTTCTACGGTCTCAAGTACGTGAACAAGCTTTGCACCGAAATGGAGATACTGAACGAGGACGAGCTGCGCGCCAAGTATCGAGTCGACGAGGAGACGGCCGAACGCAATCGCCTCGCCGATCGTGCCACCATAGAGCAGTTCAAGAGTCTCGCATTGGTCGACGAAGATGATTGCGTGGCCAAGTGTTTCACGCCGAGCGTCGAAGCGAAGGAGCGAGTCGCCGGCATCGTGCAGAGCGTGATCGACGAGAAGAAAGAGGAGGTGCGGTCGAGCGGCGAGCTGCGAACGTACGACAACGCGGTGGACGTATAATCGCCCGAGCAGGTGTTCAACTTCATCAACGAGCGGGGTATCCAGCATGTGAACTTGAACATAAACCAATACTACAACACGACTCCGCCTAAACTGAATAATCGGTTGGCCATCGATAAAAATAAAATATTTTATAGTACTATTAATGTTTCATTTTTATCCTAAGTTCATCCACCAATGGTGTGATGCCGATTCCCATCAAATCTGTATTTCGTCGACTACTACAACAACGAGCTACTATACCGCTGTTGAAATAATCGAATGGGAATGAAACACAGAGGGTCATGTAACAATATTATATTTGAATCTTTCACCACCGTCCAATACTATACTTTGTCGCAGCGTACGACTGTGTCCGATCATGGGATCTTCGTGTTTGTATATGGTCCGACGACGACGACGCGTTGGTTCATGCGCAATCGATGGGTAAGCTCGGTGGAGTTGCTGGCCAATCCGTTTGCGATACATAATACGCAATTATTTTTTCACATTTTAGTGCATTTTTTATTTTAGAATATTCTTTTCTGAAGGTGTTTTTTTTTGTTAAAAAAATTTATCACCTCGTAAATAAATTAGTTATATACGGAATATACAGAAATATAGGGCATTAGTAATTATTATCTAATCATATCACTACCTGTAGTCATACTAATGATACAATGGGTAGCATCAATATTGAAAATTCCGTGTTTTTAGAAAATGCCTAATTTTGTTATTCGTCAATTTAGTCGCTTATGTCAGTGTATTCTGTCAAGTAAATAATTTGTCAAGTAAGTAATTCTGTAAATTTGCATTTCCGTGAAGAAAACACTGGGTATAGCATTAAAATACTATACCAGGCGTACCTATCCTCTTGCAATAAATTATAAAAAGTATTTCAGCCTAGTAATTTAATATATGAATAAAAAATTTCTTTTAAACATGATTTGCCATACAATATATCCGATTTCTTTGGTATTATCAAGGTGGCAAACAAGCGCACAGCCTACCCCGATGGTAAGCACAAGTGCAACACCAGAAGTACCATTCAGACGTTGTCTACCTAGCAAAACCTTTTTGTGATCTTGTAATGCCCTATGTTGTATAAATAGGTTCAACTAGACAGGTTTGTTTCAGATAACCAAATGTGTTGATCTTAAGTAGACACTTGATCAGATAACTTAGTTCGCTGCCTCACATCGGCATGATAATGTTGACGACCTCGACCTTTAGCTTACGATGACGACATCGACTGGTTCCTCTTATAGGTTTCAATTATAAAGAAGTATTAAAATAAAACAACTTTATACAGATTTTATCGCATTCTTTATTTGTCTCACCGTGAAAATAGCTGCTGTAAAGCAACCGAAACGTCGGTGCAAAGTGTAAACTTAAATATAAGTAGTTGTCATTAATTTAAATAGCTTAAATTCAGTAATGTTCAATAATAGTAGTGTTAGAGTATCAAAATTATTTAATAAAAGTGTTTCAAAATAAACAACGCGACAAAATCCGTATAAAGTGGTTTCATTTAAATGTTTAGCATTCGCGTAAACATAAGATAATATTAATAAATGTGTTTTAAAATAAACAAAGTGATAAAATTTGTTTTCAAGTAGGTATATAACATTCGTGTAAACGTACGCCAATATTATTTAAAGAAGTTGTATAAAAGTATATTTTGTATAATGTAGAAGCTTGCCTGTGTAGGACCCGTGCCGCAAACCACGCAAATGGTTCGATCTGCTGAGTTAACCGATATAATAGCTATCCCGATCATAAATTGGTGAAATATTTATTAAAAGTGCTACTTTTCTGTACTTTTACTTTTAGTAAAAGTAAAGTAAAGCGGCCAGTGTTTGATTTTATTCTCTCAGAGACTTAGTAACATAAACTATTTTGAGATCTGGTCAGTATATTTTCATATCCTTGGATTGCGAAAGTCAGATGATAACTATTATTGTTTGACGGAGAACTGATACTAGCTTAGGTATAATCGGAGACCACGCTTTTACTATTACTATCAAAGCTTACATAAAACAAAGGTATGATCGATCGTCGATGTCGATGACGAAATTGGGCAATGAAGGTATATTAGAGAAAAGAACATACAGGTTATGTAGGTTAAACAATATAAAGTATGGATAATCTTTCTGACAGTCGTCATTATCGTATAGTGTTTAGCTTCCCAAAGCTGGAGTATAGTGTAAATCTTTTGTAAGCTTATCAGGAAAACCTATAGAATACCGTAGTCAAAAAATTTGGTCTTGTGTTCAATGAGTAAATCAAACCCCACATCTCTTGCACAATATTCGCACTTACTACCGCTTTGCCACAGAAGTAATCGTCTTTGTCTTAAAATGACATAAATACACTTATTAATTTATAGATAATATTGATTTAGTAATAGGTCTGAAGTATTGATTATTTATCGGCACTACAACAGCTGCAGCAGTCTTCATATACATAATATATAATTACAACGTTTTTACAAAAAAGGCAAATCAATGAAAGTCATATGTCACACTTTAACATACTATAAAACACAAATTATAACATTGATACGTACGCACACACACAAAAATGTCATAAATATTATAATACAAACTAAAATGAATACAAATTACAACCGCCATTCAAAGATTAAGTATGGCGATGCCAATTTTTATTTAAATAATCGTGTGTTTGATAAGTGTTGTGTGGAACTTCGCGTGGTCCGGACGTGTGTTAGTACGTTGTGACATAACTGTTGTGTGATAACCTTGTGTTCATTATGTTCTGCCTTTGTACCAGTGCACTATAATAATATCGATTTTTATGTCTATTAGTGATTCAACTAGAGTATACGTGTGGTTATACAGTTATATGCAAATGAATGGTAGTAAGAATTATGTAATGTAAAACAAAGAATTAAGGATCGTGAGGTCTATATAACGCATGATTAAAATCTGTAACAAATCAACAACTATTGTCAACATTTTTATTTTATTACAAAACATATATCACAATATATTTTTTGAGGTAAAATACTAAATTTGGATTTAAAAACTTTCTCACGTATGTTTGTGTCGGCAAATCTCAAAATATAGCCGATTGATTGACTTGACAATTTTACCCAAAATTTGCATTTGTTTTTAAAAGTGTCCCTGTATACTTTATCCCGAAGTTGCTACGGGCACAGGTAATAAAATATATATTAGACGAAACCACAGCGAAGCATGGCTGTGTTTAGCTATTTTATAGTAGGTACACACGGCTACACATCAAGTTAGACACCCTATATACGCATAACTACGCTACATAGGTACAAAATAGAAAATTGTCGGAAAGGGACAGTGCATAGTGGTGTCGATGTAACAAAATGTCGATATAACGCACTCTTTCGCACGATTCGCAGCGTTCAACTTCTAATAGTTCAAAGTCCAAACAGTCTAAGTTGATGTGTCGCTGTGTGTACCTAATATTATAATAGGGAAATGTTTCTTTGTTCGTTATTGAAACTACTAAACCAATTTTAATAATTCTTTGACCGTTGAAAAGCTAATTTATCTAGTAGTAATAACATCACGCTACGACCCACGAAAACGGCAAAGTTATCATAAACTTGAGTAAAACCGCGGGGACAGCTAGTTATATTATAAAGACGAAAGTAATTAATTTGTTTGTTTCTTACTATTTCACGATTAAGCAGCTGAACGGATCTTAA
The DNA here is from genome assembly GCA_930367265.1 of Catocala fraxini. Classification (NCBI taxonomy): domain Eukaryota; kingdom Metazoa; phylum Arthropoda; class Insecta; order Lepidoptera; family Erebidae; genus Catocala; species Catocala fraxini. The sequence continues at coordinate 18,639,805 of OV884041.1, forward strand.
AGAAATTTGGCAAGGAGATATTTTGTATCCGGGTAAGGACATCTTTTATCTATCTTAGGCTACCTTTTACCCCTATACGTGTTACCGTAGAATTCCGGGCAGAATTTAATCGAGTATATAGTTTTATCACAAACGCTAAAATTGTAACAAAATCTTTGCGCGCTGTGTGTGACCTTTTCAGAATTACTGCCCTCTCGATTACCACGACAGTATGGTAATCATTACTTTTCTCGTTTTTTTAAAAGATCACTCATGGAATAATTCCTCTGTCTCGGGGGACTTTACAAACATTCAAACAACGGACATAAACAACACCCAGACTCGGGACAACCATTTGTGGATTACATAAATTGTTGTCCCGTGTGGTGATCGAACTCACACCCTCGGCGCGGCGGCAGTGGTAAACCATTGCGCTATCGGTGCAGTCATGAGGAAATAAACAGCGAATGCATCAAACAACTCAAAACGGATATGTAATTAGTAAACAATTTTAATTATGTTCACCTAGGCGATGGTTGTGTCCTTGTGGCGAGGGGGTAAGCGTAAAGCGCATTTCGCCACGTAAAAAAAAAAGGCAATGGTCGTGTGTAGTGAGTATTTTATTGAATGTTAAAACATCGACCTTGACAACACTGTAGGCAACCAGCAAGGCAAGTTGTTACATAATCCAATATAAATCCAACAAGGCAGTAAAGTGCTTACCGTTTTAGTGTAATATATTTTTTAATGCAAACTAGCGGTCCCCTAGTGATCAAATTCGACCATATTTGTTTTAAATTTTAAGTTTGATCGTTATTAAGGTTTTATTGTCTGTATAATAAGTTAAGCCTTATAATGACATTTCATTTAGATTTCGCTAAGGCTATACAGGTTAATTTACCTATCTTTTTCAAACAAATGATTATTTACTTAACTATACTATTTAATTGACGATATTCTTAAGCTTCCTACTTTATTTCGTTTTTCTTTATTACACATTGTAGGGACACACACAAATAAGGTATATATGTAACTATAGTTACGAATAATTGTACGACGTCAGACGAACAATGCCGAAATACTACGAACGCAATTCGACTGCGTGTGTCAAATGTATGGTTGTGTGCGTGTCGTGTTTTTGCATTAATTAGATATATTTGTGATGCATATTTTATATAAATATTAGGATTCGCCACTCCTTTTCCATATAAACTTTAACTGTGCCAAATTTCAGACTCCTCCGTCCGCGTAAATTTTCGTAAAAAGGGGTGCAAAGTTTTTGCTTCACGTATTAAATAGATAATAAAGTGAAATTAATTTTTACTCTTTACTTCTATCCCAAGGGAATAGTGCTTTTTCTGGATTAAAGTTGTCCTATGTCCTGTTCTATACCTACTTCTGATCACATGTATTGGAATTTCGTGATGACCAGCCGAGCAGTTAAGGCGTGAAAGCGTAACAAACAAACTTACTTTCGCATTTATGACATTAAAGTCAGGATTAAGATTAAATAGGACACTTAGAGCCGCTAACAGTAAATTGTAAAATCAATGCTTTTTTAATTTATAATATCACTAAATTTCGCCCGCGGCTTCGCTTGCGTATATTTTCTTAATAAATTTCTCTACCTCGGGAATAGTACTTTTTTGGATGAAGGATAACCTTAATCTGTGCCCTGACGTGTATGCGAAATTTTATGATGATCGGCCGATACGACGTAAAAGCGTAACAAATAAACAAATTCACATTCGCATTTATAATATTACGTAGTTAGGATTTGTCTTGCATGTTGTGGATGTGCTCAGTTCACTTAAGTATACGGATGTTCCGTATGTTTTAATGAACAAACCTCAACCACCACACGAAGTCATGCTTGAACTAGTGGTATAATTGGTATGAAAGTCGCTCACCACTCGCAACTTTGGAAGTTGCAAACGATAACCTCGCTGAAGCCGACGGAGAAGTCGCCTTACATATCTCCGGTATTTTACCGAAGCTGTATAAGACACGCCCACTTCCCGACGTACATTCATACGTCTACCCAGATAGGCCTACAAGCCGGGTATGGCTCGAGTCACTCTAGCTAAGACTCTTACTTGCTGAGCAGGCAAGCACCCGAGATGCGTTGTGGCAGGTTTCACGCAGCCACTTCGCTGAAGACAATTTCGTGACTCGCGCGACCGCTTGGTTCGCACTAGCCCGCGTGACTCCGACGCTCGAACGCCACGTGCTTGCCGAGCAACGAACATGTCTTCCTCTGCGGCTAACCACATAGCCCCTGGGAGTCCAACCTCAATGTCAGGCACCGCGCACTCTAGTCAGCGGTCGATAGAACACGCTTTTCGACGCAGTGGGCTACCCTGACTCCGCAGTACCCTGGTCCTAAGAGGGAGACCCGTAGTTCTCCCCCCGAAACCCTATCTACTCGGGTCCTGAAGATAGGGATATCTTATAAGTAACTGTCTGTAAATTCAGTTTTATACCTGAATTTACTGACAGTTACTTCATCAGATACTAAACTTTGCCTGCGGCTTCGCTTGTGTAAATGTTAGGTTAGGTTAGTAACAGTACTTTTATCTGGATAAAAGGTACCATATGTCCTTTTCATAAATTCTATGATGATTGATCGAGTAGTTAAGGCGTGAAAGTGTAACAAACAAACTCACATTCGCATTTATAATATTAGTTAGGATTATTTTATCACTTCATTGAACATTAGGTATATTATTTTTTGGATTTTATATCCGCATTGTTACAAGTGAGTGACAAAACATTTATATTATATACTTATATATAAGACAACTTATCAGATAAGGCCGACGACCTTTACGATACGATTATACTCGTACCTTATGTAATATTTATATTACTATTAAAAAACTAAAGATACTGTTTGATTCTTAGTACGCACTAATCTTTAGAACTATTACTCAAATATGAAAAATAATTTTGTATTATCTAAAAATGCTGTTTTAATATCTCAACCATAAGCAGTGAATAGGGTGCAACCGCGGGGCACACTTGAATCGGAAATCAATGTAAACAGTATTGATTGCACAATTTTCTGGTAGCGGCTCTAAATATTTTTATTTATTTATGTAGCTATATTTACAGGGTAACACAGACATTCACATACAATTAACAATTATCGAAGTATATGTTGTGCATCTCCAATTACTAATATCCACAGCACTGGCAGATAGACAACATGCAAAAACTAAGTAATATCATTTAAGGCGTAATTAAGGCGTGACATCGTAACAAACAAACTCACATTCGCATTTATTTATAATATTAGTTAGGATATACAAAACAATTAAAAAGCTAGTAGTTTAAAAATAACTACACTTCAATTATCATTTTGTTCCCTCGTGATTTAGAAACGGCGCAGTAAATGTGAATTTTAATAGATTCAAATAATTATAATAGGTGCAAAAGTGTTTACAAAAACCGCGATGAAATCCCCATAAAGTAGATTAACGTCAATGTCTAACATTCGCGTAAAGACAATATTATTTTCTTTCATATCGCCATAAATATTTGCATGATATGTCATAGAAAATTCGAACAACGGCTGATTCAGTAGACGGATGTGCCATTAGCACACTATCAGCGAATATTTGTACATTGATAACACGTTATATCTCTGCTAAAGGTTATCCGTAACTATAACAACACAATGTCTGTAAGTACTATTCACAGGACTTATTTAGACGTGAGAATGAAAGAAGCAGTACAATGAAGCAAGCATACCTGTCAGTATGGCACAAAGCTGTAAACTTTGTTTAACATGCAATGTTATGTTAGGCCGTTCAATCTTTTGAGTTGCAGTGGCACACCGGTGACCAGAAGAATAGCGTAATGGTTTAAGTGGGCGCTTCGCCGCTGCCACTGTGCCGAGTGATGTGGGTTCGAATCCCACATGGGACCAAAATTTGTGTGATCCACAAATGATTGTTCGGAGTCTGGGTGCTCTTTGTATCTTTTGTTTAAATATTTGTATAGTCCCCCGCAACGGAGGTATTAAACCTAGTGCGGGAGATGGCTATTTAAAAAGAAAAGAACTATAAGGCAATAGATTTTTAATTATGTTTGGTATTCTAAGACTTGACTGACTCCGGGATAAACAATTGAGTGAATTATATTATGTGATGGTGTTGTGTGTATGTGATAGAATTAATATTAATATAATTTATTATTGTTAATTAGAAATGGTTGTTTCAAGTCTGGGTATTCTTTGTGTTCGTTGTATCAATGTTTAATAAAGTCCTCTGCGATGAAGAAAATGTTGTTAGAGCCAGTTCATCCGCAGTTTCGCTAGCATGGTTTGTAAATATCTATTCCAGAGATGGCGTTAATTTTTCAGGGATATAAATATGCCTAATATAACATTCCCACAAACTAATTTATGTACAAAAAATGGCATCGAAACGTTGCTCCGTTCTTGAGTGAACGACGGGCAAACTAACAAACACACTTTGCCATTCTAACTTATATTATAAATGCGAATGTGCGTTTGTTTGTTATGATTTTATGCCTTTACTACTCGACCGATTATCATCATCAGACAGCTCCCCCTAAGAATAATTCCTGTGTCGCGGTGTACTTTACAAACATTCAAACAATGAACACAAAGACCATTCAGACTCGGAACAGCCATTTGTGGATCACACATTTTTTTTCCGTGTGGTTATCGAACCCACAACACTCAGCGCGGTGGCAGACGCGAGGCGGCCACTTAATCCACTACACCATCCGTGCAGTTTGTGAACCACAGTTTTTTAGAGTTCGAAAAGCTCTTATCAACAGCTTTGTCCGTCCGTCCGTCTGAATTATACAACTTTGACTATGACCTTTGACCCCAGACCTCAAGGCCACGTGACCTTTGTTTATATTGTTTTCAAACTCTAAGATTTACAGCAATTCATTGCCGTTTCTCACTTGTTTGCTTGTGCAAGAAGCACTGTTGGAAACTGTATGAAAAGTCATGCCGACTAAAAAAAATCTTGAAATGCTCGTCTGAAGATGAGAGCTTTAAAAACGCATGGTGGATTCTCCGAATTCTTTCTTTTTAATATCTTAGCTTCTTATTTCGGTTTTCAGATCGCAGAACTATGGCAATCAATTTCATGCGGAAAGAGAAAACGTAGCTTTTTTCAAATTCTGTGGCAACATTAACATCTTCTTCTGGGTTAAATATTTTTGAAATAAATATATATCTTCTAAAATTAAGAAAAATTGTTTCTGTTAGAAAGACTGTTACTGAAATTTTTATGACATCCAAACCAATAAAAAAGAAACAATAAATGTTTGAACGACCCGGGATCGAATCCAAAACCTCATGAACAGCAATCGCATTCACTGCATCTTCGAGGCTATCTGTAAATAATAGGTCGTTGTACTATGCCAACATCTTAATAATATACTAAGATAAGAAAATCGGTTTGCATAATAATGTCTTCGTGTTTCTGAGTTTGATTACTGCACAAAAACGATAGTTATAAAATTATTGGGAAGAGTGGAACCCGCCACGCATCCTCGGATTACCCACCCCAAATATTGGAATAGAAAAAGGTTGACAATACCGCACTCCTCTGGATAGGTACAGCCACGATGTGGGTGGGACCCGGGCGTACTTCAACTTGCAATATTCCGCTTCGAACACAAAATATGCGTCAACGTCGATCGGGTCGTAGTTTTGAAGTTAGGTACAAGTAACACATAGCTGCGTTTGCGTGATACACAAATGGTTGTTACGAGTCTGGATGTTCTTTGTGTCCGTTGTTTGAATGTTTGTAAGGCCTCCCGCGACTCAATTATACCCAGGGCGGAAGCAGAAAGAAAAGAAAATTCTTACAGCCAAACAATGTGTAATCTAATATTTTGTTCAGAATCAGTGTAAAAACGTGTCTAAAGTCTTTTGTTTAATTATTGTTGGTTATGACTCCGATTCACATGAATTATGTATAGCTACTCACGACTTCGTCCGCGTGAAATTCAACAAAATGTTTTATTTTTTTGCCGCGGTTCTCCTCATTTTTACTAAAATAAAAGAAAAGTGTATGTTACTTTTTTATACGACTAAAGTGGCCAACAAGCTTACCACCTGATGGTAAGTGGGCACCGTAGCCTATGGACGCCTGCAACACCAGAGGCATCACTTGCGCGTTGCCGACCCTGTAAAAACCTTTTAACACCTTTTTTGAAGAACCACATACTGTAGTCTTGTGGGAAAACCTCGGCAGGGAGTTCATTCCACAACCTGAGCGTCCGCTGGAGGAAACTTTGGAACCGCTTGGTGCGGCACCAATTAGGTTGTAAGGTATGAGAATGAAATCCCTGCCAATGGCGAGCGCTGTGATGGTAAAAAGTAGCCGAGGGCATCATCTCAAACAACTTCTCAGAACACAATCCATTATACAAGCGGTAGAACACACAAATGGAGGCAAAGTCTCTTCTGAGACTTTGTGGCTCAATACCGCCTGTGAGTTTGGGCTCATCGACAATTCTCAAGGCTCGTCTCTGTACCGAGTCAAAAGGATGAAGCTGGTATTTAGGTGCTCCTGCCCAGGGATGACTGCAGTACCTCATGTGAGGCCGTACTTGCAAAATATATAGAAGCTGTCGTTGCCCCGAAGTAAAGTAGCGCTTAGCTCGATTGAGCACAAGCTTTTTGGAAGCCCGCTTGACCTTACCCTTTAAATGACTACGGTACTGTACATCACTTGAGATGTCGAGGCCAGGGATTCCAATACTCTTGGAGATGGTAAGAGACGTGTTCTTGAGTTGTGGAGACACAGTCAATGGGGTTTCTTTAGCGGTGGGTTAGCCTATGTTTACGACTCTACACGCATAAACTACAAGTTCGCTCGCGATGTTTAAGTGAATGTATAATACAGCATAACTCCAGTTCTTTTAAATGGAATCAAATGGAATATGGGTTAAATTTTGATGTGAGCACCAAGCTACAAAACTATGCAAATATTTAGCCTTAATTGTTTGCAGTTTCTTATGAAAACGTTTCAGCCCTCAAACACTACATACTGGGAAAATCATGCATGAACATCAATCTTGTATAATTTTTTTCATTAGTAAGTTATTATATGTATTATATTAACTGTGACACTAGAGTCACAAAGTTTTGTCAGCTAGCAAATAAGAATAAGTATCGGTATGAATAAGTCTATTTTGCCTGTAGCTTGTAGCGTGTTTTCTAGAGGCCACTCCGTAAGTTGTTTGAGATGTTTTTATACACTAACACCATCTTTACAGTTTGAAAATAGCAAAGACGAGATATTCTTCTTGATAAAACGTAAAAACATTTTAACACATCGTACTGACTACGCATGAAAGAATTACCAAAACTGAAGTTTTATGAAATAGGAAAAAAACACGCGGTATGCCATATGTAATGTATATATATGTATGTATAATGTATATGTAAATACAATAACATTGTATTTATATTTTTAATCTGTAAAGTCTTAGAATACCATACATAATTAAAAACCTATCGCGACTGGCCACCGGTGTGCCGACGACTCCGATTAAAGAGAATGATCATCGGCATTAATTTCAATTATAATTACTTTGTAGCAAAGACTAGAGGTGAACACGACTTGTCTGTTACTAATTATAAAGAAATAGGGGTTAATTATTATTAAGTTGAATTCTAATTCATTTTAATCAGTGCCTGAGAATATTTTATATAGTTACCTAGTATAATAACCAGGTATAAATACATAATTATGTTAATTAAGTTAACTTAAAATAGTCTAAAGAAACGATTATAATATAATCAGTGAATAAAAGAACAATGAAAATTTGCGTTACTTAATAAACAATTGCTTGACAGTGAACATGTGTATCCAGAAACACAGGTATTAAATTTTATTAAAAAGTATGACATCATGATAAATATCAAGTGATTTATTAATGTAAGAGTTAGTATGACACTATAAAGCTGTCAATGGCAAACTACAAAAAAGTATAGAGACTAGAAATACAGTTTGTGGCTATGGCTCTCTGGAGCATGAAGTGGTTGGTGCTTTGGTCGCTGTGGGTTGCCCGTCTGGTTAGGCAACCAACCGTTATATTGCAGCTAAGCAATGGACCCGTTCGCGGTATGATAGCTGCCGATGGATCGCACGTGCAGTACTCGTCTATACCCTATGCGACTCTTGCAGGAAGGTTTCAGGTTAGTACAATATACTAATAGTAAATATCGGTGCTATTATATAATTCTACTAGCCCTATATGTAAACTGTCCCACTGCTGGGCACGGAGCTCTACTCAGTCCGAGTTGGGTTAGGTCATAGGCTCAGATTTATTACTTTTATAATTTTGGTATTTTTGCCTACATTAAAACTCAATAGGTGGTAGAACATTGCTAATTCCTACAGTATACATACTGTACTTATGTCATCTACCGAAGATCAATCGTCTATAAATGACGTAGAGACCGTGTTATCAAGCGGTAAGCTGGTACTTTTCTTGTCCACCAGCCTTGTAGCTCTCCAGACAATTGTTTCAATGCTGTCGTAAAAATACTGTATGGATTAGCTTATGCTAGAATGTGGTTATAGATATTATACATACATATATCGCCCTTGAAATAGACTCGACACATATTCTTGTACGCTCGTAATCGTCGGAGGGATTAAAACGATTAAATTTATATTAATAGATACAAGTTAATTACGTGGACAAATATGTTTTATCTTGGTCATATTTGTTGCGTTTAAAGTTGTTTATATTTTTATGAAATAAGTGTCATTTTAATCAACTGTATATTATAATGTATAGTAAAACAAAACTATTAATATGAATTTTATTCTAATTATATTGCATAATCACGTCTAAAACACATCCTAATATTTATATGTATATGTCGAAGGGGACTTTCCAAACATTCAAACAACGGACACAAAGAACACTCAGATTCGGGCAAACTAAACGATCACATAATTATCGCATCCTTAATAAAACAGAGACTTATCTCAGTATTTTGGATTAAACAAATTTGAACTCTATTGCAAAGATTTAACACAAATATAATATTAGAATTTAACATATACAATTAGAGTTCAAATTACCTTACTTTCAAATTTCGAGTTAAGTCGCTGTTTTATTAAGAGTGCGTTATGTTCCGTTTGGGGGTCTAAATCACAACACACGGCACAGCGGCGGTTGCCAGGCTACGTTTGAAACCACTACACCATCCGTGCAGTATTTATTTACGTGTGTTTAAGACAGATGATTGTGTTTCAGAGTCCAGGTCCTGAACCTACGTGGGAAGGAACATTCGAAGCCATTAATGAAAATATACGATGTTCACAAGCTATAGCACATACTTGGATGATAGGTACCGCACATTGTCAGACACTGAATGTCTATACCCCGTTAAATTCCACTCCTGGGGCCAAATTACCTGTCATGGCTTTTGTCCACGGTGGGGGATTCTTCCAAGGCTCAGGAAGCAATTTATACTATGGACCAAGGTATTTAGTCACCAAAGGTGTCATTCTAGTCACTATTAACTACAGACTCAACATCCAAGGCTTTCTATGCCTCGGCATTAAAGAAGCTCCTGGGAATGCTGCAATGAAAGACCAAGTAGCTGCTCTGAGGTGGATACAGAAAAACATAGATAAATTTGGTGGGGACCCAGACAATGTCACGTTATTTGGCGAGAGTGCTGGAGCCGCTTCTGTTTCTTTCCATTTATATTCTCCAATGTCCAGAGGTCTTTTCCACAAAGTTATAACTCAGAGTGGATCGGCTTTGGCTCCATGGTCGTATCAATTCCGCCCTGTATTTTTAGCAAGTCTTCTAGCCAAGGTGATGTTGTACGAATCACAGGAACCCTATGACTTGTACGAATACTTCATGACGAAGTCGGATGGTGAGCTGATTCTGACCAGAGTACCAAGAAAAGAAGGAAATATAATAATTTCAGAAATATTATATAGTCCATGCTCTGAGAACGTTATAGATGGCGTGGAACCATTTTTGACTGAATCACCTTTCGATATTTTATCTAAAGGCGAGTACAATAAAGTGCCTACGATAATAGGTATGAATAACGAAGAAGGTCTTCTTATAACTGCGTTGGAAAATGCAACAACGTTATCAAATATAACGTTCCGAAACTCATTACCAAAAAATTTGCATATTCCATCAGAGAAAGACCGGGTATATATAGCAAAAGAATTAGAAAGATTGTATATGGAAGGTGAAAAAATATCCGAAGATTCAATACTTAAGATATCGACATGGATTGGTGAAAGTAATTTAATGTATCCTTCCTTGGAGGAAACCGAGTTACTTTTGAAGACGAATGACAAGCCTATTTACAACTATTTCTTCCAATACTTCGGTAAAAGAAATATTCCAAAGATCCTTTTGCCTTCTAAGTTTAAAGAAGCAATAGGTGCTACACACGCGGATGAATTGTTCTACTTATTCTCTCAGAATATCCTCTCGACCCTCTTTGAGAACAAAATGATCGATAGTATGACTACGCTGTGGACGAATTTCGCGAAGTATGGGTAAGTGTTACCGGTAGAACATACATAAAATGGAGTAGAAAACTGTGGCGGCAGATTAATATTAAATTTGAAACGTAATATTTTACACATTTTCATACTCAATGTTGCTTCTGAGAAGTTCCTACGGCATATTGACTAGCCCTATGAAAAAATATATTTCGATCCGTTACTGCATGAAAAAACAACAATCTTAATACACTGATCTATCGCTTTTTTCTATTATACTATCAATTGCTCACCACTTTATACGCGTAGAATTTAAAAGTAGGTACCTATCTACATTTTCCTATCTTTGCGTGTAAGAAGTTGATCGACACACATAATACTCGATTTTAGGCGTTATATCAACATGAAACATGCACATGATTTTAAGTTAGACCTCTAGCATAAAACTGTGAAAACCGCAATGAATTTCGGGGTTGTTCCGTATTCATCCTATGACGTCTCATCCTATTTCTTTACTCATCCTAAACTAGTATGCCTAACTGATCCGATTACATTATTTTAATGAAGTTTCTTTATTCAACCGAAATGCGTTCCTTACTCTACCCGTGCAAATATTACCGAAAAAAGTATGGATAGCAAAACAACCCCTGGCTTCGCAAAAGTAGGTTAGGTTAGGGTAGTAACAGTACTTTAAAAAAATATATAGGCTATGCTAGGTACTCGGTGATAATAAAGATTTCAAATGGAGAAAATTTTTAAAATTGGTTGACCATGTCTTTACTGTTTATAATATTAGTATAGATGTAGATTACGAAAACAGTAATTTTTGTTCAGACCGTCACCCAAATCTTAAAGCTTTTGGGTAATTTCGTAATCGGTTAAGCTAGGAATACTTACAGGATGAATAAAGAATTAAAAATGAAATAATTGCTCTCGGTTGAGTAAGGAATGTAAATAGGTTAAGTTAGGAAAAAATAATGTAGGATGAAACGTCATCGGAAAACGTCGGAACAATCCGAATTTCGTTCTGTGGATTTTGCGTCATGCGCGAACAAACATACAGACAGACAGGCAACAATTTTAATTATAGAAGCCAAAATAATTATTTTATACTTTATACAAATCCCTCATATTAAAAGTTACAGAGCTGAAATTGTATGGTATGTACAAGTTTTCTTTTTTCTTTGATCACAGAGACCCATCGCCAGACTTCACGAACCCACGAGTGAAGTGGCACAGAACCAACAGTACGTCACCGACGTCCCTGGTGATAGACACCGAGTTCAGTACACAGCCGCTGTGGTTCAATGACAGGCTGAAGTATCTTAGGGATATATACTCCAAATATAGAAGAAAACGATGATGATAAAGGATTTAGCGTCAATTTTGTATAGTTAGTTGTAATAGTCACCAGGTGTAAGAAGCCCCCAATCTATTTGTTTTCTGCGAGAAATATGTTAATGGATTTTGTTCACGACAGCAAGCGTATTTGCACAGGTTGTATTTGTCTTGAACATGAGGTACCCGCGCAACTAGCCCATATGTTTAACCCGCGCATGCGCGAGTAGTTTGCGCATGTAGTCCGCGCGAGAAGTGCGCGTCAGCAACTTGCGTTGTGTACACGCCGTAAGAATATATTTTACGTGGATGCGGTTACTTATTTCTGGTTTTCAATTATTTATATTATTTTGTCGACCGCGATGGCGTAGCGGTAAGTGTAACCGACTGCCACGTCTGAGGTCGTGGGTTCGATTCCCGCACAAGTCAAACATTTGTGTGCATGAACATGGATGTTTGTCTTGGTCTGGGTGTGTCTATGTATAATATATAAAGTATTTACAAAAAAAAAAGTATATAATATGTATGTTTTTCCATTGTGTAGTACCCATAGTACAAGCTCTGCTTGGTTTGGGCTTTTGTTGCGTGTATATGATAGAATATTATTATATTATTATTATTATTTAACTGTAAATAAAATATTTTTGTTTGATTAATATTTATAATTCCTTATACGCAAAAATTAAAATACAGACATATATAGTATCATGCCTATGTTTCCAGACGTGTTGCTATAAATATATAAAGCCTACAGTACACCAGCTATGGTTTCAGGTCCTATGTCATAGGGAGCGAGACTATTGCCAATTACCTGGAACAGCTCCAGACTTTGTGTTGTTACCGAGAATTTCATTATTTCATTGATAGAAAATCTTGGTAGTATTTTATTACCCCACCCGCTTGTGTTTTATATAACAATATCTAGCAGTATTTTATAGACTTTTCTCAATATGTTACGAGAAATCCTATTGATTTTCTTTTCAAAGTAAATATTTTCAGTACGAAAACACGGGCACGATAGATGAACTAACTGTGGGGAATAGTTATCAAGTTATGGTCATATTGTGAAAAGGAACAAATAAAAATATATTATTCTTCTTTCTTCATATACATTTGTTCGTTAAAACGTTATACCTAGTAGCTAAGAGAAATGAATTATCATGAGAGTAACGAAAAACAATTTTTAGATGTCCGAAACATCTGTTTTACAAAACCACGATTCCAAGATATGATCAAACTTTACTTTATTGTATATACATTTTATTCTAAGGCAATTTTATTTTATTTAATTACAAGATTCAAAATTTAAATTTTAAATTCAGTCTACATTTGCTTCAATCCTTTTAAAGTATTACGTCTAGTGATATTTCTATTAAATTGAAACAAGTCACATATTATTATGTCCTAAAGTAACACTCATAAACGTCAAGTTTACTCTAATTGCAATATACTATAAAGAAAAATGGCAGGTCTCCATACTAAAAAATGTTTCGGATCATATGGCAGCGTCCTGTAATGAAAAATATGTCATAAGATTCGGCGTTAGTTCCAGACTCTATAAGTGAAACTATTTTCACTTGGGAAAGCCGGAAAAATTAGACATAGTCGTTTGAATTGTTTAGGTTACGAACTGTGTACGAATATAACAATTGTCGTAATTATCAAACAAAATTTTTACCATCAGTTTAATTAAAAATAGAAGAATTACAGTGCATATTAATAAAGATTCAAACAAAGTCAATTAATCCATATCGATCATTCGTTTAATTTAATCGATACAGATAACTATAGAATACTACATGTACTTACACCCCTATTTGTATGGTTGACATTTTGAAGGTAATTCGTAATTTGTACATACGTCATTTAAAATACATTTATTAACATAAATAAGCTTTACGGCTTTTAGAAAAATGAATAAATATTTGATAAATCTTAGTAAATTAATTTGATTTCTTTGCTATAAATGAAATCTACGGACGTCAAAAAAACACTAGACAAAATTATGCCATTGTTCTTTACATTTACATTTTCCTGTTGCCACGTTCAGCAAATCAAGGGCGTAAGACCAATCAGAATATTGGACAAAAAACTAAAGGCCATTTTATATCGTAAATTTTACAATGCTGTTTATTTAATATGATTATTATATCTGTAAGGAGGTGTAACTATTACACCATAGGTTGTTTTAACGCATTAGCACCATGGCTTTCTTTCTGTTACAAATAAGTAGGTACTTACAACACAACTAACTCTGTTAGTTGAAATGTTCTGTGAATATATTGCTAGAGCTAGAATCTAGCGTCATACGAATAGATGAAAATAAACATTTTAATTATCAACTAAATTAATACTAATAAAAATGTATTACATACCAGAAATACGTTAAGATTATTAATTACTTGGGGTTACCAAATAATATCAGTGTTGGTTTGAGGTATCAACCACAAACTAACAACAAACCTGAGTGGTAACCTGATTTTTCATTATATATGTAATTTTTTTTGTTTTCTGTGTTATAATATTTGTATAAGAACGTGTACCTATGTTTTGAAAAATAAATACTTATTACTATTAAAACGTAATAGGTGTCATAGAATTCCTCCGCTATATACTGCATTCTCTGCTCCCTGTCTCTTTGATTGTAACATGTTTTGCAAGCCAAATCAATAACATATACCTATTTCATAACAAAAGCTCTAATAAATAATTTATTGTCTATTAAGATTTCTTTATCTCCAATATAGCAGAACATATTAGTAGTCCTTTCGTCAGTACCATTGAATATTTAGCAGCGTCACTTTTAGAGGAAATCTTCCAAAACGCTGATGCCGCAAAATAAATATGAAGGACGATTCCTAAAGTAATAATGTCGAGTTCGGCGACGACCGCAGATCGCAGCAGATCCAAACTACGGTCATTCGGCTCAACTGAGGCCCTCTATCTATTGGCCTTTGCTCGTAAACCGAAGGGATACTCGAGTGCATTCCCTAATTAGGCCAGCAAGGACCACAGAGGGTCGGCCCAAGTGGAACTTTGAACATTTCGACCCACGAATTATTTATTTTATTGCGGGAATGAAGACTCAGCGATGCGTTGAGAATTTCTCTACCAAACGTCTTAAGCCTTGATTAATTTTGGAAGTCCATTAAATCGCGTGGTTTTTTAGTTCGTTTAACTATAAAATAATTATTACATACATGCATACTAACCTAGCAATTAACCTAAATGTAGCTTCAGTAACTTAGTAAATTCACTAACCTATGTATATATTTTGACGTTCATATGTTCATATGTTGCTTTGTGACCTAAATGAATAAATGATTTTTGACTTTGACTTGACTTGATCTATATCAAGTCAAGTCAAAGTCAAAAATCATCATCATCATATGCCTGTCATCAATCATCAATCATCTTATGCCTGTATTCTTGAAGGAGTAGGCAGAGTAGTATTTTAACCATATGTGACGTTCCACAGAAAAGGGACCTTATGTCTATACCCATAAGGTCCCTTTACCTGTGCAACGTCACATATATCGCCAGCCAAGGTTTTAAGTTCCACATAATACGGTGCCAGCCTATTGCCGTTTACAGATCATAGTTCCAGACTCCGTGCTTACACTGAGATTTTCTTGACAGTAACACCTAATAAAACTTTGCTTTACTTGGAACTTGAACCCGAGACTTCATGCACAGCAGACGCATACACTACTGATGAGCCACCAAGTCAGTCAGCAAGCATTCAGTATCCATACTAGAGTGTGACAGGTGGACAAGCCATTAACCTATGTTTTAATACGCCTTTTGTATAATTTTAAAGCGAATTGAGGGTTTAGATCCAAACGGAAAGTACGTGTTTGTAGTATTAGACCGTCCCGTAATCGGCAATCTTAAAACCGGAAACTAATTTTCCGGTATTTGAGAAAGTAAGCTGCTTATCGTGTCGGTCTCTTATTAAAGCTCGCCTGAATGGGGCCGGCCGAATGAATGAGTGTTTGTGAAACTATCCCGGTTAATCTTGGGCCCTTTCGTCCCCTAAGCTGGTGCGCAAACAAGTGAAAATCGGCGACGAACGGACAGCCTTTACCGGGTTTGCTATTGTTTGCTGTTTAATGAGAAACCTTTTTAAAAAAGTTAATGGGAATTTGGTGGCTTTATGAAGCAACGTAATCTCGGATTGTGGACAGAATTCACACGTTGCAAAGGTCGTTTGTCCTTTTTTAATCTGTGTGTTATTTTCTATGTTGGTCATTTGCGTTGAAGATTTTCTCCGTTGGCAATTTAAACTAATTGAAATTTGAATTAGTTTAGCTTTAAGATAAATTTGTGTGGTTTGCATAAAACTCGTGATAAAATAAAATTAACTAGGCTGCTATAATTTAAGATAACGATGAAACTAAATATAAGATAGAGTAGCTTTTGTGTAAAGTGAAAGCCGGAATGTTATTTAGGTTTAATTAAAATTTGTAAAAAGTTATATATATATTTTGACGACTCGATGGCGTAGTGGTTAGTGTAACCGACTGCCACGCTTGAGGTCGTGGGTTCGATTCCCGCACAAGTCAAACATTTGTGTGCATGAACATGGATGTTTGTCTTGGTCTGGGTGTTTCTATGTATAATATGTATACATTTACAAAAAAAAAAAAAAAGTATATATGTATGTTTATCCATTGTCTAGTACCCATAGTACAAGCTCTGCTTAGTTTGGGCTAGATGGTGTTGTGTGTATGTGATAGAATATTATTATTATTATGTACAGTTTTATATTCTCGAAATTCATAAAAATTTCGGTCAATGAATGAAAACCACGGGCTCAGACCAAGTGGAGTTCATTTGTGGGTGACTGTTCAGGAGCTACATCTTCTTGCAAAAATTTCCGCACGAGTCGGCAAGTGTTCAGTATAGCGGCTTTTTGCATAGTCATGTATAGATTAGGTGGCATTTGCAGTTGTTGTAGATAGTGGTGAAGGTGTTTAGGTATGATCCCGGTACTGGAGAGGACCAGAGGGACAATATATACTTTGTTCATTTTCCAGATTCTTAATATTTCTTCCTTTAACTCTGTATATTTATGTATTTTATCAGTAATAGTTTTTTGTAAATTGTGCGTGTTAGGAACAGCTATATCAATTAAGTATGTATGTTTATTTAATTTATCTATGAATGTAATGTCGGGTCTATTATTATGTACGGTTTTATCAGTTAGAATAGCTCTATCAAAGTATATCTTGTGACTCTGGTTCTCCAACACCGGTCTTGGGACATATTTATAGTATGCAACTGGTTTTTGTGGTATGAGGTTGTGTTTAATCGATAATTTTTGGTGAATTATATGGACGATTTGATTGTGTCTATGAGTGTAGTCAGTTTGAGCTAAACTTGGGCAAGCACTGGTGATGTGTTGGATAGTTTCGGGAACACGGTGACATTTTCTGCATTTATCATTTTGAATATTACGATCTTTCAGAATAAACTTTTTATAGTTTTTGGTATTAATGACCTGGTCTTGGATGGCAATCATAAACCCTTCTGTCTCAGGAAATAGCGAACCTAATTTGAGCCATTTGTTTGAAGCTTCTAAATCTATCTGTTGTTGTTCAAGGTCGTGCAAGTGTCTGCCGTGCAATTCTTTGGAACGCCAGCTGCCTATTTTTTCATTTATGTGTTCTATTGGAGTTTTATAGTAAATTTCTTTGTTGTGCAAATTTAGTGGAGTGAAGTTTGTATCTATTTTAACTATGGACGAATGTATATTGCTAGTGGTCGATTTGGCGTAGAAGAAATCTCTTAGATTCTGAATCTGACCTTCCCATAATAATTTAAGGTCGGTGAGACCCCTGCCTCCCTTTTCCCGCTTTACTGAAACTCTTTGAATGGCTGATTTTGGATGTAAATATTTGTGTTTGGTTAATGCTGTTCTGGTCTTAATCTCTAAATTATTTATGTCTGTGCGGTCCACTTAATAACTCCGAAGGAATATGTTAAGATTGGTATTGCGAAGGTATTAATTGCTTTAAATAGATTTTTTGAATAGAGCTGTTTTTTGCAGATAAGGTATAGTCGTTTAGCATACTCTTTGATAAGATCTTTTTTAATCTGAGCGTGATTAATAACATTCGACTGATTAATTCCGAGATATTTATAAAACTCTGTTGGTTCTATGGATGTAAATGTGTTAGGTTGATCTGAATTAGTATTATTGCTGACTATTTTACCTCGGCTAACATGTAATATTCGACATTTATCAAGTCCAAATGACATATTTATATCTTGACTGTATAATGTAGTTACTTCAATTAATTTCATAAGACAGTTACTGGTATTGGCAAAAAGTTTGATGTCATCCATATACATAAGGTGACTGATAAGTGTATTGTTGCTTAATTTGTACCCGTATGTTTTATTATTAAGAAGATAAGACAGCGGGTTAAGTGCGAGGCAAAACCATATCGGGCTGAGTGAATCTCCCTGAAAAATACCATTCTTAATATATATTTCATCAGTAGCGACTGAATCTACACCATTAAATATATGTAATGTTGTTCTCCAGTCTATCATAGCTCTTTCCAGAAATGTTATAATGAGAGGATTGATTTTATAAATATGTAGTACCCGTAATAACCAGGAATGAGGGACACTGTCAAAGGCTTTTTTGTAGTCAATATATGAGATATGTAAATTTTTCTTTTGAGTATAGGCGTGTTTTAGTATTGCTGAATCTATTATAAGTTGTTCTTTACAACCCTTGTGATTTTGTCTGCACCCTTTCTGTTCTTCAAACACGATATTATTTCGCTCTAAGTGGCTGTTGATGTTACGTGTAATAAGTGATGTAATGAGTATGTATATTGTTGGTAGGCATGTGATTGGACGGTATTGAGACGGATTTGCTGTATCGGTACTTTTGGGTAACATATAAGTAATACCTTTTGTTGTAAATTTCGGCAATTCTTGGTCACCTTTAATAATTTCAGTTATGTTTTTTGCTAATACGCCATGAAGTGTGAAAAGCTTTTTATACCAGAAATTGTGAAGACTATCGACGCCTGCAGCTTTCCAATTTTTCATTCTTCTAGTAACTATGGCTAAATCCTCAGTAGTAATATCGGGTAACTCCATCATTTCAAGGTTTGCCATTCTACTTACTTCTTCGTCTATCCACTTAGCATTATCATTATGATCCTTGCCTTTCTTCCATAAATCGGCCCAGTAGTTTTTAAGGTCTTCCGCTTGAGGTATTCTATCATGTTCACCGATTGGTAGATTCTCAGTTTTAAAAGACCTATAAAATCCCTTTTCATTTAAAGAAAATAATTTGTTGTCTTCTTTTCTCTGTAATGATTTTATGTACCTAGCTAAACGTTGTGACTTTAATGTTAACTTTTGCTTTAATGTATCTAGGTACTCTTCTGGTCTAGCGTTATTTCGCTCGTGAACCGTATGTACCTTGGTACGTTTGAAAATGATCTGTACTGCTTTAACTATTTTCTTAGACCTATTGTTATTTATATATTGAGTTAATCTACCTATATCAGCTCTTAAATTTTTTATATCGTTTTCGATCCTTATTTGCCAATCGGGTTTTTGTGGTATACGAGACCCTCTCAATGTGTAATATATATCCTAAATTTAAATTTAAATATATCCTAAATTTTTACTTATAACAAGTGCGCTACAGTATATAAGAGTATGTATGGACGCTAAATTTGATTCGATAGTAAAAAATCTGTTTAATATTTGTTCGTTAAAAATATTAATAAATTTGTAAAGCTTTTTATTTTCCCTTAGTCTGGGTAGTTTTGGGCGAGTTGTTGGGTCCACCCTGGTATATTCGACAAGGGTAGCTTCAAGTTGGTTTATTAATTCTTGTGTCTGTGCGGATATTTGTGTTAAATGGGCATTTTGAGTATTTTCGAGATCTTGTGAGATTGATATAATATTATGTAAACTGTCAATCTGAGTGGACGTGTGTAGATCGTTATTTAATTCATCTTGTGTGAGTGATATGATAACGGGTGAAGATGGTGAAGAATGTAAGTTTGTGGTTGATTGTAATAGAGTAGTTTCTTGTAATTTGGCATCTGTTTCGGGTATTATTAGTGCACTTTTTTCTCTATCTTCCTTTTTCAGTTGATCTGATATGTCTTGTTTTATGTTATTGATTACATCATCAGATAGCATTTTATTTCGAAGGATAACTCTTCGCTGATCAGCAATTCTCTGTGCAGAAACTTTTAAATGTGGGTATTTTAGGATAAATAGGTCATGTAGCTTTTTGCAATACATAGTCCTATCTGTTTCAAGTTTAGTGACGTGTAAGTATGTGCGTATGATAAATGTATTTATTTCGTCATTCCATTGCATACGCACTCTTGTTTTACCAGCTTTCGTGGTCACAGGTTGAGTGGCGGGTGCCTCCTGTGAAACATCGTTAGCTGTAGTTAGTGATGTATTACTGTAGGTTGTGATATTATCGGCAGAAAGTGTATCTAATTTGTTATGCTTGTCGATATTTAATATACGAGATTGTGTTATGTTTGGAGTCTTTCGTGATTGTGAGGTTAAGTTTTGTAGATGTAAGTTTTGTTGACTCCGATTAGGAATATTTTGAATATGTTGAGTGTGAAAGTTTGCTCTTAGTTGATCTAGTTCCTCTTTGACCTCGTCATGTATTTGATCTATTCTATTCTGTGGTAGTAATTTATTACGGATTATAGCCCTGCGTTGGTCTCCTACTCTTTGCCTGCTTACTAGCATGTTTGGATATTTCTCAATGAACTTTAGGTAAAGAGGTTCAAGGTACATTTTTGTGTCCGTTTCTAGAGCAGTTAATTGAAGATAAGTGCGCAGTATAAACGCATTCATATCAGATGTCCATCGTTTGCGGGTCGAAGAATTGACGCCCGAAATGGATGCAAGTTTAGAGTCATACAAGACATCTTGCACAACATTGTTGGACAAACTAGTAGTAGAAAGAGTAGATGATCTTCTTGTCATGAAAGAAGGGCAAGTGGATGGGATGGATGAAAATAGCGATTTACTATCATCGTCTGTAAGAGAATGTTTGCGACTACTGGATAGCGCTCTAAGATTGTATTTATGTGTATTATATTTTTTCATACTATTCCCACGAGCAGCTAGAGACTTAAAGGTCGACCACGGCAGAGCCCTGCGTTCACCGCGGTAAGGGAAATTAAAACTGGAGGTTCCCTGGTCTTCAGAGTCCGCATACTAACGACTAAGCTCCCCCTTAGCCACGCAGCTCTCGGCGTATCCTGTTTCACCTTAGCTTGGGTTCTCCTATGCTTACTCCTACTACCAGTGCCACGTTAGCCACGCCAGTAAGTTCTGTTTCGTGTGTCCGCCCCCCACGTGATCAGATGGTCGATCAGGACGTGTGGTTGGGTTTTAGGGGGCTTATTATTATTATTATTATTATATTGTTTTACGAATACACGAATAAATAGTACTAGCAGTTTAATATTTATATAAAACTTTACTACTTCTTCTCCCCCTTCTCCCTAGCCTTTATTATTCCCAAGTCACTTGGGGTCGGCTTTTCTAGTCTAACCGGATTTGACTGGATATCAGTTTTTACACGGAGCGGCTGCCACCTGACCTCCGCAACCCGAAGGCTAACGATACCCTAAGGCTAGACCAGTGTCAGGATATTAGAGGGTACTGACTTGCTCAATAACGACTGCCATGCATGTTCATGGCGGCCGGGACCGACGGCTTAACGTGCTCTCCGAGGCACAATTACACTTACACTTTTCCCGATGTGTTGATTGTTTTTATCAGCAGGTCATGGGGAGACTAAGATGGTGTCATTTCATAGTCTTGAAGTATAGTTATTTCCCAAATATAATATAATTATTAATATTATGTGAATGATCTCAAAGGATTATAAAGGCTAGCTGTGTTTTGCTTCTTCTATGAGACAACCACTATTTTAGTTTATTCCAAAGTAATGAATATATTATACATTTTTGTGTTATGTGTATTTTATGAAGCATTGGGTTGCATGCATGTTTTTTTGAAGCATTGGTCGCCTAGCTTTCTTCTATTACACCTAGTGGCAGGCAGAATAGTGGTATTCCTGGGCTACTAGTAAGTCGTAAATTAATTTCAAGGGCACGATATAGATGTGAAATTCACAGGTTCAATTTAGTTCGGGCAAACAACAACAAATGTATTTTATAGTTTATTTATGAGTCATTTAATATAAATTATTGTACCTAATATTTAAATAAATATTGTCATTATTATTATTTGTTCACACAACAAAACACAACACAGTCCCTAGTCGTAATAAAATAAAAAAATCTCTATGACTCGCCGGGAAAAATCCCCGAAATACAGTGAATCCCTGAAAATACCCATAAGCCGTAGTGCCGAGTACTGTTTACCATAATCCTGCGTTATCGGGTGGGCGCACAGTGACATATTTCGGCGGCGGACGACTGCCTAGTCATAGTACATACATATACAGTATTGTAACTCAGCCCTGTCCTTGAAATAATTACCTACAACAGCGCATTAGGGCTGCCCGCCTATAGTATTTTAATTTTATCTACCTACTTGAGTTTCTTTCTAGTTTAGTGATTGTAAATATTATATTGATATTATATTATAAAAAATTAAATTCGTAATGAATGAAATAGAAAGTGTTCAATAAAATCTAATTATCACAAATCGTACGCTTACTGCTTACTATTACTATTGGGTTGCATGCATGTTTTTTTGAAGCATTGGTCGCCTAGCTTTCTTCTATTACACCTAGTGGCAGGCAGAATAGTGGTATTCCTGGGCTACTAGTAAGTCGTAAATTAATTTCAAGGGCACGATATAGATGTGAAATTCACAGGTTCAATTTAGTTCGGGCAAACAACAACAAATGTATTTTATAGTTTATTTATGAGTCATTTAATATAAATTATTGTACCTAATATTTAAATAAATATTGTCATTATTATTATTTGTTCACACAACAAAACACAACACAGTCCCTAGTCGTAATAAAATAAAAAAATCTCTATGACTCGCCGGGAAAAATCCCCGAAATACAGTGAATCCCTGAAAATACCCATAAGCCGTAGTGCCGAGTACTGTTTACCATAATCCTGCGTTATCGGGTGGGCGCACAGTGACATATTTCGGCGGCGGACGACTGCCTAGTCATAGTACATACATATACAGTATTGTAACTCAGCCCTGTCCTTGAAATAATTACCTACAACAGCGCATTAGGGCTGCCCGCCTATAGTATTTTAATTTTATCTACCTACTTGAGTTTCTTTCTAGTTTAGTGATTGTAAATATTATATTGATATTATATTATAAAAAATTAAATTCGTAATGAATGAAATAGAAAGTGTTCAATAAAATCTAATTATCACAAATCGTACGCTTACTGCTTACAAAACAATCACACCGTCCGTTCGTCACTGCGGCGCATTCGCGACTGGTTGCGAACCAAGCGCATACCAACGCCGAGTCGCGTAGGTATAACTCGAGTTCCGACCGTTTGTATTAAGATAGAATACTGTATATGTATGTACTGTGGCCTGGTGCTGAGTAATGGGTTATCGACATGCAGTGCGCGCTGCCCCTAATATAAATGAAAATAAAAACGTATTGCAGCATAGTTATACATGCATAGACTGACACTGCTTCGGTGGCGTAGCGATAGTCAATGCGATGAGTGAGTTGTCATTTTTGACACGACGACCTAATTAGGATTTGGTATCAAAGAATTTTGATTACCAACACGGAGTTTTGGACTGTGCTTAGTAGATTTGGCAATTAGTTCGACCTCTGATATGTGGCGCAATATACCTCCTTTTACCCATTCGGGGATAGAGGCATGATATTATGTATACATATATGATATTCGGGGATAGAGGCATGAGCCTCTATCTCCGAATATCATCGATATATATATATATGGATGTAGATTTTCATGACCTGTACACATGCAAAGTGGTAGAAAGAGACATACTACACCTACATTTCACTAGTTATGTTCAAAGTTAAGTTAGTTAGTTAGTCAAATGACGTGTACTACTGTGCTGATTATAAGACGTGTGTGTTACAGTCCGGTCAAAAATGGAGGCATGGCATGATGTCAAGGTTATCTTTACTCTATTAACAAGACAGCACCTTAAGGACGCTAAAAATTCTACATCAGGCACAAAAACCAAAATCGATCTACTTTCTATTGAGTGGAAACTATTTATTTTTCAAATACGCTCTTCGAGTGACAAGGTCTATATGGCGAGAGATTTAACAAATATACAATTAATGGACATCAAGCACACCCTGACTCAGAACAATAATTTCTAGTTAACACAAATAAAGAATCTCGTGTGGAATTCGAACCTACAACACTCAACTTAGCAACAACGGCGAGGTGACCACTTGTCTGCTGTGCCAACCATGCGTTCAAACCCCGGATTCAAGGAGGATCACACATTATCTATTAAAAAAATATATTATAGGTACAAACATACATGTTTAAAAATATTCAGCAAATGAAATAACATTTCTTACAATATCAGGGAACATATACCTTTAGACACAATTTACCTCATTTTGTATACAATAAGATATTGGGTCGGTTTAAATGGACCTTCACCTTTTAACCTGAGGCGAGGAGGGAACACATACCCTTATATATATTTTATATGAGATGGCTCTATGTGATTTTGTGGGACAAAACGAACGGTTCTGTTTTAAATATTTTCTTAGAGGCCTTCTATGGGCATGTTTATGAAATTAGTTTACATATAGATTTATTTTAGTATTATATATAGTCTAGTTGGAGATTGTTGTTCTGCCTCGCTGAGGTATCGAGTTCAATCACAACACAAGCACCAAACTAACTTTTAATAATTATAAATACATGCTTCGCAATGTACCTAAATTCGTTGTACTGCGCCTGATCTCTCATCGGTCGTGTCTAATTTCCATTCGCTATCCCATTGGACTATAAGAATGAAGTGGGCCTTGGAACATCTTCTGTACATCTGCACATGAGATATTTTAAGGTCCACTTATGTAAGCTTAACTAAGCCATTGGCCGGATGGCCATAGGCTTAGTTAAGACTTAACTAAGACCGAATATCACGTGACCAAAATTCGGTCTCAAGGACTCTATTATGTGTAGATTGGAATTACATTTTCAGTGGTAAGAGTACTGGTCTCTCAGCTGATAGTGCATTTCATACCTTTCTCCTACTTACCAAGAGAAACATACAAGAAAAAAATCTATTTGAGTGGATAGGCATCTCACGCCCTATTCACAGAGTCTCATAGACACCATGACAAACGTCACCCCTATCTCAATTCAGCAACATTATCAACACAATAAATTGTAATGCGAGTCCGCGCGTTTTAACCCAAACGTTGGCAGTTATCGTTTCGTGTTTCGAACATTTATCTCAGCGTTAATTGTTAAACCCGAGATGGGACGTTAATGGCGTACGGACTTAGAGGCAACTTTGTTGCCGAAGATAAACTAAAAACGGTGGGACTGTCATACTACAATAACCTCGGTCGACTACAAATCTGGTGGAATAGCCGAATAGGGGTCTGGACACAAATTACACGCTGTAGCGATTCTGTTTAATAAATCCGTAAAGTAATTAACTTTAAAAGCGAATTGCTTCATTTATGCTTCGGAATATATTTAGTATAGGCGTGTCAAGCTTAGGCTAATGCCTAAGCATTAACTATCGCAATAATATATCTCACGGTTGCCATGAGTTGAGACGAATAAATTAGGTTGCTTTTCTCTTGATTTTGTTTCTTACTCCTTGTGTCTCGATGCCCGCTATTGAAAGAATAAATTACTTACATTTTTATTGGTGGCGCAGCAGTATTAAATGCTACTGCTGTGCATAAGGACTCGTCAAGAAGGTTTGATTCACAAGTCGGGCAATGTTCTATTGGGATTTTCTTTGAAGAAAGTCTCACTAACAGTCTTAGACTATACCCGGCAATATATCTGTTCCTTATACGTGGAACCTAGAACCGTACTTGGTGAAATATGGGGGTTAATTAAAATACAGGTGTATAATCCCAAGTATAAAATTTCACAAGTAGGTACGATTTATACAGAGGTATCTATACCCCGTCGAGGATACAAACGGGAGATGTACTTTTGAGGCCGATTGCTTGCCTGTAACATAGCATGCCCTGCAATTCATTTATTACGTAAATGAACAAGTAATTATATGACAATTATCGACTGGTCATATTCATAGATAACAGACACCATCCGCTTGCAAATGACATCCTGCTGGACTCGATAATCTATCTGCTATGCAATGATGACGGGCACAAAACCGAAGTAATCTTTGATTGCGGAACTATAAACGCCAGAAGCAATTATGACGCACAGGCCCCGTGATATTGATCGTAGTTTAAACCACACACAACAGTTTAAACAGATTCGATTTTGATATAATATTTTATATTACACACATAATTATCTCTTAACGGGGACTTTCCTAACGTAGATTGTCAGAAAAATACCCATAATTTAATTTTAATATTTTATTTTTGAATAGGCATTTCGTGCTCTAGGATTAACATTCATCGGACACACAGAATACCCTGACTCGGAACAACCCTATACTACACAAGGAACAGAACAAATCTAGGTTACGGAGAGGGTGATTAATGGATAACGAAATAACGAAAACCATGGATAAAAATGTAAAAAGTATCAAATTGGATGGGCAGATTACATACATATTAAAATTATTATTATACCGTTTGCTATCAAGAATTTCCTGACAGAAACCCTAACACATCTTGCTGTATCCAATGATTTGATCTGCGGTACAACGCGCTATCATTCGCAAACCTTACTATGTCAGTAGTAGAGGCAGGGTAGAAATGAAACAAAAATAAAAATACACCATACCCTGAAGTCTCTCATCCCTTGTTCCACACCCTGTTTAGGGGTTCACAAAAATGTCCCCGTTGGACCCGCATAACTCACCACTGCTACCTGTGGTATAAATATTGCACATGATAGCACTAAGTTGCGGCCCTATCTCTTGCTTATGGCAAAATGGCGACGCACCGTCCTAAGTATTAATTGTTATTGGATGTGTGCTACGTGTACTGCGGATTTTTGGGTGGATTAGTAGGCGTGGAAGGTGTTAATTTGGTCTTATAAAGTATTTATATTAGGCAAGTACTAAATTTTTGACGGGTAGGCGACAGAGGCACTTCCTCTCAAATCTGGAACAGAACGACAATAAAAATACCTTTATCCTATAGAGGGTAAATAATAAACTTACGTTACGTTTCTGTGACGAGTACAGGTATCAGAACTTCTCATGAAGGCGTCGTCGTCTTTGTAGCTGTTGCTGATAAAACGGGGATTTTGTTTAAGGTCTACTTTTCATATTCACTGCCATTGATGTTTATAACCACCGAGATCGACATCACGTTCTCTTTGATACATGGAGAGAAGTATCTTTGTTTTATTTACTTAACTAAGTGGTTAATAAGCATATTACACACTTGACAGTAACCGCCGTTATGCTTGCCATACTATGGGTGTCAGTCTACTCTTCAAATAAGAAGTTGCTACGCTAAATAATGCGCAAAGATGGTACTGTCCTTTCTAGTGACAGCATATCATCTCTTAAAGAAACCTGAATACCCTTCATACTTTCTTCTTAGCACAATAGAATTGTGCTTAGTTCATATCTTTTGTATAATGGAGATGTCTAGATGGACTCTTGAGTGAAAATTCCGACATGTCATCTTCCATCTTCGAGGATAATTGTAGCATAATGTAGACTCGCGGATGCGTCACTGATCAAGTAATACGATCCTCAAGCATGACCACATATTTGTCAAATAATAACTAGGTAAGTAACATAGCAAGCTATGCGTAAGTGCTTGTTAAGTACACATGACATGTCATCGTAAGCACTCGTGTATTTGCCTATGTAGTACATCCACTTAGAAACTTAATCGAGTGTCAATCATCTTGTTAAATGCTTGTTACTGGATATCTATTTGAGTTGTATCTGTAGCTAGGTAGTGACACGGACGTACTCAGATTACATTAGGACCTAAATAGATATGCTAAGCGATCCTACAGAATGAGATAGGTTCGTCAAGCAGAGTTTGAGTAAGAATTTTCCATTCGAAGCGATGTGCAAAGTTTACCAAATATAAAATTGAACGATTCGATAATGCGCGATATTGCTTTCGAATGTTTTCATTTCAATCATGTTCGAATATTAGAACCACGACATGATATGACATTTACGTGATGCTTTAATATTTCTTTGTGGTTTGATTGTTGTTCTTATGACATTTTTCTACTCAGCATTTGTTTCTAACTAAACGTGTCGAATGTAGATGACATACTACTTTAAGCAATGGTAATCGATGATTTAATTGTTTTTTACAAAGTGGATGTAAAGACGACATTGTTTTTTCCAAAATAAAAACGACAAACTTAGTAGGTATTCGGAGTTTTACGAATTTTGTATACATCAGAAGGTTTTGAAAACGGCAGCATTCGTGCACCGATAATATATAAATAATTTGTCGAGCGCTATGTTATAAGCAGTATGTCTGCATTAGGCTTTACAGTAGGTTTGTCCTTGTCCTATAACTAAGACCTTCGCAAATGAAATGCCTGATAGATTTGTAATAACAATACGCAAATGAAATGCCTGATAGATTTGTAATAACAATACGCAAATGAAATGCCTGATAGATTTGTAATAACAATACGCAAATTAAATGCCTGATAGATTTGTAATAGCAATACGCAAATGAAACGCCAGATAGATTTGTAATTGCAATACTGTTGTTGAGTGCTTGCTATTATTTGCACGGACGTTTAGCTTCTCAACTTAGAATTACTACAGGTAAAAATGCTCATAAAGAACTACTAGCATGAAAAATCATTTCTTTTTTAGATTTCACCGATTTTTAGATTTATGATATCTTTATTCATTTTAAAATGCCTTACCAGCTGTGAAGTCATTACCCGTATACCTAATGCCTGCACAGCAGGTTACGTTTTTATAAAAACGTAATGGTGTCTATCACTTTATCATTATTTTACGTAGTCGCCGTGCCGTAGTCTACGGCAATATATCGAAATGTTTCATTTAATATACCTGATAATGAATATGCTCTCTAGACGAACATTTGTTGTGTACCGTAAGGAATAGCTACCTATGTTTAAATGTATGTGTAAAATTATAATTGCAACGGATTTGAAATTGGTATAATCTGTAGTAAGTAAAAATTGTTTAATTTTATTGTGCATAATTCGCTTAAACATAAGACAATATTATGCTATTGATATGATAAACTATTGATTGCATAATATTGTTTATTGAAAATTCGTTAGTATGACGATGAACTGAAATAGGTATAATAATAATAAATAAATATTCTACCACATATACACAACACCATCTAGCCCAAACTAAGCAGAGCTTTTACTATGGGTTCTAGACAATGCATTAACATACATACATATACTTTTTTTTTGTAAACAAAAATATATAGGTACATATAATACCTATAATAATAATATCATTTTTGTATTTAGATTGTCCTTTTGTTTGGCACGGTCCTCTTCTGAGTGTGAGAAGAGTTAGGCCGTAGTTCACAACGTTTACCTAGTGCGGGTTGGCAGACTTCATATAGTTATCTCCGAGAACATTATGGAGAACTCTTAGATATGCCAAAATAATCGCAATGTATTCCTTTATATTTAAATATAAGTGAAAGATATTAAATGTATATAAGGTTTAAGGTAAATCTCAAAAAATCAAATGTTTGTAAGTTTCTTAAAACTATAATCAAATTATTTTATTTCTTCAGGTACGATTGCGCGTCGAGTGATTTTAATAATCCTCGTCAATGTTATTCTGAACAAAGCTCTACCGCTTAAGGATCTAGCGGTAACTTCGTCATAACAAGTTTTGACATTCAATATAATGTAATAAGTTACATTGTAACTGAAATGCAAATATATGAAATTTAGAATCTTTGCAACATTGTCAGGACTTATTTAAGTCTAGTATATTACTGAGAAGTGTGTCCTAGGATAGTAAATGTTAGTGTCCATAGTAAAAGGAAAATTCTGAATACTTGATTTATTACGAACACTTTCCTAAAGTGTACATTTGCCACAACTTTTGTGCTAACAGACATGACCAAATGTGCTATAACGCATTTATGCATATGCATAAAACCACGAAAGCAAAAATCTTGTTAGCAGTTGGTCAGTTCGGCTAATAACTTATCAGTTTTACATTCACATTGCATTAATAATATATATTTTATAATAAAATCAATTTACAAGTATATGGTGTTATTTCACAGACAATATACAAATTTCTTCAAACGCCTGATGTAATTATTATAGCAATAACATCGTTGTGCAAGGATTATTTAATAATATATCAGGAGGTTAACATTAAAAGATCAATTTACTTCTATATTTTCGTTAATACACACTGTCGTTTTCTTTCTTTACGTAATCAATTAATTTCACTATTAATCATAACTACTACTTGCAGTTATGATACGGCATGTGTTAAATTAGTTATATCTATAAATAACTGTTCTCTTATAACTTTCTGTGTTAATATTAAATAATAATATGGCTACTGAAAAACGTCGCAGAAAGTGTAAAGACTTAATAATTGGTACAGGCGTTAAAAGTTTGTGATTGTAATAAACCGCGATAAAATCCGTAATGTCACTCAAAGTGTAATATTCGCGAAAACGGCCTCTTTGGCGCAGCAGTACTACTGTCACATTAGTGAATACGACTACTGTACTAGGAGTCTTGGGATCCAATCCCGGATCGACGGATAAAAGTGTAGTTTTGTCAAAAAAAAATTGTCAACGAATTCTCAGTAGTGGAGTCTGTTACCGAGCCCAATAGACGGCAATAGGCTTCTGTACCAACGTGGCACCTGAAATTATAGCTGATCCTTGTCGTATGTAGTTTTTTTATTATCATGACACTACGTATGTATTTGCGTAAACCTAAGACAGTACTATACTATATGTATACCACACAACCCGCAAAGCTTGCCCTATCGATAATGACGAGATGATTACACTGTCATCCGAGCGGTCCAATCATGTCGACCTACCTATCAAAATACATAATATCAGTTATGAACACACCTGATTATGTACGCACCTTGTACATAGGGTAAAGCACATTCACATAGGTTAATTGGCTTGATTGATTAGCACTAATTACGAGTAACGCTAGATCAGGTACAGATTAACCCGAGTGTATCTGATGGGTTATGATTTACAGACTGTATATAATTATAGATGTAGGCACAGATGTAAACAGACAGATAATTATGTTTGATTTTGACTGATTGAGATGTTGATATACATAATTACGTATAAAGCTATTCGTTTGGTATATGGAACCATCTACATATTTACATATATGCCCGAAGGAGTACGCAGTAGAGTATAGTATATTTCTATCTATTTCTGATGCGATAGGGATTGTACAAAAACATATTACCTACTGCGCTTCTCACAGCAGAACCACTGGCGAAAAATATAAACAAATAGTTTTTTAAGAATACAAGTAACTGTAATTACCGTAGGAACCACAATATAATGTTTATTACAGCCATTACTGGTGTTAGTATGTTCTGTTAGTGAAGATAATTTACCAATACAACTGGTGAAGACATCGGCCGTAAAACTGTTATATTTACAAAATGACGTCACAGTACTAACTTGTGAATTAGAAAATTGGAGTATACCAGCAAAAAAGAGCAGCGATAGCTCAGTGGGGAGACTAACAGACTGCAATGCAGAGGTTCTCGGGTTCGAACCCACGTAGCGCACTTTCGGAAGTTATATGACTTTTCGAAATGATGTGACAATTATCGCCTGCTCCGTGCCTGGGAGAGCACGTTAAGCCGTCGGTCCCGGCTGCCATGAACATCTATGGCAGTCGTTATTGGGAGAGTGTCGACACAAAAGATCCCACTGGGTCGAAGTGTCGCCGGTCTGCACTGACTGGCCCCCACATAAGATACATACCACCAAAAAAAAAATTACTATAATAAATCTTAGATTAATGCAATAATAAAATTCACTGTTCAGCGCTATCTCCTGAGGTTTACCTAAGTATGGTATAGAGTATACCTATGTATGCTTTTAAGATACAGATCTATACCTAGTTATGACGATAAAGTCGTAAATTACATATACCTCCATTAACACCAACTATACATATAATTACTTAGCTTTAATGATCATATTATATGATCAATTAATTACCTGAGTACTAATTACTTCTGAAGAACAAAACAACTCTTCCACTAGAAATGAGTTCTGTGCTTTGGGGTACTTAACAAACATTGAAACAGCGGATACAAAGAACTTCAATACTTGGAACGACTACATGTGAATCGTAAAATTTTCTCCCATCTACCTACCACTTAAATCAGTAAGCTATCATCTGTGTACTAAAGAATGTCAAAGTCAAGTTAAAAATCATCTATTCGCTAAGGTCACAAAGTATAACACTTATAAACGTAAAATTTTATGAGTTAGTGAGTTTACTAAACTTACTTAAGCTACAATTACGATAGTTGTTAGGTTCAGGCAAAGGGTTGAGCCTTTCAGAAGATACCTGCAAGAAATTCCTAGCCAACTACTGTATTGTTCAAGAATGAGAAAGAAACAATAATATATTATTAATTTATTATTCATATTATATTAAAACGGCAACGAAAGCCTAGTGGGAGACCGTTAGACTGCCACGCAGAGGTCTCGGATTCGACCCCAAGGCACGTATTTTTTGAAGTTATGTGCGTATGAAATAGTTTATTATCGATCATGTCTGAGAGCCCCTATAGTGTTCTCGAAGATATGTGAAGTCTGTCAACCCACTCTGGGCCCGCGTAGTGGACTATGGCCTAACCCTTCTTACACTAAAAATAGGTCCTTGCCCAGCAATGAGACAATTCAATACAGGACAGATATTATTATTAATATAGAAACGAACAATAATATATTAACTTTATCTCAATATATAACTAGCTGACCCGACAGACGTTGTACTGTACACACGAAAAAAAAACCCAATTCTAAACTATCCTCGAATCCACATGAATATACACAAAAAATGTTATCAAAATCGGTCAAGCCATTTAGGAGGGGTTCAGTGACATACACACGTACAGTAGAATTATATATATAAAGATTCTTCTACTACGTCTACGTCTGTCGGGACAGCTAGTGTTGATATAAAACCTGCTGACGTCCGTGAACAATTTTATCTGACAGTACTTTATCTAAATATTCCACATAGGGAAAGGCCCCAATGCTAAGGTCACGCGGTTAATTCGGCGTGTCGTGATTTACAGTCCAGGGTTCGATCCCGGCCGGATATGATTATTGTATGTAACAAATCATTATACCGCCCCATTTGTGCTGTGTTATGATGCCTTACTTGTTTTATTTAAGCAATATATTCGGATATAAATATGCTACTGTTCCAATATAATGTGGATATTCTTTGTGTTGCTCGGAGTATAGAATAGCATTTATTTTGTTGTATACCTACTGAGGTCTAACATTGATTGCCAATTG
Organism: Catocala fraxini; assembly: GCA_930367265.1. Classification (NCBI taxonomy): domain Eukaryota; kingdom Metazoa; phylum Arthropoda; class Insecta; order Lepidoptera; family Erebidae; genus Catocala; species Catocala fraxini. The sequence continues at coordinate 18,673,269 of OV884041.1, forward strand.
TGCATATTTATGGTTATAGTTTACGTTTACATTTTAACAGATTAATAGATGAGGATCACATTAAAAGCAATGTCAATATATTAATAACTCGTTGTCAGTAGCGATTTCTCCCATGTTTATGATTACTGCGTCGCTTTGGTGGTTTGTAGTGTAATGTTATATTACCTATGTTATGTCTGAAAAAGTAGTATACTACTGGTAAAAGAATGTATAAATTCGGTCCAGCAGTTTTTGAGTTCATTGGTTAAGAGCACCTTGAACCGACGGGCATGTATGAAGAATGTGATGAAAGTGAATGAAGCCAGAGAAGTATGTCAGGATCGTAGCAAATGGAAATCCGTAGTCTTTGCCTACCCCTCTGATAAACAGGCGTGAATCTATGTATGTATGATTACAAACATTACAAAAATACAAACGTTATCTTTTTATAAAATTATTGTAGAGTGCAATATTGATGACAATGTCAAAACATTAAAATCTATGACAAAATATTAATTATATCACACATCTAACTAATATTAGAAATGTGAATATGAGTTTGATGGTTTGTTCCTTTAACGCCTTAACTACTGAACCAACCATCATGAAATTGCACATATACATCATTAGGGGTACAGAAAAGTTAAGTACCCTTTCATCCAAAAAAACGTACTGCTCCTGAGCGAAGCTCAAAGCTAGTATATAATAAAATCAAAATCTATGGTTGAATACTTTATCGAATTTAGTTATTGATTGTGAGATGGATAATTACACAGGCCCGACTCTAGTATAGCTGTATATAAAAAGTCTATACAGCCTACTAGCTGACCCGCGCAACTTCGTCTGCTTCACATAAGAGAATTTTCCCCGTTTTTGCAACATTTTTCATTGCTGCTAATTTTTCAATTCGGACCAGTAGTTCCTGAGATTAGCGCGTTCAAACAAACAAAAAACAAATAAACAAACAAACAAACAAACTCTTCAGCTTTATAATATTACTATAGATACATAGGTGTTCTTTGTCTCCTTGCTTCAATGCCTGTGAAGTGTCCTTGACACAAGGATTAGCGTGATCACTACTGTAACAGCATATTTCAAACGACTTAGTTTGGGAAACTTCCGTTTAGTAACCTAACCTAACTAGTTAGGTTACACTAACATGTATTTTATGGTTTAATTGACTAATTAAACCATAAAAAACATGTTAGTTTAACCGTTTTATATAGAACAACATAAGTATACTCAGCAAAATAATAAAATGTTAGTACTACTTTCTGTTAAACCTATAAAGCTTGAAAATAAAACCTTATTTTCTCAAACGCAATTTGTACAAAAGCAAGCATTTTAAAACTATTTACGTTTCACGGATTCACATTAAGTAATTAGCCTTTGAAACCAATTTTATTACTGCTCTTAAATATTTTAAACCCTAATTCTGGTTCTTTGAGAAAAGTTGGTTGTCGACTGTCGTCGGTTGGTTGGGGTATTTCATGTTTGTGAACCAGTTGGGGCGTGTAATGTGTAATTAAGTTAATTAGAGTGTCATAGCCAGCTTAGCTTAGGGCTGAATATGAAGTCTAGGGTGGGTCTTTGAATACGGACACTGGAGTTTCTGGAAGTTTATTTTATAACTAGTGGTACTTGAATTTAAGTGTTGGGAACATACTGACTTGTTTTGTAAAGATCTGGCTGGTTGAAATTTTTACTTTAAGTAGATTTTCTTTGCATATATGTAGATATAGTCACGCTTGTTTATTGGCGAAGGAGTAGACAGACGTATATTACATAATAATAATAAGATAAGATAAAGAGATGAAGAAGATAAGATAAGATGCTATTAGAGTATTCAGGGCAAACGCCGTTTTTCATCCATACCGGTTCAACAAACACCCATACCCATAGCCCATATATTAGAATCCATACGTAGCAATAGTCCCACGCTTGCTGCGGCTAGTGCTGCTGTAGGTGTTCCATCCCATCTTTGATTAAAACTCTCGAAGGGCCTCTTTACCATGTCTCCGTGTAAGCCTTCCAAAGGTCCGGGTATTTTTCTAACGTACTAGGGAAATACCCGTGAAAGAGAAACAAATAGTAATAATAATAATCATTTATTGCGAATGTAGGTGGGATACCGAGGTGATACAGAAACCTTAACGCTTCTATATCCATTCAGCATGCAATATTTTTTATAATTCAATAAAAAATTTAAAAGTTATTTGCCGTCTCATAAATTATTAATAATGAGTGCTAGCTAGCTATTCATTTGAAAATAATTGTTATATCCCAATGTTGAAGTAAAGTTCTGAAATTCTCAGTTTTTTATTTTTTATCATATATATAAATATCAGGGATATTATCATTAATATATAGTTATTCAATTAATGAGAGGATGTCAAAATATATAAAATTAATTCGTACTGTCTTAAATTTTGTCATAAAGATATTCAGTCACATTATAATATGTTTTTCTTAATTGGCCTGATGTTTTTAGTATTCAGGGTGATGAGTATACTTCCAATATATTCAGACTCTAAAAGGAAAGAAAGTTCGCACCGTTCTTATAATTAAATACAAGAATTAAGCGATCACTAGTATAGTACAGTATCGAGTTTAATCGGTTTGAGCACCACATGGCAATAATTTATATTACCCAACAATTTTTTTTTGTACCTTGATGTATTGTACGGCAGTTAATAAAAAATTAACTTTTTCTATCACAGGATGGAAGTAAAGTCTTGAGTATTCAATAGTAAATTCTAAACTCCTAAGTTTACAAGAATATTAGTTTAAAACGATCGTAATTTCTGTATGCGTTTGGGAGATATATTGGTCACATTAATACCTGGATAGGCATGGATAATATTCGGGAAACCCTTTAATCTCATAATAAATTGCCCTAAATTATTATCTATAAATGCTTCGCCTAAAATATATCAGACTATTTATGCAAAGCAATTTTTATCAAGATTTTGTTCTACATACTTACATTGTCTTTCGCCTATTTACTACAATTTTCTTCTACATACATACATAGCGTCACGCCTATATCTCTGAAAAGATAAGGAGATTTTGATATTGAAGGATCGGGGGATATTATATACCCACATACCACTAACTATGGTCTTAAATTCATTCAAATTCAAATTCAGACTTCGGTCTGGAACTGTGATAGGCGGTAATAGGCTTATCTGATTTCTGTACACTTTAAATACAAATGACTATGTTTTATGTCATGAAATGTTTTTGTATCCGAGATTTGCTGAATACCGATAGTGTTACAAAAATAACTGATATGAGCGGTTTCACTAATAATAAATTCTATTTTAGTTTAATGTACTAAACAAATTGCTGCACATTTATCTCATGTGGTTTGATTGCATTTCAACTCGGTTTTCGTTTGTTTGGAATTTTATTGTTTTATGCTTTTGGGTGTGTTCTTTTAATAATTGTTACTAAGCGGAGTGTGTTTCGGTTATTTCTAGCTCAAGTACTTATATATTACGGAATCCTAGAATGTCTTAGATATTTCTAACCATCTAGTTTAAATAACAACCGACAAATCGGGCTAAGTGTATGACTGAGATCCTAAAGTCACCAGACCGACGCTATTTTAGCGAAGATAAGCTTTCTATAGCAAATTATTCTTATAAAATGTGAAAGTTTGTAAAGATGTTTGGATTTAGTAACAATCTTTCTCAATCACGAGTCAATCACAGAAAGGATGAGGATGAAGATTGACACATAAGCTGACCATGCTGTTATGCCATCCTAACTAATATCATAAATGCAAACGAGAGTTTGTTTGGGTGTTTATTTCTTTGTTTGTTTGTTACGCCTTAACTACTCGATCGATCATCATGAAATTTCGTATACTCATTGTAAGGAGAACAGAAAAGGACGTAATGTACCTTTTATCCAGGAAAAAAGTACTGTTACTGATCTAACCTACATTTAATCTAGAAGAATATATTTTACTCTAGTATGCCTTTTCCCGAGTTTCACGCAAGCTAAGTGTGTAATGTACATATTATTTAATGCGGCATCTATTATTAAACAACGTGTAAATACTAGGCAGTTTGAACAATGGGCCGTATTTCTTTTTATGTTTATTAAAAGGTTTGTACGCTTATGTGGTCTCCTAATTTCTACTCTTTAATTATAGTGGACATGCGTGTTAAAACTGAATAGTATTATAATTCGTATAATTTGGTAACTCTCAAATCACACTTAATAGTCTGACAATTATTACGATCAAAGTTCATTTCATTAAGCGGATTATTTTTTGTATTTTGTAATTACGAAATTTGATAATGATGACTATTGAAGTTAATATTTTAATCGGTAGGGATTTAGGTATTAGGGTGTGGTATCCGTGTTAATGTTATGGTAGGTAATTATGTGGTAAATTTTTGATTATGATAGCAAATTAAATGAAGTTTATTGGCCTTTAGAGACAAATTTGTTAGAATAGTCATGTTTATTTCTGAATTGTGGGCACTTTATTGAAAGGTAGAGATAAAGGTATTGTGTGAGATATTTTATTTGCTATTTTACTATGTATTACATAGATTTATGCTTGTATATCGTAAACTTTCACTATTGGAAAGCAATATATATTTGAATGACATTTTGTGTTTTTGATTCCACGTTTTAGATCATATTGCTATTGTTGGGTTAATAATAGCACTTTGCCTAATCAGGAGATTAAACTCGTGACTTCACGATCGCATACCAACATGAGCGCATATGTCGCGGTACTAACATGACAGACAAGTAGTTTTACAAGTAATTAAATAAAAAATAATAATATAGGTATTGTATGCTTTTCGACATTGTTTTTAACTCCTATGGTGCCAAACAAACAATATTCCTGACGCGTCCGGTCTTTACAATGCAATATTGATCACAAAAATATGGTAAGAAAAATCCATAAAATGATTCCAAGCGTCTAACTTAATCAATCAGCCCGGTGCAGTCCACTGCTGGACAGAAGCCTCTTCCAATCTATGCTATGACTGCACGAATGGCATAGTGGCGTAAGTGGTCTCGTCACCACTGCCGCTGAGCCGATTGTTGTGGGTTTGATCCCCACGCGGGATTTTTTTTGTGTGATCCGCAAATTAGTTGGTCTGGGTCCAGATTCAGTTTTGGGTTTTGGTGTTTTACTAACAAAAAGAACACCTAGGCATTCTTTGCGTTTGTAAAAAATAAAAAATAACATGCCATAAACTGCCATGCATTAAAAGGTTAATTATTTATTTATTCAGCGTACTTTCATCTCTGAATCAACACACATATCTCAATTTGTCCCTCCGATCGCCCTTAAAAAGAAAATGTTAGCAATAAATATAGAAGTTACCCATAGATCGTACCCCATTATGGTAGTAGGGGCACCCACGTATGCCATTAGTGGTTTTATTAATTTGTTCGCTGTTAGTTCGGTAGCCACGATTAGCGGCACAATTCTAACTTATTTAATCTGGCCCGGGGCGGTGTGCGGGGCCCCGGACGCTTCGCTACATTTGGTACGGTACCCTAATTAAACTTAATTACGTAATGGTGTTAACATGCGTCACGTTTACATGTGTGCGTGTGTGTGGGTGTGTTTGTTTATGGATTATACAAATTTGATGTTCAGGAAGAGTTATTTGTTTTAGCTTAATTACAAATTGGTATTGTTCGTTAATAAATGCTTTGGTAGTAAAAAAGTGGATCTTGTATTTATTTTACTAGGCCATAGAGACATCCTTGTTTAAATGTGGGGTTAGCTCAAACTGGGAAAATATGCTAAAGAAAATACCTCAATTCTACAAAAGATTGCAGACCGTTTGTTGTCCGTCAGTACAACCTTGTGTTCTGTTATATCAAGTAGGGTTTCGAGGGTATATTGAAGGTCGATTTGATGTTAGTAGCGTACTCGTGCGATCCTTGTTTCTTCTTGTGACGGTAGCACAAAGACTCGTCTTTGAAAAAGAAAATCTAAGTTTTAAAATGGCCAGCACTTAATTCAGTTAGTCAATAGATATATCACAGAGAAAAAGTAAACATTCCTATGCCACTAGTCTAACGAAGTAGTTACATATTGATATTACTATTTTAATAATAAACCATGTAAAGTAGCAAAATCGCTTGGAAAAAGATATAGTAACAAGAATTGAGAAAGGTGTTTGGGCATGAGAAAAGCATGCATGTCGATATAATTATCCGAAACAGTATAAGACGAATGAGAATGTTGCAGATGAACTTTTTATGAACTTCTTCGGAAGAAAGGCTGGGTTAAGATTACAATAACCGGACAAGCATATACCAGGACCGTAGTTAGTGGAAATCTGTAGGCGTTGTAGTCTCTGCCTATCTCTTTGAAAACAGGTGTGAGTATATTTGTCTGTATCACAGAGCACGAAACCACGCTCATTTCCTACGTGCTGAGATGCGTGGCAAGCTATGCTACGTCCATGTTTTGACCACCTGAGGGTATTCTCGTAAGACAAACTGTTCAATATCCTTATATTGAACAGTTAGATCGGAACCTTTTCCGATCTAGTCTCAGTGTTATAAATATCACAGAATGTATATTATCTTAAATTAGAAAACCTTTATATTAATTATGTTTACAATAGTATTCTGATCGTAATAAGCGAAAATGTGAACATGAATTGCATTCAGTTCACATTTGACGCTTATAAGACTTGATCGGAATGCTACTTTTAACATAATTGATATTATGATAATTAGCTTTCTGTATATAACAAAGTTTCCATTAAAACTTCTTAAGTAAATAAACAGCATTATTTTTATTAATTTATTTTTCCCTGGTTTTAGTTTAGTCACTCTAGTACGATAGGAAAATATGCGGCCCTTTGGGAGACTTACACGGCGATAAAGATCCAATACGCAGAGGTTCTTCGAGAGTAAACCTAGAGTGAAACGAGAGACTTAATAAGACCCTAGTCGCGGCAGGTGTAGGAGACCATTGTTACATAATATGTAACCTAATAAATCTGGGCTAAGGATGGCTGTTCAGCTGGTATAATGGAAAGATACATGGCAGACGATACCATGTCGACTTACTATTAATATTATTATTAAGAGCAGCGATAGCTCAGTGGGGAGACCAACAGACTGCTATCTAGAGGGTCTCGGGTTCGAACCCACGTCGCGCACCTCTGACTTTCGGAAGTTATATGACTTTTCGAAATTATGTGCGTATTGATTAACAATTATCGCCTGCTCCGTGCCTCGGAGAGCACGTTAAGCCGTCGGTTCCGGCTGCCATGAACATCTATGGCAGTCGTTATTGGGAGAGTGTCGACACAAAAGATCCTACTGGGTCGAAGTGTCGCCGGTCTGCACTGACTGGCCCCCACATATGATACATACATACATACTATTATTATGAAAACTTACAATACACCGCTAGTCCAAATAATAATCTAGGTTTAACCATCCAGACGAGTCTATCATAAATCATTCAGCAAAAAACCAGTTTAAGGTAGCTAAAAAACAGTTTTTGAACAAAACACATATCTACCTACATATGTTAGCCGATGTCACAATTCGTTAAACAATACCAAAAGCCAGACGGCTTTTTGTAAGAGTCATCGACCTCACCCAGGAACCGATTCAGACACGATTCTAAGAAAATCTAGATTTATTTTAATGTCCTTTTTGTTGGTATTCCGAATATCAGGACGATGCTAACTCTTTTAGAAAGTTTCCAAATGTTTTTGTTTGGTATAAAGTAGGTTCTGTTTAGAAATATGAGCATGGTGCCTGTATTCAACATTTCATTGTTTTTGTTTAGTGGCGAGCATTATTTTTGCTGCAATGTGTGGCTATTATATACTCGCCGGTAATAACGGTATTATAGAACACATCTGTATATTTTATATGGCTATACAAAGAATTATATTTGGAAACGCCGATGCATTCAAATATTTTTGATCTGGCTGGGTTATAATAGAAACATTGGAGCTTCATATTGCAGTAAAATATTACCTGTTAGAAGCCTTTTATGAGAAGTAAATATAAATCCTGGGAATGGCTGCATCAAGATATCTAACATATGTATAATTTTATTTTTATACAACTTCTGTGACAAACAAGTTTACGGCCCACCCTGATGGTAAGTGGTCACCGTAGTCTATGGACGTCTGAAACACCAGAGGCATCACTTGCGCGATGCTGACCCTTTAGAAAAGGAAGAAGAGAAAAATGAAGTGGGAAGGAGAAGTAGCGGGAAAGGGGAAAGAGGGTAATTGGGCCTCCGGCACTCTCACTCACAGAATGAAACACAATAGTAGTAATACTGCTATTTTACGTCGATATTCTGTGAGAGGGTAGTCCTTCCCCGGTCGAGATGGCCAATTCATGCTGAAATCAGCGAGGCTCTACTACTCATTAGTATCGTTTTAAGGAAGCTTGAACCTTAATGATTTTGGTACACGACTCGGGTATCATGTGCAAGTTGCTTGCGCGGCTAATGTAGGTCATGTAAATGATTAATGCGGAAGAGGGTAAGTATCTATGATTATTTTCCAACGAGTGCTGGGACTTTAAACAGTGAGGACTTACATACAACTCTAGAACTTTGAGTTAAAGCCTAATATCCTGGAGAGGACATCAGACAATTCTAGGGTGAGGACAGCCCACCTGGGCTTCTCTTATAAATGCCAATGTTGATTTTGCAAGTATCTCGTATAATTAACTTGCGCATGTTTCACGCGCTGGTAACTGGCATTCGAGGCCCGTATCAGCTGTTTGCGTCGCGTATAAGCATTATTAGAGTTTCGTTTTATTATTTTCATTGAAATAGTAACATATTGATAGATATTTTTTTTTATTTTTACATTAAGATTTATTTATTTATTTATTAGTATAAACAAATGGACAACATAACAGTATACACCAAATCGTTGTACAAGTTAAAACTTATATCTAAAGTTATATACATTTATATTACCCGACATAATATACAAGGCTTATATAATTTATTAGAACATCTGCTTACATGAATGCAATAAAAGATTCGTAACTTAGTAACTAACTAAATATCTATCATCTCACAAAATCTTAAACAACTACGACTCACATCCATCCATCCCGAAGCAAATAGATCACATTCAGATTCTGATGTCAGAAGCATATTTAGTAAGGTATATATGTGTATGTTCCTGGTGGCGCAGCGGTAGTGAATCCGACTGGTGTGCCTGAGGTCTAAGGGACGAAACCAAGGTCAGACAAAGTGTTATTTTATTTTAATTTTAAGAAACTGTATGTTCGGTGTCTGGCGTTTTAGTTTATCCCTTTGAGAATATACCGATTGGCCTGAGTCTGTGTATTCATTTTGTTTCTGCTTACATTATTTACAGAATTTTTGAACCACTAGCTAAACCCGACCACGCTTTGCTGTCTCTTAGTCTAATTTTAATTTCCTGCTCCCGTAAAATAGTCGGTATGAAATGTATATGAAAACACACTTATATAATAAAGTAAGCATGTGTAAAAATCTCAAGTCAATCCATCAACAACTTTTTGAGTTTTGTGAACACAAACATAGAGAAGCAGAATTGTTATATACAGAGATTGTGCAGTTCATAACAAACTAAATAAACTATTATCAAACACAATTCCGTAACAACCGTACAAAGCGTGCGGAACTAAAACATTGCAGCAACAATACAGACGTACTAACTACACTGCAGTACCTGTTAGGCACGTAGCGCGATGCTAACACGATTTTTCATAGAACTACTTTATACCTGGACAAGAACGGGTGTAAATTAATTAAGACCAACATGGACGTCGAACTGTGTGGACAGGGAATACGAACGACTGCTGTATGGACGCGGCAAACATGCAAAAACTTAAAACCGCACGATTTTAAAATACCGTGCTTTGCCACAAAGTGTATGCGAAATTTCATGATGATTGGTTGACTAGTTCAGGTGCGAAAGCGTCACAAACAAACAAAGACATACTAGCATTTACAATATTAGTTAGGATTTACTATTAGCTAACTTCTTCTTTTCGTGTGGTTAGTGGCCAACCTGTTGTCAAGAGTTGTTCAAACCGCCCGTAGGCCTCTGACATGGCTTAACGACTGCTGTCAGTTTGACAACAACCGGGACCGACTTTTTACGTGTCCTCCGAAGCACGGAGACGCTCAGATGAAATACCACTAATCGGTCACCCATCTATAGACTGACCGCACCCAACGTTGCTTAACCTCGCTAATCGTTTACCGATCAGTGAGTGCAACTGGCTATGAGCGCCTTATTATATATTAGCTAACTAAATATACATTCTTTTTTTTTAAGACGACTCCCGCTCTTGGGTTAAAACCTGTGTTGCGGGCGACTTTACAAACATTCAAACAGCGGACACAAAGAACAGCCAAACTCGGAACAACCATTTGAGGATCATACAAAGTTTTGTCCCGTGTGGGATTTGAAGTCACAACACTTAGCGCAGTGGCAGCGGTGGAATTGAAATCTATTTGAATAAAAACATTGCCAATTAAAAATTCTGTTAAAGTCATAGATGATGCTTTGTGCATTGAAATTGAACTCGGGTCAAGCTAATATATTGGTTGCGAAGTTTTTTTTGCCAAATTAGACATAGAACGTTTTTGAATAAAAACGATTTACAGGGTTTTTGTTGATAGCACACGATATAAACCTTTCCTTTTTCTTAAATAGCTGCTTTCATTTTGTTTAAATATTTTGTAAAAGGATTTACAAAATTTGGTATAATGGACACAAAGAATTTGTAATCACTTAACAATATTTGTGCTTCACCCAAATTTTGGTCATGATTTTCGTCCACTTTTCATAGTTTCTACGCCCTTGCATTGTTGAGCATGGTAACAGGTAATCGTAAATTGAAATTAATAATTAGATAAGTCTATCTTTGCAGATCACAAGTGTTACTTTGCAGATCGTAAGTGTTACTTTGCAGATCATTAGTGTTACTTTGTAGATTATAAATGTTACTTTTACTACCGCTACGCGTCCCGCCGCCAATATCGAAGAGACTCCTGTTAGTGATAAACCGTAACTCCGTTCAATGTTATGGTACCTATGTTATATTATTATTGCGTAAAGAATAAAAGTATTTTGTTTACTTTACTTTATGACCTAAATGAATAATCCTACACAAATTTTGTTTTTTTTTGGGTTTACTTAAAGCTCTATCAGAATACCTAAGATTATACTAGCAATGTGTAAAATAACGATTAAAATCGGTTTCTTTAAAAGATTTATAATCGTCTGGATTACAAATGGTAACTAATTCTCCATCTAAATAAAGGATCGAATTCGAGACCTCTGCATAGCAGTCCAATGGTCTTTCACTATACTATCGCTGCACGATTAGTGTGATCAAATCATGATTCCAATATTCGATTGTTATTCAAACAGTGACAACGAATAACCGACATTCAATATGCAAGACTATTTTACGAATTATTCGGCTATATTTTACGCATACGATTTTCTATGTACAAGCTATATTTTTTTAACTGACTCTTTTCGCAATCTACTAGAATACTAAATGTACAAGTTAGTTAGATGTCACGTGTAAACTATTGAACGAATTTTGTTGATACTTAGCGTTCAGACAGTTCCTTAGATTAACATATCGGATATTTTTTAACCCATTATTCACGCTGGTTTAGACCCTTAAGTTTGTGTAAAATTCTGTAACAAACCGAAATTAAGCACCGCATCGCCAGCATTTCGCTCGTTGTGCGCAATCAACTAACAAAGTGAAGTAATTTGATTGGTTCACAGTGGACGCTGCAAGAACAAGAATTTATTTATACAAATCATTGCATTTGTTTAATTTACCGTGCCGTGCTGGATCGTGCCGGACCATATCGGACCGTGCCGTCCGTCCACACCGGGCCGCACTCGTGCCGCTCGCACGAACAATCACATTATTCATTAACAGTTTTCGTATTTGTCCTCTAACACGTAAATGTTAGACTCGGATTGGTTTTGTAAGACTAACACCTACTAAGGTATAGTCGAGTTCGTTTATATTTTAATGAATGCGGACTTAAAAAAAAAACATGATCTAAAGAAATATAAGGGACTACAGTCCAACCAGCTTAAAAACAATGTATTTATGCGTCGGCCATTCCTAACGTAATTCTTTGGATAGCCATATTTATGTTGATATGTTTTTATAATATGGCTGACATTGCGGCCAGTATATTGCAGCCACACAGTAAAATAATGTCCTTTTAGTTGTGTTGTTTAGTTAATTGAATTAACTTCTTATTTTAAAATATGTCTTAATGAGCAAGTTGTCTTGTAAACAATGTGGTCAGATAGATTACTTTTATAATATTGTGTTACGTTTACGCAAATGCTATACAGTGAAATTTGCCCAACGTTTCTATTGCTATTTAGCAGTGAACATGGCTGCTATAAAGCAACCGAAAGGTCGTGGAAAGTGTTGACTTCAATCTAAATAGTTTTAAAATGTAAAATGTTTAAATATTTTTTTCTTATACATCTAAGGTGGCAAACAAGCATACGGCCCACCTGATGGTAAGTTGTCACCGTAGCCTATGGACGCCTGCAATACCAGAGGCATCACTTGCGCGTTGCCGACCCTTTAGGAAAGGAAGTGGGAAGGAGTAGGAGCGGGTATGGAGGAAAGGGAGTGATTGGGCCTCCGGCACTCTCACTTACCGAACGAAACACAACAACAGGAATACTGTTATTTCACGTGGATATTCTGTGAGAGGGTAGTTCTTCCCCGGTCGAGACGGCCCATTCATGCTGAAAGCGAGGCTCTACTACTCAAAAACAGTAATGAGTAACGACTGTAATGAGTAATGAAGTGTAACAGTAGTGGTTTAATATTTAAAAAATATTGTAGTAAGAGTGTTTTCAAATAAACAACGTGCTAAAATCCGTGTGAAGTAGTTTAATTTCAATAGAGTACTTCAAGTTCATCTGTCAGACAATCCCAATAGAAGTATGAAATTTTTAACTTTGAGCGATTGTCGGCAATCGACTCGTCTCCTAATAAAGGTCATGAGCAAAATTAACAAAATGTGGATGACACACAAAGCTTTTGCCTTTTTGCATGGATAGAGACATGTTATGATATAGCATTTAATAGGTACAATAGAAATAGTCTAGGTTAATACATGCATAGCCGTACGCATATATCCCCAAAATACAACGACAGACAGAGTTGAGCTCGACAAAGCTGAATTACGCTGGCTATGGATTTAGGTCCTATATCATAGGAGCCGACACTATAGCCGTCTTCCGTAAAATTCCAGAGTTCGTGTTGATACTGAGAATTTCAGTTTGGTATAAAGATAGTTTAAGCTTATGATAATTTCTTTGCTGGCAAGGTTTACCAGCCTAGGAGTTAAAGTAGTAACAAGTTGTTATTAATCCTAACTAATATTATAAATGCGAATATAAGTTTGTTTGTTTGTTATTTTTAGTTGTTTGTTACGCTTTCACGAGGCTAGTGTGAATGGAACAGTCGCAAGAGGAAGAGCTAGGCGAACGTTTCTCGATCAGATCGGAGGCGTTCTGGACAAAGGCCAGGTTAAGAGCACCTTGAACCGACGGGCGTGTATGAGGAATGTGATGAAAGTGAATGAAGCCAGAGAAGTATGTCAGGATCGTAGCAAATGGAAATCCGTAGTCTCTGCCTACCCCTCTGGAAAACAGGCGTGAATCTATGTATATATTTATGTATTCTCGATCGATCACCATGAAATTTCGCATACACGTTGTCAGGGGAACAGAAAAGCACATAGGGTACATTTCATCCAGAAAAAGTTCTGTCACTAATCTAGTCTACATTTACGCGAGCAAAGGCTCGTGTGAAATCTAGTAATTAATAAAGTTATGAAGGAGGCTTGTTAGCCATAAGCTGTGTGTAGTTCATTTATAAGTGAGTAGGTGGCAGTAGTTTAGTTGTTAACACTACTTCAGATCAAATTCACAACAGCGCGTGCAATGTTCGACTCTCGCGTGGTACCAAACTTTGTTTGATACTTACAAACTTGTGCCACGTCTAAATGTGCCAACCGCATAAAGACTTACATATGGCAACACTGCCGCTTATCGAAGTTACGCAGAAGTGTATGTGTGACTATATGTATATACAGTCACACGCCTGTATCCCTGAAAGAGAAGTCAGAGATGTTAGTCTTATATTGCCCTAAGTACAGTTTGTGTAGGTAGCGCATAATAGTGGGCAAGTTTAGTGCCTTCTGATCAGACGCAGTTCCAGACTTCAATCTGAGAAACTCTTTACAAAAAATCCCAATATAAAATCATCCGCCCCTGGAATCAAATGCGAGACCTCATGGACAGGTAAGCACCGCCACCGAGGCAGTCTATAGTGACTTTTTAAAAGACATAATCTATAATAATCCAAGGTGTAATTTAAAAGCTAACAGCTGTCAGAAAACAAAAATACTTATATTGGATTTTTTGGCAAGAAATTTTCAATAGCACCAAAGAGTTAAGAAGTCGCTGGTGTTTGTTTGTTTTCGCCTATGTCTCAGATAACACGAAAATCTGTTGGTCCTGTGCTTAAGCTCTCTCTGGTTGTGTCAAATTGCCGTTTCATCAGATAATGAGAGTGAGACAATAGAATGCAGTGTGCGAAATTTGGTGTAGCGACGCCACACAGTCGCAGTAGTTACGAGAAAAGGCATAAGATGACGCTGTATACAATTACGTACTTTGCCATATAATCCTGAAACGCGCGAGTGAAGTTTACATAACTGGTTGCTTTACGGTTCATATCGGGCACTTGTATAAACTTCCCGATATCAATCGTCGGACCGAACCCCGCCAGGCACGATCACCTAGCCTGGTCGGCAGAGTTCTTCAAGGAAAGGTGTGAAGGAAACTCTATTTAAAAAGACAGTGCCTCTCCGTTAGCCGCTCTCCTCTTCATTAACTAATGCTTATACTAAAATAAATCACTATGATATAATCAATCGGATGGATGAACTGACACACCTGTGTCCCATGGCATCGTTAACAGCTGTTCCAAGCGTCCATGTCATGTCAATATTATTAATGATTTCGATGTGATGGATGTTTCAGAAAGGTATTACTTAAAATAGGAAATAGCTTACTGTTGTACTTAAAGGCAGACATTACTTTTGATTATAGAAATAAGACATTTCAAACATAGATTCAAACGCAATTCATTCAATTATTATTATTTGGTTTCGGATTTTTTGTTTTCTGCATTGCTCTATATAAACTTTAACTATAAAGGCTTTTAAATGTAGTAATATATAGTTCTAAACTTAATACTTTTATTAGTCTTATAGATAAACTAAATCTTCTAAATCTGATCACATTGCTTGCAATTTATAGATAGGTAAATGAAAAATCATTAATATGTTAAAATAAAAAGATAATTCCATTTTAACTTTCCACCTAAAGGAGTTCCTAAACGGACATTATTTTTACTGCACTTTGCGGCTGCAATGTTCTGGCCGGCAAGAACATTTTATAGAATATACGTTAATATTTTGCATGTGGATGTTCGGAATGGTCAACGCCATTCCAATGTTTTTAAGCTGGAGGGGTTATAATAGCAGCAAAATATTGCTCGTTTAGAAGGCCCTTATGACAAATCACAAACCTAATATTAACCTTATCCCGAACCTATTGCCGTCTACACAACGTTCCAAGGTCCGTATGATTACCGATATTCTTTACAGTAATTCTTTACCTGAATCTAGAATAAAATCCGGTACCACTTAAATAGAGGCGAGTCTATTGCTGTCAACCGAACTCAATTCCAAGCTCAATCCTGCTTTTGACAATTTTAACAAAAATTCCAATATCTCTGTCTGTACTGGGTTCAAACCCGATAGCACGCCAACTAATGCCGTGGCACCAACGAGGCAATCTACTAAACCTCGACATTATACAAAAGATAAAAACTGAATCCATATTCAATACATATATCACGTAGGTTATCGGAGCCACAATGATTTAATACCCGATGGCCGCGAATAAATCATTTTGCTTAAACAGTAGCCCGACTATAAGCCTCACTGTAGATATATACGTATACGAGTACGTATGGGGTTAGGCTAATGCCACGTCACGAACCGTCCTCTCTACCGAGCCCCGGAGGTAAGCTTTGCCCTGTATGTTTGTTTACTATTATATCGGGTAGCTGTATGTCTATGCTGTTGAAAGATAGAGATATGTAGAGTTTTCAGTTCAGGTATTCGGGTTTGTAGTTACTAGTAAATACAAACCAACCTTTGGATTATTTGTCTTAGTTACGTCTATATTACAGGAATAAAATAAAGGAATATTTTTTCAACGATGAACTATCTTTATGTAAAAACCAAGTCGATCTGTTACTCCTTTGCTGCGTGAAATAAAAACAAACTGATGAATTTACTTTTTTTTTGTTGTTTTATTTCGTGGAATTTAAAGGGTGTCAATTGAGTTTTTGTCAAAGTAATTTATTTTTATGTCTTCGTACTACATTGTGGTATTAAGGAAGTCTGTAAAAGCAATGTACATTTAAAAATAAATAAATAAATAATTAGTAAGGTCTTAATATTGTTTAACAAAATTTGTCTCTCCAAATTGTATTCTTATTAAAATGGATGAAATCAGATTTCTAATAGAAAGTAGAACACATCGATATCTGCTGAAATTTGATACAGCAAAATACTGAATGTAAACATTGTTTCGAAATTAAAAGTACCATAGATATAAAGTCTAGTGTGGCCATGGCGTACTAAGACATATTAGTAACATTAAAACGCTTCGCTCAGCGAAGCGGCTCGCGCGCTTTCATAACATTCTGATTTTAGGATCTGTCGAATTTCTCAGGCAATCTGTGATGTCCTGTATTGAACTTTGTATTGGCTGCGCAGAAGCTCGTCTTTTCAGCAAGACGAAGATCAAGAATAATAATCGTGTAATGCACACGCGATTATTATTCTTCATGCTACAAACTAACCAGCTCTTATATTTGTTTGCTCCATTACCTTAAAGTAACAACTAACCATCAGGCGGGCCGTCAGCATGTTTTCCACCTTCGCACTATAAAAGTAGACTGGTTAAGGGTGCTCTTTTACATACTACAAAGTATTATTATGTAAGTAAATCATTACCCTAAGCAATAACGTACACCCCATGACAACTCCGCCACTATAAACTATTTGATCGTGAACTTTTTATGTGATTCGGATACGAAGTCGTTGTTACACGACTCCTCTACAATAAAACCGAACGAAACTTCGTTCACCCTGTATTATTCCGACAGAAAAAATAATACATAATAACAAAATTGTCTAATATAAGCCAAATAGTCTGAGTAAATGTTTCTTTTTCGACCAAATATCGTCCCTCATTCATATGAAATAACAAAACTGTTATTTCTCCAAAACTGACGTATGAATAGACAAGATTACGTACAGTTCAAATACTTTTATTATTTGTGCGAGGATGCGCCCGCGCGGAAGTAATGTTCGGCAATAGTCGGCAATGTTCGGCTACGTTCGTGTAAAAAATGTTTCTTCTTTATTAGGGCGGTGGTAGCGGTCGAGTGCGATAGTTCGCAACTACTGTCCGTGATGACCATAGATTATGAACAAATTCAGCAGAGGTGCTCTAAACTAAAATGTTTAATACCTTGGTTAATAAATATTTGGCCTCGTTTATAGTAGCGTATTAAAAAATCAGCAGGAAAAAGCAATAGAGAAGAAAATTTTTAATAATACACCATTATTCTTCATAATCCAGTTCGTACCATAACTAAAAATACAGGTAGAAAAATGGCATTGAAATAACATAATATCAGTAATAATAAGATATATGGACAATTTGCAAAACTTACACATAGTTCATAATTGACTATAAAATAAATTTGTGAATGTTTACACATGATGATATATAGTAGTAAACCAGTCTCTCGTAGGCAATAACTTGCATACGAGAGACTGGTTTCACGTATTGCATAGTGGGTTACTCAATCGCCTCACAATTGCCAGTGTTGTGTGAGGATCTAGGTGTTATTTGTATGTTGTTGAAATATTAATAAAACACTCCGTGATGTAGCAATTACCCTAGGGCGAGGAATGTCTGGAAAAAGACTAAGATGGGTCTGCCGTATTATGTCTTCAGAGTATAGATGATGTTTTTCTATTTCAATAATAAATTTTAAATTTATTTGTCGTATATATTTATTGTTGATAGTAGATACTTATAATAAAATCCATGAAAATAAAATGATTTCTGATTCGTTGGTCCAATGGCATATATTATGTTTGCAGCCGATTGTCAGGTGATTTGTGAGGTGCTGAGACTGCTTTGAAATTTGGAGCTAGATGTTACAAAACTGCTTCGGCAGAAGAAGTAGAAGGAGAACAACTGTGGTTACTTTTTCGGCAGTAAACAGCTGTGAGTCCATGTATGTGTATAAGGTGTATACAATAATACCATAGCACATGTCGTATCTTCACTATTTACTACCATTACTCTTTGGCAGCGTTCAAAACAAGCCGGTGGCAAATGAGTCGCGGCCCATTTGCTTCAAATTGCGCGTGCGAGACAACTGGCTCCTGTTTATGTACCCACTGACCGATCTCCCTACTCGCACACTCGCCCACTGCCCACTATTGGGCTTATGATATACAGGGCAAAAACTTAGATTAGTCTGTTTCGTGCAGTCGACTTGGCAATATGTAAACTTCGAATTGGTTTTGGTATGACTAGTTTTCTTGTTTCCGTTTGAATGTAACATTATCGTATAGCTTATGAGAAGCTAGAAGATGTGTGACAGATAATAAATCACATATTTCGGTCAAATAAGTTCTGTGACAACTTTTTATATATGAGAGAGAGGAGATAGGCGAATACCTGTAGTACATCGATTTTAGGGGTCCTATTACGATAAAAGATAGTTTATGTTAACTATTCGTAAGTTTGTCAAATAATTTTTGGAAAGCGATGATATGGTTTCTCTTTTCAACTTTAAATTATCTCTCTTTTCAACTTTAAATTATAAGATAAGTACGATATTTATTTGGTAGGATGTAGTACAAATGTGTATTCTACGATTCGTAGTACTAATACGGACAACTGCAATCTAACTACGTAAGGTAAAAGTATAAATAATTTTACAGATACTAACTTATGTACATACATACATACATAGATTCACGCCTGTTTCCCAGAGGGGTAGGCAGAGACTACGGATTTCCATTTGTTACGATCCTGACACACTTCTCTGGCTTCATTCACTTTCATCACATTCCTCATACACACCCGTCGGGTCAAGGTGCTCTTATGACTGACAAATAAGTAGCTGGTATAATTATGATTAAATGATTACAGATTTTCTTTATTAAAATTAGATTATTTATTTGCTCTAATTTGCATGGCCCTAATAGTCAGGTTCAAAAATGTTTGTGCTTTTATAAATTTTAAGAAGGATTAATGGCTATCCAAAATCACACTACGATTCTTAGGAGCGTACAATATATTTTTATTGATTTATATGATCATGTTAATTTCAATTTATAGTCTTTATAAGGAAGCTCTATAGCAGCGATAGCTCAGTGGGGAGACCAACAGACTGCAATGCAGAGGGTTTTGGGTTCGAACCCACATCGCGCACCTCTGACTTTCAGAAGTTAAATGACTTATCGAAATTATGTGCGTATTGATTAACAATTATCGCCTGCTCCGTGCCTCGGAGAGCACGTTAAGCCGTCGGTCCCGGCTGCCATGAACATCTATGGCAGTCGTTATTGGGAAAGTCAGTACCCTCTAATATTCTGACACTGGACTAGCCTTAGGGTATCGTTAGCCTTCGGGTTGCGGAGGTCAGGTGGCATCCGCTCCGTGTAAAAACTGATATCCAGTCAAATCCGGTTAGACCAGAAAAGCCGACCCCAAGTGACTTGGGAATAATAAAGACGGCTAAGAGAAAAGAAAGAGTCTTTATAAAGGCACAAAATTTTCGACGTACAACAGAATAGGCTTCATCTATAGACTAGGTACCATCAATAGTAAGAAAATATTTAATTTGTATTTAATTGTAATTCTTGTGTCGCAGTCATATTTGTTATGTCTTAAAAATACAACTGCCGCACTAGGTATATATTATCCTGTTTTTGCGGTGCATTTTACAAACAGTTGAGCAACGAACACAGAGAACACCCGGACTTGGAAAAACATTTTACGTGTTATATACATTTTGTCTACGCTCCATTTATTGTGTTTTGTCTTGTGCCCACATCGAGCCGGCGCACACGCGGCGCAGAGCCAATGATGAGATGACTATTTGAACTACTACGCCATCCGTATAATCAGAATGATAAATGTCGTTTAGCACGACGTACAACAGAATAGGCTCCATCGATAAAATTTTAGCTACTGTTCGGATAGAGTACAAGGTAGAGAAAGGACAATCTATTAGCGTTCTGCGGCTAATACCGCATTAATTATTAACGAGCCTCACAATTAATATTACAGTACCGATCGCGTTGCCACTCCACGTATTTATTAAGAAACCTATAAATTATAACAATGTCTAGGGCTGCCTACTCAAGTTGTGTAAAAACATGATCAGTACAACTCGTAATACATATATATGTATACAGTCTCACGTCTGTATCTCCGAATGAGGTAGAGGTGTTTTATATCCATACAAGTTATCCTTCGGTAATATTACTTTTTTCTGGATGAAAGGTACCACCGCTCCTTTTTTATACCCCTGACAACGTGTATGCAAAATTTCATCACTAGAATTTAAAGCCACCTAAATAAGAAAAAAATATCTTACTTTTGAAAACGACTTTACAAATGTTCAAACAACGGACACAGACACACAGCACCCAGACTTGGAACAATTATTTGAAGGTTACTCAAATTTTGGCTCCGTGTGGGGATCGAGCCCACAACACTCAGCGCAGTTGCAGCGGCAAGAAGACGAGTCAAACCACAACGCCAGCCTTGCAGTCATTTTAACCATATTCATGAAAGATTTTGTGCCTATGCAGTATATCAAAATTTGCAAACCAAGACGCGGCCCAATTTTTGCCATGAAAGATCCATTCCTAACTTGGCCAAAGTTGCCAGACAGTCAAATCTTATAACACTTTGATAAGATCTAACACTTAGAAAGAATGACATTAAAAAAAAGGCATCTAGACTCAAAAAATTGTACGTTCATAACTTGACAGCCCTGGTTATACCCCACTGTCGGCCGAGCCGACGCCGCGACGGGACGCACCCCCTATTAAGGGGGTATTCCGCAGAAATTACTGGCAATACATCATTGAGATGTTTTTAATAAGCGCTTGTGTTGCCAGCCTCTTGACAGACTACCTTGTTCAATGGATTGTTCCACTCGTGTATGAAGCATTAATCTAATGTATTGTCTGTTTCGTGTTATTAGGTATTTCTTATATTTGTTTTTTGGTATTATATTTTCGCTATTACTTTCATATGAAGAAATAATAATAATATACAATGTGTTTGGTGAGTGGTGTCGGAGATTTTAATGGCATAATATATGGTCATTTATATCTACAATCCATGCTTCAGTATTATTTTTTATGTTACTTGGGCGAAATGGCGGCCATTTTGTTTATTTTGTTATCTAATCACGGACACACGTGGTAATTTAGCGATATCGTCGCTTGTAATAATCCAAAAAAAAACAAAAAAGGTCTTATTTTACAGCTCATAGTATAGCTAACATGTTTACGATAAAAAATTTTTAGAATCTATCTCAGTTCAATTTTAAAAAAAATATGACAACAGAAAATTAAGAAAATTTTTGCTGTTATTTTTTTGTTATTTCACTTTTTCACAAAAACCAAGCTGTCAAGGTATTATTTTTTTAATGTTTTTAGATACTACATAATATCAGCTAAACATGAGTACTAAAATCATTGCCGTAAGTAAGATACTTTTAAAATGACGCTCTTTAGAACTTGACCCCTTAATAGCGTATTCAGGTAGTAAACAATTACAAACCCATCTCAATTTAAGGATCATCCTGATATTTAGGAAATACAGAAATAAAACACAATATTTTTTCACTTAGCTTTAATATTAATAATAATTTAACAAGACCTTTTTTGTTTTTTTTTGGATTATTACAAGCGACGATATCGCTAAATTACCACGTGTGTCCGTGATTAGATAACAAAATAAACAAAATGGCCGCAATTTCGCCCAAGTAACATAAAAAATAATACTGAAGCATGAATTGTAGATAAAAATGACCATATATTATGCCATTAAAATCTCCGACACCACTCACCAAACACATTGTATAATATATAATGCGTCGATTCAATACAAGTTGGCGTCACTGGGAATCTGGAGGTGCCAAATTTGAAGCCATGGTCGTAAGCATATAAACCTCACGCCTATATTGCCGTAGGGGTAGAGAGAGTTGTATTTACATAACATTTAGTTATTTCTGGCTTTTAGGATTTTGGTGCCACGTAATAGGGTAGGATCCTGTTGCTGTCCAATGGGGACAGCATCAGAGCTCATACTGCTTCTGTGAATTACCTTACAGAAAAACCCAAGTGCCCGAACTGGGCATCGAATCCATTGTATTCAATACCACTGCTCGACCAAAGCTAGTTCAACAATATTTTATGAAATTTTCTTTTAATCAGAGAGTGTTATCTATTAGATACTCTCTCTCAGTCAGAATAACTGCAAAATCTGATGATTGCGATCGGCTTGAAAATTCTGTCATTAAATTATCAGTATAGACATTAATTCCCAGGCTTTTATAACTCTTACTTGATAGTAACACTTTAAATGGATTTTTCAAAACCCAATCTTTTGAATGACTTACATTACTAATCCATAGACTAACTACGCAAAAAAAGCATAACTTCGCACATCGTTTGCCATGACTCCATTTATTTACATTATATTCTATAACAGACTAGCTTTGATTGGTTTGTTTATAACTGTTATAGAACATAGGGCGTGTATGAGGAATGTGATGAAAGTGAATGAAGCCAGAGAAGTGTGTCAGGATCGTAGCAAATGGAAATCCGTAGTCTCTGCCTACCCCTCTGGCAAACAGGCGTGAATCTATGTATGTATGTATGTATGTTATAGAACAGAAACGTATTACACAGCAAACTAAAGCCGAATGCTGAATCGGTTATATTCCTGCTATAGATAAGCCGATGCAATTCAAAACTAATCTGTAGCTTATCATCAGAATAACAGGGATCAAATAGGGTTTATAAATCAAGTCGATAATAGAATCATTTGAATGAAAATTATGCAGCTAAAACTATATATCAAAAATACAGAGTAATATAATGAATAATAAGACAAGGATATCCTAACTATCTAGTCTAGTCTAGTCTAGTCTAGTCTAGTCTAGTAATTTGTTTGTTTGTTACGCTTTCATGCCTTAACTTAACCGATGAGTACAATCTGGGTGTCTTCAAGTCGCGAGTGAATAGGTATCTTCTTAGCAAGCGTGCTTCATCGTCGACTGCATCTTCACTTAAGATCAGGTGAGATCGCGGTCAAACGGAAGCCTATTAAAGTATAAAAAAAGGAAAAAAACTTCTCGACCGATCATTATGAAATTCTGCATACACTTTGCCGAGGGAACAGAAAAGGACACAGGGTACCTTTCATCGAGAAAAAAATACTGTAACTAATTTAACCTGACCAACATTTACGTGAGTGCAGCTATGAGGAAAATCTAGTTATATTATAAATGCGAATGTGAGTTTGTTTGTTTGTTACGTTCTCACGCCTTAACTACTTGAGCGATCATCATGTAGTTTCGTCTACACGTTGTCTGGGGTAGTGAAAGGGATAAGGGTACTATTTATCCAGGAAAACGTACCTACTGTTTCCAAGGGATAGAAAATTTACAAAATATACATTTACGCAAGCGGAGCCGCGGGCAAAATATATATATATAATATACTAGATTCTGATTAGATATATATATAGAGTAATGGTGACGTCAGTCGTAAGACTATGTTGTTTTACGAGTGACGTCACCATTTTATGAATAATAATAATATAATATAATATTCTACCACCTACATACAACATCGTCTAGCCCAAACTAAGCAGAGCTTGTACTATGGGTACTAGACAATGGATAAACATACATATATACCTTTTTTTTGTAAATACATACATATTATATATAGAAACATCCAGACCAAGACAAACATCCGCAGTTATACTTTTGCTTACCCCTTACGTGAATTTTGCCCACATTCCCACAGATTGCACGTAATTCAGGGCAAGCCAATGAAGCAGACATAATGTCAAGCAAATTTCGCCATTATTCGAACAACACTTTGGTTGAAACGAAAATCGAACTATCGATATCACGAACTAATCTGACTAGGTACTATCAGACTGTAGTGTTGAGCGTATGGTGAGCATAAGATAAGACTAACAGCGCAAACTGCAGTAGTCAAACTTACTTTTGACCTACTGAAAGTACAAGACAGTTTATCACACATAAATCCATGGCTAGATATTGCCCGTGGCTTCAAATAAATGTAGGTTAGGTTAGGTTAGTAAAAGTATTTTGTTCTGGATGAAAGGCACCCTATGTCCTATTCTGTACCCCTGACAACGTGTATGCGAAAATTCAAGATGGTCAGTCAAGTAGTAAAGGCTTGAAAGCGTAACAAATAAACAAATAAACAATTGCATTCGCGTTTCAATACTTTTTTTTTATACTACTGACGTGGCATACAAGCATACGGCCCACCTGATGGTAAGTGGTCACCGTAGCCTATGGAAGCCTGCTACACAAGAGGCATTACTTGCGCGTTTCCGACCCTTTAGGAAAGGAAGTGCGAAGGAGAAGGAGCGGGAAGGGGGAAAGAGGGTGATTGGGCCTCCGGTACTCTCACTCACTGAACGAAATGCAACAGTAGGAATACTGCTATTTCACGTGCATATTCTGTGAGAAGGTAGTCCTTCCCCGGTCGAGCCGGCCCATTCATGTTGAAATCAGCGAAGCTCTACTATTGTGAATCAGCGAGGCTCTAATATTCTGTTCTATCGCATACACACAACACCATCTAGGCCAAACTAAGCAGAGCTTATGCTATGGGTTCTAGACAATGGATAAACATACATATACTTTTTTTTGAAATATACTCATATTATACATAGAAACACCCAGACCAAGACAAACATGTTCATGCACGCAAATGTTTGACTTGTGCGGGAATCGAACCCGCGACGTCAGGCGTGGCAGTCGGTTATAGTAACCACTACCATCGAGGCCGACAATTAAAATATTAGTTAGGATTCCCAAAAGAATATGTAGAGGTGTGTGACCCACATTTCTTCTGCTATAGTTTAGGCCCTACGCGCACGGCGGCGACCCTATTGCCGTTTTGCCGGACACAGTTATCTAAGACCTCATTCATTCATAACACTCGCATACATTACAGGAGAGGCAGTCAGTTAATCAACTGACTTTATTAACCTCATCTGCCATTATCATAGACGTGCTTATTGGTCGTTCCGCACGAATCTGTGCGCAACAATTGTGTGAAACGACACCTCTTAAAAAATCTAGTTTTAGGTGATGGTTCGCACATTTTATGTTTTTAGATCGGTTCGTTTGGTACTGAAATATAGATGTGTGGGAATCAACACAAAAAAATGATTATCATTAAAAGTGTCGTTTCGACACTTTTTCGTGCAATTAGATTCGTGCAAAACGCCCACAGACGCAATGAAAAAGCATTGTGTCATATAGATCTGCAATCCGACTTACGAGAGGTTAATACGGTCCAAAATAGTTGAAAATACGAGACTCGGCGCTACCGGCAACCATGTCCTTGAACCTCTACGCCACATTAATCCAAGTCTTATCTCTTCACAGAACAGTCGGACCACCTCGTATTAGCATTGTCGGAACAATCGCTTGTACCTCTATCTGTCACATCAATAAACACGATCAATGCGTCGCCTCGCATAAAAGCCTCGGGCGCTGAAACGACGGACGCAAAAAGCTCTACTTTAATTGCGGACTCTTCTTTGTGCCATTGTAGCCGTTCTCACTTAAATATCCCAACACAACCTTCCCTTTTCTACTACAACACACACTCTAAACTTTATTTCAAATGTAATAAGGTTGCAAGTCGAAAAATGCAGGTGCAAAGTTAGGCTTGTCTCGCATTAAAATTACAATGAAACATGGTTGGACGGACCGATAGTTAAGCGGCAGTGAAGTGGTCGATTATGTAAATCCATTGAATTCGTAACGCAACGCCCCTGATTTATATCGAACGATACATTTTCTAAAAAGGCTACGATTTTTAATTGACTTTGATTTGATTGTAATCAATTGAGACGTTGTAAAATGTTAAGTGATTCAAATTTGGGTGCAGTCGGTATTTAATAATAAGGTCTATTATTTAAGAATGAGGTCGGAAGTTTTTAGCGTAATTTGACAGGATTAATGTGTTTTAAGTTGGCGTTAAATGATTATGGTGCTTTTTTTAATGGAAGCCATTAATAACCTGTTTAGTGAGATAATACTGCATAGCTTTCGTTGAGAAACGGTAAAATATATTGAGTTAGTAGTTTTTGCCCGTGGTTCTGCCCGCTCGGAAAATTGCTTTTTTCTACATGGAAGTCCTATGTCCTTTTCTGTACCCCTGATAACGCGTATGTGAAATTCATCATGATCGGTCAAGTAGTTAAGGCATGAAAGCGCATCAATCAAACAAACTCACATTTATAATATTAGCTATGATATGTTGCAATAAAAATCTCCATGTAAATGTAGATTATAATTTTAATAGCCGAATCTGACATTAAAAGTACCAGTGATAATATTTTTTGAGCTGAATCAATTCAGAAGCATATTTTTATTTATTTGAATTTATTGGTACATGAAATGAAAATAAATTCACGCGCAGTACACAAAAAAGTGTGAAATGAAATCTGAACTGTGAGATGCTATTAAAAGATTACTATTTTCCACTTTTATTATTGTTACGAAATTTGTAGCACAGTGTGTGCTCAGTAGAATGCCTAGCTAACCATGTCAGTGTCTCCTCTAGTATGATACGGTAGGCAAGTTAGTTAGTGGTAGATAGGCTGGCATGTTCGACGAAGGCTGAAGCTGACTTTGTTCGAAATCTGTGATGATGGCACGACTGGTGAAGCTTGTTGTCATTCAAAGCATAAAGATATTTCATGTATTTAATGATCACTGATGAAATGATGAGGGAATAAGTTTTACATATATGATAAATGTAGTACTAATTGTAACAGAGTAACTGAAAATATATCTAAACAGATTTAACCACAATTAATTCCATTTAACCTAATTTAATTTTAATGTGTGAATGTGTATAGTTCGTACAGCCCAATAATGGTTACACTAAAGAAACCGCGCTTGGCTTGCATGCCACAATGGGTGTGGTAAGTACCAATTAATCACTTGAAATTCTAGTAGCACATCACCCATCAAAAATCGTAAACAGATTGTATGAATTACCATTACCTTCAAATAAACCCAAACTCCTGGATTGTTTAACTAACATATTTTATTACATTCAATCTAGCACTACCATGTCTTCAGTGTTAGAGTAATATCCTTTAGCCGCCAGACCTACACCATATTAGAACAGCTGAATTTTTGACAATAATGTTTAATGTATAGGAAAACAAAGTTTGCGTAATCGCTTGTTTAACAGTGACTAAACGTTTCTATTTTCCTATTTTCTTTGAGTTCATTAACTTCTTAGATTGATCTGTTTATAAATCTTTACAAAACTCAGGCTTTCTACGATAACGTAGGCTTATTGAAATTAAGCTACTTTATACGAATTCTACCGCGTTATTTATTTTGATTACAATAATTAAATTATGTTCAGGTATTTTGAAATAAGTACACTTAAGGATATTGAGACAACCGCTATCTTAGTCTCCTCGTGAACATGGCTGCTGAAAAGCAACCGAAACGTCAGGAAAAGTGTCTTTTACACTTTCTCTGACGTTATGTTTACACTTACTTATCTTATCTTATGTTATCTTATTTTGGGGCCCATTTAGTGTAGACCGGTGACACTTCGACACAGTGGGATCTTTTGTGTCGGCCTCGAGATCTATCCCTGAGCTATCTCCCTATGAATGTACTGCATCAGTCGCAGCGTAAACTTCAGAGGGAGAAGCCTGAAGTTTTCAGGGTTCGGATATGCCAATCCCATCAGACCCATCCTTAGTCCAGCCAACGCGTCACATTCACACAGTAGGTGTGATATGGACTCGTCCTGTTCACCACAGGCTCTGCAGATCAAATTGTTTGCCAAACCCAATCTGCACAGGAAGTCGTTGGTGCCAAAATTACCAGTGAACGCTCCTGTGAGCAGGTATTTGGCCCTTGTTGTACCTGCAGAACTTACGGGTGAAGCCCGTGGCTCTGTTTGCAATGAATCACACTTACATAATGAATATAATAAAAAAAAACAAGACGGATTTTACTTCACTGACTTACTGTCAAAAATAATATTACTGATTTCTAAAACTAGGCATGCCACTGAACTCTACTAGTATAATACTTACATAATAAGGGACCACGAAGGATTCCACGATATTTTCTTGCCTGCTGATTAAAGTCTAATCATAGATAATGTACTCTAATTAATTAGCTTGCACATTGTTACATTATTACGATCGTTCATTATCTGTAATTTTAAGGACCGAAGGAGTTAGATTAATGAGGCAAGTGCTGAGCCTGCTTCGTACTACTATTTAATTATAATTCTAGATTTTGCCTGGGGCTTCACTAACATAAATATAGGTTGTCAATTTATCCCTCGCCTCGGAAACAGTACTTTTTATGGATGAAAGGTATGTTATGTCCTTTGCTGTAACCCTGACAACGCGTTACGAAATGTCATGAAAGCGTAACAAATAAACTCACATTCATATTTATAATAATATACAGTAAGAATAATATGATCTCTTGCTGGGTTTCGATGCTAAACTTTTATTATATTTCTTTACGTGTTAAAGCTTGATTAGCGTCAGAGTTTTTAATGAACTTGCGGGCTTCCAACGTAGTTTAATACTCTCATAAATTATCAGAATTTGAAGACTATTAAATCCTAAGGTCAATGAACATAAGTTTATATTATAGTCAGCGTTGATGGCTCAACGTGCTCACTGGCATACGTGACAGAAAGATCCAATAACAGTCTGCACGATCCAGAAATCGAATCTAGGAACTTATAATTGTCAGTTGCACACCTTCAAATCTGTGAGGTTCAGACATTTAAGGCAAAATTAAAAACCTTTTGTGTCTGGCGGCCGGTGTGCCGTTGCGACTCAATGGGGGAACATATTTACCTGTCCTATACCTCCTTATCCAGCCTTAGCGAGAAGTAATAGCATGCATACTTATATTAAACTAGCTAAATATACAATATTACTACTATCAATGATAGCGAAACTATTAAAAGCGGTAGTCCTTCGATCACCGGTCCGGTGCCTTAACATTTTTATTATCGCCGTTAAAGCACAGTTGTTAATGAATGAAAAAGAAAATGTGTTTCTCAAAACCTTTTATTTATAGTCTAGATCAGAGGTTCCCAGACTTTTTTCTCATATCTCATAGACCACTTTCAAAATTTAGCAGGTGCCGGAGGACACCCTGCAGCTACATTAAAAAAATTGATCAAATCTCTACGAGCTGACCTGGTTTTTTTTGTTTATTGAAATTCTCGGGACTGAACCTAGCACGGTAGGCGGGCTGAGATTTTTAATTTTTATTATTTGTCTACCGATCCGAATCTGTCTAATCGGTAGGTTCGAGACCACTGGTACTGAATATGGAATATGCAATACATTGATAGGTGAAGTCAAGCCAACATTTTAGTTCTTCACTACATATCGAAAGCAAATAAATTTTCGCGGACCACGCTTACGAATTGTGAACTCCCATTTTTTTGTCACGCCAGCGTAGACCCGTCGAGTCTCCCGTGAACCCCTGGAGGTCCACCTGGACCACTTTGGGAACTAATGGTCTAAATAATAATCCTAGCATTACAATTATTAATTAAAAAGATTAAATACGCGAAGTGGAGAGCAGATTTGCGACAAAACGACTACAGCGAACGCGAATGTTTCTGCGAACTCGTTGATAAGTGATGAATGCGGTCGGCGCAGGCGCAGGTTTTTGACTCGCGCGGTGATCTTTATAGACTAGGAGGTAGAAGTCTTAAATGAAATAATAGTAGCAGAATAAGATTTTCTACTGCATAAATAGCGCAGGCTTCAAGTGATAATCTCACAAGTGCAAATGTCGAATGTTATGGTTCATTTTTAAATATTATATTAAACACTAGTTGTCCCCTGGTGTTTCGCATATGTTTATAACTGCTGACTAATGATCTTTAAAAATAATTGCAGAGTCAATCGATTACAAACAAATATTTTTCTTTATATTATTAATTATAGATTTATAATAATAATGTCCTCCAGACCGAATTTCAGCCACGGCGGCCAATCTTAACGGAGACTGGCCATCTGCACAGGAGATATTATAGTGCACAAGTATGTGCGCAAACACAAGTGCACTCTCTGTTTTCTAACCCTCATGATCCGATCGGACGGATAATTCGACACGACCAGAGAGAGATCAGGCGCAGGACCAACGGCTTTACGTGCTTTCTGAGGCACGGGGGTGTCTAACACCGCCAACTTCCTAACTCCGGGCTCGTATTGAGATTTCTAAACAGAAAAATCCAATATATTTTTGTTGGCCCGACCCGGGGTTCGAACCTGAGACCTCATGCACAACAGTCGCATTCACTACCGCTGCGCCACGGAGGCAGTCAATTATGTTAACCATATAAATTATAGATTTATATGGTTAACAGATAGCTGTTTGAAGTCTGGATTTTCTTTGTAGTGGAATCAGCTCTACGCGCTGTTTCACAATGCTCTTTTTGATCTTATTTTAAGATACAAACATACTACATATTTTCACGCCTCTATTCCTAACGGGTAGACAATGGTGCATTACACTCATATTTTGCTGAAACTTTAGGTCCCACGAAATAGGAGGTGAGGCAATTGTCGTTTACCGGGCAGTTAATAAGCCAGTTTATTGCCGTTTTTCGGACATAGACTCCTTGATGTTACATAAAATTGCATATCCTTAACTTTTATCAAGACACCTTACTTACGATACAGTAAATCTCCTAGCGATGTCCATCATCTAAACTAATATCATATCATATACACACACACACACACACTCCTGCATACACACACACATACACTTACACAAACACACTCACACGCACGTGCAGAATAATACTAGTAGTATAATACTTATGTTACTCTTTTTTATTATTTTTTTTTGAAGTTATACTACTATATACGGATTTTAACGCGTTGTTTATTTGACACTATATTACATAATTTTGAAAATTTGTTACACTACTATTACTATTAAACTTTACTAATTTTTAAGCTAATTATATTGTTATTAAAACTATTTAGATTTGATTTAATTTTACACTTTCCCCGACGTTTCTGTTGCTTTTCAGCAGCCATGGTCACGGGGAGACTAAGATGGCAGTTGTCTCAATGTTCCAGTGTAGTTATTTCAAAGTACCCGAACATAATTTAATCATTGGTGTTTCTATTTACGCAGAATGAGCTCAAAGTATCATGAAGTCTAGCTGTGGTTTGCTTCTTCTTGGGTTTGACTATTTGTATAACTGGATCCCAAGCTGGTGGTACATTCCAACCATCTTCTCTATTAAAATTAGGATGTTTTTTGATTTCAATAGCCTCACGAAGCA
Source organism: Catocala fraxini (assembly GCA_930367265.1). Lineage (NCBI taxonomy): Eukaryota > Metazoa > Arthropoda > Insecta > Lepidoptera > Erebidae > Catocala > Catocala fraxini. Next base: position 18,705,106 of record OV884041.1, read on the forward strand.
TCCTTGGTAGGAATCGATGTTCTTTAGCGAGAATCTGTGGTTTGTCAAATCTCAGGTAGTGGTTGGTCCCCTGTTGCACATGTTCACACACAGCAGACTTCAACGAGCGTTGGTGTTTTACATCAGCTATGTGTTCAAAGGCACCCGCATAAAAGATCCTACCAAGGATGCTTCGTGAGGCTATTGAAATCAAAAAACATCCTAATTTTAATAGAGAAGATGGTTGGAATGTACCACCAGCTTGGGATCCAGTTATACAAATAGTCAAACCCAAGAAGAAGCAAACCACAGCTAGACTTCATGATACTTTGAGGTCATTCTGCGTAAATAGAAACACCAATGATTAAATTATGTTCGGGTACTTTGAAATAACTACACTGGAACATTGAGACAACTACCATCTTAGTCTCCCCGTGACCATGGCTGCTGAAAAGCAACCGAAACGTCGGGGAAAGTGTAGAATTAAATCAAATCTAAATAGTTTTGATAACAATATAATTAGCTTAAAATTAGTAAAGTTTAATAGTAATAGTAGTGTAACAAATTTACAAAATTATGTAATAAAGTGTCAAATAAACAACGCGATAAAATCCGTATATAGTAGTTTAATTTCAATGAATAATATTCGCGTAAACAGAAGACAATATTATTTATTTTTTATAATATTATAACATTTATGTTTTAATTTTATTTAGTAACACGTAATATAAATAATTTGCATCTACAGTCTCCAGTCCTATAACAGATTTTTCGCAACCATCCGTACGCATCCGTCGATTAACCAGTTAACCGTCAGTAATTATAAAATATACTGTAATCGTTGTCTCCAGGTGTTCTATAATTGTCCCTTATAGCCCTTCTTATAGCTAATTTACGATGCCACAGGCTTTTTAATTAACCACCAAATTTATGTCTTCCGATGACACTAAGTGTTTTTAATTTGGGAATTGGTGCTTTTTGACTAATTAGATATGTGGTGGCGAATTTGTCAGGTCGTGTTAGAATGCGCATGTGTCAGGTTTTTGAGGTCGGCAGATGTTTCTGGTATAAATTGTTGTGAACTTTCATTTAGCTGTTGACTTTAAATTTTATTACTTTTTTAATGAGTTCTTTATAGTATTATTTATACTGTTCTCGGTGTTAATAGCACGAGTTTTTTTTTGTACAACAAATGTGGTGAACAAGCGTAAAGTATTGCTATAATCTATTTTGCTTCCATCAAGTACCACTGACGTGGTAACTACAGAAACGAGTCACTGTGCTGGCAGAACCAGAGACTAATGTCACTTACCCCACGCTCATAGTACACCGCAACTGTTCAAGTAACTGTTCGACTACGATCTCCTGTACGATTAAGGCATTTTCCCTGCCTAATCATTTAAGTGAAACCCAAATAAATTTCAGCTAGAATCTCGCTGGGCCCTGTCTCTGTTACATAGTCTTAGATGCTACGTTTCCCCAACTACAACTACTTAGATTGGCTATACTTAGTTCAAATATTCGTATTATTCAACTATAACAGAAACCTTAAGGGACAACCGAGGACAAATTGTACTAGAAAACCCTCCTAATACACTTTAACCTAGTTTGATACACAATATTTAACATATTGAGTCGCAGTGGCATACTGGCAGCCAGACACAATAGAATTTTAATGATGTCTGGCATTCCATTAATAACCAGTTTCATAGAAGCATTGGAAATTATAAGATATCCTTGTACAAGCAAGAAATGAACGTTTTTAAGATATTTAAATCATATTGTTTTGGAATTAATGCATTATATATATTTTTAAATCATTTTCACTTTTAGTTGGCGGGTCACCAAATGGCAACCACAAAGCTTTTTCCCTTAAATAACTCTAAAAGCCTCAGTCGGCGCACGAATTTCACTAAGACAGTTCTCGCCTGTCCCTACCGGGCATTTTTGATATATAGCCTTTTTCTTTTGTCTCGACATCAATATGGAAATTATAATTCACTTACGGTCCCCGCCGCCAGCGGTATCGCAAGTTATTCGTAAACGCACCAATTTCATGGTGGATTTGTGTGACGCCAAAGTTATGGGACCCAAGGAGAAATATCGTGGGAATTGACGCAAGGGGTTAGCCAATATTGGAAAAATTACGTGCATGTGCCAATTCTCATGACGTAAAGCTTTGCTGTCTGTTTATTTGTGTTAGCTGATTAGGTTCTTCAGTGTGAATTTTAGGTAGATTTAGCATTATTTTGTTTTAGCGAGCACGGAAAACTTGTAACATAAGATTAAAGATTTTTGGAGGCTTACTATCGTGAAAATTTATAAATGTCTGCATTTTCGAATGTACGTCATTTTTTAATTATTGCCTGTCACTATGCCTGTTGGTAAATAGTCGTGTAGATCACGAGCATAGACTTTTATACTACGTCCTTCTGTACCGTCACGAAATGGTACCGAGGTAATTACTTTGACGGTCTATGAATATGTTTTTGCACACTTCGCTCGATTTAGTAGTGAAGGTTCATATTATGAAGAAACGATGTTTCTAAGTCATCTGAAATGTCTTTAAAGATGTATGAAGTCTAAAAGTAACATACCTTGCATGATGCTGCAATGAAAAATATATGTTAACATCAAAACTACATGAACTATGTAATGAGATCCGTGTAATGTTTTTTTAGTAGATCTCATAGTTTTTTTAATATTGTAATAGGTTTACGTTTGACCACGATCTCACCTGATATTAAGTAAAAATGCAGTCGACGATGGAACACGCTTGCCTAGAAGATACCTATTCACTCGCGACTTAAAGACACCCATATTGTACTCATCGGGAAACACAGACTTAGGTAGAGAGTTCCACTCCTTTGCGGTACGCATTATAAAAGTGGAAGCAAAGCGTTTCGTGCGTAACTTTGGTATATCCACAATGTACCTGTGCCGCTGGTCTGTTTGTCTGGTCGTCCGATGGTAGAACGAGGAAGGAGGAATCAAATTATGCAGTTCCTCTGCACACTCTCTGAAATGAATCCAATAAAAAACCGGGAGACTGGCAACCCTACGACGATGCTCCAAGCATTGGAGTCGTGTGTTGACTAGTCGATCATCGCCGATGAGTCTCCTGGCCAAATCTTTCTTTTCTAAGATAATTTGTAAGCAAAAAGGCAATAAACTTACACCTACATTGCGTCAATTATGGCTTTAGGTCCTACAAAATAAGGGTTACCCTATTGCGGTCTACCAGGCATATCTCTAGACTCCGTGTTGTATTTGAGTACTGACACTCAGAATTATATGGCAGATTTCGCAAAAACACTTGGCATAGTCTAGAAAATAAATACTGGATTCATGCACCGCAATTGCTTTACTATCGTTGCGCCATTCGATGCAAAGATATTTCTACATGTTGTCTTATTTCGCATACAATTATATACGCTCTAAGATCGAAGGAATATCTAGTACATTATACGTTTGGTATTATGATTCGACATTTATTTTATGTCTACCACCAACCACAATAACATCCAACGAATTAATAAACAACCGCAGCTAATTTACAAAATTAGTATTAAAACGCACAAAAACAAATCAAAGCCCCGAACGCAACGAAACATCGTATCGTTAAAATAAGGGCATCGTTATAATAATGTATTGTATCGTTATATTTGTGGCCCAACGATGTCTATAAAAATCGTTTAGTGGTGTCTATTGATGGTTTAAGTGGGAACCATCGCTTTCTGTGTTCACAACATTACTACGGCACGTTTTCATTGTACTGCGGTAAAATAATTTTAATTTACGTATTATGTGTAAATTCATAATGTGTATCTGGCAATTATCTTTTATACTAAAGGGTCTAATAGTGACTTTATAATAATGTTTGCTGAAATTAAATGAAAGTATTATTGAATTTATATTGCAAGTCAAACATTTGTGTGTTCATGCACACAAATATGCACACATTGTGCACAATGCAATGGATGCCTGGATGTTAGTCTTGGCCTGGGTATTTCTATTTATAATATGTATGTATTTACAAAAAGTATGTAATTATGTATGTTTATCCATTGTCTAGTACCCATAGTATAAGCCCTGCTTAGTTTGGGCTAGATAGTGTTGTGTATGTGATTGAATATTATTATTGTTTCAATTTTGTCGTGTTTGTATTTACATTTTGTAGACCTTGATGTGTTCAGTTCATTTAAGTTGTCCTTGGTATCCCAGCTGAAAGCAGTATTAAGAAAAAGTGTTATATTAAGCCATCTTCTATCACTACACTAAAAACAAGTTTATAAAACATCGACGCCTATACATATATCCCGAATGGATTTTTAGAGGTTGGATAATGGAGATTATAGGCGAGGTAAAAAGTAAAACTCTACGCTAACTAATATTATAAACGCAAATGTGAGTTTTAATCTTGGAATTTTGTATATACGTTGTATGAGTACAGAAAAGGACAGAGGATTTGAATCAGAACAAAAAAGTACTACGCTATGTTCTCAAGCGACTGAAACCTCGGGCACAAGCTAATCAACAATCAATATTGTCATATAGCATCAATATAGAGATACCTGCCTCCATGGCGCAGCGGTAGTGAATGTGACTGCTGTGCATGAGGTCTCGGGTTCGTATCCCGGGTCGGGCCAATAAAAAGTTATTGGGTTTTCTGTTAAGAAATCTCAATAACAGCCCGGAGTCAGGAAGTTGGCGGTATTGGACACCCTCGTGCCTCGGAAAGCACGTAAAGCCGTTGGTCCTGCGCCTGATCGCTTTCCGGTCGTGTCGGATCACCGTCCACCATCGGATCATGAGGGTGTAGGGAACAGAGAGTGCACTTGTGTTTGCGCACATACTTGTGCTCTTTAATATCTTCTGCGCAGAAGGCCAGTCTCTGTTAAGATTGACCACCGTGGCCGAAATTTGGTCTGGAGGACATTATAGAGAAAAACTTGTGAGACAGAGCTTTGATTACCTAGTTGTTAAAGGAGCGCAGCGTTTGCATGACAAAGACTTCAGAATAAGATCTACTTCATGGTTTGAATTTTACCTCGTTTATAATTAACACACTTGCACGGGAACTGCTCAAAATCCTTTAAGATATACTAAAGACAATGGAAACATACGTCACAAACTTGTGTTATGTCTCACGAGGCAATTTTATTCCTGCCGCTTGCTGATACAAGAGTATAGCTTGAGGGTAATAATAGTCATGCGACTGGCTGTTACTGCATAACCGACTGATTGATTAGGGTCAACTGTTTGAAAAGTAAAATATCTTAAGAAGACGCTGTAGCTTAAGTGTTCAATTCACGCACTAATACGCTGAATGTTGCGTGTCGATCCCCACACGGCAAATGCGTGTTATTCAATCAATCAATTTGATTTCTTCAATACTGCTGCAAGAAGTTGATTGATGGGTACGGACCAATGATTTGAAGGTAGGTGGTGTATGGATGCGCAAGGCGGCAGACCGAGTATTGTGGCATATTAAAAGATCTGTCAAGCAGTATAACTATATATTAGTCGACATAATTTCAAATTCAAAGTATTTAACATTTTCGTCTTCTTTGTGCCTGTGCTTCAACTGGACTTATCATCATGGCATGCGAATATATTTTAATGCGAGTTTGATTTATTAGTCCAAGTACCTACATTTGATATTGCACAGTAATTATGTAAGATAAAACCTGGGTTTTAAGCTATCTTCATGCCAAATTGTACAAACAAAATATGTCAAAATAAGTATAGCCACGCACGTAACAAATCATTATATTCACATTTACAAAACTGGTGACTCTGGATATATATTATGTCAATATTATATGTGATAAAAAAGTTTACATTTTACTGAAAACCTTATCAACGTTGATTGGTTACATGTTTATTATACTCAACACTTAAAAATATATATATTATATCTATTCATCAGTAGTGGTCCCAATACCAAGAATTCGCTCGCCTAAACCCAAAAAATAATCCAAAACAAAGCTACTACATATCCCACGATTCTTCTCAGAATTGCCTGCATATAGAGGCAATCAATTCAGCTTTCATCCGGGGCATCCGAAACATTTCTAAATTAGACCTTTTGTTTTTATTTGGCGGTCTTTTTTATTCTAATATTACGCACCCCACAGATAAAACGCGAAGTTTATTTATTAAGTTATTAAAAATGGTAAACTGAACCAATTTATTGTGGAATTGAAATGGACAGCTGATGGATTAAGTAATGAATATTTTGTAAACTTGGTTTAAAATGTTCTAATATTTATTGTTGAAATATTTGAAATATCGGTAGATTTTAAATAACAGTACAAGCCAATATTTTGCAATTAAATTCAAATTCAAATTCAAATTCAAATTTATTTATTTTTGTGAACACAGGTTTACAAGTTGTTACAGGATAGTTTATATAGTGTACTCCATGTCCCGCCAATAGGCATACAAAAATATAGCATAACAAAATTAAATACATAAATGTCATACAAAATACATGCAATGCTATTATTATTTTATGAATAATAATAGCCTTATTAAATAAGAGATATCTAAACTATCGCTTTCCTAAATCTTACTAGCCGTGTCAAAAGGTTTTACTCGCGGTTTTACGTTTACTTACGTTTTTGGTTACTGCGTCACTTCTTTAGGTCGTAGCGTGATTACGGCGGTTTCATGTCTATTATATTTATTTATGAAATCAAAACTTAAATTATTTCTTATACAAACCCAGTATGACAAAGAAGTTATAATATAGTAGCGAATAAATTACATCTAGTAGACAAATAAGGTATCGTAACCTTCTGGAATTCTGCCAATGTACACGTTAATATGTCAACATTTTGTGAGATGCTGTTAAGTATGCATGTAGCACGTACAAATAGGAAAAATATATACACAGGTGTGTAGCAAACTTTTAAGTGCACGGATGGTGGTTGACGGTTTATATCGCAGCGGCGAGACGACCACTACACCGAGGATTGTGGGTTCGAATCCCACACAGCACAAAATTTATAAGAAGGCACGCCTATAATAATAGCCTATGATTGCTTGCAATACCTTAAATATCGCATATGTGTTCCCAACTGGAGAAAAGGAAAGGTGGAGTGAAAATATAGGAGTAGAAATAAACGCGACGTTTAAACCAGTTAGTGTGTAGCACCAACGATTAAGGTCTTTGACACACCTAGGGTTGCCAGACTCGACTAAAAACTAAACTTTAGTCTTAATTTAATCAGACATTAACCTAAAAGTTGGTCAGTCCTTTTTAAAATAAAACAATAAAATTTCTTTTGTTCGCTTAGGGGTTAATGACCCTTGACTCCTGTGCCTCTATCTAGCTAATTATTAAACGATATAAAACTTAACAGTGTTTTGGTCCTGTGGCACAACTTTGCGCTTCGGTTTGTGGCCGATTCTCAGGTTTTGGCTAAGATTGCCGGGTCAGGTAACACGTTATTGGCGGTGGAGAAGGTGACCGCTTAATTTATTCTGTCACAATAATTAGAGTCCTCAGAAATGGGGTGAACTATAGTCGTCTAGTAGGAATATTTTTAATTCCCTTCCTACTACAGTTGACAGTTTCTAACGCAGACTACCCACAGGATACATAACCGAGACCGAGACCCCGCAAACATACGTAATATGTATGTATGTTCTAATATCTATACTAAAAAATAAAGAGAAAAGATTTGATTCATTGTTTATTTGTATGTCTGTTTGTTTGTAGGAATTTAACTCAAAAACTACTCAAACGATTTTAATTTCGCTATTAGAAAGCTATATTATCAACGAGTAACATAGGTTATACTTCATTTAAAAAGTACAATTACTGACATAATCTAATCTACTTTTACGCGAGGCCGCGAGCAATATCTAGTATAGTATAGTATAACTACCTCCGTGGCGCAGCGGTAGTGAATGCGACTGCTGTGCATGAGGTCTTGGGTTCGAAGCACGGGTCGAGCCAACAAAATGATATTGGGTTTTCTAAGAATATCTCTAGGAAGTTGGCGGTGTTGGACACCCTCGTGCCTCGGAAAGCACGAAAAGCCGTTGGTTACACCTAATCTCTCTCCGGTCGTGTCAGATTACTATCCCATCAGATCATGAGAGTTAGGGAACAGAGAGTGCACTTGTGTTTGCGCACACGCTTGTGCACTATAATATCTCCTGCGCAGTTGCCCAGTCTCCGTTAAGATTGGCCGCCATGACCGAAATCGGTCTGGAGGACATTATTATTAGAATAAAAAAAAGAAAAAAGAAAATTTTCTATACTAGCTTTGCCCGTAGTCTCTAGACTGAGACGAAGTAGTCATGCACCTATATTCGCGAAGTGATAGGCAGAGGTTTATGATACACTAATAATACACCAGCTACGGTTTAAGCTCCCACGTAACAGGAGCCTTATTGCCGTTTACTGGGTAAAATGCCAGACGTTATGCTACACTCAGAATATTTATACTTAAATACCCAATAACAATTTTCCCGATGCTGAAATCGAACTCGAAACCTCCATGCACAACACTTGAATACAGTCCCGCTGCGCCACTGAAGCATTCATGAAATGTACTTATGTAAAAAAGCATTGCGAGATTTCTTCTCAGATTTTCATACTGTTTTATATTTCTTTATGAATAGCTAGTTAAGCTAAATTAAGCACCTTAATTTATTTTTATACCTTAGTTTATTAAAAATGAAATATTTTCTGCATATACAAAATATCCAAAACGATATATATACCCCAAAATTATGCGCCCAAAGTGCGGGAGGCACGCTTTTTCTAAACATAAAAAAACACTTATGCAATCTAATAACCTCATCGGTGTAGCCACGGTACGTATAAAATATAACAGATCACCTGACCAATCTTGCTTTTCCTTCGTAAGTACTGACTTAAAGCCAAACATATAGACAACAGGAAACCAATTTAAAAGCGACCCTCTAATATATACCATCCTCAATGTCTTGTAGTTCAAGTTCTTAAAGAACAGCAGAGCATAGCACAGCATAGTAGTGCCCCGAGCTGACCCGTCGATAAATTAGCATGCATAATATATGCGCACGCGGCGAACCCTTCTAGCCCTCAAGGATTACAAGGAGTTATATGACAAAGTTGATGGAGGCGGTAATTATTATTTGGGCTATTATTTAGCATGAGAAGTTTCAAAATGAAATTTGTCTGTCGGTAGATGTTAATTTAGGATTGAAATTGTTAAAGGATGGTGAATTGAAGAGCATGAAAAAAAGTGGATATGTTGACAAGAATAGAAAAGGCTATGTTAAGCTGGTTTGGGCATGTAGAAAGAATGGACGAGGAAAGACTGACTAAGAAAGTTTATAAGGCTAGTGTGAATGGAACAGTCGCAAGAGGAAGACCTAGGCGAACGTTTCTTGATCAGATCGGAGGCGTTCTAGACAAAGGCCAGGTTAAGAGTACCTTGAACCGACGGGCGTGTATGAGGAATGTGATGAAAGTGAATGAAGCCAGAGAAGTGTGTCAGGATCGTAGCAAATGGAAATTCGTAGTCTCTGCCAACCCCTCTGGGAAACAGACGTGAATCTATGTATGAAAAAGATTGAATGTTGCTATTGCTAGATATTATATATTATTACTGTAAATAAACAAGATCCAGGTATGAAATGTTTTCAGATTCCTTATTTAGGTTCCAACATAAAAATCCGAACACTCTGTGCACAATAAAGGCATTCTGTCAAAATATACTTAGTACCAGCATGTATTATACGGGACCAAGACTCGTAGGCAACATTTACCTTATTGATACCTTATTGATTAAAATTACCTTTTATGTAACTGCGATAGGCGATTGTTATATTTCAAATAAGATTCTCTGGTAAATAACAAAAAGCCTATTTAATAAGCCTATAACACTTATTCAACTTATAAGATAGTATAGCCGTTTAATAGAATACATTTAATACTTACTTATTTATTTTATTCATTGTAATACTTTGTTCGAGTTGATGTACTATATTTATGTATTCATATTCTTAGAACAGGAGATATATTTTCTAAGAAAACGTATATTTCCAGTATAATATACAATATCAAGTACAATATACAGTAAGTACGCCAGCTCCTAATGCGTCAAAATGTGAAATAATTGCAAACCTTAATACCTTTCGATGCATAATAATAAATAATTAATACGAATGAGAGTTAACGCGATCATGCTTATTATGAACACACATTCTTGGAATATTAGACGACTGTTTGATTCTACTTGTAAATACGGCCAGTAAAACCGAACCGAAGTTTAAAATAAGAACTGTTACGTTTTACCGCAAAAAAACTGCCATATCCGCTTCACTACGATCTTGGTCCCTCATAAAATATTCGTGTACCGTGTGTCCAGGAATGCGGCGCAAACACTTGACGATGTTTTCGTCTCCAGGCCCCAATTAATTTCACTACACAAACCTTGCTGTGATGAATTTATTAATAACTACTTTAAACAGACTTGTAAACAGAGTGTAGTGAAAAATGGTGTGTCATTTTGGAAAAGTACCTACTCACATATTCAAACATACATAATTGTATATACTTACCTGGAAATTCTCAAAAGGGTAGTTAGAGGTGTGAACAGCCAATATTTTTTTTATACTAGCTTTGTTTATGATCTTACATAGAAAAATAAAATTGTTGACCTACTACCATCTGCTATCTATTTTTGCATCTTAGCTGATACTAAGAATTTTCCTAGTACCGGTTATATCCTACTCTATGTATATGCATAAGACGTAAGTCAAAAAATAAAACTACTTAAATAAGAAATTGTAATATTATGTAAAATGGTGTTAAGCTGAATCTGCTTTTACTTCAAATAATATACTTTTGTGGTAAAATCGAGCTATGAAACCTGTCAACGATACATAACGAGTAACGTGTTGACTTAGAAAGTGTTCTTAGATTCGTGCTACCACTAAGAATATCTTAATAGAAAATTTAATAACACATGGCTCGTTTTCAAAACCGAACATAGTAATAGCGGCCAGCCGTAAACTGGCTCTCATCATCATCGGGCTCATACTGGGGCCAATAAACCAACGACATAATAACCCAATTACCTTTATAATTAGTCCTAATATGAAATTTACTCGACCAAGTTATAAGTACTAAATTCTATAAAACTACTTCATCAAGTTTACTAAGGCACTAATAATACGTAACCCCGTTTTATTTAGACGTTGTTAAGGAAGGAAGCTACGGGAGCATTAAGTACTTGAGCGCCAGTGATTCGTTGCGTATTCTGCCTCGGAGGAACTCTACTGTAGTTGTCTTTTTTTGTCAGGATATCTCCGGGGACTGGCATCTGTTGCCGACGGAATAGTAGCTCTATCTGGCTTAATATTTTTATACGGGTTGCACGATTTTGCATAGAAAATACGAGATATCTTCTATCTATATCAGAACTAATAAAAACTGTATTGGAGATGTGTATGTATTAGATTGTTTAGAAATACCAATTGAGATCGACGATTTAAATATTTGACAGCAAGGGTGGCGAACCGAGCGTTGTGGGTTCGATCTCCAGACTGGATAGTTATTTTTGTGACCGTATAATTTTTGTTCTAAATCTGAGTGTAATGTGTAACCACACAGGTTTTGGTTCTTAGCAATTAAATATTGGTTTTATAAAAAAAGGAATAGAAAATAACGAGACTATTTGAATCTAAATCAAAGGTTTTTTGGATATTTGTTTGTTTGCCAACATACTTGTTTTAGCATCACGTCAAAAGCACAAAATAGATTTTGATGCCATTTTCACTGTTTGATACGGTTTCGACTTAAAATCTTAGTCACATTTATACTGATTTCGTTCAGTAGAAGTGGAGATATGAAGTACCTATCCTAAGAACTGGCTTTTATGTTATTTAAATTTTCACTTAATTTGTTCTTACGCGTCGATTTTCTTGATTTAAATCTTTTCAAAGTGACGTAACGTCAATGTTATGAATTAAAGCATTGATAAAACTATAATAATAGTAATAGTTCAGGTAATGAAGTAGCACATAGGAAAGTCAAAGTTACTTTTACTGTAGTCTGGTTCAAGCAAAATCTATCAGAAAGTACTTGAAAGAAACTCTCGGCGACTTTATGTAAAGTTAACCCTAACTAATATTATAAATGCGAATGTGAGTTTGTTTGTTTATTTGTTACTCTTTCACCCCTTAGCTACTCGACCGACCGTCATGAAATTTCGCATACACGTTGTCAGAGAATTAGAAAAGGACATAAGGTACCTTCCATCCAGAGAAAAGTTTTGTTACTAATTAAACTTAAACTAACTTACAATTACGCAAGCGAAAAAAAAAAGCCGCGGGCAAAATCTAGTATGTAATAAGATAAGAAGTAGTAATAGCATTTATTTATTGCGCTATATTTTAGATGTTAGTACACGCACAATAAAACCATCACAAATCATACCCAGAATTAATGGTTTAAATCATTAGTTCACAAAGTGGTCCACGTGGACCCCCAGGGGCCCACGGGAGACTCGAAGGGGGGTCCACGAGAATTTGTTTGCTTTCGGTAGTGAAGAACTAAAATGTTGGCTTGACTTCACCTATCAATGTAGGCAGATAATATTTTAAGAAGCTCAGCGACTGTTACTTGTAAAAACTTACATATTCCATATTCAGTACCAGTGGTCTCGAACCTACCGAATTTTCGGTAGAAAATTTCTACAACAAAAAAAGGTCTGCCCGCCTACCGCGGCAGGTTCAGTCCCGAGAATTTAAAAAATAAGGTCATCCCGTAGAGATTTGATCAAGTTTTTTAATGCATGAACTTGTTTGATTCTTTACTAATATAAATACGAATGCCAAGGAATATTGTAAAAATGTAGCAGCAGGGGGTCCACCGGAACCTGCTAAATTTTGAAAGTGGTTCTTGAGAAAAAAGGTCTGGGAACCTCTGTAAACCATCATCAATAGATTAATATTATAACACTCTCTAACAGAGTAATAATTTACTTACCACCAGTATTACATAAATTATCATGTGTGCAACTCATAATTATTATTGTAATTGCCTATCACCTAAATTTAGATTAAAATACTCAACACGTCCTTTGCTTTACTGCTACTAAATCAAATTTAACATCGCACTAAAAATAATACGACCATCGTAAAGTGTCCAAATTTTTTTCACCGCCACTAAAAGGTGCCACAGACGGCTTTGTCTTATTTAGTCGACACCTAATCAAAGAAATATTATTAAACTAAAAATAAACAACCATTTCATACATAAAATCCATTACTGGTTTTACATGTGATTCAGAGTTTCAATCGTGAACTAAAAGCGCATTGTATACATAAAAGTGTAGTACACTCGGGTTGTGAAGTGGTTTAGTGGTAAGGGTCACGTGTACAGTCGTGTACGCGAGTATAATCGCGCCAATAACTCACACGTGACAATGGTACTAGTGATTTCGAGATGTCACATATGGTCGTTAGGTTGGAGATACAACGAGGATAGATCTTAGCTAATTAGAGAGCATGGATTTAATATGTGATGATGTCTTAATGTGGTATAACGTAGAATAATTAAATTTAAAGTAATTTTTATATTACAGAAATTACTATGTATGTATGTTAAAAACAGAGATAGCTCAGTGGGGAGACCAACAGACTGCAATGCAGAGGGTCTCGGGTCCGAACCCACGTCGCGCACCTCTGACTTTCGGAAGTTATATGACTTTTCGAAATTATGTGCGTATTAATTGACAATTATCGTCGGCTCCGTGCCTCGGAGAGCACGTTAAGCCGTCGGTTCCGGCTGCCATGAACATCTATGGCAGTCGTTATTGGGAGAGTGTCGACACAAAAGATCCCACTGGGTTGAAGTGTAGCCGGTCTGCACTGACTGGCCCCCACATAAGATATATATATATGTATGTTAGTTGAGTCAGTTTGCTTCGGTAAGAGGTAAGTAAAAAAAGGATCAGTGCAAGCGTTTGCGCACTTGACGATCACTACGTTCTAGGTTAGATTAAGTGTTATTGGTTTCTTTATTTAGAAAGACGTAATTGACGAAGTTTGGACATGACAAATTATTTACAGATATTAAAACAAAATGATAATATATTAAGTACGTACCTAGTTTGAGATAGTCTCTAAATAAATTAAATCTTTTAAATGGATATCGGTTTAGACTTTTGTATTAGTCTTTGGTGGTGTTAAAGCAGAAACTGGCTCTTTGTTTGAAATAAGTCCACTAAACTGTTTATTGCTTTCTCGTAAATTAATTTCACCAAGTTCTTGAGTCTAACTCAAGCTTTACAGATTTAAGGTAGTCCTAAGTAGGTATGTAAGGTAGTGAGCGTTTCTTACAACTAACAATACTAGCCTTGAGTCGGTAACACGCGGGCGATAACATTGGTAATGCAACTAAGTGGTAGTGGTCGTGCAACCACGTTAGTAATGCAGCTAACCATTAGTAAGCGGTAGCTTATGAGCATTATGAGCTTGTAAACAAATGACGACGCTCTCATTGTGTCTAAACTCAGGTTCATGTCTCCAGCACATAATATATCGCGACACGACAAACAAGTAATAAGCGCGACTAATTGTCAGTGCACCACGCGACCCGCGACGCCGACAGAATATCCGGAGCTGTGACACGACAGCGCGACTGCACGTGAACGTGACGACGTATTGATGTGGTGAACTACTACAACTTAGCTGTAATGCCGGTGTTGAGTTCCAACTAATAACTTTACCTGTATATAGTTTCAATAGAGTCGTTTACTATGTTTATGAGCACTTTGGTGTAGAAGTTGCTAGTACTGGGCTTTTGTAACGTAGAAAAAGCAGCGGTAGCCTGGTGAGAGACAGTTGGCCTCACAGAACACACATATAAAGATTCCTTGTACATTTTCTTCTTTTTTGTAACCTCTATTTATTGTAGTCTACACTAATATTATGAAGAAGAAAATATTTGTATTTTTGTTTTGTAATGAATTTACTCAATAACCGCTGTGCCGATTTTAAAATTTCTTTTACCAGCAGTATCATATATTATCACTATAGGCAATATAGGTTATATATATATATAAATTAATTGACAATTATCGCCTGCTCCGTGCCTCGGAGAGCACCACGTTAAGCCGTTGGTCCCGGCTGCCATGAACATCTATGGCAGTCGTTATTGGGAAAGTCAGTACCCTCTAGTATCCTGACACTGGTCTAGCCTTAGGGTATCGTTAGTCTTCGGGTTGCGGAGGAAAATGTATATGAAACATAATAAATGGAAATTTAAATGAATACTTATAATAATATACCTAATAATAACATAAATACAAATAAATACATAATATATAAACAAACATGACATACATTCATAATAATAATATCTGGGACATTTAATTCCTTTTATTTTTTTTACAAACTTTGATAATAAAAATATTAAAACATATAAATAAAATAATATAATAATAATTATATAATAGAATACCATATTATAAAAATATTTATAGTAATATATCTATCTAACTATAGTAAGCGCACCTTAATAAAATGACCTATATATTATAATAGTCAATAAATATCAATCATAAGTAAAATATGTAAACAATAAAATATGTAAAACTTCCTCCTCTCTCCTACATCTTGCCGTGCCGACAAGGCCCACACATGTTTCTTATATTATACCATTGTAACATCTATTTAACTTGTGGAGTGCAATAAATGTATTGAGTATTGAGTATTGAGGTCAGGTGGCAGCCGCGCCGTGTAAAAACTGATATCCAGTCAAATCCGGTTAGACCAGAAAAGCCGACCCCAAGTGACTTGGGAATAATAAAGGCTAGGAGAGAAGAAGATATATATCATAAACGTAGGAGAAACCGGAAAAGAGTTTGTGAGGAATAAATATAGTAAGTAGGCAGTAACTGAATGATTTCATGGTGTTTTGTTTGTTTACCAAATAAGTCAAGTAAGAAAATATGGACCATATGTATTAATAGATGTTCCCGTGGATTCACCTGCGTTTATCGTTACTGCGCCACCCCTGTGAGTCATAGCGTGATGTTATATAGTCTATAGCCTTCCTCGATAAATAGGCTATCCAACACTAAAATAATTTTTCTGATCGAACCAGTAGTTCCTGAGATTAGCGCGTTCAAACAAACAAACAAACTCTTCATCTTTATAATATTAGTATAGATTTAAAGAATTAATTATATTATTATTACTAGTTAGTAATTATATTATTTAAACTAAACTACTAGTTATATTATTTAAAGAAAATAGAAACAAATTTTAAATAGAAATATTAATAATTAAATTATGTTTTGGTACTATGAAATAACTAAACTTCTAGCCATTTAGAACCACCATCTTAGTTTTCCCGTGACTCCTGAAAAGCAACCAAAACGTCGCGTCGGGGAAAGTGTAAACTTAAATCTAAATTGTTTTAATAATTTAAATGGCTTATATTTGATAATGTAAATCGCTTAGATTATAATAGTAAGTTTAACAGTAGCAGTTTAACATTTTTAAAATTATGTAAATATTGTGTTTTGAAATAAACGCGACATATTTGGAAAAGTAGTTTAATTTCAATGTATAACATACGCGTAAACGTAATACAATATAATATTATATTTTTTTTAAAACTGTTCTGGAAATAACAATCGGGCTTTTACAGTTCGAAAAAACTCAAATACAACAGCTTTTTCCGTCCGTCCGTCCATCTGTCTATCCGTCCGTCCGTCCATCTGTCCGTCCGTCCGTCCGTCCGTCCGTCTGTCTGTTATACAACTTTCAACTCAAGAACCTTAAGAGCTAGAGACTCGCGGTCAACGCCATTCGACTCAGCATAGTCGTTATACCCCCGAAGTGATAATGACCTTTGACCTCTGACCTCAAGGTCACGTGACCTTTGCATATTACTTGAACCATTTTTTCGAACTCTAAGATTTACAGCTTTCGAACTCTAAGATTCATTGCTGATTCTCACTTGTTTTATTAAACATCTGGCTTTATCTTATTTCAGCAACAAACTTCAGTTAGTACTCAAAGTCGTTTAGGCTTTCTTCAGATCAAAAATGCGATCATACCAATCCGATACCATTGTTTATGAAAAAATTTACCACTGAGAAATTATCTTTACTTATAGGAGATCAAAATAAAATAGCTTTCACGATAACTTTAAAGGCTGATCAGTAAATATAAAAAAATATATATTAAGAAAGCGTAAAATTAATAATGATTAAGCGAATCAAAACCGCCATAGGTGTAATGAATGCGACTGCTGTGTATGAAATGTCAGTTTTGTTTCTCGAGGCTAGTTTTATTTGTTTCTACTCACCACTACATTTTATTTTTGTGCGTGACACGGACGTGGAACTTTACAAACATTCAACCAACGAATACAAATAACGAACAAACTCAGAACAACTATTTGTAGATCATACAAATTTTTGTGTTGGGGTCGAACTCATAACTCGGTGCAGTGGCAGCGACTAGGCGATCACTCAAACTTCTGAGACATCCGTGCACAAAAATCGTTTAGTAATTCTCAGCCTGATGCTCTTATCTCCGAAGTGATAGAATAGATATAGTTCTGGAACCCATTTTATAAAAGGCGATCCAATTGCCGTTTACCTATATTATTCTCCGTGCTGCTATTTTAAGAATTACAGACATTTAAAAGAAAACATTTTAAGATTTTTTGGCCTGGTAATCGAATCTCTCACGCCCACCGGTCGCATTCACTACCGCTGCGCCACTAAGTCAATTCCCCTCACAATAAACAATATTAATGCTCTCACATGTGCGATGTATTATTTTTACTTGTTACTACGTTTTACGACGCACGTGACGAGCTCTATAAATCTTAGTTTAATTATTAATTACGTTATGTATATGGCGCGCCATGTGTGACAAATAATGTAGAATCATGTGAATGTTTTTTTTATGTATTTGATAAGATGAGTGGAACATGCGTGGTACTTGTGAATATGTGTGTTTTCAAAAGTAGTTTGGCATTTTTGGCGAGTTTCGTAAGAAAACCCAGAGCTGAGACTGCAAAAGAATATTTTCCTCTTTCTTCTTCTTGAAAAAAGCACTTAGGATAATCCCTGTTTTGCGTGAAACTTTGTAAATACTGAAACAATGAACAAAGGAACACCGGAACTCGGAACAACTATTTGACAATGGCACTAATTTCTGTCCGATGTTGGAGTCGAATTCAAAACATTCGGCGCATTAACAGAGGCGGGAAGACTCAGATCTCAGATCAACTCTCTTCTCACTTAAGAAATGTACAAATTATATAGAACTCAGTGTAATTATAGAGATAGTTATAAGTAGAATAGCATGGCAGATCTCTTTTTAAGAAACGTACGCTTGATACAGGTCGTGTTACGAAGTGATGGGATTGTTCGTGACCGGTGCGAGTAATCACGCGACGCATTCGCATACTCGCTCAAAGTCCAACTTTGAAACTATCATCAACATACTCGCTTCTAGCTGCTCGCCAACTAGTTACTAGTTTCCAGCTACACTTTTTTCTTGCCGGCGCAATAGCATAGTCGTTTAAATTTTGCAGGATCGCGTTGGCAACGCGGGATAAATACCCTTAACGTTGCAAGGGCCTGTAGGCTACTGAAACTATTTACTATGAATCCAACAACTTGATTGTAAAATATCAAATCACACATCGAATAGATATTCAAAGTCTGGACTTAAATATCAACAGTAGTGCGAGAGTTCACAGTCTAGCACGCCGATACTGTTGAATATAATAAACACATTTTTCGAAGAATTTTCTTACTTGGGCTGCAAAGTGCTAGTATTATTGTTAAATCGTCTACCCATTTCTAAACAAGCAATTAGTTTAGCGAGAGGCTATACTAAAAACGTGTTCTGTAAACTGAATACAAGTCGGTAGAACTGTGCTATATAAGTGAGGAATTCTCGATGGGAACCCTCGGACTCTCGATTGTAAGCCCAATAACTTAATCATTGTGCAACCACCGCTAAATATGAATAATTCATGACCTAATGCTAATGGTAGTGTTATGGTTGAATACTTTCGATAACATATCCCATTACAAACTATCGATAATTTTAAATAAAATGTTGCTCAATAAAATTTTATTTAAAAGGTGGCATCTTTATAGCGATGCACGTACAAAGAAATAACTACCAACTTTCATATAAAAATATCAATATCCATTACTGGATATAATCCACATCCCTTACGGTCGAATGCCGTGACAACGCGGTATTAACCGTGCGCAAGAGTTGTTTGCCACAAATTATGAAGCTATTAGTTGCCGTTGTAGTTTTAGTTTATTGTTAAGTGTTCGAGGGCTTCTAATATGTAGCGATAGGAACAACTATCACTTGTGTGTTTTGTTCGCACGCCATTTTATGTGTGCTGAGTGAGATCTCCAATTAAATCCCTATTTAACGGGCTAACGACGCGGAGAGATATCTCTTGTATTGCAAAAGTCTGTATGCACATACAGACTTTAGTAAACGCTTACTATACTATAAAAATAGAGGACTGTGACACTGAATCCACGGAATGAGTTTATGCCTGTTGGTAGACAATCATCTACAATCGTCTCTATCAATGCGTAGAAAAATAAGTGATGGTAAGCTAGCATGCAAACTGTTAAAAAATAAAATAGACTGTTCTAAATTGCTTAGCTTCTTTAGATTTCGTGCACCAGCAAGGTATCCAAGACATAGCATAACACCTCTATGTCCACCCCTAAGGAGAACAGTGCTCGGGGCAAACTCACCTATATGCAGAATGTGCAAAACTCTGAACGAATATAGTGATGTAGTCGACATTCACCATGACAGTTTAAGCAAAATATGTAGAAGTTTTATTGTTAATTTCAAGTAGGTAAATTTATTTATGTAAGTTGATAATGTAATTTGTTTTCATACTTCGACATGTTATTTTAATTAATCAAATATCTTCATGTTCACTATTATTATCGTTTTTATTCTAATCAAAACCTATTTTATTTTATTTTTGTTTCCATTTTTAAATTGTATTATTTATAATAATAATAATAATGTTCTACTATAATATAATAATATTCTACTACATACACACAACACCATCTAGCCCAAACTAAGCAGAGCTTGTACTATGGGTTCTAGACAATGGATAAACATACATATATACTTTTTTTTTGTAAATACGTACATATTATACATAGAAACACCCAGACCAAGACAAACATCCATGTTCATGCACACAAATGTTTGACTTGTGCGGGAATCGAACCCGCGACCTCGGGCGTGGCAGTCGGTTACACTAACCACTACGCCATCGAGGCCAATATTTATAATCAAATTATAACATTGTTTTCCTTAAAATTGTAATCAAATTAATATTATATAATTAAATTAAGTAACTAGAGCCGTAGCAAATGCATGTGGTGTTAACCTATAATTAATTGTTGCACTGAACTATGTTACCTTAGTCTGTAAGTTCTGATCTATGTATTGGTGTAAACAGTTGTTGGTTGACCTAATAGAGATAAATAAATAAATAAATCATAAGGACCTGCGATCCATTCCCGGATTGAGACAAAATGTTTTAGAAACATCATAGAGACCAGTCTCTATGATGTTTCTAAAACGTTTTGTCTACACTGTTCACATTGCCGTAACAGTAACATGTTCGCCCTCAATTACATGAAATGTATGACATGGCTGGGGAAGTGATTGCTCATCTCGCCTATTCCTTTCCTCTTTCTCCGATCTATAATTTATTTTCTCTAAACTCGACGCGCGATAGCTACACAAGATCTTGCAAACGAATGCAGGCTATGTTAAACGCTTGTCAGACGGGCTGAACGCTTCATTGCCACTTAAATTGTATTAAAAATACCTCTCCTTATCGTTATAAGGAGCATAAGGATAGCCTTATGCTCGTCACAACGATAGCCTTATGCTCCTCATAACGATAAGTATATATGTACAGGCATATGAGAATTTATCTATAAAAAAATCAGTGAAACAATTATTAGTGCATCACTCAATGTTTATAACCTATGATTTAATGCGCAAACCTAGTTTCACCGTGTCAAGAGGAACATTTAGACCACTCTATAGTCAATTTCAATACAACAAAATCAAAAGGTTCACAAACGGTTCATTGACATGACCATAGACATTTTAGTGATGTCCAATTGTAGCGTCAATTAATTACCTAATCGAATCATTCGATTTGATGCAGCGAAAGACTTAGAAATGACATAAACACTGCTACAATTATATCTTACCGCGCTATAATTCTGTCGTGCAGGTCCTAAAACCCAGTAACAGGCTTTTTCACGTTTTTTAGTTGAATATTGAATTTTAACGGGCATGCTATAATGAATACATTAGTTTAATATAGTTTATGATACAATGATTTACACGATAAAAACAACAAATTTGTGAAAGCAGTAACTCAACATAGCATGTCAAAATATATTGTTATACTAATTAAAATACAGTTATAGCAGATACGTCTACGAAGACCCGTCACTTTTCCAAGTTAAATGCAATAAATATCTTTATAACCACATAAAACCACGGTAATCTACATAAAAAAATAAAATATGTAGGCATATCCACTAAAACGCAGTAAGCAGTTTTTGTACTAAAATGTTAATACTGCATGGTTCATCACTGATTTATTTAATATGAACTACAGATTAAAATGTGGTACTTTATTTTGTGTTAGTCAAGTAGATTTATTTAGTAAAAACAAACTAAATTGCAGAACGTTAATTAATTACTGCAATATAGTTGGTATTGTTCTAAATATAAAAATAACTAAATCCTCATTAAATAGCAGTATATATAACTCACTGTTACTGTTACATTATAATTAGTAACTTGAACAATGATACTAAATCTCACTGCAGTCGAGATCATACTTTACTGTGTTCTAGTTAAGGATCTGTCTTTCAATCAGTCGCGTGTTGAACGCTGCCAAGTTTACCCTTGTCGGCTGCAGAAACCGAAGATGCACCAGAAACATTTGTTTTTGATATCGATACCGAATAAATAGTATCATTTCGATAGGTATTTTGAATTTATGATAATGCATGGTTTATATAAATAATAATAATAATTTTATTTACACGCAATCCAGAAAATTAACATTTCATTCACATTATATAATAATATACTATAAGTAAATCGGTCTTAATCGCGTTAATATTTAAAGGTATAAATATGTAAATGTTGCCCGACGTTTTAAATAATAGGGGTTACAGTATGAATTTGCCGTTGTATAGAAATAGATACTTTGAATTGACATAAAACCTTCATGGTGCGAGATTTTTGAGTGAACTTTTTCACATGATACCTATAAGATTCTTCTTTTAAATATGTGCACCATTCGATTTTCGACTTTCAATTGTTTTTTTTATCCAGCTTAGACGGAAAAGACGGGTACATTGAAAATCCGAGTTATTTTTTAATATGAGTTACGACGCGGTACTAACGCGGCAGAAACGGCTCGCAATATCAACGCTGCGTTTGCAAAGGAGACTGCTAATGAACGCACCGTGCGTTTTTGGTTTAGAAGCTTTCGTAATGGAAACTTCGACTTGAAGAACGAACCACGTGGAAGACCACCCACACAGGTGAATAGCGCTGAATTGAAGGAGATGGTGGAAGCCGATCCGAGTCAAACTACCCAGGAATTAGCGGCATGGTTTAACGTTAAACTCCGCGACCATGGATGCTGAAAAGCACCCGAAATGTCAGTAAATAGTTTAAAAAGTAATGTAAACCGTGATAAAATCCCCTAAAAGTAGTTTCATAAAAGATTTCATGTTATCTAAGTGTAATAATAATAAGCTAAAAGCATGTGCTCAGAATACCTATAATTAAGTTAGAATTAGCTCAAGTGGTAAAAAAATAAACGTTATGTTCATACTTACAAAAATGTCTGTTTGTTTTATAGATTTCTACGTGACATACTCGTAATTTACAAAATTTGTTACATACAATCATAAAAATTAGTTTAAGATGCAAATTAGAATGCAGTAAAGAAAGTTTTACGCTGCAAATTAGTCTGCAAAATAGCGTATAAATCAAAAGTTTTGTAGTATCAAGTATTTTTATCTCATTTTAATCTGCATATGTGTACCGTTTTTCGTGCAGAAACAGTTATAATTTTTAAAAATCCTTCTTGTTCTGAATATTATAAACAAAATAATATTTTTTTATTCAAATTTAATCTTTGTTATCCCTTAGTCCTTGTGGCAATAAATAATCCACCATGCAAATTTAGTATTATAAAATATACAGCGTCAAAATGATGAAACCATATTTTTTCTTATACTGCGTTTTAGGGCCTGCACGGCAGAATTGTGCCCATCATTCGATGTCCACAGTTGATCAAACAGAATATAGTAGATATACAAATGTAATAGAGCACCCGAAACACATGAAAAGTCAACAAAATGGCAGTTTTCTTGACGGTCAGGATAATATTTTTTAGAATGTTTAAAATTTATTTATATTCTTATTTGTGTATTGTTTTTGCAACTAACTTCGGCGGCTTCTTTCTGTTGAACAAAATTCGATTAACTAATCAATTACTAAAAATTTTAGGACGTAAACGATTTTTTTGTCGTACAGCCTTATGCAATCATAAATTATAGATATTTTTTCATCTGACAAATAACGTATTAACGTAATTTTTGTCTAACATTTTTCAAGTCAAATAATATAATAATATTCTAGAGACACCCAAACCAAAACAAACGTCCATGTTCATGCACACAAATGTTTGACTTGTGCGGGAATCAAACACGCGACCTCAGGCGTGGCAGTTGGTTACACTAACCACTACGCCATCCAGTCGTTGTTTTACTAATCAAACGCCAATTGCTTTAAAATACATAAATATATCATCTGAAAACGTTGAAAATATGGATAAATGTGTTACTTATTCCATTTAGTAAGTAATTATGTGATAAATTTAACAAATTTAACATCAATTTGGTTTGTATACACTTCCATCCTAATGGATTGAAGTCAACTTTTATATTTAAAACGCACATAACTTTGAAAATCGTTTTATGTCTAGAAACATTGTGTTTTATTAAATGAGTACTCAGTATAAATTAAGCTACACTGATGCCAACAATACATTTATTTGTTAGATACCTTATCGCAGAAACAAAAGGCTGAATATGGCCTACGCTCAGAAGTGACACAAGAAAGTTTAAAAAATATTTTATATCTATAGAAGTTTTGCATTCTCCAGTTAAGGAACCAATCTTTTTTACTTCATATATAAAAGACATCTCTCTACCCGTCCCTTTATGCAGATGAGGCGTGATTTTACGTTGTATATCTACATTAATACCAGTGTCTAGCGTCACTGGACATCCATGATACAATGAAATTCCAAACACACAACACACTTATCTGTCTGTGAACTATTTTCCTGTGTACGTACCGAGTACGTGTCGCATCTCGCCTCGAGGGGCACTCGGTGTCCAGATGCACAGGATCACACTACACAGTACACAACATATATGTACTATAGTACACAACATGTGTATGTGTGTGTACTTATTGTGTATTGACGTTATTGTTGCCGATGTTCGTAAGACTAGGTAGGTATTGAGGTCTAGTAGATAAGTCGATATTATTTGATTTAATTCGAAGGTTTTGTGAAGTAATTATCGTTCATTTTGCTGGACGATCATATTAAGATCCTGAATTTGACTCGCGGATCAAGCAACGAGTTATTAAGTTTATTTTATTTTTAAAGTGATTTTTGCACTTTGGGCAAGAAATTACTAGCACTTTTGTCAAACTCTTCAGCTATATTAATATGGCTTCTTTTAGGAGTGGATTTCCGTAGGTATTGCAATGGATGGAATTCGAATCTACGACCACTTCATAATAATATAATTAATAATATACTTTTTTCTGACTAAAAGGTACCTGGTGTCGTTTTTCGTTTCCTTTGACAACGTGTATGAGAAATTTATGTTGATCAGTCGAGTGGTTAAGGCCTTAAAGCGTAACAAACAAACAAACTCACATTCGCATTTATAATGTTAGTTAGGATTCTATATAATCAGAGCCGTATATAATATGTACTAAATAGTCATAGTATTTCTAATATAGTTAGAAAACTACTTTCACAGAATGATTAATTCATTCAGTTCCCAAAAAACATGTTATTCCATATTGAAAGGTTGAATTGGCAGGCTGTACCCGCATCTGGCCAATAACGAGCTTCGCCAAATGAACGCAGTTACAAGGCGGAGTGGAGCGCAGCGGTGCTGGGTGTCGGGCCACTGCCGTCGATGTCTCCTTGGGGAGACATTATGTATTTGTCCCGGTCGGGAGCCAGTGGCAGCGGAGAGCTCGACTAACGATTACGTTGACATTGTAGAGATTTTTTTAAATGAGCATCGGCCTGCTAAGTGTTGTAGGTTCTTCCTTAGGACATAAGTTTGCACCTATGCGAACGATTGTGGAGACCACTCTGATAGATGTTTTAGATCCTACATAATAACGCGAGTGTATTAACGTTTTCCTAGCTTATGTCAAGACTCCATACTGTTACTAAAATTTGGCTAGTAGAAAGACAATAACACTTTGCTCGACCTTTGCGCTTATGTTTGCTGTTGATATCAAGATTCCTGATTGCTCAAATCTGGAAATACATTTATTGAATACTAGCTGTTACTCTTCTTCTGCGTCTTCTTCTTCGTCCGCGTGAAATATAACAAATATGTTTTAATTCCTTTTCACAGAACCCAAATTTTCTAAAATAAAAATAGCCTAAGTTACTTCTTATATCTTCAGCTATTTGCCAGTGAAAGTCCCGTTAAAATCGGTTTAGCTGTTTAAGCCGTTGCATAACCCGAAACAAACCAACAGACAAAAATTTTAAAATAGTTTTTATATTTATACCGTATATCTTTGCATATGCATTTAGTAACAAGGTGTTATTTTGACATTACAAACAGACACTTCAATTTTATTTATATATACAGATTTACCTTAGGCAATTCTTAGTGGTAGCATATAGCACGTATAGAAATATGCTCAGCGTACGCCACTGAAATTGCCCTTTACTAGGTACGACGACATACCGGGCCTTAATACGTGCAATTTAAAAATAAAGCTAGCAAATGTGTGTAATATGAAACACTCCTGCTTACCCGTTTCGTGAAAGCGAAAACTACACATAATTATATGTGTAGTTGAGTTGTTAGTTTAGTATGAATAAAATATACTAATCTACGCCTAACAGAATCCGCTAACACTGGAACAGTGCGGTTGCGTTGAATACTTTACAACAAGTCCACTCGGGCGCGCATCGCCCTGAGACGTCGTTATTGCCATCAGCTGAATTAATTTTATCACCACTACCTAATATCAACTTTATATGCAACTAATTTCACCTAAACTGATATTATTGTCCTCGATAGAAGTGTCAATTGTTGGCAAACGTTAAGCTAGTCTTGTGTTTGTTCGTAACGTTGAATGTCAGTTTGTCGGGTCAAATAATTGACTAGCTTTCGATATGGGACCTGTGTGGTAGTTTTGTGTGTTTCGTTGCTAGGAAACTGCTAGTAGAATATCTGTAGTAGTCAGTTGATATGCATGTTACGTGAAGTAGTATTTTCATGTTGTATTGTATGCATTGGCATTAACTTGTAAATATGTGTATTGTGTGAAATAAGTAAATAGACGAGTCACAAGTGCGTTGCTAGCCTTTTAAATTTCGCCCCACTCTCACGAGGGAGAAGAGTTGGATCTCCGGTACCCTCACTCACTCGACGAAACACAACGCAAGCGCTATTTCACGCCGGTTTTCTGTAAGGCCGTGATATCACTCCGGTCGAGCCGGCTTATTCGTGTCGAAGCGTGTTACTAATTTAAATCGGTCCGGACGTTGTTTTATACGATCAAGTAGATGTGGAAGTAGTTGGCCCACCTAATAGTAAAGGGATACCGTAGTTTATGGTCATTTGCAGTACTAACAGTATACTAGCTTCTAGGTGGACTAGCAGCTACTGCTGGTATACTTTTTATTATGTATGTAGGTATGTTTCATATGTGGGGGCCAGTCAGTGCAGACTAGCGACACTTCGACCCAGTGGGATCTTTTGTGTCGACACTCTCCCAATAACGACTACCATAGAGGTTCATGGCAGCCGGGACCGACAGCTTAACGTGCTCTCCAAGGCTCGGAGCAGGCGATAATTGTCAATCAATACGCACATAACTTCGAAAAGTCATATAAATTCCGAAAGTCAGAGGTGCACGACGTGGGTTCGAATCCGAGGCCCTCTGCATTGCAGTCTGTTGGTCTCCCCACTGAGCTATCGCTGCTCTTACTTTTTATTATACTTACCATCATTAGCTGCTAGTCCACCCTTGGCAATAAATTGCTTATTAGTGGGATTCATGCGGGAGATACTGCGGTCAGAAACTAGTACGTACTTAACTTAGAAAAGTCAGAGGTGCGTGCCGAGGCATCGAACTGGATACCTACCTACTTGTCTATCGCTGCTTAATTACTATAGATCTATATGTCACGATATATCATGGTCGTCGAGCAACGGCACGCAAGATCACCCAGCCTGCGGCCTTACTGCCTAATGCAATTGTTAGCAAGGAAACTGCATGCTAAGCCATATACATACATTTACACAGTAAGAGGCTGCTAAGGATTCACAGCTGCTTAGTGTAAAGTTAAAACAATATACGGATTAGATCGCGATTTATTTAAAAAAACGTTACTGTTAGCAAATTTTACAGTATTGAATTATTTAAAAATAGGCAAGTAAACACATCCCGTTTAAAAAAATTATTGCTTCTTTTTATTTAATTAAGCCGCAATAGTAATAAAGTTTTAACGTATGCAATTACGTAAAATTCGCGTTAACGTTAGCTCATATTATTTAAAAATACTTGTTTACATAATATGAGATTATATACATATTTACTTTTAGCAGCGATAGTTCAGTGGGGAGACCAACAGACTGGAATGTAGAGGGTCTCGGGTTCGAACCCACGTCGCGCACCTCTGACTTTCGGAAGTTATATGACTTTTCGAAATTATGTGCGTATTGCTTGACAATTATCGCCTGCTCCGTGCCTCGGAGAGCACGTTAAGCCGTCGGTCCCGGCCGTCATGAACATCTATGGCAGTCGTTATTGGGAAAGTCAGTACCCTCTAATATCCTGACACAGGTCTAGCCTTAGGGTAGGGTAAGTGACTTGGGAATAATTAAGGCTAAGGGAGAAGGAGAAGGAAGGATACATATTTACTTTTATATAATTTTTCTTTTTGTCATACTGTATTTTGGCTGTTTGCTTGTTGCTATTTACTTTGCGCCTGATAAGTTCGAAAATTTCGGTATTTTAATAATATGTATGTTCCTGGTATGGCACAGTATAAGTATAGATAGTAAACAAATATTGAATTAAACTTAATAATATTTATCAATATTAATGATCTGATCATAATCTGAAATGGAAACGTAAATCTATACTAATATTATAAAGAAGAGTTTGTTTGTTTGTTTGTTTGCTTGAACGCGCTAATCTCAGAAACTTCTGGACCGAATTGAAAATCTTTTTAGTGTTGAATAGCCCATTTATCGAGGAAGGCTATAGGCTATATAAAATCACGCTACGACCAATAGGAGCGGCGCAGCAATGAAAAATGTTGCAAAAACGGGTAAATTTCTCTTATGTGAAGCAGACAAAGTTGCGCGGGTCAGCTAGTAATGTTATAAACCAAAATAAACGACAGTGAAATCTGATTAAGTGATTTAATTTCAATTTACATGCCAATTTTACAATGGTAGTAATGGTTCTGACCGCTACATTAAACATCAAAGTTGCTAGTTGCCTTCCTCCACAGTTTCGCTCAACGCCATAAACCGTCTGTTTGCCGCAATCCAAAGCTCGCAGCACTTTATCCAAAATGATTCACCGAGCGAACAAATTAACGTAACTTAAACCAACTCTAACTGAGACAATATTAAAAAATAAAACCGTGGAGATACAATAAGAAACTCGTCAACTCAAGTTACCATTCCAATTTCCATCTTCATTACTAAAGTATCACGCACAAACTACCCTACTTCTGTGACACGAAAAAAGTGTCAAAACTCCATTCGTCAGGTCAAAGTTAATATACCCCCAGAGAAGGGGAGAAAGGTGCGAGGAGATGAACAGTAGAGGGGCGAAATACAAGACGACCGACGCGTAATAAGTGAACCAAGTTCCCGACTTGGAAAAATTGAAATTAATAATTCAGATATTGTCGGAGCGTTGTGGATTTAATATTGAAGGTAATTGGTATATTAAAAATGTGTTTAACGCGCTGTGGCGGAGTATGGCGTCACATTGAGACAGAGCGACGGTTCTTTTAATGTTCTCTTATAATGAAAAGGCAAGGCGTTGTAAGGCTGTGTTTGGTGAACAAAAATGTATACGTTGTTGGTATAAATATCTTATAGTACTTTATATATATAATAATATATAAATATATATTTTCTTATTTTTTATTTTTTTAATAGAATAGCAAGAAGGACATTGTAGCCATGAAATGAAACGGCGAAAATATTTAATAGACTATGTATAAGGAGAGAGAATAATATTATATATTAATTTAAAATAATATCACTATTATTGTTATTTTTACATTACTTTTTATACTACTACTATAAAAAGTAAAAAACAATAACTATATGTAATAATTAGACAATTTTAGTGCATATAATTGTTGTGGTTTACACAATAATTTTGTATGTTATTTTTGTTTCGACAAAAGCAGACACTGATCATTATCGAAAATCAAAGGCGTTACTAATTAGATCAATTCTAAATCAAAATCATACCATCAAGTAGGCGTTGCGCCATGGCAGATTTTACATATCTGTAAGAACACATGATGTAGATAGAACTCTTAGATATGCAGGTGTTGCCGTGGAAAATGTGATTCTTCGAAAAGTCATAGGTGCGTGCAGTAAGATCAAAGTCAAGACTTCTGCGCGGCATGGCGGCAATCCAACAGTCTTCTACAAAACATTTGTTATATTAATTACTCAGTACTACGAGATAAAAACGATTAACCTTTTAATTGTTGGAATGCCAGACTGAATTGAAAACCAATTGCGTGTGGCTGCCGATATATAGTGGTATACCGGAGATACTAAAATTACATAATAATTATAATCTTTATTCAGAACAGTTATTACGTTTGGATTAAATGTAAATTTTTGTCACCGCATGAACCCGCAGTTCTTGGTGCATAGACCAAAGACTTAAATCACTTTGCCAGTTGAAATAAATTTTCACGTTACCCTTTAGTGAACTCTCAAAACCATAATTTCTATCGGCTGACACGAATGCACTGCGTTCAAAACAATTTGGTACATCACAGGATATTGCTCTGAAGTGCGTGCGATGTCAAAACGAAAGATATATAGCTGTAACGCTTGTACAGGCTTAAAGCCTAGTATGGGTTGCTTCGTTAGTAGTATCATCTCCCTAAAAGTCTTTAAATCGTATTACCAACGGAATTTTATCCAGCTCTTCTTCTTTACTTCTGATTAAATTCGTTGCGAGTTCCAAGACAGTTTAGTTTTCCCCAGGACTTCACGAGTGTCACAATTCTGCGTATTCCATGGTTACCATTGCTGAACCTGGCTACATAGGTGTAATATTGTTGGGAGAGTGGATGGGATTAGACCAATAAAGTAAGAAACCACCAATGTGGTAAACAAGTATCCGACTTGCCTAATGGTAAGTGGTTAACGTAGTACATGGATGCTTGTAGCATCAGAAGAACTATAATTCCGTTTTTCTGACATCGCAAGAACGATCACTTTGGTACTTGCTGCCAGCAAGTGTCTCTGTAAAATACCTAGAAACCTTACATTATACAAGTATGTTTGTATGAAGGCTTCTGTAACATACTTTACAAAACCGGGTTTTTAAAGTCTGAAACGTTTCTTTAACTATACAATTTGTATGCAGTTCTCAAATATTCTGTCGAAATGAACAGGATTTCTGTAATTTTATTTAAAAAGATTACATTGTTGAATAAAAAACATAACATCAGTTCCAGTGCCAGTATTAATATTAATCTCAGTAATTAGTTTTTTTTATTTGGTAGTAATGGTGGTAATATCGTGGCAGTACGCTTCGCCTGATGGTAAATACATAGTTATTTTTAACCAAAGACATCATTAGCGTGTTGGCAACACGAGGGACAAGAAATTGAAGATAGAATAAAAGGAATAGGTGGACTAGGTATGTGAGCCTTTATTAATAGAATACGAATGTCGATGAATGTGTAATCGTGTACCAGCCATGTTTTTTATCATCACTCGATATTTTCCCACAATTACGGGTAGTTCCTCACTGTGGCCACTCCACCTAGCACATACATCACCGGAGATAGCATTGAGGGTCAACTTGACGGCCGACGCCGATATTTTCATTCTCGTTAGAAAGATATGTGATAACGTGAACAAATCCTAGCCGCCTATGCTTTTTGAGACTTTCGTTTAAAATGTTTGCGCTGTGATTTATGATTTAATACTAGCGTCATTTTGTCTGCATATTGATTAAATAATGTCAATTTTGATGGCTTCGCGGTATAAGGTCCGAATCCCGGGACGTACAAGGTGGAATGAATTTCTAATTACAATTCTCAGTACCAGCACACTAGTGTGTGTTTAGCAAATGTCCAGGTGGCAAAATAAAAGTTTAAATAATTTCTGCCTATTACTTCAGGGATCGGTATTATCCTACGTATGTATGTATTATTTAAAATTCTTAGCGTTCTATTGGTTAGTGTTACTATAAATGTTTAGTAAAACTTCACTTGCTTAGTCTACGGTCATCCATCCAAAAGCTGATTGTTCCTAACTACGCACCAAACCACCCGCCAGACAATTATTCTCAGTTGAAACATTAACACAAGTCCCAACTAAATCATCCCGAAACTCTATGAACAGTGCCTAAAATACCTTCCCTAACGCAAAATTACAGAAGTTAGAACGCTGTGAACGAATTTGAATATCTCAACATTGGCCCTGGACAACTTTGGCCTCAGAACTTCTTCAGACGTGTTGCTTTGAAACTGGCCGGTCATTAAGAAAGTAATTATTTCCTTTTTTCAACCTTTGTTCTCGCTTTTAATTGTCAAAGTTAGGTTTAAACTGTAACGAATTGTCGATGAATTCACTATCCTTGAAGACCTGTTTGCTCGGTGGAGTGTTCACTTTTTAAATAAAGGTAGTTTGTCACGGTTAGTGTCTCATTATAAATTCGAAGAGTTTCAGTTTTGTTTGTAAGTTTATGATCGATTTTATTGGCGGCACATTATAATAATGTTTATTGAATCAAGCGTTGTATTACACTGACTGATTGAAGGTATTTGCAGAGGTGTATTACACGCACCAATGTTTTATGTTCGTTCGCTCGTAATAGGAATGAATCTATTGAGGTTTTGACTTTTATAAACCATTTATCACCAAATTTTTGTCAATAAAGTCTTACCAAACAGGGATAAATGCAAGGATTTTAAAAACCACTTGCTATTTTATCAGTATTAGGAGCCAAGGAACTAATGGTATGATATGGCTAGATGTATAATTGCAGGTATTGACTGCTTTTATCGAGCTTACTATAAGTGATTCATATTATAGCTGAGATTTAAGAGCGAAATACTGCGTGCTCCCTTTCTACGAGAGGTTGTAGAATCGAAAGTAACTATAGTCGTCTGGAATGACGGACGATACACGAGCGTAAGCAGCTCAACCAGTTCGACATTAAAAGTAGGTATTATATATGTCCTATGTGTAGTTGTCACTGACACGCTTTTAATAGAGGTTCAAGTATGAAGTTGCAAAGTAACAAAAACATCAAAGATCATGTAATTATAGCGAATTGAAACAACGTTTGTATGCGGTCAGACACTAAGCGATATAACTTTAAATACAAATTATATAAAAGATGATTAATATTTATTATTAATAATATATGATATTAATAATATAATATATAGAATGTTACGATGGATGTGTGGAGTGACGAGAATGGTCTGTCCATTCCATCCAGAATTAGGAATGAATACGTAAGAAGTCGTCTGAAAGTGGTGCCCATAGATGAGAAGGTGAAAGGAAATCGTTTGGCTTGGTATGGACATGTTATGCGAAGAGATGATACGTATGTAGGTAAGCAAGTTATGTATATGAGGGTAGAGGGACAAAAAGGAAGAGGAAGGCCAAGGAAAAGATGAATGGACTGTGTGAGGATGGATATGAAAGGAAAAGGGGTTAATGATCAGATGACGGGTGACAGAGAAGTATGGAAGCGAAGGACATACTGCGCCGACTTCAAATAAATTGGGACTAGGGCAAGGGAATGATGAATAATATAATATATAGCTTATTCTCGCAAAATAAATTATTTTTTAAAATAACCGTTGCATATACAATTTCTTTGTTACATACCTAATATAAGCGAGTCTTTAATAAAAACCGAGCTTGGTCTGATGCCCTGTAGGTGAGGCATATGATGGCTTAATTTTTTAAAGATAATTACATATACCTATTGTAAACTGTAATTCGCCTTGGTGTCCGTCAAAAGTTCCTCGCGGATTGGCATATAGTTAATTGTGTCGTGTAAGACTCATAAAAAATAACAAAAAGATTCCTTCGAGCCGGATTTGAACCAGCGACCTATGGATACCAATTTTAAACCAACTACAGTCCACCGCTCTACCAACTGAGCTATCGAAGGTTGAGAAAAAGTGACAGAACTATCAGCTATTTTTAAGATTTATTTTAAATAATATTATCTTCGGTTTACGTGAATGGTATTCATTGAAATTAAAGTACTATGTACGGATTTTATCGCGTTGTTTAAATACCACTGTATTACATAATTTAAAAAACTGTTACACTTCTACTACTATTGAACTTTACTAATTTTTAAGCCAATAAAATTATTAATACTATTAAAACTATTTATATTTAAGTTTACACTTTCCCCGACGTTTCGGTTGCTTTTCAGCAGCCATGGTCACGGCGAGACTAAGATGGTAGCTGTCTCAATGTTCCAGTGTAGTTATTTCAAACTACCCGAACATAGCGATAAAATCTGTGTATAGTAGTTCAATTTCAATTTATTTTAAAATTTGATGTGGCTGAAATTCTGATTAATCTTTTTCTGCTTAGCAGTTATGTACCAATTAACAATTTTTATTTTCTCATGTAAACAATACATAAAAATCTACAGCTGATCTTCTCCCTTAGCCTTTATTATTCCCAAGTCACTTGGGGTCGGCTTTTCTGGTCTAACCGGCTTTGACTGGATATCAGTTTTTACACGGAGCGGCTGCCACCTGACCTCCGCAACCCGAAGGCTAACGATACCCTAAGGCTAGACCAGTGTCAGGATATTAGAGGGTACTGACTTTCCCAATAACGACTGCCATAGATGTTCATGGCAGCCGGGACCGACGGCTTAACGTGCTCTCCGAGGCACAGAGCAGGCGATAATTGTCAATCAATACGCACAT
The DNA here is from genome assembly GCA_930367265.1 of Catocala fraxini. NCBI lineage: Eukaryota > Metazoa > Arthropoda > Insecta > Lepidoptera > Erebidae > Catocala > Catocala fraxini. The sequence continues at coordinate 18,739,673 of OV884041.1, forward strand.
AATTTCGAAAACTCATATAATTTCCGAAAGTCAGAGGTGCGCGACGTGGGTTCGAACCTGAGACCCTCTGCATTGCAGTCTGTTGGTCTCCCCACTGAGCTATCGCTGCTTATACAACAGATAATTATATTAAATAAATAATTCTGATATGAATATACATATGATAAAATAACATCATTCATAAAAATAATGTCAATATTTTTTTTTATCTAGCGTAATAATTTATATATTTTTATTAGTCTACTGATTCAAACTCAAATTTGAAAACCTATAGATATAAGATAGTTTGGTCAACACGGAAATTAAACCTTCCTACTTTTGTGACATGACTACTGAGATAGTGGAACGTATACAGAAATTATTAATGCCCACCGCAACCTTGGCCTGCGATGATAAATATTGTCAATTTATCATACACAGTACAAACTTGGACCTTGATAGTAATACTATATATAATCGTAATGTCGTTCTTACTATCATTTTTATAAGGTCAAACGCTGACCGCCTTTCTTTGGTTTAGTTTGGTACAGTCGAAAGCATAAATACCTACCTAATGTAACTTAAGACTGCGCCGAGCGTAAGACGCGGTTGGACTGAATGACAGAGCTCGATAATCAAATCGGCGCGCGGCCGCCATAGTAAAATTGTGTGGAGGATTTGAAGTGCTTTTTTGATTAATATGTATCTGCATTGTCAACCAATAACTTTAATATTTGAGACGGACAAATCGTAATATAACTATTTATGTTTCGTTTAAGCTGTGAAATAGGATAGATTTCTACTGTTATGATCTAAAAATCACGTAACACGAGTTTACGTTTTTGCAAATTTACGTAATTTTGTAGGCGAAAATATTAATTATTTTAAGTTTTTTACACAGAGTAATTGTAAACACATTCATTGTTATGGTAAATGTATATTTTATATTTGTATTAAACAAAATGTGTTGATTTTATCAACTTAATTGTGACCCCCTGTTTTGGCACATTTCGCTCGGCGCAGTCTTAAGTGTTAAAATATTTTTTATTCTTTACCTTAAAATTTGTGTGACCGTGTTGAAGTTTTGTGAAATCCGCCGCGACACAGGGATTACTCCTAGTGCGGGTTGCCTTTTATAATAGAAAAATAGTGACAAATTAAAAAACAATATTTCACGTAAAAAAACGTGTCGTAGCAATATGTTGTAAGACAATTACAATAAGTTGAACTAAAAGTGATGCTTAGTAGTTTAAGTGGTCTCCTCGCCACTGCCACAAAGCCATTGAATGGTGTGGGTTCAATGCCTGGACAATAAAATTTATGATATTATAGTTAAAGTAGTATGGACTCGAGACTCGATGTCTTTTGTGTCCGTTGTTCGAATGTTTATAATAAGGTCCTCTGTGACACTGGCAAATGATGTTCGTGCTTGGGTGGTGTCTTTAAAAACAAATCAATTAAGTTTTGACATTTCGCTGTCAGCAGTGTGATCTTGTGTTATTTAAATTCTTGATAATGCACGAACGATACTACTGTTGCTGGATGCATCCACAGGCTATAGTTTCTCCTTACCATCAGAAAGACCAGACATGGTGGTATAAAAAATACTGATAATGTTTTGTTCATAATAACAGGTAGCCTACCCGGATGGCGTAGTGGTTTAGGTGGTCACTTCGCCACTGCACTGAATGTTGTGGGTTCGAATCCCACACGGGACAAAACTTTGTGTAATCCACAAATGGTTGTTCTGAGTCTGGATGTTCTTTATGTCCGTTATCTAAATGTTTGTATAGTCCCGCAACACAGTCATTATTACGAGTGCGGGAGTTGTCCTTTTTAAAGAAAAGAAAGAACAGAAAGGGGTAGTTGGTAGTAGATAGTAAAAATATCTTAACACTCTTTCGAATTCGGGTCATTATTGTGTTCAAGTGCTCATCATTATTTTAACGTTTGCAATTAGAGGTTTAGAATAACCAGCTGTTAGTAATTGTATGATTATTGGGAGATAATTTATGTTCAAGGGTCGTAGCGTAAACATAATAAATATTCAATAGACATGCCATCAAAAAAGGAGTTTTATTTTAAAAAAAATATGTAATAATTATCGCTCGCTTTAATGGTAAAAGAACATCGTAAGGAAACCTGTATGTTTGAGAGTTTCATATCGTTCTCAAATAAGTCAGTCAACCAGTCAACCAGTGAGGTGGACTACGGCCTATCCCGTTTCACACTTAGAATGGCCCTTAAATGCTCAGCAGTGGGTCAGTTTATAAAAAGGCCTGATATTATTACAAGTAAATACTAATATAAAAAATAATGTTTATTGTTGAGGAGTAGGTAACGTGTCCTTATTCATTATATGCCGGCCTCGATGGCGTAGTGGCTAGTGTAACTCAGGGGTTCTCAAACATTTTTTATTTTTATGGCGTGGGGTAATGCTTTGACCCATACCTTTCCGCGGGGTCGGGCGGAGGGGTTATGTCGGATTCACCGGGGTAAAAGAGAAAGATGTTAAAATTATGATAATATACCTCCCGGAATACCGACTAAACCTACCACGGTGTTCCTCGACAAAACCACTATCGACGGGGTCGCGCGAATGACTTGCGCAAGTGGCCGCGGCCCCGCCGAAGTTTTGGCCCGCCGTATGAAATGGCAGGCCACTACACGAAGAGACCTACCCAAAGGCACTCACTCACTTATAAACCCTACTGGCTCTCCCCTAGAGGGGAGACGGACTCGACATAGAGGCGCGCGTGGGAAAGCACACGCCGCCTCTCAGACCTGGTGCTGAACCTATGGCGGGCAGGCCCACAAATCATACCACCCCTAGGTCAAACCTCAGGGTGGCTGGGGGTCAACTCGCGCCCGGCTCTGCGGTTGGGGAGAGGGTTTAAGCGCTACCTCTCCCACTCCGCCACCTCCTTGATGGAAATCAATTCCTCACAAAAGGAGGAGACGGCGTTCCACAACCTCTCACTCTGGACCATAGACTGAACTACGGCTGGGAGCGAGAGGGTAACCAATCCGACTGCTGCGATCAACTCACGGCGCTGCGATGCCCAGGTAGGGCAATCCGCCAAAGTGTGCAGCGCCGTGTCCACAACAACATCGCGGCAGTCGCCGCAGTGGTGACAACCGGGTGTCTCTTGTATACGACACAGGAACTGGCCTAAATAACCGTGGCCAGTCATTTACCTGTGTCATCCGGAAGGTGAGAGTCCTATGCCGCCTCTCCAGCCTCTCCTTAAACACGGGACTTACCGCCACGACCGTGGCGTGCCAGAAACTTTTAGCTCTACGAACCCCTGTTAAAGCTGTTATCTGGAATAACAGCGAACCCCTTAACTAACTAACAAAATCTCCCCACCCCAAAGAAAATAATAAAATTGAATGTTTAAGAAAATAAGGTTTTTATTTAAATAAAAAGTAACAAATACAGTGCCAAAAGAAATATATTTTTGATATTAATGTGATGGGTGGGAATGGCGATGTTTCTTGTCGCAAATTGAGTCAATTTAAGGAATAATTTTGGACAATTTGTACCTTAATTCTGACTTGGTATCAAGTCGATTTCTGTATTTCGTTTTAATCATAACCAAGTGTGAAAACCCACTCTCACATAAGTATGTTGTAGCAAAGGGTAAAAAGAAATTTACCGCTTTCGTGCGAGTTGGGGTACTCTTCCTGTCTAGCAGCCCAAAAATCTATCAAAGACATCCTTTTTAAATCAGCTTGAAGAGTTTCATCTACGGACATTTCTAATAATGACTCCTATTGCTTAATACTCAAATTAGAATTTATGCTCTCGTTTGTGACCACAAGTGGGTTAAGAATCAGGATCCGCTTGAAAACTGCTTTGGTTGCATCAGATATCATTGTGGTACTAATGATAATCCTACAATAATCCAGTTTTTTCTTGAATCAAAACTGCTATCATTCGTTATTTGAGAAATACTGGCCATAAGACCAATTGTGAGGCAGATACTGAGTATACTGCGTATTGAGTGATAATTTAAATATATTTTTATTATCTAGTCTCGATCAATCAGTCAAACAACAAGAGCCTAAAAGTTCTCAAAGTATACTGAATTTCGGTGAAGTATTAGCTGATGCAACCGAAGCAGTAGATCGAGCAACTCCTGAAGCTCAAGCTTGTACTTATGTGTGTGGGTTCATATTTGAAAAATTAAAACGCATTAAATGTGACACTTGCATAAAATCATTTTTAAGTGATGTGACATATGAACCTATACACATGTTCACAAGTTTGTGCACTGTGTGGAGACATGTGCAGCATTTTTAAATAAATTTTTGGTTGAAGAGTTTTGGACGGGAAATATTCAAGAATGAGTTATGCAGCTACTTTCTCAAGTTGATTTTAATTTTATCATAATATGTGAAGAGCACCGTGTTCCTAATTAATCACAATAAGAATTCTGTTTTTAAAAAAGTGATTAAAAGATATGTGACTCTTAAAATAGAGAATTTGCAGACGATGAAAGAGCAAAACCGTAGCAAAAAAATTTGTATTTTAAAAATTAATTAGGTTTTTTTTTGCCTTTAATAGTTGTTTTATTCCATTCCATAACATCTAAAATAAAAGTGGAGATATAAGGGAAACTAGAACTCTAAATATTATTTGGGAGTGGGAGTTTCCCTCATATCTCCCAGCTGTAATAACTTTCTGTTACAGCAACACCTATTTGAATTTACCGCGTTTTATTTAGTTAGTTCACTGCGGAAATGCAGTGGAGCTGTAGTATACATGTGTGTTGCTTCTGATTGGACGGCAGTTGGCTTTCTTCTCTTGGTAGAGAGTAGTATACTCCTTGTTGCCGCACGTGCCTGCCAGTCATCAAGCCACCATTACGTAAGTCTTGTCGCGAACCCCTATCATCGAATGGCGAACCTCTAGGGGTTCGCGTACTCCACTTTGAGAAACCCTGGTATAACCGACTGCCACACCTGAGGTCGTGGGTTCGATTCCCGCACAAGTCGAACATTTGTGTGCATGAACATAGATGTTTGTCTTGGTCTGGATGTTTCTATGTATAATATGTACATACGTATTTACAAAAAAAAAGTAAATATTATGTATGTTTATCCATTGTCTAGTACCCATAGTACAAGTTCTGCTTAGTTTGGGCTAGATGGTGTTGTGTGTATGTGGTAGAATATTATTATATCTACCTTAATTTATCAGAATTTCGCCTCGCTTCTTTAGAGTTGTAGCGTGATGTTTTAATTTTACTTTTCTTGTTTACTGTACTAACTATATTTATATTTTATTTTATTCAGTAGGTGCAAATACAGATAACAGATTAGCATAATACAAATAATCTTCTTAAAATACACAATGAGTAAATCTGACATCCAGTTAAATTTGTACACAACATTTGTAATATACAGTACGTACGTGTAAGTTTACATTAGCTCAAACTGTAAATTTTGTTAAATAAACTATTACTTAAAAAATTATACATCATAAATTAAAAGAACAAAAGATTGGGTACACTAATAAAATCACATTCACATAAAATCATATCAGAAAACATTTGAATATAATAAAATATATCTAACGCATAAAAAATCAATGCAAATGGTCCAGGGATGAGTTCAAACATACTATTTCAATATACGGTTAGGTTTGAGACGTTTCAGAGAGATTCTTTTTTGATCCAGAAGTTTCTAGTAATTTGGGTTAGAATCTTCTAATACTCTTGTTAAGGTAATATATTGTTAGTAGTAGGTTGCGTCAGTAGTGCAATGGTTGGATTAGAAACCGTGACCTCTCGATCACAAGTCCAACGTCCTATTCTTCGACAGTAGCGTTATAGATAAGGCATTCCACTTAATCTTAATTCCATATATAACAATAAACTTAATCTATTTATAGCTCATTAGCACTGATTTATTGAAATACAAAAACACGTAGTACATTTCTTTTATGACTCCACGCTTACCTACTGGAAAAACAAACAGATAACTCATAAAATGTCCAACAGATAAAGGCCCTAAACAAAATTCCCTAAATCACTTTAATCTTCCAAACATGAAGCACTTAGCGAACTCGCGGATAAAAAACGATAATTATTATCCGCAACTACGCTTACATCCGAGTTTACCTCTCTCGTTTACACAAAAGGCAACAGAAAGAAAAAGAACATAAATGGAATAGGTTACAAGCATTCAGATTTTTTTTAATTGGGCTGATTAACTAACAAAAATTTGACTACTCTGTAAATATTGAAGCACAATTAAGTTGATACTGATACCGCATCAGTCATGAATCTGTGCCTAGATCATTAGGCAAAGGAAAACAGCCATTAGGCGGTCGGCACAGAGTTGATTAATTGTCGAAGGCCAGGGGTCGGCGGGGCGGGCCATAAATAAAAATAAAATACGGCCTTAAGTCGATACCAGGGTTGTAGGGCAGGCCGTCAGAGATAACTGTGGATAATATCCGAGAAAGGATTTCTGTTCTTGGATATATATCCACGAATTCTAATCCGATTACGACCGAAATAATTTTTTAGCTTTTACTGATACGATGGATTTAACTTTATAGGAAAATAAATTTGTTCATTGCCATAATAGTTAGTTATTAGTAATTTAAATAAATAGCACAGCTTAGATACTGATAAAGATAGCTACAACTGCGTGGATTGTTTAGTTTTTTTTTTTACATGGCTGAATGCATTTACTCGGTCCCCTCCGCGGGGGTGGGCGGAGGGGTTATGTCGGACTTACCAGGGTACAAGAGAAAGATGGTAATGACGATAATAATGGACCAACCGGAATAACGATTAAACCTAACACGGTATTCCTCGACAAAACCGCAATCGACGGGGCCGCGCGAATCGCTTTCACATGCGGTCCCGACCCCGCCGAGATTTCGGCCCGCGGTATGAAACGGCAGGCCACTACACAACAAGACTAGCCTTAAGTCACCACTAGATTTAAACCCTAATGTCCCTCCTTGTGGTGGCGGGCAGGCCCACGAAGCCTACCACCACCAGGTCAAACCTCAGGATGGCTGGAGGTCATCTCGCGCCCTCCGCGCTAAGCGCTTTAAGCACTCTCTCTCCCACTCCGCCGCCTCCTTGATAAATATGACTTCGTCACAGAAGGAGGCGACGGCGTTCCACGACCTCTCGCTCCAGACCATAGATTGAACCACGGCCAGGAGCGAGAGGGCAACCATAATGACTGCCGCGATCAACTCATAGCGGTGTGATGCCCAGGCGGGGTAATACGCCAAAGTGTGCAGCGCCGTGTCCTCAACAACGTCGCGGCAGTCGCCACAGTGGTGACAATCTGGCGTCTCTTGCCGGCCTATGCGCTACAGGAACTAAAAAGCAACCGTGGCCAGTCATTACCTGTGTCAGCCGGAAGGTGAGGGCGCCATGCCGCTTCTCAAGCCACTCCTCAAAAACGGGTCTTACCGACACGATTGCGGCATGTCCGATGGAATGTTTAGTTGTGGCAACCACAGCGACTACTCGTTAGGTGGTATTGCTCGGATTGTATTGTACTCTGTTAGATATCTCATTTCTTCAGTAACAGCTGTTATTATTAAGTTCTTAATGTCATGACTTTCATAAGCTTAACAGGCATTGAGTGCTGATTGAGAGGCGTTTATACATCATGTAAAACGCGCTCCTGTTAAAATCTCTCTACTTATTTGTAAAGCGTCGATATCTTTGTATGCAGCATTATAAGTACCACGAAAGATCTTAATGATGGGTTGAAGGACCAAACCTTTGAACATCTTGATAACTGGAGTATTGAATTGCTCTCATAAGTGCTTAAATATTTCAACCCAGTAGATTATATTTAATACCTCATGGACCTTTTGTCGAGAATATGAGTATATTGAATATGAGTATATATATTGAATATGAGAAAAATAAGTTATAATTTATGAGATTAAGGCACGGTTGGATTCACATGTGTTCTTTGATGTTACACTTAAAACCTTAGCGCAGGTGTGGCGTCAGAAGCTTTATCGTTATAAGATAGCAATATCACTATCTCTACAGAAATATCTTCGCAGAAAATTCCATTTTATATAAAAGAAATGTACTTAATTTATAAATTAAGCAATTTTATTTTCTTTAGAATTCACGCTAGTAAGTAGTAGTAAGTATATCCGCTTACTCGGATATTTTTAATCCGGCAGGCAGCCCTAACCGATTGTAGAGATCCTGCCTCTACCGAATCTTCGCTTAATTCTTTGAGAAAATGTTTCATTCATTGGACATTTTGCGAGGTAACTAAGGAAGAAAGAAAGGTATATTTCTAACACATTTTGATAATACAGCGGTGTATTTTTGTCATCTAATTGTTATATTTCTTAAAAATGAATGGTTGTAACATAATTTGGAAAATGAGATATATTTTTACTCTTGGATCATTAGCAGTTACAATAAAAATAATAAGCTAATGGGGCTATACGAATATGCTATAGAGAAAAGATTTGATTTTGTTGTTTGTTTGTATGGATTTTACTCAAAAACTACAAAACCAATTTAAAAAATCTTTTACTATTAGGAAGCTATATTATTACCGAGTAATATAAGCTATATTTAATAACATAAAAAAGTAATGTTACTAAAATAACCTACCCTACTTTTACGCGAGCGAAACGGCGGGCAGAAGGTAGTATCTAATAAAACGGATCTTTGAACCATGTCTACGAATTGAAGAACCGTGCCATTTAGCTAGCAAATGAGAATGATTCGTACGAGGCGCGGGATGCATGAATTGAGCTGGTTAGTTGGACGTGTGTTATCCGCACTTAGCCCCACAATTGGACCATTGTGCGTAAGTGATCGACGCGCGACGCAAAAAGTTCTTCGGTTACTCATACCACCCCAGCTCCGTCAAGAAAGATAATAGGGACCGGTGTTGCGCGGTACTTACGTCATCGTTTCTGGGCTGTTTAGTAGTTTCGCCCAGTTGGTTACTCACGCTTTTACAATATAGGAGCTTGTGAGCCGGTGTCTCCTCGTTCCCCATGCAGCCCCTACATAAGGGGCTGTCAGTGATGCCGATGTTGAATAGGTTTTGTTGAGGGTGCAGTGGACTGTTATTATACTCACTACGTGGTGTAGGTTTTTCCTTGTGGAACGTAGCAATAAACAGCACATAGGTACAAGTAATGGATGGAGCTAAATTTTCCATTGAAATACACTTTGTATCTCGCCAGGCAGACGACTCTTTGAGTTTTGCCTACGAAGCGTGTTAACCGTGGTTCGGAATAAATGACAAACACATTGCGATATTTGTTACTGCCTCGGAGGCACAACGGCAGTGTACGATACTGTTGTACACTGAAATTCTCAGAAGCAGCACAGAGTCTGAAGCCCACTAGGCGCAATAAACTTGCTCCTATAAAGCGGGACCTAACATCAAAGATGGCGAAATGTGAAGTGCATGTAATGCATCTCGGTCTACCCTTTCGAGGATAGAGACGTGACATTATGTTTGTATGTTGAGGTAATACGGTTTTGTACGAAAGCACCTTTAGGGTTCTAAAACTGCCTTCCGTCCTGTGCATCCATTAATACTCTAATGTGCGTTTATAAATTGCTTTATAGACGAAAATAGCTTTTCATGCTTACTAATATTATAAATTCTGTCTGATCGGCGCAGCGGTAGTGAATGCGATTCCCGTGCATGAGGTCTCGGGTTGGAATTCCGGGTCGGGCCAACAAAAAAAGTTATTGGGTATTTCTATTAAGAAATCTTAATAGCAGCCCGAAGTTAGGAAGTTGGCGGTATTAGACACCCCAGTACCTCAGAAAGCACGTAAAGCTGTTGGTCCTACGCCTGATCTCTCTCCGGTCATGTCGTATTACCATCCCATCGGATCATGAGAGGGAACAGAGAGTGCACTTGTGTTTGCGCACACGCTTGTACACTATAATAACAGGGGTTAAAGTATGAAGTTGCCGTTGTATAGTAATAAGTACTTTGAACTGACATAAAATCTTCATGGTGTGAGATTTTTGAGTGAAAATTTTTCACATGTTACCTATAATACCTATAAATCTTCTTTTAAAAAGATATGCTACATTCGATTTTCGACTATCAATTGTTTTTATTCAGCTTAGACGGGAAAGATGGGTACTTCGAAAATCCGAGTCATTTTTGATTACGACTGCTGACGCGGAACTAACGCGGCAAAAACGGCTCACAATATCAACGCTGCGTTTGGAGAGGAGACTGCTAATGAACGCACTGTGCGTTTTTAGTTTAAACGCTTTTCTAACGGAAACTTCGACTTGAAGAACGAACCACGTGGAAGACCGCCCACACAGGTGAATAAGGCTGAATTAAAGGCGATGGTGGAAGCCGGTCCGAGTCAAACTACCCAGGATTAGCGGCATCGTTTAACGTTACCTTACCTACAATATTGGCACATTTGCATGTAATCAATAAGATAAAAATAATGAAAAATGGGTGCCTTATGATTTGACTGATCTGCATAAAAGAAATGCGTGTTGAAACTTGTGTTGTCTTGTTGAATCGGTACAGAAATGAAGGGATATTGGATCGAATTGTGACATGTGACGAAAAGTGAATTCTTTACGATAACCGAAAGCGAAATATGCAATGGTAGACCCCAGGTTAAAGGCCGCAACAGTGCCCTATAGCAAAGCTTACCAATAAAAAGGCAATGGTAACTGTTTGGTGGTCTCTTCATAGTGTTATTCACTATAGCTTTCTCAGATCTGGTCAAGCAATAACAGCAGATATTTACTGTGCCAAACTTCGAACAATGATGGCGAAACTGGCAGTGAAACAGCCCCGACTCGTGAATCGATCTTCACCATTATTACTCCATGATAACGCAAGACCTCACACCGCACGAGAAGCCGTTGTAACTCTACAGAAGATGCAGTTAGAAACCATACGTCATCCTCCGTATTTGCCAGACCTTGCTCCAACGGACTACAATTTTTTTCGTGATTTGGACAATTTTCTACGTGATAAAAATTTTTCTTCCCAGGAGGCAATACAAAATGCTTTCACACAGTTTGTCGAATATAGATCCCCGGAGTTCTATCGTAAACGCATAAATTAACTTCCGTTTAAATGGCAGCAATGTATAGATAAAGAGGGTAAATATTTCGATTAAATAAATATGGAAATATGGTACATCTTAGAAAAAAGCGTAGTTTAAATTTTTCAGTACAAATTGGTAATTTCATACTTTAATTACCTAATATCTCCTGCGCAGATGGCCAGTTTCCGTTAAGATTGACTGCCGTGACTGAAATTCGGTCTGAAAGACATTATATTATTATTAATATTATAAATGCGAATGTGAGTTTTTGTTTGTTTGTCACGCATTCTCGCCTTAAATACTCCACCGATCATCGTAAAATTTCGCATACACGTTGTCAGGGGTATAGAAAGGGATATAGCGTACCATTCATCCAGCGAAAAAGTACTGTTACTGAGGGATAGAAACTTATCGACAAAATCTATATGAAAGCTAATGAAACCGCCGCGGGCATAATCTAGTATTTCAATAACTTTCGTAGCATTCGGTCTGAATAACACCACAGTATAATTGTAAAAAAATATTTGTACAACAATTTATGCGACCAGTTTTCGTATGTCTGCGAAACTCTAATAAATTATGTAAAACTTGTTTTACTGTCCCATGAAGGTAAACATCAATAAAAAGCGGTATAATACTACATAAACTTTATGTACGGGTTTTCATCTTGTCGGGGTAAAATCAACAATTTGCGTCCACCAATTTTTGCCTTTGTTTTTTTTGACATCGATCAAGCGTTGTAAGGGTCCTTGCAGAAATGTTTTGTGTCAACATCATGGGACATTTCATCGGGATATGGGATGCGGATCCCATACTGTTTACTGATTGTTATTCTATTTTACTTGTTTACCCTTGTAATAACACACATGCGTTTAAGTATTTTTGAATATAAATCTAATTGAATGTGACCTGATTTGGTCTATTAAATTGAAGCCAACCTTCTTATATTTGTGAAGACAGTGTAAACATCCTTATTAATATTACAAATTCGAATGCGAGTTTGTTTGTTACGCTTTCACGCCTTAACTACTCGTCCGATCATCATGAAATTTGGCATAACTGTTGTCAACGGAACAGGAAAGGACAACCTTACGTTTCGGAATACATTGACGAATACCCCTCCGCCTACGGCCCGGAGTGAGAGAGCAGCCATTTCGACTGGCGCGACCAACTCAGGCGGGGCAATCCTCCAACGTGTGCAGCGCCGTGTCTACAACAACATCGTGGCACTCGCCGCAGTAAGGACAACCGGGCGTCTATTGCCGGCCTATGCGACACAGGAACTGACCAAAGCAACCGTGGCCAGTCATTAGCTATGTCAGCCGAAAGGTGGGAGCGCCATGCCATCTCTCCAGCCACTCCTCAAAAACAGGTCTTATTGCCACGATCGTAGCGTGCCCGATCCTCATCTTATTTAATTTAACCTACATTTACACGAGCTAAGGCGCAGTCAAAATCTGGAATTAGATAGAGAATAGAATACGGCATCATGCTGTGGGGCAAAAGCGTAAACGTGGAGGAATTATTCATTATTCAAAAGAAATGTATTCGAATTCTTGCTGAAATAGATAATACACAGAGTTGCAAACCACATTTTGTAAAACTAAATATACTAACACTCGCCTCAATATATATACTTGATATTTGTACCTTTGTGTATAAAATATACATACCTTCTCTACAAAACATGATGTCCACGATATAAACACTTGCAATAAAGATAGACTACACTTACCACTATCCCGAATAAAGATGTTAAATGAAAGTCCTTACTACATGGCAGTAAAAACATACAATAAGTTGCCTAAAACTATAAAAGATGCCATTACCCAGCTTTCATTCAACAAGCAAATCGGAATCTATTTAATGAATGCGTGCTCTTGTTCAGTTACAGAATTCCTAGAAAATAAATAAAAATTAATAAAAAACTGAACATAAACACCTAAATAAATGCGATGACGATCCGCAACCTTGACTAAGACCCTATAAAAACAATATAATAAATAAACTAAATATAATAAATAAACGATTTGTTATTATTATTATTAAACCTTGAATAAAGAAAAAACATAATTGTGATCTTAGACATTTATTTTATTTGTATGCGTATGTATGTATATTGTGCAATAATAAAATAACAGACTTTGTATAAGCTTATAATATTATATGGTTTAGATATAAGTACTAAGTAGTATTTACATTATATATATATTTAGTATTTACACCTAGCCTCTTTACTTTTTGGAGTTATAGAAACAAAAACACCTACATACTTGTATGACAAACTTTGTTGGAGAGAAACTCAATCCAAATATACGGTGAGATCAGTCACAAATCCACTATCCATTCCTGAGCACAGGACGGCTGCCTTTAGAGGTAGTTTCAAGTATGCCGCATCACACTGCTGGAATAACCTTCCACCACCAGTCCGCAGCCTAAAATCAAAAAATTCCTTTGTTTTTCATCTAAAAAAGTTTTTGCTACAAACACAAAAAGCTACATAATATATATAAAATCACACCATTCCAATTACTAAATATTATTATTCTATTTAGTGATACTGAACATTTTATTTCAGTTCAATGCGTTAATATTATAACACTTAATTTCTATATCTAATCCTCACAAACACCTACTCACCTTCTTGGGTTTGGCCGTCAGGTATTGGATGGAAGGGTTTCCAGTCTGTGTTATTGCAGTGTATTTCAACACTTCAGGCGTCTTGAGGTCCTGCTTTGTATTTATATTATATTCCTTAGTCCTATAACAAAACAGGTTTGTTTTTGATTACCTACTTTTAACTTATCTTATATTGTTTTTCTTTGCTTTTTTAATTTCAATTCTTGCATTTTTATTACCCATATATATTATTCAATTGACAATTTAAATATGTACAAAGTTGTTAAGTGTTCAAATAAGATGACTGTACTGATTACCTTTCATTGTTGACATGCTCTGTGATCTGGTTGCTTATGTCACTGCGCATTAGTTTTGTTCACAATTCCTAGAATTGCTGGCATCGCGCGTACAATAGGGCGGATGCGACATAGGTACCTATATCACACTGACGCTTGTTTTAAAAAATACACTCAAATGTTTATATCATATTATCTTACTCCACACTTTTTTTTTATAATATTTAGTAATTATGTTTATATCCTATTTACACGTATATTTACTTATTTAAGTATATTTTATTTTATATGTTTACACACTAGGCGCCGGCGTCACCAAATTGGATTTCGCAGAATACCAGTGTTGCGATTTTACAATCGCAACGTACGCTGAGCGATGTCCAAATTTTGGCACTGATGGGACACACATTTTTTCATTGTTTCAATTTGTGTTGAACTATAATTTTAATACTTTTATTTTATTATTGTCTTTATTTCATTATTGTTTGTATCGCTGCACACTGACGTGACCTTGAACTGAATGGAGGCAGTTTCCGTTTGGTTAAGCGGAAGGTGTGGTGTTGCCAGTGAGCAGTTTTTAATTTATAGTGTATATTTTTTTTCTTTTTATTTTTTTATTTTTTTTATTTTATATACTTGTGTCCTTGTGTGCCAAAATAAATATTTTTTCTTTCTTTCTTTCTTTCTTTCTATTAATTATAATTGTTGGTAGATAATAATTTTTAAATATTCGTTTATTATAATAATATTGCAATGCTTGTAAAAGGCACTAAGTTTTAAGCACTATACTTTTACTAAACACCTTATGTATTTACACTTAATTCGCAATAAACACTTCGACTTTGACTTTGACTTTGATATTTACCAGTATAAAGCCTTGGTAGCGTAATTGACAACGCATTGATTGGACTTGTAATCGAAAGGTCATGTGTTTGAATACTATGCAAGAGGTGAACACACTAATAATAACATACTTCCAGTAATCTTTTGATAAATAAACAAAGCACATTAAATAACTTTTCTACAAATATAACCCACTCTCATTTATGAGAAGTAAGTGCTATACTCATCTATATAATATACTTTTAAATTCATCCATCAACCAAGAATTCAGTCTTTTATCGGTAAAAAAGTCATCGTAACCAATATTATAAATGCGAATGTGAGTTTATTTGTTTGTTACGCTTTTACGCCTTAACTACTCGACCATGAAAATTCGCATACACGTTGTCAGGGGTACAGAAAAGGACATAGGGTACCTTTCATTCAGAAAAAGTACTGCTACCGTAAATAATAAATTGACATATGCTATATATAAGCAGCGATAGCTCAGTGGGGAGACCAACAGACTGCAATGCAGAGGGTCTCGGGTTCGAACCCACGTCGCGCACCTCTGACTTTCGGAAGTTATATGACTTTTCGAAATTATGTGCGTATTGATTGACAATTATCGCCTGCTCCGTGCCTCGGAGAGCACGTTAAGCCGTTGGTCCC
Source organism: Catocala fraxini (assembly GCA_930367265.1). Taxonomy (NCBI): domain Eukaryota; kingdom Metazoa; phylum Arthropoda; class Insecta; order Lepidoptera; family Erebidae; genus Catocala; species Catocala fraxini. Next base: position 18,755,138 of record OV884041.1, read on the forward strand.
GGCTGCCATGAACATCTATGGCAATCGTTATTGGGCAAGTCAGTACCCTCTAATATCCTGACACTGGTCTAGCCTTAGGGTATCGTTAGCCTTCGAGTTGCGGAGGTCAGGTGGCAGCCGCTCCGTGTAAAAACTGATATCCAGTCAAATCCGGTTAGACCAGAAAAGCCGACCCCAAGTGACTTGGGAATAATAAAGGCTAAGAGAGAAGATGCTATATATACGCGTGCCAAACTGCAAGCAATATTTAGTATAATATAGATCTAAGACTATCATAATAATAAACATAACAATATGTACCACTATTTAGAAATGTAATAGCTAAAAAATTACATTACTTTGTACTATTAATGCTAGATCGGATGATACTTTTATATTTCAATCGCAACATTCGTATTAACTATATTTGTATTTCCATTTTATTTTAATAAATTTAACCAATGTGGTTTAATTGAAATGTATACAACCATTCGTTATAATTGCGTTGATTTATTGCAATTTGCTTTGTATATTGTTTAATGATATATTTAGGTTAAATTCCTGTTTTATGTTAGTCATATTTATTTACTATTGAATTTGAATTATTTAAGTGAAAATTTATAAATGCTATTCTTTAATAATTTTTTTGTCTTTTGAAAGTCGAGAGTTGACTCCCTAGTATAATCCCTCACTAATAGTTCTTCTGTCGCGGTGGATTTTATAAACATTAGAACAACGGACACAAGAACATCCAAACTCGAAACAACAATTTGTTCATCGCACAAAATTATTACCCGTGTGAGTATCAAACCCACAATCCTCGGCGCAGAACAGTGGCGAGGTTGCCACTAAAACTACTTGCGCCACCCACGGTGTCAAAACTTTATGCACAATACAAATACATGTCCAGCCATCATAAAACATTTCGGCATAGTTGTCAATTAATACATGCTTGCAACGCTTGGGATTTGCGTATTACTGACCCTAAAAAAGGGACTCTCGTGGAACAAAAATCATTGACAGCACAGCGCTTTATAAAGTTTCTCTCAAATGCCTAATCACCAAGAGTAGAACAAAGGTTATTTGATGGATGCCTTTAATATCTTATCTGTTGGGTATTTCAAGTTTGAGCCCGGCAGCTACCGTGTCTGATGTCTTACTATTCCGCAAGAATAATGTTCTAAACGACAACATAGTTCCTTATTACATACCTTTAGTACCTTCTTACACTAACCGTCGAAATCATAAACTATGTCAAAACTAATTGCAACCACTCTGCAGAATTTAGGACCATAACTGAAAACCTTCACTCTCAACAAATAGGCACAAACTTTCAGCAAATACGTTAGAAAGCGTCGAAACGTTAGGAATTTTCCAAAAAGTAGTGTGTTCAATTTAATAGCAATAAGTCAGTAGCCGCCGCCGCGTTCGGTTGACGCAGCGATTCCACAGTTCGGTGTGCAAACACTTTTACATCATACGACCTCAGTACCCGCCCTTATTATAACTTTAACGAAGACTCAGCTTTATATTACACTTTTCTAAGAAATAAGAAATCATTTTTAGTTTCTAAAACGTTTCTTGGAAATTAGAAATTAATTCAGCTTTAAATGTATAGCGTCTATTTCAATTCGTTGTATTTGAAAATTGTTATTAAAATGTGTGTTTGTGAAAATATCATGTTTTGTTTTAAATAATATACACCGATTATACAATTTATACAACAATGTGATTTAATTAAGAATCAATGTCATGATAAGGTCTTCATTTAAAAATGTGTCAAAGTACGCAGATCAATAAACTACCAATTAAACTCGAAAAGAAAATCTAAGCCTTTAAAACTCTGTTATGTGTCACAGAGGATTTTATATCAATTATTGATGGACACACGACACAGAGGCGCGCGTAGGAACACGCACACCTCTCGGATCTGGTGCTGATTGGGTGGCGGGCAGGCCCAAGAAGCCCACCACGCCCAGGTCAAAGAATCCCACACATCACACAACTAACCCACCCCAAGCTTTTTAGGTTAGCTGGAGGTATTAACAATAATACTAGTTTAATAGTCATTTTTAATACGAATAGTTATTTAAAATGAAAAATTGTAGTCTAGGTATATGTCATATAAATAACTATACTTTTGATACAGTATACATTAATGATTTATTGCTAGAAATTCTTTGACAATGTAGGTAATTTGTGGCGTTAACTGAAATAATAGTTAACGCCACAAAGCCGCCATAATTCATAAAATGTCATTTTTAATGCACTGAATAATATACATCGAACAATAGGTCACTTACGCCCACTTTTATTTTATGTGCCAACCATTTAAATCAAGAGAAAAATAATCCTAAAATTGTATACTTTTACGCGAATATACATTGTAATTTAATTATTTTATACGGATTTTATCTCGTTGTTTATAATAAAAAAGCTATTTTACTACATTTTACTAAATTAGGTATTTAGATTTATACTTTTTCGATATTTCGGTTGCTTTTCAGTAGTCATCACAGGGGAACTTAATAGAGAAAAATAATCATTCAATAATAAATTGTAATATTGTATAAATACATTATTGTGATGAATGCTTGAGTGATTCATTTCATTAGACTTTCAAACCGCGTCAGCACACCGGTGGCCAGACACAATCGATTTTTAATTATGGCTGGTATTTTAAGACTTGACAAATTAGCCTCAGAGGCTAAAGATTATTTATAGACGGTGCTGTAGCGCTTTCAATGTATTATAAATAAATAATTAAAATATTATTATCACATATTTTAGACTGAGACTAACTATGTAGTTTTATTCAAAGACAAGATAAGAATTGTCCCAAATTACAATATTTAAGTACCTGGCACATCACCTATATCTTTGATTAACGTAATTACCTTTTAATTAACAATAAACGTCTCGTTTCACGACCCGCGTTCGACACGTATACGACATTAAAAAGGTATAAAATCGTGACGTGTAAATGGCTCACGTTCGTAGTCAGCGTTTCTTTAACAAGTATGTTTATTTTTACCGTCCACTCCATCGCACGATGCCCACTAGTGGGATCGCTCTGTAAACGGAATCGCTTCTTGATTTCATATCGCCTTTGAGCTGAACGGTTGACGATAAAATATGATAGCATTTACTCCGATAATAGTTTGTCTAAGAGTATTGAAAGAGGTGCCTCAGAGGCCAAAGATTATTTATAGAAGGCTCTGTAGCGCTTTCAATGTATTTTAAATTTTATATCTGAATGGTTGATTTCAAAACGTGTGTTCATACCTTGTCCAAAACCAATTAGATATCACGTGTAGTGATTACATGACGAGTATGGCTTTCAATGTGAAGTTTTAAATTATAGATGTGTCCTACCCATACTTAAATCGCAAGGAGAAGTATTTATTCGCATAAAATTATATGTCATAATTTAACATGGCATACTTTTACTTATCCTAATAATAGTTACGCACAATATTCATTTGGCATAACTGTTTAGGCACAATTATTTAAGCATATTTACTTTAAGTATCATAATTGTTAAGCGTACTATTCTAAAGCATAAATTTGAAGTTTTGTAAATTTTGTGATTGCATTTAATAAAATACATTTCGTATATAAAATAGACATGTTGGCAGCTTAGGAGTGATCCAAGGGCCACCCCAGCCGCAACTTAAAGATCCAAAAAGATGACCATATTTGAACATATATATATAGTTACTACATCTATGATTCAAATCTTTGTTTCAATTTATAATAATACTAGCTATTGTGCGTGGCTTTCCTCGGGCACAGTGCTTTTTTACTGGGTGAAAGGTATATCCTTGTACGCCTGACCAACATAAATGCGATATTATATGGCGATTTAGTCAAGTAATTAAGGCGTAAAAGAATAACAAATAAACAAACTCACGTTCACAATTATAATATTAGTTAGGATAAAATGTGTAAAAATAATTAAAACAACCAGGTGTACAAATTATACTAATGCTGGGCACAGATCTGTTCTAGACAATAGAAGGATTGTGCCATAGTCTAACATGCTGATATAGTGCAGGATGTCATTGATTAAGTATTCTATTGAAATTAAACTGCTATATACGGATTTTATCGCGTTGTTTATTTGACACTTTATTACAAAATTTTGAAAATTTATATACTACTACTACTATTAAACTTTACTAATTTTTAAGCTAATTAAATTATTATTAAACTATTTAGATTTAATTTAATTTTACACTTTCCCCGACGTTTCGGTTGCTTTTCAGCAGCCATGGTCACGGGGAGACTAAGATGGCAGTTGTCTCAATGTTCCAGTGTAGTTATTTCAATGTACCCGAACATAATTTAATCATTGGTGTTTCTATTTACGCAGAATGAGCTCAAAGTATCATGAAGTCTAGCTGTGGTTTGCTTCTCCTTGGGTTTGACTATTTTTATTACTGGATCCCAAGCTGGTGGTACATTCCAACCATCTTCTCTATTAAAATTAGGATGTTTTTTGATTTCAATAGCCTTGCGAAGCATCCTTGGTAGGAATCGGTGTTCTTTAGCGAGAATCTGTGGTTTGTCAAATCTCAGGTAGTGGTTGGTCCCCTGTTGCACATGTTCACACACAGCATAAGTATTCTAGTTTATATTTTCATTCATTTTAATCCTACGCAATCTAAAATTGTGTCCAAAAGACGGCTGTAAGCTATAGGTTAAGTTGCTACGTAGTGTCTACAAGAGCAAACGAGATACACCTTAAACCAACCTTTCGAGGAGCCGAGAGGCAAGCAAACAGATATTATTGTTGGAAAATTTATATCATGCTTTGATTTATTTGGATTTAAATCTGTGTTTTATTAGTATGTCTAGTTGAAAACCAACCCTATGGATAAGGCCCGCGATCTAAGATTTGCGATCGAGAGGTCGTGGGTTCAAATCCTACCTATTGCACTACTGACATGAATTCACTCCTAACACAAGTATATATGTATATATAATATTCTTTAATATTCTATAATATTATAATATTCCATAATATTCTACATACACACAAGACCATCTAGCCCAAACTAAGCAGAGCTTGTACTATGGGTACTAGACAATGGATAAACATACATATATACTTTTTTTTTTTTGTAAATACATACATATTATACATAGAAACACCCAGACCAAGACAAACATCCATGTTCATGCACACAAATGTTTGACTTGAGCGGGGATCGAACCCGCGACCTCAGGCGTGGCAGTCGGTTACACTAACCACTACGTCATCGAGGCTGAATATATATAATAGAATAGTAGTAATATGTAAACCAAATTGAAAGTACTCCTTTATTTATAAGACGTAGTCCCGTGAGGGTCGGCTTATGCTTATTAAGTTTCTTCTACCTATTGCAATCTTCTTCTCTCTTAGCCTTTATTATTCCCAAGTCACTTGGGGTCGGCTTTTCTAGTCTAACCAGATTTTACTGGATATCAGTTTTTACACGGAGCGGCTGCGACCTGACCTCCGCAACCCGAAGGCTAACGATACCCTAAGGCTAGACCAGTGTCAGGATATTAGAGGGTACTGACTTTCCCAATAACGACTGCCATAGATGTTCATTGCAGCCGGGACCGACGGCTTTACGTGCTCTCCGAAGCACGGAGCAGGCGATAATTGTCAATCAATACGCACATAATTTCGAAAAGTCATATAACTTCCGAAAGTTAGAGGTGCGCGACGTGGGTTCGAACCCGAGACCCGCTGCATTGCAGTCTGTTGGTCTCCCCAATGAACTATCGCTGAGCTACTACTATTGCAATCGTTAGGGTTAAATTCAAAGAAAGTATTGGTTTTCTCAGCTTCATCATTTTTAAATAGACCTCTTACTTAATTTACTTCTTACTAGCTATAAAAGTATAAGATCAGTCCAAGCGAGAAAATAAAAGAAAATCCTATTTTCTAAGTCACTGACTAAAATCTAAAAGCAGATAACACTTTTAGTGAAACAGAAGTTAATATTGTCGAGGTACAAGTCGGTTCGAGTGAAATCTTTAAAACGGCAGCAAGTTGTGAGAATTTCGTCCAACCGAGATATGTTCCCATTTAAGGAAATTGACAAAGTTCTGTACGGAACCGTCGGAATTATTGAAAGTCGCGAGCACAACAAAATTCAATAAGTGACTGTCACTGATTGAGAAAACGGGGGGAGGGCGTATCGAGGTGACTCAGGCTTAATGTAAAGGAGACAGCGGTTGTTTTCCAAGCGAGTTAGGTAGAGTCATTTTTTCTCTAAAAGTAGTAATAGTCTTCTCCCTTAGCCTTTATTATTCCCAAGTCACTTGGGGTCGGCTTTTCTAGTGTAACCGGATTTGACTGGATATCAGTTTTTACACGGAGCGGTGGAGCGGCTAACGATACCCTAAGGCTAGACTAGTGTCAGGAAATTAGAGGCTACTGACTCGGTAACGACTGCCATAGATGTTTATGACAGCCGGGACCGACGGCCTAACGTGCTCTCCGAGGCACGGAGCAGGCGATAATTGTCAATCAATACGCACATAATTTCGAAAAGTCATATAATTTCCGAAAGTCAGAGGTGCGCGACGTGGGTTCGAACTCGAGACCCTCTGCATTGCAGTCTGTTGTTTTCTCCACTGAGCTATTGCTACTAAAAGTAGTAATAGTAGTAAAATAAATTTGATATTTACTAATAAAATATATATAAACTAGCATTTGCCCGAGACTTTTCACGTGGGAACTACTTTAGTGATTTCGTCAATTTATGTAAAATAATTGAATCAAAGTATTTAAACTTGTTAACATTATTCTGAGTATTGTCTCTCTTTGTAAAAATCATCATTCAAATGTTTTTAATGTCACCAATGTTTTTATGTCTTCGTATTGCATTTATAGTTAACTAGATTTTGCCTGTGGCTTCACTCGCGTTGACCTAGACTATGTCAATAAATTTATATCCCGCGGAAACAGTACTTTTTTTGTCTATGAACGGTACCTATAACATTTTATGTATCCCTAGCAACGTCTATGCAAATTGCCATGATGATTGGTCGAGTAGCAAGACGAGGAAGCGTATGTATGTATGTATCTTATGTGGGGGCCAGTCAGTGCAGACTGGCGACACTTCGACCTAGTGGGATCTTTTGTGCCGACACTCTCCCAATATCGACTGCCATAGATGTTCATGGCAGCCGGGACCGACGGCTTAACGTGCTCTCCGAGGCACGGAGCAGGCGATAATTGTCAATCAATACGCACATAATTTGGAAAGTCATATAACTTCCGAAAGTCAGAGGTGCGTGACGTGGGTTCGAACCCGATACCCTCTGCACTGCAGTCTGTTGGTCTCCCCACTGAGCTATCGCTGCTCTTCGAGAAAGCGTAACAAACAAACAAACAAACTCACATTCGCATTTATAATATTAGTTAGGACGTATGGTATCTTTTCCATTTATCCATTGTTGGTAAGAATATCTACTACTACGTTCTTGTTTAATATATAAATATTAAAACAAGAATGCTATCAAATATTTACAAACACCGTCACGTTCACAAACTTTGCTTTTTACTTGACTAGTCAAGAGAGAGTTCCGGAGGCCTAATCACCACCTTTCTTCCATTCCGGCTCCTTCTCCTTCCCACTTCCTTTCCTAAAGGGTCGGCAACGCGCAAGTGATGCCTCTAGTGTTGCAGCCGTCCATAGGCTACGGTGACTACTTATCATCAGGTGGTCCGTATGCTTGTTTGCCAACGTAGACGAATAAAAAAATAAAAAAATACATTAAAGGTATGCTACAACTATTCAACCCGCCTTCGCTTGCGTTCTACACCAGCTATCATACTTAGTTGACTTGTAAACGTTTACGATGTTTTCTTTGAACTACAAGGCAGTGTGTTTATGTCCTATACTCAACGAGTTTTTTACTTTATCGCCAGCTTTATCGCTACTTGGTACTATTACTGCTGCAGATAAAAGTACGAGTTACTGCCACCTCGGTTACTGCCACGGCTAGCAATTAGTCGAATAAAGTAAATAAGATAAAATTGTAAATAGGTCCGTGCAGTAAACACGTTTATTGGACAGTAAAGTATAATTTGTTATATGTACTAATAGTTGTGTATCAGAGTAAGTTTTGTTTGTGATGGCTGGTTGTTATTCGAAGTACAACGTTCTTTTTGTATTACTTACATACGTCGACTCACGCCTTTATTCTCGAAGAGGTACGCGGAGTTGTATTACACAAGGTTGACAGCTATGGTTTTAAATCCCTCGTATTATAAGAAAGCCTATTGCCGTTTCGGGGGACAGTTGTAGCCTCCGTGTTGCTATATAGAATTTCTTGGCAGGAATATACAATAACACTTTATCGAACTCGGGGAATCGAACCCGTGAGCAGCAGTCGCACATACTGCGTTATCTTTTGTAATGTAACATTTTTTGATTAGAAGCGCGGATTTTACGTAGTCGTCATTTTGAACATCGACAGGTTGACAATGTTGATTCAAATTGCCAATTTTAATGATGAAATCGTAACAGCTAGCTATTCTGATTAAAAAGTCATCTCGAACCCAATTGTTGCTACACTAGTAACCAAAGTAACCAACAGCTATTGCCATGGTTGCTGTAGAATTGTACAGCAGTCTGATACTTTCTTTTAAAAGTTGATTCAAATTGCCAATTTTAATGATGAAATCGTAACAGCTATGCTATTCTGATTAAAAAGTCATCTCGAACCCGATTGTCGCTACACTAGTAACCAAAGTAACCAACAGCTATTGCCATGGTTACTGTAGAATTGTACAGCAGTCTGATACTTTCTTTTAAAAAAGACTATTGGGCATCCTGAGAATCCACAAACTACCTACCAATAACAAAATAATAACTAGTGGCTTTTTTAACAATGTTCGAGTCTTATATATAAACATATCAAATTTAAAAAGTAACTAAGCTCGGGTTAACTGTCAGTCGATCTTCATAGTCTATCAGATCCCAACAAAACGTCCTGGTGTTTGCTTAGAGCAAAGCGCCATCTACACCATGCTATCCGGCTCAAGCGACGAAACTAGATAAACTACGCTCCAAGTAATATTTTAGTAAAATTCTACGGTAGCTCATTACCTCCACCTACTTACTGAAAGCCGTGCCGTCGAATAAACAACGAGTAAAAAATTACTTCGTTAAGCTTCAGCAATGGGGAACCTTCCATTAATCCGTACATTTATGTATGTTTATGTGAAGCAAGGGTACGAACGTGCGCGCGCATAATGCACCCGCGATAAAAACATCCCTTACGGAATAAATGTAGCACCAAGTTTGAGATAAAACCCATTTATTATGTATCGCAAGTGTCAAGACCGTTTGCACACATATTTCGGGATTTTTTAATTATACGCGGTGTTAGGTAGAACAATGAATACACGCTTTTTGTTCTGAGGTGAAATTCATTGGCAGTTCTGAAAAACTGAAATGTTTATATGGGTTCCTTTTTAAGCCTTTCTCGGCGACTGTTACCGATGACAAGCCAAATTGTGCCCAGCAACGCCACCTCACAACAGACCTTGTTTATTGTTATTCAAAAGGTTAACTGATTTCTGCTGCATTATGACTTATACGAAGGTTACTCGTTTATAATCAAAATGAATTAGTTATAATGGATGCATATACATATTATCGATCCACAGGAGCTATTCAAAGTGCAGAAGTGCAACTGTCTGACTAGGTAAAGGTATTTTTGGATAATGAAATCTCAATAAACTGTGATAGACGTAAACCGAACAAGACACGTATAAAGACGTTCGTTGAAAAGTTTTGTTATTATAACTTAATGAAGTTATAGCACAATTAACACTTACAATTATTGCAAAAGAAATAACACCAGATCTTTGTAATAGAGGATAAAAGTATCTAAAATAAAATAAATAGCGAAGCGCGCGTCATGTATATAAGTATCTGTAATAATATTTTTATGTGTGTGTGTGTTAAAAATAAATAAATGATTTGAATCTGCTCACCTTATAAAAACTTATAAAGTTAAAGATTATTAAACCACAACTATAATTATTATATACATTTTCAACATAAGTACCGACCCCTATAATACATAGCAAAACCTTAATAAATATATATTAACATGTTGGGATCATTGCTATTACATTAGGATTACATTTTAGATATATTATGTATAAATTAAAAAGAGTGGGAAATTTTCTTAAAGCATTAATTTAATAACAACAAAATCCGAGTTTGTGTTCAATGGTACATGTTGTACACTCAACAATTGTCATTTATTATATTCATTGGGTATTTGTCTAAATAGGGTTACTAAAAATGCCAGTTTTCAAAACCCGATAAATGTAGTAATGATAATGTCTTTAATTAATATCTTTGATTCCTATCCTAAACTGCTTCTGGACCAATCCTATGGTAGATAATAAGAGCCAACATATCTGGATGCATTCGACAGACATATCCCTGTCCGGCCCAATTCAATTTTATCCTAGGGGATTTTTCACCCATGTCAGCTTTGCGAGCTTTGCACGTGAACTATGAAAATACATATTTTAGGTCAAAAATTACATTTACGTAGATTTTGATCTAAAAATAGTTTTAATTTAAAACATACGTAGTGTTGTGTTAAGTAGGAGTGTCTCACACATGCGTTTCGCTGCTTAACTTTTAGGTCCTACGTAATATAGATAGACCCAGTTGTCATGTATGTACAGCGCAAATTTCTGGACTCTGAACAGCCATTTCATTTAACATCTTAAAAAGAAAATTCCATTCACATTAAACAACTTTATCGGCTTTTATCGCAGGTTGCTGACGACTCGGACACAATATATTCACAGTGACATATGATATATGACACAGAGCCTGAATTTTTTAATTTTGATATACATATTTTTATCTTACAATTCGGACACCATCAAATTATTGATGCTATTTAGTACAGTCAGATTAAAAGGTTTAAAATATAATATGTGGAAATACATCGACTGACTAATTATTGTAGACAAAATAAGCTTTTCCTGAGTATGCCTAAATGTAACACAATATCTTTTCCAAAAAAAAAAAGGTATACAACTTCACCTATTTCTTAAATGACCAACCTTTGATTAAAGTCTCTTCACTACGAGATCTTGGTGTCGTCCTAGATTCTAAATTGCATTTTGACATTCATGTGGATAACATCATCAAATCAGCATTTAGAATGTACGGTTTGGTTTGCGTAATACGAAAGAATTTAGAAACCCAAATACTTGTAGATACCTTTATATAACGCTTGTCAGATCTTGTCTCGAGTTTGCTACTATGATCTGGAACCCATATTATAATAAATATGTCGAACCGTTAGTAAACGTCCAAAAAAAATGCCTTCGAACACTTCAATATAGATATTGCCACACCTATTAGTCATATAATTATCTGCTTCTACAACACAATTTTTTGTCGTTAAGAGACAAGAGGCTTCTTCTGGGAACTATGTTTTTGCACGGCATCATTCATAACAGGTATGACTGTTTAGAATTATCAAATAAACTGTGTTACATTGTCCCCATAACAATCATGCAAAGGCAGGTTCGCCCGCATCGTCTCTTAGCGATTACCACTGATCATGTTCCTAATACTAACGCAGGTTTAAAAACCCCTTTTCGACAGCTTGTAGATAATTACATCAACTATTTTAACAGCACGGATATTATCATGCATTCTGAAATCAAATACAGAAAATGTTTACTGGAGTCTTTAAATAACGCAACTGCTTCCAAGTCATGTGCCTTATTTCAATAGTCCATATACATTTTCCGTTAGACATGCACGTACGATATAAATAAATGATTATTCATTCTAAGAGTATAATAATTAATTAATTAATTTATAACTAATGTATTGAATCCATCCATATATAATTATAATATAATATATATAATATTCTACCACATACACACAACTCAGCAATGCTAGCAGCTAGCAGCGATAGCTCAGTGGGGAGACCAACAGACTGCAATGCAGAGGGTCTCGGGTTCGAACCCACGTCGCGCACCTCTGAGTTTCGGAAGTTATATGACTTTTCGAAATAATGTGCGTATTGATTGACAATTATCGCCTGCTCCATGCCTCGGAGAGCACGTTAAGCCGTCGGTCCCGGCTGCCATGAACATCTATGGCAGTCGTTATTGGGAAAGTCAGTACCCTCTAATATCCTGACACTGGTCTAGCCTTAGGGTATCGTTAGCCTTCGGGTTGCGGAGGTCAGGTGGCAGCCGCTCCGTGTAAAAACTGATATCCAGTCAAATCCGGTTAGACCAGAAAAGTCGACCCCAAGTGACTTGGGAATAATAAAGGCTAAGAGAGAAGAAGATACACACAAGACCATCTAGCCCAAACTAAGCAGAGCTTGTACTATGGGTACTAAACAATGGATAAACATACTTATATGATACTTATATACCCAGACCAAGACAAACATCCATGTTTTTGCACACAAATGTTTGACTTGTGCGGGAATCGAACCCGCGACCTCAGTTGTGGCAGTCGGTTACACTAACCACTACGCCATCGAAGCCGACAATTATGATTCTTTGTTTTTCATAGCATGTAGCATGCTCCATTTTTATATAATATTGTGTAGTAATAAGTGGATAATGCTGTTGGTAGTATAATAAGCACATTTATATTTAATTATAATATGTAATTTTCAATAAAATTGTACTACTGTTTGTTATCCCAAATATATAAATAAATAAAAAGCGATACCATAACTAACCATGGCATTTTAAGCATGTTTTTTTCTTACCTAACCTAACCATATGAACAAAACTGTAGGACGAAAAATGAATAATTTAAAAAGAGGAACATTTTTGAACGTGGGACGTGACGTAGGGGCAAATTCGAATCAAACCTAGATTTCTACGATTAAGGTATTGTTGGCAGTTTTTTATTTTACTGTACAAAACAGCTTTTTTTATTGGTGTCCCAATCATCAGTGAAAAATTTCCTGAAATTAAAATGTGTCAATTCGGGCACTGTGTCTGAATATATTGTGTTCGAGTCGTCAGCAACCCTTTATCGCAGTTTATTTTTGTGCAACGTTTTTCAGCATTTAAGATCACGCGGCAACAAAGTCGCTGTTCCACTGACTGTCTTGAAGTATGATGCTATGTTAAAAACTCGAATATTATTTAATTAGGTAGTACTGTTGTACTACCTAATTAACAGTATTACAGAATTAAAAGTAAACTTTTTACGGATTAAACTATTTAAATTTACACTTTCCCCAACGTCGCGATTGCTTTTCAGCAGCCACGGTTACAGGGAGACTAACATGGTGGTCGTTTCATTGTCTCGAAGTATACTTATTTCAAAGTACTCGGTACAAGTACGTAGTAGTCCAATGTAGAACATTTGTTTAAATGGAAGACAATATTACAGAAAGCTTAATGTACCAATAATACTGCAAACTTATGACCAAACTAATTACAGAACGTAAGGAACTAGATTTTCACTATTGCAGTCCCTTCAAAGAAAGGGTGTTGAAACAAACTTCATTAACGACGGTGTAAATAATAAGATTGTCCAAAAGGAAATTGGATGCCTTCAAACTTTGGATGTCCTACTTATCAAGATGTTGAACTGAAATACAGACTTGGTATTAAATTGACTACTTTACGTTTGATATTATGAAAGACTGACTTTCGGAATAATAGATTTTTGAATATAATAATACCTAATATAAGTCCTATATATAAACTGTGCCACTGCTGGTCACTGGCGTGAGAATGGTTTGGCCATAGTCCACCACGTTGGTCTAATACGGGTTGGCAGACTTGTTCTTCTTCGAGAACATTCTGGAAAACTCTTAGACATACAATTTTCCTCACGTTGTTTCCTTTACCGTCAAAACGAGCGACTGTTAACTATTTCATATACACATTTTATTATTTACGCCCACTAGACAATTGCTTACCATAAATTAGAGTGGAATCATTAGATGCCCTGCTTTATACAACAAAGCGTTTTTATAGTAACTTTGCAAACCTACAGACCTTAACAACACCACACAAAGTTATATAAATGCCATAATCCATACGCTGCACCTCAAACTGTTCTAGGTTTCAAATATATTTTAGTAGCGTGTCTCTCATAGCTTGTTCGACTTCGTTTGAAGGGAAACAAGTGAGAAACGTTAATGAATTGCCGTAAATCTCAGAGTTTGAAAAAATGGTTCCACGTGACCTTGAGGTCAGAGGTCAAAGGTCAAAGTCATTTCGGGGGTATATCGACTATGCTGAGTCAAATGGCGTTGACCGCGAGTCTCTAGCTCTTATGGTTCTTGAGTTGAAAGTTGTATAACAGAGGGACGGACAAAGCTGTTGTATAAGAGATTTTGATTGTTCGAACTCTAAAAAAGCCTAGAGTCACAAAAAAACTATAGCAGTTATAATCAAAACTTAATAGGTGTTGTTATTGTCTTTGATTATTGAGCTTGTATATTATTTTAATATTATGAGGTTAACATGAGGCAGTTGCGACAAAGCTATAGATAACATGTAACCTTACGTCGCTTTATTCTCTATTTGTGAATAAGTACTTAATAAATACATAGACTGTAAAACATCTTTAATTTTCGTTATCTTATTAAATAAATATTTTGCAGTGGTGCATTAGCTGTAAAAGCCCGCTAAGTGTTAAGCAACTACATATTACAAAAATACTAGCTTTTGAGCACGGCTCCGCCCGCGTGGTACCTAAATCAATAAACAGTAGCCTATATCCTTCCTCAGGTTTTAAACTATATCTGGACCAAATTTCATCTAAATCGATTGAGCGGTTAAGCCGTGAGAAGGTAACAGACAGACATAGTTACTTTCGAATTTATAATATTAGTAAGGATTTAAGACCTACTGTATGTACATTTAGCTTGCAAGTAAATGATTTGTATTTGTATTCTATCAGAACTTAAAAACAAGAATCATTACCATGATACTGAGCTTAATACAATAATTAAGTCTGCAGTACAAATAGCCTTTAATTTCAAGAAGAAATATCCCACATACAGACGAAATAAAACTTAACATGAATCACTTAAAAAAATAGAGAAAATATTATTTTCAAAAAACTAAATAATTTAAACAAGTACACACCAAGGACTGAGCAATTTAAAAAGCGGCTAAGTGGCATATTACTTAGTTAAGTTTAACTGAATTAGCATAATAGAACGTGCTCATATCAAAAGAGCTAAGTTAAAAACTAAGCTTAATACTCTTAGAGTGAGTTCTTAAGGCAGAATATGGAGTATGGCAAAAGTGATAGCGGGTTGTAAAAAACCCGCCAAAGCAAAGGAAATTTTTTAACAGGTTCCCTGTCCGATGAATCGCATATTATACATAACAATAGATTTTCTATTGTGTCTATCACGGCACAGCGAATGGGTTAATTTGTCTGTCTTGACTATGAGCACCAATCTGTACTTATCTATTAGAAAACAATGGGTAGTATTTTCTGGGTTTTGGGGTCTAAGCTTTGACCAAGAAAACCCCTTTCTGAACAAATTAATATTCTCATTCTTGAGTTCAGTTATATGTATATACATACTTCAATAGCATTTGCAGACTAGCCGACTTCAAGCTAGAAAGCAGGCGAGATGCATTATAAAAAGTTTATGTTACAAAAACTTAATACACACGGTTAATATTGTTTCATTTTCTTGTTTGTATTTTACTAAAGTGGTTAAAGGAAGAAACGTACTGCTCGTTCCTTTTACCACTAAGCCTAAGGATTAATTCTTAGGTTTCTATGATGATGTGCCAGATTTCCCGTTTTCAAAGGCTTATTTTGCAGTTTATTTATTATTACGTCTGCTTAGGAACCTAACTGAAATTATAAATGCGAATGTGAGTTTATTTGTTTGTACGCTTTCACGTCTTTACTAATCAACCGATCATCATGAAATTTTGCATACACATTGTATAGAAAAGAACATAGGTTACCTTTTATTCAAAAAAACGTATTGTTAACAAGGGACATTTATTGATATAACCTTCATTAACGCAAGCGAAGCCGTGGGCAAAATCTAGTACTGCTATAATCTTGGGTGATGTTTTATCTCAAGACATAAAACGGGTGTTTAAGCAAAATATCGCAGCACTTACATACACAAGAGACAAGGTCAGGCGTACCAGGGAAGTTGCGGATGCAGATTTTTTGACATCCGCGGATGCGGATGCGGATACGGATACGGATGTCCAAATAAATATGGAAACTCCGCAATTACGGATGCGGATGTTGATTAATATTGTGCGTCTTATTTAATAAAAAGTATCTAATGTCACTGCCTACGCAGGTTTTCAAGTCTGTTTTGCAAAGCATCATAAATTAAACACCTACTACTGAACAACTAATTTCTTTATTATCGTAATATACGCTGTATCTGGATCCGCATTAACATCCGCGTTAATTATTGCGGATGGGGATGCGGATGCAGATGTCCAAATCGATGCGGAAGCTCCGCAATTACGGATGCGGATGTGAATATTCGCAACTTCTCTGAGGCGTACCACCATAATCTAATTACGCTCCCTAAAATATTTCAATAAAACCGCTCATAATAACGTTTTATCATTTACATTTACAACGCCATAAATCAAATGTCAAACAATGTCCACGTATCTTACAAATTGCGCCAAGTTATTTAAGTGCTATACTTAACAATGTTTGGCTTCGACGCCGTAACGACGTAAATGCTGGGAAAACATGGCTCCCCTTTGAAATAACTTAAAAGAAGCAGGGAAATTTATACTGTCATTCATTAAAACGAGGAAGTAATGCCCCAGCAAAGTGGGTTATACCAAGACTTAATTTTATTTTTTAATGACGTCAATTTAACGAAGAAGCGTATCTTAAGATTCGCGTGTTTTAAATTTAAGAACTTGGCGGGTTATGTACATCAATTATGATTGATGTGCATAACCCCTTTATGCACTTATAACCATTACAGGGTTATATAATATATTGTGTAGATTTAGTATGTTTCTATTTAAGTCACAAGCTGTTGAGGAAATTGAGGTGACTCACCACATTTTTCGTCTTCATGTTATCTGAATGTCTATAGAAAACAATATGTAACTAACTATAATTTTCCTTTATTTTTACCATGCAAGTCTAACGGTCCAGCAGTGGACTGCGGTGGGCTGATTGAAGTCTAAAGATAACAGGAAATTACAACTGTTTATTAAAACTAGCGGTTGCCTAGTGGTCAAAATCCGACCAAAATTCCTAAACTTGCTACTTTGTTTTCTGTTTTCTCTATTACATATGAATAAGGTATAGGTAATCATAGTTACAAAGAATTGTACGACGTCAGACGAACAATGTCGAAATATTACAAACGCGATTCGACTGCGTGTGTCAAATGCATGGTTGTGTGCGTGTAGTGTTTTTTCATTAATTTAATGTATTTCTAATGCATATTTTATAAAAATATTATGATTCGCCCCTCCTTCTCCATATAAACTTTAGCTGTGCCAAATTTCATACTCCTCCATCCGCGCAATTTTCGTAAAAAGGTGAACAGAATTTTTGCTTCACGTATTAATATATAGATATGAGTTGCTGTGAATATTACTTCGTTTGTTATTAATAATTATGTATCTTAGATTTACCAAATTTTTACTTTTAAAGCCTTATTGAAATAAACTATTGTAACAACTACACACAGCAGCTCACATAGGAAAAATATTATGTGAATGATTTGTATTGTAAATAAAAATTTGGCGATTGAAAAGAGTGGCCATCAGTTTCTTGCCTGCTTCTTCTCAAAGATCTACTCCTCGAACAGTCTCTTTTCAATGCCAAATCTTTATTACCTTTAATTAATTTTTATTATGTTTTAATTAATATAGACGTGCTCAAGAATTGTTTACACATTTTTATGGAAATAAAGATTTAAGGCATATCTCAAGGTGTACAAAGTTTTTGCTTCACGTATTAATTTATAGATTATACATATATACATGTTACGAGTATATCTCGAATGGCAGAGGTATATGACACCCACATTTATAAAATAAATAAAAATAAAATAAAATCTCTTTATTTCAGTCTCTTTTTTTTTTTAGGCCCATAATATTGTTAGTAGTACAACTTAAAAACTTAAAAACTATGTTAGTTAAATGTGAAAATTAATTTAATTTAAGTATTTACCACCCTCTGGGGCCCCGGGCACACGCACTTGTGCTTGAACCCAGTGCCACAGAAGGGGGCTGTCCAGCTTGTGGCTAAGCACGTTCAGGATGGTGTTGGCACTCCCACGCGTACGGAACATCAGCGAAGCGATGCGGCGTCGCAGCACAGTGTGAAAGCCATCTGTGTGCGCGTGCGCAAACATCGCAGACGCACTACAGCAGCGCGGGAGCCCCACCAGTATTGTATTCGGAGAGCGTTGATGGCCCGCTGCGTGTAGTTGACCCACAGATTGCAGGTGTAGAGAGTTTGGCAGAATGCTATAAACAGAGTGATTTTCACCTCAACACTACACCTCGCAAATCTGCGTGCCAACATGTTACAGCGGACCGCCATCGCCCTCCTCTCCCTTTCTATATCTCCATCATCTTTTAAACCCTCGTTGACCACATGGCCGAGGTATTTAAATTCACTCACTCTTCGAAGAGCGACAGCATTAAGCAGCACAGGTGCCACATCCCCCAGTTTACGACCCCTGGCTTGAAATACCAGGAGCTCGCTCTTCTGAACATTGTACAGGAGACCGTGTACCCTCGCATACTCCTCACATACGCCTAACAGCTTTCTGAGCGCGGCTATTGATGGGCTGAGCAACACCATATCATCTGCATAACTAATACTGTTGATACAGTGACCATCAATCGAGCATCCTACTCCGGTGTCGCTCAGCTCAACAATCAGCCCGTTCACGTACAAGTTGAAGAGCGAAGGAGATGTTAACCCCCCCTGCCTCACTCCGCACTCCAACCCGTACTCGTCCGATAGTTCACCAAACCATTTGACCCGGTTAGTTTGATGGTCGTACCAATATTTAAAAATATTAATTAACTCACCCGGTACACCTGTATACTTCAATTTACGCCAGAGAATATCATACCTAACCAGGTCAAAAGCCCTGGAGAGATCAAGAAAGGCTGCATACACAGGCGTGCTCCTATCTGTGTAATACCTGACGGTCTGCTTGAGAGACATAACCGCACATTCTGTCGAAAGTCCTGGTCTAAAACCGAACTGTGCGTCGTTTAAATTTAGGTATTCTTTAAGCTGTCTCTCAAGCAGGCCATCAAGCACCTTAGCTGTGGTTGTAGCTAATGATATCGGGCGATAGTTGCACTTATCGGAATTATCTCCAGTCTTGTTTTTAATTATAGGCACTACCACCGTCTTCATCAGCTCATTTGGCAGATAGGAATGCCTAATACAAAGCGTAAATAACAGTCCCAAGAGCCTCGGGAGGTGTGGCCCCGCATGCTGAAAATGTTCGATGCTGAGGCCGTCGTGTCCGGGCGACTTCCCTCGAGTCATGCCCTTTATTATCAAAGCAACTTGTTTTGCTGTGACACGCTCAGGCACCGCTGACACGACGACCCCCGCGTCCCTGGTCTGCTCACCTTTTAGAGGAGACTCCACTTGAAAGTGACATTTAAACAAATTAGCAATGTCCTTTGGTTCGCTGATGCCGTTGATACTCACAGGGACGCTAGGCTTTGGGTTTAACTTTTTTGTTTGTTGCCAAAATCCTTTAAAATCTTTATTCTTATGTTTGGTAGCTAAAATATTCATTTTTATTAATTCCTGATTATTTTGACAATAACGTAGTTTGCTTTTGAATTTTTTCCTAGATTCATACATTTCATTATAAAAGTTACCACTGTTAGGTCGACCATAACACACCCAGGTTAAAAACTTCTGCCTAGCCTCCCTGTGAGCGTCACGAACATACTTGTTCCAGCCGACAATATGACGACCCCGGTGCCGTCCGCAACCACCCTCACGACCCACATAACTGTCAACAGCAGCCTCCCGTAACGCTATCACAATGTCACCATAAAGCGCGTCTATCACTGCCAAGTGATCTTTGCCACTATTACTACACATACTATCACAACACTGTTGGAATTCAAGAGGGAAGCCAAATTCCCTTAGTTTATCATTACAACATTTAGTATACTTCTCTATTTGGCTTACATCCCTGTCTCCCCATAGAACTTTATTTGTTTCAAAGAGTGGTGGCATAATGGTTTGACAAACTGATTTTAAGTTACATTGAATCTCAACTGGATAGTGATCAGACCAGAAAATGTCGTAACATATCTTTACTGAGGAAACCGTCCTTAGCGCAGCATCAGTAACAACACAGTGATCCAACCATCTGCGGCTGCCGTGCGCTTCACTCACAAAAGTGTAGGTATTTGAATTCGAGCCCAACACTTTTAGGTCGACATACGTCCAGTTTTGTTCATAACAAAAATTTTGGAGTTCTTTGCCAAACAATTCCCCTGGATGAGCGTTAAAATCCCCCATAATAAATACATTTTCAATATTATTTACATTTAACCAGCAGCCATGGTTTAAGACTGCGCCGAGCGAAATGTGCCAAAACAGGCGCTCACAGTTAAGTGAATAAAATCAACACTTTTTATTTATTACAAATATAAAATATACATTTACCATAACAATGAGTGTGTTTACAATTACTCCGTGTAAAAAACTTAAAATAATTAATATTTTCGCCTACAAAATTACGTGAATTTGCACGAAATATGCAAACACGTAAGCTCGTGTTGCGTAATTTTTAGATTATAACAGTAAAAATCTATCTTATTTTACAGCTTAAACGAAATATAAATAGTTATATTACAATTTGTCCGTCCCAAATATTTAAGTTATTGGTTGACAATAAAGATACATATTTATCAAAAAAGCACTTCAAATCCTCCATACAATTTTACTATGGCGGTCGCGCGCGCATTTTAATATGCGCCGCACGAACTCTGTCATTATCTGTCTTACGCTCGGCGCAGTCTTAAAGTCTATGTTGTCCATGTAGCTTTTGAATATTTGACAGAATACCCCAATAACACTTTGCCAAACCGGCCCTTGAGACTTCATGCTCAGCAGTGAAATTTACAATCGCAGCAGATGTTAAAATTATTTTGTAATATGACGTGTATATAAAAACAAAATTATTCTAAGCCTGGTAATCGAATTGAGAATTATATATATTAATAATAACAAACCGCATCAACCCTGGGGACTATTCATGTGTCGTGCTCCTGAGCGCTGGGCTCATGTAACAGCTTCAAAAGGTATGTACTCGTATATGCTCAGTTCACTATATATCATACAAACTACATAAATAACATGTAAATTGTATATTGCCTTAGCAAAGGTAACATGTAGCTTGTTCTAACAAGAAATACAATGAAATTCGTCTAGACTGGTTATTAAAAAATAATGCTTGGTACCAAAGCAAGAACAATAAACTAATGGCATAGCCGGCAGCTGTTTATACAAAACCCTACATAAACGGTTCTTCAATAAATGAAATATATTATTCAGCCTTTGGGCACAAGGGATGAATAATGATACTTACATAATAACTTGAAATATCTAGAAAATAATGTTGTATAAATTCGTAGCAAACTTGCCTTTAAACTGTTTGAGTTTATTTCTAAAAGGGTAAGGAGAGGTGTACATCAGAAAACCCGTTCGGAGATCATATAATAATAATAATAATATTCTACCACATATACACAGCACCATCTAGCCCAAACTAAGCAGAGCTTGTACTATGGGTACTAGTCAATGGATAAACATACATGTATCGTTTTTTTTTGTAAATAAATACATATTATACATAGAAACACCTAGACCAAGACAAACATCCGTGTTCATGCACACAAATGTTTGACTTGTGCGGGAATCGAACCCGCGATCTCAGGCGTGGCAGTCGGTTACACTAACCACTACGCCACCGAAGCCGACATATGTATATACTAAAATATATAATTATATCAGCCTTAAATATAAACTGTCCGACTGCTCGGCACGGGCCTCTTCTCAGTGTAAGAAGGGTTAGGACATACGATGTCCTAATATCCATCATGCTAGCCTAATAAGGATTGGCAGACTTCACACATCCTTAAGAGCATTATAGAGAACTCTTAGATTTGCAGGTTCCCTCACGATGTTTTCTTTCACCGTTAAAATAAGCGATAATTATCTAATTAATACGCATATATGTAATTTCAAAAAGTAAGAAAGCTTCCTTGGCATCAAAGTCGGGACCTATGCGTGGCAGTCCAACCGTCACCCACGAGGCTATACCTGCTCGGAGATCATACAATTTTGGAATATTCGAATCAATTTTAATGTTCGCAAATATATCACTAACTTAAACTCAGAACAACTATTTGCGTATCACACAAATTTTTAAATCCATAACGTGATCTATCCCGCAAGACTCAAACTTCTGACAACTTTTACCATCACACCGTCCTTCAATGCCTAAAACACAACCTTTATCTACTCAAGGATACAAATCATGTTCCTACAAATACTCATCTCGGTACCACATATATAACAGAGTGACTTGCGCCCACTGGGAGGTCGTTAACCTTCCAGATAAACTACCTTCATGCCAAGGTCACTATTACATTATACGAAAAAATACTAAAATATATAACATATTCGTGAAATATATTTCCTATGTACATATGTATGAGGCTTACAGTACTAAATGAGTTGGCAGGTGGCAGCAAAGTTATCGGATCGGCGGCCACTCTAGGGACCCTACGAATAAAGGGACGGGGAAAAATGGCACTCATGACGTCATTGAACTATCCCTGACATGTTCAAGGCTTTAGGGTTTGTTTTGATTTTAGATTTGTGACTCTTAGTGTGACATACTTCGGGTTCTTTTTTGTTTCACATTCATAAGTCGACTTAGCTACCTTAGTCTAGTGGGAAACCGTTGGACTGTCACGCAGAGATCTTAAGTTCGATCCCAAGGCACGCATTTCTGACTTTTCGAAGTTATGAGCATATTAAATAGTTAATTATCAGGCGCTTTACCGAGATAGGACACACCACCAATAAATATCGTGAGTAAACCTGCACGTTTTAAAGATTAACATAATGTTCTCGAAGATCTATGTCAAGTCGAAATAATTAAAGTAAATTAAAATATGTAAAATTGTCTTCTGTTTACGCGAATGTTATTCATTGAAATTAAACTACTATATACGGATTTTATCGCGTTATTTATATTACACTTTATTACAAAATTTTGAAACTGTTACACTACTACTAGATACTATTAAACTTTACTAATTTTAAGCTGATTAAATTATTAAAACTATTAAGACTATTTATATTTAAGTTTACACTTTCCCCGACATTTCGGTTGTTTTTCAGCAGCCATGGTCACGTAAATAGAAACACCAATGATTAAATTATGTTCGGGTACTTTGAAATAACGACACTGGAACATTGAGACAACTACCACCTTAGTCTCTCCGTGACCATGGCTGCTGAAAAGTAGTGTAACAGTTTCAAAATTTTGTAATAAAGTGTAAAATAAATAACGCGATAAAATCCGTATATAGTAGTTTAATTTCAATAAAATATGTAAACTTAACCATTGCTACAAACCTAGTGTACATTTACAATTTTTATCTTCTGCTTGTTTATTATTTTTTCTATCATTATCTATGTTGATGTAATAAATAAAATTGCCACTATACAAGGGGAAGACGCTGGCACCTGCAACACAGTGTTTACTAGCGCAGGTGTTAGGGAATTCTGTTTTAAACTGTATCAAACTTATGCCAATAAAGATTATTATTATTATGTTTCTCTTATCACAGGTAATTTTTAACATATTATATTAGACAATACCTGGCCGTTTGGGAGGCTTACACGGAGACATGGGTCCAACGTGAAGAGGCCCTTTGAGAGTTTTAATCAAAGGTGGGATGGAATACCGACAGCGGCACTAGCCGCAGCAGGCGTAAGACTATTGCTACGTAAGGATACTAATATATGGGCTATGGGTATTGGTGTTTGGTGGACCTGCCCTGCATACTCTAATAGCATCAATGTAATGAGCAGACGATGAGTCGCCAACTCACTAGATGGGCCCCCTGAATAGCCACCATAGGCATACAAGCCAGCAACAGAGGGCAACACCGGTGCGAGCGGCTAGGGATGTCGAGCGGTGCGGCGACGGTTTCACCATCACGGGTCTCGTGACAACAGAGACCCGGAGCGGGTTTCCCTATAGTTATGCCCTTAAAAATGACACTTCCACCCCCAAGCATATAGCTCTAGCGGCCTCCCACTGACCGGCCGACCAAGACAAGCCAGAGCTGAGAGTGCTAAGGACACTCTTGAAATTCCACCTCAGCCAACCAGTAACATCAATCTGGGGACCAGGCCTTAATCGATTCTCTGAGACATTCAGGACCGCAGTGTCGCCACTCACATTCAGATCGCCACAAGCTGCCCTGCGGTTTGTGCGCTTCTATTTAACCTGGTGATATATTTTTGTTTATATCACAAGGCAACGGTGATAGTTTAAAAGCTAGTGTACTGTGTCCTCCGATATCGCGTTAGTCTCATTATGAGATAACGACTGTCCCAGAGGGTTTTATTATTATTATTATTAAGTCTGCTCATCCGCACGGAGCCAGCGTTGTGGACTATGATCTAGCCCTTCTCATGATAAACAGAGCTAATATACATTAGTATATACATTGTTTCACGACTATATTCCTAAAGAACAGCAATGGCTTTATGTGCCGCGTAATAGAAGACAAGCTTATTGCCAATTGTGGGCGAAGTATGCTTGTACCCAATCTATAGGTGCGAAAACAACATCTATGTATGATCGCTTGATCAAATAAAACAAGAGTCAGCAATCTTATAAAAATTATTCCAACAATTTTCCTCTCGGTAATATTTCCGTTGAAGCTCTGAAGAATCCACAAAACAAGACCGTTATATTGTTAGATCTCAGTAATCCATACTTTTATTAGTTCAAGAACATCGTTAGTACTGGCTCGTTAAAACTTACAATAAGGTTTTAATTAAATTTATTAATTCAGCGGCTCTTTGAATGAAGAAATGAAGATACGGATAAAGGTTTACATAAAGTGGAATAACCTAGACGTTCATTTCTAAATTAACAGTTACAGACTGGCTATGTTTAGTCTGTCGTATCAAGTTGTTAGTTAAAATAAATAATTATTTAAATTATTTTCTACATGTAATGATTTTGTAACTAGTCGATGACTTTATGAGAGAGAGAGAGAGATAAGAAATATTTCATAAAAATAATGTGAGGGGTTTTTTTAAGAGCTATAGAAGCCAAAACAATTATTTTTGAATTTTTGTCTTTGTCTTTTTGTATGGTTGCACGCGCATCATGCAAAAACTATTGTACGAAATTTTATGCGAATTTGTATTGCTGGAGGTCTAACGTAAAATCTGGTGTAAATTCTATCTTGATACGCCCACCAGAGGTAGAGTATTATGTGTGAGATCAACTGCTTTCTACATGCAAAGAAGAAAAATATAGATGGGTATCTACTTCTTTAGTACAAAACAAAGCGTTTACACTCATAGCCGATTATGAGTTCCCGGGTCTGATTTTTAAGTAGTGTTTGATTATCGTATATATGCCTCCGTGGCGCAGCGGTAGTGAATGCGACTGCTGTGCATTAGGTCTCGGGTTCGAATCCCGGGTCGGGCCTACAAAAAAGTATTGAGTTTTTCTGTTAAGGAATCTCAATAATAGCCCGGAGTTAGGAAGTTGGCGGTGTTGGACAGCCCCGTGCCTCGGAAAGCACGTAAAGCCGTTGCTCCTGCGCCTGATCTCTCTCCGGTCGTGTTGGATTACCGTCCCATCGGATCATGAGAGTTAGGGAACAGAGAGTGCACTTGTGTTTGCGCAAACGCTTGTGCACTGTAATATCTCCTGCGTAGATGGCCAGTCTCTGTTAAGATTGGCCGCCGTGACCGAAATCGGTCTGGAAGACATCATTATATACGTTTATACGCAATTATTTAGCAAGCCATTAGCAAAGGCTTTGCTCGCATAAAAGTAGGTTAGGCTAGGTGTAACAGTACTTTTTAGAGTTCGAAAAATCTCTTATACAGCTGCTCTGTCCGTCCGTCTGTCTGTCTGTTATACAACTTTCAACTCAAGAACCGTAACAGCTATAGACTCGCGATTAACGCCATTCGACTCTGCTTGACCTCTGACTTCAAGGTCACGTGATACCATCTTTCAACTCAAGTACTGTAAGAGCTAAAGACTCGCGGTTGACGCCATGCGACTCAGCATAGTCGATATACCCCCGAAATGAATATGACCTTTGACCTCTGACCTCTAGGTCACATGATACAATTTTTTCGAACTCTAAGATTTACGGCAAGCCATGGCCGTTTCTCACTTGTTTTCAAATAGAATATATAATAGCCTATGTTACTCGGTGATAATATAGCTTTATAATGGTGAAAGAATTTTATAATCGGTTGAGTAGTATTTGAGTTAAGCGCTTACAAACAAACAAACTAAAATCAAATCTTTCTTCTTTGTAATATTAGTATAAATTGAGGACTAAACAATATTTTAAAATATATATTTGAGTCTGTGTAAAGCACATAGCGATTGGCTAGCTCTCTATTACGTAGCGCTTATAACAAACTGGAAAATTAAGCTGACTTCACTCATATAATATATAAGCGTAATATTATGTTATCTATCTTAAAAATTACATGCCTTGTAAATCGAATTCTGAAGCACCATATATAAAATAAAACGTCATTAAGAAAATCCATGATTAAGTAGCGACTACAAAGAGCAATTGTCTAAAAAACATGTCGTGTAGTGAATATTTAATAAAAGCAAAAGTAAAAGAAAAGGCAAGAAAACAATTATCCAGCATTTATCGAGCGAAGCCGACATTCTTCCACACACTTGAAATAAATCACAAATAAATGATTGCCAATTTGTTTACCGCGTCAGCCGTGCGGTATCTTGGCTCGTTATTAAAACGGAGGCTCAATATCGCGATACCTGTGCCTTCAACGCTCTCGCTTTGATCTTCGCACTTTGATGTCTGCTGATTGAGACCTACATTCCTTTATACACCAAAAATGACAAACCCGCCTTGAAAACTGTAATAAAAACTCAACTTTTCGTCTAAGCGGTAAGGCTTAATTTCAATTGGACGTGTCAACGTCTGTTCTGCACGAGTAGTAAACGATGTTTTTTTCAGTATATCTACAGATTTCATAATGAGCAGCGGGAGTTGGAGTACAAGTGCAAATAAGTGTGTTATCATTACGCCCGCCCTTTTGCGGGTAAGGCTGTTTGATGTGTATTTTGAGCGAGACTCTCCCGGGTTTTGAAACGTATGCTTGCGTTGGAATCTTTCCTAACTCGTTGGATTGAAAGCAGGTTGAATTTTAAGTAGATCATGGTTTGAAAGAGGGTGTGAGGTAGTGCATATTCAGCATGCTCTGGGGATGTTGCCTAAGGAATACTAGGCATAATATTTTTGGCAAATTTGTGACATTGGCGTGGTGACAAATTTCTGTTAGCTGTAACACAGGCCTTGTACCAACATACTTATATGATAGTAAGTACTCTATGCATGGTAAATTGTACACTGTGTGCAATGCAGGCCTATGTAGTACTAGCTAACTCAATGAAACAGTATTTTTTTCTGAATTAAAAGTATTTCCTTTTTTATGATGATCGATGGAGTAGTAGTAGCGTAATATTTTATATTAGTAAGGATTATTACAGAACTAGCTATGTGCCACTGTTGCAACCGCTTAGCTCTTAAAGCCCGTAGCGTGATATTAATTATTTCAATTAGATATTGTGAGGAGACTGGTACCTAAACTAGACTCAAGGCCTGTATTTCAGGCTACCAGGTCTCCACCCCTTAGGCTTAACATCTTATTATGTACAGCTTACATTAGTTTACGGTAAGATATTTATTACAAACCAAAAATAAAATAAGGCAATACAAAACATCTGCATGTGCGTATCTTTGTGCGTGTGCGTATCTTTGTGCGTGTGCGTACGTGTTTGTGTGTGTGTGTGTGTGTGTGTGTGAGTGTGTGTGTGTTTGTGTTTATTATATTAAATACTCTTTAACCTCCCTTCCCTCAATAAATAGGTATATGCTTTAAAAAACAAAAATCATATTTCAAATATAACTGGTGGATCCAGAGATTAGCGTGAAAAACAAACAATATCTTAAGCATTATAATATAACTATAAACACACTCACAAAAATTGAAACTGGTATGAGATATGATCACAATCACAAGACATTATACGCCTTCTTTTAGTATCGAACAGAGTATTTATCCCTATTAAGCAGATTTTTTCCTTCACGATTTGAATTATCCTTTTAATGGCCAACTTTACTATACCAAATATTTTACTAACTGAAATAAATAAATATCCTATTCCAAATACATTTAAGTCATAAAAACCAGCCAGTATTAATACGCCTGTGAATAAACAAAGAGCAAAATGTTATGTGGTATGTGTGATTCCAGTCACTTAATTTTGATTTAAAATTTTGCACCGGCGTTTACATAACCAGGCAATCCATGTTTTATGTAAATAATTACGCAACATTTAATAACACATCGAATATGAATATTTGCAAAATCTGCGAAACCAGACCATAGACAAATATATTGTTTTGCTTGTGAAAAACATTTCCATATTATTGTTTGTTGAAATTTAACTACAGCAAATAAATACAGTTATTATTATATTCATTGTGAATGTAAAGGTTGGTTTGCTTTGTAAGATATATAGACAGCTTCGATTACCGAGCTATGTGATATTTTTCATTGCAACTGCTGCTCTGGGTAGCATCCTGTATAACGGAGATCTTTTTAAACCTACAAAATACAGTTAAACAGTTTAAAGATTCTTTATTGTCTTAAGCCTGCGCCAAGCGTAAGACAGATAATGACAGAGCTCGTACGGCGCATATTCAAATCGGCGCGCGGGCGCCATTGTAAAATTGTATGGAGGATTTGAAGTGCTTCTTTGATAAATATGTATTTTTATTATCAACCAATAATTTAAATATTTGTGACGGACTAATTGTAATATAATTATTTATGTTTCGTTTAAGCTATAAAATAGGATATATTTCTACTGTTATAATCTAAAAATCACGTAACTCGAGTTTACGTTTTTGCAAATTTACGTAATTTTGTAGGCGAAAATATGAATTATTTTAAGTTTTTTTAATCGGAGTAATTGTAGACACATTCATTGTTATGGTAAATGTATATTTTATATTTGTATTAAACAAAAAGTGTTGATTTTATTCACTTAACTGTGACCGCCTATTTTGGCACATTTCGCTCGGCGCAGTTTTAAGAAATTATACAAATTTCACTTTACAAGACAACTTATGAACTAAAGAGTGTAAAATAATTTAGTTGTAGTGAGCATGCATTACTATTTATAATTTAATATATGTATCTATAACTATATATTTTAACTGTATTTTAAGGTGGTAGGTGTACTTGTTTTATAAATGTATTTATTAATATTAATCTTACGTAGATTTTTCTAGTATATAAGATCTTAGTGCTTTTTTAAATATATTTGTTGATATTACCGTTTTCAAAGACTTAGGTAATTTGTTGTAGAGTTTGACTCCCTCGTACATTATATTTTTAATACCGTGTTGGGTTCTAGGGTTTGGAAAGTTGATGTTATCAGCATTCCTGAGAATTATCCATTACTTGGCTGTTTTTAATAAAAAACACGTCAGTTTAGACTGAATTTCACCGTGAATAATTTTATGTATTAGTAGGCAGATTTTAAATGTGTACGTTTGCTTTATGTTCATTAATTTTGTTTATTTTTGTGGTTTTTTTGGAGACGTTAAATAGTCGTAATGGAACAGCATGCTAATAACTTTGTTTTGGGCAGTCTGAAGGTCTTTAAGATTGGATGCAGCTGCGTGTTCCCACACTTCCACTAAATAGTCCAAATAAGGTTTGACTACGCTATAGTAGATATTTGTCCGAACTTTTAAAGGAAGACAATTTACTATGTTACGCAAGTCTCCGGTTAGTGCCGTAATTTTGGGATTAACGCTATTTAGATGTGCTTTCCAGGTAAGTTTGCTATAAACTAACCTCAAAACTATAATTATTTGTAGATCACACAAGCAATTGTTCGCTGTAAGATTTGGACGTATGACACTCAACGCAGTGGCAGCAATGAGCGCTTGCCCGCTACGCCATACTTGTAGTCTAAATTGTAATTGGGTATTTTGTACTTAATTCTGAAAAAGCTATACGTTGCCTGAAGTCTACTATAAACGTCTATAACATGGGATTATAGA
The DNA here is from genome assembly GCA_930367265.1 of Catocala fraxini. NCBI lineage: Eukaryota > Metazoa > Arthropoda > Insecta > Lepidoptera > Erebidae > Catocala > Catocala fraxini. The sequence goes on from OV884041.1 coordinate 18,785,547, forward strand.
ATGTCTAGCGAAACGTGGCATATCCATCACATCCACAAAATTAATGTATTATACCACATTTAAACAGGTAAAAGGCTAAGCAGATAGACAGAGGTGCTGGTTTTCTATAAGTTTATGCACTTGCCTAAAACCAACCTGTGTAGATGGATAGTGTAGTTGCATAACTACAATGACTATTAAACAGTCAGCTCCCACCGTTACCGCGTGAATGGAACCTCGCTATTATTATTGAAAACGACTGGCAGGGAGATGTCACCTTATATTTTGTTAGTTAATTGAAAATTTGGGAATGGCCCCTGTCATCAGATACCACTCTGTAGGATATTGTGTTTTCTGTCAGTGAATAGGGTTGTCAAAAAAGTTGCGCAAATGTTGCGCTATTAAAATAATGTTTGGTATTGTAAGCTAAACGAGAAATAATTTGCTAATAGCACCTAAATAACTTACATTAGGAAAAGGGTTATACAAAAACGGTGAAATTAAATCAAATAAAACCAAACATATATTTGCATTAATAAAAATTAGGTGATATTCGAAACTAAAAGACAAATTGACAACTGTTTTAACTGAATAAAATGCAAAATAAATCTTCAATATGCTTATGTTTACATTACATATATTTTGCTGCCATTTAATTAGACTAGTAAGAATGACAAAATACCCGTATATAATATTCTAATTTTCGAGTTATAAGCCTTTTCAAACAAATACTCTTTATATGGTCCATAAAGAACATTGCCTTGGTGACTATGGACTACAATTTACCCTCAGCTACGCTTTTTTATAGCTAGCTAGCAACATACTTCACCAAATAGAGGCGTGAGAGACTTGGTTTATTAACCTCTGAGTCTTCTTCGATGAGGTTAATGAAAACACTTTGTGGGTCTGTGTGTCTGTCTATTAGTGACAGTTTGTAGTGACAGGCATAGCTCCGGAACCACTGGACCGATTGACTTGTAACTTGGTGTACAGACACCTTGGGGTCATCCTGGGTCGAGTTTGAATATGGGCTCTGGGGGTCAAAAGACCCCCGAGATGTAGGAGTCACATATTTTAAATGGAAAAATATTGACTTGTAACTTGTTGTGCTGACACCTTGGGGCATACCTCGGTCGAGTTTGAATATAGGCCCTGGGGGTCAAAAGACCCGCGAGATAAAGGGGTCACATGATGTACATTTAAGACGAAGAGGTTGAATCCTGGGTTTTTACACCCATCTCGTTTCAATACAAAGAGACGTTCGCTTCATAGTTATAAAACGTTTTATTTATCAGTAGCTCAACAGTCGCGCAATGTTCTTTCAGTTTCATGCCAGCCCTACGTCCCCTATCGCAATATTCAATAACACAGTGACAATATCTTTAAAAATAACCAACGCAAAGGAAACGAGTAAAGTTCTTGTTGCTTCCATTTTCGGGCGGTTTGGACACGAAGTTATGACAATACTTAATAACAGTTATAAATTAATTATATCTAAATGAAATAGCATTACAAATAAACAAGTTTTAAGATTCTACTTCACCTAAGGGTTCGTGGTAATATAAAAATAATAGTAGTTTCTAATAAAAAAATGCAGTTTGTAATTTTTTGATGTAGGAGGTAAGTGTAGTCATCTACATATTTTTAAATTTTACTTACTACGAGGCTGAGCGCTAAATGTCTAACGGGCACTGTAATGTTACAAAAATAGCCGAACAAACACATCTAATAATAGCTTGCTTGACTTGGCAATAGAACCTGGGATTTGCCGACCGACCGCAAAGATAAGCATCATGCAACGCACAGTACACTTTACTTTTTGAAACCATGGTATAGTTTTTAGAGTTCGAAAAAACTCTTATACACCAGCTTTGTCCGTCCCTCCGTCCGTCCATCTGTCTGTTATACAACTTTCAACTCAAGAACCGTAAGAGCTAGAGACTCGCGGTCAACGCCATTCGACTCAGCATAGTCGATATACCCCCGAAATGACTATGACCTTTGACCTCTGACCTCACGTGGTATCACGTGATCTTTGGATATTACATGAACAATTTTTTCGATCTCTAAGATTTACGGCCATTCATTGCCGATTCTCACTTGTTATTTTAACATAAATTAGTTATAGTGTGGTATAGCTTTTATTTTCAGATAAATTAATTTTAAAACAAGAACTAAAACGTGGAACGAAGGTTCACTTGAAAAATGCAAAGGGTGTGGATTACAATCAACGACTTCTAGGTTATAAATATAATACTGTACTTATTGGTCTATTGTCGTATTAAAGTCACCGATTAATATAGAAGCACCTTACGTTATTTGTCGTATAGTTTACGTGCATGTAAGATAGCACTGCTTGTGACAGTTATTTACAAGATCTCAGCTCTGTATCTGTAAAGGGGATCTTTGATGAGGTACACAGAAATCTGTTATCAAACATCAAAGCGTATCTACAACGCTACTAGGAAACACGAATACATATGTAGAATATCTATGAGCTGTTAAATTCCTGCAGGTATCGTCTCATAGACACAACCCTTGCTTAATTCTAGCAACGTAAATGTAAATTCTGTAACTTCAGTAAATTTATTAACCACTAAACGTTGACTTTCATAATTTACTAAATGAATAAATGCTTTTTGACTTTGACTATTAGAGAACTTTAAAATCTTATGGTTGACCCTTAATCTAGCTTCATGATAGTGTTACATTGTCATTTGATGTAAAATTTTCAGCTCTGAATAACATGGAGACAAATGAAATCGAATTAAACTTTGTAAAAACAAATAAACTCAAGACCGATCTTATATCATTCCAGATTTTAGTGAAGTTATAGAAGTCGGATGTTGGATACAAATAATATTGTCTTCTGTTTACGCGAATGTTATTTATTGAAATTAAAATACTATATACGGATTTTATCGCGTTATTTATTAATGAATTATAAACAATGATTAAATTATGTTCGGGTACTTTGAAATAACGACACTGGAACATTGAGACAACTACCATCTTAGTCTAACCGTGACCATGGCTGCTGAAAAGCAACCGAAACGTCGGGGAAAGTGTAAACTTAAATATAAATAGTTTTAATAGTTTTAATAATTTAATTAGCTTAAAATTAGTAAAGTTTAATAGTATCTAGTAGTATTGTAACAGTTTAAAAATTTTATAATGTAATAAGTGTAAAATAAATAACGCGATAAATCCGTATATAGTAGTTTAATTTCATTGAATACAAATGTTTATATTTTAAACAATCATGCAATTACACTCGCGTTAAAATAAAACCATTCTGGGTTCTATTGTTTTCCGATGGCGGGTAAATATCACTACTTACGTGCTGCCAAACAACGACGCCCCGTTATTATTTCACGCATATTAGCCAAGATACGTTCCAATATCTTTTAAGTCTCTCTTTCTTCGCATGGGAGAAGACACGTGTGGTTAAAAAAGGCGGTGCATCCACCAGAAAATCCACGATATTTACGGGTATAACATGCAGAATACAGCCTTAAGGAAAATCACATCTACGAGCTACAGAAAAAGCACCTATTCAGACACCCCTTACCTTTAGGGGTTGGAAAAACCAAGTTGTATAAGCAGCTCAGGTGCTGACATGCCATGCAAAATTACACCTTATGTCTTATGGTTTAAGAGTTGAGGAAAGTTTTCTGATGTGTAATTTTAAAGTTTGCAATATAAATCTGAAATCACAGTAGCGACTCGTTGGCGCAGAAAGTGCGTAACTCCTTAACAACGATAATTTCAAATCAGCCCAGTGGAGTGTGGAGATAAATTTTGGTATTCGCCTCTCGTGCCCACAAAACAGATTTAAATAGGCCATTTAAATAGGCTATTTTAGGCGAAGGTTGCGCTCGTGCGAGAGGACGATCCCTGAGGTGTTATTGTGCAACTTTTAATTGTGCACGCACAAAGGCTCGGGAGTTATTGCTGAACTTGTGCCGGTGAAAAGAAACTCCTAATAATCAAGTTTGCTATTACATGCCAACTTGAATAGGCGTTTGCTGCCTCCAAAATGTATTTGTTTGAACATTTAACAAAAGTACCTGCCTTACCTTTTCGTCTCCATGGTTTCATTGTTACAGGAGTGCAAACGTAAGCATGACTGCTGATCGTAAAATATTGTAAATAATATCGAAGGCAATATATTATTTGACTTTCAGTGCGGCAGGATCCGAGGGCTACCCGTGCTTCAAAGGGTTTGTAAAACTGCCGTACTAACATTCAATATTAGGAAGCAGTATTTAATTCCTGCGACGAACTTTATGTACAAAAAAGTCACTAGAATCGTGTATCTCGCCAGAGGTCGAAGGAGTATATTGCAAAGTTAACTCCTCTTTAACTTAGAAAAATGTCTGAAAAGACACAAGAAAAGATAAAACTGCAAGGAACGGATCTCACATTTTAAATTTCGAAATATTACACGAGCGAAATAACGAGAGGGCACTTATCAAATATAAATTTTATTTAAGGCTAAACCTTCATACATGTTTTATGATATGTTAATTTATTCTAGAAATAGGCAAGATCAATTTGTATTAACAGTAACACTTCGTGTGCGAGGTCTTTGTTAGCTTTATGCTAAAACTGGGGACGAGGGTTGACTCCTGTAGTGCTTTAATTGCCACAACAGTACATGAACTTCAAGAGACCTTGACAATGAGCTAGGTATGCTTTGTTTTTAAATGAAAATTAAAGTAATTATATTTGATTATGGAATGATAGGTAAGATTTTAAGACTGCGCATTGGATTAATTTTATGCTTATGTTTGTAGCTGACCGTGGGGTCCTGGTTAAGGTGAAATGTTATTGGATTTTTCGTGGGACCTACAACTAAAGCTGTGGGCGTAATACACCCTTGCTTACCCCTTCGAGGACATAGGCTTAAGACAATGTAATATTAAATGGTTTTAGACTATCGCGATTTGTACACATATTTAATATAGTGCGAGGTAACAGATCTTACTCGCGATAAAGTATTTAGAAGGTAATAAATACCTATTGATTGCCCGACGTTTCGACCGACTTGCATCGATCATGGTCACGGATTGACTGGTGTGAGCTCAGCGGGTTTCGGCAACTACCGACTTGGTCATTATTTTTTACATTAGCACTAAAGCAATTAATAAGTATTTATTACCTTTTAAATACTTTATGTTGAGTAAGACCCGTTAACTAGCATTATATTAAGAATAAGTAGTAATTTGTTTCAAACGTGAACTTCTTATCATCAGAGTGTAAGTATTAAAAAATTAGATGTGTTTCATAGCGATTCCTGTATCCATATTTCTTTCTTCATAGGTAATAAAAGAAAATCACGAATTGATTTAAAAACGTTTTTACGAATGGGAGAAGGCTAATTTACAATCATAGGCTAATAATGGCGCACTGTTGATTGTTTTTTAAACCGATTTTCTGTATCACTTCATGTAACAAACGAGATTTCCGAAATGCCGATTTTAAATTCGGAAGGATCAAAGGTTAATTTGAGTTTGTGACATGTTTGGAATATATCGTTCAAAAATGTTAAATATTTTGCATTAGGAAATAGATTTTGTATGAAATACAAAATATCCGCTGTGATAAAATGACGTAGCTCATAGCGGCTCTGGGATCGTATGCTATAGGGTATGACATTGATTTAACAAACAATACAAGAACTAATAAAGAACATCATAATAATAAAACAAGTGAGAAACAGTCATGAATTATCGCAAATCTTAGAGTTCGAAAAATTGTATCACGTGGCCTTGAGGGCAGAGATCAAAGGTCATAGTCATTTCGGAGGTATATCGACTATGCTGAGTCGAATGGTGTTTACCGTGAGTCTCTAGCTCTTACGGTTCTTTGAGTTGAAAGATGGTATCACGTGACCTTGAGGTCAGAGGTCAAAGATCATAGTCATTTCAAGGGGAATATCGACTATGCTGAGTCGAATGACGTTGACCGCAAGTCTCTAGCTCTTACGGTTCTTGTGTTGAAAGTTGTATAACAGACAGGCGGACGGACGGACGGACAAAGCCCTTGTATAAGAGTTTTTTCGAACTCTAAAAGCGTTGAAATGAGATCCAACTCATATTCATCAAATAAATAAAGAGGTTCGAATGCCCTCTCATACCTGGATCACACTGACTGGAAATACTGCTGCTCTAATAACAAACGCAGCTAAATAGAATTTTGTGTTGTACTTCTAAATTAAGGTAGAACTTTTTAACCAAGCATAATAGACTAGTGATCGTATTCCTGGCGCAGACAGCGCTCTGGTATGATTTTTAAATAAAACGGTTCAGCAGCCATTTTATTTAAAAATGAAACCGGAGCGTGCCTGCCAGTGTTAATTTGTGCTGCAATACCAGACGTAAGCTTGAAACCGTCCTATAGACAGTTCCGTTTAGGTAGTTCCTATAGTAATTCAATTCAATTCGGCCTCGATGGCGTAGTGGTTAGTGTAACTGACTGCCACGCCTGAGGTCGCGGGTTCGATTCCCGCACAAATCAAACATTTGTGTGCATGAACATGGATGTCTGTCTTGGTTTGGGTGTTTCTATGTATAATATGTAGCATTTACAAAGAAAAAGGATAAATTATGTTTATCCATTGTATACTACCCATAGTACAAGCTCTGCTTAGTTTGGGCTAGATGGTGTTGTGTGTATGTGATAGAATATAATTATATTATATTATTATTAATTAACAATATGTTTATAGCCATTTTTTACACACAAACGGACAGTTTTCTCTCTCGTGTTATTAGTAATATATGTAAGTCTGTAAGCATGCCGCAAGTGTCAATGTCACTTTCATATACTTGCGAAACAATCAGAGCGTGCACTGTGTGAAAACTACTCACGAAGTAGAATACAAATGCAATAAAATGAATGTTTAAGGACTGTATTAACTAACTCAAAGTAGCGATAGCCTAGAGGGAGACCGTTGGACTGCCACGCAGAGGTCTCGAGTTCGATCCCAATTCACGCACTTCTGACTTTTTGAAGTTATGTGCGTATTAAATAGTTTAATTTCATAATATTGTCTTCTGTTTATACGAATGTTATTCATTGAAATTAAACTACTATATTATATTCTGCGTAAATAGAAACACCAATGATTAAATTATATTCGGGTACTTTGAAATAACTACACTGGAACATTGAGACAACTACCATCTTAGTCTCCCCGTGACCATGGCTGCTGAAAAGCAACCGAAACGTCGGGGAAAGTGTAAACTTAAATGTAAATTGTTTTAATAGTTTTAATAAATTAATTAGCTTAAGAATTTGTAAAGTTTAATAGTAGTAGTTTCTAAATTATGTAAAAAGTGTCAAATAAACAACGCGATAAAATCCGTATACAGTAGTTTAATTTCAATAGTTTAATTTCGTTCGCTTTAACGTTTAAGTTTAATGTTAGAGTTCTAAATGATGTTCTCAAAGATGTATGAGGTCTGTCATCTCGCTCTAGGCTAGATTGCTGGACTATGACCTCACCCTTCTCACTCTGAGAAGAGTAAGGCTCTTATTCGATTAGAGCATATTATTATTTCATAACTTGTCAAATAGATAATATAGATTATATTAAACTAGGCGCTACTCGCTACTTCGTTCACATATTTGATTGTATGTTTTTTGCTAGGGTTCAAACTATCTCCGCACCAAAATACACCAAAACCGCGGTCCAGCCATAAAAACTTAACATAATATAGATTACATTATTTTCGCATATACGGCTATAAGCAATAGCCAACCCGTTAAGTTTACTTTGAAATATATTTAAAGGCCTATAGTTTATATAGCTTCATATAAAAATAGTAAAATTCGTTCATTTGGGAGTTCGATTGTGGTACAAATATTCAAAGTGTTTTATATTGTATTATAGTATATTAGCTATATTCAGTTTTTTATAGGGGATTGGATCAGTAATCGCATCACTTTTATGATTACTGCTCCAATCCCGTGGCTCAAAGCGTCATGTTATATGTCCTATCTTAATTCTGGATAAAGCAGCTTTTTCTGGTTAAAGAATTATAATAATAGTTCCAGTAGTTTTTGAGATTATTCATTAAAAACAAAAATACAAATCTTTTCCCTTTTAATATTGATATCTACAGGCTATTCAATATCTAGATTGATAAATACGTACATACATACATACAATAAAAAAGAAACAAGCCGTGTTAGAGTACATAATATTGAACGCGTTACGTAGCATGTAGTGCAGTTAGCAACAAGCGGTCAAGCGGGTGCCGCGCCGTCTGCTGGCTGCATGGTGCAACCCGACACTGAAGGCTTACACGCTCTGCTGCACTGCCATGGATTCCGGCTAGGGTGTCACTTGCATAGCTACGCTACTGTCTTCACTCGTTAATAAATGATATTCAAATGATGGTAAAAATTGTTTAGAAAACTGTTGGCGGATCTTTTTTCATAGATTTAGGTAAATACCTGTTTGGTGCCAAGTTGTTGGTAGTCTTTTTTTATTTTGATAGTAAACGGTTGACCCATTCAAACTCTGGTTAAGAGGCTGTTGGTGTGATGTGTGGTTCGGTCTGGACTGTATTATTTAACTAAGTTATTATAAATTTTGATATTAGTATTATTTTTACTGGCCCGGGCATCTTTATGTCAATCTTATGTTTTTAAGTGCCCACTACTCCTGAAAACAGACGTGATTTACATATGCACGCAATATTTATTATTACTTTTATATCTAGGTAGGTCTTGTAGTTCAAACTTATTATAGTCACAGCTTACGGACACGTTACCATATCTCTCTGATATACATCAGGGTACAGGCATCGAATTCTAATGCATTCCATGGTATTAAGACTCATAAATGTGTGGTTTTACGTGGCGAGTTTCGTGATTAATATTTGTATAATAGCATTAACATGTTCTTGCATGGCCATTTAAAAGAAATAGGATCCAACTAGTCTATCTTATAAACCTGGAGTAGCTGATCTGAGGTAGAAATAACATCTTGGTGCATTTGGTGCGTAGTATTACATTCAATCATCAGGGGCATCAGCAGTCTTTGGTCTGTTGCCCTGGCAGAGCAATGCCTTTTTTTTTGGCAAGTCTGACACGCGCCTAATATTCAAACGGGGGCTCTTACAATTCGATTTTTTGTCTATACATTATCACGGAAGAACAAAAAATTGTAAAGTGCCACTCAAAGCAAGCAGGTCTTCAACGATCTAAACTTACTATAAGATTTATATATAGATATTTCAGGTAGAAAGGTAAGGTAAGAACTTACTGTCTTCTATAAAAGAGTTGTCGATTACGCGCTACATTCGACCTTGTCGTCTTATAAAATGACAATGCAGTAAAACAAGTGCACTTGGGATCTTATTAGTTAGCTTGTCAAGCCTTATACATGTAGGTCTTAAATATGCGCGGCTAGACTACTATAGGATGTTCGTTTTTAACGATCAATTTAAAATTGGGGAATATTTTTTTATATATTCGTGCAGAACTTATCAATGAATAACATGACGAAAGGAACACTCAGATCAGAGTGAATTAATATAATCCTACTAATATTATAAATTTAATAGTTTTGAGGATGGATGGATATTTGTTAGTCTTTCATGCAAAAACTACTGACCGGATTTTGATGAAATTTTACACTATTATTGGTTATACATCAGAATAACATACAGATTATTAGAAATCTATCTTAACATAAATCTATATTAAGGCAAGCGAAACTGCGGGCAAAATATAGTTTATAATATGTCAATTACATACGTTTTGTCCCGTGAAAATCAAGCTCACAAAATTTATGATCATTTGAATCGCTTGGTAAGTATTTTCGTAAAAAAAAAGCTATGGTAATCCAAAACTAACACAAAAATGATTTATTTTTGCTTCAGTATTGGCTATAATAGTGTGATACCATAATAAGTTTATTGGATTGTGATCAGTAGAAAATTTTCAATAGCAATCGATAATGTATAACTGTTACCGGCTAACCCTACACTGTACAAAAATTAACTGCCCAAATAAAGATGTATTACATTCTGTTTACTACATTAGTGAGTTGTGATGTAACCTTTATTCGGGAAGCCAATTCCATGAAAATACCGTAGCTTTTTGACGAAGGTACATTTTGTGAATACCTGAAATCATACGGATAGTATTCCGCGTTGTTTGATGATCTAAAAATAGTTTTTGTTTTGTATGAATACTCAGTCAAAATACATAGCATTTATTTTTAAAGTGCCAGTTACACATTCATGGTATTGTTTAAATCTGATAAGTACATAGAGTATCACTAACATACATATATTCAAAGACTCAAGCTGTTACCTCAAAGAGTAAGGCTGAAACTACCGAATTATATTTTCTGCTTTAATAATCCTTTTTAGGTTTTTTTTTCATTATTCACCCTCGTTACGTTAATATGCATAAACACCAGTTTAAGATAATGTTCTTAGCCCGGCCCAGAAAATCGTTGTCGTGAAAACTATTTTTAAAGCTTATGCTATCTTTTAATATTTATTTTTGTTTATCCTTGCCAAACACAAACCAGCTCAGTATAAATTTCTCAATTCTTGTTACTTCATCATATTTTACTAAAAGCACAATTTTGCTTAAAGGAAAACTAGTATCAGAAGTAAATCATTCTGTATAAGGTAACATAAAGGGCGAAGGCAGATAGAGTTTCCGTTGGCGGCTCGTTTACAAGGGCCATTGCCACGGACATCGACTGGCGGGATTTGAACGTAGAGGTACGTAGACGCGACGTAGACTTCATTTTAGGTTGTTCGAAATTCGAATAATTTATTTATCATAGTCACAGTGAAGTTGGTAGCTAACGTTACATATTAAGTTAATAATGTCGTGTAAATAGGCAAATGAAAATAAATCACTAAGATCACATCTTTGCAAAGCTGGAATTTAAAGTAAATCTATACTTATTATATTGTTCAAGTATATTTTAGTGTTTGTATTTTTGTTTGTAACGAAAAATCTCAAAAATTACAGAGCCGTTTTATAAAATCCTTCTTCATTAGAAAGCTGCTTTATCTAAACATAAAATTAGACTATACAACATCGCGCTAAAAGCTATGGGAGCGGCAGCAATCATAAAAGTGGGTAAAACCGCAGGGGAAAATTAGTCTTTATTATAAAATGTAAAAAACTTCAGTCACATTTACTGTTAATATGGTAAAATAAATATATTGATGTTGCTAATTATTCATTTAAGCCGCCACAATTTGCCTAACACCATAAAAAAAAATTCTTATACTTCCAATCTTCGTTTGAAAACTCGCTTAGTTGAAAGTTGAACGAAGTCTTCTTTTTTTTTTGTGTCTTGAAGCTGATAGGCGCCTGAGCTCTGACTGGCCAGTTACAAGAGGTCTTAAAATAATTTATATAGAATTCAGGCGTACAGTAGTATCCTACGGTATAGGAAGAGCGTAGGTTAAATTATAATATGGATAAAGTTCAGACGTTTTAATTCTATTATTTTTCCGATACTTCAGATACTTCGTTGCTACGACCACTAGCCATTGTTACGGAGATACTTGAGCAGTAGTTGTGGCAATACCTTGAAGTGTGGAAAAATTAATCAAAATATTTTTCATTTCAAACGAATTCAAAAATAACAAACTCCACAAGAAATATCAATCACTTCGCTTATATCACTTATATCATCACATACCTATATCGAAAATGTAGAATAGTCAACATTTTCATTAAATTAGCTGCTTGTGTAATAAGTACCTATAAATAATATGGACTTAGTTGGAATTCTCGAGAAGGACCTCAACTGCATTCTATATCATAGTAATATTACTAAATCCACGCTAAGGAAACCACGGGTAACTGTTAGTATGTATATATATAATCAACACCAAAGCTCACTGAAGCATCCACCGCTAACTAAACTCAGAGTACCAGGCGCACATGAATCGTTAGGAGTTAATTCTCGTCAGGCCATTGCCTCTATTGACACTGAGTCTGGCTTGATCCAGCTCGGATTAATATCTTAGTCTAACTTTGTGTCTATATTTGTTTATGGTAATCGTGAACAGGTGTTTGATGTTTCGCTAAAAGTTTAGCTTTCGTGTATGTGTTCGGGATAAGCTAAATATTATTTGGTGTATGGAGGGGAATATGCAAGCATCGAGAAGTTTATTATTTACATATTGATTGCATGGTTGGCGAAGTAGTTTGATTGGTTAACTGGTTAGCACTTGAGGTTCAATCCTTTGATCGATCGATACAGACGAAAAATGATTTATATTATGATAAGTTTATAATTCTTAAGATTTCATTTGGATATATAAGCTACTTAGCTTAATAATTCATTGGTATAATAAAATATAATTATTTTTACTCAACATACGTATTCAAACTGACACTGCCCTGTGGGCAGGATAGCCAAATTAGCTGTTTTGAACAAGGTGAAATTTTCTCTACAATTAATTATATTTCGGTTACTGCTTCTGATAATAATGTAAATCGATATTGTTTATATTATCTCTATTGAAAACAGAATAATTTATAGGTTCTAACATTAGCAAATGCTAGTAAAATTCACAATGCCTTTAGAATTGCTTTTACTAATTACTATTGCTGCGAATTGCCTTTACTAGTATTGATATTTTCATTTTGAAAGACGAATTTTTGGTGAGTCACTTCTGATTTATTAGAAGAATATGCGAAAACTCCTTTAGTCATGCTTAGCTCCTGCTTAGCTCTTGAATTGGACACACAATTTGTTTTCAAACACTTAATTTTTGAATCTTTTATAATATTATAAAGTGCAATACAGTTTGAAATTGAATACGGATGACAACGGGTTGGCACTTGTGATGATCCTAGTAAATAGATTCCTCTGCAAGGAGTTACTACATATATCAATAACATACTAAAACCAAGATTGATCAATAAACAAAAACCGAGAAATCGTAGTCGATAGTCAAAAATCTGCAAAATCTTTTCGAGAGAATCGAGATCCTTAAAAAATTACTAGCTATAATAACATTATTATTTATACTCCCCCTCTTTTGCAAGTCAGGTAAACTCCCCCAATAGAAGATACACATCAGTTCGATATGAGATCATATTACCCCATCACGGCGACTCGAATCGGTGGCGAGCAGTAAAAGTAAACTCGGTACAAAGCTAGCAAACATTCAAATAAAACGCATAAAAAGGGGAGTAGTTTATACACAAAAGCAAATGACATTTATATGGTAAGAGGCGATCGTAAAAGTTGATATTATACAGTAGTGATGTGCGGTGTCCTAGATTCTATATGTCGATTTTTGTCCCGCATTTCAGAACTTCTAGCGAAAATCTAGTTGAGCACCACGCAGAGTAGCATGGGTTATATATGTCGATTAAGGATTTAAGTGTTACCTCTAAGCATACATATACATACGTAGAGTTAGGGACAACATTTTAATCTCTGATATCTTGTCATGAATCTGCTATCCATAGTCTGCTGTGCATGAACCTCATGGACAGCAGTTGATGTATAGAAAATATTATTGTTCATCATGTCGATCAAAGAAATCGAGAGCTAAATATATTGTACCATAAACACTGTATATAATTTGGCCATCGATTTCAAGCTGTCTCTGTGGACAATCGAAGACTGTCAATCAATCAATAAAGTCCCAGCGAGTCAGACAGAGGAACGCCATGATTGTATCGATGTTTGTAAATATCTGTTTGATGTATTTCTATCGACTATTATAAAATATAAAAGATAAAATATTTGTACATTGCTAAGATTTTTAGGTATACTACTTGCTATATTAAGAATTTTGAAGGCTCACATACATACGTTCCCATTCCGTTTGCTTCATACCATCTTTAATTTCTTCTATTAGAGTCGATAACGCGGTATAGTAAGTCCATAATGCACGCAATCATAGGTTACGGTAACCACTTATCTTCAGGTACACTTTGTGTGCTTGCATGCTACCTTTGTTTTGTAAAATAAAATAACCTAAAAATAGGGCGCCGTTATATCGATAATATTTTCTACCATCCCTATCCTCACATATAAGGACACTAAAATTCGAGCGCAAAATTCTAGCGGAATAAATAAATAGCACAATAAACATAGTGGCCAGGTATTTGCGTTGAGATTATGTTAAAATGGCGATCCTCACTTTATTTACTTATTTACTTTTAAGCTCTGTGTTCACTAGCATGATATGAATATTGTCTACTGAACAGGGTTTGCTTGGAGAGGATAGCGAGAAATTAAGGCAATTTGCTTGGGCGATTATATTATGCAATGTTTATGACACTTAAATAAATTAGGTCAGGTATGTATGTTTCATTACGATGCCTCGCTTTATTATTTTAAACGTTGAATTATTGCAATTATTACTTTGAGTTTTAATAAGAATGTTCACCTATGAACAGATGAATCGTTTGTGTTTTGCAATACAATTTTGAACTGATATATGTATAACAATAATAATCAAAATTAGCAGCAATTTTTTAGTCGAAGTAAAAAATGCAATTAAAAAGGATGCACAACCTTGATAAATACTTATATTAAAGAAAACTGTAATATTAAATTGAAGGACGCCGAAATAAGGTACCCTATGACCTATTCTGTACACTTGACACCGTGTATGCAAAATTTCATGATGATCGGACGAGTAGTTAAGTCATTAAATCTTAAGAGTAACAAATAAACAAACAAACAAACTCATTTTGCATGTAGTTAGAATTTCTGTAGAATATACCTGGAAAAGGGGACGAGCTTCGTAACAAAATGAATATAAGAGAGTCTTTATTGATAACAAAGGTCGGAAAGATGCCGGCATCCGGGAAGAACGGAGATTATTAAAACATTTCTTGCAACTTAAATCAATATTAAATCGTCAAAAAATACCTGTGTACCGGTCCCGGGACATAAATTCACGCTTATGTTTATATATAAATGCGAGATCACGAATTTAAGGAATAGCGAAGTTCAGCAAAATTAGTTTTATTTCAATTTCCGGCTCGACTGGGGAAGGACTACCCTCTCACAGAATATCGACTTGAAATAGCAGTATTCCTACTGTTGTATTTTGTTCGGTGTGTGCGTGTGCCGGAGGCCCAATCACCCTCTTACCCCCTTCCCGCTCCTTCTCCTTCCCACTTCCTTTTTCTCTTTTTCCTTTCCTAAAGAGTTGGAAAAGCGTAAGTGATACCTTTGACGTTGCAGGCGGCCATAGGCTACGGTGACCACTTACTATCATAGTTAAAATATAAAAATATAAAAAATAGTGTTATTGGAATTTTCTGTTAGAATATTCTAGTAGCAGAAATGTATCTTAAGATGTGTTTAGCAGATGGCAAAAGCTTTATAGATCCCACATTATAAGCACTTGCCATCTATCTGACAAACCATAGCAGGAAAAACTAGTTTTTACTCGCGGCTTTGCTTGCGTTAATCTTAATTTTGTCAATAGATTTCTACCCCTTGGGATTAGTACTTTTTCTGGATGTAAGATACGTATGTCCTTCTCTGTACCCCTGACAACGCGAATGCGAAATATCATGATGATCGGTCAAGTAGATAAGGCGTGAAAGCGTAACGAATAAACAAACTCACATTCGCATTTATAATATTAGTTTGGTTTATACCGCTGCCGCAACCCTTTAACTACACAGTTTTAAGTCCTTCAGTGGATGCGGAGGTTTATAATGAAACAACTGGCCACTCAGACGTAATGAGACGTTATACTTTTTATGTTTTAAAACGGTTTGGGTTTATTGTTTCTATTAGTGTATTGAAGTTTCTAATGTTTAAAGTAAAAGATTTTCTTAGTTTATCTACAGTTTTATAAGATCGTGTTTAAGAGAACATACTTAAATTAAAATGAAGCTTCATATTATTACTTGTGTAATGGTAAACACACATGATTGGTTCTCGATAGCCTGTTTATTTGTGGTTAACTACACACATCAAAAAATGTCTGCGTTCACTTGGAAAAGTTGAAATTCATGACAAAAATATTATTAATGAATGCTTTATTTATTGCTTTAACATTTAAAAACACACAATTTTAATATGAAAATCTATTTATTCCTTATGTTTTCCTTTAAAAAACTTGTTTGGTCAATCTCTGTAAAATTTGTAATTTAAAGAAATGCGAAGATTTGATTAAAATAAATAATTTTATTCATTTTTATATACTTTTATTTACAAATTTAATACAAAATGAAAGTACCTCTGGCTTGAACGAATGCGGCAATCCTCCTGGGCAGGCTATAGATCAAGTTGTCCAATAGTTCTTGTAGTAACCTCTCCCTTAGTTGAATGGCGGCTTCCTTGATCTCTGACAGAGTTCTTGGAGGTGGCTAACGACTCCAAACAGCTCGCTTGAGAGCGTCCCATGCATGCTCGATTGGGTTTAAATCCGGAGAGCCGACAGGCCAGTCAACTGGGTAATTTCGTACTCCCGGAGAGCATCGCTCACTTGTTGACCTCCATGTGCCGGCGCATTATCGTCGATCAACACGAATTGGTTACCATAATATATCGTGAATGGTCTGATGATGCCATCAATAACAGCTGTCTTGTACAAATTAGGTATCATAGAGCGTTGTTATGGGATCAAAGGCGTTCGAGCTAAAATCATTATTCCGCCCAAAAAAAAAACGATTTTCTGCCTTGCTGAATGGTTCCAGTGGCAGTTCTTTGCCTTTCGGCATTCCCAGGCCAAATCTCCAAAAATAAAAAAAAAACGTAAAAATCAGCCTAGCTGTTTCAGAGATTAGCTGGAACAAATAGACAGAAAGACAAAAAAAATTTTTTTATATGTTTTCCTTGTTTAATATGTATTTAGTTAAAAGCTGTTATTTTGACATTACAAACAGACACATCAATTTTATTTATTTGTATCGTTGATACTACGACCCCATTAATACAAGGATACATATGTATGTATGTATCCTTTTGTTAATGGGGTTATGTATGTTATGTATATCGCGAAATAAATGAAGCTTTAACTGAAGCAAATAAAATTCCTTGACAGTATCTAACGCTAGACAGCTTAGATTCCAATCACAAAATCTTACCATATCTCATCAAATTTACTGCAAATACGTCTGTAATCAATTGAGTGGAGCAGCAAAACAAACGCTCTCTCAAACTATATCGCATAGGGGATGAACGGATATGACGTCACCAACAGCCGCCATGCTAATGGCTAATGCGTGTCGCCGGAAGTCCTGGGCCGGAAACTGAACGGACATCTCGCGAAATTATCATTTAACATTTTATTGCTGGCAGGCTGTGTGGGGAATAGTCTTGTTTTGTAAGGGAGCTGATGTATGCCGAGGTGGGCGTACGGATTTGTTATGTGCGACCTCAATTTTACGATACTATGCTATTGTGTCTGTGAAAAGTGAATAGCCTTTTATTGCTCGTGTTCTTATCGTTGTAGACTGTAGTCTATTATTTGGACAGGACGTAAATTCGTTTGAATGTTGATATGTTTAAATGTACAAAATATATTAAGATTACTGGTTTGAACGAAGATTCCTTTGTTTGAGCTGTATGTTAACGGTCTGTTTCGTATTTAAACAGAAGCTCGATGGCTTGTATGTTTGTGGTAAATTTTATAAATGTATAAGATGTTATAATTCTATTGCTCTTGTGTATGTTGATAGGTAGGAGTAGCCGATACCATAAGGCGAGCTGTTGTCTCATTAGTGATATAATGGGAAATGCATAATTTCAATTACAAACTATATGTATCTTAATAATTATAGCAAATCTGCCCAATCGAATGCCCAGCGGTTTTTATATATTATAAAAGCCGGTGTGCCTTGTTCCAAGTTCCGTCCTAATGAATTATTATCGAACTAATATTTTGTTGAATTAAATATGAATCTCATAGAATTGAATCATTAGCGTCTGTTAATAAATAGCCCATCGCTATTCACTGTTTGACATAGGGCTATCGGTTGATCAGGTGGCAGTGTATTAAATTACACAACAAACATCTCATTACTTTATTGTTATTATTTTATATACAGCATTTCATAATATTGGCAAAATTATGTAATAATATTGTTTTTAAAATAACCAACGCGATAAAATACATATAAAATCGTTCAATTTGAAAATAAACATTGCGTTTTTATTAATATAATCATTTATAATAACTATATAACTCATACATCAAGTAAATAATATATCATAAGTTTATTTTATTACTGTTAAGCCCATTGATTTTGATGGTTCTGTGAACGCGTCAAGCGACTCTGACAGACATACTGCTTTCGGATATATCCAAAATGATTTACAGTTAAAAGCATATTACCATTTATCAAACAAACGCGAAATGCGAAATATCTCACAAATATTTATACGCTTTTTATATAGCGAGTAATAAAAAGTTGTGCAATAAAATTAAAAGGCTTTATTATAGAAAAGCAATGTTGAAATATATCAGCGATAGCCTAGTGGAAGACCGTTGGACTGCCACGCAGAGGTCTCGAGTTCGATCTCAAATCTCTGACTTTTCGAAGTTATGTGCGTATTAAATAGTTAATTATCCCTAGCTTTAACGGTAAGGAAAACACCGTGAGGAAACCTGCATGTCTAAGAGTTCTCTATATTGATCTCGAAAATATGTGAAGTCTGCCAAATTGCACTGGGCCAGCGTGGTGGACTATGGCCTAACCCTACTCACACTGAGAAGAGGCTCTTGCCCAGCACTGGGACAGTTTAATACAGGGCTGATATTATAATGTTGAAATAATAATGTAGATTGTAGCAAATGGAAATTCGAAAGGTATTTCTCTACTTCTCCTTCTCAGAAAACAAGCTAGAATTTATTTTTATAAAATTAGATTATGCCCGCGGCTCTGCTTGCGTAATTGTAGGTCAGGTTAGTTTAGATAAGTAACAGTACTTTTTCGGGACGAGAGGTACCCTACGACCTTTCTGTACCCTTGATATCGTGTATGCGAAATTTCATGATAAAAGCAGTAGAGTAGTTAAGGCAAGAAAAAATAACAAACAATCTTCGCATTCATAATATAAGTTAGGATGGTTAAAGGCTAAAGGCTAGCGTCAAAGTATTCGAATGCATTTGTACACAAAAGACCACCCACCGATCTCTGTTCAAATCATCTATTAAATTACCATTTGCAACATCAAGTAACAGGGAGAAGTGTCATTCACAATTTTGTTGCTAAGTGGTGAGTTGTCTGACGATTCGATTGGATGGCTTCTGACAAGTTTGCAGTATCGGATAACTGAACTTGATGAGGGTATTTTCAACTTAAGTGTAAGTATATTTTGAAGGTAACTCAAGGCTATTAATAATTTGATATTTTTGGGGTTGTTTACGTTCGTACGGTATAAGGTTTCGAATAAATAGCTAAGTAAGTTATTTTTAATTTATTGTGATACTATTTTCTAGTGCGAATGGAATCGTGTTTTTGACACTAATAAGATTGTAAAATTTATAAAATACTTACTTTCAAATAACCCACGCTTCTTAGCTTGCGTATATAGTAGCCTTTTTCATTCTATGGATCCAAGCTATATTCAAACGATCATTTAATAAAATTCTGGGTTAGCCACGAAAACATCGTACATCATTTAAACTGTGAGTTTGGTTAAAATAGATAATAATTTTATAACATACTGGAATCTGCATCACGAAGGGTTAGCGTTTCACGAACTATTTTGGATCTTACAAAATGGGGGCGATTGCAACGGGTCATTGCCATTTGACAGAATAAAAGTTCATTATAATGTTGGTAATATAAGAAAATAATGTCTTCATTTTTAATTACCGACACTGGATAGTAATAATCTTTTACAAGGAACAGCATTAAAATTAAACTACGTAATAAATGCCTCGTATTGTTTTTCGATCACAATTGGATATTGGCTAAATAATTACATTGTCGACGCTATATTTCGAATAATATAACAACGACAGCAATATTATCATACGAACACACATAATCACACCTAAGACACCCACATCTACGTAATAAACTAGATTGCGTCTTTAACAAAGATTTCCATCTTCTAAAATAAACCTACCTCCATATACTCTTTGCAATTTTCTTCAATACTTGGCACACTATTTCCTCAGAATTTTTCTTCATATTTTCATTGGAAAATAAAAGTATTATGCTAACACAGAGAGGTCTCCGCCATCAAAATAAACTGCGTTTGAACCTCATGTGAGAACGAGCCACAAATCATATGCCGGAATTCCTAACTTACCATTTCCTGAGATATATCTGCGGATACGTCTGCAGATAAAAATTTGTTGGTGTGCGAGTATGTTTGTTTAGTGAAAAATATTAGAATAACTGCTTATCATATATTTAACTGGGTTTCTGTACTTTCTATATAATCACGTCCTTTTACTTTTGAAGAGTAACGTAGAGATGTATCACGAAAAAATCCAAGACCAGTATTTCTTGTTCAGTGAATTTGGTTGTTATGGCTATTAATATGTTTCTACGGACTTTGGGCAATTTGCCGAGGATTTGAAAGGAGTGGATTCCATTATTCACCCTAAGGATGTATCCTGGTTTTTTACTCTAAGCAATTGTGAGATTTTCTAGTTCCTTTTAACAAGTTTCATATTTTAGCTGTATTAAAAGTCTGCCTAAAGATTAACATTAACCAGTTTTGGACATTGTTTTTGTGATTTGTCTTGATAGCAGAAAATAACTTCTCTCAGTAGTCAATTAACTGGCAGGTCAGGTTAGGTGGTCAGGTTTAAAATCAGAAGCTAGATGGAGCAATAATACACGTAAATTGGCTCGTATCAGTTATAAAAGAAGTCAAGGGTCGATTACAGTGGAACGCTTTATGACAAACCTAGCTCTAATCAAAGAATGCCGCAGAAAAACGATTAGATTTCGATATATTTATGGACGCATCGGACTTGATTGCATAATTAATCATTACATAAAAGTATTCAAATGAAGTTATATTTATTTAAGACGTGATTATTAATGTAGTACGATAAATTGTATATACAAACATAGATTAGCTTTTATATAGCCCTACGGGTTCCTTTTTTGGCCTCCTTTTTTGAATTTTGCTAGCTATACATTAAGGTGCCATATAATACAGAAAGAGTCTATTGAACCCAATTCTTAAAACGGAAAAATTTCGTAACGGCGAAATCAATAACATTTTAACTGAACTGGGATTCAATCGCAGGCACCCACAATGGGCTTTACACGGACGCTTTCTACAGGAACCACTACATACATTTTGCCACAAGACTAACAATGCACCCTTTACGAATAAATAAAAAAAACTATAAATTTAAATATTTAACAGCAAGCACAGCCGTGCGCCATACTTGTTCAACAATTTCATCAGCGGGGCGCATTCGCTTGTGTCGAAGAGGCTTTGCGAAGCTAGGGGTGCTTCCTTTTGTGCACAGATTTGATTCCCGGCCACTCAACGTGCCGCCATCTTTGATATATACACGTTAAGTGTGTACTTAATATGGAACGGTGCGTTTTGGGTACAATTCTGTTCATGATAAGGATTGTGGATATGGCATTATGGTAAAAGGGTCACATCTTTTAGGGATTCAGATTCGTGATGTAGGAAGAAAGAAAGCAAAATGAGATTGATAACTTTATGATTGTATGTTATCCTCAAGCTCGCAATATCGCGAAAGGATAAGCAGAGTAATATTTTGCTCATAATTCGCTAGATTCAATTCCTTTGTTTGCTATTTTGTGATACTGTTAAAAGAATCCATACATTTTAGAAAAGAGCGAGTACTCCAGATCTTTCTGCAATTGTGGTTTTGATCAATCGTAACCAACCTGTTTGGTTTCGTATATCTCAATGATCTAGAGAACTGCAGCTTATGTTATATACTTGCGAAGAGTAAGGTTTCAAAGTTCCTTAAATAGTTTATATCAGCAGGGCTTAGGCTCATTTGTGTTATATTATTTTTATAATCTTAGTATTATTATAATGTATCGTTTTAATATATTTTAATTTATTTTGAGAGCTTTGCTTACATCAGAATAATATGTACTAACGAGACTGATATAAACTATTATCTTTGTTCCTTTCCCTTTTCGTCACACTCTGTCGTTTATCTCATAGATAAGCGTTTAGGTTTAATTTTTTAGGCGCCACACAATGATACTTCGCCAGCTGCTGCTATGATTCTATTGCTATTTACGCAATTCTGCTTCCGAGAATTTAGAAACAAAAACCAGCAGTTACATACTCCAACCCAAAAATTTACCTATTTAGCGGTAGCAACATGCCGTCTAAGCATAACAAGTTTTAAATTTTTTCTGGTATTCGAAAAATTAACAAGTAAAACTGGCCATTTTCCTAAAAATACTCTTTAGTAAACATAATCGCATGTCTACGCTACAGAACTAACGAAACCTAAATCCAAACTTTCACATTATCGGCTGGATTTAGAGACCAAATCGTTTTGAATCAAACACATCATTCTTCAACAAAAGCTCGTACAACTCGTAGGTATTTTAACGATGATTTGTTCAGCACGTGCCCGGAATAGAGGGTGGCTGTCAACGCTTTGATGTAGGTAAATTGTACTCGTATCGTTCCCGTATCGGTGGAGTATCGCGAATAGAGGAGACGGATGGAACGTGGAACGATCATACGAAAATATATAGCTATTGAAAGGCTTTTCTTTCATGTGATTAACATTCTTATGTGATCGTTGTTGAACTTATCTTAGGAATAACTTTGGTATTGGTTTCTACTGAAATTGTTAATCAATAGTATTGTTCTACATTTATTGGTATGTTACATATATAAATTAAACTTTTGAAATTAGGTTTGACCTTTCCCTTAGCTGTTGTGTTGTAAGTGTGCTTAAATATAATTAATAAACAATATTGTCTTCTGTTTACGCGAATATTATTCATTGAAATTAAACTACTATATAACGGATTTTATCGCGTTGTTTATTTGACACTTTATTACATAATTTTGAAAAACTGTTACAGTACTACTACTATTAAACTTTACTAATTTTTAAGCTAATTGAATTATTATTAAAACTATTTAAACTATTTAGACTTAATTTAATTTTAGACTTTCCCCGACGTTTTGGTTGCTTTCCAGCAGCCATGGTCACGGGGAGACTAAGATGGTAGTTGTCTCAATGTTCCAGTGTAGTTATTTCAAAGTACCCGAACATAATTTAATCATTGGTGTTTCTATTTACGCAGAATGAGCTCAAAGTATCATGAAGTCTAGCTGTGGTTTGCTTCTTCTTGGGTTTGACTATTTTTATTACTGGATCCCAAGCTGGTGGTACATTTCAACCATCTTCTCTATTAAAATAAGGATGTTTTTTGATTCTTCTTTCTGCGTAAATAGAAACACCAATAATAATAATAATATAATAATAATATTCTACCACATACACACAACACCATCTAGCCCA
The DNA here is from genome assembly GCA_930367265.1 of Catocala fraxini. Taxonomy (NCBI): domain Eukaryota; kingdom Metazoa; phylum Arthropoda; class Insecta; order Lepidoptera; family Erebidae; genus Catocala; species Catocala fraxini. Next base: position 18,808,973 of record OV884041.1, read on the forward strand.
AACTAAGCAGAGCTTGTACTATGGGTACTAGACAATGGATAAACATACATATATACTTTTTTTTTTGTAAACACATACGTATTATACATAGAAACACCCAGACCAAGACAAACATCCATATTCATGCACACAAATGTTTGACTTGTGCGGGAATCGAACCCGCGACCTCAGGCGTGGCAGTCGGTTATACTAACCACTACACCATCGAGGTACTTTGAAATAACTACACTGGAACATTGAGGCAACTACCATCTTAGTCTCCCCGTGACCATGGCTGCTGGAAAGCAACTGAAACGTCGGGGAAAGTGTAAAATTAAATTAAATCTAAATAGTTTTAATAGTTTTAATAATAAATCAATTAGCTTAAAAATTAGTAAGGTTTAATAGTAGTAGTAGTGTAACAGTTTTTCAAAATTATGTAATAAAGTGTCAAATAAACAACGCGATAAAATCCGTTATATAGTAGTTTAATTTCAATTAATAAACAAATTAAAACAAAGTAACGGCAATAAAATCGTTTTAATTTTATTTAGTAATCAATTTAATTAAAAGTGTTTGCTTTAAATAGCGCGCAAAATATCGACAAATTAAAAAAATATATTTGTTGTGCCAATTTGGAAAGATACATATTTAAAGTAAACTAGTGCTGGATCTAAAAGGAACTCGGCGGGTATACATAGCTACATTATAAACCGGTAGGGGAAGAAAGCAAATGTATTACACCCATAATACGCTAACTATTGACGACCTCGATGGCGTAGTGGTTAGTGTAACCGACTGCCACACCTGAGGTCGTGGGTTCGATTCCCGCACAAGTCAAACATTTGTGTGCATGAACATGGATGTTTGTCTTGGTCTGGGTGTTTCTATGTATCATATGAATATATTTACAAAAAAAAAGTATACAATAGGTATGTTTATCCATTGTCTAGTACCCATAGTACAAGCTCTGCTTAGTTTGGGCTAGATGGTGTTGTGTGTATGTGGTAGAATATTATAAGTATTATTGTAGATCTCATGTCATAGGAAACAAGCCTATTGCGATTTACCAAGAGAAATTCCAGACTCAATGTTGCTATTTTTAGAACATTTTTAGAGAAAACCAGTAACACCTTGCTCTATCTGAGCCGTGGAACCCGAGACTTCACTTGGCCGCAGATAAAATTAAATTTATATTTCGCAGCGGCAGTAAATGCCACTGTATACATTCCTTCGAAGAACACTATTTAATAACATTTTACTTTCCCGAAACGACTGAAAAGCGCATATCTGCTATTCGGTATTAAATTCTCTAGAGCAAGGCAATTTCTCAAGCGAACCTGCAGAACAAAGATAGCGGTTATAGTTCAATATTGATAACATTAGCGTCACCGGTGATGCGCGCACGTGCGCCCTCTAGCGGCTATGCCACGTACTATAATTTCTATTGGAACTTGAAACTATGGTACTCCCCCGTGGGTTTAGATCAGTGATACCCGACAGCTTTTACCGAAGTTATTAATATTATTTAACTCTACCATGTTCTTTTTTGTTTTGTAGTTCGACGGAGAAGATGGTGTCAATTCACAAGTTAAAAATTGAATTACGCTCTTTCCATAATCTTATATTAGGGTTTCATGAAAGTCAGCATTGAGAAAATATTATTAGTAATCTGGGTTAAAAATTACTAATACTCTTGTCGGCACCTCGAGTTAAGCTAGAATGCTTGTGTAAGGACTGAGTTCAGGTCGGTAGTGCAATGAGTAGGTTACATATATATAATCGTAAAAACATTCATTACGGATTTTAACTCACGGAATAACATTTCATATACATTACTATTTATAGACATTTATTAAAATTAAGACTGCTGTGTTTTAACCTTTGCAATGGCCCATGACCCTAAAAAAAAAACGCTACCGTTGCGCGCCCGTGACCCCTACGGGGGAGACAAGAAAACTTGTTGTGATTGGTCGCGAAAAAATACTAAAGATTTTTGACTCCCACGTACGGACCACGGTCACGGACCCGCAACGATTGAAACGTTCATGACTCCACCGTAGGAGTCATGGACGTTTCGAAACAGCAGTCTTAATCTTAATAAATGTCTATGAAATGTATATTTTAAAGCACATCGCGCGCATGAAGGAGTTAGATTTGGCGTACTTAAAGATTATGGAGATATATGGAGAAGGACTGCAGAAAGTAAGAATAAAAAAAAGTTACAAAGTTAGGTCGAATTTCTTAACTATTTTCGACCTTAATTTGTAACTCTTTTTTTTGCTATAAATATAAGATGTCTACTATAAATAAAAACCTGTTTATATTAAATGAACATCCAATCAACAAACAATTAACCCATACATTTTACTTAACAACCTCCAGAATGGCACAACCCTTATTTTTTTTTCTACTCCGCCTAAAACATATTAATGGTCCAATCGAGAGGTCGTCGGGGTGCCATGACGTCAGCACTCCGTAATTACGTGTAATGAGGCTATCGACGTCATCCACCCGGGTAATACCGTATTCCGGGACCATCTGACCCTGCTGTTACCGGGAATTGGCTCCGGGTGATATTTTAAATATTTTTCCTAGCTCCGTTGGTTTTTACGTAATTAGAAATGTAATCGTATTAGTGAAGCTTTCATTACTAGTTAAAAAAAATTTATGAGTAGCTTGGCATCTTGTTACTTATTTGTGTTGGTATCTCACCAGCAATTCCAGCAGTGATACCTAGTAGCCTAGTTCAGCACTGTTGATCATGGTAAGCACAAATTTTTAACACTAGTTAGGTCCTGGGGAATCTCAAACTGTTGAGGTACTTGGAACGAGTTTAACCAGAAGTATATACGACGATATCAGTGTAACATTCACGTAAACGTAAGGTAATCCCAATTAGGTCTTAACTAGTTGATTCAATATTATTGAATGACAGTCGTACTGATTAGAATATCAATTAGTTTACTATTGTTAGTAAATAGAAGACACGCAAATTAACGTTACGTAATCTTAGTACGACGTGTATGTGCTAGATGTAAATTTTCAAATATCAGTAGTAAGTTTACAAAACTGATGTAAATTATATATGCTTCCGCAGTACACTTCTCTCTCTCTCTCTCTCTTTAAAAAGACAACTCCCGCACTAGGAATAATGCCTGCATCACGGGAGACTTTATAAACATTCAAACAATGGACGCAAAGAACACCCAGACTCGGAACAACCATTTGTGGTACACACAAATTTTTGTCCCGCGTGAGATTCGAACTCACAACACTCGACGCAGTGGCAGTGGCGAGGCGACCACTTAGACGACTACGTCATCTGTATATCTGTAGTATCTGTAGAAAGATAATCACTAAATTAATTATTAGTGGCTGACAGCAGACTAAATATTAAGAGAGAATGGCGTATACAGGATACGCCAGTCTCTTTTATCCACTTTTTTCATTTCAACGAGATGACGTCCTCACAGAAAGATGTGACCGCTACCTAATTCCTGTGCCGTGATCGAAGCTATGGTCGACAGCGAGAGGTCATCTCCAACAACGTTGATGAGTTCACGGCACTGCGCTCAGGTAGGATCTGCCTGGAGCGTGTTCGGCGCCGCGTCCTCGATGAAACCGCTTAGTTAAATGTAATTAAATTTTGTAAAGCTCTGTCTATGTCTATGTCATCTAGTCTCTAATATACATATATTATTTATGGGTATATTATAAACAACCTATTAGTAAGTGATAGTGACGCCGATTAGTAAGGTAATAACTGAACAAATTACTATCTATGTTATGAGTAAAAGTCATTATTGAAACATCTACTAGATTGATTAAATAAAATTGATTGATTCGTTCGTAGCAGTATGCTACGCGGCGTAGCGTTGGTGCTACGACAGTTGGTGTTACAGTAGGTATTCCTACTATGTTTTGTGACAGAGCTGTCATAAGTTATTTTCACCAGGGAATAAAAGAACACAAATATTAAAATTATTGCCGGTATTATTTATAGGTATGTATATATATTACACATAGTATTTTTTGACTTTCATCATTAAGTGAATAATAATATGAGCTTTAAAAATTGCTAGCCTATGTGATTAAAGACTTTAACAATTTTAATCTGGGTAATAATATTCCTGATGGCTGCTTTCAATCCTGTGGTCCCAAGTTTGACCTTTTGATCGCGCAAAACATTATCTTTAAGCAAATTTCAGCATCAATATAAATTACTCTAAAACTGTGCCACGTAGACGGCTATTGCCTAACCCACTGTTACGTAGGATACATAGAACAGATTGTTTTCTGTAAAACGCAGTGCCACATACCTCTGCTCTGTACTCGGCTTAGCTATATGAGAAAATACAGCCGGGATGTTATGTAATTTGAAAGCAGATTTTCGGAATTCGAACAATTGCAATATGATATTGCATCACTCAGGTCTCGTATGTTACTGCCACTAGATACAACCCGATATAACGGTATACTTATGTACTACTATACTTATGAGAACTACACCTATGTGAATACACAAGCACACGTGAATATCCCATATATAAGGAAACACTATCCAAAATATGAAATATACAAAAAATATTTTTATTTACAGAATCGATCCTAATATAACACACGCATCCGTCTACGGGAAATGTATCTTTTAAACCTCCCTACTATATCATCCCTCACCTCACAGAAATATACAACTAAACCAGTAGAAACAAATCCATTGCGGTTCGACTTAGAAGTTCCTTGTAAGGTGTAATAGAAAAACGGTAATGGATTTGGAAGTAAGGGGTGTATTCTCAAAATATTATGATAAATATTCTGAGAATGCTTCCGCCGTGATTTTTACCACCGAATTTATTTACATGGGTAACTAAATTACCCGTATTGGAGTAAAGAGAGATGGTGAATCGCGTCTGTATAAATATAAAGTAGAATGCAAGTCTGTTTGATAGATACGGGTAAGCAGATATATGTGATGTTGTTTGCGAGGCTGCGAATCTACGAGTGGATGTTTCACTTTCATACATATATTTTATATGAACGATTTCTGTGGGAATTAATTAACCTATTCTTGTTAATACTTACTTCTTGGCGAGTTGATAGCTTTTTATGTGATTTTGTTGTGGATGTATATTAAGTATAGTTAACAATTGGAGTATAAAATGATAGTTTTCTATGAATATCCCAAAGTTAGATTGATTTGCGTGTTGCCAATTTTAATGTATTATGTGCACACAAGTTTCTGTTCATACTTCAAAAGCAATATAGTTAGCAGCTTCAAATAATTTAATTTCATTATTGCTGTTTAACACAATAATATAAAATAATAAAATTTTTCATACCTCGACATATTTGATACAATCCATCCATCGTTTTTCTTGAACCAACATCTATACTCAGCACTTAGTTGAAAGTGTTTTCGAATGTAAATGTAAGTTTACGCGAATATCAAGTAATGTACCGATACACAAGTAAACATGACTTGTTATCGTTCGTTAGAGATACATTATCGAGACGCGGACTGTAATTGGTGGAGCCGCCGACACCCCTGGACCGTTTACACGATACGACTTTCATAGTCGATGGACTAAAGTATCGTAATCGGTTCAATAGTTTCAATTAAGTGTATATAAATAGAGCATGTGCAAGTATGTTAAACAGTATTACATACTTAAGGTTAATGTACCTACATTGACCTTACTAATATTATATATTCCTTCCAAGCCACCTCTTGCGTTACTTTTTAATTTTGTAAAAACTACTTCCTTACCCGTATTATTATACGGATATATATTAAGAGACTACTTTCGTAGGTATTGACCAGAAGTATAAATGTTATATATGTTGAATAAGTTAAGATAGTTCCAGGCAAGTAAATCTTTTAAAGATTTTAGTTTATTTTAATTAATATTATAAAACCACGATTTCAGTTAAACTAATTGAAAGATCCAAGTGTAATTTGGCAATGTATACCTATGTGTGCCAATAATAAAAGAAAAAGTACTAACAGTGCGATTAATGGCACTTCGCTTGCATTCTGATTTAAAGAACAACTGCTGCAACTAATAAAATAATAAATATTAAAACCTCTGTTTTATTTACGTTCATACATGATAAGTCCATAACATAATCTTTTTAATATTTATGTGACTCCAGAGCACCTAGTTTGTTTTCCTCGGTCTATTCTAAAATAGATTCACAGCGAATCAGCGAAATAGTCCAGGTATTAGGTCCGCATGTATATCAATTTTATCGGGTTTACGAAGAATACATTAATAAAACACGTTTAGTCGTTCCGTAGTCGTATCGTAACATCAAAAGCGCACGTTCCACATGACTCCCTCTTTTACAGGAGCTCGTTAAGACACATTCATGTTTGCCAACGTAACGGATATTTTTGTATGACTATCGTTGTTACTCATATAAATCGCTCTTACATTTATTTATAATAATCTTGTTTGTTCATCAGTCGATGGTTGACGGAATTGCTCCCTAATTTTACACGGTTAGGGGGCTGTGTACAGGCGTCAGAATATCTGTCGGCCTCGATGGCGTAGTGGTTAGTGTAACCGACTGCCACGCCTGAGGTCGCGGGTTCGATTCCCACACAAGTCAAACATTTGTGTGCATGAACATGGATGTTTGTCTTGGTCTGGGTGTTTCTATGTATAATATGTATGTATTTACAAAAAAAAAGTATATAAGTATGTTTATCCATTGTCTAGTACCCATAGTACAAGCTCTGCTTAGTTTGGGCTGTATGGTGTTGTGTGTATGTGGTAGAATATTATTATTATTATCTTATACACATACGTATTATACTACACACTCTCCTCTCTCCCTGCCTACGTGGCGCAAAGTAGTGTATGTGAGTGTTGCGCATAAAGTCATGTCAAGCCAAATGCCATCAAAAAGTTATTGAATTTTCTCATAAGAAATTACCAATTTTAGACCCGAGTTGAGAAGTCATAGAGGCTTCTGCCTAATGCTGCTCCTGTTATAACAGGCAGATTATGTTTCGTACCATAAATATGATCGTAACTTTATATTCAGTTTACAGCTAATAATAATATATAATAATATCAGCCCTATATTAAACTGTCCCACTGCTGGGCACGGGCCTCTTCTCACTATGAGAAGGGTTAGGCCATAGTCCACCACGCTGGCCTAGTGCAAGTTGGCAGATTTCACATATCTTCGAGAACATTATGGAGAACTCTCAGATATGCAGGTTCCCTTACGATGTTTTCCTTCACCGTTAAAGCAAGCGATAATTAACTATTTAATACGCATATAACTTCGAAAAGTCAGAGATGCGCGCCTTGGGTTTGAACTCGAGACCTCTGCGTGGCAGTCCAACGGTTTTCCCACTAGGCTATCGCTGCTGCTTAGTTAGTAGTGAGTCTACAGCTAATACAAGGTTAATATAATAATAAAGAAGCATAAAAACCATCTAATACTTAAAGGTGACAGAATAGTCTGGATCAGTATGGTGTATCCACTGCTTGATTGTGCGACTTATTTTTTTGACCTACGGCACTGCGACGATTATAAAACTCGTCTTCTTATTGTACGGCTTCTCCGCAAAGTAAAAGACACATAATATTATATTTATACTAGCTGCCCGGATAGACTTCGTTCTGTCAAAAGTAATTTTCTTTTTTTAATGTTTACTTTATCACTAAGGGGTATGAAAAATAGATAGTAGCCGATTCTCAGACCTACTTAATATGCATATAAAAAATCATAAAAATCGGTCAAGCCGTTTCGGAGGAGTATGGTAACTAACATTGTGACACGAGAATTTTATATATAAGATAATCAATGTTTTGTTTGCCTCGGTGGCGCTGCGGTAGTAAACCTGTAAGCTCTGCCTGAGATCTCGAGTTCGATTACCGAATCAGGCAAAGTGTTATCGGGTTTTCAGCACGGGCCCCGTGCTGAAATGTGAATGCTGATGGATCCAGATCCATGTCCGGTGGACCGTAATACGCTTACCCTGTAGACCCAATATCAATATAATAATCAATCACATAAACGGTTAAAAGAAAATAAAATCTTAATAAGATTCGTTTAATTCTTTTTCTTTTTGAGTTATGATGACAAAATGTCTCTATTTGTAATGTTTGAGATAAATTAGGCATAACTTTGGCAAACTGTTATTCATCCTTCAGTAAGTCCATATTTATGTTCATAGGACTTATCTTATCACAATGAAGACTATGTTTAGGCATGAATTTGGGACACGTTTAAGTCACTTGAGATATCATAAGTTTTTTGACAAAAAGTAAATTCTTAAAAATATTGATTCTTTTCTTTTAAATTAGGACAACTTCCGCACTAGGAATAAAACCTGTGTCGCAGAGACACTAACCAACATTCAATCAACGTACACAAAGAATAATTAAATTATTTTAATCTATTTTCAATTTAACATAAAGCACTAATTGGTATTTATATTGTATTGTAAAAGAAATGGTCAGGTTTTCAAAGGTAATGAATACTATTTGTACTTCAAATAAGCAGGCATTTCAAAGCCGTGTATTTTTGCTACCAGTTTTATTTATTTATTTATTAAATATACACAGCAATGACTTATTCACTAAAGTTTTACAAAGATTATACTCATAATGATCAAGGAATATTGTACATGAGTCACTTACAGGTGTATATTGGGAGGTAAACAATGACTATTACGTAACTTAACCTAATTATGTAACATGTAAAATAAAATTACAATTATACTTATTTATTCATATTGTTAGTACATCTCTGCCTACCCCTCTGGGAAACAGGCGTGAATCTATGTATGTATGTATGTTAGTACGTCTTATAAATAAGTGAATATTAGTTAAAATGACTTTTGACTAATACAACCATATGTTGCAACGTTAGCTCGTGGTGAAATAATAAACAGAGGACTGTATAAAAGGATATATTACAATGTAGTATAAATTATAATATAATAAGAAGCGCGAGCGCGGGTTTTGTTGACGACTCCTATAAAGTGACTGCCCGACGCCGCCGGCGCATGCTGCTCGCGATGACCGATGTCGTTGTCCCGCTCTGGCCGCCGTCCCGCTTGTGTTGACGATTGTCAACATACTCCCCCGGTTGAAGAGTCATTTTCAACGTTAGAGGCCACAGGTAGAGGGCAGATGGTATTGAAAGCACGCCAAATGACACCCTTACGTGTCCGGATGTCGGCGACTCTGGCGATGCCAACTGTACCAGGAAGCACCTTAACAATGCGTCCTAAAAGCCAGAGTAAATGTAGGCTGACGCAAGACAGGTAAAGGTTGCAGTTGTATAAGAGTGTATAAATATTAACTGACGATTACGAAACAGTGGTCAGACTTCAATTGCGGTAGTGATGTCAGTATTTTGCAGATATATAGGTATAAAGATAAAATATCGTTTCAAATGTTGATCGCTAAGGTTTCGGTCGAAATGTCAATAGCCTACTCATGATCGGTCATCGTTACTCATGATCGCGCTGATTGCTACTACATATGATATAAATATCAAGCTACGCAAAAGCTATGTTAATGTATTATGGAAAAATGCCATCAGTTTTTTGTCAGTAGAAAAAAGCCTTACACTTTATTCTTAGTAGCTTCATCTGTGTATGGTTAAAAATAAAATAACTCCTGTACAAATTATAGTGCTAAAAGCACACGACTTGAAAATAATATCTGAGGCTTACAAACATTTTTGCTCTGTGTAAAATGATATCGAATCTGAATCGTTGTCAAGATACCTAACACTCTTATCTACAAGAAAACACGATAATTTTTTCAATCACAGAAGCAAAACGATTTATGCACTTAAAAAACAATAGAACCTCTAATCCGCAGCGACACAGCTAGTTTCCGCTCAATTTCAGCGTTTACCCGACACCAACCTAGGTGGGTTTAAAACTCATTCGTTTACCACAAACCAGGATACCGCGACCTCCAAAGTCCCCACACAAACTTGAAACTTGTGAAGGCTGGACAGGTCGTGGTTAGCTGGCAGCTTGTATTATAAAGGCGGCTCACGTACGAACATTCCGCCCTGATCTCACGTGCTTTGAAAATTGGCGAGTCCAAAGGAAATGTTTAAGTTAGTCTAGTGTGCACACCGCCTAAAATTTTTATACAAATTCTTGTGAATTCTTCTTTGGTGCCGGAGTGTTAATTTGATTATTATTGTGATTGTTTTGGAGGGAAAAGATTGGTGCTTTCCCTGTAGGGAAAGGCTTTATTGAGTGTATATATTTAATCGAAACGTGAACATTTTATTCTATTTACTTGTAGTTCAAACAGTACGTGATTGGGGCGCAAAATATGAAATTAGAAGCTGATTATATCATGAATATTATTTGAATACCAAAACGACCTTAATAAAAGACCTCTAGTATTAAATATAAACAAGTTGTCTGTGCCTTGATTGGACTCAGTAGTTTTGTTAGTTTGCATATCCGATATATTTTTTTTAAAAGGTTTTTATGTTCAAATTAACGCGCTTGTAACATGCTGCTGCTACAATCGTATGTAGGTTAAAATGCAAGCATTCGCAGATAGAGCGAATAAGCTCTACTGCTAAAAATAGTGATAGAATGTATGTATATTTTTTTATTAGTGTTTGCGAATCGTGTAGGAATCTTTTAATTGGCTGTACCGCTGCTCAATCCAGCAACTAATAACAATTTAATAATTTCTTAAGCTCGCCAACCGCTAAGCTTTGACTTTTAAGTATTGCTATCTACTCTAAATTATTTTCCAATTTTATTATGGCTGTTATAAATCTTTATTATTCTATTAATTTGTAATTAATGCTGTGTTTTAATTGACTTTTTGTTTATATTGATTTTCGCCTTTCTTACTGCTGTGTCATTAACTTGCTTTATCCTTAATTAGTTTCCCAGAACTGATGAGAGATTTAGTCAAAATAATTCAACGTTATAATCGCCTCCTAATTTTGTTTAATATTCCTTCCGCGTAAGTAACTCGCAGTAACGTATTATTGATAAAAAGTGTGTAATTATTATGGCTCATGTCGGTTAACTTAACACGCCACATGGGGCCTGACCCAGTGCTCTCCTTTACTCGGGAATGGACACAAAATAGCCAAAATATCGTATAGTGCAGTCAGCACAATCTTTACTACTACCAACTTTCAAAGAACCCACCGATTAAAATTGAAATCATTGAAACGAAAATTATAAAAAGTAAATTATGAATTAGAAACATAAACATATTCAAAACATAACATAAATGATACAGTCCATAATATAAGTCGATACATACTTGCAAAATTCTACAAAATTGTAGCTCTTTATAGCAGTAATGGTTAAAATAAAGTTGATTAAATCACAGCTCAAAAATACAGAATAATATAATATTGTCTTCTGTTTACGCGAATGCTATTCATTGAAATTAAACTACTATATACGGATTTTAACGCGGTGTTTATTTTAAACTTTATTACATAATTTAGAAATTTAGAAATTATGTAGTAATATAAACAACGCGATAAAATCCGTATATAGTTGTTTAATTTCAATACAGAATAATAATGAGGACTTTTAAAAATTTGTGATATGTTATGTTATTTATCATCACGAATAACTGAACTATTTTATATCATCATCATATATAATATCATCATATTGATTATGATGATCAGATAAGTATAGACTTGAGACCATGTATGTATATGTTCCTATGATACTAATAATCAATATCAATATAATCAATATAATAATTATATCTTCAGCTTTTAAGTATTAGTTTTTATCTACTAAGTCTATTTTAGTCTAAATTACTCTACACGATAAACATAAAAAATATGTTCTGTGCAGAATATGTACATGTTTCTTGTTGCTTTCGATGTAGAGCTATTATATCCTATTCTTCTACTAATCCAAAAATACTTCTTATTGCACATATACCGTTAAATAAATTTTAACAAAACCTGGGAGAAGGATAGACCGCGTTCTGTATTTACACATATGACTTTTATCTCTGTTATGCGATCCCATGGGATTCACTGGCAAACGCGCGGACAGAAGCTAGCTTCACATAAAACGACCATGTTGCACTAAATATAAATGCTCTTTCATATTACTTCTACTATTTTTATAGTAGAAGACAAAAAAAGAAAGAATAAGAAGGAAGGGGCTCATACCCAGCAGTGGGACAGTTTAATATAGGGGTGGTATTATTATAATATTTTTATCCAATCGTTGCCACTACTACGTCCCTAAAGCTTCTAATATTTATGAATTCCTTTTCATGGTCCATGTTTCCATCCCACCGAAATAAAGTAATTGGTTATAAGGCAAACGATTTAAAAAGTGATCTGAAATCCATAAACTTCGTTAATACTCGTCATTTGAACACAGAACCCTCGTATATCGAGCGCAGTTGGATAACGAAAGCCTCTTTTTAAATCACAAGTAAGCCAGCCGCGCTTTCGACCGTTTTACAGATTTTTCATCGGCTTAGAGACCCACGGGTGATGGTTTAAAACGCTTCAAACTTTTCTATTGAATTAAAATTTAAGTAGATCCTGAAACGTGTCATGTTTTTTAACTGCCCATCGCGAAGTAAAAAGTGTAGGCATTGAAATTAAAAAGTGAATGGAATTTGCTTTAGTAGAGTATACATTTTTAAGCATATTATGGTACAACTATAAAGTTGTGAATAGGTTCCTTTTATGAATAAGAAGACTGAAATAAAAATAAATTAGATCGAAGCTTGGTCAGTATTCATATTGCCGTTTATATATCGCTATTTAGTAGTGGTAGGAATAAGCTGACTTGCCAGAGGAAATGCCACATATTTACTGGCAACCGGCGTCAGAGTAGTAACACAGTTACTCTGTTCCTCTCAACGAGGTCTCCTTGCCTTTTGCCATCTTTAATTGAATTCCCTAGAACTGGCAATGTGCGAGTATACCCTTGTCATTGCAAATGAACACAGGCTATGGCTGCGGTGGGCTGATTGATTGATTGACAGGCTATGGTAAAGTGTATCGTTTAGCCAGGCGTATGCTTGTTGGACACCACACTATTATATACAGGCTACTAATCACGAGATTTTGGCTTCAAACCCACGATGCACACACTTTAAAACTCCAAGTACTGACTAGGTTGTAAAGATTGTGCATAATGAGTTTGAATACTGATTCAAAAGTAGCCTAGGACGAGACAATAGGCAAAATAGTAATAGTAATAGAAATAGAGAAGAAAAACATCGTGAGAATTTCTTTATCATTAATAATTTCCGTATGCAGATTCTCATACTGTACGTAGCAATATAACGAGGTGTGTCTCAAAGCGCTCCATTATAACTTTATATGCAGTCTGTTGTATAGTCCAGAGTAGTTAGACTACGCTTGTTTCTTTTTTTATATTCTAAATCTTTATACTATATGACCTGAAATAGTAGAAGTTCAAACCTGATATGATAGTCAAAGTCATGTAGGTCACAAAGTGATACGCATGAGCGTCAAAGTGTAGTGAAGTTACTGAATTTACGTTTATGTTAGATGCTAGTTTATATAAACTTATAGTGGTAACAATTGAAAGTGAATATAGATCTGAACTCTTAATTTACTTACTTATAGCTACTAGTCGGTTTGTAATAGATATTTGTCAAGTTAAAATTTATTGTAAGAAGGGTAAAATTTAGATTATCTTTTTGTTATACTGGAACATTGAGACAACTAGGTACCATCTTAGTCTCCACGTGACCGTGGCTGCTGAAAAGCAACCGAAACGTCGGGGAAAGTGTAAAATTAAATTAAATCTAAATAGTTTTAATAGCTTTAATAATAATTCAATTAGCTTAAAAATTAGTAAAGTTCAATAGTAGTAGTAGTGTAACAGTTTTTCAAAATTATGTAATAAAGTGTCAAATAAACAACGCGATAAAATCCGTATATAGTAGTTTAATTTCAATTATCTTTTTGTTACCGTGTCGTAATTATTTTATCAAGAAGGTTTGCATTAAGATTCATTTTCTGAATCTGCTAAAGTGTTATTAGTATTATCTGAACAAAAACACAGTAAAATGTGCCTAGCGGATAGTTGGCTGTCTTTTAGCCTAAGTGCTAATTAAATGGCTACAGGGCTATAAAATGAAATATTATTCTGAAACTAATATAATATTGACGTCATGGATGGTGCATTGGTAATTCGATTGCTTCACCATTATATATACGTATATAATGTTGAAGCAATCGCATTATTATTATTATATATTATAATACAATTATTTGTGTGATCAACAAATGATTTTTCTGTGCCTACGTGTTCGTTAATTATTTGTTTATAAATTCCTCCACGTCACAAGGCTTGATCCCTATTGTAGCAGTACCTTGGAATAAAAACATACTTTTTATTTAAAGCTTATTTAGGTTTAAAATATACTATAATACTGGTGGTATTCAATTTAACACCTTCAGTTAAGCTAAAATACCTGTGTCAAGTGGTTTCACATTAGTAACCCAATGGGTAGGATTCGAATCCACGGCCTCTCGATCGCAAATCCAATGCCTTATGCATTGAGCTACCATCACTTATTTAAGTAGTAGATCAAGGTATTGAGCATGGTATCACGATTATACAGCATTTGACGACAAAAACACAGAACCCAATCTCACCGTCACCAGCCTTTAAAAACGCATACGTTTTTTCTAAAAAGTCAGTTAAACCAGACAGAGTGCTATGCTTTATGAAATATCACAGCTTCAGGCTTATACAGTCGTTCAATATTTTCAGTGGATAGTTTAGCCATAGCATTTATCTTCGTTTCTACTATGAGTCTCTGTAGTTTGTCGATCTACAGTCACTGTAGTGAAATGTTATATAACATCATAACTCATTTTTGTAGTTAAGATTACTTTTACTTGTTTTATTTATTATTAACCTCTACAGTTAAGCTAATATGCTTGTCGTCGTAGTGGTTTCACGTCGGTACTGATATGAATGGGATTCTATTTCACGAATGCTCTATCCCAAATCAAATGCCTTATACATTAATTCTGCATTTAACTATTCTTTATAATTTACAAATAGTGCTATAATATTGGATTTGTTCTAAAGCAATTTAATTGATGGGCCATAGATAAATGAATCAGTATTTGAGAAACTTAAAAGAACGGCGAATAATATAGATGATTGAAATATTTGTCAGAAATGGGATTGACATTATGTCTTATTTAAAAATTTCATTACTCCTTTCAAATAATTTTCTGTTATTAATTTATGCTAGGCATTCTTAGGCTTTAGATCAACAAATATGATTTTTTAAAGGTACATTTATTAAATCACTGGTAAGTTTTTTTTTATTCTGTTTTATTTAGAGGCTTTTACCTTATAAAGGTATGCCAGCCTCATCGTACCCTAAATTACATTTTCCTTATATTTAATTATATGCTTGCCTTATTACTATGAGGGAGAAGCAGACAGTGCTGCAGATACCATGTCATAAATACACCTTGCTGCAGGCGATAAAGGTTCTGACAAAATCCTTATAAAAACCCCAACGTCATATTTATTTATGTTAAATCTCTGCATCATTAACTCCCTCTCTCTTTGGTTCTTCTCACATTCCATCAGTAGGTGTTCGACATCGTCTATCTTGCCACATACTTCCTATATGACTATATATATATATACTACCTATATGAAGCCCTTTGTGTATAACAGAATTAACAAAATATGTAGCCTGGCCAATATGACAATGCACGAAGTTAAATTAACTGTACATTTACAACTGTACACTTAACATTAATTACCTGGTCTTATGATGATACAGAGACCTTTATAAAACATTTAATTTAAAAGTGTCTAATAATATAATTGTGAAATTATTAATATTGAAATTAGTAGGTGTGTATAATATAATTTAAATTTAAATTTTATTTTATTTTATTTCATTTTTTTTTATTTTATTTTATTTTTTCATTACTGTAAATATGTAATTTAAGTAATTGTTAATTTTTATTTATATAATTTACTATAAATTTTAAATACGATCTTGTTAATTATTGTAAACATTTTATATGATATATTTATTTACGTCGAGTCAAAAATAATGAATGGTAAATGTGAATTAAAAGACTACCTACAGGACAGGCCTAGCCTAGTGTAGGAAGTCTTTGGCAAAACAATTAATTCTTTTCCTTAGTAATATTATTAATTAACATCTGAGAATGTGTATTTCTTTATTTGGTGAATAAATATTTATTATTATTATTATTACTTCACAATTAGGTGAACTGACTTTTTTCATAAGATATCCAAACTTTCGTGATAGAATATGACCAGAACGTATTCGATGCGCCAGTACAACATAAGTTACTGGTAAGTTATATGTAGGTAATTATCCAATTACTACTAAGATGCTGCGGTTGTATAGGCCATAGTCCATATTCTAAATAATGTTAAGCTGGGCTCCATATGTGATATTTCTAAACTACAGTATTAGTGATACTGTATGGATTAGCTGAACAATTACCAGAATGATATAACTAAACTTTTACTACAGCAGTTACGTAAGCCTTAACCCATAGTAGGTGCACAGGAAACGGTTATAGATAGGCATTTTTATATCCGCCGTGATTTACGATCAGCCCTGGCTCTATTTATAATGAAGTTTGTGAGAATACCACTGGATTTTTGTTGCGTACGCTGTGATTTAGATTTTAAACTTCCATTTTTTAAACTTTATCTACTTCGCTTTTGTTCTATAGACTTATTTATGAGGCAATAAGGCTTTATTTGCAATAGTCACTACTGAATAAAAATTCTATAAAGAGAGTCTGTGTGAAGGACTTTCAGTAAACTTAAAAACATCATGCCTCTTTCCCTTTTGAGGGTAAACGGAGGTGTGTCTCTCACGTGTTTTGTAATATATCTTTAGTTCCCACGAAATTGGGCCAGAAAGCTTTTTATGCCTGGTAAACATAATGTACCTACTTAATTCACAATCCATTGTGTACGGTTAACGTATAGACTATTTAGCTGACGCGCCGTTACCTACTTTCGGCACTTAGTATATTTTATTATTTATAAAGTTAGTTGACTCATAACGTTTGAGCAATAGCCACGGATTAGCATCCAAACTATCGTATTGTAATCAGTCGAACAATAAACATCGTATATAATTGCAATCTGTGGTTTACGTCAACTCAACCTTTAACAACATAACTTAACTAATACATTCTGGGCCGTACACATTGAATGAAACAATGAGATTATAATCTTTTTTATTTTTATGCCAAAATGGTCTCACTCCCCCTGGTAAGCGGTCATGTGGTCCAAGACCAGTTGGCGATGTTGGAGTCCCTACTTTAACGGCCTAAGAAGATGCTTTTTCACGCCCTGCTTAAAGGTTCCAGGATTGAAGGAAGAAGGATACACGTACCTTGGCAGGTAATTCCATGCCTTGATCGATTGGCAGAGGTAAGAGGAACCAAACTTGTTGGTGCGCGCTCTAATCGATTGCACCGTGTAAATTAAGTGAGATTGACCGAACTATCTATGAATTTATTTTCTGACAATTATGACATTAACAAACGAACTGCAATCGACCTCAGGTTCGATTCCCGGGTCGGGCAAAGTGTCATTAGTGAAGAAATTCTCAGTAGCAGCACGAAATCAGGTACTGGGCTCGATAAACGGTATTACGTTCGTATTGGTTAGTAATAAAACTTTAGATTCAGCTATTATCTCACTATGTCATTGTGTTGTTAAAGTCAACTCAACTTAAGTATTTGGAGAAGGTCAAAGGAAAATGATTCTACTGCATGGATGGCGCAGTGGTTAAAGTGCTGGTCTCGCCACTGCCAGTGCGCGGATAAGTGTGAATTAATTTCCCACAGGGTATAAGAATGTGTTATCCACCGATAGTTACTCTAGGTGTTTTAGTTTCTATTGTGGCGATATTTTTAAAGTCTACCCCGTAAATACTACAAACGGATAAGCTTTTTAAAACATCATTCCTCATTTTATTTCCATGTTTACATAATCCATAGGCTTAACTTTAAAAGCTTTTAAATACGTTCACATAATAATACGTGTTACACGTGATATAAAATAATCAATCCGAAAGTTGGGCTTAATAACCGAATCCACACAACATTTCACAGAGAATATTCCAATCAACCGTAATTAAAACGATATACGCTTTTAATTATTTCATCAAAAACATATATACGGACAAAAAATCATTTAACCGTAAATTAAGTTTGATATAATTATGGTACAGTCGAACCAATAATAGTCACTTTTTGGGCAAAACAAAACGTTGTATTTAACACCGCCGCTGCGGGGAGGATTGTACCCGCGTAATTAAATTTGAAAATCATCGGAAACGTATTAATTGTTCAGGTTTGGTCATAAAATACGCGTCGACTATACAGTCGACGCGTATTCTATATACGCGTATTTACCCCGCTATCGCTACATCTCATGACTATACAGTCATGAGATGTAGCGATAGCGGGGTAATAAATCTAAATACAGTGTAACCTAATGTAACGAGCCTTAATATAAAGATTTCCTCGAATTTACAAATTTTTCGAAATCCCCTAGAACTGCCCGTAAGAGCTGATGCAAAATATACCTTTGCATTACGAATACATTTATCCAAAAACCTCTTTATAATGAATTTCCAATCATTGCAGAATATATATATAAAGTATTATTTACCTCTATTTAACTAATTTTGTCAACTTATAACCTTTACATAACGTATCCTATCTCTCTCTCAATTCCACAATAACTCATGTCTCGACAGACTCAGACACGTTAAATTTATCGTAAGACAATCATTGTTGTTTGGTGCTAAGTAATGTAAACGCTGCTGTTTGTCATTGTTGTTACTTTTAAGTTGCAATGGCTGACCACAATTTATGTCTTTTTCTCAATCAAGAGAAACAAAATGGAGACTAAGCTACCATACCATACCATTGTTGATTTTCTATGTTTATATGCGAATATTATTTATTGATTATGATTTCTATTTCGTGATAGAAAACTGTGTAAACTGTTTCCAAATAAATAATACAGTGTTATTTCACTTTCATTAAAATGTGTTTCCATTTATTAGTGAAAATCGTTCGCTTTAACAGGGTAATCAGATCAGTATCTACGTAATGTTGAGGTTAATAAACAAGTTTTCTTACCTTTTTAAAACGAATCGTAGTCCAACCTAACCTCTATATAACAAACCTCATGTAGCGAATTACTTGGTATAATAAATATTTCTTAATTTCCTTCAGTTTCGTAATATCGAGGTTACACTGTAATTATAAAGATCTAAAAAGAGATTTTGTAATGCATTGCACGAGGCTGTTGGATTAGACGGACACTTACATAGAAAGGTTCTATGTAAGTGTCCGTAGCTTTGCTATAAAATAAAAAAATTGCATTCTTGTGTATCTATTTATGTTGTGTTATACGAACAACAAGCAATACTAATTTATCAGAATAGCAATTGTAATCTAACACACTCGTAAATGACAATGCGATGGACGATCCAGATTTCTGATAGTTTATTTTTTTAAGTAGACAAATATGTGAAAATCCTTTAGTCTAGTTTAAAATAAATTATTAAAATTTCATTTGTCGGCCAAGTCTCCGCTCATTTTAAAGCCCCACGATGTTGCTCATTAAGCCAATGAGTCGCTTTGATGTGACTTAACAAATTGGCTCCCACTTGACTCCGTATCCGCCATGTTTAAGTTACGGAGTTTTGTTGCTACATGTAAATAGCGTTAAGGTGTTCAACGGCACATTTTTGTGATTAGTTAGAGCAATTATGGCGGCAATTTGAGGGTTAATTATGTTTAAATGTTTAAGCAAGGATGAGTATATTGCTATGTTTGGAGAATATATTCTATACTAGAGATGGTAATTGCTGAGTGATATAGTAATTCAGATAGTCTATATACATAAGTGGGTAATTAATATGTATCTTCAAGTGTTTTAATATTGACATTCAGAACAGTATAATCTGCTGATGCTAATTACTTAAAACATAACGTTGGCTGGACAGATACCAGCCTCCTACATGATATCGCCGATAGAAACTAATACAACTATTAATGTGTTTCACTGCACGTACGTTAAAATTGAAGCAGTTTCTTAAAACGACTCCAATTCAGATCAACTGGCATTGCACATATCATATTTCGAGTAAAGCCCGAACGCGTGAATTTTGACGAGTTATTAGAATCTAGGTCATGAGACTGCCTTATTGCTGAAGTAGTATAAGTGTTGGTTTAGCCTTGCCTATGCCTTGTTGCTTGAATGAATATGAGGTAACAGGTTTATTTTTCTAATCGGGCATCATTTTATGGATCGGGATCGGGATCTTCTGGTAGGTATTTCTCAGTAGCAGTGTGGAGTCTGCAAATCTACTAAGGGGACGGACGAACTATATAGATTGCTGAACAGTGGGTGTTATAATTAACCTCTATTCATACTAAGAGTGTCGCCATAAAGAGTCGCAGATGCGTTATGGCTATATATTTATAAGTCACGCCTAAGTACAAGCTTGAGTCTATAACATACGTATTGGTTTTTAGTTGTAAGAGCAAACCTTAGCAAAGTATTTTGGGCCAATACGAACGAGCATGTTCGACCGGAGAGGTACCAACATCTTACAAAAGATCTGCGTAACAATGCGTTGTTTCTATTTGTACGAGTAGTCCGGAGCTCATATACCTACCTCTGCCATTCCTTCCTTTAAACTAAATATCTTTATTTGTCCCTGGGATGTGCAACGCACCAAGCACTTAGTATTGCAAAAGATCATATTAATATAATAATAATAATAATATTCTACCACATACACACAACACCATCTAGCCCAAACTAAGCAGAGCTTGTACTATATGGTTACCACTTACCATTATTCGATAAATCTTATTGGTAATCTAGATTGTATTAAAATAAAAACCATCCAAGCAGCCACGACCTTCAACTTCACAACGAATAAGGATATAGATAGGTATATGTAATTACATAAAATTAAAGTAATTTATTTTCAATTACGAACTAAAATTGATATACTATTATAGTTTAATTTAGTTGATACAAAATTAATGGTTCGTTTGGTTACAAATTCGATTCTAGAGTCGGTAATGGGCCTATTGAGTAGTTGTGTGATCGTTTCGTAGATCAACGATTACGACGAGCCGAGTGGAACTGATTGGTATTATTTGATAATGGACGAGAACGGTTTGAGAGCTTACTTATCGTATTAGTGCATGCTTATTACGCTTAAGTGCTTAGTATGTAAATATATTGCGTGTGTAAAAAACTTGGTCATATTAAGACGTTGACATCTCCTTAATATTAATAATAATAATATTCTACCACATACACACAACACCATCTAGACCAAACTAAGCAGAGCTTGTACTATGGGTACTTTTTTTTTGTAAATACTTACTTACATATTATACATAGAAACACCCAGACCAAGACAAACATGTCTGATACTGACACTATGTCCATGCACACAAATGTTTGATTTGTGTGGGAATTGAACCCGCGACCTCAGGCTCTAAATGGATGATTTGACGGCGCGGATGGCATAGTTGTTTAATCGATCGTATCGCCACTGCTACCGCGCTGAGTGTTGTAGGTTCAATCCCCACACGGGACAAACATTTGTGTGATCCACAAATGGTTGTTCTGAGTCTGGGTGTAGATTGTGACAGTTGTTTGAATGTTTGTAATGTCTTCTGCGACACAGGATTTATACCTAGTCTGGGAGATGGCATTTTGTAAAATAAAAAATATATCTTCAGAAACTTGGTAAACTCACTGACCTATATATTAACCTTTACGTAAATAAATAAGGTATTTTAGACTTTTATTATTGTATAGTGCAGAATACAAATCTAGTTACATGAAAAGTACGTTTTTCTTAAGGTAAAATAAATTTAGTCTTCTCCCTAGTCTTTATTATTTCCAAGTTACTTGGGGTCGGCTTTTCTGGTCTCACCGGATTTGACTGGATATCGGTTTTTACACGGAGCGGCTGCCGCTACCGCTTCCGCAACCCGAAGGCTAACGATACCCTAAGGTTAGACTAGTGTCAGGATATATAGGACACTGACTTCCCAATAACGACTGCCATAGATGTACATGGCAGCCGAGACCGACGGCTTAACGTGCTATCCGAGGCACGGATCAGGCGATAATTGTCAATCAATACGCACATAGTTTCGAAAAGTCATATATCTTCCGAAAGTCAGAGGTGCGCAACGTGGGTTTCAACCCGAGACCCCCTGCATTGCAGTCTGTTGGTCTCCCGACTTAGCTATCGCTGCTATAAAATAAATTTATTGCTTACGTAAAATTATACCAATATGAGTCACGGCTGCAATTATATCTGACATAAATTTATTACTCAAAAGTAATTCGGCATGAAGGTGTTAATGGATAGATGAAAAATTCGTCAGTAAAATTAAATTTGGGAAATAATTAAGACAGATTTAAGGATTCCTATTGTTAATCATCATGCGAAAAAACGACAACCAGAAAAAGGCTATTGATCATGTACCAGTTACTTTTAAAACTAACCACACTATTATTACACGCATTTGTTAAATATACCGAACACAAACATATTTTATTATAATAACAACAGACTTCACATTTCTTAGAGAACGTTATGTAGAACTCTTAGACATGCTGGTTTCCTCACGATGTTTTTCTTCACTGTTTTAACAGGACGCTCGCTTTAGCGAGCGATAATTAACTATTTAAAACGTACATAACTTCGAAAAGTCAGAGATGTGCATCTCTTCGCCGCCTTGGGATCTCGGACTCCCACTAGGCTGTCGCTATAATATATTATGATTATGCAATTTATAATATACTTAGTATATTAAAAAACACAGCGGTAGCAATCGGCGTGCATGAGGTCTGGTTTGGTAGTTCTTTCTAAATATTCTGGGGTTTTCTTGTTAAAAAATGTTCAGTAGAACCACGGGGTCTGAATTTGTGTCTGGTAGTCGAACCTTTACGTGCTCTTTAGACTAGCATAGTACACACCCCGCTAGACCTATATTACATGGGAACTAAAACACAACCGGCAAAAAGTAAATTTTATATACATTTATTTATACTTCGGTTAAATAAAGGTGTATAAAATTTACTTGCTGCTTGCCACTATGCATGTATATTAAAGCAGATATAGATAAGTGAAGGAACTTTAATTCGCAACTAATTAATAACTAACATGCTTTCTTCGATGTCACGTTCAATCAGACCCAGGACCTCACGTTTAACAATAAAACCGACGCTCAGTACTCATGTATACTCTATAGGATCAGTCCAGCTTTGCTTATATCTTTACGTATATTTTGCTTCTTGCACCTTAGAGCACTACTGTCAGCTATCGATATAGCTATTTCTTATATACTGAACTGCTGAAACAGCAAAACTTAAAAAAAAAACACGTAAACGTTTCAAAATATATTTATTCAGATTAGGTTACAAGGTAACACTTATGAATGTCAAAGTTACACTAATTTTTACTGCGAATTTACATTTACTGCCACGTTCAGCAAAGCAAGGGTTCGGGGCTCATGAGGAGAACGGGCAAGAAACTCAAGGTCACTCTCTTTAATCGCCAAGTTTTTGTTTACAAATCATTAGAGCTGTAAGAATGCTGTAACCATTTTTCCATGAACAATTACTGAACATACTCAAGCGTTTAATAAAATTTGGTGGTAGCCTCTAAAGCAGCAGGATGGTAAATAGGAGCATCCATTTACATTAATAATCAAGACAAGGCATGATTGTAGTCCGTAGTTTAATCTAACTTCCACTTTTTATTTGTCTCTCTTCTTTGATCTCTTATTCAGCTATCTCTTTTTTTGTTTCATTGCATTAAACTCCTTCTAAATCATCGTCATCTTTTGTCTTCTATTCTTCCAAGTCAAGCATTTGCATAGGTAAAATTTTACAGATTACCAACCGCCCAACTTCTCAAATTGCCGATAATTGTGAAGCCTACACCATTGCCTTCAGCCTTAATAACTTAATAACCTGAGCATTAATAATATTTAAACGTATTAACTATAACATAAGGCAAGCGCACACCCGCGGGTGGATTAATCGAATTACAGCAGCTCGGTATAATGAGATTAAAATCTGCAGGCGCGGATTGGATTGCGACTGTTGTGAACATGTCGTCGCTCGACTGTTTTTACAACTGGTGTTGATTGGTTCTGTGAATGTACGTGTATAAATAATGCTTTATTTCATGTTTATAAGAACCGACTAGAAATGGCGTGTGGTGACTGAGGAGAAAATATGAGGAAAATAGGCAACTTTTTCTGCTTTATAGGTTTTTAAGAAACTTGGCTGCACGAACGGCGTGGCGGTCTAGTTGTCACCACAACGCTGCAGCCGCGCTGATTGTTGTTGTTAGTGGGTTCGAATCCTACAAGGTACAATTATTTGTGTGATCCAGAAATGAATTATCTTAATGAGCCCTGTCTGGGTGTACCTACATACTTCGTGTTAGCTAATTGTATAAAGGTATCGCAGCGGAGAAGATCAAGATGAAGAGATGTCGTGATCACAGTCGCATTTCTACGCGTGTCAAGATATCAGCCAAGAAAGACATACGAGGAAGCGCTAAGATCTTAAAACACGCGTGGAAAGCGTAAACTTAAATATAAATAGTTTTAATAATTGAATTAGCTTAAAAAAATTGTAAAGTTTAATAGTACCTAGTAGTAGTGTAACAGTTTCTAAATTATGTAATGAAGTGTCAAATAAACAACACGATAAAATCTGTATATAGTAGTTTTATTTCAATGAATAACATTCGCGTAAACAGAAGACAATATTATATGCGCAATTTGTTAAAAACCATTTGGACAACATTGTTCTGAGATGAAGCCTCAATAGTAACGCACAATTGCTACGACTAAAGAGAAAGAGAGAGAGAAGATCTTGACACCAATATTCCACATATGAATTGCAAGCAAGACCTCAAGATCGGCAGTACGTCTCCAAGAACCTTGCGTCACTAGACTTACGGCCCCTTATATTTTAGTTGTCTCGTAAGTCCAACAATCCTAACTCATATTATAAATGTGAATGTGAATATGTTTAATACGTCTTCTGAGCTTAACTACTCAACCGATCAACATAAAATTTTGCATACATACTGTCGATGATATAAAAAGGACTTAGGGACAAAACTATAAAAGGTATTTTAATCCAAAAAAGGGACTTTCACCGGGGGGCAGAAATATTTTGATAAAATCTTCTATAACGCAAGCGAAGCTGCGGGCAAAATCTAGTGAGGCTATAAGGAAGTAGTAGTGTATGCGACTTTTATACCAATCTCTTTTGTATTCCATAAACAATATATGCTGAAAATTACATAATTCAAGAGAAATTTCAAACTCTTATAATGTAACCACACCAAAGGACACATTACATCGATTGCTGCTACCTGTCTATTATTAAGCGTTGTGAATATAAATATCGTGAGCCCTCACGCAAAATAACTAGCGTACGTACTCTGGATTATTCACCTTGTGATCGTGTAAAAGATACGCTTTGAAATGCTGAATAGTATAGTTAGTAAGTTTTATATAGTATTATTATAATCATATTATAATTACTATATTTCCAATTAGTATTAGGGCTAAAATAGTAACACAAAGTAACAGTGTGATGCATTCACTTTTAAATTTGGTATTAGTAAAGTTTCTCTAAAAGCTATTTGAAGTGGAGTATATTTTCAAATCATATTGTTGGATTGGATAAAAACGGATAATTAGATTAATAATATGTATATTATATTATTCTTCGGAGTATACTTATATCGGTGCTAAACTTTGACTCGTAAGAAAAATTGAATGTTGCATCCAAATAACTGAAAAAATCTTTGTTTTTATACGACACCCGCTCTAGCCCTCTTTAGCTTCCTTTTGTCACAGGGAACTTTACACAAAATCACACAACAAACCCAATAACACATCCATATTCGGTACAACTATTTGTGGATAACACAATTTTCGTGTCATGTGGCGATCGAACCCACAATACTCGGGCGCAGTGGCAGTGATAAGACGCCCGCTTAAACCGGTTACAGTCACTCTATAATATAAAGTCACTATATGTATTGAAATTAAACTACTATATACAGATTTTATCGCGTTGTTTATTTGACACTTTATTACATAATTTTGAAAATTGTTACACTACTACTACTATTAAACTTTACTAATTTTTAAGCTAATTAAATTATTATTAAAAATATTCAGATTTAATTTAATTTTACACTTTCCCCGACGTTTGTAATAAAACAAAAAAAAAAGATTATGTAATAAAGTGTCAAATAAACAACGCGATAAAATCCGTATATAGTAGTTTAATTTCAATGAATAATATTCGTGTAAACAGAAGACATCACTATATGTATATAAAAATAAAGGTAAACTATAGAAGAAGAAATTATCGAAAACATATTACGTGCAATGTCAATAGTTTTGCTATCGCTTATTACTACGCAACATGCCGAAAAATAATTTGAGTTTCTTCAACGCGGCGCGAGTCCGTAATGGTAATTGGGAGGGTGTGGCCAGGAAAACACAGTTTATGTACACACATAGTACACAGTACACAAAGTACAGTACACAGAGTAGGGTAGCACAGAGGTAAGGTCAACGAACTCCACGTAATGGGCTATTAATTTCCCATCGTTGGGCAAAGGTAATTGGCGAATCATGTGAGTTTATTTTTTTGTTTTTATTACACGAGTTGAGTTGTTTTTACGTTTAATATGAACATTATTTTTCATTAACTTTTTGGTATAGTTAAGTATATAACAAGAATAATAATATGTTCTAGATAGACGTCAGCGATGATATTCGTAAATTCTTCATACCTTTTCGTATAGTCTATGATATTGCTTTACTGACTACTAAGAAATTATCTTAGGGTCACCTGCATGTCTGCCGGTTCTCCATAATGTTTAGAAGATATTTAACGCATTAAGTTAGCGTGGGCAAATCTGGCCCTAATCCTTTAATTATTGAGAAGAAACCTTTGCCCAGCAGTAAAACATATTAAATATTATTTAAGACATTAAACGTACCATTTCACTTTATGAAATGTAATTCGTTCTATGTGATTGCGGTTTGCAAATTTTGACAACTTAATAGCGATTATTTCAATTATTCAGTCACTTAAGTAAAATTTTTAGGTTATATCATGTTATTTTTTTAAAATGTTGTATAATTTCATAATACACTACGTTTAATACAAGACAAGTTTATCGTTTTTAAGAATGCGTCTTAATCGCTTGTCAGATGTCTGCAATTACGTTGCATATTAAGAATATTGGTCGATGATATTGAAAGTACCAATTGGTCATTCATAGAGACTGACCCCTCTGCTACTCTTTGTTTAATTCCACGCATTACTTAGCCACAATATGCAGTTAGAAATGTTTATCATATAGGGACTTAAGTAGGTAAAGATGTAAGTTTCTTTTTTCGTTTATTGTCCAGTGGCCCTTCTGCTATTTCTACTCTATGTAATATTTCACGCGCCACTAAGACTCAGTATACAATTATCACTAATTCGGTAATGTGTCTGTCTGTCAATCTGTATGTCAATGCGCTAGCCTGTGGTTACACCGAAACATTACATGTTAGAGGCGGAGCTCAACATGCTAATGTTTTTATAAAAATATAGTAAATTGTATCTATTTGTTGGTGTAGATTAATTATGTTATTAAGTTTGGAGGTCTTTCTGTTTTATGTTGAATAATCTATGTATGTTTTGAATTTGGTTAAAGGATTTGGGCATTCAAATGTTCGTTATGATAAAATAGATTACACTTGTTTTTTATAGTTACATACTGTTTTTTTGAGCAGTGATAGCTCAGTGGGGAGACCAACAGACTACAATGCAGAGGGTCTCGGGTTCGAACCCACGTCGCGCACCTCTGACTTTCGGAAGTTATATGACTTTTCGAAATTATGTGCGTATTGATTGACAATTATCGCGTGCTCCGTGCCTCGGACAGCACGTTAAGCCGTCGGTCCCGGCTGCCATGAACATTTATGGCAGTCGTTTTTGGGAGAGTGTCGACACAAAAGATCCCACTGGGTCGAAGTGTCGCCGGTCTGCACTGACTGGCTCCCACATAAGATACATACATACATACTGTTTAATAAGCAATGTAATTTCTATAGACTCTTGTTTATATATCTGCAGGAGTAAATTAATTACATCCATGTAATCCCAGCTATGATTATGGATCCCAGGAAAGAGGGCGCGACTATACTGTGGTCTATCGGGCACAGTTTCAGTTTAAGTGAAGAATTAAATAAATAAATAAATTGAAAGCACGGATGGCGTAGTGGTTTATGTGATTGCCTCGCCAATGGTAATGCGCCGCGTGTCGTGGGTTCGAATCTCACACGGGACAAACCTTTGTGTGATCCACATATGGTTGTTCGGTGTCTGGATGTTCTTTGTATCCGTTGTTTGAATGTTTGTAAAGTTCCCCGCGACACAAGATTTATACATAGTGTTAGGTTAGCTAGTGTCGGGAGTTGTAATTTCTTAAAAACAGTTTGTTTGTGGATCACACAACTTTTTGTACCGTGTAGCTTTCGGACAGCGGATTAGATATGGGTTTATTTATTTATTTCATTTAGGTCCTTTACAGCTGACAATTAATATTAATAAAAATTATAAATAAGACAGTAGGCCAATTACGATTAACACCATAAAAAAACGAATTATTACAAGCAAGAGTAAACATGTAAATCTATATGTAATTATAAACGCTTATTCCGTTGGCCCATATTATATCATAATGTTGTCGTGTCTGAGTGTGACGGTGTGTGAGGCTGTGTGTGGGTGAATGAGGGTGTGTGTTCGTGTGTATACCAGTGTGTATGTGAGTGAGTGCACTAGTATATTTTAAACTGCATGATTTTTTTTTTGTTTGTTTTTGCTATGAATTACCACTGTTAGACAGAGTTTTTAATATTTTTGTGATGTGTATGGTTGTGATGGTGGATGCTGGTGGTCCAGTTAGAGTGCTAAAACCACTGCGCTATCTATACAGTAAAGTTTTCTATATATAGGTATATATTTGTGTAACGTCTTTTTTGTTAGTATAGCAGTTGTGTTTGTTTAAGTACCTTTTTAATGTGTTCGTGTGCCGTAACTTAACAGCGCACGCAATAAACAAATCTGTGCTCTGTGATCTGTCATTTTATTTAATTAATACCATTAATATAATGACACGTAATGGATTATGCTCATGCTTAAGGGGCGTAACGGTTACGTGCCATATATCTTCTTCAACTTATATATGTAAAAAATATTTTTTACTTAATATGAAGTAATACAGGCGTGAGTTTATTTAAATTGTACTTACATAACTCATAGAGGTACATTGAGGTTTAGTATACCTACATAATGCCAGATATGTATATGCTATACCACGCAATAGGATGCAAGCTTATTGCCTTTTGCCAAGCTCACTCAAGCTCTACACAGGTAGCGCTAAGCCAGGAGTCGTCGCCTGCAAACATACATTTGGCCTTGTTGGGTGGGTCGCTAATGTAGTTTCAGTTCCAGCGACCCACCCACCATACAAAGCAGCGAGCTGGCACATCGTGGTGGTTTTAGTCGGTAGGCCCGAAATCCCGGGAGAAACAGACAAAAAAATGTTTGCGCAATGGGTGCAGAAAGAACTTTTGACTCAACTGTAACGCCCATGCCTTATCCATTCGGTGACTGTCACTTCATTACTAATACAGTATTTATAACTCTTTATTTTTCGTATGCTTTTCGATTGATTTTCAGTGACAATGGTCCTAGTAATTATGACCGCTGATGAAATAATCAAACCATAGGGATAAATGTAAATGTGCAAAGTCTTATGCCTATATTACCGAAAGGCTGGCCAGAGGTACATTACACCCACTTTGAGTGCATGAACATGGATGTTTGTCTTCGTCTGGGTGTTTCTATGTATTTACAAAAAAAGTATATACATATGTATGTTTATCCATTGTCTAGTACCCATAGTACAAGCTCTGCTTAGTTTGGGCTTGATGGTGTTGTGTGTATGGGATAGTATATTATTATTATTATTTATTTTCACCAGCTATAATTTTAGCGCTGTTTATTTTGTGTTAAAATTATTTAAAAAGTATTTCCCGATAATTTATATGTAACTTTATTGGTTGACGATCAGGTTCGGTATTGTCATTTTAGAATATAGGGGGACAGGGGAAGTGTCGTTGACGGGAAATGATGGGTGGTCCCTATAAAGTCGGGAGTTCACAACATCAATCACATACAATTGAATACATTTCGAGTAATCAATTCAAATCGAAACAGATCAACATGCATCAAATAAATAGAGGAAATGTTTATTTATTTACAAGCATGTTAGAATTACCGCACGTATGATGCGGTGACATAAGTACCTAGTCGTGATATAGTAAGTAAGATAACAGAAGAAGTCTGCTGTGTGTGAACATGTGCAACAGGGGACCAACCACTACCTGAGATTTGACAAACCACAGATTCTCGCTAAAGAACACAGATTCCTACCAAGGATGCTTCGCGAGGCTATTGAAATCAAAAAACTTCCTAATTTTAATAGAGAAGATGCTTGGAATGTACCACCAGCATGGGATCCAGTAATACAAATAGTCAAACCCAAGAAGAAGCAAACCACAGTTAGACTTCATGATACTTTGAGCTCATTCTGCGTAAATAGAAACACCAATGATTAAATTATGTTCGGGTACTTTGAAATAACTACACTGGAACATTGAGACAACTACCATCTTAGTCTCCCCGTGACCATGGCTGCTGAAAAGCAACCGAAACGTCGGGGAAAGTGTAAAATTAAATTAAATCTTAATAGTTTTAATAATTTTAATAATAATTTAATTAGCTTAAAAATTTGTAAAGTTTAATAGTAGTAGTAGTGTAACAATTTTCAAAATTATGTAATAATGTGTCAAATAAACAACGCGATAAAATCCGTATATAGTAGTTCAATTTCAAAATGTTCTTAGTAATGGCAAGAACTTGCGAGAGAAAGTACCACGTCTTATAGAAATTGGCATAAAATTAGCAACACTGTTACTACATTTCGACCGGAAAAATGCATTTTGAAGCCTCATATAACTACTTCACATATTTCTCTCCTTTCATCCTATCTTTAATCTCTTTTCTTTAGGGTTAGCATCGCGCGATGGATATCCCTGGTATTATCAAATATTATAGGTAAGCTACGTAAGGTCTGGCAAGCTTCTTTGCCACTTCATCAGAGTAAACATTATTTAGCCCTGTAACACAAATAGCACAAGCGCTCTATTAACCCATGGGGTGCCTGGTAAGTAAAAGTGCGGTAAAAGGCGTGCCTGGTGGGTTTCTAGGACCCGGAGACAAAGTGTCATTTTTATGTTATTGATTGCGTCTAAATATCAAATAATAAGTTTTTATTTATGTTATATAACTATATTACGGGATAAAAAAAGAAAAGTATAATATAATTAGATTATATAGTTACATTAAATATATGAATATCCTCTAACTTTACGTATCAAAAATCAACACTTATGTTTCGATCAGTGTCTTGCGATATCTTGGCAGTTTCTAACGAACTCTTTGTATAAGTGTCTCATAGGTGCTAACTTATCAACTGCTGCTCTCTCTTCACGAGTATCTGAGCTATAAAATCACATATAATTTACGATGCGAAGCTACTTAGGGGCACCGCGCGGTTGATGAAGAATTTAAATATGTAATTGTTAATTCCTTGAAGTAACGGGTCTGTTAGACCCACCAGGCACCCAAAGGGTTAATTGGTGCCATTTACTCAAAGCCGACTATACCAGTATCCTAAATTGGCATAGTATACATTAGAGTCTTCATATATTAAAATAAAATTTACCTATATAGTATAAAGTACGATAAGCTTGAGACTTGACAACATGCATTCGAAGTTGTCAAGGTTCGATTCGACGACGACAGTAGAGATATATATATAAGTTACAGATAAGTGGTTAAGAACTCAGCTTAATATTAAAACAGCGCTAAAGAAATGAAGTACCTACCGACATCATAAATAAAAAAATAAAATTATCTTGTACATAGAATCCATTGCTGTTTGCTAGATTTATTATCTACTAGATATTGCTTGCGGCTTCGCTCGCCTAAAAGAAGGTTATGTCAATTTTCTACCCTTCGGGAAATAATTTTTCTGGATGTAGTACCCTGTGTCCTTTTCGAAATTGCATGATGATCGGTCACGTAATTAAGGCGTGAAAGCGTAACAAACAAACAAACTAATATTTACATTTATAGTATTAGTTACGCTTACATACAACTGCATAGCCTAAAGGCTAAAATGGAGTGTGTGTACCCATTTCACCGACCACATATTATGATTTAGGTCACACTCAAAATACATGCCGATACAGTGTGGCTTAGAATTATAATCAATTTACGATCAAAGACATATTGCCAATACATAATAAATAAATAAATAAATAAATAAATAATACATCAAATTTGTATTACAGATATATCATAATTATCTCAATTCTATTTGTATATATTTCTTTACATTGCATCGAGGTAACGTATTACCCATTACTTGATCATGTTGGTCTTTTCCAGCAACGAAAATGATCCTATTCACAAATGCAACTCTACCAAAGAGGCACATAAAATCAAATTTTCACTTTCAAATAAACATCTAGGTGTATAATAAGCTGTTAATTATCCCGCTTTACGAACCAAAAGACGTATTTAACACAAAATAAATGGGCTTTTAATAGACGTTTATTTTGAGTATCAACCACACTATTTGGATATCTTAATTATACAGATGCCTTAATCACTGTATATATGTATGTCGGATGTAAAATATTTACAGAGGTATTTAAGTTGAAATAAATTGGTAAATAATTGTCAGTTTTGTTGTTGCACGAGCTATTATCCTGAATTAGTTTCAACAGTATAGAGCAATAGATCGTTTGTTTGACCGAATGTGGTCAGTATGACTCGAAGTTATTTTATTATATTAAAGTATTTGATGAGTAGTAGAGCCTCGCTGATTTCAGTATGAATGGGCCGGCTCGACCGGGGAAGTAATATATAATATAATATAATATTCTATCACATACACACAACACCATCTAGCCCAAACTAAGCAGAGCTTGTACTATGGGTACTAGACAATGGATAAGCATACTTATATACTTTTTCTTTTGTAAATACGTACATATTATACATAGAAACACCCAGACCAAGACAAACATCCATGTTCATGCACACAAATGTTTGACTTGTGCGGGAATCGAACCCGCGACCTCAGGCGTGGCAGTAGGTTACACTAACCACTACGCCATCGAGGTCGTCAATGTACTGTGTAAGTGTAAGTATGTAAGTGTACTAAGTACCCTCTCACAGAATATCGACGTAAAATAGCAGTATACCTACTGTTGTGTTTCGTTCGGTGAGTGAGAGTGCCGGAGGCCCAATCACCCTCTTCCCCTTTTCCCGCTCCTTCTCCTTCCCACTTCCTTTCCTAAAGGGTAGGCAACGCGCAAGTGATGACTCTGGTGTTGCAGGCGTTCATAGGCTACGGTGACCACTTACCATCAGGTGGGCCGTATACTAGTTTGCCACTTTAGTCGTATAAAAAAAGAACACGCACCAAGTCTTCATGCTGGAGTTTAGTTTTTAGGGTACCTTATAACTATACGACATTGCCACTGTATAATTTCTAAGGTGATACAGTTGACCGATTTTAATACGTCAACCACTTACGAATTCGATAAAACGGAAAAACGTCATCTACTCATAGCTATTCAGAAGCAATTTTGTTATATTCGTCATTCACAGGACATAAACATACATATGACTTATTTTAAGGTTTTAATTTAATAAAAGTTAATTTTATTTTATTAGATTAAAAACAAGAGAATTATTTTGTGTTTACAGTATGAGAAAAGATAATTGTCTTGTTATTGCTTATGTGGAAATAAAACACAAAAGATTAATATTTGATTCATAGTTATTCTAGGTCTAGGTATATGAAGAAAATAAAATTAGAATTATATCAATGTGTATATACAATAAAATAAAGATAGCCTAATGGTTCAAACTTATGATAACGACTACACAAAAAAGTCCCTTTGAAATCGAATCTCAAGTCTATCTCTGCGTCTAATTAACAATTTTACTAAACCTCTGAAGACTGCTACCAAGCGGACCATCACATACCGCACATTAGAAACTATCCAGTCACATCCTGCCCTCATTAGCTTCCTCTCATTAACCTTAAACACGGCGACTTGCGATAAATCATTCCACACTATAGATTGATTTAGATTCCACTGCCGCCCGTAAATCACTATACCCCTCATTATTGGACGAAAGACGCATTGTAGCGAATATAGAGCTAATTGATAGTCTGTCTTATTCGTGCAGGAATTGCAAGTGCGGTATCTGATCAATTTCCTGGTATAACCAAATATCTTGTGTTTTCGGTCCAGAAAATGTTTTTTTTTTTTACTATAGGAAACGTAACCAGGTACATAAGAATAAGCAAGTACTTGTATCCTATTATATGAGACCTAAATATGTCAAAGTCAAAATAACATTAGTCACAAAGTTACACTTATGCACGGCATACGATTAAGGTAAATAGTATACGAGCAATGTACCCTGACTGCCTATTTTTAAAAGCTGGTGACAGAAGAACCCATAAAACACCTATACCAGCATACTTGTATAGATATGATGATTGTATAGGATCCAGCTACCTAACACAGGTGTCTAAGCGAAAGAGAATAGCACTTATATGGATGGAACAATTCCCATACATTAGTTACCTATAATGGCAAGTCGGAATCAGGAAATTTTCTGACGATATATACTGAACTATTATCAAAGTATTATTTCATCATTCAGTACTCAAGATATATTTGATCTCTCTCTAAGGCATAATTTGTCTTAAGAGTTTCACAAATCTCAATTTCTTGTGCATGGATTAACGTCATATTATTCGTCATATCGCAATGAATGAGGATAGAAATCATCAAAAATCACGACTGAAGCTTTAGCCCTAACTACTATAATATATCTCCAAACATTGAGGGTCGAAATCAACTATATACCTTATCCCTATAGTAATCGAGGATTAGTGATTTGTTGGCTGAATTGCGAACAAATAACACATACTTCTAATCAGTATTTGCTATAAAATTTATTTTGCTATTGGAGAAAATATCCATCATTTCCTTAATCACCTAAACGCTTGTGATCAAGAAAACTGTGTTTTGATTGCAGGTAAGTAGTTCCCAGTTTTATAACATGTTTAGGATAAGTTATTATGAAAAGATTTCCACCGATCTGATTGAAAAAAGAAACAGATATAATAAATTTGTACTGGCTAAAATCACGCTCGTATTCCTTCTCTAGCTTTCTAGATTTCTTTCGCACTGCTACATGATCTACCCAGTTCTATATACCTTATGGTTATCACAAATCCATAATTACCTACTACAAAAAAGTACTCATAGAAGCTGATCTTTGACCGAAAAAGTTCTACTCACTGTGAGTAGTTATGATTTTTTAAAGTCGGTGTCCATCATATCGTAATATTCAGTTGATGTTACGACGAGCTAAAACTTTAATGGCCAGTAAAAAGTCTATAGAATCGCATATAAATTACAAAGTAAACACTAGTGACACAAATATAGGTTATAAATTACATTATTCAAACATGTACAGTGATGTAGATTTCGTTAATCGCCGCGTATGGCCAGCGGCGATCGGGCGCATGTTCTAATAACGATGTCATAGAGTGGACCTAATGTTTTGATATATATTTCAGTCATATTATTTAAATAAATAGAAATATTTTGCATGGCTTTAAAGCACTGGCCTAGATGGTAAGCGGTTACTGCAACTTATGAAAGCAATGAAAGAAGAATAAACTACGCAAAGATAAAGAGAAACAAAAAATGGTGCTAATTAGCCTCATTTTAAGAAACCCTCGCCGTACCACGAATTCTTAAAACATTGTTATTGCGTGCGCGAGAACGAGACAAATCTGTACACTCTGCAACGCACTGTCTTACTATCCCTCTGGTAATTCCCTAGAGATACTTATTTTGTATCGTAAATTATGCTTTACAAAACCTAGTCAAAATCAAATAACCATTTGATGTGATCTGTATTGTCAGGTAAATAAGATTCGATTCAGAATTTTAGAATTCCAGGCGGGAACTAGTTGTTGTATGTTGACGCATTTTGTGTTTTAATTACATGTGTATTTGATTATGTTCCAGTAATCATCTATACATCTAGAGCTTCTACGTTCCAATATTTTTTTTCATAATCTCTTGTTAATGTTTAGCCATGGGATATATTTGGTAGGCAGCATCCCATAGGAGATTGTTGAACTGCTACGCAAAGCCCTAACTTCGATTTCGTTTAATTAAATTATATGTGTATCAAATATTTATTTTCACTCATTTGAGGTGATGAGCATTGGTAGGTAATCTGTATATTTAAGACTACTTTTAATAAGCCCACAGATAAGTCAAATCTGTCAACCTACATTGGGTCAGCGTGGTAGAATATAGTCATACCTTAATGAAGAGACCTGTATATAGCAGTAGAACAGTCTAAAACAGGACTGATAGTAAACAAATATTTGCATTTAGATGCAAATAAACAAGACCATATCCACTTTAATCCATCTCGCAACGTGCTCTCGCGTATATATAGAGTCTAAGTCGGCTATTTGCGCGTCACACGCATGCCCCAATTAAGCACATCTGTGGTGTCGCATACATACGTACTGTGTTTATGTATGTGTGCACTAATGGTGAAAGAAATGGAGAGACACGTGTAGCACAATATGAAGTGACGTCACAGTAGCAAACAGCAAGCAACGCTTTTCTTTATAACTTGTATGATATGAATATATATATATATATATTGAAAAAGTTGTTACCAAGTGTTGTTATATTGAACTATATAAGGATTTTATTCGGAAGCAACAGTTTATATGTATAACTCTGGCATGTGAATTATTTATAAATAAAATTAGTAAAAATTGTTTCAGTGGTAATATCCTTCTCTCAGAGTTAGTTAAGTTTGTTTGTTAGATGGATTACATACACTTACGGAAGAAGTTAATCTACTCCAAAATTATTAGGTTTAAGTTTGAAAAATTGATCGTCATCAGGACAAATGTTTAATGTTAAATCGATTTTGGATTAGATTATTATAAAGCTTGAGACAATCAGATAGGCTGCAAAACATAGGTTCACAGCAAGTATTTTAGCTTGTCTTATATGCTTGTTTAAATTAATCATATCAGTACCTACATTTCATTTATTTTCCATGTTCTGATGTGGTTTAAGAACTTTGTTTAATCATCAAAATTTCAATAGTTGACTTATTGGTTAACAAACAAAGAGTGAAGTAAAGCTATGATAAAATTTAATATCAATAACATAATGTTAGACCCACTTTATGTTATATTAAAAACAAATCATAATTCTCGACTTAGTAGACGTAGAAGACGACAAGAAGTATAATACGATTGATTGGTAGACATCGAAAATTACTTGAGTAAGTTTATAATTTGCGATTTTAAGACGCAGTTCTTAAATTAATTGTTCTGTATGTGCTTATCAGGAATGACCACTAGGTAGTCTGAAAACTGTTACACAGTACAGTATTATTTCAATATCACCTCTCACCTATTTATCTCAAACTATTATCATCGATGAAAATTAAGGTTTTGAACGTATGAATTGAGCAGCGGTAAAGCACGCAAATTAATATCTGGTGTGATAACCGGGGATCTGGTCTTCTTTATCACCTTTGTATTAGGGCGAAAAGCAATCGTGGTCTAGGCAAGAGTTTAAGCTGTTCACATTATATACACACGAAGAAGACCTATTTCACTTTGAAAGAAATCTCATACTCGGATATAGTACAGCTTATAAATACGGTTCATTTAAATAATCACCAACCAATATCCAGAAAATTGACTTGCCAAAGACGTCATTAACATAAAATTTAATCTAAATCGGTCGATCAGTTCCCGAGGTTGGTATACACATACGGACATTTAGATGAGCTATAAGATAGACGCGATTAACGCACTCGACCTCGTTCTCTGAAAGACGCTATTCATCGAACATTAATATGGAGATTTATAGTTGTGTTGGGCATAGATGTGGAGCTTGGTTTGTGTAGATGGCCCATTAGGAGACAGGGTTAAGTTAAACTGCGTACTAGTATTTCGTAAGAGTAATTTGCTAAGTGTATGAGCCAATCATACGAACGACTGCCTAAAATATTTACGCCTAATTAACGACATTAACTGTTATATCTAAGTTTTGTGGGGATAGTACTTGTTTAATTCTTTTACGGCTTGTATTCAATCCTGAGAATAAGATTTCTAAGTCAAATATACAGTTACTGGGATTTTCATCCTATAAAATTTTCTGCATCATGAAGTCTAAAAATGCGCCATATAGATCATAACAAACGAAAAAACACTTTTTCGATTTTATAGGCTTGAGACTATTCACATATATTATGTGTATAATGATGGTGTGAAGTGTCTAGGCCGCTTAAGGAAACTGTGTGTTGTCTATAAAGTGTCGGTGTATGAACATTGCCAACGTGACCCAAACCTGTATTGAAGGATCCTCAACGTGTGGGTGATAGACCCGGTGTTACGAGAGGCCACAGGCTACAGTAATCTTTTACCAGCAAGCGAACCACATGCTTGTTTAAAGTGCAACGGTCAAGCGCGTTTATCCATTCATATCAGCATCCATATTTACGATAATCGCTTATTACCCGAATGAACCGTATGCTAGTTCTCATCTAAGGTGAAATTTTCACATGACTTTAATTGGGTTTATAGAGAGTAGCATAAGCCATCGTCTATTAAGTAGTTCTTATCAGATATCGAATAACACTTTACTCGACCTGCAATTGAACCCGAGACCTCATGCACATCAGTCGCAGTCATTTACCGCTACGCTAGCATGGTAGCCTCAAAATCAATACAGCGATTTAGTCGATAAAACTTGACAAACAGACTTTTGTATTTAACATATTAATTGTATATAATAATATAAATATATATTAATATTTTAATATAATTATTTAACATATTACTACAATTACTATCAAATATATACAGCGAAATTAAGATGACAAAAAAAAAATACGTACACTCTGTGCGTATTACTATAAACTGTACGTAACAAGCAAGTTTACAAATTTTCTAAGTAAATTGGACTCAAAAGATATATAAAATGTGCTGTACTAGTACTCGTATACAAATATTTGTTTCTTCCAAGCTTAACCAAAACTCTTTCAAATATAAAAATCCGTGGACTCAAACCGTGATTTAAACCTCCAATACTAGTTTCGATGGCAGTAGCAAAGTAATTACGCAAACCCCAGCGTCATCAAACATTGAGTGCACGCAATGTACCTTTGAATTATCTGTCGGGGATATCAATGACATTCCGCGTGCAGCCGCGGGCGTTCGCCAGTTGTAATCTAAGTTCAAACGATATTCATGATACAATTGCATTGCGAACTGTTGCTGTATCGGCTCGCACGAACATCCGGCCGATGTTCGCTGAAATAGTTAAACAACTTCAATGTACTACCGGCTAGTTTCAAAGTACACTGCGAAATAGAAAAATTGGCCACCATTTTTATTATGAGTTTAGCATTTTTATTTGCTATTACTTATATCTTATTAGCAGGACTTATTTGTAGGAGTAGACCTGTCGACTATTAATTTAATAATTCTATAAGAGTACCAATGATAACGAGCAGTTCTAAATATAAAATAATATTTAATATTTTTTTACTAGCATATACTAATCAGTATTAATTTGATAATAAAGCTTATGATAACGAGCAGTTCTAAATATAAAATAATATTTAATATTTTTTGACTAGCATATACTAATCAGTATTAATTTGATAATAAAGCTTATGATAACGAGCAGTTCTAAATATAAAATAATATTTAATATTTTTTTACTAGCATATACTAATCAGTATTAATTTGATAATAAAGCTTATGATAACGAGCAGTTCTAAATATAAAATAATATTTAATATTTTTTGACTAGCATATACTAATCAGTATTAATTTGATAATAAAACTTAATTTGTTAATAATATGTTTCACAGTAGCAGAGTATATTGTGAATGTATATAAGTGTAATAATACATGTGAACAAAAGTGTAATTACATTTTACTAAAAAAAATCTTTTCGCTGTAGGGGACGTCAGATATTGTCGGTTTTCGTAATTTATTTTTCTCCTATAGCATATTTAGATTAGGTATCGTCGCATATTTAGACCCTAAAAGTTACTTACTATATATTGATGCAAAATCAGGTTTGATGACGTCATTTATGCAAAATGGTTTTTTTGTCATGAATATTTGCAGTATTTATAATAAACGGCGTTGTTATTCTCACTTTAGGAATTTTGTACACCAAAACGTAAGAAATCAAGGTTTCGCTTCTATAGAAACTTTTATTTATTTATTTAGACCATCAAGACACAGAGTACAAAGTTTAATTTTTCCATTTTGTGTTAGAATTTTTATTTTGCTAACACATAGTTGAAAATTCACGGTGATTCTTTTAAACTTTCTTACCAACACCAAACTCCATAAATCCTTGTAGTTATCTTTTACTACCAGTAAGAGAATAACTAGACGCTACAAGGCCTACTACGGTAATCTTCTCATCTTCTAACACCATTCTCTAAGAACCGCAATTCTTCAACAGCCAAAAGCTTTTTACCATTAAAATCTGTCGTATAAAATACATGTACCCGTTTTCTAGGCCACAAGTGTACATAACAAGTAATGTAAGTACCGAGTGGCGGTAGCGTGTAGCAATCGAGTTTCTTAACTATTCCCTACCCGGACTGTAACCGTCTTCATTGTACTAACTCGGAGAGGGATGATTTCTCGAGGGTGGACTTGAGACCTTCTGCCGGATGCGGTGTAAATGTTTTAATGGTTTTGAAGGATAATACTTTTGTACACCGGAGTTAACAAATTTAGAAATAACGTATTGAAATACGTATTGCATGTTCTGCTAATACACTGTTATACAGCTACATATAATTTAGTTTCACAAACAGTTAATTCGCTACACAAGAAGTGAACTAGGCTAACGACTATCAATAACTCATCAAGCTTTTTTAAAATTTCATGCGGACTACATCACTGGCCAAAGCCAATGCATAATTTTGATGATATTATATATCAAAGTTATATGTTACGTTTATTATACGTTACAATCTAAAATATGATTTTACTTTAATATTAAGAGACCCCGCAAACTGCTGACTTTGGATCGGCCGATAGTCTAGTCGAGTTTGGCTGTTAAGCACGCACACTGGCCCGACTAAATAGTTGGGTCTGTGATGAGTGCGCATACTAGACAACTATCGGCCGACAGTTCTCAGACGATTTGCTATTTAGTTTGAAATCGGCTTTTGACGAGAGTGGTCGCATAATAAAAGTTACACAATTCTCCAAAAGTGTTATTATTGCTTTTATACAACGGAGGAGGAGGATCAAGAAGAGAATTTGAGAGTACTGGGTGCATCCTATCTACAGTGACAGACTTATTGCAAGGAAAATTTCACATGATGCATTCCTAATTACTAGATTATCCGAAACAAAACAGCGCCGTCATGAAAAATAGACATGTCCGTTCGGTGCCAAAAACTCGGAGCAAACTGAAATATAGGGCGAGTCTGGCCGACTAAACAATCGGTGGTATGCGCGCATGGAAGAGCACTGTACTGATCTAGCAGTCGGCCGATAATTTGCCGCCGGATCAGTTTAAAGGCTATCGTGTAGCCCAGCAAACTATTTTATCGGCCGATACCGAATCGTTATAATGTGTGCACTCCCATACATCTTCATACTGATTAAGAAACCAACAAAACTATCGGCCGATTGAAAGTCTACAAATGCTACAAAATTTGTATTTTATAACGAAATAGAAACTTCTTCAAGTTCGCGTAATGACTCCAACAATAACCAGATTTCCTCGGTGGCGTAGTGATTGTGACTAGCTACTGGTGTGTACACGATCTCAGGTTCAGTTGCCGGCTAGCAAAGTATTATTGAGTTTACGTGATAAATAATTTTCAATTAAACAAACAGCACGACGCGGCGTCTAGATCTACATAATATGTCCGCTAGACAGCAATTAGGCATGCTCATTTTACGTGTAACCTGAATCTATTAATATTGAATTAATTCGCCTCTGCTTAAAGTTTCATGGAAATATATATGACAATAAGTAACAGTTAAGTACTTGGTAAGTAAGTAGTAAAGTATTGCCATGGTTTTAATTGTTTGCGTGAAATACCCATACTGTGTTCTTGGTAATGATAATAACCAAGAGCATGGCCTCAAAACCATGAGCTTTACGTAAATATCGCAGTTGAGTAGGAACCAACGATTAAACATATCCATAAGACAAACAAATCTTGCCACTTATTACGTTGGACCTAAATCGATAGCTGACGAATTAAATACCCTCCTGCCTACCCCTTCGGGGACACAGGCGTGAGATTAATTATGTATACAAGGTGTAATTAATGGATAACCTTGAAATGTCTTATAGTAGAACTGATGGCCGTTCAGAAAAAAATATGAACGAAAATCTATCCTAACTACTACCTGAGATATGAGTCTAAAATATTTTACCATATTTAACTTTCTTGTACACTACAACCATAAATGAATTAATTCTATCGGTATTTTTACTGGTATTATTAAACACTAATTATGCTAATAGATAGACAGTCAAAAGTTATAAAGCTATTGCACTTTTTTAATACCTAATTTATTTGTTTATTTTTTCCTGAACGGCCATCAGTTCTACTATAAGACATTTTAAGGTTATCCATTAATTACCGCACACCCTGTATACCATTATAGTTAGTACATTTTTATTGCACCTATGCAGTCATAGGTTTATCGCGAATAGACAGACAGATGCAGCGGGAGACTTAGATTTATAATAATAATAATAATAATAATCATCTTCCACATACACACAACATCATCTAGCCCAAACTAAACAGAGCTTGTACTATGGGTACTAGACAATGGATAAACATACATATATACTTTATTTTTGTAAATACATACATATTATACATAGAAACGCCCAGACCAAGATAAACATCCATGTTCATGCACACAAATGTTTGACTTGTGCGGGAATCGAACCCGCGACCTC
Organism: Catocala fraxini; assembly: GCA_930367265.1. Taxonomy (NCBI): domain Eukaryota; kingdom Metazoa; phylum Arthropoda; class Insecta; order Lepidoptera; family Erebidae; genus Catocala; species Catocala fraxini. The sequence goes on from OV884041.1 coordinate 18,852,341, forward strand.
AGGCGTAGTAGTCGGTTAGATATAAGTCTTAAATAAGTGTACTGTCTTTACTAAGCACAGCTTGAAATTATGAGCTTTAACTATATTACTACATACTATAGAGTATCCACAATCCTACCCAAAGATAAAAACAAGGCTCGCCACCTATTACGTGGGATCTTAAGATATAGCTAAAAAATGTAATACAGCTCAATCTACTCATTCAGAGATATCAACAATAGGTATATGTAACAGTTAACCAATCTTGGTTGTCCATGCGAACTACACATATATATCATAATTACAAAGCACAGCTTCCAACCATGACCTTTAAACATATACGACAGCAGATTACTTACAAACTAACAGCTGCAGAGTAGACACTCGCATTTCTCCAACTACGATTTTACTGCCCAAGCTTGAATAGGCCCTTACCCAGCAGTGATATACAGGACTGGTATGAAATGCCATAAAATAAAGCAATCTTAATTGTACCTATCCCTGTTCGGCGGTTACTTTAAGAGCAGCGATAGCTCAGTGGAGAGACCAACAGACTGCAATGGAGAGGGACTCGGTTTCGAACCCACGTCGCGCACCTCTGACTTTTGGAAGTTATATGACTTTTCGAAATTATGTGCGTATTAATTGACAATTATCGCCTGCTCCGTGCCTCAGAGAGCACGTTAAGCCGTCAGTCCCGGCTGCCATGAACATCTATGGCAGTCGTTATTGGGAGAGTATCGACACAAAAGATCCCACTGGGTCGAAGTGTCGCTGGTCTGCACTGACTGGCCCCCACATAAGATACAAGATAATTGTACCTAAGCAATAAGCATACTTATATTAATAAGCACAGCTTCTGACCATTACTTTTATAGATATACCACATTACATTACCTCCAAACTAACAGCTCTAAATTAGACTCTCGCTATTCGCTAACCATGATTTTATGTGCCTAATTTGAAGAGGTCCTTACCCAGCAACGGAACAGTTAGTATACATGAGTGGTATTAAATGCTATTATAATTAACAAATCTTAATTGTGCCCAAGCAATGGCCAACTGCCATTACTAAGCACAGCTTCCAACCATGACCTTTATAAATATACCACAGTACAGTACGAACAATCCAACATCTCCAAACATATAAACAAGCCTCGCAAGTCAATTACTTGTGGTTCCGTATACAATAAAGTTCTTACATAAATCGTGCGCGTCCATTATGCTACAATGTCACAGGTAAATGTATGTTTGCGTCGACTGGGCTAGGCAAACAATAATGGACAATTTCGGATAATGACCGTTATATCAACTCTGTACGCGGTACACGCGCTGGAGATAATGGATGCATGAGAAATATTAGTCAACGAATAATAACATAATAAACTTATGATTTTTAATTTCATAATTTTGTCTTTTTCTATAAGAAAAGACAACTTCAGTACTTCAACAAAGCCTGTGTCACGTAGAACAAACAGACTTGCAACAATTATTTTGAATCGATCGAACCCACAACACTCAGCGTAGTGAAAATAGCGAGGCGAATACTAAAACCACCATGTCACACGTGAACTCAATTATTTAGAAAGTTATCTAATATTTAAATGTTTCACTGTTAAAAGAAATGCCATTAAAATAACTGCTGCCTATTGTAATCCCATTATTGGTTTCGTGACATAAATTTGCATTTAAAGATATAAGAAACTATGTGCAAGCTACAAAAATAAACAAGTTTTACAATACTATAATATCAACCTTATTCATTAATTGTCATATTTCTTGGCACAGTACCGTTTTAGAAGGGGAAGGGTTAGGTTATATTTCACTTTGCTGGCCCAGTGTAGACAATACATATCTTTGAGATCATTATGGAGAACTCCACGACGCGCTGGTTTCCACAAGATGTTTTCTTTCACTGCTAAAACGAGCTATAATTAACCATTTAATAATCACAATCTGAAAAGCCATGAGTGCGTGCCATGAGTTCGAACTTGAGACGTGTGAATGGCAGTCTAACAGTCTAGCACTTTATATTATTGGTATAGATAAAATAAAATTTCGTCAATGCGTAGTAGACGCATCAATATTCCCAGCGCGTATACACTCGGCCAGTACTTCTGCCGAGCCCCAGATGATCGTGATTAGCGTGTCGCAACAGCTCAACGGTTAATAGAGCATGTACTGCCCATGGTTTATGACTCATTGCTTGATATTATTAAGGTAGGTTTCATAATGTCTTCATAGGGACACACGTACTGTTGCGATGCATGTCGTTTGTTTTTTTCTCGATTAATAGTAGCGATATGTTTGTGGGAAAGAACGATAGATGTCTGAGTTTTTGAAGTTGTATTAAATAGTTAATTATTGCTAGTTTGTTGAAGGAAAATATGTTGAGAAAATCTGGTTAGGAGTTATAATCATTGTAATATTTTCAAAGATGTGTTTAGTTTAGCAACTTCCACTGGGCCGTGGACTATGAATAAAGTTTCTCATTCTGTGAGAATACACTTCCAGACGGGCTTAAGTCTATGTACATATGTGATTTGAGAAGAAATCTGTCATCAGAAGGAAGACAGTTTTTAAGCAGGGCTAGCATTGTTATAATATTTAACCGGGGCATAACTTTTCAAACCATGCTTTCTATTTGCTTTGAAGGTCTGACTAGTTCTTAGAATATTTTGGAACTATTTACTGTAGATATAAATTTCTAATGTTGGGTACATAATAGTTGGTATAAAAGTTAGATGTAGTGACTCAGGTATGGGGTGGATGGCATTTAGTGCTGCTACATATATGCTTAATACTTAATCTATTAGATTAATTAGTCAGTTATTTACGTTAATTCACTAAACTGACACTGATGGCGTTGTAGTTTATCTCGCCATTGCCAATGCGCCGAAAATTGTGTCAAAAAGTCTGGGTGTACTTTGTGTCGTGTCTGTTGTTTAAATGTTTGTAAAGTCCCCCGCGACACCGGATAGCAAAAGCTGTCTTGGAAAAATAAATCGGTTTACTTTATTATAATTATTATATCGATAGAAGATATGGCATTCAGTAAAGATCTTTTGCATTAAATATGACGAGAAAATGATGGACTTCGACGATCCCTTATTAAGGCTACGTGAAGAAAATAACAACTTAATTTGAAGAAAGAATCAATCTTAAGCGTTTAAATTTATTAATTACCCTGGTATAATAATAAAATAGATGTTCTTCAGACCTAATTTCGGTCACCACCAATCTTCGTTAAGCTATCTGCGTTTTACCAGGATGCCATATGCAGAGAAGATAATTATTATTGTGAACAAATATTTGTGCAAGCAAAAGTGAGTTATTCTCTGTTTCCTAAATCTCATATCCCAATGGGACGACAATGCTACACGCCCGCAGACAGAACAGGCGTACGACCAACAGCTTTACGTGCTTTCCGAGGCATGAGGGTGTCTAACGCCTCCATCTACCTAATTCCGTGTTGTTATTAAGATTTCTTGGTATCAATAACCCAATAAATTTCTGTTGGCTCGATCCGGGATTCGAACCCGAGACCTCATGCACAGCAGTCGCGTTCTCTAGCGTTACGTTCTCTTAATGAGGAACGAAGGAACAAGACGCGACGTTATACATAATACAGCATACATATACGAAATTTGCATGCAACTTTTACTATAAGTGAAATATAACTTTTGCTGAAAGCGACGTCGTACGTCACGATGCGGTGCGATTATTAACGTACATATATAGAGATGGAACATGGACAATTGTGTCCAGCAAACTAATTCACGCGACTACATAAACATATCTAATACTAGCTGCCCGTCCCGCCTTTGCTTGGGTTGCTCATAACATATAGCATAAGACCATTTGGAATATTGTACCTTTCAAATAATAATAATATCAGTCATGTATATAAATTCTCCTACCGTTAGGCACGGGCCTCTTCGTAGAGGTAGGTTGGTAGACTTCACGAACATTATGTACTCTGAAGCATGTAGGCTTGCTCACGTTTTTTTCCTTCACCATTAATGTAAGCGATAATTACTTATATAATATGCACATAATTCCGAAAAGTCAGAGCCGCGTGCCTTGAAACTGAGTCCAATGGTCGTGACAGTTCAAATAGTAAAATAATTTTTCAAATAGCGGCAGTGGTATCGCAAATCCACATGAAACCACAAAATTCTATCTCTCTATAATATTACTATAAATTTAAGTAATGCATCGCATTACGTGTACAAATATAAGTATCCTCGACAAATATAAGTAGTTGTATTTCTTACTCAGAAAACAAAACAACAACAGGAAATCCTTCCTTATACCGCAACAGAGACGTTAATCCGAATTTTCATTGGGGAGATATATATATCTATATATAAATATACGTATGTATGTTCGTAGAGTGCATTGTAAAGGCGTTCCTCGCGGTGATATATTGCCGCTAGCTTATTCCCACGGCATCGCCCGCCAGGGTGTTTTAAATTATTTTATAGACTAGTTTATGGGCTGCTTTAAAAGTCAACAGGGATGGTTAGAGCTAAGAAAATGTCCCATATACTATGAAAATAGGTGTATTCTTGTACTTGGTTGGCTGTTTTGAGCTTTTGAATAGTTATGTAGTTATTCAACGTGTAATACAGGGCCGTGTTCATACTATTCGGTCATAATGTATTCTTTGTTGAGCCATCGTGAGGTTAATCAGTTTTCGTTAGGGAAAAAGCAGTACTGCGGTATATAAAATTATGTGTCTTGGATAATATTTAGATATTAGATAATAGTTTTACGCAAATTTAAGAGTAGTAGAGCCTCGATGATTTCAGCATGAATGGGGCCCGGATCGACCGGTGAAGGACTACCCTCGCACAGAATATCGACATGAAATAGCAGTATTCCTACTGTTGTGTTTCGTTCGGTGAGTGAGAGTACCGGAGGCCCAAATACCCTCGTTACCCCTTCCCGCTCCTTCTCCTTCCCACTTCCTTTCCCAAAAGGTCGGCAACGCGTAAGTGATATCTCTAGTGTTGCAGGTGTCCATAGGCTACGGTGACCACTTTCCATCACATAAGATACATAAGATACATGGGTATTTTATTTGCAGATCAAAACAGTGAAACGACTTTGTAGTGAGGAACCTTGCCGGGCTCCTTACGGATCTCCTGTCCATGATTTTTCTTACGCTGGCAGTACTTACTGTGATCTATATTTTATTAAAATGTAGTCGCCAGTTGTAACACGGGTACAGCGGCAGCCCAAGGGATAAGGCAATGGATTTGCTACAGAATTTCGTGGAATTCAATTCCAAGCATCATACTACCATAAACCTTCTCGTAACACAAGCATTTTAGCATAGCTGGAGAAGTTAACAAGAAATCTAGTTATTTGTAACCCAGATTAAGAGTTCAAGAAAATAATGTAATTAGTAAACCTTACCTGAAGGCGGCCCTAAGTTTGTTAGACACTGCAAATTAAAAAAAAGTAATATATTCATTATTTTCCAAGTCACTATAAAAAAACTGTGTTAAAAAAAATTGTATGAATACGGAATAACTGCAAATAAACATGTCAAACGCAACAAACCCTGATAAAGTCTCTAATAGTAGGTTCATATCAATAAAACATTTTTTTAATAATATCGAACACATTTACGCTACCGGTAAGGCAACGCCTCCCTACCATTAAAACCAATCACACGACATTTCCTAACATTAATTTCCTATTCCGACATCAAACGCGTTGACGTACACAAAATTAAAGTTAATTTCGCCATAAACGCCTAAATAACTGGTCTGAAAATTTCATTAAGCCAGTATCCACTATCGGCGATGTTAATTCACTCCCTGGCGTGCTATTATATAACTAATATTGCTGTGAAAAAGCGAGCAATTTACCAAAAGCGACACGTAAAACTTTTGCTCGTGTGCCCTCTACGAATAAAATGTTACCGGACGCACTGGGTTTTATAAACGCAGTTTGCAAATATGCAGTATATTAAGAAACATACATACTTATATGTGACATACACCTATAGTCTCACGTCCATATCTGAGAAAACCTCTGCCTTCTTTTTCTTAACACGATAACGTTAAGTGAATCTTAGTGCAGACAAAGAATTGTCGTGATATGTGTGAATAAAATATGAATATACACATACACATAGTGAAAAAATGTCTGTACCTTGAGGTCTAAAATTCGAATAAGCCGTTTATTGGCCGGTTTATTCGTACAGAGCTAAACTGATTGAGTACGGGTTCTTCAGTTGTATTATTTGATAATTGTCTGTTTTCAAAGATTGGTCTTTGAATTTGATTCAAGTACGAGTAGGTAGTGATACCCGCCGCGTTTGGTCTAGGAAGTGCGTGCCTCCATCGCACACGGTCTATCATAACCTGTCCGGATCGCGCACCAGCTTATCAGTCACCGCGTCGCGTGCTGTTAAACGTCACCCTTATTTTGGATTCACAATTTTCACTAATTAAAAATGTTAGTTTAAAAGTTTGCGTGTCGCTAGTGCTGGTGAATATAGTTAAATAGATGAATGTTTTAGTAGCTAATTATGGACCTGAAAATTATGGTGCTGTGGTAGACTTAAATGAGGGTGAATTGCGTAGAAGCTTTTATCAACCAACAAACGTCAAGCTGTCTCATTCGTCTCCCAGCAAAAGTCTGCGATTATGTTTGTGGGTAAAGAGTTGGATTCTCGAGACGGAAAAATGTTATGAAGTTTTTCTGTTACAAAATTACAAAAGCAGCTTAGAAGTGGGCAATCTCGGTAGCTCGCCATAGGTTCGCCGTTACGTAGGGGCTTGATATATGTTACGCTCTATATATTATTTAATAATATCGGTCTATTAAAAGTATTCAATAGACATAATTGCGACCTAGGTCGCAACGGTTTGTAAGCATCATGTAAGCAATAGATGTAAGAGTATCACTCAAGTGATGATTAAGACGCATATAAGTGCCTTGCGCCTGTTACTTGCATCGTATGCAATACCATTCTTTTTATAAAGCTTTTTGTCTTTTGTTCGACTCAGAGACCGAACGCGTGGACTTTTTTGCTTATGTTATATGAAACCGAAAATCGAAATTAACGCAAACATAATACATATTTACATGCCTTTCTGACTAGCCGTGGTCACAAGCAAAATAACGTCAATTCTTTCAAAAAAGTATGTATGTATGTATATACTCAGCTCGATAGCGTTAGATCCCGATTTCTGTTTTCTAAATCATGCAATGTTAAAGAACAAAAGTAATAACGCTATGCTTATGGTTACGTCAAATAAAAACAGTTCCTTATAATTTCTGTCAGGAGGAAAATATGTCTTGTAGGAAATTAGAAATCAGTTAGCAAACGTCGTCGTAAAACACCAGTTGAATTACATTACACTGGCATTCGAGCTGAATATAATTGTGAGAAGGCAAGGACGGAGTCCAATCTTAAAACTCGTTCCGGAAGCAAAGCCAGGTCAACCGAACGCCAAAACCGTTTTTCACTAAGTTTATAACAAATACGTGTATCAATTTCAATTCAGCTCGCGTACCCAGTTGCCAAACTTACAAAATCTTGAAAAAATACTCGAACATTACTTCCATTTGGATTCATTCATTATATAGAGACGTCAATTTCCGGTGGCCATGTTGGATCGGTGCCCGTTCGCAATCTCCACCGGATATGACGTTTTGATCATTTAAAAACATTTGCGAAGTTTCTATATAACTGCCAAGTTTTAGAACGGCCTACGAAATATTTATAATGTGCCAAGTTAAATGAAATTTAAATACATATAATATATTATGTATTATAATATTATTTAAATATGATGGGAAAAGGAACATCTTTAGCAATCAGGTCGATTTTTCAATGAGTACTCGAGGAAGTAATTCGGCATACTTTAACACTCGTTAATTTCGGTAAAATTTATTTCTAGTTCAAGCTATTTGTTTTTAAAATTTCTAATTTACATCTTTAACGGCTTGTCCCACCACCTCCTAATAGCATTTATCTATAAGATAAAAGTCTCGCCATGTCTCTTCTTCAACCTAATAAGAGAGACAGTATGGAATTTATCTTTCGGATAACTTTTACTTAAGACTGGCCATTAGACTTATAAAAGGTTAGAAAATGACTATGGACGCCGCGGTTGCTCAAACAAGCACCTATTTATCAACTGTTTGATCCACTTATACTTTTATGGACTTCGAGTATTCTTAGCGTTTATTGATAAAATAGTATAATATATGCAAAATTATAAGTGGATATAATGAATAAGTGAATAATAATTTCATATAAAATTTGGTGCAGCATCAGTCATGTGTGTGCTAACTATAGGTACATTTGGTCTTTAGTTCGTTTGCCAGGCAGGACTGAGTGTTAGGGTTTTTTTCAAAAAATCTCATTAGCAGCAGTCGTAATCTGGAGTTATGTCCAGTAGTTAGCAGTGGGCTCAGCCACTATTACGTAGGTCGTATAGCAGTATTTGACGTAATGAGGTGGTGATACACCTTCGCCTTCCTCGTAGGGGAAATATAATAAATAAAACAATATATCAAAATAATAATAATGTCCTCCAGACCGAATTTCGGCCACGGCGGCCAGTAACAGAGACTGGCCATCTGCGCAGGAGATATTATAGTGCACAAGTGTGTGCGCAAACACAAGTGCACTCTCTGTTCCCTAACTCTCATGATCCGATGGGACGGCAATCCGACACGACCGGAGAGAGATCAGGCGCAGGACCAACGGCTTTACGTGCTTTCCGAGGCACGGGGGTGTCTAACACCACCAACTTCCTAACTCCGGGCTGCTATTGAGATTTTTTTACAGAAAATCCCAATAGCTTTTTGTTGGCCCGACCCGGGATTCGAACCCGAGACCTCATGCACAGCAGTCGCATTCACTACCGCTGCGCCACAGAGGTAGGCATATCAAAATAACAACATATATAAATGTTACCACTACTGGATGTCCAAGTAAATAAATAAATATGAGAGAGATACGTGGGTACTACAACTTTCTCTTCATGATAAATATTAACTCATACACGCAATTAGATTTTACAACCCTATCAAGATCTGGTGACGAAGTTTAAATGAACTGAGCAAAGTTGCGAAGAAACAAAATAATCACGCCATCAAGTCCAAGGGAGGCTACGGAGCAATTGTGGCCTCCATTACAATAATATAAGCCTTAGGCCGCAACGTAGTCAACGGAAATGCTACTAATTAGCGCCCGTGCCGGATTTGTGTAACATACGGCCGTGGAATTTGAACGTGACCGTTTTTGTACTTCTTTATTGGTACATACGTAGCCTCTCGCTTGAACCCCCAAGGGGTAGTCAAAAGTATATTACAATCATATTTAGCAAGCTAAGGTTTTAGGCAATACTTCATAGTCGGATGGCAAAACATTTAGGTTTAAAACGTGTATCATAACATTCTGTATAAAAACTGTTTTTGCAAATAAGTGATTTGCAAACAACGCAAGGCCTTTCAAATAAATTTGAAGAATTATCCGTAAGTTAAAAACAAGTAATAAATTAAAGTCACTCTGAAGTCAGCCTACTTACTGTTTAGGAAGATAGGGTCTAATATGATTTGGCATAGATACCGGGGTAAACTTAACGATGCTTTAATGTATTTGCTTGTTATTGACTTTTTATTTGTAACATCTTTACGTTTTAGCTTAATAATTTAATGTGTAACTAAACATCGCTATACGATATCATCACAACACATACTATTATGCCTTTGGGTTTTCAAATATATTTTCAATTATTCAGACTATGTCAATGTTTTACCAAACCAAACAAGTATTAAACCAATCCGATGTTGTATTTGTATTTCCCATTTTTATTACTATTTTTGCACGACTACCAGCCAGTAGTTAGTACTCATTGCGAAATCAAAAAGCGACAATAAAATACTACTAACAGACATGGCCATAATATACACCCGTATATACTCAATAGGATACAGTATTAGGAAGTGTAGCGAATTTTTATAATGGTGAAATTGTTTTTGTTATAACATCGAGTGCATTCGCGGCCGTTCCGTTTGGTTCGGTACTCCGCCATAGCTCGCGGCTCTTGTTCTCTCTACGGCTAAATTCGGCTTTGGTGAATTATTTGTTTAATAGCTCTTTGCAAGATTGGGTTGTTTTGTTGTTTATGTTGAAATGTTGCGGGTGTAATTGCCTGTAGCGGCCGGTAGTGTAGCGCTGGGCTCAAAAGCGCAATTAGAAAGGCGAATTTTAGGTCTTAACGTAGTTAGAAGGCGAGCTAGCCTTTATACTGCCTCAAAGGTTAACCCTCACGCTGATAGTTACTGCTACACATATTTGTGACATTTTGTTACATCAAAAACACAAAATATGTACTAATATAACACACTTTTTACTTGCGTAGCTGTAGTATCTACAGATAGACTTACATCTATACATTCTTGTGAGATAAGGCATAGATGCATTACATCCACATTTTGTTAATTATATTTAAGATCCAACCTAATAGACAGCAAGCCTATTGCTGCCAATCAGGCCCTTTTCTGGTACCCGTAAGATATTTTTAGTAGGAACTAAGAATATCTTAACAGTATTTCCAATACTGACCGACCTCGGATCAGAATTTCATCTCACAATTGGACACGAACAAACATGTAGGCGGCCTCGATGGCGTAGTGGTTAGTGTAACCGACTGCCAAGCCTGAGGTCGCGGGTTCGATTCCCGCACAAGTCAAACATTTGTGTGCATGAACATGGATATTTGTCTTGGTCTGGGTGTTTCTATGTATAATATGTAGGTATTTACAAAAAAAAACAGTATATATGTATGTTTATCCATTGTCTAGTACCCATAGTCTAGTACCCATAGTACAAGCTCTGCTTATTTTGAGCTAGATGGTGTTGTGTGTATGTGATAGAATATTATATATTATATTATATATAGACTTATTTATCACAAAAACAGCTAGATTCGGTAAATTAAATAATGTTTAGGTACATATATAACTTAAGTTATAACTTTGAAGATCTAAAGCGGTGCTTCATTATCTAATTAACATATTAGAAAGAAAAAGTAAAAAGATATAACATTGCGGATATATTTATTATTAATATTTATTAAACAAAAGTTAGTAATTGCTAATTAGCTCAACATTCAATTACCTGCCGTGGTATTGCCGAGCGCTAGGTTTATCCTACGGTAATTGAGCTTTTAAAATAGTACTTAAACGACGGGACATGTCCACAAAATATTTTTTTTCCTCTTTATTTATTTAGGGGCATATTTCCATCAGGGATAGGTGAGCCCCAGCGTTTCCTAAACAGTACATATACTACATACTACAATAATATACTAATTTTAAAGGTTAAAGGTTAAAGAATCATCTGTTATAAATAATCTTTTCTATAATAAATTTTAATGCTACAGAAATCGATTCGGCTAATATGCTTAAAAATGCTCCTTGATCATACTTATTAATATTAAAGTTCTGCACAAATGATTCCCTAACCCTTTGATATTAACACATCTGACAAGTATGTGTGGAACATCTTCTATTGCGCCACATGTATCACAATTAGGTGAAATAGCCTTCTTCATCAAGAAAGCACGCGATGGATAGTAGACAGAACGTAATCTATTCATTGCAACTATATAACCTCTATTTAATTTACCATTATAAAACCAAGGTATTCGAGGACGCTGACACTGAATTGTTTTAAACCATATTCCTTTTTCCTTACTTCGTTCATCAAAATATTCTTTAAATTTACTGTAACAATCATATTTAAATTTAGATAAAACTTATGTGTAATGTGGCAAAATCAAAAAATCCGAACCATCCGTTGCTACTAATTTCGCTAACCTATCAGCCTCCTCGTTTCCTATTAACCCTATGTGTGATGGGACCCATTGCAACCGCAGATTTATATTGTTTATTAAATATTTTATATTATGTCACTGTCTGTCTAAGCAAAACTTATTCATTTCTCCTTCTATCTAATAATAGACAGCGGCCTATATGGCGGCAATATACTTATAGATTAGCAGTTCGATTATTATTTCGAGATTAGTATTTCGTTATTTGTATTTCATTATTTGTATTCCGTTATTTGTATTTCAGTATTTCATTATTTGCATTTAAGTATTTGTAATTCATTATTTTTAATTAATTATTAGTAATTTACTATTTGTAACTTTGTCCAACTTCGCCAACTGTATGTACGTTTTTACTTTGCATGCTGTGGCCTACTGTAAGTGAGGGTGCACACTTAATCTATGGACCTAACACTTTTGTATTTAGTATTTAAGTTGTGTGTATCTTTGTAGATGGTCCAATAAATAAATAGATAACAGCCAGCAAAGTCGCTACCTCGCTGACTGTTGGCGTTCATAAGCGACCATTATGACCTACTATCAGTTGTAGTAGCAGCTCTTCTACCATTAGACTCAGTCGTCCGGTACACGGCAAAGACTCGCCCCCTATTAGTAATCTAATCTTACCTCAAATCATAGCTGGTGGAATGTGGGATTAATACTCATCTGCCTTCCCTTTTGGGGATATGGGTGTGAAATATATATAGGTATATTCTTTGTATAATCCACCATATATGCTTATAATGTACCTACGTTGTGACACGTAAATAAAGATAACATCACATTTTTTATTTATTTACTATTTTCTCTCTTAGCCTTTATTATTCCCAAGTCACTTGGGGTCGGCTTTTCTGGTCTAACCGGATTTGAATGGATATCAGTTTTTACACGGAGCGGCTGCCACCTGACCTCCGCAACCCGAAGGCTACCGATACCCTAAGGCTAGACCAGTGTCAAGATATTAGAGGTTTCTGACTTTCCCGATAACGACTGCCATAGATGTTCATGGCAGCTGGGACCAACGGCTTAACGTGCTCTCCGAGGCACGGAGCAGGCGATAATTGTCATTCAATACGCACATAATTTCGAAAAGTCATATAACTTCCGAAAGTCAGAGGTGCGCGACGTGGGTTCGAACCCGAGACCCTCTGCATTGCAGTCTGTTGGTCTCCCCACTGAGCTATCGCTGCCACGACCTGGGTAAAGTATAGACTTTTAATTTCCAAAACTACTGCTGTTATAAGCATTTCTTCGCATAACATTGGTTCAAACTAAAATCTGTATATTGTGTTGTAAAATCTGCTTTCTTTTAAAGTGTGTAATTCCTAAATCGCTCCGATTTAAATCCCAAAAGCAAATTAATTTAAAGCGTGGCTGTACATTTCTGTCGGCCTATTGTATGGATTACAGTCTTATTATTTATTTGAATTATTTACCAACTTTAAAACACAAACTTAAGTAGCTTAACAGAAATGGGCCACCTCTCCATTACGGCGGCAGAATGAGAAAATTTGTATAGAAATTATTCATAAAATGCCTTATAGATGGACTTCAAATAATAGATTCCCTTTGGACTCGACGGTTGGCTCTGACAGCTGATTATATGGAAATTATGGCAATTTGTGCCAATTCGCGTGGCCAGCGAAACGGGCCGGATTGGTAATTTGCCGAAGCCCCGCTTCAACATCTTTGGATTTTTAATGAGTTATCGCGTTCCTGATTTATTTTGGTTCGAAATATGGATTTATTTCACTAGAATTTCCCTTTTTGAGTGAAATTAGGTATGAACGTGTGATTTGATTTAGATTAAAACATCAATCGTTTATAAGGCTAGTGGAAGTGACAAGAAAATAAGGGCAAATGTAGAATCGTAATTTGAATATTTGGTTATTTACATCATAATTAAATTAAATTAAATTAATGAGCAGTTGGTTTAAATGCATAGGCAAATGCTGTGCGGCATACAGTGCTATAAAATATTTTTAGTGTTTATGAAATTCGCCGACAATGTTCACTATAGTTAGATGATCTACATCCTAAAGTAGGCTCACAAAAAATCAAAAACGGGACTTGAATGCCTACAACTGTTGAAAATGTTTTTGAACATGTATAAAGTCTTTAAGAGTAGTGTAGCAACCTTGGTTGACGTACCTTGGCATTTCGATGAAACTGCAGAGCTTACCTGGAGAAAACAGCAATATGTTATATTAATACATAGTAAGATTTCTAGGCCCCTTAAGAAGGCGTTGTGCTTTTAATAGAAGACTAATGCCATCGCTACTCCTTTTGCAGATAGCACAGTCATTAAATGATGTTTCTAAGCTAAAGTAGGTACCATACTAATCATACTAAGAGATAGGCCTCCTTACTTTTCCTTTTGATGTCGTTATACTTGAGTAGTATAACGACATCAAAAGCTCAGTAATCAGTAGGTAGTGAAAATAAACATTTACATTTACAATATTTTAGATCGTCTTTTAGGCACTTTTCAAACTCCAAGCTGCCAATACGAGTAATCTAACAGCAAAAGACTAACACTGCTCAAACCGGGCAACAAACAAAGATCCCACGATTGCCTTTAGACATAGCCGCGAACATTTACCTCGAGGCAGTAAATCTTTAATGTAAATAAACTTCGCCTTTTATTATATGTATATTTCCTCAACACAAAGACATCAAGGCGTATTCAAATTTCAAATCAAAAGAGAGCACTACCATAAATTACTGACGAACTATTTCTAACACGTTACAAGGATAATTTCAGTCGGGCCGAATGACATCACACTCAGATACATCTTTATTTGGATCTTGAGTAAGAATGGTATTTTTCTAATGAAGAATCAGGTCAGGTGAGTCACACCTTTTTATTAACGAAGCTTTGGAGTGGTGGTTTGTTTTGATGATTAAAGTGTATAATGGTTTTGTGTAGGACTTTATTAAGGTTAGGAATGTCACGTGTAATGCAATGAGTCTACCTTGGTTGCGTAGCGTTAGCGTACGTGATTGTGATGCATGGGATCTGGGTTTCTAATTATGAGTCAGGAAACTTTTCATTGAGTTTCTGTGTCTTGAGATTATTAGTAGCTTGGATTGCCATGGAACTGCAGACGGAAAAAGTCTACTCTTCTAATACGTGTGATGTATAAACCACAGCTAGTGAAATATTGGTTTGTAATATATTTCTAGTCCGGCGCATATACACGTGAGACGATGTATGTATGGTTTATGTATTATTTGTTTCGAAACTGCATCTGCATAAAATCAAATCGGATCTAAATCCTAAAACCACTAACCACTTTACAATGCATTATTTATAACGCGCACTTTATTTCAACGGGTGATCCATTATTTAGTATATTTTGTTTACACTTAATTTAACCCTTCCCCATTTCAATGCCAACTTTATATCGTACACTTTATGGCTCAAAATTGAATAAACATTCCAACACAACAATTTCTTTTGATCAGTCAATAAATTCAGTTGATTTGGGGCAGAAGTTTGTTCGTTATTGTGACAGATTTTGTTTAGAATTTGAACAAACAACGATTGGGGATATATATTAGGCCATAGAGAAATGTTCTACCCGATGTGTAGTTTTAAATGTTTATGGTTTTGTTTGGTGTAGACGGAAACATTTGTTTAGTTTAAACGCCGTTGTTATGGACTACCGATTAGTTGAACTGCAACTGCCACGTTACGGACAATCGTACGATCTTGATTTCGATGCTTGGATCTCAGACAATTTCTTTGCCAAATAATTAGTTCAAATCCTGACTCGGTGTATAGTAAATGATTTAAGGGATAAGGTTGTGTACGTTAACATTTAAATGTGACTTCTGAAGTATAAATAGGTATAATGAATTCCTTTTCTACGTCTTTGGAGAAGCTTAAGCGAGATTTTTTGTAAAATTGACTGGCTATAGGAATATAGATAATATAAAGGCTGCTGGCCTTTGGCCTGGCTACTGGTTACGCACCAATTCGTATTACTTCCTATGCTCAAAAAGCACCATCTACCGAATGAAAGACTAATTAGTTAATCAAGAACATTTTCAACTGCGTACATATCTATAAATACACCTATTCCTGTACAAATATCTACGACCGTGACTGGAGACAATATGTTACATCACGGACTGTTACTAATGCCTATTTGAAGTTAAACATTTGGGGATATACATACTAACTTAAAAATGCATCTAATATAACTCTTATTTCAATCACATATGGTTGATTTTCGCTTGTCTAGCTGAGTGAAGACGTTGCCGTTTTGATGAATGAGGGTGACAAAGCAACAGTTTTAAGATTTGAGACAAGTATTAAGCGTAGTTGTTATGCAGTCATTTATTTATCGTGTAGAATGACATAATGAGGTGTCCAAGATTTTTGTTTTAATTGGACAGGATTCAAAATGATGGACACGTTTTGGGCATAACCCATTAGACGTGTCAATGTGTGTACACTGCGTTGTGTCGTAGACTCATAGTTATAATTGTAAATATGACTACGGTTAGATGAAATATATTATATATTCTAGCGAAAGGTAAAACTTCCAAACCAGTACGAAAAATAGATATCAATATATCACACCAACGTACTAATATTCTAATGTGAATGTGAGTTTGTTTGTTATGCTTTCACGCCTTAACGACTCTATCAATTATAATGAGGGGTACAGAAAAGAGGCACTCTCTTTCATTCAGGATAAAAATACTGTTTCTGATCGAGCGAAACCAAGGGCAAGAACTAGTACTTACTAATATTATAAAAGCGAATATGAGTTTGTTTGTTACGCTTTAACCATCATCATGTAATTTTGCATACACGTTGTCAAGAGTACAGAAAAGAACATAGGGTACCTTATATCTAGGAAAAATACAGCTCCCGAGGAATTCATTGACTAAATATAAAAACGAAGTTTTTGAGAGTTTCCTGCAGGTATCTTCTCATAGGATCAACCTTTTGCCTGAACCTTGCAACTAACATAAATGTAAATTCAGTAAATGTAATAAACTCACTAACCCCTTTGACGTTCCTAAGTGTTACTTTGTGACCTAAGTGAATAAATGATTTTTGACTTTGACGCCACGGGCAAAATCTAGTAATATTATAAATGCAAATGTAAGTTTGTTACGCCTTCGCGCCTTCGCTACTCGATCGATCATCATGAAATTTAGCATACACATTATCAGGGGTACATTAAAGGACATAGGGTACATTTCATTCAGGCAAAAGTATTATTCCCGAGCGAGCGAAACCGAAAGCAAAAACTAGTATAATATAGCTGTTGGTACGCCATCACCGGAGTGGTGGCGTAATAGCACGAGCACGTGCACAATTGTCGGTTGTGATGCCAGGGGCGGATAAAGTGTTATTGCGTTTCCTATACTAATATTATAAAGAGGTAAAACTTGTTTGTTTGTAAGGAATCGTAATCTCTGGAACTACTGAACCAGCTCCATAAATTATTTTACTAATAGATAGCTACCATTGAGTAAGGCTACTTTAATGACCTGGCATGTCACCTCAAAAATATTTTGTTACATATTGTTTATATGTTTTCCAATCATACTTTATAGCTCGCGCTTAACAATGCCAGTTATTTAATAGAATGTTTATAATAGTCCAAACAAATTTATTCCGATAACTATGTCTGTAGAATGTTCGTCAAAATTTGACTATTTAAAAAGTATGAAGAAGTAAATATACATAATCCGGTAAAATAAAACATAATTATGTAAACAACCAAAACAATTATGATAAGATTATTGTTATTTTGGGCGAATTATGTAGGTCTACATATTAACTTCAATATACATATTTGTTATTAAAATTTAAATTAGAATTGCCCCAGAGCACAGGTAAACACAGAGTAGCCTGACGCGCTTTCCACAAAGAATGTCCTGTGATCCAAGGAATCAAAAAATACCATTTGAAACGTAGTAAATACAAATTTGTAGTATCTGGCTACTCCGGAACAGTGACAAGACCTACGTATGTATTTTACGGTGGTGTGCAGTTAAACAGTGTTATAAATGATCGTACATAATATATAGTGATTTTTATTTGCATATCTATCTTCATGTAAGTTTTTATCTTTAGTAAACATCAGCTGTACTACTAACAGTAAAACATAGTATGAAGCTATTTTCGGTACATAATAAATAGAAGTTGATTCGATTGACCTTTTGTTTAATTAAATTGCTTCAGACCTATAACCCTTTTGAAGTTTTTGGTTCAAGGCTAATAGCATTAGAGAATAGCACGGACATTGGTCAAGTGGTCCATGGCGTACGAGAGCTACGTGTTATGGAAAATGTACGTGTTTTACAGACCCTTTTTATCTTAGCTTTATTATTCTCAAGTGTATTTTTTCGTAATATAGCCCACACTAGGCATAATCGCTCTGCCAAAAAAGGCTTTACGCAAAGTACACCCAGATTTGAAAAAGATATCTGCAGACTCTTATTATGAATATTGCTGAAGGAATGTAATTCAGAATATTTGGTGCATTGATAGCGGTGAGGTGACTGAAAACTACTGCATTGTGCATTAAAGCAAATGTGTATACATTTTAGTTTGTAGGTATTTGAACTTGATTTGATTTTCACGATGACCAAGAAGGTGATGAATTTAAACAGTCGTATTTTTAAGTTAAAACTTAGAGCCATGTAGTAATATAGTCTTATAAACAAACTACAGAGATATACTTAATAAATAATGTATGTTACTTTTATATCTAACTTTTATTTTATATAAAAGGTACCCTCTTTATATGTTACGATTACACATGACTAAATAAAGTTTTACCTGAAGGGGGCTTAAACCTTGAAAATAGACAAATATTAATTAATACAACCAAAAAATAAAAAATTGTGTCTTTTATCTAAATGAATAAAATTAAATAACACTTTTGAACTATGGTATCGTGCAACAAGTAGATGCTTCAAGCAACAATTAACCTTGTAAAAATATAATAAAGTACTCTTAATTCGATGCCAAAGAAAATGAATAGACATATCTTAACTATCTCATTTCACCCATCTAATTACCGGCCTGCAACAATTACCCATCCAATTTTAAGTATTACATCATTAACAGCTAATGAATGGTGTGCAAACTATAACCTCTTGTCTGAACTAAACCCTGGTGCACATTAGTTATTATGATTGATGGCGTACCACAGGGCTGCCACTTATCCCAATGTACCCAACATTTGCTTGATTATTGTTTGGCGTTTGATTAAGATGTAGACGAATTAAATAAATAGTTTTTACAAGCGTTTTTTAGACGCCTCTACTTTTGAAGCCTATTAGATCATTTTCATATATGATCATTTGCTTACAAATGTTTTGAAAGTATTATTTCGAATTCGGTTCGGTAAAAGTTTTAACTCGTTTAGCTGACTCTTTCAGCTAAACGTATTCAGGAGTCTGCTGCCCACAGAGTCGGTGTATCTATTATGATAATATGGAAATTTTGTGAAGAATATCCTGTTTATTCCCTAAGACAAGTTAAAGTGTTTTAAAATACTGATAGAGTAAAAAAGCCGTTCCTGTTATTGTAAACGACATATACAATAATGCTGGTGAATTGTCATTAGTTCCTAGAGATTGAACTCATTTCATAAATCTTCTATGCGTCTATTGTTGTCTTTATTAATATTATAAAGAGGAAAGGATTGAATTTTTGTTTTTTTGTAAACTTTTAACTCAAAACCTACTAAACCAATTTAAGAAATTCTCTCACTACCAGAACGCTATATTGTCACCGAGTAACATAGGCTATATTTTATTTTAAAAGTACGGTTCCTTACAAAGCCTTACCTAACCTACTTTTACGAGAGCAAAGCCACGGGCAAAAGCTAGTTATTAATAATGATATTTACATAAATTAGATACAATACAATTAGTTTTACTGCTGAACATGTTGATGGAATATTTGCTTAGTCTCGCATGGGGAATAGTGGTTTTCTGCTTACTCTCACCAACAGATTCACTTACTAGAACATGGATTAGTTTTGATTTCAAATTGGCATCTTGTTGTCTGCAATAATACATATCCCTGGGGTTTAATCTTAATTTAAGTTATATAATTTAAATATGGCGAATGATTTATATGTTGTTATAAGTTCAAGTTACTGTAATTCTACAATTATTATAACAAACGATTTTTAGAACTAATCAGCATTTGTTTAACAGAATTTAAATTAGTAAGTAAATATTATATTTTAATATAACAAAGGTTTCTAAGAAATATGGCTAAGTGGGTTTATTATACATCTCGACAAAACAAAATATATTGTGAACAAACAGGTTTTCATTCCAGGAATACAAATAAACATAATTATTCTCTCATTATTATTAAATTAAAATTTATGTCGGTGTTTTAATGTAATAGTAGGTGAGGTAATATCAGAATTATGTTGCCAAGGCAGCTACCGATTTCTAAACTAAATAATTGTTTTAAGCATCCAATATAGTAAAATTCACTTGTGATTATTTATGGGTAGTGTCGATTTCCATAAACAAGTGGTTAGGCATTTATGACAATTGAAACTAGACGTAAGTATTGAAAATACAGTCTGATGTATTTTTATAAGTATATAGTAAGCGGTCAACGTTAGCCTATTGAGGTTGTAAGACAAAGTACTCACAATTTCCAATGCTGCAAAAAAGGGTAATTTTTTTTAAGTTCAGAATCGCATATGTATATTTTTACATGCCGGATTTTGGGTTACCTCTAATATTTTCGTATGTTTAATTAAAGACAAATTAGTTGGCGATTAATAATTATAAAAATAATTTAATTCATGTACCGTGTTAAATCAGATAATCCAATTAGACCAATTCTTTGAACATCTATTCCAGATATAAATTATCAAGATTAATTTTGTACTGATATAATATCCACTTTATATGTATCAATATTATAGAACAATAATTATAATAAATAATAACTTTAATGTTGAATATATTACTCAATTCTGATGTATTGACAGCCCTAGTAGTAGGTGAGGCCGTCAGTACGTTACTAGCTATTAAAGTTTTAGTTGAGACACTCGTTGTGTTAAATGTCACGCTTTGGGCTATGAGCGAGCGCGCCACTCTAAGAGATGATAACACCGCCGAGATTATGTGCCCTTTTTATACAATGTGCGAGATTATGTTTTGTTTTATCTACTATGTTTTGTTTCAATCTTTTGTTGAAGTCGAATAAGGTTGTCGAGCACATTTTTTAGGTTTTATAGGGTACCTCAGTTTTATGAAAGTGAAAATACGTATACTTTTATACTTTATGTATTTCTTCTATCAAATGTTTGTAATAGCTTAGATCGAAATACATGCTTAAAGAATATCTCTAAAAGAAGTACAGCTTACATCTTTTAATAATAGTATATTATACAGAGCTGTGCTAAAATTTAATTGGCACATTCCTAAATGAATAATAAGTTGTATTCAAATATTTTGAAGTACATGAGTAATTAAATTTACCGATTGGTTGGTGTTGTGGAAAAGCTTTGCTCATATTTTATTTGCAGTATATGGTAGGTCTTGGATTTGATACCTGGGATGCCATTTTACAACATGGTTAGTAAGATATAGCACTTGCATTTTGCAAAAGCCTTCGGAGATATCGCACTCTTAATAAAACAGCGACTTAACTCGAAATTTGAAAGTAAGGCAATTTGAACTCTAATTGTATATGTTAAATTCTAATATTATATTTGTGTTAAATCTTTGCAATAGAGTTCAAATTTGTTTAATCCAAAATACTGAGATAAGTCTCTGTTTTATTAAGGGTGCGATATATAGAAGTAAGTCTATGTGTGCAATAGCTTTCGACACCTACTAGATTATTTTCTTAATATTTCATGTTGATTTTGTATTAAAGTGAAAGTAAGACAGCACAAAGAGTAGCGATAATTAAGCAGGGAAACCATTGGACTGACTGCCAGGTAGAAGTATCAAGTTCGATCTGATGGTACACGTGTGTTTTAGAAATGATGAGCGAATCAATAAATTAATAACTGTTCGAACGATGTAAAGTTTAAACCATGCGCGTTATAAAAGTTCTCTAATTTGGATGACTATAAACTTTTGTATTTGAAATCTGTAGGGTTCAATCATTACGTGTAGTATCATGGCTACTTTGAACTTTGGTTAGTCCTTAGATCTAGGTTCTGAATGAACTACTATAATGCAAAAAGGGATCCATTTGACGAGCTTTGCAAGGTTTATATGATTAGCCAGTAGCAGGGACAAAAAGATATTCAAGCATAACAAGGAACAGTTGAATGTTATCATCACACAATATCAGGTTACATCGTATTTTCTGTTCCGTGGGTTATATCGTATATTTGATGAATTTAGAAGTAAAAGAAGACATAAGCAGAATTCACGGCTTTCTTGAGTACTTATGACGCCGATGTCATTTTGGGAATAAGAATTTCCAAGTATAAAACTTATAAAATATCAACACATCCAAAATCAGTACTATCAACTCTACAGAATCTCCAAGCAAATTACAGTTGCGCAAACGCAGCTTCAGTTCAGTGGCACATCGACGGCCGCTTGGCCGCCATCTGGCGCCGTAATAGATCCTCACGAATACTACAATCATCAACGGAACGCTACCAAAATGTAACATACATTGACGGCTTACAAATTGTAGACGAAACGTTTACACATACAGAAACATCAATGTAAGTAAAAATAAGAGGTTTAGTCGTTTCGTTTTGCTTTCTGAAAAGGGATGGCCTTCTATTATCAATGACACAACTTTAAATCATGCATCCATTACGTGTATAAGTAGATTATATTGAAAATTGAATAACCGTTTTGTTTATTACTATTAAAGATTTGGAGTAATTGAGGGCTATTGCCATGATTGCATCTCTAGCCTGTTCGTTTAAGTATTTAATAACATATTAATATTTTGATATGAAACATTATGGTCTTATTATAAAATATGTTGAGATGTTGATACACTGATCATTGAAATTAAACTTCTTTACACAGATTTTATCGCGTTAAAACACTAATATTAAACAATTTTGAAACTATAAAACTACTACTGTTAAACTTAACTGTATTATTTAATCTATTTAAATTATAAAACTAACTAAACAGCAACAGCCAACAAGTCAAATGCAAACCTAATTCTAGATAGTTTAATTTCAATGTATAACATTCGCGTAAACGTAAGACAGTATTACTCTTATCGTGCTTGCTTCTATTTCAAACAAACAAATAATGGCCTGGTAGTTTTATCTATCACGTTCAACTAATAGCGGCGGTTTAATGACTGTATTAGATACAGTCATCAAACTCTAGAAGACACAAACTGCTATAAAAAAAATAACTTCATTACCTAATCCGATGGGATGGCTACTCGACACCATTAAAGAAAAACAGTCGCAGAACTTAGATTTTATTTGGTTCTCAAGACGCAGTGATAAAACACTAACTTCTTAACTTTAAGCTGTTATTGAAATTTTGAAAATTGTTACTCTACTTCTACTTTTAAACTTTACTAAGTTTTAAGCTAATTAAATTATTATTAAAACTAGCCTAGCCTAGAACTAGCCATGGTCACGGGGAGACTCTCCCCGTGACCATGGCTGCTGAAAAGCAACCGAAACGTCGGGGAAAGTGTAAAAATAAATTAAATCTAAATAGTTTTAATAATAATTTAATTAGCTTAAAACTTAGTAAAGTTTAATAGTAGTAGTAGTGTAACAATTTTCAAAATTTTGTAATCAAGTGTCAAATAAACAACGCGATAAAATCCGTATATAGCAGTTTAATTTCAATGAATAATATTCGCGTAAATAGAAGACAATATTATTTAAGCTGTTAATAAGAAAATTCTAATACAAAAACTTAATTTTCCTTTTTGTTGTTCTTACGCAAGCGATCGTATCTACAAGCAGCATTAAGTAGCTATAATACCATATCATTATGTAGTTTAAATCTAAACAGGGTTTGAACTATTAATTGACTCAATTGACTCTAACAGTGGACTGCACTGCGCTGTGGTCTTGATTAAAAACAGTCTTCTAATTACATCTGGGTAGACAGTATTGTGATAGGCAGAGACGATATCAGTATATACAATATACATTTATAGTATTACATACAAAAACAGTCTAATGACTTTATTCCCGATGAGGTAGGCAAAGGTGAATTATATACCTACATTTGGCCAACTATGGATTGATAATAAATGTAATAGTGACCTGGGCTGACCTGGCCATAGGCCTGTGCACTACAATAGTGGGTCAGTTTATATGCAGATATCCATTGTAATGAACAGGCAGGCCTCTTCTCAGTGTGAGAAGGGTTAGATCATAGTCCATCGTGCTGATACAGTGCGTACAGGCTTAGCTTACGGTTCTTTACAGTTTTGGCCTTCATCGTTAAAGCTAGCAATAGTTAACTAATTAATACTCATATTACTTTGAAAAGCCGAGGATAAAACTCAAGACTGTGCGTGGCAGTCCAATACTCTCCCACTAGGCTATCGCTGCTGGACGTGCGACCTAAAAAACAAAGTTGGCAAAACATGAACGTAATACGCCTTAAGACTGCGCTGAACGAAATATGCCAAAACAGGCGGTCACAGTTAAGTGAATAAAATCAAAATTTAATGAAATATACATTTATCATAACAATGAATGTGTTTATAATTACTCCGTGTAAAAAACTTAAAATAATTAATATTTTCGCCTACAAAACTACGAAAATATGAAATTTTTAGATTATACCAGTAGAAATCTATCCTATTTTACAGCTTAAACGAAAAATAAATTGTTATATTACAATTTGTCCGTCCCAAATATTTAAGTTATAGGTTGACAGTTTATTGACAAAATCTACATTATTGAGAGCGGAGTCGAGGGCAAAACCTAGTTCATAATATTAATGAGGATAACATAAGTGCATTTGACAATTATTGTGCACTGGCCAGAATTGTGGCAACAACTGCCGCTACGCAGCAAGTACCACGCGGTACTTGCTGCGTAGTGGCAGTGCGTAGTGTGTACTAGTCACAATGATCCCTTTGATACGCGGTGCCATATTGCCCGTTTCGACATTCGGTGCGTTAGGCTGGCTGAACGCGAGGCGGTTGGAACGTTCACGAATTAAACATTTATACCTGGGGTAAATTGATTTAATTAATAACAGTTTATAAAAGTGTGTCTTGTTGCGTTTGAGCTAAGATCGTAAGTACTAGCTGTTAGAAATATATGATGAGTTTTAAAAGACATACAGATAGATTACCACAAGCTTATTTTAAGAAACGATTTTAAGATACGTTCTGTGCTTCGAATATTTCCTGCTTTGGGGCATACACAACGACCATCCAGACTTGAAACAACAATTTAATTTTCTATATCACAATATATAATGTTCCGTCTGGATTGAACACATAATATTCAGCTCGTTGGCAATGGCAACTGACATAATAAACCATTGCGCCATCAGCATGTGCAGTCAGAATTACGTCAATAGATGATCAGGGTCCGAAATTATGGGTACTTAAAGTCATGAATAGGCTCCATACAAAACTTGTGAAAATAAAGTCGCAACTATGAAGGCCGGTTAATATTTTTGAATAATATGACTTAACCTACATTCTTACGTCATAAAACGTGTATAAATAAAGGTTCAACTTTTAAATTTATTACTGCTGACAGAAGAACGTTATCAACTGTCAATAAATGCATAATTATGCAGATTTTTCTCGAAAAATTATTCATAGGATTAACATAACTGTCTACGCGGCATTGGCGCCATGGCGACCTCTAACGTTAAATAAATTAATAAAACTCTTATTAATGTATGGGTCGATTTCATAAATATGGTAATTTTGTAATTAATTATATTATTATTATGTTGTTTCTTGACATCAGAACTTATGAAAATTCATGTTTGTTGGAAGTTCTCGAAGCTGTGTTTGAAGTTTGTTGGTCTGTGCTGGTTTGACCTGGGGGTGGTGGGCTTTGTGGGCCTGCCCGCCATCCGTTCAGCACCAGGTCGGAGAGGCGGCGTGCGTGTTCCCACGCGCGCCTCTGTGTCGAGTCCGTCTCCCCTTTAGGGGGGACAGTAGGGATTATTTATGAGAAGTGCCTATAGGGTAGGTCTTATCGGGTAGTGGCCTGCCGTTTCATACGGCGGGCCGAAACCTCGGCGGGGTCGCGACCGCATGTGCAAGTGATTCGCGTGGCCCCGTCGATAGTGGTTTTGTCGAGAAACACCGTGGTAGGTTTAGTCGGTATTTCGGGAGGTCCTTTTACATCGTTTCAACATCTTGCTTTTAACCCGGCGAGCCCGACATAACCCCTCCGCTCGCCCCCGCGGAGGGGTATGCGACATGCAATCCACGAGGTTAAAAAAAAAATGGTCTGTGCTGGTTGTATGCATGATTCTTGTATGATAGCTTATTTTCTGGGTAGACTTCGTATCTGCTCTTTAATACTTCTCTATAATAGCTTTAGATATAAGAGTTCATATACATTAAGCAGCTATGTATTATAATTCTATTCTTAGTAAAAATAGAAGTGTTAAGGAATCTCAATGTTCTTATTGATTAAATCAAAACCTAAGATAACCTTAATATATACATGCAATAAAACTGTAACCCACAGTTCCTGTACCTGGTATAGAAACTCATACCCAACGATTAGCAGTCTATAGACTACGGAAATCGCTTACCATGAGGCCTTCCGCTTGTAATACGTTTTTTTATTTATTATTACAGAAAGCTTAGAGACAGCTTAAATTATAATATAATAATTATAATAATAGATTTATTAGCCACCAAATAAGTAGCAAATTAAGGTGAGCTCTGCTTCCTGGACTAGGTTGTAGCCTGTATCATAGTACACGTATCCCAGGACACAGTGCCTTCTCGGCGGGGTCGCGAACGCATGCGCAGGTGATTCGCGCGGCCCCGTCGATAGTGGTTTTGTCGAGGAACACCGTGGTAGGTTTAGTCGGTATTCCGGGAGGTACGTTATTCTTATTCTATCTTTCTTTTACCCCGGCGAGTCCGACATGACCCCTCCGCCCGCCCCCGCGGAGGGGTATGCGTCATGCACTCCACCACGTTAAAAAAATAAAAATATAAAATAGGACACAGTGCCTTCTCCACTACTTAAGTCTAATACATATATTTGGTCATTACATAAAACAAGTTGTGATACCAAATTAAATATTAAGTATGAAAAATAGTTGTTCTTTTAAATTTAAAAAAAAGATACATAAGCAAACACATTTAAAAGTTGGCTTAATAGCAATATATAATAGTTTAAAATAAGTATATAAATAATATGTTATATTAGGCCATTTATATTAGTTAATAGTTTTTTGATTTTGCTAATAACTTTAGGGAACGGAAAAATTAAATAAAAAGTGACAGAAACTACAAGTTTTAGATCAGTAAAGTCACATCTGCCGGACATCAAACCGCCTAACACAGCTCCTGCGGGGCCGTGAGCACGTGATTATTTTAATTGCACCAGTTAGTACAGATCAGAGATTAACAGTCTTATTATATACTTTATTGCCTTAATGAATAGTTATAGTGTTTATGGCCATATGTTTTAGATTGCTTCTTGAACTGTTGAAGTAATGGCTGTTTGAGAAATGAGACGAGTTTTACGAGCGACAAAGTCATATTTTTGATTTCGTATATCGTATAGTTTTATTTCTCTGAGAAAGTTAAAAGAGTAAATAAAATCGAAAATTTCATAAATAAAGAAAATGTACACATGTAAGCGTTAGATTCCTTAGCTCTGTTCTCTTTAATCTAGCAGAGTCGTGACGCTACAGACCAAGAACTAAGAAGTTCGGTGTAGTTATGTTTTCGCAATAGCAATCGTTAAGTTTAAAAATTAAAGAAAGCAATAAATAAAGTGGCTGCCCCCTTCTTATGTAGATAAAATGGGTGTAATATACTGCTGTCTACTTTTGGATGGATAATAACAGGCGTCTTTATTTATTTATCTTGGACTACTGTACTAATACAGGGATACTAAATGCAATACGCGTACACAAAATCTTGTGTTTGACTTCTTGGTGGAGCAAAGTATTATTGGATTTTCTGGTAAGGAATTCTTGGTGGCAGCGCGCATTCTACAACTGTATATGCTAGACGGTGATAGGCCTCTATCCCTCGCCCATGATTATGTAAGAGCTAAAATCATAGCCTGTAAATTGTGGGTATAATACTCACCAGCCTCCTTTGTGGGTATGTATGTAAGGATAAATATACATCTGCCTTTTAAACAGAATGGTAAGGTCAGCATTGCTTCGCTTATCGCCTTGTGATCACGGCCGGTGTTCGAAACGCCAAGCACTTAAAGCATGATCGCTTATATATGCAATTACTAATTAACTAGTAATCTAAATTCGACAATGCTTTTATTTCCTTTTTTATGATAGAAAAAGTTATTACAAATAGGGATAGGATATATTATGTTTAGGAAATAAAAAGCAGTAACTCCGACCTAAATGGAGCTCCACGTTTCAAAGTACTACGAGGAGGCCGCAAGACGATTGCAAGATTTTAAGGAGTATGTTTCACACTTACAAGCGTATAGTACGAAACATGGCTTCAATCTCTATAAGTATAGTAATTAGGCTCGTATAATTAAGTGACGCTTTTTGGTAGATAGTAACTAATCTATAATATTTGACTATAATACAGTAATACCTAGTAATGTTTCAAGATCTTTGCAATAGTATATCAAAAGAAAAGTCCCACACGAGGATTAATTCATGTATCGCTGGGGACCTTTCAAAAAATTTATACAACAAACACTAAGAAGAAGAAAAGCAGCCAGACCCGGAACACTTATTTCTAAATCACACAGATTTTTAGCCTGTGTGATTGAACTGTCATATCTCGGTAGACTAACTAGTAAGATAACCATTTAAACCAGTATGCCATGTGCCCCAGTTATAAATACAATAGAAAACTTGCAACGCTATTTGAACCGTTTAATTATGTAACCATAAAGTTTGGGAGACCCACACTCGACTGTAAGGCGTTTCTCTCTTACACAATCTCAAAGATAAATCCATTTATTCTGCTGACCCTCCAAGTCATAGCATTAAAATTGAGGCCACGATCCTCACAGACGTAAAGGGATTTCTCTCGCAGATTCACAGTATCGCCAAGTTTCTAAAACATGAGAGTAAAGTACACAAGTTTGTTTTCCTAGGCGCCATACGATGGAGGAATTAAGCTTGATATATTCTCTGTTAATTTCGAGTGTTGACAGTGAAATAAGGTCGGGCTTACAGATCACTGTGGCTTTGTTACAATCTGTATGCTCTCTTAATTGAATGGGCTGTCAAGAACACCAATGGATTTTGACGACAGCCACGAGCAACAAACTATCTGCTTAGGATCCGAGAACTTTTACTGTTCTGTTTCATAACACAATTATCGAGCTAGGCATAATTCTAGGGAGTTTACACCAACATTCATACAACGGACACAAAGAACACCCAGACTCATAACAACCGTAAGTGATTTGATCTTATTTCTCGAATAAGATTCGAACTCACAACACTGCATAGTATACTTAAACCACTTCACCATCTTTGCGCTTCCTAATTCTATTCGTAACAGGCGCTTTTATCTTAGACAAGCAAGCATCTTTTATCTTTTATCTTTGAGCAGCGATAGCTCAGTGGGGAGACCAACAGACTGCAATGCAGAGGGTCTCGGGTTCGAACCCACGTCGCGCACCTCTGACTTTCGGAAGTTATATGACTTTTCGAAATTATGTGCGTATTGATTGACAATTATCGCGTGCTCCGAGCGTCGGAGAGCACGTTAAGCCGTCGGTCCCGGCTGCCATGAACATCTATGGCAGTCGTTATTGGGAGAGTGTCGACACAAAAGATCCCACAGGGTCGAAGTGTCGCCGGTCTGCACTGACTGGCTCCCACATAAGATACATACATACATACATCTTAGACAAGCCTATTAACCTATTAACCAGCTAGTCTGGCAATAACTACAACCTGAAATTCACAATTGGTAGCCTAATGCCACAAACTGACCTATGTTATTTTATGACTAATACAGTAGCGACCAAAATAATGCTATTGCTACTTATGTATTGATAAACACTCGAACCCGAAGAAGGAGCGTACAGCCTTTCTTTTAGACACTACCAATAATAAGTAATAAACAAAATGCCTGATAATTACAATCGAGGCGCTCATAGCTAGTTGCACTCCCTGATCGGTAAACGATTAGCGAGGTTAAGCAACGTTGGGTGCGGTCAGTATATAGATGGGTGACCGCTTAGTGGTATTTCATCTGAGCGTCTCCGTGCTTCGGAGGGCACGTAAAATGTCGGTTGTTGTCAAATTGACAGCAGTCGTTAAGCCATGTCAGAGGCCTACAGGCGGCTTGAACAACTCTCGACAACAGGTTGGCCACAAACCACACGAAAAGATAAGAAAGAAGATTACAATCTGAACTTCAAAATAGAAAGTCCTAATTATCGTCACAACTCACCAATATGACATGAAACGACAAAATCTTTAAAAAAACTTTCAGCGTATTATTTGCCACAAATAATTAGCTTAAAGAGAGCGCCGGCGTTCTAAATATATGTATATATAATACGTATATGTTTGTTGTTTATACGAGTATATATTTCTGTCGTCAAAAGCTGTTATCTAAATGGTTTAATGTTGGTTTCCAGGCTAACAGGATGCGGATGAATATGACTTTATGAGTCACTTATATAAATGAAGACGTCGTTATACTCGACGCGATATCAGTGAATAAAATTGGTCTTGTGTATAATATCCTATAATATAATATTCTACCACATACACACAACTCCATCTAGCCCAAACTAAGCAGAGCTTGTACTATGGGTACTAGACAATGGATAAACATACATATTATATATACTTTTTTTACTTACATGTAATATATAGAAACACCCAGACCAAGACAAACATCCATGTTCATGCACACAAATGTTTGACTTGTGCGGGAATTGAACCCGCGACCTTAGGCGTGGCAGTCGGTTACACTAAACACTACGCCATCGAGTCGTCGGTATATACAGAGGCAATGTGCCGTGTAGACCTATTACGTAGACCTAAAATATAGAATAGACATAAGGTGTATTACATTGATATTTCACCAACTATAGTGCTATCTTATGCGTTATAGAGGTGTGTGTATTGCCATCTACAACAGCCAGGGTTTAAGATGCTGAGATGCTTTTGAGAATTTCATGGCAGAAAATGCAAATGACACTGCCTGTCTCAGGAATCTGACCATATATGTATGTATATATTGGGTAACACCAAGCTCAGCAGTCATATTCGTTAAAGCTGCGTCGCCGAGAAAATTAATTATAATTAAAAAATTGCCATCGAAACGTGGGTATTGCAGGGTATACCACGAGTGAGTTTAATTAATAGAAATCCTTTCAAAATGATTACCTAAATACAATATCGAATTTACATTTACGCAGTCTTAGACTCTATGATGTTGCATAGAGAGAAAGATAAAGAGCAAAAAGGGAGAAAATATCAATAAAATAATCTACACAGACCTTTCTTTTACGACCCACTTATTCCAGTGAATTTGTGGCACGTTATATCTATAACATCACACAACACTCCCCACTAGGTACACACAAACACACAAAGTCTAGCACGATCGAATCATGTACCACAACAAACTTAAAACAACTTAAGACGAGAAAATAAGAATAGGTATGAAAACAATGATTTATCATCGGACCTCTACACAACACAAATATGTTTGTCATAGTTAACGTGGGGCAGAAATAATTACCCAATAAAGATTGCTGATACGCTACTGTTACAGGGAAAAGCTATTATCTACTGAGGGAGGGGTTGGGGGAGGTTAAGGCTGTCAGCAACATACTTTGATGAACGGGACTATTAATACTAGTGATTGTTGCTTAGGAGTTCTTTTCTCGGCCATATTTTGGAATTGCTCGGCGTTTGTCGGTGGATATTTGGATCAGTAGTTTGTTATGATATAGGCGTTCAAGTTAGGTATATTATAGACTAGATTTTACCGGCGGCTTCGCTTACGTTAATGTAGGTTATGTTAATAAATTTATATCCCTCGGTAGCAGTACTTGTTTCTGGACGTATGGTCCATATATGGCGGCCTCGATGGCGTGGTAGTTAGTGTAACCGACTGCTACGCCTTAGGTCGCGGGTTCGATTCCCGCACAAGTCAAACATTTGTGTGCATGAATATGGATGTTTGTCTTGGTCTGGGTGTTTCTATGTATAATAAGTAGGTATTTACAAAAAAAAAGTATATAATATGTATGTTTATCCATTGTCTAGTACCCATAGTACAAGCTCTGCTTAGTTTGGGCTAGATGGTGTTGTGTGTATGTGGTAGAATACTATTATTATTATTATATATTTTTCACTGATAGTGTGTATGCGCAAATTCATGATGATCAGTCAAGTAGTTAAGGCGTGAAAGCACATTCACATGAAAAATATTCGTAAGGATTATTTTTATGTTTGGTTTAAAATCAAAAGAATTTTGTAACACTTAGATCACAAAACTAATTATAGTAACTATGTATAAGGCTTATAAGTGCAACGCAAGTTACTCTACCAAAGCTTTATTATGGGCTATAATGATTAATGAAGAAGATGGACTGCCTCGTTCAGTCAGTTGGTTATCAAGCATAAAGCCTGCCTGTTGATAAGAAGTTACTATATAGTCTCACGCCTTTGTTCTGTTTCTGGTGTACACTCACATTTTAGGTCGCTCGCAATTAGGCTCAAGATTATAGCCGTCTGACGGGTACAGTGCCACATTACGTGATGCTACTGAGATTTTCTTGAGAGGAAACCTTTTTGCTTGACTCTAGAATAGAACTCGATACTTCATGCACAGCTCCGGATCCCCTACCACTGCTTCACCGTGGCAGTGTCTCTGACAAACTGATGCTAATCTCCTTAGGCAACAAAAAGCGGTAACAGGTAACTGAAATTCGTGTACGCTAGCAATATCATAAATGTTGCAGATCCTTCCAAAAATAAATTGGGTGGGTCAAAAAATATTTATCATCTTCAGCTGTGTTGTCAATACAGCACCTCCTCATAAAGTCTAGATACTATCTTTTCAAGCTTATAACTTAAGATTTTTCGGCTGCGATGTTCTGTAGACTGGATGTATTTCCCCTATGCAGGAACTAGTTTTTTACATTTTGTGTTATCTTATACAAAAACAATAATTCAAATAATCTTAAGTTTAAATAACACAAAACACGATCGTGAAATAAACACAATGTTTTTTTCGTGGCGTATATTCTACTATATTTTATATAGGACTATTAATTTTCTTTAAATGATCAGATGACGGGTGACAGAGAAGTATGGAAGCGAAGTACATACTGCGCCGACACAAATAAATTGGGACCAGGGCAAGAGGATGATGATTAATTTTATTTAAATATTTCATATAAATTATGTAAGCTGAAATAATTTTAATGTCATTTCAATGTCAAAATAAATCAAGGCAGACTGTAAAGAGGCTATCTGATATGAACCGTGACGAGACGTAATTCAAATCTAGGAATAGAACTGCTTTTAAACATTTCATGTTTGATAGATATAAGGATATGGCAGTTGCAACACACTAACTGCATTGTAAATATGGATACTAATACTTTATCTCACTAAAATACCTTATTTATTAAATAGCTACAGCCAGGCTAATTTGGAGAGGATATAAACGAAAAGCAATAAAAAAACAGTGTTGCAATAAATGGAAAGACATGGTTTCAGACAGCTGAATTGAATTGCCCATAGTACAAATATTACAGACAAATTATATTAAAAAGACATAACAATCTTATCAGCAACCTCGCTTTAAAAATTTGCGTCAAACAAAATACCACTGACAACGACCGTAATAATTATACCACATGAAAAAGTATACCCTAAGTTACTCCTACTATTAAGATAATACTAACAACTTATGATTTAAAAAACTCCATTAAACTGTTCAGGCTGTAAGCATACCAGTAAAAATATATACACCCAAAAACATCACCATTTATCAGAAATCCATTAAAAAGGATAACTGACATGTACTAACTGACCCTTGAAGAAGTTTCTCGAAGTCTGAATTTGTTGTTGAAGTATTTCAATAGGTAGCAATAAACTTGCTCCCGTTACATGGAACCTGAATATAGCTCATGAAATGTGCGTGCTACTACTACCAAACCCTTTCGAGACATTTAGGCGGTACGTTTTGTCAACTAACAGAATCTTTGGCACTTAGTACAATGACCTACATATACGAAAACAAGAGTGTCCCAATAATAACAATCAATAACAAGCAACGTATAACTGCAGGCATGACAAATGACCAGGGGAGGGTGCCAGAGGGGTGAAGCGAGGGCTGGTGGGGAGGGAGAGATGTTGTGAGGTAAGACACCGATAACTCAGGCCAACGGCCGAGTTTGTGCGAAAAACAAAGAAAGGTGGGACGATATATTTGTTACTTATAAGTAGGAAGACCATGACTTTTGGTAATAGTTCAAAGAATAGATTTTAGAAAGAATTAATAATAAATAATTATATAATGTTTACTTTTGAAATTGAAACCACGCTATCTGATAAGTCTATATATCTAATCGTGTAGATCTCTACCTCAATTAATATAATATAAGATAATTAACTAAAAATAATTCAGTTCTTAAATCAATTGATCATAGTTGTAGCAGTCAAAGACCAATTATTTAACACACAAGAGGCCTCTTGCGAGCGTAGGTCACAATGTTGCTCATCAGTTAGTAGGCCCTCAGACGTCTAATATGACTTAAGCTTCCATTAAAAGTTATGTAGACACAAGGCTTTCTGAAAATTTGTATATTTGGCATTAGCATTTCGCTGATGTCTTTGTTTTGAAATTGCTCCTTTAAAATCCAAAACAATGTGACATATCAAGAAAAGACCTGATATTTGACGTCTTTACTCGTAATAAGTATTACATTTTAATAGGTACTTGGACAAAATAAAACTACAAGTAACCAACATGGTAACCCTAGTGATAGACAACTAGATTTTCCTCGAGGATTTTCCCTTTAGGGGTTGTGTTTCTGAAAATATACCGGTGGGTGCCAACACCGGTGGTAAAAACGTCCCTTTTATTGATTTCTTCGTATTTTACAACTGTTATTAAAATTTTTAAAAAAAATAAACTACCTGGTTGTAGCCAATTTTGTGTTAATTTAAAAACGATCAGCTGACTTATAAAATATTTATTTATTTATAATAAACATCTTTATTGACACAAAAATACAAGTAAATACATAGTAGTAGAAAACTTAATCTAGGTACAAAAATTCTTAATTATAATGTTCTGCTGGTACTTAAAATAGGATATATCCTGTGCTATAAGTACCAGCAACCCTCCAGTTTTACAGTTAAACTAATTAAAAATCTACTAGTGACAATAACAATGTAAACGTACTTACATTATTTAACTTTACTACTAACTAATTTAGAAATTTGAATACCGGTTTATTCGTGTTCGTTTTATTGCATCGTTTATTGCATTGCATTGCAATTTTTGTAGCTTTATTGCATCACTGGATCAATGTTAATGGTAATATAATTTACTTTGAATACGTCTATAATGAAAGATGTTTTTTGCAATGATATTTTATTATGTACATTTTTTAAAAAGACAGCTCTTGTAACATAATTATATCCGCTATCGCGGGGTACCTTACAAATTTAAAAAAGTGGACACAATATCACCTCTAATCGGCATAACTTATTGTGGATCTTTCAAACAATATAGTAAAGTTATTTGAAAGGATGTCACATCTTGCAGTGTAAATTACTGAAATAGATTTTCAATAGCCATAAAGTTTATATTTTAGGATTTAATTAAAGTTTTTATAATCAGTATTTTTCTATACTATCAAATACAATAACTAATTATATATTTATTACTTACCCAATATAAAATTATTATTTACAAATTATTTGCAAATACTCGATTTACTACAACAATAAAACTTTCGATTTTGGCTATTCCTTGGCACGAGCTTTTTCTCAATGTGAAAAGAGTTGGACTATATATTATATTAATAATATATATCAATGATTTGCCTAATCTTACAGATCATAAAATGATATTGTTCGCAGATGATGTATCTATTATAGTGGCTAGCGATAAAAACATGACAATTACAGAATACAAAACTGAGATTCACAATACACTGACATTAGTTATTAATTGGTTAAATAATAATAATTATAATCTTACAGTAAATATATCTAAAACAAATATAATAAATTTTAATAATTTAAATATTATTGTTATTACTTTCATTATGAAGGACATACATACATACAATAATTAATTCGAAATTTAATTGGAAAGAACAAATCGAAAAAGTGAGCAAGAAGGTTAACAGATTCTCATTTGCTCTTTTTAAGTTAGCAAAAGTAACAAACCGAACCATGGCATGCACAGTTTATTTTGCATATGTTGAGTCTGTCCTTCGGTACGGATTGTTGATTTGGGGCAATAGCTCAGAGTTACAGAAAGTTTTCATTGCTCAGAAGAGATACATAAGATCAATATGTGATATTACACCGGATGTATCATGTCGTCCTTATTTTAAGGAACTAAATATACTCCCCTTAGCCTGTCTTTATATATTAGAAGTAGGAAAATTTATTAAACAACACCCTCATACCTCGTATTCAAACGGGCAAAGATGTTACACGACGCGATAACATAAGAAATCCAGACAGGCTTGTGCTAAACATGATAACGAGAAGCAGTCCTCTGCAAAATAACTCATACGCCATGTGTAAATAATATAATAAAATTCCTAATCATATAAAAATCGAAATGAGATGCAACTTAATACTAAAAAATGCTTTCATATTAAATTTACGCGTAAAATCAATGTACTAGATTTTAATTACTATATAGACAACGATAAGATAGAAGAGGTACATCAGATTAAAGACCTAGGCGTGATTATAGATAAAAAGCTGTCATTTTCGTCTCAATTAGAAAATGTTATTAAGAGGGCGTCCAGAATGCTAGGATTTGTGATACGCAATAGCAAGGTTTTTCGTAGCAGTAAACCAAAGATTATTTTATATAACAGCCTTGTCCGTAGCATACTGGAGTACTGTAGCGTTGTTTGGAGGCCACACTTTGCTGTACATGTACTCCGTCTAGAGCGGATATAGAAAAGATTCTTGTGGCATCTGTCTTATAAGCAGCATACACTTAAAACATACCATATCACAAAAAACTTCAACACTTTAGAATGGTTTCTTTGCAAGATCGTATGGACCTTAATGATAGTATTTTTATGTACAAAATTTTACACAACGTTTATAGCTGTCCTCAGATATTAGGGAAAATTAATATCCGAGTACCAGCAAGGTACCCCCGCAACCGCATTACACCCTTTCACCCGCCATTACGTAGAACGGTATTTGGAGCTAACTCACCGATCCCAAGGCTTTCCAAATTAGCAAATAAATATAATGATGTCACAGATATACACGCAGACTCGCTTCGCACGTTTCGATCCACACTTATAAAATATAGTAAAAACCCAACTGCTTAATCTTACTGTCCTCTTTTTTTTTTCAACCTTTATTTTTGTATTTCGCTTAAGATTTAGTTTATTAAGTTAGTACAAACAATTAGTTTGTGTTCATTATTTGCATGTTGTGTTTGCCTTTAATTATTTGTTACACTTACAATGTATTACTTGTGTATCTACAATATATATGTAACGGTGTATACGAATGCTGGCATTCTCAAATAAATAAATAAAATAAATTACCACTAAATAAATTTACTATAAAAAACGTTGATGGCTCATGCAGAGCAATTTCTACAGACATAAATAATTTTTTGAAAATTTCTTCTACAATTGATTTGTAACTGACGTTTCATAATTTGAATTATAATTGATAATGTTAATGTGAAATTTAATATGTTCGTGTAAAGATATGATGTGACGATATACATATTACATTTGCATGCCATTTGAAATGGCTAAATGGGCTTGTACTATTGTAAATAATTTATAAAATCTAGGTATTAATGTATATAGCAAATAATAATAATAATTCTTTGTTAAACAAAAACAGGAGTACAATATTTTTATATCTTATTCTACGAAAATGTTATACAATGTATTGACACATAATATGATCTTTATAATATAGGGTTAACGGCAATCTTGTATAAACTGTGTGACAGAAACAGGCGCCTTCCTCTTACAAGAAATTATATAATTTTGGAACATTTACTAATAGTAATGAAAACAAAACAAAAGATGTATAGTATGCGATATGTGTAAGTGTATTATTAATTGAGTATGTGTGTGTGTGTATGTGTGTGTGTGTATGTGTGTGAGTGTGTGTGTGCGTGTTTGAGGCGTGTATGTGAGTGTACGAGCGTACATGTATGTATTGTTGTTTAACAATATTAGGTAACTCTCACGAACAAGCTTTCTATCTCATTATATGTTGTGTTCATAAAATATTTAGTGATTACAAATTTACATTCCCGTTTAGGCAAAGAATATTGGTTACACACTTTATAATAAAGTTTATTTTTATTTTTTATTATTCTGATTATTAAGACACCTACCTGCTAGGGCTGTCTTTATTTGAACGCTCAGGCACACAATATATTTACCACGTTTATCTGTTTGTGACCGCGAATTAAAATCCAGTGAATAATGCTTGCGGAGAATTATGTGGAGTACACAAACCTGCCTCACATTTAATACAGAGACATCCCTATATAAATTCAAAGTTGAGTATCTATAAGGTTTGTTAAGCATTACTTTCAAGACCGCTCTCTGCGCTCTTTCTAAGCGTAACAACGTAGTTTTAAGGTTCCGCCCCACACCGATATACAATTTGTTATCAAAGACTGGACAAAAGTGAAGTAGATGGTTTTGAGTAGAGCAGCATAGGCTACCCTTTGTAGATTTTCCATTTGAAAAATTAACTTATGTACATGAGATACTAAGGTTTCAATGTGATTGTGCCAACTTAAAGTACTATCGATTTGCACTTCCAGGTATTTGACGCAAGATGATTTTTGGATGTAAGGACAATTGCAAGCGACATGTGTGGATAGAGAACAGCTATGAGCTTTAATGCTTGGAATGTTTGGTTGAGTTGTACTGTTTGCTGTAAAAGTAATGTGACGACAAGTGCTGTGTCGTCAGCATAATATACAAGTATCTTGCAGTTGGGTATCAAGAGCTGACAGAGTTTATTTTCATATATCAGCAAGATAGTAGGACCTAGCACGCTACCCTGAGGTACTCCAAAGACTAGATATTCATCTCCACTAATGTAGGTGTCAATTTTTACTCTCTCGGTTCTCTTAGTGAGGTAGTCCTGAAATAAGTTAAGAGTAAGTCCTCTTACGCCAAGCGCTTCCATCTCCTTCAGGAGGGTGGGCACAGAAATAGTGTCAAAAGCCTTGGTAAGAAAATACCAATCGTTTTGATTTAATTGTCAAGATTTTGAACAACGTGGTTGGTCAACTCTACAACGGTGTCCCCTGTAGATTTTTCTTTTCTGGAAGAATACTGGTTTGGAGAAAGCACTTTGTTGTGTTCCAAATTACTTAATAGCCTAGCATTTAGGATTTTTCTAATATTTTAGACAGTATTGTCAATACTGATATTGGTCTATAGTTTTCAACACAATCTCTGTTCCCACCCTTGAATATAGGAGTGACAAAAGCTTTTTTAAACGCGTCGGAAAAATACCCTTTTCTATTAGTAATTAGTACATGCCTAGCTGATTTAATAACGGTTACGGGTATACCATCGTAACCTATTGCACAGGTAGTCTTTAACCTGTTTATAACGTTATTTATTTCGGCATAGTCAATTTCAAGGAGAACTTAAAAATTACCCTTTGGTATTGCTGCGCTTTTATGTTTTGGATTAGGAATATTGTTTGCACGTTCATTTCCCCGCAGCATAAGTGCCAGGTTTTTACCAAAATTAGCAAAGTATTTGTTTAATCATTTAACTGAAGAGAATGGATCTCCGCACAACTTAAGAAGAGACGCTGATTCATCTTTGTTTGTGTTATTGGTATATGTTAATGATTTGATAAAATCCCATGAAGCTTTGGGATTTCCCCTAGCTTTCTGGAGCTCATTTCTGTCGAATTCCTGCTTAATATTCTTTAAAAGATTATTAAAATAATTACGGTACCTAGTATATGTTATTTTAGCAATTATATTTTTTTGGGGATGTCCGGTAATTTGGTTTTTATTTTATTTATTATGATTTTCATCATAAGAGATGTAATCAACCGTGCCGATTAGATTTGAATATCTTTTCATCAGTAAATATTGTGGTTTTGAAAATTATGTCAACTATAAATAGCTTGCAATCATTATGAACCCTCAGTGTTATCACTAACTTTAAACAGTCAACATGTCGATCAAAATATACAAAATGGATACGAGTCCACCATGTAGGGCAGTTTACATGGTAGCAGAACTTCTGAGGTTAAAATGTGAGACTCAAGACGTAAATACTTGTATTTACGTCTTGAGTCTCATATTTGAAATTTCGGCTTGTTTCAAGCCCTTGGGCTTGATAACATATGAAACTGAAATTTCTGGAGAAGAACCCTCTACATGCAGTACCTTTACTGGAAGATAGAGATTTTATACTAGCAGACAGCCATGCCATTATAAAATATCTAGTTTTCAAATATGGATCAGATAAACGAGGTGAATTGTACCCTAGTGTCTTAGCTATAAGAGCTACAATTGATCAGCGGCTTTGATGAAACGGTACTTTTTCCAGTATGTAAAGAGATTGTACTTGCAATACTTTATGAAAAAGCAGCAGGACCGACTGAGAAACAAATTGTTACTGTCAATGAAGGATACGCAGTATTGGAGAAGTATTTAGAAAAAGCAAGTTTGATGCTTGTAATAATTTAACGTTAGCTGATAGACATCAGCTAACGTTAGAGAGACCACTAGTAGCTATTATATATTCTCTGGCAGTGCTAGTTCCTTTGGATGCAAAATACGAGAAAGTGAGAGCTTGGTGGAAGAATCTGGAGGAAGAAGAATGATTTACATAATATTGTCTTCTATTTACGCGAATATTATTCATTGAAATTAAATATACCATATACGGATTAAAATCCGTATATAGCAGTTTAATTTCAATGAAGAAGAATGATACCAGAAGGCCAATGTTCCTGGACTGACGCAATTTACAGGTATTTTGAAAATGACTATGGAGAAGAACAAGGCTTAGATTGTGTATTTAAGTGTTTAGTGTTCTATATTTTAGTGAATATCTTTTTAATGCCTGTATTTTTGATACTAAAATAAATGATGACACTCTTGGTATGAAGTTTATATGTTTATCTTTAGAAGTTGTAGTTTGTAAAGTATAGATAACATTTGTACACATAAGAGATGTTCCCCCGTTTAGGCAACATCTTTCATTGATGCTTCGCTCCTATTAGTCATAGCATGATGTTATATAGCCTATAGCCTTCCTTGATAAATGGACTATTCAACACTAAAGGAATTTCTCAATTCGAACCAGTGGGTTCTGAGATAAGCGCGTTCAATCAAACAAACAAACCAACGCAGCTGCTTCTAAATTAGTTAGGATAGATAAGGATGTCTTACCAATAATTAAAAAAATATAATATATAACATAAAGGATAATTATGTTTGAATTCCATTGATAGCAGAATTGGAGCTACCGAAACCATACCGTACATTCATAATTACTTGCTCTAATTTGAACGTACAATCAAGCGTCATATTTGCTCAAACGAACCGAATTTACGTTACACGTATTCTCAGAGTAATTAAGTACCTTCTGTGAAGGAATCTGTAGAAATGTCACATATATCACCTTAGTAACTCAATCTAACATTTCGATTTTAATGGCTTATATGCGGTTTTATACGAATTTCATTATACAGGAGTAATCAGGGCAAAATACTTAAAAGAAAATTAAAATATTATTGCCACTATACAATTGTTATAGTAGGTACCTCAAATCTAGGCTAGTATGTGCTGTCACTGAAGTAGTTCTAGTTCCAATGACCCACTCACTATTTAAGGCAGAGAGTTGGGTTAAGCACTGAGGAAAAGAAAATTTTTTTTTGCAAAATTTAAAATTTTCTTTCATGGCTTTTTATTTGCTTTTGCCGTGGAACTATTAGAAATAGTGAAAAATTTACAAGGGAGAAAGATGGTTATATCTCACCCCTTAATACACTAGAATACTCAAAATACAAAAATTTACCAAATTTTCGAAATACTGAAGAAAATATTTGTCTTTTTGCAATACACGGGTGACGCTACAGGGCAAGTCCCAAAGAGTTGCACACTCTTTGCTACACTCTAACCCTGAACTTGTAGGCAAGTTAACAGAATTTGAGGTCAAGGTCACTGAACTTGAGGTCAAGGTCAGAATTTCTTTCGGAAGGTAAACTCCCATTGTCCCGACCCTTAGCACTCTGACTTGGATAGCTTAGGTTAGAAGGTGAAGGCGGGAGCTCTGCTCTCGCCGTAGCCTTTGTGGTTATTTTCTTTGTGACCACCCAAAAATAGGAGCCCTGCTTAGCGGGGCTCCGTCGACACATTAATAGAGATGATATGTTTATTCCAATTAGTTTTTTGAGGTTAAGGTCACTGTCCTTGATGTCAATGTCAGTAAACTTGAGGTCACTGACTTTGCGGTCAATGACTCTAAACTTTATGTCAAGGTCACTAAACATGAGGTCAAGGTCCCCTATCGTGCGATCAGGTTCCCTGACCTTGGAGGTCAATGTTACATACCTTGAAGACAAGGTCAGTGAACCTGAGGTCAAGGTCATTGACCTCTATCACTCTAGGCTTGATTAGGCGATATTTTTTGTTGAAAACTTCCAAGTCTCTTTTTCATAGTACCCCGATTCGTATCCACTGATCCTCACCGCTCCCTCTTACGGCGGAGAGGGATGCGTAAATGGCATTCCACCAGGTTGAAAAAGGTTAAAGGTATGTGCTGTGCTCAGAGCGTACATCAATAGTAAACAACTCGCAAAATCGCGTTTATACACATTACGAATTAAATATACATACATATTATATCATGAACCCGAAAGTTTTAAAGGCTTTACTTCAAAAGTACTTACAATTATAATTGTAGATTTGAGGTTATTTGGGGACTAACGTCTGAACTGGGCCGAACCTGCATCTCAGACGCAATTTCTTCTCATAACACAATACTGTATATATTACTTATCACATACACATCACAGAATAATTACAGTTCACTTTTATACTAACACTGCAAATTAACAACGTTCAAGTGCCAACAATAATATCTGTTACTTATTTTACGTGTACCGTCATCAGTAATTATGTCATAGAAAGGAGGGAGATTTAAAAAGTGCAATGGTATAAATAAACACATTTAATTTTATATTTCCATTTAATAATTAGTTTTGCTTTGTTACTTGTTGCTTAGTTTATGTTGAATTATTATTTAATTATTCTGATTATTAAAACTTCTGTATTTGTGCTCAAGATACAGGCTTGCCTAGTTTCGGGTCGATGTAACTTTGTGCTTTGTATTCTTTTTTGAAAAACCAAATATCAACAGTAAATAAATAAACTATTCTGTTTGACTTTTAACACAATGTATGAGCTAATTCGGTACCAAACTGTTCTGAGGATCCTCGCGCAAAGCTGAAAGCCGTGTCGACGAATATTTTGCGTTCAACGCCAAATACTGGAAGTTGGATTACGCCAGCATCATCATCTGATGTGCTTATCATCAGTGAGCTTCGTTATTGTCACATTTTTATATTACAGTGATTGAGGTGTGTAGTCCGAGGGTGAGTGATAGGTTCCTCTCTTCGCAATTATTTAATTACAATGTATTGCCACCATGCGAAGGTAATCGAATAACTCGATTAGAAGGCAAACTACCCTATTGCCTTGGCAACAAAACTAACAAGTCTGGCACATGTTTTTTTTAAAGCATTATCCTCCGTTTTTGTAATAATTCCTGTGTTAAAGGGAACACATTCACACAACGGGCAAAAATAATACCCAGCCTTGGAACAACACTGTGTGG
The DNA here is from genome assembly GCA_930367265.1 of Catocala fraxini. Taxonomy (NCBI): domain Eukaryota; kingdom Metazoa; phylum Arthropoda; class Insecta; order Lepidoptera; family Erebidae; genus Catocala; species Catocala fraxini. Next base: position 18,896,394 of record OV884041.1, read on the forward strand.
ATCACAATGTTTTGCTTCATGTGGGGATGGAACCCATAACACTCGATTCAGAAGCAGTGGTGAGGTGACCACTTAAATCACTCCATCCGTAAAGTATTTTGTTAAATACATACATATATTCACGCCTGTTTCGCAGATGGGTAGGCAGAGACTACGGATTTCCATTTGCTACGATCCTGACACACTTTTCTGGCTTCATTCACTTTAATAACATTGCTCATACACGCCCGTCGGTTCAAGGTGCTCTTAACCTATTTATTTTGTTAAAATTCTTGTTAATAACAGTAATAACTAGATTATATTATTATAAAATTATAGTTACTGTCGAAGTGCCATTCGAGTTCGAGATGAAGAATATTACAGAATAGCATGCTTATGTCACTGTATCATTGTATGTAGGTACATTATTTATTGTTAAATATCGGTTCTTTAATTTACTAATTAGAACAAATAGGGAAGACCCTTCACACCCTTCTGCCTACCCAAAGTGAAAAGGGCCGAAATCGTAATGATATACTCCGTAGATTTATTTGCACCGCTCCGTTTGTCAATGTTCACGGTGAAATTAATTACGGATCGGTCAGGGTTCGAATCCAACGCTACGTATTTGAATGGTCATTTGGGATGGAAGTAATTAAGATAAAATATTGTTTTATTTGTTCCAACTGTATTGGGTATTTTGCGGGTAAAGGAGGGTACTCGTAAAAATTGACGCTATGTTTGATATTATTTACGATATTGAAATTAAATGAATGAGTTTTCATCTCGTTTTGTTTTACTTATTATTACTTATTTCATATGTTATTGTTTTTAGAGATTATGATTGAGAGATTGCCAAAAATGGCTCAGCAGTAGTGTGTGTGATTGCTGTGTATGTGGTATTGGTTTCGATGCCCGAGAGGGAATAATTCAAATATAATTCTAGAGGTCGAGGTTCGATCCCCATCTATTACACTACCAAAAATCCTTAACCTTTAAACCTCTTTTAGACTTTGCAAAATAGTAAAGGCGTAAAGCGGTTGGCTAGGGTTCTAATGCGTAACTTGTGGTAAAAATCAAGTAAAGGTATCTTAAAATTAAACTATTCCAGGTGTCATTAAAAAAATTAAATTGTTTTTAAATTGGTAAAGCTGTAAGGTACATGTACATTATACATACACATTTTGCAACATTTTGGTTGCTTTTCAGCATGGCTGGTCACGGAGTTACTCCCCTTTTCGCATTCTAATCAAGACAGTACACAATAATAACGTAACATGAACCAATTACCGGCGGAAACATTCAAATATCAAAACCAATTAATATCATGAAAGCCGTTATTTCGGCGATATAAAAACAAAACAGCCGAATACGTAGACTGAACCTGAAATATAGGAAGATAAAATCGCGGGTAGTTATCTGGATAAAGCCGTTTCCATTCAAATGTGCGGTGAAAACTGTGAGGGCCCATTTTGGCTGGACCTTTGTTGTGGAGCAGAACATACGAACCGGCGATATTCTTCGACATATTTCGGTTAGTCAAATAATACGTAAATTTAGTATAAGATTTTGATGATTTATTGGAACCTACGCTAGGCAGATCAGCGCGGATTCAACAATAATTGAAATATAGATACACGTCATAAAGTACACCCAAACGTTCAACTGCTATTTGTGGTACATACTAAATTTTGTTCGATAATCAAGGTCTGAAGACAGGGCGCTATGGCGCTCATTAGGGGAGGGCTATGTCCAGCAGTGAACTATTATAGCCTGATGATGATGATGATGATGAATCAAGGTCTACTATAAAACACTACTGCGTTGATTCCATGGCATAAAGTTGCTTTTTTGTTAGCGTGACATTGTAAATTTTCAGTTTCGATTCCCGGGTATATCAGTAAGCTGGTCGGTAGAGGTCTACTATATTTGATTATAGGCCTAAGCCTATAACTATATTCTTTTTGGAATAATCATAATCTGTTTAAAAGTATAATTATACCAGTGTTTATAACTCTGCTAGTCGTCTCGAGGATCTATAGACGTGTATCTAGGTATCTATGTATATACAATAAAACACTTTGTTTTGTAACACCTGTAATATGTCTAAAATGTGTGTTAATGATTTCTAATCGCTACCTCTTACGCGTAATACCATACCCCGTCACACGATTACGACCAGGTACACATTCAGCGCTGGATTCCGATATAGCTGTTAAAACCATTTACCATGTATCACGCTTTTTAGCTACGGGATAACGGCAGAGACCGAAATAAAAGTGTTTGTATGACTATCAAATGTGTGTGTTGTTCTGCTGTAAAAATATATGGCTGGCTTTCGTAGTAGGGTTGATTTTATTTGCATAAGTGTTTCGGTGTCTGTTTATGGAGTATTGGGAAAGAATAGATAACTGGTAATATAGTCGTAAAACGATTGATAGGCAAAGGGTGAGCTGAAGATTCAGTGCCTTGAAAATAACCTAAAATATAAGAGATTGTTTTTCTTTGTAGAATTAGACCGGTTGTATAAGCATTAGTGTAATTTAATAAAGCGTATTAAACGAAGTTCCAAATTTTATACTAAATGCATTGAATAGCATATATAAAACATTATAAGAATCTTAGCGTAGGTATAATTGCTACGAAAAGTTACATGCTGTGTCTTGAGCCGTGGCAAGCACACATGACAAAAATATGCGTTCGAAGGTATTCTTATATGAGTTGTTTTTTTTTATAAACGCCCCTCCCGCACTAGGAATAACGACAGTGCCGCGAGGAACTTTGTAAACATTCAAACAACGGACAAAAATAATAATAATATTCTACCACATACACACAACATCATCTAGCCCAAACTAAGCAGAGTATGTACTATGGGTTCTAGACAATGGATAAACATACATATCGCACTCTTAATAAAACAGAGACTTAACTCGAAATTTGAAAGTAAGGCAATTTGAACTCTAATTGTATATGTTAAATTCTAATATTATATTTGTGTTAAATCTTTGCAATAGAGTTCAAATTTGTTTAATCAAAAATACTGAGACAAGTCTCTGTTTTATTAAGGATGCGATATATATATAATTTTTTTTGTAAATATATACGTATTTTACATAGAAACACCCAGACCAAGACAAACATCCCTGTTGATGCACACAAATGATTAACAAAAGAACACTCAAACTCGAAACAACCAATAGTGGATCACACAATTTTTTTTCCCTTGTGACATTTGTACCCGATTTCGATTCGAACACTCCGCTCAGTGGCAGAGTCGAGGCGACCACTAAAACCATTACGCCATCCGTGCAGTCAAAAACTCAACAACCATTTTGTCCTGTTTATGTAATTAAATAGATAGAACAAATTGTTTGATGGCTTTACAGACAAGTCTCCTTCTTCTTCCTAGCCTTTATTATTCCCAAGTCACTTGAGATCTGCTTTTCTGGTCTAACCGGATTTGACTGGATATCAGTTTTTACACGGAGCGGCTGCCACCTGACCTCCGCAACCCGAAGGCTAACGATACCCTAAGGCTAGACCAGTGTCAGAATATTAGAGGGCACTGACTTCCCAATAACGACTGCCATAGATGTTCATGGCAGCCAGGACCGATGGCTTAACGTGCTCTCCAAGGCACGAAGCAGGCGATAATTGTCAATCACTACGCACATAATTTCGAAAACTCATATAACTTCCGACAGTCAGAGGTGCGCGACGTAGGTTCGAACCCGAGACCCTCTGCATTGCAGTATGTTGGACTCCCCACTGAGCTAGACAAGTGTCAATGGTAAATAAGTATTGTCATGCTGCAATATCAGACTTTAATGTCTGATCTGGTCTAACTAAATTTGTCAAATTAATTCTAGATGTCACGTGGCGTGACAACACTATCGAGATTTGAAACCACGCATATACCAGCTGCGAACAAGATCGCGCGCATTACTTCAAAACCACAGCACAGAATCAAACGTTAGCCATGACAACGCTGTTTTGAGTATATTTTTACGTGTCAAATCATTACATCTAACAATTTCTGAGTAGTGATTATAAATTTATTAGAATTAAAATAACCTTATCATTAGATACTATCTAACAATAAATATTCAATGTATTTGATGATAAAGCTACAATGAATCTACGTTGGCAGTGATTATATTATGTTATATGATATAATATTATAATAACATATACCTAGTATAAGTACCTTTGTGAAAGAAAATAAATAAACTTTATTATTTCATTGTAGCTTTTCTGTAGAGGTTAGGTATAATACTCGACAAATATATCTTTTTATAATATTAATTGGTTTGATTGGCAACCAATTGGCAAATTGAAACAACGCCGCGATTGACTTTTCCATTTCTGATTATGCTTACACCGCTAGTCAACAATCCAGTCCTGAAAGAATGGGAATAAACGAACGTCTAAATAAAAAACGTTCACAAACATTACCATGTACAATGTAATAACATAACAACGAGGCATTGTGAGCCCTCTGTCTAATGGAGATCGTTTTGTACACTGAAAATAACGAGTAATAAAAATGAGCTTGTGAGAAACGAACTTGAAAGTGTTAGAGGGATTCCGTACACGTATAAGCTTCGTTATCTCCAACGGGACCGTGATACAATGGCAACGGCGTTGGTCGACCGATCCGTAAAGTTAACCAAGGTCACCTCTATCATGCTCTTCGCTAGGTGATCATTTATAAAGTCATACCTCGTCCTATCTCGGAGAATAGTTGAAGACGTAGAATCTGGAGACCATGAATATAATACATGACAGTTGCTATGGAGAGTATACACAAATAATCTGCCAACTGGCCAACGTATACAATATTGTTATTCCTTTACACTTTGAAGGTCATTAGCTTGCTTAAAGGAAAAATATGTATGAATGTCTAGTCTACCTAGATTCGGCTATCGACAAATTTAGCCGAATCTCATTAAACTAAGAAAGTAAACCCGAATTAGAAAATAACGCTAGAGTGATATTATGTATAATAAATGTTTACTAAGGAACTTCATGCTCTGTATTGGAAGTATGATATTTTTGAGCCCAGACCACATTGGCATACCGTACTCGTATTCACTACTGTTGTGCCAGCAAGACAGGTCCCTTCATTTTTAAGAAAATATGCCTGTTTCCCGAAGAAGTAGTCATAATCAATGGTTTGGCATATCCCTTTAGGGTCCTCATACACATTAAAATCTATGGCATTTCCTAAATATCTCCAATATAATTTTCCTATTTAATGATTCTTGCTGAACCCTAAAACCTCTCATACGTCTTCTGAATAGAATTATGTTGTACGCAGGCTCCCTGAAATCAAGTTATTGATACCTCTCCTTTGTATAAAGTGTACACATGCCTGACAAGATACAACGTATAAAAATGAAATGTCTAACGACCTTGGATCATCAGTAGATAAAAGATATTGCGTCTTACATTTTTAAGATCACGTTAAGTAGATGCTTTTAAGGTCTCTAAGGAGCTATTGGTTTGTGCTTCATTGGATGATGATTGTAATATTATATCATTACACCTATAAATTCTGTAGGGGTTAGTTATAGGTGTAATCACACGCATTTAGGTTCTATGTTATAGTGATATAGTCTTTACGTAGAATACCAATATGAGTGTAGCTGTTGAAAATGTTTGAAAGAAACTTCCAATTGGGTTTCGCTCCAATCAGAAATCCAACTTCTGTAAATACTTTAAAGGTATGGCAAATGTGCAAACCCATTCAGAAGTACCTGTGTTTGTGTTAGTCTGGGACAGGGACAGGGTATGCAGCATAGCCATAGACCTCGAGCTATGCTGCACACACCCTACCTCTCTACGCCTTTAGCCCCTGTCTCTTTGTCCCTCTGCTATCAAACTAACACACTTTCAATAACTCAATAACATAATCATGTCTGTATATCACTTCAACTGCTATGTTTTAGGACCCTAGTAATAGATAAGCGCTTTACTGACAACCGAGCAAATTTTGAAATTTCATATTGAGTACTATTAAAAAATAATAACAGGAAGACTCAATAATTATAATATATACAATATTTAATACATTGCTGCAAAACCCTCAATAATATATTGATTTACTAAATATGAAAGTAAAACAATCGAATGATTGTATTCATACAACTACTTTTTTCAATTTGTTTCCTTAATTCTATGAAACATTTTTATCTGATAATTAATGTTTCAACTTCTAGGTGCTTAAAATGTCTTGTGCGAAAACAACCCTCCAGATATTGCGATACAATCGTTATTAAATTTACATTAACTGCTTTGTATATACGGACAAAAAGATGATACAGCAAAAAACCTCGCTTTTTGTTAGAGGCATTGACAGATACTGCTGCCAATTCTGTTGTCACAAAATTCTCTAAACTAAACTAAAATCACTAAAATTAAGATTAGTTCTGTCAAACGTCATTTCGTATTTTGAAATCGTTTAAATTGACAGGACTAATCTTATTTTAGTTTGACAGGATTAAAATTGGTTTAGTTACTCAAATTGTGCTCAAATTACTCCTTTTAGCATTCTGCTGTACAGATTAAACGTCAAAAAAGAACTAAAATTAGAAATGTCAAACTAATTAGATGACATCTGAAAACATGATACGAAGTTTAAGTGGAATTTTTAAATATATGTAGAGCAGAAGTCTAGAAAATATGGATGTGCCTTTTTTTATACAAGATATCTTTAGTATAGCAAGATGTTAATATGATGAAAATATGCACATTAATAAACAATAAGATTTGATAGCACTTTATTTGTCCATTATACACATTTTGAATGTATACAGTGTGTCCCTGGATAAAGTGCAATCCCAAAAGGGGATGAAACTAAACCATGAATCATCGACAAAAAAATACAAAAAATTATTAAATAAGTATATTGTAGGTTTTTTACGTGTTAAAGTAAGTAATTTTCAGCGATGGTCTGTTGCCTACTCCAATTACTGTTCGTAGCTCCAAGGCAGTATAGTTGACATTAAATGTCAACGTAAAGAGTTGTACTCTTTGTCTTTGTGTGTCCTTGTCCTGCATGTCAAATATACTCCCATACATAACAAAAAAATCAAAACTATGAGGTGGGTTGCCAGGAAAAAGTACTCAATTTCGCAGTGTTTATTGGAGTTATAGCAAGAAAAGCAACATAATCCTTACCGTTTATTTTATAATATGTGTAAACAAATATTTTCATACACTTCACAAAACTCAAAAATATTATTTCTTATTTATTTTTCTCGTTCACTCTTTGATATTCATATTGTATTAAGTATTTTAAGTATTGGTATCACTGCCTTAGTTCAAGTAAGGATTTTCAGAATCGAATTTGGTGCTGCCTAAGCGAAATCTAAATTTAGTTCGACGGAACAGCAGAATGCCCTACACGAAATCTCTAAACAAAAATTAGAGAATTTTTGACTTATTTTAGTTTAGTGCAAATTACAACAAAATTGTCACCAATGTCTGGTTAGACCCCTTGAATAAGTTTGCCCTATGTTAATCGTGTGTTTCGAGTTCGTTTTTCAAGTGAAGAAACAAAACAAATCTTTATTTTCATATATGTATACATTTTTCTGCCTCAATTGTACGGTGAAATTGTATCAAGGAGGCTCGTTACCGGGCACCATTATATTGCTACTGCGTCATTACTTAAATTTCCAAATTTTTTCCTTATCAACTTTTGTTGAACGGCGTATTTGTCGCGGTATGAAACGTAACCGGTTTATCTGTGAACTTTTTTTGTTAAAACTTGTTATAGTAGAACAATGAAATGAATTGAAACTTTTATAAAAAATAATATTTCAATGACCGTGCAGAAACTCTCAGATTTTATTAATGACATGCCTTTGGAATAATTCGTGTATCGCAAGGTATCTCAAATATATTTAATTTCTTCATAGCAACTGTTGATTTCGGTCAACGTGAAAAACTTTGGGGGAAGCCTATGTCCAGCATTATATGTCTTTCGGCGGAGATAATGATGATTATGATGAACTGGTGAATATTTTTTATTTGCTTATTTCTTCGGGCAATGGTCGTACGTATATAGATTTCGTCAGCCAAAGCTGCTTGGAATTCTGGTTGTAAATGTAGTTAAAATATATACAGGCTTTTTAGTTCAAATGCTTAAGTTTGAGCGAATACCCTAATCAATATCAGATCAGAGTTTAGTTACCGAATAATAGGTTTTACTAATCATGAGCCATTGCCCAACCGACAGCTATCAAACAACGGACTGATTGCCAGGGTTTTAATTATTTATATAACGTTTTATAATTATTTAGTTTTATTTTCTACTATTAGGTACTGTGCTTGTTAACCCGTCTAGCTAAATTAAAAGCTTACGTAAGTATTCGATCTAACTCGGCAATGTTATGGATAGGAGTCGGACACAAAACCACTTAATCCTAAGTCCAATACACCAACCACTAGACTACCACTAGTTATTCCTTTTCGCTTTGCCTGGAAAGACATAATCCACGATCACTTTCAACCAGGAATATTTAAGAAAGACGAAATCCCTGAAGCTACTACAGCATATCCTTGGAAACCGTTCCCTCGTATGAAAGACAAAAATGTTCGGAGTAATGATATTTTTATTGATACCCCTAGTCTTTGATGTACTGAAGGTTTTTGTTCAAAAGCCAGTTCAAAGAGTGCAATATGTGTTTAATGGCAGGTAAATGTATTGTTATGACAGATATTCATAAATAATTAATGCTACAGTTTGTATAAAAGGATGCTTTTGGAAGATAAGCCAGCTTATTATAATGATATGATCGTAGCAGTGAGTTTTCATGGATGTCTTACACGTGTTTTATATAAAACGTGTGTTCTATCCGGTTATTATTAGATAGGTAACGGTAGTAGTGGAATGAACCTTGTTGCTATGGTTGACTGCATGGATGGCCCAGTGCCACTGTGCCAATTGTTGTGGGTTTGATTTGCACACGGAACAAATAATTTTGTAATACTAAAATAGTTGTACCGAATCTAAGTGTTATTTGTGGCCGTATTTACTTGTAACGATCCCCGCGACACAGTATTTTATGCCAGTGCAGAAGTCGTCGTTTTAAAATTAAATAAATGACAATCACACAATAGCACAGGGTACTAATGATCGAAGTAAAACATTTTATGTTTATATTTTAGTTTAGAAAAATGACATCTATACTAATATTCATTGAAATTAAACTGCTATATACGGGGAGACTCTCCCCGTGACCATGGCTGGTGAAAAGCAACCGAAACGTCGAGGAAACTGTAAAAATAAATTAAATCTAAATAGTTTCAATAATAATTTAATTAGCTTAAAAATTAGTAAAGTTTAATAGTAGTAGTAGTGCAACAATTTTCAGAATTTTGTAATAAAGTGTCAAATAAACAACGCGATAAAATCCGTATATAGCAGTTTAATTTCAATGAATAATATTCGCGTAAATAGAAGACAATATTATATACTAATATTGTAAAGCTGAAGAGTTTGTTTGTTTGTGTGAACGCGCTAATCTCAGGAACTACTGGATCGAATTGAAAAATTACTTTATTGTTGGATAGCTTGTTTATCGAGGAAGGTAGGTAGGCTATATAACATCACGACCCATGGGGGTGGCGCAGTAATCATAAGCGCGGGTGAAACCGCGGGCACACCTATTTGTGATATTTATACACAGACACACAAACCAGATTATAATTCTATTCTATTTAACCCGCTTAGTGTGAATCGTATGTTTACTGTAAGACGTTAGATTAGAAAATTAAATAAGGAGCGATTAGATAAATTATTACATTTGCTTTCATAAGATTCTTACTAAGACATACAAACATAGCCTCACGTCCTTAGCGCCGAAGCGATATAAAGACGTGTATCACATCTGCAGTTTACATAAAATTATAGCTCGTCAACCGTATACTAGACACAGTTCTTAAATCTAAGAACATTGTGACAAAAATACCTATAACACTTTGGCCGGATTAAGAATCGAACCCGGAACCTCATGCACAGTAATCGCATTTACTAAAGCTGCACCACCGAGGCAGTACTAATACCGAATTCATAGTTTATATAAAACTCTCAATGATACAGAAGTTAACTTCATAGTGTATAAGCTATAAATAAAAAACAAAGAGGTTATTGCCAACGAAACGAACAAACACAAACTAAAACAATGATTATAGGTAGTGCAACCATTCAGCGCTACGAGCATTAAACACCGGCTTATCAAACGACGTAAACGTTAAAAAGTTAAATTTTGGGGAAGCACGTTCCGAAGTTGTAACATTAAATGCTGGAAGTTAAATTAGTAACATAATATTTTGGCAGTTATTAGACTTATTAGGGACACGCCATCGACTTCCGCGCTCAGCTTAATGCACACTTATTGTTTGTTTACGCTGAAAATCTTTATATATCAAAGTTCAGCTTCCTTATTCCTGTTTGGCAAAACTCGTAGATAGACTCTAGTCTATCTACGAGATTCTATGTAACGTATAAAAACATCTATGTTTTTATACGTTACATACATACAGGTAGATCCAAGCCTTAACAAATTATACACCCAACCTTCCCTCATAAATCATTCCATCTATTGGTGAAAACCGCATGAAAATCCGTTTAGTAGTTTTTGTGTTTATCGCGAACACAGATAGACAGACAGACGCGGCAGGGGACTTTATTTCATAATATGTAGTGATATCAGTCTGTTGAAGCAGCGATAGCTCAGTGGGGAGACCAACAGACTGCAATGCAGATGGTCTCGGGTTCGAACCCACGTCGCGCACTTCAGACTTTCGGAAGTTATATGACTTTTTGAAATTATGTGCGTATTGATTGACAATTATCGCCTGCTCCGTGCCTTGGAGAGCACGTTAAGCCGTTGGTCCCGGCTGCCATGAACATCTATGGCAGTTGTTATTGGGAAGTCAGTGCCCTATAATATCCTGACACTGGTCTAGCCTTAGGGTATCGTTAGCCTTCGAGTTGCGGAGGTCAGGTGGCAGCCGCTCCGTGTAAAAACTGATATCCAGTCAAATCCGGTTAGACCAGAAAAGCCGACCCCAAGTGACTTGGGAATAATAAAGGCTAGGGAGAAGATCAGTTTGTAGAACAGCAAAGTGTGGGCTTAGATAGTAAAAACTATTTTATTCGTACTTCATAGTCTCACGCCTGTGTCGTCGAAATGGTAGGCAGCGGTGCATAATACCTACATTCCGTCAGCCTTGGTTTATATGTGCCACGTGATCAGGGGTGAGGTTATTGCAATTTACTCCGAACAGTTAGACTTCATGCTGTTACTAAAAATTTTTAACAGAAAAGTATATCATATACACATCTATACTAAAATTATAAAAAAATATGTCAGAGTTAGATAGCCCATTTATTGAGGAAGGCTATAGGCTATATAACATCACGCTACTGCCAATAGGAGCGGAGCAGGAATGAAAAATGTTGCAAAAACAGGGGAATTTCTCTTATATGAAGCAGACGAAGTTGCGCGGGTCAGCTAGTTTTTATATATACTAGATTTTGCCCGCGGCTTCGTTCACGAAAATGTAGTTTATATTAGGTTAGATTTCAAACAGTACTTTTTTCTGGATGTAACGTATCCTATGTCCTATTCTGTACCCGCGACAACGTGTATGCAAAATTTTATGATGATCGGTCGCGTAGTTACGGCCTTAAAGCGTAAGAAACAAATAAACAAACAAACTCACATTCGCATTTATAATATTATAGTTATGATTTAACAACTGCACGCATTGACATGAATCTACTTTACACGGATTTATCACAGTCTATTTTTTTAGATATATCTATGTGGCGTATAATAATTAATGTTTGCTAAGCATCAAGACTTGGATTCGATTTACAAATAGCTACAGAAAAAATTAAAAATAATGAACTTCTCCACCGTGGATAATCGCGTCGTAGAATCCAGACGTGGTCCAACTTGCAATATTCCACTTTACCTAAACGCAAAATATTCGTCATCACGAATTTAACAAAGATCGTCACGCGCCGAGGCACAATTAACATTAGCAAGACAAGTTAAAATTACCTCTAGTGATGGCTAGTGATGAATGGATAGGCTATCACGCAAGCCTTATGCTTGTCTGCCTCCTCATAACTACATAAATAGGTACACAGCTTCATAGATCTAACTTGTTTAAGGTAGCATTAGTAAAAAATGGCTACGCAGTTTAGTCGGCCATGATACTTTAACGTATTTCCCCATCACAATGCGATGTCATTAAAACTTATTACCTAGTTTTAATTTTATTGTTGTTAATGAACAATGCAAACATACACATAGTGTGGCATGTGTACGTTGTATACCGTAATGTGTAAGAAGCGCATAGAACAGGGATCTTAATAAGTATTATTTTATTTCTTTTAAAATGACAACGCTTTAGGATTAATTCCTGTATCGCGGGATACTTTAAAAACATTCAAACAACGGACACAAAGAACCCCACATGGATCAACCATTGGTGGATCACACAATTTTTTGTTCTGTGTGAGGTTCGAACCGACAACACTCGACGCAGTGGCAGCGACTAGGCGACCAAGTAAACTACTAAGCCATCCGTGCAGTCAATTCATTACCTCAGCGTAAGCACGAGACAAATGTATAAAGTCTGTCACGCGCTTTCTCGTTCTCGTAAGTGCAATAAAAATGCTACAAGATGGTGGTAAGATCTCTGGCAGGTGAAGTTTGTTGTAGCATGCATCACTAGCTTGGTGGTTGCAACTGCTGTACTTGAGGTATCGTGTTCTATACCTGGGTTGGGCAAAGGGTTACTAGGCTTTTCTGTTAAGAGATTCTTAGTAGCAGCACAACGTCTGGAACTGTGCCTGGTAGGCGGCAATATGCTCACTCCTTATTACGCGGCACCTATAACCATACACAAAGAAGTTGTTTGTTGTTTGGCGACCTCGATGGCGTAGTGGTTAGTGTAACCGACTGCCACGCCTGAGATCGCGGGTTCGATTCTCGGACAAATCAAACATTTGTGTGTATGGACATGGGTGTTTGTCTTGGTCTGGATGTTTCTATGTATACTATGTACGTATTTACAAAAAAAAGTAAATATGTATGTTTATCCAATGTCTAGTACCCATAGTACAAGCTCTGCTTAGTTTGAGTTAGATGGTGTTGTATGAATGTGATAGAATATTATTATTATTATTATACTTAGCAAAATATATGTGTAATACACATCCGCCTGCGCTTTCGAGGTTATAAGCGAGAGGCTATGTATTTATACCGATGATAAACGGGTCGAGTTAAGTCAAGAGCTATAAAAACTTATAGCAGACCCTCATCAGACTTGATCGTGACCGCTTCGTCTTCGAATAGCAACCCTAAAACCGCGATATTTCAAATACATACGTACTAAACAGTAAGTGTACAGGTACACAGTACACTCACGTACAGTAGTTAAACTAATTACAATACAGGTGGCATGCAGCATCAAAACACACAGTAAAGAGCACACGCGCCACCAACTTGTTCCCTCACTAACTTTGGATCGCTTCGGGTTTGGGCTTGGTGTTAATGACACGATGAAGCGGATAGAAAATATAATGCACAGAAAGAAAGTCATCTACCCTTTAAAAATTCGCCTTGTAGCAAAATTTGACATGGAATTTGAATTCTGTTGGGGTAATAGATTTAACTAACTGTTAAGAAATTGGCGCAATGCTGGCACTTACTCTTCACGTATTGTAGTTGGCTGATTACAAAGAACGAACATGGCTAGCTGTGTAGAATGTGTAGGTGGAAACATGAAGGAGTGAAATTGGATAACCAGATAATACTGTTTTTAAATTGTTCATGTTCAATACTTACAATTATTTATTTACTCTTAGAAACAATGTCTTGATAAACAACACACACGGTGTGTGACACATCGTTGTTTATCAAGATTTCAGCCACGATATATCAAGATATATCGATTGATTAATATGGATATGACAAGTCTTAAAATCTCTCTCTAAATTGACCCGCTATTTTCAGAATCGGCCTAACGACTGTCTAAAACAAACGGATAGTTCTTTTATTTCATTTAATAGGTACAGTATCAGACATAATGTACGTTATTTCGATTGTACTTATTCGCTATGGCAGCTCACAGCTAAGTCAATATAGAGGACTCTCAGTAGCATTACAGCAGGATCGAGTCTACAGTTACTAACCATTTAAAATGAAAAGATTCTAAATGATGTTGAATCCACCACACGCCACATAATCAATCCGCTACATTCTTATCCCTTGCGTCGTCAATTAACCTAACATATTATTTAAGCTAATATGAAAATTGGCGAACTAATAACACAGGCTGAGCACGTACTGATCTGCCCGTCCGTCCCCACACTTGGGTAATTAAACTTACAAACGATATGCCGAATGTTTCTCAGAGATTGCGACGCGATTCTAATACGTTTCTTCGTCTGCAAACGGCCTTATTTCAAGAGTTCGTTTTGTACTCACGTGCGGTTAAATGAGTGGAAAGCAGATTTAGTTTATCGTGGAATAAGTATTAGTTGTTCGTGGATCTTTGTTTCTAGTATTGCTACGAATGGATGCACAATGGTTTGCACGAGAATTTATGATAGATACAAAATAGGTACATAAGGCAGATGGACGTTATGTACTGAAAGTCTTCTGTTCCAATATAATATTTTTTGCTATAATATATAGGTGGCAATAAAGAATACGGTATCGCCTGATAGTCAGCATTTACGGTAGCCTATTGATTTAGTATATATCAAATCTATGCATTAGCCTATGATAGCTTGCAATAAAATGAAATGAATAAAATATGTACGTTGTTATGTGAGCCTTAGGAACTCCTTCTCAACGCACTACTTTTACGACGGTTTTATGTAAGTGGTACGTCCCCAGGCGAGCTCGATCATTTGTACTATCAAATAATAGCCTGCGCCGGGTTCATTCACTCGTAAAACAAACAGATGATTTAAAAATAGCTTAAGTCCTTACGAATGAGCACACATGATGCGTGTGGTTACGATCACGTTTCATTAAATATATTTTCCATCTAGCCCAAAACAGTATGATTGCCTGGAAGCATCTCGTCGATGCCTGCCGTGCAAGTGTCGCAGGAATAAACCCCATTCGGCACAAAAAAAAACAGTATGATACACAAATAATTTTTGTTCTTATATTGTTTGTTTTTATGCCTGTATGAATAGTCTTACACGACACATGGATTATATCCGTTAGAATAGTTTTATTTCAATAAATTGTGACATTTTATTTAAAGCATATACCTCAAACAAGCTGTTAAGAGCATAATCAAAACCAAAATGTAACAGTATAATTAATATACATATACATAAATGCATATCTCCTTTTATACAATCTAAAATGTCACTTAAGCTTGTGTATTCTCAAACAGAGCCAGCGTAAAGTAGAAAACCAAAACTCGAAAATAAAATCATAGTATTCATGAAGAAAATTGTTCTTGTGTGCACTTCCTTCCTTATTTTCGCTTCTGTTCCCTTTTTAACTTTGTGGACAATATTCTTATGCATAGATAATTTTTTCTAGTTATTCGTTTTTTATTCTGTGGCGTGGTGTTCATTGTTATCAAATTTAAAAGCCACATTTTTATTAATGGAAAGAGTACTGTGTAGCTGTAGTCTTCTTTCTATCTGCCACGGTTTCTGTTGTGTTTTTGTTATTGTAATGGTTTTGACTTTTTCCTTATTTGAACTAAATAATGATATCTATGTTCCTTCATTCATAAATAAAAAGTGGTATAGTTTTCTACCTTGTGGGATGACGATATGATTAGTGGCTAATAGGTATAATTCGATCGTTAGCAGATTGTGCATATGCCTAGCCAAATACAAATAAATTATAAACTCTGTTGCGACATCTCCTAAAAATGGACACTAAAACAGCTCTGCACATCTCCAGGTCCTCTATCTAGTTGAGGTGTCATTCTAAACGTTCCAATTTCCGATTACCGGTTCTCTAAATCTGCCTTTTACCACTTTGACTTGCTGATTACAATGCCTATGCGGAGTTGGATGTCGAATTTTCAGATTTATCACGTAACGAAAATAAGCTGCAGTTATTCAGAAACAATCCTAAAGAGAAAACTAGTATAAGCCATAAGTATTCATGAAGAAAATTTGTACTAGCCTTTCGTTCTTTTAGCCCGTGAAGCAGCCTCCAGTTGTCATAACAAACTGTGGTAATAAGCAGCGCGATACACTAGTGAAACAATTGTCGGTAGCGGCCACTCACAAAAATTGTTCACTCACTCGCTGCGAGACTCAGACGACTACGCGACTATTTAGAATGTTCACTATACATCACTTCTTCGGTTGACGTCTAGATTTATGTTTTTAGCCTCACGACTGTATTGTCTAAAGATAAGCAGAAATGAAATATATCCTCAATCTGCCAGCTAAATTAAGAATGAGAACCTATTACCGTATTACGTCGTTATACCTATCGGACAAAATTATAATACCCGTAGTACTAATATGCTGGCCCAGAAGTCTAACTTTGGATAAGAAGCAACATCTACAAAGGTAGGCAAACTTAGGTGCGAGTACATTTGCGTAAACGTTAGAAAGTACGAACTACAGGGCTAAAATATTTCCTTCGGTATTTAATATTTTACAGGCATATATATTATGTACGTAAAAGATTTAAAGGAATTTAAACAGAACAAAGTAACAAGTAAATGTATTGGTATTATATAATTTATTCTTTGAGTTGAAGAATATTAGATACAATAGAGCAACAGAACACAAGAATTGTCCATTGCCTATAGCAACGTCACTTTTGCGTGGTACTAACTAACCGCATATTATACCACACAACTTTATGAGGTATTCCTGCGGTGAGTAGAAAAGGCAGATTCTTAACTTATTGCGTGGCAGCGGCACACCGGCGACCAGACACAATAGGTTATCAATTGTCTGGCGTTCCAACCATTGACAGCTTAAAGACACTGTATGCTTTGTTTTTTATACGCTTACAGCTCAAAGATAATTATTTGGAAGGATCCATCGGTGAGTTAGCAGTGATTAAGGTGGTGATACAATGTTTATAGTCTATTGACTATGTATATTATCGTGATCGTAATAATCGTTTACTATCCGGCGAATTGTATTGCCTTAATTACCTAGGCTTTTGAAAAGGCCTCACAAATTATATTTTTTATGACTGCTCGGATAGCGTGGTTATTTAAATGGTCGCAAACAATATTAGTTAAGATAAAGAAATCAAAAATTTGTGTTATTTTCATTAATGTTATATATGTTAATGTGAGTTTGTTTGTTGCGCTTTGAAGCTTTAACTAGTCGACCAATCATAATAAAGTTACGTTTACGCGTTTTCAGGGATACAGCGAAGAACATAAGGAACATTTTATCCAGAAAAACGTACAACTTCCGAGGATTAACTAGTTCACAAATAATTATTGCGAGACTGGATGTTCTTGTGTACATAGTTTGAATCTTTGTAAAAAGCCCGGTGATACTGGAACTATAACTAGTGCTGTGTTTTAAAAGAGAGAGAAATATTTACTTATAATTCTTAGCGTGCAATGTACTCGGTCCAACTATCTCTGCTCATATTGTTAGAGGGGTTTGTCTTAGATCGTCAGACGTAGCCGGGGGGCGTTCACTAACGACTGCACTCCTGTCGCAACCTTAATGTCTCGCCGTGTCGACCATTAATTATTCAAATGGTTTTATATGTTCATACTAGTAGCGGTATCAGCTGCTTGTGTTGTGACAAATTTGGATTATAAAAATTCTTGGTGACAATTATTATTTATGTCTGATCTTGACCTAAGAAAGTAGTGATTAATTAATATATTATATTTTATAGTGAGATGTCTTGCATTTGAATTTTGGTTGGGTCAAAGTCAAAAGTCAAAGTCAAAGTGTTTATTGCGAACTAAGTGTAAATACATAAGGTGTTTAGTAAAAGTATAGTGCTTAAAACTTAGTGCCTTTTACAAGCATTGCAATATTATAATAATAAACGAATATTTAAAAATTATTATCTACCAACAATTATAATTAATGTTACTTAGTACTTATATCTAAACCATATAATATTATAAGCTTATACAAACTCTGTTATTTTATTATTGCACAATATACATACATACGCTTACAAATAAATTAAATTTCTAAGATCACAATTATGTTTTTTCTTTATTCAAGGCTTATTTATTATATTTAGTTTATTTATTATATTGTTTTTATAGGGTGAAGTAAAAATGAAGCTTTTCTTTTAACTGTTATGAGATAGTTTGCCGTTTAAATGCTTTTACGGTCATATGTTTGAGATTGCGACCAGAAAATTTGAAATTTACATAGAAATTAAACTACTTTATGGATTTTATCGCGTTGTTTATAATAATAATAATATAATAATAGACATTTATTTCAGATTCTTGTCCCATAAATTGTTAGTAGTACAGTGGAAGCTTAACGTATTGTTAGTATTTGAATTCTTTTTTATTTTTATTACATGTCAAGATTTTAGTCCAAATCATGTCAACTCTGTTATATACATTGTCACACAGTTCTTTAATAAATTAATTTCGGCATTTATCTTCTATATAAATCTTAAATATAATAAACGAGTACGTACGCTTCCTTATGATTGCATAAAAGTCGTCGTGGATCACCCTGGCGTCAGCAAACATGCCTGAGGCACTACAGAATTTAGGTAGACGCATATTTTGAAACATATTTCCACATAATTTTATAAGTATTAAACTACTGATAAACTTAACTACTATTTAAGCTATTTAAATTATTGAACCATTTAGATTCAGGTTTTCACGATCTTGCATCTTGTTTACTTATTGATGCTTGACATTTTGACATGGTAGTCATGGCTACAAGCGGAGAGAATCGTCTTCTTGTGACTACAAGCAACGTGGTGGAGACATCAAGCAGATAAAAGCAAACCAAATGCATGATCGCGTTAATTTTCATTACAAAATAATAATTCTACGATAAAACAAAATAAAATTTTTAGAGGTACCGTAAGTTGCAATTATATGTGATCGCTCTTCGATCATTTAGATCATCCGTTGCGTACACCAACTTTGGCATACCTGCTTCTTCTACTCCCAAAAC
The DNA here is from genome assembly GCA_930367265.1 of Catocala fraxini. NCBI lineage: Eukaryota > Metazoa > Arthropoda > Insecta > Lepidoptera > Erebidae > Catocala > Catocala fraxini. Next base: position 18,915,547 of record OV884041.1, read on the forward strand.
ATTATAATTTATTTATTTATTATTTATTAATGTATTCAGGAGCAACCTGGTTTCCTCAAAATGTATTTGTTTTACAATCTTGATCAACAATAATATATTTTTAAATTCAGCAATTTATGCCTGGTTTATCAGTAGGTATATCGACCTCTATTAGAATAGCTCAGTTGCTGCTCTCTTTTTCTCCTCACTGTTCTTATTTCGCCTACACCCCATTTTCTCATAAACAAGTTCCAGATCACAATCACCCTATACAATTCTCATCGAATCAGCACAGTATAGGCAACTATACGAGATAAAATTTTGATACTCACAGTCAAACGTGTGGCATATAAAATTTTACGGCTGTTTACCGTAGTAAGTGGAGATGCTTTTAAGAGTATCTTGAGCGGAATAACAATGTATTTCTAAGTTATCGATACCACACTTACTTTGTGTTTGTCAGTTTATCAATCTATAGGAACAATATATTCAATTCTGTTTTTCATAACAGGAATTTCATCTAAGAGAGACTAAGCATAGCGGTTATCCCCATGCTCTAACTTGTATCAGCATAATTGGAAAAGTACATCTACTCTCTAGATAATAGTTGCCTGTCTAGTATAAATTTTTGCAATGTGTAGGGTAACCCAGGTTCCTAAGGGATTTACTGTGCGGTCAGCTGGAAGATCAGTGGTCAGTACCACTTGCGCGGTCAGCAGAGCAACTCCTTTTTATAGGAACTTAGCGGTTACTGTAGCCTATATGCAAGCTTGTAACGGTCGTCATAACTACCAGTTATTAAGAGATATTTTGACACAATCATAGTTGTGTACCATCGTACTCATTAGTCATAATATTGTCTTCTGTTTACGCGAATGTTATTAATTGATATTAAACTATTATATACGGATTTATCGCGTTGTTTATTTGACACTTTTTAACATGATTTAGAAACTATTACTATTAAACTTTACTAAATTTAAGAAAATTAAACGTACGCCGGGGAAAGTGTAAACTTAAATATAAATAGTTTTAATAGTTTTAATAATTTAATTAGCTTAAAAATTAGTAACGTTTAATGGTAATAGTTTCTAAATGATGTAAAAGAGTGTCAAATAAACAATGCGATTAAATCCGTATATAGTAGTTTAATTTCAATGTAGTTATTAGTCTTTGAAAATATTTATACCCTTTAGATTTCTATTTAATTGCTGTTCTAATTGCCTGAATCCTTGAAAGCACTGTGCTCTTAGTATAAGCACCTATTATGATGACTTCTTGCTTTCAAAAGTAACATCAATATCAACGACAATTTACATCTGTATATTTTTGCGGTGGTTTGTCTTGTTTCTTTGCGAGTATGTGGCCTCGTTATTTCTTGCATCATTGACGTTTGTCGAATCGTCAAGTGTGTAAATATATGGAGATTTTGGTAGTATTATTTTACTATATCCACATATCGCACTACTCAGCTAAAAAAATTATAAAAGTTGTAAATAAAACTTATTGTTTTACTGTGCATGTTAATCTTCAACTAAACTACGTGTTGAAAAATCACTAACATAAGTCTTCAAGTTAAAACTGTGATATAAATAAGCAACTTTCGAAATAATGTGCGTATTTATAGTTTAATTATCGCTCGCTTTAACGGAGAAACTTGTATACCTGGCAGGCATAGAGCGATTGGGCTTTCCTGGAACGTAACTCTTAGCGATTACAACGATTCTATAACAGACTCTGCTAGGTAACAATTATCACACTCAATTACAAGATGCGAGGCAAATATACACAGTATATCCTAAGATGTATACGTTAATGTTCTTGTTAATTATGTTCTTAGATTGAACATTTTGTTGACACCAAATTTGATATTTATTTTAGGTAATATTTTATTAAGGTAACGTTTGATTAAGAACGCTTTTTGATCCTTACACGTGACCACACCTTTCTGTTATGCGCTGTATAATATTTAGCATCTATGATGAACAAGCATACATACGGACCCAAGCTGTTGCACTATTTATAGAAAACGTGTTTCTATTGCACCTGAACAAATCATTACCATCATAAAATATATTTTATAGTAAAAATTAACATTAACACATAAATTCAATTAACATTAAAACAACATTACAAGATCGAACGTTAAAAATAATGTGATAATAAATAATAATTCGTTTGGAATTTAATTGCGTTTGAAATAATTACGAACAATAAATGCTTGATCATCTTTCAACGCCTAGGGGTACACTGAGGTGCAATAACCAATCTACATCTGAATCACTTACTAGTAGTTTGACATAATTTCTATGGACTTTATGACAAATTGTTAAATAAGCAGCGATCGCCTCATGGGAGACGTCGGACTGCTACGCTGAGACCTCGAGTTCGATCCCAAGGCGCATATGTCTGACTTTTCAAAGTGGTTACTTATTGCTCGCTTTAACAGTGAAGGAACACATCGTGGGGAAACCTGCATGTCTGAGAGTTCTCCATTATGTTCTCGAAGATATGAGAAGTCTAACAAGCCGCACGAGGCCAGCGTGGTGGCTATGGCTTAACCCTTCTCGCATTGAGAAGAGGCCCATGCCTAGCAGTGGGACAATTTAATAGGGGCTTTTATTATTGTGTTTCAATAACAGCAACCCTGTCATAGGTTTGAACGTTTCTTAGACTTCTAAGACATTGTCAAGAAAATCTTTATCATCTTAACTCATCAATGAGCCGGAAATAATGCTCCGACTCCGGAGCCTAGACACAATGAAAAAGCATTGAATAAAGAATTAAGAGAGATAGGAAAGATAGTGGAATACATAATTTCAACCTGGACTCTCGCTCAAATTGAACCTAACAACCAAAGTAACCCGGCTAGGAAAGCACCTCTTACCTAAATAAGATGTACCTATGTCACACAAGTGGGATTGTCAGAGTCCTTAAACAGGTGTTATGCTATCAGCAGCAGACTAGCAATCTTTGTTCTTTAATAGTACGGTAAATCCTTTACAAAGGTGCCAACCTACGTAAAGGAGTGCTACTTCAGGTGTTGTAAGCATTTTAAGGCTACGTTAATTGATAATCATCAGACGAGCTGTGTGCTAATTGACTACACGTATGGAGTTATCATTTCAATTTTCACGCTGAAGAATTATTTATTTAATTCACAAATTTTCTAGATAGATTCGCCCCTGTAGAGTATGTTTGCAATATCTGTCACGAATCAGGGCTTATCCTTAATGAAGAGGAAGGTTTAAAATACATTTAAAAATAAACTCGATTACATAAAAGCTGACTGTCTCAGTTATTCAGCGGTAGTGAATGTGACTACTGTACAAGAGTTCGATTCATGCGCAGCAGTCGCATTCGACACACATTCATTTACTAACACAGGGTTTGATTTGGGATTGGCTAAGTACTTTCAGTTTTCTTCACTAAATTCTTAGTAGCAACCTTGAGTCTAGCACTATGCTCTATGCTCTAAATCTAGCCTGGTAGACGGCAAATGGTTCGCCTCCTATTAGAAAAGACGTAAGACGGTTTGTGGATGTAGTACACATCTGCCTAGGCCTTTGTAGATATAGGTGTGAAACTCTGTATGTAATATTTACATTAAAATAAGATTTCTAGATTCTTAAATAGTTAATTATCACTTGCTTTAACGGTGAAGGAAAACATCATGAGGAAACCTGCATGTCTGAGAGTTCTCTATAACGTTCTTAAAGATATGTGAAGTCTGCCAACTCGCAATAGGCCAGCATGGTGAACTATGGCCTAACCCGTCTTACAGTGAGAAGAGGCCCGTGCCCAGCAGTGGGACAGTTTAATACAGGGCTGATATTATATTTATTATAAGTTTTCTAGAAGAATTCAATGTGAGATTATCCAGATCATTAGTAACCATAATATGTTAGGATAGCTTTAAAAAGTAAAGCTTGTTATACTGCGATATAAGCTGATACAACTCTCTGATTTTGAGTTGACAGTACAGCCCTATAATCCCTAGTAAGAATATACAGCCTGCAATAACTGCTTACCATCATACATATCATAAGATGTTTGCCACAAAAACTTTTCATGTAACCGTTATGACGCTATGCTCAATAAAACAAAACTCATTCCCTGCAAACGCGGTCAGAAACTATTAAGCGTATTGAATAGAATTCGTTATTATAATATTACATTCATGCATTATTGTATTAAGTGGCCCCACCGCATTTCACATTGTTGTGTGACAACCCTAAGAGCTACAATTCTGCTCACCCTGTCGGGCGCAAACCGGTATTCTGTCACGCTTATAGAATATTTTGACTTGAGTACCGTGCGTAATGGGGCCAGGGTTGTCGCCTAACATAAATGTTGGTATAGATATACAATACACTAGCTGTTATCCGCGACTTTCATTGCGTATTGTTTTAGTCTGTCTTTATTCAAGTATTTATATATATTTTTCGCTGCGTATTTACCAGTTCACGACAATGTTGAGGCAATTTATCATGCCTAAAGCAGTCAAGTATATAATATTATTTTACCTTATAAAATGTTTAAAAAAAGATTATAAATGTTTATTAAATAGGTAAACACCGGTTAATAATTTTGCTATCATATCATTTCCTATCTGGTAATAGTAGTTATTTTTACCAGACAGGAAATGATTATCAGGACAGGATATATCTGAATGACTGTAAAAAAACGCAGTTTATTCCATGATGTTATTTTGTTATATATTTAATAGTTCATTTTCTTGGCAACCCTAAGCAATAAGTGTGTGGCCCCTAAACGTGACATTGTGATAGGCGTGACGAACGAGCGATGTTGATTGAAATAACGCTGTTATACTCCAATACATTACATTAGATGAATGAAGGGACATCACAATGCATGTATTTATGTATTTCTTCATAATCATTTTGGTAATAATGACTCACAATGGAACTTAAGATTGAAGTATCAATAGAAATGAGCTATTCATGGGAAAGGCTTGTATAAAAGGTAGTACTATAATATTGCAGATATTAAATAAATATTCATGTTAGTTCATACATGCAAAACGATGACGTAGGTATATTTTATTAAGTACAAGCAGCTGGATAAATAAACATATACACTGCGTCACGTCTTTACAACGAAGGAGTGAGCAGGGATCTTTAACATATAATATGGTTTTATGTGACAAGTTATAGAGACTTCCAGGTAATATCATGCTACTGTAAGTTTTTTAATAGTTATATTATAAGCAATAATAGCCTTCTGACACTGAGGCCCGTGCCCAGTAGTGGAACAGTTTAATACAAGGCTGATTTTATTATATTATAGGTATATAATTTGACTTACCAGATACGAAAATCTTTAAATGTAAATAAAAATAATAAACGTAAATATTGTTTTACTTGACTCGACTGTCTAATATTGCGACGAATTGTAAGTGCCCGGATGCTTAAAATCATAGCAGACAAATTGTGGTTATAAGATCTGTCTCCCTGTAGTGTCTTATCTTTATAAGTGTGAGTATACGTACATATGTATGTATGTATATAACACACATTCAAATGGATAATTTATGTGTGCAATTTTAAGCATAAATGTTATTTTTGATTGGTGTTTGCCACATTAGTAAGCAAAGCTGGCAAGCATTCGAAAAAAGACAGTTGTAAATGAAATGAAGTAAATTATATTTTTGAGTGAGATATAGTTAGAGGTGTAACAAAATTGATGTAAGTAGGTACTTTATATCTCGCCCATAGCAGGCGAACAAATGTTATTACATTGTAAGACAATTAATATTTCAATTAACATACTTTGGTATTAATTCTTCTTCTCTCTTAGCCTTTATTATTCCCAAGTCACTTGGGGTCGGCTTTTCTGGTCTAACTGGATTTGACTGGATATCAGTTTTTACACGGAGCGGCTGCCACTTGACCTCCGCAACCCGAAGGCTAACGATACCCTAAGGCTAGACCAGTGTCAGAATATTAGAGGCCACTGACTTTCCCAATAACGACTGCCATAGATGTTCATGGCAGCTGGGACCAACGGCTTAACGTGCTCTCCGAGGCACGGAGCAGGCGATAATTGTCAATTAATACGCACATAATTTCGAAAAGTCATATAACTTCCGAAAGTCAGAGGTGCGCGACGTGAGTTCGAACCCGAGACCCTCTGCATTGCAGTCTGTTGGTCTCCCCACTGAGCTATCTCTATCTATACTTTGGTATTAATTATAATAAAAAAATGTTATTATCAATAGGTTCAATTATAGCAATTCGAAATGAACAAATATTAATATGATGATTTATAATAACGAGTGAGCTTGATGAATGTAATGTTCTGTAGTATTTTAAAATCCAGTGGCCAGTCCAGTACGAGAAATACAATATCTGGTACGTGTCTGTCTAACTTACTTCAAAGAAAAAAAGTTATGTCTAGCTCATAAGTTATTTTTGGAGACCAATAATGTCACAGTGTTCTTAATGACAGTATTTTACTGTACATGTCGAGAATTACCAAACATTATATGCAGTAGATAAGTTGATTATCTATATTAAATGATTATCAATAGTGATAATCGTATAAATTTAAAAGACCAAATGTCTTTTAAAAACCCCTTTAATGCACTATGTGATGCCGCGGGTGTCATCTAGTACCTACATATATGTTCATAAATAAACGTGTACTTCTTTACAATTTCATATTAGAAATATAAATGCGAAAGTCATTCTTACTTTAAAAACAGACTTAAGCATTTAAACAACGATACAAGAGCACCCAGATTTAAAACAACTATTTACAGAGATCACGTTTTATTTTTCAGCGGGAATCGAATCCACTCTACAACACTCAGCATTACGCAGTGACGATGTGTGTGTATTGCATATTATGCACCATCCAAGAATTCGGCAAAATCCGTATCTGTTTGTCAAATTACATTTACAATTTAAATAAAATATGGTATTTAAATAGTTTAGGCTCCAGTAGACGCTGGGCACGCCGCTATAGCGGCGGTAAAACCCATCATGGAGGAGTGGCTGGAGAGGCGTTTTGGTGCCCTCGCCTTCTGAACGACGCAGGTGCTCTCGGGGCATGGCTGCTTCGGGAAGTACCTATGTCGCATCGGCCGAGAGGAGACGCCCCGGTGCCATCACTGTCTCGGTGCGAGGACTGCCCCGAGGACACGGCGCAGCATAACCTTGAAGAGTGCCCAGCCTGGGCTGAAGAGCGTCGTGATCTTGTCGCGGCCGTAGGGGTGGAGTGTCTCTCGCTACCGGCCATGGTAGTCTATGGTCACGAGCGAGAGCGCATGGAAAGCCGCCGCCTCCTTCTGCGAGGTAGTAATGTTCGCTAAGGAGGTGGCGGAAAGGGAACGGGAGGCGAACACCAGCCTCTCGGTCCGCAGTCGACGCACCGGGCGCCGAAGGACGCTAAACGATCTCCGGCCCCCATGAGCGCTGGCCTGGGGCGACAGACTAGGGCAGTTTGTCGTCCGTGCAGAAACAGGCCCGAGACGGCGGCGCATTAGTATTATAAAAAAATGCGACGAGGCTGCCACGATCAAGTGGCGGCCCAAATCTGTCGGGGCTGCAGGATCAATGCACGACTGATCCCTGCGCCCCGGCCATAGATTGTGAGAAGGAACACCGTGGTAGGTTAAGTCGGTATTACCGGGATATCTCCATCTTTTCCAGGGTGAGTCCGACATAACGCCTCCGCCCGGCCCCGCGGAGAGGTACGCGCCAATGCATTCCCCCACGTTAAAAATAAAAAAGGCTCCAGTAGACGCTAAGATCAATACTTTAACAAAAAAATACAATACAAGTCGCAGGCTTATATAACATGAAACGCACATTCATTAAGAAATCCAATAACGTTTCACATTGACCTTAATAGATGGCGTTAGCAGTTATTAAAGCAATAATGGTCCAACAATCAAATCTCGTAATAATATATAATTTGCTTTAAACATTTACTATAAAATGTAATTAGAGCTAAAATACATTAGTATTGATTATCTATACTTGGCAATGAACATTCTAACTGCCTCCATAAAACGTAGTACAGTGTTTGTTTACTATTGTAGTTTCTGATAATTGTACTAGATGGCAGTAGTTACCGTAAGCAGAATAAAATTTTGTTGTAATTGAGTTCTCCACCTCTGCCTTTTGAAGTAATGTTATTATTTTTAATAATTAATTAACACTCGCTTTAACGGTGCACAAAAACATCAAGCGGAAACTGGCATTTCTAAAATTTCTCCATAATGTTATCTAGGATAATTTCAATTATGTGAAGTCTGTCAACCCGCACTGGGCCATCGCAGCGTGGCGGACTATGGCCTATCTCTTCTAACACTGAGAAAAGTTCCGTGCCCAGCATTGGAACGGTTTATATAGATAGCTAATATATTATAATAATATAGATACTCTTATACGTTACGTTTCATCGTTTTATAATAAGTCTGCTTAACATATAAATTTTTGGAATGGCAGACATAATTCAAAACCTATTGTGCCTGGCCGCGCGTGTGCCGATACGATTCAATAGTTAAGTATAATAATTAATTTTATTGTGCTATTAAGGTATGATGGCAAATTATTACTGTATTCAATGTAGTATGCATAACACTGGAAGATGTCAATCACGTATTGCCAAAGCTTTAAATGAAGATGTCAATATGAGACCTCTAAGCGAACGTCAAAGTCATTTAGTCAATAATAATAATAATAATCATTATTGTTCATAAAAAATACATAGCTAATACAGATAAATCACTGGTCTCCACACTAGGATTCCCTGTGTCGTGGAGGCCAGTCTCTTTCATCGTGGTTCAAAAGATATAATATAACATATATGTACAATAAAGGAAAATTAAACCTAAACAGAAATTATATGATGAATACATGTCGTCTTGCAGTAAGTGCGTACGGAAGTATGAGTAGTGAGTAGTGTGATGTTTGTGTGTGTGTGCGTGTATGTGGGTGTGTGTGTGTGAGTGAGTGCGCGCGCGCGCGCGCGCGCGTGTGTTTGTGTGTGTGCGTGAGTGTGTGTGTGTGTATGTGTGTGTATTGGTGTGTGTGCATGTCATGTCTCCATAACAAAATATATCATGATAGTATGTAAAAAATGGTTAAAGAAGAATTTAATAGTTTCTGTGTCGTCCTAATCCAAAACTTTTAGGAAAATTGAGATGTGGAATTTGCATTCAAATCTCGTCAGTTCATAATGCATCGCTAAACGCCAAAGTGGCGGCCTCGATGGCGTAGTGGTTAGTGTAAATGACTGCCACGCCTGAGATTGCGGGTTCGATTCCCTCACAAGTCAAACATTTGTGTGCAGGGACATGGGTGTCTGTCTTAGTCTGGGTGTTTCTATGTATAATATATGTACTTAAAAAAAGTATATATGTATGTTTATCCATTGTCTAGTACCCATAGTACAAGCTCTGCTTAGTTTGGGCTAGATGGTGTTGTGTGTATGTGATAGAATATTATATTATAGTGGTTAGTGAGTTTACTAAAGTTACATTTAGGTTAGTTGCTACGTTCAGCCAAAAAGGTCGCGGTCGCAAGTCCTATCTGTTTTCTATTGGCCTATCGCTCCTTTTCTTTTATTATTTATTAGACCTCTTTTCTTCTTTTGGTTGTTCGTGATACAGACTTCTCTAAATCGCTTTTCTTATCTTTCAGTAAGTAACTAATCAATTACTTGTAGCGACGGATCATTATAATATACAAGCCGTCGTACGTCGTCGTCGTACGTAATACATTGTCTTAGGTTTGTATCCAATCTGGATATCCGATATCATACTGAACGATCTTTGTGAGTGATAAGCAATCTACGGTCAAAGTAAAGCCTGAACTGTATAACGTAATTAAATAGCATACCTACTATCACGGTGGCGCATCGATTGTGAAGGCGATTGCTATGCTTAAGCACAGGACACGACTATAATTGCCGTGTCTACCAATCCGCACTGTGCCAGCGTGGTGGACTATGGCCTAATCCTTCTCACATTGAGAAGAGGCCCGTGCCCAGCAGTGGGATAGTTTAATACTAACGATAGTTAGTGAAGCTACATTTAGGTTACTTGCTAGGTTTAGGCAAAGAGCCTATGAGAAGAAACCTGCAAGAAACTCATGGCCTTATGGGTTAGATTCCCGGGTCGGGACTGGAACTTTGTCTGGTAGACAGCAAAATTTTCTTCCTTTTTACGTAAGATATAAAACCTCAGTAGGTGAAAAGCGGCTGTAGATCACCGTTTGGGATATAAAAATCCAATAACACTTTACCAGACACAGAAATATCACCATTCAGCAATCGCATTCACTGCAGATGCAACTAACGCAGTCGTCAACTAAAAAATATAACATAACAATTAAACAAATTATCGAAAATGTTTTCAGCATAAAAATAGGCGCCATAAAAACATGAAACATTATTCAGCTTAAAATTTGATTCGCATTGTTACCGTACAGACAAATCTTACTCAATTATAGACAGAATATACAAGAGGAAACTTGAATAGACGATTGTTAAAAATATAAGAAATTAATACCTACTGGTGGAGTGAAAAGTTGAACCAAATGGAATAAAAAGGGGCAGAGGATAGTACCTACTTGAGAGCGAGTGGTAATCTCGATGAAATAATTTCTGAAACCAATATTTTGTGGGGCCATGAGATAGGAGAGCAAGTGTTTGATTGCATCAATGGAAATTAATTTTAATCTTCTTCTTTTCTTTTTTCTTTTGGTTGTAGTCAAATTGACAGCAGTTGTTAAGATAAGATAAGATAAGATAAAATAAGATACGATAAGATAAGACAAGATAAATTTGCATAAACATGTGTGTGTACATACAAAGAAAGTGCATACATACAAGCTGACAAAATAAATTCAGTGCAGACATGTTTGTCACAGTATGACGTGCAAATTAATTAGATTATAAAATAATTTAAAAAAAAGATATATGTAACAATATATTATTTTCTTGTCTAAATTATTTAAATTTAATTAATTTATATTTATATTATAAGATTAATCAGCATTATTATACAGGTCTAAATAAATTTAATTATGTCAATACAAATTATTTTTCATTAAGGAACTCAGTCACGCTATAATATGCTCTGGCGGTCAAAAAAGTACGAAGTTTATTTTTAAACATAGATTGAGGCAGACCCTTCCAACTTTTTGGTACTTTGTTATAAATAATTGGTGCCATGCAGTACACACTTTTGCGCATCAGGGTCGTCTTAGCGCATTGGAGACATAGTTGACTATTGTCGCGTCTATTGCGTGGAAATTCGTCGGCTCGACGCTTATAGTAATGCGGGTTCGACTTAACAAACACAGCTACTTCTAATATGTACAAGCATGGTAAAGTTAACATTTTGTCATTTTTGAAATAGGGCACGTAGCTATCGGTCTTCTCAAGTCTAAACTTCGCCCGTAAACATCTTTTTTGAGATTTGAATGCTGATTCTTTTTCCGTCGAGTTACCCCAAAATATTAGCACAAAATATTAGTCGTTAAGCCATGTCAGAGGCCTACGGGCGGCTTGAACAACTCTTGACAACAGGTTGGCCACTAACCACACGAAAAGAAGAAGAAGAATTTTAATAATAAAATAAATTCATTTTATGGCTTCCTCATTTTTAGGGCCTATGGCTTTCTGGTAGTAAACAATTCCTGTAGTAAATACTTAGGCAGTCCCTATATCTAGCCTATGAATGACTGTTAGGCACGAGTTTAATTCTCGTATTGCTTATCAGCAAAAAATATCTTAATAATGTATGAAAGATGATCCGAAATCACCTATAAAAATAAATAAAATTGAAGTGTCTGTTTGAAATGTCAAATTAGCAGCTTTTTACCAAGTGCATATGAAAGGTTACAGGCCCTTTATCAATTATCAAATGGATTTTGACGAGACTTTCACTGCCAGATAGCTGATTTTATAATGAGCAACTAGAGCTACTTTTACTTTAGAAAAATAGGTAACGCGAAGAAAAATTCTACGCGAATAAAGTCGTGGGTAACAGCTACTTTTTAACGTTAATATGTTTCTTAAGAAGACGACGATGAATACTCTAGGTGATTCAGTTCTTTGACCTGGGGGTGGCGGGCTTTGTGGGCCTGCCCGCCATCCGTTCAGCACCAGGTCCGAGAGGCGGCGTGCGTGTTCCCGCGCGCGCCTCTGTTGTTTCGAGTCCGTCTCCCCTCTAGGGGGGACAGTAGGGAGTGTTAGAAGTGCCTTTGGGTAGATCTTTCGTGTAGTGGCCTGCCGTTTCATACGGCGGGCCGAAACCTCGGCGGGGTCGCGACCGCATGCGAAAGTGATTCGCGCGGCCCCGTCGATAGTGGTTTTGTCGAGGAACACCGTGGTAGGTTTAGTCGGTATTCCGGGAGGTACATTTTCTTCTTAACATCTTTCTTTTACCCCGGAGAGTCCGACATAACCCCTCCGCCCGCCCCCGCGGAGGGGTATGCATCAAGCATTACCCCACGATAAAAAAAAAAAAAAAAAAAAAAAAAAAAAAAAAAAAGTGATTCAGTTCTAAGCTGTGAGTCTGTTCTCTAATGATGACTGGTAGTATTACTTTTAGCATTAGGTGTAGGCTTAATACATAGACGTTATTGTTTCACATTGGTATTCAATTGCCTGCTTTTAATTGTTGATTCTTTTTTGCTTAGGTGATAACCTGTGAGGTGCGAGGTTTTATCACATCTAGTACAGTAGATTGCACATCCTTGTAGTATTCGACGGCAATTATTTCTTCTGGAAAATAACTGTGTGACGGAGACTTTAAAACATTCATATGTCAATTGCTCGAATGCTAGACATCATTAACAAGTATTTGTGTCTGTGCCTGGAAGATAACAGAATGGTCACAAAATTTCAGAGAACAGAGACATTCAGAGTTTTCTAATTTGTCTCTTATTCCAATAACTTATGTGACTTAAACAATTGTTTAAATTTTCTAATATTTGTGAAGCATATAAATTATTGTGCCGTTCAAATTGCAAGCCTGTAATACACAGCTGTAATACATCCGTATTACCTGTCACAAGGCTACCAACACTACGCTTTATCTAAAGCCGTGTTAAATAACTCTACTTCACAGATGTTTGAGTTTTAACCTACTGTTTGCTAATATTGCTCATTGGCTGTTTTATTTTTGAGATATTCCTGTTACCACCATGGCAGTTTGCTATCGGATCTTAGTCAGATTATATAGGATCACCCTGAAAGCAAAACTTGTACCTACTGCACTGACAACATATCAGCCCACTTGTGTTTGTATACTTCAAGCAAAACGTCGTATTAACAGCTATTGTATCTGATACGATGATATAGCTATTATAGTTGGCGGGTGCTTTGAGTAGACAAGCACGCCGTTGCCAATCAGTTGATGAAGTGATACGAGAGAATGATACGTCTCAGAGCTTACCGGCTTATTCATAGAATAAGCGCCGAGACGTATAATTCTCTACAGATAACGAACATAAGAGACGTTACTCTGTTTCTATTTCGCCCATTGACTTCCAGCATAGCATACTTATCTCTTCTATTGTCATACCTTTCATTTCCTTTAATCCTATTCTTTATATTTTTATAGGTACTTTAAGTAGATGAACGCACCTTTGTCGATCAGTTGATCAGTGAATTAATAAGTTGGCAAGCCTCAAGAAGTATCACTTTCTACAGAAAATTGGCTTAAGAAAGGTAACTCTATTTCTGTTTCGTCCAGTAAAAGTTCTGCATAGTATACTTACCTCTTCCATTTTCCTACCTTTCATTACCTTTTATACGTATTTTCAATTTTTTTTTAATTTTAACTTTTTTTTTTTTTTTACACATACATGCAACATCATCTAGCCCAAACTAAGCAGAGCTTGTACTATGGATACTAGACAATGGATAAACATACATATATACTTTCTTTTTTTTGTAAATACATACATATTAATACATAGAAACACCCAGACCAAGACAAACATCCATGTTCATGCACACAAATGTTTGACTTGTGCGGGAATCGAACCCGCGACCTCAGGCGTGGCAATCAGTTACACTAACCACTACGCCATCGAGTCGTCGGTAATATATGGTCGTTTGTAATATCAGGGTATTGTAAGCGATCCTAGTTTACTGTAGTTTAAATATGCTTGGCTATATAAAAGAGATGCATGGGTCGCTGATTTTATAGCCGCAAATTAAAAAGAATTTTGTATTAAAATCACTTGAGTCTGTTTCTGCTAATTGCCTTCAATGTCTGCTATTCCGATTGTACGGATTATTTATTTACGTATTTACGATTCTACTTATATTTAATATTTATAAAAACGGCAAATATTATCTGATGAATGGCATATTATTAAGTAATTCAAAATGAGGATTTTATTCAACTTATGAATGCTTAAATTGGCTCGTTTTTGTGGAGCATGGTTTCATGCAAATATATTATTCGCCTACGAGTGCCTAAAAAGATTTATTATTATTGCTCCATTTCAATTTGTTGATATAATTTGGGAATAAAAGGAAATCCAAATAAAAAACCGTAGCTGGCAATGTATGTATAGAGTATGTGGGGTTAAATTCTTTGAAATATAATAACTCTATTTTACCCTTTAATTATGAGTCTGGTATGTAACTAAGAATTGAAAGAATGCTCGAGTCTCTTTGTTTGACAATTAAGACCAATTTGTAAGCTGCAGAACTCTCCCCTTTTATATAAAGTAAGTGAGCATGAGAGGCTAGATCTGAAATGTGAAACAGCTTATAATCCTGCGAGCGCATTGTTATCCACCATCTGATATTGCACCTTGTTGTAGGAATATGCTAATGCATTATAATCTGAAATCCTAATCCTTACTAATATAATAAAAGCGAATGTGAGTTTGTTTGTTTATTTGTTACCCTTTTATGCCTTAACTACTCGACCGATCATCATGAAAATGTCGTATACACGTTGTATCCAGAAAAAAGTACTGTTACTAATCTAACCTAACCTGCATTTACGCAAGCAAAGCTATGGGCAAAATCTTGTATATAATAACAAGTGAGAATCGGCAAGGAATTGCCGTAAATCATACAGTTCGAAAAAATGGTTCAAGTAATATGCAAAGGTCACGTATCACATAGTCATTTCGGTGTATATCGACTATGCTGAGTCGAATAGCGTTGGACGCGAGTCTCTAGCTCGGACGGACGGACAAAGCTGTTGTATAAGAGTTTTTTCGAACTCTAAAAGCAATAAAAGCATCTCATACTGATGTTATCTATCAAACTAAGAATTCATCTATTGCTTAATCTTCGAACTATTACGATGCATTTAATTTATCGAAGAAACAATCTATGCTTAGCAACTGCACATAAATATGTGATTTACGTATCTTAAAAAGGCTGTCTCTTTTTCAAAGTCAGCGGCTTGTCGTTAATAGTTCAGTCATTCTTTATAAGTAGTCATTGTTACAATCTATATAGTAATTATTTTTAATCCTATACACTCGAATTTTAGTAGTATTTGCATCAAGATTACGATATATCAATTATCAAATGACAGAAACCATCATTCACACAATGACTTAAATTTTAACATAACATAACATGACGCCTCACATTTCGTCAGCTTCATTCAGATTTCAAGTAAGAACGATAAACGAGCCTATCGCCATCCTACAAATAAAATTCCAGGCTGCGAACAGTGGATTGCCTGCAAAATATCTCAATTCGTCCGTTCCATGAATCAAATATAGGACATCACATTCGGCAGTAAGCGTACTTTTACTACTGGACCAACCCAGTCTTGGAGTTTAATTTCCCAATAGCAGAGATGCAGGTGCATGCTCTGTTATGCGCAGAATTGAATATATACAGCCATCTCCCAGGAGAGAGATCGCTACGCTTGACAGCTATTGGTGTCGGTATTGGCTTGAAAATGTATAAAACACACACATATAAACATCCACATTATG
Organism: Catocala fraxini; assembly: GCA_930367265.1. Taxonomy (NCBI): domain Eukaryota; kingdom Metazoa; phylum Arthropoda; class Insecta; order Lepidoptera; family Erebidae; genus Catocala; species Catocala fraxini. The sequence goes on from OV884041.1 coordinate 18,931,491, forward strand.
CATACTTCATTAATAATAATAGTAAAAGCGTGACGGTTAATTTATTAATCAATACATTTCTCGTTAGTTTATTCAAATTGAGAATGTTTTTTTTTCTGTAAATCAATAATTGATTAAAAGTGATCATGAACCAGGACTTGTCCTGTGTAATGTTTGTTTTTATATTCAATTTATAATTAATTGGCATATGTCCGTGGCTCAGCTTGTGGGCACTGCCCATTGAAAGTATCATAATACTAAGCGTAGTCTAAAGAATAATAAAGTGACTTCAATTCATCTAATAAACTTTTACATGAATTGAAGTTACTTATGTGAAACGTATAACCATTTTATTATATTGAAATAAGTAATTTATTAAAACCCATTGATTTAATTAAAAATAGTATTTATCTATTTGTATTTCTTTAAAGAATTCATATATTTAGAAAGTTTCAGCTGAATAGCCACCATCAATACCATATTCATAACTGCCTAATATTTTTAATTTGATTCACCATCCCCCTCCCCAAGAGCGAGAATGAATTTTGAAAATCTTTGCTTAGTTAGCTATCGTTATATAAAAAACGTGTGTATAATATATTAAGTTGTTAGATCCTGCGACTTCATTTGTGCTTAGATTCGTCATTCATATTATATAGTCTTTATTAGGTTAGCTAAATATTCAAACTGTATTTGCTAATTAGGTGTGAGCGTAACCCAAGTTGTAAATTACGCGCAAATTCTTGAGTACGATAAATAATATAATTCATAAAGATATTTAGCGCGCTAGGAATAATTCCTGTATCGCGCGGACTTTACAAACATTCAAATAACGGACACAAAGAACATCCCGACTCGAACAACCATTTGTGGATCACACATATTTTTGTCCGTGTGGGATTCGAACACACTTAAACCACTACGCCATCCGTGCAATCATCAGTTCACCGAGCGATATTCGGTATACGATAGATCAAGCAAAGCGTTAAGATCTTTTAGAAAATATTTAATAATAGTAACTGCCCTATACACAGTAAAATGCTTGGCCCTCTAACGCAAAACAAACAATGTAACAGAAAAATGAGATTGTGATAATGCATTTCTATTCACTGTTTTTCTATTCTCGGTTATATAAAGGTGTCAATGAAGAAATGTAAAATAATTCGCTAAATAATTGAAATATTTCACAATGCATGTATGTATATTGCTCATAACCCCTCAGTCGAACACGCCAAGATTGGGATCAGAGATCAGATTTGATCGTGTGACCCTTGATAGAGTTCATATTACTCGGGTTAAACTATCGTCGTTTCATCATGAAAACTATTTGTTATTCATATTATCTTTACCTTTACAAAAAGATAACTCCCGCATTAGGAATACAACCTGCGTGGCGGGGATCTTTACAAACATTCAAACAATGGACAGAAAGAGCACCCAGACGCGGGTAAACTAATTGTGGATCACACAAATTTTCGTCACGTGTTGAATCCACAACACTCAGTGCGTTGGCAGTGGCGAGACGACCACTTAAACCACAAAGCCACCCGTGCAGTCCATTTGAACGATAACGCAGAACAAAGCTAGTCGTGTATAATTACAGTATTACTTATGCATAGTATAATTGGCTTGCGTTTTTCTTATTCTCTCTATCTTGTCTATACATCAAATAATGAACTATTATTTACACTATATAAGAGAAAACTTATTTAACTACGAATGGCTAACAACATATTAAAAAAACGATTGAACTACACACTGCCTTAATGAAAAAGCATGGCCACTGTAATAGAAGCGCTCAGGTAATAATTTCCCCATACTTACATTGCACTATAAAAATTCTAATCTTATCTCACATCTGCTGTGCCTAGGTTCGATTCCCCGACGGCAAAATAAGCCTACTGCATGTACAGCTGCTTTTAAAAGATAATTGTTGTAATTTATAATGCGGACTTTCTCTACATATTATGTTTTTGCAATGTTATAAAAAGTGCGGTGAAATGAATAATTCTGCATGATGTTAAAGCTAGGCAGTTGGGCAATTTGTGTGTGTCGTAGGAAAACACTTTTACATACATATATAATTGGGGATGTACAAAGAGTTATTTTGTCGAAACTTTTACTTTTATTTATTATTATAGGGGCTTACTTTTAAAATATGGCAGCGATAGTGAATGCTACTATTGTCAACGAGTTACGTATCCCGAGTCAGGTTGTTGGATTTTACTGTCGAGGAATTCTCAGTAGAAGCACGGAGTCTGGGATTACGTGCGGTCTAAAATACACGCACAAAGAGACTAATATAGTCTTCTAGTTTTGAGTGCTACTTTGGTCCAAACCCGAAATCGCTCTCTTTGTCACGTAGATACGGTTGACTCTTATCGTTTTCTTAGGTAATTCCTTATAGCTTATTTTATATTATAAATATTTCTTTAAATTTTTAATATGTAAAATCAACCGTTTAGTAGTTTAATCAAAATTTTGTAGAGCCGAAAAGCATGTATGCGAACAAGGTGTTTTGGAATTTTTTAAAAAGGTTGTTTACTTCTCCATGAAATTGTTTTATGTTCTACGTCAAGGGGCTATCTTGAAGTGGAACATAAAACCAATTTTTTTTCCAAAAGAGACATCTCCAGTACTAGAAATAATTTCTGTGTCGCAGGGGTTGTTGCAAACAACAATGCACACAAAGAACACCTAGACCCGAAACAATTTTTTGTGGATCATTGAATTTTTATCTCATGTGGACATCGAACCCGTAACACATAGCGCATGGCAATGTTGAAGCGACTACTTTAACCGTTACGCTATCTATGTAGATTAAAATTTGATAAAAGCTCATCAGCTCAAAGGCATTTGGGCATATAGGCGTGAGAGATGTAATGTATGCATGTTTAAAAGATAAAGTATTAGTAAAGATTTGAAGGTCATAAATGATCATATGAGCAAAAAGGAGGGAACGACGGACACCACCAGCTGTTTTAATCTTATCCAAGGATCATACATATTTTTGTCAGTAAATTTAGCAGAGCCATGACTTGAAATGCACTCAGCATTTAAAAAGAAAATAAATTAACATAACGCAAACTATAATTACCTATAAAGAAAATACCTTTCTTCGATGGTAATATTTAATACGAAATTGTATTTTAATTACCCTGAATATGTGCCTATCCTTATATCTACATTGCGTGACGACCAATTTCTTGTTACTTTGGGTGATTAAAAAATTAATAGCAACATACCAGCCATTTGTAAATATCTTGAATATAAAGTAGGTAAATTAATCCATAGTGATATTATAAATATGAAAGTAACTCTGTAACGCACCTGCGTAAGAATAACAAAACTTTTACTGCGTTTGGACATATGCCTATTTGTAAGCAATTTGCATAGTCTATTTGATGAGTTATCCATGGAAAGAAGTATAGTTATATAAATAATCCTTTAGTACGTGTATTTTCGACCGATTTTGATACATATTTTCTGTGTGTTAATTTGGGTCCTTGGATAATTTATATTCACTATTGGTAGTTGGTGCTGCAATCGGGTTCTACATATTTTTTTTGCTTTCCAGCAACGATATCGTCTGTTGGAACTGCTAGTACTTTAACTTTAACTTTTTTATTTATCTTGCCAGCTTATCTTAATCAGCGTCAGTAGTCTTTACTGTATGTGACTGCTATGCTATGAGGTTTCGGATTAAATTCCTGGTACGGGCAGTGATATTGTCTTTTCCTGTCAAAACATTTTTAGTAGCATCATGGCGTCTAGAACTGAACCAATAAACGTCAATATGGTCGCCCGTTATTTCGTGGGCACTAAAGCCATATCTGCTAAAATATGGGGGTAGTATGCCTCTTGCTATTCTTTAGGGATATAAACTAAAACTGCATTACACTTACTACAGCTAAAATTAAAATTTACCTCAATAAAATTCACCAAAAGTAAGAGTGATAATGCAGTTTTTTTAATATATATCACGGCCTGCGGGCAGCAGCATGCAGTATTATTATACTGCATGCATTATATTGTTTATTAACAGTATAAAATATTTAATTACTTCTTGAAACAACAATATAAATGTTCATACCAATAACTTATTAGTTAAATTTTAATGTCGAACATATTATATCAAGTATAACTAATTGAATGTAATTAAGATTTATTGATATAATAAATAATTGTAACAAGAACCAACATAAGCAAAACTAATACCTACCTATTTATAAAAAATATTCTTCCAGAATATTAAGAATATCTTTGAAGAGTATTTTTTATGGATAGGTGTACTACTAAAGTAAGCTAGCATATAATCCAGCTGATAGTTACTTATGATCGCTTACAAAAACTCAGTAGGGGTAACAGTATCAGTCGCGCATTGCTAACAAATCGTTAAAGGAACCAAAGTTAAAATGAAATGATAGAAATAGGAATGGTATGCGAGCCACTCACACTAGTCGAGTAAAATAAAATAATAATTTACTCTTATACAAGTTGCCTGCGCAGCGACCTCTAATAATTGGTTTAGAAGAACTCACCCAGTCCACCAAAAAAAAAACCTATTTGTGCCATCGCGCATTGAAGACCTAGTCCGGAATGCTGACCAACCCAAAACGATTCGATTAAAAAGCCTAAACTCTAGTGACCATCCTAGATTTTTTTTGTTTTTATTGTTCTGAACGACATTTTAAATAAAAAAAATAAGAACACGTATGAGAAAGGCAGAGGTTAAATGATAGATACTAGAATATACATTATCTATTACTAACTTATCTAACTAAGAGTTATCATGCAAGAGATAGGTAAGTCAGCACATCACTAGGGTCACTCACTCGGTGGTACCGTTTAACTATAAAAGACCCACCATTCCACCAAGGGTATGACCAGGGATACGGTGTGATTCAAGACAACGATAACACATTGTAATGTGAATCTAAGAGTTTAGATTTAACGATAACCAAAATGTCTCCAATAAAGATTTACTCATCCAAAAGTAGGTCACACGACATACTACGTACGAATTTATGCGATGTGTTGCTAGCCGGTCGCCACAGCTGATGTTCCGATCACCTGCACCAGGTGCTCATACGCATGCGTGACGTGACAAGTGCAATTTGTATCTGTGTGAGTGGTGCGGTGAGCGCGGGCTAAATGGAAACGTAAATCTTTAATATAGCCATGAAACCATATAGTAAATACCTGGTGATTTGTTTTAGTACTTAAGATGCAATCGTACTAAATAAGTGTTGTACGCCTCTCAGAATTATGTTATTAGTATAGTTTATTATCATGCTATTTCTTTTGAAAGTAAAAAGTGCATTGGAATTTACTTTTTAAAGTTTGCATGTTCAGTTTCTATTTTTATCGGCAGGTGCGCAGGGATAGCTACGCAAATTGATTTAGAAATTTAAAAGCACTGTCAGTATTTAACGATGTAGAAGATAGTCTTCTTATTTATTAGCATTGTAGCACACGCATGGGTTGCTTACCTTGGTTGGTGGTAAGTTTTATAAAAATAGCACTATTTGGTAGTTCAGCTTAAGTAAATTATTTATTACTCTTTGTTAAAAAGTGATTACTATATAATACTCGAATCCAACACATGTAGTAGATTACATAGTAATCTAATAATAGCAATTGTAGATCGCCGGATTAGTCTGGCTGTTAAGCTAGTGAAAGAGAGTAGTTGTGAGAAATATAAATTATCAGATCTTTTCTGCACTACTCTTAATACATCTTTTTCGTAAAGTGAAAATACTAACGATATTAATATATAAACAAATAATCAGATGTTTTAAAGTATTGAGACCACTATTACATAGTACATATAATATAGTATCTTATCTTCACAATCTTTCTCTCAAATATTCTCCAAGTGCTGTTTTCACTGAGGATCTATTTTTAATCATACTTATATATCCCTCAGCTATATTTTTACGTTCATACCTATTACTATAAAATCTGTTCCTCCAATCAACTATAATGACTTGCACACGGCACCTAAATTACTCAATTACTGCCTTGAAAACACCATACTTTTATACTACGCTCTTAGGTAGTAGTTACATTTATGAGATAGGAAAGGGTTATTTAAAATTTATCAATGCATTCGTTTAATTTTTATTTTTTGAAGCGTATATATTGCAAGAGCTAAAGTGAGTGAGTGAGAGCTAAAGTGGTGTAGTTATAAAATAAAGTTTCGAATATGATGGATCTGACGTATACAAAAAGATGAACGTTCCCAAATTATTGAATTTAGATTAAGTTTTGAAGAATATTTGTAATATTTTGACGGAATGTATGCGCATTGAGAGGATAAAGACTACTTTGAAGTTGAACTTTCATTATGACACTGGATCTTACAATAGTTTGTTAGCTTATCTGATATGTAACCAATGTAAAACATTATATAAAAATATTATAACAATGTTCAAATCCTAAATTACAAAAACACAACTAATAATAATACTAAATATTTACAAAAGTGGTTTAGGCATCGTAGAATTCTTCAGCATCGCTGTCAACTGGTAACGTGCCTAACGACTGGCAGCATTGCCACGTTGAATGGCAATGCTGATTCTTTGGGCTAAGAAAAGACCAGCCTTCTGATCACGCGAAATCCTAAATGGATTTGAAAATTGTTATAACGTATAAAATATTGTACAAATATTAAGGCAACATAATCGCAAATTTGATAAAGCCTCTCAATAAACAAAAACATTTTGACGAAAATCCATTTAAAGTTCTATCGTATAGCTAAGCCAATTTCCATCTATAGAACTATGCATTACAGCGATATATTAAAATAATATTTAATCTCTCCGAATGCTAGTCTTATATGTAAGTATCTTTAAATAGGAACCAAATAAATAAAAATAAAATACCTAGCATAATTTATTGCTCAGGCTTGTCCAACCCACCCCGTTTTACCCTTACCTACGATGCGTAGACGTTTGCGCACCCAGCCGCAGCCAATGGCGTGCATTCACAAAATTTCAAAATTTGAACTGGCCTTCGATTGTCAACGGAATTCTTTGAATGAACGAGATATTGAACGTAGTATTATAACGGTTTCTGCATCTGGTCGAAACAGCTGATTTTGATGCGTCAATGAATTATCAGAGATCATAAGTTTTGATAATAATAATAACGGTTGTAAATGGCTACTGTTATGAATGGATAAACAAGTAAAAGCTTTAAAACTGTTGTAGGAAGGTCAGTCAAACATTGGCAATTTAGGAAAAATGCACCTTTTAAGTGGTTGTGTTGTATGTACCTATTGTAATATTTGGTGATTGGATTAGTGTGGATGCACCTTAGCCATATGTTACTTTGAGTAGTAGATTTTTTTTCTACTTTTGATAAAAGCTGTGCCATGCAGCAGCTGTATTAGAATAAGCCCAGTCTTTGATACAATAGGAAGAAACAATAATAATGTTTTAATATGTGGTGCTAAAGTCCCGAATCATAGTCTACCACGGTAGCCAACTGTATCCGTATAATTAAAAATTTTCTTGGATGATATGATCTTAATGTGATATGATCTTAATATTTTACTTTGGGTTATAAAATTTCAAAGTAAAATTATTAAGATCATATCACATTAAGATCTATTACGAAGGTACTAAATACGACTTCTTTCCAAGAGTAGGGAAGTCTGAGGTTCAATTCCAATTTGAGGACCGGTCAAAGTCTTATTGAGATTTCTACCAAGAAATTTCCAGTAAAAGTAGCAGCAAGAAGTTTTAAATATACCTAGTTGATGATAGTGGGGCCGCCGTCTGCTATAAGGGTACTAAACCCATTCTTAAACTATCTTAGGTAGGAACGTTAGACATTACACTCTTACCTAGTAAGTATAACTCGTATGAATAGGCAAAAGTGTCCCTCTGCCTAATCTTTTGTGTATATAAGCGTGAGACTATGTATGTAATACTAGATGTGCCCGCGGTTTCACCCGCGTTTTTCGTTACTACGCCATCCTCGTGGATCGTAACGTGATTTTATATAGCCTATAACCTTCCTCGATAAATAGGCAATCCAACACTCAAATAATTTTTCAATTCGAAAAAGTAGTTCCTGATATTAGCGCGTTCAACCAAACAAACAAACAAACTCTTCAGCTTTATAATATTAGTATAGATAACTATATTCGTTTTGGAATACCTGACCTTACCAATTGCACATCACAATCATATCTTTCACATCTTATGAATACATAACAGAATTTATTCACTGGCTTCCAATTCACAACATTAGAATTCCCATCAACATTTCAATAGATGGCTTGTTAACTCTTAATCGCAAATTTTTCGTCTTAGCCATCAAAGCCTTATTAACCATTTAAATACACCCAGGCATGCCATAAATGACATTAAGTTAACGTCCATTACAGTACTAACAGGGCCTCAAGGCTGCGGTTTCCTACAAATTTCAACATAAAAAAGGTAATTAAGATCGACGGTTAGGGATGGCACTTTCACTATGCCCAATTAGCTCTATGTGTTGAATTCTGATCAGTTTAAGTGATTAAAAGTGGCAGTTTTTAAAGTGAACATGCCAAATAACTTTAAATACCAAGTAATATACTCGTAGAAGTTTAGTTTTAAAAAAGAAAACCTGCAATTATAAGCATTCCAGTGGATAAGTTATTGTATTCTGTCTGAAATAAATTACACGGTTTAACGATAATTGACTGGCTTTGGCGGGAATTATTATTATGTTACTTTATGCCTATAATCGCTGCAGGGGTTGGCAGAAGTGAATTCATATTGCATACATATGCATACATGTTAGGTACTGTTTACATTTCACGTAATATTTGAGCGTGAGTACGCTTATATATGAGCTCTCTACCAACTGAAATTTTAACCTACATACTGTGACGGCAATTTTCTTAACAGAGTTGCCCAATACCTTTAAATGCTGCTTTCAATTACTACTAATATTTTTTAATAGAGACTCTTTATGAATAATTAGAGACGCGCTCTAGAAGTAATTCCTGTATCGCGGGGTACATTGCAAACATCTATATAACGAACACAAAAAACACCCAGACTCGGAACAACCATTTGTTTCCTACCTTTTCAGCTTTTTGGGTTTCAAAACTTCCGTGAAGTGGTCGTGGCGAAGTGCATTCATAATTATATTGTTATGAATAATTGTATTATATATTTCATTAACCTATAATACCTAAATTACAATCGTAAGAGCCTTGCGTAAGAGAACTAACGAAGAATCGTTATTATTATATATCCATTATTTAAAATATCTACATAATAATGCAACTATACATATGTTTTATATTTATTTAAACACTGTAATTATAATTGTAATCTATAGAAACGTTGTCGATGGTATGTTTAACACATAACTTGTTAACATCATTAGCAGTAAGAAATAATATTTAAGATATTAGTTACCTTAGTAAAGAAAATAAATAAAGTAATTATTTACCAACTACCTTTTCTTATTTGTTCTTGAATAATTAAACAGAAGTCTTCTTGTATTTTCTTGTTTAACTAATGCCACTGTAAATATAGGATTGTCGACGTCATGTGTTTACAGTGATACATTTAATGTAAGATGGCATGTTTTTGATAATCTTTGACAAGAAGTCAGAAATTGGCATTCACCTAGCGAAAAATGCGAGAACTTACACGCAAATGAAGATCAATCTTGAGTACGATATCCAGGCTAGGCAGAGTAATTACGTTTTTCTGTTAGTGAGAAGCCTAACAGGCACACTTACAGACACTACTTATTAAGAAATATCTACCACAAATTCTCAATAGCACTTTGTCAGAACCGAAAATATAACTCTGGATTTCACATTCGACAATTAACACTAACATAATGGATCACAGCACTACAAAGTTTAAATCAGAAATACAATATAGTTTTGATGATTACAAACACCTAAATAAATAAAAATATAGCGTAAACCCCAAACAAGGCTACAAATTCGAACTATTGACATTCCTTTCACATAGAGTTAATATTTTCAATTACTGGGCTTCCTCTGTTGATGAGCAGTTTCTGAACATGCTCTTATAGCCAATTTCCTCTCATCATTGTTACACTAGACTGCCCTGTATATTATAGAAATCCTAAGACTTTGAGATCATTAAGGCTGTTCTTTTAGCAAAAGTAAATACTTTATGGAAATAATGATACAGCCGTGTATTTACCTAACGAAGGATAATTATAATTTATAGAATAACTAGATTTTGCCCGCGGCTTTGCTTGCGTAAACGTAAGTATGTTTAAGTTAGATTAGTAACAATACTTTATTCTGGATGAAAGGTACCCTATATCCTTTTCTGATTCCCTGACAATGAGTATGCGAAATTTCATAATGATCAAACGAGTAGTTAAGGCGTGAATGCGTAACAAACAAACAAGCAAACAAACTCATATTCACATTTATAATATTAGTTATGAGTTAGGATATATGCATTGTAAACCCACATATTACACAAACAACCTAACCATTCTCCAGTACTCGTCCCTTAAATGTTAAAATTTTAAGAAATTGTATGTAGTTTGCCATTCATCTATGCTACCTAATTATAAATTATAAGTAGTAATGTATTTTTCCCTTAAAATGTATAATTGCTTTTTTTTCCCTATTAATTTATGTATGTATTTTAAACTTTTCTAAGCGTTTTCTATGACTGATTAGTTTAAATAATAATGTTCAGTAAAGTGGGGACCTGGTGCCCCGTAACACAGGTTTTAAAATACCTATCACAGGCACCAGTCTCTCACAAAACATTGTGTAAAATCCTTGTATTATGAAATTTGTATGTACCTTTTTTGTGAAGAGAAAATAAATCAATAATAATTATTATTATTATTATTGTAGGAATTTCATGTTAGGAAGAATGCCCTGTGATGCTAGGAAGAAACGTTTAATTTTCATACCAGTCTTCGTCGGTATTAAAATTTCTAATCCATAGGACATTATGACATTGAGGCAAGAACAGAAGTTATTATCCTTATCTTATCTAATATTATAAATGGGAATGTAAGTTTGTTTATTACGCTTTCACGTCTACTACACCGGTCTAGTGAAATTTTGCATAATATCAGAGATACAAAAAAGACATAAGGTTCGTTTCATCCAGAGAAAAGTACTGTGCCCGAAGAGTACTAATTTACTAATAAAATCTAGACTAACACTAGCAAGGCAGCGAACGAAATCTAGTTATCAAATGAATATCTAACTGCAAAAATATCAACAGACAAATTTTTTTAGAGTAGTAGAGCCTTGCTTATTTCAGCAGCTCGACCGGAGGACTACCCTTTGACGGAATATCGACGTGAAATAGCAGTATTCCTACAGTCTTTCGTTCAGTGAGTGAGAGTGCCGGAGGCCCAATCACCCTCTTTCCCGCTTCCCGCTCCTTCTCCTTCCCACTTCCTTCCCTAAAGGATTGACAAAGCGCAAGTGTTGCAGGCGTCAATAGGTTACGTTGACCACTTACCATCAGGTGGGCCGTGTGCTTGTTTGCCACTTTAGGTGTATAAAAAAAACTACTGCTGACTGCGTTCATATTTATTTTCACTTTTGAGATACACCTTACGATACATACCCTATTTATTAGGATCTATTTAGAATTTTATTATTTTATATATGTAACCACACTGTGAATGGAACAGTTGCAAGGGACCTACGCGAACGTTTCTCGATCAGATCGGAGACGTTCTCAACAAAGGTGAGGTTAAGAGCACTTTAATCCGGCCAGCGTATATGAGGAATGTGATCAAGGTGAATGAACTGGCTTCATTCAGACGTGTGTCAGGTTCGTAGCAAATGAAAATCCGTAGTCTCTGCCTATCCCACTGGGAAACAGACGTGAATGTAAGTATGTAACGACTCTTTATTATATACATACATATATTAAGAGTGGTAAAATATATTTTCATTTTGCGAATTGCATAAGCTGTGTGCTCTGCAAATATATAAGCAATATTCCGCGGTGCTCATAAATAAAGCATTGCATTTATGGAGATATGTCGTGTTGTCAAATTGAACGTACACTTTCTAAAATTGTACAATTAATTGCGCTGGTGCACCTTGTGTAGGTATGTGGTAATGTATAAAGTATAAAATAAGTAAATTTAATGTAAGACTTCACTAGATTCAGCAATTTTTTTAAACATTTTTATAGTAATCGTCGTGCCATTTGAAAATTCTTAATTCCATTTTAATATATTTACAATATTTTCCCATTTTAATATAAATCCAAGACTAATCAAAGTGGTATAAGTAGCTACTAATCACTGCCACCGCAAAGTATTAATAAGTTTATTGGTCAAACCAAGAGAAACATAGGCACCCGCATAAAAGAGCACATAGCTGATGTAAAACACCAACGCTCGCTGAAGTCTGCTGTGTGTGAACATGTGCAACAGGGGACCAACCACTACCTGAGATTTGACAAACCACAGATTCTCGCTAAAGAACATCGATTCCTACCAAAGATGCTTCGCGAGGCTATTGAAATAAAAAACATCCTAATTTTAATAGAGAAGATGGTTGGAATGTACCACCAGCTTGGGATCCAGTAATACAAATAGTCAAACCCAAGAAACAAACCACAGCTAGACTTCATGATACTTTGAGCTCATTCTGCGTAAATAGAAACACCAATGATTAAATTATGTTCGGGTACTTTGAAATAACTACACTGGAACATTGAGACAGCTACCATCTTAGTCTCCCCGTGACCATGGCTGCTGAAAAGCAACCGAAACGTCGGGGAAAGTGTAAAATTAAATTAAATCTAAATAGTTTTAATCATAATTTAATTAGCTTAAAAATTAGTAAAGTTTAATAGTAGTAGTAATGTAACAATTTTCAAAATTATGTAATTAAGTGTGAAATAAACAACGCGATAAAATCCGTATATAGTAGTTTAATTTCAATGAATAATATTTGCCTAAACAGAAGACAATATTAAGTTTATTGTTAGAAAATTACCACTAATGCCAAACACAGGGACTAGGCACCGCTTTAAAAAAAAAGACTTGTCGTTTAGCATGGTCTTGGACTCGCTTGGTAAGGCAACGCTCTTACTAAGTGAGTCCATGATCATACCAATAGTTATTATGAAATATTGCCTAATCCTGCGAGGAAACGCGCTAAGATATTACGGTTTTCATACATACATAGGCTTCTACGTATTATGTTTATAAGCTTTCAACACACACCAACTCAACATTACAAGATATCCCAAAACGACGTCATGATCTTCACTTTGACCGTTAATCTGGAAGTATAAGTACAGCAAGACATAACAGGACTATCTAGGGTCATTTAGACCCGGACAGTTGTGACCCTGACCGGGCAAGAACGATAATTGTGTACTTAGTAGGACGAGTCATTTAGTTAACGTTAGTCACGTTAACAACATAATTCTAGGTGTGAACTTTCGTGAATGTGGGGTTTCAAGTGTTGGAATCGTTATACATGAAGATTATAAACTATTTCGTTTAAAGTATGAGCATTTGTTTGTTCATTGTCGTGTGTGTAATAGGTGCATTTTCTTGGTAATTTTGGTAAACTATATAAATTTATCTATACTAATATTATAAAGCTGAAGAGTTTGTTTATTTATTTGGTTGAACGCGCTAATCTTAAGACTGCGCCGAGCGAAATGTGCCAAAACACGTGGTCACAGTTAAGTGAATAAAATTAACACTTTTTGTTTAATACAAATATAAAATATACATTTACCATAACAATGAATGTCTTTACAATTACTCTGTGTAAAAAACTTACAATAATTAATATTTTCGCCTACAAAATTACGTAAATTTGCACGTGTGACGTGATTTTTAGATCATAATAATAGAAATCTATCCTATTTTACAGCTTAAACGAAACATAAATAGTTATATTACAATTTGTCCGTCCCAAATATTTAAGTTATTAGTTGACAATAAAGATACATATTTATCAAAAAAGCACTTCAACTCCTCCATACAATTTTACTATGGCGGCCGCGCGCCGATTTAAATATGCGCCGTACGAGCTCTGTCATTATCTGTCTTACACTCGGCGCAGTCTTAAGAGGTACTGGTTCGTATTGAAAAATATTTTATTGTAGGATAGCCTATTTATCGAGGCTATTGGCTATATAACATCACGCTACGACCCACGGAGGCGGCGCAGTAACCATAAACGCGTGTGAAACCGCGGGCACAGCTAGTGTGTTATATACGTTTTTTAGCAATAGTGCATTACTTTTTCCGTTATACGCCTTATGATATACACACGCGTATATTCCCGAAGTAGGTGGAGGTATATATCAAATCCACAATTCTACGAGCTTTGGAACCTTACGTTGTGCAGAGCCAGACTATTGCTGTATAGGCCAATAAATTTATTATATTGCCAATTAATTAGATGAAGATGCAGACTCCGAGCTTTTACTGAGAATTTTGAGACAGGAAAACCCAATTACACTTTGCTTGGCCCGGGAATCAAATCCAAGCTTTTACGTACAGCAGTAGCATTCTTATTATAGCCAGCTAGGGATGTATGATGTATTGCATGTGTTTGTTAATATATGGTTGATCACATTAGCATGCGTAATGATTTGAAACATATTCGAATCATTTACTATTTGTATGCGTTCATAGTTGAAATTACGAATTTTTTGGTAATATACCATTGATTACATGTATGTAATATTGTCTTACGTTTACGCAAATGTTAGGTATACATTGAAATTAAACAACTTTATACGGATTTTATCACGTTGTTTTTTTTTTAAACACTATTATAATATAATTTTGAAACTTTAAACTACTATTGTTAAACACTTTTACTAGTTACTGTTTACTTCTATCTAATTTAAAAAGCTTAACTATTTAAATTAGAAAAGCTATTTAGATTTATTTTAGATTTACATGTATTATTACAGCATTTACCCGAGCCCGGACATTATAGTCGGTACATGAAGACGTAAGCAGTGCCGTAAGACTTCAGTATTTGTACTTAATTCGCTAGACTGACGGGCCTTTTAGTCTTTTGTTTAATCTACCCATTTAAATTATTTAGTACGTACTAATTTCGTTTATAATTACTCTCAAGAAATAATAGTAAGCGTAGCTTCATAGTAGTTATTCGTGAAGCTTTGTAGTATTATTACTGTGTGACAACTATCTTATCTTATGTGAGAGCCAGTCAGTGCAGACCGGCGACACTTCGACCCAGTGGGATCATTTGTGTCGACACTCTCCCAATAACGACTACCATAGATGTTCATGGCAGCCGGGACCGACGGCTTAACGTGCTCTCCGAGGCACGGAGCAGGCGATAATTGTCAATCAATACGCACATAATTTCGAAACGTCATGTAACTTCCGAAAGTCAGAGGTGCACGACGTGGGTTCGAACTCGAGACCCTCTGCATTGCAGTCTGTTGGTCTCCCCACTGAGCTATCGCTGCTCTTGTGGCAACTATAGCGCCACTTTTAATATATTTTTAATGACGCAGTTGGAATAGCGTGTGCTAACTGCGGTTGAGGTGCTGCCACTTAGTTTGTAGAAGAAGCATATATTAACTTACACATGATATCTAGGGCGTTAGAAAAGGACTGCCGATGTCCTCATACTATGGTCATCAGAGTACTTATTTCACTCTCATCATATTTCTTAGACACGAATATAATGAGATTTGGAAAATTTAAGGATTATAAATGCGATAGCTTTGACCTTACAAAAGGAATACTCTGATAGTCTACATAATGTTCTGACACTTTATCAAGGCAAGTTTATTCCTTTTTTAAAGTATTAAGAACTTTGCAAACATTGGAACAACGAATACAATGATCACCCAGAGAGGAAACAAATAATAATAATAATAATAATAATAATATTCTATCACATACACACAACACCGTCTAGCCCAAACTAAGCAGAGCTTGTACTATGGCTACTAGACAATGGATAAACATACATATATACTTTTTTTTTGTAAATACATACATATTATACATAGAAACACCCAGACCAAGACAAACATCCATGTTCATGCACACAAATGTTTGACTTGTGCGGGAATGGAACCCGCGACCTCAGGCGTGGCAGTCGGTTACACTAACCACAACGCCATCGAGTCGTCGTCGGTTCCAAAAATAACTAATATAGTTATTTTTGGAACCTTATTTTCTTTCTTCTGCAATGTTTTATTTTTTCATATCCAACGTGCAATACGACTGTTTTAAATCCTATATAACAGAGGACTACCTTATGGCTATCTGCGGAACAATCATACTCATCAGACTCATTGCTGCAACCGAGAACTTATGTATTTCCAGAATACCCAAAATCATTAGGGTATGTTTACAAAACAGCGACGTTATAATATTAATTCGTGAAAATTGTTGTGGATATAGACTGAAATAAATATATAGGTAATTTAAGTTGATCTACCATGAAACCGAAAACATTGTTGGCGAATTGTAATATCGTATTGCGGTATAAATTAAAATTAAATTAAATATCTTGTCCGACCCGGGCACCGAAGCCATGATCACAGGCAGAACAAACGCATTCACAACCGAGGCAATCATACACCAAATCTAAAATGAGTATAACAAATTATAGCGCCGCAGCAATCGCGCTAATGCCCAGTTTTCTCATGTATGTAATTTAGAGTCGCCCTAATTGTTCAACTAAACAAGTTATTACGTTTTATTATCTACACAAAATATTATCCACTTATCTTGTTAATTACCTTTGTAGTGAGAACTTATTTATGATTTACTTTGAGATACTAATTACTAGCTAAAGCAGCGATAGCTCAGTGGGGAGACCAACAGACTGCAATGCAGAGGGTCTCGGATTCGAACCCACGTCGTGCACCTAGGACTTTCGAAAGTTATATGACTTTTCGAAATTATGTGCGTATTGATTGATAGTTATCGCCTTCTCCGTGCCTCGGAGAGCACGTTAAGCCATTGGTCCCGGCTGCCATGAACATCTATGGCAGTCGTTACCGAGTTAGTACCCTCTAATATCCTGACACTAGTCTAGCCTTAGGGTATCGTTACCCTTCGGGTTGCGGAGGTCAGGTGGCAGCCACACCGTGTAAAATCTGATATCCAGTCAAATCCGGTTAGACTAGAAAAGCCGACCCCAAGTGACTTGGGAATAATAAAGGCTAAGAGAGAAGAAGACTAATTACTAGCTAATTATATGATGTGTAATTATATGCTACGCCCTTTTAGGATAAAGAGAACATTAACTGCACGGATGGCTTAGTGATTTAAATGGTCGCCTCGTCATTACCTCTGCCGCCGAGTACTGTGGGTTCGTATCCCACACGGGACAAAACTTTGTGTAATCCACAAATGGTTGTACCGAGTTTTGGTGTTTTTGTGTCCGTTGTTTCAATGTTTGTAAAGTCCTCCGCGACATAGGATTTATTACTAGAGCGGGAGATGTCTTTTTATATAACATAAGAACAAAGCTTTAGATAATATATGTATATGTGTTATTATAACTATACAATTAAACACATATATATTCTATAGCTTCCCTAACATTGTCTCGCACTAACGAGACGTACCTTTGTCCAACAAGTGAAAGATGAAATGGGAGTCGAGTAGTATTAAGAGGTTAAAAGGAAAGTAGAAGACAGAGGTATGTGGCGACTCCAACGACAAGAGCTACGCATTTAAATTAAAGAAGAGATTATGTATGCAACAAAAAGCTTTAAGTTATATTATGGGACGTAAGAAGTTATTTAAGAGGCTCGTCTTGTTGGCGCAGTGGTTATGAATACGACTGCTGTGCACGTTGGTATCGGGTTCAATGCTCGAGTCGGTCTAAGTGTTGTTAGATTTTTTTGTCGAGCGATTCTTAGTAGTAATACGGGGTGTAGGATTATGTACGGCAGACGGCAAAAGGCTCGACCTCTATTAGGTGGGACCTCAAAAATAGCTGACGAAATGTTAGTAAACGCTTATAACCCCGAAGAGACTATCACACACTCTTTGCCTACCCCTAGGACTATACGATTCTATGTATTATAAGCACAAGGAATAACTTATTTTTTACACATAATATACTCTATGTTTACTTGACTTTGACCTTGATCTTGGCTATTTAAACCATTTAAACCATTTATTTTCGTTACACATACAACGTGTCTCAATATTCAACGATAAGCATTGAGGTATTATAATACGTCAATGACGATAAGCGGGCACCAAAAGGTGGATACAATACAAAAAAAGCACAGAAGTATTTGTAAAATTGTAGCAATGGTACTTAAAAATATATTAAGAGGAATCCATTTTTTAAGGATTTTGCTTTTCTTTTCTCGAGTAGTCATAAGTAGGTCCCACCTTTTGGTGCCCGCTTATCATTGAATTTTGGGACACGTTGTATATACAAAACATACATAGGTATTTATAGAATTAAGACAGCATTTATAAGGTTACACAAACAAAATTATACATTTATTTATTTCAGTAGTACAAATGATATAATTCATAGTAGTGATAGCAACAATCATAATTTACAACTTAACTAATATTAACAAAACTAACCACTTATAAACAAAATAAATATAAACTGGCATAGGTACTATCGACTTGAGCGAGAGTTGACCATTTCAGAAAAATTTTCGCTTGCACATGTACGGGTTACACGTATTGCACGGGTACGGGTACCAAGTGTTGGCCTGCTATGCGATTTTAACCTTAGGAGTGGTCATCCGTCGCTCAAGTCGATAGTACATGCATAGCAAAGGGCTCCAGCTCAGTATTTGCTGCGCATACGCACAGCACTCTGTAACGCAATATTGCATATGAATATTCACTCACGATAGCACATGTTTGTATTAACCTAATGAATGGCAGCGGCACACCGGCGGCCGGACACAATAGGTTTTCAATTATGTCTTGCATTCTAATGATTGACAGGTTAATGACCAATAGGAATGCTTATATTTCAATATTTTATCTTAATCTACTGCTGGACGTAGATGTATCCCAATTTCCTTTACAACAGCCGGTCTTTAATCTATCTCATCTGTCTATCCCAACTGCCTTCTATGGGTCATAGTCTGCCTTCAGAAAGTTTTTCATCGACATAATGGAATATACCATCTACGTATAGACTTAGGTAGGCACCCTTAGAAGCAGGTGGTGGTGTTTTCTACCCACATTTCACCAAAAACTTGTTTAGATCTCACAACAGTAGTCAAACCTATTAGCTCCTAGGCGCTACTACGAAGAATTTACTGATGGAAAATACAAAAACATTTTACTTCACTGAAGAATCGAACCTAGGACAGTTTTAGCATAAGCTAAAACTACCAACAGGCAAGCACTGTAACACAATTGATATAAATACTGAGATTGTATATTCAATAGAGGCACCCGATGACAAATCCAAATCCATTACAATTTAAATAATTATACCATCAAATCATTAAGCCATTAAGTTGTAATAAACACTTTTACATTACAATACTTGCTGAGGTCATAGATTCGGAGGTCAGCGACCCTGCGCGCACGCCGAGTTGTCGACGCGTGTCAAACGATCTACATAAATATAAGCACAATTTTTATTTACCATAACTATTAGAAAAGTTACACGAAAGTGAATCTTGTGTTACAAGGAATAAGGATATTAGTACGTAAATCTAGGGTTGTCCAAATGTAATTCCGGATTGTATTTTTTCAAAATGAGATGCTTACATCCGATTGTTTTTATTCAAAATGGTGGAAACGTTTAATTGTATATATGTAATGTTAGGAAATAGTTGAAATGCAGATTATACTTTTTTATACGTTTGGTTGCTACGTGGTTGCTCGGTTACGTGTCAGTAACCACATTTGGTTGATAACGAGATCTGATTTGATGTTATTTTTTCGACCGTTTCATGCTAGTTTTGTTGGTTTTAAGTGGTTTCTCAACCGTAATGGCACTAAAAGTGATATTGTTAGACAAATTGTTTTTACATTTCTTGATGTGTGAACTTTACTTTTGAATATTTTTACGGCACGGTAATTTTAAGCAGACGTTTTAACTAACCATACAGTTAGAAATGATGATTTTGAACTAAATTGTTTAATATGCGGTAGCTTGATGTTTAAACTTGTGATGGATTTGTCTTCGATTCTCACCAAAATCACTCCCTAGGTACATAATTATAGATAGAATATAGATTTAGTTTAGCTGAAGAAGTTCATCAGAATATTAGTAATATCTAAATCAAAATTTTGGTAATCTTGCTTATTTGATCTCGTTCGTGAGGCTGTAGCCTAGATTATCCGCTTACAGCATGTCAAGAATTCCAATATTTTATTTCCAGATCGAGCAGTGATAACGTCCTTTTTCGTATAAATCTCAGTGAAAATGAAAGTGTGGCAATGTACACGGTAAATGACAATAGGCTTACCTAGTAAATACTATTGACTGTCTCTTAGACGATAAACAGGCTTGAATTTAACTATACAAATGTCAAATCTAAAGTAAATGAGTATTCAGGTTCATTAGCGAAGTGCTATTTAGACCAGCTGGTTTTGAATTTAAAGTCACAAGGTAAAATACAATACCACTTTAATCTAAAAAATATATCACCAATGTCTGCATTTTCCCTTAGAAGCAGGGCGCCGTTTATTATTTCTACTCATTTTTTTTATAAAACTAAGCTGGCAATCAACCACCTGATGGTAAGTGGTCACCGTAGCCTATGGACGCCTGCAACACCAGAGGTATCACTTGTGCGTTGCCGACCCTTTAGGAAAGGAAGAAGAGAAAAAGGAAGTGGGAAGGAGAAGGAGCGGGAAAGGGGGAAAAGGGTGATAGGGACTCCGGCACTCTCACTCACCGAACGAAACACAACAGTAGGAATACTGCTATCTCACGTCGATATTCTGTGAGAGGGTAGTCCTTCGCCGATTGAGCGGCCCATTCATGCTGAAATTAGCGAGGCAGCGAATGAGGCTGTCTTTTAGGTCCCAAGAAATAGGGCCAAATGGTGTCTATGCCACATAAACATATTCCGTGCAGTTAAGGATTATCTGACAAAAAAACCCAGTGACATTATTCATATCAGGTGATATAGTAAGGTTGTATTACAACTTAACAATATCACCTGATGTTGTGTTGCACTAGGAATAATTTTTGTATAGACTTTACAAATTTCAAAGGCGCTGTGATTAAAGTGGTCACCTAGCGTACCGAATGTTATGAATTCGATTCTGGGTGTATGCAGATTCTTTGTAACCGTGACTTTAATGTTTGTGATAATATTGTAGACAGGGGATGTCTAAAAGAAAATCGCATGGCGTAGGTATATCTTAGACTCCTAATTTTTATTAAAAGATTCGTGAAAAACAACCGATCAGGATTTCGAAACTTATCTTATATCAGAACTTTTAAGGAAATCCGTTAATAACATATAGTATAAGAATCGTCACACTTAATAATAAAAGTAATTACCTCCTTGGGTTTATAATTTTAAACTAACTGTACCGCACAGTATCAGTCGCGACTCGCGATAATCGACATGTAACCAATCGTTACTTGTTAGCTCCGTTGACGCGTCGCATACATACATATTCAGCCTAAATGCCCTAACGGACTAGGCAAACATCTCTGCCTAACGTTTCTATATTACATATCTACGTTTTACCAGCTATATTTTTAAGTCGCAGGTAATACAGGGTGAGCCTATTACCTCGTACGGGATCAGTTCTAATCTCCGTGCTACTACTGAGTATGTCTTGCCAGCAAAACCTAATAACACTTTTCCAACCCGCGAATAGAACCCAAGACATAGAGACAAGTCGAATTTACTACTGCTACGCCTTTAAAGAAAGAAAGAAGAATGTTTTATTTGAATATCCATACATACATAATTTAAAAAAATCAATAATAAATACAATTTAACAGAAGGCGGTACATAGAGACCAAATTAGGCAACTGCGTCAGCTATTGTTGCAGTATAGATTACAATGTTAGTATTCTCGCAGGCCTACTTACTATAATTTATTACAAACCAATGAATAAGAATATAAATCATACAAAAAATTTAATAAAATAGTAAATATAATCTTATAACAATATATTTATATTATATTTATACATATAATTATGTTGAGTCGTAGTTGTTTAAGATTTTGTGAGATGATAGATATTTAGTTAGTTACTAAGTTACGAATCTTTTATTGCATTCATGTAAGCAGATGTTCTAATAAATTATATAAGCCTTGTATATTATGTCGGGTAATATAAATGTATATAACTTTAGATATAAGTTTTAACTTGTACAACGATTTGGTGTATACTGTTATGTTGTCCATTTGTTTATACTAATAAATAAATAAATAAATAAATAAATTATAAATTATAAATATGTATATATTTATATACATATAAAAGTAAATAGTCTATAATAATTCCTAGCAGTCCTAGCGTAAATATAAGATATATAATAATATCAGCCCTGTATTAAACTGTCCCACTGCTGGGCACGGGCCTCTTCTCAGTGTGAGAAGGATTAAGGCATAGTCTACCAACGATAGCTTAGTGGGCAACCGTTGGACTGCTACACAGAGGTCTCAAGTTCGATCCCAAAGCGCGCATCTTTGACTTTTCGAAGCTATGTGCGTATTAAATAGTTAATTATCGCTTGCTTTAATTGTGAAGGAAAACATCGTGAGGAAACCTGCATTTCTAAGAGTTTTCAATAATGTTCTCGAAGATATGTGAAATCTGCCCACCCACACTGGGCCAGCGTAGACTATGGCCTAATAAGATATATAAACGAGCATTAAATTATTTTTCAACACCCAGAGTACGTCGCAAATTGTAATACATGATTGACTGTTTATCCGTCGTTGACAAATCTCATGGACGAATGTGTAGCGCAGAAATATAAAGGCATGCAATGTTTCTAAAGATGTTACGCATGGATAAGGGCAAAGTGTAAAGAGTACGCCAAGTGGATTGACCCCACCACCATGTGGAATAAATAGCCGGAGAGAGAGAGAGAAAGAGAGAGCAATAGACAAGCGATTTAAACCCAGCTTTGTTTAAATTTCAGGTATAACGATATCCTACAGTACTCTATAAACGATTACTTAACAGATAAACTCAATAGCCCTCCCTAATCCAGAAATCGAATATGAGACTCAGGATCAACGCATACAATTACTTATTTGGACCAAAGAGCTAGTGAAATTACATACCAACAAAATAGGTCGAATCATAATACCAAGAAATGTCATAAACATGCAACGCAAAACCCATATTTCTGTTCCGAATAAAGCACAAAATCTATACAAAATACGCCGAGTCTATGGAACAAAAGCATTACATCATATGTACAATATATCACACGTAGATTATAAAAAGAAATGTATTACTCTTTCAATTTAAAATGCTCTATTCAACGCCGACAACAGAGATCGATGCGTCACTATAAAATATGTAGGATAATAATTTATAACTTGCCACCATAATATACTGGCCGAAAACTTCCAAAAGTAAATAATTTAAAAGTAAAATTATGACTTTAGAACGCATTATTAAGTTTGTAATTCGAACGCGCAATACTTACAAAGATTACATACAGTTCTCGAATACCTTAATAAGTAGGAATAAGAGTGATTTTCGTTTGATTTATTTGTGTAAATTTGTCCAAATCTAGAGGTGACGAGGTAGGAAAATATTTGTCTTTAGAACATAGATATAGAATGATAGTGCGTGACATATTTCAGGGCTAGCACTCACCAAAACTTTTTCGTGTAGCTTTCAACAAATTTGTATAACAAGCGAAGTGTCAAAAAGTTTTGATAAGTAAATATTATGAAAGTGTCTTTGATATTTGTTTGAAAATAGGCCAGGCGAAATAAAGCTTAAACATAGGTACCATACAACTTTAAAAAAATCACTGTTTCAATGGTCGCGTGATCAAAGTTTACGCTAAATTGTTAAGCTGATTTTGTCCCAGATTTGACTTCCTCTTCAGAAAAATGTTCAGTGTCTATCTGTTTTAAGGAAATTTAAACTATGTACTAAGTGAACAGCAATAGACTTACTCTCTGTTACGTGGGGTCATAAAATATATAAAGGTGTGAGGAACACCGCGGTGATTTTAGTCGGTTTAGCCCAAATTTCCATCTTAGGGGCTGGTAATTTGTGACTGTAAAAAATGTGTGTCTACACCTGAAGATTCATACAGGTGCAAGAACATATGTAGGTATGACAAAGACGTAGCTATGATGTAGAAAAAAGGCATTTGAGCACATAAAATAAACAAAAATTAAAACAAATATAACGCCTATAACAAAAAATGTTTATCAGGTAAAAAAAAACATTCCGTGTGAGAATCGAACTCGCGTAAGGACAGAACTGAGGTGACCAAATAAATAATCACGCGATCTGTTCACTCGGTGTTTGCAGAAATGATTGTTTGAATAATTAATTGAACACTTAACAAATGTATGTTTGCACCGCTAACAGTTTGTGACAACCCTACGCATGATACATGGTATTTATTTTGCTGCGCTGACGCATCCCGTGACTCACGACCAGTTTAGGTAAACCGTGCTTATGCGATATAAGCGTATAGTAGAGATAATATTATGCGGTACAAAGATAGTGTGGTTCAAAATAATAATAATATTAACCCTGTATATACAGTGTCCCACTGCAGGGTACGGGCCTCTTCTCAATGGGAACATACCCATGTATACCACGCTGGTCAACATTATCGAGATCTCTCAGACATGCAGGTTTATAACTTCGTAAAGTCAGAGGAGCGTGCCTTGAGATCGAACTCAAGACACACACTCTGCATTGCAGTCCAACGGTTACCTACCCATTTTTCTGAATAAAATGTATCTTATCCCCTTTTTGTACCATTGACAACGTGTATACGAAATTTAATGATGATAGGTTATAACGAAAGAGCTTAGCCAACACATCAATTTAGATTCGCATTTATAATATTAGTTAAAATTATTTATTTTATTAATATTTATTGCTCTATTAGCAATTCTTCAAAGACACTAACGCCACGGTGAAATGAAATGAAATGAAATAATATTTATTTGTCCGAATATGGGTATACACAGTTGTTACAGCTGTTGATCATTTTAGCCATATTCTGACATTATCTGGCGTACAAAATATTAATAATTGGTTAAATTTATTACAATATTATAGTCACATAGTAAATTCATTCGCATAATCATAAGATATTAGCATTCATTAATTAATGTCATAGGTTTTTATCATCTATGAATTCTTTAATACTATAAAAACATTTTCCTAATATTATTAATTGAACAATAATGTAATGTTAATTGAAAGGGTTGTGAAAGTAACCGACGAGAAAATATGGGATGCACAAACGGGATTTCGAAAGGGTATGGGATGTACGGATCAGGTCTTTTCCTTACGGTGCATAGCCGAGAGAGTTTTGGCCAAAGGTCAAAAGGTCTATTGCGCATTCGTGGATCTGGAAAAGGCTTATAATAAAGTGGTGAGGAATGAACTTTGGTCGGTATTGTCCATGTATGGAGTGAATAGCACCCTCACGCGAGCTCTGAAATCTCTTTATGATGATTCCAGAGCTTGTGTTAGGATAAATGGGACCTACACAGAATGGTTTAGCATC
Source organism: Catocala fraxini (assembly GCA_930367265.1). Lineage (NCBI taxonomy): Eukaryota > Metazoa > Arthropoda > Insecta > Lepidoptera > Erebidae > Catocala > Catocala fraxini. The sequence goes on from OV884041.1 coordinate 18,957,137, forward strand.
GAAAAAGGTGTTAGACAAGGATGTGTAGCGTCACCTTGGCTGTTTAACCTAAACATGGACAATTGTTTAACAGATTTAAAAGATTGTGAATGGGGATTAAGAATGAATGAGTTACTTGTCAAATGTCTTCTTTATGCCGATGACCAAGTAATACTTGCGTCATCAGCAGAAGAGTTGCAGGCGATGGTAACTATAATGCATGGTGCTTTTGAGAGTAAAGGAATGAAAATAAATGTAAGCAAGACGAAAGTAATGGTATTTGAAAAGGAAGAATGCGTGACGATGTGTAATATTATGATTGATGGAGAAAAAGTGGAGCAAGTGAAAGAGTTTGTATATTTGGGTACTTTGTTTACAAGGGATGGTAAACATGAGGGAGATATTGAAAGGAGAACGATTGCGGGAAACAAAGTGAATGGAGCTCTACGCGCTTTTATGAACAGCCGAAATGTTTCCGAAAAGGCACGTTTGGCTGTTCATAGAGGACTTTTAGTGCCCACACTTATGTATGGAAGTGAAAGTTGGGTATGGCAAAAGAAGCATGAGAGCAGAATAAATGCTGTAGAAATGAGAGCGCTGAGAAATATATGTGGTGTGACTCTGAAAGATAGAATAAGGAATAGTGTGATTAGAGAGAGATGCGGCATGAAAGTTGATATAGTGACAAGAATAGAAAAGGGTATGTTAAGCTGGTTTGGGCATGTAGAAAGAATGGACGAGGAAAGACTGACTAAGAAAGTTTATAAGGCTAGTGTGAATGGAACAGTCGCAAGAGGAAGACCTAGGCGAACGTTTCTTGATCAGATCGGAGGCGTTCTGGATAAAGGCCAGGTTAAGAGCACCTTGAACCGACGGGCGTGTATGAGGAATGTGATGAAAGTGAATGAAGCCAGAGAAGTGTGTCAGGATCGTAGCAAATGGAAATCCGTAGTCTCTGCCTATCCCTCTGGGAAACAGACGTGAATCTATGTATGTATTTAAACAAATTTTGTTTAAAAGCGTTTACATTTCAGTTTCCGTCTATGCGCAAAAGAAGAACTAATTACCTGACAAAGTTTGCACAAATTAATTAAGTCTTGACAGTTGCTGCTAGAGGTTGTATATAAGTTCCAACTCGACACCAACTGTCGAGATTCAGCTATTACATAGGAGGGCTTAATACACTAGTTAACAAACAATAAGTCTCGTAACTTTCTTAAAACATAAATAATTCAACAACTCGTGTACCGAGTCAGCCCCAACAAGCGCAGTTGTGTAATAGTGACAGATTTGGTCCGCTATACTAATGCTAACACGTGGACGCACTCGCTACTGAACTGTATTTAGATACAACTGTAAGTGTACTTACCTTTGTTATACGCTGTTTCTAAATATATTATTCAATTGTTATTGAGCAAAATGGTAATACGATTGCCCTATAATATTACGTTTGACTAAAATATTGTAGTTAGGAAATTGTCTTTTTGTAGTATTGAGCCCGCTTCATAATCCTGTGTAGAGAATTTAACGACGGAGATATTATATTGAACCTGGTTTTGGTAGAACTATCTGTGGATCATACATTTGTTCAATACGGGACAAAAAGTGTATTTTAGGCATTAACCAGATCGTTGTATTTTAAGTTTCATTTTCATACTTATGTTTGAATGATTAAAGAAATTTATTTATTATTAATTTATTAAAATTTATTGCTTGCAAGGACGGCTGTTTTCAGACTGAAACTATATTTTTTTCCATTGGAGTTCGTGGCTTAAGTACCTACAACATCTACGTGCGATTGTGATGTCCCGGGTTGAATTTGTGATGTCCCGGGTTGAATTTGTGATGTCCCGGGTTGAATTTGTGATGTCTCGGGTTGAATTTCCGGCGCAAATATAGTGTTATTATTAAGTTTTATGTTAGTATTTTCTTAATAGCAGCTCGGATTTTGGCAAGGAAGACGGCATGAGAATCGATTCCTATTACTTGAGATATAAAATACTGCCTATGCCTGGCCTATTTCTGCCTATTTACAGCTGTGAGCCTATGTATGTTATAAATATATGCAATGTTATGCTAATGGTCCTTAATATGAATCATATATTAAGACATAGTAGATAGTTTAAACTGTGAGATAATTACGTTGTATCACACAGCACTTGAGATGTCAACAGAATTATGTTTGTCGTAGAATTAAGTCGTCAATCTTGACAACTAGTTATGGCATCTAGATAGTTTAATCTTCTGTGTTTGAAATAACGATGTTATACAACCCTATGTGGCCTTATAACTGACTAAATATAATATAATATTCTATCACATACACACAACACCATCTAGCCCAAACTAAGCAGAGCTTGTACTATGGGTACTAGACAATGGATAAACATACATATATACTTTTTTTTGTACATACATCCAGACCAAGACAAACATCCATATTCATGCACACAAATGTTTGATTTGTGCGGAAATCGAACCCGTGTGACTAGACTGAAGACTTAGAGCAATAAAAGTGGCGGATAAAATTAGCGGATGCAAACATTAGTTTCGATAATAATAATTTTAACATTGTTTTAAGGAAATAAATAAATAGTTCTACTCTTTATTTCAATATTTTCAATGTTTGTTACATATTTTAATATAAAGAGATGACGTATATATAAAAATATATTTAAAGAATTTAGATATCTGTTTCTGATAATGGTACCTCACTGTTATCAGAAACAGGGTCCGTGGGTGTTTAGAACTCCAGCATGAAAAACAGAAATAAAAAAATGCATCTATGTGAAAATTAATATAGTAAGTATTGTTTTTATTTCATTGTTTTTTCAGTTACATTAATCCTTTTAACAAACAAATTAAAGTGAATATATATATGTATGTATCTTATATGGGGGCCAGTCAGTGCAGACCGGCGACACTTCGACCCAGTGGGATCTTTTGTGCCGATACTCTCCCAATAACGACTGCCATAGATGTTTATGGCAGCCGGGACCGACGGCTTAACGTGCTCTCCGAGGCACGGAGCAGGCGATAATTATCAATCAATACGCACATAATTTCGAAAAGTGATATAACTTCCGAAAGTCAGAGGTGCGCGACGTGGGTTCGAACTCGAGACCCTCTGCATTGCAGTCTGTTGGTCTCCCCACTGAGCTAACGCTGCTCTTAAGCGAATATATGTACTCATCACATATTTGTTTTTTCATAACCCTAACTAATATTATAAATGTGAATATGAGTTTGTTGGTTTCTTACGCTTTCACGTATTACCTACTTGGCGAATCATGAAATTTCGCATACATAGATACCTTTTATCCAGAAAAATGTTCTTTGACGAAATCGATTAACGCGGGCAAAGGCGCAGGCAATAATGTATAATACAGAGAGCCTTCGTAAGTGGCGCCTGTAGATACGCATTTGTTCTTGCTCCAACACCGCAAACAACTTTACTCTCCCCCGCTTGAAGGTAATTGTCTATTACCTACAACCCGAGACACATTAAAACTCGTGGAATATTAATAAACTCTCGGAATAGTTCGAAAACGGTATGTCACCGTCAAAGTTATTTTCGACCTCGATGGCGTAGTGGTTAGTGTAACTGACTGCCACGCCTGAGGTCGCGGGTTCGATTCCCGCGCAAGTCAAACATTTATGTACGTGAACATGGATGTTTGTCTTGGTCTGGGTATTTCCATGTATAATATGAATGTATTTACAAAAAAAAGTATATAAGTATGTTTATCCATTGTCTAGTACCCATAATACAAGCTCTGCTTAGTTTGGGCTGGACGGGGTTGTGTGTATGTGATTATTATTATTATTATTAAAGTTATTTTCTAAATTGTAATATCCCACTATTACTACCACAAAAAATAGGTACGATAGACAGGGGACGAACCTATTGCCGTCTAGATAGCAAGTTTCATACTTAGTGTTAATACGGAAAATATCTAAACACAGAAACCAATAACACTCGACCCGCGAATTAAAACCGCTTTCACTGCCGCTACGCTACTATGTCAGTACTAAATAATACAGCATATATAAGTGGCGATACTTTTATATACGACAAATGATATTTTAAACTACATTTGCTACTTTGATAGTCAACGTCAGCAATCTAGTGTTAACACTATTTTGTGTGACAAGAGACCTAAATCCGCAGTTGGCGAAATATATTGAAATACATCTCTGCCTACAGCTTTGCAAATATAGTCCTGAGATTTGCAAATGTATGTATGTTTTGAAAGAAGAAATCTTCTGAAATAATGTAGGTATTTTGTTACTCTGTCAAGTCTTAGCATGTCTAACGTAATTAAAACCTATTGTTTCTGGCCTCCGAAAAAGCAGCGATAGCTCAGTGGGGAAACCAACAGACTGCAATGCCGAGGGTCTCGAGTTCGAACCCACGTCGCGCACCTCTGACTTTCGGAAGGTATATGACTTTTCGAAGTTATGTGCGTATTGATTGACAATTATCACCTGCTCCGTGCCTCGGAGAGCACGTTAAGCCGTCGGTCCCGGCTGCCATGAACATCTATGGCAGTCGTTATTGGGAAAGTTAGTACCCTCTAAGATCCTGACACTGGTCTAGCCTTAGGGTATTGTTAGCCTTCGGGTTGCGGAGGTCAGGTGGCAGCCGCTCCGTGTAAAAATTGATATCCAGTCAAATTTGGTTAGACTAGAAAAGCCGACCCCAAGTAACTTGGGAATAATAAAAGCTAGGGAGAAGTTTCTGGCCTCCGATGTGCTACTGCGACTCAAAAAGTTAACAATGTTAAAGTACATAGATTATGTACTTTAAAATTCAATAAAATTACTTGTAAACAAAATATTAGCAGCATAAACAAAATGTAGCTAGTTGATCGCAAAAGGCTCACATTAACAAGAGACCTCTTATTACATTGGACTTTAAAACAGCTGGTGAAATGTTAGCGTAATACCACTCTGTCTAGCCCTCAGCGATATTACAAGCATAAGTACATGTATGTATAGAATAGAATAAACTAAGGCTTTAGGTCTGGTAGACGTCTGTCTAATAATATGTCTATACCACCTTACCAAATAGAGCCAGTTGTATTTTAAAATATATCTTTTATAATAAACATAAAAAATAACATGGTTGTATGAAATTAAAATAAGTGGTAAAGGCCGAGAAAAATTATTAGTCTAAGGGTTCCGTACAGTTATATTTTTCTTCTTCTTTGTATCAATGGTTTTTGTGTGAACTACACATATATTATTTGCATATTTTCGGCCATTCTAATTGCGTTAGGAGTGATCGCACAAAACTCTGATATTGGGCAAGTTATATCTGCTATTTTTAATACTTCTGCCGCACTATACTCCCAGTGTCGCGGGCAACATCACAAAAGTTAAAACAGTCGACATAATATATATAGCAGACTCGGAACAAATGTATTATACAATTATTCGCTCCGTGTGAGAATCAAACCCATAACTCCTACAATACTTTAAATACTGTACATCGTGAAGTTGTCATCATACACGTTAGTTATTACTAGATACGTTCTACTTGTCATATTCTCTACAGCCCAAACCGCGTTGTTGTCACTGACACTGTGACAACTACACAGCTGAAACAAATATCATGTATATCGTCAAACCAAGCTGCCGGTGCTACCTCTGTGTCCGTTGTTTTAGTATTTACAAACATTAAGCACACAGTGACACTTAAATCTGTACGAGAAATTCCTTTTTTTAATAAAAATTGACTTTTTCTTAAGTAATCTTCGCTAGGATATTGTTTGTAGCCGAAGATTATCTTTCTGCGCCTATTTTAAATTTTATTTCATACAAATACGTGACATTTTCAGCGTACCGGATGGTCCCCTTCTTGGCAAATTTAAAAGGACGGCAACGCATTTGTGACTCCTCTAGTGTTATGGGTGTCCATGGGCGGCGGTACTCGCTTATCATCAGGCGATCCGTCTGCTCGTTTGCCTGCTATACCATAAAAAAAAACATGAGCGTACGGTTCGATAATGATAAGCAGTTATTATTATTATTACAGTTTAGCCTATGATTGTCTTCAATACCATGGGTATTATTTGTGAGAAAATAAATTAAATAATAGATTAAAGAAAATGTTATCTCTCTCTTTCTCACAAAGAGTCAGATATTTGAGTATCTGGATTTCTTAGTTATCTGGCGAAACGCAGGCAAATAAGACTTTTGGGGTCTAAAACATTCTCTTACGCGGGTTTCTTGTTGGAGAATGATACTTTACTGGACGATGTGGCCAATTCAAACGGTGACCAACTAGTTGGCAACGGTGTGCTCTTTACTCAGGCAAACTAAATGTGAAGTAGTGTAGTTATTTGTGTAGTGGTCGCCTCGTTACTGCCACTATGCCGAGTGTGCTGGTCTGAAATTCCACCCGGTACAAAAATTTGTGTAATGCAAATGTTTAATTCGAGTTCTTTGTGACTGTCATTTGAATGTTTGTCAAGTCCCTCGTGAACAGGTATTATGGCTAATAAGGGAGGGACCTATAAAAAAAGTATTAATATATATTTTGGTTCAGGGAACCCTAATTATTATAGTCACAATAAAAACATTTACTACCAATATAGGTCGTAAAAGATTTTAAAAACTTACGAAACGTGAAGACACAACTTTTATCCCACTTCTCGAGTTTACAATGTTGAATGTCTGATTACAAATAAGCTTATAATAGCTGTACTAATTAATAAAACATGTTTTACATTCGACTATAAATATTTAATTATCTTTTAATTATATTTAAGGTAACCATGCTATTTCAAAGCTATAAAATAACTTTTTAATATATATGGCGTACCACCTGCAGGTTGTGCTAACGTAGTCATTTTTATTTTCACTCTTTTAACGAATTTTGAGGTGTTATTGGATCATAATGACTGAACGGATGGCGTAATAGTTAAGGTGGTCGCTTAGCCACCGCCGCTGCGCTGAGTGTTGTGGGTTAGTTTCCCGCACGGTACAAAAATATGAGTGGTCCAGAAATAGTTGTTTCGTGTCTAGCTGTGTTTCGTGCCACTTTTTTGAACGTTTGTCAAGTCCGCCACGACACAGGCATTATATCTAGTGCGAAGTTGTTTTTTATAAAAGAAAAAGTAAAGAAAACAAGAAAAAAGTTTTGGTTACTAAAATTCAATTTGCTTAATTCATACTAATATTATAAATGCGAAATTAATTCTGTTTGTTTGTTACATTTTCATGACTAAATAGCTGATTGGATCTTAATAAAATTTGTCCAGGAAATGGATTGTACTTTGGGAAAGGACGTGAATACCGGTATGTATCCCCTTGGGATTCGTGCGAGCCAAAGCGAGGGCAGAAACTAGTGTAGCAAAAGCCTATAGTCTAATATATACCTTTACTCAATATCTCCGAAAGTGTAGGCAGAGATGTGTACATTTCGTCAACTGTGATTTAGATCTTACTATATTATCATAGGGCAATTCTAGGCCCATTTTCAGATGCCATACTGCCATTGAGTATTACCTGACAGACTATAAAAATCCCAATGACACAGTACCTATCTGCCAATCGAACCCGGGATCTCAATATCGCATATTATTGAAGCGCATTTATGCCACTAAGCAATGAGGCAATTTTAATACCACGACAACTTTCCATGACATTTGTGCATCACATCTAAGTACATTTGCGTGTCTAGGATTCATTTTCAGAAAGGACTCCAATATAAAATAGCGGTTCACCTACATATACTCGATGGCGTAGTGGTTAGTGTAACCGACTGCGACGCCTCAGGACGCGGGTTCGTTTCCCGCACAAGTCAAACATTTGTGTGCATGAACATGGATGTTTGTCTTGGTCTGGGTGTTTCTATGTATAATATGTATGTATTTACAAAAAAAATGTATATGTGTATGTTTATCCATTGTCTAGTACCCATAGTACAAGCTCTGCTTAGTTTGGGCTAGATGGTGTTGTGTGTATGTGGTAGAATAGAATAGAATATTATATAATGCCAACATACTACTACTATCACAAACATACAAGCAGCAATAGTCTAGTGAGAAACGGTTGGACTGCAACACAGAGGTCTCGAGTTCGATCCCAAGGCGCGACTCTCTGACTCTTTGAAATTGTGTGCGTAATAAACAGCTAATTATCGCTGACTTTAACTGTAAAGGAAAACATCGCGAAAGAAGCTACATGTCTAAGAGTTCTCCATAACGTTCTCGAAGATAAGTAAAGTCTGCTAACTCGCACTGGGCTAGCGTGGTGGATTATAGCCTATTTCTTCTCGCACTAAGAAGAGGCCCGTGTCTAACAGTAGGATAGTTTAATATACGGCTGATATTATTGTATACCAAGATACTTTAGATTTTAAACTGAAACCTTTAACCTAGGATGGGAATCGGACAATTCTGTGGCAAGCACCAAACAATTCTAAGATAGGCATAACTCACCTCCCCTTCTATAATCGTAAACACCACAAAGAGCTGCAATATTGTTCAATATTAAATAATCACATATTCATCCGCCAGATGCCGCTTTATACCATTTAGGGCAACCATAATCTAAGAAAAAATAAAATTATTGTAGGTAATATAAATACAGCAGTTGTCTTAAGTCAGTCAAAAGTTATGCTATCTGTATTATGTATCACGTTTTATAATGGCAAACAGACGTATGTAAAAATTGGTCAAGCGGGATCGCGACATTTGTATAAAATATTTTTGTGTTACTTTACAAACTCTCATCTTACAATATGAATAGATAATAGTCTCTCCGTGACCATGGCTGCTGAAAAGCAACTGAAACGTCGGGGAAAGTGTAAAATTAAATTAAATCTAAATAGTTTTAATAATAATTTAATTAGCTTAAAAATTTGTAAAGTTTAATAGTAGTAGTGTAACAGTTTTCAAAATTATGTAATAAAGTGTCAAATAAACAACGCGATAAAATCCGTATATAATAGTTTAATTTTAATGAATAATATTCGCGTAAACAGAAGACAATATTATGAATAGATAACTTTACTAGAGTACAAGGTTGCGATTATTTTAGATCATAAAGTCCCCCATATTTTATTTTATTTCAGCTATGTATTGTTCCATATTTTAGTTAATAAATTCTCAGTAGAAGCCTAATGTCTGGTAATGTGCCCGATAAATGACTATGGAAGAGCTCGATCGCTATTAGGTAAGACTTAAAACATACCTTGCAAAATATGAGTGTAATATAATTATATAAAGTCGTTACAGTTATCGATAATTGATAGATTTTGTCTCGCTAGAGATTTTGTTGACTTGTAACGTGAAGCTCAGTAGGACTGTATAGATACTATTTACTATATGTTACTTATAAATGATCAATGATAGAGCCATTTTGTATATACATATAAAGATAAAACTTCTCATTAAACCTAATTAGTTACTGGTAACCTTGGGCGATAAAAGGTAAGTAGTAAGCAGAAAATAAATACTTTTCAAAGTATGAATTAACTAATAAAAGCTTATATATGTAAGTGAGAATAAGCGAGATTTAAACCATCCAGAAATAGGCAATATTCTAATACTATATACATAGTAATATGTAAATTCTAATATATATATCGGTATACATATAAGGTACTAATTTTATAAAAAGGAAAGATTTCTTTTTTTGTTTGTTTGTTTGTAAGGATTTAACTCAAAACTAATCAAATTTATAAAATTCTTTCGCCATTAGAAAGCTCTATTATCACTGTGTAACATAGAGCTATATTTTATTTTAAAAAGGTACTGTTACTAACATAACCTAACCTACTTTTGCGAGCGAAGCCGCAGCCAAAAGCTAGTATTATATAAATTAAAATTCATAAATAATGTTGTCGTCATAAAATTGTCGTAAAAAACGAATACTTGTTTTATTGAGAATTAAGAAATTGTTATGTGTGTATCATATCACCCTTGTTTATAAATTCTTCTCAGTATGAGGAAGTTAGGCTATAGTCCATCTTCTTCTTCCTAGCGATTATTAATGCCAGCTTATGCCAGAGTCCGCTTATTTCTGGTCTAACGAGATTTAGCTGAATTTCAGTTTTTACACGGAGCGACACCCATCTGACGTTGGCTGGGTTACGGAACCCAGAAGAATAACATCATTCTATGGTTAGACCAGTCGTTAGGATATTTGAGGGCGCTGACTTCTCAATAACGACTGCCATAGATGTTCATGACAGCCGGAACCCACTGTTTAACGTGCTTTCCGACGCACGAGGTATACTCTACCACAGGACCAACGAGGCAGTTATGCTAGATATATGCAGTTAGATTATAGTCCATATTTTATGTTAATTGAAATAGCCCATTACTATGGCCATGGCCATGATCCTTCATCCCATGATAAAAGAAAGGACTAGATGAGCCAGTTAATATTTGTGACTCTCCGACATTCTTAATAATATACTCCAAACCGAATTTCGGCCACGGCGGCCTGTCTTAACGGAAACTGCCCAACTACGCAGAAGATATTATAGTGCACAAGTGTGTGCGCAAATACAAGTGCACTCCCTGTTCCCAAACTTTCATGATCCGATGGGACGGTAATCCGACACGACCGGAGATAGATCAGGCGCAGGACCAACAGCATTACGTGCTTTCCGGGGCATGAGGGTGTCTTACACCACTAACTTCCTAACTCCGGTCTGCTATTGAGATTTCTTAACTGGAAAACCCAATAAATGTTTGTTGGTGCGACCCGGGATTCGGACCCGAGACCTCATGCACAGCAGTCGCATTCACTACTGCTGCGCCACGGAGGCAGCATTCTTACTAACTAGGCAAATCGCAGTTACAGTGTTATTACTTATACACTGGCTTCCTGAACATTTTTGGTACCTTCCTGAACAACCTACTTAATTAATACCGTCGCCAAATAATATCTAACGGTGGATTCTCAACTTGTATCTTTCTACGGATCTCTAAAAGTACAGAACCTATTTCTAACGCGCCACCTGCACCATTTATGTAGATAATAAAACTTAGGATTAGCATATCACTTGCTACGTCTACCTGTTTAAGGATCCCTTCAAGCTATGACAATTATATGGCGATAATAGTACACCGGGTTTTATCCTGTGGTCTATCAAGAATACAAATATAATTATAGTCTATATGATTTTAGTACATTTATGGTAGTCATTGTATAGCTAAGTAGAATGTATGTTTTGTATGTTTTTGACGTTTATTGGAGACACAGTACTATTATAAATGTGAATGTTTGTGGCATTGTTTGGATGTTTGTTGGTTTGATATGTAAGCCACCAAATTTGGGTAAAAGACAACACACAGACTGAATTAATACAAAATATTTTAGTAACTGTATGTGCTAAAAATTTTAGTATGTCAATTCAGTCAGTTTTATGTTGAATTAATATTGACTGACGAAGATGTGAAACAAAATTTTTTTTTTAATAAATCAGAATATAATCTTTTTCCTTTCTCTTAGTGGTAGTCTCTTATCCTACGGGCAATAATATCAAATATGAGTCAGCATATTAGACAAATAAAACCACTGAAACATCCTAGTTAATACTAAACGAATACTAATATATAAACACACATATATATGATCAATGTCTGTTCCTCAATCACGCTTAAGTCGTTGAACGGATTTAAATGAAACCCAACATACAACTAGACCACGTCCCGATAACATATGGGATACACTTTTGTAAAGGATTCACGAGGGTAAAACTGCGGGCATATACTAGTTCAATACCAGTTTATGCCCGTGGCTTCGCCTGTGTGATTAAATCGTTAACTATGCGAGATCTGCCAATATAGTTGCAACTGGCAGATGCATCTAGATCTAGTGTTCTGCCTGGCTCTATTTTAGTCGTTCTTGTATGGTAATAGTGGGTGTTAGAACTCATGATGATACTCCTTTAACGATGGGTGGAGTAGGTTACGTGTGCTGATGCCGTATTAGGAATCGCTTCAGCTGGTTGAATTATGCAAATATTTTTATTGAACAAGCATTTTCTTATCCTTTTACAAACAAAATTAATTATTATTTGCATGAACAACTATTGCTTTCTATTTATAAACTAATTTGTAATGAAGGTATTTGTGTACAATATTATATAATTAGTAAAATTTAATTAAATTTTACTTAGATCTCAAATTAAATTTATAAATTCTAACTACAGTATTTATAAAATAATTTGACTAATACATTAATATAGAAATACCTATTAAAGGCAGAGCAATATTGTATAGTCTATAATTAAAAATCTATATTTTGAAAACTAACGTGCTTCAGTTTAAAACTTGAAAAATTAAAACTGTACTACTTAACGCTGGATATGATAATATTAATATAAATCAGGTACATAATGCAGCATGTTTCTAGATATAGTACTTGATGAGCATCTTACTTGGAAAAACCATGTTGAAATGATCTGTAAGAATATCAACCATTTTATATTTGCTATAATATGCACCTAGCCAAGGCATACCGTGTCTCGGAAAATACTTATTAGAAATATGGAGCTCTTGGGAATCCGTGGCGATGCATTAGCATGGTTTTCCTCATACATGTCTGACAGAAGATAAAAAGTGATCATGGGAGACTATTGCAGTGAACTTATAACCGTTAATTTCGGCATCCCACAGGGAAGCGTCCTCGGCCCGACGCTAACCAATTAACTTCTACGTGTTCAAACGCTCTGCTCTCTAGATGCACAATGAACCCGAGACTACACTCTTGCTTGACGACCAATAAATTTAACTGTCCTTTAATAGACCAAATTGACACAATCAAATATCTAGGGATTCATTTGGATAGCCTACTAACGTCCACCACATATCTCAATGTCCTCAAAGGCAGGACAAGAAAGCTTATGCGAGTCTTTAAGTGCTTAAGTGAAATTTCTAACGAATAGACTTTAATATAGAATATTTTCCCTCTGCCAATCGAATTTACATTACTGCATAACTGTATGGGGTGCAGTGGGCAAAAGTAATATGATAAAATTTGAAAGAGCACAACGTGCACTCTTCACAACAGCTCATGGCCGACTATATAGATATTCCACAAATTTGCTATATACAGAGCTGAGATTGCTTAGGGTCTGTCAGTTGTATATTTTATCTATTACTTTACGCTTTCATAAATCTGCCTTGAATACCGCTTTTCATAGTCGCTCTCGTAGGAGACTAAGATGGGATTTAATAAAATATAACAAATAACAAATCAATTGCTATGAGAACATACAATTTTATGGGACCCTTCATTTATAGAAAACTTAATCTGAAATATGATATAGCCCACTTGTCTAAATATTGTGCAAAAGAAAAATATGCAATTGACTACTTGAACTAGATTATGATAGCACGGAAGATATATTTAAAATCGTTCAATAATAAGCGTTGAAGGTCCACTCAAAGTAAACTTGTACATACACGCACGCGCACACACCACATGCGCACGCACACCATACACATACACACACACCATACACACACACGCACACACACACACACACACACTCACACATACACACACACACACACACACACACACACACATATTTTTGAGACAATAAATTATTATTATTATATAAGAAAGGTTAAACATGTCACGGCTAGGCATATCTCTTTGATAGTATACCATGCCTGCATCTGCTCGATAATTCGGTACGGCATAGTCGTATGGGGAACTCTAATCGAAATTGAGAAAATCTTTATTGCTCAAAAAAGGTGTAGCCGTGAAATATTCAATATGGAGTGGTCCGACTCGTGTAGGCCTGTATTCAGATCACACAAACGTTTAACAATACTGTATATTTACGAGGTAGCTAGGTTTTTGAGATCTTATCCTCTACTTTTTAAACCGAAAGATTATATAAATAAGAGAAAAGGGACTCATTTGGACTTTGAAATACCTATACCCAAATTAGAACTATTTCAGCAGAGTTGTTTTTATATGGCTTGGCTTTGATTTATAATTCTCTGCTGAAGTCAATTCCTCAACTGCCCTACAAAAAATTTTGCTTTCAATTAAAATGGTGGTTGGTGCAGGAATTTTTATATTCTCTTCATGGGTATTTTGGGCAATATCTATGTAAATTTTATACGCATGATCTTGCATTAAAGTACAGACATACATAATAACAACATGTGCAATAACATTTTGTAATTGATTGATTATTTTATTTCATTGTAGTAAAAGTAGATAGTATTTTTTTCATACATTTATATTGGTACTGAATGTTAATTATTTATTGTCAGGTACAATAAATAATTAACATTCAGTACCAACCTGTTATAATCGTGTTTATTTAATGTCAAATTTAATTTAGAATTTAATATGCTATTTCGTTTTTATTAATTGATTAATTTATAATGTTAATTTTAATAAATATATAATATAATACATTTGCATGCTGCTGTGTCGATGAAACATGATGGACTAAAATTATATGTAACATCTTTATACCGTGCTTCTAGCAAATAAATAAATAAAGTCGTTTATAAATTAAAATAGTAATTGAAAAGGTTTTTTGGACTATATAGAATTTCTATAATTTTTACGACAGCCTCGTTGACGCAGCTGTAGTGATTGCGACTGCTATGCTTGAGGTTTCAGGATCGATTCCCAGGTCAGACAAGGTGTTAATAGGTTTTTCTGTTATGAAATTCCAAATCAGTCAAGCCTTACCTGCGCCTGGCCATCTGTCAGGTACCCTTTTTGAAATATAAGCGTAAAGCTATGACTGTATGTATTTTAACTTCTCAATAACAGCACGAATTGCAACGATTGCACAATACCAGGCTCCATGCCTAGAACTGTGCAATCGTTTAGAGAGATGCAAAAACCATAACTAGTGCCATGTGCGTGTACACCTCTGCCTCCTCCTTCGGGGTATTTGGGACTAGGTATATATAAATATATATACAAATATAATAATAATATCCGCCCTGTATTAAACTGTCCCACTGCTTGACACCTCTCAGTGTGAGAAGGGTTAGGCCATAGTCCACCACGCTGGCCTAATGCGTGTTGGCAGACTTCACATATCTTTGAGAACATTATGTAGAACTCTCAAAAATGCAGGTTTTCTCAGGATGTTTTCCTTCACCGTTAAAGCGAGCGCTAATTAACTATTTAATACGCACATAACTACGAAAAGTCAGAGATGCGCGCCTTGGGATCGAACTCGAGATCTCTACGTCGCAGTCCAATGGTTTCCCGCTAGGCTATCGCTGCTGTTGTATATGGGACTATATATGTATATTATTTTTGGATATTTAACCCTTAAATATGACCATGCATTTTAGCTAGTGCTCCATATATGACGCTCAATAGCGTCGAATAGTAACATAGAAGTAGGCGGGTCGACAAGAGCGATGGACCCATCGATCACAAATTGAAGGGCTCACACTTTCCTACGCTTTCACACTCGGATTTGTGAGGTGACTTTAGTTTGCTGTGTTCGGACTGAGCTACTGATTATATTACTTTATTTTTAACGTGTTAAGATGTACAATGTATTTGTTAAAACGGATTATTTCGTTGATTTTAATGACTTAAAAATGACAAATATTCTACATTGTGGGTATCTGTAACGTTTGCAAATATCTAGCATTCTTGTTCAACCATAAGCTATCGCTGATGTAATTTCAGTTCCAGTGATCCACCTACCATATAAAGCAGTGCGTTGGCAACACCATAAAAACAAAATTTAAGTTTTTGTGTTTGAAATAGGTTTACTTTGCTATGTTATGGCTGTTTTATATTTTTTATTAAAATTGTACACCTACTTTAAATTCTTAAAACGAAAGCCGTAAGAATTCTACAATAATTAAAAAAACCTGTGTATATTACGAGTTCTTGTACTACTACTTTTTAAAAAGATAGAGAACAGGCAATATCCACAATATGTCTGCAAACTTCCATAGACTTAAGACCTCTTACCATTAGTCCAGTCGTATGCTGGTACACATGCCACCACACACATGTTTTTTTGTGTGAAGAATCAGACAAAAAGAACTGGGCGTGGTATTAAGAGTGCGAGCATGCACGTGAATACGCTTTTTTGGCATAGTCATTACAAATGCCCTACTCGGAGAAGGGTGCAATAATAACAGATCGTGCAATAATAAGACCCGGTACCTAATTATGAGAGAAGTACTTGTAAAGTCGCGAACATTAAAAAGAAACACTCATTCAGCAACTCATAATTTATTTATATTAATTTATACTAGCGGTCGCCGAGTGCTCAAAATTCGGCCAAAGTTTGCCTGTAAAATATTGCTGATATATGTTGTTGTGTGTGTTGTGTTATATGTGTTATGTCATTATATATTGATGTATGTAACCATAGTTACGCGCTTCGACTGCGTGTGTCAAATTCATGGTTGTGTGCGTGTAGTGTTTTTTCATTAATTTAATGTATTTCTAATGTATATTTTATATAAATATTAGGATTCGCCCCTCCTTCTCCATATAAACATTAACTATACCAAATTCCATACACTTCCGTACGCACAATTTTCGTAAAAAGGGGTACAAAGTTTTTGCTTCACGTATTAATATATAGATTCATTGCGACAACGATATCGAAAAGCAAAACATACGTCGCCAATTTATATGTTAAATTGGATCATATTTTTATAACTTAATAGTAGGTAAGGATGATAATTATGTAATAAAAAATGATAGATTATTATGTTGGAGTACTATATAAGGTTTAGCCAATATAATGTGGGCGGGCGGTCACCAAAAGCTGCATGACTGGAAAAAGAAACAAATATTGACTTGATCATAGTTTTATCTATTTATAGCCTATAGGCTAACATAGAAATAATATATGTATGATATTGATTTAAATGTTCGCCAAATCTTGGGGACATATCTATATTTAATTAACATCCATATTTTCAATTAATGATTTTAGACAATAAATAATAAAAACGCTGCGCACGCGCCGTATGACATATAACTTGCTGTGGTAGCTCGGTGACCCTTGTCGGCGTACGTTAAAGATTTGTAGGACACAAGTTGATTTTGTGTGAGGTTGCGACACTTGGGTTAATATTTTTTGTTTAAGAACACAAAAATAAAATGTGTTTCTAGGACATGTAATTTTCATTCATTCGTGTTTTAAATAAGCATCTTTGAATATGGTAAGAATATAGATCAACACCTCGTTTATTAAAATAAAGTATGAACATTCCTAAATTGTTTTTTTTCACATCTTACTATTGTGCATGTTAAAGAATAAAGATACTGTTAAAATAAAATTAACCTACAATCTTACAAAGTTGTAACCGAATAATGTGCATGTTGATTTAAATAATGATTACGGTTTTTACTTCAGTCAGCTTGTTACAATCCATTATAGGACATAGGCATAATATCTAGCCTGGTTTATTTATTTTTTACGCGTGCTTGTGTTTTGCTCTATTATACTCTTATCATTTTACGGACCTATTTTTTATTTAAAAGGTGCCACAATAAGATTAACTCGTGTGTCACGGAAAATTTGTAAATATTCAAATAACGGACACACAAATCACCATAGTAAGTAGCGTAAGTAATGAAAATGGGCAAGTATACGTCAAAACTTTATTTAGCTATACAGCTACACCTTATTAGCAAATAAATTCGAGAAATGTCTGATTGCTTTGTTATTCCATTTGAGCATTCAGTGTTCACGGTTACAGTTAAATGTATTCACAACTTAAGTTGACAAAACCTCTAGACATATTCTAGTTACTAGGTTATGTCGACGAGAGAAAAAATGTCGCAGACTGAATTATGCCGATAACTAGATAATGCCGACGATTTCATACGCGTAGACTCAAATTCACCGCAACGATATTCACACTGTGTACTATCAATCCGATTCTACTTAACGAGGTTAGGTTAAACGTAGCTTAGATTTTGACCGGAACTCCAACCTACCTAATTGTGCAAACCACTACAATATCTATTCCATAGTCTTTTGCAAGAGATTCCTCTTGCAAAAAACTATGGAACAGATATTGCACAGAACAGTTATATACCTATATATTTCGATTCGGATACTATCTTATATGTTCATGAAGTATTTTAAATAACTTTAATGTACAGTAACTGCTTAGGAACAGTTTTATAATAATATTGATGAGGCCATATCAGATATTAGAATTACTCTTAAGTTTCTAAAGAACCATGCGTATGGTCATACCAAGCAAGCAAGCATTTTTCTCACATTATGCCTATCTTTCAGCTTCTAAGCATTTTTGTCTTGAACTTAAGGTCGTCGTCGATCGTTCCATTCAAAGACGCGACGCGACTATCACTATAAGTCCATATTTCAAACTTGTTTTAAACACAAGGAAACTTTTGCTTAATAAGTTCTTTAACTTTTGCTCCTTCTACTTTTAAAAGTAAAACAGTAACATTCGTTTTAAGGAGGAGCAAGCAACTTGAGAAACTTTTTAACTAGTCCAAATTTACGTTACTAATATTTACATTGCGATTCAGTTATTTTTCACTTATTAAAGGAAATGCTCGCTCTAGCTATAGGTACTCCCTGTACTACGTAAGTCGAGAAGTTAAGGAGCCTTTAAACAGGCATTTGTTTTTACTGCATTAAGTGGCCAAATAAAAATAAAAACATGCGATAACCTAGTAGAACACTGTTAGTAGAGAACTGCCACGCGGAGCTATCAAATGCCATTGTAAAACGCGCATGTTTAACTTTTCGTAATGATGTGCGTAATGAAAAAGTAAATAATCGCTTGCACTATAACAGTGAAGAAAACATCGTGCGATAACCTGCATGTCTGAGAGGTCTCCATAATGTTCTCAAGCATGTGTAAAGTCCACCAACCCGCACTTGGCCAGCGTGGTGGACTATGGCCTAACCCTTCTCACACTGAGAAGAAGCCTCCACCCAGCAGTAGGCAGTTTGATACAGGGCTGATATTATATTATTATACTAGTAGTTTTCCCGCGGTTTCACCCGCGTAAGGCCCGTTCCCGTGTGAATATTGGGTTTCACCCCTTTCACCCCCTTAAGGGTGGAATTTCCAAAAATCCTCTCTTAGTGCTCCCCTACACTCTCCAAGGAACATCATACATGCCAAATTTCAGCTTCTTGCGTTCAGTAGTTTCGGCTGTGCGTTTTCTGTCAGTCACTCAGTAACGGAAGAGTTTTATATATATAGATTATATGTGGCCACAATGAATTCAACTACAGCCCAGCAAGCTTAAAATATTTGAATGTGTCATTCATTCAGTCATTCTAACAATAATTCTTTGGGTAGCCGTATTCAAACTCTAGACGTGTTGTAATTTCCAATAAGAAGCACGTTTTCTTAAATTCGCCAGAATTATATTATGATGGTTGATATGCTTGTTAATTTTAGACAAACCATACTTGGTCAAACGTCAAATAAATACGAGTATAGGTATTAAGGTTGGTGTAGTGGTTTTAGTTGTCGCCTTGCCATAAATACTACGGATTCTTACACGCTACGTCTGTGTGATCCAAAATGGTTGATACCAGTCTGGGTGGTGATTGTTTCCTTTAGAACATTTGTAAAGTCTGCAATACAGGAAATATTCCAAGTGTGAGAGTTGCCTTTTAAAAAACAAAAGAAGAATAATCGAGATTGGATTCGCCATTTAAAAGTTTGTGTTAATAGCACAAGGTTATCCATTTTGCTTCATACAAAACATCCATTACATACGTAAATCTAAAATTGTTACAAAAACCAAGTACCTCAGTCGGAACACACTTGAGGGATGGCCAACACACAGCCCTCAATAATGATCCCAACATTTCTATTCAAGGGAGGCAATATTAATAAGTTGGTCCCTCTGCCCCGACTTAACATGTAGGTAATGTTTGATCCCTCCGATATACGGAGATTAAGGGTTATTTTACTCGCAATCGCTTTTTTCAGACCAAAGATTGAAGATTGATTTTATAGGTTATTGTTTGCCATTTCTATAAAGATTTTATACTTGGAATAAGGTTAGTTTGTACGGTTGACGCAGTGGTGCTGGTAGACGATGTGGACAATCATCACTGCTGAAGGGTGATGTCCACATGTAGTCTAGACTGGGTCAGATAGTCTGGTTTTTTTATGTCAGCTTTTTCAATCTTTGTAAAATCCCTTACCTACTAACGGCGAGATATTTTTTATACTATTATACAAATCCACGCCTTAATATATTCGAAAGGGTGTGTACAGGAGAGAGTGACTCTGCCTACCTACAGTATACACAAATTTTGCCCTATGTTGAAATCTTACGAAATAAGGGATGAGTTATTGATGTATATAATTGAGCACATATTTAGACTCAGTACGGCTGCTATTACATAAGGCTATATTTCTGACAGATTATACACAACCACTCATCTTGTCTATTTTATACAGTTATGTTAGATAATAAAAAGAGTCAGCATAGTCAAGAATAATTTAATATTCTTTATCTTTAGGGCTATAGATTTAACACCAGTAGTAAAAATTAAATTTTTTATTTGATTCCAATGGAAATCTAAGCATCGTTTCTCGATTTACTCGAGTATCAATCGATTGATCTTCAAGTAATCGCATGGTATTAGTGATGATGTGTGGCACACTAGACTAGAGAGTAAAGTAGGCCACTTAAGATAAAAATAAAGGTTCATCATAACGCCAAGATTCGGGACCGATCAGTTTTCACGCTTCAGCCTGATTTGCATTATCACAGAAAAAATAACCTTTGAGGGGTGCTCAGATTAATATTCTAAAGCGAAACTAGTATCTCAAACCGATATAAAAAACAATTACATAACAACAAATAATCGATTACTTGATTAATCTCAAATTAACATGCCTACGTCAGGCGATTTAAAAAGTCTAACACTATATTAAATATAGAGCACAAAAATTGAAAGCACGAGACATATCAGACAGCATAATCTAACGAGAACGAACATTTATAAAAAAAATTGCAGTTGGATAACAATCTGATTAAGCTAACAACATATTAACGCAGTTTTCTACTTATTAAACGTACCACTACAAAACATAAAACTACATGTAAAATATTACTAAACGTTGATAAGAAAGCCTTATCTTTAACTGAGCTATCTATACGTTAAAGTTGCATTTTAAACGGACATATTTTATTAAAATTGAAATGTAAGCTGTAATGAATTTGTGTAGCATATACACAACTAGAATTGCAAAGAGAAATTGTTATATTGATATACAAACATAGGCTTACATTGGCTATTGAATAATATACTCTATTATAATAGAATAGGTGTGATTAGAACTGCACTTTGTTTTGTAAAAGTTTAAGGCGCCGTTTACATTAGTTGGGTTGGTACATTAAATTTTTAATTAATTTCACCAAATGATGTAACGTTCGCTAACTGGCCTTGTCGTCGCGTGTTCCGCTTAAATGTGGCGGTTCTACATCTAAACGCCCTTGACATAGTTTTTGTATAAGTTTGGTTTCAGTTACGTAAATAAGTTCAGCTTAAAGTCCGTAATTCAACCTTATAAGAAAGTTTCAGTTTTCATTTTAAATACGCGATAATAGAAGTTTGATCTCTATTTGTAATCAAGTGTACCGGTAGCGCAGTGACGTAAGTGGTGGTAGTACGGTACTGCCTATGCACCGAGTGCCATATGTTCTGTGTTAAAGTCTTGCACAGGATAAAAATGTACATAATCCTCAAATAATCAGGCATTTACAAGAGACACTAGTGCGGATTGTATGCATCGTGCAAACTATCGACACGAGATATCTTTTTTGTCTATCATCCGAAGAATAAGGCCTTGCGTCGCAAGACTTGCGATCGTGGGTTGGATTCCCAAACACTGCTCTATAAACTTCCCACGTGTGTTAACCCACAAGTAACAAAAAAACGTTATGATGTAATGCTGAAAGAAGTATATAGGCCAATTAAAAACCGCTATCGCAGTCACAGCTGATGGTTTACCACCATAATGGAAATTAAAAATGTGTTTCTTAGTTGGTCTTTCGTAGCAGTAAAGAACAAAATTACCAACATGATTTCTTAATTTCTTGAATAAAAAGTTAGAGTCTAAAAATGACGTAGTCTCTTTATCTTCTTTTACGAGTCGTGGTGCCTTGTAACCATCGTTCTGCTGCCAGAGTATTAGAAAAAAAGAAATCTTACTCACTTATATTTGCATTTTTAATATTAGTTATGACTAGCCTAACTAATATTATAGATGCGAATGTGAATTGTTTGTTTAACTACTCAACCAATCATCATGAAAGTTCACATACACGTTATTAGCGGTACAGGTAAAAGGCAAAAGGACACAGGGTAACTTTTATCCTGAAAATGTACTGTTCCCTAGGGGTAGAAATTTATTAACAAAATCTACGTTAACGCGACCAAAGCCGTATGCAAAAGCTAGTATTATATAAATGTGTAAGCGTCTTACAAAGGCGTAGCTAGCAGGTGCCAAGCTATCTCCTAGATCTGGTTAGCTTATAATAAATAACTCATTGGGTACATGATAGCGAAACCTTTCGATGTTTATTTATGGTCTAGTATGGTAGATTGTATTGATATTTTGTGCTGGGTGATCTCTTGAACTGGGCTGGGTACCGAGGTGTTGAGTGGTATTTTCAGTTAATACTGTTTTGTTGATAAATAAAATTTTATTGACTTTAATACAACTTACCAGCTTGGTGTAATCGTTAGAATACTTTTAAATGGTATAAGGTTTATTGTTTATTTATGAGATAGTTACAACTGAGAAATAATTATGGTCTTTAAGCAATTTGAGACGAATGTGATTGCTGAATATTTGAACAAAGTATCGTCTTGTCCGTAGTAGTACCAACCTCATGTACCAGCGCTTGATCACAATTTAACTGCTTTCCACTCGGAGCGTAAGAGTTCTGGAGTCTTACATACCTATCTCTCCTATTTCCTATTCATTTCCCCTAGAATCGATTAAGTGTAAGGAATGTTCATGGTATTGCAAGAAACCATAGCTTACATTAACCACTTATCATCAAACAAAACAATTCGTTCGTCATTTTATAAAAAAGGAAAGTAATTGTTTAAAAATTTGTTCAAAATGTAAGCTAAGCTGTGGCAATAGTGATGTCGACCTTACCAAATTTGTTTTTTATATAATATATGTCGCTAATGTAATCGCTGCAAGACTCACAGATTTAAATATTATGTCGTTGAAGAACTCTAGGTAAAATGTATTCTTTAGTTTTCCCTATCGAGTTCTTTATGACATAGCTGTTTAATCAAAGAGCAAATAGAAAAGTGGTAGTTGTGATAATACCAAGAAATAGAGGCAGACTGCTAACGCTTACTACTGAATTATAATCCTGATTTTGCATTTAATGTACATTACCCTAATAGGTACAGTGGTATCGGTGAAGCCCCGAAACACAAAGCAATGTTTACACTTAAATCCGAACACAAACACGATCGTGGCGCCATCACAGCGCAATCCTAATTACCCTTCGATATGTATAAATAAAATAGTAGGGTGAAACAGCCAGTTGTAGGCCCACTGCCTACAGAAGCGCTGCGGATAAAAGCGGAATTAAGCGGATATTGCTACGGGTCGGCAATCACTGATTTCCGCTTTACCGCTACCAATAATTCCGTGGTGCTTCGATTTATCCGACATATCTGTTTGTTTTTGACGTCGTATGTGTAGAAAACAGTTTAAACACATAATTATTAATTAATTTTGGCGCGATGCCGCAATATGATCAATATGGCGCAGCGATTAGCTAATTTCCTTTTAATCAAATAGATTTTTGGGTTTTGGTGATTTTGTATGGACGATTGATTTGGACAGTAAGCCTGTGATAGCTCATGGAGTTTATTGATTTTGATATTCATATAGTGTTTGGGTACTGACAAATTTGTAAATGAAGTCTCATTTTGAATCATTATAAGAGATTGGTATGATCTTAGCTGATAGTTATAATAATGTCAATGCAGGTTGTGATGATGATAGTAGATGTGTTTTTATTACCTCTACTGTCTATTCAGATATATTTTGTACTGATCATATAATTAGCGGGATCGATCGCTACACGGAGCAAAAATAGTTTTCGTATTTATTGTTGTAATATTTGTAAAGCTTCTTGCAATAAGGCTGTTATTTATATACGTGGCCTAAGTCGAAGAAAGAAAGCATTGATTTTTTATCTTTATTGATATATAACTTTAATACTATTGTACGTGTCACTCATGGTTGTGTTACCTTTTAGTTTTGAATAATGTTCTAATACATTTTGTTTATGCAATAAATAAGTAACACTGTGACTTTTACTAGAAAAATCTCAGCTCTTGCAATACCGTCCTTTTTAAAGGTCCCGTTTTCAATCTTACTAGAGTATTCGTCTTATTTTATCATGATGGATTGGCTCAGTTTCTCAATTACCTTTTGAGGCCTTAGACTAAAAATACTTAAGCTGAATATCACTCATCTATTATTGAAAATAAATAAAAAATATAGTTTCTTTGGTGGTCAATAAAGTGGCTAGAAGGTTTTAGCCAGTATTATTTTTAAAGTAGGTAAGGTTTAAGTATAAGGTTCGGATAACATCAAGCTTTTATATTTAAGGGAGATTAAGTATATTAGAGTAGATTATTGATGTTTGCATAATACTTTATTCAAATAATGTTCTTAAAGCAATATTAGCATTTCAAACGCCTCTAGCTAAATTAAATGCTTATGAGAGACATTCCTAACCCACTGGCTTAAGTCGTTTGTATAACGAGTAGAGATCGAACCGAGGAACTCTCGCTAGTAAGCCCAATTTAACCAATACTCAGTTAATTCATCGGGCATTAACTAATACATGCTGGGCCAGCTTAATAGACCATGGCCAAGGACATGATTATGGCTGGCTAAATTTCACGCTTAGAAGTAGCGATAGCCTAGCGCAGTGGTCGGCAACCTTGTCGTCCAAAAGAGCCAAATATAGACAATCCACAAGTGAAATCTATTCAAAAAGCCATGTTTTGTAACTTAAGCTTTGCTAATCCGTAATAATTTTTCCTGTTAAAACAGGAAAAATTATCACGGAGTATTTGGATTCAAAGTACACTCAAGCTTGCCTTTGACAAACAAGTCTTAGTTTAACTAACAGTAAATTAAATTAAATTTGGTATAAGGCATGATAATAAGTAATATTCCGTGCCTGCACTAAACAAGCCGCAACCGAGGGGTCAAAGAGCCGCGTGCGTCTCGCGAGCCGCGGGTTGTCGACCACTGGCCTAGTCGAAGATCGTTAGACTGCAACGCCTCTGCAACGATCTTCCATTAGGCCAATGGAATCTTCTCGAGTTCAATCCGAAGGCGCGCATCTCTAACTTTTCGAAGTTATGTATTGCGTATTAATAGTCAAATATCGCTCGCTTTAACGGCGAAGGAAAACTTCGTGAAGAAATCTGCATGTCTGAGAGTTGTCCATAATGTGTTCGAAGACATGTGAAACCTGTCAACCCGCACTAGGCCAGCGTGTTGGACTATGGCCTAACCCTTCCCGTACTGAGAAGAGTCCTGTGCTCAGCAGTGGGCCAGTTTGATACAAGGCTGATATTATTATCGATTCGAAGGCATGCATCTCTGACTTTTTGAAGTTATGTGCGTATTAATATTTAAATATCGCTCGCTTTAATGGTGAAGGAAAACATCGTGAGGAAATCTGCATGTCTGAGAGTTATCCATAATGTGTTCGAAGATATGTGAAATCTGCCAACCGGCACTGGGCCAGCGTGGTGGATTGTGGCCTAACCCTTCCCGTACTGAGAAGAGACCGGTGCCCAGCAGTAGGACAGTTTGATACAGGGCTGATATTATTATAAACTTCTCATGCTAAAATGAGGCATATATTCAGAGAAACAATTTATAAACAAGCTTGTAAAATATTATATTGTACAACATCAAATCTGTAAATACTTAAAACAATTCGTTCATATATCTATATTTAAACATCTATCATCACACCGATTACAAAACGCCGTTAGAACAAAAAGCATCGTGAACGGAATCCAATACACTCATAAATTTTATTCCAAACTCATCTAAATCTTCTAATTGTTTCTGAGACATTATTGTGTGGGCCTACAGTCATTCGCGTCAAGCCCACTATTGTGAACAGTGAAATATGACGCAATTTATTATGAAATATGATTTTACAACCCTTAAATTTTTAAGATACACCCTAAATTAATCATGCTTTACAATGGATGGTTGAGAGGTTTCGGTAACAGGTTGTATATTCGGTTTAGATAGATTAATAATTTGGAATAAATATGTCTACAAATAAATTAATCAATTAATTTATGGAAACATTTTAAAACAATAAACAGTTTTTGCAATTTATTTATTTGGTCAATTATTTCAAATATATAATATACCTATATATATATATATATATATATATATATATATATATATATATGTATATGTATGTCGGAGAGTAGGACGGCAACTCGCTTGTGACATGATGAAGCAACAAAATATAGGCGTGGTATTATACTTCATACGTATACTAATGATAGGCAAATACAACTTCTGCTTTTATGGATTGTGCCCTTTTGTGTGCCAAAATAAATGATTTATCTTTCTTTCTTTCTCTCTCCTTCGGTAGCGCAGTGGCCATGCACAACAATTACATACACTGGTATGCGATTGTTGCGCTTGAGGTTTTGGTTTCGATCCCTGGTTTGATCAAAGTGTTATTGAGTTTGATACTGAGTAAAACATAATAACAGCACGAAGAGAAACTGTGCTCAATAATAGGCTCGATCTCTTTTACGGGAAATTTGAAACTATTGCTGGCGAAATAATAATATAATATTCTATCACCTACAACACCATCTAGCCCAAACTAAGCAGAGCTTGTACTATGGATACTAGACAATGGAAACATACATAGGTATATACTTTATTCTTTTAAATACTTACCTATTATACATACAAAAACCCAGAACAAGACAAACATCCACGTCCATGCACACAAATGTTTGACTTGTGCAGGAATCGAACCCGCGACCTCAGGCGTGGCAGTCGGTTACACTAACGACTACGCCATCGAGGCCGCCAGGTCAGGAAATGTAGTTGTAATACACCTGTGCTTTCCTCTTCGAGATATAGGCATGAAACTATTTGTACATATCTCAAAATTACAATATCTTTAGCTGCACTTAGATTATGTATAAGCGTGATACACACTTTAGCTAGCATGGGTAAAACTACCCTTAGTCTGAAGGAAAAAACGAAGAAATATTTTAGCATCAAAATCACAATATCAACACAGAAGTTTTCATCAACACGCCTCCCTAAACTTGTCATATGTATGTACAGTCAGCAACATAAGTAGCTAAACACTTAACAAATTTGTAAAAGTAATTTCTAAATTTGAAATCACTGAATTTTTGAACTTGGTTGATATCATCTATCTTTTAATTACACCACTATAAAAACTCCATTCGGTATAATTTTGAAAGATAGAGGCGCTCGAATTTTCTAGTGTGTATCACTTTATGTTGCAGACTGTACAAAGGGCCGGCTATTCCTACAATACAATGCCTTCGACACGTGGAGACGTGACCGTCCCATCGCCATGCCAATATGTCCTCCAAGAATTTCCTACCTTTGTCCTTTAAAAAGTCCAAAATAGATTTTCCTTTTAATAAGCCTTAGTTAGGGATGATAGAGCGAAAGGAGAGGAAGTTGGTGTCTGGATAAAGGTAATTTCTAACATTTATTATGTTACAAATTACCTTTATCCAGACACAGTTTTATTATATGTATTAAAGAAAGTATTTGAAGGTGAAATATTGTGTGTGTGTATGTAATTTAGCTCTATATTACATCGTTTTCAAAGAATGCGTTTTTTTTCTAAAAGTCTTGTTACGGTTATACACAAGCGGGCAAGTCACTTCGCTGCTGCCGTCACGCTAAGTGTTTTGGGTTTGAATCCCACATAGGACAATAATTGTGTGTGTAGTCTGACGACACCCTGTCATGATCGTTACAGAGATGTCTTATTAAAAGAAAAATTCCAGAAATTATATGCATCTTTATCTCTCATCTCAGCATATGTTTTTCGGAAGGCCTAGAAGAAGATAATATTTTTTGCAAAAGACACATACAATTTTATACTCTATTATACGTACAGTTAAAGAAATAATATAGTTATTACAAGATGTATTACACACTTATTTCGCCGGCTAAATTCTATGTACCACGCAGCATTAAGCGAACCTATTGTTGTCTATGGGCACAATTCCAGTTTTAGCCAGTCAAAAATATGTAATAAAATTCCCTAATTGGAATGCCCAAAGCTTTATGCCAGATCCAGGCACTAAACTGAGAATTTCAAATTCTGTTAGAACATCTTAAGTAGCTATATGGAGCCGGGAATTATCTCCGTAGACAATAACAGACTTATGACGTGGGTCATAAACATAGCAGACGATATGTGGGTGTGAAACACCAGGCTTCCCTTTCGGTTATACAGGTGACCCTGTATGTATTAAATAACCGTCTTGAGGTTACATTGGTACCTGTTAGCTTTGATTACATACATCATTGTTTCCAAATCGACCTTTGATTCTAAGTACAGAACTCGACATCAAAGGTCGACTCGAACTGTGTAAGGCTTCGATGCCAAATCAAACGTAATCGAATGCTTAGTTTAGTTTAACATGCTTTGTTCGTCTGGTTAGCAACTAACTTATTGTTAGAGATTTTCAGACCGCCTACGGGCTTCTTACTTACGTAAACGTCCAGACATTGAAATAAATGTAGAGTTTTCGGCAAATACATGTGCTGCACTAGCGCGAAACTCAATTACGAGAGACTTTTATAATAGTTGACTTTGTAGTATATACATATATACAGTGGGATATGACCGTTGCTTAAAATAAATAGAGCCGGCTTGTCAGGGCCTGTATAAGAGTACTGCTATGTTGGGCTGGTAAATAAGAGTTTCAAAGTAAGTATCTTTCCTATCGAATCATCTTTAAGTGCTTTTACAACGGTTCGCAATAAGCAAAGGATGCCTCTGGTGCTACAGGTAATTATAGGCTATGATAACATTTGCCTCCTAGTAAGTTTTTTTAGTATAAAGAACATACATAGTCAGTTTGTAGCCTGTTAGAGGTAAGCAGAGATGCAGTACATCTCTTCTAGTGTTAGTCGGTTATGTATTTTTGTCGGTATAACGTAATAGAGGATGAACCTTTTGACATCTACTGGGCATAGCTCCAGCCTTAATGTTGCTAATGAGAATTTATTTCTAAAAAATCGTCAATAACTCTTGATTCTTACTAGAAAATCAAATCCAAGATTTCACATCTATCACTGGGGAAGAATAGCGTGATCTTCAAATACCTTAATAAAATGCCTCGCTGTTGCAGCGGTAATGAATGCAACTGCTGTAGTCACTTCCACTGCGCTGCCAAGGCAGTAGTGTAATGAAGTATACCGAATAAGAATAATATTTGAAGATCAAGCCTCATAATCGAACTCACAGCACACTGCACACTGATATACCGCCTACCTACGCCTCAGCTCTACCGGTGCAGTTGACTAAACATTTACGATCGCAAGTTACGCAATCACATACATATGCCACTGGACCAAGAAGTGTACCGTTAAACAAATTCTCTAATACGTCATCGAGTAACCTTGTTACAACGTCAGCAGTAAAAAATAACCTAATCTGGTTAACTCTCAACAACTAAGGGGCTTTGACCCTAAGCATAGAGATGTAGGGTGAGCGGTACAGTTGTCGTTCGTTGATTTGTTTTTAATTAAGTTGCCGAGTTTGGGGTTTCATTTGTGATTAAATATCGGGAGTGATTTATGATGGTTAGTTGAGATTAGATTTTGGTAAGTACTTAGAGATAGATTAAATACTAAATTGTCGTGTATTGTAAAACAGATGTTTTGATTAAACAATAAACCAGAGTAATCGGCGTCTTTATAATTACAAGCTATGAAATTACTATTTGGTGTCACAAGATGATTGAAAGCCTGAATGAAAGCCTTAATGGAACTCTCGATATACCATTTGGAAACCTTTTTTAAACTTAAACCCTTTACTTAGTCTTTTTAACAGGAATCCAAAAGGGATCAGTTAGTACCATCCGTTGTTTTTGTAGATAAAAATACAGGTATAAAAAAACAGAGAGCTATATTTAATCTATCTCTATTAAAACAAACAAAAAAGTAATGAGAGACCGTGAAAACAAAGTAATAAAATTAATTTCCCACAAATAAAAAAGGCAGCATGAAAAATTATACGTACGAGTAATAAGTGTCGTCACCCTACCAACATATTCGACCTATTTTCGGTAAGCCACATGTCTCAGATTACCAAACATGAATATAAAAGAAAAAATGAGATTGTTAATAATGGTGACGAATAACATACGGCTGTTTGTTTATTTGTTATTTTCTTCGGCGGCCAAGACAAATATTTATCAAGGGAGCACATAGTCTAATGCTGTGCATAGTTTTCTTTCACACATTCTTCTTGGTAACTTTGTAACTTTGCGGTAGTTTAGTGGATGCTACTTTGATATTCAGAACTGTTGCATTATGACTTGTATGAATAATTTACTTGAATAATAAGCAATGTCTGCCTGGGTCAGATAGACTGATGACCTGAAAAAGGTGGTTGGTTGGACTGAATGCAGGAGGTGGACGATCGGTTGTAGTGGCGTAAAATGATATAATGGCTTAACTCCAGCAGTGAACTGAGATAGGCTAATTATTGATTAATTGGAAAAACAGTGACAATAATAATTGAAGTATATAACAAAGTTATAGAAAGTCGTGTTATAGAAGTCTGAGCGTATGTCAGTTATCCAAACTGTTTCATATGTCTAAACAGCTGCCGTGTGCTGTAAAAGATTATGTTTAGCCTTTTGGAGAAGATTTTTTATTGTTTACAGTTTCGATAGCGGCTTTCCTCGCGTGGTATGTCATTAAATTGTGTTAAGAAAAGAAAAGCTGCAATATAACATCGCCACCTAAATAATATAAGCTATGTAGCTTATATTATTCAAGGATAGTGACATTTCTGTTCCTGTTAAACTAAATTGATAGTAGTAGATCCAGAGGGAATCGCATAATACAAAAAAAAAATTGTTCCGTCGCACTTCTCTTTTTGCTATTAACTACAATTAATTTCGTATAAATGCATCTTGTTAATGTTTTAGGCCTATCTTGGCAAGACATAATACTACAATATTAAACTAAACTAAACTATACAACTTAGCAGTTTTATTTGTTCCTTACGTCGCTTCTTCACGGAAAGGCTCTTATGGGGACATTACTTCAACACGCAAAGAGCTTTGTAAAGCATTAATCCAAAAGTGGAATAAGACTATTACCGAAGTTGTTTATCACTAGGCTAGCAACAAAGTTATAGACTGGTGTCGGCAGGCGTAGAAGTAATTGTAGGATATAAAAGCTAATATATCAAGGTTACAGTATCTATAGATAGACAAGGACCTCGTACTTTTAAATTATTTATGGCAACTATCGTTTGTTTATATATCACTGAAGTATACCTGTTATAGATATACTTTTATAAAAGGAGATCTACTGATTTTAGTGTAAATAGTATTTATATATTTGCCATAGAAACAAATTAAAAAATTCGGAACTAGTGATTGCAAATAAATATTATTGAAGCAGGCCTATTGTATTTTATAGGCAATGGACTTAGAACTATTATAGCTGACGAAATGTGAGCAATACACTCATTGCCCGCCCCTTCGGCGATATAAATAACAGACTGTATAAGTATTTAATTACACCATTGAGCTGCATATAAAATTATATCGTGTTATTCTGTCAAAAAGTTAGCCATGACAGCACGGAGTTTGCAAATATGTTCATTCTATAGACGACAATATATTTATTATATATTTTGCCTAAACCTTCGTAAAAACCGTACCAGACAAATTTTACCTACATAATAGTTCACAAATCTATGAGTACGTACAAAATTCATCACGTACAAAAACTACGTGAAGCGATAGGGTGGTCCGTGTTACACGAAACAGCAATATACTGTTATTAGTTAATTCGTTTGTCAGTGTAAACAACAAGCGTATAGGGGGTTTTATTGCACTGGGTGCGAGAATAAACAAGGGACGATTGTTGGAGGTTTCACCTTACAACTTTTTGTGCTCGCTTAAGAGAGCTTTCCTTTGATATTTTAAGTCTGCTAATGTAATTTTTCACGGTACTCATTCAAGTTAATGAAGATGTTTAAAATATATTTTTAGATTAAAAGCAGAATTTTCTTTAAAGAAAATCTTGAGAGTCGTAAAAGGTTAAAGCACCGATTCACATTTGTCATCGAAATAAATATCGAATTTTTGTTTCGAAAATTGTATTAATCTGCATTCGAATATCGATGCATGTGTCGTCATTGATTATTATTATTATTAGATACACGAATGATGACTAAACATTCGTGACAGATTTATTAACATAAATATGACGATAATTGAAAATTAATTAATATAAGATATAAACAAAATTTAATGAAAACTAATTCAGTTTTCTTTTTAGAAAGATCTGGTTCCAAAACATTGGTTTTAATAATTTTAGTCTGACTGTTTGTACATCTGTCTGTTTGAATGTCTATCTGTGCCGACACCATGCGACATTTCATAACGTGTAAATGCGGTATTAAATATTAATAGCGTGGAGTTTAACTGCAATTAAAAGTAATTTTCATTTAATTCAGTTTAGTAGAATATGAGATATGGTAAGTAGTACATACATATATCCACGTAATACTATATAACATCATAGCGAACTGAAGCCTACAAACGAATATCTCTTAAAGCAAGTCCAAGACTGACACAGATTATACACTTCGTAAAGCTATCTCTCTCACGCATGCAAAAGACCCTAAAGGCCACGCGAACGAAGTCGCCAGCAATTTCTAGTATTTAAATATAATACTTAGCATAACCGCAGCATGTATTATTACATATCCGCCATATTAGATATCACTATAACAGCTGTCGTATATAATTTAAAAATATAATTATTTATAAAGGCTCATATAATCAAATAATTATTTAAAAAAATATTATCGTTAGAAGTTAAATTGAAAGGAAATGATCGAAGTATTATGGTTAGAAACTTGTATCTACATGCAAACAGGCTGTTTGTGATGCCTATCTATGTAACAAATAAATATCATGGTTACTTAATAATATGATAATATAAGTGCGCGGCTTAAAAAAATTAATAAGTCGTTTAAAGGTCAATGTGTGCGCTTTTACAGTAAACTCCCAAGTGACATTCAAAATCTTAGTTTTATAAATTTAAAACAGTTGTAAAACGAAAATTATATTCGACAGGTTATTACTCAGTCACTGAATATATAGAAGATAAAAATGCTTGGGATTGAGTTGCTTCCACTCACAGGTTATTTCTAATCATATTATTAAGTTAACTGCAATATCAGTTGCTGTGACTATTATATCATTTGTTATTAATATGTATCTTAGATATAACAAATTTTTATTTCTAAATCTTATTGAAATAATTAATTAATAACTTCACACAGCAGTTCATATAAGGAAAATAATATAACATTGAATTGTATTGATGTAAACATTTGGCGATTGAAAAGAGTGGCCATGAGTTTTTGCCTGCTTCTTCTCATGAAAGCTCTACTCCTCGAACAGGCTTTTTTCAATGCAATTTTTTTATTTCCTATAATACTAAATTGACGCGTCCAAGAATTTTTTGCGCATTTTTATGGAAATAAAGATTTTTGACCTTGACTTTGACTTTGATATTAAGTTTTATAAATAAAAAACAAATAGAAATGTAAAGAGTTAGTTGACATGACAACCATATTAATTGTTTGCCTTGAGCATGTGCAAGAGTATACAGACCCGTAAAGTGTCGGATAATAAGTGTTATTCGATTTTTCTGCCAAGAACTTGATATGTGGCACTGAGTTCATGTGCTTCGTGTGGCATCTAAGCATAATTTATAAAATACAGACGTATTCACTACCGATGAAATCTTAAATTATATTTATATAAGGGCAAAATTGCAATAGTATCACATACTTTATCAATAGACCTACAGATTCAGAGAGTTTTCATAGGATAAGCCTAAAATACTTTGCCACTTCTAAAAATCGGAACGGATTTTACCAGCAGTATTAGTACTCATAGCAGTATTTAATAATCCTTATTAAAATTATAAATGCGAATGTGATAAATGTGAGTTCGCTTTTTACGTTTTCACGCCTTAACTACTCGACCGATCATCATCAAATTTCGCATATACGATATCGGGGATACAGAAAAGGACGTACATTTCATCCAGGAAAAAGTACTGTTTCTAATCTAACCTGCATTAACGCGAGCGAAACCGTGGGCAAAATCTAGTATTATAATAATATCGGCTCTATTTATGACCTGTCTCACTGCTAGGCATGGGTGTCTTCTCAAAAAGACTCTCCCGTTATTACCTGGGATCTAAAATCATAGCTAACGAAATCTATATATTAATACGTGAAGCAAAAACTTTATACCCCTTTTTATGAAAATTGCTCGGACGGAGGGCACACATATGGAGAAGCCCTCCTTCTCGAATATTTACATAAAATTTGTATTAGAAATACATTAAATTAATTAAAAAGCACTACACGTACACAACCATGTATTTGACACACACAGTTGAATCGCTTTCGTAGTATATCGGCATTGTTCGGCTGATGTAGTACTATTCTTCGTAACTATGGTTACATATATCAATATATAATGACATATTATATCAGCAATATCTTACAGGCAACCTTTGGGCGGATTGGAATGATGTATACTATTTATATTATAATATATTTACGAAATTATGTGAAAAAGAAAACAACGTAGCAAGTTTAGGAATAATGTCAATTAAAGAGTTTAGTTAAGTAAATAATAATTTATAATTTGTTTAATAGATAGCTAAATTTAACCTGTATAGATCGATATCTAAACGAAATGTGATTATAAGGATCTAGACAATAAAACCTTAATAACTATTGAACTTAAAATTTAAATCAACTATGTCGGATTTCGATCACTAGGCGACCGCTAATATGATATTATTATGTAATATATGCCTACCAATTTTAGGTTTTATTTCTTGTTACTATATGTAAGTAACACAAAAAGCTCTCAGGTAAACTTCACGAATCTTAATGACTACTCTTTTCTGATAAATATATAAATACCTGCATCTAAATTATTATTTACTTGATCTTTTAGTTCCATACAAACAGCGCAGTTCCAGTTATCAAAATAAAACAAGTGAGGCGAGAATATTTTCACGGACAAACACAAAGTGAACGGAACAGGTACACAAGAAAGATCTCTATTGAACAGCCTCAAAGGCAAATATGATAACATTTAGTTAAATGTTCAAATTAAAGGTAAACGAGTTTTCGTTAAAGATATCAGTGAATGATTCAATATGCCGCCAAGTGTTGAGTCGGATGGTGCGCAAAAAAAATTAATTATTATTGACTAAAATGGTATACGCGAAATGCGTATGCCATTTTAGTCAATAATAATTTAATCTTACGCAAATGTTTCGTTAATAGCTCGATGCTGCATTCAAATCTCGACTTATACGTTGTCACTGAGTATTTTGAATGATTAACGAATATTCAAATTGCGTTTTGCTGACGTGTTAATAAGGTTTTGCAGTTGCCGTTACTATTGACCTATCATTTTGTTGGTATCCTTAAAAGCCTTAAGTTTGTGTATGCTGCATTGTTTGTACGTAATACAACATCAATCACCAATAAGTACAGTAAAATAAAAAAAAGCAACGTTAAAATAACGACTAAAATTATTCGAACAAATTTCAGCCACTAGAACTTTCGAAAGCGTAATCGATGATCAAACATCGTTAGAACAAATTAATGGCAACAAAAGTGAAATGTTTTATAATAATAGGCGTAACACATCTCTATCTACATGTATGTATATTTAAATAGTATCGTGACACAGACTTCTCTAAAATTTAAGTTGTTTTCCTGACGCTACCGGGTAGTCTCATTAATAAGTTGATAAATGGTGTATAATTCGCGTCGGTTTCGCTGCGTCGTCTTGCAGTCATCGAGCCCTATCGTACACTTGATCTTAACAGATTTTAGCTTTGTCAACGTGGAGCCGCTCAAACGGCGATCGTACCATTTCGGACGAGAAATACTAGGTTTGAAATAGATTAGGGCAACAACAAGCAATTATGTCAGTCCATACATACATAACCTCAATCATATACGCTCGAAGCTGTAGACGGTAGGGGTAGGTCCAATAGCCGTAGATTACAAAATATTTAAACAGACCTTGTTTAAAAAAAAAACATAATATAATATATACTGGACAAGTGGACACAGAAATCTCGAGTTGGATCACAGGGCACGCATTTCTGACTTTTCAAGAAGTTCTTGACCAAAGCAGTCCATAAACATGGCTGATATTTTAAATGTATTAATATCTCCAATATTCAGACATAGTTTCGTGCCCTTGTACAGGCAGGCAATTTAATACTTCCACGGTGACAAAATGCTACTGCCACACATTAGACCACATTAAACCAGTCTGGATGGATGCTAACATCCTAGCAGTCAATGCAAAAACTTAGGTAAAACGTTATTAGGACAAAAATCGCGATTTTACCGGCCACAAAGCGAAAACCACAGGATTAATGATATCGCCTTCAAACAGTCATTAATAATTTACTTTTTTATGCACGTTGCGTGACGTGGACTGGACGTTTACCTTACTTTAAATAATACAAGCTAAACGCTCCACTTGGTTTGTTGGACATAGCTTAGTTTATCATGCATTATTATTTTTTTGAGAGATAATGGTCAAGAGTAATTCTGATGTGAATTAAGCTGGGATTAGATGTTAAGGCTCACCTTTACAACTGTTTTTTACTGCATCGCTTTGGCTGTATTTCATAAAAACAGAAAGTGTTCTAAGGAGGTACAGAGGGTTGATCGCTAGGTTGCATAGCTTCCAGAATTAGCGTAGAGAAAAGATAGATAAAATAGAAAACAAGAGTGTGAGAGAGATAAAGAGTTCTGAAAATAATGGCGTATAACTGTAGAGAATGTCTTCATTTAAAAACAGTTAAATTAACTAATTGTTAAAAACATTGCTTCAATATATACTAGGACAATGACTTTAAAAAATTATAATTCTTCGCAAATGCATGCAATTGTAATTTTTCACACTCATAAACATTTTTACGATATCAATTTACATATTGTATTAGTAAATTTAAAAGGAAAGGTTATTTGTACCAACATAACTTTTCGAATATTGCGCTAGATGGCGTTACGTGTACTTCAAAATACATCAGCCGCGATGCTGCGTGTTTTTATATGCGCAGACACAGGTTTGTAGCAAACATCCACCAATAGTTCTTTTAGATTTGAGGTAAATATCTATCTAAAGTATCCACAATACAGGGATTAAGTTGTTGGTAAGGTATCGATTTACTGACTACCTGCTGTCCATTCCCATCGATATTACTTAGATATGAACCTACTTCTAATATAAACATTTGGCTTGGGGCTATAAAGGGGCTCATAAAACTAACAATCTAGGATCAATACTGCTAGGACTGCCTTGTTGGTTCACAAGGTTGCGCTCACGGCTGATCGTGACATATAGAATACGATTCTAGGATCAGATAATTTTGTTATTGGATTTTATGTAAGGATATATACAGTAGGCAAGACAGGTATGGCACTTTGTGCTGCTACCGTGTATTGGTATGTATGAGCATGGAATCTGATTATATGTACGATAGGCGACTATAAAATAGCTGATAAAATTAACAGGTATGTTTAAAATGTGAATGATTATTTATATTATTTTTTGGGAGGCTGTTGGGCTGCTGCGCAGTGGTCTCGAGTTTGATCATAAGGCGCGCATCTCTAACTTGTGCTTTCTTTAACGGTGAAGGAAAACAATGCGAGGACACCTGCATAACTGAGATATTGGCATAATGTTCTCGAAGATATGTGTAGTCGGCCAACCCATACTGGGCTAGCGTGGTGGACTATGGCCTAACCCTTCTGACAGTGAGAAGAAACCTTTGTGTTTAATACAGAGCTGATATCATTATATGCATAGTTATATATACTCACATCTGTTTCCAAAAGAAGTAGGCTAAAAATACTGATTGCACTTGGCTACAGTTCGGGTATATTGCTCTTGTTTTATTCATTCTCATTACATTTTTCATGTATGATCGTCAGTTGAAAATAACCATCACTTGGTCTTTCTCTATAATGTGTTTGATGTGTCTAATCTTAAGTCAAAGACAGAAATAATTTATTCATTTAGGTCACAAAATAACACTTATGAACGGCCAAATATCTCTCTCATAGAATTATAATTGCGTATAAGAAAATGAGACAGTAAGTTTAAGTGTTATAGCTTTGTCTCGCTAATATGAATACAATAGTAATTCTATGAGAAAATGCTACCTAGTCAGAAAATGATTGCCGGCGTCTACTCAGTCGCATTCACATTTACTGTATGTGTTAATTGCAATTGTCTTACGCTTTTTTTTTTTGAAAGAGTCGGCAACGGCGTATATTGACGGTACGGATGGCGTAGAGTGTTAAGTGGTCACTCGCTACCGCCACTGCGCCGAGTGTTGTGGGTTCAGTGACATTTGTATGATCCCCAAATACTTGTACCGAGTCTGGATGTTCTTCGTGTCCGTTAAATCTTTGTAAAGTGCCCTGCGACACATTTATACCTACATATTGCTAGAGTTGTCTTTTTTTAAACAGAAACAGAATATTTCGCACATTTTGCCAACATTAGGTCATAATTATGTAGTAGGGGGTAATAACTGCCTCCGTGGCGCAGCGGTAGTGAATACGACTGCTGTGCTGTGTCTCGGGTTCGAATCCCAGGTCGGGAAAACAAAAAGTTACTGGGTTTTTCTGTTAAGAAATCTCAATAGCAGCCTGGAGTTAGGAAGTCGGCGGTATTAGTCACCCCTGTAACGAAAAGCACGTAAAGCCGTTGGTCCTGCGCCTGATCTCTCTCCGGTCGTGTCGGATTACCGTCCCATCGGATCATGAGAGTTAGGGAACAGAGAGTGCACTTGAGTTTGCGCACAGACTTGTGCACTATAATATCTTCTGCGTAGTTGGCCAGTCTCCGTTAAGACTGGCTCCCGTAGCCGAAATTCGGTCTAGAGGACATTATGAATAAGGGGCGATCCTATCGTCTGCTGTCTACTGGCTACAGCTGTAGACTCCCTACTGCAATTGAACTTTGTGACAAAATAACTCAATAACATTCTACTTAATTGTTATTGAGCTTTTGTTTGTGTGTAATCGATCCTGATGCAGGCATTTAATACCATTGCACCAACAATGCAGTTATGTATATGTAAATTACAAGTCCTTCTCCCTTAGCCTTTATTATTCCCAAGGCACTTGGGGTCGGCTTTTCTAGTCTAACCGGATTTGACTGGATATCAGTTTTTACACGGAGCGGCTGCCACCTGACCTCCGCAACCCGAAGGCCAATGATACCCTAAGGCTAGACCAGTGTCAGGATATTAAAGGGGACTGACTTTCCCAATAACGACTGTCATAGATGTTCATGGCAGCCGGGACCGACGGCTTAACGTGCTCTCCTAGGCACGGAGCAGGCGATAATTGTCAATCAATACGCACATAATTTCGAAAAGTCATATAACTTCCGAAAGTCAGAGAGGTGCGCGACGTGGATTCAAACCCGAGACCTTCTGCATTGCAGTCTGTTGGTCTTTCCACTGAGCTAACGCTGCTATATATGTAAATTGCAAGTAATATATTTTAAACGAAAGCTCACCTTATATGTACAAACAGACAATTTTTAAAAGC
This sequence comes from Catocala fraxini, assembly GCA_930367265.1. NCBI lineage: Eukaryota > Metazoa > Arthropoda > Insecta > Lepidoptera > Erebidae > Catocala > Catocala fraxini. Next base: position 18,997,070 of record OV884041.1, read on the forward strand.
ACTCAATATTAGCATAGTTATTATTAATGCTGATAAAATGTATTTCACTATGTAGAGGTTGTCAGGTCCAGTGTAAATATATGTGAAGTGGCGCCGTTACACGCGAAACGAAAGTAAATAACATTATCATGGCGTTCGTCCTGACGGCTCCAAATAATTACGGTGACACAATTACGGTAGGGAAATTACTTTTAGTTTAATAGCTTGTTACAAATTTTTACTACAGATTAAGTATGTATTTTGGTTTAGTGAAAGCTTTGAACAGGATTACTTTGACTTTGAAATAACTTACTTTAATTAATATCTAAACTTTAATTAATTTCTTTATTTTAAATCGAAATTTAAATTAGGGATTTGATTTTAGAAAAATGTTAATATTGATGGAGGTTGCCTAGTCGATCGTGAAGTTTGGATTCGATCTTTATTTTGATTCCTAAATCAGGCAGTGTTATTAGATATTTGTGTAAAGAAACTTTCAGTAGAAGCATAGGGTCTACAAAAATTTGACCGATTGAAATAGCCTGACTCGCCTCCTTGCTACATAGGACCTTCAAACGTAAGTGGCGTAAAATTTATGTACACACCTCTAATGATTATTTAAAGGATATGCGAGGCCATTTCTGTATGTAATAATAAGAGATAGAGAAGAAAAAGAGAAACTACAAGTAATATAAAAAGGAAGACACTTTGTCTTGAAAATGTAATAATATCATAATTTATGATTGTTAACAAATTAATATGGAGAGGTTGCAATAATAAAAATTTAATTGTTTTATCCTTATCACCAATTCGTATGAACATTTTAAGTGTTTGTTAACGCGTTAAACAGATATACACTTCACATAGGTAATTAAAAATTAGACTGAATGTACTTAATAAAAGTAATGAAATTCATTCTTGTAATTAAATTTAATAATAGCAACTTTACTATTATTAATGTTTAGGTGAATGTCCTAATAACGGGAAGTGATCTATTGTACACTTGTCATAATATTATTTCAGGTATGGTGTAAGACGAGCGTAGCGGACGCGGGAGCGATAAGAGATTCTAAGAACTGACCCCTATTACCTACGTGTAACTTTATAGAATACCTCACCTCGATGTAATCTGTGCTTTTTACGTGGCACTTGTCTGCATTATTCCAGAGCCATAATCCACACCTACATTAAAAATATTTCTATAACAAATATAAAAATCGATTGATTGATTTATTATTATTTAACCAGATAGGAATATACAAAAGTAATATGGATGTTATTCTGTGTAGCATTGTTCTGCATGACGGTTATCTTATAATTAACCATATTTATGTATTTTACCTTTTGGTTATCAAGGATTCGAAACGTTCAATTTTTTTATTAAGGAATAATATACTATATGTACGACTATCGTAATATTTGAGAAATACACTAGATTAACTACACACTTCTGATATTTTCAGCCCATAGATATTTTTACTACGGGTCTCTTGTAATAAAATTTATCCCATAAAATATATTGCATTGTAGAGTGGAAAAGAAAAGAAGAGGAACTGGAAAGATTTTCTGTTTGGTAATAGAACAGAAATAAAAATAATAATTCCACTTATTTAGAACTTAAGTTTATTCAATCAATCCATATATATTAACAAATCAGCTAACACTTTAAATCGCTCCATTACCCGCTCTTCCTGTAATAAGCTCACGGCCAAATATTTTTTTATTATTATGGGGTATACAGGAAGCTTGTTGGAATGTAAAGCCTTTATGTAGCTATAGTTTATGTTAACCGATAAAGATCAAGATGTAAAGAGGTTATATTTTTTATTTTTGTTAATTATGACGTTGGGCCTTTTTATTTATGACATATGTTTGAGTGTAGTTGATTTATGTGAGTATGTGCTATCTCGGTTTTCTCTTAAAGAATGTTATCTGGAATTGCGTTGCTGTATTTAGAGTATATCGTAGCTTACTGATAAGATGGTGTGGTTGACGCCGACTTCCGAATTTTATAAATTTTTGTTACTTTAATTAATTATTTCTTTTGTTAAAAACTTAGCCTGCTTAGAAAGTATAAATTATAACTTTTCTTCTTTTTTTAAATAATTTAAAGGCACGCTAGTATAATTACATTGCTTGGAATCTAACATTAACGACGGAGGCTATTAGCAATGCTTACTAATAAACGCTCAAAAACTAATTTAACTTCTGCAAACAGCCTGTTATTATAAACCGTTCTTCGGGATTTTAATGGCATTGTTCTCTCACTCTCAAATCGACTGATAGGTGATACGACCGACAATAATTTTACAGAGTTCCTGCAGCTGCGGTAAACGATGTTTCTTCTTCTTTTACCTTTATAGTCTTACGACTACGTACTTGAAGGGGTAGACTGATGTGTACTTCACTGCCAATTTATCAGCTAGTTTGTGATAGTGCCGATCCAATATATCGGGCACAGCTGCATCGCAAACTCCATGCTGTTGACAATTCCTTAACAGAAAAATGAGACTTAGCCCAGCCTGGGTTTATTTTGTTTTAAGTACAACTCCCGCACTCAGAATAATTCCTGTGTCGCGGGGGACTTTACAAACATTCAAACAACGAACACAAAGAACATCCAGACTCGGAACAACCATTTGTGGATCACACAAAGTTTTGTACCGTGTGGGATTCAAACCCACATAAGACAGGTTATGTAAATTTTTGCCATTTTGGTTTTATTAAAGTAAATGGGTATGCATTTTGTTACTATATCCTAAGAATATTCCTAATAACACTGCCCAAACTTGGTATCTAATCCAAGACCTCACAACAAGTAGTCGTGCTTCATGTTGCGCTGACGCAACTAAATCAGTGAGTGTAACATATCCATTGCAGTAAGTGTAATTTATGTTGTTAGATACGCCCACTTAAACGTAAAACCCAGTTATGGGATATGGATTGAAATTACCTCTGTCGTACTATAAAGAAGCTTTTCTCACTGCTCAGCCGTGGTACTGAGAAATTTGGAACAGTGATAGATGTTACTGTTCGTATTTAAAGGAGGCAGATTTCTTTTTAAAGGCAAGTTCCGCGAATAAATAAGCCAATCCTGTGTCACGAGGGACTTAACAAACATTCAAACAACGAACGCAAGAACACTCAGACTGGAAACAGCTATTGGATATCACACAAATTATTGACACGCGTGATATTCAAACCCACGACACTCGCCGCAGTGCCAATGGCGAGGCGATCAATGAAACGACTGCTCTATCTGTGCAGTTCTTAGCATGACACCTTAAGGACTCCAAAGAGTTTAGAGCAGTGTATTGCAATTTGCACTTTTTGCCTACTATTCCTAGGATCTATAAAAGGCGAATCGTTATAAGTTTTCACTTCTAACGTACAGAGATTAGCACCTGGTTTCTGAAAGGTTAATTAACGATGTGTCAAAATCAAACTCATGTCAAGTGACTTGATTGGCTGTTACTTATTTAGTCAGCTAATCATAGCAGTTGATATGCGTTTGACCGTCTGGTAATAAATTTTGTATTGATCTGTGCTATAGACACCGGGGTAAGACTTCGTGCTACTATTGAGAATAAATTTCATTACAGAACAAGTGAGAAACGGCAATGTATAGCCGTAAATTTTAGAGTTCGAAAAAATGGTATCGCTTTACCTTGAGGTCAGAGGTCAAAGGTCAAAGGTCATAGTAATTTCGGGGTATATCGACTATACTGCGAGTCTCTAGCTCTTACGGTTCTTCAGTTGAAAGTTGTATAACAGACAGACGGACGGACAGATAAAGCTGTTGTATAAGAGTTTTTTCGAACTCTAAAAACCTTATATAAGCTATAGGTATGGCTGTGACATCTTGATAGGGAAAACAAACTATTTTCTTTAATTTTTAAATTTAAAGGTCATTCTCGCACTCATAATTATTTCTGTTTTGTTGTTCTGTTTTTTATGCCGTATCGAACCCTCGGTGCAATGACAGTTAACTTATGCCACTTGACCCTCTAGCCAGTCTATGAAGGAATACAGACTCATGCACCTTTCTCTACAGAGAAGCTTACAAGCGAGAGCTTACTTAGAAGCGAGACAGTTTCCAAGAGACTTTAGACGCATATAGTTTCTCTATCGAAAACTTTCCTTATTAAAACATTATGTGATTGAGGCAAGGATGGCGTAGGGGTTTAAGGGATCGCCTCACCAATACCACTAAACTAAACATAGTGGTTTATTCCCCACATGGAATAGCAACTCGTGTAATCTACAAACAGTTGTTCCGGGTCTGAATGTTCTTTATATTCATTGTTCCAATGTTTGTAGAGTCCTCTATGACACAGGAATTATTTCTAGTGCGGGAGTTGTTTCTTATAAGAAAAAAAAAGAAAGTTTATGGTAGTTCGCAGCAATAGTATAAAAATGTAAAATCGATTAACACGAAGGTGAGGGATGGTGTGTGACTGTGTTATATTTAGTTCACAATATGAGCGATATGGGATCGCGTGCATTATGAAATATGCAACGGAGTACATTCGTGTATGTCGCGTGGTCTGATAATCAGGTTCGAAGATAGGATGTGGTATTTTAGAAATATGTTTAAGAATCACGATTAGTAGCCTAGCTTGTAGTGAGAATCTACTGTTGTAGATTCAGTGATAAATAAGCCAGATCATTAGCGGAAGTAACAGAGTATACGTCTCACAGAATACCGGTGAAGGAGAACACGCACGGTTACTGTGTTTCGCCCGGTAAGGAAGAATTGCGGGGTCTCATTTATCTATCTCTCCAATTCCTTTCTGTTTACTTTATCTGTAATGAATTTCTTGAAGCCTACTCCTCACTAATACGACTGGTCTATAAATGATACTATAAGGCGTGCTGCAAGCTAGTATGTTTAGCAACACCGTTGCGTGATATAATCATGTATATAATACAGTGCAACGGTAGCATGCAACGCTATGCATGAAAGTGGTATGTTATTAGGTATATTTTTATAATGATGTGTAAAGCACATATAATTTTTTTTATTTCAAACCTCGTCGTTTTACGTAGTATATCCTGGCAGACAAAACTCAGTACTTAATACTCTCAAGGCCTTAAATTCGTATATGGTAACCATGCTCTTTGGTCACCACCTAAGCCGATTACAATATCAAAATGTTTAAATATAGTCATTGAATGTTTAAAAAGTTTGAATCGGAAAATCTTTTCTACATATTTTACAATATGAAGTACATCCAAATGTTCCCACATCCATGTCGAGGAATCAGCCTGGATTAAAATGGCAGCAAGAAGCCAGTTATGCCTCGATCGTTTCGTTATTAAATAATGCGATAACGATTTGCTTCTATCGGTAATTATTTAACTGTTTCTTCCTAGTAACCCTTTACGGGTAAGGCTATAGTCCACACGCTAGTTCAATGCGGGGTGGCAAATTCCACACATCTTTGAAAACGTTAGGGACGACTCTCAGATATGCAGGTTTCTTAGGATGTTTTGCAATGTCATTACAGAGAGCGATAATTAACTATATTATACAGACTTATGAAAGCAAGGTGCGTGTCATTGGATCTTATCTCAAGACATGCGTGGCAGTCCAGCGGTCTCCCTACTAGGCTATCGCTACTAATATATGTCTAAATCAGTTCTAAAGTGGATATCATTAAGTAATTTACCTTCGTTAGTTATATTTTCAAAATCTGTAGAAGAGAGAGACGCAGTAGGTCCTTCGTTATATGCTTAGTTGCGTAAATAAAATCCATTAGCATCGGTGCAATGTTCCTGGAAACTACATATAGAGGCGATTTTAACATAAAATCGCATCAGGATTTCTCCGACGTGCATAACAGATACATTTTACTACGTATTCCAGTCCAGTTCCAGTATTTAATGAGCTTGTTTCATATGTTCGTTATCCTAGATACATGGTCAGGAAAAGTGTAAGCAGAGTTATGTTTACCTCTTTTTTACAGCTTCAATTGGGTATATATCAGTTATGTGAAGAAACACCAGTAGCCCAGAAATAGTTGCTATTGTTGAAATTGGTATGGAAAATTTCATCATAATCATTATTTTAGCTTAATTTCTCTAGGTATGGTTTTAGGTCCCGTGCAAAGTTTCAGAGTCCGCGTTAGCAACATGTACTCTGAAACTTAAAAAAATCTGATATCATAATGCTTGACTCGAGAACAGAACCGGAGTCTGCACGCATAGCACTCATGTACGCTTTATCACCTTTCGAACAAAGCCTTAACCTTAACTTCAACCAGCTACTGAGGTTAACTATCAGAATAGAACGTTGTTGGAAGTTCAACCCAAGTACGTATATGATCTATTTTTGATAAATAATATTCGTCTCCAATATTATAAAAGTACGTACTGTCGAACGATAAACAACAAAAGTACCAAATTTTTGACCAAATTTCGCATGGCTGCACTCGGAACTCCGGAATCTTCACGGTTGATAGTACGGGTTCGTAGGCAGGTACTAGAAATCACTATGGCTCGGACATGCGTTGTAAAACATTCACAGAGGGCATGGAAACGAAAAAAATGGGTGAGGACATAGATTAAGTTGTCGGTAAGAAGAGGGTGCATTGCTTGTATTTTGTCTTAGTAATAATTTGTATGCAAAATACTGAAATTTTATATTTAATAGAAATACATTAACATTATTAATTTCCTTATTTAATTCTAGTAACTTCCTACTAAATGTGAAATTTTGAAATAGACATTTTAAGTTTTGAAAGATTTTTACTCTATCACGCGTAAACCGCTGATTGGATAAGGATATCTGTGACGCGGTATACCAAACACTGAAAGAGCATAAGACTTTTTCGATATTGGATCGATCTCGCTGCTATTGGCAAAAATGTCACTAAAACGAATATGACGTCTAGGCAGTTATAATTCAAATAGTAGGAATAAAATCCATGTACGGGCAAGTTCATTGCAGGTTTTTTGAGATAAATACAAGCATTCTTTAGCAAACTCAGCTTATGTGGTATAGAAATACCATATTATGATCTGAGCCAAAGCTTGCCAAAGTTATAGCAGACCATGACTTTTCCAATATACAGAGTTCTTTAAAAGAGCACCTCATAACTTTATTGCATCAGCAACATCTGAGTGATACTCTTGATATCAACAAGTACCCTGAAAAAAAGAAATAACAATATCAAAAACTAAACGCAGACTACATCATAAATATCAATGCATTCACCCATCTAGGTAATAATCTATGCAGCGGATGCATAAAGGCAGGGCTCGTCTGACGGGTTCCCACTTTTTTCGCCCCTACCGCCTCGGACCCACTCACACATGCGCAGGCGCATGGTGTACGTATACTCGTATTTAATATACATGTGTGCGTGATCAGCTGATGTGAACAGCTGTAGGATACGTAGTAAGGTATGTCAGTGTTTGGTACCCGAGGGTGTCTTCGTGTATGTTCGGCACTCTTCGGCTAATTGAGGAATGCGTAGATTTTCAGATAATAAAATTATGGTATTTGAGGAGGTAGTGGCTAAAATAATGATTGGTATTTTTATTGTTATTGTTAATTGCTTACTTCCTTTTGATTTGATTATTATGACTTTATCATTGAGTGATGTTACATAATATAATGATTCAGTTAAGTCCAGATTCGTCTTAACAACAAATATTACATTGATAGTTTTGACAGATATTATATTAATTGGCATTGCAATGTAATGCCTGTTAATATAATGTCTGTCAATTTATTAACCCTTATTTAATTTTATTTTACCCTACTGACATGAAGCCACTGTTATCGCAAGTAATTAGCTTAGGTAAACAGGATAACAGGAATACTAATGATTCGAATTTATTTTGTCTAAAAATTGAACTTACGAACCGACGTGGACATGGTTATTGTGAGATTACTACGTAAATTAGTTTGCCAAGCCTCCAGTTGGACTAGTCACGATTAGCTGATTCTACGAAATTAGTCATAGTAGTATGGATATTTTACTTAGTATAGTTACATATAAGCTATACTTTTTCCATACTAGTATAATTTAGTTAACAAACAATTCATTATATACACATTCAGTTACTGCTTCCAGACAACCTTATCTTATCTTATGTGGGGGCCAGTCAGTGCAGACCGGCGACACTTCGACCCAGTGGGATCTTTTGTGTCGACACTCTCCCAATAACGCCTGCCATAGATGTTCATGGCAGCCGGGTCCGATGGCTTAACGTGCTCTCCGAGGCACGGAGCAGGCGATAATTGTCAATTAATACACACATAATTTCGAAATGTCATATAACTTCTGAAAGTCAGAGAGGTGCGCGACGTGGGTTCAAACCCGAGACCTTCGGCATTACAGTCTGTTGGTCTAACTAAGCTATTGCTGCTCTAAACAGACAATATTGATTATGTGTTTTTAAATAAGAGCACTCATGCACAAGGAATGATGCCTGTGTGGCTGGGGCCTTTACAAACATTCAAATAACTGACACGTAGAAAATCCAGACTCAGAACAACTATTTGTGGATCACACAAATTTTGTCTTGTGTAGAGATCGACTCTAAAATACTCATCGCTGTAGCAGTGGCGAGGCGACCATTATGTCATCCGTGCAGTCATTTTTTAAGACATTTATAGAAAATAAAGATGACACGAAAAAGAAAGACATTACTTAAAATTTCGCCGAGCGAAATGTGCCAAAATAGGCGGTCACAGTTTAGTGAATAAAATCAACACTTTTTGTTTAATACAAATATGTATAAAATATACATTTACCATAACAATGAATATGTATACAATTACTTCATGTAAAAAACTTAAAATAATTAATATTTCTATATCTACTATAAATTACGTAAGTTTGCACGAAAAATGCGAAAACGTAAGCTCGTCTTACATAATTTTTAAATTATAACAGTGGAAATCTATCCTATTTTATCGCTTAAACGAAACATAAATAGTTACATTACAATTTGTCCGTCCCAAATATTTAAGTTATTGGTTGACGATAAAGATACATATTTATCAAGCACTTCAAATCCTCCATACAATTTTACTACGGCGGCCGCGCGCCGATTTGAGTATGCGCCGCACGAGCTCTGTCATTATCTGTCTTACGCTCGGCGCAGTCTTAAATATGGGTCTATATGATTGTCTCTAGCTACCGAGACGTCATATTTCTTTACCAAATAGGACGCTCAAGAAAAATGGACTTAAACATTATATTCTATGATTGTGATACAGTATGTAATATTTATAGGGTGGGACAACTTACACATTCCATAACCTATTGTAAAACTAAATGGTAACCCTCTAACTGACTCTTGGTTGGGGGGTTACCATGGAGTTAAAAAGACGGATCCCTTTGCCATTATTAGCATTAAACATTGAATATTGAAATAACATCGACCGCTATTTTTATTTGCTGTTTGTTTACCTTTTAGTGCGTCACAATAATTCAAATTACTTTAAGTTTTCAAACATACAATATTAACAACGTATAGAGAATATAAGGTTGCGATCTTTGTTAGGGTGGAGATACTATCCAAGTCAGTCATCTTCAGGTATATGTAATCTTGTTAATTTCAGATAAACGAGCAACCCAGCTTATGAACAATATCAGGACTATACAAAGTCATACCTGTCTTCTATAATAGTAAAACTCTCTTTAAGCCTCGTGGACATGACCGAACGCTATGTATTGGTGATCATATCTATGGCCAATAAGTTCGCTTTATATACTCAAATGTTCCACTAACACACAAAGCTCAACAGCAACTTAACTCGAAGTTTGAACTGTAGGCAATTTTATCTCTAATTTTGTGAGTATGAACGCTAATATTATATTTATGGAGTAATTGGAACAGAGTTTAAATTTATAACATTCGATGTACATACTCAGATAGTCTCTATGTTATTAAAAGTGCGATTTATTAATGGTCTCGGGTTCGAACCCACGTCGCGCACCTCTGACTTTCGGAAGTTATATGACTTTTCGAAATTATGTGCGTATTGATTAACAATGATCGCCTGCTCCATGCCTCGGAGAGCACGTTACCCGTCGGTCCCGGTTGCCATGAACATCTATGGTAGTCGTTATTGGGAGAGTGTCGACACAAAAGATCCCACTGGGTTGAAGTGTCGCCGGTCTGCGCTGACTGGCCGGCCCCCGCATAAGGTACATACATATTAATGCAAAATTGAACAGAAAATCTATTGAACAAAAAATCCATCTCTAATAAAAGCTCTTTGTAAATTCTCCAACCACATCGATCTCTTACCGATCAGTAAGTCGAACATATATAATAAAACTGGTATCGCGAATAGCATATCATATAATAAAACTCGCTCTGTACAGAAAAAGAAAATAAAATGAAAAAGGTGATTACTTCTTTACGAGCAGTGAATGAATTATAAGCAATAAAAACCACACCTACCATGATAAAATGCAGTTATAATTTCTTTTTAGGTACATCACTCGTATACATCGATGCAGACACTAGTACTAAAAAATATATAAATATTGTATAAAAAAGTCATCTTATTTAATGTGACTGCTGAGAGCTGTATTGCGTTTGTTTGTTCCGTATTCACTTGTATAAGGCTCCCTGGTTCGCCTCGTGGCTGGATTTGCTAGTAGCTTCGGAAACTAACAGGAAGCTTTTAGTGAATTGACTGGAGATTGCCGAATCTGTATGGCTTATTTTAGGACTAAACAAACTTTAAAACAACCTACGCAAGAACACCTAGGCGCGGTAGGACTGTTTGTGAAACACCAACTATTTGTCTTGTGTGGGGATTGAGAGCAGTGTTCTACTCATCGCAATAGCAGCGGCGATTTTACGACTTAAATCAAGATGCCACCGGTGCAGTAAACAAAGATGATGTTTCACTTTTGTATAGGACGCCGGCTATAACTTGTACATCCTCAGGAAACCTGGGAAATGTACCCCTAAATACATTTAGTTAAGCAATTCTTTATTAATTTCTAGTATTTTCGTTGCGCAAAATAAAATATAAAATGTCTGGCGTTTGTCGTGCGGACTATCTATGACAAGTTGCTAGATGACATTTATACATAACCTAGAATGCTAGAATTGTCAGAAGTAAAAGGACTCTTGCTGGAATAATATTCACCAAAGAATTCATAATGACGTACACGTATAAAACCAGGAAAGTGTAATGAGAAACACCAATTCAGCATTGGAATATTTATTATCATGACAGTTAATGTCAAACATAAACAAAATGTTTCGTGCCGGAGTGCACCCTGCAAATTTCTACCCACGGCTTCGCCTGTGATCGTATACCGGAATAAAAGCATGTTCTATCTGTACGCCAAGGTTTCATCTGAATCCGTTCAACAGTTTACGCATAACAGACATCCAGACCTCGAAAGATCTTCACTATCTTTTATATTTATTATAATATTAGCATATATAGTACAAAAAATAAATATAGCTGCAAGTCACGTACGACGACTAGTGTTTTACAAACGTATTATTTCCAACAATTCACTAACTACGGTATACCATCTATTACGTCGTAATAATTTGCAATTTTATGACCCACAAGTGGTCATAATAATATGAAAGAAATAAAATAATAAAATTAAATAATATTCCTGGTCATCCAACCGTTGAATGATATTATAAATTACCGTAAGCGAGCAAACGGTTTATCAAATAAAAGTTAATTTAAATATCGTTAAAACAATTTTTATAGGATTTTAATGAGTTGATTATAAAAGGTTTTATTGTCCAAATTAGAAAACAGTACCATACATGGACATATAAAATATCACCAAAGAGTTGCCAAATCATCTTTTTATTTATATTATGATTTGCGATGATGAGGTTTTGGGTTCAATTCTCAGATCGGACAGTTTCGTTGGAAATTTTCTCTAAGGAAATGCTGAGTAGCAGCACCGTTTCTGAAACTTATCCAGGTAGTAATCTTAAGCCTACTAGGAGGCCAAGATATTGCAAGAAAAAGTAAGTGTAACAGCTTAGGCTTCTCGGGCATAAGTAATCTTACTAGTACTTTCACTAATATTAAAACTGTGTAGTCATATTCAATAGCGATGATCACGTGATCATCGAAAGGCATTATGTTATGACACTGCTGAAACATGTTTGGTTCTATGATTTACCTTGAAACTCGCAACATTTTGAATCATAAACAAAAATACGAAGAGATACCATGATAACTATGACACTATTTTATTGCATACAAGATCATGGCTCTTGTAAATTTTTTGTAACATTTAATCATAATAACATTTTATCCGATCTGGGTATAAAACCTGGGACCTCATGCTTTCACACTGCATGCAATGGCAGTGGACTTTTAAAATTTTACAATATTATCTAAAACTGGTAGCAGCCATAGTCTAATGATTGTGAATGACTTGCGAACGAATGGTTACGGGTTCGAATCTCAACTAGCGCATTTATTAACGTGACTGTATATCTAACGCAAGCACCAGGCCTACTTTTATAGGCTAACAAAAATAATTTGAACTTATAATGCAAGTAATGTTATTAGTATGGTTGGTTTAATATTGGTTCGATAGATGGCGTTACTATAGTCACAAATATACAACTACAGAATACATAATTTAAAAAAATATCTGATTATACGCCACATTTATTGCTCTACATTTACATAAAGAATATTAATTTATGAAACAGATAACCTCCTCGGTTGAGTGGCACAAGTTTAAGCTTACTTTTACTGCCAATTGTTTGGGCCCAGATTCAGATGCCAGATCACACAACATTTTATGGGGTTTTTGTTAAATTAGTCAATTACCTAAGCAATTAAGCAATGTATTGGTTTGGATCATAACGCAAACGTTAGATTAGATAACCTTATAAAAAAAATTATGACTTTTTTTACCTTATTTGTCACTAACATAAATAAATCTTACCATAGTAATTCCGGGTTTATCTTTTTCATAAATCATATGACATTCCGCTGAAACTACACATTTTTATTAAGCGATGGGAATGGAAAACCAAAAATGATTTTAAATAAATATTAGTCATCCCTATGACATATATCTATAGTTATAGTACAGTATAGGTATATTTATTTTATACTTTGTTTTTAATTTGTAGTTTGATATTTTTTTTAATATAAGTTACTGATTAGTTTTATATAACTAATAATATATTATGTGATTGAAAACTTATTTACAATATATTTCTAGATAATGGAAAAGTAATGCACCATAAATGCTATATTCTATGATGCGACGTATAATATTTTTTATTGTTATTTATTATTTTAATTAAAATTTAAAAAAGCAGCGATAGCTCATTGGGGAGACCAACAGACTGCAATGCAGAAGGTCTCGGGTTCGAACCCACGTCGCGCACCTCTGACTTTCGGAAGTTATATGACTTTTCGAAATTATGTGCGTATTAATTGACAATTATCGCCTGCTCCGTGCCTCGGAGAGCACGTTAAGCCGTCGGTCCCGGCTGCCAAGAACATCTATGGCAGTCGTTATTAGGAAGTCAGTGCCCTCTAATATCCTGACACTGGTCTAGCCTTAGGGTATCGTTAGCCTTCGGGTTGCGGAGGTCAGGTGACAGCTGCTCCGTGTAAAAACTGATGTCCAGTCAAATCCGGTTAGACCAGAAAAGCCGACCCCAAGTGACTTGGATGGATAATAAAGGCTAAGAGAGAAGAAGATTATTTTAATTAAAATTTATATTATTGCTATAAATTTAATATTTATACATATAAAAGGTAATAATAGTTCGACATTACTTGTCATTTCGACATTATGGTTGTAGATCTCTCGTATTGTTAGATGAGCCTATTGCTGTCTATTAGAAGACGTTCTGCTACTAAGTTACTTATTTCTTCAATATCTGGGCATCGTACCAGGGCCCCATGTTTGTCCATGTTTACCCATGTTTATCAGTCGCAATCACCACTGTACCATCGAGTCAGTTGACGCCTCGGAAAGATCTAAAATATAATTAAATTATTACTTGTAAGAAAAAACAGTATGTTTAATTGTTATTTATTTATAAAACAGAAAGGTGCAATGTTACATTTAACGAATACTTTAAAAGGAATAAATGTAAAATATAATACAGCTAATTGATTTGAATGAATAATAACTTACAAGATTATAGTTCATTCATTATTTGTATTACAAGAAAGTTGTGTTGTTTGTTTTTTATCGATTTATGTATGAACATAAGTCGATAAAAACCTGTACATTGACATCAAAATATGAAACTTGATGTTGTAATGTAAATTAAATAACAAGAAAATAGAGTTTAAGTATATTATCGTACCTCAATAGTTTTTTTTTTTTTTAATCTTTATTTATTTAGAGGCTTTTATTACAGAGTAATATGTTAGCCCCATCGTGGCTTATTCTAAGATACTAACTTAACCTAAGTAGTATTTAAGAATATGATCGTAAATAGGATTCAAAATATGGCTAAAAATATATTGCAATGATCTAGTAATAATAATACTAGCCCTGTATCGAAGTGTCCCACTGTTGGGCATAGGCCTCTCCTCAGCGTCATAGAAGAAAATGCTATAAATTGGTTATAATAATATGATAAGAGATAATATCTTCGATCACATGCAACTTGTCTTAATTAAAGTGTTTATTGTCACGAAATCGCAAACAGGTAGAAGTGTATTATACCTACATTTTGCCAGCTATGCTTTGACATCTCACGTTATTACGTAGGATGTTAAGCATTACTGGCAAAATTAATTGCGAGCTTATTGCCGTCTATTGGGCGTAGTTTCAGACTTCCTGTTGTAGCTGAGAATTTATTGTCAGGAAACCCTAATAAAATTTCCCTCGATCCAGGGTTGGCATCCGGAACGTCATGATCTGCAGCAATCATACGCCACGAGACCAGTGAGTTGTTTATTTTTTGTAGTAGTTCGATGAAACTCATAAACAACAGCTTTGTCCGTCCGTCCGTCTGTCTGTTATACAACTTTCAACTCAAGAACCATAAGAGCTAGAGACTCGCGGTCAACGCCATTCGACTCAGCATAGTCAATATACCCCCGAAATAACTATGACCTTTGACCTATGGTATGGTCACGTGGTATCTCGTGACCTTTGCATATTACTTGAACCATTTTTTCGAACTCTAAGATTAACGGCAATTCATTGCCGTTTCTCACTTGTTTATAGTCAGAAATGTGAGAATAGTGTTTTGATTTTTACAAACAAGTTGCTTATAAGTAATTTTAGAAACCGATGGGTCAACATTCTTAACTTGACTAAAACTCCGAATTTCTTCAGATTGGCAGTTTCACACGTTAAGGATCAATTTTTGATAACAATTTTAAATGTGCGATACCTATGCACTATTTATTTGTTTTTACAATTATAATATTTCCTGTATGTTACACAATATTAACAATATAAGAGAAATGCTCTATTAAGGGAAAGACAAATGGAGTATATTCATTTGGTCGCATTATTAAGCTTTATAACCAAACCACGATTGCGTTAATGTCTTATTAAAAATATGAACATACTCGTGACTTGAAAATTAATTATACATAGTATATCACATAATTCTATATGTAGTTGTCATGCCTGTCTTTCAGTGCTTAAGAAGTAATAATTTTTAATTAGCAGGACAGCAGAAATGAATTAAAAAATAAATAAAGCTTTTATTAGCAGAGCCGAAGCTTTAACTTCTATTAATGCTAGTAGTTCAGCGAACATTGCTCGAAACGTCTGAACGTCACACATCACTCAGGTCACAATTTAAAAATCGAATGCATTCGTGCACCTTGCCTCCCGGCGAGCTTTACAAAAAAGGAACGATTTGACGGCGCACAAATAAAATATCCCCATCTCAGTTTGACTCACGTAAAATACCCGTATCACATACTGTAGCCGTTTCAGTCACACCACCCCATATGTCTTGTACTTTTTTCGAAACCCTCTCATTACTATACGGACTACACACTACTACAGGCTCAGTTAAGTTGTATAAACATACAGTGTTTGTTTATTTGTGTTGTGTATGTGTGTGTAGTCAGCTGAGTAAATCCTTGGCGCAACACGTGTTCATGTGTGGGTGTGTGTGTATTGTTTAGGTGCCGAAGTGTACAGAATGAGAGATGTAATTTTAGATGATTTTTAAAGTTCAAATTCCTGTAACTTATGTAAGTCTGAGTTATCGTAATAAATAATATGTGGTCTTTAAATTAATTAAAAATGTTATCTTTAGGCTGTTAAATATTTATATGCTGTGGAAATAATTAACTTAATGTTGCTTTTAACCTTTCGAATAACAATATTTTAGATAAATGCACCACTTGAAATTATAAAAAAAAAACTCTTTTTGCAACATATTAATTTTCGTTATCAGTAAAAAGTAAGTTATGGTTATTAATTATATCGGCACTATGATATCAAACTATTGATAAAGCTAATTAAAAAATTATCGAAGTAATGTTAGCAGAATTTATGTTATGACCTTATAGCCGGGTAAACAGAGTAAACAGGGTGATTTTGAAATCGTATAATTCCTTTTAACCACGCATTCTACTGGTGGTATAGAATAACCCTGACCATATTTTATTATATTTGAATATTTTTTTTGGATAAATTAATGTACAGTTTTTTTTTCGTGAAATGGTTTCAGATAGTCATATGTTAATCAACAGAGGAAATTTTAATTTTTTAATAATTAAAAAAATATATTAATTATTAATGTCGTAAATAATAACGGGCGGTCCTTTTTACTGCCCCTTATTATTTACAACATTAGTTACTGTTATGGTTTTTTTTAATTCGTAAAATATTAAGATTAGGTCGGGTGGTTAACATATGACTATCTGAAACCATTTCACGAAAAAGATTCGTACATTTATTTCACCAAAAATATAATTATAATAAAAAAACAATATGGTCGGGGTTATTCTATATCACCAGTAGAATGCGTGGTTAAAAGGAATTACACGATTTCAAAATCACCCTGTATTAGTCCCACATTTCACCAGCTGTTTTTATGTCTCACGTAATATGACCTGTTATCGCCTTTTGATCACAGTTCAAAACTCTCTACTATTGAGTATTTCCTGACAGGAGAACTCAAAAAATTTTACCGAATTTGGGCACTGAACTCGAGATCAATCCACAGCGCACGCAAACTTATGCCGATGGACCAACGAGTTAGAAGAGAAAGATAATTATAAATATTACTTGGAAATTGTATGGCCATCACTAGTACTTTTGGTAACCCCTTCAGCTTAGTTAAATACATAGATTAGTTTGATTTTAGTAAGATCAACAAGTGGGGGGTTTCATTTCATTTAGGCAGGTCAAAACACCTTGATAAAATTAATTAATTAAATTATGTTATAAGTTTAACAAAGTTGGTTAAAATGTCATATTGTAGTCAGATATTGAGGGGAGGATTTATAGGAAAGTGTTGACAAAAATTTCAATATTTCTTATTCTTTCATTCCTATTTAGTTGTCATCTATTTGATGCAAGTGATGACATTTTGAAGGCGCAATATATTTTTATTTTATATATCCCACATTATTTAATATTACACAGTACATTCAAAAGTCTTTATCATTTGGTGTGATAAAGACTTTTGAATGTAATGTCAAAGTGATTATCATTTTTTTTTTACATTTTCTAAGTGTGCTTCACGGATTGGGTGATTTTTGACGTGCTATGATTATAACTTAGAATTTTCTATCAACGAGCAATCTACGCCAGGAATAATTTTCAAAACAGCCTGGTAGATTCTAAAATAAATACGTTTAAGTATACAAACCGCTTTATAATATTCGTTCAAAACAATTAAAGGTAGGGCAAGTAAGATACGTTATAAATAAGTTAAGTGCAACTGTAAGTACAACGCTACAAAATGAATTACAAACATCGAAATTTTTCAATAAGTCTATTTCGTTGAACTTTAAAGAATAGTTCTCAAGAAAACTGAATTTAAAATAAGAACTTCGAACTGACATTTAAAAACGGTTCTATCTTAATAAAAAGTTTTGTATACCAAAATGCTTTTAATAATGTCATAAAGACCTTTTAATAACCATTCAATCCACGATTAGACATTTGTTGAAAATTAGTAGCTGCTTACGACCTTGCTTGCCTATTATTTACTTGTCTATATTATTGCCTAAGATTCAGTGTATCTACATACATACCAAATGTCATTTAAATCATCTGAAGGGATTTCGGCCATAATTGAGTAGTCAAACATCTTAATATTCATAACTATATTATAAACTAGGCTCGTAATGTATACATACAACCTGCTTAATTTTATGTATCAGTGTTCTTTTTAAATTTTCTATATTATAAGATACGTTTTTAATAAAAATAATATAACATATTAATGAGCTTTTAAACAACCCAGTCCTAAAGAGATTACATGACAAGAAACAGGCAAGAACTCTTTTCAATCATCAATTTATTACTATATTTTATATACTTAATACAAATTATTGATCCTTTTTATTTTATTTAATTTTGAGTAAACCTCTGAGTTTGTTTAGCAAGTAAATACATAATAAAGAAAATAAAAAAAATTACACTGATATTATATTATTTAAAAATAAACTATACATAATATTAAGTTTTTTATAAGCTAAAAATACAACGTCTTTAACTGATACAACTATTTCCACCGACCATAAACTTGCGTGTACGCAATTACCGTCAAATTACTTACTTATCTTATATCGGCACATTTGTTGGGAATTGTAAAGAAGTAGACAAAAAAAAATACCCACAGGGTGTCCTTGAAGTCATATGGGCTGCGCAAGCGCAACAGCTGATGTTACCTGACACTACACTCACACAGCGAAGCGAACTAGTGTGCGTGTGTGTCGTTGTGTGCGTGAGCAAGAGATAATTTTCGAAGAAATGCGTTCTAACTTGAACTATTAGGACATAATCTTACCTTTTTAACATTGCATGATAGCGTGATTAATTTTAACCTTATAATATTGTATAACCTTTCTTAATGTAGTAATATATAGGTTATGCAGCAAATGCGTGTGGACGCACACTAAATTCAAATGGTTTTAGATTAAAATAGAATCACCCCATCTCTTTCTGTGGGTGTCGTAAATAGTTACCGAGTTAGGAGGGCGAAAAACAGCTGATGCTGATAAGGATGAAGAGAATATTATTACCACCACGAATGTTTTGACTCTCAGCTGTAGTCACAGTGGTAATTACCTTTATCTAGTCCCACGCAGATCCAGATAAATAAATTATGTAAGTTCTCATGGCGAAGTTTAAAGTCTTTAAAATATACATAAGTATAAACGGGCCATGGTTGAGCATAAATATTTATGATTCAATATTAAATGGTAGCCATGTTAAGTTGGTCGTAGGCGTAATTTGAAATCTAAAATTAAATATTAATTAGTTTGAGAAATCTGTACGATTAGCTCATCTTAATATCCTCATTTATGTTGATTAGTATGAATACATAATTATATGAAGTATTTTAAAATTCTAGTTTTATAGAACTTGAGTAAAATGTCGAAAGTAGACCTGACTTAGCCAGAAATATGTTGAGCTATATATTCCCACGGCACGCATTTCTGAGATTTGAAGTTGTGGGCTTATAATTGAATCTTCTGGTGGAACTGTATTGGGTAATATTGTAGAGAACCTGCACGTTTGACGGTTCTCCATACTGGTCTCCAAGATATGCAACGTCTACCAACCTGCAGTCCATCAAAGTGGTGGACTATAGCATAATGCTTCTTTATTGAGACGAAACTCGTACCCAGTACAGGAGGCATATGTACATATACTGGACTGATAATATTATAACCTGTAACTTACTGTTCTAAGCAACGCGTCATCTAATGAATAGTCCAAATAATTGTATTAATGCATTTCTAAAAGTAAATTTAAATTCTCACATTCCTTTTATGTAAGAACGTACATTTTACACGTAATTGAAACATTATTCTTTTTCACAATACATTCCCCATTGATGTCAGTGTCCAAAACGTTCAAAGTAATTGCTTCAGATTAATCACTCTGTAGGGACTCAAACTTCTATTGCTTCAAGCAATCCGTCAAAATATATTTACAATAAGCCAAATGCGGAATGATTCGACATTTTCCATACAAAACTATTTTGTCAATTTCCAACGTGACAAATTTATTATTATTTTCATTTTACAACACAACTGGTGAAAAAGCTTGTCGTTTAGAAAAAAAGTCAGCTGCCGTAATTTGTTAATGTCAAGCAATAGAAAGGGTTGCTACTGGTTATTTTTGATATTCAATGTCGAGCCATATTTGTGAAAATGGATTCGCCATAATTCATCGCCAAAGACATATTAAAATTATTCTTAAGTCCTTTTACAGCAAAGACCGGTAACGGCTGATTTAATTTTAGTAAAAAAGTAAGACATGTGGTTATGTCAAGAGTATTTATCAAAAAGGTATTTTTATAACAGTTTTACGACACGACAGCAGAGTTCATGCACTTGTCAGTCAATATCTTCTAGAAAGCGGTTAGTCTATATCCGTCAGTAATATCGAGGTATAGAGGTCCTTGTAAAACAGTCACTGAACTGCCAGTGCACGGCACAAATACCACGTCATGTGTCCTATAAATGTCAGTACTACTACTTTTTTAAGAAGCTTTGAAAACCACTCACTGCAAGAACACATCACATCATTATTCAGTGAACATATCCAAAAACATAGTTACCTAGGCAAGTTTTACCAGGTATGATCAGATTCAACAGTCGCCTATCTCTCACACCTACGATTATAATCAAATTCTTCTTATAAACAACTTATATATACATTTTTTCTACTTTCGTAAAGGCTCAGCTGTTCCAGTATATTTCAACGGCCTGTTTCATACAAAATATCAGTAATGCAATGTCTACATTTATGCCCCTATAAATATTTCGCAGAAAGCAGATTCACAAACTTTAGTACGCTTAACAATAACGCAAGTAACAAGAAACGGTTACCAGAAACTTCAAGATGTATTGCAAAAAACTCTAGACATTTATGAACAAACTTCTAAGACAGGTAGGTGTTTTTTTGTTCACAGTAAAAGTTGTTAATGGATTGTGAACCTTATGTTAAGGATGTAAGACGGGCATAAAAATAAGGGTTTCCCTACCCACATATTATAGTTACTATTCTTTGAGATGTAAATAGATAATTATTGAGTTTCAATATTCTATAGCGTAGTTGTTTTGGAAAGTTATTAGTGCTTTAAATAACTGTATTACTCTAAAACGTGTAACTTACTATCATTAAAGGCATAGACTTACTCCCCCATTTAAGGAAACTAGTATCTTACCTTAGCTTTGTAATTATTTAAATTATTCGTTCTTATGATTGCTAGTTGCGCAAGTCCTCAGCCTTTGAACTAGCAAGCGTATATGTTCAGAGAAATAATAGTATATTAATAATATCAGCCATGTTTATGAACTGTCCCACTACTAGGTGTTTTCATAGTGTAAGAATGATTTGGCAATAGGTCACTACGTCGCCGCGTCGGTCCAGTGTGCATCGGTAGACTACAGACATCTTCAAGAACATTATAAAGAACTCTTAGACATGCGGGTTGCCTTACGATGTTTCCTTTTACTGTTCAAGCTAGCCATATTTAACTATTTAACACGCTTATAACTCCTAAAAGTCAAAAATATGTGCCGTAAAATCAAAATGGAAGCCTTTGCGTGACACTCTAATTATTGTCACCTAAAGAAATACACCTAATAATATGCGTGGACTACTCCATCCTGTTCATAGGAGCTAAACATACATAAACGCGGATGGCGCACACCTCGGAAAACGCCCCTAGGAATTACAAGCGTAAATCAAAGTAAGCTATAAAAGTTGCAATGATATCATCTTGGTCATATATTTGTTTAACATTTCAACATAGTTTTATTGGTAGTAGTTAACCTTTAGAAATCACTACTACTATAAATAATTACAAACTAGATTTAGTATATAAATCACCATATACAAGTAAGCCTGTGAACGGCCATGTTATCATTAGGCCGGCAGATGCTGCTATCCATCTGACTGGCAATAACCTCTGCTCTGCATTTTATGTAAGTCATGTAATCGCTCTGTACTTTAGAACTAATTAAATAGATGTAGTACTAAAATATAATAATATGATGACTTGCAAAGTGCGTCATCATCGTAAAATAAGCTGACCCCACCTTAATTTAAGATTGATAATAGCGTATCAAAAGAAATCAACTAATAAAACTTTTCCTAAAAAGTACCATAACACACCCGTTTGTTTAAGTTAATAAGTCAGGTGTTACACACTCTTATTTCTGTAGAAGTGCATAGTTTCGACTGACTAATACCAAAAGCAGCTTCTAATATAATTTTGCTAAACATAACCCATCTTTCATCACTCGTTTACTACGATATTATCCTCGCAATAGACGTGACAGTTACCAAATGCTTACACTAATTTATCTGCACCATATTCCCTTTGCAGCACGTCTAAACAGCTGATGTTTTATCATAAACAATATTTTACTATGCGTTCAAAATATAACGCTATACCTTAACGCATAAAGTTGTATTTCGCTTGCACCTTCCTTCAAATACCCAACCACGTTTTATTTTTTGCTCTCTCACGTGTTTCGTATGCATGTGTGCGTGCCCTTCCCTTTTTTCTATTTTCTGGCTCTACCAGTCCTTCAAGAAAGAAAGGGTGGGCATACAAATAGTACAGCGCATTACTTGCATAAGGTAGGTGTATTGTTTTGATTCGCTCGTTTTGGCCTTTTTGGACGATCCATCTTGAATTTTATGATCTCTATTGTGGTAAGATTGAGAATAGCATTGTATTTCTATTTAGAATTGACTGGGTACCTGTGGGCTCCTGATCATACAATTTGGGATTAAAACTAGTTTATTTTGCTTGTCATGCAGCTTAGTTGTTGTTGTTATGATATTCAAGTACACGTAGATGTTGAACATCTAAAACATATTTTAAAAGGAAATATTTATATCTTGTAAATTCAACAGACGACTTCAGTCATAGTTATTGGGTGTTAAAGTTTAGTTCTAAGTATTATCATAGCAAAATAATTCTAAGTTGTGACATTTGAATCTAAAGCTACGTGTCTGGCCTAAGTTTAATGTGTTCGTGATATTTCGATCCATCTTGTTACAGCAACATTGTGTTTGGTTCAATAGCTATTGGAGTATTTGATGTAGAATAAGTAACACAGACAGCCAATTTCGATACAGTATTACCGTGTGATCTCGGTCAAAATGGAGACTCACGGGAATATATTGAGAGATTAGTGACGGCTTGTTTTGAATCGATTTTGTAATCTACATGAAATACTGTTGCTTAGGTTTTGATAATATCACATAAGGTAATACAAAATCGAACTAGAATAAAAAAACATATTTGCATAACATTTCTCTATATTCTTTGGATATGAAGTTAATATACAAAATGTAATGCAAATATCCGAGATTAAGTACGTAAGAAATCCGTTAAATAACTCACAGCTACTTTTACAATAATCTGATTACATTACTTAATACAATAACACTAGCTGGCCTGGCATATGTTGTTCTAGTTTTGCCGGTAGGTGGCGCAGAACAGTTGAAGCACATCAATAAACCAAAGTCTAGATAAAACAAATATACATATAAATATGACCTAAATTAGTCAACGTGTTCTAAAGTTATACGATTACAAACATTCGCACCAACATATAACTTAATAAAACCCATTTTTATAGTTAATGAATATGAACGTATTTAAAAAAAGTTACTAAGATGATACTAATTCAGATAGCAGATATAGTACCTTAAATTTTAAATTATCACGTCATCTCCTCATCTGTCACGCTCGTTTAGCAATAAAAGTAAGTGACATACTCTCTCTTTTACTTCTTCGGATTATTTACAGCCAAAAGTTTTTTTATATCTAATATAGTTGAAGTGTAAATTATTTCTCGAACATTTCGTTTTGCTTTCGATATACAGCTTAGCAACAGCCGGAAATTAGTGTTGTATCCAATTAATAATGACGGGGCCACTTCCTCATTTATCGTAAGTATAAATTATAATTATATTATCATCTTTGTATTAGCTGTGTATCGTACTACAAGTTCTATCTGACACAATCTTTTATTGGTTGATTGTATTCAAATTGGTATTAGGTATGTATTTAATTACGTACTTAAGTATACCTAGTAATTTGTCTTTGCAGTTCAATGATTGTAATATATTTTAGTACTTATTAACGATATCTATTTATCGCTAGCTTTTATGGTAAAGGAAAATATTGTGAGGGAACCTACATGATTGAGAGATCTCTATAACGTTTTCGCAGATATCTGAAGTCTGCCAACTCCCACTGGGCCACTGCAATGGTCTATAGCTTAACTCTTTTTACAGTCAGCAACTATTGTTCGGTGAATAGCGCAAGTTTGATTTCTTGATCAGAAAGGTGTTATTGTATTGTAGAAAGAGTGATGTTTTAAGATATTCCCAGTACGAGTACGGAATCTGGAACCGTACTAGTTAGATAACAGTGTGTTAGTCTATCACCTGGGACTTTTAACCATAGCTGGCGAAATGTGGGTATGTTGTTTAGAGTTTTAATACTTCTCTGCTTAACCCTCGGGGGATATACGCATAAGAATGTATAGGTTTATGATGAGATTATTTTAAGTTACCACTACTGCTGATATTGTTTTTTTACCACATACATATCAATGACAATTTTTAAGTTAGCTCCATATGAACAGTCAACAGATTTGAGTTTTGCATATCTAGGTTAAAATAAATTCCAATATCTAAACAAAAAATATCAAATCTGTCACCACCTCAAAATCACACTGACCTGCCTAACCCGTATTTCTCGCTATTGTCCGTGACTATTATTCTAAGCATTTTTACCCAAGAATGGGTTGTAGTGGCCATTTGCATATTCGTAATACAATGATCGCAGCGGGTTCAGCAACAGTACCCAACAAATAGTATTGAATAAGGCAAGTTAAGGGGGCCATTGTTTAACACTCCGTTAGGCTAAGGGAGAGTCCACGTGTTCGTAAGGAACCAGTTGTTTTGGACGAATGTGGTTTAGAATTGATACAATTTATAGTTTTTATTATTATGGGTATTGAAGAAGTACACAAATATCATAAACTTAGATGGTTAAACAGCTCTTAGTTTGGAAGATAGTAGAACATTGAAAATGTTCTAGAAATATCAGGTCCAAGGCAGCCTGATGATATAAAGAATGTAAAAGGACATACAATGTACAATATATATAAATCTATATATATAAAAATGAATCCCTATTTGCCTTGGTCACGCCATCACGCGTGAACGGCTGGACCGATTCACTATTTTTTTTGCTGTTTTTGTTATTGTCAGGAGAAGGTTCTTATGTAAGAAAAATTTAAAAATTGCGCGGAAAATTAGAAAATTTAAGAATACTTAATTAAGAATACTTAACAACCATATAATATTATTTCTAATCTAACCTTAGCGCTTTGGACAATATAAACTTTTTTAATGTAACATTATGACATTTGACTTAGAATTGACAGAATGCGTGCTCAAATATCATCAAAGAGGATGTAAAAAATCTGAATATCGTTTAAAACAAATGCTTGGATCGAAGTTATTTTATTGATAGGAAATACATGTAAAATAATTAATTTATTATTTCCCACAAAAAGGATGTAAGAAAACTGAATCTCTTAGTGTACATCACGGTTAGTTCAGAGCCATTACGCCTAATATTAAAAGTTCAATTTAATATGGAGTTTTGGTAAGTTTGGATATAACAAACAACATATAAAGTATGCATGTTACACCACGTAGAAATATAGAATTCGTTATTCCAAATGACAGGGTTGATTACAATTATTGTTTTTATCTATGTCAATATAAATACAAAGATTTATACTAAAATGAAGGATAGGTCTTGATAATGTTGATATTCAACTGTTATATTTAAAAACCAAAATTACTTTAGTAAAATCTTACGTTTTAAAGTCTTCTTTTTGATTCCTCGGTCTTTCTATCTGTATCACGCTAGGCAAGTGTGGACAACACTTTTCTACAACGCTATAGATTTTTAAATACGGTGCTTGTACACGACATAAGTTGCTTGCGTGGAGTCAATGCGCAAGCTACTTGGTAGTTGGCCACTTAATAATCCATCGACATACCCAGTAGGCTTTTGTTTCTTGCTTTGCAATTGTTTCGAACATGCCGTTCTCTTAAGAACCAAACGTAAACTTTAGAAGGAAGCCAACCAATTCAAGTTGTTCTCAAACAAAATTTATTACAGCCTCGTATTCTGATCGCGTAAAACATTCCCACCTTAACACCACGTGCAGCCATCACGTGTATAATACAAGTCGTGGCCATAAAACAACCGAACTGAACTGGGCGGACCAAGTCCGTCAAATAGCATCCAACTCACGAAAAAAACTTTATCGCCCCACACAACTTCTTCGAAATTCTGATTGAAAGCTGTAAAAAAACTAAGTTTTATGAAAAAAGTAAACTGAAGCACGTTCTTTCTTAAGCCTAGGTTATTATGATTAAAAAGGCTTTTGAGATTTTTACGATTCACTTTCTGAAAGTCATTACGATTTATTGTTATTTGGCTGTTTGCGGGAGATATTAAAAAATAAACTTTACTTAACCTTTAATTAAGTGTCTTAAAATTTCTAATTTATCTTGAATAGTTTTTGATGGGTCGTAAATTCCAATTTTAAATCTAGGATAAACTTGCCTATTTTGGTTATTTGGTTTGATATTATTATTTATTATTATTCTTCTTGCTATTTCTATTATTCTTAGGACTGATTTTTAGATGCGATTGGTTCTTTAAAATCCTCCTTTTATTGAATACTTATAACTAAAATGTCTACACCGGTACAATTAAAAATCATAAGACTAGGATGATAATTGTTTTGTAATATCATTTGTAAGATATAATATGAATGTGGAATAATTCAAATGTATATAATTTGTTGTCGTCACTATATAGAACTAGATTAAATATGTTCTGTTTTATCTATACTAATTTATAAAGCTGAAGAGTTAGTTTGTTTGTATGGTTGAACGCGATAATCTCAGGTTCGAATTGAAAAATTCTTTTAGTGTTGGTTAGCCTATTTATTAAGGAAGGCTGTAGGCTATATAACATCACGTTACAACCCACGGGGGCGGCGCAGTAGCCATAAACGCAGGTGAAACCGCGGACATAGCTAGTTAAATAATATAATATAAACAATTAATGTCGTCTTTAATATGAAAACGGAATACCTAAAATAAAATCGTGAACAGATTTTTTGTTTGAACGTTTTTGCAAGGCTAAAATATATAATGCCTGAACGAATTTGGATGTCGTTTTCTGTGACGTATTCGTAAACTTTGATAACATTAAGCGTTTATTTCATTTTGATTTACAAAGATATATGTAAATTTAAAATGCGCAGGGATACAGTAACACGTCTTTGAGTATAAACTGACAAGCATAGCTATATAAATTTCAATTATTATTGGACAGAGTTTACCAATATTCAACTATATCATCGATTGCCTCACGACCATACATTTAAAGAGACAATACTAAAATCGATCATGCGTGAGCCCTAAGTGGTGTTGTCGTGTACAATTATGCACATTAAGTAACAACTTGCCTATTGTACCATTAACTGCCATTGTCTTCTAATAGGCCCTCGTAATGCGGAAACAAAAAGTACTGCGGTACTTCTGTGTACCTATAAAGCCCTAGTCACTAAGGTCAGATACGAGTAATTAGGTTTTTTGCTACATGTCAGTGACAAAGATTTTTTATAATATGTCTCTGTTTCCTGATCAAACAGATCGCAGTGATTAAACAAATAGTTCGTTAATGTGTCGGCGTTACTTGCAAGCAAAGAATAATTCCACTTCATAAGAAGCGAGATAGTGTAACGTGTGAATAACGTGCCAACAATAATGCTAGAATTTATTTATATTACACTTGCAACATCCATCTTATAAATTACGCTATGCACTAGATCTCTAGTTTTACTGAATTGAATTTAATGTTGGGTGTTTAATGATTGTGGCTTAGATTTGAAACTGAACCTCGAACAAGCAAACTGTAAAATCTGTATCTATACTGGTCTGGTTGTTTATGCACGATGCTGTAATAAACAAATGTACAGACAAACATTGTAAAACTCATATTTCTAAATATAATAACACCCTAAACTGCTGTACCAAAAACCTCTAATATAAAAATACTATGTTACCATTTTGTACAAGTTTAGATGTTCAGATATGTAATATTTCGACCTCTCATTAACTTGTACCTAACTGTGGTGAAATACACCGCATTAGGTACCCACTTGCTGACTAATCACGTTATTCTGCGACCAATACGTATGTACCAGTTTGGTTGGCTGAATTGCACAATTTAGCAGCTGTAACTTTATGAACGAATATTGCTGCAAAATAATTGGCAACTAGTCATGCTAACCTTACCATTAACTCCTTTAATCATTATCGCAACTTTCAGAATCCAACCGGTTTTCAAAAGTTTAACTCCTGTCTGTTTCAAGTGGACCGTTAATTAACCGCAGCTTAAACTTGGACTTAACCAGACACACCCGAGGAAAGTTAGAGTGGCTAAAACAGGTAACGGCACAACTCTCTCTATTCTAGATAATTCCAACTATAAAGCAATACATCAAAAACAACACTTGTAAAGGAATAATATTATTCCAATAACTCAACAAAAACATGGCAGAGGAAACCCTCCCAAAAAAAAAACTTCCGAGAAACGGCCGAGAATTTCTTAGAACTACCTGCTAAAGCTTAAAAGTATTTTTTGTATTACTATTACGAGAAAACCAACCTTACTTTACAATCGCCGGCAGCAAATGCAATCTTAAATCAAAGAATTAAGGTTTTATATTGAAGAAATTACACTTTGGAGATGGTAAAGCAAATAGGGAACCGTCAAAAAAATTTAAGGAAAGAAATGAAACAAAAGCGAAGATCACAGGACCTGTGGGTTACCATAAATCAATAATGAATCGAATAACCGTGGACATTTAAATAAGGTTTTGTATCGAAGATGGATGCTGCAGGCGATTTTTAAATAAAAAATATATTTATATTATGATTATTACTTGTTTGGGGTTGATAGAAAAGGTTATTAGGATAATATTAGTCAGGTGGTCGGTGACGATGTTTTGAAACCAATTTTAAGTTAACAAGTATTATATAAACAACCTATTAATAGTGTTATATTCTATGCTACAATATTGTTAAAGCTTTGAAAAAGGTATAAGTATAATTATATTGTTTATCTGACGATATTGTTAATCTCGAAAAGGCACTAAAGATACGCTTATTAATTTCTTAGATAAAGTACGCCGATAGCACAGTATTAAGTTATCACGCTCGCCAATATCCCTGCGCCGAGTTTTGTGAGTTCAATCTCCACACAGGAAGAAAATTGTATGGTTCACAAAAAGTTGTGCCGGATCTAAGTGATCCTTGTATCTGCTGTTCCAATGTTCTATATAAAAAACTAAAGCTCGTAGGACAAGGATTATCCCAAGTGCGAGAGTTGTCCATATAAATAGTAAAATACAAAGCAACAAATTTAAATGAATAACTGTGCATGATAAATGTTAATTCTTTACGAAAACTCTAGCTTCTGGCAACGGCTTTACTTGCATGGTATGTTATTAAACATAGCCTATGCTTATCAGGAATCGTAGTAGCTTGCTATAACTAATATGAATATATAAATTTAGGCTAGTTTTACGATACAATGTTTAACTATCTGAGACTCACTAATAAATAAACAGAGTACAAGATGGACTAATTGTGTATTATTTGTGGGCTGGTAGATAGACATTAAATTGCTACTTACAGGATCATTGTATTACGAAATCATTGAACTTAATTCACTCACTCGGACATCTAAAAATACTTTTTGCATATTCCAAGGGTGCACAAATGTGTCAGCTGCTTTTAGTCCCACGGAAATATAGCATGCACTTTAAAGCGTGGGTAATTTGGGGGCGTAGACCATTACGCACCTGCATTTCTACTGGTTACACTTTCACAGCTATTTATATCTTGATCCCTCACTTAAATAATATTTTCAATACCTCAAATCATATGCAGTCTTCTCAATAATAACTCTGAGGTGATGGCAAATCAAGTAACATAGCTACGATATATAATAGTTCGTGAACTAGAACATATAAGTACGTACAGCTAAGTCCGTTCCAAGTCTGTTGTTAACAATTCAATTCAACTCCATCCACCCAATAAAGCTTACTGCAACCCAAACACACATTCACTAAGCCAACAGCATTAAACAACTAGCCAAGCAAACAGATCTCGGAAACCAATAAAAGTCATTGACTGCCAAAAATTCAGTTGAGTTCGGAACTTGGACGAAATCAGTCGTACGTACAGGAGCTCCAAACTTCAGCGAATATTCAAAAAAGGTTTGCCAAATAAAATTTCATCTCACGAACTGAGAAAGTTGAGCCAAGTTCTTCAACTGGTCTTCTATAAAGTGTTCGTAACATCTGTTGTATGGACAGCCTTGCTAACTTTCTTTTACATTCTATTTAAATCTTATTGCGACGTGATATAGTTGAATTTGGCATGTTTGATGCAGTTCTTGAAATGGCTCCCAGCTTACGTTGGTTTTGTACTCCGGCTAGAAGCGTGTTCATAAAAATAAAGGGGTATATATATGTCTGAATGGAAATGAATAGTTGAATGTTTAAGACCTTTTATTAAAATTTTGGGAATTATTTTAATGATCTGAGAATTCAGAATGTCGTAGGGTCACATTGTTGCTTCTTACAATACAGATTTAATCCATTGCATTGTGTAGACATTTTATTATGGTATCTAGTTGCCCGTAAATAATTATGAATTTTGTAACATGAGACAGGATTTGAATAATTTCCCCACACGGTCAAAATGTTGACCACGTTTGTTTGTTTAGGTAAGTTACCCTCGCGTCTGTTTTTGTTACCATCATCGTTCATTGGAGAAGATGGGTTGCCCAAAACCCTATCTCACACGTAAACAAATGTCTTGTGAAACTGATTGATTTTCGACGTAAGCTAGAAGTGTACACTAATAAATAGAGATCCTATCTTAGCTAAAACTGTCGATTCAGATTTTCAGCGATGAAATAAATGTAGTATGTTCCTCGGCCAGTCCCAAGAGCTTTTAAAAATGCCAATTATAATCCTTATGCAATGCTAGCATTAACTACACAAAAGTTGAAATAGCCTGCAAATTATACCACCTATGCACCAATAGCGCAGTGGCTTAAGTATTTGAGGAAAATATAATTCTCTCATAATATAACAAAATCTCCAAATACTTCAGGCTGTACGTCTGTCAAGTTACTAAAATTTACCGAGAGAGTGTATACATACTTAGTTGTGTTGTTTAGTCGGTCCAGTGAGATATTTATAGACATTAATTTGTGCCTATACCTTCATGGATCATCAATGGACATTATAAGTGAAGAAACCAAATTCATATTTTATTTAGAATTTTCTGTGGTTCTTAAATACGGCTAAATAAATATGATATTATCTTTTATTACCTTTTAAATACTTTATCGCGAGTAAGACCCGTTGTCTAGCATTATATTAAGTATGTGTACAAATCGCGATTGTCTAAAAACTTTAAAATAAATGTGAGTCTAAGTCATCTGCCTACCTCTTCACGAACACACAGAACGTGTTGCTAAGTTTAAAATAAACCTCTGCTCAAAACTACTTAAAGTACTTTCATGAACTAAAATTATGTTCCTACATTCAATTTATAGTATATAGTATGTATATATATAGTATATAGTAAAATGATGCGTAGACGCTCACATAATCATCTTCAATACAAAAATGGAAAATGAAATAGCTTTGTTCGTTCTTATAACCACATCCCCCTTTCTCATTGTACTTCATACATAAATCCCCTAACTCTTTTCAAATCTCTGCAACACAAATCACGTAGGAATTAACCGGTACGTCTAATTGGCGAACGGGTTGTATTAAAGCAACGTATGCTGCATTCGTTTACAAGTTAAATCGGGGGAGCTCGCCAATTAATTGAGGGAGTTGCTGGGACAAGCGGTGGTGTCGCGAAGTACGCGAGCTACGAAAGCGAGAGAGGATTTTATTTTATATTTGAAAGCCTTCATATTTTATTTTCTCACATTGCTGGTCTAGTAATATAGGCATAGGTATGAACGTTTACTTAATTGGCGAACACGAGGTATCGGATTAAAAACATTTTTTATTGAGTTTTCTGACTCGGTTGCACAGCAATTAAAGTGTTTTGTGTTTCAATATTCAAGGTTTTCGGATTTCTAGGTTTGACTACGGGTTGTGTAGAGGCGCTCATAGCCATTTGCACTCACTGATTGGTAAACGATTAGCGAGGTTAAGCAACGTTGGGTGCGGACAGTCTAAAGATGGGTGACCGCTTATTGGTATTTCATCTGAGCGTCTCCGTGCTTCGGAGGGCACGTAAAAAGTCGGTCCCGGTTGTTGTCAAATTGACAGCAGTCGTAAAGCCATGTCAGAGGCCTATGGGTGGCTTGAACAACTCTTGACAACAGGTTGGCCACTAACAACACGAAAAGAAGAAGACTAAGGGTTGTTGAATATTTTGTCCCTTCGCCTATTGCGTGGATCCTACTACAGTACTATCCTACCGCTATAACTATAGCGAGCGATATATGAGTGTAATGTTAGTGTAAACCTGTTAGAGATAAAGGCGTAAGACTTTGTAATGGTCGTAGTCTTCAAACAAGCGATATAGGAAATACAGGGTCTCCAAAAATCTAATAAATTCTATACATAAGCCCAGACCGAAATCTGTGGGACACTTGAAAAGTATACTATTAAGTTAGTTTTAACACGAAAAAAGAAACATTCTTGTTTACAGCTTAATCATTTATTTGCCGTTATACGGTTCAAGCTTTTATTCGCTTTGAGTTCCAGGAATCTACGCGAGGAGAAGAACAAATATATCTTGTTTAACAATTGTAACACTGCAATGTTTTCTAGAAAATGTGTTTATTGTAAATCCGCTTTAGAAAATTAGAGAGCATGGAACAAGTCAGCTTTCTACTAGTAATGCCCAATTTGTCATATTCTATACGATCTAAAGGTGTCAGTGACGGTACAGGCAATACAAATATGACACTTTGTCGACTGTCGACACTCCCTGCGCTTGATACCGACCATCACTCACTATAACTTTCGTGTTGGGTAAAACTGCTGCAGCGCTGCATGGAACAAACTGGTGAGCCAACTACTTTAAATCCAACTGAAACTATCTCACGCCTATCTATTCCTAAGGAGGTAGGCAGTGGTATCTACCTATTTTATAGTCTCACTAGTTTTTGCCCACGGTACTACCCACTGCCCACTATTTTCTGTATGATAGGTACCCTATGTTCTTTTTTGTGCCCCTAACAACATGTATACGAAATTTCACGATTCTCGGCCAAGTAGTTAAGGCGTGAAAGCGTAATAAACAAACTCACATTCCCATTTATAATATTAGTTAGGCTTTCTATTGTTATTTATCTGGCATTTCAGACCCCGCGGTAATAATAACTTAACACTACTAGACTCAGGTACGGTAACTCTCAAAAAGCCACAATTATAGACTTAAAGGCTAGAAAATCAACGACAATCAAAAGGCAACTAATAAAAACTTAGAAATATATCCTTTCTATCCCATTCGTAGCTCTTGCATCCGATATCTAGAGTAAAACTGCTTCACAAGTCTGTGTGCTTGTATTCTAGTTCATTTACAAGTACGTATCGACTGTAAGAACCAATTTAAATTATTGTTAACTTAACGACGCACTACGCCGTCTGTGCACTCTGCCTTAATTGCACAATTTGCACAGAACTGTGCAATTGTGCATTATGGCTTATTAATGTGGAACTGTCTTTGAGTACTTTCTGTATTGATTTGTAATTAGCCTTTTGTAACTCGTTCTAATATTCTAGGGGTAGTTTTAGCAATAGCTAAGCGTGGTTTAGAGTTTTACATATGTGAATACTAATCCAAAAAAAGGATTAAGTGACGTAGCTTAACGACATTTTAAATGATAGCAGTGTTTATTAGATGAATTATTTACCACATTATTTATTTATTCAATGCCTCTTGGCAGTAGAACTAATTTACTTCTATTCTGTAGTTTAACATTAGTATCGGAATTTATTGTAAAGTTGTAGTCTGTAACATTTTATATAAAGTACTGTCTCGTTAGTAACTTTTTTTTTACGTGGCGTAATTCTTTGACGCATACCTCTCCGCGGGATGACGGAAAGGTTATGTCGGGCTCACCAGGGAAAAGATACCCCGGTAATACCGACTAAACCTACCACGGTGTTCCTTGACATAACCATAGACGGCAAGGCCGTGCGAATCGCTTTCACATGCAATCGCGACACCGCCGTGGTTTCGGCCTGCCGTGCAAAACGGCAGGCCACTGCACAAAAATACTTCCGCCACCGTCCCCCTGGGAGGGACAATGACATGATACAGAGGCGCACGTAGGAACACGCACGCCACCTCTCGGACCTGGTGCTGATCAAGTGGCGAGCAGGCCCACGCAGCCCACCACCCCCAGGTCAAACCTCAGGGAGGCTGGAGGTAATTTTGCGCTCTCCGGCACCCGGTTCTGTGGTTTGGGAGAGCATTGAAGCGCTCTCTCTCCCGCTCCGCCGCCTCCTTGATGGAAATTACTTCCTCACAAAAGGAGGCGACGGCGTTCCACGATCTCTCACTCCGGACCATAGACTGAACCACGGCGAGGAGTGAGAGGGCAACCAGTCCGACTACCGCGATCAACTCACGATCTCGTTAGTACCTTGGTTAAGTTTCCGGACGATTATGAGTTCCCAGGTTTGTCAAAATCACAAATAATATATCACTGACCTTTCGTGTAATAATGTTAAACCCTTTTCTCGAATAATAAACATTTTACAGTAATTTTTGTTTTAACAGCCATGAAAAAGCTATTTGCTTGCCATATGCAGAATTCATAGCAATAACACTCTGACATTAAATTTACTTAAATAAAACTTTAAATGAGAAAGCGTGAAATATATTTTCTATTCATAGTTTAAGTATTGTTTGTCGTTTCTTTAATTTAAATATGACTGTGAATTTATACCTCAGACGGAGCTCTAAAATATCTTAAAATAATACATAAAAAACGGTAGTTGCATGTTATCTCGCATGATGGCGATGTATCCTTATAAATCTTATTTGTTGGCCCTTACATTTCTTTTCATCTTTTGTATATGTGGATTATAATTATATAATAAATCGAATCCCGGGACGGGCAAAGTAATTTACTTTACTGTTAGAACAGTCTCAGTAGCAGTACGGAATGTCTAGAAGGATTTAGAAAATAAAGTATCTATTATTAGCTACCTGTATTAGCCAAATGAAGAAATTGTATACCTCTATCTTTCAGGTAAATACAGTCGTAAGCCTATTAAAAACAAATAATTTAATTGAATAACAAAACAAATAAAGATAAAACTAAAATCTTAGATCCAACAATGCAATCCGATGAAACAGATGTTCCAAAGCCTTTTAATAACGTCGAGTAACATCGCGCAACAGAATTCTTTAGCTTAGAACTAACTAAAACTGTACAATTAGATAACAGACGCTAACAAATTGCCGGTAACAAATCTAAACAACTTGTAACAAATAGCTGTAGTTGTTCCACTAATTTGCAATTAATGCACGGTTCAAGATGCAGTTTGGACTTACACCCTAACTAATGGTGCTCACTTGATGTTAAATTAAAATGGATTAGAAGTAGATCCTACTTCTATCTTGTAGCTTTATTGTAGCTTGTTTAGTTAGCTTACGAAACGTCTCGTAGAAGATAGGATGTACACTTACATATCAACTTAGGTTAAGCAACGATACGCACATTTTATTGGTTAGCATTTTAGATGAATGAGCGTACATATTAACCTGTATAATTTATCTCAAACTTTTTGTACAAAACCAAATGTACTCATAATGGCAGTTTTAACATCTGAAATATTCCAGCGTAAGTTACTTGGCTAGATAGATAAAAAATTATTAAATAATATACATAAATAATGTCCAACATTATAATAAATAGTTTATTACCCAAATCATCACAATGCAATATTTACAAAAATAACTTAAATTTTGTGAAACTATTTAATTTTAAAGTAACATCAAGAACTGTCTGAAATTTATGCAGACGCTGTCTTATTCTAAGTACAATATTATCCTTTTTTCTCCAACATTTTGTAGCACTATTTATCAAACCATTAATTTGGTGGAGAGAACGGAACAACGTATTACCTAGTATGTAACAATGGTCATTCTATAATGGCATACTATTATAGAATGACCATCGCATGTAAGAGAATGAGATACATTGTAGCCTGGAGCTATGATAGCTATGATAGCCAAGCTGAATAGTATCAAAAACACGGAATAATATAATTACATTACATAGTTTACGCCTATATTCTTGAAGGATTAGTCAGAGGTCTATTAAAATGTCGAGCTTTAATTTTAGATTCAAATTGATCTTAAAATTAAATAATATTTTAAGAAAAATAAATATTCTAGTTCATTTTAAGGTATTTAAACGAAATATGATTAAACAGAATATCTCTAAAAGAAATATTATTTTCGTATCTTATAAAGGAAAACAATAACCACGTAATATTTTTCTATTACAACAGCAAGATTAAGGACACAGCGCTACCCCAACAATACAAAAACATATTGCTAAATGAATTTGGTAGTAAGAGGGCGCTTCTCGCAGCCAAATGCGCAGATAATGATGATGAATGGAGTATCAATGGAACTGCGAGTCATCGTGAATGGTAAGAGTTCCGTAAGGGGGAATTGTTTCATGGGTGGCATGGCGCTTTGTGTATCTTGTATAGCTATGTAGAGGAATTACGTGTTGTCAATACGTAGATACACATATAGTACGGTGATAGATATCATCGTCATATATTTAGCTAAGGACCAAAGTAAGAGCCTTGAAGCACGCAAATGTTTTAAATTTTATGCCGTATTTATAGGTGATGTTGAGTAAAAGGTTTCATCAAACAGGCTTGAATTAGAAGATAATTGACTCACCGTTTTTTTAACATTTACCTAGATCATAATATGCTTTTACTTATTATGAGAAGTTCATTAGTAGTATTACCAAATGTTAACAGAAATAAGATTATGTAGGAATCAGTCATAACGCACTTCTTAATCGCTATTCTCTGAT
This sequence comes from Catocala fraxini, assembly GCA_930367265.1. NCBI lineage: Eukaryota > Metazoa > Arthropoda > Insecta > Lepidoptera > Erebidae > Catocala > Catocala fraxini. Next base: position 19,034,414 of record OV884041.1, read on the forward strand.
TACAGGCCTAGTTTGTTTGGGACCAACACAATTACGGGTCTTACAAACTTATCTAAAAAAATAATATTATTATAGGTTAAATACTGTTGATAACAAATGATACTTCTTGTGTTGAGGATAAAGGTTACATTATAATTCGATTTTAAGACTGCGCCGAGCGAAATGTGCCAACACAGGCGGTCACAGTTAAGTGAATAAAATCAACACTTTTTGTTTAATACAAATATAAAATATACATTTACCATAACAATGAATGTGTTTACAATTACTCCGTGTAAAAATCTTAAAATAATTAATATTTTCGCATACAAAATTACGTAAATTTGCAAATACGTATGCTCGTGTTAAGTGATTTTTACATAATAACAGTACAAATCTATCCTATTTTAGAGCTTAAACGAAACATAAATAGATATATTATAATTTGTCCGTCCCAAATATTTAAGTTATTGGTTGACAATAAAGATACATATTTATCAAAAAAGCACCTCAAATCCTCCATACAATTTTACTATGGAGGCCGCGCGCCGATTTGAATATGCGCCGCACGAGCTCTGTCATTATCTGCCTTACGCTCGACGCAGTCTTAACGTTGGGATCGTATTAAAACGTAATGTAAAAATTACCAAAACATTTGTTTGTTCATTACGATATCTATATTTCTATAAAGTCTATATTATTCCTGCTATACTCGACATCATCTAAAATTCACTCCTTAAAAATGTTCAATACCTGACTTTATTTCATCAACTCTTGAATTATATGGTTTAAGCCTTCATTGAGTAAACTATGTAACAACTAAGTTGCGTGTAGGTAAAGCTACGTTCATCTTCCTGTCTGTGTTTTGCGCTTTGTATAATTTACAAAATCCAATTCCTTCAACAACATACGTATTACTTAATTATCTAGAAGATTAACAGCAGTTCAAAATTAGGAGCGTTCACCTATGACGGCTAATAAAGCTGCAACGTCGTGCTCAAATTAATCAAAGAGAAATATTCATGCCGACACATGCCATGAAATGATAATGAACCCGTATTGTTACGAGGGATAAGTGATGGAAAACAGCGAGTTTAAAGTTTTCAGGGAGTAAGCAATAAACCTACGTCTGATTAATGCTGATCTCGGTTTAGATTCCCAAGTTAGGCGAAGTGTCATTGGCTATCTATGTCACGTAAATCTCAGTAACAGCACAAAGTCTGCAACGTCTCTATTATATGGGACCTATGGACCTGCTTTAGGTACAATAGGCGTGATTTTAGGTATAAAAAATAATGAAATAAAAAGTTCAATATCAATCGAAAATGTTCAAATGCTAGCCTATTAAAAAAAATACCTTTCATTATCAATACATGATTAACTTTTTGTGGTTCTATTTCCAGCCAATAGTTTGCCTTGAGCACTGAAAGTCTTGCGTCCGTAGTTAGTCCTCTTATAGATTTGAAGGTTTTGGTATCAATATTTCTTATCTTATCTTATGTGGGAGCCAGTCAGTGCAGACCGGCGACATTTCGACCCAGTGGGATTTTTTGTGTCGACACTCTCCCAATAACGACTGCCATAGATGTTTATGGCATCCGGGACTGACGCGGCTTAACGTGCTCTCCAAGGCACGGAGCAGGCGATAATTGTCTCTCAATACGCACATCATTTCAAAAAGTCATATAGCTCACGAAAGCTAGAGGTGCGCGACATGGTAAGCTAGCATACATATATACACACCACACACACCCACACACACACGTACACACAAACACACACACACACACACACGAGCACACACTCTCAAACACACACATACACACATACACACGCACACACGCGCGCGCGCACACTATCACACACTCACCCACATTCTGCATATTATGTAAAATTTTATTATAATCATTATATTATTATTTAGATATATAAGTATGTTTATGACTTACCGACATCAATAAAACTACGTCATCCACTGTGTCTAGCGTACATCTTTTTGACTGAGCACTGTTTCCCAAAATACAGGCTACAGCCTAGTTTGGGAAACAGGACCAGTACCGTTTGTAAACAAAAAACAAAATTATTTTGTAATTACTTTGTTGGTAACTCATTATTTTGGAAAAATAAACTTTTTTTTAACCCGAGACCCTCTGCATTGCAGTCAGGTGGTCTCCCCACTAAGCTATCGCTGCTCTTCCAAATATTAACTTAAAGATCAGCATAATCTGATCGTGGTAATTAGGCAAACAAACATTTTATACCAATTCCGCTGTCCTGTTCCTTTTTGATCCACTCACATCCATCGGGTTAGATACCGACCGTGTAAAACAATACCGTTTACAATGGAATGCCTGTCTGTACAATTAGTATAGAGAAATTGCTTTTGACCCACTAGCTTCTAATAAACAAACGCCGTGTCGCCTTCGTTCCTTTGACGTTTGCATCTATTGAATGGGTCCTAAGAGGATTGGATTTTTGCCTCTGAAAAATAAAGGGGACTACAGCGTTTCAAGCTTCTCAAGTATTTCATACAGGAGGAATGTTTTAATAAAGTAAACAAAGGGATTTAGTTTCGACTGCATGGATTGCGAGCAAGCGGTCGACTCGCCGCTGCTACTGCGATGAGTGTTTTGACTTCGAATCATATATGGCACAATAATTATTTGTGTGATCCGTAAATGACGTTTGATTTTTGATACATAAAAAATTATTGCACGGATGGCGTGGCTGTGGTGTAAGTGGTCTTCTAGCCACTCCTGCAGCGGCTTGTGGGTACGATCCTCACACTGGACTAAAATTTGTGTGATCCACACTATTTGTGGATCCGACTCAAAGTGTTCTTTTTATTTACATAGTCTATAAAAAAAATCGTGCCTGGGTGTAACTTCTGTCCGTTAATTAGATTTTTATAAAGTTATTATTTGTTACTCCTGGGATAAGGCTGGAAACCTAATGCGGGAGAAGTCTTTAAAAATAGATGTATAATTTAAGGTGTAAATGGGAAGTAGTAAAAGTAAAATCTATGACAAATTTATTTGAATATAGTTACTCATGATAATTAGGATATCTCTAAAAAGGCAGGCAGAGCTGTGATACCCTCCTTTCGCAAGTCATATTTTAGATCTACGTAAATAGCCTATTTTCGTCTAACCATAACATTTTCTTATTACCGCTGGAAATTTCTTAGAAAACTCAATTAGAATTTATCAAACTCGGGATTCGAGCCTGGAATCTCGCTTTCTACCGTAAACGTATGCACAAACTAATAAAATCAATGAGACAATTTTAGTATAGCATTAGATTTTTAAGAATATATTATAGGTAACGATTTATTGATTTTCTAACTCTATATCTAATTACATACAATTGCAGAACTTCAAAGTGAGGAACATTATACGAGCCTCTGCCTTTCTTACATATTATCAGCAGGCGAGCACATGTGACGTGGCCCTTTTATTTATTTTGTTAAAGTGTTATGGTGAGATCTCATAAAATTTAAATTTAGGTTAGTTCATAGATCATCAAGAGCCGATAGAGCTTATGAGAAGGTGCTTGCGCAAAACATACGGCCACTCTTTTTAAATCTAAAGTGAATTGAATTTTGGTAATTTACAACTTGTATGAACCCTAAAATTTTTGAGTCGATTCTTAAAAGCTATTGTTACCTTAAATGCCAAGGAGTTGTAATAAAATAACATGCGCACGAAGCCGTAGTCGAAAAATACTATGTATTTCCAAGATCTTACACTATTCCAATACCAAAATAAAATTCAACATAAATTTCCCAGGTACAATTTTAGTTTTGAGTTTTACTATAGATTTAAACAATTTGCCAATTCTATTTCCAGGTGGCAACCGAGGCATTATTGGTCCCCATAGGCTCGACATATGTGCTCCAATATTCGTGGAATTCATTAATACAATAGAGATATCGGTTCCTTTACAGGATATAGTCTATTTGATGTTTGGCTCAGAAATTTCGTGAGTGAAATAGCGCTACCCCAATAGGTAGTTACGTCTAGTTCGCCCTCAATTCAAGGAAAGTTTGAAATATGAGTTATATGTATTTTACAGGTCGTTAGATAGTTATGAACTGAAATCCTATTTGGGTTTGGCAACTACTTCTGTAATTGTATACTTAAAGTTATTATTTGTTTGAATGATAACTGAATAAATTTCAGACCGACTGCCTTCTCTTATATACCATAGAAACTGTTTATCTCCAGTATGACATAAACGGTTGCCATGTATTATGGTCGCTTACCGCAACAGAGGTATCGTATTCGTATCGGTGCATTCCAAACCTTGAAAAAGAAATGGTTGGGTTGCCTGTGCAAGGAACAAAGGTCACACTATCCTGCTTACTATTCCACACTTTCGTCATCGCGCCTAGTTACCGTTCTTATTACAGAAACACGTAGTTTGACCAAAATTCCAGGTATAGGATATTTTGTTCTGACTGGACTCTCATAAATTACTTGATTCTGACAAAAAGGGGTATTCGCACTCATTCGTAAATCATTTGTTTGTAGCCTTCAAGATTTGTACGTAGAAATTTCTTGTTTCTGAAAAGCATATTTAACGCATCATTTTGTACGCATAAATATTTTTTTCAAGGTTTTCGATGAAACTAAACATTTTACATCAATCTATTGTAAAAACAGGTCGCCTAAAAACCAGTATGCATCAGTAATGTGGTGTCACTTAACAATTTTACATGTGCCTATGGCAGCTACATTCCCATTACTCTAAAACCTGTTTAGTTCAGAAGGGTGACTTATGTGAACTTTGAGTCATGACCATTTAGAAGTCCGAGGGCAAAACAAACTGTAAAAAAGGCGCGGTGAAGTTTATTAGTAGATAGTTAGTTTTTATAAATATTTTGTCGTAATTACTACAAAAAGTTCTAGTAACGTAAAAAAGATCCTTCTTTTTTACGTTACCACCAAATACTCAATAATTACTCGGGCTAATAATTATGTGAGTCTAATAATTTTTTATTACATTCATGCCTTTCATGTATAGTTTTACGGCTATATATAGCCAAGGGTTAGGCTGAGGTATATTATATTTCTACATTTCGGCAGCTATTACTTTAGGTACCATGTAATTAGAGAGCCAGCTTATTACCGTCTTCTGGTCACAGTTTCAGACACTGCATAGCTTCTAAGAAATTTAATTAGGCATTGTGCTCACCCAAGAATCAAACCTGGCACCACATGCACTCCAAGCGCATTGACTACCATTGCGCCACGGAGGCTGTTAAATAATACGTAAGGCAGAAACGCCTAAACACACGGTAGTCCGTATATTTATATTCGCATAAAATACTACTTTAAAAGCTGAATTATTAATTATTATACCTATTGCGAGAACTCACCCAAAACTAGAAACACTAGTTCAGTGCCTTTCTTTTACCACAAAAAAAAATTATCTAGATACATCACGAATAAAATACTTGAAACAAATAAGCAAAGTTAATCAAATGCAAATCGTTCTTCCTTTTTAAAAACATCTCCCACGTACAAATCGCGAATGTCTAAAAGCGTTGAACTCCAACACTAGGAATTATTTCCGTATCGCGGGGGACTTTACAAGCGTTTAAAAGTTTAAAAAACGGACACAAAGAATATCCAGACTAGGATAAACCAAAAGTGGATCACAATATTTTTTATCCCATGTGGGATTCGAATCCATAACACTTGGCGTACTGGCGAGGCGACCACATAAAGCAATATGCCATACGCTAAGCAAATTTAAAATACTGAGAAATATTTATAAGAACTTTAGAAATCAAATAAATTTTATTTAAGTAGAATCTACTAATAAGACAAATAAATTGTTAGTCTTTATTAAAAGCTGAGCTGTTAAAATATCAAAGGCCGATTTTCATTGCCACAAGCTTTTGGTAGTAGCCAATTCTTGTCTGTGAAAAGAACTCAGCAGAGATCCACAAATACTTATGCCAAAGATTGCTTAATAGTTCGTAAAGAAAAATTTCTGTGTGAAAAATAACTAACAATATTAATTAAGAATATTTCGAAAACATTTTTTGTTCCATATATGTATTTTAAGGGATTATTTAATTATCATATCGTCAAAGAAAAACTACAGCTGTAACGTCCCACTGCGAGAAAATTGCTGCAAAATGTATTTTAAACGTAATATTAACAAAATATACGGCTCAATGGTGTATCCAAATAAATAACGTTATGGCTCTTTGATGATGTGTATTTATATCATTTCGCAAACTTGGTCGCTGTTTGGAGTATGAGGCTACGAGGGATATGAGCTTTGCTTTCGATCAAAGGGAGCTTCGGAGCTTGTGTAGATGTTTCAGTTATTGGTGTACGTTTATATTTGTTTAGTAATAGGCTGGAATAATACTTGGTTTAGTGGCTATTTCGGATGGTATATTAATTATGTGTTATAGCTATGTTCATTATGGTGAATGAGATGCTTTAAATTCGATTAATGTTAGTCAAAAGGATATAGAGGCGTAAAAAAAATGCTATTATTAAAAATAGAATAAATATGACGTTTTTACAGTGTTAGAATGGAAAACTGTTTATTTAAAAAAAATCATTACTTCGGTACCAAAATGCCAGCTATAATTCGTTCCAAAAATGAATGAGGTTTACATTTCCGAATCTGAATAATTCTTAATAAATACCGGTCCATCGTATTGAAACCATTGAAACTGTATCGACAGAATAATTCTATCCCTATTCCGTTGGATTCAAACATATCTAAATGTTAACGTTATTTGCCTTTGACTAAATCTCACGCCGTTGCATCCTACAGGTAAACTTTGAAGATACTAGGACCAGAGATATCTATCTGTATATTCATATTATAAAGAGTCAATATTTGTAATTTTGTATGAATAACTCAAAAAAATAGAAATACAAATGGAATGATTAAAGAAGAATTACAAAGGCTATATTTAATCATGCTACAAACCACGGGAGCGGAGTAGAAATTATAAACGTACGCGAAACCAATGGAAATGGAATGCACCGATACGAATACGATACCCCTGGGCACAGCTAGTTATTTTATAATTTTTTAAAAGGACTTAGTATTTTATTCTCGTAGAGTAAGGCAATAGAATTATGTATTGTATAATATAGCATAAGAAGTCTCACAACGACAAAAAATACAGCTTTTTGTACTGTCTTACGGAATGCCAGGTATATTTTTAAATACTCTATGTCTCAAAATCAAGTCGCAGCAAAAATTTTTACTTCATATCAAGCTTAAACCGTCCTAAAATACGAGGTTTGCACAATTCTACGTTTTGAACGTGACCCGAATTTTAATAACGACGATTTTACAGAGCTTTCAGTAACCAAACCGTGTTCTACCGAAATCTCACACTGTTCTCTTGAATATTAAAAAAAAGATCGCAATTATTATCAATCCAGCCAAGAATATGTTAAATGTTAGCATTGAAAATTCAGTTTCTAATAGAATATATTGTTGTCTTGAAGGTGTTATCGCAGCCAAGTCATTTGTAGGTATGGCGACAGAATATAGTTTAATTTGCCACCCTAGTGTAAAAAACAAGCAACACAGCCACGTAGTGGTCTCGTGTTAGTGCGTATAAAAAAGTAAATTTTCGCTTGCTTCACGATAAATTAAAATATCACCACTAAATAAATCTATATATCACGAAATAAATCTGCATTATGTGTCTACATAATGATCTAAAATCTGAAGTGGCTGTGGGCTGGCCATATCGCGCGAAGAACCGACAACCGCTGGGGTAAACGTGTTCTTGAGTGGAAACCGCGACTCGGCAAACGTAGTGTAGGACGCCCTCCGACCAGGTGGGATGACGATCTGCGAAAGACTGCAGGCAGATGCTGGATGCGGCAAGCCGAAGACAGGGCGCTATGGCGCTCATTAGGGGAGGGCTATGTCCAGCAGTGAACTATCATAGCCTGATGATGATGATAATGATCTAGGTGGTATCTAAAGTCAACTAACCCATACCTTGCTACCGTCATAGACTGTCGTCTATCTTTTATTATTCTAAGAGAAAGATTGTGCTTAACAATGGAGCAGTAATTTAGATACCTATACCGTATGTAAATTACCCAGACCCAATCTCAATTATCATAATATTTCTTTCGTTATAACAGTTTAGCTATCAATTATGCAATATGGTTGCGTGTGACTTCCAACTTTTTATAAAAGTGAGCGATCCCATTTTGTCATACCATTGGACATCAACCCATTTAAATGTTAATTCGTTGTATGAATACTTTAATGGGTTGAGTAGTATATAGCATCATAGTTCTAAAAGCAAACAAGAATTGTAATTATGACAAAATTATTTAGATTTAGGTTTCTTACTAATATTTTTCATAAAATGGCTGGAGATAGTATGGTAAGTACTGCTTGTAAATTTAATAATTTAAGTTTAGAATTTGAATTTGGTGATCATTGTCCTTAAGAAAACTATGCTTACGCTTATGGTCTGTCATAGATCGACCAACAAGCTTGCTTTCAGTTACAACCTTAACAAGCCAATCTGGTGGAGAGAAGACATCCCAGACTCTTTGGGTAGACAATGCACTGTTACCAGCAAGGCCAGTGTGATCTATCCCCTTATTATAGCAGGACAGCAACTAGTATTTTTAAACACATACGAGTAATACTTCTATCGTTGCAAGTGCGCACTGGCTACGGTAACCGCTTAGCAGAGAAGCCATAGGCTTGTCAGCAGCCTTTTTGAAATTGAAAAATATTTGTTTTGTACTGTATGGCAAAGGCCTCCTCACTATTACTCCATCTCGCTCCATCTACATTGGATACAAGCGTTATCTTTAAGGCCCACTATTTTTTTAACAAGTTTATCTCATCTTGTCATATTCGTCTAGGCCTGTCGTGATATTGCATGCCATCTTGAAGAACGCATTGTGTTCTAAGTTTGGCCTGACGCAACAAATACACATATCCAACCCAGAAAAACAATTAAACATATTTTCTGTGAAAATAATAGAATGTTTGCATTTTAATAGTAACATTGCTATCAACATATTAGCGATATAATCTGGGGTAGTTGTTGCACTTAAAGTAATAGGAAAATGCTAAGTTGATGAATTGCAGCAGTAAAACTCGGTAAAAGGGTTCACGCGAACAACGTACTAATTCATTTTGCTGGCAACTACCTTTTGACTATGCCACTATAAACTGTACAAATAAGAATGTTTGTCAATTTATTTTAATGTTCTATAATAAGGTATGAAGCTGATACGATAAAAAGGCAGATATAACTATTATTACGAGTATATTTATGAAAATAAATGATTAACAAGTGATTAATTTTGGGCTAATTGTAGACTTTGGGATTCGATTCATGAGTCGAGTGAAGTGTCATTAGAATTACTCAGATTTTACTGTGTCAGCTCAGCATCTGATAATATGTCTGGTATAACTCGTATTACATGGGACCTAAAAACAGTTAACTAAATATTAGGTATGTAAAAACTGTATTGATGATTCCATGGCAGCATCACGATTAAAATTGCCATCGATCAAGATGTTCTGGGTGCCATTTCGAAGTCGAGCAAGGAGTTATTGGGTGTTACCGCTATGCCATTTTTAAAAGAAATACAGAACTTAGCACTTTGATAAGGGCTGAACAATTTTAGGTAAACGAGATCCTACGTTTATCGAGTAGTACAGAGGCACCTCTAGTCTAGTACTAGTAGTTCTAATCTCCGCTAGAGGATATACAATACTACACAAAACAGTACGATAACTACGAAAATGGTACACAACGGAAGCTCCACTTCGGCATACTCCAAAATACACTCAACACATTGAACAGACAGTGCAGCGCGCTGATTTCAGTGAGGTAGACCAGTTGACACCTATTTTCAATTAAGTAGAGCCTGTCAGAGCTGCGTGGAACAGTACAAATAATGAAATACTATACGTTAATTGTAATTCAATTTTGAGGATTGTAATTTGTAGTGGTTTTGTATTTTAATACGTAGGGCTTAAAAGTCATGACTCCAATTTTGTAACCGTACATGTAATATCAATATTGTGTAGGTGATTTAAACATTGTAAGATCTGCTATAAAAATGACAGAGTATTCGAGATGTTTTAAAGATTATTCAACATTTCGAATAATTTCTGTGTTGCAGGATAGTTTACAGACATTCAGACAACACCTAGACATCGAATTACTATTTATGGATCACACAATGTTTTGTTGTGTGAAGATCGAACTCAACACTCAGTACAGTTTGTGGCGAGGTGACCACTTGTAATTGTAAATTATTTACCTGAATGTCAATAATCAGTAAGTTCTCTCTGAGGGCTGACTCTCTGGGATCTACTTTCTCTTGTGCCTAGTAGTAAAAAATACATTAATAAGTTTTATTATAAAAATCTAGTTCAATTCTAGACTAACCAGAAGCAGTCTTACACTGACCAATAAATGAGAATGCGTCCATTTAAAATGTAATGCATGTAAAATCTATTGCAGCTTTTAATTTTCATTCTCAAATTTGGTACCATACCATTTATAATATTCGCACTAATATAACATAATGTGCACATAGGTACATACTTACAGTCTTATAGCTCTATTGCCAAAATTGTATATTATACCCACATTTAAAATAATGGTGTATTAAACACAGATTACGCCAACTATGATTTCAGATCCTTCGAATAGGGAGCCGAAATATCTCGAGTGATCAGAAATCATATAATATACAAAACATATCTTATCACCTATTGCGATTGCGCACAGCACCAGAATCCGTGCTAAACTGCTTGATCGAAAATCTAATAACATAACTCGAAGCAGGAATCGAGCACGTAGCCTCGTATACAGCAGTTGCATTTACTACCGCTGCGCCATCGAGGCTTTAAATAGTTCCTAATTGATGCAATATTGTCTAATAACTATTAGACAATATTTTATAAAACGGATGTATGTGTGAGTATCTGCTTACTTTCCTATGCTGTTCAAATATACGTAATGAGCATAGTTTACTGTAGTAATAATTTAATTCGCCGCTGCAACGCTAAATCTAATTTGTCATATAAATACATCTCAAATTTATCTAAGCAAAATCATGGTTATATTCGTCTATTATTACCACGTATGTCAGAAACTAATTATTAGTAGTGCTCTATTGAATTTAGTCCACCAATTTCCAAGTTAGCCTCTTCAGCAAAAAGCTAGACTGGGCTGCTTGTACAACGTGTCTTCATTTACCAGCAGACACAAGACACACGAGTGCGGCGGACAGGTCAATTTTCAATTAATAGAACGGCTCTGCTGATTGCGTTTTATTATTCAATAAACGATTTACACCAAGCTGGTGCACGTAGTTTGGGTATAGGTACTCGTAGACTTACTTTAGAACTTTATTTTAGTGTTTTAGAGTGTAACCATTAGCTGTCATTAGAAAGTAAACTGGTTTGCTAAGACAACACTCACCGATTTCTTTCATTCATTATGATATTTGTCAGTCTTTATATACCCCTTTCGTCACTGAAGTTTTTAAAATGGGATGGGGTCTCGAATTATATATTTCAGCTCTATATTCGAAAGTTGATAGGTATGCCTGTTTAATTACCTGCTTTGTATGTATATGACTCTGAAGATGACTTGAAAATTTGGTAGATATACTTTTTAACAATATATATTGGTTGTATGGTCATACAACCATATTGCATTGATGCAGAACTATCCCGGCGAAACACAAATATACAGTAAATCACATCATATTGTCGATCTAAACATATTTTAAACATATTATTAAGTGAAATATTGTAATTGGTGATTGAGAAGAGCGGCTATGAGTTTCTTGCCAGGTTCTTCCTACGAGAACTCCTTGATTTTCAATGCTACATTTCTATTTACCTTTTATTTTATTTTAAATAAAATTACATTTCATTTGACATGTCCAAGAAAGGTTATATCATTTGGTAGAAGTAAAAATTTTTACATTTAACTTTTACTTTCATCTCACGGTCAGCAGAATTATACTCCAATATTGGCTACTTTAGATGCGTAGTCCATATTCACACACTAGCTGCTTATAATTTAAAGATGTGTGTTGCTCCACATTTTCACAACCAATAAAGTTCACAGACTATCCACAATTCAGAGCCGGAAACTAACATGAAATAAAATAAAAAAATCCGAAATTAAACGCAAAGGGTTGGATATTTCCTAAACGCTGCCGCCATATTGATTTATTACACGTGTAAATTTACTTTACTCCCATTAAAAGTAAATCAAAGTGGGCTGTAAATCGTCAAAGTCCGGAGAACGACCAGGAAATCTTGAGCTGTGATCTTCTAAACAAGCACCTATGTTTGTTTATGTTTTGTTCGTGGTGAGGGGAGATGGGTAGATCTAGTTTTGGTGGTAGCTTCGTGAGGATAAAACGCTGTGCGGTACCACACAGACCGCGTTTGTGCAGTCAACATTTGTGCAATGGCGGTAGTGTGCTCATAAATTCACGGTTTTTTTACACTATTTTATATCGCACTCGATTCTTTGATCGTAATCTTTTATCGGATGTTGTGAAAAGTGTTTTGATATTTTATTGGATCGGTTTGAAAAGATTTTCGTTACTTTGTAAAACCGCTTAAATAATACTGCCTGCTTTTTTTACCAGAGCTTTTTGTTTCGTTACTTTGTAATAATAGCATTATTATCCTTAAGCTGTATTCAGTTTGAAGACGTTGTTTGCCATTGGCGATGCATCTAAAATAGCTCTTACCTTTTTTACAGATCTTAGCGAGCAACAAGCTATGAGGGATTCTTGTAGGTGTGGTTTATTCGTACATGTCATGTGAAGTTGTACATGTAATACAACTTTACATCTCTAATGGAGGAGGCAGTGGTAGATTGTACCCACATTTAACTACCTTAGTTTTTAAGACCTACGTAATGGGGAACTCGTCATTGCCAAAATCCGCCTTTTTTTACTCCAAACTTCGTGCAGCCACTGCGAATAGAAAATCTGACTGTGAATCCACTGAGAAAAGAAACAGGAAATCTCCTGATCTGGAAACAAAACCGAGCCTCGAGATCAACCGCAAACTTATACGATGGGATAAACGAAGCAGTATTGTTTAATAGAAACTCAAATATATTCTCAGTATTATGGCTTTGGCAGCTCTAGTAGAGATGTTAACTCCCACTTTCTATAGAAGGATTTATCCAGCAGGTAAACCTATTGGATAAGGGTTATTAAGGCTGAGAAAAATCCTTCTGATCGGATTATCCCGGTATTGAACCCTGATCCTCACGATCAGCAATAACCATATGCGAAAACTTGTACCACTAAACCAAAGAGTTAGTTGAAACAATATAGAAAAAGCTTAATAAATTAGTATTTAAAAACACTATTTGTAATGATTTCGAACATATTTTAAATAACGTACGCAAGGAAAATATCTAGACTTGAAACTATTTGCATATAACATATATTATGATGTAACGTTTTGACTATCTTAAACTTTACCAGGAAGTGGAACAACGAAGTAAGGTCACTCTAAATGGAAAAAACACGGAATTTTAAAAAAAGAGCCTCCCGACGTTTTGCAGATATGTTTTAATGGTAGGTCTACTAATAAGACAAAGACCCGATCACTATATACCTACTTGAGAATAACAAAGCTGAGATGAACAAGAACGACGGTCTTTAAAAACAAAACTCGACGTAGAAAATTATTGAGTATTTTTCTTCATTGATAAGCAATCGGTACTAGTTTCGGTAGCCTATTTTAATCATCTTTTTAACTATTAACATAATCCATGACCTCAATCGTACACTCCAATAAATAAAAAATGTTTAATAAACCTCTAGTACTGATGAGTGATCGTTATAGACGAGTTTAAAAGTAATTTAACGTAAATACAACGATGTTTATGTTATTATAGCGGTATTAATAATAATTATAGTAACATGACACCGTTGCTACTGCGCACGAGTGGTGTTTGTTGTTATACCTAACCAGTACTAAGGATAAGTTAGTGAGTTCAAAAAGTTAATTCAAATATAATAAGTCGATTTAACGTTATTAATAGCATTTAAATTTCGAACTTGCTACAAATATCTGTTATTTTTGGTGACATTATAACTATACCTGCTCTGATTTCTCCTTTGTTTTAGACGATTGTTTTTTTTAAACTAGAATATAGCTTTTAAATTTCTTTGACTTAAATAAAGTAACATGTTTGCATTATTTATTTTGATAAGACAGAGTAAGTGCGGCTGATATTGTAGTGTTAAAAAAATTAAGAGAATGATTACTATACATAGATAGAGTCGATTAGAGCGCGCACCAACAAGTTTGGGTCCTCATACCTCTGCCGAACGATCAAGGCATGGAATTCTCTGCCAAGGCACGTGTTACCTTCTTCTTTCAATCCTGGGTCCTTTATGCGGGGCGTGATAAAGTACCTTCTCAGGCCATCAAAGTAGAGACCTCAACATCGCCTCAGCTGCTATAAAGGTGGTGTGAAGGCCACTGCTCTTAGACCACGTCATGACTGCTTACCATCAGGCAGAGTGTGGTCATGTTGACGAGTAACATAAAAAAAATATTTAATAGATTACAGGTATAGGTAAATAGCAAATTGCTTTTTTTCTCATGCTTATTTATATCACACCTATATTGGCCACGCAATAAGAGGCATCCTTTTGGCATTTATAAGTACAATATAAGAATATTGTAGCTACTGGAAATGTCTTGAGAGATTTTCATACTATTTTGGCTGATACGGAGTCTCTTAATGAATGTTTAAATCACGGTCAACATAGCATTCTCATTTTTTATCATTAAAATATATTATATTACAATAATTCGAGTTTTAGACCAATAGTAATACAAAAGCTTAGCACCAAAGACTTATTGTTGACATGGTAAAGTACAATAATCCATTGTCTCCGGTTGTTTGGCATACGTTTTTGCGTCTCACAGACAATTTATGCGCACTTTGATTCGTATTGTTCTAATTAAAAGAGCTCTTTAATTCGACGTAAAAGCGAATGTCAACAACCATTGTGTTTGAATAGGAGGAAAAATGGGAAAATAACAACCCGTGATGAGTGGCTCTTTGTATATAATGATCCGTGTTGATACCTATACCTACAATTAAACAGAAAGGTTTATTTTTGTACTTTGGCTGTAAATTTAAAATAAACTAAGTACTTTATACGGATTTGGTCACGTTGTTTAATTTAAAACACTTTTATAACATAATTATGAACTATGATATTATTATTATTAGACTTTACTACAATTGAGGCTATTTCAATTATTAAAACTATTTATATTTAAGTTTACACTTTGCCCGTCATTTCGGTTGCTTTTCACCAGCCATGTTCATGAGGAGACTAAGATGGTGGTCAAAATTATATAATAAAAATGTTTTAAAATAAGCAAAGCGACAACATCCGTATTAATGTATAATATTAATGTATAATATTCGCGTAAACGTAAGACAATATTATGTTTTAGCTGTAAATTTTTATTGCAGATTTAATGTTTTGTAATATTGTCTTCTGTTTACGCGAATATTATTCATTGAAATTAAACTACTATATACGGATTTTATCGCGTTGTTTATTTGACACTTTATTACATAATTTTGAAAACTGTAACACTACTAATACTATTAAACTTTACTAATTTTTAAGCTAATTAAATTATTGTTAAAACTATTAAAACTATTTAGATTTAATTTTATTTTAAAATCAAATAAAATATTTAATAAAGTGTCAAATAAACAACGCGATAAAATCCGTATATAGTAGTTTAATTTCAAGTAATGTTTTGTTTTGTTATTTATGAGTACTTTGTTGTACTGTCACTACGCCTGTATATTCGCGAGGACGTAAGATTAGGTGCGATTCGCCAGTTATGTTTCTAGTTTTCAGGAACGCTTTGCCTCAAGAATGTTTTTTATAAATGATAATTTTCGCACTAGGAATAAATCCTGTGTCGCGGGGGAATTTACAAACATTCAAACAACGGACACAAAGAACACCCAGGCTCGGAATAACCAATTATGGATCACCCAAAGTTTTGTCTCATGTGGGATTCGAACCCACAACACTCGGCGCAGTGGCAATGGCGAGCCGACCACTTCAACCACTTCGCCATCCGTGCAGTCAAATAATACATAAAAATAGATTCGTGTTCTGCGCGTACCTGTGCACACTTGTACGATGGAATGGTGGTAGTGAATACGTCTGGTTTCGGATTCGATTCCCGGGTCGAGACAGGTGTTATTGATTTGGATTTTTCTGTCAAGAAATTCTCAATTGCACAATTGTGCCTGGTGAGGTAATAGGCTAATGTTAGCTTCCTATGATGTGGGATCTAAATTATAACTGGCTAATTTATGTGTTATAAACCATTGTCTACCTGTTCACAACAAAATGAGCTACCTTTTCGCTAAGTTTTATTCGAATACGTTCTACGTTTTACACTTGACTGATTAACAAAGATAGTAATACAAATTTTTAGAGCGGGTTTATCCGCTTTAATCCCTCTGCATACAAATTTGGATATAGTGTAACTGTTTGCCAAATTTCATCCAAATCCGTTCTATAGTCCTTACGTGAAAGAGTAACTAACATCTATCCATCCTCCAAAATATTTCATATGTACAATAGTAATAGGATTAGTAGTATTACTTACAAATTAAGCTACTTTAAAGAATAATTGTACACCTTACTCACCTGGGCTTCCCAGAAGGCTTCTCAAGTCGTTCTACCCTCACATTTACGAGTAGATCGATTGGACAGCTCGTAAAACATTCATGGCTCTTACGTGTCACCGATTGTCATTTAAAGTAGGTGTGACTGGGTGTAATTGCTGCTGCGACTGTAGTTGCCGTGGGGTATTTGAGGGTTAAAAACACGTAATGAAAGCGAAAACGGGTCATCGAACGCATATTTTGTATTTAAAAGCCAAAAGAACGAAAATAATAGTGGTTTCATTTCATTGGAAGTGAATGGATACTACTTCTTCTGAAAAAGAAGAAGAAGAATAGAAGCGAATGGATACTACTAATGTTATGTATGTAAAGGTTTAGGCAGATTTTTGGTTGTTGTTACTCAAAAACGTAAACCGTTGAATGGATTTGGATGAAATTTGACGATGTCCTTAATTTACATATTATTAGTTCTTCTAACTCTGGTATGTGGTAAGCTGTGATCAGATAATTGTTTGGGATGTAATTATGGAAAAAAGCCTTTTAGTGTAAAGAAAGTGACAAGAATTACAATAAATATATTAGGATGATCGGGTCACGTAGAAACAATGGACTATAATAGATTGATAAGTAGAAGTTCTTTGACCAGTACGTAGAGATTATGAAGAATAGACAATTTAAGATTATCCTAAATTGATTATCATGCATACTAACTTTAGGTTTAGGATTTATTTTGTTATTTATATGATAACATTTGAAACAAAACAAAACCTAATCCGTTGAAATATGAAAAAAGCAATAGAGATAGGCCAGGTTCCAAGGATACAAGCGTGAGCCTATGTATCAATGTGAGATTTTAAAATCGATGTATGTACTTTTAATTACCATGACCTCGTACTCAAAATTATTTATGGTACTGTGTGCAAGATCACGTTCACATGTGAACGTATGTTAAACACAGAACATAGAAACTACCACCTCATATAACTATAACATACATACACGTTAATACAATGAGCCTATGGAAGCTTTCGGGTCCTCTCAGCAGCATTAAATGAGTCCTTCACAATCTCCCTAATATGATTTATTCGAGGTCTGTAGTAATACCCATATATCTTCGTGTTAACTAATATATTAAACATATTACGTATATGTTAGAAACCTCTGTTATTTATTTGATCGATGCTCGGTTACGCCTTCGAATTAATTCACGAAACTATACAATGGTTAACCAAAATGGACTGACTTAAATCATAATTTGATTAACTAAAATTGAGTTTAATCATTTATGAAACAAGGAACAGTAATAATAATTTATGTTTTTGGTATATTCCACTAGCAGTTTTAATGTAAAAGTGTGTAAATTATTTAGAAATTTGTTACTAGTTTACGCGAAAATCGTTGAGCAGATTTAGATGTAACTTATCATACTGAAATCTAACCTGGAATGTGTTTCCATGGGATTCACGTCAGCAATACTGTGTAGAAAAACTATAAACTGTGATATTTGACTTTACATTTTAGTTAATACAGCATACCCTTCCAAATACTGCTGAACATAAGGCTTCATTTGACTTAAATTAGAGGCACTTGTGTAAAAGAAAAGATCATTCATGCCGAAAAGCACTCCGTATTATTAATTTCAGAAATAAAACAATTTTAATACTAAATTATAAAATTATATATTGGCATTGTTTTAGTAAGAATGTATACTTCATAGATAATATAATATAATAATATTCTACCACATACACACAACACCATCTAGCCCAAACTAAGCAGAGCTTGTACTATGGGTTCTAGACAATGGATAAACATACATATATACTTTTTTTTTTGTAAATACATACATATTATACATAGAAACACCCAGACCAAGACAAACAGCCATGTTCATGCACACAAATGTTTGACTTGTGCGGGAATCGAACCCGCGACCTAAGGCGTGGCAGTCGGTTACACTAACCACTACGCTATTGAGGCCGACAACACACATACACACAGTCACATGCCTTCATCACTGAAGTGTCGAGGTGTATGTCACCCAGATCTTGTCGGCTATGATTTTAGGTTCTAATCGGGGGTAAGCCTTTTGTTATCTTACGATTATGATTCCAAGTTCCGAGCTGTTATTGAGAATTTCCTAACAGAAAAAGCCAGTAAAACTTTGCCTGATCCGGAAACGGTATCTGAGACCACATTAGACACCACAGTAAAAGCATTTACTACTTCTTCGCCACTGAAGCACACATGGTACACGGCATTTATATGTATAATTTTAATTAAACGTTATTTAGGCGAAGATCCTATGGCGATGTAAAAGCTGTAAGAAAACTCTTTCAAGGACGTACGTCTAATTTTAATCGCAATTGTAAAGCTTTAAATTTAAAAATTTAATTAATGACTGATTTATTAGTTTTTCTTTATTATAATTAATTTATTTAGTATCTAGTACTGAGATTTTATTTAAGTCGCACTACAATATTATCTTAATACAGAACCTAAAATAACAATACCTTGTTTGTTACGTGACATATAAGTTTGCACTTTGCATACAATTGTGAAGGTCCAGGTTTGATCCCTGGAATGCGCAATGGAAGTGTTTCGTTCAAAAAATCTAAAATCTTATATTGTATTAAAAATCATTTTTGATACAATATGAGTCTGACAATGAGCCCGGTAAACATCAATAGCATTCGCTCCATATAACGAGGATTCTAAGATAGTAACTTACGAATTATAACACATCTATGCCTACACCTAATGGGGATATACAAGCGTGGTAAATCTACATACATATGTACATACAATTTCTATAGCAACCTAAATCAAAATCCCTAACTTCACTTTCATTTTTCATAGAACCGAACTCCGAAATATTCTGGCTCATATAATTAGTGTCAAAAGTGGCGTGAAAACTTGTCTGTGGTGTACCACTGTTATACATAATATATCAAATTCGCCTGGAGCTGCGTAACGAGGGAACGCAGGGGTAGCAAGGGATGGAAATTTTGTGAACGTATTATTTTCCAAGCGTTTAGCGTTATTACAAATGAAGGTTGCGTAAGTTATATCAATGAAAAGGATTTTGAATTGAAAATTAAATTAGAACTGTTATTATTATTAAGACGGGTATCGCAATAGTTCAAACAGTCATCTTGCCATTGCCAGAATGCCTAGTGTTGTGGTTTGGTTCACTATACAGGATAAAAAAATGTGTAGTCCACGAATAGTTTTACGGAGTTTGTGTGCTTTTCATGTTGCATGGTTTCAATATGTATTTCCTCGCGAAAGACAAAGATGTTTTGATAAGAACGTAAAATGAGGGATATGGACGGGCTTTATCTAAGAGACAACTGTAAAAAAAAAATATTTCTTCAAGTATAACAAACCATTTTAAAGCTATATTCCATATTATATATGTTATATTCCATAAAGCATGCGAAATGTCGATCCTTCTCTTACCTAGTATAACAAAACCAGAAAAGATCAGCAGAAAGGTTCATCGACAAAATGCAAAGAAAACATTTAACATATTATTTAAATGAATAAAGTTTAGAGCTCCATGGCCTCCTTATTATTTCGATTTATCATACGAAACAACATAAATGTATACAACAACACATCTTTCTCACAGCTTTAGTTCTGCTTTAAATATCTACGAGTTGCCGCAGAATACCCTTAAATACGATGATTGATCTAATCTTTGAATATTTTACCCATCAGGTTGCTCCGTGTAAAAAATTACTAATCTGCTCAAATTAAAGGCAATCAAGACCCCCGGGAGTAAGACTAAAAAGACAGATTGGTCCTTTTTATTTTAAAATTTTTTTCTTTCCAAACTAACTACCAGAAATCTATATTCAGTCTACCTATAGCGGCATAAATACTCCTCTGAAAACAGGCCTCTATTTAAGTTATTTAACAAAAGTTTCTTTAGCATGATTAGCCCTCGCCAACCCTAAATAATTCAACCCTTTTCTAAATGTTAGACAGTTAATATTTTAGGGGTTCGAAATTGGAATTTCGATGAAGACGCTTACGTTATAGTGGTTTTAACGCTCCCTGTCAGTTCCACGATTTGATTCGCATTTTGTGTTAGACGTAGGTATTGGATTATATTTCTGAGCTTGGGCAGGCTTGCATTATTTAGAGAGCTTCAATGCCTAATGTTATGCACGGAAGAGACCGATTAGTCAGGTAAAATTAGATTTTTAGGTTTTGGTAGGTCTTAAATTTGAAAGTAATGACGAGGTAAAAAAACTTTCATGTCTCTATCACTAAAGACGTAAATGGACAAAATGAGCTTCCTTTATTGCATGGTGTCTATACCAAGAAGGTATAATATTTCGTGATTACTTCTGTTGCATTTCCCATTAGAATTAGACATGATTGTGTATATACATATAAAGTCTCGCGCCTATGTCCCCAAAGGGGTAGACTTAGGTGTATTACTCACACATTTTGCCGAACATCATTTTAGAACATACATAATAAGGGGCGAGCTGGTTGCTGTCTACCGATCACAGTTCCAAACTCTGTGCTGCAACTCAGATTTTTTAAATAGAAAATCCAATTAAACCTGGGACTTTATGCATAGCAGTTGCATTTACTACAGGGCTCTCGAGGCTGGATTTGATGATAAGTAATGATTCTAGAAAATTAAATAGTTTCTATTTGAAGGATTTTGCACAACATTTGTTACAAAATCTGATTGCTTCAAATGAAAATCAATTGGGTCATGTATATTTTATCATGCGGTGCTTTAAATCAGCTGTTGATACATTTCGGTTGATGTCTTCATATATTGAAAAAGCCTTATTTTGTGAAGACCCTTCAAAATAGAACATTTTGAGAGAAAAATAAACCATTGTACTTTTTTATTATGTATTCAAGTTGAATACAACACATAATCATCTTAGTATTTTCACCGGCCCGTATTTCTATTTCCACTTGCTATTTTACTAACATATTCATGTTGTATTAATAAATTATCAGTCGTCCTATACTATTTATTATCTAGCATTTATATCAGCTGTCATTATTTATTTCCTATTCCACCATTTTAGTTTAGTGCATTTTCCATTCTTATCCATTAACATATCTGCAATCATTTGCATCAAAATCAAAACCTACATAAGCCACTATGCCCAAAATGAAATTTATAATATTTAAATCACCTTATGTCATTCTAAAACTACTCCTAATACCTACGTTTTAAAGTTAATATTCATTTAAAATTACGCTTTAATATTACCATATTCATATGGCTACATTTTATAACCACTAGACGCAGTAACTATACGTCCATCACCGAACTGGTCCACCGATAGCCCCGGTTAGTTGGTTACTGCAGATATCTGGCACATTCGCTGATAAACTTCACCCTGTACGTGCCGATAAGCCAATATGACTAACTCCACTACCGTTAGCTGTTGGTGCAAGTTTTGAACTCTCTGAGTTAAATAATATAATTTCAATCACAATATTCACAAGGAAATAAATGTGGCGAATTGTATAGAAAATCCATCTAAGCTGTTCCTTAGCTAAGCTATACGAGGTTTGAAAAATCAGCCTTAAACAAAAGAACATATTACGTCATTTGCGACAATTTTAAAAATATAATCATATTCTTTTTTTATTATTTATAAGTGTAAAGATGTATACAACTGCATCAATGGCGTAGTGTCATGCAACTTCTGTGCATGAGGTCTCATGTTCGATTCCTGGGTTGAACAAAGTGTTATCGAGATTTCCCGTCAAGAAATTCTCAGTTGCAGCACGCAGTCTGGAACTCAGCCCAGAATCAAGAACATAGTTGACGAAGTGTGGATGTAATAGGTACATCTTTGCGTATGTATCTAAACTAATATTATAAAGCTGAAGAGTTTGTTTGTTTGTTTGTTTGGTTGAACGTGCTAAACTCAGGAACTACCGGTTCGAATTGAAAAATTATTTTAGTGTTGGATAGCCTATTTACCGAGGAAGGCTATAGGCTATATAACATCTCGCTACGACCCACGGGGGCGGCGCAGTAACTATAAATGCGGGTGAAACCGCAGGCGTATCTAGTCTATTATATTGCTTGGCTAATTGAGTCAACAGCTGTAAGATGCAACAGTCAGATGCAAATAATACAAAATTAGCTGACATGAATTATATATTTATACTCAATAATGTGTATAGACATTAACCAAAACGGATTTATTAAAAAATAAATCCGGGCTATTGGAAATGTTTTGTGAGCTAATAAAGTGATTGGTTGAATACTTATAGATATTTTCAGTCTGTAAGATGAAGTTATTTGTTTTCTTAATAAATTCTCTATTTTGCGTACTTTTGACCAAGTAAAATATAGAACAAGGTCAAGAAACTCTAAGTCTTTTCATCATGGAGCAAAACATAAAACATTTTATGTTTTGCTCCATGATGAAAAGACTAATATAAAGAATATGAGTCTCCCCGTGACCATGGCTGCTGAAAAGCAACCGAAACGTCGGGAAAAGGGTAAAATTAAATTAAATCCAAATAGTTTTAATAATAATTTAATTTGCTTAAACATTAGTAAAGTTTAATAGTAGTAGTAGTGTAACAATTTGCAAAATTATTTAATAAAGTGTCAAATAAACAACGCGATAAAATCCGTATAGTAGTTTAATTTCAATGAATAATATTCGCGTAAACAGAAGACAATATTATATAAAACATTTATGAATAAATACTCTGTTACCAATATGCGGTATATTCGCAGTTAATTTTGCAAGGTGTATAGTTTTTCTAATGAAACTGATACTTTATTATATCTCTGGTAAGAGGACGTTAACATGTTTATTGATAATACGTTGTACGAGGCGCTCATAGCCAGTTGCAATCACTAACCGGTAAACGATTAGCGATTAAGCAACGTTGGGTGCGGTCAGTCTATAGATGGGCGACCGCTTAGTGGTATTTCATCTAGGCGTCTCCGTGCTTTGGAGGACACGTAAAAAGTCAGTCCCGGTTATTGTCAAATTGACAGCAGTCGTTAAGCCATGTCAGAGGCCTACGGGCGGCTTGAATAACTCTTGACAACAGGTTGGCCACTAACCACATGAAAAGAAGAAAAAGAATACGTTGTAGAAAGGGCTTTATTTTAATACTTTCTCACGTCTTATACTCTGAAAGATAGAATAAGGAATAGTGTGATTACGATTAGAGAGAGTGCGGCATGAAAGTGGATATAGAAAAGGATACCCTTTTCTATTCTTGTCAATATATCCACTTTGTTTTGTTGTCAATACATACGTTAAGAAGGTTTGAGCATGTAGAAAGAATGGACGAGAAAATACTGACTAAGAAAGTTTATAAGGCTAGTGTGAATAGAACCGTCGCAAGAGAAAGACCTAGGCGAACGTTTCTCGATCACATCAGAGATGTACTGGACAAAGGCCAGGTTAAGAGCACCTTAAACCGGCGAGTGTGTATGAGAAATGTGATGAAAGTGAATGAAGCCAGAAAAGTGTTCGGATCGTAGCAAATTGAAAGCCGTAGTCTCTGCCTATCCCTGTGGGAAACAGGCGTGAATATGTGTTTGTATGTATATCTTGTTCAATTTTGCATGGTGGTTAAAATCATTTTAATTATTATTTACATAACAGCCTCACGCCTATATCGCCGAATGGTTAGTTATTACACTCACATTCCGTCAGCTATGGTTTTAGAGAACATGTATTATGGTTGTACACTACCAGAAAGACAATTCCAGACTCTACACCATTACTGCAAATTTCTTGTCAGCGTAAAAACTTGGCTGTACCAGGCTTCGAAGCAGACACATTCAATACTGTTTCGCCACCAAAGCAGTCTCCGATAAGAGATAAAATGATTTGAAACTTCGCCTACCTTTCGTCCCCAACACCAAACAATTCCGATTAGCAACATAACAAATTGAAACTTTAAGGTGTTGCAATAAAGGCATTTATGTGATTTCGCGATACCATTGACTCATGTTCCGATAACAATTATGTTCCACTGCCCGTTCTGTTGCTCACTTGTGTGATCTAATCTGCTGGACTAGAAACGTGAGGAAATTGAGCCTACTCTGTGCTTTATGCTCCAGCTTTGAGAAGACTTAATCACTTGAATGACAACACAGATATTATACCAACATTTTTGTAATTTGCATAGCGATAAGTTTTAATGAAAGCCAAAGGAAGATAGGTTCCTTGATTTTTATGTGCGAGATTCATGATAGTGGTTTAGGTGAGCATCTTGTATTGCTTTGCAACTTGTAGATTCAACATAAAACAAAACAAATGTTTCAATTCTCGGTGTACCGTTTTTTGATTGTTTGTAAAGTGATGACATTTAGATATTTAATCCAATTCAATTGTACATTTATTCAGACAATTTATAAATATAACCAAGCTAGAGCAGTAAATAAAACAAATTTATATTTATAGCTTTATTTTATTTATTGCTTTATCATTTTTCGACCTGGGTAAAGTCTTCTTCTCTCTTAGCCTTTATTATTCCCAAGTCACTTGGGGTCGGCTTTTCTGGTCTAACCGGATTTGACTGGATATCAGTTTTTACATGGAGCGGCAGCCACCTGACCTACACAACCCGAAGGCTAACGATACCCTAAGGCTAGACCAGTGTCAGGATATTAGAGGGTACTGACTTTCCCAATAACGACTGCCATAGATGTTCATGGCAGCCGGGACTAACGGCTTAACGTGCTCTCCGAGGCAAGGAGCAGGCGATTATTGTCAATCAATACGCACATAATTTCGAAAAAAACATATAACTTCCGAAAGTCAGAGGTGCGCGACGTGGGTTGAACCCGAGATCCTCTGCATTGCAGTCTGTTGGTCTCCCCACTGAGCTATCGCTGCCATGACCTGGGTAAAGTATAGACTTTTAATTTCCAAAACTGCTGCTGTTATAAGCATTTCTTGTTTTCTTGTGTCACAAGGCCCAGAGACATTGGTTCAAATTAAAATCTGTATATTGTCGTCGATATACGGCCTGTACTCCTCAAAATACCTAAATAACCGGCCGTTAAGTCAAGTCAAAAGTTTTTAGCTGGCTAAGAATATTTTGTACTTTATAAACAAAAGAAAAACGGCATAGCGGGCAAACGGTCACCTTACTGCCTGGCTGAGCGTTCTAAGTTCTAACCCCAAATAGGGTTACTATTTTTATAATTGATAAATAATTGCTCTGAGCTTGGGTGTACATTGCGTCTGGTAATGTATTTTTCCATCCCAATATAAATAAAAGTGGAAGCTGATTTAAAAATGAAAATGAAAATAAAATCAAAATTGATAAAAATTATTCATTCACTAAAAAATAAGTAGGTATTACTTATTTTTTTACTTGTTGGGGTCTTTATAGAATGGAGAGAAGCGTTTTATTTAAAAAAATGCGATTAGAACTGATCTAATCCCGCTCAATGCGATTTTCACACGTCACATATTGAAACTGATCAAACAATGTGTTTTTTAAAATCAATACTGAGAAATGTGAAAACAGCTAGTTTTATGTACATGCTGCTCCGTTTTTTTAAGTATGTATATAGGTATATGAGTAAAAGGCTTATGATGTACTTAAGCGCCATTATTTTGTTTAAAAGTAAAAACTTCTTCGTTTGGACTAATTTCGATGCCGCGCAAAACTTTACAAATATTCAAATAACAGACTAGAATAACACTCAGACATGGAACAACCATTTGTAGATCACAAAATTTTTTGTCACGTGTAGGATTCGAACCCATGACACTCGGTGAAGTGGCAGTGGCGCGCTGGGTCTTTGCCGCCTAACACATGCTGATTTGGTTACCTTTTCAGCAATGCATGCTATACTATCTTGTAATGCTCACTTGGGTTAGGATTCGACAACTTACCTGAAATTCAGGCCAAGTCTCACTGGGTTGTTGTACATTCGTCACAAAGTAAATTCGGCACGAAAAAAAATATGTGTAAATTCGTCACAATTCTAACTTATGCAATAAATTTTCAATATATTAATTTTGTTTATTGTAAATTCGTCACATAGTTTTTACCCGCGCCGATAGCAAAAAAATTAAACATAATCACAGTAAGTTTAAGGGATTAAATAGAATAACCGTGAAAAATACTAATTGCATAGCAAATATTGCTCAGCATAACGAGCACCTATACGCCTCAAATCACTGCATTTCGTCTCGGAAGGGTTTGATTAAGTTAGGTTCCTTCTTAAATCCACCCAAAAATAATCCGTTGAATTAGTTTGATCTCTTTCAATATATATTGCTGTGCAATTAGTATTTTTGGTAAGCATATTCTGCTGTGCAATTAGTATTTTTTTGCTATGCAGTTAAATACTACCCTAAATTTAATAATTTACCTTAAATCTACATAAACATCACAGTTCTCAAGTGGACGATTTGCCCACAACATTACAATTATAAGATAAACAATAGAAAGACAATTAAATCACAGTAATAATCATAACATATTTTTTTAAATTTATTGTAACATTCATAAAAAATCACAGGTCTCTACAACTATATAAATAAATTTAATAACCTAACACCTACATAAAAATCATAGTTCTCTGATTAGAGCGATGATCGAGCGCTAAAATTAATATCTTTGCTTGCTTTCGCTACTTGAAGCAAAAAATATGTAAAATGAAGATTTGTGACAAATTTGCAATAGCCCCCATGTACCTGTGACGAATTTACACATATTTTTTAATACATGTGACGAATGTACAACAACCCGTCTCATTACCCACATCACTTCATCCGTATTTTTAATTTATTTTATTCATAACTAAAAATATTTTGTTGAACATATTTGTTTAAATTAATATTTTTTCATCAATTGCATTTAAGTACTAAGTTAATATAAATTTGTGGATTCTCAATCTATTAAATCTATTAAGAATTATATATTATTACAATCATATCATATCTTTGAGTTATTCATCAACACTGCAGTAACATTTTTGCAATAACAAAGATTTTCATTTATTTTAAAGCTATAATAACAAATTATGGTTTTAAATTCAGTCGGCAGCTTGTTGTATAGAATAATAGGTTGTACCCGTGAACAGTGTTTGACTACATTTAGTTTCTGCTGTATTGTACTAAATAAATCTTTCCTACGCGTTGCTAGCCTTTTTTCTCTCTCCTCTAATGTCTCAAAATTATTGAGATTCTTAACCAGGTGGCCTAATAAGACTAGAATATAAAGACATGGCGCTGTGTGTAACGTGTTGTATATTAGTAACCATGTGTGCATAATTATGCTGAATAAATGATTTTCCTTTCTTTCTTACTATCAAATAACTGTACTGTGTCAGGCTGTTCTGGATGCTGGTTTATTTTTGAATGTTTGTAAAGATTCTCGCGACACAAGACGTGTTCCAATGGCTAGAGTTGTTCTTTAGAAAAAGGAAAAATATATTGATGTTTGACTTGACTTTGACAATAACATTTCATGTCACTGTCACCTAAAACACCTGCTTGTTTCATTTGTTCAGTCTCATGTAGTAATTTCTGTCACTTTAGACATTCATGTTCATTGATAGATGAGTCAACGTCAATTAGAATATAAACGTGTTGTATATTTATAAGAGAAACAGGTGTCGATGATGGATTGAACATTACAATAACTTAACCATTTTGACACTTTATGGAGTATTATGTATATTTAAAACCTGACTTCAGAATTTTATTAATGGATGCTTTAAATATTATCACGCTCATTGCATTGTTAGTCTTGTGAATTCTACTGGAATACAAAATATTTGATTGCAAATGTTGTCTTGGATTCGAGTTGCGGATCAGGTGGAAAAACATCAAGTTAATTAGAGCCATTCGGCGCTGCCGAAGATAGTACCTCCTTTAGAAGATCATAGCTAAGTTATTTCTTATCCAACCTGACAATAAGTTAAATCTCCAAAGGCCCTTAATAAGACAATTACCCGGCAAACAGACACAATGAAAAATCATTGTGTCTGAGCCGCAGGGCTCAGACACAATAATTGGTCCATAGACCATATGTGCCCAAAGATTAAGAAGGAGGTTTACTGTCATTAGGAAGATTTTAAGCTAATACGCAGATCTATTATATTGAGTCTGCACGTCTGTACTAGTGTCATGAAATTAGTCGAATAAGACTAACTTTGATCAAATAAATACGTGAAATGGGGGTCAGGCGTAGGTCTGCTCATACTGATGAGTGAGATCTTATTATAGTGCAAGAAATATTGGGCATTACTTTCAACACAAAGGGTTTAAAATCAAATTACATTTGTACATTGTAGACACCTAAAATAATAATATGTACAAATGTATGTATACCTATATCAATCATGGCCACCACTTTTTTCGTAAATTGTTTTACGATGTTTGATTGTTTCGCAAATTGTGTTAGACACCGGGTCTAGTGACTCGTTGTCTGTTTATTAGTAAATCTGTTAATAAGTCAATGAGAATTACTCAAAGGTATGTGAAGCTAGTTCACAATGACGTCAACCTCTCTAAGAGAGCTGCAGTGGTATAATTTATAAACAAAGCTGATATTATTATTAATTAATCAACTACCTAATCATTAGCTTGAACATGCGTATTCGTGCCATATGTATCTGTATTACGCAAGTATATACGTGGTTTATCACTCTGTGAATCACCATTAGCGTCTGTCAGTGTCGGCGGCAGTAACTATATTGTTATTAGTTGTACTGTTATAATAGTGATGAAAATCAATGGCAATTGCGTAGGTGGGTTTGCGTACATGGATAGATTTACACAGTAAAAGTAATTAAACAACCTTTAACTGCATTTACTGCGCATAATCCTTACTATTATTCACTGCACAGCAAAACTGCAACTTTTGTCTGATGAATGACTTGATCACATGATGTTTACTAATTCGACGTCGCTGATTTTACATATACCCTCATTTTTGGTAACAGCTCTTGTTTACGAGTTGCAGCTTCCACCACTAAATTTGCTGATAATTAGAACAATATTAATTTTTCTTAATATAATTTGATATAGCATCGTAAAAACGTCTTTGTGTGAATAATCCGAATAATTTTTCTTCATTTGTGGAGAATATATAAATAATAATAATAAGCTCAGCTCCCTACCTTCAGCTTCAGCAAGGAAGTCAAATAAAAGAAAGATTTTTCAACTTAAGAACTAAATAAAATGAGATAATCTTTAAATATACTGTGATTTATTATAAAAAGACCCATGTGTCATATTTTCTTAAGACTGCGCCGAGAGAAATGTGCCAAAACAGGCGATCACAGTTAAGTGAATAAAATCAACACTTTTTGTTTAATACAAATATAAAATAGACATTTACCATAACAATGAATATGTTTACAATTACTTAATATTTTCGCCTACAAAATTAGGTAAAAATGCAAAAACGTACGTCTTACGTGATTTTTAGATTATAACAGTAAAAATCTATCCTATTTTACAGCTTAAACGAAATATAAACAATTCTAGTTCTATTACAATTTGTCCATCCCAAATATGTAAGCTATTGGTTGACTATAAAGATACATATTTATCATAAAAGCATTTCAAATCCGCCATACAATTTTACTATGGCGGCCGCGCGCCCGCGCCGATTCGAATATGCGCCGCACGTGCTCTGTCATTATCTGTCTTACGCTCGGCGCAGTCTTAACCAGACCTGATAGAGAAATTTCAGTTACAGATTTGAAATTGTCATTAAAAGAATTGTAACATAACCCAATCATCAAACATGCTGTTGTGCAGTGTTCCAAATGCGAATAATAATAATATTCTACCACATACACACAACACGATCTAACCCAAACCAAGCAGAGCTTGTACTATGGGTACTAGACAATGGATAAACATACGTAAATACTTTATTTTTGTAAATTCATGCATATGAGTGTGACTTCGTTTGTTTTTTACGCTTTCACGGATTATTTCCCGCATTCTAGGGATATTCATTCAGAAAAGTTCTGATCCAGAGAGATAGAAATTAAATGACAAAATCATTTAACACGAGCGAAGGCGCGAGAAAATGTTAGTAATAAATAGTTATCAGTATAGTTAAAAAGATTTAAATTTTTGAGATGAGAACTTCGTTTCTATTGCCTATCTTTAAAAAAAGGTGTATCCTGCACTAAGGATCGTGCCTTGTGTCATGGGGGACTTTACAAATATATAATTAAGGGGCATAAAGTACACTCAAACTCAAAATAATAATATATGTGTATGGGATTTGAAAGCATAACGCTCAGCGCAGCGACAGTGGCGAGTCGACCTCTTGTCTACTGCGCCATCAGTAACTACATAGTAAATAATATATTTCATATCCGCGTCAACAGCCAACCAACTTTTTTCTAGACTCGTAGTGGCACACTGTGGGCTGAAAATCGACCTCCATAGACATAGAAATGAAAGTTGCTAGATGTTCGTTTTGTTGACGGATATGGCTTCTATTAGCTATTATACACATAACAATGTCATCTGAACTAACTCCGCACAAAAATGAATTTATTATAAGGTTTTTTCGAAAAAAATGTATGGAGCTAGCATGAAAAATCTGAATATCTCTGAACTTGCAAGGAAAACCGTAATATCCTCAGAGATGGTTAAAGGACTAATTATTTGTGATTTTTTGACATACTTCATATAACAGTACCTGCTGCAGAATTTTTTTTAAAAATCATCGAATTTTTAATTAATTTTTTTTAACATTAAACGATTTGTTTTGGTGTATAAGTAATAAAGAAATATTTTCGACAACTGTCTAATGAGGTCGTTAACTAATGTTGGACTGAAATATAAAAGGGTTAACATTTTGCATCATAATTTAGTTTATTCTAAGCTTTGTTACCCCTAACATATCACTGTGAAATTTTATAATGGAAAGTTTAAATACCAATTTAGACCTATTCGTTCTTCTAAAATGTAAGAGTACTTCATTTGATCATGAGGTATTGTTTAGTGAAGTTATATCCCGCCTAGACGTTTGTCTTTCCGTTGAAGATCAAGTGACTCTAAAAGAATTTTGTCGGAGATTTGTACGAGCTACATCACAAAGGTGGCAAAAATCTCACCGAATTCTTGATACTTTTAGAAAACAATACGAAATTTGGCTGCAAGCAACTATCGATTGGCCAAGTTGTATAAATTTAGTCGCTCAAGAACCAACTGTTGCTGAGGGATCAAGATCAATCTCTCCAGAACCCTCAACATCATACTCTATTGGTACAATGGCAAAGAGGTCACGAAAACCATTCGAAGATCTGGGAAGCAAACAGAAGAAGAGAAGATCTGATGAGCATAAAACTGACAATCCCAGTGAATTGGCACATACAGCAGCAGCGCGTTTTAAGGAAGAAGGTTGTGAGGATATCGCATCTGTAATCGAATATATGCTGAAACATCCTGAAGCAGCCTCTAAAATTAAGGAAACGGTTAAGCAACCGGTGAAAACTATCTTATTTACACCAGAAAAAGCACTTGGATTACTCCTTTCATTAAAATTATCAAAGTGGCAATACATCACTTTACGAGAGTCAGCTATTCGGGAAGGTAGAAAGGATATTTATCCATCCTACTATAAAGTGCAACAAACCAAGCTGGCATGCTATCCTCCGAAGCAATCAGTGTTAGTGACCGATTCATCGGCAAGAATAACCCTTCAAGCTTTACTCGACATTACGGTCAAAAGAATCCTCCAAAGTTTTCCTAACGATGATGTGCAAAATAAGGATTTAAAATTGATATCTAAATGGGGTTTCGATGGTGCGTCAAACCAAAGCCGATACAAGCAGAAAATGGATAGCGATCAAGACGATTCAAGTATTTTCATGACTTCCTTGGTGCCACTAAAACTGACTGATGGAGACAATACTTTGTGGATGAACCCAAAACCATGCTCAGCAATGTATTGTCGTCCAGTTCAATTTACTTTTGTGAAGGAAAGCGAAGCAGTAGTCATCGAAAACAATCGACAAATGGATGAAGAAATTAAGGCTCTCATTCCTACAGAGTGCAATAATAGAAACAGGGTGAATCATCTAATGATGACAATGATCGATGGTAAAGTCTGCACGTATTTGTCTCAAGCCAGATCAAGTTCATCATGCTATTTGTGTTTGGCAAAACCGACAGAAATGAACCGTTTGGGTGTAGTAACAGCAAAGACCGTATCTTCTGACATATACGAGTTTGGATTGTCAACTCTACACGCCCGTATAAATTGTATGGAATGTTTACTACATATTTCGTATAGACTAGATTTTAAAGAGTGGGCTGCGAGAGGTAACGAGCACAAAGAAATGCTAAGTAGGAGAAAAAAGATTATTCAAGACAAATTTAAAGACGAATTAAATCTATTGATTGACATTGTTAAACAAGGTTCCGGAACTACTAATGACGGCAACACTGCAAGAAAGTTTTTCAAATTTCCACATAAAACTGCAGCCATTACTGGGTTGGACGAAGAACTAATAAGAAGATTTGCTGTGATTTTACAGGCAATAACTTCCGGGGAAAAAGTAGATATAATTAAATTTAAAGATTATGCCTTCAAAACAGCAGAGAGGTACGTGGAATTATATGACTGGTACTATATGTCATCAACCGTCCACAAATTACTTATACACGGGGCAGACATAATCGAGAAGAATGATGTTGTACCCATAGGAAGTCTCTCGGAAGAAGCATCCGAGTCTCGCAATAAAGATTTTAGGAGGTTTCGGGAACATCATTCGCAGAAAAAGAGCAGGCAAGATTCGAATCATGATATCCTTAATATGTTAGTTGTTTCTTCGGATCCTTTTATAAATGTACAAAGGCCCAAGTTAGATGCCAAGAAAAAGGAGGATTTATTTCCTGAAACCCTCAATTTAATTCAGTTTCAAGAAACTGACTTTGAGTTTGTAGGCAATCTAGATTCTGATTCAGAAATCGACGAGAGTGATAAGGAAAACTAGAAACTTTTTGTGCTTTTAATTATAATTCTATTCAATGTAATTTTTTCATGATCTTTCGTTATTTAGCTTTGGTACGTAACTATGTTTTGCAATTGATTTATTTTTAAATATTTTATATTACTATTCTTGTATCTATTTATATTTTTGCATACTTTTGTACCTATGTTTTGTTTTATATAAATTTTATCAACTATTAAAATATACCTTTTTAATTTATTTTTCTTTTTATTTAATGCCTATTATTAGCGTTAATAAAATAACTAACTTATCGATTGATCTTTACTTTGACATTAGTAGAATTTAATGATTTTAAAAATACCTTCATTTAGACATAATAATAAAATAATTAGACAGTTGTCGAAAATATTTCTTAGAACTCGTAACATGTCTAATTAACTAATTAGTTTACTTATGTACTTACCTGTAAGAATTTAATTAGTGTAATCCGTAGTTACCATTGTGCGATATTGCAAATCACTTAATCTCTTATTCAGAACTCATTAGAAGGCTAATTTATTATTCAGTAGTTTACCTGTATGCAAAGTTTAGTAATGGTATCCAATTACCTGTTTTAAAACATATATACTATGTAAGGCAAAAATAATTTTCTTGATATTTTAACAAATAACTGGCGAAGATTTAGTATTATATGCATATAACGTGTTGTTTCTTTACTTTTACAATAAAACAAATCGTTTAATGTTAAAAAAAAATAATTAAAAATTAGATGATTTTTAAAAAAAATTCTGTAGCAGGTACCGTTATATGAAGTATGTCAAAAAATCACAAATAATTAGTCCTATAACCATCTCTGAGGATATTACGGTTTTCCTTGCAAGTTCAGAGATATTCAGATTTTTCATGCTAGCTCCATACATTTTTTTCGAAAAAACCTTATAATAAATTCATTTCTGTGCGGAGTTAGCTCAGACGACATTGTTATGTGTATAATAGCTAATAGAAGCCATATCTGTCAACAAAACGAACATCTAGCAACTTTCATTTCTATTGTCTATGGAGGTCGATTTTCAGCCCACAGTGTGGCATCACCAACACCGTATTTAAGAGGCAACTCGTGCCTCGAAATGGACCTAGTCGCCAAAAATGACATAATATTTCGATTACAATTCCTAGAACACGACATTTAAATACATTCAGCTCATAATAAAGTCACGTGTAGGTCGAAAGTAATAAAATTGTAATTTTAATATGTAACTTTAATATCCTGTCAGTAGCTAACAAGTAAACATTTGATTTGATTCTAAGTTAAACAGAGTGATGTATTACGTAATCATTGTGCACAAAAGTAACAGAAGTTTAGTTTCATTATAATAAAATTATTGTATATGTACATATTTATAGAAAAATACTTTCCCAAAAAGTGTATAAAATATTATAATGCTTTGTTTACAACAAATAATTTCTACTTGTTGCTTTATTTTTCAGCACTACAAAGGTCAACATACCGATACTCTTAATATTCTCAAATGGCACAAATTGAGCTTGGTACAGGGCTGGAAAATAATAACAGAATATTCATTGAAATTAAACTGCTATATACGAATTTTATCGCGTTGTTTATTTGACAATTTATTACAAAATTTTGAAAATTGTTACACTACTACTACTATTAAACTTTACTAATTTTTAAGGTCACGGGGAGACTAAGATCCAGGTGACCATGGCTGCTGAAAAGCAACCGAAACGTCGGGGAAAGTGTAAAAATAAATTAAATCTAAATAGTTTTTATAATAATTTAATTAGCTAAAAAATTTGTAAAGTTTAATAGTAGTAGTAGTGTAACAATTTTCAAAATTTTGTAATAAAGTGTCAAATAAACAACGCGATAAAATCCGTATATAGCAGTTTAATTTCAATGAATAATATTCGCGTAAATAGAAGACAATATTATGTAAATAACAGAATACTCATGTTCATTTTAGTAAGCTGGTGTAATATGAATAAATGAATAAAATAAAATAAAAAATAGAAAATTAATAACATGAATACGGTTATTAATTGTTTTATGTTGAAATATTTTATATTTTAATAATTGTATCTTTTTCAAACTCCAAACGCTTTGATTTTTATCTGATACTTTCTCCAGAAAACTAGCGTTATTAACACTAACTGCGGTTTACTTGTGAATTATGCGTTTCGAAGGCTCACATATCTCTGCCATTTGTTTCCTTTCATTTTATATTTAATCCCTTCTACGTAGAGACGGCACCACGCGAATAAAGAAATATCAGGATATGATAACCGATTACTACCCTGCGGAAACATTGTGTAATATATAATAAATTCATTTTCTTTCTTTTAAATTACCTCTATATTTTAAGCTAGATATCTATACACAAACGGAATTAAACTTCTGTTATCAACTTGTTGAAGCCTGAAAGTTAAAGAAGGCTCTATAAATATTTGAGCGAGTAATAGGCCGATTGCAGGCAGTTAGTTTGCTGTTCGTAATTACTACTGCAACGTCACTTAGCTGTACCTACTAGATTTCTTGTAAATAGTCCATGAAGCGAGGCCTGGCTTACCAAGTGATTGAATAAATTAAATCTGTTAGTATCGGTTGAAAACCGGAAAACAGGATAACGCGTATACTAGACTGTTAAAGTTTTAGGACGAATACACGTGAATATTATGTAACTTAGTAAGTACAATAGCTTCAACAGTTATCAAATAGTCTGACATTATTTTATAATGGTGCAAATATGATTATCTTTCAAAGAACTAGCTATGAATACAGATCACCAGTAGGTAGTATTCTTGTAATCTCATCTTGCTTTGCTTATGCTTCTGTTAGGGGTGACGTTGGTATTGCAATTGGTGGAAAATGAACTCACGACCTTTCGATGGCAAGTTTAAGTTATCTTTTCCATTAGGCTACCGCCACATAATATTATGGATACAGCTCGCGAGTGTAGGCCCCCGGCGTTCTCACCAACTTAGCGTAACGCAACGGTACACATATCTACTGCTACATAAGTCGATATATATTCTGTGTGAGGGTAGTACTGCCCAGTCGAGCCGGTCTATGCAACTGTAAGGATCTACTACCCAAACCAATCGTGTTAAACAAATCTATTAAAGCATTACAGTTAAATGTAAACTTAATGGCGGCTCGGAATTTAGCTGCGAGTGCAGGTGTGCGCAGGTAGGTACGTGTAGGCAGTATACGGATATAACTCACACACTAAATACAAGACGCGAAGGGCAAGTGCGGGTGAAAGAAAAGGCGGGCGGGGAGGTGCCCTGCCGCCCCGTGCCGCTACGTCCCGCTGACACCTAATATTGGGTTCTGCGCAATGACTCGTACGATGTTCAGAGCCGCCATTAAGTTTGCATCGGACTATACCTAAATCGGTATTCGAACTTGAGATTTCATAAACATAACATGGAACTATAATACCAACAAAAAACGACTGACGTCACCGCTACTGGCTAATCATTAATTTTGAATAGCTTATGTGATGGTGTATTAATAATTATGTATAGTCTATATAGCGTGGAGTCTATTCAATTGTCACGCACAGGTTTCATTTTCGATACCTATTACGCCGATTTGCCATTGAAATAATAGTATACGTATTTTAATTATGTGTTATTTTAACGGCTAAGGAAAACATACGAGATAAAATATTTGTCAAACTGCTCATACACCGTGAAAAATTATATAATAATATTCTATCACATACACACAACACCATCTAGCCCAAACTAAGCAGAGCTTGTACTATGGGTACTAGACAATGGATAAACATACATATATATTTTTTTTTTTGTAAATACATACATATTATACATAGGAACACCCAGACCAAGACAAACATCCATGTTCACGCACACAAATGTTTGACTTGTGCGGGAATCGAACCCGCGACCTTAGGCGTGGCAGTCGGTTACACTACTCACTACGCCATCGAGTCGTCGAATTGTAGGGCAGACTTTTTTATAATGTTCTCAACGATGTCTGAGAAAGTTTGGCAACCCACATTGGATTATTATGGCAGTCTGTAGGCTGACTCTTCCTATATCAAGGCGAGAGGTGAATTATGCTTAGTAGTGTTTTAGTTTAATGTACAGAAAATTACCAATGTAATGTAAAACTTTACAAAACATAAGATGATCACGGTGCCCTCTTTGTACATTTTTGAAATAACAGTCTTTGTTAAATCATACCCTAAACTGTTTCCCCAGCTATCTGACATAGTCAATCGTAGTAGACGTGATACCAGCAGACTTTGACTTCATAATTAAAAAAAAAACACTTATGCGAAATAGTGTATTCTGTATGGCTCCAATCATTTACAATAAGACGCAGATGCTGGAAGGAGCAAAATATTAATGTTTAAAAAAAAACTATTCAATTATCTGATAGAAAAAGCTTACTATGACATACAAGAATTTATTAATGATAAAATAGACCTGACATGATAATTATTTTTATAAAATTTCTTATTAATTTGATTCACAACTACAATTTTATTTAATTTATATTTTGAATTTTGATTTGAATTTGAATTATATTTTATTTTTGATTTGGATTTTAATTTTATTTTGAGATTGATTTATGATTTTAATTGTATAATTCTATTGATATTTCTTATTTCTGTATATTTTAATTGTTAATTGTATATCCATATTTTTGATAGTATTCTGATTGTTATTTTTTTATGTTATTGGCATAAATTCATTTAAAATTACTTAATTAATTACTTTTGTTCTCTTAGATCCCCTGTAGATATTTGTACGTTTTATAGGCAAAACATGACCGATCATTTTATGTTTATATTTTCATCTTGTATACTTATGTGTGCATACTCAAGTTTCAACAAATAAAATTATATTTTTCTTTATCTTTAATCTATTCCTTCCCAAACTCAGTGTCCATTTGTGCGTGTGCCGACTTATACATACATACATACATAGATTTACGCCTGTTTCCCAGAGGGGTAGGCAGAGACTACGGATTTCCATTTGCTACGATCCTGACACACTTCTCTGGCTTCATTCACTTTTATCACATTCCTCATACACGCCCGTCGGTTCAAGGAGCTTTTAACCTGGCCTTTGTCCAGAACACCTCCGATCTGATCGAGAAACGTTTGCCTAGGTCTTCCTCTTGCGACTGTTCCATTCACACTAGCCTTATAAACTTTCTTAGTCAGTCTTTCCTCGTCCATTCTTTCTACACGCCCAAACCAGCTTAACATACCCTTTTCTATTCTTGTCACTATATCCACTTTACCGACTTATAATAATAGCTTATATAGAAAATAAATAACACAGCATTTGCACCTTGTCAAACAGTTAATCCTAAGAAAGGCAATATAAACTAAATAGGACAGTTTACAACTGACACTAAAATGCGAGTCCCTATAATCTAATCAGCCGACCATACTCCATTGAATGACGTAAAGTGACGGCCAAACAGTATGTATTAGCATCGTCCAATGGACTTTTCATGCAGAAACTACCACCTGCCTACTACAGGCTAAAGTGGAACACTTCATAAATATTAGAGTAGGTAATGTGGCCGATAGTTACTAACTTACGAACCGATGTTGGACAAGATTCTTTATTTATAGCACTGACAGGGCACTTTTGCATGTAACTGCTAAATTAGAGACCAATTACGGTACTGTCGGATTGAAAAAGCATTTTATTATTGTAGTGTAAAGTTCACGTAATTTTTGTGCGGTGATATAGAGCCTATTCCACCGTTTATCGCATGTGGTGTATATAATAATAATATTCTACCACATACACACAACACCATCTAGCCCAAACTAACCAGCTTATACTATGGGTACTATTCAGTGGATAAACATACACATATACTTTTTTCTATTTTGTAAATACATACATATTATACATAGAAACACCCAGACCAAGACAAACATCCATGTTCATGCACACAAATGTGTGACTTGTGTGGGAATCGAACCCGCGACCTGAGGCGTGGCAATCGGTTACACTAACCACTACGCCATCAAGGCCGACATATGCATTTATGCTTGTTATTCGTGTTGGTTAAAGCAGCGATAGCTCAGTGGGGAGACCAACAGACTGCAATGCAGAAGGTCTCGGGTTCGAACCCATCTCGCGCACCTCTGACTTTCGGAA
The DNA here is from genome assembly GCA_930367265.1 of Catocala fraxini. Classification (NCBI taxonomy): domain Eukaryota; kingdom Metazoa; phylum Arthropoda; class Insecta; order Lepidoptera; family Erebidae; genus Catocala; species Catocala fraxini. The sequence continues at coordinate 19,074,223 of OV884041.1, forward strand.
GTTATATGACTTTTCGAAATTATGTGCGTATTGATTGATAATTATCGCCTGCTCCGTGCCTCGGAAAGCACGTTAAGTCGTCGTTCCCGGCTGCCAAGAACATCTATGGCAGTCGTTATTGGGAAAGTCAGTATACCCTCTAATATCCTGACACTGGTCTAGCCTTAGGGTATCGTTAGCCTTTGGGTTTCGGAGGTCAGGTGGCAGCCGCTCCGTGTAAAAACTTATATCCAGTCAAATCCGGTTAGACCAGAAAAGCCGACCCCAAGTGACTTGGGAATAATAAAGGCTAAGAGAGAAGAGATTCGTGTTGGTTAAAGATTATTGTATTTTTTTTAGATAATTCTAAGTAGTACCACAGACTCCGTGGATATACTCGGTTGGCAACAATAGACTTACCTGCAATTATGTGGAATTCTATCAGTCGACAGTATGTTGTTTACCGATGTGTAAAATAAATGTTCGAATGCTGAAGTTATTGTAAAATTATTTATTAAAATTTGGAAAATCCGCTGTGGAATACTTTGTGTTAAACTTAAATTAAAAGAATATCAAGTTTAAATTTACATTCGGTATCCAAATATTATTAGAGGAACACTAATTGTTAACCATTAGCAGTACTTACATGTTAAAAGATAGGAATAACTACCGAAAAGATGCATTCGAATTTCAATTGTTATTCAAATAATAATTAGGTAATTAGCGATCGAAAAATCGATCCATTTATCATAACAAATTCAAATTTGCCTAGTCAAGCGATTTTAATACGCCTAAAGGTAAAAGTTACTGGAATCAAATACTAAAGGCCCAGGCCAAGGTGGTGCAGCATTACTACGATGACAGCTTCAGAGATGGTAAGCCTACCTACCATATCAAGCGACGCTAACTAAAATCAGTATTAAAAGAAGAAGCGAAAACATGCGCTGGTAATATGTAGTAAATAAAAATAGGGACCGCCAAACAGTGTGGTTCGTAGCAGTATAGATTGTACCGTGTAAGGGTGACACTTCAGTCCGACGTAGCTCGATAGAAAGGGAGAGGGTGAGCTTAATTGAAAAAGCTTTTAATTTGATTTCAACAAACGTTGGATTAAACTTGTATTTAATTTTGAAACGAAGTCTAGCATTCTGAGTACATCACTAGTAAGAAATTAACAAATGCCAAATTACCAAAGTAGCGATTAAGAAGTCCTAATTTAATATCAAAATGAACGAAACCCGCAGCAACTAACTAGTATGTAGTACAAAGTAACAATCACGAGTGGATCCATCAACGGTAGCCATATTTAATTACGAAAGTAAACCAAACCATCACCCCGTTAAATTCTAAGCGGTCAGGTAGATGCATCAAATTCATTTTAGGCTGACCACTTTGTAATGGTTGAAGAGCGATTTTTACTATTATAAAAAATGTTCTTACTTGATGACGGGATAGTAATATGCATTTTCTTATTCCTTTAAAATCTTATAACAACAAAAAATATTTGTTTGACTTTTAATACACTTATAATTGAAATGAAACTACTATATACGGATTTTATCGCGTTGTTTATTTGATACTTTATTACATAATTTTGAAAACTGTTACACTACTACTACTATTAAACTTTACTAATTTTTAAGCTAATTTAATTAGCTTAAACAATTAGTAAAGTTTAATAGTACCTAGTAGTAGCGTAACAGTTTTCAAAATTAAGTAATAAAGTGTCAAATAAACAACGCGATAAAATCCGTATATAGTAGTTTAATTTCAATGAATAATATTCGCGTAAACAGAAGACAATATTACATATTCATAGATATAAACAACATACCGATATTTAAATTTATAAAAAAACATTATGTTTTCTCTCTTATCTCTTATCTCTTATCTCTGATCTCTTAGTATCGATTACTGTATTGAAACGTTTTTAGTAAGAAATAGACGACCCCAAGTGACTTGGGAATAATAAAAGCTAGGAAAAAGAAGAGACGACCATGTCAGCAAATACTTAAATGTCTGATGATCTGTGATCCACAGATAGTTGTTTCGAGTCTAGGTGTCTTTGTGTCTGGTGCTTAAAATTTGTAAAGACCACTTAGAAAAAGAAACTCATTTGAATTTGAAAAATAAACTGTAATTTTGTTGTCTACCCCTGCGAACATCAGATGTGAGAATGTATGTAATCTTTCTATAATACGTTTCACTGTCGCTAATCTCTCCGTTCAACACCCAACACACAGTTTGTGATAGTCATGAGATAGCGACTTGAAGACAGACAGTTTAATCGGGCCCTTACTTAATACTATCTCTCGATCTAAATGAATGCGAGTATTGCTCGAGTTGGCTGTATGAGCAAGGGGCACTTGCTGTCTTTTTGGTGTAAGGTAAGTAAAATGTTCATTATTTTCAGTTTTAAAAATAATTTTACAGTAATCGTAGTAGTAGCTAAGAACAACATATCACATGCACAAGGAAAAAAGAACGACAGCAAATGCTTTAAAACTGTAGTTACATATACAGGGTGTCCAATAATTAATGGATAACCTTGAAATGACTTATAGTAGACCTAATGACGGTTCAGGAAAAAAATAAAAAAAATCTATCCTAACTACTACCTGTGATATGATTCTTTTTTAATTACCGTATTTAACTTTCTTGTACACTACGACCATAAATGAATGAATTCCATCGGATATTTGTTGTTTTATTATTAAACACTTCTTCTTCTTTTCTTTTTTTCGTGTAGTTAGTGGCCAACGTTTTGTCAAGAGTTGTTCAAGCCGCCCGTAGGCCTGTGATATGGCTTAACGACTGCTGTCAATTTGACAACAACCGGGTCCGACATTTTACGTGCCCTTCGAAGCACGGAGACGCTAAACACTAATTATACTAATAGATAGACAGTAAAAGTATGACTGACTATGGCATTTTCTTAATTTTCTTATTTTTTCTGGACGGCCCTCAGTTCTTCTATAAGACATTTCAAGGGTATGCAATAATTACCAGACACCCTGTATAAAAGGGCTCGTGGCATGCTTGCTATTTACTTTCGTCCCATGTGTTATTACAGTCATAACCACTGCGCCTTACCTGCCCCGGTAGCACAGCAGTACAAAATGCAACTGCTGTGCATGAGATACCCGAGTTGGAGCAATGTGTTATTGCTTTTTACTGTTTAGAAACTCTCAGTAGCAGTATTGAGTCTGGAACTGTTTTCGGTAAACGGAGGCTTTTAATTATTATGCTCGAAATGTGGATGTGTAATACATATACGCATGTATATGTATACATAATTTTACAATAATAGTTCGCGTGCGCTTGATCTCGTGTTTGAAAATTCATACATATAGGCGTGACGGCACGCCTATAGGTATGAATATAATGAGTCGTAAGCCTATTCACTGGGCACTTTAATAAACTTCGTATTTCCCGAGCAAAAAAATTTTACACCTCGGGATTCAAACACGGGATCAAGCGTACGGAAGCAAGCGCGAAATTATGGCTCAGGCCTAACTAACTTATTTCAAAATAACTGGTTTAATTGATTACTTTATGTCGAAATAAATGGCTTTATAGATGTTAATACGAGCAGTATGGGATAGTGTGCAATTAAGTAAACTTTAACTGTAACCCATAAAACGGGTAAAGGGTTAACAAATTAAATTATTGTCGAATTATATTGTTTCCTTTTATCGCATTGTCGGGTTCAGACGGACGTTGTAATTTAATTAATTTGCATTAATTTACACTCACGTTATTTTAGTAGATACTAATTATAGGTGCACGCCTGTATATTCTCGACAAGAAAGGCAAAGGCGTATTTCCAATTAAAATTTATTTGTTACTATTAAGTTGTGTGTCAATATTATTTGGACTTAGTTAATTTACTATATCCGTCTGTCCTACTTTACTATGTAAAAGAAAATAGTTGAGATATGAAAAAATCCATAATTGAGATTAAGGCTTTCAAGAATAAAGGAAGCAACATTTTTGGTTTGGTTATATTTCTCTATTTTTCTGATCAAGCCCTGTATGTCGTGGTACTTACATACATACAATGAATGGAATCAAAGTACCCAGACTCGGAACAATAATAATTTATGCATCACACAAATAATTGACCGTTTGGGATTCCAACTTACGGTACTCAGCGCAGCGAAAGAAGCGAAGCGACCTCTTTTACGCTACGTCAAATGACGCAGCGTAAAAACGATAGCTTCGCCTGTCACCTAGACAGTCTATTTTTCTAACTAGACTCATTTAGTAAACAAATACAGCGTACTGGTAGCTAAATATGACACATAGGTACCTATCTCTAGTAGTCTTACTTTTGTCACCTCTAAATATGAAGTATCGAGTACTATACAATATTTAATTGCACGGCTGCCATAATGGCCCAAGTGACGTATTTTTTTATATCACTATGGTCACCTGATGGTGAGTGGTCACCGTAGCCTATGGACGCCTGTAACACCATAGGCATCACTTGCGCGTTACCGACCCTATAGGAAAGGAGTAAGTGGGTTCGAACCCACGTCGCGCACCTCTGACTTTCGGAAGCTATATGACTTTTCGAAATTATGTGCGTATTGATTGACAATTATCGCCTGCTCCGTGCCTCGGAGAGCACGTTAAGCCGTCGGTCCCGGCTGCCATGAACATCTATGGCAGTCGTTATTGGGAGAGTGTCGACACAAAAGATCCCACTGGGTCGAAGTGTCGCCGGTCTGTACTGACTGGCACCCACATAAGATACATACATACATAAGTGGGAAAGAGGGTGATTGGGCCTCCGGCGCTCTCACTCACCGAACGTAACAACAGTAGGAATACTGCTATTTCACGTCGATATTCTGTGACAGGGTAGTCCTTCCCCGGTGGAGCCGGCCCATTCATGCTAAAATCAGCGAGGCTCTACTACTCAGTAAGTAGTTTCGTCACTGCTACCACGTCGAATGTTGTGGCTTCTAATACCACACGGGACAGAGATTTCCGTGGTCTACTAATAGTTAGTAGTAGTCTAGGTGTTTGTGTCCATTGTTTGAATGTCTGGAAAGTCCACTGCAATACGGAAATGATTACTCAAAGTAGACATAAAAAGAAATGTCTGAAACCAGTAACTGAATGATTTATAATGAGTTTATTTGGTAAAGAAATAATATAAGTCAGAAAAAGGTCTATAGTAGTTTAACACTTCTTTGGTAGTGTAAATTTCAATTAATATTTAAGGCTTAACTCTGCCTGTATTTTCATTCGTCTAAGCTAAACTTTACGTTAACGGTGAGTGATTTCTATATAAGGCAACAAGTTTATTAGTTAGTACTTTGTACTGACAACTGCTAAAATTATTAAACTAATCTCGCCATGTCGAATAATGCTTTATTGGGTCGTGATTTTGCATTTACATTATTATTAGAAGTTCTAGGAGTAGTTAGTAGGTTATGGTTGTAAGTGCTTACGTATTTGTAGTGTAGTCGGCTCGTTTGATGGTAAAAGGTTACTGTAGTCAATAGATATTGACAATATTAGGAGTATTTAGGCTCGACGCTCATTAATAATAATATTAATAATACATTTTATTGCCCAGAAAAAGTACACAGCATAAAAACAGCAAAGTTAACACAATATTAGATGAAGACAATATTGTTCGAACTTTGGATACTAACCCAAAGTAAGATTTAACTTGTGTCATACCCATGACATTTATTAAATAAATTGAGAGGGGCCTGGTACCCACTAGGCCCCTCTCAATTTATTTAATAACATTATGATCTTTTTTATAATTGTTGCAATATACAAAATAGAAATAGAAGACGATTAGGGTGTATGTGTATGTGTTTGATGGTGGGTGTATTTATGTGTGTGCGTGTTTGGAGAGAGGCAATTTTAGATGACGTATAATAATACAACTCTATGAATAAAATAGTTATAAAAGTAGCAACAAAAGCAAAGTTATGGTATCATTAAATTTTGTAAAAAAAGCTGACTTGGAGTTTAACAATGGTTCGGAAGAAGGCTAGGTTCATACTCTATTACGTGGGGCTTAAAAACCGCAGCTGGCTAAATTTGAAGTTATTACATTTCTGCCTACCTTGTGGGTGATATGCGTGAGGTAATGTTAAATGTATAACACTATCTCACGCGTATAACCCGCATGGTAGGCAGTAAGTAATACTAGCACACCATATATTGAACTTTACATCAAATTCCATATTTTAAAGTTAATCATTCATAGCTTCACCATAATTCAACATTCCCTGTATTCATGTTTAAACTTTATTACCAGAAAAACGTGTAAATTAAACATTAGTAAATAAAGCTATAAATTAAATCCAAACGGCTTCATTTTCGTTTAAATGTATAAATAAAACCATAACCAACTTAAGTATAAATTGCCGAGGAAATCCATTTTCACATCAATTCAGTCACGAATGACAGTTTGACCCCAAAATTAGTAGTTAAACTTTTTAATGTATTTGCTTACTACTGCCACCTCTAGAAGTAGAGACTTGGGACTTTTTACGTAAGGGTTACGTACTTAAATTAAACTTTGAAATTTTAAAGCTATTTAACTCTAGAAATAAGTGTTAATTGTGTAATTTAATATATGTATGTGATCCATAAATATTTGACAGCAAATGTACTCTACACTTACATTTATTTCAAGTCCTGGTTTATTTTAATTCGGCACCGATGTCCTTCATAATAGGGTGATTATTTCTTCCTTTTCTTATTCCTGCCAGAATCACACGTAAACGCGTAGCGGAATAAATTATACACTGTTGTGTTAGTTACGAGCATAGTCTTTATATGAGTCAATTTGAACAAAACGCGTTTCACAAGTAATTGAGCAACAATCTATTAATATTTTACTTCTAAATGATAAGTGGTAAATGGGAGTAATCTTAGACAGGCTCATACAATACACATTATTAAAATAGACCGTTAATTAACTTTTTAATTCAAAATACGAATTATGTAAAACTATGATGTGAAATTTCTTCATAGACGATTTATATTTTTGTCGTAAGTGGTGAATATGCGTTAAACACGAACAACTAACATCGATCGCTATAAAAACGAACCGTTGGTCAAGTTCATAGTATTAGCAGCTGGTTCTCAATAGCGTGCTTCAACACCATATCTGTCGCCTGTCGCTGACGAATAACACTAAAAGTTACGTTACTACATGTTTACAGCCTAAAACAAAACATTACTGAACCTCTCTATAAGTTTAGGTGACGTACTATTATGTAAAATAGCTTTTTGAGGGGTTCGTGGCAACCACGTTATGATTGAATGACTGAGAACTTAATAAGTCGTCGATCGATGATTTACAAGGTGTTGACTTGCATTCTTGCTCTATTCATAAGGTGACTGTACTATTATTCCAGTTACGAATCATTGGAAAACATACCCTAAATACACTTTTTTATATTGATAAACAAAATATATGTCGCGCATCTCACGCAAAATTAACTTGTATGCAAAATTTTTTTGACGTACGCCGACAAGCAAAGCAATTATTTAGTAAAAATGTAAATATATAAATTGTATAGAAGTAGACAATTGCAGCGCAATGTTTAGAAGAACATCAACGTTATATAGGGTTCATGTAGGATAGTGTGGATGGGCACGCCACGATCGTGGCGGTAAGTCCCGTGTTTGAGGAGTGGCTGGAGAGGCGCCATGGCGCCCTCACCTTCCGGCTGACACAGGTAATGACTGGCCACGGTTGTTTTGGCCAGTTCCTGTGTCGTATACGCCGGCAAGAGACGCCCGGTTGTCACCACTGCGGCGACTGCCGCGATGTTGTAGAGGACACGGCGCTGCACACTCTGGCGGTTTGCCCCGCTTGGGCATCGCAGCGCCGTGAGTTGATCGCGGCAGTCGGATTGGTTGCCCTCTCGCTCCCGGCCGTAGTTCAGTCTATGGTCCGGAGTGAGAGGTCGTGGAACGCCGTCGCCTCCTTCTGTGAGGAAGTAATTTCCATTAAGGAGGCGGTGGAGCGGGAGAGGGAGCGTTTGAACCCTCTCCCCAACCGCAGAGCCGGGCGCCGGAGGGCGCGGGACGACCTCCAGCCACCCTGAGGATTGACCTGGGGGTGGCGGGCTTTGTGGGCCTGCCCGCCATCCGTTCAGCACCAGGTCCGAGAGGCGGCGTGCGTGTTCCCACGCGCGCCTCTGTTGTTTCGAGTCCGTCTCCCCTCTAGGGGGGACAGTAGGGAGTGTTAGAAGTGCCTTTGGGTAGATCTTTCGTGTAGTGGCCTGCCGTTTCATACGGCGGGCCGAAACCTCGGCGGGGTCGCGACCGCATGCGAAAGTGATTCGCGCGGCCCCGTCGATAGTGGTTTTGTCGAGGAACACCGTGGTAGGTTTAGTCGGTATTCCGGGAGGTACTTTATCTTTTCAACATCTTTATTTTACCCCGGCGAGTCCGACATAACCCCTCCGCCCGCCCCCGCGGAGGGGTATGCGTCATGCATTCCCCCACGTAAAAAAAAAAAAAAAAAAAAAAGGATAGTGTGGTGATCTTGAATTTCCACCTTTAAACCTTCAACAAAGATTGGCTATCCATGTTGGTCTCATAGTGACTGCTGAGTATGTGGTCGAGTAGTAAAATTATTTAGATTCATATCAAACTAACTTCGGCACACGGCTTCGGTCGCGTCGATTAAGTCACTAAAATATAGACAATTTTACTAGATTTGGATTTAAGGTATATAAGCTTCATAACTTTAGGCTCTTTAAACCTTGCTATGCGTGCAGAAACAAAAATGATTATTTAATTTAAATACGTTTTCTATCAATTTTTTAATAAAGAAGAGCTACGCTTATTTTAAACTATCCAAAGATTACTAACTTCAAAATAATCAAACAAATTTGATATCAGAAGCCAAAATCCTGTTTGTTTCTATTTTAAATGGCTATTGAGTGCACTAGTGATTTGTCAAGCTATGGTACATGTGTTGTCTTGTGCACTAAATTGATTGTTTACTATAGCCTGTTACAGAGTTGATTGAAAGAATCATGTTTATTGTCGCAATTGGGGTATAGATGAGGCCGATGGTGTAGACTGATTGCAATAGCTTTTCATGTTTTCTAGATTAGTTCATTCTAGAATTTATTATCGTTGGTTGGGGTTCACGGATGGGCAATGGACTAATGACTTTTTAAATGAGGTACTATGGATGCATGTCCTCTATAATATTCATATTAGATAAAGGTTAGTTTAAAAAACGATACAGGCTTGCTAGTGAGAAGACCGAAGAAGTATATAGTCTATTTGATTCCACCAATGCTTGGCAAAATACTTAATTATATAAGCTGTTTTAGATGATAACTTTTCTTATTTGTTAAACGATGTAATCGACATTTTCTTTTTCAGTTTAAATCTTGCGCATGCTTCAAGATGTTAAAATATTAGAAAGATCAAAATATTATGTTAGAGGTATCTAGAATTTTCTTGTTTTGAGCCCTAAATCGACTTTAATTGTATTAAGATACTATTATTATAAAATATACCTAGCTTATGATTTAAGCTGTGTTATATTTTGAATTGGTCATTAATGTAAATAATGCTTCTTTTTGGATTTACTTTTTAAAGGGATAAAAGTACGTCACTCTTCAAACTCACAAGCTAACCCTATACAATAAATTAAGTATATCTGTTGCTCCATTGCTAAGTTAAGAAAACAAAAACACTTTCGAATTCAGATTATTTGTATTTAAAAAAAAGTGAAATATGTTGTGACCCTTTATACTTTCCCAGAAGAATTTAAAATTTAAAAGATAAATTTTGTATCACGGTTAACCAAAGAACATATGTTTATATCTTTTTCATATTTGAACTCATCCCACGGACTTACATTACCGGGATAGAAAATATTCTACGTGCTGTAAATAAAAATGTATCTGTTTGCTAAGTAAGATACATATAAATCTACTAGCTGTCCCGACAGACGTTATCCTGTACACACGAAAAAAAAAACCTAAATCTAAACCATCCTCGAATCCACATGAACACACACAATTTTTTTATCAAAATCGGTCCAACCCTTTAGTTGGACTTCAGTGTGTACACACGTACAGTAGAATGATATATATAAAGATACAACAGTACGCATTGATATAATAATAAACATTTAAACATATTTATAATCTTTCACGTTTATAATATAAGTAGGCAGTGATTTCCTTTTTAAAGAAATTGCTGCTTCAATACACATTTTACGGCGTAAAATTCAATATGCTGATCTTTTCAGAAATAATATTTGACGTGAGTCTATCGTAAGTAATAAACCTTAGAAAGATTGACGGTACTGCCAGATTCATCCGAAATTGTGTTTATAAATATATATAAATTACGACACATACACAATATACACATACATACATACACATACGACTCTATTTGCCTAACGGTAGAATTTTCCGGGAAGCTACAAAAACAACATCTACTATAGCAGGTATGTATGTATGTATGTATCTTATGTGGGGGCCTGTCAGTACAGACCGGCGACACTTCGACCCAGTGGGATCTTTTTGTCGACACTATCCCAATAACGACTGCCATAGATGTTCATGGCAGCCGGGACCGACGGCTTAACGTGCTCTCCGAGGTACGGAGCAGGCGATAATTGTCAATCAATACGCACATAATTTCGAAAAGTTATATAACTTCTGGAAGTCAGAGGTGCGCGACGTGGGTTCGAACCCGAAACCCTCTGCATTGCAGTCTGTTGGTCTCCCCACTGAGCTATAGCTGCTCACTATAGCAGGTAACTAAGCTGTAGTATTCTAAAGCACATAATAACTCGTCGCTCGTCGCTTTTAATCCACCAAAAAATACTAAACCCATAATCTGGCTTTACGTGGGCAAAATAAGCTCCATCCGCACTCACAAAAAACCTATACAAAGCGAATATTAAATATTGTTCACGATCGATTTAATGCACTCTTTCATTTTCCCCATATCCGGCCGTGGATCCGGATAAAAATTGTTATCCGTGTACAAAACAATATGTTTTTTTTTGTTTTGCGTGCACGATGTACAAAGTATTGATTAACGCCCGGCTCTCAACGGACCCGGCTATAAAAAATAAAAAATCAACCGGACTGCATCGCCTCCGGTTATGCACTCGCGACCGTTCAAACATAGTACGAACATAATGTATACGGGAAGCGACCGGCTTAGCTTGACCGCCCGCACTTCCCTCTGTCAAGCGACACAAGGATCAAATCACGGTGCGTAGCTGCAATTCGCGGGTTCTTCATAATTGGTACCTTTACATGGCCACGAGGCATGGTAAATGGATTTTTTATTTTCATTCAACGAATCATATGTGAGTAATTTTTTTTATTTGCTGGGTCAACGGAACAAAATGTCCCAGTGTAACAATTTTATTTGTTCAATTGTCATTTTTAGTTATGTGGACAGATTTTATATTGTGACTACATTTTACTTTTATTGTTTTGAACGATATTGCAACAAGTAATGAATCAGTTTTTGTACAGATTGTTCATTGCCGTCATTTTTAGAAACCGATCGTTCATTTAATAGATTTCATGCTGACCAAGCTTTGCTTGGTTTCATATTTATGTTTCTCAGGAATTGAGCATTTCATTTTGGATAGAAGAAAAATATTCAGACAGATTTATTTAAAATTGTAATAAATATTTTTATAGGTACTGCATGAATTTGTTTAATATTAAATTTGATGAACATAGAATATCTAGTTGTAGCACAAATGGTTATTTATTCCTCACGCATACATATATTATGTAGGTATGTTTAACATGGAAAGTTAAAATAAACCACAATATCGCATAATTCAACACAAAAGCTCACGTTTAATATTTAATTTGTACACTATTGAGCTTACTTTTCATACAGTGGTAAGTAGTTACATTCAGGCAACAAGGAAACCCTGTATTGCTGACAAAATAAAAGTGATCATTGTACTGTTATTATAACAAGGCACCTCAGGCATCCACAGATTGGCAAAAAATAAATGTCTACAAAACTTAGGATGGCGAAGTGGATAGTGTAACCGACTGCCACGCCTGAGGTCGTGGGCTCGATTCCCGCACAAGTCAAACATTTGTGTGCATGAACATGGATGTTTGTCTTGGTCTGGGTGTTTCTATGTATAATATGTATGTATTTACAAAAAAAAAAGTATATATGTATGTTTATCCATTGTGTAGTACCCATAGTACAAGCTCTGCTTAGTTTGGGTTAGATGGTGTTGTGTGTATGTGATAGAATATTATAATTGATAATAATAATTATTATTTATTTGTTAAAAACATGTGTGCTGTTACATACAGAAGCATGCACGTTGTAGTTATGTTTTATTTATTAATATGTCCAGTCATGTTTAGTCTCATGCTGTGGCGTACAAATATTTGACATTAAATAAAATAAGCTTATTCTTTTATTTTAAAATTACATTAAAATTACATTCAAGGCATGTTGCTGATAAATATATCAGCAACATGCCTTGAACGTAATTTTGATTAGAAAGATCTATATACTGGTATTTTAAACGACCTAGAGAAATAAATAGACATTTTATATTTTTTGTACATAATAGGACAATTTAAACAAGTCATAACTCTAGCAAGGCTTAGAACAATACAATATTGTATTTTTGTTAGATAATAACACTATATGTGTTGTGTAGACCAACGGGGTTTGAATAATAACTCAAAAGGTCGTTGGTCCTCTACACGGACGCCCTGTATAACATAAAGCTAGTAAATAATATGTCTCTTTTGTTATGCAACTACAACAATATAAATAATGTATAATGTTTGTGGCCTGGTTAGTCAAGTCATCATCTCAGCCGAAAGACGTTCACTGCTGTATATGGCCTTCCCCAAGATTATTCACACAGACCAGTAGTTTAGTAATTTATATAAACTAAATCAAGTGATTGCATAATACGCATGGATATATTATACCTTATTGAGAAAATCTGAACCAAGCACTTTTCTTATCGCTATCAAGCGTTATCTTATGCGAAATAATCGGGACAGTTTTATTTATCAATATCGTCATAATTCTCTTATCCTGTCAGTCACGTTAGCCAAAATTAATAATTCATCTGTTCCTAAGTTATTCTGTTTTCAATATCTTTACATAGGCTTGATAATATCAAATGTGAATTATGTAATTTTTGATATTTATTTGGTATGTCTAAGACTGTTTTCGAAGTCTACCTAATTCTTATCAAATTCGATTGTAGTAGTTTATTTTAAGCCATGATAAATTGTATGTCTTCATCCCCCATAGACAACAAAAAAATTGTGATCCACAAATAATTGAACCCATTGTTTGAACAGCTCTCTTAGATACAGGAATTATTCTTTTAAGTTGTTTTGAAGGATATAACAGAATAGAATAAATCTAAACATAATCTTTTCTATTCATCGTCTATAAAACAGTTTCTTAAAAGCCAATCTTGGCCTGTCAGACACGATTCCTAACAAATACTATATCAACAATCTTGAAAATAAAACCCTCTTTAAAGAACTAGTGCATGGAAATGACATCGTTATTAGTACTTCTAAACACAAACAACCTATCCCTACATAGCACAGTCGTTCTCATTAGGGTTGTCGCGTGATTTTAATATATAAACCGTTGGTGGTAGGATCGCAATTAAGCGGAATGGCTTCCGCGGCGTAGCCTCAATTTACATATTTTTATTGTGGTCGGAAAGCGTTGTGTCCTCACGGAATATCTACGAAACGACGCGGCTAAATGTTTTTGTACGCGTATTTAGAAGGTGAGTGTTTTGAATTTTTCAAAGGCATCCTTGAGATTGCTTTCTTAGATTTGTTAAGCTTTTGCAAGTTGAGATATTTAAACAATGATAGAGTAGTGGCATACGTTAGTAAGTATATTTATCAGTTTCGCTATTTAGATCTTTATATGTATTTTTAAAATGCTAACAGTTCTTGAGAGCTTTTGTGGAAGGGTGTAAAATCTTGGTACATGGAAATTTCAATTTCTTAGTTGTTATGCTACTGACAAGGTAATTACTATTCGTTTCTGAAAATTAATTTGAATAATAAATAATATATTGTATATCTAAATAAATAATGTATTGTATAAAAATAATAGGTGGAGAAATACTGTGTGGTACAACGTGAAGTGTGAAGTTTAGTGATATTTTACTCAATTCTGTTTTAATTGTGACTGAAATGGATTGTATTTGAATATTGGTATAATTATATATTTTAAAAGTAGTTGCTTACTTCACATTTGTCAAATAAATTTGCGAAGAAGATTCTCGATATCAAGCAAAATAAATACCAGCTTACCGCCGTGAAAGGCAATGCCAGAATCAACTGATTCCTAAATAAATAATTACATTAGGTACTCATACATGGCAGATTCGATAGAAAAGATATTTGTTTTATTTGTAAAGCCGTATTAAGCTGAGATTTTCCAATTAGTCGGTACAAATATCACCATCTCAAGTTCAAACAAACATTAATTTAGATTGTAAATCTAAATTAATGTTTTAATTAAAGAAATACGCCAATTGTGAAGTAGCCTTGGCATTCTAAAGATAAAAAGCAAATACTATGTACAAGCTTTCGCCCGCGGCTTCACTTCGGAACATTACTACTTTTATTAATAAAAGTTCACCGGTATTTATGCGAAATTTCATGATGATCGGTCAAGTAGTTAAGCCGAGAAAACGTTACAAACAAACTCATATATGCATTTATTATATTAAAGTTAGGATTGGTTCAATAATACGTTTACTGTAAAAATATTTGTACTTAAAATATAATATGAGATATTGATTAAAAAAAGGCATTCATTGCGTTTGCCTCACAAGAAATATGGCATTTACCTCTATGGAACTATTTACTACAACAATGTATGAATATTTTAGGTAATGCTTATTGGGTAGCAGTAAGTGAAGCAAGCTCCACAAAAAATTAAGGTATAAAAGGTTGCCTCCAATAATTATCGTAATAGTACTCTTGATGCAAAATCACTGTATTTGTGTGCTACTATGTCACTTATTTATTTTTGCATGCATGGTATTGAGGTAGCCATCCATATTGATGTAATTTGAGGCAATGCAATTCTTCGTAGTTTCACCAAAATATCGATATCCAGGTCGACTTGTTCGTTATTTAATTATTCTACGTAAGGCGCGTACGCTTCACCACGAATTTACCTAGGAGTACTATGTACTAGGTTTGTTTTTACTACTGAGATTTTTCGCAGGTCTTTAGCGTTATCGTTCGCTGAGCCATTATTCTCAGTAGTAGTTACCTTTAATTTTACATACTTGATCACATAGCTAGTTATTCACTTCCGACAAGTGCCCTCCACTTTAAGTATTTAGAAAATTAAAAACAAAGGGATTTTTTCCATGAACAAGCACTCGAGACCAGTTGAGTCTAAACTTGTTGTGTAAAAGTTGAGCTGTATACTTGTTGAGCAATGTCGAGTAAACTCGAGTAATGTCGAGTAAACTCGAGTGCTGTTTATAGTTACTGTAGTCACGGACGAACGCGCTACTTTTTTTAATTAGGGTACTTACTTTTATGTCCTCGTGTTTTATCGGAGCTATTTTGTTTGTGTTTACTTTACTGACGTAACTTTAGTGGAAGATTTTGAGGTATTGATTTAATTCTAGTGTAAAACCTTTTATATTTTATTCCAGGTTCATTTAAAACGTATATATATGAGGTATATGTAGTAATATTATTAGAATATAATATATTCATGTCATTGTCCCTTAAGAAAAGCCCAGTTGCACCATGGTGTCTGCAACTCTCACTCATAGAGACTGCACTGTCCGGTAAGCGCCAATAGACTTGCCCGCTATTACAGAGGATTTAAAACCGTATCAAGCGAAACCTGGCTATCATACTCCTCTGCCTAATGTATGTAACGAATCATGTTTGTAAGTTTATCCATAATAGTATAATGGCGCAATAACTTCAACTCTCATTCGCTACTTTGATTAGTTTACTCTCCTCACATTTTTCATACACACTGATACACATTTGGACTACGTCGATATTTCCACAGCATAAAGAACCTAAAAGAATTTTTGGCGTCGCCTACGGTCACAATTAGCGTTTCTCTTCATTCTTCAGCATTCTGCCTCAATCCGAGAGAAAATGGCATCACGCCATAAATAGAACTACCTATATCATCAATTTTAAACACTTGTTCAAAATAAGTTCAAGAAGTTCGAGAAGCCATTTCCAAGACCATTTTTTGTCGGAAACAGAAGTCTGGTTATCATATTAATGATATCGAATAGGAAAACAATATCTTAAAAAGGTATTGGACAACAACATTTATGCCATTGTGTGGGCGAACCTGACTGTCATGTGTCATTTCCAAGGTCCAGGTTATGTCAATAAGACATACGTATATGGAAACATACTGTTGCCTGCGTACGGAATATTTTTGGTTAATTATATTAATGACACTTAAGTGGTTTGACTAAGAATGGTAAAAATGTTTAATAATAATATAATAATATTCTACCACATACACACAGCACCATCTAGCCCAAACTAAGCAGAGCTTGTACTATGGGTACTAGACAATGGATAAACATACATATATACATTTTTTTTGTAATTCAGACATATTATACATAGTAAAGTTAAGTTTAAGGTAAGGTTAAGTATAAGTAAGTTTAAAAGGTACCTATAATTTATTTTATGTAAAATCGGTATTTGGCTTAATTTTAAGTAAATATGGCAACAGCTTAGGAAACATTAGATATTTATTAATTTTTATGATTATTATTTTTGTAATGTTACTAAAATTGTTCGGCAAATAACTGTAACGATTTTAAGATAACATCTACGTACCAAGAATATTAAGCAGTTGCACAATCTATTGAGGCGTAGGTACCGCGTCAAACATATACGTAATGAGTAGTGGCTTTGCTATCAGCGCAAGGGTTCAGCATAACCTAACCAAATGGAGTATAGTATACATAAGTACTAATTCGAAATCTTTATTTATGGCCCAAGGCAACTGCTTGGTTATTGGAAAAAATACTGTTACGTGAAAGAGTTTAATGAAATAGTAGTTAATATTTTCTTCAATATTTGAATCTTTATGGCAATATGTGATATCTGTATGCGGATATCGATCCTTGTACTGTTTCTCTGGGTTTTAGTGTATATAAATAGTGTTTAATATTGACGATAATACGGAAGGTGTATTGCCCTAATTGCAAGGTTTTATTCTCTAGAGCCTAACCATCGGTAGCTTAGTCCCTGTTGAAGTCGAGTCGTATATAAAATATAATATTATATTTACATAAGCTTTCATAGCATAAATTTACGTTTGAAAATATACCAAGGATATGTTTAATGAATATAATATTAATAAATTAGAGAAAAAAGCATGTAACAGTAAATATAAGTCACACTTCAAAATCTCATGAATAAACTAAACTCAGGAAAATTAATCAACTTACTTATATATAAAATAAAAATAACTTTTATTGATTTATAATATTGATTTATAATATTGATTGGTAACAATATGAATAAATAAACATGGTCGACATTGATTAAATGCCCACAGGAAATAATAAAATCATAATAAAATCCCGTATTACTAACGGTATATCACGTATTACTTAAATATTAATAAAAAAACGAATTCATAATAAAAACTCAACAGGATGTGCGTGTAGCTTGTCCCTCAGTGAAAAAGGCTTATGATGTTCCATTGAAAAAGTCCATACATCAACCGATGTTCATACAGCCATAACATAATATATAATTACGTTTGTATATCGCCAAAGGGCAAGGCAGAGGTATGCTTCTTTATTTTACCAGATATCTTTTAAGTCCCACGTAATATAAGCGAGTCTTTTGCCGTTTATCGAACACATTGCTAGATCCCGAAGAAACTGCACTTAGAAAATGAATAAATTTTAAATCCCAGTTCGTCACTAACATGGTAAGGTAGAGATACTAAAAATTTAGGGACAGTACAAATCAGGTTTGTTTTTGTGGCATAACCAAATTGATGTTCTGTCTTACATTGCGCCTTGTCCCAACACCTTTACGCAGAAGGGCTTGATGGCTACGTCCTATAACGCAGTCGAAATAGTCTCGTTCTGGGCTACAAAAATATAAAAGTGTCGATATTTGCGGTAAAAACGCCAAAAAAATTGAATAGCAACTTAACATCTTGACAAATGCGATATCTAATAATGATCTATGGAACAAAAGTGACCCCGTCCCACGCCATTACGGACATTAATTATTATAACAAGTTTTAAGTCGGACAATACTTGTTCTACCAATTGTATGGTAATTTTTACTTTACGTAACATTAACTATACTGTAAAACGTTTGTATAGCGTAGCGATAAGAATTTTTAGGTGTGGTAATATTGGAAACAAGTTAAGGCTGCTTTATGTATAAGGAATTAGGCAAATACTTGCTTGGTAGTAGGTATGTGGTTACCGTAGCGAATGGCCTAGCGAATTTCCAAGTTCAATTTCTTTCTAGAGTCTGGCTAACAACAATGAAAATTATCACTGTATGGAGTGAACGATCAAAAATGTTATAAGTATTTTATAATTGCGAAGCCAACTTCATTTGTTGGTTAACAAAGTTACGAGTATCTTGGCTAAACCGTTGGACAGATATTGATAAAACGAATAATTTAAAGTTAATCTAGGTACAGAACATAAGCCAGTTTATAAAGACTTTTATATTTTAAAGCATAATAAATTCATTCTAAATCAAAATTATTTGTCATTACAACACGTATAAAACTACGCAGACAGTAACGCACACATGCCATGTGCACATGCAAAGTGCATTAACAAGAACACGTATATAACATTGATTTAAATGCAAAATAACATTTGAATAATGTATAACCGTATTATTTATTCCGTGTGTCAAATATTTTTTAAAATGTTTTGGTAAAGTTTTGCTAGAAAAGTTAAAATAAAATTGATACGATCGTAGCAGTCAAAGAATATGAGGTCTTAAAGTTTGTATACAATTCAGTGAAAATATTTTAGAGCTAAAAACATGACACCTTATTAAAAAATAAATATACAAAATAATCAACTCCAACCACATCATAGCCACTTGATCTCAAAAACTATCTATATGTAAAGCGCAACCGAATATACCAGAAGAAAATCCACGCAAAATCCCAATACGATGTTTCCAGCAAGGGATTTGTTTTCACCATTCGAACTAGAAAGTAAAAAAAAATATTTTTTTGTCGATGTTTCAACATTTTTTTGTCAACGGTACAAGGCCGGAGCTTTGTGAAGCCCGAATGAACTTGCATTAGGGTTGGCAAAACAAAAATAGAGTTTAATACTGTAGGTCTTAAATAGAATCCTTGATATAGTATTAGGTGATTAAAAACGGTTCTTTTTGTCATTTGTGTTCAGTTTTAGGAGTTCATTTACGTTTACACTTCGTCAGCAAATACATTCTTAAATATGTTTTGGTTATGCTATTCTAGTACGTAGATTGACTTTAACTATGCAATGGGTGGTATTGAAACTTAATAATAGTCAGTGCTGTTTTTATGGTGTGCACAAACATGTCACATAATTTCAATATAGCTTTCTTACTACAGTATTCTTATTCTGATGAGTTTTATTTTTTATTGTACTTTGTTAAAAAGAAAGATTTTCACTCACTTAGAGGTTTATCGTAGTGAACACTTGTAGGTATACCATACTAGAGATACAAATATTAAGTGTGATTTCAAATTGTGCTATTAACGTTTAATTATTACGTAAAATAAACTCATAATATCTTAAAGTGTTTCGTTGTTTTGCTTCATATTGGTTTTAAACAAAAAAATACTGATATGCCAAGAAATTATGCTGTGCAAAATTATAAACATATTCTGACCGCTTTCACTTTACATGGTTTTACTGTATGTAATCATACGGGTCATCAAATATTTGTCACCAGACTTGTGCCAGCCCTAACTGCTCTAGTATTAACTACCACAATCTGCCCACGGCGCGATCTCCACATAAACTAAGGGAAAAACTGTTCGGAGTTAAGATACTTCAACATGTCGTATCGTTAGCCTAACGTTACTTATAACATCATAAGAGTATATAGGAGAGCAGGTATAACATTTTAAAAAGTACATTTTTACCTCCGAAAGAATATAAGGCTAGTTACTAAAGTGGAACTAATAGGTACTAACCAAACCACGTGTGGCCGTTTTGGGATGTTAAAAGTATCTTTAAGCTTTAGGACTAGAGAAAAATCGCATATTACTATATAAAATGGGGCAGGTGAGGATAAAGTCACGTGGACGTTCCAAAGTATTGGAGTACCTACTTTTGAAAGAGGTTATTAGGTTTCAAAAGCTTCTTTTCTAAATTGTCGTAGATATCGTAGTATTCTAGGTTCGAATACTTATTTCTAAGCAGCGATGGTTTGAGTACATTACTAGGTACTGTTGACAGAAAAGAATATGAGAGCGTCGCCATCGTTGATTCTGGGCCTGCTTGCCTACAGGTAACAAAAATAGGTTCACTAAACAAGAATTAAAAGGTCTTAATGGAAATTGAAACTACTTTATACGGATATTGGCACGTTGTTTATTTTAGAACAGTTTTATTACATAATTTTGAACTATTATATTATAACACTACTATTATTGAACTCTAATATAATTTAAGCTATTTAAATTAATTAAAACTATTTATATTTAAGTTTATACTTTTCCCCGACGTTTCGGTTGATTTACAGCTGCCATGGTCACGGGAAGACCCTCCCCGTCTCCCCGTGACCATTTTTCCTCACCGTTTTAATTTCAATGTATAACATTCGCGTAAACGTAAGACAATATTATAAAAGGTCTTAAGACTTTGATTGATAATTGTTAGTTTCATTATAGTTATGTAGTAGACCTGTAAGAGTGTCTCTAAAAAACTAAATTTTACTTATTTTTATCAGGATGATCTTGACTGTAATAAAGGTACTTCAAAAACAATAACCTACAATCTAAGTACAGATAAAAATTTAATTTGCTTAGTACCAACAATCATAAATTGTTCAGCATTTAATTAAAACTACCAACATTATTAAAACACTCCAAAAGAAACTCCCTACGGTAATCAATATAACAATTCCACAAGTCAAATATTATAATTTTTACAAAACGAAGCCGTTTCCTCATTTCAGTGTAATTGAAACATAACTGAAGGTAAATGAGTTCCGCCAAAGCTTTTCGTATGATGCATACTCTAGTAGGGAATCTTTACATATTACGATTATGTGTTACAGTTCATATTATCAACGTATCAAGGTCGAAGATATACCTACAGGCACAAATCTAAGTATTTAGTAATGGGAGTCAATGTAGCCTTTGCCTGAACCTAGCAACTAACCCAAATGTAAATTCAACAACAGCAGTAACTGCACTAAGCTGACTAACTCATAAACTTTTACGTCCATAAGTGTCACTTTGTGACCTAAATGATAAATAAACGATATTTGTTTTTTGACAAAAAAAACTTAAAGTTGTTTTGTTATAAAAACAATTTTATAATTATTTAATAGCTAACCGGATTGCAAGATTTTTTTAAGTCTATAGGTGCTAATCCCTATGGGCTTTAGATTTAATTAGATTTAGTAACGCAAGAGTGAAGTTGTTGCCAACATCCATAGACTGCAGTAACAGCTTACTATTAAGGTGGTTTTTTGTTTGCAATCTTATCAGTATAAAACAAATACGCCAGGTACAGGTACACATGATACGGGTTTCGTTAGAACTAAATTTCGCCTACAGCTATAAATGAAACCGTGCGCCCGAGAAATCGTACGTCCATCGTATCGGTGCACAGAAAACAAGCCGGTCTACTCAATGAAAAAATGAATGTACAAATTTGAGCTCACGGCGAACGTTCAAATAGTTCACCGTTCATGGCCCAGCCTTTCACTAGAAATATGTATTTGAAATTTCAGCACTAAACCCTGAAAAGTCGGGTATTCTCTCTGGAACTTTCATTGCCGATGCAATTTAATGAACAAAATTTGTTTTACGCTTTACAGTTGGTTTTGGTTTGTGGGGCACGCCGCGGTTTGATTTCAAAAGAAATTTTTGGATGACTGCTCTTATTAAAATCCGTTGTGCTTTCATTTTACGTATACCATACGGCTTTGCTGTCAAAAACTGAATGTGTACTTTGCCTCTGCTCGCCCCTTGGGAGATATACAAGAGTTTACGTATCTAAAAAGCTATTGATATTAAAATGATTTGAGCTAGTAACAACACAATCGACTCTGATAACTTTGTTGTTAGGTCGCCGCCCACGAGCTTCGCTATAACCAGTTAACCTTAATAAATTGATTGCTACTACACAAGTGGTTATTATAAGCTTCATGTTTTTTGTATGACGTTTTTGTTTATCAACTAACATCTTTGGAACACCACTGATTTATTTATAACATGACGAGAGTTAAATGGTTACGGGCGCGAATTTGCGATTGAGATACCATAGTTTCGAATGGAACGTATTTTTAATGATTATTAAAAAGAAAACATAAAAAATAACCATAATATGGCTTGCCTGATGCGTAAGCTACAGTAATTGTAGCCTATAGAAGGAATTAAAGAGATTGGCATGTAATTTGCCACAACTCTTACTCATTAGGCGAATGGAATAGCAGTGTAAATTAGAAGAGAGAAACTGAACGAGCTTTCTCTAGCATTTCACATTAGGAGCATATTACTTTAGGAAGCTTATACAGGGATGGGCCTTACGCTTCGAGGCTCTTCAAAAGTTTTAATCTATAGTAAAATAGCAGCGTTAGTGATAGATCTTTAGACTGCCACTCAGAGGTATCGAGTTCAATTCCAAGGCGCGTCTCTCTAACTTTTTAAAGTTATGTGCGTATTAAATACTTATTCATCGCTCGCCTTAACTGTGAAAGAAACTATCGTGAGTAAACCATATCTGCATATCTGAAAGTTCTCCATAATGATCTCGAAGATATGTGACGTTTGCAAACCCGCTTGGGCCAGTGTGGTGGACTCACACCTTATCCTTCTCACACTGAGAAGAAGTCCGTGCCCAGCAGTGGCACAGTTTAATTAAGGGTAT
The DNA here is from genome assembly GCA_930367265.1 of Catocala fraxini. Lineage (NCBI taxonomy): Eukaryota > Metazoa > Arthropoda > Insecta > Lepidoptera > Erebidae > Catocala > Catocala fraxini. The sequence continues at coordinate 19,097,336 of OV884041.1, forward strand.
GGTATTATATTATTATAAATAGCAGCGATAACTCAGTGGGGAGACCAACGGACTGCAATGCAAAGGGTCTCGGGTTGGGACCCACGTCGCGCACATCTGACTTTCGGAAGTTATATGACTTTTCGAAATTATGTGCGTATTGATTGACAACTGTCGCCTGCTCCGTGCCTCGGAGAGCACGTTAAGCCGTCGGTCCCGGCTGCCAAGAACATCCATGGCTGGGTTATTTAGGTGGCTCAGTATATTCGATGTGCAGGTCTGCCAGAAATGCTGTCATAGTATCCGGTCGGCATTTTACGTTTTTTTTTAAACCATCTAGTTAGAGCGTGTGTAAATAATAGTAATTTCTCTTTTTACTAAAATATAGTGTTAGTATGTTAATTATTACACTAGGTAGTTTTGTAATTAACTCCACGCTTTGCAAACATTTCACAATTTTAGAATTTCACACTATCAGGTTAAAATATAGCAAATATTATAGAGCTGAAACTTAGTGTAAGAAAACTTTGCAAAGCTAGACATGCAATTGAATACATGAGGGTCGGTCTTATGTCAGCTTTAAATTTACGGTTAAATGCATAGCGCAGTGGTCGTCTGGCCAATGCCAAGGGTCCAAGTGTAGTAAGATTCTAGCATCGTCCAAGACAGAAATTAAAAGGAAGGGTGACTGACACACATATAATTATAACACAGAATTAAATAAATATAATTTCTAATTATATACATACAGGGTATCCGGTAATGAATGGATAACCTTGAAATGTCTTATAGTAGAACCGATGATCGTACAGCAAAAAAAGAAAAATCTATCCGAACTACTACCTGAGATATGATTTCTTTTTAATTACCATATTTAACTTTTTTGTACACTACGATCATAAATAAATGAATTCCATCGGTTTTTTGTTGTTTTAATATTAAACACTAATTATGCTAATAGATAGACAGTCAAAAGTATGACTAGATATAATACTTTTTAATTTGTTTTTTTAATTTTTCCGATCGGCCATCAGTTCTACTATAAGACATTTCAAGGATATCCATTAATTACCGGACACCCTATGTACTATATAGTCTCACGTGTATATCCTCGTGGAGTTCCTAAAGGTGCATTACACCTAAATTTCACCAGATATGGTTTAGGTCAAGTAGGTTAAAAGGTGAAAGCGTTTTGACATCTGCGGTCTATATTGCCAGACTTCATGCTGCTACTGAGAAATGCCTGACAGAAAATCCCAAATTCCTAATCCGGGCATAAAATCCTAGACCTCATGTAATGCAGTTGTATTCGTTACCGCTGCATCACAAACGCAGTCCATTTTTAATTATAGTCATGATAATAACATATAAGCGTTCTATCTTCAACAGGAGTTTTCAGTACTATTCAATATTCTAACCCAATCGTTTTGACGATGTTTGATTATAGCATCAATTATTCATTAACTGGCGTCGATTGTTTGACACCAAAATTTTGAATTACACACCCATCCAAGGACCGAATACACTTCTTACTTAACCTCTAAGCTTCAAGACTATCTCTTTCGTTTTACCTGTCCTCTCACTCGCACTAAGAGCGAAGGGCACCCATAGTTCTTCCTACAGTTGCCGCGAACTTAGAAAGTCCTCAGTGGTACCGATACGTATACAACCTTGACACCAATACATAGATATACATAGAGTAGAAAATGTTACATTTATAGTGCAGTGATTTTGTGGTTGTAACAGATTAATGACAAAGATATAATACAATCTAACTGATCTATACATGTATAGTACAACTCTATGATAATATATTATTTTCCATATAAATATGGAAAAAGCGAACAGAGCGTTCATATTATTATCTTTTAGCATCTAAATTTTACTCACTATACACAAACTTTAACTTGACTCGTCTCTTCATAAAATCGCAGGGCAAAGGTTGTGTGATATGTTTTACAGTGAGAGGAGTTTCCAGGGTCCATAAGCAGAATTTATGTTGCTAGCAGGGTGACTAGTGTCATCTTGGCACCAATAAACTCAGCATCTAATGGTGTTGCAAGTGTCCATAGTCCGTGGTAACTGTTTACACTTCGATATCATCATATAAAAAGGCGTGGAAAAGACACACGCAGTTTTAAACCCTGTTCAAGATGATAAAAATGCCGGAATAACATCTAAATTCACTTTTTGACAAGGTACTTAAGGGGCTTTATCACGTAGTTAAAGAAAAATACAACAAAGTATGAAATAGATAGTCCATGTATAAAGCCGGTTTCAAATATATAGTTCATAAAGCCGGTTTTCAAATAATTCTAAATAGCACCTCGGTATGAATGAAAACAGTTTAATTATAAAATTGCCTTTTAACAAAATGACCCACTTCCCTACATCCTACGTGCTATCTGACACGTGTTAAACACAAACACGCGAACAAATACAGTCATATTCACATGGATGCGCACGCGCCGCTATCAACACCTGGCCGGCCAATTGTCACGTATTGATTTAATATTAATACAATTCAGACGTAATGATGTTGTTTTAAATATGGTTTTATCGGAACTTCCGTTTACGTGTTAAATTGGATGATTGGAAAAGCAAGCAAAGATCACTGATCACGTACCTTAGAGTTCTTAAGATGAATCTCTATAAGAAGTTTCTTTGATCAAAAAATATTTTGGGAAATAATTGGCATAAATGAAAGGTTTAGTTGGACTACTGTAATGCAATTTATTTTTCGAAAACACATGTTATATAAACAAGGGTTTTAAAAAGAAATGCACATAATATAAGAACTACTAACTACTAACTTGTAGCTCGTCAAAGTAGCATTCATAAATGTTACCTTATGACCTAAATTAATTGGAATCTTGAGAACTTGGATTGGGTGATTCAAGATTTGAATCTTCAATCCAATGTCTCTTGCAGTAGATTCGAGATTCAAATTTTGAATCTAATATCGCTATCACTGCGCGCCGAGGGACGGTAGTGTGATTTGGTTCCGTGTTCGGTGGTCCTTGTGATGGTCTCATTAGCATTTACTCGTATATGTGTTATACAGTTTCTTTTCCTTCAGCGAGTAAATTTTTCATAATTATGATTGTCTCCTTGATCTAGATGCAAGCGTAAACGCGCGCTGGATTCTTCGATCTTTGAGTTCTGTAAAATGATTACTAGATTATTTTGAGTTAAACAACCTTAATATATGAGGAAGAAAGTTGAGTCAACATATAGATTTATAAAATGCGTCAATATACATATAACCCTGATTATCATAGACAAGAATCATAGTTGATATACGTTAGCACGCTCACAACACTCTGACTACTAGACATAAAATTGCAAAGCTCTTCCAATGACTTTAAAGCTGACGGTAGAATATCTGCTAGCAAAGCAAAAATGGCGATATTCGATAAGTTATTTCATTGAAAACATCTCGACAAAATACTTGGTTTCAACAATTCATTGGACAGTTTACATTCAAGAGGATACTTCCAAATTGCTTTACAGTATTGACATCTGTTCACTGCCAGATCCAATTACCCTTTCAGAAAAATCATGAAATTCAAACAACAACAACAGTGCACGTTTCAGATACAAAAATACGAATATTTTTATATAAAAAATACAATAATTTTAATACATTCAATAGCGTTTTCGAGTGGAATCCTGATATTATTTTCCAATATTTATATCAACGGCTTTTTATTTCGTTGTACACGTTCGCCCTTATGCGGTTCTAGAATTTTCCAATTTCATAAAAGCGTTTGGTGGATAGCAGTGCTTTAGGTATGTAGCGTAGTTGGATGATATCGGATGCTATAAAAAGAATAAATTTTATAGTCAATCTTCCCAACCATATTATTTCCAATCACTACGGGGGTAGATTATTGTCTAATAAAATTTGATCGAATGCTTATCTAGCTTGTGTATAAGGGTATAATATATCCGTACAAAGTAAGTCTAATATCTCAATAAAAGTAATTATTTAAACTTCGAATTGCATGCCATAGCTGCACATAAAAAGTAGAAAACAAAGAAAAACGCAATAAGTACATTAAAAAAATATTATTTTGGTCTACATAATACATTAATAAACAATCTCAAGCATTTAACTCCAAACTGGAAGGCATGTCTACACCCTCAATTCGCCAGCTGTGGTGTTTAGCCCCTACATAACAGTCATAGACAAAAGCCTATTGTTGTCTACTGGGCAAATCCAGGCTCAGTGAGATTTTCTTCGCAGGAAAACCCAGTAGCCTCATACAAACTGCCCAACCCGCAAACCTCATGCACAGCAGACACAATAACTACCTCTAATCACAATATACCTACATAAAGTATATAAAAATATGTCTTTGTACACTACCAATGAAAATTACATATGAAGGCAATGTATGCATTGCAGAAGAATTTAGTTTAAAAGATCACGATACGTGGGCTTTCTAAACAATAGTTTTAATCTCAGTAATATACAAATGTGAAAGTTTGAGTAGATGTTTGGATGTTTCTTACTAATTCACGCGTATTTGCCAATTAGTATGAACCTAGCCATACAGATATGCCACATCCAGGATTAGCACATAGAATTCCTTTTATCCCAATATCCGTTCCTTTAGGATTTACGCAGGCAACGCCGTGTGTTAAAGCTAACATATCTTCTAAAAAGTATCTCCACAGTAACGTTTAAATGTGACACAAACTTAACATTTCAACAGCAGTGTCGTATCTGGTTGTAAATAAACAATATTCTTTGAATCGCTTACATCTAGTAAACAGTGGAGTTAGAATCATTTACATGTTCTTGTGACTAAACAGATTGTAAATACATTTGTTTACTACTTACTTTGCTACCAGTAAAACCATTGAACTAAATAGTTATCAATCTTTCTTTCTTCTTTAAATATAATTCTCACTTCTACCGGAACGGGACATGAATAGCTAGGTTATGCGGTCCCCGCGTCACTATCAATACGCCAAATGTTACCACATGAAATTTTGGGTTGAACCGGTTTCTAAAGTAAATAATAATTATGTGACTCAAAGATACTTGTCTTGAATCTGGGTCTTTGTCTGTTATTTCAATCTTCGTAAGGTCCCCTGCGGCGAAAGGATTATCTTCATGGCAGAGATTGTCTTTTTATTAAAAAATATGTTATATGGCCAGTTATTATAAATGAAATGTGTAAAATAATAATAAATAATATAAAATATAGATATAAAGTGTACGCAGAATTATATTTGACCAAAGAATTATGCACATTACTCAGTAAACCCTAATAACACTTATCCCAAACGCAATTTAATAAAAAAAAACCGTTAATTAAGGTCACAAAGTAACATTGATAAATCGAATCATGGATCACGATCGCATCCAAACATTAACACAAACTTATACCACCGAACTAACAAAGAAATCCTTCAGAATTTAACACTAAAATAAGATACTAACTTGTTTTTAAAATAAAAAAAAAATCGCCAATACAAAGAATTAATGTTCAAAGGGTTTTCTTAACCCAAACAGAACCCTAAAAAGCATTAAAATTGACCGTTACCATGTTCGCTGATACCGTTTTTCCTTGCGCATATTATCACTGTACGGTCATAAGTTCAGTTCAATAGTCCATTGTACAATTATCTGCTTAGGGATCTCTTGTTTACATTTTTATTGTGCAGTCGGCTAAATTTATTATGTCACCTTATCATTACTTTGTATGTGCGTATGGGTATAAATTATGGACCCTGTATTGTGTGGTTTAACGGATTGTAGGGTTCTTTGTGCTACCGAGTAAAGATACCGTGGATTTTGGGCTAATTTTATGATGGGAGGTTATGGAACGTGGTAACAATGGTGTTTAATTTCAAAAATGGCTAAGTTTAATACATTATTTTGCCATGTTTCTACATTTATGTGAAAGGAAAACCTTATAAACAATGTACTTCGCGGCTTTAGAAAATGGAGTGTTACAACTGCGACTAGATAAATTCTGTATATGGTAAGTGTAGTCAATGATTGAATGCATTGTCAACATTAGAAGAAATAAATAAAGTAGAATAAAAGCAAAGGAAGGGGCGAGCATTCTTAGTTACTGAGCAAATTCATAACTAATAGTGTAGATGTGCGAATGTTTTATCAAACTAAAACCTACCCTATCCTCGTTGGCACTAGGACTTAAGTTTGTGCGTATGTTTGTAGACGACCGTGATAGAGTTTTGGATTCGATACCTGACTTGGGCAACATGTTATTTGATTTATCCGTACATAATTCTCAACAGCAGTACATAGTCTATTGATATGTCTAGTATATACATAAATACTGTTATTACGTGGAACATTAAAAACCAAGTGAAAAAAATGTGATAAACATATATTGTTATTGATACGCATAGTTGTATTCAAAAGATATTCGAATACTCTCTTCTTTGCTTACCCTACGAGAATAGGTGTGAGATTATGCAAGCAAGTAAATAATACCACATACTTGAACTGCATTTTCCTATCTAAGGAATACCATCTACGTACATCGCAGAAATACACATCTGTTTAGAGGTAAGGATCAAAACAATTTGAATAATATGATAAGATTTCTATGCTAACTACTATAGTATATATATACCTAATAACCTTGATATCAATATCCAATCTACGAGCATTTGGAAGAAAAAGCACACAATTTCGTCTTACGCTCAATTTCATCACCAAACATAATGGACCCTAAATGTTAATGCATGGTTCCTCGCAGCGCCCTTCAACTCATGGTTACCAACTATAATAACAAAGCTATGTACCGCCAAGTCAATCAATTACCAACCTTAATTCAACATCATAAGGGTATCTCTAACTGCTTAAGTAATTTGTTCTAGAATGCAAGGACAAAGTTAATTCAAACTTATGATTTATGCAAAATTGAACTTTAAATAAAGGTAGGTAAGGTCTTAGAAACTTTGTTAAAGGTTGTTAAAGCAAGGACAGCAGTATTAGCGATAGAAGGTATAACAATAATTGTTAGATTGTTTGTACTGTATGTATTATATTTTAATCGCGGTTATTACTATATTACTAGTTCTAACGTAAATTTTCCTTTAGCTGTAATTTATATAAGGTAAGAGCAAAAAGGTGTGGTTTTATTTAAAGGTCATGCATTGTTTACATCTGTGTAGTCACACACCTGTATCCCGAGGAATGGAGAGGTCTTCTACATACTCAAATTTCACCAGCTATCTTTAGGTCATACCTAATAAGGTACGACGGAAAGAAAGACGGGGAAACTGTGACCAATAGACAGCAATAGTGTCTCTCTGTCTTCTAGGCATATTTTGAAACTCCATGCTGTTACCGAGAATTTTCCAATAGAAAATCTAAATAACTCAGTGGAAATGGAAACCATGCGTAAGTGTAATTGTTCACGACTACGACGTTAGACTTTTGTGAATTATATTTTATTTACTACGTCATATTTAATTGAAAACACAGTTAGTCATTACTTGAGGTTGTGATTACTGTGTGCCTTGGATAATTACATTTAAATTGATTGCAGAATTGTTTATAATGTTTGTATGTCAATATATGTTAGTAAATGTGTTGGAATTAATTCTATTACTAGATTTAGTCCGCAAATTCGACCCCATTAATGTAGATTGCTTTCTTTTATAAACAATACTTTTTTCTGGCTAAAAGGTACCGTATGTCGTTTTTTGTACCACTGACAACGTGTATCCGAAATTTCATGATAATCAGTCGACTAGTTGTGTAAGTGAAAGCATAACAAACAAATAAACTCACATTTACATCATTAGTTAGGATAGTTATGAGTTAGGATAATATCCATCTATACTACATTTAAGCGAATAAATAAATATTGTTTCTCTTATCACAGACATTTTTCTAACTAATTAGTAAAGTACCTGGCCCTTTGGGAGGCTTACACTGATACATGAGTCCAACGTGAAGAGGCCATTCGAGAGTTTTAATCTAAAGTGGGATGGAACACCTACGATGGCACTAGCCGCAGCAGGTGTAGTACCATATGCAGCAATAGTTCTATTGCTACATATGTTCTCTAATACGTCCGGGCTTTGAGAATGGGTGTTTGATGGACCGGTTTATTGGTAACTATGGATAAAAAACGGCATCTGCCCTGAAAACTCTAATAGCATCAATTGGATGGGCAGATGGTGACTCGCCAACTCACTAGACGGGCCCTCTGAATAGCCATCATAGACATACAAGCCAGCAGCAGAGGGCAACACCGGTGTGAGCGGCTAGGGATGTCGAGCGGCGCGGCGCCGGTTTCACCATCACGGGTCTTGTGATAACGGAGACCCGGAGCGAGTTTTCCCGTAGTTATGCCCTTGAAAATGATACTTCCACACCTAAGCTTAGAGCTCTAGCAGTCTCTTTTTGACCGGCTGACCAAGGCAAGTCAGAGTTGAAAGTCATACGGGCGCTCCTGAAGTTCTATCCCCGCCAACCAGTGATGGCAAGCCAGAGACGAGGCCCTAATTGACTCTCTGAGGCATTCAGGACCGCAGTGTCGCCACTCACATTCAGCTTACCACAAGCTGCTTTGCGGTTTGTGCACTTTTATTTAACCTGCTGATACATTTTTCGTTTATATTACAAGGTAAGATAATATTTTAAAAGCTAGTGTACTGTGCCATCCGACGCGGACGTTACGTTAGTCTCATGAGGAGATAACCACTGTCCCAGAGGGGTTATTATTAATATTATACTGCCTAATTATAGTCCACCCTGCTACAGAACAGTGTTACTGCATATCATCTTCTTAGAACGTAAGGTAGATGGCGACTTACGTACCACATCAAATGGAAACCCTTTCCTTTTATCATATATTTATTGCCATTTTCTAGATTCTGCAAAGCGCCAGTAATAATCTTAGTATTGCAATCAGCCACGGTATTTGTTTACCATCGGGCAGGCCATATAATTGTTTGCCATCTATTCATAATAAAAGTTTAAAAGCTATAACCCGACTACGTAAAAAAGGAGTCTACAAAGGACGATTAAAATTTATATAGTCTATGTCACCCGGGCCATTATTACGAATCTATTGACACCTCATTCATTAAAATCGGTTTAGTAGTTTAGGCGCTACGGTGGAACATACAAACATACATACCCAGACTGCCAAAATCATTACCCTTCCTTTTGGCTTCGCCGTAGTCGGGTAAAAATATACAGAATTGTACAAAAATAGTTTGAGGACCAAATCTCTGAAGAGGTAGATAGAAATATGTATATGTACATCTGCCTACCCTCCGCCTATGGTATACTGATATCACTGCTTATGTTTAAGGCTTAGCCACTTAATAGAGGACCAGCAATGGCCACCTACCTTTCTGGATTCCACGCTGCTACTGAGAGTTTCTCTACAAAAAACTACTTTGGCTGTCGTTGCATTCACTACCATCGTGCCACGTCAGTCACATGTTCGACTATCGCATTCACTACCATCGTGCCACCACGTTCTTCACATGTTTGACTACATAGATGGCGTAGTGGTTTAAGTGATCGCTTCGCCACCACCACTATGTCTAGTGTGGGTTCGAATCTCACACGGGACAAAAAATTGTGTGATCCACAAATTGTTGTTTCGAGTCTGGGTGTTCTTTGCGTCCGTTGTTTGAATGTTTGTAAAGTCCCCTGCGACACAGGATTTCAAACAAATGCAGAAATTGTCTTTCTTAAAATAAATGCATACACTACCACTGTATCTGTCATTTATTACGTACTAAATTCAAACACCAACAATTATTATAATTTTCTTCCTCAAACAATTTTACACTTCACATAAAACCTGACATAACGCCATATGTCAAACAAAAACGCAGTGCATCTAATTAAACACTCGAACGTAAGCTGTTATGCATAAAAGTGGCAGAAGAATAAATTGAAGTTTTTTTTCTGTCGGGACTCGTAAACTTTCGCTGTGAACACAATGTAGAGGTTGCTCTGACATGGATTAATCTCGCCTTTTGAAAGCTTACGACAAAGAGCAAGACTTGTAGACAGAAGTGTTAAGAGTTTGTTCGAGGTCTCTTTATTACAAACGACTTATTGATTTAAGTGGTCGCCTTAACATTGTTAATGCGCCAAGTGTTGTGGGTTCGATTGCCATAAGGGACAAAAATTTTGTGTGATGCACAAATTTTTGTTTCGATTATGGGTGTTCTTGGTGTCTGTTGTTTGAATGTTTATGAAGTCATCCACGACACGATTTAATCCTAGTACAGGTGTCTTTTATAACAAAACCATGTAAAAAGAACGATATCTGCCCGTGACATAGCCCGGGCGAAGACCACGGGAACGCATTGCTGGGAAAACATTAAAGCTCTTTCCATAGCTATGATTAATAACAAAATGGTCTGGACATCAGATTTTCAAAGTCTATTACTACGAATGTAACATATCTAGTTAAAATTATCATTATCTGTTGGTATCTTATGTAAAAATGTCATCATTTTATCTAGAACTGTCCAGTAGATAGCTTTTTTTCAGAGGGATTAGATCATTCTGAAACTATTGTTTTAGGTTGTGATTTTTGAAGGGGTAGGCAAAGTTGTATAACACATCTATGTATGTATGCATCAGTTGCTCAAATGAGATGGCCAGTATCTATGTCAATATTAACCTATTCAGTCGCAGATACACACCGGCGGCCAGACACAATAGGTTTTTAATTATGTCTGGTATTCCAAAACTTGACAGGTTAACTATACGCCATATAATAAAAGAAGCTTTTGCCTGCGACTTTGTCCGCTTGAACATTCGTTGTTAGCTGCAATTTGTCCTAATCCGAACGAATTTCTAGAAACCCTGCAGGTAGCAATATTTTTTTTCCTACATATTAAATTTTGCGTCTGTAGTAATAAAACACAACACAATAAGTTTGTATGTATGATGCAACTTTAAAGTGAAAGTATTTTGGTCCTCCTCGTCTGAATATTGGTAAATCCAGCCTTATTCATTATATACATCATCTGAGTTTCTATGCCAAAGGACGAAGGAATCACTCCATATATATCTGGGCCCAGTTGTTATCATAATCAAAGTAGCCATAATTGAAAGAGAGTATAATAACAAGTCGTCACCAAAAATTTTGTGATATTTCGCTTCCCAGGAATTAAGTTATATAAAATGCAATGGTACAGTTCACACAGCGATCCATGTCGTCAATATCCAATTCAGAAGCGTAATCAGTTGTCCAATATGAAGTGCCAGGTAATTCTAAGTCACAAGATCCGTCGAACAGTCCTTTAGCAAGCCAAAGTCATGGGGTAAAGCAAACAAAATAACAAGAAAAATACGTGCGCACTCATAAGGAACAAACCGAACGAGCGTTGAACTTGATTTTGACATTAGCCGTTAAACTTGTCAGTCGGTGACCCCAGATAATTAATAACCAAAAAACGATTTTCAATCGATTGAGTTTTTATTATTATCATTCAATTATAGAACACATATTTATGAGATTATACCGATTTAATAATACTCGATAGTAAATAATTAGAGTTGCATATTAATCGATAATTGGTTAACTTAATTTAATATAAGTTTCTCGCTTTCTATGAAGAAATATTCTAACATATTTTGGTACCTAAAAATATAACGATTTTTTTGGTATCAATTACAATGTGATAACTGGTGGGCCCAGGGGTTCTCACCCTCCTTTTAGTTTTCTAGGTCCAACGGTTTTAGCTGGGCGTCGATAAGTCAGTCAGTGGGTGAGCCAGGACTAAACCTATTATAGAGGTAAACATTGGTATGAAAAATCATATTTTCTATAAGGTGTTTAGTAAATAAGATGAGGGAAGAAGCAGTACGTAATATAACAGCAGTAAGTAATAATAAGAGCGACTTTACATACTTACTTTACCGCAGTAGATACCAAACAAATAAAATAGTAACCCCAGGTACACATATAATCTTATTAAGCTCTAAAGTGTAATAAATTACATTACGTAAGCAAGAATCTAAAGGTTTTATAACCTTTTTATTATCAACGGATTTATATAACACGTCACAAATGACAACACGATCATATTGTCGCATCTGCACACAGATCTTTGTTCCGCGAATGATTCACAATGTGCCCGCGCATAAAAACTCATCGACCCGCAGTTGACATAGAACGATAAATGCCAAAAATTATCGTAAATTATCGCCGTAATACCGCCTTATGAACGACAGGAGAATACGCAGTATAAGCTTGTATTATACTTTTGCGTCCATAAAAATAATATTTTCGGAATCTTTGTTTGAAAAGTTCTTTGAAATTCGATTTCAGCATTTTATGATGCGTTTAAAATTATTTTTATAGTCCTTGCATGGTGCTTAGGAATTGAGGCATCAGTGAATAATTTACAGAGACAAATCATCTTGGCTAATTCTGGAGTCTTTAAACTTATTGGTCACTTTCTTTTACGGGTTCTGCAGACCCGTTTGAACAGGAAAAGTGATCTTTATGCGCATGAGGTTTATTACCATGTTTTTAAATCTTCCTGTCACATATTTTTATTCAGCTTTCATTCGATGGGGAAGTAATGTGATAATGGATATATTGCCTTGTAGCTCCAGTAGTACAACCATAATTGCGATCGTGATTGCCAATCGTGCTCTTATTTTCCAGCGGTGTCTGTGCTTGGTAGAAAGCAAAAGACTCGCCTTTTAAATATTAAGATTAAACACAAGCATAGGCTTGATGATACTGCACAAGTTCGGCTACGGGCGCTTACGTTTCGCATATTTGGATACTTGCAATACCAAGATTAGGCTTTCTAAACCTGTCAAAAAGTAACTGCAGTCCTGCCAACGAATGAAAAAGGTAGGAGAGCATTTCTGCCAATATCTTAGAGAGATGCAGGCGAAATATTTTATCACTCATTGAGTGTCTTGTTGATATTTTTCGTCAATGAGAATGTATGCAAAATATTAGTAAAACTATGAAGGGTCTTCATCTTCGTTATGATCAAAATGATAAACGACAGCTTATAGAGATGTATCTCATCACAGAAAACTAATTTTCTTATTGCAGACTGACCAAAAAATGCTAATTCAAAGATAAAACAAAGTTATGGTTACCCTCATCTATAATTATAAGTATAAATGCAAATGTACTAAATGCATGTCATAGTATAAACCCATCCCGCGCACTCTCTGTTCAAGAAGTAAAATAAAATACACATATTTTATTGCGCTACAAATATAAATTCTTAGTTTCATTAGCATCCCACGTAAGCTGTGACATTTAAATGTGCTAAATCGAAAATATTACCTATTTTCGTTTAGTCACTGGCCAGTCTTAAACGATTTATTTGGTTGCCTCCAATTAACACTGAGAAGAACACTAAAATCTCTGCCTAAGCCTTAATAGAACAATGTCTCCATTCAGCATTAGACTACAGCCAAATAAGTTTTATAGTTTACCAGCTTTTGAATGCAGCTTTGCTCACTCAGAAACAGTACTTTTCCTGGATTTAACCCAGAAAAAGTACGTATGTAAGTAGGTACGCTATGTCCTGTACCATTTCTGGTCAAAAAGTAAGGTCTTGTAATCGTAATAAGCAAACAAACTCACATTCGCATTTATAATATTATATAATAATAATAATAATGATTAATTTTCTTTTCCACAAAAGTAACTTAAAACTATCATTAAAATACTTAAATATCAAGTTAGGATAGCTCTCCATACGCAGACTGTGCTTCGAGCAAATTTTACGGCGGCAAAGTGTCATACGAGCTTACAGCCTGGTGTTGAGCAGTAAATGTATCTATATAATTATATTATTAAAACAAAACGATGTTTGTAAATCATTAAAACAAAAGTCTTTACATTATTAATACCCTTTAAAAAAAATTTACGCGAAAAGAGGAGTGTGAGATTTGGCTTAGTTCAGCTTTATATGGAGAAGGAGAGAAGAATGATAGTTATTTAAAAAAATATTTACAATATAAATTTTCATCACTAAATGAACACTGGTTAATATAAATTCACAACAATAATTAAAACGATGCAGACATCTGGCGATTATAATAACAAAGTCCAATTATCACATTAAAGTTTTTCAATTACAAAGCCAAATGAAAACTATTGTGTAACACAAATATTATAATTTGTACCGAATATCAATGTAGATAATCAAAGGAAAACCGTCTGAAAGTAAAATCAAGTATTACATTTAATATTTCAACATTTGAATACACGACTTTTAGCTTTAATGAACTATTATTTTCTATAGAATCGAAATATACAAATGAGAGTTATTTAAATTTCGGCTCGTTTTAGCTTTGAGACGCTCTCCCTATTAAACTGCTGTTAGCGACGACTTTCTCCTCGTTATTTAGAAAATATATTCAATAAATAGAAATACAAAATTTTACTACTAAACATAATGTTTAAAACAGATCACATTATATATAAATACATCTCCACGTGCACACTGTCAGGCTATATGCTACACTGAGATTTGCCCACCAAATACACCAATACCACTTTGCCTGATCTGGACAAACGTATGTTCTTTTGTAAGTGCAAATTTATGCCAAGGGACCAACTGAGTCTCTACAATTTTTACAAATAAAAGGGGCTTCTTAAAAGTCGTAGTTACATTGTAATAAGCTATTAAAAAGTCCTTTTTTTCGTTCCATAATAATTGGGTGACATGCATGCTTCAATCTCAACATTGTTAAATGTTTTCGCAGTACTTACCGCTAAAGAACGATTAACTGTTCCAATACAGACAAAAAAAATAGTAATTGTTAAAGTTCCAGAAATATGACGATGTTAACATTTTTTTCTACCGAACGACAATGAACACGGAAAAGGTATAAATTACGTAATTCATGCAAAATTAAGTTTTCTTCGGGGATAAAAAAAACCGAAACACCTTGGTCTTGTTATATTTAAAATTTCACAAAAATTTGTAACGGCCTCAATTTATATTTATGAAAGAGAATCTCAAATTGAGGTATTGTGAGCAGAATACGCCACGATTTTCGCGTCAATCATTACGGTTTTTTTAGTAATTTTTGGAGTTATTGTCCTTTGGTAGTGAGTCGAAGTTCGTAAAAAATATAAATGTAAGAACGGTATGCGCTTAAAATTCTTAAGTGATGTATTGTTTATTTTTCTTGCTGTGTCAGTAATTGGACATGCTGGGTCCAATAAAAAATATTTATATGCATGCTTTCGTGTTTTGGTGGATTGATTATGCTGTTAACCTGATTTCAGGTTGTTTAAACCATTTCTTGATATAACTTGATATGAGTAATAGTTTTTATTGGTTATCAAAATGGAGATTCTAGATTACACTCTTTATTTTGGACTGCTAATCAAGATGCTAATGATTTTGGTTGTACAACCATATACATATAGTATTTTTGAGACTATCAGTCTTAGTTACTTAGTTAGTGTGTATCAATTAATCTAAGAAATTATCAATATTGGAAAATGCTGTCTTTGAAAGAGTGTGAGGACACATGCAGCTCTGAGAGTTCTCCATAATGCTCTCAAACAGATGAAGGATCTTGCAATCCACACTGAGCCGGCGTCATATGCCTAAACATTATTTTACCGAGAAAAGGCTGTGGTCAGCAGTGCGACAAATTATAAGGAAGTCAGATAATATGATTATTATCAGCAAAGCATCATGCCGAAGTCCATTTTCAACTAAACTTGCATTCATAAAATATGTCGTACACTAATTATAACTGAAAGTACTAAGTATATATTAGCACTAAATACTGAAAGCACAATAATCTCTGAAATTATATAAAAACAAACTCAAGCACTTTTAATACCAAAATTAATCACATAAGCTTGTGACTAATTTGATCGTGTTATCTAATTGAATGTGTAATTAATTATACACCCACTCAGACACCAATTAATTAAGAATTAAGTAAATATTATATGGTATGTAAGTAAACACTGAACACGCCCTAATCCTCTTTAATGATAATGAGGGATAAGTATACATGCTGTAATAACTTAATTTCTGATGAAATTGTATTCACGATTAAGAAAAATGTCATTCCCAGAAAGTAAAAATATATACGTAGAGCAGCGATAGCCTAGTGGGATACCTTTGAACTCCCACGCAGAGGCCTCGAGCTCCATCCCAAGGCACGCATCACTGAGTTTTCGAAGTTATATGCGTATTAAATATTTAATAATCGCTCGATTTTACGGCCAATAAAAACAGCTTGAGGAAACCTGCGTGTTCGCGAAGATTTGTGAAGTCTGCCAACCAGTACTAAGTATGGTGGTGGATTATGGCCTAGCCCTTAACACACTGAGTAGAGGCCCGTGCCCAGCATAGAGAGAGAGACTGAGAGTCGACGTGAAACTTAGAGAGTTTATATACAGAGCTGATATTATTATTACTAATAATATTATATACATAGAATCACACCTATCTCCGAACCTGAAACTTCATGCACAGCAGTCACTTAGGCATCGAGGCAGACTTACAACAGTGACCCTTTCTTTTTTTATCCTTTTGAAAGTTGAATGTGAGGGTGCTATTATTGTAATAATAACAAAACAAAATACAGTGCTGATCCAGTCTTAATGTCACAAATGGTATTCTTTTATGGATCAAAACTCTATTTTGAATATTTTATTACCAGAATTGGCTCTCATAGCGTGATTCAATGCCAAAGAAATAGATATACTGTCTCATCTTTATATTTTTTACTAGAAACAGAACCTCCCCAAGAGGCAGAAGAAGCATAACGATACACATTACTAGGGTACAATGCTTCATTTATGATCGAAATCTGAGATAATACAACCGCGACCTTTGCGTACTTATAATGACTTAATAATTCTCTAGTCGATGCTATCTTTCTAAATGGATTGTAGAGGACCGGACTTGGATAGATTTATTTACTTAATTATTAAAAATGTAAAAAGATAGTAGCATATTAATAAATTTATAAAAATAAATATGTAATTTAAATTTGCTTCGACTATTTAGGCTTTAAATACTCTGAACATCGTCTTAGCAAAATATACATTTTTGTTTGCTCATTGGCAGAATTGGAGAATGTTACGCTTGATGATCTGACATGTTTCTTAATATATATTCCTTATGCTAGATTGCTATATTGGATCTAAAATGTGTTGAAAGAAATATATAAAACTTCTTTAGCAGCAGTTAAACCAAATGTTACATTACTACTAGCGAAAAAACAAGCTAGTTAAGTGATCTATTTAAAGGTACATGGTTACAGTTTCTCATAGACTTTGGCAGTATAATACAATTACACAGTGGCAATACTCAGATATAATGTATTTAAACCAGGCACCCAACCTAAAAAAAATACTTTCACCCGTGCCACAAACACCGAAACTTATATATTACTTGACTGACGTGTCATCAGTTTTGGAAGACTGTTAGAGCTCATGCTGGGCTAGGAACTCGTATGACAAAAAATACATACAAGTTACCTGAAAGACTTGTAATATACAAGTATTTCCATAGCACCAAAAAGAACGTTGTGGCGTTACCACCGTAAAAGACCAAAAATATTACTTACTTTGCTCATAGTAAAATGTCTAATAGCTTTGGTGTAAACTTTACTCGCCGTATTTGACCACAATTTACTACAGAATAGTATATGTAGTCGGAATGTCTTCGCCTGTTTTTATATAAAATAAAATATATACTGTTAAACACGGTCACCCATAGCTTTTTACCCAATTAGGTGTAGTAAGTACTCACTTAGATACATAAAACAGTTTGTTATTTCTCTAGATCTGGCTTTCGTCGTGACCAACTAGTGAAAAAAGTGGTTCACAAGTCCGTCCCTGCGTTTAGTCGTGCGTCGTGTCGCATTAGCTGCGTCTGTTCATCCGCGTGTCACGACCCGGTGTAATGGTCATCTTTGTACACTTTTTACATAATTATATACCCTCTCTAATTGGGTATAAATACATCGTAGAAAGAAAAAATTTAGGTGAAATTGGTTCAGTATCTTTTTGCAGTGATAGTTGTGTTTTTATCGATTATTGTTTTGATTGTTAATTATGATTCACTATTGATATGATGCCGTTATGTCTTTAAGTCTGTATATTCAGATATCAAGTAACGACATCTGTTTATCTGTGCGTGCGTTGGACAAACTAATTTAGTTACCACCGAAGTTCTATAATTCATTATTATACTGTGTAAATACGTGTAAACATGATTACGTGGCAGTCGTAGAGTTTTTGATAAAGCAAAATTTATTTCTTTGCATTTTTCTGATAGATGATTTGCCGGAACTTCACAGATTCGGCATATTTGCCTTATGCCTAGTAAACAGCAATATTCTCACCTTCTATTTCTTAAAATATTGTTGGCAATAAAACTAGTTGTGATACACGTCAACTTGATCCTGTATATAAATATACCTTCAAAATTACAAGGTACCTATCATTGCACTTATTTTAGTAAAACTTGGTAACTAATAGCGCCTGTATACATCCAAATGGATAAATAGAGATAAAATACATTTCATTTATCAATAAGATGCATGGCTTTAATCATCTGTCGCAGGCAGTTTCGGATAGCTTATGATAATATTTTCTTAATACAAATTCTAAATCTATAAAACTGTTCATCTCAAGTAGTCTCAAGGATTTACTGTCAGGAAATTATCAGTTGTAGCGTCGTAGAATTGATATCTATTACGCCGAACCGTTAACAACGTGGGGTGACTGTTTTCCGTTCTTCTATAAAAGGGGTAAGTCCGGTTATCAATAATGAATGACTAAAATACTTAATTTTAACTTAATTTTGTATTGCACAGACTTACTTGTTTATTTGTAATCCAGCTATACAAATTGACGTCTTAGCAAAAAAAATATATCATTAAAAAACAAACAGTATTAAAAGCTTATAAGTAGTAAAAACAACTTATTAGACTATTTACCATTTACATGTTTTTGCATAAATGTATAGAAAAGTTTATTTGATTGGAAAGAAAATAATAATTAACGTTAAGACAACGATATAATATAAAAAAAAAAAAAAGGCAATTATTGAGTCAATTCAAACCAATAATTTGAATCAACTCAAACCAATAATTTGAATCAACTCAAACCAATAATTTGCAAGTTTATGTTTGTTTATATTTAGCTTAGTAGTAAATAAATCAGGTTCAGAGCAGTCAGACAGCTTATTGTAACAGTTAGCTTATGAAAAATATTTTTTGTCTATAGATACTACTTATCACTAATAAGCTTGGTTTGTATAAAATATGGGGAACAAGGTGTCTCTAGTAGCACGCTAATGAGTCTGCTCAGTGCTATTACTTCTTATACTTGTAAAATGAAAGGAAGATCAATGTTCTATAATCTATTTCTAGTTAGTAACGCCTATATCGATCCTAATCCCACAATAGAGTCTTATAACGACCAAAAACAGTATTGTCCATTAATCTGATATCGAGATCTTTAAAACTCATCAGTATCAAGGTCGACCAATTTTAAATCGATTCGATAACATCGCTCGAGATGTATGCGATTGGTATCGAGATCACGACGCGACCTATAGTTCAACTGATTATCATATTTTGATGTAAAGAAATGGCTGTATTTAATGAAAATTTACGCGACGTAGTAATAGCTTTAGATTTACGACACAGATGAAGGCTTACGATGCTAAAAGCTGTATGTAGATATTTACAATAATAACAAAATTTATAAAATTATTACAAAATGATATTTCTTGTACATATGATGTTTAAAAATAGCCTATGTTAACATTTATTTATTAATTACAATTAATAAATAAATTATAACAAAGGCTATCTTTTGCTGAAAGTGTAAGCAATAAGGGTAGACCAGAGATTTCTCGATATTATTTTTAAGCACTTTGATAATATTTTGGTTCTAAGATATAACGATTTATACCCTAAGGCCAGCAGTGCGATGGTATAAAGAAGCCGAACATTAATTAAGGTTTTAGACGAGTAACTATTAAATTAAAGGTCATATAAAGCAATATTTTTGTTAAGTCCTATTTTAGTATATCTCTGGATAGGTTTTGCCTCCTTATGTCTATTAAATCTTAAGTGTTCTCGCCATTGCCACTCCGCCGAGTCTATGGGTTCGATCCCCATATGATACAAAAGTTTGTATGGCCTACAAATAGTTGTTCCGAGTCTGAGTGTTTTTTTCTGTCCGTTGTTTGAATATTTCATTAAGTCCTCCGCGACACAAAATCCACCGAAGCATTAGATTATTCTGAAAGATGAAGTTACTTTTGATTAAAAAAAAAACATGGCGGACTGTGATTTGTAAAGTTTTTGCGTATTTAATGTTACTTTCATGATATAATTATTTAAAATATAATTGTATTTACGAGATTAAGTTTATCAAAGTAGAATAAAAACCAGATATAATGATTTATTTATTTATGGTTCGCTAATAAATGTAACAATAACACAATCGCATAATAATTAAAAAACATAACAGGTTTTTATAGAAAAAGTCACATCCAATTATAAGCAAACACTGCGTGTCTTAAAATGACTCTATTCAGATTTCATTGAAGAATATGCTGAATGCCCAAAAGATATTTCTGAAATGCCCCCAAATAAGAGTCATGTGCGTCGATGGGGGGTGTCCATTTTGAGTAATAGTCAATGTAGCCGCACAGGGGGGAGCGTCGGCAAAAAACTCACATAATAAGAGCGTACCTCACGATAGATAAGTGCGGTCAATGTTCGGTACATTGTATCGATAGCAACAAAATTATATTTTTATTTATTTCATGAACTACCGTTTTATAGAGATAAAGCGGTAGTCTATGCAACTGCTGTGTATGAAGTCTCGGGTTCGATTATCGGGTCGGTCAAAGACATATAGGATTTTCTTGCCTAGGATTGTTAGTAACATCAGTCTGGAACTTTGCCAGCTTGTTCTCTATTACGTAAAAACTAGAGCCTATAGCTGGTGAAATATGGCTATAATACATCTCTGCCTACCCATTTAGGGTATATCCCCATTGTAAGACTATGTAAGTATATTGGTGTTCTTTTATGATGTACGATGACGATACATGTAGGCTTACGTCTGTATATCGATGGAGGGCTTGCAGAAGTGTTATTTATTGCATTTTCGAAATAAGTAAAAAACTAAATTAAGTACCTATTTCTTTAGTTACACGCGGATGACGTACATCTTAAGTCTAAATAAGATCACCGTGTTACTACGCCACCCTAAGTGTTCCGGACTTGATTCTAATCAGATGAAAATTTCTGTGATCCATAAACAGGGAACAAGAGGAGCAGAGTGTTCTTTAGGTACGTTAATTCAATGTTTGAACCTCCTCAAGACACAGGATTTTTAGTATATCATCGTAAAAATGTATAAATAAGATTGTTATACCACAATATGGCGTAGTCGTGTCGTGAATGGTAAACTGAATAGCTATAAACCGTTCAATTATTGGTCAACTTTAGCAGTCATAAGCATCAAAACTTTAATTTGCTTTCAAATACAATTATTAATAATTTACGATTATTGAATACATAATTTATTGCTTTTAATTTAATATTATTGTGCATAATAAAATTAAATACTCCTATATACCGAAAATTAGTAGTTTATTATTGTTTTAACAGTGCAATTATTTTGTGTGTGTAGAAGAAAACTTAAGATACTTAATATTGTATCATTTTAATAATTTACTACCTATACACACGTTGTATGATGCACAATACGTATTTATCCGCAAACATGTTTAACCAAAATAACATACATATATATTTTATTTTACTACCGATTTAAAAGATGAGAACAAAAGATATTAAGTCAATACATCTCTTGAAAAATACATGCAAAATGTTTAAGCCGCTTTGAACAAACAGAAAAATCTGTTAATGATGAAATATCATTTATTATATTATGTATAAATAGAAAAATATTTTTAAATAAAGAAAATTACATTAATTATTAACCAATCAAATATGTAATACAATTTTTGTTCATATACGCACATACATACGGTGTATGTGCGTATATGTACAAAAATGGTTATATGTTACAATTTAATAATAATATTCTGACCGTACATTAAGGTCAGCGCTGACCGAGCGTAGGGCGCGATCTAAAATAAGATATGTACCGACGACCTGAGCCACGCATAAATACACCCAATATCAACCTTTACGTTATGTGTGACCGAATGTATATGTGTGTGTTACTTTCTACATAAATGCACTGTTACAGAGAAAATGGTTATAGTTTCATCATTTTGACTGGTCGAAAGTGTGACAGTCTGCATCAAAGTCTTACTCTTGTTTCTCGTTTAAAAAATACCACTTCCGCACTAGAATTATTTCCTGTGTTGCGTGGGATTTTAGGAACATTCAAACGTCAGACACTAAAAACACCCAGACTTACTCTAGAGCAGCTATTTATGGGGTACACAATTTTTTATCATGTCTGGGGATTGAAGCCACTCACTACATTCGGTGCAGTGACAGCGGCGAGGCGATCACTTTAACTACTACGCCATCGGTGCAATCTCATTTAGGTCACAAAGTAAGACTTATGAATGTTAAAGTTTATGAGTTAGTGAGTTTAATGAATTTACACTTTGCTTCGTTGCTAGATTTAGGCAAAGGATTAAGCCAATAGGAAGACACCTGCAAGAAACTTACAGCTACCCTTTAAAATCGCTATTCAAATATAATTGCAGTATTTTACAACTCATATGAACAAAGTAGTGCAGGTATTGTACCATTTATTACTAACTATTAAAATCTGAAATGGTGTAGTCTTTAATTGTCTTGTAGTCGCCAAAACATAATTTGCGCAATGGCTGCAAAATCCTGTGTCCCATTAACGAATCGGGTACAATGTAACGGGAATTCTGTAAAATAATTAATGGTTTATCATATGTTAAATTATCATAACATAATCAAGAGACCTTTATGTGTAAGTCGGCTCACCCACACTTAGCTATAAGTACTATGACCAATCTTTCTGATACTGAGAAGAGGCTTGCAGTAATGGGACAGTTACAAACAATATATTATTTTAAAGCGATTGTAAACAGATTGTGTAAATAATAGTTTATTACAATCAAACTTACACTAGTATACCTTCGGTGTGCGTTAGTAACTCCAAGAGATGCAAGTATAAGTAAGAAGAATGTCTTATAAAGTATCACACCATTTAGGTAGCAAATGCGACTGCTTTGCATGAAGGTCATGGTTTCGATTGCCGGTTTGCCCTAAGAATTATTGAATGTTTCTTTTAAGATATGCTCATTAGTAGTAGATAGTCTGGTACTGTGCATCGTAGACGCTAATACTTGACGCTCGACTTGTATAACGTGAGGTCTAAAATCAGAGCTGCTAAAATAGGGGTGTGAAACCTAACCAAAACAAGATAAGATGAGATAATTTAATATGTACGTTAAACCCACCTTTGCCTAAATATTCGAGTGTGTATAGGTTTGAGAGTATACGTAGGCTAATCTCATCCTGAATCCCTTGGCAACCTATCGCTGGTATAAATATTCATTAACAATGTATTTCTATATACGAACAGCTAATTCAATCCATATAATTGTAATCCTCAACGACCAGAAACTATAATTCGTAGACTAAACTTGAAGGCCATAACCAAATTCCAATTTTATTATACCGCCGCTCCCAGACTGTGTAATAAATCAAACGCAGTGTTCCGTTCCACGATCGTTCGTCTGTAATGTCCCTAACTATTCATATATACACAAATACTTTACACTTTTTGACGTAAATCTAGGAGCACCTTTATAGTGAAAACAGGCATTTATTTTTGCATTTTGTATTTGTGGCTCGATTGATTATCTTGTTGGTCCTGGGCTTGTTTGTGATCACTCTTGATCTCTTAGGTTTAACTTTCATGTCGGACAGTATCAATTTTCCTATTTTCTATTCTGGCATTGTGCTCGATTTACACCAATTGGAGCCGCCTATTAGGTATTACAACATTTTGGTAAAATATGGATAGTATCCTTCTAGCTACCTCTATGGCACGAAACAAACGTTCAAAAATATTTCTATTACCAGAAACCTTTCAATATGACCAACATAGTGCTTGCACTATTTTTACATTCTTTGGTTAATGAGAATATTAGTCCAAATATGCATATTTTCACTGTACCTTTCTAAACCCATACTATTAGTACTAATAAGTAGTAAATAATACATACATTTAAAGATTAAATAAATGTCTGTATATTCCCGAATGCTAAGAAATAATATCTATATTTCGCTAACAATATTTATCATTCCACGTACAAGTTTTACTGGACTCTTTCAATATCTGTTCTCTTACTGAAAAATCCTTACAGAATACCCAATAAAACTTTACCTAAGCTGGGCATGAAACCACCACTGTCAGATGCAAGCGTAACCAAACCCTTACATAAGTCATTGAACCACCGGAGGGATAAAGTAAAAAAATCCTTTCTTTGTTTTAAGAAATACAATCCTGATAATTAACGAAGATATGATTTAATTCATTAAATAACTTTTAAGAACACTAATGATCACACACTGCGACACTGCGATTCGGCCATAGAGTGCCGAAAGCTTACATATCTACCTCTTTCATTAATTTCAACTCATATTTACTTTCTTTTTTACCAGTCAACAAAGCGCTTGTTATAAGTCCAGATAGGCAAGTAAACCCTGAACTTGATTGCGACATTAAACATTTTGGATTGTTACCTAATGGTGGTCAACCAGGTCGACATATTTATGCTACCCTTTATGCAGTTACCTCCTCCCATTCGAATACCGTCTTATATCCAAAAGCAGTAAAGTCTAATAATATAAAGTACATAAATATATAATATATTCTTTTGTAAATGTAAATGTACTGAACTGGCCCGTACATTTATATTTAAGCTCGTATACTCACTTTAACGTGCAACATCAAAGCGGATGAATGAAGACTTACATTCTTGCTAGATCTATTGATTGACAATGGAGATTTCCGAACGACCCTTAATAATTTCCATACGAAAATAAATTGAACTTTACCTTGTACAAAATAGGGTGCAGTATTGAGTGAGATATTCATCCACTAAGTTACCACCTAGACATTTGGCTGGCGGTCATAAAACAGCCTGTTTTCATAAAACTATTTACTACAAAGTCACTATGCATTCTTGCTATGTTAATTTCAACTTTAATAATTACGCAATAAAGTAGACGTTTCTCTGACGAATTTAGCCAGGGGTTAAAAACATTTGCCAGTACTAGTTGAGTCCGTCAAAAAGATTTATATGACAAAATAAGTTTTTTTTTATTAACCTATTGAGTTGCTTTTTATTGATTTCCAATGCGTCTGTTGTTATTTTTATTTTATTTACTGCCTATTACCTGTGGCGTTGTGTGATTTTTATGTTTATTATCTAATTTTGTTTTGAATAGATTAGAATAGCTATGAAGACATGTTTTTTATTTCCTTTTGGAATGTAAACAAATTTGATTATTTATTGAAGTTTCGACAGAAGGAAATATTTTACGTCTTAGTCTTCTAATACCTACGGAAAATATACCTAGTATTCAAAGAAATGAAATCCGTTTGAGATATGTATCTATTCACCAAAAATTTTACCCAGAAGGCGCTGTAAGATAAAAAGAAAATGACGTTAATCTCCAACAATTTCCTTCGCAGTCTGTAAGCATCCTATAAACAACTTTTAATCTTAAAATTTTAAAATCTCGACGCCAATCCTTTTAAGTTTGTAAATCGAAGCACTGTGCAAGCTTCATCTGACTGACGGCGACCAGAATCACTTGAACCCTACACCTCCCTCCCCTTACCTCTCAAAACCTGTATTTACTAACAACAAGAACGGCAGGGGAGATCAAGGTATAATGGGTAAAATGTATGCAAGCGATCCCAAGACCAGTGTATATTGATCTTTTGTGTTGAACCTGTTTCCTGCCTGTAGTATAAATTTGTTGGTACTGAGAAGGGTGTGGAGGTTCTTGTAATTTTGGCTGCTACAAGGATCCTTGTACAATGAATTGCATTAAGCGACAGGGCCTCTACGAGCTATGAATGCTCTTAATGTATGGATACGATTTGATCGCTCCGGGCGTTTTGTGTTGGGATCGGACAAAGTTGTCGATGCATTGGTTTATCGACAATAAAACGAAACAAGGCAAAGGATATACTTACTCTTTTATTTAAGTAATCGTTTTGTCATTAAAGTAATCACCTATCAGAACAAAAAATGGGCACAAGGAACACTACTCCTCTATTTGTTGCACAATTATGTCCCGTGTGGGGATCAATCCTACAATACTCGGGATAGTAGCAGTGGCAAGGCAAACAACATAACCATAAAGTAAAAAATAATAATAAAGTAATATATAGAACGCAAACTCTGCCAATTATGTTTTGTCCTATTCCAGACGTTAGTCTTTTAACATTGACAGGCTGTAATGACGTAAGTCTTGCGAGCGAAGCCGCCTGTGGAAGCATATTTGACATAGAAACTATGTACTTTCCTAAACACCACATGAACGCAGGCGAATAAAAATCAAAACTATCTCGAGTATCTGACTACCCCACTCACAAAGAACAGCATCGAATCTAACTAGCCAATAGAAAAGGGTAAATCCAAACAACTCATTACCATCGGCCCGTAAGCATTCGACCCAAACTGGCATTCATAGCATTTTTTATACGCGAATAAATAAGAAAGGATTTATACAAATAGTCGAAGATTCAGTATCTCTCATTTCATTGTACTGATCCTTGCTTCACAAAAGCATTCTCGAAAACTTATTCTATTATAGAATTATGTCATTTGTTACTGTTTTTATATTATCTATTCAAATTATTCAGTGATGAGGTTTGTTGACGATGTCGAAAAGAGTGCGTAGATTTTTGGTGAAGTGGTTAGTTAGAGACAAATGAATTGAGGGAAAAATACAGAGAATAGGCTTTACAACTACAGACCTATATCGATTCTCCCTGTTTTGTTGAAAATATTAGAACGTATTCTGAATAAGATATTAATTAAATAATTAGAAAAACAATATTAATGCTAGAAATCAATTTGGGTTTACGAAAGGGAAGTCTATGGCTGATGCAGTACTTGAAGTCACCGAAACGGTGGTAAAGCAGTTTGACAGAAGGTCTAAAGTAATTGACATATTCCTGGACCTCACAAAGGCGTTTGATACTATCTCTATCCCCATATTGCCCTCAAAGATTGAAGCTATACGTGTGCGAGGTATTGTACTGGAACTTTTTTAAAGTTATTTATCAAACCATCTGCAATGTGTCAAGATTGTTACCTACGTGAGTGATGCTGTAAGTCCTAATTTTGGGGTTCCACAGGGAAGCATACTTGGCCCTACGCTTTTCTTTATATATATTAACTCTCTGTGTACTAAAACTCTACCGAATTGTAAAATCATCACTTACGCAGATGACACAGCATTGTTGATATATAGGGAGAACTGGGATCGGGTGAGTCACTATGCCGAAATCGCGCTCAGGGATGTAATGACTTGGCTTAGAAAGAATTTAACTACATTAAATCTGGAAAAAACAAAGTATATACATTTCTCTCCCAGAACCAACACTTTACCATCTTCTGACTCATTTTGCTTACGAGCACATACTTGTAGCTTCCAATCTCAAACATGTAGCTGTATATCTCTCACATCAACTAATAACATTAAGTATCTAGGAGTAACGTTGAATTGTACTTTAAGTTGGAACACGCATGTGAGTGACTTGGTCGCCCGAGTGGAAAAGCTGATGAGTGTTTTTAGAAAATTAGGATATTGTGCTGATACCGATACATTAATGTCTGTATATAATGCCCTTGCACAATCAGTCATGTCATATTGTATTGTGACTTGGGGTGGTATAGGTCTAACTGTCATGTTACGCCTAGAACAGGCACAAAGGGCACTTCTTAAAGTAATGACGAAAAGGCCTCGACGGTTCAGTACTACTCAATTATACAAGGAATGTTCGGTTTTAACTGTCAGGCAACTGTTTATTCTAAATGTAGTACTTCGATGCCACTTAAATCTTGCAGACACATACAATATTTTAGTATTAACACGTAAAACAAAAAATATTTGCAAAACTGAAGTCCATAGAACAACTCTTGCGGCGAGGCAATACTATATACTTAGTATTCGCATCTACAACAAAGCCAATAAAAAACTAAACATCAAAAGTCTGTCAAGCTATGATCTAAAAAATAAAATTAGTACTTGGCTTCAAAATCTTTGGTACAATGAAACAGAGGAATTAATTTAATAGAGAGTATATAAACTTGCACAAACGCACACACACACAAAACTAATCACATATGTACAAAGATCTGAATTATTTGTCTTTGTCTTTCTCATTTCAAAATTTAAGGTTTTACTTATTCTATTGCATACTTTTATATATTTAAAATAAATTTAAAATAAAACTGTTTACGAAGAACTACTAAGCTAGCTGCCTGTGTAATTGTATGGAGGGCGCTGACAACTGTCACACAGTATGCATACTATTTCAGTTGTCAACGTGATCGAAATGGATTATTAAATATATTTTTGTTGAATCTTTGTCTAGATCCATTGTAAAACTGTTGTGTTGAACCAATAAATATTATGATTATTATTTTAATTGAAAACAATGTGTATAGTGGTAGACGTAGGTACTTGCTTTTTTTGCTATATAGATTCTAGGTAGTAATTCATTAGCCAACAGCGGCTACCAAGCATAGTTTCAGATACCATAATATTTAATTTGCTATCCCAGGTTGGATTCTATGGCT
This sequence comes from Catocala fraxini, assembly GCA_930367265.1. Taxonomy (NCBI): domain Eukaryota; kingdom Metazoa; phylum Arthropoda; class Insecta; order Lepidoptera; family Erebidae; genus Catocala; species Catocala fraxini. The sequence continues at coordinate 19,126,142 of OV884041.1, forward strand.
AGGGCAATTAGATTGACTGTGTTCTTAAAAGCAGTACCCCAAGAAACGGCAGTAGGCTTCTTCAATAATAAACAATTTTAGCATCGCTAGTCAAATCTGAGTCCTAAAACAACCCTGTCTTACCTCTTAGTAATATACAGGCGTGAGCCTATAATAAGATAACAATGTTATCTGACGTAAGTTGTTTCTCGACTACATACAACCTCGTCCAGACTTTATCGATGAACAAACAAGCCCAGCACTACTCCAGCGAAAGCTCCGAGTCACGATTGGTTAGCTTTACACAAGGATATTATTATTTCTCGCCGTTTCGCCTGTACCGACTACACATTTTTCAATTTTATATTATAACAGCCAACAATGTCCCTTATAATGTTCGCGTATGAATTGCAACGGTACATTTCGATTGGAGAATTGAAAGCTGGGGTCGACAAAAACGCGACGGTGAAATGTTTTGTTGTATTTATACAGTACGTATGGTGTAGTTATATTTTGAGAGTCGTAATGTGTGCCTGGAGAATACAATACTCTGAATTTTTCTGTCTGCATGCAGCCTCAGGCGCGTTATTTTGCGTGCAATCATGAGGTCTTAGATTCGATTCCTGAGTAAAGAATTTTCAAAATATTCTTAGTAACTGCACGAAGTTTACACCAGGCATTTTTGTTATCTCATAAGCCGTATCCGTACCAGGCACTATAGACATGTGTCAGACTGTAGATATACTAAAATAGAATCGTCTATTATTACGCAGGTCCTAAAAGTAGCTGGCGAAATGTAGGTACAATATGTCTCTGCTTAGAATCGCAAGCAATTAGTATACTAGAGCTTACTATATTAGAGCTTAAGTGATTTGGACTAAATGAGCCAGATCAACCCCCTGATTGATCTGGCTCATTTAATCTAAATACTTTCCTAAGTATTAACCTCTCACAGAATATCGACGTAAAGTAGACGTATACGTAGTGTTTCGTTGTGGTGCGCCGGAGGCCTAATCACTCCCTCGGTTCCCTTTTCTCTTCTTTTGCAGCCTTGCAGCCGTCCCCTTTACACAAGGTATGGTAACAGTTTATCATTAGACAGGCCATGCGCTTGGTTGTCACCTATGTGGTGTCTAGGTGAGTAGCAGTAACTTGGTTATGTTTTCTTGGGATTCGTTCAGTGATCCAGCCTTGTTTATAACCGGCTGTTACAGCTTACCATCAGGAAGACCGCTATCTAATCTGCCACAACAGCAATAAAAATGGTATTTATCCATAAAAGTGGAATCAAACATATTAAATGTGATATTGGCAATTTGGTAATTTTAATAATACCATATTATACTGTTTTGAGATTTAGAGTGTTGTGGAAATATCGTCACAATTTTGATTTTGCTTTTTGGGAACAATATTGATGAAATTTTTGTCGTCACATACGAAGTTCAATAACATTTTTAGGTTGGTTTCAATTTTTCAAAGTCTGCTTTGATTTAGAAAACGATATGTTCTATATTTAACGTTATATATTTCTTACCCTCATTTTTCTTTAATTTATCTTACATATCGCGTATGTGATCACCAAAGCACGTTAAATGCAAGCATGCAGTGCTACATTAAATAAAATAAGTAATATTAATACCGCGAGCCCATGCGATTTGCCGTACTGCCATATAACCTCAAAAGTTTACATAAAGGTGCCGCCACTTGAATCGACTCGCATATTGTAATACGATTCTCAATGATTATTCCGACGGCGAGAATAGGGCCTCTCATAGGCTTCAATAAACTTTAATATGTAAATTAATATAGAACCTACAAACCATCGCCAAGGTCTTAAGATCTTATCTTTCTACTTAAGGACATCTTACGTCAGATGCCAAAAGCTTCCCTTCGATTAACTCTAGTACAATTCGTAACCTTAACATTGCTATTGTTTTAACACAATACAAGCATACACTGAATAGGCAGTTGCCTTAAAAAATATAACAAAATTGTTTTGCACCTTTGAAAACTACAGGTGACTCTTAACGTTAACAAAATAAGAGCCACTTTTAATGATTTTTGAGTTTGAGGATGTGTAAAGGTAAGTTTGTGTTTCGATTACATAATTTGATTTGCTCCAATCTAAAGTAAAATCTTAACAGTGTAATAAATACTTTGATTGTATGTTTATTGAATATTTGTCGCGAGAACTCGTGCCCATGATCTATTCCAGGCTTATCTTTTGGACGCTCGGCACAACTGGTAGAATCAAAGTAGTACTGTCAACCTAGGTTTGAGTTCCAAATATATTTCTATAAGAAATCTTTGTTCTTGCTTAATTATAATAATAATAATAAGATTTATTTACTTAATTTGGCACAAAAATACAATTACAGCGTCACAAACACGATATTTAGTATTTCCGATAAACTCTGGTACCCAGGTTATTATTTGTTGGAATTGTAAAGTGTGATAGTAAAATGATAACCGATACAAGATGTAAATTATAATTTCAAAAACCATAATCACACGTGGTAATCATGTAAATTATAATATCTAAGATGCCGTACTTTACATGAATTCAGCGAATATCGAAAGTCAGCTTCACAGCAGTTTACATATTAATGAGATCCAAAGATTGTTGACCTGGGTCTAGATGTTGATGAGGGAAATGTATGTAATGTAGTGTTATTTCTTAACACGAGATATTAAAATTAAATTACTATGTATTGATGCAGTTTTTATAGAACTGTTTAGTCTAGTTTAGACCCTTAATTTCTGAAGTGGCTTCCAGCGTTTCTCGCAAGGTCCGATGGCGATTTTTCACTCTGAAGTGAAGCTTAGCAAATTAGTACCATCGTGTCAATTTTAAAGATAAATAAATATCTACATATTACTTTCAATTCTCCCATAACAGAAAATGCGTACATGTTTTACGGTTTGAGGATCTTTGCATTTGTTTGATATGTACTAGGCTGCAGTAATCGGACTTTTCTTAAGGAAAATAATCTCATTTGTGTATCCTGATAGTCAAATGCAAAAGAATACGTTTGGCATTTGTATTATATGAAATAACTTATAGACAAATACACTGAAGTATATCCACTATGGTTTATTTTATGTCAGCCAATACAGCCATCGTCTCCTTTGTTTAAAATTTGTCCAAGATAGTGTAACCTACTTTATACTGAACAAACTTAGTACTGCAAGAAATTAATTAATATCAATATTAACTCATCTTTAAAACAGCTCAGTTACCCGCGATTAATCAAGACTAACAGCAAGCTCAAGCAACGTTCAAGACTTCACTGAAAATGTACGTCTTTTAATTTTCCCCGAAAACGGGGACAATCACGCCAGAGTTATTCATCATAGTTGGCGAAGTGTTACAAGTTAAGTGCAGGGTAAACAGGCGGTAACAAAACACCCGGCGTGATGAATGGCATGCCACATAGATAGGGTTAGAGGAATACTCGCAGTAATGTATTCCGAGGAATACGGACTTGGGATGAATTTTCGCACAAGGTAAGAAAATTTTTAGGAACCATCTGTAATGTTTAAAATCTACGCATATAGGCAGAGGTCCCAAAGCACGCACATTTGATTTTTTGAAGTTATGCGCGTATTAAACATTGTAAAGAAAACTGCATATTTAAGAGTTCTCCATTATGTGCTAGAAGATATATGAAATCTGCCAATCCCACTGGGCCAGCGTGGTGAAACCTGGCTTCACCCTTTACGTACTGAAAAGTGGCCTATGCCCAGTAGTGGGAGAGTTAATACATAGGGCTGATATTATTATATATATACACCTATATATATAGGTATATATAAAGTCTACAGCCACTGGCTGTTATCCTGATACATCTATATCACTCCATTTATTTGCATTTCATGTATTGAAATGATTCATTATTCAGTTGTCTGCATTTAGGTTCCAGATTCCAATTTATTTTTATGTTCACGGCTTCAGATATTTACTATCGACGGCAGTCACAGAAGCTATATCAACTCTTTCTATTCATATCTTATCTTGTTGAAGACCACTCTCGCACTATGGATAATCTTTGTGTCTCGAAGGAATTTACAAATAATAAAACAACGGTGCCAAAGACACCATACTATTTGTGGATCACAAAATTGCCCTTGTGGATCCACAACATGCCGCGCACTGGCAATAAGGATGCGACCACTAAAACTATATCAATCAGTAATATTATGACGTAAACATCAAAAATGTGTCAACTTCATATTCACCGTAGTGCCTCCTCAAGTTAATCTATCACATTGTATCTCGCACAATCTGTACAGATTAAACTCGGTTACGTATTTATTAAACTTTGTATTCATACAACAATACTGCTCGTTTATACCTGTTGTCAGAGTTCAAAGGTGCATACCGTAACATGGCACTTAATGCCATGTGCCATAGAAACTAGGCTTTGATTCCGATTGATATCGTCGGCGAATAAATCTAAGTCACTAGGATCATTATACATCAATATATCTACTCATAGTCGCGAAAGGAGTCAGCGATTAAAGATTATCAGTTACTAAGATTCTGATGTAGCTCTTATACTTTATAAGAGCTACATCAGAATAGTAATTTAGTTGGAAATTACATTTTTGAGCCGTTTGGGGTGGAAACCCTAGATTCATGGGGTCCGAGCGCTCGCATTTTGTACAGGGAGATCGCAAAACGCCTGATCGACGTTTCACGTGATCAGAAGGCTGGTCTTTTCTTAGCCCAAAGAATCAGCATTGCCATTCAACGTGGCAATGCTGCCAGACTTCTGGGCACGTTACCAGTTGACAGCGATGCTGAAGAATTCTACGATGCCTAAACCATTTTTGTAAATATTTAGTATTATAATTATTTGTGTTTTTGTAATTATGTTAATTATGTTATCTTTTTTAGTACATTTGTAATTATAGGTTACATGCAAAAAAAAAAAAACTTTATAAGAGTTACATCTGGGTTACAGCACGTAAAACACATCGCATTTTTTCATGACGCTTTTAATTCGGATTACCTTGAAGAAATCCTAACTGGCCTTTATTTGACATGAACGTATTTAGACTAATTGTAACAAATAAACTTCTAATACTACAAGACATTGGAAATATAGAGTAAAACTAAATGGTATTCCTTAGATAGGGGCTACTTTAAATCTAGACTAGTTTAAATATAAACACACGACAAACCTTTTAAATGTTTTGTCATTTCGAATAAACTTTAAGTTTTCAATTAATTATTTTGTATTTTCAACCTACGTAGTAAATATTTGACATTTACCTACTTTATAATAATAATAATATAATAATATCATTTATTTCTCCTCACAATAGACCGTTTCATACAGTATAGTGACACATATAACTAGTTAATAGTATACAGTCCAGTATATGTGAGGAGCTGGTGTCTGTAGTAGGTTAAAACCTGTATTACCGATCACCAGGTCCCCACCCCACAGAACAGAAACAGAACTTTAAAATTAATTTACCTTCTAAATGAATAACTGATTCGAATGTTTGATTCCTGATATAAATTTAGAGAATTATTAATTGTAAATAATTTAGCAATATTAATTAAAACGTTACAAATAGTCTTCATAAAATAGGAAATTAACGCAATTTCTAAGAAATCAATAACAGTATATTGGTATGTTATTTCTATTTTTAAATAACAGGGGTGTTTTTCCCATGTACATCTAATATATATGAATTACTGCATATTATCATTTATCAACATCGACCCCGATTGTGTTCAACATAAAAATACATTACCGTTTCATTACCTCTATGACGGAATTCTATTAGAAAAAACATGCTCGCTTATAATCTGCTAAAAAGGTACATTTTAATGAAAATCTTTTATTTACACGTCACGTTTTAGGGATTTTGACTTCATTGTCGGATGCAATTTTAATATAATGACGTTAATATAAGCGCTTTGGTGACAATAAACGTAAACTTGAATAAACAGAAAAACACAATTATGCGTAATTTTTAATAATAGCAGTAATAAAATTCCATACGAGTGCTGACACACGAATACAGTCACGCATTCGGCAACCTTTATTACTATATTTATTTTAAATATTGTTTGTGTAAACGCCAAAAACCAATAGATAATACTTTTTTTATTACTATTCCATATTTGAATATTGCTCGGTCGCTTCAGTTATTTGAAGTATTCAATGTCGATAGCAACAGCGTGAATTCAAAATACTCTGGAATTTGGTACGTTGAGAGTATCGATTTCAAAGGCAGCTCTTCGGATGACAGACATAAAGGCTACCGTCTGAGCTAGATTATATGCATATGATCAAATGCATAGTAAATGGTATGCATGTATGCAAAGTATAAAACATTCGTTTAAGTATTTATCAGTACATAAATCGCGATGAAACCACCTGCACGTGTGATATGGGTCGTAAAACACTATTTTTCTAAAACAATTGTAACTAATCTACTCCGATAGAATAACATATTAGAATGGCAACTATTTCATGATAATATAAATAAACATTAAAGTTTCAATCAAGGATAAATTTGCTTGCTGGGTTAAAACATTTCGCACAGTCTAAGGGTTAATTATAATTATATTAAGTTCAAAATTCTATATTAAGTTCAGTGTCCATTGTCGCCAATATCTTTTGTTTGACAAGACGTTCAGTCAAATCCAAAGCCCACAAACCTAGCTAATGTATCAATCCATCTATTCAAAAGCTCATCCAATACAAAAATCTTTACGTCACGTTCCCGTACCGCCTTGTATAAACGCGCCTATGTATTTTATAGTCATTTTTCTTATTCGACAAGTAATAAATCATTTGTTACATTACTAGATTGAGTGATTCCATTAACGTTTTTTGCATAACTATTATTATTTTATTGTAGTTTTTCGCATCCCTAGCTTCGATTTTATCGTGTAATAAATCAAATTTACTCGAAACAGAGTTTGTATCATTTATAGTGGTTTGGTTATTATTGAAATGAAGTTTTTTGATTTTGATATTCTTTTCAGATTCTTTCTGGATTATATTTTACAAGCGTTTAGAGCTTCATAATAAGTGACTCGAATAACATTTTCTTTTTTTTCCAATACATTCATATACATTATCTTACCTACCAATTATTATTATTTTCATTTATATATCATTATACCGTGCTACGACAATAATTTCGTAGTCTGAGTGTGTGGCCCGCGAGCACTCCTAGAAATATTGTGTAAATTAATTATAGTAATAGGGTTTTCCAAAGTATTGCAGCAGCAAAATTCCAATTCGGAGCTATTGTATTTTCTTCATAAAAATATCCCAGGCGAATTTTTACGCCAAGACATTTATTGCATTGTTTTAATTTTACAACGAAGGCGGTAAATAAGTACACGACTCGCCTCGCGCTAAGCACTTACTTTATTCGAAAAACTAGCGAGACGACTCGCACGTTGCCAACCTAGCAAAGAAAACAGTCGTGAGCTACTAGCATAAGGAACAAGAATCATACATATATGATGTATTCACCGAAGAAACAAAATAGCAGCTCCTTGGACCGTCAAAGTAGAGGCCTCGGCACCACTTTACGCGAGGACGTGGTGTGGCGGGCTTTGCTCGACTGCTAACCATAAAAAAATACAATATGTAGCGTTCGAAAGTGATTTGTTCTAGATTAAAAGTACCTACTTCCCCAGTCAGCCTTCCGTAGGTAGACAAGGGGCCCAGCTTTAACACTGCGCCGAGCGTAAGACAGATAATGACAGAGCTCGTACGGCGCATATTCAAATCGGCGCGCGGCCGTCATAGTAAAATTGTATGGAGGATTTGAAGTGCTTTTTTGATAAATATGTATCTTTATTGACAACCAATAACTTAAATATTTGGGACGGACAAATTGTAATATAACTATTTATGTTTCGTTTAAGCTGTAAAATAGGATAGATTTCTACTGTTATAAACTAAAAATCACGTAACACGAGCAAATTTACGTTATTTTGTAGGCGAAAATATTAATTATTTTAAGTTTTTTACACGGGGTAATTGTAAACACATTCATTGTTATGTTAAATGTACATTTTATATTTGTATTAAACAAAATGTGTTGATTTTATTCGCTTAACTGTGACCGCCTGTTTTGGCATATTTCGCTCAGCGCAGTCTTACGAGGCAATTCAACCATCTAGACAACACTATGCGTATGTTCCTTTAAACTGCAATTACGATTGATAGTTCGCACGTACGTTTTGCAAATGACTTTTCTATGACGCAAAGATAGATAAAAACTGGAGAGAGTGTTATTTATGTTAATCAACATAATTATATTCTACTAGTAAAGTAGCATATCATCTAGTTATCACAAGTAATCACTCAAACGTGGAAAGCTGATAAATTGCCGGTCCAACTTCAAGATATCATCTCAGGCACTGATCAGTTGTAATCGAATGAAAATATCGAGTGGCAATTAACGGAGTACGATTTGAGAGCTGTTTCTTGAGAGAAAATTATGAGTTTTATACGATACTAGCTGAGCCTGCATTTTAATATGAATGAACACGTATTATCTACCTACATATCCTTGCTAACCTCAAAAATTGATAAAAATTTGTCATATTTTGTCAAACAAATGAACTAAGACATACACTAACCTACCTTCCTGTTTTAAGTCTGGGTGTTCTTTGGAGCCATTATTTTAAAGAGTTTAAAGTCATCCGCATCACAGTAGCAATATCTAGTGTGGGCGTTGCTATGAAACAAAATATTTCAAATCAAGTTTTGTATGAAAATATTACCATATCATTAAAAATCATAGATTTAAAAAGCACAGCATCAATCGGGCGTTCCCTGTTCAGATCGATGATAACATATGCTGTGAGTCAATGGACTACCCTCACTTCAGACATACGTTTGCTATTACCCACCCAAACCTTCAAAATAATGTCCCGACACGTTTTACTACGACATAAAAGTCTTGCTGACAATTTACGCGTTACTTCATCTGTGCTTTTAGCGTGTAAAAATTTATATGCCACCAAGTTATGAGGTCGTCCGATGTATAGCCCTGATTGCTTCCATTTTGTACAAAGAACTGCCAAAATCTGGATTGGCAATTACGATACCGATTTTGTCTGGATTGGTAGTTACGATGCTGATTTCATTAGAATTGAGTATTACGAATATTGTTGTGTCAGAATTGCATTTTACGATTATAGTTTTCTGGATGTTTCATTCCTATACTAGTTTTGTCTGGTTTGCGTATTACAACTATAATTTAGACTGGCTTAAAAATCATAATGCTGTTTTAATTGTAATTAGATTGGTAATTACTACACAATTTTTTTTCTTAATTGGCCATTATGATGCTATTTTTGACTGGATCTATAATTATGATAGGTACTTGTTTTACCTATTAAACAAGTAAAATTATAGACTATACTTGTTTTACCTACTGCGTTTGTAAAATAAGTATAGTCCATATTATTATATAAAAATATTTAACTTTATATGATCTATAGATTTTTGTTTCTGTCTCGATCTTACATTTGTTATCTATATCTACATAATCTGCTTATTTGTCTAAATAATCCCAATGCACGGTATATACTTTGTAATTCTAAGCTTAAATATAGAATATGTATATAATATGTTCTTAAATACTTCTTATCCAAGTTTAATTTAATCTTAAGATCGATTCAAAGCTGTAAGACCGTATATTTCAAGTATTTACGACTTACTATATATTTTTAAAGTTCCAGTGGAGCTCTAGATTTAGCATAGATAAGTATGCAAATGAAATTAGTAGAAATGCGGAATAGCACTACGTCTCAGGGTAACTGTAGAATTTAGAGTACCGAACTGACATATAAAACAAAATATAGAATAATATTTTCCTAGTAAATAAAATACCAGCTACGTTTGGCAAATATTCTTTAAAAATATATAGCAACAACATATTTTTTAATTTAAAGTTTGAAATTATCATCCTTAAATAAATAAATTCTGCAATATACAGGTTGAAGATTCTTCCTTCCCATTATTATATTTGAAGAGTGCAGGTAGAGGACCATATTAACTACAATACCGAGTAGTCGGTTATAGAAGGATTTCCCTTCACGAGCGTTTAGATTGTGAAAAGGCTTATGTTAGATTTTAAAGAAAACTACAAATTAGGGTTCTTCAAGAAGCAACCACTTCAACAGTTTTAACAGAGTCGCTACAACTCGAGTAATCAATTATCATATTATGTTTGTATTATACCTACTTAAATAATTCAAGTGGCTTAAAACTAGAGTTCGCACATATAGTGTCTTTAAGAAAATGATGTGGAATTTTAACAGATTTCTGCCTAAAAACTGGGTGTTATACACTTAGCCTTAAGGATATATTCATGTATATATGTATGCATGTTTATTATACAACTCTGAATCCCACATCATCACCCAGCTATACTTAGATAGCCACAACATACCACAACCTATCTTCATACGGTCCATAATAGCCATAAAATATGAACCAAAATTACACTTGCGTACAAAATAACGCAATGATACAGTGCCTTTTAAGGCCCCCAGTGTAAGGTCTGTGCTGCAATTCCACTAGAAAGTACTGCACACTTTAATTTGATCTGCAGTAGATGGGAATTTATCGTAGCTCAGCACGTGTGAGAAATAGAAATTGCATGTGTTTTGGTCAACAAATTGGTAGGAAGGTTCTTTAGAGAGCTGAGGTAGCAATTATGTACAACACTGTTCAAGAATTACGTAGAGTAATAAAAAAGCGTGTGTATATAAAGACTGTACGTGACGGCAAAGTGATTTAAGTGACCTGTTTAAGTTTAGTATGACCTGAATGAGCGTGATCTTTGAATAAGTTGTTTCAATGCTCGTAATTGAAAATCATGGTTATAAACAAAGGCGTTTCCGGCCTACCAGCACTAAAATAATGATTATGGTATGCAAGTCTACGAAACTTTATACCCAAGAAGAATCAGTTATTCGTGGTCATATGAGCTTTCTTTCCTTTGCTATAAGTAATTCAAAAAAAGCTTGTAGATGAACTGATATAAAAAACTGACCACTAGGTTTGATACCAAAGAACTAAATGATTTGCATTTAAGTTCGATTGTGATTATATCGCAAATTGGTATTTACCTATGTGAATAAAAAAATTAAAGCAGGGTATAGGTTGGTTAACTTAGTGGAATACGACTACGAATTACCGCCATTAGGTTTTAGGACTTTATAGATTTCATTGACATTTTAATAAAGTATTGTGGCTGTCACCAAGATAACCGATTCGTCAAAAGCGAATACCTTGGACAAAGTGTTATTGGAATAAAAATTCTCAATAGCAGCACGGATTTTGAAACAATGAGCTTGCTCTTTATTAAGTGAGACAAATAACCAAAACTGGTAAAATGTGGGTGAAATACAACTTTGCTCCAGTGATATTAGGCTTGGGACTATATTGTATGTATATATATTATGCTCCAACCGTTAGCTTTTTGGCAAAACGCCTTATTTAATAAACTAATCTTTCAATACATTACGAAATTATGAGTTAAACTCATAAACAAAATGAACAATTAATCCACTCACAAATAGGACTGTCATCCATACTGTAGAAAACAGTACATAATTATTTTATTTCGGGTTTAGGATTTGTTGTTAATCTATACTGATATTATAAAGCTGAAGAGTTTGTTTGTTTGTTTGGTTAGAAATTATATTAGTGTTGGATAGACCATTTATAGAGGAAAGCCATAGGCTATAATTATAACATCACGATACGATCAATAGGAGTGGAGCATCAAATCCCGAAAGCTACTTGGAAAACTATAAAATTAATATCGAATACCCACCGTAAAGTCACTAATTCTACAGAATTACTTAATATTACCCCTAATAAAATTAATGGTTATTTTGCAAATGTAGGCAAAAATTTAGCTGAAATGTTCAATCACTCAAACTTATATACTAATGAATAAAAAAATAATATCGAATCAATTAAGTCTTTGGTTCTTCTACCAACTGACGAAACAGAGGTAGAAAGAATTATACATGGTCTACGTATGGATAACGCTGTGGGCTCGGGCACGCCACGATCGTGGCGGTAAGTCCCGTGTTTGAAGAGTGGCTGGAGAGGCGGCATGGCGCCCTCACTTTCCGGCTGACACAGGTAATGACTGGCCACGGTTGTTTTGGCCAGTTCCTGTGTCGTATACGCCGGCAAGAGACGCCCGGTTGTCACCACTGTGCCGCGACGTTGTTGAGGACACGGCGCTGCACACTTTGGCGGTTTGCCCGGCCTGGGCATCGCAGCGCCGTGAGCTGATCGCAGCAGTCGGATTGGTTGCCCTCTCGCTCCCGGCCGTAGTTCAGTCTATGGTCCGGAGTGAGAGGTCGTGGAACGCCGTCGCCTCCTTTTGTGAGGAAGTAATTTCCATCAAGGAGGCGGCGGAGCGGGAGAGGGAGCGTTTAAACCCTCTCCCCAACCGCAGAGCCGGGCGCCGGAGGGCGCGGGACGACCTTCAGCCACCCTGAGGTTTGACCTGGGGGTGGCGGGCTTTGTGGGCCTGCCCGCCATCCGTTCAGCACCAAGTCCGAGGGGCGGCGTGCGTGTTCCCACGCGCGCCTCTGTTTCGAGTCCGTCTCCCCTCTAGGGGGGACAGTAGGGAGTGTTAGAAGTGCCTCTGGGTAGGTCTTTCGTGTAGTGGCCTGCCGTTTCATACGGCGGGCCGAAACTTCGGCGGGGTCGCGACCGCATGCGAAAGTGATTCGCGCGGCCCCGTCAAAAGTGGTTTTGTCGAGGAACACCGTGGTAGGTTTAGTCGGTATTCCGGGAGGTACATTTTCTTCTTAACATCTTTCTTTTACCCCGGCGAGTCCGACATAACCCCTCCGCCCGCCCCCGCGGAGGGGTAAGCGTGATGCATACCCCACGTAAAAAAAAAAAAATGGATAACGCTGTGGGCTGGGACGGCATATCGTCAAGACTTTTAAATTTTGTCTACTGGCATTAGTGTCAATCATAACGCATATTTGTAATCGATCTATTACCACAGTATTTAAAAAAGCTGACGTAAATCCTATCTTTAAAGATGGGAACAGGCACAGTGTCAAAAACTACAGACTGATATCTGTGTTACCATTAATATCTAAAATACTGGAAAATAAAAAACAACCGTCCCATTCACTTTTTAGAATCATATAATCTTTTAGCTACCAACCAATATGGTTATATATATAGTTAATATATATATAGTTATATATATATATTAATATGGTAGACGGGGCAAATCTACGGAAGATGCAGTTACCATAGATCATACTATAGATAAATTGGATAAGAAATTGAAATGCCTTGGTATATTTTTAGACCACACAAAAGCTTTTGACAATGTGTCGGTTCCTAAACTCCTAGTATACGTGGACCAGCATTTAACATTTTCTAGGATTACCTCTGTGATCGAATATAATATGGAAAAATAAATGGCTTACTAAGTGACAGTAAACCGCTGAGTTTCGGTGTGCCTCAAGGCTTAGTTTTAGGCCCAACATTATTTTTAATCTATGTATATAAATAACTTTTGCAAAGTGACTATCAATAACTGTTCAATATTTATCTACGCTGATGACACAGCTTTACTTATTACACATGGTCATGATTAGGGCGAGACATTAAAATACGCAGAAGAAACCTTTAAAACAATAATGTGTTGGTTATCTAAAAATCTTTTAACTTTGAATCTAGAAAAAACAGTATATTTGCCTTTCTCTTTAATCTACTTCACTTCCTGGTCCAGATTCACTAGTACTTAAAGCCTATATATGCAGCCATAACTTGTCCAATTTATAGTGATATTGCCCACAGTTAAAAATATTGGCCACCATGAAATATCTTGAGGTCGAATAGATAACTTACTGAACTAGAAGCACTATTTTGCAAATCTCATCTTACGGGTTCGTAAGCTAATCTACATATTTTAAAAATTAAGACACTGTTGATTATAACACTTTGCAAATGGTGTATTTTGCGCTATGCCAGTTTTTGTTGACATATTGCATCACAGCATAATGTGAGGTAAATAAAATACATTTTCTGCAATTGGAACGAGCTCAAAGAGCTGTTTTGAAGGTTATGATATTTAAGCTTTTTAGATATCCCACAGCAGTCCTCTACAGTGATTTTCAGGTCCTGACGGTAAGACAGCTTTTATTCTCCAAACAATTCTACGAAAACAGGCTCCACCGGCCGGCCACCTTCCTTTTGATGCAAGTCTTACAGAGTATGTCCTTCTCTCAATTTTAGAACAGCTCTTGCTCGTTGACATTTTCGTACACACATACACACACACACACACACACACACACACACACACACACACACAAACACACACACACACACACACACAAACACACACATAATATGCACACTCACATACCTTTGATATTGTAATATGCCATGTATGACGTGTTACTGAAGGGCGCTGGTAATCATAGGCCATAACACAAGTTAGATCTTACATTGGGTACCATAGTTCAACAAAAACACTTACTTTGATTGTTGTTTATAAAATATTTATTGTTTCACCAATATTATTTGTGAGTGTAATTGTAATTTATATGGTAAATAAATTATTATTACTTTTTTTTTGTTTGTTGTTTTGTAACGATTTATGTCAAAACTACTCAACTATTACAATTCTATCTATAAATTATTTATCCATTAGAAAAGAATATTATCACCGAGTAACATAGGCAATACTTTATTTAAAAAAAATGTACTGTTACTAACAGAATCTAACCTAACCTAACCTATCTTTACGGTTTACGCGAGCGAAGCCGCGTGCAAAGCTAGTATGTAATAAAATGGTACGTGGAAAACACAAGACTTAAAACGCATAAGAACTAAGCGCTTCAGTTGCCTTTGCCAACCCTAATATACTTTATTTCTTGTACAAAAGTTCGACAGCCCTAACCACCAATTAGAACTAACCCCGTTGTTATAATACATAAGGTAACACGACTCCTATAGCCTACAATAGGGAAGCGGATTCGGTCTGACGTGATCCTTGCGCATGCATTGTATGTACATATGTGCAGAGTATCTGATATCTGTATGTTTGCGTTAACTTACTGGTTCTATATTGATGTATATTATGTTGCGTAAAGCTTAGGCTATGTGCATGCACACACAAATGGCTCGATGGCCCCTTGGCGTATAACTTTTAAGTAGCAGCACAGAATCTACAAAAGAAGGAAAATACTTGCCTTTTACTCTAACTATAATACCTATTATAAATGCGCATGTGAGTTTGTTTGTTACCCTTTACAACTTAACTACTTGACCGATCGTCATTAAATTTCGCATATACATTTTTATGGGTACAGAGTAGGTGGGTTTCATTCAGAAAAAAGTTCTGCTGCCGGGGGTTAGAAATTGATTGACAAGATCAAGATTAACGCAAGCAAAATCTAGCTACATGTAATCCAAACATACAGCTAATAAAATATTGAAGTAATAGACCTACGTAGGCAGAGGCATATCCCCTTTGGAAATATTCAAGCATGAGATTATGTTGTTTCTGATATACAAATTGGTTAGAGTGAAAAAGAGGCGCCAGGCACTAGTTACTTGGCACATGCTGATCAGGACTTTCGTCTGGTGCAGCAGTAATAATTCATACACTAGTGGTTCTTGTCAATATTTATAAAATCAAGCTTTTAATTGAACACAGTACTTTTTTGACAAAGTATTTAGGTAATAAGAAGAGCTATTTTTTGGAGGTTCAAGGCTATTATAGGTATAATAGCTCATTTAGACAGTAAAGTCCTCTCTTTTTGGCAAAAGTTAAACATGTTAACAACAGTACTAAGTCGTGAAGGCAGCCAACACAGCCTAGAGCCAAATAATTTTATATCTAGGAGCTAACCCTTCTCACTTATTGGCTTTCAGCTATGCGTTAAAACGCCCCTCCAGTATTCACATACGTTTAAAAACATTATTCAGAAGTTCTAAGTACGCAAATTTCTACACGTTATTTTGCTTTGCAGAACTTGCACATGCCCAGTTCATCAATCGCCTTAATTGGCAGTCACAATTTTTAAAATCTTCCTTGGTTCAATGCCTGTATGAAATACACCATCTACTACTGCCGTAAGAAACTGTTGCAATTTTGCCTTATCGTGTGAACAGACCGTTAGGTTGTAAACACGTAATGTAATGGTTCCGATTTCGAAATGTATTGTAGATTTAAGGAGTATCGGGTGTTTAGTACTGTTTAGTTTGTTGTCTAAATAATAAAGGGAAGTGATTTGGTAGGCTTAGAAAGCACAACAAGATATTTAGACTAAAGATTATCGTCTTTCGACATCAGTTAGAATTGTTTTTAAATCCCGATGCTAATAGAGAAGTTTTATGGTTTTTATACAAATAAGTCATAAAAGCAAACGGTTCGCCCTGTGTTTATCGGTTACAGTAGTCTATGAACGCTTGCCATAGGGCACGATCAAAGACATCACTAGCGCGTCATCAGTGATGGTGTCATTATGCTGCCAGTGCAAAGGGCGATAACTGAGGTGGACCACGTGTTTATTTGCAGAAGCCTAAAACAACAAGGTATTTATATTTCAACCCTTACCTACAAGCTTCTGTATGTTGTCTACTTTCTACAGACAAGTTTAATTTCTTAGCGATAGGTATCATTTAGGTTTAGTCTCGATTACCTTTTGCAACACTAAGGAACGTTCTAGCAGTTTTCTTATCTTATCAACATGCTCTTTGCCTTATGAAATTGCTAAAATTTCATCAGATAGTGGCAAAACAGTTACCTTCATTACATAGAACGAGTTTTAAGTAAATGCACTATGATAAGAAACTCCCGTTGAGACGTTGTAAATTTATTTTGATGAGAAACCTTATAGACGCTGTAAAAATATGATATTTTGAATACAAATAACTTTAAATTAGATGTATCCATTATAATTATGTACCTCGTAGAAGACAAAAGACTAATCGTCGAATAAATTCACACTCACGCTTATGATTAATTCTAATTATTATCTCTCTAGACCCGTATGAGGAATATTTTTAGCACTGGGAATCTACCTAATAGATTCATGTCCTATTACTCAAAATCTAAAACATAACTGGCGATATTAAAGTGAACTAAAAAAGCTTAATATCTAAAGTTAAAAGAATAGACCAGCACACAAGCGTTGTCAGAATGCCATTCAAATCAGAACCGTATGCAGATGCGGTGCATGTACTTACATACAAACATGAGATTCACGTCTATTGCCCAGAGGGGTTGCTAAGACTACAGTTTCCACTTGCCGCTATCCTAATATATTCACATCGTGCTTTATTCACTTCGACACTCCAGTACACAACATGAATAAAATACTTTATAATTCTTTATAGTTGTATTACATGAAAACAGTTAAGAATACAAAATATAATTTTAAAGAAACGGGTGTATGAACGTTTCTAACCATATATTCGCTTACCTGGCAAATTAAGAAATATTTATTATGAGTAGTAGAGCCTCGCTGATTTCAGCATGAATGGGCCGGCTCGACCGGGGAAGTACTACCCTCTCACAGAATATCGACATGAAATAGCAGTGTTCCTACTGTTGTGTTTCGTTTGGTGAGTAAGAGTGCCAGAGGCCCAATCACCCTCTTTCCCCCTTCCCGCTCCTTCTCCGTCCCACTTCCTTTTTTCCTAAAGGGTCGGCAACGCGCAAGTGCTCTGGTATTGCAGGCGTCTATAGGCTACGGTGACTTGTTTGAGTTTGCCACCATAGATGTATAAAAAAAAAAGAATATTCTGAGCATGCTGCATTGCAAGCTATGCACAATTGTAAATTATAAACGAGGAAAATTAAAAACCAGGCAGCAGAACTTGAGCTCCCAACTTAAGTAAACCCTGCTGCTACTTTACCATATAAGCTATTCATGGCCCTCACGAGTTGAAATTTTCCAACTAAGCGATGCCAAGCGCTATTTATCATAACATATAATAATCTATCATACATAACGGGTATACAGAGGCTTCGTGTATCAGTCCTAATTCATGGTTTGATTTTGACCTAGCTTATAATTTAATGTTGTATAATGAAACTTACAATAAATTAAAGTTTGTAGCTCCCTAAATACTAATCGACACGGTATTGTGATTATAGAGACGCTTATCGAACGAGATTATCATATTGCCTATACCTATCATGATAGTCTTTAGGGAGCGCGATGTTCAGGAATGGACAAACACTGATTAGTAGCTATGTTATTATCGAACAATCGAAACAGCGTTTTACCCACTAATGCTACGAGTCACGCGCAGATAAATTCCTGTGCATGTTAAGTTTTCTTTAGGCACAATTCAGAATATCCAGGTGTTTTACGATCATTGCGATTTTTTTAGCATCTCTGCAGCATAAGGGAATCTCTGCTTCGTAGATACTGTACAGGACTAAATGGTTTCTGGTTATTTGTAACTCAGATTGGTATCTAGGCTAATGGTGACATAGAGAAACGATCAAAGGGTAAGTCAAATATTGGTCTTATTGTACACGTCTGCCTTAAAAAAGGTGACCACAGTGATCTTCATTATGCATAGCATTAAACTTTAAGATCAAAGTAACCAAGGAAAATAATCTATGCATATTCTCCTTTTCATACATGCAAATATTTGTATTCACATTTAAGTACCACTTTAGTACAAAACGGAATACCAGCTTTAAAAAGCGTTTACGTCTGAGAGTATTTTCAAGTACCTCTTGAGAATATATGATGACTACCAACCCATACTTGCCATGCGAGGAATTACGCCCTTAGTTCCTGTTATTCTAAGAAGAGATCGGGGCGCACCAGTGTGACGGTTATGGTTCATAATAATGATGGTGGTGTTGATCTTTAAACGGATGAAAGAATGCAATTTTGTCGCGTAACAATTTAGTGTTACTATGAATTTGCATCACCTTCAATTGGACACTGAAAAAAATTACAACTCTTATATTACGCGTCTACAATTCCCGCAAAGTAATTTTCGGTCAAATACTCTAAATTTAATTATAAAGATTAAAAATTTACAAGTATTTCTTGTTGCCATTATTTCGATTTAGATTGTCGCCAAGTAACGTTTAATCTTAGTTGTTAGATGCCTAAAAATAGACTCCACAGATTACGTCGATGTTATGCGTTTCCAAAAGCTTTTTGCCGCTTTGACTGAGTTAAGTAGATTCTTTTCAAACCATATAATTCCGTCATTAGTTGTCCCACGAGTTCTTTTCTTTCCATAGTACTCATAAATCATATCAAAACAAACAATTACTTGTTAAAATGCAGCATGTATTGTATCGTGTTAGTGGACTGATAACCTAATCTGCCAAAACAGCCCAAAATTTAGCAATAACCGGCTAAAATCCTAAATTTCCAATTGCATCATTACCTGTATCTGTATTAGTGGTTGTTTGAACATTAGTGAACATAAAATTTGAGACATTTAGCGTAATGCGCGCGTGTTCGCGTCGTATCATTACAATAGTTGATTATAATAACAGGTGCGATGCAGCTCTGGTCGAATTGGCCCCCGGCGGTTCGGACGTGCGTTCGCTCTGTTGCTCTTTGTGAACGGTACATGACTTGAGATGAAGCGGTTCGGGGTTGGTCTGGATGTGATTTTAGTACTGGATACAATATCCTGTGAAGTGAGGTAATTTTGAAACCCATTAAATCGAATACTGAGAATGTTACACCTAAATTTTGTGCAAAACTTTAAAGCTATGAGAAATCTGTAAGTAATACTGGTATACTATAATAATATTAGTGTGAGAACTCTATTAGTATTATCAAATGCGCAAACGTAATAAAAAAATATATTGCAATATCTTTAATAAGAAGAATATTGTCTAATGCAAATTCTCTTGCTGTATATTTTACGTCCAATAAATCAATAATTATCTTGTTGTTTTATTATCATTACCATTTATGCTCAACTAAGTATTTTTGTGGTGAACCAACAACCTCGAAGTCTAAACAAGGACCGATACCAGATCAAATACATGATAGATTAAGGTTTACAGAGCAGTAATGGACATACTCTACAAAGGCCCAGAGGAAGAGAGGAAAACTACATCTAAAAACATCTTTATGTTTTCAGTCCACCAGAACATGTGTTATCTCGTACCTTGTACCACTTACAAGCTTTAACGGGGTTTAATACTAGTACATAGACAAAGTGGTTCGGGTTTATTTCACTAGAGTTGGCTTTGCCGGCTCGGATTGCCGTACAGGTCAATTTATGGCAGTAATTGGGATATGACTTGCTATAACTTCGACTCTTACTGAATGGGTGTTACGTGGTGATATGACTGTGTGGCGTACCACTTTTGTGTAATGGCTTTGATTTATTTTATACGTGGAATTGGATTTTCGCATAATGTTTGATGATGGATTTTCTTCTTTCAATTCTTAACTAAGAATACACGGGGTTTTTGTGGCATTGTCAACGGCTTTAGTCTGCAAGGTGTAACTGCCCTTTATACCCATAATGACTATGTAAAAAAATAACTTGTACTATAATGAAAATCCCTTTATCGCAGTGAACTTAATAAAAATTAAAACGATGGGTACAATGACTATTCGACACACGAAACCATTATGACTGGATTACAATTATATTTAGTAACGGGCAGGAATCATGTTCAAAGTGTGACGTAACTAAAAGGGATCAACAAAATTATTAGTTTATTATTAAATTTATCTTTTTTACTTGTTTGTAGCTTTTGATACTATATTAGGTAATCACGTTCCAAAATTGAAGGCGCTTAACTTTGCTTTGAATAATGACCATTTACTTGAATATTAGAGTACGAAAAGATTTACTACCATATATGTTTCTGATGAGAGTGTTAACTCTCCTTCTAGACCCTCCCAAGAACTTTTCCGAACCGGGTATCAAACCCGAGATATTACGATGGACAGATGCACAACACTCGCAGTTATGTCAATGTTCCCACAAGTTGTTTTAAGAATAAAAACAATATAAATTGCTTATAGATATTAAGTAACAAGATTAATCTCGCAACCTCTGACATAACGAAGACCTTGAAGCCGGTGCATTAGTCCGCAAATGAAATAATTTTATTAATGCAAACTTCAATCTAATTAATATATGTAGCTTAAATTTATTCGTACATTTGTTACGTCCAATCTTAAAATGCCATCTTTTTACATACTAGGCCTGTTAAAAAAATAATGCACGTCAATATTTTTTATATGAAGATATGTTTGTTTGTTGAGTCGTTACATTTATTTAAAGTATGGCTTTTACTGAAAATATTTAGTAAACTTAAAAATTTGGGTAATATGTAAGAAAACCAATCAATCCATAATTTATTATGCTTTAAATTTTGTATAGTGTTTTTGTATTTTACTGTAGTTCTTTTAAAGCATAGACAATTTACGTGTGCTTGTATTAATACCGAAAGAAAAAGGTTTCTAATGTTTCATGGTGAGCAAGGCGATTAATTGCTGCTGAGATTTTAAATCATTAGACGAGTTTGACTGATTATACTATAATGTTACAAGGAACCAATTAATTCATCAGCTGAAGACCCTAACCGTGGTCCTAGGCATCTAACTCAATACTCAATATTTTATTGCATTCCACAATATTGTAAAGATGTACTTATAAAACAAATTAGGTCATTATGGACCCTGTCGAGCACAGCAAATTAGGAGAGAAGAAGAGGGCCACATAGCAATAAAAATAAATTGTTATAAGCATATAAAATATAATGTATCTATCTAATACTTATAATCTATATTTACGTGTACTTATGTAAATATTTATATATTGTTATGCAATTAATATTATCGCTAATTATAATTTGTTAATTATATATTTATTGCTAGTGTTATCTTTAAATAAACCCAGAGTATATAAACATTAAGCGCTCATATTTGCCATTAAAATAATTTTGATAAAGTAACCTTCACATTTGGGGCCTTGCCTCAAACATTTTACAGCTTTTGTGGTTATACATGAATATACACAGTTCATATTTGAATAAACGCGCCTATTAATGCATATTAAAGTCGGCCTCAATGGCGTAGTGGTTAGTGTAACCGACTGCCACGCCTTAGGTCGCGGGTTCGATTCCCGCACAAGTCAAACATTTGTGTGCATGATCATGGCTGTTTGTCTTGGTCTGGGTGTTTCTATGTATAATATGTATGTATTTACAAAAAAAAAAGTATATATGTATGTTTATCCATTGTCTAGAACCCATAGTACAAGCTCTGCTTAGTTTGGGCTAGATGGTGTTGTGTGTATGTGGTAGAATATTAATATTAATATATTCAACAATCGCATAAAATGATGTCCAATAATATTAATTTAATAGCCAGACAAAGTCGCAAGAGAACGTTAGTCAAGCAACAAACATATACATAAATAGCCGACCTATATAGGAATTTAACACTATCGCTACATATTGTATTCAATACTTTCTTTTTTGATGAGATAAGCCGAAACATCTGCCCATGTCACGCGAGTAAGGGAATTTATTTGCTACTATCTTTTAGAGACGGGTTTGCTTGTAGAGCTGCAATATTTAAAACATTAATGTTTTAATTCTTCAAAAATATATTTTCAAAATGTTTGTATAGTAAATAATTTCTATCGTGGTCATTTTTATACTACAAACTTGCGACCCGCCCCTGCTTCGCACGGGTAGTACAAAACGTTAACAAACTATATACCTAAACCTATCTCATGAATCACTCTGTTTATTGGTGAAAACTGCATGCAAATCCGTTCAGTAGTTTCTGAGTTTATTGCCAATAGACTCGGCGGGAGATTTTGTTTTATAATAGGTATGTAGCGATAGTGATACATTTTTTAGGTTATTTGTACGCAGCTATTAGACTACAGTGGAATATTTGATATCAGAAATGCTTTCTAGTTATTGAAATCCAGACGTTTATTATTGATTTGGCTACGAGCCCGTACGCTCCTTGACTTTTACCCCTACTATAGAAAGACGGAGCCTTTGCGAGGCTCCTATTTTTGGGTGGATTTTAAGAACAAACTTAACAAATATACCTACTAGGGGGCGAACCTTGAGGGGTGAACGGGCTCGTAACCATTGGTGTAAGGTGAGCCAGCGCTAACTGCTTTTATTAGACAAAGTATTGCTTGTGTTTCCAAAGCAACAAATCCATGTCTACCGGACATAAAAAGGTGTGGACAATAGTATTATTTTGCCAGTCACACTTCAGTGACTGAATCAAATAGAATAGTTGTACTTACCCTCAATACCAACATAAAGTGAATCTTAAGAATTACAGATTGTGATTCAAATATCGTATAGGTACTTCTTATACTATTACAAACGGGTATAGGACATTACACATCCGACTCGCCTGTGTTGCAACCTGCTGATAGCTGCTTATCGTAATAGCCTTACACACACATTATTTCGGTTAAAGTAAAAAAAAGTTAAGTAATGATAGCAATACATGCGATTTACAATAGTTGTAATATTAATATTGTCAATAAAGGAATCAAAGTAAAATATAAAAGCGTTCAATAGGCAGACATGCAGACTTTTTCAACATTACATCTAAAGATAGATTGAAAGTGAAATTCTTACGCGTGTCCTAGCCAATTTTATTGGAGCAGCTGTAACTTGTGTACAAGCTATTTTGTACCATGTAATAGTGTTAATAAAGTATGTATTTGCTTATAATATATCAGTATACGCTATCAATATGTTATACGATATTTAATTAAAAAAGTACGATCTGAAATATATTAAGCCGAATACCACATTTTAAATAAAATGAACTTAAAAGTACCGATACAATTGCTAGCACTATTTATTTTGCTGATGGTACATAGTATGGTCGGCAAAATAAATTACTAGTCTTTCGATGAGGGGATATAATTGTTTCTGGTGTAAGGTTTAAATTAAAGAAGGCTATTGCTATAAGCTGGTGTTAATGAAAAAATATGGGTCATTGTTTTACGATATCGAATTTCTTGCCCGATGTTTTTTTAAGCGTGTTTTGCGGACGGTTTTTAACGACAGACTGGGTGGTCTGCCTCCAGACGCGAAATAAAATATCATTCAATTTTGATCTGAGCTAAGATTAGATCTGCAATACCTACTCGTTGACTGTGAGTGGCCTAACTTCTACGTCATCTGACAGCCTGTTAACAGCAAGCGCTTTTTCCGTGACTCTTTCTTGAAAGACAAGGTCACTTGCAATATCGGCTGTTTCGTTCGCGCGTTGTCGGTGTTACAAGCTCCATGGGTAACCGCTTACCATCAAGCGGGTCTTGTTTGGTGTTGGTTTATTTACCACTGTAATCCTAATTTTAACTGATATTATAAATGCGAATGTGAGTTTGTTAATTGTGTGTTTGTTTATTACGCTTTCATGCCTTAATTACTAGAACGAACGTCATAAAATTTTGCTTACGCGTTTTTAGGGATACAGAAAAGGATACGCCAACGCGTAATGAATTGCCGTAAATCTTAGAGTTCGAATAAATGGTTCAAGAAATATGCAAAGGTCACGTGATACCACGTGACCTTGAGGTCAAAGGTCAAAGGTCATAGTCATTTTAGGGGGAAAATAGACTATGTTGAGTCGAATGGCGTCGACCGCGAGTCTCTAGCTCTTACGGTTTTTGAGTTGAAAGTTGTATAACAGACAGACGGACGGACAAAGCTGTTGTGTAAGAGTATTTTCGAACTCTAAAAAATACTGTTTCTTATCTCATCTAACCTAACCTACATTTGCGCGAGCGAAGCCGCAGGCCAAATCTAGTAGTATATAATGTGTACTACTCTAACATTGTCTAAACATTCTTCGCCATTAAGTCATTGGGTTGATCGATTAAGGCTAAATGTAATTTTTAGTAGCTATTAAATATATTGAAATTAAACTACTATATACAGATTTTATAATAAAGTGTAAAATAAATAACGCGATAAAATCCGTATATAGTACTTTAATTTCAATGAATAACATTCGCGTAAACAGAAGACAATATTATATTAAATATATTCCTAACTAGCCTGTCCCATCAACTTTATTGGTTATTATATTTGCCATTATCGACGACCTCGATGGCGTAGTGGTTAGTGTAATCGACAACCACGCCTGAGGTCGCGGGTTCGATTTCCGCACAAGTCAAAGATTTCTGTGCATGAACATGAATGTTTGTCTTGGTCTGAATGTTTCTATGTATAATATGTATATATTTACAACACAAATAAAGTATATATATATATATTTATTCATTATCTAGTAGCCATAGTACAAGCTCTGCTTAGTTTGGGCTAGGTGGTGTTGTGTGTATGTTATAGAATATTATTATAATTAATTAAATTTAATGACAAATAGCTGGGTACGGTTTTGATTGCGACTACTAACTTAATGCTGGGGCCGAGTAGATTAACCTGTAATCTATTTCAGTCACCAAGCAGATTTTGAAGAAATGAATACCTGTAACTATTTTCCCTTCTATTACGGTAGATAGTAGCTTGGTATTTCCTTGACAAATCAATAAGCATTTGGTTAATACCACGAAACATATTTCGTGGTATTAACCGAAAGCTTATTGATTTGTCAAGGAAATACAGCCATATCCTTGAGAAATGGCTACCGTGTACTACCAGGTCAGCTACATGTTTACTTGATTTCAAAAATTTATAGAAAGGTTTATTTTTAGCAATAATTTGACTCCGAGACAGGTAAAACCTTTTTGTGACGTAAACTATGATTGACATTACGGGCACCATAGTAAATATTGACTGAAAAATAAGCCTTTAGCATTCAGTATACATTTGGCAAATTGATTTTGACATAATAGATAAAAGTTCACAACAAATGTCATGTCTGACACATTTTATGCATCATGATATATTCTAAATAATTACAAAATGATACAAAAAGATTGCCATAAATGTTCCGTAATAAGTTACATCCATTAAGTTAATAATGAATGATAATACTAGTACAAATTATTTTACGATTATAAGTATATATAGACACGCACATAAATGTAGACACGACTGATTATCGTTTAGTCTCATGTTCGACGGCCGAACTGAGCTATTGCATTTTCTATGACTTGATTATTCGTAGAACAACATAAACTAACTTGACGTATTTAGTGGTCGTATGGTCCTAGGATGATTTTCAAGTTAGGCATATTATTGTAAGAAATTATCAACAGCAAAACCGGTGGGTAGAACACAATATGCTTGATTTGTTTTGGACCCGCATAATAGGGGATTATGTGGGACCAAGACATAGCTAGCAAAATGTAGGTGTAATTCCCTTCAGTGTCATACTTCCCCTTCATTGTCCCTTTTCACGAGAAATGCATAATTATCTACGTTATTTAAGCCTTCGCCAACCTAAGGATTGGACACGGTTTACATTGCTTTTAACCATTAACTATGCTATTATGCCTGGCCAATAGAATGGATTCGAGACTTAGACTATGAGAGACCACCACCATCATCTTAGTCTCCCGTGACCTCGCCTGATAAAAGCAATCGAAATATCAGGGAAAATGTAAACATAAATTTACGAGATTTAATATCATTGCTAAAAATGTGTTTTAAAAAGAAATTGTTTTGATATTAATTTTTGAATGTATGATATTCACGTAAATGTAGGACAACATTATTTAATTGCAAAGTATTTTTGTTAAAAATTAGACAACTTGCATAATAATATGTTTAAAGATAATGAGTTGTAAATAAATAATTGTTAATGACGATGTTTTGCAGGTAACGACAACTCTTTTACGTTATTTGTGCAGACCAGACACATTTTTCCAGTTTGCTTATGTATTCCTCCAGAATCTGATTCTCCAGTGCTGGTTAATTTTCAGTACGCTCTACCAAAACAAACATCGGCTAACTAATTAGTCCACCAAACTAAAATTAATCCACGCTCGATGGCTAACGAATGGTGCATGAAATCAATCTAAATAACCGAACGACAGCCATTATAGCATTGTTAATGGTGACTCGTTTGTATGGGGAATGAATGGCCCTTAAATGGTTACCATCAGTTCAGTTGCGTCTTGTAAACTTGGTGCGATTAAGGAGCGTGTTCATTAAATACAAGCATGCATCCTGTTTAAAAATAGAACAGACACAAATAATAAGGAACGTAAAGAATATAAAAGAGAATATTATATTTTAAAAGCAGATATTAGCGCGTAAGGGAGATGAAAATAGTATTGATGATTATGAATAAAAAGGCATAAATAAAAGTAGGATTCATAACAAAATAATCTAGTTTTCTTTTTGTATTTCTTGCAATTTGTAATTGAGCTAACAACTCTTTATTATGCTAAGTAAACCTATTGTGAAATTATGTGATGAACTGTGTCTCGTTCGTAGCAGCCTGTGGCCGAATAAAAACGTTTAAACGTCTCGTAGGACCTTTTGTCGCGCCGTTATCTAGTAGTATTTTTATAATTATAAATGCCTAGAATAAACAAATGCATATTTTCCGATAATAATTATTTGGCAAAGTATAAACTGGTTTATGAACTTCATCAAAGCAAAGAAACAAACAGGTCTCTGCAGAACTGTTATCTTTAAATCTTTATAATGAACAAACAATATTTTCTAGTACTATGAACCAGTTATTACACGGAGGTTCGATTCCATAGTCTCTAGAAAAAATTATATACCACAAGGATTGTGTATTTTTTCGTATAAATATAAAACGCAGCAGTATTCTACGCTTGTGATACACATATTGTTTATATGCAAATATATCATTTATTCCTTAGCTGCGTGCAAGACATAATATGTTAATATTAAATATTAATATTAGGTCATTTTGTTTTTGTAATGACTACTTTATTGTTGTTATTCATGTTTTAATCATATCACGCGTTTACAATAATTTTAAATGTATAAACTCCTTAACATTAAGACCAATTAAATTAATTGAGGGTGCTTTTATAATAGGTTTAATGCATATCTGTTTTACAATGGTCCTTAGACACCTGGATACATCTTGTTGGACAACATACGATGTAAAGCGGTTTGTACATTGCACTAATACGGTCCAATTAGCTGGCTTTTAACAGAGGAGGCTTGTATAACTAGTAAGCGCCGTAACAGTTTTGGTAGTTGCTGAAAATTATGAATGGACTCACTGCTGTATATTTAAAGGCGTATTGCATTATATTATATTAATTATACATTTGGCCAGTAGATTTTTGGGTATGGCTTAGGCTTTAGCCGCAGAGAGCAGAGCTCCGTGTTGAACAGTTAATAAATAGGGCTAATAGTATTATGTATAGTATTATATAATCTTTTCATACTATGTGTTGTAAAACGAGTCAATTACCAATTGTAGGAATGTTTTCAGACTTCGTCGTGTTACTAATAATTTCCTAAATGAAAGCCTAACATTACTTTGTTTGATCAAAATCCTTAGCAGCTGGCCTTAAAAACAATTGCTACAGGCTCAACTTTCAAACCTATACTGACAAAAAGTATTCAAGAGTTAGATAAAATCCAAAATTTTTATTTCGGAACATGTATAAACTCCTTTATCGAACGCAGTCGTTACGCGAAAACAATTTAATATAAGAATGTCACAAAACGTATAAAAACACAAGATAAGAAAGTTATGACATATGTGTTTAAATGGCGGCTTCATTATAAATTATATTGTATTTAATAATGGAACTGTGTCAGATGCCACGAGTTGATTAACGTTAGTTTTTACTTGTGAGCGCAGGCGCCTGCATTTATTTATAGTTAATTTTATCAACAGGTTGGATAACGCATTATTTTGTATAGTCAAAAGATCGAAATATGAAGAAAAGTATTGTGACGTCATAACAGCTACCTATATGACATCAACTACAGAATTTAAGACTTCCTCAACTATAGGGATGCTTGTGTTCAAGTCACACTCTAACACTTCGGTCAGATTGTTTCTTCAACGAGAGGTAGGGGTGCAATATAAAATAATCTGTACTAATATTATATACAGGAAAGATTTCAATTTTTTTGTATGTTTATTTGTTTGTAAGGATTTCACTGAAGAACTACACAACCGATTTTAAAAATCCTTTCACCATTAGAAAGCTGTATTATCAACGAGTAACCTTGTCAATATTGTATTTAAAAGAAAAAAATGTACTATCACTAACATAACCTACTTTTCCGCGAGCGAAGTCGCGAGCAAATGCTAGTGATTTTTAAAAGAGGTTGTACATAACGCACTAATAAAATTCAAATAAAACTTTGCTCAATCTAGAAATCATCAAGAACTTATGATTGATGCCAATGAGGTAGCCTCCAAAATTGATAATGAATTAAAACAAAATTTCTAACTAATAATGATAGCATATAAGTATAATCCCATATGGGTTTATTCACATATATTGCCAGCTGTAATGAACTCATAAGTAACAAGAGCGTAGTGTATGCGAAAGATAGTTAAATACTATTTCTTTGACGCAGCTTCAATCATCATACAACTGCAAAAACAACAATGGCAGAATTTTGTCTAGTGTTTTTCTGTCGTCCGTAGTTTTCATTTACAGCAAAAAAATTAAATTAATTTACTAAGATTTATCAAATATTCATTCATTTTTCTAAAAGCCGTAAAGCTTATTTATGTTAATAAAAGTATTTTAAGTGACGTATGTACGAATTACGATTTACCTTCAAAATGGCAACCATACAAATAGGGGTGTAAGTACATGTAGTATTCCATAGTTATCTGTATCGATTAAATTAAACGAATGATCGATATGGATTCATTGACTTTATTTGAATCTTTATTAATATGCACTGTAATTCTTCTATTTTTAATTAAACTGATGGTAAAAAATGTTTGTTTGATTATTATGACAATTGTTATATTCGTACACAGTTCGTAACCTAAACAATTCAAACCACAATATCTATTTTTTTCGGCTTTCCCAAGTGAAAATAGTTTCACTTACTTTTTGACATATTTTTCATTACAGGATGCTACCATTTGATCCCAGACATTTTTTTAGTATGGAGACCTGCCATTGTTCTTTCCTAACTGGCACAATGCATATTAAATTGTTTATTTAATCAAGGTGGCTTGAAAGTATACAACACACCTAATGGTAAGCAGTTACCATATACTATAAATGCTTCCAGCTCTAGGAGTATCACTTGCGCTTAACCAACTATGGAAATTAATGTACCAGCACAAGGATCAATTGTGCTGGTTTTAAGCTGCACTGTTTCTACGACACATCCTTAAAGAGCAGCAATTCAGGCTTATACTTCTTCACCAAAGAGGAAAATTTATTATTGCAGTCATACTTTCTGTTTAATATGTACTAAGCCCTGATTAACCTATGTTTGTCTATTAAAGTAATTTAGTTCTGGCCAATGCTGCTTATCAGTATTATTAAATAGTTATTTTATGTCCTCAGTCCTCAATTTGATACTGTAAGAACCAATTTTAACGTACCCATTTATAGAAGTCAGGATTGGAGGCAAAAGAAACTCGTGAACTGTTTTAGGTTCATATTATTTATAGTTCAACATTATTATTATTAGTTCAACATTCACCTTCTAGTAAAGTATAAATCTCAATGTCGTGACTCACATATAAAACTCAAAGTATTTTTATGTTAACCCTTCTAAAAGCTTATCTTAACCCAATCTGACTATCACTAATGCTTGCATTATATATAATTTAACAATCTGGGGACATAAAACCAAAAAGTAGCTCGAAATATTTTTCGGCTACCAACAAACTTAAGTTTTCTGCCGTGATAAAAATATTCCATCCCTAAAACGGTGACCGGACAGTATTTTGACAGTAAAAATTAAGTTGGTTCTTGAGATGACAGTTAAGAATCAGGCAAAAAATAAAGCAATGTTGACTGTTCATTCCGAACGAGTGGTCCCCAAAAAAATATTATTGAGTTTTGACGTGTAACGATTGAATAAATTAAGTCTGCTATTGTTGTTTTAGAAAATAGAGTTATAGTTAAATGTTATTGACGCTCGTTCTACTAATAAAAGTTATGTAAAATGAAAAGTTAATCTTATGTTTGCCAACTATATTTAAGATTTAAAGTGAAATGAAATAGTGTTCTTATATTTTTGTGGAAAGTATTATGCAAACAAGTATAAGATCTAATTGTAAACAGTTAGCCTCAAAATCCGCAGCAGGAGGCAACGTGTGTCTGATGCAAGTTAAAAAGAAGAAGATGCAAAGGCGTATTGGTCTTTTAAGAACAGCGCTTCTTTAAGGAACCTATATACTCGTATCTTTCAGGCCGCAGAAACAGAGCACGAAGTTTTTTGGCAATAAGTGTGATGACTCAACCTGCTCCAATTTAACTGAAATGGCAAGTTTAAGCAAATATCGGCCTCTTTGCTTTAACCTGCCTCTATCTACACTATGCCTTACGTCTTATAATTAATTATAAAACTGCCTGTGTATCTGATATACGGCATGTGATGTAGTACACCAGAATCAAACACTTCAAAAATAAATCTACGTAGGTAATACTGTTTTATATTTTAAGCTGCTTTCAAAGTGGAAAGAGATATGATATAATTTAAAACAAATCACTTCAATGCATAATTAAAATTTGTATTATATCTGGCTTATTAAAATTTTTTACATTGCAAAAATAATCTTTATAGGTTATGAAACGTGGATAACTTTTTTATTAAATTTTATTACTGTAAGATAATTTGTGACGAGTTTTCGGATGCTTTATAGGAACCGTCGTTGCTCCAAGACACCTGCTATACAAATGCTAAATATATCGAATAAAGTTGTAATCAATGTTTAAATCATATTAGGTCAGGAGTGTTATAAAAATTATTGATGTTCATTCCAGGTAATATAATTAGCTTAATGGCGAGTAACAAATAATAACATAATACCTACACTTCGACACATATTATGCTTATACACGAAGCATCCATTATCAACGAATAAAATACTTCTCTGCTATTATGTGCTGGCCCATTATAATTATTACATTAATAAAAATCCTTAATTACATCCACTAAATAAACCAGCTGCATGAAGAGTGGCGATTTTATCCAATAACCTTGCGCGCGTTCACAACCAGAAATAAAACGAGCTTAATACACGTACAGTAAGGAATAAAACACGCACAGAAATACATAGTGATTACTAAAGGTGTATCAAGTTAAACAGCGCAGCAATTATTCACTAAACGCGTCCACATCGTCACACGCGCACGCTCTAGCTCCACGAACAATGCATATAGATGTGACACTACTCTGTTAAAGGCTATTTTATATCACTAAGGCTCGGTTGCCATATCAAGAAACGACTCGTTTTAAATAAAATAAAATGTTGATACATTATCTCCTCTCTCTTAGCCTTTATTATTCCCAAGTCACTTGGGGTCGGCTTTTCTGGTCTAACCGGATTTGACTGGATATCAGTTTTTACACGGAGCGGCTGCCACCTGACCTCCGCAACCCGAAGGCTAACGATACCCTAAGGCTAGACCAGTGTCAGGATATTAGAGGGTATTGACTTTTCCAATAACGACTGCCATAGATGTTCATGGCAGCCGGGACCAACGGCTTAACGTGCACTCCGAGGCACGGAGCAGGCGATAATTGTCAATTAATACGCACATAATTTCGAAAAGTCATATAACTTCCGAAAGTCAGAGGTGCGCGACGTGGGTTCGAACCCGAGACCCTCTGCATTACAGTCTGTTGGTCTTCCCACTGAGCTATCGCTGCTCGCAAAATGTTGATACATGGTATTCTATGAAAAATAAGGCAAAATTTTATTGTGCGTAGCTAAAACAACTCGTTGCTTTATAAAGACATAAGAAGTCAAACGTGCATATGATCCGGATGAGAAACGTTACTTATGGATGCGTGTAATACCTGTATGGGTACAACAACGCATGATTGATTCTTCAAAAAGTCGTTGTGATGCTGTCAGCGCTTCGAGCAAGGGTTACTGGTCTTCTCTTGCACAATACAGTGCTTCCTTAGATAGTCTGAAGAATTTTCTAACAGCAGGAACATCACATAAGGTTCTTTAGCTACTATCTTTTGTAGGGTGGAGAAATTTCTCCAAACGGTCTGCTTCAGTTTGAGAAAAATCTTCAGTATGTCTGTCTTTCGATGGAGTATAAAAACCAACAATTGTTATTAATTCTTTATTAGTTAATCAATAATTAGTAGCTATCTATAAGTCTTTGTCAGACGCGCAAAGTCAGAAAGCAATAATTTACATTAAAGAGTAAAGAGAGAAAGATTTTAAAAGTGATGTAATTTTATGAGTAACAGGCGAGGATTTATGTACTTCGTTGTATTAGAAAATAAAAATATACATATTTACCTAAACATTAATCAATACTAGATGATTTAGTGAATGCTATTATTATATCTATTGCAAATTAAATACACCGCAGAGCCCCTCGCTCTTAATCAAAGGTCATTAAAACATATTGCTGTAGTTAACTTGTCAGCATCTTTGAATAAATGTTGCTTTAGACTACATTGTATTTTGTTACAGCTTTAAGCGCTTCCATCTCTCTTTTACGGTCTACTTAGCACTTTCAAATCAAACAAGGTGAGTAGACAGGTGGCATTATTAAATACTTCATAACCTACAAATTCATTTAATAAATTAGGTAAATTACTTATCAACGGGATATCACCTCTGTAAACTTCCCGAACTTGCTCTGTGGCCAACCCTAAGCTCGTAAATATCTAAGTGATTTGCATAAGAAACTGTGGCAGTCACACTATGCTACTGAATAAATTAACTGCTTTTCACTGCTTTTTTACAAGTGACTGAATGAACAAGTTTTTTGTTAACATTTTAATGCCGAGGGTTTCGTATTCCAGTGTTAATTTGAAATTTTGGTATAGGGGCTTGTGTGATAGAGTGTGGTCATTCATTTTTGTTTATTTGGAGTGTGATATTACCATATTTTTGTAGCATGCTATATATTTTTACACACACAGGTGTTACTTTACTTAAATTAGAGTGTTTAAGTAACATATAGGTACACAGTATCATGATTAAGTAGTGTGTGTAATATTTATTGTAAAATTGTATATAATGTTTGCAAAGAATATGATAAAAGCATATAATTACAACAAGTATGTACAAGACTGTTCAAAGACGAACTCGTACGGTCACGTAGATCTAATAGGCCAACAGTATGTGATAATAGTATGTGATAAATAATTAGACATATATTAAAGACACCCAGCTTGCATAAAGAATATGGTTTGTGTGAATAAAAATAAATATGTCTGGGTAAAATCGATAAGCAATCGCAAATCTTTATAAATAGGTATGCTCTGCATACCCCGTCGGATAAGTTATCTGTGCAAATTCCTAAAAACATGAAAATTAACCATAAAAAATTAGAGAAGCAATGAGATAGCGCTGCTATAAATAGAATAATCGCGATGAGAAGACCTTGGTAAACTTGCTCAGTCTAAATTAAAGAAATTGAATATCATCTAAGGCGGAAGTGTATTCCACCAATATGGCGACCCTATTGCCATCTGTACTCGACCGGAGTGATACCACGGCCTCACAGAAAACCGGCGTGAAATAGCGCTTGCGTTGTGTTTCGTCGAGTGAGTGAGGATACCGGAGGTCCAATCCCCCCCTCCTCTCCTAGGGAGGAGGCAATTTTAAAAGGCAACGCACTGAGTCGTTTAGTGTTGCGGGTGTCCACGGGCGGCGGTAATCACTTACCATCAGGCGATCCGTTTGCTCGTTTGCCTTCTATACCATAAAAAAAAACCCAATTGGTGCATTGCCTGGCTCCTATTATATGATTACTATATTTATTTATTATGCCCACGAACTACAAGGCAGTTTTATCAAAGAATAAAAAGTATTCCTTAGTTTTACATCCAGGTATCCTCGGTAAGGAGCCTGGAGCTAAATAGTTCCCCTTATTGCATTGGACTTAATCATAGTTGCCGAATTGTGTGTGTTATGCCATACCCCTGGGGAACATACATCCTTGTTGGCCTTAATTAATTTAATTATTTATTTTTACAGAAAGCTTACAGACTAATATTTTTATATATAAATACAATAATTAAATTCTATTGCTAATAACAAGCTCTCACATATATATGACAACATACAATTGAAGTTTGCGTTGTACTTGCAACCAAGGTGATATTATAATACGTAGTTACAGAGTTATGAACATAAAATGGTTAGTTGGAATACAAGCATTAAAAAGAAAAATATGTAAATAACAGAAAAACAAAACAAAAGCATACTTCAGAAAAATCTGTGCCAGAAATTGTAGGTTACTATTAAAAAAATAATTATTAAATCGTCTCTTTACTGTGCGTGCATTGGTACAAAATAGATCTATATCGATGTGCGCCGCGCGCGGATTGTTAAATGCTTTGGCGCTCTTTAAACAGAAAGAGTTTTTTCTGTAGTTTGTATAAATATGGGATGTGTCCAATAAGGGTCGTTTTCTGAAATCATGTACATTAGTATGTAAAGATAGTTTGCTTAGTAGATCTGGGCAATCAATGGTATTGTTTGCAATATTTGCTAGGAAGCAGATATCATTTACGTTTCGTCTTATTTCCAGAGGCAAGAAATGGTATCTCTTACAGCGATGTTCGTAGTTAACTGAGAATTGCTGCGCTCGAAAGTCTAGGTATCGAAGAAACTTCCTCTGTATAGAATCAATACGAGATTTATAGATCCCGTATAGAGGATTCCACACTTGGGATGCGTACTCAAGTTAACTTCGCACCAGGGAACAATATAGTACCTTAATAGGTTTTAGTGTACAGAAACAAGAACTGTTTCTAATTATGAACCCTAGAGTCTTCGATGCTTTATTTACTATAGTGTCAATGTGTTTGTCGTATAAAAGCTTAGAATCGTGTATAACGCCGAGGTCTTTTATGCTAAGAATAGAATTAAATATAAAAGTTTTCAAACAAGGAACACTAATTTCACAGTATTTTGCACAACTCATTCATAACCACAGCAGTTATTAACTTAGGCGCGGATATATTAAGAACTTTTTGTCCCAAAACCTGTTTTGTACACAGCTTAGATCACGACTAGTTCAATCGAATAACACCTCATTTGTCAATCTATCAATCATATGTCAATCTGTGAATGTTACGGACAAAAACGCATTGAATGTCGTGATCACGCAATTAAATGTTTTGTGGATTTATGTCAATAGAATAGATTTGAAAAAGCGAACAGGTATGCTATTATAAAATGTTGTATACTTTCTTTTTATACTGTTACGGTGGTAAACATGATAGTAGGAAGTTGCTGTAGCCTATAAACAATTACTTTATTAGCTTTATAAACAGATCACTTGCTTTTGGCCTATCATTCAAAGAGTCGAAGCATTGCCTTACGATATATTTATAACAAAACTGTGCTACCGTTAGGATGCCTGGAAAACCATATCGCTGGAACTCAACATAAAAGTATTAGGTTCTCTGCATCCTCAGTGGTATTAAGTGTTAACCCAGTCGTCCTGTTCCAGGTTTGACTAGGGAAGACATTGTACCCTTGCCTCTCATTGCTATACTTAAAATTACCAAGTGTGTTCTATTTCTAGTGGAATATACGGTATAATCTATTTTAAGAACTCATAATTATTAGCAAAGATCGAAAGTTTTGGTTAAAGAGTAAAACTTAATTCCTGTTTTAAGAGAAGACTACGACAAGGTTGTAATTATCATTTGGAGTGGCAACTGCGTCACAGTGGTTAATAGACGTCATATGAAAATTCAAAGCCAGTGTAAAAGAAGATGGAATATACAAAGCTATATCTTT
This sequence comes from Catocala fraxini, assembly GCA_930367265.1. Taxonomy (NCBI): domain Eukaryota; kingdom Metazoa; phylum Arthropoda; class Insecta; order Lepidoptera; family Erebidae; genus Catocala; species Catocala fraxini. The sequence goes on from OV884041.1 coordinate 19,162,986, forward strand.
AAAAGACAAAAAGTAGCACCCTTCCAACAATGGCAACGCGATTAAAAGTGCCCTAAAGCATAACCCTCCGCTCCTTTCGTCGAGTAAAATATCACCTCTGACAAACATTTTAATCTTCTAAACAAAAGTCCAACGTCCAATTGTCACGTTGATGTTGACAAACGTCGTCAAATGGCCGCCATCATTGTTCCCATGGTGTATCGTAATAAGCCGTGTAAACATTCTCCCATAATGTCGAGCACGCGGATGTAAAGTATGGAAGAATATTTTTAAGGATTCTGGGAAGGTGGATAAGAATTTTTGTTTTTCTTTGACTAAACGAATGGTGTTATAGTTCAAGTGATCGTTTCGCCGCTGCTACCTTCCCGAGTGTTGTGAATTCGACAAATTTTGTATGATACCCAAATAGGTGTTTTTTGTGTTCGTTGTTTGATTGTTCGTTACCCACGCCATATAGGAATTACGTTTTACGACATTTACGACATCATAATACACGTTATTATAATAATAATAATAATATTCTATCACAAATACACAACACCATCTAGCCCAAACTAAGCAGAGCTATAATAGACAATGTCCTAAAATACTAGCAATCTTTTAGATATTAAGGCCACAACCCGTAATATTAAGTCTTTATAAATAATAAGGCGATTAAGCATAAATTAAACTAACGTCAAAAAAGTGTATACAAATTGCAAAAGCTTAATCCTAATTATGGCAATGACAAATTATGCAAAAATAAAGGAGACACGAAGAGTTACGTAAGCATTAAAAATATCATTCAAATGTAGGTTGCATATAATCGTTGACCGTTCTAACTATTCTAAATGCATATAAGACATAGGCACGTCTATCATACATTCGTGATAGGGCAGATAAGTCAAATTCTGATCTGCAGTTTTTAATTAAATGTATTAATATTATACCCTTTTTTTATCCCGGTAGACGCCTGCCGATACATATGTACATATATATACATTTTTCACTCAGGTGAAATCGCGGCCTGGATCTGTTGTTTATATATCCATTAGGTGTTTATATATCCATTTACGTTTTATTTATAAGAAGAACTTAATTTGTGTTTTAAATTATATAAATATAAAAACACAATAAGCAGGCTATGTTACTTCTTATCCAATCGTTTTGATTCCACGTATCAAGTCCGCGCACCGCCGGCACGCATGCTAAGTGATGGCATCTACTTTTTTACGTTTTTTTATCTAAATTAAAAATCTTTGCCGCCCCGCGCTCTGCCTCTCGCCCTGCGAGGTCTAAGGTTACGCGATAAACATACAGCCTGCTTTGTTTGTATGAGTTTGATGATCGGTGAGTATGGGCTGTTATTTGTAATGATGGTGTTTATATTGAACGTGGGTGGCTTAGAAAGATATGGTAATAATACCAGAAGAGATTTTAAGCACTGCCATTTATTATGCTGAAATGTGAGAGTTAAATCATACACCTGATTTGTTACACACACGTTTCGATAGCAAGGTGTTTACGTGACATGAGAAAGGTGGCAGACTTAGTCAAACTGTTTTCCTAGCAGTGTAAAGAAAACGAACATACAACTTGTGTCAGGGTAAATAGCTAACTTAGCCCAGCTTGCCTTGTCTGGCTGGATCAGCATAAAGCAGGGATCTTATCTTTTCTACGAGCAATTGCTCACGCGTTTATATCCGAACCTTTGACACGCGGCACACATAACAAATGCTTCATACTATTAAAGCAAATGATAATAAAATATTTTTAGTGACTTCGAAGAATGCAGGGCCAGAGAAATCTTCTAAAGCATTCGACGCTGGCATAATTATAACGAGCCGGAACGCTAGACGTAATTTATTTTAAATATATATTCAAGTTTTAGAATTACATGTACCTATTTTTCACGCATAAAAATACATGTACTCGTTGAGTTAATGTATCTTATTTTACATATTTTACTGCCTCTGATCTATATACAAAACAATCAATAAAAATTCCTTGATTTTCTTCTACGTTTAATGAAGGCTTAATGGTTTTAATCCTATCTTAAAATAAGGGCCATACAAATGAGCCACTTCCTTGCTCTGCATCTGTTTATCTGTTAATAGTTGGCACCTGTTAAATGTAAAATTTACCTTTTATATTATTATTTATTTACAGCTTTTATTCGTATCTACTATTACCAGTTTGTCAAGAATCAGTATATCTATCAGTATATATGCAAAATGCGCATGAAGAAGTTACCTGTACAATATACATGGTTGCAACTAGTATAATCCTGTCATCAGAAAAGGTCGGACAAGGTACCCGCGATACGCTTTTAAAAAAACTAAAGTTGGAATCATAGGACCTTTATGAGTAGGCAACACCCTTTCCCAGCAATAATAGGGAAAACATTAGAATAAAAACAAACAGATATTTCATAAAACAGAAGTCACTATCTCCTAACCACCCCACTCTACTAAGGTTCCTGTAGTAGCCAGTATAATTATTCATTTTATCAAATTCTATAAAAGTAATGATGGTGGTGCCGACATCCATTCGTGTTATATACCTTTATGCATGTCAGTATTTTGTAAATATCCAGCTAGGGTCTTAACTGTAGATGAACATACATCCACAGTTAAGACCCTAGCTGGTCTTTATTGCTACAAATATTGAATTACAAAGATATCTTCTTGTACTTCAATATATGTACACTATATTATAAAATTCATATTGCACCCACAAATCAACAGGTTTACTTAAATTCCTTAAAATATTAACGAAGATAACACAAAAATATCTATGAAGACATAACTTAATTCATATCTGGTATCTGACTAAGCCTATAACATTAGTGCCATTCAAAACCTCTTCTTAATCAGGTCATAATTTCACGAAACTATTATTTAACATGTACACGACCATAAAGATAAAACTCCACTACACGATGGCAATAAAAAGCTAAACAAAATGAGTCATGTTCAACGTAACACCTTCACGTGCGTGCGCGCATGGCTGTGAGTCATCATCGAGCGGTTAGAAGTGGATGATTTACATTGACAGTTTTCTATTCTCTCTAATAAAATGACCACGCTTTGTCTCACTATGATTTTTTATAAAATATTAAACAGGTACGTCGGTATGCTTATAGTTGCTTATATGAATGTAGATCCTATCGAATTAGCGTCAAGTTAGTTTACTGTTTCTCTTGGTTCTTGACTGTCTACTCCTTCAATCCTATTCCCAAATTCTCGCACTGGTAATTGTAGAAAACGTCACTAGTTCTTTTTCTGCATAATTGATGAATTATTTTTTTGGATAACTAAAAAATACAAGTATTTATTATTAAACCATTTATCAAAATTGATGTAAAAGAAGAAAAGTCTATGCGTGACTTTAGAAATTGTACGCCAACATTAATACCAGCTTATCGATCGTACGACCAGATTTGTTTTTAAAAGATTATTGAATAAGTTCAGTTTTATAGACGTTTATATACATAAACAAAAGTGTTGGTTTGTAAGCCAACCAGCAATGTACACAAACCGCTCAAAAACCGCTGACTCCGATAACCACAGCACATCGTAGAACTGGGTGAAAGTCTAAACGGTCTAGTGCAGTGAGTCACTGCTGGACAATCGATATCCGATGTTGTATTCAAGTGAGCGAACAGAGATCATGGTCACCGTGGAGTGTTAAAGAACAACAATCTAATGATGAGTGCGGAACATGATTAATTAACGACAAAATTTTATAAAACTTCGCCTTCTGAGAAGCATACCTGTAGACGATACTATAGGATGTCAGTTTGTCAGTGTGGACTATAGTATGCTTTTGACTTCATTTACATAAATTACCACTATGGAAACATATATCTTCGGTTGTATTTAATAAAATTTGAATCAATATCGTTAAGATTTCAAACTGAACTCTAAGCAAACAAACTGTGATAACAGCAAAAAAATCTAAGGGAATTTGTTATTGGGTTTTCCTGGCAAAAAAAGCGCAGTAGCAGCACAGACTCTTCAACTGTGCTCGAATTACCAGGGATTTTCGCAATACGCCTACGAGGAACCTAAAATTATAGCCGGTGAATTCTAGTCTGTGCTTCTAGGGGTAAGATACTTTATGTGAACATACATGTTTCATCTGTGATGTGAATTTACACATAGACACATATTTTCCATCACTGTTTTGGACGCAGAGCCCTTAAAATAGTCGATTTCAAAAGTGCTTTACATGTATGTCCAATGTACAGACACAGTCTCGATACAAGTTTATTATAAAATAGATAGATTAGAATGCAATGCTGTCAAAATTCGAATTATTACTTCTTCGTATTCCTATACACTATCGTATTGAGGTCGACAAATACAGTATTGGTTGAACCAAATTGTGTATACAAATTACGATATTTACAAATTGAGTCCAATATATCAAATTTAACAATAATAATAATAATAATAATAATATTCTATCACATACACACAACACCATCTAGCCCAAACTAAGCAGAGCTTGTACTATGGGTACTAGACAATGGATAAACATACATATATACTTTTTTTTTTTTGTAAATACTTACATACTTTACAGGCAGTACTTTCTGCAAATCTCATGTCTATTATTAATTACTTGATACTATAAAGCGTTAAGCCTGCCTCTAAAACATTGGATTTGTAAAATCTGATTGCATTGGTCAGCTTTACTTACAATATAAGTATTTATTAGTGGTCAATTATAAGACAATTGATTTGTTTTTGATGATCTGTTCGTGTGGTAAAACGCATCTGAAAACTCTCTTAATAATAATATTAAGAGAGTTTTCAGATGACATAGGATTACTCCTATGGCATCTGAAAACTTAGTAACATTTAAAAAGTCCATTCTCCCTACATCAAATGTTATAATATATATATTTATAATAGCTTGCACTGTTTTTTTTGCAATAAAACTTCCAACTAAGTCTTCACTTAGACTTACACTACTTCATAAGTTAGGCGGTCAGAGAGAAGGTAGTCTATAATACCTATAAAAATTACTTTGATATACTGCCAACATCGTTCGTCGACACCAACACTTCCCCAACAAACTTTACCCACCTCTACGTATTTCTACATACATCTAACACGTTACTTATTCGTTTATGGGATCTTTATCAGTGGCGCAGCGATCTCAATTAGCCGCCGGCGAAAACTTGTCGTTGCTAATGCGTCTGTTTATTTGTTAGGGAACTTATACATTCGAGGGAAGTATCGCTTCGATTGATTAGGTGTTTTGTGACTAGATAAGGTGATAGTAGGTATTGAGTGGTGTTCTTGAAGAAAGATAAGTATGCAAAGTTTGATACATATTGTTGGTTTAGATTCGTATTTTCTCAAATTGTTTTTGTGTTGATGTAAATGTTCTGTTATTATTTTAAGGCTGATGGAGTAAATTAAAAAATATATATTGGATACTTTTACTAAATACTGAAAATTTTTTCGCGAAGGGATATGATACAGAGTCTAAAATTTGAACTTGCTACGACTCTGAAAATGATGCCTTATACTTTATTTACTGATTATATTTTTCATATAGCTAGTCGACTTTCAGTATAACACTTTTAAGCCAGCCTTTCTTTAAATAGCTTCCAACATAGTCAAAAAACGATTACGTATGAATGTATGATATTTTTTTAAATTAAATTGCACACAGGTCAAAATTACGTTAACCATGGGACTACTTTTAAGCTTTAATTTAAGCTTAATTTAAAATAATTCTTAAACTATGTTAGTTTATTGTGTATACAAAATAAATGAAGTTCAAAAGGTTATGTTTAAGCCTGCCTGAACTAGGATAAACTTATGAATAAAAATTGTCAAGTGATGTCCTGAAACACATTTCAGGACATCATTATTATTAATGCAAATATTTACAGTCTAAAGTACATTTACGATTAAAGGTGTTTAGGTAGTAATATAAAACTTTAAATTTACTGTTAATATCCGTGCCTTGGAGACCACGTTACGCCGTCGGTCCCGCCTGCCATGAACATCTATGGCAGTCGTTATGGGGAGAGTGTTGACACAAAAGATCCCACTGGGTCGAAGTGTCGCCGGTCTGCTCTAATTGGCCCCCACATAAGATACATACTTTTAATATCATTTTAAGACTTCTAGCAGTTTGCCTGTGTCCGTATAATTTAATTCTCCTAGGTATTCCATTAACATGATACTAATTTTTTTATAACTAACATTATGTATATTTAATATGTTATTTATTTAATATTTTCTTGTTATATAAATACGGTCCTAAGAATACGTAGAATTTATTGACAAATGCGTGTCTGGTTTGAGACTTATTGTTTATTTACTGTTATTTTCATATAATATCTACTTTTATTTATTTTCATATGGTTATTTAACTCTTAGGCCAACAGGATATCTTAGAGTACCTACTAATGCACCACATCGGCTATTTTATAGATGTTCATGATTGTCAATACCGACGACTACAGTGTTTTTACTTTCGAAGGGAGTGTTTGAACTTTGAACCCTTTCTTTCAATTCCTGTCTATTTGTGATCAGACTGCCCGTCTCGGTATCCGGGTGTTCTCACTCTTGGTTATTGCGAGTGTGTTTACAATTACGCCATTGATAAATCGCACGTATGCCTACCATTTGTAAACACCCCTTTATATTCCCCGAGTTCGGAGGAGTAATGTGTCGATTTATATGATTTATACCCTGTTCTGTAAACACATACGTTTGATCGTAGCGACTTGATTAAATTATGCAAAAAACATCGTGCGCTGTCGACTTGTGTTGTACTGCAGTATTTTGTTAAGTAAATATAAAATAAATGTTTAAGATACTGACTTCTTGTGTACACACATCAAAAGAGTCTAGGGATCAAATACGTTTTAGAGGCTCACCGCAATTGAGGATTATTATTTTAACTTTTTTTTATTGTAATTGGTCCTTTATACTCACTATTTGAAAATAATTTTCTTTAATTTTCGGTAGCAAATAGAAAATCAACTGTCAATCAGGATTTCTATAAAAGTGTGTAATAGCATTTTTATAAAATAATTACAATTTCTGCATCGAAACTGAAAAAAACTGCATCAATATGGAGCGAAGACATCATTTAAGACGAGAAGAAATGATGAGAGCCGTCGGAATGTTGCAAGCTGGTTCCAGGCAACATACTGTGGCTGTCGCTCTTGGCACTACACAGAGGGTTATAACCCTCTGTGTATGTATGTATGTGTCGTCCAGAGACGACTTATAAGTCGTCTCTGGACACGCTATTGTATCACGGGCAGCGTTGGCCGAGCGACATGGAGGACGATCTCGCATCATCACTCGCAGACAGGACCAGTACATCCAAAATACTGCTCGACGGAATCGTAACATGACCACCATGATGTTAGCTACGAGGCTTCACAGCTCTTCAGGCTTGCTGATAAGCAACCAACCCATCCGAAATCGTTTACGTGAAGTGGGTCTGCGTTCCCGAAGGTCGCTGAGGGTTCCACCTATAGCACCCTGCGATCGTAGGTCCCGTTTGCAATGGGCTCGTGAACACAGAAATTGGGAGGAAGAAGACTGGCGTTGTGTTTGCTTTTCTGATGAATCTCGTTTCGGTGTGAGACCAGATACAAGACGTACTCGGATTCGGAGGACTTCTGGGCGTCAAGAACGTTTGAAATTTTGTCAGGAAGTTCATTCATATGGAGGTGGAACAATAATGGTTTGGGCCGGTATTTGGATCGGTGGAAGAACCGATCTCACTTGAATCAGGGACAACCTCAATGCTCAGATTTATGCGGAGAGGATTGTTTCAGGCGTGATCATCCATTTGCGAAACTTGTTGGATGATTAATTTCGACTAATGCATGATAATGCACGTCCACACACGGCTAGAGTCGTAACACGTACTCTTGTCGATACTCGTATCAACGTACTGCCGTGGCCTGCTCAATCTCCAGACCTCAACCCAATTGAACACGCATGGGATATACTCCAAAGAAGAGCTCTGCCGGGTATGGATGCCGTACATACCCCACAACAATTTTTTGACTTGTTAGAAAGAACGTGGGCGGCCATTCCTCAAAGTGATTTTGATGAACTGATTTTAAGCATGCCAAATCGCTGTGATTGTGTTATTCATGTCAATGAAACATGGACTATTAATTTTTAATCTTTAAAATAAAAATTATAAAAGATTCTCATTTTTGCCTATTTTATCCATTTACTTGAAGACATTAAACATGGGTAAATTTTTAAAAATCTGAAAAATTTCAAATTTTCTTAATTTTTATAAAATATAGGGATAATTTAATAACTTAAACATAGGAATTAAAGTAAAAAGCTAGTCTGGAAGACTAGATTTGGCAAATATTAATTTAATAGTTTTTTATAATTAAAAATGTACTTGATCCTTAGACACGTTTGATGTGTTTATTTTTATAGGTACGCTCTTCGTACTTTACGAGACCTAACTTGAGAGTGTATTATATTTCCAGATATAGGGAACAATATTGTTCTTAATATCGTCATTGCACAGTTTAGGTGGTCGCCTCATCGTAGCTAGTGCGCCGAATGTAGCAGATTATATCTTCATACGAAATTTAAATTTGTATGATCTACAAATAGTATTTGCGGATCTGGGTTGTTTAAATCTGTGTATACTGCCTACACCAAAAAAAGGAGCTAACTGAATCCCAACTGGGAGAGTACCTTTGACTAAAGAATATCACAGTTAAATCAATTTATAAAAAATAAATCAATGATGAGCAGAGTCAGAGAGAGTCTGTATAATCAGCAGAAATGTTATCTTTTACTGACAACATGTAAGTGGTACCTCTAGGGAACCGCTTATCGTCAGACGGGCAACATGATGTGTGGATGATTAATTTATATATGTATTTATTTATATCAACATAAACGTTTTAATAGTAAAGTTTGAGTCCTAGAGATCAAGTTTAAATAAGAGAAGATTTTAAGGTGACCAAGTTATGGACTACCTGAGGGTAGCCCACAACTTGGTAACCTTAAAATATTAACATCCCCTGACCAGGTGGACCGACTGCCTTTCAAAGGCGTCTGGCATAGGTTGCATCCGGCCTGAGACAAGCTATGCTGGCGCTAATTAATAGAGGCCTATATAATAGGATATCGCCAGATATAAATTGTAAAAGGCTGACTAAGACAAAGCCAGATAATCGGCAAATCTCCAGGAATCTAAAATCTGGAAAATGTAATGCAATTCTTTTGTGAAATCGACATCTTTTAAGGCTAAGAAAAATTGTTATAGATTTATCATTGTATAAATAGATGTCAGCTAGCAATCGATATTTGTGACCTGACTAAAGGAATAAAAGGTTAACAGCTTAGACATTATCGCGATAACTGTGCCATTTACATACATTACGCAAAACCTTTTTAAAGTAAAACTATTTTAAGTTAATACATTTTCAACTAAAGAAAATAATCTTTTAGTCACATTACTAAGCCATTATCAATAGAAGAGAACATAGTCGTTTGTAATTATGCGTTCTTATTAAAGCAAGATACATCGATGATTGTTTTAAAACAATCCTGTTCCTTCGGTCTTATTTATTATAGGTTTACATGCTCGCTAAGGTACATTGGAGATGGGAGCTACCTTCCAGATCCTGAGATTACTTCGACAAACCAATTCAATAATACCAAATAGCTTGGCTACTAAACCTAAGACTAAATTTATAGATAGAATCTTAGATAGATAGTCTTATGCTTACACAGTTGTGTAAAGCTCCAGTAAAGCTGGGTTCCACAAAATAGAGGCATAGCCTATTGATATCCAGCACGCACTTTTCTTGACTCCATGCTGCTAATTCCAATTGTGTAACATAAAAACGACATTACACTTCACTCAACCTGGGTAACAAACACGAAACCAAATAACTGACCGCAACTATATGCGAAAACTTATGCCCCAAAACAAAGGTAACAAGAAAGAAAAAAAATTCGGCTGGAAGAATACCGTATCATTAAAAAACCAAGATCAGCGATCCAAGACTACAACTAATTAAAACATCTAAGTAGATCCGGTTTTAGTACAGAGCCTCTCAAATCACAGCGTGAGTCTTATCCAGTTCAGTTGGCAACGCAAAAACAATGCGATTGCGTAAATAGGCCAGCTGAGCGTAAGTAGTGATCGATGACTCACTAGTGTTGTACCGATTTATCAATAATAGGAATCCATGTTGAAAAACCTATTGGACGAAGTCTAACTGCCATGGTAACAGATATCGTAATATGTTGACGCGAATGTTTGTTTTAAAATAAACCGTAATAAGGACCGAAAAAGTACAAAGTAGTTAGATCAAATATTTGATGTATTTTGCGAGAGGTCTCGATTCCGTAATGTGTTATGGCATTTTCTGCTAAGAAATTCTCGGCAAGAAAATGTCGGTACATGACAATAGGGTCCGTTGTCATATGGGACCTAAATCCAGCTGACGAAATTTGGGCGTGATACACCTTTGCCCATTCCTTTTGCGCATAAAAGTGCGTGACTACGTAAATATGTATATTAAGAATATATAGGTACTAATATTATTATAAACACGAAATTGTGTTATTCAATTTGCCTTTCACGCGGTGACGGAGCAACAGAACGACGTACAACGATTTCTGGATAGAAGTAGTTTATAGCCTGGTAAGTAATTCGGCTGCTTCTTGTTAATGGGAAAACACTGCTTCGATAGGAATTAATCTTTGTAACGAAAGGAGCGAAGCTGTAAATAAAGCCCAGTAAGGTCATGTTTACGATATCGTAATAAAAAAATTGTATCATTAATGTACACATAAGTGGACTTCACAAAAGCTTTGCATAGGTATTTTATTAATATTATAAATGTGAACACTTGTGAAGATGTTTGGATATTTATTACTTAATCACACAGGAACCGCTGAACGATATTTAATGCAATTTTATATTTAGATAGACCATGTCCCAAATAAATACATAGGATACTTTTTATCTCAGTTTTGCGTTTGAGTAAAATTCATGCGGGCGATGGCTCTGTGCAGAAATTAATTACTAAATTCACCTAAAACTTGTCTGCTAATTATTTATTTGCTTTGTACTGCGTATATATTATTTAGTTTTTTAAAACATTTATTTATTTGCTTATAAAGATTTATAAGATCTCAGGAAGAGATGGTGCGCATTCTTTAGCGAGACCACACACCAATCAAAGACTACTGGGAAATCGATTAAATTAAAAAAGGTTAATCGAAAGTGATTCATGATTATTCAAGAATGGGTTAGAAATAAAAAAGGTGCTTGACCGCAGATGACTAAGTTAAATTTAATAAGGTAGTACTGCACCAGAAAGCGGCCATTTAATGCGCATATTTTGAATTTTTATAGAATTAATGTGCATTATAATTTATTTTATTATGATTGAACAAAATAAAATGGTAGCTTATTTCTCAAACGGACAGATTGCCATGGTGGTATTAAAAAAAACCCATATAAAATAAATAATTTAATTAAGTAACCCTTAATAAATTATTTGTTTGATTTGTTTTTTTATCTTAGTAATTTAATACCTAAAATAATATCCGAGAAAATAAAAACCAAATACACTACATTAAACAAATAATTTACCAAGGGACACTTTATTAAATATAATTACTATATTATGTATTAATCGTAATGCGGTTCTCTCCCGCTTTACATAAAGTCTGTTTCGACAAGGAAGGCAACCCACAGCAGATATGCAGCGGGTTTGGCGGATTTGGCGGAACAGCACGGCAATTGTGAAAGGCCAAGGGCGACGGTAGAGAACGTATAGTTACCGTCGGCCAGACACATCATCCAAACTCTCCTCTAGTCGTAGCGGTTCTCCGTTCCACTAGAGATAGGAGGGGAAGGACGAGTGTGTGCACCTGTGTTTGCGCGTACACTTATGCACCTTAATATTTCCTGCGCACCTGACTGCTTCCGAACATGGACTCCGATTACAGCAAAGTCCTGTGGCGTTGGGTTGAGGTAGAGAGGTCTGGATTGATGCGAACCAGGCTTTGTCTGATGCCTGCACACGGGCGGCTCTGGGGGTGTATGTACGTATACACCGTGGTCGCTTTCGCTCTGCGCATGGGGTGACAGAATGGATTCGGCAGCACCCAGGGTGACAAAGCAGCCCTATTTAGGGAAGCACTGCTTTCCCTGCTCAGCCAGGGAGGGGACTAGAAAAGGTGTCCCAAAAAAATGCTCACCCCGAATTTAGAGAGGGTAGTAACCACGGCTGCCTCTGCATCTATTTCTATCGTGGTCGACGCTACACAAGTAATAAAAAGAAAACCCAACCATCATCCAATACTATGACATTCGGCGCGTGGAACGTTCGGACGCTTCTCGATAGTGATGCTAACGCCTGTCCTGAGCGAAAAACCGCTATTGTAGCTCGAGAACTTCGTCGCTATAATGTAGATGTGGCTGCTCTCAGCGAAACACATCTCGCTGACGAAGGAGAGCTGGTGGAAGACGGCGGCGGGTATACTTTTCTGTGGAAAGGTACTGCTGCCTCTGAACCGCGGCGGTCGGGCGTTGGTTTTGCTATCAAAAACCACCTCTTGAAGCGTCTTCAGGAATATCCTGTGCACATTTCTGACCGCGTGACCACATTGCGCTTGCGTCTTGACCACGACAATTATCTTAATGTCATTAGTGTCTATGCTCCAACGCTGGACAAGTCTGATGACATCAAGGATAAATTTTATGAGGAGTTGACACATTGTCTCGAGCGCGTACGCCCCAGTGAACAGATCTTACTACTGGGCGATTTTAATGCCAGAGTCGGGCGGGACTATGAAGCCTGGCCTAAAGTTTTAGGCAGACACGGAATAGGCAACATGAATAGTAATGGCAGGTTGTTGCTTAGCCTTTGTGCTCAATTCGATTTGGCTATAACGAACACTATGTTCCGACTTCGCGCCAAGCACAAGGCTACGTGGATGCACCCACGATCACAACACTGGCATTTAATTGATTACGCAATCGTACGACAAAAAGATATTTCCCAAATCCAAATAACCCGTGTAATGCGGGGAGCACACTGTTGGACTGATCACCGGCTTGTTTTCACTAAATTGAATCTCTGCTTACGTCATCTCCGCAGATCAGGAAGAGTGAAGCTTGCGTGCTTAGATGTAGATAAGCTTCAGAATCTCGAGACTAGACAACAGTTCGCACAAACTTTAGCTAGTACGCTCCCATCCCTACGAAACAGCGCGGAGGGGGTTGATGCAGAGTGGGGAGCTTTATCTTCTCATATTTTAGACACTGCTCAAAATACTTTGGGTGTCAAAGTCCGTAAGAACGAGGACTGGTTTGATGAGAATGATGGGGTTCTTACGGATGCAATCGGCAAACATCGTGTCCTACTTAGGAATGGTAGCAGAAAGAAGCAAGGTAGAGGCGCTGCAGAGATCAAAAAGAGTGATCTGGAGTTGCGAAAACTATCTAGGGAAATAAAAAATCGGTGGTGGCAAGAAAAAGCTCAGCACATGCAATGGCTTGCTGATACGAATCAGCTTGGAGAGTTCTACGGTGAGGTTCGAAAACTGATTGGTATGAGGAATTCGCTGAAGGTTCCTTTGAAGTCCATGGACGGCAAAGATCTTCTAGAATCTAAAGACGCTATATTAAAGCGATGGGCTGAACACTTTAGTGCCCTACTTAATGTTGATCGATCAGCTGATCTAGAACACATCAGATCGATGCCTCAGATGTCCGTAGCAAGTCAGCTGGACGAGCCACCGTCTCGTAATGAGATCGTTCTTGCCATAAAACAACAGCCAAATAAGCGTGCGGCTGGCATGGACTGCATACCGGGAGAATTGATCAAATATGGCGGCGACGAGTTGCATTCAGCCTTTTATGAACTTTTTGTTCTTATGTGGGAAACGGAACGTATTCCAGCAGACTTTAAAGTGTCTCGTATTTGTGCCCTATACAAGAACAAGGGCGACCGTTCCGATTGTAACTCTTACCGCGGTATTTCACTTTTATCAGTCCCTGGAAAAGTCTTTGCCAGAGTATTACTAAGCCGCCTAATGACCCTATCTGAAAAGATTTTGCCGGAAACCCAGTTTGGCTTCCGACCTGACCGAGGCACATGTGAGGCGATTTTCTCATTGCGTCAACTACAAGAAAAGAGCCGTGAACAGGGGCGAAAGCTATACCTGTGCTTCGTTGACCTTGAGAAGGCCTTTGATAGTGTGCCTCGAGAAGCCCTCTGGATAGTACTGGAAAAGTTAGGATGCACGGATAAATTTGTGAGACTCCTGAGACTCCTGCATGATGGCATGGAGTGCTGTGTCGCTGTCTACGACGATCAGTCAGACTTCTTCCCCGTTACCTGTGGGGTGAAGCAAGGGTGTGTTCTGGCACCTACACTGTTCGCGTTGTACTTTGCAGTCGTAGTCCGCGAGGCCTTACAATTATTTTCCGATGGAGTTCGCATCCGTTTTCGAACAGACGGCAATCTTTTTAATCTAGCCAGATTTAAGGCCCGCACCAAAGTTTCGTATGCAATGATCACTGAGATCATGTATGCAGACGACCTGTGTTTCGTGGCGGAATCCCCAGATAGCCTGCAGCAATTGATGTCCAACTTTCACGAGGCTTGCCAAAAATTTGGCCTGCAGATCAGTGTCAAGAAGACGGAAGTTATGTCCTTGGACAATAACGGTCACGAGACACTGACCATGAAACTCGGTGAGGACTCGTTAAAGCAGGTTGATAAATTCCGGTATCTGGGGAGCACATTAACATCGAAGTGCGACCTCGATGCTGAGATCAACGGCAGAATCGGTGCTGCTGCTGCAGCATTCGGCAAGCTGAATGCCAAGGTCTTCCGTTCCCATAACCTCAAACTGGCTACCAAAATATCGGTATATACGGCAATAGTATTGCCCAACATCTTATACTCCGCCGAGACGTGGACTGTATACCGTCGGCATATCCGCACACTAGACCAATTCCACCTTAAATGCCTGCGTAAAATACTTAAGATCCGATGGTCTGATCGTGTGCGTAACACCGAAGTGCTGCGACGAGCCAATGTTGGTGGCATTGAGACTTACCTAATGCGGCGACAGCTTCGATGGTGCGGTCACGTGTCTCGAATGGCGGAGGAGCGAGTGGCTAAGCGTATCTTTTATTCCGAGCTAAAGGAGGGGAAACGAAAGCAAGGCGGACAGTTCCTCCGATATAAAGATGTGCAAAAACGCCATATGAAAAAATGTGACATTGAGCCCTCATTGTGGGAAAGGCTTGCGGCCAACAGACCTGATTGGAGAGCTCTAGTCAAAAACAAAGTTTTTGACTTTGAGGAGCATCGTCGGTCAGAGCTTGACTCTAGACGTGACGTACTAAAAGCCCGACCACCTGCGGCGATCAGTTATAATTATAATAATGGTGTGCTCACATGCCCGCAATGTGCGCGGACCTTCTCAAATAAGATTGGCTACTGTAGTCATATGCGAGCACACCAACGACAACTATCTGTACGGAGTTGAGGTAGTCGCCGTGACCGAAACCGGTCTGGAGTCATCATCATCATCATTAATCGTAAATCGTCCAATAATATTCATATTTTTCTTAGTTTTGTAATACTGTAATACAAAGACTGAAAATAATTTGGCTTAAATGACTGCTTCGCTTCAGTAGCGTAGTGGAAGTGTATGCCGCTGCTGCGCTTTAGGTCTTAACTTCGATTACTGGGTCGGGCAAAGAAGAAACGGGAAAAAAATTCTCAATAGCAGAACAGACTGGACTAGAGTGCATTGATCCTGGTGTATGGTAATAGCTTAGGCCCCGTCCAGCCTCGTCTAGGCGCCCGTAAACCATACCTGATTAAAAATGGATATAATACACATATACTTATCTGATTATTTAAACATATTGAAAGAAAATATAAATTACAAACGAACTTCCAATAATACCATACCATTTTTAATTGAAAACGGTACCAGTATGTATTCAAATTTGGAATTAGCAACATCAACTTATCAAACGCTTGTTTAGCTCCTTAATAATTAAAATTAAGCTATTTACTAAAAGCTAAGACGTGTCAATGTCATTGTTAATTATATCAAACACATCAGGCCTTAATTAATCTTCTAATAATACCTTTTTATTAATAACCGTTGTCACATCCTTATTTCCTAAATACTCCAGATAAGAGACATTTAATTAAGTCACTAATATTTTATCACTTAACGGCTGATCAAAGGCTATTTAGATACGATATCAGCAGAGGTGTTATGCTGTTACCCACTTATCTATAAAACTGCTTATTGGCATAATAAGGCCAGGTATTCACTAGGAGACGAATATTTTGTAGCGTAACTTATTAATTAAAATGTTGATAAACGTAATGATGAATAAAACAAATATTGAGGAACAAATTGATTGTACGTATATGTAGTTGTTCGTATATGTAGTTGGTCAAAGATTTTGCGGATCTTCGAACGATGATTCTTAATGCCTTTAACGAATGAACTGGCATTAGGCCCACCTAATGATAATAGGCGTCGTAACCTATGAAGGCTTGTAGTACCTGGAGAAGTTCTCACATATCGCCAGCCATGCCAGGAATCGGTTGTAGTGTGGCAAATTAGAGGGATACCGCTTCTGGTCCTTATGTTCTTCCATTTTCCGTCATGGCGTAACACCTGCTAAAGCATTTCGAGAGATTCTACCCGATATAGGAACATAGCAAAAGGCTACAGTGGAGCATCTCGCTAAATCACAATAAACATTCAACAAAGAGCAGTATGCTGGTGCTAAAAAATGAATGATTCATATTTACTGGTACACCTTTCCAAAGAATAATTATCTGACCATGACTTTAACACAGCGGGAGCCTCGTATAAACTTCTAATCGCGATACCATTCCAGTAGCTCAACTGTGGCAGTAATTTAACCTCATACGGTATGCGATCCCAAACACCTTTTTTTTTTTGTGGAAAATCATCTAATTATCTTTGCCAACAGCGGAGTGGTGTATCAGAGTTGTACTGACTAATGCCACACCCGTTGCCGTAGGATTCCTTTTAGATTACGCCGCGACCAGTTCCAGACTGCTTAAGTAAACGTTGCGATATCAGCAGAGAAGCAGCCGTCTTTATCGCTTGCGCCAGTAAGCTGCATAGTGACTCCAGAAGAATAAACAACACGTGAGCTTTTTCCTGGGTGCTATAGCTCTCTATTGGATTTAACAATCACATGGGCGTTTTTGGCAATTTAATAGTACAAAAAATATGTGTACATTGTACAAGCTTTTTGCGAGCCTCAGTTTTATAAACGATTGTGTCTCTAAAATATATTCTTGCAGACTTCATCTTTAGAACAATTGCAACTAAATTTACCTAACTTTTTGGTATAATAAGCTGAGTAACAGACCTTCCTTGTGCAACCCGCCTTGTGAAGGTACCTACGGCTTTTCACAAAAGGGGTTTCGCAAGCGTTTATGGGTTTTATTAAGTACACCTTAATACTTATAAGGGGAGATAACAGATCAATGTTTAACACGTGTTTAGCTTTCTGTGTCGAAATATCTCCTTATGGGGTACAGAAACCGTATTAATGAGTTTAAAGTGTAATATTGTTTTATAACGCTATCTTTAAATTCATAACCAACCAATCATACCATCAATCAGTCTATGGAATGTTTAATTATGCGCCTTTTAGCAAAACACGTATACTTTATTCTTTTTTCATCTACTTTTCGCTATCTATTTTTTTTGGTCTCTTTAGCTCTTTCTTTCCCGTACATTCAGGTCGGGGCGTTGAATGTAAGGAACTTCATAAATACACGAAGTAAATCGTTTTTTCTAACTTACCTATGACGCAATTGAATATCGGATTTCTTTGGTATTACACAATATTAAACGATATTTGCTATTTTATGTCGTCATGTAGATCTTTTAGACAAAAATATCTTCATAAAAACTGACTTCTGTTGTAGCCACTGAATATTGGGTACTTCAATATCTTTTGACTGTATAGTGATTTGTCCTATTATAGGTCTATTATAATCGTAAACGCTCTGTAATGATTGCATTAGCGGTTCGTGTATTATATTCGAGAACTAACTGTTAAAGCTATTTGTATATTGGCGGGTTTAGTTTGCGGCCATATAATTGGTGTAATCGGTGTCAGCGTTTCTTTATAATTGGAGAAACTTTTCCTACCAATGGAAAGTAGTTTTCAAAGCAACATTGTCTTTAAGTACATTCGAGTGGTCATCATTCTGAGACCCAAATTTCATAGGCGCCACGTCTCGGCCGACGAGATTTAATCGCCAAACATATCGAGTGACCAGAAACAAAAAGCAATATACATAAATTATACTCGGAATCGTATTAGAAACACGTTTTGCGTAGCGCAGTAGTGATCGAGGCGGTGCTTCTTTGGTATCCACGAGACGACGGCGACGCGGATTACGTTAGAGGTTTAGGTTTTAAACGGAATAAACTTGCATCCAAAACATTTTCATCTGCCTGGATACTATATAATAATAATAATAATAATAATAATATTCTACCACATACACACAACACCATCTAGCCCAAACTAAGCAGAGCTTGTACTATGGGTACTAGACAATGGATAAACATACATATATATACCTTTTTTTTTGTAAATACATACATATTATACATAGAAACACCCAGACCAAGACAAACATCCATGTTCATGCACACAAATTTTTGACTTATGCGGGAATCGAACCCGCGACCTCAGGCGTGGCAGTCGGTTACACTAACCACTACGCCATCGAGACCGACATGGACAATATGGACAAAACCTTTAGCTAAATAATCGTAAAAGTGTAAAAGTATATTATGTAAATGACCCAGTGTAAAAAGTAAACATTAAATCAAACATTATTAGTATAGAATAGAAGAAAATCTCATGGTACTTGTTGTATAAATCTGATCTTCGTAAAACGCAAGATCCCAATAACAACAGCACAAATTTACACAATCCGTAAAATTGCCATTACCTATGTATACTTTTAATACATTATTAGCTATGATCCTATAGTTAACTATTTCAATGTCTCTTCGTTATTATGTACAATTTTACTTCCACTTAATATAAACACAACTTTCAGATTCATAGCAACACAGTTAATAATAAGTTATATTATTAATCCATTATTATAAATTTCTATAATGTATACATTGACTCTTGAGTTAAATATATTTAAATCAACTGAATTCACAAACATCGTAAAGTATAAAGAGCCTTCAAACTGGTTTTTATTAGCACATGGCACTGGCCTGAGAGAGCAAGCGCGATGGTTTATTGGATAAGCATCGTGACCAAGGTTTTGGGTTCTATTCCTGGTTTATAAACATTCGTGTACCTGTTTGGTAAGATTTGTGGGTGTTTCTTAAAGTTTCTGAGGATTTTTGCGAAACATTTTATTTTGTTGAAACAGCTACTTTTGCGGCCTTTATTGCGATTTATTTTATTAAGATGGCTTTTATGAATACTTACTGTGGCGTTTTGTAGCTTATAAGGAGAATAATGATCGTATACCATCCTGAAACATAACTTAAAATTTCAATGTAGGTACGAAGTTTTATTAATGCTTATCTTTAGCAAGACTGTATAGAAGTTACCGGTATACGTAAATGCTATTTTAATATTCAATACAGGATTTAATATGTTGGATAGTATGTCATTTTATTAATTAAGCGCTTCGTTAGTATCTAGTGGTAGTGTTTTAATCTGGATTCGTTTCCTGTGTCGGCTAAGTGATATCGAGCTTTTTGTCAAAAAATTGCTACTACTGATAGAAGCTTGGTGTCTGGAATTGTGGTTGGTGAAAGGCAAAAGGCTCGCTCCCTTTTGTATGGGACCTAAACCCGCTGTCTGGAATTGAGGTTGGTGAAAGGCAAAAGGCTCGCTCCCTTTTATGTGGGACCTAAAAATTGGTTGGCGAAGTGTGACTACAATACAACTCTATCTATGTTTTCAGGGAGATAGGCTTGAGACGACGTATGTGTTTATATGTATATATACTATATAATAATAATATCAGCCCTATATTAAACTGTCCCACAGCTGAGCACGGGCTTCTTCTCAGTGTGAGAAGGGTTAGACCATAGTCCACCAAGCTGGCCCAGTGCGGGTTGGCACACTTCATATATTTTTGAGAACATTATTGATAACTCTTAGACATGCAGGTTTCCTCGCGATGTTTTCCTTCGCCGTTAAAGCAAGCGATAATTAACTATGTAATACGCACATAACGTTGAAAAGTTAGAGATGCGCGCCTTGTGATCGAACTCGAGACCTCTGCGTGGCAGTCCAACGGTTTGCCACTAGACTATCGCTGCTGTTACTGTGACGTATGTATGGTCAATAGTAAATATTCTATACATTCGATGACAATCTAAATTCTATCAGTCTTGAACTAAGCTATCAGCATTGCGTTCATAAGGTCCACTTACGCACAAGTATGTGTAGTATACTGTGTGCTAATAATGCCATGATACTTACGTGAAAGACGAACTCGCATCATTTTTGCAATTCAAGTGGCATTATCTTTCAATCCTCACTTAAGCAAGTTATCCTCGTTTTGGTATCTGGTATCTGAAATTAATTGCACGTAATTTATCTTAAGCCACAATAATTAAGTTTTTGCCAATATATATTCAAATGAAATACAGCTATTATTAAAATGGCTGGCAAAATATAGCCTGAACTAAACTATAACTATAGGCCTTGAATATAGAATAAGAACTTTTACCAATCCATTGAACGTTGTCGACAAGAAATACATGTTTTTCACAACCTAATATTAGATTGCACTTTATAAACCGAGTATTTTATTAAAGTTACATTAATAAGGATTTAAACAATCCTTTACCATTCTAGACTTTTATAATTCACATCTATTCAATTATTTTTCGTCGGCCTCGATGGCGTATTGGTCAGTGTAACCGACTGCCACGCCTGAGGTCGCGGGTTCGATTCCCGCACAAGTCAAACATTTGTGTGCATGAACATGGATGTTTGTCTTGGTCTGGGTGTTTCTATGTATAATATGTAAGTATTTACAAAAAAAAATAGTATATATGTATGTTTATCCATTGTCTAGTACCCATAGTACAAGCTCTGCTTAGTTTGGGCTAGATGGTATTGTGTGTATGTGATAGAATATTATTATTTTGCACAAGAAAAACTTATTTTCCACCTTTCAAATTCTTCTTGAGATACTTAATCCTTTTGACGCTATCAGAGCTTACTCTAAATATATTTTTGCCATTTATAATTATAGTGTTGCTGAGTTTACTCTACTCCAAATCCGTTAAAATTATTTAAGTTACTAATATAAATAGTATTCTTACATCGTATTTCATCAATAGATTATTCGATTATATACGTATTATAGAAGTTTCTAGACTGTTTAAAGCCTATTAACTACTGTTATTTAGTTTTATTGCACGGCGAACTCTGTTGTTGGTGGTTTATTGTTTGTACCAATTTATTTTAAGAGTACTCTTACTAAGGAAAGCACACTTACGTGTAATTTCAGGGCATCCATTTTATCTGAAGTAGTAAATAGAATGTATTATTTTATCAATCTACATATAATTAATATCCGTATTAAGCTCAGCTCAACCTAAGTCCATATCATAAAGATCCAGCTGAAACTACTCAGTATTTGCCAAACAGGGATTGAAGTAGCTGCTGGGTGTGATTGAGTCACAAACGTTCATCAAAACTTTCTCATTTATAATACTAGTTTGCATCTCCCCTGCCAAATTACTTAGCGCTAAATTTTCACGTACAATATCAATTCGGACAAAGTTCTGAAGGGGTCAGTTCCTTGTAAGGGTCAACTGGGGCCGATGATGGATTAGAAACCTCTCGGGTATTTAACCCAAGATGTTACGCTTAAGTATGACTTCCTCAAGTGGCAAGTAATTATTCAAAATTTATATGAAACATTTATAGCGTTTAGGAGGTTGCCCAGCGTTGATTTAGTGAAAGGAATCGATCAATCTGCTTCATACAAAACTATAAAATGCTGAGCTGCTGCTACTCTTGCAAAATGATACAGCAATAAATCACTTATGGAGTTAGTAACCTTTAATAAATAAGTCACACCTACTCCATCGCTAGTCATAATGCTCCATAATACTGCCACTGCGCCGAGTGTTGTGGGTTCGATCCCCACACGGAATAAAAATTTGTATAATCCACAAATACTTGTTCCGATTCTTGCTTTCTGTCCGTTGTTTGAACGTTTGTAAAGTCCACGACACAAACGACAAACAAACAAAAACAAAATACGGGACCAATATATTCATGTTAATACTCAGAGAGAAATAACACTACCTCAGTCTAATGATGTAAACAGTAGCTGTGATATATATATTGAGTTTATTCCTCTTTAGTGGGTAGAATATGATATCAAACAACCACATACTACAACGTTTCCTACAGCAGACGAAGCACTCGTGCGTTGCCATCAAAACTGGACTGACCAGTCTTATACAAGAAGATATGGTAAGACTATCAACATTGCAGCGCCTCTTTAGAGCACTTTGGAAACTAGTCACTGCAGTAACACAAAACAAGCTTTTTGTTGTCACTTTCTGTAGGGTTTAGAGAATTTTACAGTCTAGCTCTAAATGCGGACGAGGTTGCTCTAAAAATCACTATAAAGTTAGACATAGTTCCATCAATAGTTCGCATCTATTTGCAGTAAATGCTACTCGTTTTAGTTTCTACGTTAAGATTAATATTATAACTTCATAATACCTACCTATACACAATAATATATTCACATAGCTATACATTTACATACAAAACAAAACGCAATACTCCGATACATATAATACTATGGAGCGTAGTTCGGGAGTGGAACAACTCTCGACGACTGGTTACCAACAAGATCTGATGTTTGCCATCTAACTAGACTATAAGCTTTTCAGCCTAAAGTTCATTTTACTTTAGCACAAGTGATAATAACGTTGCCGTCGACTTGTTCTAAAGGGCAGGAGGACGAAGTTAACTGTTCCCTAAGTATATTTAGACGGGTTTTGAAATCGAGATGTATTTTTCAACTGAGTTCTAAGGGTGATAGATGGTATAGGGTGGTAATGAATAGTGATCAAATTGCGTTATTCAAAAATTAAGTCATCACGATTTAAAATGTTGAAATATTGTGGCTTTTGCTGCGTAGTATAATATCAATCCTGATTTACGAACTGTCATATTGGACGAGGAATTAAGAAGGAGAGAGTTGACTACCACGTTAATCTTATTCTTCTAGAATAAAAATATATATGATATTACGTTGTTAACGGTTTATCTTCCATTAAGAAATAGAAATAGCTAGTAGGAAGACCCATGTACGACCACAAACCTCTATTTTTCAGTTCAAGTTCAAAACATTTCAAGTTATACAAAATATCGAGTTTGACACCATATCTGATGTATTAACTAATATACGTGCTCTGTAGTTAAATGGTTTCAAGTATGATATTTTTGTGCATCTTCACAAAGTGTTTGCGTTCGTGAAACTTATTTCTTGCCTTTTGTTAAGAAAGGAGCTGGTTTTATCAAACTTTAAATACATGACTAGGAGTGTTGTGGATAAAATCGCTGAACAATTCTGATCTTCATAAATACCTTTAGATCTAGACGGTATTCGTATCTGTTTTTACAGTATTTTAAGTCTTCTGTTATTGCCCGTATCAAAATGCGTTCATAAAATGGAAATTATAAATTAAACGTGTAAACAGACTTCAATAGCTGTTTCTGGCGATTTAGGAGATTTTACAGAAGATTAATTGAAATTACCAAATAATTGGCAATCAATGTAACTGTTTTCAATGACCTCTTGCATTGAAAACAGTTATAGACTACAGAAACCGGTTATTATAAAGTACACTTATGATATATGCTTTCTACTCGTTCGTTAGTATGGACCTCACGAAAAAAACTGTAAGACCCATCCGATGGATGTGGCCTTGGCCATCATATGAACAGAAACCAATGTGGCCAAAGTTTAATTGCATATTTTTATATTTTAAATGGCTCATAGCCAGTTGCACTTACTGATCGATAAACGTTTAGCGAAGTTAAGCAACGTTGGATGCAGTCAGTCTATAGATGGGTGACCGCTTAGTGGTATTTCATCTGAGCGTCTCCGTGCTTCGGAAGGCACGTAAAAAGTAGGGTACCGGTTGTTGCCAAATTGACAGCAGTCGTTAAGCCATGTTAGAGGCCTACGGGCGGTTTGAACAACTCTTGACAACAGGTTGGCCACTAACCAAACGAAAAGGAAAAAAAAGGCAAAGATTTTAATCGAACTTTCTAACGAACAATTATTTTGTTCATTTATTGTTTGTATTTTGTAAGATACACTGGCTCGATATTTCCTAACATTTCTTTAATCTAAACAGTAAGTATTTACTGCTATTATATTTATATATTATATTTATTTATTTATTCAAAATGTCTGTTATATATAATTTCTTATCAGTAATGATACAGAATAGCCTTTGTACTATATATTATTTGCATGACATCCAAAGTTGATTCTATCAGCACTGAGATAAGTTTATTGCTAGTCTATGACATATCTTTCGTTCTTACTTTGCCGTATTTTTTTCCGTTTGCAGGTCTTTGACACTTATCTCATTCTTCCTTTTCCGTTATAAGTCCGGTCATCTCCAAGTCATCTATCTGGAAAGTTACTTTCATAAAAACAATATTACACAAAGTAATTTTCATATCAAGTTGCCAGAACATTAACACCAACAAACGATTATCGATTGTCGAGTGCAAAACCAAAGTTAAACAACGGTTATATCGATCTGTTGTCACCCATTCAATTTCCGCTGCGATCGGCTATGAAAGATTGTTTCCTGAGTTCTCTGCTGACCCAAGATGATAATAGCGCGATAGCTCAAGTTACTTACTTTGCACGAGGAGTAAATTGCAAGTTTAGGAGTTAAATAGAAAACTTATTTTAAGCGATAAAATGGTTTTGCTTAATATGTTTAATAGGATACACTGAGACACACTGAGATTATGACGTCGTGGGTTCAAGTTCCGGATCAGTCCAATAACATAATATTGGATTTCCTTGTAGATAATAAATATTCAATTTAGATTTGTCCAAATAAAACTCAACAATTAATTTTAAAATGTAAATATCGCAGATAAATATTCCTTACCTGCTAAGTCGCATTTCTAGAGTTTTTAATGTAAACAAACTGTAAGCAGGTGAACTATTTATCATTTATTAAATTAAGACACATTGATACTCCTTTTATACCTGTTGCAAGTCTAGTGAAGAAGTAAATACCTACTACAAAAAATAAATTAAATATAAAAAATATGTTTTGCTCCTGCGGTGAGCACAAGTTTCTAAAATTGCCGTCAGGCCAGTTGACTCTATTTAATGTTTGAGTAGCGACAGGAGCAAAAAGCGTTATGTTACCAGTAGAGAAACCAGTTAACAACACAATCCTAATTATGCATAAGCAGCGGCAGGAAAAAAGCACCATGTTGCTACTAGGGGATCCGATCGCCTCTA
Organism: Catocala fraxini; assembly: GCA_930367265.1. Classification (NCBI taxonomy): domain Eukaryota; kingdom Metazoa; phylum Arthropoda; class Insecta; order Lepidoptera; family Erebidae; genus Catocala; species Catocala fraxini. Next base: position 19,188,586 of record OV884041.1, read on the forward strand.
TCATAATTATGATTTAGCAGCGACAGGAACAAAAGCACTCTTTTGCCAGCAGGTGAACCAGTCGACTCTTTCATAAACTTGAGCAGCTTGGCGGCAGCAGTAAAAAGCGCCATGTTGTGACCAAGGGATCTGATTGACTCTATCATAGTTGTAGTTGAGCTGCGGCAGGAACAAAAAACGCAATGTTACCAGCAGGTGAACCATTTATATACATATAATTATGCTTTTCAGCGACAGGAATATAAGGCGCTGTGTTGCCGGCATGGAAATAATAGCTTAAGTATCAGCAAGATTTTTTTAGTACTAGCTCACCCAAAGAAATGGCATCTTATTACTAGTTTTGTTCGGTAAGTATGAGTTCGGGAGACTCCCATATCTTTAATTCCTTTTATTAAGTGTGGTAACACCAACACGCGAGCTATACTATACATCATAGTAGTCTTCTTTTCTTCTTCTTCTTTTCGTGTGGTTAGTGGCCAACCTGTTGTCAAGAGTTGTTCAAGCCGCCCGTAGGCTTCTGACAAGGCTTAACGACTGCTGTCAATTTGGCAACAACCGGGACCGACTTTTTACGTGCCCTCCGAAGCACGGAGACGCTCAGATGAAATACCACTAAGCAGTCACCCATCTATAGACTGACCGCACCCAATGTTGCTTAACCTCACTAATCGTTTACCGATCAGTGAGTGCAACTGGCTATGAGCGCCTCTAACAATCATAGTAGTAGGCTATAGTAACCACTTGCAATGAGGCACCATCACAAATAGTCTACTAAATACTTACAACTACATAGTTATTATCCTGCTAATAATATAAATGTAAAAGTCTGGGAAGATGTGTGAATGTTTGTTAATAAATCATGCGTACGCTATTGGAATAATCTGAATAAAATTGGTACACCGGTCGATCATAAATCTTGGATTATGACATAGTAAACTTGATATCTCGGTATGCGTTTTTGTAGGATCGATGAACGTGCGGCCAGTAACAAATACAACATAATTCAGACTATAATCCACCCTAAGTGAGATAAGTTTTGTTAGTTACAAGTTACTATATTTTCCATAACCGCCTACATCCACGACGCTGAGTGAACAAAACCGAAGCTAACTTGAACTAACTTACACAACTGGAGGCGTTCACTTATGTGGAAACTTTTGAATCGCGTCCGTGAGTTGGGCACTTAGCTTTTGTGATCTCTCTACTTATATGCCGTTTGGAGCATATTCTGTTAGGTTTTCAATTTCAGTATGTGAAGTCAGTTTAAAATATTTCAATTTAAGATGGTAGCTTAATGGTTGTGTTATTGGAATTCCGATTGACGGGTGGTGGGTTTGGTCCCACCTATTACACTACCGATGCGAGCATAAGTAATACATTTGTTTAGCTTAGCTGGATGGGGTATCACACATACATAATTATATACAATCAAAGTGGTAAGCAGAGGTAGCTGCAATCACAGGGTGTAAAACACCCAGATTTCGCCAAATATGGTAATGTTACATATCATAGAGGACAAGTCTTATGTAGTCTTCTAAATACAGTTCTCACCGTGCTGCTATTGAGTATTTCTTGACAAAAATCCAATTACACTTTACCAGACCCGGTGTGACAAAGTTTTGTTCGTTTTTGGAGCCGAGACGTTATACATTATTTTAAGTTACTCAGGGCGCATCTACGTTTTCAAACTCCGTTCCGCTACAAAGATTTTTTTAACAGAAATCCCAAACATTAACAGGTTTTACGATTTGTTGCGATATGCACGGCACTGTTAGATATTTTTTTACAAAATAAAGCAATAGCACTTTGCATATGTCATGAAAGGCATGCATTGGAAACCTCAATTTTTTGCGTTCCTCTTAAACCCTAACCTAACAAAAACCTTACGCTACCTAGAATTGAACAAAAAAAAATGTAGTCAAAACTCTTTATCTATTTTCTCTTTACTATATATATTATATTATATTTTAATATCTTCATACAGCTCAGTTATACATTGCTGGTATATAAAAAAAATCATTACATCATAAAAATCGTCTACTTTACAATCCTGCTGAACCATTTATGGTTAAATAAAATAATCGTTGCGCAATCGCAGTAACATTAATAGCCGAATGTAGTACATGTATACCATAAATCAATTTTAGGGTTCCTCAACGTGATATAAAAACTGTAACTGGATTTTTTATTACTTTGGCTCGCGGTTCTGTATATTAAAACATGGATCAGGTGCAATGTTTTATCGTTTTAATTTTAATCGGCAATTAATTTTCGTCAGAGATTCATTTGGAAACGATTGAACAGAATTTCTACAAATGGAAAATATATATAATATCTTGGAAAATTATGGAAACTCGTTGTTTTCCATCACCGTCAAAGCAAGTGATAATTAACTACAAAATATGCACATAGCTTTAAAAAGTCAGAGTTGCGTGCCGTGGTATCGAATTTGAAAAACTCGTGCTGTTTTGCACTTTGCACTCCGATTAATTTTTACATACGCTCTCTTACACATTAACTGCATCCTATTGGAAAACCGTTGGGCTGCCACGCAGAGCTCTCGAGTTCGAACCCAAGGCGCGCATCTCTGACTTTTCGAAGTTATATGCGTATTAAATAGTTAATTATCGCTTGCTTTAACGGCGAAGGAAACATCGCGAGGAAACCTGCATGTCTGAGAGTTCTCCATAATGTTCTCAAAGATATGTGAAGTCTGCCAACCCGCACTAAGCCAGCGTGGTGGACTAGGTATGGCCTAACCCTTCTCACAGTGAGAAGAGGCCCGTGCCCAGCAATAGGACAGTTTAATACAGGGTTGATATTATATAGTACCTTTAAATGATGTCACCATATATCCATGTCAATAGAAAGCTCACCACTTTCTATCGTCTCTAATAGTTCACTTACAATAAATCACGAGTACTGACGTCATAAACTCAGCAATTTGTCATCAATACATAGTACCAGCTACTGTGTAGATAAAGTAAAAAGCTGTAATTTGTTGTTCACAAGAAGGCTCCCACATTTTTAGGTCAAAGACTAAATATATAGGTAGTTAAAAGATATGAAGATCTTATTGAAATACACATACTTTTATATGCATGAAGATTTAAATTAAGTTTTCGTTGGCCTGAATAATGATGTCTCTATTACTCTTTTTTTTAAGTTGGTAAATTCAACGTTGGCCTTAGAAAAATTTTACAATTTGCAACCCTTAAGCTACGGGACGTAGGCATTAAATAATTGAAAATATGTTGCATGTGTAAATATGTGATGTTACGCAACGTAATTTAATACGCATGGTTCAATAGTAATGATTGTAAGACCACTACGCTAGGCTTACTATTACAGGTTCTTATACAGGACCTTACAACATTTAAGTATCTCGATGATCCGTAAATAACTGTTGTCTGGTTTAATCTGGGATGATCTTTCTGTTTCTTGCTGTACCATAATAATTAATAAGATGTCTAACTTACCTTAAGACACATATACTCGTCTCATCTCTTAACGTTGGTTGATGTAATGGTGGCCATATGAGAGTATCTATTCTTTAATATATTATATAAATATACATCTTTCATTACAACTAAACTAAGATGAAAGCTCGAAGGAGCGATTTAAAATATCATCCAAGGTGAGAACAATAATAATTACTCCTTGTTAGGTAAAAATAAAATCAACTATAGGCTGCGTCAGATCTACATTATTTTTCCAATCATTGACCTAAATGGTTCATGTTTAAAACGAACTGTAACTTAAGTTTAGGCGTTAAAAAGCCTATTAACCTATTTCATTTGAAAGTTACTTCACTTTGAAACAAGGTAACCATCCATTGAATTCTAAACTCTATTTCTATGAATACAAGGTTTAAAATAAACTAGGAATCGTGTTTATAACGGAATACAGTAAGTGGTTTCTATTGTATATGTTTTAAGTCACAGAAGCTAATAAGGTATTATATTATGTTTTGTAACACCACAAGAGTGACCCCGGCGTATCGATGACCCTTCCAAAATGATCGTTGAGAAATTTAAACGTTTTTTTTATTGTACGTATCAAGTATTGGTATTATGAGTATGTCTCTTTGGTTTTGTGCCGTATGTATGCGTGTATATGTAACTGTCGGTCGGGATTTAACAGTTGGGTTGGGAGAGTGTCAGTATTTTGTTTTTTTTTTATTGTAATTTAATATACGCTCAGATTAATGGTAAGCAGTTACCGTGGCTTATGGACGATTGCAATCTTAAGAATATATCGTGGTACTGACTCGGTGAAGTAGGAGTTTATACGCAGTCAATGCAAGAGAAAACAATCAGTAGTACAAGCATTGATAAAGCTCCGTAAAGAGCTTTGGTTGCCATGTTGCTGCAGCAATATTATCGACGATTTCTTTTCTCTTAGCCTTTATTATTCCCAAGTCACTTGGGGTCGGCTTTTCTGGTCTAACCGGATTTGACCTGATATCAGTTTTTACACGGAGCGGCTGCCACCTGACCTCCGCAACCCGAAGGCTAACGATACTCTAAGGCTAGACCAGTGTCAGAATATTAGAGGGTACTGACTTTCCCAATAACGACTACCATAGATGTTCATGGCAGCCGGGACCGACGGCTTAACGTGCTCTCCGAGGCACGGAGCAGGCGATAATTGTCAATCAATACGCACATAATTTCGAAAAGTCATATAACTCCCGAAAGTCAGAGGTGCGCGACGTGGGTTCGAACCCGAGACCCTCTGCATTGCAGTCTGTTGGTCTCCCCACTGAGCTATCGCTGCTCTTTTTAGCAATATTATCGACGATTATTTGACAAAATTTTCCCCTATGGCAAGGTATTTGTCCAACCAAAGTTACCCGGCATTTGAGTAGGTACAGTTTCCGCAAATTTGAGAGTACATTGCACAAGTTGAAAATTAAAAGCTTAATATTAATATTAAAATCGGTTTTCTATAAATTTGAAACCATAAATTCAAACACAACACAGCTACATATTATGCAAAAGTTGCATATATAAAAATAATATCAACATGCACACTATCGAATTCATGTAATGTGTTATATTAACGAGTGATACGTTTTTTTCCACTATACGTTATTATTTTATGTATATCTTAGTTAACCGATAAGATGTGAGTTTCTCAATTGTCGTTACGCTTTAGAGTATCATTTTCACACCATTAACCACTACCATACCCGATATCAACCAATAAAAGGCTGATAACGCGACATTGGTCGAGCCATAAAAATTCAAAAACTTTTCATAATTTTACGACTAATCATAAGACTATTCAAAAAATTAGCTATTACTCGTTAGCAATATCATATTACATGTTAATAACATTGAATTATTACACATTGTAACATAATAATTTAATAAATAATCCACGTCGAGAATGACGTTATAAATCTTTCCCGAAATTAAGACATAATTTATACATTGTCCAAATGCAGCAGGTGTACATAATTGAAAATACTAATGTATTTTTTTCGTACAAAAAGTAATTAATTTAGAAATTAATGACTTTCTAAGGTTTTTTTTATTAATTTATTGGGGTGTTATAAATTTTTCGTGATGCGCTCACGATTTTGTAAAGGGTAAGAGAGGGTTGAAATTGGTATTAAGGGAGGTAATTATCAGGGGAGAAATCACTTAGAGTTTTAAGTTGGGAAGTTCATTGAGTTTAAATGTCAATGGTAATGTCATTATTTACCTTAAAAGACTTTTGTACGGAATAGTCAGTGACAAAAATATCAGCAATATTCGTTACAATACATAGCCGCCTAAGTATTGTTGTGAATATCGCTTATACTACAAGTGAATTGAATTTACATTAACTTATTAACTAATGAATTAAACATTAAAATATTGGGCCTTAAGAACATTTTAAGTTTAGCAACGTTATACTGTAACTCTATTTGGCAAGTATATAAAACATTTGACAAGAATATAAAATTGCGTGGAGTTAAATTTATGACTTTGATGGATAGATTCTTTAACAGCATATACCTGATTCTCGCTAAATAATTATGAACTTTATATGTACACATATATTTATATGAATGAAAAAAGTACTACTAAAGAGACATTCAATTGAAATCTTGTCATATTATCTTTAGTCTAATATACATTTAAAGATTCACGCCTGCACTCCGTGAGGTAGGCAGAAACCACGGAGTTTCGCGTGCTACTTTTAGTTGTTAACAAACAACCACGGTTAATGTTGTCCTATAACAAAAAGCATACATATTCAAATTAATAGGCCGAAATAATTACCCCCGTGCGGCTTCACTTGTGATTAAATAGCAACCAATTAGAATTTACATACGGCGTTAAGGCAAAGTATGTGAGTTGTACCAAAAGAAATTACACTCATTTATAAAGAAAACACGGGGCTTTTAGTCTAGTAAAAATGTACCTGGTAGCGAAAATGATAATATTCTAATGCTACTCTGTTAAATACTAAATGTGATTACTAATGCCTTCGTTACAATGCTGCGCCTTATGTTATGGGTTCCATCTTCATAGAACAAAAAATTAATGTGTTTTCTAAATAGTTGTTTTGAGTCTGGAGGTACTGTAAACCCTTGTTTTTAAAATTACACGCTACGCGGGTATTCTTCCTAGTGCAGCAGCTATCTTTTTAAATATATGCAGACTGCTTGTAACCACGACCAGTCCACCTGACTGGAGCCTTGCCATTCTCAGTAATATAAATTCAGAATTATAAATCCAAAAAACCATCATGAATAATGATGAAAAATGGCTTTGGAATTCACTCTCCCGCATTTAATTGTAATATACTTCAGCTGGTAAGCAAGTTTGGAGATACGGGCGTGAACTACGAATATACTAAAGAGAAACTTGAGTTAAAATGTAACAATAGCCGAATATAGAGCTCATACATAATGCTAAGCACCTATTATTATGCATGCAACAGGTTCCAGTGACGTTTATGTACCATCATTTTATTTTATACTAATTAAAATTAATCAGCATCACAAAATGACCATTTAAAAACACATTAACACTACAAACGCACCCGACTTCACTCAACTTCTCCGAAAACAAAAACTAATTATCATAAAGTGGAATTTATCACTCGTTAATTCAAAGCTCTACCGGAATTGTTACAGCAGTTTCTGAGAAATGAGGCTTATTATTCACTACATATACGTATTCAGAAAAGTAAAATTAATAATATGTTAACCTTTTTCTCAAAATAAAACTATTTTACATACTAATTATTAACACCAATATTATAAATGCGAAAGTAATTTTTCTATTTGCTGTATTTTTACACCGGCTATGTTTCAAATAAATAAATAAAATTATATTATTTTATTATTATACTACGTGTAAAATTCCGGGTAGGTGTTAATTTAAATACTTAGCTATATTAGCTCTATAGCTAGTGCCTTATACTTGTCCTTGCTATAAGAAATTTTCTCACGAAATCATATTTAAAAAATAAACTGATTTAAAAGAGTTTTAAAGAAATATATCTCATATTCCTCATAACAATAGTCGTCTTCGTAATACAAAAATTATTCTCCATATGCCATAATCGCATTTTATTTTTATATTAACCTGCGCGTTTTTGATACGTAGCCCTTTTAATACATACACATGCAAACTATTTAATTATACGCCGCCAAAGTGAACACATCACATCGATCAACGCACTCGACGTTGCTACAACACTATGAAAAAAAAAGTATGTGAAGCTTTGTTAACCCTAATAACACTACGGGCCATTTAAGCCACAATTAAAATAGTTTGATAGGTGCAAGTGAGTGTTTACGGTATTAGATTATGAAGTCTAAGTGATAATTCCAGGTGTCGGATTGTTACTTGTAAAAAGAATTGTATGTTAGAAAAAAACCGACTTGTTTTCTTCTGTACTTTGACTGGTTAAGTAGTAGTATGTATTATGAATCGTAAAATAACGTTTGTTTGACGTTTATAAACTGGTTGAGAGTGTTGTGTAATATGTGTCAGAGTAAGTAATATGCGGTTAAGATAGTTGGTAATTTTCAAATGGTTTAGTAAAATACTCACAATATAATATGCAAAATAAATGAATGTGAAACTAATAGAGAGAGGTACTTATGTGATAATTGATACGTAATGCCAGTATTCTCAAATATTCTGACAATGTTTCTTAATCAATATGCAAAACACATGAATGAGAGACAGATAGGGAAAGGTACTTATGTGATAATTGATACGTAATGCCAGTATTCTTAAATATTCTGACAACGTTTCTTAAGCAAGCCGCTACCTACCCTAAGGGAAGTTCCCTTCAGCTGAAACGTAAATCTGCTTAGCTTATGAAATATAATAGAAATAGAAGGAGAAGATATCAATTAATACAAAACTCTAATACTAGTAATAGAGAAGGGTAAAGCACATTAATACTGCGGATTTATCAAGGACTATACCGATGGCTCGACAAACTGAGATCACACACGTACATGAGTCACCTGCATTGCAAACACATGGATCACAAATAGGATAAACACCCGATATAAATTATCGAGTGGTTTATTTTTTTAAATAAATATTATCATTTAGTAAACCATTATTGTGAACATAGAAATTGTTGACAAAATGCAGTCGAAGATAACGGTAACGGCTGTGTACTGATTAGAAAGACCACAGAGATTTAGGCTATCTAGCTTCTGTATTATAATTAAGTAAAATAGGTACTATGTTTTGTTTGACAAGAATTACACAAGATTTCCTACATGAAGTACACTTAATAAAAATAAAATCAATTGTATATCTTTGATTGGGAGACATAATTACTAATAACGATTCAATCTGGTTATAATATTGATCTTATATCCTGAATTATAAGCGTATATAATTATAATGGAGTAATTCAGGAATAAGGACGGTCGATGGCATAGAGCCATAACGTTTTGACAGACACAGAGTTCGATTTACCAAATATTTTGTATAATGCATTTAGGAAGTACCGCATACCGAACTTCAAAATAAGGCATCGCACCAAAGACATATAATATGTGGTTAAGTAGATCACAAGTTCGAGATGTGCGCAATACTAGGCGACGCGGCAATATGAAAGGATAATCAAAGCAATGACTGAGTGAGCCAAGCGAGGGAAATGATCACAGGGAAGACCCTTGACTCTATGAATGGTTATTATTGACAATCATATAGAATGTCAATAGACGAGACGACAGAATTGAAAAGCGTAATGTAGGGGACTTATGACCAACAGAGGATTAAAAGGGCTAATAGAAAGATGGAATTGTGTTGTGGTACATTTCCTCCGAAAAGTACCTTAATCAGATGGCTTTATACGATCATTCTTTGTCAGAACAGAGTTATTACATCTGGTAGAGCGTAACATGCTGACAGAAGCCATAGCCTATCTTCTGACTAGGTTTGCTCCATGAAGTCCGTTTGTCGCGTGCATGGTGATAAATATATTGGCACTGATGGGGATATCAGGATATCATCTCCCCGTTTTTTGACCGATATCATGATCTAGCACTATAAAGTACGCAATCTAGAAAATTCGACCATCTCTAGATTACGGAGTATGAAACAATAATTTTGAGTTCAAAATCTTTACGAATATTCGACTCACATCAGGATTGTGCAAATAAACACATTATATAATTACGTTTTAAAATGACTGAATCATTTTATGTACTATTGTTACGAGAAGTTTGCGTGCAAATGAGCGATTATAATTCTTTATACCTTTCATGGCAGAGGTACAAGTCCGCCCGTAGACGTTGCTATTACTTCGTCACCTACAATGTTTCTTACAGCGGATGAATTTTTACAAAACTTATATTAAACTGAGCATAAATAATTACTGAACACTTGAAACCCTTTCCGCTCATTTGACCATACAGCCTTTTTATTTATTATAATATAAACAATTAAGCGGCTATTTATCACTTACGCACATCATTTCACGGTGCGTACGTATTAACACTACAAACGTCCGTGCATTTATAATTATGATAAACCCACTCGGTTGTAGACGTACTTCGAGAATTAATTGCCGGGGTCACGCGAGCTCCGGTGTTTTTTTAGGGTTAAGCTAGTACGATCGATTAACACTAGTAAGGGGTGTATGTGTTTATCACCGTAACCTACTTAATTTTATTTAATTAGATTTTAACGGTTACGTAGTTTGTATGTTTAATTATTATTACTTTGTTATCTTTTGTTGATTTCCGGGTGTGAAATGGAAAGGACAATCTGCCTTTTTCCGTTTTGGCTGGGTGACCATTGGATATCTCTCTATGCGTTGAAGCACAGTTCCTAATTGTTATTATATTGTGAATACAACTCTTTCTACTTGTTTATTGTCCTATACGATAATAAGCGGTAGATAATGCGGTAATCTTACTCAATGTACCAAATAGCAGCAAAATGAACAGAAAAAAAAAAATCTTGTGGGACTGGGTAACCGATATCAGAACAGCGTAATAGGTAACGAACCTGTTACTGTCGGACAGGCAAATTTCTAAATACTGCGGTGGTGATTCGTAAAACGTTCCTAGCAGAAAAACCACACACATTGGCCAACCGAAAAATGAAACCCAGAATCTCACAATTGTACGCAAACATATACCTTTGGACCAACTAATTAATGAAAGAAAAATTAATATAGGCATAGGTACAATTCTAAGCCCCATTAATTTATCTAAACACGTAAAAATAAATTATAAACTACAAAATATTTTTAGAACGAAAATAAATTCGACGTGAATGGAAGGAAATCTTAACAGAATTCAATAGTCTGAAGGGTGATTTCTTAATAATTTACGAGTATTACCCCCATCCCTTTTTCACTGCCCTTAATTTCGTAACACGACGAAAACATAAAAGGGTTGTTCTAAAAATGACGTAACTGAATTGAATTAAAATCACTGAGCAGTGGCGGGTTGGATCTCAGAAGAGCTTTGGTGCTTAAAACAATTGCTTTATAAAATTAAATTATATTTTCTTGTTTACATACAAGAATAATACAAAATTACACTACTTTAAAAACTTAATGGGAATTATTTTGTTTTATTCATAAGGGTACTTGTGTCACGAATTAGGTAGGTACAGATACCGGCTTAACCTGAATACACGTTGATGTGCGTACAGTGATTTTGAATAAAGTCAGACGAATGATAATGATTCATTCCGCCGGGTATCTATATTCATCTAATTTGCGCTAAAACAAATAAACAAACCCCAACAAAAAAAAATATATATCAGAAGACTGCCTCGTTGAGCCCGATCGTATGTTATTGGAATTTTTTGTTAAAAGATTCTTAGTAGCAGGCGTCAGACAATGTGCCCAGTTTCGGCTTTTTCCCTATCACTTTGGACTTAAAACAGTTATGAAACGCGGTTATATGACACTATTTCTCAAAAATATTAATGTACACACGTAATTATTTTTATGTAAGAATACAGCAAGAACTCAAGATTCTCAAATCTTATTCTGCCTTAAAAGAAAATAGTTATATTTTCTTTAAGAGTCTCTCTATGAGCTTCAATGCTCAAATGTGCTTTAAATTTAGAATAAGTAAATGTAAATTGTAATAATAAACTCAAATGGAATGGTATATTTTTTGTTATATTCTTTTAAATTGTTATTCAACCATAAATAATTTTAATATCTGGATAGTGTAGAGTTTAGGGCTTAAAAGAGAAAGTATAAAATGTATTGACTGTTCTCATTCAATTCGTTACAGTTTTATTTATAAGGAAAACTTGACTAGCTACCAATACCCATGGCACAGCTATAGGGTTGTGGTTTTCACAAGGGACCTTAACATGACAGTCGAAATGTGGTTATAATGCACCTCTAGCGCTTCGGGCCAGGGTGTTATGTTTATGGTATGAATAATTCAAACACATTCTTGGATTTCAATTTTATATTCAACCAGAGTTTATTTCCATCAAATTATTGTGAAATATTCAACGACGTGAGTTATATACACTATGAACATTTCAGAACTATCGTTGTCGCCATATTTACGGCAGTTTTTATTATAATCGTTTGTACTACATAATTTAAACAGTTTGTTAGTAGCAGTAGTTTAATAAAACTATTGGAATGAGGTTTCATTTTAAAGCGAAGTAAATAATTGCAAAAATGAACAGTTTATCTAATGCATAATAGAATATCATTAAATTTTCTATTTCACAATAAAATTAAATATGATATTTGCAAAAGAAACTTTTGGAAATTTTACATTAATATAAAACATTTGATATTACCTGTGCAGTTGGTCACATTTCTTTTACTAGTCTATTGTTAAAAATTATTGCCTATGGTTTCAGCGCTTTTCAAATTACATGACAATTTATTCGATAATTCGAATGTCATTAAGGAAAAATATTCAAACTTTTAATTATAATATTAATAGGATTTAGGTTTTGTAGAATGTAGGGCCGCAGTATAGAAAATAGAAAACATTAATCGTGTCTTTCTTTACTATAAATAAATAAAATTATTCCACAGCCGAAACACGCCAAGACGTGTCTCTGACAGATGGACAAACGGAAAAGGAAATGAAATTTTCCTTTGCCAAAAATTTAAGAGGCTGCCAAAGAAAATGAGCTATTGCTAAATGCTGACATAAGGAATATGACAGCTCCAGATTGTGCCCTAAGGGCGAAAGGGCTATAATTATCTCGCTGTCAAAATAAGGGTTGATAACAGCAAATAACTACACTCCTAGTTAAATAAAGTAGGGGGTCCAATGAATGATGACCGAGAAGTACAATCGTCCGGGTGTTTAATCAAGAATTATTGTTATAAAATGTAATCTGGCTGTATAGTTCAGTGCCGAAAGTGTGATCGAAGTTACGTCCTACATAACAAATTAAACAAAATTTTATTAGATTTTTCTGCTAAAATATTATGCGTAGTAGAACTATGGTTGGTAAACGTAAGTAAGACTGAAACTTTTATAAGCAACCTAAATTTAAAATATAGAGTAGGTATCAGTTCTACTTATGAGGCAACTGGCAAAATATGTATAGTTGCAAAAGAAAAACATCTACTTACATTATATATAATAATTTTAGAGAAACGTTACATTTGTGTATATTTAAGCATACACACTTCATTTTCTCTCTTCCTCTCTCTCTCTCTCTCACACACACTTACTTTTATTTTATTTATTTATTTATTTATTCATAAGGCACTTCAACGACTTATTCACTACATACATTCAATACTCGATTAGAACATGTTCTAAGATTTAGCGAATTTGTCACTTACAGAAGTACACAACACTTGCAGTTATATGCTAGGTAAGACTAAGAGTAAACATTTAATTGTTTATATTAAGTATGTAATACAATTGGAATGTCAAAGAGAGGTTTATCAAGTAAGAGGAACAGGTTTATTATTAGTGAGTGCAATATTCTTGTAATTTGTTTAATAAGTTCTTACGAAACTGAGGAAATGCACTTGAAAGTATGTCGATGCTTTGGTTGAAGTTGCTGACATTATTATAGCTGGTCATTAATCGGTTCATGGGAGCTGTATGACCGAGATTGCTTCGAAATGGAGATGTTACAAAAGTATTAAGTTTTCTTTTTGATCTCTTTGTGGCACGGCTAGGTACACCTATATTCAATTCAGATACCAACTCAGGTGCATTAACAAGGTTATGAACAATTTTATAGAGAGATATTACCTATACACTTTATGAATTGCATGTGAACGTATAACGTGATTAAAGTAGTATATGACGTGTTCCTAGTACATGGTCTATCTGTTTACCAAGTCCCATCCAAAACCGTTCAACGGTTTACGAGCGACTAAATAACAAACATCCAAGCATAGTCACATCAAGTCTTTATTATAGGATTATGAACAAGTACTTCACGAGAAATATATGATATAAGTCTTCAAAAACAGGTATATTTCGGTTGAAAGCCTCACGGTTATAAAAATTCTGCTTTGGTGTTTAATTTAACTGACGTTGTTAGCGTCCCTACCCTTTTGTTTACCGGATTCGATATAAAAACTTTTCTTTTTCCCCTTTTTTCCGATCAAAGGGATAATTGGTGATTATAATCGGGTTTTTAAAACAAATTCATTGTGGTTGTTTTAACCCTTAATATATCGGTGTGATCTTTTTTGGAGTTTAATTTTGTTTCGTTAAATCGTTTGTTCTATTAGGGGACTCGTTGAAAAATGGACATGACTTATAAATTTACAAATGGTATATTTTATGGTGTTAATTATATGAGCGCTTTTGTTTTTATTATAATAATTATTTTATCAATCTGCCTTGTTCGTCCCATCGCATAAGTTTTTATGTACGCCGACGATCGTAAGTTCTTAGGCTTAATAAATATTTTTTTAGTAGCATTACATGGTAAGAGATACATACGTGGAATCTAAAGATATTGGCGAAATGTGGGATATACGTGCGTGATTATGTATGTATCGTCTGCTAGCCTAATGTTGTAGTGTCTCATTCTTAGAGTTTTTTTTTTCTGTTTACGAGACTATTTGCCCATGGGTATGTCAGCCTCCTTAAGACATAATGAAGAATTTTTATTACAAAGCTAACAAGCAAATACATAGCCTGTCCTATGGTAAGTGGTGACCGTGGCCTGTAACTTGTAATTCTAGGGTATATGACTAGCGGTAACTAGTAAGTAGCCTAGAAAAGGAATTAAAGACGGGATGAAAAGAAAATAACGAGAGAGGTGAACGTCCAAAACCTCGATATGTAATAATAAGCTTAAACTTTCGTAAGTTTGAATAGATAAAATATGCTCTATTTTTATGTAGGTGGTAATCTCTGAAACTTCAGGACAAATTCTAGAAAACCTTTCATTTATTCAATTCTACACTATCATTAATCCTTATTTGTTAAGCATTATTATTTATGGCTATCGTTTAGGCTGTCCTAACTAATATCATAAATGCGAATGTAAGTTTGTTTTTCACGCTTTCCCGTCTTAAATACTTGACCGATCATTATGAAATTACGTATATACGTTTTCATGTGTACAGAAAAGGATATAGGATACCCTACATTAAGAATAAAAACAATGTTAATGAGTGAGGCCGCGAGCAAAATCTAGTGTTTAAATAAGTTAGATTCCATTCATAATCTCTTCATATAACCCAAGCAAAGTTGACATCCGAACCTGAAATAAATAATTAAACATATTCAGTGATACATGATACTTAAATAAATACACGTGCCTACCTGACCTTTGAACCAAACATCAAACACAAACCAAGCAAGTCATTAAAACAAATGAACGAGCAACTGTGTACGCGCAAGTAATCACAAGTTATATTGTTCCGTTGTTCGTGTAACGAAACGCGCTTTAGTTCAGTTTACAATAACTCATTCATTAACTTTTGAAACTGGGTAAATTGATATAAATGCTTTGCTATTGTAGAACGTATAAAAGAAAAAGATTTTATGCAATGGATAAGCTTATCAGTAACTGGCTTAGTTTAGGTTTGGTATGTGCGTACGAGCTTATATTAAGTTCACGACTGACCTAAAATAATATCATATCGTAAGATTCGTAACGAGTGCGAAACGATATACGATGCTGGCGGGTAAAAAATGAACGTAATGAGCCTCCAGTAAACACGGTCTACTTTTATCGAGAAGTCAAGAGTCATAGTCGTATGCGATTGTTTAATTTGGCTTCGAATCATACAATTTAAAAAAAGTTTGTAGAGATATAGCGACAGAGGCTGTCGCAATTGTTTTAATAGTAAAACAAAAAATAATCTACCTCTGTACAATGGACAACCGTGGCAAATAAGTCTGTATACATGATTTTTGATCGAATTATCAATATCATACATTGAATTTGATACTTAAACAACAGTAACAGCTGACTCGGGTGATTTTCATAAACCTGAAAATGATCAGGCGATATTTTTAAGGAGGTGTAAGACGTTTGTTGTTATTAACATAATAAATCATGTTTATGTTTAAATAATAAATGGATTAAGTGTTTATAATTGTAATATATTTCTTTTCCCAAGGCATAGGGTACGTATTTTATTTATCAGATATAAGTTACGGTCCTAAAATATGACCACACATTTCTCTTACACGCTGTAGCCAATCACTAAAAGCAGTACATACATGATGCTAGAAACTCATCGTGATACATGTATGTACGCAAAGACGTGTCGACCTGTACTAACTTGTAACGTAACACTCAAAGGGGTTCGGCGAAACACCGACTATGGATGGAGTATGTGGTGCGAGCGGCGAGCGGCTCATTTTGTTGACGCGAATGCTCTTATTATAATTTTTTTTAATATGAACAAACTTTATCCTCTGGTCAGCTTTAGGTATTATTTAAAGTTTGTGTTTATATTTGTAGCTTAGGATGCACAGGGCTTCAGCCGTGGTATCAATCGTTGGAATTTCAGTTAATTTCTAGTAGATTGCACGAAGTGAAAATGTATCCTGTATATAACGTGAAAATGTGTCTTAAAAAATTATATTCTTATGTATGTTATATTTTAAGAGAATTATAGATAATATAGAAACAGTCAGAGGCCTACGGGCGGCTTGAACAACTCTTAACAACAGGTTGGCCACTAACCACACGAAAAACAAAACAACAACAAACAGTCGTCGTATTGAAAAATGTTATTATTTAAAAGCTACATACAATGTCTCACACTTTGAAGAAATAGACAGAGGTGTAGGTCTCACATAATAGGAATAGGAGTACTGTACTGTGTTTCTTCGAAGCCGTTAGTCAACAAAAAATAGTTATCAGAAATGTTCTATTACACTAAGACTGATACGGCAATCGAACCCAGGAGGAAACCCTCGGTTCCAAATATAAATGCAATGCTCTATATGTATCACAACACTAATGAGACTATCTATTTATACTTCTGTTTCATTCAATTTGTCCCCCAGGCGTTCCCTACGTTCAGCCCTCCATAATATCTATAAAACGTTTTAATAAACGTTGGTAATATCAGTATTAAGAATTCACTTTGTGCACCGGCCTAAGTCGCCCGTTCGACATGAATAACTTATTAACGTTTTGATGTGCAATTAAGATCTTGAAAATTGATGAAGCCTAAAACGTTAGACGTTTCTAAAATTATTTTGCCTTTTATATTTATTTGTTAAATTGTTTATGCTTTAATAAGATTAGCAAAAAGGGAAAATATCTGTATCTCACCCCGGAATCTGCTATCCAAATCTGGTATCCAGCCAGTATATAAGGCCATCTCGCTTTACTAAAGTATATTTATATTTTTTTGTAAATCCATACATATAATACATAGAAACACCCAGGCCAAGACCAAGACAAACATCCATGTTCATGAACACAAATGTTTAACTTCTGCGGGAATCGAACCCGCGACAGTTAGATGACAGTTAGTTAAAAAGGTATACCAGGATTGCCTTACTTTACACGCCTGTCCACAAATATGATTAAGTTTCGCGCGAAAGGTTCATTATTATCTGCTAGGAACAATTTCGGGCTCCTTGCTGCTACAGCCTATTTTTGACAGCAAAATCTTGTAATACTATGGTTTAACGCTTGAAATTCACGTTAAACGAAATGTTATAAGAAGAACCCCACACTTTTACCACAGGAGCAATACACGTAAGAAATATTTCATATTTCTGAAGAAGTTTACCCTATACATAATACTTTACATTCAGTATACCGGCTACAGAAGTATCTACTTGAATGTCAGTATCCAACCGTATCGCACATCGTCAGCAACAGATCCTAGCCATCTTATTGCGGTTTCTATTGCTCTACAAATAAACATCGACACCTCAGTATTTGGACACATTTCTCTGTGTCGTATCCACTAAGTCTAATGTCAATATTTGCTGTGCTCACCTCATTCCTTGTAGGCTCACACAATACATCTTCAGCAAGAACATTCAATACTCGACCTTAAGTATTATAAATTAGGGTTTAGCTGTCATGCAAAATTAACTTTGTAGGTATATTGTAAAATATACAAACCTTACGAATAGTGTTTACCTTTACCACGAATTTGAACTCTATTGTCGCGTTTCAAGGATGATTTCCTTTTGTTTGCCGAGATGATTTTGTTGTTACTGCTCGGAATTTTTCTTGAGAACTACCAGAATTGTTAATATTATTTAAGGTTTGTAAGCTCGAATAAGCATTTGTTTGTCATTTTGTAATTTTATCGAGGTTTCTTGTGAAATATGTGTGTATTAGTCACGAGTTTGTTCTTTTGGATAGAGAAATATATCAAGTTGGCTTTTTATGGCGTACTTATGACCAAATAGGTATATATATAGTATGATACACTTGTAAATTCTCTCTTAAAATTTAACATTGGAAGGAATAGAGCCTTGTCAGATTTGCAAGTCAAACGCCTCGAGTTTAAATCAATGGCACACATAGATCTACGACTGTATTTTCCCAAGAGGTTGGTAGGGTTGTATTGTACCAGCTTTTAAAGTTACGTTTTAAGTCACACATAATAGAATGTAATTAACTTTTAACGACAATGCGAGTGACACCCCTAGTATGTGAGTATCACTCGCATGTTACCGATCAACCGGATGAAGAGAAAGGAATGGGAGGTATATAATGTCCCCTAATACTCATAATCAGTGATCGGATATTCAGGCGCTTATACACCTAAACTTCTTCCCACGAAAGAATAACATGGACATTCCTTTCTGAATAAATAAGTAATCCCGGGTTCCCGGGATTGAACAATTTTGTATAAACAACTATAACAAACTTAATTAAATTATAGCAGCAAGCCAATCTTGTAAGGGGTGTCACTGACAAGATTGGCTACATCTTGAAGCGAGCTTCAATCAACACATTCTTCAAGCCGCCAACGAAGATAAGTCAATTTTTACCATCCGTCAAGTGCCAACTACCTTTACAAGATGCAGGGGTCTATAAAATAGATTGTGACTGCGGACTCTCATACATTGGTCAAACCAAGAGAAACATAGGCACCCGCATAAAAGAACACATAGCTGATGTAAAACACCAACGCTGGTTGAAGTCTGCTGTGTGTGAGCATGTGCAACAGGGGACCAACCACTACCTGAGATTTGACAAACCACAGATTCTCGCTAAAGAACACCGATTCCTACCAAGGATGCTTCGCGAGGCTATTGAAATCAAAAAACATCCTAATTTTAATAGAGAAGATGGTTGGAATGTACCACCAGCTTGGGATCCAGTAATAAAAATAGTCAAACCCAAGAAGAAGCAAACCACAGCTAGACTTCATGATACTTTGAGCTCATTCTGCGTAAATAGAAACACCAATGATTAAATTATGTTCGGGTACTTTGAAATAACTACACTGGAACATTGAGACAACTGCCATCTTAGTCTCCCCGTGACCATGGCTGCTGAAAAGCAACCGAAACGTCGGGGAAAGTGTAAAAATAAATTAAATCTAAATAGTTTAATAATAATTTAATTAGCTTAAAAATTAGTAAAGTTTAATAGTAGTAGAAAGGTAACAATTTTCAAAATTTTGTAATAAAGTTTCAAATAAACAACGCGATAAAATCCGTATATAGCAGTTTAATTTCAATAATTTATTGTATTTAATACGAACAGAAAACTAAACAATATTACATGTCCGTATTATTCTTTCGTGGGAATAAAAGTGAAGTTTAGGTATATTAGCGCCAGATAATCTGATCACTGCTCATAATCAAGGAAATAATGTGAAACGGTAACAATCAAAATTTTTACTATTGCACAAATTTCCTTTATAATGGTGGTATGGCTGCGGGCGCGTCAGATCATTCATCACCAAATAATTGATTATTACAATCCTTAAGACTAGTCTCCTTCTAGTCTTACGCTTCGCAAATACTTTACGTTCCTCAAATATGTCCAGACCTTTCTGCTTCATAACTTATACGTAATAAACGTCGCTTTCACAGTTTGAAGACTGATTTATATCTAAGAATTCTACCAACTTCTGCTAATTTCTAGTCTAGAAACTTGTAAAGAAACATGATTGCGATATAACGTGGAAAAGTATTCAACAAAAAATTGAGGTCGTTGTATTCCCTATTTCCACCGTCTCAAGCCGGCGAGGGATGAAATAGTTCCCACTCTTCAATCAGGGGTTGATTTCCACCCTATCATTATGGGGTGGTGTGTTCCTAGTTCGGTGTTTTTTCAATTGGTCTTGGTTTGCGATTACGCAGTTTTCGAAGCAAGTAGCTATATACATATTAATTTTTATTTTTAAATTATATTCGTAAGTTGATAACGTCATACTGAAGTACGGGCGCTGCATCCTTAGGCATGTACTTTAGAATGCAATAATTGGCATTACTCTTTGACGTAGTAGTCAACATAATATGAAGAACTTCTATGTATGTATTTACAGGAGCTCTAATTTTGTATTAACCAAGACAGGCTCCTTTCAATGCCTGATTTAGAGGTTTCAAGCTTTCGGGATCCATGAAACGGGCTTCTGCTTTTTGATGACAATAGAAGAAACATCAAGTTAGCATAGTAAAATACATACATACATACATAAATAGATTCACGCCTGTTTCCCAGAGGGGTAGGCAGAGACTACGGATTTCCATTTGCTACGATCCTGACACACTTTTCTGGCTTCATTCACTTTCATTACATTCCTCATACACGCCCGTCGGTTCAAGGTGCTCTTAACCTGGCCTTTGTCCAGAACGCCTCCGATCTGATCAAGAAACGTAAAATATATCTGAAATATACACTACACTATACTAATATAAGCGAGAGCGATAGCCTAGTGGGATATCGTTAGACTGCCATACAGAAGTCTCGAGCAGTGATGTCGCGAATGCAGATTTTTTGAAATCCGCGGATTCGGATGCGGATACGGATATTTGAAATCTCACATCCACGGTTGCGGATACGGATGCGAAAATCCAAATCGATGCGGAAGCTCCGCAATTGCGGATGCGGATGTTGACGAAAATTGTTCATCTTATTTAATAAAGAGTATCTAATATCACCGCCTTCGCAGGTTTTGCAAAGGTTCATAAATTAAACACGTACGTTTAATTTATGAACAACTGATTTCTATACCTATGCTATATCTGGATCCGCATTAACATCCGCGTTGATTATTGCGGATGCGGATGCAGATGCGAATATTCGCAACATCACTGGTCTCGAGTTTGATCCCAAGGCGAGTATCTCTGACTTTTCGAAATTATGCGCGTATTAAATAGTTAATTATCGTTTGCTTAAACGGTGAAGGAAACCAGCGTGTCTGAGAGTTCTTCATAATATTTTCGAAGATATGTGAAGTCTGCCAATTCGCACAGCGCCAGCGAGTTAGACTATGACCTTAATCCTTCTCACACTAAAAATAGGCCCGTGCCCAGCAGTGGGACAATTTAATACATGGCTGATATTATTATCTATACTACGGCAAAGTCATACAAATTTCCTTCAAGTATTTACCTTTATATTTAACGCTAGTAATTTACCCAAATAACTTCAAGTAGACAGAAATGCGTAAGACAGGTTTGAAGTCTCGAATGCTGTCGTTGCCGTCAATCGGCGTCTTTACTAAACTATTAACTGCCCTATGAATATTATATATTAAAATTATTGTACATAATAATTATTGCAGTTCTAGAATTCATTATTAATATGGCGGTGTGAGTTTTAAGATTATGTTAATAGTGAGCGAATGTCTAGGCATAGGTTTAGTATTTATGAAGTACTTTAATGTGGAGATCATATATTATTCATGTTTCTATATGATCTTGAGTTAATGTTAAATATATGTATGTCAGAATTCTAAACCTCACCTTGTATAATAAGATCTTCAAAGTGAATGAAACTTGAGCATAAATTAAATCGTATATTAGCTTTTTCCTTTGGGTTCTCATGTACACATGGTGGAAATTACATGTTTTAAAGATAACTATTTACTGTCTCGCTATGATTTATTCCTGGTCCTGGAGGACTTTACAAGCATTACAACAATGGACACAAAGAACACACATAACGACAATTTAATTTTGTATAGGATTTAACAACACCAGGTTCAGTGGCATTGACGAGGTTATCACTTGCACCACCACGTCTGTGTATCATCAAGCGACACATTTTACAAGCAAAAGCTAGCAGCAAAACATAAGATATACAAAATATATTAGGCCAAAATGCATTTAATTATAATTATTTGCGTTTTGGCATATATTCTGTATACATAATTATATATTCTAAATCATAATTTACCTCCACGTAAGATGTAATAATTATTTTTGACAAAATCTTTGAGATTTTCGGTATTGGCCCAAACTTATAAATATTAATATTTTTATCTGGTTCGATATTAACCCCAAACGCAATTCTATCAACTCCTTTGTCGTAAGTTGATTGTGTCAATACAGACACATGAAATTGAGATTATTTGTATATTATCTAGTATTTAATAAGGTTTTGTCAAAGTCTAGATAGGAGTATCGTTTTCGGTCGAGTCGAAAATACAGTCTTACTTGCACCAAACATCCAAATTTAACAGAACTGTTTATAAACTTAACAGAAATGTTTCTATTATATTCTTATTTATTCAAAATCATCGAATATCAAATTGCTTTTGCAGTGTCAGATAAAATATTGAATTGAGAGATTTGAGATTAATAGATTTTGGGCACAGTAGATTATTAGAAAAATTATAAAAAAAAGCAGTCTACTATATTATAGTGTATTCGAATATTATTCATTCACAAAAAACATATAGTAGCAGGTAAAAAACAAGTGAAAATATAAAAAGGTATTGGAGCTAATCAAATGTAGTTCACTGGGGACACGCCCCGAACGCTTCATGAATGTTCACTGATTTGACGTTAGCACTAGGAGTCCTTCACTTTCCTCACAAACTTACTAACGACTCACTAAATTTATAGACTCACTCGAATACGAGGCTTATTTGCTTCCATATTTTTAGTTGACAATTTAGATAACAAAATATACTATTACCCGAATTCTATAAAGAAGACTTGCATTGCATTACATTAATTGAAAATTACGCAATATTTTCATTATTATAATAGTGACTTTACTATTTTACTTACAAGATTATCTACTGATATTTATTAGTAGCAATAGAGCACAGAATTGGAATATCAGCACCCCGTATGAAGAAAACATGTTAATATACCGGTCATGCTTGTCATCAACAATTATGGCAGCTTATATGGGAATGGGAGTGTTTTCGAATTCCCCACTAAGAGGGTTCAAACCTTTTCGCACTGACAGTACGAATG
Source organism: Catocala fraxini (assembly GCA_930367265.1). Classification (NCBI taxonomy): domain Eukaryota; kingdom Metazoa; phylum Arthropoda; class Insecta; order Lepidoptera; family Erebidae; genus Catocala; species Catocala fraxini. The sequence goes on from OV884041.1 coordinate 19,211,873, forward strand.
AATATTACACCACGTAAAATAATGGTTTAGATACCTCTTAATCCCTTCTTCTCTCGTCAGAGATCTTACATAATCTATTTTGCTATACGACGAAACAGGCTAACAGTCTTACGCCAGATCAGTCAGTAATTACGGTACCCTATGATCGCTTGCAATACCAAAAGTTTCACTCACACGTTGCCGATTCTAGAAAATAAACTGCCTTGAAATGAAAGGAATAGTAGATAGGCACATGAGCCTTCGGAACACTTAGTCACTGGCCAAATTATAGTAACAGTGTTACTTACCTTATCCTCAATAAGAGGGTGATATTGAACCAAGCGAGAGGGTGGTATTTACCCTAGAAAGCTTACTAATTAATTCCTTCAATCAAAGATTGAAAACGTAAGGATGTGCGATTGAAAAATCATCTTGAAGAACTATAACGCCAACTATACTACTAACAGCAAACTATAAAAATAGAGGTTTCGTAAGATGGCTGACAATGTTCGCATGTCTTGAAGTTCTGCTAACCCTATTTTAACTTGTAAGTAGTACCGGAAACTTCCTACGCCTTGCTACTTTCAAGGGACATCGCTAACAACTCTAATTACTTTCTTATGGAGATGGTAACTTAAAAATTAGAGCGTTCTTGAAGCTCTAAGTAACATTGTAAATTGTAATAACGAGGAAAGGCTTGTATGGGTATTGAAAATGTGTTAATGTAATCTTATCTTACTATACCAAGATGTGTTTCTAAACGGGAATTCATTTTCAGAGCAGAGTCTCTGCGTCACGAGTGCTCACGAGGTCTTTTCAATTACTATTTTAAGACATCAATTAATGACACTAGATCAAGACTTGTAATGCTGAAGACTGTCACAGGTTTTACAGAAGAGGCATGTGCTAAATAGTTAATAAAAACAGGCTAAATAGTTTATAAAGATGGCAATAAAGGTTTTTACCTATCTGAAGACAGGCAAATACTGTAAGCCATACATGACCAGATCATGAATTGTGGTTTGCAAACGTAATAATTTTTATTATATTATCATCTGGCAATTGCCAGTGCAGCAAGTGTTGTCACTTGCCGCACTGGCAATTGCTAGGCGACCACATTGCACCATCCATGCAGGGGTCTTAATTAATTTACCCAATATATTTATAGATAATTGTGTTAAAAGACATTGAAATCATAACAAAAAATTATATAAGAAAATCGATTATAAAAACTAAATAGTCTAACTCGTGGATAAAATCCTATACATTCCATATTAAGTGAGCAACCCCGCCGCCTTTTCAGGTTTATTACATTTCACTTTGCCTTATTTTTCATAAAAACAATATGCAAGTACACCTGGTAAGGAACACGTTCCCTTTCTATACACTAAACAATACAATTTTATTACCAAGAAATTAAAAAACGAAGCCCAGCCCACTCATGAATACCAATTAATGCTAATGTGACATATATACGAATAATATATACACAAAAAAAGATTTTAAACAGATATGGTCAACTGTGTAAGTAACAGCTTCTATATAAGGATGTTATGGACCCTAAAGGTCCAGAATGCCGACATTTAAATATCTTTTCACACCTTGGTAAGGTACTAATAAATGAAATAAAGTTTTATATTTCTAAATGGCTTTTAAAGTATTTGGAAGTTTTTGAAGTGCCGACATCGCTACTACCTGGGGTAGATCAAATGTTGACAAATTTGCTTTGTTAGTAAAGCGATCAATCAAGTGGGCTAAAGCTAAAATAGGTATTTTTTTAGGCTGTGACGGTGAAATTGATCTATCATTGGTTGACAGGCAAGTTGATTTAGGATTGGTCGTTACCGAAACAAGAAAAGTGGAGGTTTGGATGTCATGAATGGGGCGTTATTTAGCGATATATAACACTACACTATTAATATATTTTTCTTAGGGGTCAGCAGACTTATACTGCACAATTAATTGCTACTACTTGACTCTGTGAAAAATATAACCCATCTTATGATGCGTGAAGCTAGGATGCTTTCAAGTTCTGGGGCATTACGCAAGCATTGCTGAACCTGTAGTAAAAGTAGTAAGCACTTTACGTTTATATTCACGCCTGCCAGTGCAGTTATCTACAATCATTCGATTCAAATTCATAGTTTATTGCGTTCTTAGAAACTTTTGGAAGCCCTATTGTTAATATGTTTCAACGCGCCGATCTCTAGAACTACTAACCCGATATGAAACATTGTTTTTGAAATAGGTAGTTCGATTATTGTGGTAGGATACAGATTATATAACGTTACGCTACGAGCTAGGGGAACGTAGCAATAATTATAAACGTGGATCAAACTGCGGGAGACGGAGGATGCCGAGTATTAAACAAAATGTCGTTGTCTATTGTTATGCGTTTAATTGGTATTAAAGCATCCGACTTGCTATCGAAAGGTAATTGATGCCATCACCCACCGCTTTACAGACACGAAACAACTCCTAACACAAGCATACAGCTTAGCCGTAGGGGTTAAAAATAATACTAGTAATGTTTAATTCAAATAGCAATTTATCTTGTAAATACTTCAACTATATATAATAAAACCTAGGTTCTAATTTTATCTAAATAATTACAGGTTTCCTCTTTTTAAATATTAGAAGCAGCTGCAGTTTTTCGCCAGCTGGTAGAGTTTTTCTATCGCGCAGATAAGCATATAAATTGCAAATGATAGACATTAGAGCTATGTTTGCATTATATAAGATTTGTTTAATACTACAGCTGTAGTAAATCTGCATACATACATAAAATATTGCGCTAGATTACGCCCGCGACTTTCCTCGTTAATGTAGATTTTGTCAATGAATTTCTGTTCCTCGGGAGCAGTACTTTTTGGGTCAAAGGTGACAACGTGTGTGCAAAATTTAAGGACGATCGTTCGAGTAGTAAAAGCGTGGAAGCGTAACAAACAAATTCACATACGCATTTATAATATTGGTTAGGAGTTTGACTGATCTTATTTGGAAACAAGTAAGAAACGGCAATGAATTGTCGTTAATCTCAGAGTTCTAAAAAATGGTATCTCGTGACCTTGGGGTCAGAGGTCAAGGGTCATAGTCATTTCGGGGTATATCGACTATGTTGAGTCGAATGGCGTTAACCGCGAGTCTCTAGCTCTTACGGTTCTTGAGTTGAAAGTTGTATAACAGACTGACGGATGGACGGACGGACGGACAAAGGTGTTGTATAAGAGTTTTCTCGAATTCTACAAAATTACGGCGTATAAGTAGATAAAGACGTTACTTAGAATAACCATACCCACCGCAAAAAAAGCCAAATAGTGAGGACCATAATTATATTGTCGAAATTGCACGAAGAATGATGTGAGAGGGAATGAAACAAGAGAGGTGTGCATGCATTGTAATACCTAAGTGAAAATGCATAATCTCTACCTCCTCCTACGGGAAACAGGCGTGGCATGATATGTTGACCACATCGCGTCCTTTGTGAGTCCGCGCCTTACTAATAAGCACTGTAAATTAAGCACACAAAATTGAAAGTATTTGTCGGTCATGATGCATTTAAATTTTGTAGAACGGTGTCAACTTATTAAATAATTCCTGTGTCGCGGGTGACTTTACAAACATTCAAACAACGGCCATAGAAAATATCCAGACTCGGAACAACCATTTGTAGATCATTCAAATATTTCAAACCCACAACACAACACTCGGCGTAGTTTCAGTAGCGAGGTGACATATTTACGTCATATTAAATATTTTATGGCGCTACATATAGTAGTTAAAGAGTAGTACTTAGTACATTTATAAAATAACAAGATAGGAAACCCACCTGGCAATAAAATAGTCATTTTATTAAGAATATAATTTCAACATAAATAGCGAACTAAATGACTTTGTAAGAAATAACATGCTTCTGAATAATACACTTGCACAAAATTTGCAAAATTGCAAGCTATTAAGTGCCAAATAACAAAAAGCACGCAAAGTATTTTATAATTTTTATTGCATTATAACTTTTCAGTTATTCTTACATTTTTAATAAAAATGTTGTGCCTCGTTAGTGCGGCACTAGTTTGCGGTTACGTTGCATGCAATTGTGAGATCTGAGTGTTGACCGCCGGGTGCTATTGGTTTTCTCAGTATCAGCATTTAGTCTGTAAAAATGCACGCGTAAGAGATATGATATAGAACCTAAAACACAGCTGTTGAAATATGGGTATACGTGTTTGTTTATTTGTATAATACAGGCATATGCAAATTGTATCGGCAAAGTTATTTAATAGCTTTGAATCCTTAATAATTAATTGAATACGTACTGTGGAGTGTATTACAAATATTGAATTTGTAATAAGCTATATCTGCAAAAAAATAAATCATAGTATTCCAAAATTTCGTATCTTTATCATTTCGTTAAATTTCTAGAAATCGAAGTATAATCGAATATTCGAACGATCGATCGATAGATAGCTCGTGGTCGTTTGAGTGTTTGGCGATGTTTCGTATCGCCTTCTCGTAATATTTTTACCCTCTGTGCCTATCATACGCGACGGTCAACGACAATGACATTACTTTACTTTTTTTTTGTTTTATGGTCTTCTTTACCTATATATTGTTACACTCTCAGATAATACTCTCAGGGAAGACTCGGTAGTTTCGTCTAATAATTTATTACAGCGCTATCTATTGACATCTTACGGAACTACGTAGTTTGTCGGTACGCGAATAGTAGAGAGAACACTGGACCTTTTTACAATCTTCGCACAGTTACATACCGGGTATGGCTTTTCTAGAAATCTCCAGAAACGCTTTACCCGCGTATAAATAGGGCGCACGCGCACCGCCAGGTCAGTAATCGTCCCGACTGCCGCTTGGCGCAAAGCTCGGCGTGTGCAAGGCGTACATCCATAGCCGACTCACCTACGCTGCCCCGGCCTGGTTCACGCTCACCTCTGAGACGAACCGTCGTCGGTTGCGTGCGCAGCAGTCGCTCGTGCTCCGCACCATCGCCGACGCCCCTCGCTTCGTGTGGAACAGGACGATCTTCAGGGACCTGTGTATGGAGAACTTAGACGACTTCATGAGACGCCTGAGCAGCAACCTGTTCGTGTGCGCCGGCGGATCGCACGCCCGCCATCTGCGAGAGCTTGCGCCTTACCATCGGTGACCGCCGGACAGGATGGCCTTGCCGCGAGACCTCGTCTTCGTGGCAATGCACGCTGCCAGAAGGAGCAGGCACGCCGCCAGAAAGAGCAGGCACGCCGCTAGAAGGAGCAGGCACGCCGTCAGGAGGAGCACGCACGCCGCCTCGAGGAACAGCTGCAATGCGATAAGAAGGAGGGTGTCTGCCGCCAGGAGGAGCAGGCACGCCGCCAGGAGGAGCAAGCACGCCGCCTCGAGGAACAGCTGCAACGCGATAAGGAGGATGGTATGCGCCGCCAGGAGGAGCAGCTGATGATGTTAAAAGACCTCAGCGCAACGGTTGGCAAGGAGTTAAAGTAGGTGAAAGAACAAGTCCAACGCCATGAAAGTCGCAATGCCGAGTTGGAGAAAATGATACGTGGGGTCAAGGACACCACAGATGTCACGATCAACGATCGTGACATCTGCGGTTGTGGCGTCCTCACCACGAGGCTTTAAAGTCCCACCATTCGACGGCTAATCGTCATGGTCAGTCTATAAGATCCAATTCGAAGCCGTCATGAACTGCTCTCACCTTGGGGCTTCGCGACCGGGCCTTGACCGTGTTAGAAGCGCTTGGTCATGACGTTACGTATGAGAAGCTGTTGGAGGCATTGGCAGCAAGATATGGCGACGTACACCTGGAACACGTGTTTCGCGCCCAGCTGAAAGAACGATCGCAAGGTTTCACACCTTGCAGTATTGGGCTCTGGAGGTGGAGAAGCTGGTTCGAAAGGCGTACCAGTCCTTACCTGTGCTCATCGACGGAAACCTCGTTTAAGCTTTCACCAACAGGATCCGAGACTTGGAGATTAGGGCCGCAGTAAGACTCGGACATTTCAAAAACCTAAAGGATGCCCTGACCCACGCTCTGGAGGTGGAAACAGTGCGAAGGGACGATCGAACTCACCGTATCAGGGAAGTGTCGACTTCACCCCGGTGCTATAACTGCGGAGAGAGAGGCTACATCAGGTTGAGCTGCCCGAAGCGAAGAAGTCCACGCAGCAGAAACCAGTCGCCGGTAGAAGGAACACCTGATGTGCCTGCCGGGCAACAAACAGGACTTCGTAATACAGCATCGCAGTGGCAAGTCACATGGTAATGCGGATACCCTGTCACGTAGACCGTGTCCCGTCCAGTGTAAGCACTGCGCCAGGCAAGAGGCCAAGCAGGAAGGACTAGTGAGAATGTTGAGGACGGATCTTAGCGAATACTGGAAGGAAACTCTGCAGAGAACGCAACAAGAGGACAAATAAATAAGACCCATCCTCGAATGGAAGAAAACAGGTGCTTCGGTACCTCACTGGAGTGAAGTTGCGGCAATGAGCACTATCACCAAGAGTTATTGGGCACAGTGGAAAAGCTTAGTTATCCTGGATGGAGTTCTGTGCCGGAAATGGGAGAATGCTCAAGGTGACAAGTGCCACCTGCAAATGGTCGTGCCAAAGCTCAAGGTACCGGAAGTTTTACAACTCTGTCATAATGGGAGTTCTGGAGGTCACATGGGAATTAAGAGAACTAGAAATTTAAATTCGGAATATGGATACTATGGATTACACATGGATAGATGGTTTCCATGTCATTCAGAGCATACGCAGTGATAAAATAATTGGGAGACGAGGCTTTTTTCTATGGCAATAGTTGGGATGGGCGAGCCGAGGGAGCGTAGCGCGTTCTTCTTCTCCCAATTATTTTATAATAATGGGTTTTTCTACCCAGAAACGCCTTATTCGAATCTATTAGTGGTTAAAGTATGAAATTGCCGAATTGTACTGAAAAATTTGAACTCGTTTTCTTCTAAGATCTATACATTGCTACTATCTAAACGGAAGTTCATTTATGCCTTTACGATAGACACCGGGGATCTAGATTCGACAAAATGTGTGAAAGCATTTTGTCCTGCCTCCTAGGAAGAAAATTTTTCATCACGTAGAAAATTGTGCAAATCACGAAAAAATTATAGTTCGTTGGAGCAAGGTCTGACGAGTACGGAGGATGACGTATGGTTTCTTACTGCAGCTCTTGTAGAGTTATAACGATTTCTCGTGCAGTGTGAGGTCTTGCGTTATCATGGAGCATTAACGGTGAAAATCGATTCACGAGTCGGGGCTGTTTCAGTGCCAGTACCGCCATCAATGTTCGAAGTTCGGCACAGTAAACATCTGCTGTTATTGCTTGACCAGACCTGAGAAAGGTATAGTGAATAACACCATGAAGAGATCACCAAAGAGTTACCATTACCTTTTTATTGGTAAGCTTTGTTTTAGGGCACTGTTCCGGCGTGATCTGGGGTCAGCCATTGCATTTTTCGCTTACGGTTATCGTTAAGAATCCACTTTTCATCACATGTCACAATTCAATTTAATATTCCTTCATGTCTGTATCGATTCAACAAGGTAACAAAATTTTCGACACGCATTTCTTTCTGCAGATCAGTCAAATCATGAGACACCCATTTTTCATATTTTTTTATCCTATTGATTTGATGCAAATAGGCCAATATTGTAGGTAGGGTAACGTTAAACCATGCCGCTAATTCCTGGGTAGTTTGACTCGGATCGGCTTGCACCATCTCCTTCAATTTATCGTTATTCACCTGTGTGAGCGATCCTCTATGTGATTCGTTCTTCAAGTCGAAGTTTCCATTACGAAAGCGTTTAAACCAAAAACGCACGGTGCGTTCATTAGCAGTCTCCTCTCCAAACGCAGCGTTGATATACCGAGCCGTTTCTACCGCTTTAGTTCTGCGTCGGAAATCGTATTCTAAAATGACTCGGATTTTCGAGGTATCCATCTTTCCCGTATAAGCTGAATTAAAAAAAAAATTAAAGTCGAAAATCATATATTGCACATTTTTAAAAGAAGAATCTTATAGGTATCATGTGAAAAATGTTTCACTCAAAAATCTCTTACCAAGAAGGTTTTATGTCAATTCAAAGTATCTATTACTATTCAACAGCAACTTCATACTTTAACCCCTATTATATCTTGACATTACAAATTTACAGAAATAATTCACGTATTAGTGATTACAAATTACTGTACAATCTAAATAAGAATGTTTATACACAATGCAAGTACATATACGCGCGAGTTAATCATATAGACTACTTGCGACTGGCGTTGGTATTTTACACGATACATGCAACCTTGGCTGATGCCTCAACATACGCCATTTACCTACACGTGTGTAAGAGATATATTATTCTCAAGTAGAGGTATTTAAAATTTCAGCATGCATTCTACTAAGTTTTACCTTTTGGAACATTTCTCGACTACAATGTCTGGAAATGATGCGTAAAGCTAGTTAAGAATGAACCTTAAAAGAATTACCCAATACCTTATGTTCTCGGCCTGTACGAGGAAGATAAAGGACTATTTTCGTTAAAACCAATCAATAGTATTGAAAGGAAATGCTATCTTATAATTGTCTCCGTACACGTGTTTCGGCAATCCATTTATCCACCGATTGTTTCGTTGGCAACATCCGTATATAACTGAAACGGATTCTTTGTGAGTATCCTCGCCGCAATTACAGGAGAGCTGAGGATTTCATTGCCAAATATTTTCCTTTATCCAAGTGAAGTGGCCTGAGTGAAGAGCAGGAGAGAGAGAGAGAAACTAATTTGTTAGCTGATACTGTGTTTATAAATTATTTTCTATGTATCTTTCTTACGTTCTTTCCCATAGAACAATTACTAATATTTACATATTTATGAACTCTTGGTAAGATCATAAACAAATTTGACAGTAAGTATGTTAAGGAAGTTTCGTTTCTTCTATTGCAAAAATCGTGGGCAGGTTCTAAAAGTGAGGAATATCACGTATCTTTGACATCTGGCGGCGCTGAGTAATTTGCACTGACAACTAGATTTTTAACGAGTAAGTATGTAGCAAATTAAGTAACACCTGGTGGCGCTTTGTTACAGTTATATCGCTGTTAGTGGGTTGAAGTTGCACGTGGCAACATATTGAAGTTTTCATTTCCTTTAGGAAAAATGTTATTAATTTTCTCATTAAATATATTTAATTAATATATAATGTCAATGTCCGAGTTATGCACGTTGTATAGATTCAACTTAAAGGTTATTTAAACAGCTTTTCCGTCCACTGTTCTGCCTCATTGTGCTCAAAATTAAATAAATACAATTTTATTAATCAGCTTAGATACAGCAATATTTACACTTCTTAGAAGTACCTCTGTCTAAAATATACGAGTATCTTGCTTCAAGCTGATATCGACTTCATTCGGTATAAATAAAAAGAAGCACTGTTAATAAAGTCACTATACCCGGAAGATGCAATAACCCTGATGCTGCATTTTCTGTTTCAATCCCCAATTTTCTATTAACCGCTTCATCTCTTACTTTGTGTCCGTCCAATTCTCCCCCAGTGTTCATTATTGAAAGGTCGCAATATAGCCTGCACCCGCCCATGTTGCGTCCCCTTAATTAGGACATCTTCGATATTACGCCCGAAAGGTGTGCGTCCAACGACTCTGAGATATGTGACCAGATACTGTGTGGACGTGAATGTGGATTAAACAACTAAGGGTTCTACTACAAATGATTCTGATGTAGCCTGAATATTTAATTATCACCCATAGTCATCATCATATATCACAGCTTAGGTCAGCTCACTGCTGAATATTTCACTGTATTTAATGTTCCGATTTTAAATTGTTGCCCGTCTTATACGCCATACTTCTTTGTTTTGTTTTATACAATTTAATTTGAAAGCTTGATTCTCTTAGATTGATATGATTTATAAACCTAAATAGAAAGTCTATTAGAATTTGTCATAGAATTATTTGGGAATCCCCAAATACTCTCAAAGGGTTCATCCAATTTATTTGGTACAAGTATTCTTTAAAAGGAGGAGGATAAGCCTGACGTCCTCCAGGTGAGGTAAAACTAAATTATTTTTAGAACTTCTAGACAAGCTTGTTTCCTTGCAGCACTGATATTGTTGCTTATACGACCGTAGGACAGTTGATAGTTGATAGTTCAATCTCATAAACAATATTGCTGATAAGTCGCTGGCTTGCTATGCTATGTATGTATGTCTGAAATTTATACACTCTATAAGGTGCTACTTCTATGTCTCACATGTTAGAACAGTACTTAAAGTAATTGTGATAAGGCCTATGAGCATAAGGACACATTAGTCATGACATTAAATTATTACACACTTATACAATTCAGAAAAGCGTGCAAATATTTCTTATCGGTTCACACTTTCTGTAGTCGCATCATCCCCTATATTGTATCCTGGTAAGCTGTTTAATGAAACATCCGTTAATTTCGTCACATATTTTCCTATAATTGGTTCATGCGAAGATTTGTATTCTCTCTGAGTTAATTTATTTTTTTTTTTTTTTTATTCGTTTATTGCAGACCAATTAATGTCCATAATTTGTTAGTAACAATTTATCTTAAAAACTATGTTAGTATTAATTTATAGGTAGGTAGTCCAGTTGAATAAAAAGAGAATGAATAAATAATTAAAATAAAATTAACATTCTAAAAATATAGATATCATTCTTAAATATTTAAATTAAATAGAAATACAATAAAATAAATAAAAAATTCAACAAATAAAAAATAAAAATCATCATCAGACCACATGTAGCCCGATTAGCCGTCCCACAACTGGCGATACTGGTCGATCTGCAATCATCCTCAGGATTCCGTTGCCACTACCTCTCATTCTGCGAATCAGTGAGGCTGACTTTTTGCGCATTATTGCATAAAAGTCATCCACCCTTGCGTCGGCAAACATGCCCGAGGCACTACAAAAGGGAGGCAGCCGCAACAGAATCCTAAAGGCGTTGTTATATTGAACACGGAGAGCATTGTAGGCCCTTTGCGTGTAGTTGGTCCATAGGGCGCTGGTGTAGAAGCTTTGGCAATAGGCTCTGAACAATGTTACTTTTACCTGTGCTGTACACCGCACAAACCTATGCACCAACATATTGGCTCGTACCGACAACGCTCTCCGCTCTCTCTCAATATCTGCGTTATCATGTAGGGTTTCAGTCACAACATGCCCTAGATACCTAAACTGAGAGACCTGACTCAACGATACTCCGTTAAGGTATACTGGCGGTATATGTTCAGGTTGCTTAATCTTACCTCTGATAAGCATATACTCACTCTTCCTATCATTGTACTTTAAGCCATGACTCTCAGCGTAAGTTTCACACATACCTAATAGCCTCCGTAGCCCGCCGACAGATGGACCCAGCAGCACCATATCGTCCGCGTAGCTGATGTTATTGACGCAAACGTTATCTATGTGACATCCGACATGGCTGTTGCTGAGCTCATCGATCAGCTGATTGACATAGAGATTAAAAAGTCTTGGAGAGGTCAGTCCTCCTTGCCTCACACCACACTCAAGTTTGTATTCATCTGAATATACATTCCCCCACTTGACAACGTTTTTCTGTTGTTTATACCAGAAGGAGAATATATTAATCAGTTCAGCAGGAGCCCCAACCTCCCCAAGCTTAGACCAGAGTCTATTATAATCGACTAGGTCGAAAGCCTTCGATAGGTCAAGGAAGCAAGCATAGATGGGTGTTTTCCTGTCGACATAGTAGGCGACTGTATGCTTCAGAGTCAAAATAGCACTTTCAGTTGACAAATTCTCACGAAACCCAAACTGAGCATCATGAGGCTTTACATACTTGCTGAGCTGAATATCCAAAAGACCATCGAAGACCTTCGCCATCACAGTAGCCAGGGAGATAGGCCTATAATTACACTTGTCAGTCACATCACCAGTGCGGTTCTTCGCTATAGGCACAACAATTGTTTCCGTCATCTTCGGTGGTAAGTACGAGTGACGTATGCAGAAAGTAAACAGCATAGCCAACACTCTATACAAATGTGAGCCTGCGTGCTGCAGGTGCTCAATGCTGAGTCCGTCACTGCCCGGAGACTTACCCCGTTTCATATTATTAATAACATTTTTAACCTCCTGAGCAGAAAACCCTATTGGATTCTCGCAAACAGCCACGGACTCAACCTTGGGCACAACAGTATTGCTGGTAATAGGAGCTTTAACTTTGAAGTGATTTTTAAAAAGGTTAGCTATTTCTTTAGGCTCACTACACCCGCCCACACTCACTGGCAAACTAACCCTACCACCCAACCTCTTGGTACATTTCCAGAAACCTCTAAAATCTTTGTCTGTTATGTGAGAGGCTAACCTATCCATTTTAAGTTGGTCTTGGTGATTTTGACAAAACTTTAGTCTGGACTTAAATTTTCGAGTCAGATACATCGCGTCATGAACAGGCCCGCTTTCCGGCTTACCATATGACAGATACTGTTCACGTCACGTGTTTGGCTAACAAATCATAATGGTACGCCAAGTACCATGTGCTGCTCTTTTAATTTTGGTGACGAAAAAACAACCTAATCGTTTTATTTGTTTACATCTAAGCCATTTGCATTTTGTTATAAATGTCAAAAATTTCATCACAATTTTCATAATATTATTTATTATCAATACTTCCTTTGGTTTTTTTTTTACTTGGTGGAATGTTTTGAAGCATACTTCTCCGCGGGGCGACGAAAGGTTATGTCGGATTTACCGAGGGAATGATACCCGGTAATACCGACTAAACCTACCACGGTGTTCCTCGACATAACCATAGACGGCGGGGCAGCGCGAATTGCTTTCACATGCAATCGTGACCCCGCCGAGGTTTCAGCCCGCCACGCCGTGTGAAACGGCAGACCACTACATGCGACACTTCCTCTACTGTCTCCTTGTGGGAGGACAAAAACACGACCCAGAGGCGCGCGTGGATCTATAATAATAATAATAATAAAGACGTTTATTTCATAACAGACGAAGGACATGATATAAACAATGTAGGAAAAAAAAAAAATTAAACTATACTACTTAATAATAAATGTACACGCCCGTCGTCCGTACAAAAATAGGAGGCCAGTTCAGCAATATTGCCGGGCATATGTGCCCGACGCTGGTTTTCAACTGGCTCCTTAATAGACACGGACGTCAAGACCCTGAGAGCAATACTTATACCATTATAACATTGAACATTCACACACAGACATTACAGTAACCGAATATCCAGAGATATATTTTTTCTTTTTATATCAAAGCTACATTTATGAACGCACCTTCTTTCTGACATTGACACTAATGACATGACACTTACGCTACATAAAATGACAGATGCACGATCACGTTACATAATCGATATATGATAAAGTTGCATAATCGTAAACAATCTAGGATAATAAACACAAAGAAGAAATGTTTCAACCAATTAAGCATACTGGTAAGTGGGGACACTGTATTCGGGTCCGGCTCATAACAATAAGTAAGAGTCCCGCTCCAAATAAATTTCACCGTGGATCACAGCCGGGAGTGAGAGGGCAACCAGTCCGACTGCCACGATCAACTTACGGCACTGCGATGCCCAGGCAGGGCAGTCCGCCAAAGTGTGCAGCGCCGTGTCCTCAAGAACGTTGCGGTAGTAGCCGCAGTGGTGAGAACAGGGCGTCTCTTGCCGGCCTATGCGACACTGGAACTGGCCAAAGCAACCCTGACCAATTATTACCAGTTACCTGTGTCAGCCGGAAGATGAGGGTGCCATGCCGCGTCTCCAGCTACTCCTCAAAGACGGGACTTACCGCCACTATCGTGGCATGCCCGACCAAATCTCTTTCAACTCGCCTTTTTGTGTTAATTGTACTTTATTCAATGGACTTTGTGGATACCTGCTACAATTTTATTATCATAGGAGATGTTTCATTTTTGTGTAAGACTCTGGCTATCACTTGTAATCCTCAGGAAACCTGGGAAATGTACCCCTAAATACATTAAGTTAAGCGATTCTTTATTAATTTCTAGAATTTTCGTTGCGCGATATAAAATATAAAATGTTTGACGTTTGTCGTGCGGACTATCTATGACAAGTTGGTTGATGACATATAAACATAACCTAGAATGCTAGAATTATCAGAAGTAAAAGATCTCTTGCTGGAATAATATTCACCAAAGAATTGATAGTTCTTGTAAAAATGAAAGAAAAACGTATGAATTCAGGAAAGTGTTATAGGAAACACCAACTCAGCATTGGAATATTTATTATCAATCAATATGACATTGACAGTTAATGTCAATCATGAACAAAGGTGGGGGAAAAAGCACCTTTGGTTCGCGAGCTGAAGTGAATTTCTCGCTGTGAACACTATTGGGTATCAGGAGAACAATACCTGTATATTGTGTTATACTTAAACATTTGTGTTGTAAGAACTTGGAACCTTTGTGAAACACATGGTGTCTGCGGATGTTACTGTCGCCACCCGCTGCTGCTGTCCTGTCCTAAGGGTTGGGTAAGCCTTTGACTGTATTTCGGGCCCGTTTTCGCATCTGAATGGCACAATGACATTGCGCCTACTTCTCTTGGATAACTTACACAGAAATGTTCTATATATCGTACGTCTCATCATTTCATCCATCTACACATGAGTGGTGGAGCTGCACTTAAATTGGGGTGATGATGTCACCAGGCACAGTTCCAAAAACACCCCGCTTTCAGTAAAAAAGGCAAGAACAAACTAAGATAATAGGAAAACCCCAATGGCGGGTTTGTCTCAAACGTTTTTAATGACAACGTGAGGCAAATAACACGAAAGATACATTTAAAAATTCAAGGCATTTGGTCAGCACTTGCCTAGTCTAGGTAAAACAGGTAGAAAGTACAGATTTTTTCTGACATCGATCCTGCTACATTGCATTTGGTTTATAATAATGAATATCAATGATAGATAAATTTAGTAATTCCATCATTATCACACTTGAACGAATTCACCAAACTTCTTATAATTACTGGCCAAAAGCCTTAAAGCCATCTCAGCTTCTTCCTCTAACAACTATCTAGTTTAATCACTAAACAGCTCAATTATTTAGGCATTAACCCGGGCTATACCCTCATCATTCAGGGACGCTCATTAATCTGGAGGGAAAAAACTTTGAATAAACAGAATCCGAACAATCTGGTAAGGACCAGCGTGTACACAAGGTTTGGTCCAGAAAAAAAGATGATGAGTCTCTAATCTTCAGTAGAAAAGGATTCTGAAGAGCAGAACCAAAATTATTCTGTGGTTTGTTTATTTCATCTTTGAAATTAAACTGCTATATACGGATTTTATCGCGTTGTTTATTTGACACTTTATTACAAAATTTTGAAAATTGTTACTCTACTACTACTATTAAACTTTACTAGGTAATTTTAAGCTTATTAAATTATTATTAAACTATTTAGATTTAATTTATTTTTACACTTTCCCCGACGTTTTGGTTGCTTTTCAGCAGCCATGGTCACGGGGAGTATTGTATTGTATATGTATATGTATGGTATTCCATCTTTATTTTATTTTATTTATTAAGGTTCTCCGACAAAGAATACACACAAAATTGCACAACATAAACATATGTAGGTTGTTTATAGTGTATTCCTTCAGTTATAGGAGACCACAGCATGCACATACATATTTACCTGATACCCATAGGTGTTCACATGATATACATATTCAAAACGGTTGCCATTACGGTACGTTGGTATAAGTTTCCGCATAGGTTTTCAGCCAATCGTGAGATGGAAAAATGCTATGATGTTGTACCGTCTAGATATTTTAAGTAGCATCATGTATTCTGGAATAGTAATAGACAGTCATGAAGTCAATCGGACACAATTACTTACTACGTGTAGTACTAGGACGAGTGACCAGCCTATTAACAGATGACAATAGTATAGTTTAAGTCACGTAAGTATTATACAATCCACCAACCGCCTTACTGTCGGGGATTTTCAGGTTAGTAACAATAAATTAATGGAATGGCATCGTCAACCTCAGACACCAGATAACCGCGAATCGGGAGCAAAAGCTCGTCTGCAAATACATAAGTTCAAATATGGGCAAGAGATCAGCGAGTCTTTAAAATAAAAAAATACACTTAGGTTGAAGATTCTGGGTATCTTATGGCATACGCACCGTACGCGTTCCACCTTACAAAACAAACATAAAGCTATACATCCACGATCCGACATTACAATTGTTTTATACAGGAATCGCGTCGCCCTAAAGAGAAACTTTGGACGTAAATAACTTTGAGGAAACCCTGGGGTCCTAGCTGCGCAGTTTATGATAATAATTTTACTTTTTGTAAACATTAATGAATGAAAATAGAGCAGGATGTGAAAGTAGAAATGTTTTCTGTTTACCCAGTTTTGAATATTAAATGGCCTATATTACGGATAGCGAAATTTTCGAGTGTTTACCAAAAACTTTTCAAATATATGTGACGTGGTGGACTGGGCCTCAACTCATATAACTTCAGAGTAATCTAGAAATATTACTGGACATAAAATGCAATGGTTCAAGTATTACTTCACTACAGTCTCCAATACACACCATAACTATGGTACAAACTAATTCTACAGAGTTTGTGGTTGTTGTTTAACTTTGTTTTAGAGACTTTTAAGAGCCTTCATGCTGAATATTATATGTCACTCCCTCTTTCAAGTGCCGCGTACTCCCGTGGGCAATCCTATTGCCATCTGCCTCGAACCCTACCGAGCCCAATTTCTGGATTGAATAGTATGTTTGAAATATTATGAGGTTGATTTCCCCCGACTTTGCAGGTGATCGTAGGATACCTTAACTAGTTTGCAATCTGAATACTAGGTTGCCATCATCTCCGTGTAAATAAATATTTTGACTTATACATGATCTAGTATTTTTTTCTTTTAGCAATGTGCATATATTTAGATTCTTATACCAAAAAATAAAATATTGTGTATAAGCAAGCATAATGGGCAGTTTCTTTGAGTCCTATGATTGACCTCTGCTTTTTTACTGCGATAAACGAATATCATAAATAGCAGCAGTTTAATTAAATACTAAACCATATAGAGGTTTCTAATAAACATACAATTTAAGAGTATCGTATCGACAGTTACATTTAAGGATTTCTCACTAACCTATCGTCGCTTTTAACAAGCGAGAAACACTTTTAATTTAGTCTACGTCAACACTATCGTCTGCCATGACTTTACAGAACATATTTATTTATATTCAGATTATATTTTGCATTACTAAACCTGTCTAGCGTAAAAACGCTACATGAAAAATGAACAGTAGTGTTTGCTAAACAACCTTATTTTTACATCACAACATTTTTATTTATCACTTATTTTAAAGGTGGTAGGATTGACTTTTGCGTGGAAATATGTTTCGAAATTACGAAACTATGTATGTGTTTACGCACCACGCAAAGCATAAACTTCAACACCCCTTAGGATTTTTGGCGGGTGATCTAATTTCTTGGAAAATATGCTTCGTGATGTAGCTCGGCAGAATCATAATTTGAATCATCGGGACGTAACACGCGGTAAGGTTGATTGCAGATTTGAGATATGTCGTGATACACCACAATATTTTTTATTTCTACTACTAAAGCGATGAGTAAGCATACAGTGTATGAAATGGTCGGCAGTCACATATCCTGTATCACCCAAAGGCAAGACGTAACATTTGAAATATGGATTTTGCAGGAAAAGGTCGCAACCCTGCCACATTCAGGGACATGGGATACAATTACCCTTCTGAAGTCTTTTAGCTGGGACTGAAGCACAGCACGTCTACCAAGTTAGTTTTTATAGAATTGAGTTTGGTATTTCTATAAACTAAATCTGCAATTACCTGATAAATTCAAATTTAAAATATGGTCCTTCATGCACTGTGATATCTTTTGAATTCTGTATTTTATTAACTACTTTTAAGAAAATATAGTTTTTAATTTTTAACTACATACACACAAACACATCAAAAAAAGTGTGCATTTACTTGGAAAAGTCGAGACATTTTTTCTCGTGCGAAAATATAATGAATGCATTATCTATTGCATTATTATAGTAATATAATATTAACATTAAAAAAAACACAATTTTAATATGAAAATCTCTATATTCCTTTTAATTTCGTTAGTAAAAATATTTCTTTTAAATTTTTAATCTCTGTGAAATTTGTAATTTAAAGAAATGCGACGATTTGATTAAAGTAAACAATTTTATTTGCTGCTTATTCACAAATTTAATATAAAATTACTCCTCCCCTGGCTTGTACGCATGCGGAAATCCCAGGAGGCTTTCCATAGCATGCTGTAGATCAAGTTGTCCAATAGTTCTTGTGGTAGCCTGTCCCATTGAATGGCGGCTTCCTTGGTCTCTGACAGAGTTCTTGAAGAAGGCTGACGACTCTGAACAGCTCGCTTGAGAGCGTCCCATGCGTCCTCGATTGGGTGTAAGTTCGGAGAGCCGGCAGGCCAGTCTGATTTCGTACTCCCGGAGAGCAGCGCTCACTTGTTGAGCTCGATGTGCTGCCGCATTATCGTCGCCCAACACGAAATGGTTACCATAATTTATCCTGAATGGTCAAGTGATGCCATCAATAACAACTGTCTTGAACAAATAGCTGCCATAGAGCTTTGGCACGGGATCAAAGGCGTTAGAGTTCCAATAATCATTCCGCCCAAAAAATACCGATTTGCCACCTTGCTGAACGGTTCCAGTAGCAGTTCTTTGCCTTTCGGAATTCCCAGGCCGTCTCCAAACTCGGGCACGTCGGTTATCAGAGTTTGTACTAATCCGTGTTTCGTCAACGAAAAGACAATTACGCCAAACATCTTCTTCTTCGTCTTCATCGTTTTGACGCTGCCTGGCCCTCTGCAATATGTGTCGCTGTCGTTCCCGTGTATTCAAAGTTACTCGCCAGGATCTCCTTTATCGTAATTTAAAGTGGTGTAAGCAATTACGAACGGTCTGAGTGCTAATATCCGGTCCAGTAGCAGCTCGCAGCTCTAATCTCAGTTTGGTAGCGTTAGATATTGGATCACGGGCGGCAAGAATTCTGATGTAGCGCTTCTGAACATGACTAAGGACAGCCGGGTGGCCACTGTGAGGTCGATCAGCCAGGTTGCCAAGGCCTCTGCAGGGTAGTAACGACGCAGGTTTGAGAAACAGAGACTCTGGCTGCGATTTGCCTTGTAGAATATCCTTCTTCACACAATAACACTGTTCTTGCTTGCAAGACTTCAGATAGTCCACCTGGCATTTTTCAAATGAACAATTTTAGAGAAATTGATTAAAACAGCGTTAAGGCAGAAACAAGAATGAGGGTCATTTATCATTCTTCTCTCTTAGCCTTTATTATTCCCAAGTCACTTAGGGTCGGCTTTTCTGGTCTAACCGGATTTGACTGGATATCAGTTTTTACACGGAGCGGCTGCCACCTGACCTCCGCAACCCGAAAGCTAACGATACTCTAAGGCTAGGGTCATTTATCATTCACCTCGTTTTTATATAAAGAAACAAAAGATTTTGTGTTTTCAACATTTAAATTATGTGTTTTTTAAATATTAAAGCAATAAATATTAAATATTAAAATATTCATTAATAATTTTTTGACACGAGAAGAAATATCTCAACTTTTCCCAAGTGAACGAGGACTTTTTTTGATGTGTGTACGTAGTAGCTTAAAAAATAAACAGGTTTCATAAAAGATTTAATAAAAAGTTTTCAATAACAAGACACTGGCCGGTTGTTATAAAGTTACAAAATAAGATAATTTATAAGAAAACATGGCCATTCCAAATTTGAACTTGCCTTTTATGAGCAAAATTAAAACTTTCGTACCTACGTATACTTAGGTAAGTACTTCATAATATATAGAATATTCTATTATTTCTAATAGCCTTCACACAATCCTTATTTCTATGACACATACAAATCTCTGACACTACTAATATCATTCCACATAACTCAGGAACGCAACCCAATATACCCCGAGATCAGCAGTTTTTTTGCGGTGACATAATTGGACCAACGACGTAGGAAGTATTATATAAAAAAATATATATCTATCGTTGGCAACATCTTGTTTTTAACGCTAAAACTAGCTGTGCTCTACGGTTACACCTGCGTTAAATAACGTTTACAGTTATTGGTTAGCTTTTTTGGGTCATAAAATGGTTTGCATTTTAAACCACACTCTTGTGTGCTGTGCGATGTCTTCATCGCAATGAATTCGATTCTAAATAAAGCTACCATATTGTTAATAATATTTTATCGTTTTTTATGGGCAACTACCGCAGTAATTACTATATCGCAGGGGACTTTAACAACATACAAAAATAGATACCAAAAGCTCGCAAACTCGAAATATCCAATTGTAGGTAATTTAAATTTTTTGTGTGGTAATCGAGCATAGGTACAACACTCCAAGCAGCAGTAGTATTAAAACGACCACTTGCTTTATCCCTTGATATTAGTTTGTAACAATTATACAATTCTCAGAATCACGATATGAATAAACAAACACCTCGGTGATATTTAATCTAGAACTTCCTTTAACTAACGAGATTTTCCCATATCAGTCTACTCGTTCCCGAGATGACTACGTCCAAACATACGAACATTTCGGCATTATAATATTAGTTTTCTTCTTCTTTTCGCGTGGTTAGTGGCCAACCTGTTGTCAAGAGTTGTTCAAGCAGCCCGTAGGACTCTGACGTGGCTTAAAGACTGCTGTCAATTTGACAACAACCGGGACCGACTTTTTACGTGCCCTCCGAAGCACGGAGACGCTCAGATGAAATACTACTAAGCGGTCACCCATCTATAGACTGACCGCACCCAACGTTGCTTAACCACGCTAATCGTTTACTGATCAGTGAGTGCAACTGGCTATGAGCGCCTCATAATATTAGTATAGATATATCTTTATTCCGTGATCTTCCTAAAGGTATAATTACAGTCATATAACGTTCAAAGTTGTGGACCACACAGCGAGTCAGTCAGGTAGAAGGCCACTTAGCAACCGCCTATTTAATAATTAATTATAATCTTTCTGTTACAAACCATTCGCCGATATTGGCAGTATCTATGTTTATTACCTATAACTTCGTAATATTGTATATAGTTACCAATAAAATTACCAGCCTTTAAATGTCTCGTTATATTCTGGCGTATTAAAATCTTTAGAACAGATTGGTACAATGTTTTAAGACTTTTAAGTGGTTGTCGAGTGAATGCTGAAGTATTAAGAGTTTTAATTTGTATAAGAGGTTCAGGTATAAAGCCTGTCTCGGTTGTACAGGGCTAATGAATGCGAATGGTGCATGTGGTGAGGGTTCGATTTCCGGGATTGGCAATAGTTTTCCGCCAAGAAATTTACAGCACGGATTTTAGAACTATGCCTAGTATAACAATAGGCTCTCCCGTGTTACCTGACCTGAAATCAAAATTGGTGAAATATGGGTGTTATGCATCTCTGCTTATCCGTTCCGGGGATAGGGCCATGAGACTATCTATGTATGCTAGAATTTGATGTCTATAAGTTATACGAAATCATGTGATCTACAGTTGTTCCAATTCTAGACGTTACTGATATTATTTTATGCTACAAAAGTGGCAAAGAGGTAGCAGCCAGCCTAGTGGTAAACAGTTACCGTATTTTATTGACGTTTGTAATACCCGGTATCCCTGACGCCTTCCAAATCTTTTACCGGGCCTGCTGCAATTGAAAATTTCCTCATTCAACAATCTATCACCTTGAAACCAGAAATAGAACTCAAGTCTTCACAATCAATCATTTAGCATAAGCGTGAGCTAATGCGACGAGACTAACGAAGAACCATAAAAAAAATAAAGGTATCTTTATATAATCATGTCACTCTTTCTTCTATATTTACACTCAAATCCTCATAAAACCAATAATATAATCCCATTGAACATAATCAAAAAGGAAATTGAACGATCTCATTTAGCGCATGTGATGGGATTAGCCGACAATATCAAAATTCAAAGGTTTTGGCAACGCGAGTGTAAAATTAGCTGCCTATTGAATTGTAGTGTAGGCTCGGGGCGGTGTGCTTTTAATGTTTGTGTTATACATACGTTGCGCATCCTTTCGTTTATCTACAACCTATATAATGTAATCTAATGTTATTTACCTGTACGGATGGCATAGTGGGTTAAATTATCGCCTTACCACTGCGAGTGTGCTGAGTGTTACGGGTTCGTCCACCACACAGAACAAAAATTTGTGTGATACATGGACAGTGGATCCGAGTCTGGGTGCTCTGTGTATCCATTGTTTGAATACGTGTAAAATTCCCCATGTCGTTATAACTACCGCAGAGAAGTTATGAAAACATGCTTTTATTTTATATTAGATCAGGTGTCATGCGACTAGAATATATTCTTTCTACATTGTATTTATATACGATTATTACCTGCAGCTCTGCTCTCGAAGCAAAAACGACAATATCGCAGAAGCTTTTGACACTCTCCTGCCAATAATATTACTCCTTTGTCAACAGTTACATCAATATGTTTGACTGTTGCTCCGTAAAAGAGTGTGAAATAGATGCTACTTATAATTTTAAGTATGAATTACATACATATAACTTATACCCAAATATAATATTGTCTTCTGTTTACGCCAATGTTATTCATTAAAATTAAACTACTATATACGGATTTTATCGCGTTATTTATTCAAAACGGCGAAAAAATTCGAAACGTCGGGGAAAGTATTAACTTAAATATAAATAGTTTTAATAGTTTTAATAGTTTTAATAATTTAATTACCTTAAAATTAGTAAAGTTTAATAGTATCTAGTAGTAGTGTAACAGTTTCAATTTTTTTTAATAAAGTGTTAAATAAATAACGCGCTAAAATCCGTATATAGTAGTTTAATTTCAATTATACCCAAATAAATAAATTATTTTAATTAACTTGTTTTTTTCTATTGAAAGGTTGGCTATGATATTAAAAAAAGAGTGGCCATGACTTTCTTGCCAAAATCTTTTCCTGCCGGCTTTCTTTCAATGATCAGCTTTATTTTCTTTTTATTTTACAAACAATATTTTAATTTGACGTGTCCTAAAAATATTAAATCTACATATATAAAACTCTTCCGTTACTGAGTGACTGACAGACAACTCACAGCCGAAACTACTGAACGCAAGAAGCTGAAATTTGGCATGTATGTTCCTTGGAGAGTGTAGTGCACTAAGAGAGGATTTTTGTAAATTCCACCCTGAAGGGGGTGAAAGGGGTAAAACCCGATATTCACACGGGAACGGGACTTACGCGGGTGAAACCGCGGAAAAACTACTAGTAATTTATATGGAAATAAATATTTTCGCTTTGACTTTGAACATTATATACGCAGTACGCTTATAGTCTCTACATATTCACTTGGGCTTTGAGTTTTCTCTACAGAGAGTACACTTATAGCGCTCTCATCACTGCTTATTGTTGACATGAAAGCCTTATACTGACTACAAAAGACTACCTTTATATGTAGAAGCAAATGTTAAATAGAACAATGCAGCGCTTCTAGAAATACTTAGACTTTTTATTCGCCTGCTACTACATTTTGAAATGTGGAATGTGCTGCGCATCATGGTGTTTATTAATAAGGTAGGAGTTCAATTAGACATAGATCGACAATTATCGCCTGCTCTGTGCCTCAGAGAGCACGTTAAGCCGTTGGCGTCGGTCCCGGCTGCCATGAATATCTATGGCAGTCGTTATTGGGAAGTCAGTGCCCTATTATATCCTGACACTGGTCTAGCCTTAGGGTATCCTTCAGGTTGCGGAGGTCAGGTGGCAGTCAAATCCGGTTAGACCAGAAAAAGCCGACCCCAAGTGACTTGGGAATAATGAAGGCTAGGGAGAAGAAGAGTTATCCCTAAACATAAAAATATGAATCAAATATAAGTACCCTTCCTCATAAGATCCCCAAAACGGGTGCCACTACAAATATTTTTATCGACACGGCAACACATCATAATTATTTTTACACACAACAATAATGTGTAAAACACTAATATTAGCAAATCGCAAATTGTTAAGATTCCTTAGATAAAAGTACAACATCATGTAGATAATAATATCCCATTAAAAAGTTGGTTACTTGTAAAATTAAGCCAAGTCTCGCGTATTTTCTACCGTAATGTATGTATTATGTTTAATCACTGTTTTTTTAATCCCGTGGCATAGGTTTGCACTTATGCTCAAACTCGATGGTTGTGGTCGAACTCCTGGATTCGAAAATAAATAATGCAAATTGTTGTTATTGACTTTTTAGGAAATTTATGATGGAATGTGAGTGTAAAAAGCCGGTGTTTAATCGGAATTATACCGATATGTTTGAAATTATTATAGACAAATTTGCTGCTAGATCGAGAGAACTAATGAAATAAATAAATAATATGCTTGGTATACAAAAACGCAGTATAGGTGTATTACCTCTCATTTCATCATTTATGTATATAATTGTTTTAATTTTACATAGTTTTATTTATCAAAAAAGTATTTTGGGTGACGTCAAAATCAAAAATTTACTAGAATATAGTACCACAGTAATATTAATTTCAAAATCTTTTTATAGACAGACAACCAGCGTACTGCCAAAACATATATTATTACTGCTTCCAAAAACCAAATATGAGAGTGATAACAGTATACAGGTACTTGACCTTGGCGAGTGCTCTGCCATGCTCCAAGATAATGTGATAGAATGATTCGTTCTCTCAATGGCATTCAGAGTATGTTTACAAGATAACGATTTACTGGTAAACGGTATCAGTATTTGTAATACAAATAATAAGTCATGGGAGAGCTATGCTTTTTGATGTCGTTGTGATTAATTGTTGTAGGATTTTTGTGAACTGTCTAAGCTTCTAAGCTAAAAGACACTATGATATCACATACATGGAGATTGTTTCAAACTTAAACATACATAACGAATTTTGCAACGTCATATTACTACTGACCTGTTAGTCATATCATTTTATTAAGTTATATGAATACATACATAGTCTCATGCCTATAATATCTTCGAAGGGGTAGGCTGAAGTAACAATCTACATTATCGCATTAGGTATTTGCCTGTAATGATAATTGTATGTGTAATAAATGAATTAATAAATGTGTATTACGCTCACATTTTGCCCGCTATGAGTTTAGGTCCCACGTAATAAGGAATAAACCTATTGCCGAATATTGGCCACAATTTCAAACCCTGTGCCGCTATTAATAATTTCATGACAGAAAATCTTAAAGACTTGCTGGACCAGGCAATCGATTCCAACATCTAATACACAGTAGTAACATTCACTTCTGCTGCACCACTTCGGTATTATATATACTTATTCTTCTGCACGAATACTGAAGTCATTTAAAGGATCTATTTACTACTAATATATTATTACTACGCATATTGACATTTTGGGATGCGGTCCTCAAAGGAATATTAATTTGTGTGATCCACAAACCATCGTACAATATTAAAAGCCTTATATCATACGCGGTAATAGAAAGGTGTACATAAATACATTTATCAGTAATCGCTAGATATCCTTGTGACCAGTCAGGTCATTAAACCAAATCACAGATCTAAGGGCAGATTGAAAATAGGATAAAGAAATATTTATGTCTTTCAGATCGACTTTTAGTCACGGCTACCAATCCTAACCTAGCGGAGTTCATACATAATATTATTTGCACAAATGCATGCGCATACAAAATTGCGTCCTATATTTCCTTACTGTCATTGTCCAATAGGCAAGCTACCTCACAAGACTAGAGGCCACAGGCGCAGTATCAACGGCTTTACGTGCTTGTCGGGGAGTTTGCATAAAACATCGCCAAGTTAATATCTTCGGGCAGCTACAAAAAAATTCTGGTAGGAAAACAATACTATTTTGTTTGCCCGATCCGGGATTTGAACTAACCAGTAACTCCGAACCCATAACTGGAAAGAGAAGAATAGATTCTTGTTATGTACGTGCTGTAAACGTCAGAGTCTAACTAAAGAATAATAGTAAATGTTTAAGATATATCTTCATTTTATGTAGACGTTTGTGATTAATTAACTATGGATATTTTATAATATGTTCATCGCCCTCGAAATTTGTTAAAGAGATATTTGAAGGGCAAACACGAAGTTTTAGCAACTTTCAGAAGGTCGTACTTACTAAACGCTGAGTCTTTTAATTAAGATTCCAGCTTTATGATAATTTCAATCTAAGATTGTCTAGAATTTAGGCTCTTATAAAAATTGTGCATAACTTTTAGTTTAATTGAGTTTTTAAGCGATATAATGGTAGGTCAGTTAGGTCTTGTAATAAAGAAAATATGCTTTTATTGAAAAGAGAAGTGTGTTTCATTGAATGCTGATAGTAAATTGAAATTTATTTATCAATTATGGACCCCATCGGCATAGTAGTTTTATTTTATTTTTGTTCAGCTGTACGGCAAATTTAAGGTGAATTAAAATAACAGACACGGCTTACATAATTTATTATGGCACTAAGATACATTGGCGAGGTAGCTAGATACACGATTTTTCCTGCATCTGCCCGCTATTAACTTAATATGAGGGTAACCCTCATTCCCACATCTCTCGCTAAGTCTTCAAGACAAATACCTATAAATAATTAATTAAATACGATTTTAGTTCCATATCATTTATTAGAAACTAGCGATCCGCCCCAACTACGCACGGGTGACCTCAACAAATTATACACCTAAACCTTCCTTATGAATTAATCTATCTATTGGTGAGCGATACATGAAAATCCGTTCAGTACTTTTTGAGTTTATCGCGAACAGACAGACAGGCAGACGTGGCGGGGGGACTTTATTTTATAATATGTACTGACAACAAATGCCACACTAGGCATTATTCCTGTATAACAAAACACTTTACAAACGTTCAAATAACTATTTCTAGATCACACAAAGTTTTGTAGCGTGTGGGCAACGAACATATAACACTTAGATTACTCTCTTACTCTGACTCTTAGACCACACGACTAATTACCATCATCAGGCGGAGTGTGGTCATTTTGACGAACAAAAAAAAAACTCGCCCCAGTGACAGCGGCAAGGCGACCACTTAAACCACTAAGTCATCAGTGTATATATTTGAAAATACACTTAAAATAATTTGCTTTCAAAACAGCTAAGATGCTATATTAATTAATTTATAATTATAAGCTAAGACTCTAATGTAACGAAGCCTATTAATAGAATTGCTGAATAAATCAAGTCTAAGCCACTTTAAATATTTATAGGCATCAAGTTAATAATCCTCGATAAGTGATTCTTGGAGAAGAGTATATATTATAAGTAGATAATATATTATATATATAAAATTTAATACGATACGAGGTTTCACAATGTATTTAATTGCTTAATCTTTCAGCCATGCTTAAGTAGGCGAAATTTTGTGAATTTTTTAAAATTTGAACTACTTTTTGTACACTTCTGATAAGATAATTATGTAGATTTATAGGTTTGGTTTACCCATGAAGTTGTTCCTTGCAGTGCCAGCGCGTATCATGCGCTCGTTATTTTTGGGTATTTGTCTGCAAATTATCTCGTACCCCTACATTTTACATTAGTAAAATGTGGGGATACCCCTATTTCTACTCTATCGGGGATTTAGGCACGACACTATGTTTGTAAATATGTATGTATAATGTACAGTATATTTTATATTAATGCAAAACTACAGCTCAAGCTGAAATTATTTAAAACGTCACATTTATATACATTGCATGTAACATGATAATGAGATCAGTCACTGGAGCTCTGTGACCATATATGGTGGTGAATATTGTTTAATCAAATGGCAATGTAATCAGCATTACGATGTACATTACCTTTGTCTTATTTCCATGAAAACGCATCGTCAGCAACAGAGATTCTGTCCGAATTAATTTGTCAGAAAAATTCCACGTAGTGATAATTATAAACTACTAGTTTTTGTCCGTGGCTTCACTCGGAAACAATACTTTTTCTTGGATGAAATGTATTCTGTATGATTTTCTGTACTTCTAAAAACGTATATTTTCTGTACTCTTGTAACGAAATTTCATGATGATCGGTCGAGTAGTTGAGGCATGAAATCGTAAGTAACAAACTCACATTCGCATTTATAATATTACTGTAAGTTAGGATTATTATGGTAAGTACATAATTTTAATGGTGACATATCTCTCTGCGGCCGGTTTTTAAAGATAACTTCCACATTGCGTAGGTATATGCCTCGTATTGCGGTCACAATAATCACAATCCACTAATACGTCAGTTTTACTCCTCGGACGTTTGAAGAACACTGGCACTAAAAACAACTTACAACCTTCGTAAACGCCTTTCGATGCTTGAAGAGTAGGCCACTATTAGAATCACTATGCACTTAGAATTTACATAATGTTTTCTAGAAGACAAATGCCATATGCAATTTTTTAGAATGACGATATGTGATTTGATGAGTGCATTGAATTCTCATCGTCGCTGCGGTTCTCTGTATTGAACCGCGATGTTATATTTCTGTGTTTTACTAAAGCGCTCGATTGTTTATGGGTCATACGGTATGTTCAACGCAATGCAATGGCCGCGTACTATTTTATCTATACTAATATAATAAAGAGGAAATATATAATTTTTGTTTGTTTGTTTAAGTTACACTTATGAATATAATATTCAAAGTCAAAGACTTAGAAATGTTTATTCCCATAAAAATGAATAAACAATTTTAGGATACAACCTTTTAAAATATTATCAATTTTATTATTATTAAGATGAAACATTTGTTTTTTGTTTGTTTGTAAGGATTTGAATCAAAAACTAATCAACCGATTTTAATAATTTTTTTACCATTAGGAAACTATATTATTACCGAGTAAAAAAAGCTGTATTTATTTAAACAAAGGACCGTTATTAACATAGCCTTACCCTTAACCTACTTTCACGCGAGCGAAGCCGCGGGCAAAAGCTAGTTACATAATTATTATAAAGCATTTGCTACGTTTTAGTTTAGGGGTTGAACGCAGCGTCAATTGCAACGTGCGATGCTTGTCACCTTGAATGACGCAGACGCAGCAAACCGATTACCTTTGCCGCATGCATCTTACCCACCCTATGACGTACTAAAGAACCAAACGTTGAACTTTATTGGTACGGCAACCTTATTCAGAGATTATGTGCAACGTTATTCTGCTTATACTGAAAAATATACAGCGTTGTTCTTTGTACATACATATATCTACTGAGTGGCCATTGAGCTGTCGATAAGCGACTAGATCGCTGCGATTTGCGTTTGCATGTTTGCTAGGTGAAGCGTGGTTTTTTTGCAATTAGTTTACGCGTATAGTATTCAGCTTACTGTCTTCTTCTTACAAAAGTATCGTATATGTAGAAGCTTACAGGTCTTTTTTTTACTCTTGTACAGGTTACTGCTAGTAAACGAATATTACGGCGTTAATAGTGCACTACTTCAACTGGTAGACTCGCTGCCGCCAATGTGCTAAGAGTCGTTGTCGACACCCAAAACAAAAAATTATATGTTACTAACAAATAGTCTAGGTATTCTTTCTGTTTGTTGTTTCAGCGTTGCAATTATGATTAACACGAAAGTTGACATTTTTGAAGAAAAGGAAGATATCTATATCGAAAGAATCAAATCGACTTTAACCCAGCGTGACTAACATCGCGAGACGACCTCCAGCCACCCTGAGTAGAAGCCTGCGGGCGGTGGACCCATTGGGGCCGTCCACCGCCCGAGCTCAGCGCAGGTCCGAGTAGGCGGCGTTCGTGTTCCACGCACGCCTCTCGATGTCGGAAAGGGGACTAGGTCCCCCCGCTTTGTTGTCGGGGACCAGGTCCCCCAACAACGGATGTAAACTTTTATTGTATTGTGGGACCCGCCACGTCCATCGGCGGGTCAAACCTTTGGCGGGGTCGCGATTTGAATGCGAGAGCGATCCGCGCGACCCCGCCATGAAGGTGTGAGGAAAACCGCGGTGGTTTTAGTCGGTTCAGCCCAAACATATGGGCTGGATCCCGACATATCCCCATCGCCCGCCCCAAAACCGGCGTTGGGGAAAGTGATTTGCACATTTCCACGCGTTAAAAAAAAAAAGCGTGACTAACATATAACAAATTAAAATCCTCGTTTCAACTTACACAAAGAATTGTCACAGAGTTGGCTAACCTACAAACGCGACCTCAAATTGTAAACAGAGTACTGTTACATGTAATACGAGGATCAAATCAATTGTTTTTATATCCAAATGTGCCAATGATTTGGAATGTTGACACATTTTATGTTCCTAAAGGTTGTTGCAAAGCGGCCTTCTATAAGGCCTTTGCTTTCATTTTACTTCGTATTAACAATGCCTGTGCCTATATTTAAAAAATAGGAACCATAGGTATGTAAGCTGTTTATGGTTGTGGTTTTTGTTCTTACTATGTAAAGCCAATACATAAAATCATGTTTGGTTAAAAAAAAAAAAAACTTGGTTCTGACTTGATTGACACACGCCGTAACAAAATAATAAAGATTATATCCAACATGATCATGATATATTTTAGTCTGTCTATTAGCAACTAGTTATGTTATCTAAATAAAAGCTTATTGCTTACTAATTTCTGAAAAGTAAGCAAAAGTTTCTAAAACTGTTAGGATATTTGTTACTCATTCACGCTTAACCCGTTAAATGTATGTTAAATATACGAATAAATACCTAAATATAATAATAGATATACCTGGACATCCAGGTTTAACTATTTTTATATTTAGTATGAAATATCCAGGACGTGGTTGATTTATTTATCATGTGCATAGGGCACTTTTTATCCCAGTATGCCTTTGCGTGGAATTCACGTGGGCACAGCCGCGGCCAGGATTTAGTTTGGAATAGATTTTTGTTATATTCGCCTACATTTTTATATTATGTTTGTGATATACAATATCAGACTGACTGCAGACTTTGAATTAATTGATAAGTTTGAATTTGACATCCAAATCAATTGGACTGATTCGACTTCTGACTTTAGAGTTCAGCTGTTTGACCTCTGTGTAATAATTAAACCTATAGATCTTTTTGACTCTAATTCAAAACCTAAAGAATAATTGTACCTACTAATTTTTAATCTAAAGTTCATCCTAACTTAGATCCATGGTTGTTCAATTACAGGTGTTATATTAATGAGATTTTAACAAACAAATCAAATATCGATCTTCACACGTATATTAATCCGTATTGATACAGAAAAGCAGTGTTCGAAAATAATCTTTATGTCAGAATATGTAAGGTAGTATTTGCTTTGATAGATATGGTATAAAATCTTGTTTGAGTGCGTTTTTAGAGTAACAATTATTATTATTATCAGCTCACTAAGTAAGTCAGTTGCGTGAATTGATGATAATGTAACGTGAACTTGCATTGACGTAGAAGCTGTGTAATGTTTGTGATAGAACACTACCAAAGATAAAATACAAAGATTTGGGTTAGTATAGTACGTAGCTTATAATATTAACCTTGACCTATTGGTCGAGGCATAAGAATGTGCTTGTGTTTGCGTGCAAGCGTTAGGTCCTAAATTCGATTCTGAGAATTGAGGTTTGGCAAAATGTTATTAAATTCTGCGGTCAATGCAATAGGAAACCCCTCTCTTATTATATTCAAAATCAATTCATCTTCTAGGAATAGTCTCTACATCGCCGAGAAACTTTAAAAATATGATAGACTTGGAATATCTATTTGCATCACACAAATTGTCTGGTGTAGTATGAGAGTTACAACATTCAGCATGGTGGTATTACCGTGGTGTGGTGACCATTTACGCACTAATACTAGGTCTACCATGAAACGTTAATACCGAAGTTTCGGGTCAACTGTGACACGCATGTACTCCAAAATTACTACATAACCTCTTGATTTTCATGAAGTAATAATAACCAATAACCTTCTATTCATGTTATTTTTGTTCGGCTCGATGTTTTGGATAGATATTAGACTTACAGGAATAATGCCTGAGTCGCGGTGATCTATACAAAAGTTCAAACAATGGATCCAAAATACACCCAGACTCGGAACAACTAATTATGGATAACACACATTTTTGTCCCGTGTAGGGATTGAACCAAGAACACGAGGCAGAGTGCGCTGTCGATCACTCAAACCACTGCACCACCACACCACAGTCAATTGTAGGTCAGAAGCATCGTATGCTATTTATCGTTCCAAACTATAGGTTATTCTAGGAAAACATTTAGCACTATTAGTTATAGGTCGCAGTGCAAAGATCGTAGGTCTACTTCTTACGTAACCCAGTGATCTATGAATATGTCTGGTGTAACCATAATTTTAGTTCTTTTATTAGACGCAGTTGGCTGCGTAACGTGAACGGTTACTGGTACTTTTACACGGAATTGCAATACCTACCACTATGGTGGTATTTTCCTAATGACATATATATTGTCAATATTTGCGGAAATCTAAATTATGAGCAGAAATCAGAGTAGTAGAGCCTCACTGATTTCAGCATGAATGGGCCGGCTCGACAGGGAAAGAACTACCCTCTCACAGAATATCGACGTGAAATAGCAGTATTTCTACTGTTGTGTTTCGTTCGGTACCCTACCCGATTCTTCTCCTTCCCACTTCCTTTTCTAAAAGGTCGGCAATGCGTAAGAGGTGCCTCTGGTGTTACATGCGTCCATAGGCTACGGTGACTACTTTCCATCAGGTGGCCCATATGCTTGTTTGCCATATTTTTAATATTATTATTTTTAATACCATAATAGTATTAAAAATAAAACGAATTTGTAGTATGTCAAATAGACAATCTAATTCTATATCCTGGAGCGAATAAGGAAGTTCTATCACCTTACAAAAGAATGCAGCCAGATCCAGATCCTATTCCAGCTTTTGTATGTTGCTATAGTGAGCAAGAATTCTTGAGCTCCATAAAGACTTTAAGGAGAGGATGTACTTTGAAAGTAATCCTAATCCTAACTAATATTACAGTCGCAAATGTGAGTTTCTTTGTTTGTTACGCTTTCACGCCTTAACTACTCGACTGATCATCGTGAAATTTTGCATACTCGTTGCCAAGGATACAGAAAAGTACATAGGGTACCGTATATTCAGAAAAAGTATTGTTACTAACCTAAACTAACGAAGCCTATATTTACGCGAGTGAAGCCGCAGGCAAGATCTAGTCTATAATATTTGCTCTTATGCTGAGAGCAAAAAAAGTCCCCTTTTCATTTTAGATTTCGAAAAAACTCTTATACAACAGCTTTGTCCGTCAGTCCGTCTATCTGTTATACAACTGTCAACTCAAGAACCGTAAGAGCTAGAGACTCTCGGCCAACGCCATTCGACTCAGCATAGTCGATATACCCCCGAAATTAAATAATTTAATAACTCTGACCTCTGACAAGGTCACGTGATACCATTTTTTTGGAACTCTAAGATTTACAGCAATTCTTGGCTGTTTCTCACTTGTTTTAATTAGCAAATCGGGTTTTATATATGTATCTGCTCTTCCAATAATCGTCTATAGATTACAGTAAACGCTTAACATCAGACGGACTGTATACTGTTTTGTCATATTAGTATCGTTATTAAATAGCAACCTGTAATCCAATTTCGTGGTTAAACAAGATATCAAAAATAAATGTTACCTACATGGATATTACCAAAAAAACCAAATTTGTCTCAATAAACTGCTCGAGTCTGTATAAAAGAACCACTTTACCCAATCCCAACCGATTTTGAAGCATAACAAGCTTATATATTTAACAAATTTAAGATGCATTACCTCATAGCTATCTAACGTCATTAGCTAACTATACAGTGTTCCCACATCAAACTATCAATATATTTGCACACGATAACACAACGGGGCTCAGTTAATATGTGAACAAGATTGTGTTCAGCTGATAGTCGTGTTGGTACAAAAATAGGACAGCTAATTAGGACGTCTGCAACCTACTTTATTAACTTAAATTGATTACATTCAACGGGGTACTGTCCGACTCGTTAGGCCAATGTCGGGAGTATATGTGCATATACTAGCCAAACGTGTGGTCTGATATTCAATACCTAGAGCGACCAAGGTGATACTGCAATATTTTAAATGGAATTTGTGGGTTTATAGACATCTGAACGAATTTTTAACATGTCTCATATTTTATGTAAACTTAAGTAAGTAATCAAAAATTAACATTGAAATTTTGACTAGCGACCGAAATGTGACTTAGATATACTTATATAACTTCAGCACTAAGTTGAAGAATTTGGTAAGTTATCCGAGTCCATCCTTAAGCAGAATTAAACATAAGATCTTTGTCAATAAAATGTTAATTAAATTAAAAGTCAATGTAGATTAACTTTTATTTTAATAGCATTCTATCATATGGACAGTATTTAAAATATACTATTTACTTATATACATTGGTAAATATAAATACGTATTTAGGATTGTGGCGTTATTGCACTTATCTGTATGTCAAGAATATTTAGTCTTGACACAACTACATGACTGCCACACAACTTTTTATCCCGGATTGAACCAACAACTCTCTTCGCAGTAGCTATGGCAAGGCGACCACTTAGCCCTCTATACCATTCGTGCAGTCTTGTTATCTAAATGAACATACATTTAAATTTTAAATGCATAATTTAATGTTTTAGCAATATACTTTCAATGATCGATAAACCGGACTTTATCACCTAGCTCTATTGACATCGGATGTCCTAAAACCGTAATCTTGAGTACACAGGATATTGCACAGATCTTGGTTTATGAGCTAGTCTTTAGTTTGGAGGTCAACGCCAATCGGTTCTAGCAAATATTAGAACTAACTGTAAATTTGTAAGCTCGCATTTCTGTGTAAAACTGAAGTAGTAGACAGCTCAGGTGTACAAGCGTAGTTCGATATAATCATCGAGCTACGATATAAGCCACGCTTACATAATATGTGCTGTTACATAACTGCTTCAATGGTGCATCAGTAGTACATATAAAACTGCCTCCGTGGCGCAGCGGTAGTGAATGCATTGATGAAATTCGGTCTGAAGGACATTAGTACATATATGCATCTGCTGTGCATGAGGTCGAAAGTTAGATTTGCCGGCGAACAAAGTGTTATTGGCTTTTACTGTCAAGAAATCCTCTGTAGCAGCACACAACCTAGTACTGTTTACGGGAAACGACAAAACGCCAGAACCATAGCCGGCGAGTTGTAAGTATGCAATACATCTTTGTCTACATCTTCAAAGATAAATGCTATGATTTGATAGTCCAAATTGTTGTTCCTTATTAGGCATATGTCCAGACTTCATACTGCTATTTCCTGATATAAAATGCAAGAACACTGTCTGAATTGGAAATAAAAGCCGAGCTGTGCACGCCCTGCCAGAAAAATATTTCCATACTTATGATACGAAACTTGTCTTAAAATAACTAGTTACGATTAGTTTTCATGCTGTGTAATAGAATATAAATAATAAAGACTGTAGACAAGTGTCCAGATACTGCACCTCATGAATAACAGTTTCGTTAGTCACGTAACTTAAGTCAACCCATCTACCCACTAAACTTTCGATCATGCCGTCCTTAGTTCGATTAGCGGGTTGGGTAATATGGTATGTATCATAGCAAAAATGTCTGGAAATGTCATCAGCAGTCGGCAATGGACTAGTAACATTGGACCTAAAATAAGTCTAACAAAAGCTGATTCTGATATTCCTCTAGTTAACTGTTTATAATTATACCCTTAAGCTTTATGCCTAAACAATTAACAACCATAAAAATAGCACACAAATAAAAACAGTAATCCAACTTGCTTTCCACATTAAACAGCAATTACGAAGCAAACATTACGAGACCTCCCTCGGACCACAGAGACCTAAAAACAATAAACCATCCAAATAAGAACATTAAACAAAACATTTTGTACTGTTAGTCAAAATTATCGAGATAATATGAAAACATACAAGCCATCGTTTTATGACTGGGCCAGCTATGGGCCAAGGTTGCCATCATTGGCATAATAGCAATGCCTTTCGATTTAGTCGGCCGTTGTTTAACTACATCGCTTTACTGACCGATGCCGATGGCCGCATCAATCTTGACCGTGTAACAGAAAGACGTAAACTTGTTTGGTACGTATTTTGGGATGCTTGGACGTGCGGGATGTGGTTTAATATGGAACTTACTGGATTGTGTTAGAACTATCACAAATAAAATTTTAATGTGCGCTTTTTGTTATGACTCGTGTGTAACGAACAGTAACGAAGTAGTAATTTCATAAATTAAAAGTAACTTTGTCTGTTAGTACGGTTAGTACGCTTTTACGTCTTAACGACTGAACCGAATTTGATAAAATTTGGCATTAAAATATTTTTTATCCTGGGGCGTTATAAAGCCTAATCTGTGTTCTCTTGGGATTCCTGCGGGCGAATCTATAGGCTAACATTCTATAATTCTGTTAATCCCTAGTGCCGTTCTTTTCACAAAAATGAAACTCGAAACTCAAACTGTACCCATAGCCTAAGCCTTCTTATAAGACGAGGCCCATGCCCAGCAGTGGGATAGTTTATTAGCAGAGCTAATATTGTATATTATCTGAATATTACTCATACTCTCATACTTATAATAAACTAGTTTTTCTCCGCGGTTTCACCCACGTAAGTCCCGTTGCCGTTGGAATATCGGGATAAAAAGTAGCTTATGTGTGAATCCAGGTCTCTAGCTATCTACATACCAAGTTTCATCGCAATCGGTTCAGTAGATTTAAGTAAGGATTCTCATAATTGAAAATAAATATAGCTAGTAAGATTTTATTTCAGTAACACATTTTTCAATTTTCTATATATTTTATATATTTAAAATTAAAGTAGAAGCCAGCTAAGGATAACAAATGCATGTTATAAATTCAATACTATATATGAATTAGTGAAAATGTATTTTATAAATTGTTTTTCTACCTAAAAATAATATGATATATTTTATGACAGTAACTTTGGGATAAAATTCTGTAACTCAAAAATTTACTGTGCATTATATTTGTAAAACGAATTTTATATATTGTTATAAATCAGGTTTACATACTAGACACATTTATATAGTCCACCTCGTTACCTATAGCATAAGTCAGTACTTATGTTTGCAAACGATCATGAGAGATTCGATTTCTAAATCGGGCAATATGTTATAGGGTTTTTCTGTTACGAAATGTTCATTGGCTGTATGGTGTGCAAAAGCATAGCTGGTGGAAAGCGGGAATTATAAATAATACCAATATCTATTACAACTGTCTCATTGATCTGTGGCGTATCTTTGTATTTGCGCACAACAGCTTGTCCGATGTTCGTTGCCCGGGCTGGTCAAACTGTTATTGGGATTTCTTGCTAGAAAATTTACCGCAGTAATCCAGTGTAAAAAAGAGCCTGGTACACGCCAATAGTGTCCCGGAATAATAATAATCTCACTCTTAACTAAAAATCTCGAAGGGCCTCTGCATGTTGAACCCATATCCTCGTGTAAGCCTCCCAAAGGCCCGAGTATTTTCGTAACGTATTAGGGACCCGTGAAAGAGAAACAAATAATAACCGATTTATTAGCCACCGAATTAGTAACAAATTAAAGCGAGCTTTGCCTATATAATAAGAAAAGGAAAGCAATATACAGACGATAGGATACTGACATATGAATATTTATCCATCTTCATACTTAAGGGACTCGTACAAGATGCAAGAAGTTAGGACACACTACATGCGTAAGATATTCACGCGGTCTACATGCGCAAGTTAATCATAATTATTAGTTATTAGCGCGATTTGGTGACGTCGTTTATACGATGCATATAATACGCAGATTTTACGTATCGTGTCAACGATCAACGCGAGCCGCCCGCGCTAGTAACTCATACAGTTAAATTGCTTATAAAGCCCATGTCGTGTACGTACGTAAGTAAAAATTGTCCACACACAAATATGAAGTACTACACATATTTTAGTAGGTATTATATATCGTATATATAGTGTCAAAATTGTTATAAGTTTACTAAAAAGTTTTTATGATTACCTGTCGATATGACTACACTTTGCCTGATAGTATATAATCGTGATAAGAGCAGCGATAGCTCAGTAGGGAGACCAACAGACTGCAATGCAGAGGGTCTCGGGTTGGAACCCACGTCGCGCACCTCTGACTTTCGGAAAATATGACTTTTCGAAATTATGTGCGTATTGATTGACAATTATCGCCAGCTCCGTGCCTCGGAGAGCACCTTAAGCCGTCGGTCCCGGCTGCCATGAACATCTATGGCAGTCGTTATTGGGAGAGTGTCGACACAAAAGATCCCACTGGGTCGAAGTGTCGCCGGTCTGCACTGACTGGCCCCCACATAAGATACATATAATCGTGAAGTCTACGAGCAGAGCCCTCCACACAATGTCCTCAAGTTGAGTGGTACCAAGGTCTCGACTTTGACGGCATACGAAGGTGCTTTTCACGGCCCGTTATGACCTCTGATTAATACTGTAAACAAATACGTGAAGGATATTTACATAAAGGGCATCCTATCCTTGACCAACCATCCTTCGTCAACCCTAAAAAGAACTTTTATGCCGACATTTATTTTACACATTTATTATTAACCCTTATATCTATAAACATAGAGTGTATTTTAAATAAATTATCCAAAATGTTTACCATTTTAATGTTTGCCAAGCAAATATTGGAAAATAAAGATGTTTGCAATCACTCGCTGTTTTAATGAATGTTTATACAACCTCAAGGTTTCATATAATTACAGAATAAAATAAAATGGAACACAATTTTATATTAAAATAAATGTATTTTTTGGTTTATGTGATTTATCCTTTATTGGGTAAAAGGTTGTCTGGCCGAGTCGTAATTTAATCATTAGAGACCACCAAACAATCCTTATTAAAGTTTATTTTGTTGAACATGCTTTTAATTATTATATTTGCAGCGGATCGACTGTTGACTATATACAGAGCAGTCTACCTAAGAGTAGGAAGAAATAGGTATGTCATTGTTTACTATGTGAGTACAAGTCCCTATATGGATATTAAGAGGAACTCATATAGATTTTTACATACATATACAAAGTGGCACAAAACTTATCAGTTATCACATTAAGCTGATTGATATAAGACGGTTAACATAAACAAAAAACCTATTCTCACAAAAATTATTTTTTTGAACAACATAAATAAAATAAAATTAGACGACTACCATCTTAGTCTCCGCGTGACCATGGCTGCTGAAAAGCAACCGAAACGTCGGGGAAAGTGTAAAATTAAATTAAATCTAAATAGTTTTAATAATAATTTAATTAGCTTAAAAATTAGTCAAGTTTAATAGTAGTAGTATAACAGTTTTCAAAATTATGTAATAACGTGTCAAATAAACAACGTGATAAAATCCATATATAGTAGATAAATTTTAAAAATAAAATTAATAATTATTGGAACACCTTTGTAATAAGCACACACTAACCAATTTCTTTTCTACACAAGATTATGGACCTGGAATCATGGATTCTTTTGTTTTTTGTTCGTTTGTTTGTTTTGTTTTAACATCACTGCTTGAGGTCTTTGACATTTATCTCTGCATTACACATGATGTTCTAAATTATGAAAACAGAAAAATGTCCTGTGGCTGAACTACTGAATACATTTGGTTCATCATTTGTAAATCGTCAAAGAATACCATGTAGTATATGTGGTATCAATTAATGTGATAACATTTGCGCCACTTTGTATACATACTTACATTCATAGTCACACGTCTAAATCCCCGAAAGAGCAGTGGTGTATTGTACCCACTATTAGGCAAGTATGTTCCGGTCTCACATAACAGTGGTTTACCTATTACCGTTTACCGGGTTAAGTTCCAGACTGCATGCTGCCACTGAGAGTTTCTTACCCGATACACCCAGTAACATTATGTCCTAACCAGGAATCGGATCCGAGACCACATACACTGCATTCGCATTGCTACCGCTGTGTCACCGAGGTAATATAATATATTGTGAATTACAAATTACTATACTCCATTTGGGTTAGGTACTTAACTAAAGGTAAACAATCTTGTTGTGTCTCTTATCTAAAAACTCAGTATAAAAATAAAATGCTGCTAAAGATCAATGTAAATACAATAATAACGATTACTATATCAATTAAACCTTTTTTTTTAACGTGTGGGAATGCATGACGCCCACCCCTCCGCGGGGGCGGGCGGAAGGGTTATGTCGGACTCGCCGGGGTAATCGAAAGATGGAATAAGAATAATGTACCTCCCGGAATACCGACTAAACCTACCACGGTGTTCCTCGACAAAACCAATACCGACGGTGCCGCGCGAATCACTTGCTCATGCGGTCGCGACCCAAAATCAATTGAACAGTTAGTTTAAGCAGTAGGTAGTTTATTTGTTAATATGTGTTTGTGTAAAAAGTCACATCAATATGTTTACCTTTAGTTATTCATTTTTTTATGGTATTGGTTGCAAACGAGCAGACGGATCGCCTGATAATAAGCGATTACCGCCGCCCATGGACACCCGCAACACTAGACGAGTTACAAGTGCGTTGCCAGCGTTTTGAAATTGCCTCCTCTCCCAGGAGGGGGAGGGGAGGTTGGGCCTCCGGTATCCTGCCTCACTCGACGAAACACAACGCAAGCGCTGTTTCACGCCGGTTTTCTGAGAGACCGTGGTATCACTCCGGTCAAGCCGGCCCATTCGTGCCGAAGCATGGCTCTCCCACGTATAAAAGTTAAGTACCTAACCAAATGGAGTATCGTGTTCTTGTTAACTCCTCCAGTTCAGCCGGTTTGCTTGAGTTAAGAGGGGGTTTACGCCGGCATTGGCAGTCCAATGTTTACGAAACCACTCTCCATCACAAGTCTGATGCCTTATTGATTGGGCTATTTGATAAGATGAGATATATACTTTTTCTACAATAAGAGATAAGCAAAGAATTATGTATGGCATCGGTACCTGATGTTCTAGCGTGACTAAATGTCCGAAGTATTGGTAAAGATGTATCTCACCGACTTTTCGCTAGCTGTGGTCCCAAGTAATAAAGTTCGTGAAACATGTGCTAGTATCATTCTTCAAGGTCAAATAATAGCTTCTAATATGCGTTTGTAGGTGACCCTAGCCATTTTTCTGTCTGGTTATAGATGTAGATATTTCATATGTAAATATATAGAAGGACATGACCATAGCTCATGATCCTATATCATAGGGTAAGAAAGTTAAAAAATATAGGGGTTCATAGACAATATGTCTTACGTTTACGCGAATTACACGTTGTATATTTTTCTGCATGAAGTATCACCCACACTTGAATTATGTACTTTAAAACAATTACTATACTTTAATAAAATAAGACCAAAATAAAAGTAGAGTTTTTAAAATAAATTAAAAATTTGGAAATCCTTATGTAGTTAATTTTAACCAATAAAAGATTTGATTAGCGTTTAGAGCTACCTGTAAATCCAAATCTATAGGTTACGGTCATCGCTTAGCATCATGCGACCTGTATGCAATTTTGCCGCTATCGTAGTAAAAAAGAAAAATTAAACCCGTGTTACTTATATAACACAAAGAAATTGAGAAAATACCAATAGTATTTTAACTAACGGGGAATCAAACTCAAAACCTATTTGGTGACAATAATCACAAAGCCAGTACTTAACGAACTAGGCGCTCAACAATGATAGAATACAACTTTTCATTGAATTTCGGTACTTTTCGTTGAACTGCAATAGCTAAACATAAATTATAATGTTATTAAGTAGATA
Source organism: Catocala fraxini (assembly GCA_930367265.1). Taxonomy (NCBI): domain Eukaryota; kingdom Metazoa; phylum Arthropoda; class Insecta; order Lepidoptera; family Erebidae; genus Catocala; species Catocala fraxini. The sequence continues at coordinate 19,253,802 of OV884041.1, forward strand.
CAGTAAAGTTGCTCTCAATAAGTAATCCGTGTGTTCTGTAGGTTGTTGATGAGGAGCTATGAGCTTTAGCAACTGCTTCCCGTACAAAATGCTGCGTCGCTTTGGGAGACAACTAAACTAAGAGAGATTAGTGTGGACCTAGTCATTAAAAGTAAAACATTTGACAGCAATTATAATATAAAATACAGGTTTTGAAGGATCCACAAGAGGTTTGACAGGATTGTAGCAAGAAGAAATCTTGAACCGCCGCCTAGGTTAATCTCTGAAACGAAACATTCGGCTTGTCAATCTATGTTGGCTGTGATTGTATTATGATTGATCCTATGTTGCTATCTCAGTGGTTTTATATACGCGTACATATGTACGAATAATCGATATAGTCTTAGAATTTGTTTTAAGTTACAACAGTCTGGTGGCAATTATTGGTCTCTAGAAAAATATATATTTGTAGACTAGGAGACGTAAGATACTTGTGAATATCGAGAATTTATAAAGAACTAGATATAATAATAATATAATATAATAATATTCTACCACATACACACAACACTGTCTAGCCCAAACTAAGCAGACCTTGTACTATGGGTACTAGACAATGGACAAACATACTTATATACTTTTTTTTTGTAAATACATACATATTATACATAGAAACACCCAGACCAAGACAAACATCCATGTTCATGCACACAAATGTACCAGTAGATGACCCAGTGTACTTTGTATCACCTATCCTAACGAATTTTTCTATATTTTGTCACCGTTTAAACCTTCCCTGGACTACGACAAACATTTCAAAACCAAAATCAGCTATATCGGCCTAGCCGTTCTCGAGTTTTAGCGAGACAAACGAACAGCAATTGATTTTTATATATATAGAACATAAGATAATAACACATTAGATGGAACGAGTTTAAGTCTTTCTTACTTAAAGCATTATCCAACGTTACGCAATATTAATAACTTTAATTTTGACATTATCTTTACTAGACTTACGACTATATCTATCTTCTCTGTATTGACTACACTAGAACATTTTTGTTTTTAGCAAGATATAACAGCTTTTTGTTAGTATTATATTTTGCTTTGAGTCCATACCCCTCTGTCTTGTTGTAACTTGGAGGCCTTTACTTTCAAATGGCTATTACATAATCTTTATACTGTCACTTAAACTTAATTCCATATCTCACATTACATAATATGTCTAAACTTAAATAGGTAAAATAATACAATAAAAAACAAATACATACTTTTTAATAAAAGCATTTATCTTAGTAAGTAACAAATAAGAACAGTAGTAAAGTGCTTTAGCAAACGTTAATAACAAAAATTAATGCAGTTACCGCAAGAAATTGAGTGAAACCTCTTATAATTTGCAGTATACAAATTACTATACCGATTAGTACGTACAAATCGCACCCTTAATAAAACAGAGACTTATCTCAGTATTTTGGATTAAACAAATTTGAACTCTATTGCAAAGATTTAACACAAATATAATATTAGAATTTAACATATACAATTAGAGTTCAAATTGCCTTACTTTCAAATTTCGAGTTAAGTCGCTGTTTTATTAAGAGTGCGAAATATGTATATCTAATAACAATAGAGACTCGCTTAGAGTCTGCCTGACAACTGATTGTAACCAAACATGAGAACAGAAATAGGTTGAAATAAAGCATATACATGTTCAGCTTGTGACAAAATAGGCCAGATAAAATAACCAGCGTTGCTTATCAACACATTTCTTTCTATCGTACAGCGAACGTGTCCGAACCGGTTAGTTCGCGTTAGAGCGAAACAGCAACACAAACTTCGTATGACGAAAAGAGAAGGGCAATCGAAGCCCGAGTAAGACCACAACACAAACACGAGAAACATAAACGAATATAGTATAGCTTGTTGCACGTTGCGTTTTCTGCGAAGGACTGTTTTTTAAGAATTCAAACTTTATATATTTATATTTAAGGCTACTTTTTGTGTGTAGGAAGGAAGTATATAATCCTCAGCTGGATAAAGTCTCGATTTTAAGGCCGTGCCCTCGAAAACAGCGGAGTAAAGTTCCTTGAGAAGGAGCTGCTTAATTTTAGTTTTACTTATTTACTATATTCTTATTGTGGTGCAGACAGAACATAAGCTAGGAAGACAAGGCTAACTTTAACTTAGCAGTTCGCTGAATATTTTATACAAACCTATAATGTTTTTGACGTAGGTATAAGCGTCTTCATATTCTACTGATTTTAAACATCCGGTAACTGCCTAGAGCGAATACTTACTATTTTTACTTTCACATAATTAGAATAAGAAGGTCTGGTGGGTCAAAGCCATACCTAGCATGGGGTAACACGCTTAAAATTGCAGCAATCACAGTTTATGGTAACCGTTTGAAAAACAGTTCAGGTTCAGTAGCCCCATTATCAATCGGAACATTGTTTAACATCAGGTAAGGTAGGCCTCAGACGCAAGCCTACTTAGAGTAAACATATCGAACATATTCTTATTTTTAAGTTACATACATACATACATACATACACAGATACAGATCTGTTTGCAGGAGGGATAGGCAGAGATTATAGATTTCCACTTGCATCCTCGCATATCTTTCGTGCTTAATTTCCTCTCATTAAATTTTAAAGACCGTCGGTTTACTTGAAAATTAAATTAGCTTTCCACCACAACATTTTCTATTATTTTTGCTCGGTTAATTCGTTGTTTGTTTTAAGAATAAAATCGACCTCTTCGATTAAGTAACCAGAGAGCATGCAATCCAAAGAAATGAAGAATGTTATAACACTTGCTCATCATGCATTGCAGCTTAGCTAGAACTAAATGTTTTACGAACTCCGTAAGACTAAGAAATAATCTGTTTTAAAACATTAATTTTATAACTTATTTTCACTTTATTTCTCGTTAGGTTGACCCTGTTTTTTATAATTTGTTTATACGTTAATTAATATAATTATGTAATTGTTTATTGAAAATTTATATAATAATATATATTTATTCTATCATATCGACGCAACATCATCAAATTCTGCTAAAAATCTTGAGCATTATCCTGACTTTAAAGTTCTATCGTTCTTTATAATATATATGTCATATATTGAGAGTGTGTTGCTTTTTAAGGTTCTGTTTGAAAATATCAATTTCATCGTCAGTCCAATTTCAGTCCAATCCCGAGGCCTCCGCCGACTTCGAGGCCACGGCCTGTGACGACGTGAAGTATTCTATTCCTTTCTATCAGATGTTCGGACAACGTACGTTTGACTGCTACGACTGTTTTATTATTTTTCTTTAGTTACGCGTCAAAATCTAGATGCGTCATTAACTAAAGATCCAAATCTGGAAAGAATCAATATAAACAATCTTAATCTACATCACAAGTATATACGTAGATACATACATACAGCATCTCATCTGTATATCCCCAAAAGATTGGATATAGCTGCAGAAAAAGCTTTGTGCACGTAACGTACTGTATTGCCATAAAATGATTACATATTGAGACTCTTTGCTTACACTCAGAATATGCCGATAAACACCAAAATAACATTTGCACATATGTACCAACATATTCAAACCTTCCTGAGTTCGGTCGTCAATCTATGCACTAATTTTGGGGACTATTTATTTTCTATATGTACTATTTATATAACTATCTGAGTCGTAAGACATTTACGAAACGATGCCTCATTTGTATATACAAAGCGACTGATGATTACTTGTATCCAACAGTAACCCTAATTTGGATCTTAAGATTTCTTTCATATACCTGTGGAGGCCTCTTCGGCGTCTTTTAGAGCCTTTCGGCCTTATCTTCAGTCCATGGACTTGATGATCTATCCCAGATTAACATGTAGAGGGGTAAGTTGTCAAATAGTTTCACGTTTTGGGTTGCTATTAGTAGGTTGCTAGTAGTTTTTGTCCTTGCCGACAAAATGTAAGTTACTCCATTTGAGTTCTCTTAGCTACTCCAAAATTTCGTAGAAGAAATAATAATAATACGATTATTGATGTATTTTTTTATACTTTTAAGATTTTTAAACACTTATATAATCTCATTATTGCGACAGACTAAAAAAAAACTATAATTATTAAAACAATGATCACCAAACACCCAGACCGGAAACACCTATTTTAAGATCACATGAATGATTGTCCAGTCTGGGAATCGAACGCACATAACTTAACTCTGCTAACTACCATCCACACAGTCTCCTTGCGACTACAATAACCATTTCCCAGCAGACCGGATAAGTTATAGTGGTTTATTGGAACACGGTCGGTGTTGCTGGATTTTGATATTCATCATGTTGACTTTCTTCATAGTTAAAATGACCAATGACTGACTTCGAGATATTAGCGAGTCTTGTTATGTGATCAAACTTGAAAATTCTGTGTAGCCGACAAGAGCCCCACTCCATTAAAAATTCTTTCACAAAGAGACAAACAGTGTTGATTTTTTTTTCAATGTTCGAAAACCTCTTTTTATATATAGACTAGCAAAAAATATAGCAAATTGTTTACTTAAATTATCTAAAACTATACTACTGTTTTCTATTAAAAAGTCACCGTCTTAACGAATTATGATATCATATTCTTAGAATAGAAATATAAAGTTCAATCAATGTGTAATGATTATAGAAACAAATGATTCATGATTATTTTGATTATTTAGCGACATACGATCTTGCTTAGTTCACAGTCTTCATTTCCTACTGTATAATGATGATGTCATATATCAATATGAAGTTCAGTTCAATTAATTGTAATTTTATATTTAGATTATATTGCTTGATAGTCGTAATTTGCAATCGTTGAACAATTGTTATATTAGGATGGGGTACCTAGTTGAGACAAATCGTACTAATATCAGAAATATACAAGTTGCTTTTTTTTGTTCCTCAATTATGCATAAATGGTTAAGACACAGATAGAACATGCCCTGAATTAAAGCATAAGATACTCTTGATATCTAAGCTAAGCCAAGGAAAGACAAGGAAATAAGGTAAGTTTAATTAACCGGTTCGGTCTTGGAATGCCAGACATATTTAAAAACCTATTTTATCTATAGGTATAATTTTTCAAGTTTAGCTAGATATAGATAGATTACAAAATGTTTGATGAGATCGTAGCACAGAATATAATCGTAACTAGAAATATGATTTTGATATATCAGATGCCAACCTTTACACCGTCAATCTTTAAAAATATTAGTGACATTTTGAGTTATTATTTTTCTATAAACAAACAAGCATAATACTGCCATAATGAAGAAGAAGACCTATCTGCCAATATTTTCATATTTAATATAAGGATACCGGCAGATACCTAGGTCTATTATTACTGATTCCAAATAAGTAAAAGCTCAATTTCGAAAAAAAATTTGACATGCATTTTTCCATACGACAGCGGAATAGATCGGATTCAAAACTGTATCAGCAAAAAACTAATCGTAGATCACATAATGTGTTATCCTGAATGAGTTTTAAATCCACAACACACTGGGCATTGTAAATGGCTAAGTCCCCATTTAAACCACCACGTCACTCGGGCTGTCATTATACATGTGTAGTGCCTAAACATATGAGCAGTTTCATATTACTTCTGAGTAACACGGTATCATAATATAGAACCGTATGGCGTAGGTAATGGTCTGTAGCCAATACTGTACAGTATCAAATTCCATTCGAAATCATAGTGCTGATTTTGCGGAACAGTTAATAACTAAACAATTTTCCCTACTATAATATAGTTACGAAATTATAATGATGTTCTTGTTATAATTACATACAAAGATATCGCGCTCACGCCTTTATGTTGCCGAAAGGGAAGGCAGAGGTGTAATTAATATTAAATCAATTCTTAGCTGCTATATCGTTTGTGGAATAAGCTTGCACTTTCTTCGAGCAATTGTAATATGCTGGATTGAAATCTTAGATTGGTAGTAATAAGGTGTTTCTGTTAGATACTTCTTAGTACCAGCACGGAGTTTACAGCAATACATATTCTAAAACATTTCGCCGGGTGTTGTTTGGGTAGGGGAAGGTCAGAGGTGTCTCGACTCTGTGCCTCTAGCTACACCTTCGAGGGTATACAGGTGATAGTCGACGAATATATACTTAATATTTGTACATTATATTTTTATTTCCGATTCAATAGGTCGAAAATTACGTTATTATAGTACATAAGCAAGTACTTTCAACCTTATTGGTCCTGGTTTTGCAATTATTTAAAGGCTACGATAACGTCTTACTATGCTGGCCGCATATTTATTTGCCACTACTGTATTAAAATATCTGCATCCAACATATTCGTATTACTTCATACGACACACACTATAAGCCGCAAAACATATTTCTCAAAGAAATGGCTAACATTACCGAAGAAAAAGCAAATTGGCGAATTAAGAAAACTTGGTCTTCACTTTATCATATAAAAATATGATGGGTGTGTTGATTCTGTAAATAAAGTTCTAAATTATCGCCTGATTTTGGAACGTTGCCCAAGAAAACGCCGATAGTACACCTCTCATATGCAAGCTGCATATTTTACTATCTAGCATAACATAGACCAGCGCTCGTACTGTTTGCGCTGCGAAAACTAAGGCCCCGTGACCCGCATTTAGACCGCACTTCACAATATTTGGGAAAAATTCATTTTGGGGACAGAAATACCTTTCTCAAATAGGCACAAGAATCATGCTTGGATATCTCCTGAAGGCATGGCAAAGGTGTATATTATGTCAACTACTATTACGTGGTAATTAAAACATAGTTATTACAAAATTATAAGCGTGCTAGTTTTCTTTAGACCATTTCCGCACTAGTTATAATCCTTGTATCGTGAGGGACTTTACAAACATTCAAACAACGGACACTAAGAACGTCCAGAGTCGGGACAACCTTTTGTGAATCACACAAAGTTTTGTCTCGTGAGGGATTCGAACCCACAACACTCGGCACAGCGACCACTTAAACCACTACGAAATACGTACAGTCAAATCGTGCTCTCTACTGGTTACATTTCTAGACTCCGTGCTAATATTGAGGATGAGGATTTCTTACATACTACTCGACTCGGACATCGTACCCAAGATTTATGACCACACATTACTGAGAATTTCTAGATAGAAAACACAATATCACTGTCCGACCCGAAAATTAAACTCGAGACTTATGGACAGTAAACGTATTTACTACAGGTTCCTTTATTTGCAATTACCATTTTCCTATTGATATCCGCTAAAAACTACTTGCTTTAATTAATGTTATTTTGATGACACTTTTACTATGGATGGCTGCGTTACTCAACTAGCAATCAAAATAAGCAGCACTGATAGTATTTTCCCTCAAAATATAACTAGTATCTATCAAATCTATGAAATAGCAGTAAAACCTAATCATATGATAAAATATAACTGACGAAATGTAATGATTATATTACATTTCGTCAGTTATCTTTGGGGATACCCAAAGATATCTGTCGAAAAGTATGTATATATTTTATTTTAAATTATCCGTAGCAATCTGCGTTTCAATATGCGTATCGTTTATTCTTATAAGTCCCTCCAGCTAAGCTATAATGCTTTTTGTTAGGGGTAGGTTTACATCAGTTTTGTAATGGGTGGAATTTGAACCTGCAACTTATAATGTAGGTATAGATAAGGTACGTCACCAATATGAACCGGAAATTTATCACGCGCTCCTACCTTTTCATTGTCAGCAAAAAACATTCAGTTTACAATCAAATCGCAATCAATATAATGACTAATCAGAGTCATTATATTTCGATTACTTAGCTATACGTCATATTACTGACATGACATGACATCATGGACCTTGACATGGTGACTCAGGGGTTAAGTTATAAAGCCGATAGCACATTTCTTTTGAAATGTGGTCGTAGACAGGCTGGTAAGACTGCTTTTGATAAGTACTAACCAAATTTTGACAAAGGTATAAATACTTTTTATTGCACATTAACGAATGTCTAACTTAGTGTTAACTTAAGTCACTGAAAGTTATATTTAGGCTAGCTGCTAGGGCAAGGCAAAGTGTTGTGTCTATGGAAGTATTTTTTTAACGTGATGTAATGCCATTTACGCCTCTCTGTCCGCAGAAAAAGGGGAGCGGAGAGGGTATATCGGACTCGTCCGCGTAAAAAAAAAGTAGGACCAAGCCTACCGATAAACGTACCATGGTGTACCTACTTCTGCCTTGAATGGTGCGAACGTCGCTGGCACTGAAACTATTTTAGCGACCATGCGAAGATACCTGCAATAAACTCACGGTCACTCTTTTTCAATTGCCATTGAATTTTACAGATTATAATTATTTGCGAGGTGTTACAATCATTATTTGATATTATATAAAAGCTAAAAAAGACACTTAATAATTCTAAATGAATGAAACAATTCAGATTCCTTAATGTTTTGTGATTCATTTGAAAGACATTAAGCTATCTTTTCGAATACAGAAACGGGCGGAGGGGTTATATCGGGCTCACCCGGGGAAAGATAGAAAGTCCCGAGTCTTACCGACTAAACCTACCACGGTGTTCCTTCACACGGTCTATTGCCGGGCGCAGGGATCGCTCGCGCATTCATCCTGCAACCCCGGCAAGATACAGAAGCTGCCTGGGTTACGCAGTGGTAGTGAGAGCAACTCCTGAGTACTGTGTTAGGTCTTGAGGTTGATTCCCGGATCAGGCAAAGTATTAATGGGTTTTATTGTCAAGAAATGTACAGCAGAAGTAGCAAAGAAGTTTTCCAGGTAGACTGCAATATGTGGCACCTAAAATGGTTAACCTATTGAGTCACAGCGGTACTTCGGCGGTCAGACGCAATAGGTTTTCAATTATGTCTGGCATTTCAACAATTGACAGGTTAAATGTAAATATAATACACTCTGTGTGTGCTCCTTCAGGAACATGTACATAATTTTGTATACATAAGACTGTTTGTATTCCAAAATTCTCCACTAGGCTGCTCTACCAAAAAAGGCCAGCCAAAACAAGCGATCACAGGCATGATCTCATACATTATGTGCTAAACTTAACCTAAGCTCAACATGTATCACATAACACACACAAAACTAGTTCGAAGTGCACAAGTTAATCTTAGGAAGGGATGTAAGAATTATGGCTGTCGCGGAAAGTTACAAACGTATCAATCACGAGGACGACGATATATGGCAAGTTTTGGATAACGTGGAATAAGGCCTAGTATGGATAACAATGTGGAGATAAGTGGAGCGTATAGTTTCAATGAATTAGTTGCTAAGCCCTGCGCAGTTTTCATATCGCAGTAAATATACGTGGATGGCGAAGTAATTTAGGTCGTCGCTGCGTCGCCTCAGTATTGCCACTACACCGTGAGTTGTAGTTTCGATCTTCTTCTTTTACTTTTCGTGTGGTTAGTGGCCAACCTGTTGTCAAGAGTTGTTCAAAACACCCGTAGACCTCTGACATGGCTTAACGACTGCTGTCAATTTGACAACAACCGTGACCGACTTTTTACGTACCCTCCGAAGCACGGAGACGCTCAGATGAAATACCACTAAGCGGTCACCCAAAAATCCCACTGGGTCGAAGTGTCGCCGGTTTACACTGATTGGCCCGCACCCAACGTTGCTTAACCTCGCTAATCGTTTACCGATTAGTGAGTGCAACTGGCTATGAGCGCCTCCCACACAGATTCGATTCCCACACAGGACAAAAAGAAGTAGTATTAGTGTACAACTCATCAATTGCTGTGAGTCTCTGGGGACTCATAGCAATCTTCTCCGGAGTAAGATTATTTTATTTTTTTATAATTTGGCTCACGAGCTGAAAGCATACTTAAAAAAACTTAATAAATAGTTATAAACCAAAATCATTATATTTTATGCCCTCTAAAATAGTGAGCACAGCATTCACATATACTCTGCAGGCTTAAATACACATTTTGAAAATAATATACACTAAAATAACAAAAATAAAAATATACAAAGATCAGAAAATGATTATTTTAAGAAGCTTCATCAATAATAAAAATAATTACAAATTTAAAGTTTAAGTACAGTGTCGGTCATTAATCGCTTTATATATTTCCCTCCTTGCTGAGGCTAACGAACTTGTGAAGATATCGAAATTAGCGCGAATGTCATTATAGAATTTTCCCATTCTATACAGAGGACTGTGAACCCACATTAGTCGAGCTCTTGGAACCGAAATAGTTTTTCGGTTGCAAAGGCGGCTCCCCAGACGCGGGACGACAAAGTGTATGTTTGCCAAGATCTCCTCACAGTAAATGTATCCATTAATAATTTTATAAAGGAATATAAAGTCAGATGCCTTTCGCCACGAATACAAAGATGACATTTTTAAACTTTCGAGTCTAGATTAAGGAGGTTAATATTCTTCACAAGATATTTGTGAACGTAAGATGAAACGAAAACTTCTTTTGGACTTGTTCGACTCTATTTGCATGTACAACATACGTTGGGTTCCAAACAGAGCTTGCGTATTCAAGGATGCTTCGCACAATACAATTATATACGGGTATTATAACTATGGGGTCCTTAAAAGATCTGAGTTGTCTTGATATGAATCGCATCATTTGGTAGGCTCTCTTAACTACAGAATCTATATGTTCTCTAAAACTAAGGTGTGCATCTATTGTAATTCCGAGATCACGAATGGTCGATACCTCACTAAGCTCTAAACCATTAATTTTGTAAGTTCAAATAAACGGCTTCATTCTTTTTGAAAATTTTATCATGAAACATTTACTTTGATTTAAGACCATGTGGTTGTTATTACACCAACTGTTTAGATAATTGAATTCAATCTGCAACTTGTGTATATCAGAATTTGTTTTGACAGTTGTATACAATTTTAGGTCATCAACGTATAGCTGGAACTTACACTTCAATGTCTTTGCTAAATCGTCTATAAATATTAAGAAAAACAGTGGCTCTAGATGCGAGCCCTGTAGAACGCCCGATAGAATATCATAGTATAGTGACTTGAAACTACTGGCAGCAACAAATTGATATTTATTTCGCAACTATGATTCGCACCAACGAAGCAACGATCCGTGGATACCTATATGATGAATTTTGTTAAGCAAAATATTGTGATCTATAACATCAAATGCTTTGCTATAATCTGTGTATATAGCATGTAACTCTTCGCCACCATCCAATGCTAGGACAACGTCACTCACTAAATTTATTAGATTAGAGGAATTTATTAGAGTTTTTTGGTAGAAATCCGTGTTATGATGATGTAAAATTTGTTTGACGTGCCAAAATATATTTTTATGTACCATTGACTCTAGAACCATTCCAAATGAAGACAGTATCGAGACCGGTCAATAGTTTGATATTGAGACCTGGTCATGTTTTTTGTGGACAGGAATGACGCGCGTGATTTTCCACTTTGCTGGAAAACAACCGAATCATAAAGATTTGTTATAAATGTATATTAGTGGTTCAGCAAGATACTTGGCGCATTCTTTAAGAAAAAGCGGTGGTATGCCGTCTGGCTCTGCCCCTTTATTAGAGTCTAACTGCGATAAACTTTGGTAGATTTCTTTCTCAGAAACTTCAATGAAGCTTAGCACTAAGTGATCGAGGTAATCAGCTGCTTTACTACATTGGGGTGTGTTACTAAATGGTTACGCCACTTTGTAAACTGACTGTAAATTAGCGGAAAATAATTTACATATATCTAGACCACCTGTAACAAAAGTATCACCCAAGAACATTTGATTGGGAAGTGAACTACTGTTAGATTTTAAGCCATTTACCTTTACACAAGGCCAAAAGTGTTTTGGGTTGGAGCGCAGTGTTTCACTAGCGCTTGTCTTAAATCTTTTGAGACACTCCTTAATCATATGGTCGCAACGTATTCTAAGTCCCTCGTAGGACACCCTAGCCATTTTGTTTCCATACTTTACTTACTCTTTTCTTTACATTAATATCTGATTTATTTGCATGAACTATGATTAAATAACCGAAAAAGAAAGTCCAATATCGCCTGGTTCAAAGAAATATGGCTGTCCTATTTCATTGCTTATGTGGTTACAGTGGCATTCTTTAGGAAAGGTCTGTGACCAGCAGTAGACTGCTACAGGCTGGGTATCATAAGAAAATGGTGTTAATAGGCTTTTTATTCAAATTCAAAGTCACATATATTATATCATCCCAATTATTATTACCACTTCAAATAATGTTCAAGTGATAAGTACAGATTACTATCAAATACCTACATAGTGTTTGAATAGGTGAAGACGATGAAACGACTTATAATAATTTGTTTATACTTAATAATTTTCATCCGAAAACATTTTTTTAAACTTACTTTTTATTGCAATAACAGATAATTAAATTATTTTTTCAGAATTTCTATATAGTTGTTACACGATATTTTAAAATAAGCACTTATACGTACTAAGTGACAAACAATGGTAGAGCATTACCGAGAACGCCATAATTTATTTGGTAATTTAAAAATAAATTAAACGTATAAAGTTATTTTACAATATTGACACGTGTATATCAGTTTCAAATATTTACCTAAATATTTATAGAATTACATAGAAACAGTCTCATGTCTTATACAGAACAGACCATATGTATATTTATTACAGACTCATTGAGAATGTCCTAAAATAAAATCTCTACTTTGCCTACGCTAACAACCGAGCTTGAGTTCTTATAATCTACTATAAGCCTATTGTAAAATATAAATTATTATTTTCACCAAACATTTATAAATAAAGGAAACTTATAATCAAATTAAACTTATAAATTAAAACATCAACAAGGCCGAAGTAATTGATAAAGGGCCAAGTTAACCGAGTTATTAAAACACAAAATCAAGAACAATTAAAAACTGCATTTCAAAATTTGGACAGCGAGTAATAAAATCATAAATTCTTCCCTTGAAAGCTCGAATTAAAACTTCGGAAATTGCCTAAAAAGATTCTTATAATAATTTCTCATTACGTCCCGAGATGGACTAAGGCGAGAATATTCGTTATCATAAAAAAACAATTAATTTAAATTAAATTACACTCTAATTCGGGATCGCAAGCGTTATATTAAAAACAGCGAATTAAAAGGAAAAATATTTTCACTTGAACACTCATTTGTCTATATTTTGGGGATTGTTGTTTTATGATTAAAGTTGGAAGTTCATTGTTGATGGGAATTGAAATGTGTGTTTCACGTCTTGTGTTACAACTTAAAGACTTCATATGTGTGGGTTTCTTAGAATACTCAGAAATATATTTCTGTTTCATTTTAAATAAGTTATATTGCTTAGTGTTTTCAATCTAACTTCAGGACTTTGACTGTGTCTTCCAACTGTCATACCATCTGACATTCATGTGTACACGGCAGCATACCTATATGTACCTTCTTTCTGGCGATGCCAATATTCTATTGATAATAAAAGGTTTTGAGATTCTCGAGAGATTGAAGCTTTTAATTTAATTGTCAATAGCCCTGCCCGTAGTTTTGCTCACTCATATCCTTAAATAAATGTTCTATAATTTAATCCAGGAAATGGTCTAATTATATGTCAAAGTTTACCCAAATCCGTTCAACATTTCTTACTAATAGTACACAGTAGGCACCGCATAGATTTTTGACAGATATGTCACTTAAAACATCTAACTCCTTCAACCTGAACCTAGCTACTAACATACAATTTGGTAAACTTAATAACAAATAAACTTAGACGTTCATAATTTCTCTGTGATCTAAATTAATTAATGATTATTGACTGACTTTGACTAAGTATTCGACGAACTCACCGGGTAACAGGTATGAATCCATGTATCATATACTACAAACTTTTTTTAAATTGATATATTATTTGCCCATATTTTTAAGCCTGACTTTTGTTATTTGCTACCGATTGATTATTGGCCACCTTACAATGCTTTACCATAACCACATTCTTCTAATAGATGCTTCCGTATAAACATAGGTGATGTTTCATATCTATATTATACAAAACTTCTTGACTATAATATAAATAAAAATAGTAAACTCTAAAACAATACTTGCTGCATATATAATTACTAAAATTTGTTTACTAATAACAAAGAAATCGATAAACTTACTAAGTAGTTTAAAAAGTACAAAAATATTTTGGTAGGTAGGTATTTCTTTCGATAATATTGTTGACGAGGTCTAAGCAGATTTTTTATTCAAAAGATATATACTACGTTCTAAATACTTAAATGTGCTCAAACCTATTCCTTTGAAAACGTACTTATTTTAATTCATTCAAGTTGTTGAAGATTTTGCGAATTCAAATAAGTAATTCAATGAAAATATATTTTTTTATATTTGTAGTTAGTATTTCTTTGGAACTCGTGAGGCAATCAATTCAAAGGTTACAGATAGCGCCTTATTGAAAGTATTATATTAAATAGGTATCCAAATCAACTTGGTTGTTCAGGGGCATAAGACTAAGTATGTACTTACGAACAAAGACTTCATACCTAACGTAGGATGTGTATAAGTGGCGGCCTCGTCACTGCCGCTGCACCGAGTGTTGTGGGTTCGATCCCCATAAGGACAATATTTGTGTGATCCACAAATGGTTGTTCTAAGTCTGGGTGTTATTTGTGTCCGTTGTTTGATTGTTTGTAAAGTACCCTGCGAAACAGGAATTATTCGTAGAGCTTGAGTTGTCTTTTTAACAAAAGCTAATTAGCGTCCATCTGGCAAGATTCCAGACTCCGTGCTGCAACTGAGAATTTCTTGATAGCAAAAGACAATAACACCCTACTAAGGAATGGAACCCGAGACCGATTGTATAAACCTATTATCTCGCTAAATATCAAGTAGAATAATCTGGATACAAACTTGGGGCGATTTTTTCGAAGGCGTGAAGTACACACGCAGTAACAGCTCCAATTCTAGATATTTGTTCAGTAAATTGCAACATGCTCGTTCTCTATTTCAAGGGATTTTAAAAACCCGGCAATATATAGGTGTTAAAAATTAAAAAACACCTCTGCCCGCCCTTTAGAGAGTCATACAGGCGTGAGGTTATATACATACATACACAGATTCACGCTTTTTTCCCAGAGGAATAGGCAGAGACTACGGATTTTCTTTAGCTATATGATATGCTATGCTATATCCTGACACACTTCTCTGGCTTCATTCACTTTCATAACATTCCTCATACACGTTCACCGGTTTAAAGTGCTCTTAACCTGGCCTTTACCCAGAACGTCTCCGATCTGACCGAGAAACGTTCGACATGATTTGTATATATCTTATAAGTAATGCTAGTGTTATTCTATATAGAGTATATAGAGTCGTAGAGCCTCGTTGATTTTAGCATGAATGGGCCGGCTCGACCGGGGAAGGACTACCCTCTCACAGAATATCGACGTGAAATAGCAATATTCCTACTGTTGTGTTTCGTTCGGTGTGTGAGAGTTCCGGAGGCCCAATAACCCCCTTTCCCCCATTCCCACTCCTTCTCCTTCCCACTTCCTTTCCTAAAAGGTCGGCAACGCGCAAGTGATGTCTCTGATGTTGCAGGCGTCCTACGGTGACCACTTACCATCAGGTGGATCGTAAGCTTGTTTGCCACCTTAGTTGAATAAAAATACGCTCACATACATACCTTTTCTATTATTTTTCTTTGCCCTAGTTGACAACACGCTAGGCAAATGCCTCGTATTGCAAACTATCTATATATAGACTATGATAACTGCTTACTATCAGCCAGGCAAAATATGGGTTTAAATATAGGTTTTAATATGAAGTTGTCGCTTTGTATAAAAAAAAATCGGTAACGTTGTGGTTATTATATTCATCAATATTCTTGATTTATTTTGTATAGTGACTTTTATTTAGGTCCTTATGGGTTGTCAATTATCATGTAATTAGGTATGGCAGGGAAGACAGTAAGCAATAATATATAACTTTATAAAAGTTTATATAACTAGTATAAAAGGTTATTGATATATATTATTAATAATACATTGTATTAATAATAAATATAATCTATTCTCGACACATAAATTAATTTTAATAAGCCATTGTATTTTGCACAGAAATCACAAAGTTAGATATAGGATATAAACGGCAATTCCCATAGTTAAAGACCTTAAATAATTTTCATCGCCTTTAGTTAGTCGCATATCATATATGTACGTCATAGCGATAAGCTTAGTAGAAAGACCAATGCGCTTATAAGTTGATCCCAGTCGGTTAGTACTAAGTACCAGTTAGTTGGCTTAGTTACCAAAAACCAAACCAACGGCACTTACTTCTGACTTGCCAGTCTGACTATCCGATGTTAATAGCGTATTAAATAGAAATGCATATTAGTATTTTTTTCAAAGAAATGAAGAAAAATGTTTACATATAAAAACAGATGTCGCTAAAATATAATAATAATAGCGTAAATAACTATACCGCCGTAGTACACACATTTCGCAATTATGGTTTTAGAGCCCACGTAATAGGAGGCCTATTGCCATACCGGGCACAGTTTCACACTTCGTGCTGCTACTAAGAATTTCGTGATAAATAACCAAAAAAACAATTTGGCTGACCCGGAAATCAAACCCGAGTCCTCATGCACAGCATTTGTACGTTACTAACGTTACGCCATTGAGACATTCCTCTTTCTCGAGCTAGGTTTCAATCCAGTATAAAACAAGGCGCGGCCATCCGGTACATTTACAGACACACTCTGTACCTACTTATTGTGAATCGCCTAACAGGAAAATCAATATTACTTTGCCCAACTTGGGAATCGAATCCAAAACCTCATACAAAGCAGTCATATTAGTACCGCTGCGCCACTCAGGCAGTTCTTACATTTCCAAACTCGTTCTACTTCCTTCGAATTGACCACTCTGACCCTGGTATCAATATCCTCACAATCGGTTAGAAACACGCACACATGATTCCTATAACATCCCAAAAGGATACCTCAGTATACACATTCGCATTTCATTAGTTATGTAATGGAATCTCCAGTAATAATAATAATAATAAATTATATTCTATCACATACACACAACACCATCTAGCCCAAACTAAGCAGAGCTTGTACTATGGGTACCTACTAGACAACGGATAAACATACATATATACTTTTATTTTTGTAAATACGTTCATATTATACATAGAAACACCCAGACCAAGACAAACATCCATGGGCATAATAAGGGGTGAAAGTAATGCCATCTATCGTCCAGTAACAAAACAAAAGAAAAAAGAATACTGCATATCATTTTTGTAAGATCCAGGCACAAACGTAAACTAACATAAGCATACTCGAATAGTGATGGTCGAAATCAATCCGAAAACGCAGTCAAAAGAAAAGAATAATTTATAATAATGACACATTTAAACGCCATTTTAAGTCAAAAAACATCTTCTGAAATAATTCATATTTCTGTGAAATATAATAATATGCGTATAATTATTAATTTTAATGCCATTTTAATATTTGAGGAAATAACATTTTATAACTTTTTAATGTCCAAAAATAATGATCGCGGCTGTGTAGGATGCGGGTAAACGGTGACCACACGGCAG
This sequence comes from Catocala fraxini, assembly GCA_930367265.1. Taxonomy (NCBI): domain Eukaryota; kingdom Metazoa; phylum Arthropoda; class Insecta; order Lepidoptera; family Erebidae; genus Catocala; species Catocala fraxini. The sequence goes on from OV884041.1 coordinate 19,271,378, forward strand.
ATGGTAAACGAGACGTAAAGTTGCTTTATTGGACTCCGGAGGCCTGAGACGTGAAAGAAGAATATAATTATAGGGAAACTACCCCATTTTATGGTTGAAGGCAAATTGAGGCAAAGATATAAAACTGAGCACAGTTTTTGGCGATGGTATGATCAATATGTTAAAACTAAAATATTGCATGCGTTTCACTTTTGTTTTTGTATTGGAGTGCGTCATTGGTCAAAATATGACATGAGTTTACAATGTCAGATTCGATTTACGGTCAAAACATACATACATACATAGATTCACGCCTGTTTCCCAGAGGGGTAGGCAGAGACTACGGATTTCCATTTGCTACGATCCTGACACACTTCTCTGGCTTCATTCACTTTCATCACATTCCTCATACACGCCCGTCGGTTCAAGGTGCTCTTAACCTGGCCTTTGTCCAGAACGCCTCCGATCTGATCAAGAAACGTTCGCCTAGGTCTTCCTCTTGCGACTGTTCCATTCACACTAGCCTTATAAACTTTCTTAGTCAGTATTTCCTCGTCCGTTCTTTCTACATTCTTTCTACGGTCAAAAGAGCATTAATTATTAGCTTTTATTATCTTGCTGATCTTTTTTCTCTTTATTCTATTTTCTATTTAATGTCTCCTTCGTTTTAGTATTCAAAAACAGTCACTCGCATTCGCCTTTGCCTAACTAACAAAACATAATACGTTTAGGCAAAGGCGCTACCTAATCCTTTACAGAAATAATTTAATAATATAATATTCTACCACATACACACAACACCATCTAGCCCAAACTAAGCAGAGCTTGTACTATGGGTACTAGACAATGGATAAACATACATATATATACTAGACTACATATATATACATATACATATATATATACTAGACTAGACAAACATCCATGTTCATGCACACAAATATTTGACTTGTGCGGGAATTGAACCCGCGACCTCAGGCGTGGCAGTCGGTTACACTAACCACTACGCCATCGAGACCGACAGGAAATAAAGGGTGATACTTTACACAAACTGTATTTATCACTGCCTCGGACGCGCGGCAGTAGCGACTGCTGAGCATGATGTCTCAGGTTCGAATCCCGAGTACGGCAAGGTGATATGTAGTCATTCTCATTAGCATTACGGTGTTTAGAACTGTGTCCGATAGTAAGCAATAGACTCTTCGACCTATAACTAAAGCTGGCTAAATATAATACACCTTTGATTACTCCTTTGGGGATAGAGAAGTGATATTATATATGTATTTATTACCAGTTATGTGTAATAAAACCTATTTTAAATGGCTAATTATTATTCAACCGTCAATAATCATAATTTTTGGTTTTTTATATGTAATAGTAACAGGAAGTTTTATTAATTGAATTCTATTAATTATGTTACGTATGTAAACTAATTGATATAATATAAAACGTGACAACAACCTCAAGCATATGATTACGATAAAATCAAACTCATGAATATTAATTATACAAACTTTAAATACATATCAACAACAATTATATATTGTTGGATTAAAACTACGAGCGAAAATATCAGATGTTGTCAACTTGTATTTATTTTATATTTTTTTATTTTTATATATATATATATATATATATATTTCATAACAATTTTTACATTGTGTTGAAAGTATATAAATTAGAACAATGTTAATAGTACATAATTAAAGCATATCACTATTTGCCATTTAGCAGTTTGGTTACCAATAATTTACTATAATTCTATGCATGGATGTATGATCATATAATAACAATTTGTATAAAACTATAATTTCTACTTTAAATATGTCATGCAAATAATAATACAATATATTATGTCAGTAAAGATAATATGTCAGTGAATAATTAGATATATATAATAATATAAAATAAAATTATAATATATAATTATAATAATATAATATAAAATTTGAAATTAGAATAATATGTCATACAATATAATAACTTCAAATAATATGTTTAATTAGTACATAGATTTAAAAATATAACAACAATGTAATGTCACAAATTTAATATAAATTCATCCATCTAATTATAATGACACACTGTTAGTAGTTGCTTAAAGAAAATAAGTTATAAGTATAAAAATAATATAATCTCAATTATTAATTACTTCAAAGTTGTCAATGCAATTTATCGTAAACAGAGTTGTGTTTGCTCGTTTTCCATGAAAGAGTTCGATAAACAAACTTTTAGTTAACAACAGTTCGAAACTGTAGTTGCTATCATTTAGGGTCGCTATGTATTTACGAAAACTCCAAAATAAGTGCTCATACATCTAAAATTTGCATTTAAAACGGCCACCGTAGGCTGTGGGTTACGGTTAGCCGGCCACGGCTCGTAAACGACGACCGGTCCGACCGGTACAGCGGGAAGCGCAAAGGAAGCGTGTGCTTCCGCCGGCCGTCGCTGAGCGAGTGCGACGCGGGGGGAGCGCGGGGCGCTTGCGCGGCGCGGGGCAGGGGTGAACAGCTGAGCGCGCGGGTATATTGACAGCACGTTGCCGCTCAGTCAGTAGGTTCTCTGTCACCGCGGAGTGCGAACGTAGCCGCATAAAGCCCACACAACACGTCGCTCCCGATTGATTATGACACGATCGCCCCGCAGTGCTAACTGAACTGCGGTCGGGACACCGCTAAAATTATGACTTTTGGACTGTTCGCCGGCGACGAAGATAGTAGCAGATATCTCGTTCTAGAAGAGAAAGCTTTTAGGATAGTGTCCAGGTACTGGGAGGTCTCCGGAGTTTCGTCCGCCGAGAGGCTGCGGTACGGGAACAAACAGAGGCTTCTTGTCGCCCCATTCGGACTGTTATAAATTTTTTTATCACACTTATGAATTTTATTTGGACTCAAACAAATTAGTCTTTAGTGTTTTTAAGTGCAATAGGTGAACTGTGTTTTTTGTGTTAAGTTTTATTTGGGGCTTATTTTTTTTGGATAAACAAAATGGTGCCCCAACAAGTGTCGGATGTGAGGTCCCTAACTCCAACGTCGAGTGGAGTGCCTGTGTTTGGCTCCCAACTCGTCGATAAAAACTCTTCAACCCCGTATACGGATGCCACACAGGTAAGTCTACGATTTTATTTATAATTTTAATAGTTAGGCAATTATTTCATCATATATTCAAGTGTTAAAAGTGAAAACAAAAAGTTTTACAAGTCTTAATAAAACCAAAAATATAAAACTAATACAGCATCTCAATAAATACAAAAATGTATTTATTTATTACTTGAAACTCATATAAATAAAATACAAAAATTAAATAAAACAATTTAGAAAAATAAACGCTCCATCTAAAAAAAAAACTAAATCCATAAATATTATCCTTAGTAATTTGTACGCAGTAAAATTAAATTAATCTGAAGCAAACCTGATTTTTATCACTGAAATCTTATCGAATATTTCTACGAATCAATAACAAAAATATTTACTATGTCAAATCATCAGCGTACGCACTTAAACGAACACGCCACAACTAGTTTATATAAAAATAACGCGCAATATATTTTATCTCTTGGAAAATAGTCAACACACGGCTAAAGGATATATTTTGTAAACATGTAGCAAATTTCTGTTATTTAAATAAATAGAATGTAACAAAATATACATATAAAATATGTAGCAAAAATTAATAATTAGAAACAGGGCAAATAGTCTGTATTCAATTTATAACTGTCGATTACTGTGCGCTTGACAATATTACTCAAGGAAAAAATATAGAGCGGTTTCAATAAAACTAATATTTTACATTCGATATAATAAAACCACGTACAAGATTTGAAGGCATTTTGCGTACAAATTAATTAAATTTCTGCTAGGTCGGCGTGTGAACACGCTAGTCCTTCAAACGGCCCATTTAACTTAAACAATTTGTAATTTCGGTGTGTTGGTTGAAAAGGGTTGGTCCCTTATTATCTTGGAGATAATCATAATAAACATTCATTGGCCGACGCGGCCATTAACAAGACACTGAAATTCAATTCGCTCACTAAACTGGTTACTAACGAGGAGTAATGATGCACCGACATGCGATCCACCACGCTAGTCTAATAAAAATCCCACATGGATCTAAACTCAGTTTTAACTCGAAAATCGTTAATTGAATTAAATCGGTGATCTAAATAACACACGAAAAAAATGCCTTACAATTTTAATTCAAAATAATGCTCAACCAAAAAGTCAAAAATCTAATTATAAAAATAAACTATTCAGAAATATTTTTATACAATTGCTGATGCACTTTTCGATTTTTATTACGATAATTATATAGCTATATTCGAGTACAATAAAGTAGCATCGAATAAATATAATTTAACACCGAGAAAATCTTAACTAGGTTGCAGAACCTTGGATTTAAGTGTTGAAATTTTAACAACTTAATGTTACAAAATAACACATTTAAATCTATTATTAAAACAACCTTGAACATTATATTAAAACTAAATAATAATGTTCATCAAATGTGCAATTGAAATGTAATACATATTTTATAATGATTATAATAAAATAGCTGGTCAAGCAGTAATGTAGAGACAAGTCCGAACTTGAAACGGTAAAGATTGACGATACTTGTGAGCCGATGAATACTAAACGAAAATTATTGTGCAATATAAAACAAGTCACGTAGCCAAACCCTCAAAACACAGATTAACGCTAGAAAATGCTAAAATAAATTAAGCTGCTGTGAAATAAATGAGATGGACACTTAAAATGTAAGCGTTTCATAAACTCCGGTAGCTGGTAATGAATAAAATAAACTATCGTACGTTCATGACGGTGATAAATCCACTGCACACACGAGTGACGTGGACGATACGAAAAACACGGTCGGGATCAACGACACGAGTACACATATTTATGAATTTTTCGCATTATCGCATTATAAACACTGGCTCACGCGATATCGTATAAAATGAAGCTATAGCAGTCAAAACAATCGATAAAATAAAAAGACATATGATATTAAGGCCATGTTGTATCCATGAAATGCGTCGAGCGGAGAGTGCATTAACATTTCAATGTCAACACGTAACAATGTATTTTTAGTCATCCGCTGTGGTCGTGCGAGTCTTTCTCGAGAGTTCATACACTACGCCGACACTTTAACGCAGGACGTGATAACCTCAGACGGTGCTCGGCTCTCGTTTCCAATCAGATACGAGGAAATAAACGGTTTATACGTGTGTCGTGTGTAATATAAGGAAACGATTAGAAGTATCACTGCAATACTTAATTGTCGTATGATTGTCTCTGTAATTAGAAGTACTTCTGTCATTACGACTTATTGAATATTGGAAAAAAATAATATAATTACTAAGTATTGTTTTATGATAATGTGTTATACGTCCGGGCTATGACTTATTATTGTCATGCAAAAAAGGGGTAGCCCATGAAAAATTAAGTTGTCTTAAAATCCGCAACCGAATAGTTAGAAAAAATCCAACTGCGTCCATTTTTTTGTTAAGTGATAATTATGAAATCGATATGGTTTTATTGGCCAAAAAAGTAGACGGTAAATTTTAGCTTTAGTCGTGTGCAAAAAAATGCAAAATTAACTAAGGGCGGAGCTTTGGATCATTATATTGTGAGCGCCCGACCGGACTGGCTGTGTTGTTTTTTGTTACAATTTTTTGTCAGACGTGTAGCTAAGAGTACGGCAACTGTTCAATTCTACAAGGTTATCTATCGCACTTTTATTTAGCCGCTGTTATACAACGTGTTTTAAAATTATTGCTATAAGAAAAATGTTTCACTCACGCCCACAGTGTTTGTGGAAAATTCAATTTTCACACTATAACGTTCCTATCTAATACACATTTTTTACTCAACCGTTTTAGGCAAAAGATCTGATAGATTTCGTTCTGAACTGTAAAGCGCTTTTTATAACATTATTCCGAAAAAAATGAAGTGGTATAAAGCTTGCATTGAAGATCGAGCCTCGAGATTGAACTATATTACCGCTTACTCATCAACGTATTCTGTTACTAAAAGCAATAAAAACTCACACAACTTCACAGACCCGACCATAGTACTAAAAAGCGATTAACGTAGCCATTTGCATTAACGCGAAATCTTTAAAACAATTTACATTGAGTTCGTAGAAAAAGTGTCGTACAAGTACTGAGCAAACTTCGTGTTGGCTCACAATAATACCGCTCTTACAACTGTAGCTCACGATATGCAGGCATTTCAACAATCCGCCGTGTTCGGTATTTCGAGTTCAACCCGGGTATAAGGGTTGATAATGTGATTTGTAGCGGCAAAAAAAATGAACTAGTTGAAATGGAAATTTTAGAAAACTTATGTTAGTTTAGGATGTTTATCTTTCAAAGTAGGTCTTGGTTTCATGCATGAGTACATTTATATAGGTCTTTAGAACATAAAACTAATGATTTCTATTGATGTAGAATATAAACTTGATCATCCGTTGTATTTTATTACGCGGAGTGTATCAGCTTCGCTGCCCAAAATTTTAATTATCATAGTTTACACCGCAAATTTATGTGCAAACAGTGTTGGCAGCCAAAGCAAATCAACATTTGATTGTGTGGCTCAAGCCACTTGCAATTTGCTACTCGTAGGTGGTTTTAATAGCACCATTATAGTTGAGTGTTGCCCAAGAAAATTACTGTGTGCACAAACTGCCTACCTGGGCTTTTTACTGCAATCATTTGTATTTGTAAGCTTATTTGGAAAGATTTAGAGTATCGTCGCTACCCTTGTAGGGAAACAGGTAAAAGAAACCTTAGGGTGGTCAAATAATAATGTGTTTGGAGATATGGTAATAGAGTTTAAGTACAGACAAGTTTATTGGTCGTCTGTTAAGAACAGTAATAATTTGTGGAGAAATCGGTTAAGTAAATTGTGGATATTGTCGTCGTTTTAGTTTATAGCTCAATAAAATGTTAAAATAGGCGACATTTATATAAAGAAACTCTACAAGTTTAAAAATTAAAATAAGAAAATTGGTTCAAAGGAATCTCAACCAAAAAATCTTAATTAACTTTTTTCGCGTCTAGGACTGAACTAATTTAAAAATGATTTTGCAGGCCTTTATTTCTTATATTGAACTCCTTAGAGAATTTATTACTGATTTTAGCTTATTTAATAGTTTTTTTTCCTGCTTTTACAATGCTATGTTCTATCGGAGCACTTACAAATGGTATTTTATAATTTAATAAATAACTTTTTAAAAGAATATATAATTATAGTTTTCGAATAGTTGTATCAAAATTGCTAGTGCCATTTTGTTAATGTGTCCTGAGTGTAAAAATTTGCACTCGTAATCATTCTGTGTAAAAGTACTCATATAAGAACCGCACTATACTAAAAGTCAATCCAATATCTTGTTTTACTCAATCCATTTTAATCCTTATTATGCAACTTGTCTAGAAAATCGCGATACACTATATATTAAAAGCTCAAGCCAAAACTCAATTCCTGGCGAAACTCCCACATGAAAACAGAAAGTCTGAAGACCAAATAGCTATAAATTCGTTGGGGCCCGCGATGACGTCGACTGAAGTCGGAACGAACAGAGAAACAAAACTAACGTTCATATATCTTTCACCCGTATTTTCCACTGCTATTGTTTGCTTCCTTTCAAGCTTTTTTTTTTTTGCTAAAACTGGGTTATTTTTCATTTGGTGTACGGTATATATTATTTGAGTTGCAATTTCGCTGTCTAAATTTGTTCCGATAATCTTTCAGTATTATTTAATCAAAATAACAAGGGTTTATTTATTACACAGTATACATATTAGTTGCCATTTTATTAGAGCATTTTTCTTTAGATATACTTAAGAATAGTAATAGATGATCTATAATTTATGCCTATCTCTTTGAAAACAAGCATTTAGGTACTATCTTATCATTACGCAATACATTTTGATACTGCTGATATAGATACCAGACTACCAAAATTACAGTAAGTAAATTGCTGTCGCAGATTTTGTAAACCGATCGTAACTTCCTGATAAACGGCCAAAGGCATTGTTTGCATAAATCGTATTTTGAGTATTTACAGTACAATTGAAATTAAAACACAATTATTAGATTGTGCATAGGGATACATTAAATTTGTGGATCGCGCCATCTCGCAACCTGACCCACAAATATTATCTACGTAACAAAACTAAAACTTCATCACACCCTCAACCCGGTTAATCCTAACCATTAAAACCAAAACATCGTACCCGGAACTTAAGTTTTAAATATTCAGCAGCCTTCAAAACGTTAAAACAGCGTCATTAAGCCGACGGAACTCTAAAAACGATAAAGTTTACGACGAGCTAAAGGACGACAGTGCGACACTCAATCCACGACACTTTCGAAAAAAAGAAACTTGTCTGTGAAACTTCACTTCCCTTTATGATTATTCATGTTTTAATGAGAACTGATGTTGACGTACTTCGATAGGTACACTGGTTATTAATATTAGAAATATAAAAATTATTACAAAATACGGTAACAAAATGATATATCTGTCATTTAATTTAGGAAACAAGTAACATACAAAAATAAATTATTTTCAAATAACATGTACATATGTCCTTAAAACCTTAGCAAAATTGAAGACTAGATAATATATACGTGACTGGCGGCCCTTAAATTTCGTTTATAATTTGAGTCAAGTCAGCTTACAAATTACACCTTACTGACAAACTCATCATTAATCATATTTGACTGCATTAACGACGCAGTTTAACCGTCACGATTTTGGTAATGGCGAAATATTCGATCCTGGTAGAAATGCGCAAATATCGCTCTGAGTGTTTGATTTAGTAATATGTACGACTGCGTAGACTGTTTAAGGGACCTGAAAACTTATTTAAGTAAACTACTCCTACGAGGAATAATATTACCACCAAATAGAAATTAGTTCTCAATCAGCACTCCGCCTCAGACACAACTAATATCAAAATAACTATCGACCCTCAATAAGGCAGCTCGTAAGTGACTGTTCTCTCCAAACTTTTCTTGTTCCGCTTCCCCTCTATATTCACTTGTGACTTCTCTAATCGGGTTACTCTATTAACTTGTGGACAGCCCCTTTACACAATTAGCTACTTATTGACTTGGAAAAATCCTACATCCTTTTAATCTAGTTTTTTGAAAGTTTGCAAGTTTCAGCACGTCGACAACGTTGGTGCTTGGAGTTTGTCTACGTACAAAAAAACGGCTTTTGGTTTTGACATACCGAAACAGATCTAAAAACTACGCCAAAATATCGTTAGTTAATACATAAATACTAACTATAGTTCAATTTAATATTTTAAAATGAAATGGTATATAAATAAGATTCTTCGCTTAATTTAATTTAAAACTACATCCAACTACAATTTCTTGCTCGGAATGATTTCAATCTAGCAAAGTCTCTAGTACTCCTAGTTCCGTTAGTGAAATGGCTTCGTAAATCCATGCATACTTACATTAAGTTGGATTTAAGTCTAGTCTAAGTATATCTGAAGTTGTAGGTGTGATTGTCCAAGCGTTGACCCTAGGATGTCTAGACAGACTTACTGGTCTAGTATTAGTTATAGTTTCCTGTGCTGTAATACTAGAAATGAATATTGGATCGGATTTTGTATCTTTTGCTGAGCTTTTGCTGACATCCTGCAGACCTTAATGGATGCAGTTGGCGTTTAGCCCATGATATAAGATATATCGCGTTTACATGGTTACATGCTCACATTGATTTACGATTGTTCCTTGTCCGGGGTAAGCAGAGATGACAGATATCTAGATACTATAATGACTTATAATATATGTCATACCGGTGTAGCATCCTTTTTACCTGGCCCTTTCTCCAAAACATATTTGGTCTGACTAAATCATTTTAGACGAAATAAGTACCTAAGTATGTGCTTATTTTCCATTATTTTCTTTAAAGGGTATGTTTTAATGACCGTGGCATGCTGATTAGCAATCCAAGTATGTTTTAAAAGATTGGCTGCTTTGAACGACTCCCTTGGGAAAAATGGGGTGTTTTTATTCGAAGCCATTTCATTAGTTTCCCTGGGTTAATTCCAAACAGTAGCATTTGTGAAAATTTGTTGCGAAGCCAAGATACCTGTCTTTCCGTGTCATTTCGAGCAGTCACATTTTTGGCCGGAAAAAAAGGTTTACCATTTCAGCTGTCCGTGAAACGAATCCGTGTACCTACCGGGCCTTGCTTGAAATTTAAATAGCTTAAATAGTACAAAAAAGCATCGGTTTCAGGCATTTGTATGATTTATGCCTACTGTAGCGTGACTTTGAAAGCCGAGTATTTTAAGGTATGCCTCTAAATTAATCGTTTGGAAATGGATCGTGTTTTATCAAAATTCCTTGGAGTCTAACACTGGAGTTGCGAGTGTTCATAAAGGGCATATTTTATTGCTTTGTAAGCCTATAAATTCATTCCACTTCCCTTTCCTCTAACGGTTGGATTGTTTGTGATATGTAAAAGGTTAAATATCTAGCATTACTACAGTAAACCTAGTTTACTTAGAAGAGTGTTTCAGTCGCAATATCATTAGGTATTTCTAAGTATAAGTCAAAACATTATCTAGTTTTGTATAATTATGGTTCTTCATAAGATATAATTTTGTTGTTTTGATCTTTATTGACTTTTACTATTTGGATATATTAAGAATGACTGTCAAACTCTATGCCAAGCAGACTCCAATAGAGTCACCTCCCATTCTAGAACCTAATCGGAATATGGGCAAGCTATACCTCTGATAAACTTTTTAACTCAAGACAGGCGCGATGATATGTCATGTTATTAGTTATAGATACAACAGCTTCCTAATACTCAAACGTCCTATTATAATAAACATACACAGCAGAATCCATTTAGAATACGTCCCGAGTACATTCAATACTAATTTAAACATCAACCATGTTCATGTTATTACAACTAATGGTGATTAAATTACTTGTCCTAATTATATGTGAGGAGATAACGGAAGAGTTGCGCTAATGGCACTGATAATAATGCAATGTTGGGATAACATTCTAGATTTGTAAATGAATTTGTTATTAACTTTTGAAAATATTTCTCGAACTATATAATAAATACTCTTTATATATAAGGATAGTCCCTATGTCGCAGAAGACTATACAATACATAAATAACAAACTCAAAGATTTCTACTGGAATGTATATTTCCATATATTAGTTAATTATAAACATTTTGTATTCAGTCGAGATTAAACCGACGATTCTAGACGATATTTATGTTTGGAGAAGCTAGATAACTATATAACTTCCCTGAATACTCACAAAACGTCAAAGAATTATAACAGTTCAGAAGAAGTGGCAAAACTGTCGATCAACATTAATTATGTTATACCTTGTTTTGAAGCGAACAACTTTCCAAGGAGATATTATTTCATCCCACTTCCTGATTAGTTCGACGAAAGTGCAAGATGTTTAATATTTTTTGTACTTCCGCATCGAATCCCTTTAGGGTAGGTGTTTAAGGAAACAGATAAGGTCCGTAAACCCTTCAAGTTATTGGGAGGACCGAACACGACTTTTAGCAACGAAATTGAACTCTCATTTCAGCTTGTAACTTCGCACCAATTTTCCTAAAGCCAAAATTACTGAGTAATACGAATCATACGATTTTAGATTAGATGCCTAAATCGATAAAAATGGTACAACACTTTTCTGTGAGACAATTCTTAGTAATAGTACGGAATGTACACTTGTGTCTTGTGTGCTTTAAATAAAAGGCAGGGAATGATACGCGTCTATCTAACCGTTCTGAGATACATTATGCCTATTATAATCTTAATTAAAAGTAACAGATTAATGATTACATTGACATTGTCAACACCAACAGTCATTAATTATACATGTTTGATGACAGCCATTTATTCAATATTGATGACACAAAATCAAAATCATCATTATATTAATGAGTTGATTACGCAACATCAACATAGTACCTATACTACTAAAACTATAAATATAACGATATACTATAATGGAATTGCTATTATTATAGCATACGCGTAATAAAGGTTTAACTAAAATTCTAGTTAAAAGTGAAGGATCGTTTTCCAAGAACTACTTTAACAAAGTCAAAATATAACGTAATACAATAAAGACATGGTGTCCAGCTATGGTGCACATTTAGTTGATTAAAATCAATGGTTACTTAAAACAGCCATGAACTTTGAACAATTTTTGGCTAACAATAGATCTATAGAGATAAGTGATACTATAAATAATGTAGATACACATTTTTAATGCAAAGTGATAAATAAATTTGAATATATTAAAATGAGGCGAGTTTTGAATCTAAATTTTAATCTTATATTCGTTTTAGGAAATGAAAATATAGTTTATAGGCAGTTTGTTGAGTAATCTTTGATTGGGCACGCATTGAAGGAAATAGGTGACACAAATTATTTCAGATAATGTTTTGAAATAGATTGTTATTAATAATTTGAAATTTAAATATAATTTGTAAGTTTTCCATTACTAATAAACATACTAATTAACTACGTGGTTATTTAACATTTTATTAAAGAAGTCTAAAGCTTGGATAGTAATAAGTCGTCTTTCATAGTTTGTAAAATTAAAGATATTATATTGTTTGCTATGCCTTGCCTTCTTAAAAAGCGCGTCTCTGCGTTGCCAGTGGAAAATAACAAAAACTGTATCGAGTACCTTCATGTTCAATGTGATAAAAAGCTTAACCAAGCCTATGCCTATGTTTCTAACATACTTCACATTAAAATAGGCCTAATTATCATGACACGATTATGATTAAGTCAACCGTTTTTCTTCAATCATATTACTTATATTCTTCATCGAAGATATTATTCTGACATGACATGATTTCCATATAATGTTGCTCTAGTAAAGACTATAAAGTCGTTAAAAGTAACAAGATTACTTGTGTATTAGTTTTTGTTCTACGTTTCTATAAACTAATCATCAGGTATTAAATGAACATTAGGGTTCGCCTACACATTGCAAAACGCGAACCGTTTGTAATGACATGTCACGTAAATGAAGATATAGCCGTTTGCAATAAAGTTACTATGTATATAAATTGTACTGTTTTATTCAATTGATTGTACATGGTAATACAATTCAATGAGAACTTAAAACCAGTGCTGTATTTTGTGCTATAACTAGTTTTGAAGTTAAACCATAAGCCAGTCTTTATGATTAAAATTTAATCGAGTAATAATGCAGTTCATTAATTCTTTAGTACATACAAATCAAAATTTATCATCAGGAAGAGGTCAGTTTGTCTGGTACTGTCCATATTTAACTGACATATGACATGACTCTAGAGTGAACTGACATTTATAATGAACGGTGATGTCATTAAATGCAGATAATCATGAACTGAATCAATATTGCTAGAAAACATCCGTTGCATGACGTGTCCGGAAGAATTATGTATATTATCTTGAGTGTCTTGTTTTAAAGTAAATCTTAAACTTAAAACCGGATGTTAGATTTGAGGAATGGCTCAACAGTGATGGGCAAACAAAGATATTATCACAGGCAAATGTACTTAAGATACTGCATTAAACGAGTTATTTGACCCAAAACTGGTCTAGTTGCCACCCTACACAGTTCTACCATCAAACTACACGATCCAGTGAACTAAATCAAGAACGGTACAAAAAAAATACTTGCGGAAAAAAACTGCAATCGCTCGTCAAGCAAATAACAACCGTAATGTTATATGTTGTTAAGTTAAATTTTATTTAAGTTTACAACCGGTATAAGGAAGCCAAAGCAAAACTTGTATACAATTGTGTGACCTTGAACTTAAAAATATTCGAGGCGAGCTGCTCAAATGTGACCGGTGTGCCTCGAGGCACTCCCAATATGGCGAGGGTGAGGTTCTCAACGTACAACATCATAATATGCTTTAAATAACCTCCTGTTTGCTCTTAATTTCATTTAAAATTTCTGTCATTGCTTGAATGAAAATATTAAACATGTTTTATGACATGTTTTTATGTATATAGCCTATAATACTGTTGTATTCGGCATAGCTTTCATCAAAATCTCTTTAAAAAACATGTCCCAAAATAAGTACATACGAACAATATTTCAAATAGGAAATGTGTTTAAAATTAAACCCAATCAAACATTGAAGAGTTTTTAACTGGATTTCTAATAACGACGTCTTCAGGCACTTAATTACACATTCAAGTACTACAGACTCTAATTGATGCCTCAGACATATATTTTACGATCTCAGTAACGAGCTCAGCAATTAAATATTTAACGTTAAATCCATTGTTAAAAACATCTAATCCTTGTGAATTAATTGAAATACCGACAGTGTTTAATGCTAGAGGGTAAAGTGATAAAGCACTAAAATGGAGTAAGGAATTAAAAATACCTAATTTCGGAAAATCCGGAAGAAGTAATATTAAGATATTACATAGATAGATATATAATATATAGAATATTAAGATTATAGGAGTAATTTATTCGCATTTATTTATACAACATCCTAATTTGTTTAATCGCATCAAGTAATATTTTCAAATACGTTCTATAAATAAGTTTCTCGTGCAATTAATCGGGCAAACCGGTTGTGACGTTGCTTTATTATAAATACTTCTTGTAAATCCAAATAAATTCATACATTTTGGCTTTGACTTTGAGCATAAATAATGACAGGTCACTAGTACCCACAAACGTACGTTTTAATCTAAATACTAAGTTGTATTGACATTTAATCACCGCTATCTACATCATTAATAATTATAATTAAGGTATAAGCTACTTTTGGTCTTTTTTAAGACTGATTGATTAGACTGAAGTTGCCACACCTTTGTGCGCGGAACCTAAAAGGTCGCGGACAAACCAAATCTACATTCAGACAATCTCCGAGATATGTAGATGAGATTCAATGCTGACGATTTATGAAGAAAGCTGAACGAAATATGGCAACGACTCGACCGTTTTCATTGAAACTTTTTTACAACCTCCCCTTTAGATGGCAGATAAAATTGCAAATAGACGGACGGAAAAGGGAATTTTATGTGAAGGTGACTTCACGCTTTTTATTTTTTAGAAGGGAACGGGAGCTGTAAAGTCGGTTAGTGAAAACAAATTAAGCTTGAGCATTTTGAATTATATATTTTTCGTTGCTGTTGACAACTTAAGGAAAATATACATTATTTATAAATAACAGCTGATACCTATTCCATAATAATACAAATATAGACACGGAAACATAAACATGCTTATGTAGAGACAATTTTATTTAGAAGAACAATATCTTTAAATTTAGAATATCACCACCCTAAAAAGTTAGAACGCCTTAGAGCTGAGAAGTGATTGTTACAGCCTTCCTCGCTAATACACGACCAATATTTGTTCTGGTGGCAACTCTACAGGGATCGGACGAGTCGGGACGCTCTAGTGAGCAAACAATGTTCTTTGGATGCATTCTGTTTCAACATTCGACTCGTCTCAAGAGACTTGTGACTAATATTGTTGGTTTCTATTGCATGGTATATTTACACAGATGACATTTTTGGGGTTCTAAGCAAAGATAGGAGAAATATTCAAATTTAAAAATAGTTAAATAATAGAAATGTTTTGTAACGTAAATAAAAGTAAAAACAATCGTGTAACGTATCAGATCGTAAAAACTGAAACTCGTGTTAACCTAAAATACACACCGAATCACCCTTTTACAAAATATCTAAACCATTTGAACGTAACAAGTTCCCACATTTTCATAATGGACGTTTATAAAAAGTGTAATCTAGTAAACGTAGGTAATATATCGCTAAGGCCGTCGTAAAAGCTCCATTATTAATATCAAACCAACTAAAAACACACGCGGGATTCGGGCACTTGAGAGCATTCGGCGATATAACTGCCTCTACGTAGTTTTTATTAAGCGCATGTGAGCGATAAATTCAAACATGTACAACGTTGAAAACTCCACCACTTTGTTCCTTGTAAATAAAAAGTTCAATATTAAACAACAATGTATTGGAATAGTTTTGTGTGGACTTACATTTGTGGTTCGGACAACAGGGTTGTTTGTTGATTTTCAATTAAAACGACCTTTAAATGGGCCGTTTTGTTATTTTCAAAGCAGTCAATAACTTAACTGTTGCTTTATCAAACGTTTTGAGAGAGTCTTTGTTTTGTAATAGATTTATTTGTTTATTTGAGTGTTGCTTTTGACTACCAGATTTACACAATTACATTGTTAAAAAAAATCAGGCATCTCAATGTATATAACTAAACAATGCAATTATTTATTTACCCGTTAGAGATTTAGAAACTTTAATTTATTTGATGTAGTAAGTAGCCCTCATTATAATTTATTCAATCACCGTTAAAACATATAATTTAGTTATTTCTACATTACGCGTAAGAAAATACAAGATCTTAATGCTTTTTTCGACTTTCATTTCACATTTATAGCATGACAGTTACAATAGTTAAGATTTAAATTAGGCATTTAAGTTTTATTAGTTTAAAAGATTATTTGTTCGCTCAACCCTACACTTTATTGGTAGCATCTGGCAATGGTTTTACGACATGCAGCTGATGCATCGGGACAGACTCGCAGAAATTCCTCGGGACGGCACCAAAGTACCACTAGGGACGTATGCACAACTTCGGCATAAAGAATTGCGTGATATGAATTTGCTATGCCTCGCAACTTTGTACAGTTTCAGCCTGATTTTTCATTAAATCAAATGTTGTGGAACAGAATTTGAACCTACATTTTGTTACACAATTCTATAATCTAATAAAAGAAAACCAAAATAGCGTTCTGTTATCTAATTACGGATTCATACCAAGACTAATCGAGTAACAAAAGTTGTAATTGTAATTCGAAAGTCGACCATCAATCATGTGGTATTACACTTAACCAACTAATTTCATTTACTTCGAATCTTAGCTACTAAACTTAACTTTAATCTTGTACATGTACTTTTTCGTTTATTCTTTTTCGGCACCAAACTTGGTTGTTTGTTTCCAGCCCTTAAGCCACTTGATTCAACTTAGCCTATAAGTTTGCTATTCGTTTTTTCGTATACAGGAATTTTCCTTTAATCAAACTGTAGCTAAGTTTATGGAACATACGGAATTGGGACGGGGTCGGTGAATTGTGATCCAACATCCCCGAATGGACCATTACCGCTACTTGCTGTAATTGCTTTGGGAATACCTCAAGATTCGTGTCAGATACTTAGTGTTACATTTTAGGGACCCTGACCGGACATGTTTAGTATAACAGCATTTTAGTCACCTGGATCTTTACCTCTGAGATCACATTTTGGTAAATGGGCTCGCCTTATTACTTATTTAACAGACACAGAACGCCATTTTATTCGGCCTCAACATGCGTCTGGCGTTATTTATTCATTGATCCACTCATGTTTATTTATTTGTAGAAAATTGGAAAGGTATCCACATGCGTCTTATTATCAGCTATAGCAATTGACATATAAATAAGGTTCATTACTTGAAACAAATTAATGAATATATTTGTATATTAAGAGCAGCATATGCGTTTGATGCTGGGGGCTCGCCATAAATACGGAAGATTCCCAACGTAATGATAACAGTTGATTAAACTGACGCAATCAAGGGAAATAGTTTGCAAAATGTAGTATTACGAATTCCAATCACGTCGTAAGCCAGAAGTTAGCTGAAACGAGATCGGCTCAAAAGCGAAGATCTTATTGACTGTTCGGTTCGTACCGGCATCTATTGACTCGGTAATGTCTCCCATTTCCGAACCAGCTCTCGGAATAAGAAAAGTTGGTACACGGAGGAAAAGAAAAGAGGCCTTTTTCGAAGCGCACTAAACTTAATAGGTACCTTTGATCTTGCAACCCAAAGTTAGAATTAACTGTAACAAAGACACTGACCATCTGTTTAGGACCCCAAAGAAGCGGGTAACTAATTTCAAGTTTAATGAGAAATTCGCTTGAAAGGAATAATTCAATTTTCTGTATTGTTAATTTGTATGTTCGCTACAGCTTCCAGTTTTGGGATTAACAGGATTCCTGACAAGGGAGTCTTTATTGAATCGCTTTGTGCTATTGTTTAAATTGTACTGATACAATTTTCATTACAGCATTGAGTATAATGCGGCCTATTTTAGAACAACTTTCTGTAATGAAATCTTACTTATTTATTGGATAAGACTGCCAAAATTTCTTGATTATATTATGCAAGATTATTTTGTATTATAATAACAATTACATAAAATATATAAGCTTAACAACATTTGTAATTATTATACAGCAATTGCAGTTTATTTCCAACACATTACTTACACGTCATTTCTTGGCTTTGTAATCTTTTTCCTCCTTTATCCTAAGTAGTACAAATCTTTCGCCCCTACATCAGCATGCAAACAATTCGCTCGACGCGTTTCAACATACACACACATGACTATGATTTCTTTATTACAAACCCTTTATCCTTTTGTCCGCCGACGCTCGTTCCCTCTCAAGATATTCCTCTTTCTGCCTTCTGTATCTTGGCAGATAAGAATGTATTGAATTTTGAAACATAAGGTTTCCCTTTTTATCTCATACCCCAAGATTCTTTTATATTTACAGACCAACAAATGTAAAGTGATTCGACTGAGCACTCTATTATATAAATTGATATTTGTTCCTTGCAGAGTTAGGGGTATGTTTAAAAGATTTGGTTTTGATGAAAGGTTAATGTAATCTTATTTGACATTGCTGCGTTAAGAAGCTTACCTCTATTTCGTAGTATTTGAGACTATATATATTTGAGTACTTCTGAATCTCTTTGTTTTTACTATGGCATAATATTATTTTAATGTTATGTTTATTGCCGTCGTACCTACAATTTAGTATAAATAATGTCATTGCTCATATATTAAATTGTAATTTTCCACTGTCAATAATCGATTGGCATTGACGGTATTATTCATTTTCCATACTTCTTTAGTCACTTTTTGTCAAGTATCTATGCTATTACAATTACTGTTACTAGCAGATCGGGTCACCATTACAAACCAATTTTGTGTTAAAATGGATTTGCTACTTATTGTTCGATTAACGTGTATATGAATCTTTTAATATTCCAGCAATCATAATTTATAATTCGGCTCGGTGCAATTTCATAAGTACGACAGCTTAACAACAATTTTAGAAGGAATGTCTTGACATGTCGTTCGACGATTACGCATATTATACATATCTAATTATAGTTCTATCACATCCAGTAAAACATAAATCATCGACAGCAGAAAAAATTTCTTACACAATTGTTCGAACACTAAACATAAGCAGCTCAACAGTAAAAACGAAGTATCATAAACGTCACATGAGAACAAAAAGCTGTGTTCAAGCATACAGTAATTTTCCACGTACTCGTAATTCTACACCGCACCATAGTAACGGTCCTGCCATCTCCCATGCACATGGGAACCATAGACTACGTGGTCTATACTCTATACATAATTTAATTACATGTAATCTTTATAATCTTATGTCATTGATGTCGCTTTGTAGTTCATGGATGTTGTTTGCTTGAGTGTAATGGATTTCTATTTATGTTATGAGCATAGTTTTGATCTATTACTGGATTTGAAAATTAACGATATTAACTGCTTGTTTGATCCGTTGCATGCATCTGGATAACTGTCGATGCTAGTTTGGAATTCTTTGGTTTAACTATCAAATATTTTAGTAGGTACGCATAATTACGTAGGACTTAAACAAAGCTAATAATTTGTGAATATACACCTAAATCTTCGGAGTTATGTATGGAGACAAAATGCTTTAAACATTTTGCAGCCCGTAATGGTAAAGCAGTAGATAGAAAATGGCTTAGTCTAGAGAAATGTATCGAAATCATATTTCGAACATTCTTGCAGTCATTGAAACCTGAGATTCAATGAGAGATTTCTGTCCATCAAACGACTGATGATGATGACCAGAAAAATATGCCTGTATTCACAAAAAATACTTAAATTGCCGCCTCAATATTAAGACCATAACATGATGTTGTACTATAACAGTAAAGCACTATAATGCATTTATAATTATACATATGTAGGTTACTCGTCGTGACAAACTGTCATAGAGATGACAATGGGTCGTATTATCTGTGAACTTTAAAGAAATGGCTGTAAAAATAGCCTATCTAAAACGATTAGGCGTTCGCTTGATGGCCTATAAGCTGCTTTTTCTTAGTATGCTAATAGTTATAATTTTATATAACAGCAGTTGTGAAATTTTACTGCACTGCAATTTTATAAAAAAACAGATTTGCAGTAGGAATATACATTTAAGGCGTTTAATGACTTTAATAAAATTACCTAGACTTGGAGCATCTATACTTGGATGCATTGGAATTAAATAGACATATAGACACGCATGCATGTTATATTTTTAATGGGAATCACAAACGAATACTATTTGATAGCTTAAACCTAATAGGTATATATCGCCTCGGAAATATGATATTATTGTTATAATTTTGCTACGTTAGTCAGCGGACAGACTTCTAAAGCAACACGGTCACAGTATTAGTCAGCTGATAGATGACTACGCAATTTGTGTCCAATGTAATCAGGAGCATAAACTACGGCCAAACATCTTACGATTTGTGGTTTTGAAGAAAATAATGTATTGGTTACTAATTCTTACTTGTATCCTTTACCAGGATGTATAAATATTTGGATAAGGATAAATAATAATTATCTGAATGTAAATAGATGATAAAACATGTATTAGTGATGTATTAGTATTATAATTAACGATTATGTAAACGATTCCGGCATTTATGTATGTGTTAGTGAATGTCAAAAAAGGTGACCCCCGAATTGAGTAAACAAATAGTCGTTGCCTATTCTTTGACATAGTCAATTAACTAATAACGTA
This sequence comes from Catocala fraxini, assembly GCA_930367265.1. Taxonomy (NCBI): domain Eukaryota; kingdom Metazoa; phylum Arthropoda; class Insecta; order Lepidoptera; family Erebidae; genus Catocala; species Catocala fraxini. The sequence continues at coordinate 19,292,284 of OV884041.1, forward strand.
CGTACTTATGTCCTACATTTGTATCTATAAGTAAATAACATCACATTTTAATGTTACCGGAGGTAACAGGTATAAAGATGTGTAGGGCATAATATATTTCGGTGGCAATATTTAGGTGTAATGTAACACAAGTAGAATACAATAGCCTATCAGACACTTTGCTAGTACAATATGCTACTGTTAACTAACAAAGAAAGTAACGCTTGACAAGACCTAAAGTAAAACAGGATCGACAATTGATCACAGTCTTACAAAATACTTTTAGAGATACTTCCTTTTAAGTCGATGTTGAGCAGTGATAGCTCAGTGGGGAGACCAACAGACTGCAATGCAGAGGGTCTCGGGTTCGAACCCACGTCGCGCACCACTGACTTTCGGAAGTTATATGACTTTTTGAAATTATGTGCGTATTGATTGACAATTATCGCTTTCTCCGTGCCTCGGAGAGCACGTTAAGCCGTCGGTCCCGGCTACCATGAACATCTATGGCAGTCGTTATTGGGAGAGTGTCGACACAAAAGATCCCACTGCGTCGAAGTGTCGCCGGTCTGCACTGACTGGCCCCCACACAAGATACATACAAGTCGACGTTAAAAACTATTTTTATTTGATATTCTTAATTAAATTTTGTTAGCACCTGCATCACCTTTGCTTGAACATATTGTACTGACCTTCTCTTACTTGTGATCATTAATTTTATTTGTATTTTGGTTGTTAACATGACCTATTACGTCATAGTCCACTATATCCAACTTTAGAAAATTCACGATGAACTCATTTGTTGCAATTATATATAATAATACTGGCCTTACACATTTTCATAAAATAAGTATTAATTTATTATATATTGCGGTTTCATGCGCCCATTAGTAATTAATCCGAGTCATTTTATTATACATATATATGCGTAAATTTAAAATGAGCTAACTATTAAAGCATTGTACCATTATTGTCATACTCACCCACAGTATAAGGGAAAAAGGAGTTTATAATACTATAAATCAATTTAGTAATATGTGAGTGTCAATTATTTTAAATTATACAGGCAATTCCCTCTGGTTCACAGTAAAAATAAAGTTTTCTTCCAAAGTGAAAATGTTACAAAACTTACTGGAAATAAGCCATGTTTGCACCGTCAACACATGCAAGCAAATTATTAGACATAACGCAAAATTACAGCAATTACTCGCATTGACCAGACGCTTTCTAAATGTTCACTTTGAGAAAATTACAGTATTTTGAACGCTCCGTGTTGGTTGTTTAAATGATTTCCATTTTAATGAGCGATAAAACTTGTATCCTAATTTAATTCTTGGTAGTGTTTATTTACACTATTACCTTTCGCACGTAATTTGGTCTAGATTTATAATACAGACAATATTTTACAGGTCAAACCATTTAGCCAAATTAACGACCAGCAAAGAATCGGCGACAAAATATTTGCTATGACGGCGGTTGCCTAGGTTTCGTTGCCCTTTACAAATGTTTATGCGATACTTTTATAAATAAACACAGTACATGATTTGATGAAACGGGTTAATTTCCACATGTTAATTAGAAAAAAAGAACATAAACGCTACACGCGCCAATATTATGACAATTACCATATCTATTATGCGTACCACTATCAAGTGTTAGTCATAGTTGATAATATTCTAGAACGATCTCAGATGCATATGTTTACTGGTAACATTAATCTATTCAATGCAAATCATCATTTAATTTGGTACACCGGGTTACTCAGCCAATTGTTGGTTAGCCTATTCCTATTCTAGCCTAGGGGCTGCGTACATAAGCTATGCATACTTCAAACGCCAAATCGCTCTTCTACACTGTGGGAGATACTCGCAAACCAACCAAAGTCAAGTGGAAAGCAATCGATTTTTATGTCATTTTGTTAAAATATACATACACGTAAAATGAGAATACCATGTTTAAAATTCATTTCGCTCTTATGAATATCAAATTATTTGGAGACATTTCCAAAAGCAAATGAAAATATTTATTAGTATCTTGACGTCTTTAATCAAAATAATTAGAATAACATTAATTTTAAATTCATAAATGATAAATAGCATGAGTGATATGCTAGGTCGTGGCCTCTGCCGTCTACTTACTCCTCAAGGGACTCTGGTGTGAGTCTGTATATGTATTATCAATATCGTACATACTCTGTGGCGCCATATGGATTAGACGCGTTGCAGTAACGTTTGCATCTGGATTCTTCAGTATCGTATTAAGTAGTTCGTGTGCTGACGCTGTTATGCGGGCAAGTAATTTATAATTAGACTGGTGAATATTATTAATATTATGTGATTAGACTCACCCATATCAACTTAATTTAAAAAAAATTATAGACGTGACTTGAAGTGTTTTCTTTTTATTTATTCAGAGATTCGCAGCTGTGGTTATTACAATAATTAATTATGTATATGCCTTCCAATTTATTAAGTCCATGTTTGCATATTATGTAAAAATGCTGTTGGTATTGTATGGTGATTTCTAAGCTTACATCTATAAAAACTAGCACAAGTATTGCGTACAAATGTCAATCAACCAGCACCAATCGAAGCATGAACGATCTCAGAAAGGAATACTATTGTAAAAAGGCCTTTTTATGATAGTCTTTTCGAACTCATCATTAATATTTATAACTTTAAGATAAACAAAAAGATAATCTTTGGGCCGGTTATGTGTAGGTCAAAATTACAATAGTCACGCTTACCAACAGGAACAGGTAGACTTGGCCTCGGGCGAGGATTTCAGCACAATATATTCTCCATTAAAAAAAATAGCAATCTCATTTGCAAATGTATTGATACAACCATTATCCGATATGAAAATATTTCTTATCGAGTAACAACAAGCCTAACAGCCTAACATTCAGTGATATACCAAATTTTGTCATGTTCATATGTATAATAAAATTAAAATTACGATTACCAACCACAGAATGTTCAATAAATCGCCATTTTGGCACGAGCCCGTGTGGTGCGCTCCAGATCACCGTTTTGGACCATTCTTCGGTAAGATAACGAATTATTGGTTCCTGATAGCGTAACTTAGGTTTATACGATTTAAACTAATGGTGTCTGGTTGTATCTGGCACACCCATTGTTTTCGTTGTTTGACAAAATATAGAATCCCGTAGGATTTAGGTTGAAAACTTGGAGAAATTTAGAAGCCTAACAAATTTATCAGTCTTCTAAGTCTCGCCTGTTTCTTGAATACACGTATTAAGTAATATTATGTTATGTTTTCTGTAGTGCCCTAATTGCTCTAATAATGATCCTATGATCCCTAATTGCTTTATTATCACTAACATAACTACTGCTATCACCTAAGGTTAAACTCGATTCTACTATAATTTATATTTCCGTACTATATCTTTTATATTTATATTTCAACCTTACCTATGATTTAATTTAACGTTTACATTATTAATATACATATAGCAATTTATTTCAGATAGTAAAGAGCTATTATAAACGTTTAAAGAGTTGTCTATAGAGTTTATGTTAAACACACTATCACGTGAGCACCACGTCATATAATATCTCTATATTATATGACGTGTTGTTCACATTCTTGTTCTTTACCATCTTCTTCATAAATTTGCACGTAATCAAAATTATAATCTAAATCCAGCATACAATAAATACTCACCTAATGAGCTACGTATATCATTTCGTATGCACTATTATGCAATGAACAACGCATTATTTTATCGCGGTGTGTCATACCCTAAGTACTGTTATACCACATTTAAACATTATGAGGTTTATTGTCCATTCATCTTGAAGCTAAACTTGTTTTACTTAATTTTAGTACTGTTTCGTTTTAGTAGCGAATAAATTATAGGACATAGGTCCCTTGTTAGGAGAGTTATAAAGCTAAGGGATAAAGAGGATATCGACTTGTCTAAGCGGTTTATTATGTCTCAAGATTGGATTAATTTGTGGTCAACCTGTCAGGGTTGGTTGACTGTGTTCGTGGAACGTAAACGGTGAAATATTTCACTAGTTGTCGACGTAAATACCTTGTTGGATTTAATCGAGTTTGAGTACTTGTTTAAGATGTTTTCTCTCTTCACGATATTCATTTTTAAAAAAGAAAACAGATCATCTTTTTTTATTTATAAAATATAGTATCTTAATATGTATATATAAATACAATTTTAAAATTTTGCTTTTAGAAGGTTTAGTGCTATACTAAACCTAAAGAATAGAGTCAATGCTCGTCATCGATTGTATTCTATGATCATTGCATGAGATCTTACAATGAAATTAAACAATACGCGGGGTTTTCCAAGTTAGCACATGTTTCTCTGCTCATCCTTTAATCCTGAAGCAATAGCAACAGTACAAAATCCATAATAAGCGTAGTTACGCAGTTACATCACTACACGCGCTGCGGCTGCGCAGGGCTTATTAATAAACAACCACGTGTTTTGATATTGTGCGCTTCGTGAGGTGAGAGTATAGTAGCCAGCGATTAGCGGCTTTTGCAATTCAGCTGCACCTTTTAATATGTGATGTAATTATTTAGAATACATCTAAGCTGATACTAGTTCACCCGTGACCACGGCCAATGCAAGAATTGAAACTTCAGGAACTAAATACGTATCCTATACTATTAAATACTTATGAACGCGAAAGCTCTAAGATCTGTTGTCTTGTAGGTCATTGTATTTCTTGATATAGATGTTTGAAAAATACCCAAGATTATAACACTATGATTTTGATCATGAACAATTGACCAGATGTGGCGATAGACGTGGCAGTTTCATGAAGATTGTCATAAAGTCCTAGAAAATATTTTGCCAAAAGTTGTGCGTATGCGTGGCACAATATAAACGGCAATCATTAGTATTTTAGTAATTTGTAGCAAGGTTTCATATTCCAAATATGAAAGGTACTTTCTACACAAATAACGTAAAAAATAACAACAAACTGTTATTGGTGTACCTAACTTTTCCTCACATTCAGCCTACTTGATATACAAAATTCGTACAAAAACTATAAATATTATAATAAAAAACACTTTCACTAAGCCTTAATTGTATTTTAACTATCCTATCAACATTTTATAGATGCATATAAAACATTTTACAAGCAATCCTAGCAAAAGTAAATGGACGTTGCGAAAATTCTAGATGGAATCGAGAGTTCTAAACTGGTTTAATAATGTTTTGATAGGCGGATAATATAGATATAACTGCTACTAATTTAAAATGGTGCCTCACAGTTGTAAAATGTTTAAAGGCTTTACTGTTTTGTAACATTTCTCTATTTTATTAGCAATAATCGTATAGTAATAAATGTTTAGAAGAAACGCAATGTCCTATAACTAGGTGTCTAGCCTACCAATGCCTGTTTCAAGTGTGTTTGCATGGTCCTATAGACGCTACGATGTAGTCACTTACAAACGATAGAGAAACATTACTTGTCTTTACAGTCCATAATAACGGTATCTGTAGCCAAAACCATCTAGAAATAAAAATATAATAATAATTCGACGACCCGATGGCGTAGTGGTTAGTGTAACTGACTGCCACGCCTGAGGTCGCGGGTTCGATTCCCGCACAAGTCAAACATTTGTGTGCATGAACATGGGTGTTTGTCTTGGTCTGGGTGTTTCTATGTATAATAAGTACGTATTTACAAAAAAAAAAAAAGTATTTAATATGTATGTTTATCCATTGTCTAGTACCCATAGTACAAGCTCTGCTTAGTTTGCGCTAGATGGTGTTGGGTGTATGTGGTAGAATATTATAAATTATAAATTCTAACATTTAAATACGTGCAAATTTTCAATTGGTTTGTTTATTTTGTTTTGAATGTAATTATAGAGATTTGCAATGGCGTGATCAGTTTTTGTTTTACCTTGGTAGGTGTATGAATATACTACTACCAATGTGTAATTTATTCTGCTAAATATAACTAATAATATATAAGTTAATGAATAGGCAGCTACTTAATCCCGCTAATTCTATTCACCGTGTTAGCACCATAACAATGCACTCGCAGCCATATCTCGTCCGTTCGTGATAGCGACTAGACTCACTTCAATGTAAAGTAAACATATTTCGATTTTAATACAATACTTTCTTTATAATTCTGCGTTTAATACATGAGCATACAGTACTGATAATTCACTAGAACGCAATAATTATGACTAAAAGGATTATAACAGTGAAACTTGAGAAATAAAAAACTTACAGTCACTAGTAACTTTACAAACAGAAAAGTATTTTAATAATCAATGACTCAGGTGTCATAATATAAAATTGTATTAAATCAAGGAAAAACTTAAATGCCGCATACACATTTAATTCAATAACTACAAAACATTTCATTTAAGTAATATCCAATATTGTAAAATTACCATTTTATAACCCGCCATGGAAAATCCTTAAGAAGATTTACTCAGCATAAACAGCATACAAATGTCTATCAATAGACATAAGACATTAACCTTTAATATAGTATATACTTATTATTTAATCAGACAATTTATAGCTTGATAGGACGTGTTGATGACAAAATAAATTGAATGATACGTGCCGTAAACATTTTGAAGTAATACCGTCGGCATAGCAATACTATTATATTAAATATATTAAATAATATAATACTATTGGTACTTTGTATATCGAGTCCCGTGCCAAACTGCCCGGAGTGTGCAAATATTGCCATCATCGGTACATCTTAGCGAGAATTTAAATTGTTTCATAAATAACAAGATGGTGGGAGATTTACCTTTTGTTTTTGAAATTGAATTGATAAAATGGTATTTGTTGTATTATTTTTAGCTTAACTACAGAAAATATATTTGATAACTTATCGATTATTTAGAAAATCCATCTCAAATTATCAAATCTATCTCAAAAGTACTTAAAGAAGCTAGCCAAACGTGTAATGTGATGAAATAGGTCTTAGTCGCATCAATTAAATGCTGATTTATTAAACTATGATCGCAATGATGCATGAGTTTGTAGCGATAGCAGTTTAAACAGTTCATAATGCATAATATAATAATTTCTAATGCTTCTAGATCAGAATCAAAATATCAGTCTCTCTATCACGCTTTCACCATGAAATGCGCGCCACGTTTCAGATCGACGCATTTACTACGTACGGACGGACGTAAACAACGTTATTATTAGTGAATCGCGATAACTATGGGGTACTGCGTCGGTGTGTACTACACGTGTCGAGTTTTTATCTGTTTATTTTGTGTAAAACGTGTATGTTGTATGGGGAATTTGCAGCGGGGAAATATGGATTAGGGGATCATAGATTGGGGCTGAAGCATTGTGTGTTGAATTCTATTTTGTTACGCAACACCATTTGTTATACAAAAATAAATACTCTAGATTTACCCTGTTATTATTATTACTACTTTCAAATATGAGTATTTATAATATATTCAAAATTGTAAAACCTTAGCCGCATAAAACTTATGAGTAATGGTCTTTTACCGCTTTTTACCGGCGTCATAATATCATGTGTCAACTGCACCATCATAAAACTCTTCGTGTTGGCGACGAATAAATTAATACCATAAACTTCCCGCACGCTTATGGCGTTCATATAATGTGTTAGGTACTTAAGCAATTATCTATCAAAAGAAAAAGATCAATGAAGTTAGAAAATTACGATGTCAGTACTTAATCTGAACAATTTGCTTCATGTTTGATAATAGGTATAACATCAAATGAAAATTATGAAATGGAATTGTACGGTAAATGATGCAAAAGATGGATCAATGAAGGCAGAAAATTATAATACTAATAAATTCACTTGAGTAACTTTCTTTGTGCTGGCTTTCAGAAAACCAAATAAAAGTAATAAATAGAATTTATAATACGATAAATCATTGCATTAAATAAATCGTGTAATATATATTAAATTATGGCATTATAAATGGCTTTTACCATACAAAATATTAAATATTTCGTATTCAAAGGTTCAACATGTAATGTTCAACCTAAGCAGTATAATTTAAGCCCACGCTACAAAACAAAACTCCACCCAACATAAGACTTTATTTCTCACTTCAACCATTTATAAATTAAATTTAAAAAAAAACAGCAAATTCGCCATTCCTGTCGTGGCCTGTCGCACCTACATATTGAAGTTATTACCAACTACGCTACAACAATATATGCACTCGCGTCACGAACACACAAAGTTTTTGAACTTTTATGAATCGTAAATTCATGTTTTAATTGAGTAATAATGCTGTATAGCTGTAATACTTAGTAAATTCTTAGTAAGTATCGTTCGTAGAGGTAATGAGCCATGTTCAGCTGATTTAGGCGACGATAAACATGATGTGGAAACATTTATTGCCACCGGTATGTTTCTGAATGTAGACGCACCTTCATTATTCGCAAAAACTAGAAAAGTTAAAAAGAATCTAGTTATCTTTCAAGCTTTATAAGTCCTTAACCATATATCACAAGTACCTTTATTTAGCAGTCTTCGCAAGAACAATTTCAATTTATTCCCGCGAAATATGGGGACTTCCAAAATTAAGAAACTTAAAAAGTCTTCAGAAAGTTCTTAAATCTTTTGCGTTGAGACAAGGTGCTTCACTCCAAGGTTCTACACGTAATATCGAGCCTCGAAGGTAAAGTTTCAGAGCAGCATTATAGGATCAGATAGTTAAAATGGCCGAGGTTTGGATCGGAGAATTAGTAATTGAAATTGAAGGCTTTGAGTTTGGAGTGGCCTGACAAATGGGAAATGTGGTGAGAAGTATTACTTACTTTGGCTGACAGTTTAGTGACTTGATAAGTGATTGAAAGTTTGTCGTAGAAATAGCTCATGTATTTTTAGAACACTACACTAGCAACTCGCAAATAATAAAACATTTGGATTGGGTACTTAAAATCATTGTTGTTATATCATAAGTTTCTTCGTAACTCTACCTTAGCAACAACAGACACTCAATTACATAGTCTGATGCATCTAGAGGTTACACTAATTCTCGCGTTCACTAAAATTGTGCTTGCTTTCAATCAAAGTCAAATGCAACATCCTAAATAAATAGGATTATCCTCGAGTTATTATTGGGTTTTACTATCAAGACATTAGTTAGCAGATTAAATCAAGTGGATGATATAGATCGATTGCTGACTATGTGATTGTTAGTATGATGTAAAACATAAGCAGTGAGCGACTGCGTGCGTTGCAATATGACCTTCGCTTCACGTGGATCGTTAGGTGAATTTATAACAAAATATATCGTGGTTAGTTTGTTATGATAGTAATATACAGAGCGTATCGTAAAGATATTTAATTTTTTGAGCTGTTAGTTAGTTTTAAACATTAGATTACTTAATTTGTTCTAAGACGTCAGACTGTTATTATTTTGTAATTATGCACGTTGTATCATTCGTTTACAAGTAATGAATCTGCACATTTATTACATAATATGCATATTATGGGTAGTTTTACAGGTATTCATGATAAAAAAGCATCTGACATAGGGGCCACAGAGGGTCGATGTCCTGTTGAGGACTATAATAGTCTTTTAGGAGAGGTAACGGAACATAATACTTTAAGAACCTTATAAGGATATTAAAATATACCATAACGTTCCATAAACATGTGCGGTCCGCTTAATGTCACCAATCTCTTCAACATATCATCACAGAAAACTATATAATAAAAATATACAACAGCTACAAACTACATCTCACAATACGTATGAGATAGCAATTGATATTTCTCAAGTCATATTTATTTATGACATTTCTTAATTTGGGCTTTAATGACCCGCGTTACCGGCTTTAAATCTACGAACATGTTTTTTGAAGTAACTGTAGTATATGACTACCAGTCTTTAAAAAATTATCTTGAATCTTGAGCTAGGTCTGGCGTAAAATCCAGTCTAGGTTTAAGACATTTTTATTACTTGAAATAGCACAGATAGTGTCTTTATTTCGTTGCCATTTAAATCAACTGCTCTTAAGACTGGTTAGTACGACATAATAAAGCTATAGTTTTAAATTATATCTACATCATATTTACATTTATAACATCTAGAACTAAATTATCTAAAGCCGCTTGAAGTTCTGCTGACCCTTGAGAAAAAGACAGTAAATAATTATAAACACAGCAAGATCATTTACACGTTGATAACTGCAAGGTTGCAAGACCAACGCAAATGTTTGTTTTAACAATATTTTCTAGCCACTTTATGTTGACATCAAAATAAACAGGTTTCTTTTATAAGGATTTTCTTAAAGTGGATTTTATGAAGAGGATAGTTTGTATCTATATTTACTTTAAAGTCAATAATGATAAATAGTTTGTCCTCTTTGGTTTTTCTTATTGTCAACATCGACACCCATATTTCTGATTTTATGAACAGCCATGACTTACATGACAACGATGAATAAACTGGGATTCAAACGCAACACCCCATCCCCAAAAGCTTCAAAATCATAAATCCAGATAAAGTTTATGAGTCTTATAATAAAGTTAAGTGCTGGTTTTCTTTGATAACGCTAAGTAATAGGATTTCTTCGGGCGTTCCAATTTGTATTAGCCCTGTTTTATCTGAGTCTACATGAAGCTTCATAATAATCTGATGTATGTGTTTCCAGGATCACATAGAGAAATAATATTATGTTTATTTTTATATATTAATGGTGGCCTACATTTTCTTAAAGATTATTTTATGCTTAATGAACGCATTATTGCTTCAATTATAAGAGTAATTAGGTACATAAATGCGAGAAAACTGTTAAAACTGGCAATAATTTGCAATGGGAATACCAAAACTTTCATTTTCTATGATAACCTTACAATGTAACCAATAAAAAGGTTCAAACTTATGAATATTTCAATTATTAGTCATTGCAAGGCAACAAATTGTAGGTCGCGATCGCCACCTGTCTCAACATTTTTGCAACAACTGTTGTTGCTGTTGTTGACATCTGCTCACGGAAACGAACAGTTGTCAATTGTGTCTTGTTTTTTGTTGTTTGGTAACAGCACTTGGCCAAATACTTACTGCTGTAATGAGAACTGAAAATTGTAAATGTTTTTGTGGCCATTATGATGTTGTATATTACATGTAGAGTAATAACTGAGATCTTGATAAAAACGTTATTCGTGCATCGGCTAAACATATCACATTAGCTCGTAAATGTTCATATTTTATACATGACGTTACTGTAATGAATTTATTTATTAGTGCATAAATCCAACACGGCAAAGCGAGACAAATAAGTGAATATGTTTAAAAAAATAAAATTTACCGAAAGTAGGCAACCGATTTATATGTTTTTGAGTGGTTTGAGGCTCGGTTACTAGCACCGAAGTACCGCGACCAAGTAGCAAGTACATTAGCTCAAGAACCGATAGAAGCCAAATAAAACTATAAGGTGAAAATGCTTGATAAGATTTACTTAGTAAGCAAGTGTAGATAGTCCTATCTCATGTGAGAAGGATCAAAAGAAAATAACAACAGTGTGTATTTACTATGATGACTATCCATCCGATCGATCAGCTTACCCAGCAAGTCACATAAGCCTTTTTATTTCCTTCTTACAACGTATACATAAATACGTAGACAATGATCGCACATAAAACCGTAATTCAACCGAGATCCAAATCCCGACCCACACCATAAAAAGTCGTCGATAAAACCTGAATATCTATTCATTTCGAAATCACTATAAAATGAAAAAGAATCGATAGTTTAAGACAAAAGAATTTAAAAGGAGATCGTCAGGCGATTTTAGTAGTTAAAAGTTTAGTTAAAAGGTTGATATTTGAATGGTATTGTTATGATGTGGGTAAAGCGTAGTGCGGTAGCTAAAAAAATAATAATGAAAGAACGAAAAATGTTTTTTAAAACGAAAACATAGTGTTGGAGATAAGGAGCGTTTTATTGTCCCGAAACATGAGGGCGGCGAAAAAATTATATATAGGCTGTTTATGTTACAATTCTTTATCGTTTAGGTTAGCTTATAGATTTATATTAACTGGTAGATTTAAATGTTAATAAATGAGAAGCAGACAAGCATGCTTTAATAAATAATAGTTAAAACAAAACCGTTTGGAATTAAGTGACCAATTTCTAGTAAAATTGCAATAAAGCTTAGTCTACATCTCCAGCTAAACACAGACATGTTACAATATTGTCTAAATATAAATTTAAGCAATTATTTTTGAATACGATAACAATATAGCTGTTAAGTACTTTAAAGTATTCAACTAACAACTCTTACACATTTTTATGTACATGATGAAAAAGTTTTGCATGTTTCCTATGCAAAACTTTATCTTCATGTACATAAAAATGTAAATCATATCATAAGAGATACAGTACATTATTATTATCGCAGTAATACCCTGACATGGCCCATACGATATGTATCTAATAGAACGATACATTATAACAACCTGTATATGTATCTGATAGGATAGGGCTGCAATAGGTTGATATGTCAAGATAATTTACAAAAGTAATTTGCTGTGTACAATATCAAATTCAATCTAAAACAATTTTAGGATTATTTACGAATATTTCAAGCTTTTTGAGAATGTACATTTATTTCTGTTTTTGTGAACAAAGAACTCGCGCTGGGCCAGTGTGGGTGATTATGGCCTATGCCCAGTACGCAAGTTTATAAAATTACTGCTATTGTATGTATATCTGTACATTTTAATAAGCTGATCTATATTGATATACATATACTGGTGTACGCTAAATAACCATATTAATTAGAATCTATATAGTTACTTAAGACAGAAAAACAGTATCAGTAATTTTGTTCAAACCATACGTTATACAGAAACATTTTTATACTTCAAAGTTATCTACGTCCAAAAGCTTTGTATAAAAAAATACGATTCGTTCCATTTCCGTTCGAACGTTTAGTACACACCCCTTGCTGTCAGTTTCGATATCTCCCTCAAACGACCCCGTCAATCTGACAGCCTTGAATCCAGTACCTGTCCTCATCAATTATATTTTTTTATCGGTGAAGTATCTTCTAACATTGTCTAACATCTGCGTCACAGCTTGATCGATGCGTTTTAAATACCTTTGGCTATGTTGGCAGGTAGAGCCTCTGATTTGACTATTATGTTTTCGTTTTCCGAAGAAAATACCAAAGCTTTATAAAATACTAATAGCTTTCCCGCGGTTTCACCCGCGTAAGTCCCGTTCCCGTGTGAATATCGGGTTTTACCCCTGTCACCCCCTTCGGGGTGGAATTTCCAAAAATCCTCTCTTAGTGCTCCCCTACATTCTCCAAGGAAGATACATGCCAAATTTCAGCTTCTCGCGTTCAGTAGTTTCGGCTGTGCGTTGTCTGTCAGTCACTCAGTAACGGAAGAGTTTTATATATATAGATATTCCAGAAAAAAAGAAAAGTCATGCAATGTTTTCTTTACGTAATAAATAGTAGAAATGCTTATGAAACCATTTGTTTTTTAAAGGTGCATTATATTTTTCATCTAGTACTGATAACATTGAAACTTATTTTAATCCAAATAGAACCACTTTTAACAAAATTTAACAAATAAAAACTGAACGCATGACAAGATCACCCTAAATTCGCCGTGATGGGACCTCAATAAGGCTGACGAGACTTTATTCCATTGCATTGATTTTTATCTTCAACTGGGGAGGAATTATCCTATGGTTGTTGTTTTTTCTTTTAAACGTTTTAGATAAGCAAGTTTGGAAATGTTTAAGAGCTTTTGCAGAAGATTTATTCCTTTAGTACGTTACAATGGCTCTACTTTGGCGTTTTGATATAGATTGTGTCTTACACAAACGGTAGAAATTTAAAGAAGGCTAATTTTTTGTTATCTACTAATTTGAATCCGAATCTAATGCAATGTTCTAGCTTATGTGTTAAAGATTTAAAAATTGGGTACAACAATTTTAAACATATGGAGCAGTAGTATTACTGGCTAAGTTATTCACACAACAGAGCTCGTTATATTTTCCCCTTAGGCCTAGGCACAAGCTTATCCAACATTTTGCCAAAAACGCTTGCCAAACAACCTCTAAAACTGCAAATCAACACAATCAGAATGCACATTAAAAGCACATTTATCGTCAAAACAAAAACTTAGATCGGAAACATTCGGCCATGAAAAAAAGAACTCCGTCGTCCGGGCAATCTCGATCAAATTGTATAAGAGGATTAAAAGATTTATTGTATAAGACTCCGAAGGAAATTTTCGGGGAGGCACCCGTTTTACATCGTTACATTTCTTCTCGTCTGGTTACGAGTACGTGAGCTGGCATAACTTAACTGAGTGCTTAAAACACTCGTTTACTTGACATACTTCATGTAAATGTATATTTGGTAATGCGGTTTCGTTCTAGAGGATTTCTGCTCCCGGTTCAATATTTAGCTGGTTGGTGGATTTTAATAATTACGCTTTAAACCAAATAAGATGTTTGATTTGATTTTAGATTATTTATTTATTTTATTATTATTATTTTTATCGTTGCATTTTATAAGAGGATAATATATAAACAGTTACTGTAATTCTTCTAACCCAAATATATATAAATATTATATATATTATCTGTGCCAACAGTTTTAGGTTTGGTATTTCCGGTAATTCAAAAAGGTTATGATTGGGTCGAGAGTTTGACCCTAATGTGGTTTTGGGACTGAATCACAAAGCAAAGAACTGTGAATCATTTTGACGATTTTTTATGTCTGAATTGATTTCTTATTGTACAATTGTTAATATCTTTTAAACTAAACTGGCAAACTGTCAAGGTAAAGACTTAATTTCATTGAAATCAAAATTTTAAAAAGCGAGAACAGTAATATTACCACAATATTTTCAACAGTAGGGGAAAATGTACTACCGAACACTGTATTAAGTTAAGTAAAACTTATTTTTATCACCATGCACTAACAATACATTTTGTATTTACAGGTAAATAACAGCAACATTGGTACAAACATTACGGTGAGGCTATATATAAGGAGGGTAATGCAGTATTTTATATCGACTCCTTTACGGCCACTCAGGCTACCTGAGGAAGCTATTGCGTTTCTTAACAAAACTATAACAATAAATTTGCCTGAACTTCGTTCGTACAACGTGGATCGTTTAACAGCTAAACGTTAATGTTTACTCTGATATATACTTCATTAGTTTGATTTATAAATTCGTTTAGATACGTTTTTAGTTTATGTTAAAGTTTCGTTATTAGATTTGTGTTCTTTGTTTACTAGATGGTATATTCTTACAATTGGTAAGTAGTTTTTATTACCATGGTTTATGTTCGTAAATTTTCTTTCAAATAATGCTGTGTAATATTTTGAGAGAAATGTTATTATTTTCATGATTTGCATAATAATTGCATATTTCAAGTATTTAAAACTCTAGATGTATTATAACTCTCCTTAAAACTCATACTATGAATGATCAAAATCCGAAACATACCCAAAAAAAAAAAAAATACCACCCTGCCAAAACACTTGCAAACCACCTTTTCACCGAGACTCATTCTTTAAACCCCTTTTTTCCTACCAGACGTCGGGAACAAAGTAATTAAAAAGTTCCCTCTGTTAGAAACCACTTCAGCGTTACTAGATTAATACGAGTATCGCGTGTGCCAGCTAGTTTTATTTCAACTATTTCATATTATTTATAGCTCATAGTTGAATTTTGTATTAAAAATGCATGCTCATGGTCTATATATAACGTCGCGTGATATGTTTTTCCTTGTTTATTTTTGTCTGTCACAAGCCAAATATATGTTATTGATCCGTTTTAGTGTATTCCATTACTTAAGTCTGGCTTACTTAGCAGCTTTAATGCGAGATTAATTATTTTATGAGAAAAAATGGATTTTCCATGAGATTTGACTGTAGAGTTACGCAAATTGTAAAATATTAAGCTGTCAGATCTGATGACTAAAAACTACTCTAATATCCAAACAGTCCACTAATAACAGTAGATTGCTTAATAGAAATAATAAATAGTGGGTTCGTAAGCGCTATACCTGCTCTATTAAATTATATTTGCCATCAGCGTAATTCCCAGAACTCGTACCAATTCAAAGGCCAAAAGTTCGAGCCGCTTACCTAACGAGTGCTAATCCAGCCTAACATTAAATATTATAGTTTCCTGCTTGTGTCTTTTTAAGTGACATGTTAATTTGTCTGCAAGTAGCTACTTCCTCATTAGTGTTAGTTGCATGTTCGGGTTTGTAGATGATCAGCTGTATTAGTCCGTTTGTCTCTATTAGATGTTCTATTTATACCTATATTAGTGTTGACCCGGTTTTGTGTGCTTTCAGTTTTTGAACTCAACTCTTGATACTTATGAAATAAGAGATTTTCTGTAAAACAAAGTATTAAATATCAAACATTTACTACTTGTAACTGGTATTTGTTTGAGACAGCTCATTTTGATTTCCAAACCGAATTTAATAAGAAAAGCTTTGATATTGAAGTCGAATGTCATTAGTTTAATCAAGTATAAACAAAATATATCTCCAAATTAACTCCCTTACGAAAACACGAGAAATTTGATCACGAACAATCAATATGCATCCTTTATGTCCTCCCTTCACATTTCTCTTGTCAACGTTTCCATTGAAATGAATACACACATAATCAAAATCGGCTGAATAATTTTGTATATCGTGTTACTCATACTGACAAACTTCCTTTTGTACTAGATACATTTTGATGATGCGTATCACCGTAGTCGTTTGATGTAGAAATTGCGGACACTAATTAGTACTCGGGATTCCCAACTAGTTGTATAGAGTTGATTTAATTTTAGTTGTTTCAATTCCTGTGTTTGAATCATGCTTTTAACCTATTAAAAGTCCTAACTTGCTTACATAATGAGCATTATCCCTCTATTTAGTAGATATTCTGCTTGTGCCTATCTATATATATTAAATATCTCACATATACATTTCTACCAAAATATTAAGGTAGCAGTTAGCAGCAGCATAAACAAGCTATGCAAACTATCTTAGTTAGGTATTTGGAGAAAAATTTTGCATGTTAGTCGTAGGAATATTATTTTATTAGCAAAAGTGATAACCACGTGCCAATAAATAATTCAGAATCTTATAAAAAGCTCATCAAAAATAAACAAAACGAACTAAAACTTCTCAAATTATTAAATTTTTAAGTCACGAAAACAAATGTTGTCACCAAAGCAATTGAACCAGAAACAACTCTAGAAACTTGCAAAATAGAATTGGACATCTTTTGTTTATTATTATAGAACCCCATTGTAGTACCCATTGAATTGCCATCGGGCTTGACAAATTGAAATAAACTGAAAAGTCGACTTCCAAAGTCGAAGAAACTGCCTTCAAATTTGGACAGGATTCATTAATTCAGTGTAAGAAGTTGAATTAAATCATTCGAACCTTTAACTCAAGAATTTTTGGGCACTACCCTTAAATGAAATTGTTCAGTTATTAATTGTTACGATTCGAAAACAAAAAGTAGATTTCGTTACTCCAAAGAGTTGGATTGTCTTGTACAAGTTATAATTTGATGGAATTGAGTGTAACTTTGAGGGTCGTTATATTGAAGGATCATTGAAATTATTGTTAAAGTTTAGAGTGTTTTACTTGTGTAGTTATCTTGTGCTCGAGTCTGCTTTGAAATTTTAAATAGGTTTTTGAATGCTTTGATCTCAGATACAACTTTGTGTTTGGAGAGATTTTTCAACTCAAAACTTTAATGCGAATTTATTTATGTTTACATGTTTATTTTTCGTTAATATACGTTATATTTTGTAAGAAGAGGTCAGCCGTAATTACGTTTAAATTTGTTTATTATCCATGTAACATAAGCTTTAGTTCGGGTTCTCAAAAATATATATTCAGTCTAATTTTCAAAATAAAATACGCCAATCAATCATTCCAATATTCAAAACAGCGCGAATAAAAAAACACGGCCATCGGAACCCTTTAGATCACATTTTCTCTCAAAAATTATGAAGTATAATGAACCAGCGGGAAGTAAGTTAGCATTAAGTATTCGCATTTCCATAGCTGTCTCTGTCGTAGCAGTTAAAATTTCACTTGGCTAAGCAAAATTTTCTGTCCGCTGCAAAAATCCTTCCCCTTTTAGGGAGAGGGGAGCGCCGAGCGAATTCTTGCATAAAATTTACATCGAGCGGTCCACACAAATTACCATTTCACTTCTTACTCTGATTAAATGTTGTAGAAAAAATATTGCTCTCTAAATGTAAGAGAAAATTCTTGGGTTTTCGACTCATTAAAATTGATGTTTTGTTTTTTTTTTCGTTTCGGCTTGCTCGTCGCTCGTTCGAGAGTGATTCCCTTCCAGTTTTGCATTTGACTTTTCGGGTACAAGTGTCTTTACATAATTCAATTTGTTTCTCTACAAAAATGATACGGGCTTTTAAATTCGGCTTCCAAACCGCGTAGTTTCGTACGAAAAACAGCTGTAGCCCGACCGCAGGGAATTGCCGACGTAATGTCCTACAAAAAATGTGCCAGAACTTGGCAATGGCCAAGTGGGATCCGTCCAAAAAAGGTGTGTGTTACAGCATCTTTCACGCAAAAGGGTGAGAAAATAGCGGAGGCGAAGCAAAGATATTTGGCAGGCCTTTACAGGCTAATGATCCACTTGATTGCGGTTAAGTGTCGCTATAAAAATGTCTGGATGTTGCCAACTAGGGGAAAAAAACAGTTGCTCCTCTAAAGTGACTATTTTTCCTGGCAGCCTCCCGATATCATGAGACAATTGCCTTTGCGAACACTTTAAGTGGACGACAATTGATGTTTTCCCACTTCGCTTACACTAACTTAATTTTGTTGTGTTCTGAAAAACTTTCTTTATTTCACACGAGCAGCTTTTACCGTATTTCGTAGCAATTTCGGAGGTAGAAAATGTTAGACTAGAAAATAAAGGCGAGCTTAGCGTAAAAGCAAAATTATATTTAGAGTTATCTTTTTGATAACAGGTAAAAGGTATATTAAGGTAAAAATGATATCAATATTTTTGTTAACAAGATTTAGAAAATAGCGAAAGAAGTGCACCACATTGAATTTATTTTACTCTTTAACTTAGCTTTTAAATTGAGTAATATCCATTGGCTTTTAACTAAAGCAATCCAACTTATACCGCTGCCAATACATCAATAATTGGAAAATAACTTCTATAAGTGGAAAATTTACTATGAAATCATCATGAAATTGAATGTCTTGATTGAATTATTCTTCCGCAAACCGCTCTGTTTCTCGGAAACTCGCCATCCATCATTAATCTGTTGCTATTATATGACATAACCAGAAATGTTCCCAATAGGTTGAGTTATTTATTTTGATTAAATTGAACGATCGACCTGGGGATAACCAGGTGAAACGGATGTGATAACGGATGTATTTATTTTAATACGTATGCTTTGCAAAGTTTGAGTTATTCTTTTACTATTGAATATGATCGTTTTCGTATTTATTTGTTGCCAATTACATTTACATTACATTTATTTATATAGTGTTTAAAACAATGATCTGCACATTAACATCAACCTAACATCATTTAAACATCTCTTTATATTTTAAAAGACTCTCGAGCTTTTGTATCTTCTCCATGACCAGTTTTGGCATGAAACATCAAAATCTTTCGAAATAACTCGCAGCGGGTGAGGCGGTGAATCGATTTTGAATTCATAATTTAATCTGGTGGTGGTCGCGTAGCTCGGAAAATGTTTAATTTGTTCGCTTGATACAAGAGAATATGATTGTGTTTTGTTGACAGTGAAAATGACGATATTTAGTACATTTATCTTCAGAGAAAGTAAGGCATGTTTTTATCGGTTATAAATCATTTAGCCTAACTTATAATTATAAATACATGTAAATGTTATGTAAATACAAACAAGACTGGGAAACGTGAGAATGGTAATGATTTTATAAAAGGTACAAAATAAAAGAAATATAAAACTACTTAAAGCTTAATAAGCATAACGGTAAATTTAAATATGGGATGTTATGCTGACAAGTTGCTGATCTATGGCCTTTAATAATAATAATGGCTCATTTCTCTATTCACACCTACCGTGAGAAGACAAACTCCAGCCCACGATCAGCATTGAAAAATTGTTTAATTAACACAGTATTCCTAACTCAAAAGCGAGTAATTCTTAAGAGCGACTTGATTAAAAGTTGATACAGTGTTTCTCAAAGTAATATAATACTTTTGGCGTCGGTCGAATAAACATTTCAATATTCGGGGGCTTCATTAATCACGGTAATTGACAGGAAGGGGACATGGACGCTGTCCGCCCCTCCACCCCCGTGCTGGCTGTGGTCCCCGTGCTGGCTGTGGTTGTGCTTTTGTATTGCGATAATGGTAAAAAAAAAATATACGGCTCGACGGTATTTATTAATGTTAATTTTTAATTTGTAAAGGTTAACGTTATTTTGAGGAGTGGCTTACGGACAGCTAATTTGTAGTGGATGCTTTATCAAATTTGTTGAAATTAAAATTTATGCAACTGATTTTATTTAATTTCAATAAAATCTAATTGCACCTGCTATAATAGTAACTTTGGTTAAATGTTGACAATTATATCGACGAAAATTTTAAAATAGCCTTCTATCGTTTATACATACATATTTTATGATAATCCACAATTGAACTAAGCTGTAAACCAATATCTAAACATCAAGCAAAATAAGTCTCCAAATTTTTCAAAGTCTATTTCCCCCTGCAGTAAGCAACTGATTATACAAAACGTTATTATCGAAGAGATAGACTATGTATTTCACGGAAATAAAATATAAATAACGATGGGAAAGGCTGTTTAATGTTGCTTAACGATAACGATTTGATTGCCCGATTATGTACGTACAACAAATTATTTTGTTCAACAAAATATTTGTAAGGAATTAAGGAAATCCTTTTGAGATAGAGGAAGTTCTGGTATCAAGTCTAACTTTTAAGGCCGTGCAAATAAAGGCTAGATACGATTAGATTAGCAAATGGATGGAGGAAGTAAATTGACCTCTGAATGTTGTTTGCCCTGCCAAGGACCTGCCGTAACGATGTCTCGTGTTTGACAAGATTTCGTTACGTTTACAACGAATAGATTGATTTAATGACTTGTATAGCTAGGTATACTTGATAATGATTTGAATACGATCTTTTGCTAAAATAAATTGCTATCATGCCTCTACAAATTCACAGCCAATGTTATCATTATTGGAAAAACTGAATTGTCAATTTTCTTAAGCCTTCCCCAGTATTTCATAGTCACATTTAATTTAGCTGAAATCGACTATTAATCATTTATAAAGTCATTAATCAGATATCAGCTTGATATCCTTTCTCACTCATTCAAACAGTAAGGATTTACTTGATAAATTACTTTTTCGCTTAGGAAGGGTGCGTTCGTTTTAAAGTTTAAGAGAGGCGTATCCTCTGATAACATTAAATCTATTGTGTATTGTATATCTTTTATTTTATGTTGATGAGATTTCATCAGGTTCTATTTATATTTGAATGTCTGAAATGTGGCACAGCATCGGCAGCATGCTTAACATTTTCATTTAAATAAATTTTTAATATTTCAGTAACTTGATAATTATAATAATAACCTAGCATAAAATTTGAGTGTGCCTGAAAATCTTAAATTAGAACAAAATTTCGCCAATTTCAACCAATATTGTCACTCTCGGCCTGTTTACGTCAAACTCTGGCATAGTCATTTGGGCACGATTTTTATTAACTCCCAATGCCTGTAGAAAACTTTCGTTGCGCCTTTTTCTCCTTAAAATTTATGTTCGTTCTTTTTATGGCTGTGCAGTTCAGTTTATCGTTTATTAAACTGTGTATAGATTGGATATTAAAGAAGGATATTGTACTCGTAAAAAATTGGGGGAGATTTTGAGGATTTCGCGAAATTCTATTTTATTTGAGGATTGGAAGGAAATCATTCGGAAATTCTACGTGTGATTATGTTTAATTCGGGATTTTACAGTGGGTAAGTTGGCTGAGAAATGAATTGTGTACTCACGTAGGAATTTTCTTGAAAATTATATAAATGTCTACGAGGGTACTATAAACCTTTGTATCTCTCTAATTTGTAACTTATAATAAATAGCTAGCATGTAACATCTAAATCTTATTTAAAGAGACAGTGTCCACTTGGTACACATTAACGTATGTTACATAGGTAGAAATCAGTCATTTTCAACTTAACTAAATAAATTAAATTAAATTTATGAAGTTGCCAACGATATATCAATTGTGTAACGTTCATTATTCCACCGATTGCGTATACTATTGCAAAATATGTCACTCCATGAGGCTTAAGCACCCACGCGAGCTCGGCGGTATCAAGGAGACATTTTAATACAAACCATAATATTCTTTATGTTATTAACTTAACAGCTAAAATTCCATGACTATTTTAAGTCAGCTGTCAATAATTTATTACGCATTTATGAAGGGTAATTTTTATTACGGCGTTAGTAACGTAGTGTTGTTACTAATTGGACACTTGTATTAATTTAATTATATATAGTTTCAATTAATTCTATATATTGGCAATGTTATTATGATTACTGACTAACGTAATAAAAAACATGTTTTCCTGTACACAAAGAATAACATACTTTTTATATATATTTAATACATATTTAAAATATAACTTCCTGCTGAGCTCTAACTGCCAGAAAATCTTAGTTACCTATATCAATTTGTACCAATTAAAATTAACGTAGGATTTCACAAACATAACCTAGGCAATATTCAAAAACATCTTATAAAAACACTACTTCAGATGTCAGCAATTCTAATTGTATAAAAGAAAAAAAGAAAGAAATCATTCTTTATTGCCACAAAGAAATATGACTATCATACATTATGGAGACACATTACGTGTAACAGTAGGCTGATATGATTTAATTAGACAACAAGGTTCTAATATTGATCGTGGTTTAGTGACACCATAATCCAAGGTCTATTTATGCACGGTTAGACTTGCAATACTTATAGTTTTGTTAATGAAATGACCTGCTATAGCGTACGTGACTAAGTTTTTGATAGCATTTAGTGACCGCTTTATTTCAGCTAGAAGATTGAATTTGTTTCTATTATATTTAAATGTTATTTTATGTAATTGATTAAATAAAAAAAATAAAAAAATTATATATACTATAATATCCATAACTATAATGGTGCACTTTAATTGTAACAATTTGACTACGTTCAATAAAATTAATATTAACACTAGATGTAACAAAATTAGAATGAAAGAAGTTAAAGATAATCCAGTTAAAACAAACAGAATTGAAATCAGTATAAAATCCAAGCCCAGTTTTCTTTACTTATCGACGCGAAACATAAAAACTGACTTTAAGGTCAAGTTTCTTCGATCCTACCAAAGTAATGATTATAACGTACACGTAATTTTAACACGCGAATAGTATAGATTTCGTAATAAGCGCGAGGCTATTATGACGGATAATGATTTGAATTTTGTATTGTGTTAAATTTGTTGCAGCTGTGCGTTTCTTGTATAAAGAGTCAAGGACTGTTGAAATACTTGTAACTTCGTTTATAATTTAAACATTGAAGATGTAACATGTATATATACTATATAACTCCTTAAATGTATTCAGGCTAAGTCACTTATGATGTGACTAGTGGTCGAAAGTCAACATAATTTAGATTCTCAAGTACATCTCTGACAGCTTTCTCATTAATTTCGACCAACATCTAGTTCATTTCAGCGGACAATGTGTCACCGCCAAAGATTATACATTAACATATAGGTATATTGTAATTCAATACATCTAATTGTCTAATTAATTATAATGGAGTATTAACTATATTGAATTAGAACTGGACTGAATACATACGAAATAATTAATTTCTATGTGCATATTTAACGTAACTAGTATTACTTAACCCATTTGATTAGAATTAGACGACATTAGATATGACGCTTTTACTTTTAAGGGGATGAATAGACAAGCTTTTTGGTCTAAGGGCTTAAGTTTATTGTCGATAGCAGAGATCTGTGTTGGTATCCAGAGTTTAGTAAAATCTGCCGAATCTAAGAAATTTTGTATAATATGACCATAGTTTGACCTTTTCTATGACTTTAATATACTTTGCAAAAAGGAATATGTCTGTACTCCCTTTGATAGGTATAAAGGCTTGGTGTGTCAAACAAATAGGTCAACAGGCTTCACGGCAAATTTCATGAATATTGTTACACTCTTCAATATCCATTTCCCGATTCAAAAGTGGATTAAACCAGATACTTCATATTATTGAATTTTACTTTATAGAATTGAAATTTTATTTTTATTACAGCCATAACGTTTTATATGAAGCTTGGTATCCATTTCTGTGACATATCCATTCTGTGACATTATTTTTAACTCTAAATGGTAATGGGCCCTAAAATGACGAAAGATTTTTCAAACTCTTTCAAAGTTGATCTCCAAGGTTTATATTTCTTAATTTCCAGATCCATTTCGTCATAACTTATAGTCGAAGTGAATAAAGTTGTAAAATAAAAGTACACTCGCGCACATAAATATGTTGACACATTGGAATATTTTTATGTTGACATGGTAATATGAAAATTTATACAAATTTTTATTTATGTTATGCTGTGATTACTTGACCCTTTGAACTCTATAAAAGATACATATAATATGACAGCACGCTGCTATATCAAAAGAATCAGGTTTAGCTTTATCACGAACATATTTCGTCAACTATCTTTAGATTCCATATAATAAAGATTAATCGTATTGCCGAAGATCGGGAACAGTTTTTGTTTACTGGGGCAGGTTTCTCGGTCAGTATACTAGCCGAAGCAAGACTGACCGTTACAAATAAAATCTAGTCAAAACCACCCGATAAAATTCTTGAGGAATCCAAAAATATAATTCTATTCATATGCTTAGGCATACAACGGTGATGAATAGAATTATATTTATATAAGATGCTAACATCTTATTGACTCAATTTGACCTACTAAAAACGTTGTGGTTTTACAGGTATAAGTACAAATGTGTAGCAACAGAGCTATAAAACAGTTTGTGCATTATCCATTGAACAACAAAATTATAGGGTAATACAATATCAACAGGTAAATGAATGGTTCTATTGGACTACTTGGTCATTACCTTCCATGGTGTTCGTAATAAGTGGTTACCATGACAACGGAAAGCCTTCTCACGGCTCCCAATATCACGGTAACGACTAATAAAATTCAAGTACGTTCCGTACAAATTGTAACTACGTGAGTAAGTGCTTAAAAATAAATTGGATTTTGTAAGTAAACTGGACTGGCTGGTGAATTTAGAGACTGAACATAGTGGCTAGTAAGTTGTCTTAGAAGCAATGTGTTAAAAAACATTAATAAAGTAATTGTGAAAAGCTCTGAATATTAATTATCATAATTTTGTCTACTGCCAAATCATTTCGGCTTCTCAAAATTTACATACAAATATTCAGTTATTGCGTACCAACAAAAACCACCCTAAATTATACTAAACCAAATAATTTACACATTCAACGTGTCATGAGCTCGACACAAAATAAGTATCATTATAAATGTAGTTTCTTACAGTTAATACTCCCTTGACAGGTAAATAGTGACGTCATAATTATAATCCACGCACTTATTGTTCTAAAAAAAATCCTAGCCGACCATTTGAAAAACCACTTGATTTGCATAAAGGCTGAATTGGTAAGCGCATTTTTAATTCGGTGGGGTAACCGAAATTAGAACATGGCGGCCAAACACGCGATGTGTTTCTATTTGAGATTTTTATCTCTCCAATTGATGGTTATATAGTTACGGAATGAGTTTAAAAAATACGATACTGTGGTTTTTAGGATGCAAAGCTAGAATCGCTGAGCGATTTAGACATTATAGTTAAATTTATTTATTTATTTATTTCAGGAAAAACAAACAGTTACACACACACATTGATAAAAAGTAGGTATAGTTAACAATATTTTGGTATATGTGAAACCCACAACGTTTTCCACGTATTTTACATAATTGATCTGTAAAAGCAAGAACTGAACTTGAGTGAATCATTACTGTCTTTATAAATAAGAAAATTACAATCAAAGTAAACAAGAAAACAAATAAAGTTATAGCAGACTACAAGTTATTAATTTCATTAATTAAAAGCTTTCGGAACTGACCAGCAGATAAGTTGAATAAATCCAAATCGGTAAAATGTTCGTTGTAGTTTTTTGTAATGCGACGCAGAGGTGCGCGGACGCCAGCATTTGTGCGACAAGATGTAACAGCAAAAAGATTATGTCCGCGCACTTCACGTCTCATCACAGTTCTCGGCACAATATAACATAACTTACTCGTTAAATCTAAGCAATCGTATCGGTTATTACATAAGTCATATATGAACATTGTCTCTAGAAAAAGGCGTCTGGCTTTTAAATCAGGTAATTTAGTGTTACTCGTAATATTTGTTTCGGCTATGAAATTATTGCGGCAACGGTATTGCAATGCCTTGACGAATTTACACTGTATTCTTTCTAAGTTATCTGTGTATTTCTTATACAGAGGATTCCAAATCATAACGGCATACTCTAATTGGGACCTGATGAGTGCTTTGTACAAATGAATATAAGTACTAGTTCTTTTGAAATCTTTGCTGGATCGCATTACGAAGCCGTACATGCGGTAAGCATTGCTGACAATTTTTTCGATATGTTGATCGAGGTGTAACTTTTCATCGAGTATTACACCGAGGTCTCTTACAGAGGAAACCCTCTTCAGGTCTGTTTGGGATAAATTGTAGGTGTTATCAAAAATATTCCTGTTTTTGGTGAACGTAATAGATATGCATTTAGATAGGTTAAGATAAATTTTGTTTCTAGTGCAATATTCTGTAAAGCGATCTAAATCAGCTTGCAATAAGCTACAATCTGATTGTTTACGAATCGTACGATAAATTTTGAGATCGTCTGCGTATAACAAAAATTTTGAATTAAGAAAGCAGTTAGCGATATCGTTTATGAATATTATAAATAGAAGTGGTCCCAAAATTGACCCTTGAGGCACCCCAGATGTAACAATTACAGAATCAGATTGGTGACCTCTTACAAAAACTCTCTGCGATCTGTTTGCCACATACGACGCAAACCAGCGCAGAAGATCTCCACGAATGCCGTTGTATGCAAGTTTGCGAAGAAGGAGCTCATGATCCACCTTGTCAAAAGCTTTTCGAAAGTCCGTGTAAATAGCGTCTATCTGTATCCGTTGATCCATATTATTGAATACATAGTCTGTGAAAATTAACAAATTAGTAACGGTAGACCTTTTTTGCACAAATCCATGTTGTTGGTTCAGTATGATGCGGTGAAGAATCGGATAGATTGCATTGTGTACGAGTCTTTCGAAAAGCTTCGACAAAGCGGACAAGATTGAAATTGGCCGATAGTTCTCAATGTCGTGTTTGGAACCGGTTTTATGTATCGGCGTAACATTGGCCCTCTTCCAGACACAAGGAAAAGTGCCTTCAGTGATACATTTATTGTAAATGATTTTTAGTGGAACACAGACATTATCGGCTATTTTATGTAAAAAGTAAGGTGGCAACCCATCAGGGCCGGGACCCTTGGTAATGTCTAATAGCTTTAAAGCTTTTAGAACTTGATCTGACGAAAAAGTAATGTGGTTAATAGTATCACAGTTATCTGCATGGGCCTCAGAAGGTTGCCACTTAGTACTATCAAACGTTGAAGGTTCATAAACAGAATGAAAAAAGTTTGAAAATAAATGACAGGTTGCTTCTGGATCGTTGGTGTTATGAGATTTGTAAAACATAGAAGCAGGTATCCCAGCATCTTTTTTTTTATTGGATACGTAACGCCACAAACATTTTACATTCTTTTTTATGTTGGTCTCTACACTATTCATATAGTTAAAATAATGATTCTTACATTCTATGTGAAATCTTCTTCTAAGGTAAGAAAATTGCTCATATTCTGACAGGTTGCCGTAAGTTTTCCATTTTATCCATGCCCTACGCTTATTATTAAAGATACGTATTAGTGCTTTTGAAAACCACACAGGAAACTTTGTGGATTTAGGGCGAGACAGTGGCACATGTTTTTTTATTGATCCGTATATGATGTCATAGAAAGTACCTACGCATTCCTCGGCTGATGTATAATTTAAGATGTCCGCCCAATTAATTAGAAAGAGATCTTGGTTAATTTGTTCGTAAGCTGCTTTATAAAAATTGAACTTATTTATTTTTGCCTGTGATATCATTTTTATATGACATTTAAAAATAATAGTAGCACAGAAAGGTGGATGGTTGACATCAATGGGTAATAAAATAGAAGACGGAGTATTTATAACGCAATCGTCGTTGCTTATTAAAAGATCTAAGATGCGGCCATTGTGATTAACGAGATGGTTATATTGAAAAGAATCTAATAAATCCATAAAGTTACATATGTGTTCAATTAACAAACTGTTACCAGAACAGCTCAGTGCTGCTTGGTTGTCAATATTGTGCGGCTGCCATTTAGCATCGGGTAGATTGTAGTCACCAAATAAATAGAATTTTTCTGGACTATGTTTCTCTATAGTGTATTGCAATTGATTAAAATGACTTAAATAAATATCTTGATTTAATTTGGGAGGCATATAAGCCGCACTAATAAGTATCTTTGTATTATTGATACTTGGCAACTGAACAAGTAGATGCTCTATATATGGTATGGTTAGCATATCTAGTGTCACAAGAGAGGAGCCCAGATTTTTCAAAACCGCTATCAATACTCCGCCGCCTTCCTTTTTATTGGAAGCAACACGATTACGGTCACATCTATAAACCGTGTAGCGGTTATCTATAAACTCACTGTCAAAAATTTCTTGAATTAACCACGTTTCCGTTAAGATTATGACGTCGTAGTGATTGGATAATATGTTCATATATAGGAGATTAAGCTTAGTACGGATACCTCTACAGTTTTGATAGTAGATTACCAATTTATCCATTAAAAAATAAATGATTATAAACAGTGTATCCATCAATGTTTTCCAACCGCCACAAACAGTAATTAGAATAGAAATTTTGATAGTAAAAAGCATAACCGAACGATTCTATGGTACCGAGTAGGTCAGTCTGTGTATAAATACAATTAAGCTGGCAATGTGTAGCACTTATAAAACCATAAAAAATTATGAAAGTTTTAAAGTCTGTATAGGAAAAGGCACACAAATATATTAATAGAGTGCCGTAAAAACTAACAAAATTGACTATGTTATTACATATTAAGATGGATAAAGAAAAGTACATATAATTTAGTACATGAGGAATTAGGCTATAGAATATACCGGTGTTTAATTTAGGCAGATCGTTATGTGTTACAAGTACTAGGTTTGATTTTACCGATGTCCTTTGTTGACCGGATAGCCATTGCCGGAGCGCCGTCGCGTTCTCGCACGAGGATAGTGGCATGCTTGACCCAAACGAACTTGAAGTTATTTTTCCTGGCTGACTCTCGAACTGCTCGAAATAACTGTTTCCTCTTTAAGGTCAGGTGTTCGTTAAGATATATTGGTTGCGCCGTACCTTGTATGCCCAATTGATCTGTACTTAGACCTTTGGATAAACGAAACGCGCTTAATATATTGTCTCGTAGTACACGCGATTGAAACTTTACAACTATGTTCTTGGGCTTCTTGTCTGAGCTCTGTGCGTGAGGGACACGATGTATGGCGACGATGTCACTTTGATTCAGTATGCAATTAATTTTAGCGCCTATAGTCTGCATGAGCGTCATTAAGTTTTCCGAACGTTTCTCCGGGACATTGCAAATCTCGACGTTACATTGGCGTGCTTGTTGCTCAAGCGCATCAATCTGTGTCTCCAAACCCAACACAATATCGCTGCAAACATTCCCGCTTTTAGTATTATTACAAATGACTTCAACTCGCTTATAGAGATCATCCTGGCGATCCGACGTATATTGTAAAGCTTTCTGTAGGGAGGCAAAATCCTCTATCAATGTTACTTGTTTGGCATCCAAGGTCGAAACATGTTTTTCTAATTTAATGTGTTCTGAACGCAACGAACTTAGTTCGGTTTTAATATCCGTTGTTGTCTGAGTAACAATGTCTAAGTCCGTTTTAATAGTGGATAATTTCTCAGATAAGTTTGACATCGCGCAATCGAAGTAGCGTTTTAACTCCTCAAGCCGTTTGTTCATTTCCTGGGTGAGTGTTTGAATGGCACAGGCTATTTCGGACTCTGGTTGCTTTCGTTTCCTTTGGGTAACATTGTCTCCCAATCCGGATAGAGCTGTTAAATTCGGGGAGGAATGCGACGCAGAGGGTGGAGAGCGTTGCATGATTGATTGATGTCAAACTCGATATAATTAATTTTTTAAATAAAAACTCCAGAGATTCGTGAAGTATGCGTTATCAACAACAGTATTTACTTGTGCCGATACCAGTCAGTCAGTCAGTTAAAGATACATACATAAGATGACACGTGACAAAATATCACATTAATATCGTAGACCAACCTTAGGGACTCCCAAAAAGTATAGCCGTGAATATAATTATATTACATCGATTTACAAGATGGATGGGATAGAGGAAGGATGTTTTGAAAATAATCGATTATTTTAAGATTCTAGTATGATCTATTTCATTATTCATAAATATTTGTTTTTTGTAGTATATTGCGTGAATGTATTGACGCATACCCTTCCGCGGGGGCGGGCGGAGGAGTTATGTCGGACTCACAGGGGTAAAAACTAAGTAAGCGAGGAATTAACATTGACAATATAATGTTGGTCAAGCTATTGATTTTTCTGACCATATATCGATATATGAAACATAAAATTGCAATGAATAACACTATCTTTCGCGTACATACCAAATCGCATTCGCTTATGACTCCGCTAGATTTAAGCTAGTGTAGCCTCACCCTAATCACACTATAGTGCGTGATTAAGTTAATGAAGATCGTTCGAAAAACGTTGTATTTGGTAAAATAACATCTAACAAGTGTGTAAAATCTAATTATTTGTGTTATTATAGTGCTACGTTATTTTTTATAGAACTCTCAGTTTGACAGTGAACGATTATGTTGTCGTTAATGAAGTATTGTGTTAGGCTTTCCGATAAGCAGTAGACCATGTTATATTCGTGAACGATATTTCGTGTATCGCCTTTTACGACGTTTCTTCTGACTTTCGTTCTAGTATTTAAAAACAACGTCGTCGCCAGCCTCGATGGCGTCGTAGTCAGAGTAACTGACTGCCACGCCCGAGGTCGCGGGTTCGATTCCCGCACAAGTCAAACATTTGTGTGCTTGAACATGGATGTTTGTCTTGGTCTGGGTGTTTCTATGTATAATATGTACGTATTTACAAAAAAAAAGGTATATATGTTTATCCATTGTCTAGTAACCATAGTACAAGCTCTGCTTAGTTTGGGCTAGATGGTGTTGTGTGTATATGATAGAATATTATTATTATTTAATAATATTTTAATGATATTTTTTAATCTTGCAAGTCAATTTATGTTGCAAATGTAGGTTGTACTGATTGATTAATATTATTTAGCTCTTAAATCAAAAGGTGGCTATTAAGTGTTGTAACATTTTTTTTTCGTCATTTATTAACAACAAATATTTACTACACTTTAAAGCTTTCCTCATTCTACATCTTTAACTACGAAACACGCTCTAGTTTCTAACAATGAACCAATTAATCTTCTAAAACGTATGGTAACATAATCCACAGCAACATACTTCCTCCTTGTTCTAACTAAAAAACGTATCAAGGTGACTCAAGTAGGAAGCGAACCAACGATTCTAGTGACCTTGCTAGGTGAAAGCCTAACCTTTAAGCTTAGTATTCCGGGCTTGGTGATCGCTAAATACAAGTTCATTGACAGTTTCATTCAGTTTGCAAATGTATGTATTTAGTTTATTTAACCGTATATTACTAATATGTAGGCTTTCAGTTGCACTCACTGATCGGTAAACGATTAGCGAGGTTATTTAACGTTGGGTGCGGACAGTCTATATTTCCGCTTTTGCCCCGCCTGGGCATTGCAGCGCCGTGAGTTGATCGCGGCAGTCGGACTGGTTGCCCTCTCACTCCCGGCCGTGGTTCAGTCTATGGTCCGGAGTGAGTGATCGTGGAACGCCGTCGCCTCCTTCTGTGAGGAAGTAATTTCCATCAAGGAGGCGGCGGAGCGGGAGAGGTAGCGCTTAAACCCTCTCCCCAACCGCAGAACCGGGCGCCGGAGGGCGCGAGATGACCTCCAGCCACCTTGAAGTTTGACCTGGGGGTGGTGGGCTGCGTGGGCCTGCTCGCCACCCGATCAGCACCAGGTCCGAGAGGCGGCGTGCGTGTTCCCACGTGCGCCTCTGTAGCGTGTCTTTGTCCCCCCCGCTCAGGGGGATGGTGGAGGAAATATTCTTCGTGCAGTGACCTGCCGTTTCACACGGCGGGCCGAAACCACGGCGGGGTCGCGATTGCATGTGAAAGCGATTTGCGCGGCCTCGCCGTCTATGGTTATGTCGAGGAACACTGTGGTAGGTTTAGTCGGTATTACCGGGGTATCTTTTCCCCGGTGAGCCCGACATAACTCTCCGTCGCACCGCGGAGAGGTATGCGTCAAAGCATTCCCCACCGTAAAAAAAAAAAAAAAATATATCCGCTTAGTGGTATTCCATCTGAGCGTCTCCGTGCTTCGGAGGGCACGTAAAAAGTCAGTCCCAGACTGGGACAGAGGTCAGAGGTGCCAAATTGACAGCAGTCGTTAAGCCATGTCAGAGGCCTACGGGCGACTTGAACAACTCTTGACAACAGGTTGGCCACTAACCACACGAAAAGAAGAAGACTAATATATAATTTATTTATTAAGTTCTCAACAATATAGGAACAACAATTTTAAAAGGTTGTTAATTGACGTACTTTAACTGAAAATATATTTAAAATATAAAAAAATATATTATAAATAATCTCTTAAAACATATTATTTTCTTAAATTAAATGTGCAAGTAATGTTTGACTTAGGAACCTGGGTAAGCAAAAACATAATGTTCAGCATATTGTAGGGGTACGTAATACTGTGTCGTGTTGGACGTGTTGATCTTTGTATAACGTTAGTCGGTAAACGTCTATACGGTAGTCGCCGCAAATAAACGTCTTGTGTTGTGTACATCCGTATTTTCATTTATACACCGACGGATCTGAATACCTAAAATATGAATGCAACACCAAGTCGTGTAATTAACTGCATGCATTACCTAAATTTGCTTTATTCGATTGTTGGATATTATACGCTTTAATTATATATGTTTAAAACAAATACCTATGCTATAAGTTAGATTTATTAGTATTCAAGTTAACGGTAGTAATAGTAACAACGCTGTTCAAAGTAAAAACAAATTACGGTGTAAAATGAGACTTAGTAACATCTTAGTATTAAATTTTCATCAAATAAAACCACAATCTAGCAATAAATTATAAAATCTGTACATCGAAGCAACGATTGCCAAGCCATACGTAAAACGATGTTCGTTCTCGCGGAATGAACGATTAGTGAACGAATGATATCATATTTCGAAGGCCTTGGCTCTCAGATACATACAGATATTATCTGACTTTCTCGGCGAAGATTAATGGATGTACTTTATTGTGGTTTTCTGTTTTTTCTTTAAGGTCTAGAGCAGGTAGTTGCGATATTTGGACCGTGGATTATTTCGTCATAATAGAGTACAACTTTTTTGGAATTACATCTGTTATGATGAAACTAAGTTTTAGTTTTGTCGAGATAGCACAGGTTATTCTAATATCCAAGAATCTATAACGCATCTATTTTAAAATAACAGGGTTAGGTTTACATGGACTATTCGAAATGACTCTTATACGAGTAATAACAAACTCTCCGTTTATATTCAATATATTATTGTAAATAAAATTAATAATAAAGAACTCTACGAAAGGCGTATTAATAAAGTTGGCAATCACGATCGCTCAACTCGAAATGAAAGGCACAAATATCGAAACATCACTAAAAAAGATTTCACATGAAAATTGTGTACCTACACATTATTATCAAAATTCAATACTTCTCTCTGAAAATACTTTCAAAGAGTTTGCAAGGAAAGTTTTCAATTCAACAAAAAAGTTGGCGGCTATTGACGTAAATCGACTTTATCATAATAAATTTATTGCTCCAGGCATATTACGGGGTCTTTGTAGGGTGGAAGAGCTTGCTCTCCGTCCTGAGATGTTTATGTATATGTAAAATTATGTAGATTCAGCATTGAATTCATTTTTACGAGATTTTTCGATTATGTTTTAAAAACAAAATTTGTTAATAACGTATATTTATTCTTAACTGGTTTTAAATAAAATGGCTTTACCTATATAATGATAAATTATCTCCATTTGAAAACTTCACAAACGATGAATATGCAAGAAAACGGATTTCAAGTTGAACAAAAATAAAAAGATTCATGCTATTGAGTCTTGGCGATTAAAAATAAGCTTGACTTTAAGCATACGAGACTTGTATGCTCAAACTCAAGCTTGCCGTATAAGGAATGTATACGTGGGTAGCTTTAATAACCTCCATTATTTTACATCGTAACCGTCACACAAAATGATAATAAGACGCATTCTATATATTAAATAGAACGTATTGATTGTGATTTATGCATTTCTTTTATTTACATTTAAAAAAGTTATTTTTGGAGCGAGCGATTAGTTTTCTGCTTGTTGATATTGATTAAGTAATGGATTGGAAAGTTTAAATTATATTATTAAACAAACATGCTTACAGTTTTATTGTGAATATCTGCTAAAAGAAATGTATTTCTTTCTTTGTAAAATTTGTTTAATTTTACCTACATAAACAGGATGCAAAAGACTACGGAAGAGCCATGATCCCTTTTGTCTAATGTAGGGAGAAAACACATTTTGTCGTCCATCCGCCTAAAATCTAAATAAAACTCATAATGAAATGGTGAAGAGTGACTGCGTAAAAATATATTTAAGGCCATATACTTTTATCACGCTCGGTCTCCTGGCATTGGCTCTTAAAACTTGCAAATATTACGCCCTTAACGTTTTATGTGTATATTTTAAGTGATATTCTCATAAATTCTGTTAATGTTATGTCACATAGAATGTACTGATTCGCATTTTTTGTTCATTTCAGTATAATATTAGCATAATATTTTTCAGTTGTTTTCAGAATGTTTAATAAAAGATGTTTCTTTCGCTCGTTATATTGTCAAGTCAACTAAGAGACTTTTCTTTTTACGTGAAAATCAACTTTTACCAAGTTGATCATGGGTCTATAAGCAGTAAAAATAGCGATATGCATTTGATTTTACGTTTTTACGTCTATAATAATCTGAAGTACATAACATAAAACTAACTAAAATAGTTTTACACAACTTTCTGATGCAAAGTTTTATGTTAAATTTACAGCCATTGCTTTTTAATTTTATGATTGTATCGTAAGAGTTGTCCTATATTTAATATGTATTGCTTTTAAATGTTCTATCCAAGAAATCGTGGGGTATTTTATATCTACTTTATAATCTTTCCTTGTTATATTTAAATTAAATTCAAGCAATTTTTCTTTATAATATTATGACGTCTCGTCTTTGGTTTTTGAATTGTTTATCTTGAGAACTGGCAAACCAGTTTGAACGAACTTATATAAATGGAAAGCTCATGTCTTCCTGATCAACATGAAAGATAAAGTATGTAATTACAGACCACTTAAAGTGGTACTTACACGGTGCTGGGCTGCTTAAATTTAGCAGATTATTTTTGCACTCACGTGCATAATTATCCATATGTTAGTAATTGTCGCATATGTAAAGTTTACCACCGCAGAATAAAATTGTAAGACACCATTAATAAGGATTGAACCCAAATAATTTAAGCAGAATATTTGTATTAATTATTCAAAAACTTTTCGCATTTCGCGCAAGTAAAAAGCGATATATATTTTTAGCGAAATCCTTATAATCTAAAGTTCTTTACGAGTTTGGGGGACATTGAGTATACAGACTAAAGGTGGGCTCACGGGCGGCGCTTTATAATAACGCTTACACATTGGGGTATTACTGTAATTTGGGGTTATTGGGGTGGAAGAAGGTACGGGTCTCGGGAAAACAAAAACCCGAAATTATTAAATGGATATTTAAAGGATAATGTTACTAAGTGTGTATTGTTGATGTGCAGGTAAAATGAGATTAAATTAGCATGTTATTAGGCGAAATATGAAAAATCTAAACACTTAATACATGCAACTACCTAAACTTAAATCGGCAAGATCAAATATAATTCAAAGCATGATGACGCATAATTGGTGAATACATCTAGAAATCTCTTTTATATGCAAAACAATGATATCTATTTAAAGGAAAAAACTTAACTACAATTGCAAATTTTAATGTATTTTACAGTTTAGTATTATTGAGTGTACGTATGTTTTTAAAATGAATTCCATCGTGCAAATCCTTTTTGCAAGTCATCAAGGATTTTCTAACAGACGGTAAATCGCACAACCCATTTATTTACAAAAATATTGCAATTTATACTAAAAGGTATAAATAATTTTTAGCGTAATATTCACCTACATATTTGGTGGTTTCGATAATATTTCGATAATATATCGTCGTGTTCGCTTAGACACTATTAAGTTACTAATCTATACTAATATTATAAAGCTGAAGAGTTTGTTTGTTTGTTTGTTTGTTTGAATACGCGCTAATCTCAGGAACTACTGGTCCACATTGAAAAATTATTTTAGTGTTGGATAGCCCATTTATTGAGGAAGGCTATAGGCTATATAACATCACGCTACGACCCACGGGGGCGGCGCAGTTATCATAAACGCGGGTACATCTAGTACAATATAATTAGGACATCGTAGTAAACATCCAGTACGTGGCATGATTCTTGTATCAGAATAGGTAAAGAAAGTATCCAATTTGAAAGTATTGTGGTTGAATTTTGAACAGACGTTTTCAAGCTGCTTGACTTTGGTAATCGAACCGTACTCGTAAAGATTCATTGAATTCTACAATACGAATTCATAAGATAAAAATCAAAACGCAATGGCAGACTGGGAGGCATTATAAACGCATGCATACGACAAGGAAGTGTATATTTTATCATAGTGTTAATAATCTATAGCTCATTATACAACACACTGCGTGGTTATGGTGATTTCGATATCTAGATCGGAAATATTGTTACAACTTTGATTATAACCTGGCTTTTCTTTAACAGTTTCTTAATAAAACAAGCTTTTATAAATACCATACAAGATACCAGCTTAGAAGGTTTATAGAAGGCAGAAACGCAATTATTTCGGAAGTAGTCAAATCATCTGCATAGCTGCCTCCTTTTACTAGGATCAATCACCGGGCTATTAGTTTACTTTCTGTCACTAAACGTGAGCCCTGAGGTACACCCTGGTCTGAGGAACTACAAATAATACCGTAAGGATATCTATATATCTAGAACCTATGACAAAATCAATATTAAATTACTTTTAATAGAACAAATTAAGGCTTTATTCCAACTTTAAATTAACTAACGAATTGATGTTACTGGCTTTACTTAGTTAAATTGTATAAGAGACCCACGGCAGAGATTAAACATGAAACAGTTTGAAGCTTAATTCATTATGAACTATTTAACAAGTATAACTATGAAAACTTTTGCCATGTTTCTCAAAGCCGGTACTAATAGATCAAAAGACGAAATCACTTGAATAACATACAGACATTCAAACTCTATAATATTAGTGATTACGAATACCGTGGATACGTGCGTACTCTTGAATTATTCAACTTTTTAAATCATATTATAATTTTTTCAGAATATCTAGGTGGTGATTTAAAAATCTGGCCGGTCGTTCAACTGTATTGTGGGAGTAAAGTAACAATGGGTCGTTTTCAAAATTCACATATTTTAGGTAAAAAATAAACCGTTAATGATGATTTTAATGATATTCTGTATTGTTTTCAGGTAAGGAGATGTTCGGTAGAAATGGTGAGTCGAGGTGTTGCAGTTATAGGTATGTGAGGTCGTTCTTTATTATACCAGTGTCCAAAGCTAGACAAAATTAGGTATAACAAATTATCTCAAATAGAATGCATTAAAGTTTAGTCACAGATTTAATCACGCAATTTATTACATTTTAGTAGAAAACAAATCTCATTAGTGCTCAATGCATTTTAAATTAAATCCAAACTGCTAATAATTTATTAAACGCCAATAAAAAAGCTAAACATTTAGCTGATGTCGCGCCGTATTGTGTCTAACAGAAGGGTGAATGCCCTCATTATCGGCCTCCGGTGAATAATATATGGGACGAATTTCGCGATTCTACCGATGACGATCGTCACAGTTGCGTCATTGTGGCACTGATTAAATGAGAGAATTGTTTATTTTTCGCGCTTGTTATACGCTATTAGTCATAATATATATTAACTAGGCAACACTACCGTAGAAGCGTGTCATTAATTCGAATATTATTTCCATGAAATACGACTACGTTCTAATTAAAATTATGTCCTTACTGTATCTATTATGTTAAATGTATTTAGATTTACAAAACTAATAAATTCATCACAACTTTCCAGTTATATTTAATACTACATGTAGTAGACAGTGTTTAAGATCGACCTATTTCTATTGTTAACACTTATGTAGAATATCAAGTAGCTTTATTTTCTATTTTATCATGATCAGAATTGAAATTCTATGTTTATTTAACTAAACGAAAACGCTTATTGAATTCAAAAATACAAAAGCAATCTATAAAACTTTACATATTTGAATTCATCGTCAGTAGGTACGTTTTGTAAAAGATTATTTAAAATTGCTTTATTTTACTTGGATTCCTTTTACGTTTATATCCAATACTTGATATATTTTCTTTATTTGTCATCAGCTCAACCTTTTCTTAAGTATTTTGGGTTTGTTTTCTTACCTAGCTTGACGACTAATATCCATACGAGAACCTGTTCCTTATCACCGTCTCACAAACTGACTTCTATTATTTTATATTAAAAATATTTTTGTCAGAAATGTTTATATGCTGACGATCCGTATCGCCCAATAAAGTAATGTTGACTTGACGACTATTTGAGTTCGATGACTTGATGTGCTCTTCGAAGCATGATGAATTGACTTCAATATGTAAGGAAAGGTCACAAATCCCAAATCTGGCTTTGGCAAAGGCTTTAATCGCAGAGTGGCCACGAAAGAGCCCTAAAACTTTCACATTTATGATTATAATAATAGAACATTTGAATGCATAAAACGTATGTAAATTTTGCATAAGTTATTTTTGACACGTTGTCGTATAATATTAATATTCTAAACATTGTTCTATGAGGAGATTGACATGGTTTTAACTTCTACTTTTAGTTATAAAATATTGACCTCACCGCTTGACAGGACTTAAAGTTAGAAGTCTTAGTCACTAAGTATGGCATAAACATATTTTAATAATATTATATTTTATCTAACAAAATTAAATTTCAAACCAGTTTTAATAAAGTTGACAGTCATATGATTTTATAGCCAAATCATGAGTAAAAATATAAACTATTTAATGTCATTCTGCTTTTATAGTGTGTTGTCACTGATTTTGCATTGCTTATGATTTTTAATCATCTTTCTTTAGGGGATGACGAATCTTGAGCTGAGAATTTCGTGCAGTCAGTACGTACGCGGCTTGAACCGGTCGGTTGTCAATCGGAGGTCAAAGGTAAACAACCTGGACGCGTTCAATGCCTTTACTGCTTTTTTTATTTACCGTCTTAAATTTTAGCTCTCGTTTTAGCAGTTAATCATTAGTATTATATCTTTAATTTAAATTCTAAAATATTTAATTCGAGTGCATCGGTTTGTTTCTCCTGCGTTTAAGTAACAAAATATTGAACTGACTTTGAAGATTGTTCAACTTAAGCAACACTTTTTATAACGGAATTAAAATTAGTTAGGCATAGAAGACTGATAGTCATTTCAAATATTTATCTGTGTATATAATTTATTAAATTGGCAATAAAATAACGACATTTATAATAGAAACTTTTGTCCAAAACAGTCCAGTAGTTTAGATTAAATATGGTAAAATAGATACTTCCGAGCAGCTGGATAGAAAATTTGCATTCACCTTCAGTTTATTAATAATAAAATAAAATAAAATAAAACACCAGATGTGCTGTCAGACTTAGTTTAAATAGCAATATGGTAAAACTAGTCATAATATAACATTGATTGCTTATTTCCTTATTAGATTTTACGACGGTGGTCATTAAGATACTTTTTGCTATGACATTTGTATAGTACCTAGCTGCAACGTGAGACTTGATATATCATAATCCATATTTTTCTCATTACCCAAATATTCTATCTAAAACATATCACACGATTTAATAGGTTCATTAACCTCAAAAGATATTTATCGAAATACAGATAGTTAGATAACACTAGCCTGGCTAGCTAATTACGTGTTGTTATGTTTCGAATAATAATTATTAAAATCGAGCTAAATCTCAAATGGTGCCGTTACTTAGATCGGTGGAAATTTTGCCTTAGTAAGTATGTATATATAATAATATTAGGTTTCTTTTAAACTTTGCACTCGCGGTAAAAGTCTTGGTTACCTATTATTTTGTAACTCAGGATCGTAGCTAATGAAAATCAGTAGTATCTGCTTACCCCTCTGGGAAACAGGCGTGAATCTATGTATGTATGTATGTATTTTTTAACTAAATCTCGTAGTTAGATATTTGAAATCTCGAAAAATCTTAATGTATTTCGGTAGTCACAGAAGTGGTGAGTGGGTGTGCGAGTAAACATTGAATCAAGAGCATTGACCTCCTATCTTCTGTATACACGAATATATTACGCGTTGTAAATGCGTATACAAGACTAATCTTAGATGATCCAATTGCGTTTTATTTGCTAACTCGTTTTCGACTGCATCTGTTGCATTACTAGGTTTAACTTTTATAACATTAATAATATATTTCCGTAATACATTATAAAGCCACAAATGTACAGGTTTACGGTTGTACTATTAGCGTAGATAATAATAACTGTGGTGTATTTGGCAGCACTTTACATGGAGTAAGTACCATAGTAAATTAAGGAACTGGATGAATTAAAATAAAGATAGAGACACGTGCAATAATAATTGTAGCGCGTTGCCAAATTATAGTGTGTGTCGACCGTATATCACTGACGTTCATTGTAGAGCTGAAATGCTCAGAATATTTCACAAATTGAGTAAAGATTGCTGGCGCAATAGTTTTAATTCATTAGCTCGCTATTATTTTGGTTCGATATTTGTACTGAATTTGAGTATACTTGGGTTTGAAAGTGTGGAAAGCGTTTCCCGCGATACAGTGAGCATTATCTAGTAAGTGATTTGGTAATTACAAAAGTGCTTACTATGAGGATTACTACTTAATACATTCAATTAAACTGTCAAAACATTAAGCAATATTGTGTTTGTCCAGAACATCGAGGTTTGCTTAATAGTCTAACATTAAACGATTAAGATTGTTGTTGCCAACACGATAAGGCACAAGCCTATTGCAATTAGAATTATATTGCTTACTTTAAGAGAAGAAAACTAGTGTCTGGTAAAAGAACTCTTTTATGTACCTATAAAGCAAAATCCTGTATGCATCATTAGAATAAATCTAATTTATTTATTGTTTAATAGTTTAAATAACTTAAAACCTATTAGTTAACAGCCAGAGTCGTTAGTCTGAGCCAAGCTGTCATTTTATAATTACCACATCATTAAAGTAACCCAATTTTTTTAACGTCTGTATTTTTTATTCGATTATTACGACTTTTAAATTATAAAATCTAGACTGGTAGTATTTAAAATTATCTTAATTTATTGCGTTTTATTTGTGATTTTAGCTATCGATATTATACATAATTATTTCGTATTAAAGTATGCATAAATATAACCTCTGCGTTCAGGTCAATGTCTGTATAGCGGGCAATTTAAGAAAACTTGTACAACAGATTTAAACTATACTATAGTCAGAATAGGATCAAGTTAACCCACAAAATTCGTTCCTTTGGTAATGATACTAATGATAAAGCAACCACGTCCGGCCGTTAGAGTCCTATACCGGTACGACCCCGGCCATGATGCACCCACAGTGAAAATTTGTTATTCCGCTACGCCCCCGACCAAGACGCACCCATTGTAAAACAACCAGAAAAGACACTTGAGCAAACACTATTGAAAACAAGTGTTATTGAATTTGAAATCTACAGAATGGGCGAGCAACCCTTTTACAGTTTCCGCACGGAAACAGTGAATGGGTTGCTTTTTGAAAGGTTGCTAACTTGGAAACCAACATATTTTTAAAGAGTATACGTACTTAAAAATTAGTCCTACTAATTCTAAAGCTAATGCATGATAGTATATATACAGCACAGAATATTTAAATTCAAAAACATTTTTTTCAACACTATTTACTCAAGTGTCTTCTCCGGTTGTTTTACAATGGGACCGTCTCGGCCAGAGGCGTAGTGGAATAACGGATTTTTTACTATGTGTGCGTCGCGGCCGGGCGGCCGGGAGCGTACCGGAATGGGAGCCTAACGGCCGGACACAAGCAACCATAGTCTACGAAAATGTAAACAAATGATAACTATTATTTATACGTTTATAAAACATGTAGTTAAGATATTTTATAGAATATTTTATACAAATATTTATTAACATCGACAAATGAAATAAAATACAAATTTATTTTATCTTATCTACTAAACAAATTCGTATTTCCTAGTCGCTACACCGAAAGTGACCAGACAAGTTTAGTTATAAATAGATTATTTCGTACTGACCTAGTTAGCTTAGCTCCCATTATTGCAGATAACCTACGGTCTTAGACTGTATCTTGATAGGACATGTCTATCACTTTCCATTGCTTGGCCGTTTTCTGTCATGCCTGCTATATTTAGGGTTTAAGGATTCGTAAACTATGGTGCGCTTACTTAAGGAACTTGACTATTGCTGCTGTGTTGATACCTATGGCAAAAGTTTCTCTATTGTTTTGTTTTGATTGAATTTAATGCCTAGTTACTTTGATATATCAATATTAATAGGTTTTCAGCTAGAAAATTTTTCTGTAGAATGGAGACTAGACTTTTATGTCGAAAATAACCTGACGACGCAAGGACACTACTTTTGCCTTAATTCGCGACGGTATATGCGTATAGCGTTTAACTATGTAATAAGCATATGTTTCGTTGTTGTTTTAATCTGGATAGCACATATTTGTTGGTTTAAACACCGGCCGAATAGTACTCGGAAAAATAATAGTTACGAATATTCACCGAAGCAGATATGAAATCCAATTTTGAACGGTATATAAAAATAGTTTACAGATCCATATATTTTTGGTATCATTTTTATATAAAAACTCAGTCTATCCTCTATAGATTTCAAAAGTGAACTGGTAAAAAAACAACATTTTAGTTTCGTTTTCCACCTGAAAAACTTCGATGCAACGCTGGAATAAATTCCACTGCAAAATTCCAGAGCATGGAAAATATTCCAAAATCAAAA
Source organism: Catocala fraxini (assembly GCA_930367265.1). Taxonomy (NCBI): domain Eukaryota; kingdom Metazoa; phylum Arthropoda; class Insecta; order Lepidoptera; family Erebidae; genus Catocala; species Catocala fraxini. The sequence continues at coordinate 19,335,939 of OV884041.1, forward strand.
TGCCATATTAAAAACATGGTGGAACTTGCCGGGATTACGTTTGACGTACATCCACATTTAATCTGCGTTTATCGTCGCCGGCCAGGCGGGCACAGTCAATAGCGATCGACGGGTTAATCCGTCCGTCCTGGCCCGTTATATTGTTTTAATAACTTGTGAATTTATGCCCTTTTTTGGCAAATTCTGGTGGATCGTAATTTAAGTGATATTTGATATTTGAAAGAAGATCTCGTAGTGCTCTCAGGTATCAAAACTACAAAAGTTATCTTGCTCTATTTAAATGATTTCAAACTCAAGGGTACGTAAATACTTTATACTTTATATGATTGCGATAATCCCCGTTCGTTTAAGATAAATCATGTAACGCGAAAGTATGTATAAAAATGATTATTCTTAATCTGTGATGCCTATAATCAATTTCATTTTGAATATGAACGTTCTCCAACAAATACTCTACTTCACTTTGGCAAAGGAGAATATCTTTAAATTATTGCCGTGTATAAACTGTCTTAAGTCCAAGAGTGTTTTGGCAAAGTCTTGATATTTGGATGAATTCTGGAAAAGTTTAAAAATTAACAACTTTTCTTTAAATGTGTCCCACAAGCAAAGTGTGAAAACATTTTGAAAAGATTTTTGAATTAGTTTGTGTCTTTCAAGCTGCATTAAAACTTCTGTTTTCATAATTTTTTCAAGGTTACATGTGACTCATTTTATCATAATGTAAACTAGAAGTTATGAAACAAAATATATCGATAGCAGGTAAACACATAACCTACCTTTTATCCCCTCAGTTGGTTAAAACGATAATACAAAATGTTGATACTACTCAATGGACTGGTAATCTATCCTGGTGGTATAAAGGTTAATGACCGTCATTACAGAGGGGGGTGGGGGTCGAATCTGCGCGAAGCAATGGGTTTTCCTCGGCGTAAATACATTATTTATCTTTGTAACTGTTGGGTAAGCACGTGGGACGTGTAATGGGCTCGGCAAATGTAGCGAAGCAGATAGGGGTAGATCGAGTTTTTAGAAAGATTTTTGCTGCAAATTTGGTGTGTTTGTATCACTTCAGTATGTTGAATATTAAAGCTTTAGTAAGTATACAGTGTTTCTAAATAAGAACATGTATGAACATGATTACAAATCTTACATGGTAACAAAACCAGTCAAAACGACTACACTCAACAAACTATCTAAAACTGGAAACAACCCAAAATACAACTGCTGACCCTATTTTGTTCTAGATTACACGCGACTCGCTTAATCCCGTGTTATCATCAAACACACTTGCCCGTTCGATTATGTCCTACAGCCAAGATAAACTTTACCCCACAAACTAAACTATCGCCTTTATTACTAAACGCAAAAAGACCAGTATTCTTGAAAACAGTTCCAAAGTTTACATTGTGGCTATCGGGGACACAATAGATTGACGTTTTGATCCTCTTTTGTGATAAATATCTATTGTTCTAGTGCCTTTTCTTTGAGGGCTTTCGGAAGCGAACGGTCAAATCATTATGGAAAAGTGTCAAGGATAGGTATATATCATACAAATCTGTTCTTACGTTGCTATTACTTTCAGTTACTTAATATTGCGAATGCTTTAAATGAAGGAGATTACTTTGATGGAATTTACTTGCAATTAGAACGAACGCACAACACTTAATAGTAGACAGTGATAATTTTAAGATACTCTCGCTAATATAGCCAAGATAAAAAGAAAAGTAATTATAAAACATTGAAGAATTACGTTTATAAATATAAATCAACTTATCAAAGCTTGCTTAGCCACGCAAAATAATCATTATTCAATTAGCACGTGCCTTAGAAACAAAACGCGGCTTCAATACTCCTTTTACAAATACCAAAACAAGATAAAAATAATAGCTTATTTTAAAAGCTCTTAAATATTGATACAATTGAAATCGGAAAGATATTGTCGCCTCAAATCGTGACCGGACAATCACGAAGCGATAATTTATTTGGCAATCGACAAATGTTGTCGAGTATACTTTTTGTTGTTATCGTTAAATATACACCTTTGTTTTTGATTGACTTAAAGCTTAAAAAGATAATAAACATACATTTTTAAAATTTGAATGTTGTGATGACATAGTTTTTATCCTATTTGAAAATATATTTCTTGCAAAAGCACTCAAAGTCAAAATGTTTATCCGATATACATAAAATATGTATAAGCTGAGACAGACTTTGGGTCGGGAGCCAATGCTACAATTTTATTTAGTTATATTTTCACCAGATAAGCCACATTTCAGTAAAGTCAGAGATGCTAAAACATCTAGATATTCTCCGTACTAACTTCAACACAAAACATTATAATCTAAATAAATATCTGAACTGCTTTCATTAAACATTTCTTGAAGCCATTACATTTAATTTTGTGCTTTACTCAATAAAAGGCTTTCCTAAAATCTTTCTACCGACTTTTACAATATTTATTATAAGTTGTGCAGTTGAAAAAACCATCAATCTTGTAGCGAACGCCCGACTAAATTGTCTTAACACACAGACAGTCCATTTGTAAGGCTTTTGTTAAAAAAATGTTATTACTAATGACACGGAAGTAATAGGAAAAAGTGTTTGAAGGCCAAGAAAGATTTAACGTCGTTAATGTAGATGTATTCTGTTTAATGTTGGGAGACATTTTATGGAGCTTTTGTTGGAAGAAAGTGATTTGAACGACGGAGTCATAATTATGGATTTCCACCAAGAATTGCATATTTTTTACACAAAAGCATATTTTAAGGCAAACGTCATATCTTTTATACTTACGAAGAAATACTAATAGCTTGAGATGAATGTGAAGTTATGTTATGCCATAGCTATTGGTTATAGCTACTTAAAGGGAAATGTGGGTTTAAGTGTTACACGAGTATGTTAGTTGTAAAAGTTTATTTTTACTTTAATCGTCAAATTCTCGGTTTCGGTTATAAAAATATTTCTAGATCATATTTCTTAGAATATTGCATACACCACAAAACCAAAGAGCATTATATAACCCTCTTACCATAAAACAAAAACCCATTAACGGACCCATCAAATTTCACTTATAAACTCTCAAATAAATCAAATACTCATTTCGTTGAAAACGTATTATAATTTCGTTCTGGAGTCTCGTCTCTCATTCTAGTATCAATAATTCTAAGTGTCTTGAAATATTGCCAGACTTGTGTATGTATATAGTTTTAGTTTTAGATGTCTAGACTAAAATTAAGCGGCGGGTATAGAAAAGATCTTAGCGGGGACTAGTGTTAGGGTTGATGTCGATAAGAAAATAAGCTTGCCTTATAGTTTAGCATCCAAATTAAATAGTTTTAAATTATATTATGTAATGTTGAAGTATTTAAACGAAACTTCAAGTTGAAAATGCCAATATGCGTAAGTATTTAGTAACTGTTGGTATATCATCAAAAAAATAAATTCAAATACCAGATTCCACAAATAGTTATAACTTCAGTTTATCATGCCGAAAGAAATCCAGAAGAGATTGCACCGTTATGTAGTGGAGCCGAAAAACATTTTCCCCAATATATCGAAGCGCTGGTAGCAAAAATTGGCACGGAATATATCGTAGTGCATATCGCGATCTCCGAAACCCATATTTACGTTCGCAGGTAACATAACAGAGGAAAGTTTTGGGGTACCGCAAGGCATTTCCTGAAGAAACTATTATTTATTTTTACTTGTATAATAACAAGTGTATTTTCTTTTATCGAATTAATCGATATCGTTACTCGCCATATTTGTCTCATCACTAATAGACTAATTTAAGCGCATATTTAGTGTATATTCATGATATCACAAGAGTTTGCAGTAATAATTTGTGAAATTTTAAAAGAGCTCAACATTTTAATGATTAATAGTCCCCCAAAGCCTCAAGTAAGTGGAATATTATAATTAAAACATGCATTTTCAATATGACCTTTCTTTACTATCTTATACCAATGATGTCACGTATGTATGCCTTATTAAAATTAACTTGTTACCTAATTTTTCGTGTATTATTTTTAGTTTGTAGTATTTTGCTCGAAGATATAGACCTACAATTGAACTAGCTTAAGTTTGTCACGAAGCTGCTTGCTATGTCGTACACAATGGTAAATTTGATTTAAAGGTCATTTGTGGTATAGTCGAATTAGATATCTGCTACGGAACCACTGGTTTCATCTTACATATAACTCTGCGAACGTTGCGCATCTGTTGCGAACCGAACGCTTTTATTGGCCTGTTATTACTGCAATCGGAGCTTGCCTACCATTTCGTGTTTATACACTAGTGGTCAATTAAATTCTGGAGTAAGGTTTCTCGTGTTAAGATAACTAAAATGGATTAGTCAGTTTGTGTTAGTTTGTTTTTCTACTTTGCTTTTTTTTTTGCGTTGGATTAACTCTATGCAATCTAAGGAGGAAACTGAGAAACTACGTGGCAACTTTATTTACTTATATTTACATAATGAAATGAGAGGTTGCCGTACCGTATTTAAAAAAATATTTAGTGGTTGTCAAAAGTTATAAACAAGCTCAGGTTATGATATTTATATGCTAGAGAATATTAGAACTCTGGTAAATGATAATTATCATACTGTCATTACCAAATCAATCGATAAAGTAACTATACCAAATAAAACTACGTGAAACAAACAAAACGCGCTCTAAATTAAAAGGTCTTCATATAAAATTCCCGTAGAATTCAAAGCTCAGAAATATTCGACGAATGCATTTTGACGCGACACTTCTTAATATCAAGCTATAGCTCAAAGGGACAACACAAAAGCATTGTGAGCCACACAGTAGCCTTTTTGACATCGCCTTTAGGCCGATTTCATTTTACAAAGTAAATTTGAAAGGACTAGACAGCTGTCGTGTCCCGTAATATTCCTTGACTAGATTCGCGAGGCCAATGTTGGTGTAAATGTTGGGCAAAATTTTCTTACATAATATGCTAGTTTGGTTTGACGTGTGATTTTGATTGAAATATTATTTAAGCTAAGAAAATTATTACGTAATAACACCATTTGACCATTTAAAGTTTCGATACTTATCTTAATGAACTATTATTTCACAGCCAAGCAGCGCTACTATTGACAACGACAAAGTTGTCATAGCTCCAACTTTACTTTAAAAGAGTTTGTTTTTCTACTGAATTGTCTATAAAAGTCGATTCTATTTGAGATTTTACAAACCATTAATTGCCTTCTTGACACTTGCAACATCAATTTGAATTCAATTAAAAATGTTTCTTGTCATCCCAACGATGCAAAAAGGGGTGCTTTGACTTCTATCCTCACTTATAACGATCACGATATCTCAAATCTATCTAAATCTATTTAGTCAAAAGAGGGTGTCTTCAAAATTAATTTAACGTGTTTCAAATTAAATAATTTGACGTAAATAATTATTATTGCAGAATTCCAACATTGAGATTTTAAAACGTCTAAGAACCAGAAATGGTTAGTGCTAGAATTGGCGAACCAATAACTAGTAATAAGCTGTTATCTATAACTTGACTGTATTTATTGTTCACTCGATGCATTATTTCTAGAAAACTGTAAATGACAATATTGAGTTTGTGTTTGAATAAATAATCCATTACATCCATTGGTAATATTTATTGACCAGAAACATATTTCATACTGACTCGCCATTTATTAAAATCCAAAAAGATTTGTAAATAAAGCCCCAGAGTTTGATCCATAATTTGTAACAAAATATTAGTCCAAATATTTGCGGCCAACATTTCGCAGACAGCACACTACGCTTTATTAAATTCCAGCGAGATTGTTTTTCTGGCTGGCGTCTGGAAGTTTCAAGAGGGTCGAACTTCGTAACTTTATAGTAAACTTGTTATGATTAATGCTAACTAACTATGAATAGATTAGTCAGCGAGAAATGCTTCGGAATCAACACTTTCTGTGTAGCTTGGTTATTCATAAAATGTTTTTAAGTATATTAAGTAAATAAATCTTGGAGCAAACTCCAGCTGAAGATATGTTTTTTATAGAGAATTTTTATAGTAAATAGTCTTATTATTGAGTCATACATACTATGCTGTATGGTCACCATGTTCGTCTCTAATAAATCGGATTCTCATTGAATTATGATGGATTGATATTTTTACGAGTGGTTCAAACCAGTTAAAATCCTAACACTTTTCGAAAGACCTAATCCGCTACATATTTAACACCAAGTTTCAATAAGCTTTACTTAGTAAAATTATGTATCATAATTATTATTTCTACCTCAACGTGACCGCAACGATCGATCGTTGACACAACAAATATATTGTGTTTGTTTATTCTCCAACGATACTAAAAATAAAATGTCGTAAAAATTTTACGATTAACATTAAAGTGATATCGCAAGGCTGGTTGGATTTTGACGTTTGTAATACAATATTACAAGTAGAAATCTACAAACACACACACACATATAGATAGTATTAGGCTCTTATAATCACACGTGTGCCTCAATGTGTGCACATATACAAAGTAGCGTTAACGTGTGTGTATTTTTTAAAATAGCAGCTAATGTGTCACATAACTCTTATGTGTGTACTTATAACAAATAAATGAGAATGTTGAAGTAAATTGGTCTATGTGTAAACTATATTTTTGTTGCAATGGAGTGGTAATTATTTAATAAAATTGTGAATGAAAAATATTATTTGGAATAATTACCTATTTAAGTGATATGATAACCTATCCATTTTGTCTTAATACGTAGTAAACGATATCTTCAAACAAACATAACATAATTCAACAATGTACTAAGATAATACAGCTATACACACACACGCGTAAAATCTATTAAGCCAGTACAAATACAGACTATAATCAGACTAATCTAAAATAAATATTTCATCTCTCAATATCATCCTTCCGAAGTACTAAAATAATTGACTTATCATAAGTGTTCTTAAGCCTAAACTAATATCGATAGTTGGCTTAGATATACCAGCCATATGAACAGAGATAGAATTATAGAACGATGTAATAAAAATAAAGTTGTTTTCGATATCAATAACTTCATAGAGATAGTCGGCCAATGCAAAAAATAAAAATATTACTTGCTTTTTACTAAGCTCCAACCGCAACAATTCAGTTACTGGTATTACATCAAAACATCAAGTTTGTAACGAAACACCGGGGTAATTGGCTGAAGGATAGCATTCAATCTTAGAAATACCGCAAGAATAATAGCCTCGTGTACCCGTCTCGATATCTAATAGTAACGGCCTATTAGGTATCTTGTTTCTATCTCTCAGATACGTAATAGAGCCAGTGTGATTTAATTTAGGTATTGCAAACATTTTAAAGAATTTATCGGCCAAGCAATTTATAAATTCTAAATTTGAATTAAATATATTTTTAATAATAGCAGTTGATATTATAACATTAAAAACAATTCTAAAGAAGTACGTGAAAATGAGGAAGTCTACCTTACCGCCATCTAGTTCTTGGAAATAACAACTCCCGAATTAAATTCCGGTAATACATCATTCGCCCCAATTCGTTAGTTGCAAATAAATTGCAGGCGAAGCGTCCGCTGGTACCAAGCCCCTCCATAGTCAAATTATTCACTCGCGCAATCCCGCTAAAGCTCGCAGTCTCCGCCCAAAGCGGCCCGTTCGTGTAATATTAAATTATAGTGGGCCAAGTAAGACATTTCGAAATAGAAAATTGTTTCCATTCGTTGTTGTGGACCGTGCTCTTAATTCAGATGAATGTGTTTATGTTTTAGCCGAGTTTGTGGTCTGGATTTTGGCTTGGTTTAAATAAAAATATAATGTTCAACTTTGTTAGTTAGGAACACTAATTATCTTCTTATTATAAAGTAAATTGATTAAGCACCTATTTAATGTGTCTGAAAATGTTATCTACCTACAAAATGTCAGTCTTCAAAACTCCTCCAAATAAAACCTTTAAACTGAAATTAATTGTTTCTTTTAGACATCCAGTAATACAAAAAGAATTATCACAGCTAGTTCGTAGACATCTAGCAGTTAATATAAACTTTGCTTGAAACAAAGAGTAAAAGACTTTGGTGCGCTACATTTTTAATTCTCTTTATAAAATTCTGTTTGCCCCGGGCTACTTTAATGGCTCGGACGTAGAGAGACTGCAACATCAGAATAATACATAGTTAGGCTAGCCGTATTGTATTTATGATCTAAATTAGCTTTACTTAGAGCCATTTTAACTTAATAACAACTTATTTGCCCTTACTTTTAAATATGTGTCTGTTTGTTTTCGCTTTAAATAATCGGAGTTCTACACGATTAATATAAGCGACGTGACTGGCATTTGAAAGGTTTCACATTGTTAAGCATTTAATTAAAAACGCATTAAAATATCGCCACACATATTGAATAAAAAGTAAAAAGTCAACATTTAAAAGCGACACTTTTTCAAACACAATAATTCTCCTGAGTTGTAGGAGCAAGTACAAGTTGACAGCAAACTGTTGCCTGCCTTTTATTTTTCCTATAGGCGCTCCTTGCCAAGTTGTGGCTGTTTCGCGGCCCGCCAACTCAGCCGTATCGGCGGGACTTTTAAAACTCAACTCTGATACGTTTAATATAGTGTCTACTGCAGGCAAAACTTAAATAATGCCCATAGAAAACTTGTTTCGTACAAGTTGCGGGGTGCGCCGCTCCCGGCTAACTTTCCTGTTTGCTTTCAACCGTACGTATTTTATTCTTTCCTCTTTTAAATGCGACGCTTTGCATGTCGGTTACAATCGTAGACGGACCGTGTTTTAAGAGCAAACCTTTTGGGACGTTTTCAAATAGAGGCTTATTGCCTCCGAACGTCGGATTGTTCTTTTAACGTCCGGCCCGCGGGGATTCCTTCCGCGCCCATTGTTTAGTTGTGAATATTGTAATGGTCGTAAACTCACACGAAAAATAGCCTCCCTAAAAGGCAATAAGCATAAACACAACTCTGTAAAGTTGGTTTGAAAAGAGCTTCGCGATATTCAAAACAGGACGAGGGGGCTTAATGTTATTCATGAATGTTAAAGCGACGCGATGTTCTCAAACATCGTTTATATTTGTAAGTTACGAAACAATGACACTAACTTAAACTCTGGATGTAAAGACGGGTGTTATCTTCGTTTGATGGCGCACATAAACAACAGATACGGTTTATTACTCCGCCGCAATTTCGTATTAAATTTCAAAGTTTTGAAGTCTCCGCCTTAATTAAAACTGACGGTGTATTATAAGGATATATATCACCTTCTAGATATACAATCTTAACTAGTCCAGATTCACTTGAATTTGGCACTAACAAGATATCTCAGCTGTCTAGTGTCTTATCGCGGAGATCCGAAACTTGGAAACTTTAGGCAAACAAGTATCTGTTTAAGAAACTCAAACGAATTTACCGTCTTGAGCAAGAAAGTGAATAAATGGCTCATATCAAAAATATCCCAACGGAGAAATAAAAGCATAAGCGTGTTGCTTTAACGCAAAATGAAATGATGTCCAGCGAGCGGACGAAAAGAGAATAAATTAAAAGTAAGGATTCACTCCATCCATTGTTGCTTTTTCCACACTTCATGTGTTTTCATATCAAAATATTTAAGCGTGTTGACGTTTAAAAATGGATATTTCCTTTTTATTTTAAAACATCACAAATTTAATGTCATTGTCTGGGTGATACATTAATGCATGAGAAGAAAAAATGTTTTCTTGTTACCAAGACCGCAAATGAATATTAACGCTTGCCTTTCTTTAAAAATTTCAACCCCAAAAATAAATAATACATTATTCCTGTTTTGCAAGCACTTAATAATGTTTCAATGCTACCCGATACCTCAATATTCATATGCGTATAAGTATGTTTATTTTAGTTAGTGATCTGCATCCTACTCAACCGCTTCAATATTATGACAGCCCTCCACAATCACTCAGAAACCGCCTCAAATATTGGCGTTCCCTGCCAAAATTCTTGTCAAAAAATGTTCGAAACAGCCAGAAAACATAACAAATATTTTAGGATCGTCCAATTCGTTTCGTGAAACGTTCAATATCTGGAGCACGGCTCCATACGTATGGACGGACAGAAACGTGATAAATTCGTTGAACAGTCGGGGGAATGACACGGTGATCCCCGTTCATATTTCACAATATCCCAGCGACGAGCTCACGTTGTTTTAACACGGATAACTTTGTGTACATCCACATGTTTTATCTTGGGTCTCTGATTTTTGAGGCTGATGACCTTTGGGTAAAGTTATAGTGCGAGTTTTTAAGTAATTCAACGCCTTAAGCAAAAATAGAAATCACATATATTTTTGCTAAAGGTTCTGAACTACATTCAAGAGCACTAAAAGGAATTTCGAAAGATTATTTATATTTAGCCAATGGATTTATCGAAATTGTCTTGATGATCATGACCTTTATGGATTTGATTTTATGTAAATAATACTAGTTGGAAATTCATCACGTGAAATAACCGGATCTTATGTATATCATTAGGTTAACATAGCACGTAATTTCCGGATACAATTAAGTCGAAGGTCGTTTCCTATATTCTTGAAAATTAATTACAATTCAAAACTAACACTAATCTAATATCCTAACATATTTCAGTAGGACACAGTCCTAAGGTTCTTAAAACAAATTGGCTATTCAACTTGATATTTGCAAAATTCCTACGGACCCGGGACCCTTCGGGACAATTTTGACAAATAGTTGGACTAATAAATTTTCATTGAAACCCCCGATAACTTTTGCGTCGGCCGTTGAAATTGGGACATTTCACTGAGTTACAGTTAACTTAATTAAGAGTTCAATTAGTCTTGAGTTAAGTATGATTATAACTTCCTAAGACGTTGTGAGTACTCTTTGACTATATCTTAAAATATATCAAAAGTCTCAGAAAATGTTGGATGTTTTAATGAAACTTCAAATCCGTTTGGTACACGTCGAGGCTTTAGGAAGTCAAATTTAAAATTAACTTTACCCTTATTAATAATTTCATCGAATTTTGCAACTTGATTAAAATCTGATAATTCAAACTTAATCAGTAGGCACACGAAATTAATTTCAGTGGCTGCATGTTTAGATGAGATCGATATATATATATATATTCAAGATTCTCTCTTAATGCATCAAATATAGCATATGTTTATAATAAAAGAAAACTAAGCATTAATTTATAGAAGGAAAAAGTCCACATCGCAACTAAGCTGCAATACAAAATACGTACTAAAAACAAAATTAAATTGAAATTCTTAATAAATCAAACATATTTCATGCCCTCAATGCGTGCAATGTCTGAATAAGTTCAAGGTACAATTAAAAATGTTTTGCATAATTAAAACTGTTTAACGGCTAATATATTCTTTCGCATGTTCGCGATCATATCATGCTGTGGCGTTATTTTTTCTTGCCAACATTACTCGCCCATTATTAGGAGATTCAATCTCGTGGCGTGTATATGAAGTGTTTTTTAAGTTCACCTCATTTATGAGTTACCTTGATGCAGTAATTAACGTAGTGAATTTCGAATGCAGTTTTAGTATTAAATATTTGATGCAAAATTTTACTGACTTTTATATTTCATCAAATTTTGTTTAAAGTGAATTGTGACTGAATTTGTCTGAGGGTTTATGATCCAAATTCTGTTCCAAAATAAAACTATTTTGACAATTATTCTCAGGCATATACTTAAACACTGCAAATGTTAGTTGCAGTATGCCAAAGAGTTTACCTTTATTGATCAAGAGACTACAGAAGGAACAAAACCTCTACGTACGGAATTTGAATATGGTTTTAATTAACAAAATCTGAATGCACCCTTTGAAATACATGGCATACCTGAATTCAATACTGTTGTCTGTTTGTACAGATGGTAGACCGAATCGTAGTCTATATACGTATTTGAAACTATTTCCTTTGCCAACGTTTTGTGAATAGAACTGCTTCAGTTCCATTTCATATAAGCCGGAGAATGTGATGGTTATTTAGTGAAAATATAATATTTTTATGGCATCGTTGTTATTATCTAAAATTATGTATGGAACACGCAAGCCTCTACATTGTCTAATAAAAAGGTTTTGAAAACTATAGCTTTTTATTTGCTTTTACTATCTGATAATATCGTCAAAAGAACACAAATTCTCAGAACGATAATCTAGAAAGTTAAAAAACAATTCCCAAGCGCAAAAAACGAATACATTGAACAAACTCAATTAAAAACATCAATTGAAAAGTCAAACTATTTGCTTGAACTTTAATCCCCGATCATAAACTATGCAATCCTCTGGAAAGTAACTTTATTAAAGCTTCATATTAAGATGTGCAGTGGTTTTGATGGTCACAAGTTTATACTTTATAAAGTTTAAACATTGACAGAGAAGGATAACAGGAGTGCCGCAGTCGATAAAGTGATGAGCTAAAATTTGTTGTAGATTTATGCGTTTGTTGTTTTTTTCTATAGCTCCTTTCGTGTAATTAGTAGTTAACCTCTTGACAAAGTCATTCAAGTATCCAAGGCCTTTGCCACGGTTATACTTTGTGTAAGCTTGAGCAAAAGAATATTTTTATTACTTTTCTATAACATTCGCTATTTTACTTCTTTTATTGCCTACCTTTTCTTGAAGGTTGATTTGTCACAATTGATCTAAATGTGTCACATTGACTCAGGGACTTCTAAGAATCGTACCTTTCTCCTTGAATACAAGGTTTTCTAATAATTTTACAGTTCAGCTGTTTTTTATCGTGATAATATACGATTTTAGCTGTTTATAATTAAGCTTCAATAACCACCATCGTAGGTAGAAAATATAGTGTGAAACATCTTCGACGATATTCTTCTCCGATGCGGCAACTTCAAATTTTATCATTTTAATAGTTTCATCATACGACGTTTGATTCCATTACGTTAGTTTGCATATACATTATCATGAAGCATAATGCAAACTGTTTTTATTCCTTTATTTCTTTACCACACGTGTAATTTAGTTGCTAAGAGCTTAGCATTAAGGTATTTTACTCAATTAGCTAAACTATTCAGATTATTTTAACATAGTGGCATTCATCGAAATATTTATAATTTGAAAATTATAAGACAGAATTATAAAGATAATTTAAATGAGTATAAGTAATCATTAAGTGTTTTAATCAAAGTTTATAAAACTTATATTTTAGAAACATGGCTTATTGCTTAATGTTAAAATCTTTTATAAAACGGTAATTAATTCTAAAGCTTTTACGGCATAAATGTGGAGAATATTCTTCGCTAGATATTCATAGTAAAGTTAACCATCTCTTTCTATTATCGAATTTATCTCATTCATTGTCGGTCCGTGGTAGTGCCGTGACATTTCGCATCAGAGTCATTTGTCACGCGTATCGCAATCTTATCGCAGTTGGAGTGCGTTTTAATAGCGTGAAGTTTGTCCGGACTCTTAAGCGTGCGTCTGTAATACGTGGCGAGCTTTTGTCGTGATTTTCTTTAGATTATGTTGTGATTTCTTACTAAAGAGTTAGGGCCACAATGGTTTGCAATGAAATCAATGTAACGTAAAAGATAAAAGTTAACTTGTAATCTTGAGAAAGTAAAGAATTTTATTCGTGGACATAAGTAAATAAGACTATAACAGGAATATACGATATGTAGGTACAGCGAAAATAAATCCGTTGCAATATGATTAATATTCTATATAAATACTGACGCTAAGTGACAATGTATAAGTAGGTATGGGATTGTACAACTGAACTTACCTGAATATTTACCTGATTTTGAACTATTTCGTGCGAAAATGAGGACCGAAAGACTATCAGATAGACTAAACTAGACTATTAATGCAATAATAACCATTATCAGTAACAAGAGCATGAAATGAATGTGTTACTAAATGTATATAATACATTGTAAGCTAAAGTTTGTACCATTACAGAAACACGTAATTACATCAGTATGTCAAAAGTCATAACGAGTACAGACAGACAGAGAGAACTTTCTTTTGATTGTAATTAACAAAGTTTCATAATATGACTTATACATTTGTTATTCAGTTCTAAGATGTCGTCGTCTTTAAGAGCATTTTAAAATTATTTCCGTCTTCAACTTTTTTGGTAAGAAGTTTAATTTTGGGTTTGTTTTGTTCAACTTTTTGATAAGCAGTTAAATGCGTTATATTTTTGTATTCTTCAGTTAAATGTTAAATTATATTCTGTGACTGTACTATTTCCTGCAGTTTATTTAAATTAGTATGTTCTAAATTCCCTCGAGAAATTGTATTTAATAAAAAAATTGAAGTAATGATTATTTTGCCTAAATATCTATTTGGGCTTAGAGTGATTACCTCGACAATACCATTGAAAGAGGTGATAACAATTGCTATACAAAGATTACCTTCAGAGCATGAATAATTCTTCATAAAAAGAATATTATGCAATTTCTAAAAGATTCACAATGTGTCTTACTTTATTAGAATTGTCACAAGCTACAAATTCCAAAGTACAAATACTAAAGTAATCTCACTAACTTTAAGAGTAGCACTATAACAACTTCACAAAGAACTCTTCGAACAAAGTCTCGTTGTTTTATGACGAAGAAAATTTCAAGCAGTTGTCCTATACTCTGGTGTATGGTAATAACGCCATTACGCATGCAGCTTGAGACGAGTGTACACAGGTTCAAGTCTGTTTTATTATTTGGTATGAAGATTCGCTTCTTGTAAACATCGTTTGGATTATTTGCCAATATTTTGTCTACTGCGTTTTTATTTTCAATTTGAATAATTATGATATACATAATATTGACTTCTGTTTATGCGAATATTATTCATTAAAATTAAACTACTATATACGGTATTATGATATTTTAAAATACTTTGCTAGGCTTTACCTGAACAATATAATTCTAAAGAATAACGAGAGAAACTTGTAGAGTTTGTCTATCTTTCAATCATCTAGAACAATACGAAGTCTGAAATTGTGTCCAGTAGATGGATATTGAGATGGCGTAATGCGAACGTGTAATATCGTTATATATCTCATGGAAACAATATTATGACGGCTCGATGGCGTAGTGGTTAGTGTAACTGACTGCCATGCCTGAGGTCGCGGGTTCGATTCCCGCACAAGTCAAACATTTGTGTGCATAAACATGGATGTTTATCTTGGTCTGGGTGTTTCTATGTATAATATGTATGTATTTACAAAACAAAAAGTATATATGTATGTTTATCCATTGTCTAGTATCCATATTACAAGCTCTGCTTAGTTTGGGCTAGATGGTGTTGCGTGTATGTGATTTTTAAATTTATTTCTTACTGATATGTGGACTGTTTACCGTTACTGCTATCAACAAAGTTAATAGAAAATGCATCTATGTCTTCCAAAACTGTATTTACTAAAGCGATGGCGTACGCCTTTCATTGTATTCCGCACCTGACGCAGAAAGTTGGTAAGCGCTAGGTGTTATTCCAAAGAAAATGCTCGCATACGTTAAAGTAAACAGCAAGTTCGAATGCACTCCAATCCTTGTTGTTTTTAGTAGCAGTGGCAAACTTAACTATAAAATTTTAAAATCTCTAGAAGAATATTTCATATCTTAACGTGCAGTATATTTTCTTATGAATTTGTTGTTCGTGTTATATAAGTATTCTGGTATTGATTTTGGCAGAATCAAATCGTCAAAAGCATTTTTATTATAAGTTGAGATAAGTAATAACTTTACATATCATATAAATCGTAGCTTGGAATTGTTTATTCACACACTAAAGTTAAGCGTTCAGTATTGAAATAAGTAAAGTATTATGGAATTCTTTGCTGTGAGTGTAACTGGGATGAGAACCTATTTGATTGCAGTTACTGCCTGTCAATAGGTAAAGTGCAGTAACTTAACTCGACAAAAATCTTACGATTCAACCAAATATAGCTATGCTAATGCTCAAATATTTCCATACCTTAACTACCAAAGTCACCTTGCTTCGAGTCTCATCACATTTATGATGAATTGTCTGACGGAAGATTTCAGTCATGCATACACATGCATTGTTCTGCAACTGTCAGACCGTGATTAGGTTTTGAAATCATATTTGACCTTACTAGGACTTCCATGTTACGCGTGTATAATAAACAATACTAATATTAATAACTATAAGGATAATATTGTGCTCTTGCTTAACTTCAGTAGGTTTTCGAGTTATGCATTATCACCACGGAGCTTGGAACAGAAAATAACACAAGGATATTTTTCTTTTTTATAAGGGATATCTCCCACTCTAGATAAAAATAAATATTTGTACTAAGGTCGAACCCAGAACACTTGGGACCCAACGGTTCAGGTTTATAGAGCCCTGACTCTATGATATGCAAGATATCAAATTAAATAAACATAATCGTTCTTATTTTGGCCGTAATAAGGCCACACATTTGGTTGTAAGGTCATTCCATAAGTTTTGATCAGCGCAAGTCAATACAAGATTCAATAAACATCGTCAGGCTGGGCATAAAAACCGTTCGGTTGACATTCTGCACGCGTCCCTGTGTTACTACGTGACCGGCAGACTAATGATATACAGATGACATACAGATGGTCGTAATTACGCATGTATTATGCCTATGTGTTGTGTAGCGCCGTGAGTAACGTGAGCGGGGTTAAATGCGTTTTTTGTGGCTTGATGAGGAATGATTGCAGAAAGTCATTAACTTTATGTATTTTTGGGATGTAACGGTGTTTTGCGGTAATATGCGGATGTACAACGGTGTATATGAAACTTCCCTATGGGCTACTAAAAGAAATTACCCGTTGCGTTGTAATAAATCGTACACACTTGAGCGATTACTGATATCAGTTCGTTGTACAATAAAAATATACGGATGATTTTAAATCTTTCGATGTAATATTAAGCTATAAAGTTTAATTCCCAATATAATAAAATAATTTACACATATGTCATTGTATACTAGGTAAAGAAACCATACTTTTCTAGCCAATAATACCATAAATCGTGGTTTATAATATGTTAATATATGGCATTATAACGTTGACATAACTCGACTGATTTTAAATTAAATAGTTGTTTTATTGCAGTTGTAACTTCTATAGTAATAAAATATACTTGATAATCCTTCCTCACGTATAAAACTTAATGTTTAATGTTAATCGGTGTTTAAATACAAATACGTTGCAATTAAATAACATAAAGTTAAGATTACTTTGATTTTATAATGACCCGCTGCCTTTAACGCAACTCTGACATTACAAATAAACGATCATCTAGAAACTGACAATAGGATTTTCCTTTGAAATTAGATGCAAACTTAGCCTATCAAGTTCTCTGAAATGCATCTATGAAGTAAACAGTCAAATGCAATACAATACTGACACAAAACTAATAGGTAGAATACCAAACTATAATCGAAGTGTCGTGTCTCCGTTAATACTTCTTGTCAGTGTTTGAAGCCAACAAGCATTCGCTCGTTCTGTAGAATACATTATATTCAGGAAATCACGATCCGTACTAAGATCCAATTTATCTTCCAAAATCATAAATTTCTGGGTGTAATGATATTTTGCATTCGCCATTTTGGTGTTAAGCGCTGATTTGTAAGTATTTGGGGTAAGCACGAACCGAAGTGTGTAATGTTTAGATTTAGTATAGGGATGGGTGAAATAGATTGTATAGATAATCGCAGGTATCTGGTTTTCGGTCTAGGTCACAATGTGGGTTGTTGAGGTTTTGAATTATGGATTGAACATTGAGATGTATTCTATAGAAGTAGCTTTAGAAACTGCCAACGATGTTTAGTAATATACTAAAATAAAATCATCTCCAGTTTTTTTAGAAACATTATATTAGAGTTCACGACGAATATTCACAATCTGAGGCGCTTATTTAAAGCGTTGGACATCAATACTCCATTTAATGTTTAAAATCCATTAGTTAAAAATGTTCACAGCTCATGACAACCATTATAAAATATTTTTATTTTATGGGCGAAAGGAATGCCTCCATTCGACTTAATAAAACGAAGTACCTTTCGAATTTATCTTTATTCATTTTAAATCACTATGGCACTATGAAATTAGTACTAGTTTATACTAGGTCAAATTAGAAACGATCTTCAAACAGGAATCGAACCTGTAACATGACATTTATCGATTATTAACCACTTAGCCGTCGATGTGAAACCGTATTATAAACTGGACTGGTTTTCTTAAGTGAACTGTTCGTTTTATAGTAAAATATAGATTATTTATATTATACGTACACAGAACACACATAATCGACCAAAAAAATAAATCATAAAATTTGTTTGTTATTACGCAATGCATATGAGTGAGTGAAATTCCCATGCTCGATTCCCTGGTCGTGACAGCTTTAATATGGTTTATCAGTAGCAAATAGAAGCGTAATTAGGGACTAATGGTGGTCCATTTGACCACGATACGACAGTCTTTTGTCTTGTACTTTTATTTATTTGTCTTGTATTTACGGCAAGACTTTTGTTTAACTTAAGTATAATATATAGAGAATAAAACTCTACAATCTCTACATTTTCAAATAAAACAAATTACCAATTAAGTACAATTTAGCCTAAAGCGTATGTAATATACAGTTAATAATTTGTATAAAATATTTTTAATCGACTCTACATCTCTACATAGCGCCTCGGGCTACTGAACCGGTAATAAAGTCGTCTGGTAGCTACGTTAAAGGGCTCTATCGAGAAAAAATATTTAACACGAATGCTTTGTCCTTCCGTATTTATTGCTATTTAAGTTAAAAGCGACAGCGGGTATGAAGAGCGATTTAATAGTAAAGTAGTAAATTTAACTTTATTTTTTGAGACTGTCTTGCAATCTTTGAATATCGCTGTATTACGTGAGTTTCTACACACGGGCACAAACGTGGACAAATTTGGTAGTAGCAATGTTTGTCTTTTGTGAAAGCATTGACAATAAAAATTCATCATATTTTGCTGTTTTTAGAATAAGATAAAGAATAAAGAGTAATGTTGATAACATTTCACATCAATAAAGTAAAATATAACCCAACAAACAAAGAAGAAACCAGACTTGATGCGCTTTAATATACCATACATATTGATGTATGGTATATTAAAGCGCATCAAGTCTGTCATCAAGTTATTAACTGACATTGGTCAGTTAATAAAAATCTGATCCCGTTTAAAAAAAATAATAATCTTATCGTGTATACATTGTATACCAAAAGTTTTAACATAACGTACGCTAAATGATACAAAAATATAATTAAAATGTTGTAATTAATTACACAAAAATCCTTGTAAAATATTATACAGTAGCCATCTTGCTTCAAAACTAAAATAATTACATAACTATTAAACAAGTAGAAGACTTATAAATTACAAGGCAACCGTAGGCGAGTTTCGTAGTTAGATCGGTACAAACATACGGACAAGGTCGTGCATGACCCGACCGTGTTTAATAGTATAAAATTTATAACTATCATAGTTATAATCATTTAAACCGGTCCCATTATGTTGGAGATATGACATGTACAGTCAGCAAACAAAAAAAAAATATCTTGGTTTATTTTAACATTTGCTAGAAAAACAATCGAATCGGCATGTCAACTCTACCTCGGAATATCAGTCCTGTAATATCCTATCACATACTTTAGAATTGGTATATAAGGGCTTCAAATTATTGTTGCTTAAGCTCATTGCCTTCTAAAATGGACGCATAGACTTTACAATAAAGAAAATTTCAATGATGATATCAATTTAAAATTTAAAACCGTTAAATAGAATCTTAAGGAATAAACGCGTTTTTAAGGCAAAGTAGTACTTCTGTAAAAATAAAAGAACTGATTTATTTTCTAACCGTACCTATCTAATCACGTCCACAGATTATCACGGGATTATGTTTCTTTTTCTACGTTGGCAAGTAAATAATTGTTTATATTGTGTAAGAGATTTATAAGAAAATGTCTTTGTGTTTCTATGTACTGACATAAAAATACTTGAAGTTGACATTATTACTTGTCTTCGTCTGTAAAAAATACAAAGCATTCCTTCCAATTTATTGAAAATTTATTATACATTTTCTCGGTGGTGTAGCGGTAGTAATGCTGTGCATGAGGTGTCAGATTCGAATTCCGTTTCAGGATTTGTTAGGGTTTTCAGCCAAGTAACTTTTTATTAGCAGTCCGAGGTCTGGAACAGTGAGTTATTACGTGGGATCTAAATCATAGTTGGCGTGTGAAACACCTACTGCTTACACCTTCGGGATATACATATATATATTTACAAATACTTTAACTTGAGAGGAAAATATAAAGAGAAATCGATTGGTAATCAGATAGCACATGTGTATTATCTGCCTCTGATAAATATTCATTAACATTTTACGCGACGCAGATTTGAACCCTTAATCTCATAATTGGATGTAACATAAGCATGTATAACTTAGTCAAGTCAAATAACACTATAGTATTATTATACTATTACTAATAGTATGTGGCTATATGACACATAATTACGTATCTACTATTATTATTATAATAACATCAGCTGATGTTTACGTATAAAAGTAGTTTATTATGTAAATAATAGAACGAAACTGATTTCATTTAAATAATTTATTTATATAGCGTTTAATTCAATGAACATGTTTTATACGAACGGTGTATATTAATTTGCATCTTACAAAGACTAAGTCATCCATCCAATAATCAACCGCGTGGTAGATTGCTTGACCTCGACTACACTGTTTGAACATAGATGGAGCGTTCTATCCATAATTTAATATTAATTTATATTAATACGTGAAGAAATACATAAACCTGTGTATACCTCTTTTTAAGCACATCACGCACGGAGGGGTTTAATATTTGGCATAGGTAAAGCTTATAAGGAGAAGTAGTGCAGAAAGATTGGGTTCATAATTGATTTTTATGTATTACAGTCGAATTTTGACTACTGGGCGATTTCTAGTAAATATGAACGGCTAAGTTGGAAGCGAGACGTGTGTTGCTTAGCTAAGAGTACCGTGTCTTGGGCTCCATTCCTAGATCGGTGTAGCATTCTTAAGTTTTCTCTAAGACAATCATGAGTAGCTGGCTCTGAGATCTCTCTAAGATGGACGGAAAGCACAGCGTCTGAAATATGCTTAAAAGACAACTGACATGACTATCTAGGATATAAATACATAGTTATAGATGGGATACAAGTACATAGTTACTCATATATGAGTGTGATATCTCTGCCTACCTCTTTGAGTAATGTATACTTGATACTATAGAGCCATGTTATCCCGTTACACGTGATTTCAACTCATTTTGTTTCTTGCGGTGTTTTTTCCAATTATACTCTATTTTTAGTTAGCAAAAGGCATGCTGGAAAAGTTTAGGTATTGCCTACGTGTAGTCAAGGTGTTCTTGGTAAGACAGATCGGTCATATACACACACAGGTATATTTTTTAGGTAATGATTTCTATTTACGCCAATTCTTGTATAGCGGTTTCATAGTGCACGAATATACAATTTTTATTTCGTGTGATGCTGCTTTATGTCTGTCTTGCTTTTGAGAGCTTACTTATCTTCGTATATTTATGTACTGCAGGGACCTCCAGAAATACATTCGAACTGTATGCGGTGTAGGAACACAATTCCAAAATCTTCTTACAATAATTCATCTAGAAATTATTTAATCCAAATCTTGAACTAATTACTGTGGTAACATAAAAATGTTTTTGTATAGGAATTGATGCAATTACATGAACTGTCATAATAGTTACGACAGTGAAAGGCATAATTTTTATTAATTAATTAATTAATTAGTCATTTAGTCTAATTAAAATTGTGCGTTTTATTCCGAATTAATTTTATTTATTATACCTGTCTGAACTTGTTCGATCTAATATGGACATAAAGTTTGGAAGTCTGCCAATATAAAGTACTCTATTTGCCTGTATACCACTTGTATACATATATCTTCGTATAATACGTTTAAATGCAATCAAATCTATATTCTATATCCATCGCAGTACAAAGACCAAATCAAACTTCAATTGCCTCACACCAATGAATAATAACACGAAATATACTCTCAAACATAATATTCTGTACAACCTATCCATCAAGTTTCGCAACTAATCTTTACATTACAGTGTTGTGCTATATCAATCTGCGTTCTTCATTGTTCGCTGAAGTCTGACTTTTACCCAAGGTTAACACAAAGGTTATACACAGTATGAAATGCCACATCGCTTTATGACATTTTAAAATGTAAGAAATTATATCAAGGCGATATTTGTAATATAAAATTGTAAGGTTATGTTTGATGTAAACAGAACTTAGAAGCAACAGACATAAAACAATATTTTTAATACAGAATTTTATCTGGGAATACGTCCTCCATATGCCAATATACCATCTAAACATGTGCTACAAAGGTTAAAGCCGGAAAAACAGGATAAAGCCTTTATAACACAAACTTATAAAACCATTTGCATTTTTTCGGCAGATAAATCAGTTTAAACCTTCTTTCAGCTTAAAACACCACATCCAATCCAGTATATTTCGACATAAAATCCAACATGCGTACCAATAACCGCTGCGCTACATACCCAAAATATTTAACAGAGTGGGATTACGCGAGCCATATGTTACTCTCGCTAAATCCTCGTATGTGCGAATGGAACCCAATTTTCTCCAGTGACACTTAATTTTGCAAAGCAAGAATAAATCAGTTGAAAGACTATTTATCTGTTCGCAGCGCTTTGTGGAAGCTGCCTAAGTAGCTATGTATGTGTGTGTTGGAATTCATTTTGAAGACAAAAACGTTTGGTTATTTTTCATTGAACTTCTCTTTTCTGGAAAACTGCGGAAATAATTATCATTTGCAAATAATATATACAATTAATATATTGTTTTATGAAATCGAACTGAAGCCATCTTTCGTATGAGATCAATTCGAATAAGCCTATGTAATACACATAGTACACATACCTCGTTTTTTGTCTTGACATTATGATATTCTAATTTAACTTTCTGTAAAAAAATGATCACATTACAACTAGGTTTGGTCACTTATTTCTGTTGAAATAAAATTAAATATTTGTTGTTTATTATTTGTGAAACAGTGGCTGTATGGCACAGTAAAATAAATACAACTCAACACAAAATGTTATCTGATTAAAATCTTGTTTTAGCTCGTCGGCAGAGAGCGCCAATTTATATTTAATATTCTGTAGCTTAATATGTTAAACAATTGATTTGAAACAATATATCAGTTCAACGAAACAATCTAAAAATAACTCACTAAGCATTTGCATATAAATCGATGTAGAATTTCAATCCGTATCTAAAACTGGGGCCTTGAAACTAGCGATGTGGGTGACGGAATAAAAAGTTATTTAAGCCTTTAACGTATAAAAATGCAATCATAGCGGTACCGTTTCCCTACTAATTTTTTAGAAGTAATAGTGAATTAAAATAAACATACAATAAATATAGCGATAAAAAGTTTGGTGCGTAACATCTATTCAAGTAATACAATCACACGCAGTTTGGTACCTACACTAATACAGAACAAGGTTACACAGCGAAACCATGTAATAAAGCCGTAAACGGATGATTATAGTTCTGTTTATTTTCACATTATGAGAAATTATATTTAAATATATTTACGCTTATTGACTGAACATACGCTGACAATACCTAAATAGACTATGATTAAATTATAACTACCTTTATCTCTCTCTATTGCGATAACCAAATGTAGTGCGATTCAGGATATATGATAATACTTTTATATATGTACCTTTGGATCATTAAGAAAAGCAGTAAGAATGTTTATATTATATAACAGCAAGTTTTCTCAACAACAATATAATAATGTTGCTTCTAGATTATATAACAAATTCAATTCAGTTTACTAAACAAAAACCTTATCTTACTACTAAATCAAAACGTGCATAGTATTTGTAATAAGTTCTCTGAGACGTTTACAGGCGAAATACAGAAAATAAAGCATAATTGTAAAAATGAATTCCTTACTAGAAATTCTTATGTAAATCCAAGTGATAAGTCTTTTTATTTTAAGAAGGTAGAAGCCTCCATGGTAGAGAGATATATAAATAAGTTAGATAACAACAAAGCACCGGGATTAGATAAAATTAGAGTACAAGATGTCAAACAAGTTAAAAAGGAAATAAGTCTAGTATTAGCCAAATTTATAAATATGTGCGTAAGTCAGGGAGTTTATCCAGACCTATTAAAAAAAGCAATTATAAGACCAATATATAAACAAGGCAGTCATCTCGATTATAGTAATTATAGGCCAATCGCTATATTATCGGTGATAAATAAAATAGTGGAAAAAGTAATTGTGAATCAGGTAAGCTGTTATTTAGAGCAACATAACATAATATCAGAAGCGCAGCACGGCTTCCGTCGCAGGCGCAGTACGGACACCGCGCTCGCGCAATTTATGGACTATGTCAATAACAGCCTCAATGAGGGTAAGTTTGTCGCTGCACTTTTTATAGATTATAAAAAGGCATTCGACACTCTGGACCATGACGTACTCCTGCGTGCCATGGATGAGTGTGGTATCAGGGGTCCAATAAATCTATGGTTTAAAAGCTACCTGCAAAATAGAACTCTTAGCACAATGATAGACCGAAGCATAGGAGACGAGGTGAGTGTGCGACTTGGAGTGCCGACCGGTTCAGTATTCGGTCCGGTTGGGTATATTATGCATGTCAACAGTGTAATTAACGTTATAGCACACTGTAAGACGCTTATGTATGCAGATGACATGTGCCTAATGTACTCAACCGACAACAGGATAGATGCACAAAAATATATACAGGAAGATTTTGAGAACATAATTAAATGGGCCCATGATAATGGCATTATTATAAATTTGGCTAAAACAAAAGCTATGTACATAAGATCGCCCTACAGTAACATCAATAAACAAGGTATGTTTAGTATACGTATAATTGGACACACATACGAGTGTTTACACCACAATAAAGTTCATTGTCAGTGCGAATACATAGACGTAGTTGATAAGTATCGATACTTAGGGTTAACAGTGGACACGAATCTCAACTGGAAATTACATGTAAATATTGTATGCAACAAACTGCAAACAATATTGGGTAAATTCTATCACCTTAGTAACTTTGTAAATAGAAAAATCTTGTACGTACTTTATTATGCACTAGCCGACTCAATAATTAATTATGGGTTAAGCAGTTACGGATTAACATTTAAAACACAAATGGATCGTATAAAAACATTACAGGTTAGACTACTTAAATACCTAGTTAGCAAAAAAGTTAAATTAAAATGTAAACCAAATTATGATGAACTATTTAACATATGTAAAATATTACCAGTACATGAAAAAGTAGAATATCTCATTGCTATAGAACAATATAACATAGATAAATATAAGGAACTAATTCATAATTCATAATTCATAATTCATAATAATTTATAATTATAAAACTAATTACACATAACTATAATACTAGACAAGTTGAGAAGGGAAAATATGTGGTACCAAGTATAAGAAATTATTATGGTAAAAGAACTAGGAAATACTTAACTCCAATAATATATAATAAAATAGATATAATAAGAAATACTTCTAAAGATTTTAGTCAAACAACATTAAAAAAAAGGCTGAAAGACGTGCTGATATAATCGTGCGTAATGTTCCTATTAGATTATGTTTGTATTTACTAGAATAACAATACTGTACCTATTTATATGTATGCTGCAAATATGTATAGATTTCATAGACTTAGAATATTTTCGCTACATAGATTTATATGATTAAAAGAGTGCTACTTTCGCCAACAAACTTGCCAGTTTGGCGATATTTAGAATTAAGATAAATGTATGTATCTTTTATATAAATAAAAAAAAAAAAAAAAAAAAACGCAATTCTTTATTAAATTTCAATTATTAATTATTAGTCATACAATAAAATTATTATTACTTCCACTTTAATACTATGCACACATGAAACACACACCCACACATACACACACACACACACACACACACACACACACACACACACACACACACACACACACACACACACACACACCCATACACACACACACACATACACACACACACACACACACACACACACACACACACACACACACACATACACAAACACACACACGCACGCGTTAACATGTAACTACACATACATTTGCATATGCATACACACACTCAGTAATAAATGCGCGTTACATTAACACACGCATAATTATTACTGTAGTATGTACAGTATAGTTCTTAAATAATTTAAAATATTATTTGTACTTACGTACAAACTGCATTGTAACTATTTTGTATAATTATTTCTGCCAAGGGACTGATTCCCAATACACAGCTCACGCTAGTTTGGGAATCAGGGCTCACACATTAATTGTTACCAACTTTTTGTTACAATAAAGAATTATTATTATTGTAAGATAAGGTTGTGGTGCCTTTTGTATTGAGATTTCCGGGAGATCATACCAGGAACTAATACGAGGAACCGACGCATCTGCTCGCGTGTTCTCTTGCCCCACTTAAAAACCGTGAATTTATTGTTAAAATATAAAAAACCGTACGTGATGTATTCGCAGCAACCTTGGCCTACAAGTTGCGTTTGGTTGTGTATGGTTACCAAGAACATTGTTAAAAAATTGCGGTTGCTGCGCTGAGATTAGTCAATGGGTTCTGTACACGTTTTATCAAAGCATATATTATTACGATTCTAATCTGATTTGAAATTTTTTTCAAAAAAATTATTTCTTATTATTTCTGATAAAAATTGGTACCACCTATTAAAATTATTTTAACGTTTAAATAGCCAGGTACTTCATATGTAATAAACTACTACTTTTATACTTTTCATTAAATAATAGAAATACATCTTTAGTATACCATCGCTTTGTGTCGTTAGCAAAAATTTAACCAAAATTAAAGCAGAATATTCTTGAAACATTTAAAATTATTTTAATGACAAAACTCAAAGCAAACAACAACAGAAAGTTGTAGTCGTATATGTATACATAATATTTAATTAAAATTACGTCAAATTATTTATAGACTTAAAACAACAAGTTACTTTGTTTTTTGAAATGCCTAATATTATATTACCTTTAGTCCACAAAGACAGTCGGCGGGAATCAAAGTAAACTTTAAAAAGATTGTTTTGACACAACGCTAAATCCGCTCATTGTTACACGAAAAGCGATCACGAACACGTACGTGTTTTGTATAACCTTAAAAGCCTCCGATAGTACCTTCAAAATGTACTTTTTATCGAACAATACGCGCCTAATATGTTGTGTTATTTTTTTATAGAAATCCCTTGATGTACTTATTGTTCATGAACTCAATCATAACTAAAAGTACATTCTTGAGATTAACTATAGGTCTTCTGATCTGACCTTCTCTGAACATCATGACAAGAATAATTCTTCAACTTCGAGTCTAATATGATACTTTACTTCCTACATTATTTAATGACAATTCGCATACTATGGTCTCCGTATGTACTTGCGAGGAAAAGTTTCCTTGAAACATCAGCCCTTAAAAGTTAACAAGTATGTTACCAGACAAAAATGATAAGTAGTAAATATATTTTATTGATCATACATCAAGTCAATAACCATTGTAAAACAAGACAATAATAATCCGTAGCTGTATTTGGCGATGCCAAATTAGTATACAAACAAATGTGGATACAGACCTATTTGTATAGTGTGAATGTGTACACGGCACTAATGTTTCTCATAGAGTAAACTCACAGATGTGGCATCTTTAAGTTACCTAAATATTGGTAGTAGTCTTCGTTATAAAATCCATAAATATTGCGAAACAGTGTACCTGATAAATAAAAATAAAGAACCTCGTCATCCTTAATTTTATGTTAAATTAATTATCTTACGCTAGATTAAATTTACGCTCGTGCTTCTGTGAATTTTTATCGACGCTTTTAATACACAACTACTAAAATTTGAATAATAATTTTGCGCTATTGCTTTATATACAATATTGTCACCACATTGGCAGTAGGTATAAAAGGAGCTATGTCGTGTCTATGTAGATATAATGTATGACAACAAAACTCATAAACATATACTTTTGAGACACATTAACAATTTATAGGTCAAACCTATTTAAAATTCACACCATGCAAATATGAATATACGATCATAGCGAGAACTGGGTCAAAATGGACATATTATCTCCAAAAGGGCAGTTTGTGACTGGCCATCGTGACCTACCGATAAAAGTTATGTTCGGGGACTGTGAAAGTACGTATATGAAATTTTAGACGTATGCATCTCTATATCTTTATTACGGGTTACTGCTTCCTTGCGAATGGTTTTATCTCTTAACTGATCATCAGATAGTACACGTATCAACGTGGATTTGACTTTATAATTAATAAATAATAATGTCATAATTTACTCTGAATATATATTTAAGTAATCATAACATATCCATGCGAAACGTATATTATTTTCATAACGTAGGTACAATACAAAAAACAGGAGCAGCGGATGCATCAGATTAGCAGACCTTCATAAATTAATCTTGGACTAACATAAGCTAAACAATATTTTAGTAAATAAACGCGATATATTAAGGCTCCATTTGGTAAAGAACATATTGAGACCAACAATTTCCTGGTAGTGTTAATTGTTACTGTAACAAATCAATTTTACTTGTAAGTATTATGACGCGGAACAGAGCGTCTGTTTAATTGTTTATGGCTACATAACATTTAAAACGCATTAATTGTTTATATGAATAACGAACACGAACCGTCGAGTAACAATGCTTTAAACATTCGAGCATTTTTAATCGATCTCGTATATGCGAACGCTATGTTTGTTTTTATTTGGTCAATTTATTTGATAGTATGAAAGTTGAGAAGAATAATAAAGACGGCAAAAACTACCAATAGAAAATATAATTATAATTCATTCCCGTTTGTATTTGGTTATGGCATGACCATTTTTTAGCTAAAGATGTTATAACAACTTCATTTTATAAAAAGCTATAAGTAATATAGTATATCTAAATACAATTTAATTAAAACTTCTTAAGATTATACGAATCAGTAGCTACATTGTTAAAAATAAAACTGTCCAGAACAAAGTTATATTCATACATTTCAAGTTCAACAGAGCTTCAAATATCACTAGTCAAATGAGAAGCTTCAAATTCAAGTACTGTCGGCCCATTGAGATGAAAAGATTAAAAGTATGTATTAAAAACGTAGATAAAAATATGGTATTCATAACAACTGGCTGTCTGAATATTATGAATAAACCTTTTCATTTTAGTTTTTTCTGCTCTCTAAACAATCGAGTTGACTTTAATATAACCCTTTGTATTTCGGACAATATTTATTAAAATAATACTAAGATATTTTTTTGCTTGCCCTTTTTCATAACACAAAGTAACGACTGCGACTTAACCCTAAAATATAAAAGCAAATCCAAATATCTTATCCAAAATCCGTGTGGTGGTAGAAATAGTGGGAGCATAAAGTAAATAAAATGCATCTCCGTTGCGTTGAGCGACAATCCTTCACTTATACGTAATTTATATTCACTTCCTAGTGTCGGAATAATCCTGCCTTTTCTCTGCTGTTTAACATATATTGAGTCAACACTCCGCCGCTACATTTAAATTTAAAACCGATATTCTTTTATATATTTTTTTATATTTTGTTGCAGATTTTAAAAGATAATGCTATTTTGTTGTCTGATCGAAGGATACACTGTTTAATATTAATGCTGGTTGAAACTTTGGACCTTTTACTAAAGTATAAAACACACTATGAAAAATCGTTGCTCTGTTAGTGTATGCAGTTTTAACTCAGAATTAATATTCCTATCAGGTAAAATCCTCTTTCAATATAACAAACTTCTTGACAACATTTGGTATCTCAATTTAAAATAATCAATATAAATAAATATCCTATTTATTAACACAATTTACGCTCTCCAAACCAACGTTATTTAATTAGGAAGTATATAGCTGTAGAGATAACAGTATCCTCATTAGGTAAATTACCTATGTTACTTAAGTACTTAGTCGCGTCTTTAGCAGAATCTTTTCGTTTAAGGAGACAAATATTTAGACACACCCTAATGAATGAGGCTAATCTACTAACAAAATAAAAAAGGAAGTGTATTTGTTGGACGATGTTTACGAAGTTTACTGAATTGCTAACAGTTTTGTTTTATTTAGACAAAATTCTTTTGAACACATTTCAATTTTTTTTGTCATTTAATCTTTAACAAGTAGAAGTGACTGCGTTCATAACAACACAAAAATAAAGATTATGATAATCTAAAGTTATATTTTAGCCTAAATCTACATCTGTGTGCCTCAAAATATGACCACGACCTAGTTCCTGTAAGTCATCACCATATGTATTGGCATAACTGCGGCAATTTTAGAATATCAAACCATCTGTATGATCTTCATTGCGTTGCGTCACGTCACGTACAATAAAATCTATCAAATACAAAATTAATTTAATATCCGCTGCCCAAAGTGACTCCAAAAATGAGCGCCAGAAAATGCGTATTTCGCAATTATCGAAATGAAAATATCGAAAAATTTATATGAACACAGAATTCTCTCGGAATCAAAGTTAATAAAAAGCAATATGGCGCGAGAGTTCCAATCCGTATTCCTCGGGAGATCAAATTGCTTCAGTAATAAGGGTCCAATTTTAATAAAAAAGGAACTTTCATTTTGACTATTATCTACAAACAAAGTGCGGACATCATCTGGGTCCTCGACAATGGGGACCTATAATCGGGACCTCCTTTGTTCCGCGTTAAAAGCCTCGAAAGTGTCTAACATCTTCATTAATATAACGGGACTTACTTGGTTTTGTGCGCCGTAGATACGAACATCGGTTTTATCTCTCCTTGTCTTTGATCGAATTAATTATTTGCATTAGATGCATTCATATAATATAGCATCATTAGAATTTAAATGTATTTCATGTAAATGTATAATCTCTTCTTTAATAGCTTTTATTTGGGAATCGACAGGTTGTAAATTACTTACAAGAGACATGACATTTATTTTATACTTATGCAGAAAATAATTCATATTTAAGCTACCGTGTATTTTATTATTTATAATAAAATTGACAGCCCATCAATTTATTGTTATTGTCATTATTATTTATATGTTCACTCAAATTAGCATTTGGTGTCTTAATAGAATAAGAAAAGGTAAAATATAATTATCAATTAATATGCACAGACTAGTATGATCAAAATGTACGAAAATAAATTATATCTGATTATATGACTATACCACTCACAATATAATAAATATATATTTATGTTATTCATATGATATAAATTATCATTTAGGATTCAATACAATTACAAATTGATGTATTAATAAAACAAATTATTCCATTATTAAAATTAATTGGGCAATTTGAATGCATATTACTCCACAGCAGACTTCATATGGCATAAATGGCTTACCCCAGAACTATGAAACATTAGTTTTGGCATTTCGAAAGCCGGTTAGCCAGAGAAAATGCCAATGCGACTTTTATGCCATATAAATGCCACTTTTCGCTCAAAATAGACATGCGTAGGGTTATTTAAATATTGTGATCGTTTAAGCACATTATCTTAAGTAGGTACTTACTGATCAGCCATTATTTCCTTTAACGTTGTACAAGATAATACTAATAGAAATTTTATTTCAGTGAACTGAATAGTAACTTTTGCATAATAATCGGTTTTACTCGATAGTTAGACATTATCTTGATGATAATAGTGCAGATTAAACTGTTTTAGAAAGTTGAAACAGTATATTTTCCGATTAAACAAACATTAAAAGAGTATTCGTGTTATGGTGGGTGCCCAACCAGGAACTTGTTTAGTCCCATGTGGGTCGTTTAAGGCTTACGACAAGCTATGTTATAATGGGATTTATGCTGCCTTTATTTACTGTAATTTTGTATCTGTTGTTTCAATGCCTTCCGTAACAAATATAATCGTACAGTACTATGTAGATAGTTGCTTATAAAAGGTTGTTTTGAAATAATCGTCTGAAAATAATGCTGATGTTGGATAAATGTTCAATTAAACAAATAATATTTTGTACTATATAAAAATAAAACCTTTTATTATTTATTTGTCGCATATAAGATACTTCGTCGATCTACATATAACACTTAAATTTGAAATTCAAAAACTTGTTATATTTAAATAAAACCGTTTCCTAAAAGGAAGTCATTATCAATCATCTTCAAGCCTTCTGGCCTCGTGGCTTGCGAAAATTCCGGAATATAACTCAACACTAACCAACTAGGAAGTGGGTTGGCCTTCTCTTAAATCGATAGAGCCTATAACATTAGTTACAAGTAATGACACACATAACATAATATATTTTATTAATGTAGTATTTCGGACAGCACCATGCTTTTCCTTCGCCTTGAAGTACTATAATCAATTGGAACGTGTAATTATTCAAAACAATTTTTATTAATAGTTCGTGTTATATTTTTTTTTTTTATAAATAAATGTGTTATATAATTATATAATATTGTCTTCTATTTACGCGAATATTATTCATTGAAATTAAACTGCTATATACGGATTTTATCGCGTTGTTTATTTGACACTTTATTACATTTTGAAACGTCACGGGGAGACTAGTCTCCCCGTGACCATGGCTGCTGAAAAGCAACCGAAACGTCGGGGAAAGTGTAAAAATAAATTAAATCTAAATAGTTTAATAATAATTTAATTAGCTTAAAAATTAGTAAAGTTTAATAGTAGTAGTAGTGTAACAATTTTCAAAATTTTGTAATAAAGTGTCAAATAAACAACGCGATAAAATCCGTATATAGCAGTTTTATTTCAATGTGTTATATATATATATTATTTCAGCTGTTTAATAAATGGGTGACTATAATTTAATTCGTTTTAATTATTTTAGGGATAAAAATTACCTATATTAAAAATTGCTGGAATTGATTCAGTAGCCGATTTTGAACAAACTACTTTCAGGATGTACATTTATTATGTTACATGTTATATATATATATATATATATATATACGGATCACATTATATAGCTCAAGCTACTTTTGGTATTAACAGACTTCAATAAATGACTAGGTTCCTCAAATTTTTTATTTTTATTACTCTGCTTGCAACTGAAATATTTGATCATATTTAAAAGTGAAAACCTACACGCATGCTTAAAAGGTTATATCAGACTAAAAGCAACATTAATAAATACTAAAGACTATGTAAATATTTCCTTAATATTAACACAACAATTACAATTAGAAAGGACTGTAGCACTAAAAATAACGTTAAAACTGTGTGTCTAAGACAAAGGTCAGACCAAACTCTCGATCCGTAGACATTGATATATAGTGCTGTAGAGCAATCTCTATTTACCCAGGAAACGAACCAGCTGCCCTTGTACAGCCGGTACGACGCGCTCACAATAATAAGTGTCTTATAAACATATGGTGTTGCCAACTCGTAGAGTTCCTCGTTCATATAAATTACACGAGTTATCGTCGGTCTTCCGCGAGGATATACGCAGATATGCGTAGAATCCAGTATCTTACGAGCATTCTTGCATAGCTTTTCTTATATTTACGTGTAGAGTTTTGCCATTACGTTAAATTAAAATACTATCACGCTTGTAAAATCATAAAAGGTAAGGCAGAGAAGTATCACATATACGTTGTCAACTGAACCTTAGCCACTTACATAATCCAAGACACTGGGAAATTATATTTAGGTAACTAATTATTGGATGCGGGTGGCCCAAGACCGGCCTGTGTGGAAAACCTTGGGGGAGACCTATATCCAGCAGTGGACGTCTTTCGGCTGAGATGATAATGATGATGAACTAATTATTCAAAAATATTTTAGTGGAGGTTTATAACCTGGTCCTAAATAAAATGCTACTTGTTTCAGAGCTATTCTTAATATGATTATGTGGTAGCTCATCTTCAGACATATCGCGCTTATACCTTAAGTGAATGTCAATTGGAAAACTAATTTATTCATAAGGGCAATTCAAATATTACTTCCTTCTTTTGTATTATCATGTCGGTGATTGTCTACGTCAGTCAGCTTAGTAATTATTATTAATACTGTTTAATTATGCTAATTTACTCAACATTTGAATACATAAATAAAATATCAGCTAATTAATTTACAATATCTACAAGAATATCTGCCGGAATTGTTCCGCAAGTCTTATATTTTTTCCCAATTAGACGGGAAAAATTATATAATAGCAACACAGTTCCTTAAAAGGAATCTTGGCAAAACATTATAATTTTGCAATGCGCGCGTGTAACGGCACGTGTATAATACAAATAAAGATAAATACAAAAAGGGAAAGATACAAGGACTAGTAAACCTATTCAGGAAGACTATATCTGGTAAATTATGTACAGGAAGGTAAACCTATTACAACTCTACATTGCAGTAAACTAAGTCTAGTCAAGTTTTATACTTTATCAATAAGTAACGGGTAAAGCCGTACAGAACTATCACTAAGTGAGGTTAAGCAACGATGTTGCTGTCTAGTTTTTGGATGGGTTACCATTTACACCTTTAAAATAGGTTTATATCTTAAAAATACATTTAAATATCGTATACATTTTAGTGTCTGAAGAAAGTGACATCTAGTTTATAATATAAATTTCATTAATTAAATTTTGTCTATTACTGCAATATACATATATAATTAAAGAGGTACCGTTGTGGCTTTGTTAGTCTAAACCTTTATTATTATCGTACTTACGTAACAATTCGAATTGAATCATAAGCAGCTTAAAATATAATAGGTATCGACTTCGATTTAAATATAAAAGCAATACATCAAATTATTTTCAACTATGGAAAAGAAACACAAAAGTACTAATTAAAGTGCTTATTACAATGTCTATTACAAAAGGCACATGCCATTAATTTCCCTTAAGAAATTACCATCAAAGAGTCTAGTCATTAAACGAGTCCTTTTCAAGTTAAAACGAAGGAAGATACAATTTTCTAAAGGCTGTAATGGTTACAGCTGTCATTTCACTTATAACTTTATTATAGGCTTCAAACGTATTTACTGAAAACCATTTAAATTGATCGAAAATGTTTTATTCATGAAGTCGTTAATACAACTGGCAACTTTTATGAAAATAATGAAGTAATATTATATAATTCTCAATAAAAAAATGTCGATCTAGAAATTGAAAAGGTTGAAAATGAACAGTTCAAATCAAATAAAATTCTTGCTGCGTCTCTTCCGCCGGATCTTCTCAGTCGAATCCGTTTCCGATCCGCTAGCACTACTTAAATAAGAGTTTAGTAGGAACTAATATATAAAAGATTTATTTTATTTAATCTTGACTTGAGATGCATCGCGCATTATAAACTGTATTCATTTTAAAATAAATCTCAGCCATCTTAATCTTGATACGAATAAAAAATGGGGTCTGTAAAATACAACAATCTAGAATATTCTTAAACACTTAATTTATATTACATATAGGAAGGCACGTACGATATAATTTAGTTAAAACGGTAAAAAAATGGATACGGTCAGTGTTATTACGTTTTTATACTCAGGTATAAATATGATTCATCAATGTCATTGAGTGATTGACTTTGCTGTGTTTGAACAAAACCGTTCTAAAATATCAAGTTCTAACTACCAATATATTTAGAGCACAAAAACAGAGGACCAATTTTGTACCGTACTGTAATAGTAGTTTTCCAAAATGATAGCTTAAGAATGAAGTTTACAGTAGTTTATAAAGACAATGACCTATTACTGCATGTTGAGTTGAACGACGTCAAAGCACCTAGAACCGAACAAAACTAACATATTTCCTAAATTCAACAAACGAACAGCAATCATACTGGCCAAACTTAATATCAGACCGACAAAACTAGGCAAAAAAATTACCTAGCAACAGAATAGTCACGAACAACACGACTCGTGATTAGTCGAGGCAGAGCCGTTGCAATTCTGGCCTAAAACAAATTGTTCGAGACCCAAAAAAGAGCTAATAATAACTGCGTTTTAAGTTTAACCTGGATAAGGCACAAAAACTGCCTACCTTTATTCATATTAAGGCTGTGTGGGTATTCTGAACTTGATTTAGTTGCCATCTAAGAAACCCTTTTTTGTTTTGAATATAAATAAGTTTCGGTAAAAAGCAGTTTTTCAACGAAAGTGGTTTGGAGTAGAGGATCTGGTTTTGACGATAGGTGACGACAGATCATGACTTAGAAACCTAGTTATATAATGTATTACGTTAC
Source organism: Catocala fraxini (assembly GCA_930367265.1). NCBI lineage: Eukaryota > Metazoa > Arthropoda > Insecta > Lepidoptera > Erebidae > Catocala > Catocala fraxini. The sequence goes on from OV884041.1 coordinate 19,372,301, forward strand.
GTATATAAAACACTTCAAGGTCGTTCGGGTGTTTACAATTTTCCGCGTTGTTTTTTAAGTAACCTTGATTTATCAGTAGATTTTTTTTAATGACCTTCACACCTAATTCTCTAGCTTTCAACGCGTAGGTGTATATTTTCTATTGCAAATTAGTCACTAAAGCTAATGTGTTGTTTAGTTTCGTAGTATCCGGAACTTGCAACGGCACATAAATCAAGTTTGTCCGGATGTCCATTAGTCTTTCCCTAAACCGAAGCGCTTATCTTCAAGGAAAAATGGCTGGCCAGCTACTGTCCTCAAGCCGCTTCCTACATGATTTGATAATAACTTCCTGCGTCCTTAACATCCTCGTTAGTCAATGTTTTGTATATACGAAACACGGAAATGTTTATTGCACTTGAACATTTTATAACTCCAGCTGCTACCGGTACAAATAAAATTTCAAATTAGGTTACTAGTGGAGCTGCGGAAGAACATATCGTGCCCTATTTTTTTAAATTTGAATAAGTTGTTAATTGAGTTTGGTTTTGTTGAGCGATTTATTCATTGATACTTTTAAAGTTATTGTGTTGTTAATACGTTTCATTAATGCTGATTAAGATCTGCTTTTTTAAGCATCGGCTTTTTTGATCTTAATTTATCTAGATTAGACTGTTTATTATAAATGATAATATTATACGTAAACGTCATGTTTCATCCGTCTATGACATTACAATAGCATAAAATATGTGCTTCTTTGTACTATCATTGTACTATGTTTATGTCCTTAACACAGCCATGGTATTATTTGCTTATACCTAATACAAATTTCTATAATTTATTAGATTTTTATGTTTTTTTAAATAGCTATTATTAGATTTGTCTGAATATTATTAATCAATAACAGTTTGCTGTTGTGTTTCACACTTTTTTGCAAGGAAGTATGTGTAGGTCATTAACAACAATCTAACATACATATAAATCAGAACTCAATAATGAACAATACAACGCAATACCACGTTATACTGTAGAGATTTCGACTTGTTTGTAATAATAATAATTCCTATGATAACAATATCATTAATAGTAAGGACACTGAGTTAATGTTGCACCATCTTGCATACTAATTGGACGTGGCCCGACTCCGCGAATTGGACATGCCTGAAATAATAATAGTGCTCCCACAATTAAACAGATAACGTTGATTTTCCACCTCGAACGCGAATTTGCATTATAGTTGGGCACAAATTGACTGTAAAATTTGAAAACGTGATGTCGACTAACCTTGTTCTCTTTTGTTCACAGACTAAGAAGAACAACCCGAATCACATAAAGAGGCCGATGAATGCGTTTATGGTCTGGTCGCAGATAGAACGCAGGAAAATTTGCGAGCAGACCCCAGACATGCACAACGCGGAAATATCGAAGAACCTCGGCCGCGTGTGGAAGACGCTCAATGATGAAGAGCGCCAGCCGTTCATAGACGAGGCGGAAAGGCTGCGGCAACTACACATGCGGGAGTATCCCGACTACAAGTACAGGCCGCGCAAAAAGACCGCCAAATCCGAAAGATCTGGACAAAAGACTGGAGGTGTGACGAAACCAAAGCGCAAGCAACGCGCAGATTCAAACAACAATAGAGGCGTCACTAGGCGAAGGAGACCAGTGCCGTCCATACCCAGCGTGCCGGCGGAAACGCCCGCACCTCCCCCGCTGCCCGCGTCCCCCGCAGGCTCGCCTGATTCACCAGAATCCGCGTGCTTTTACGAGGACCATAATCGTCGCGAGCAAGCGGATCTCACGGATCTCTACTCCATCACGGACCTGCTGCCGCTGCCGGCGGATTGCGAGGTTGACCTTGAAGCTCTTACGACAGACATCGACTCCTTTGAGACGGCATCCTCGTCGTCAGGGTCCCACTTCGAGTTCTCGTGCACGCCCGACGTGTCCGACATGCTGAGCGAAATTGGCGTGGCGGGTGACTGGGTTGACCACACGTTCTCGTCGTATCTGACGTCGTCTTAGAGCGGTGTTAGGGTCGCCACGGCCGCTGCCGGCCGATTCCACTGATCTCATGCGGTCGGCCAAAGGGCCGCCCCACGGAGGCCGACGACGCGGCGACCGCTCGCCGCCCCGCCTAGAGAGTGCCTATCCAAAATGACGTGTCGACATTTGGATTTAATGTACAAAGTTATTTAATAAGGATCGAGGGTGAAAATTGTTTTGACAACCGACCACACGGTCGCGTTTCTCTTCGGTTCGTACGATTACTTTAATCGTTTAGTTTTAAAGTTTCCTTTTCGATAACGGCGACGCTTCGTCTAGGAAGTGGCATCGGGTTTTATAAACGTAGGCTGTGAGTTGGTTCTTGTTTTGTCGTGTTTTGCTTTCGTTATAAAATTTATAGTTTCGACACATAATGGAGGTAATTTCCAAACGACACGTCTCAGACGCATCTCAGTAAATAATCCGTCTGCTCTCCGTCGCCTGGTTAGTTAGCCATGGGCCAGTCAGGTCGCCCGCCTCACGCTCGCATCGCGTTGTCGCGCCGTACTCTTTGTACGTGTACATTACACGACTTGGCTTCTAGTGCATTCTAAAATCGTAAGTTTGCATTCTACGTCACACCTTCTTTTTTATTTTATTAACATTTGTACTTTTAAGGGTCGTCTCTTTTATTTGAAATGTCTTAGATCGAAATATGTATCATTCTTCGAGTAATAGAAAAATAAGACTAGTTTATAGTCGTTTGTCTTGCGTTCGTATATACCGTACGTAAGTTCACTTTATACTTTGATGCACACGTAGATGATAGTTAAACATTATTATTTTACTATTGGAAGCTGATCGGTATGTCATTGGAAGAATTTCGGTGTGCGGGAGTTAGTGTTTGTCTCGGTTGGACGCGGTGGACCCCTACTACGATTGTTTGTCATCGGATCGAGAGACGCGAACACTTTGAATTCTGTCGCTGCTGTATAAGATGTATCTTCCGGTACGCGTTTCTCGCTCCTCTTGAAATTAATTGAAGTACAGTGGTAGAAGTTCACCGTTTGTTTTATATTAAATGTTCGAGTCGGTCTTGTAAGTTAGGATTCGTTAGGTAAGGTTAATATTCGTTCAATGGTTAGGTATGAAGTTATATTGTACAGTACGATGGCACCTATGGATCGATGTGAAGGGACACTTTCAATTTTCGTTTTTTTCTTCTTCTCGCTACATTGACAACACAATAATGTCTATAGAAAGATACATATCAATAATTGGAATGCGTTGTACCGCGGGACGGTGGGTTAAAATGAAATATTATATTGGATGGATCAACAAAATGTTAGTTTTCAACACAAAATGTTTTGCTAATTCAAACTCTGTGATTTACTTTATGGATTTTCTAAATTATAAGGTTCTAGTGGAGACTGATATCGCATAGATTAGTTTTAGCAGCGCTAGCTTCTCTAACTCTTTTATTTTTCGTTAATTTTTAATACTGTTCATACCATTTTATATTATGAAAAATTTAATACGTACATATTTTTGATATTTGCGATGCTGTGGAATGCGGACTTCGGACGTTTACTAAATATGTCAATATTATAATAGATAGTCAGAATATTTCAGGAAAAGATAGCAAAAAAGATACTTAACAATAAAGTCAAGATATTTTAGGTAAAGAAATTAAATCCATTCCTAGATTCCGATTTCCACAGCAGAGCATAAGCTAACAAATTAAATTAAAAAATGGAAATTTTTGCTAAAAAATCTGTCAATTCATTGAAAATCGTGTCAGTTAAGAGGTAATATTTAAAGAAAATGTTACCTCATACATTATTAAGATAGATTACACTACTACCTAATATACCTGTTTTCAAATTGTAACAATATTTGTAGATATTTCTGTGTCCCAAAAATATAAGGGATCCGTTGTGCTAGGTAAGAAAGAAAATGCTTTACCTATATTATATTCTTTATATAATATATTATATATGTAAAAAAGTTCATGTATTAATTAGTAAGTGTCTATGAAAACCCATTTAAATAAGAAAAAATGCATAAAAAGCGTTATCTATATCTGTCTTGTGTGTTGTAGGACGATAATGTAAGAAAGGACGAAAAATATAAAAATTTGTGCCTAATAAAAAAAACTTAAAAATTCTTGTAATACTTATTTTAGTGATGCTCAAACAAGTATTTTAAGCGCGTAGTATTTAGACGCTGTTAATGGACAAAACTTGTATAAAATATATTGTAAGTTTATATTCGATGCCAGATATGCATTTTATTTTATTATCATTTCGCTCCGTTCATGCAGTCTATTGGAATTAATTATTTGTATCTGCAATCCGACGGCTAAGTCTATTTATTCATTGAAGTTTCATTTAATCATAAAATCTAAAAATGTTGAATTTTCCTTAATTCGAAATACATCTGGAGGATTTTCAATTTCATCGTCAATTTTCTTTCACATTTCTGTTTAGGTCATGGTTGATATTTTAACGTAACTTTTTTATTTACTTTCTAAACATGTTACTGTAAAGTTCTCTATAGTATGCTCTAGGTCATAAAATGACACTTGTGTCAATAAAATAGTTACAATTTAGAACTTTCTTTGGTCATATACTACGTACTTGATTATCATCTTCCATTTTTGTATTAATTGTTTAAATTCTTAAGGGAGGTACTTCTTTTTATATTCTTATAGATTGTCTTATAGCAAGTTCCACACCAAAATTATTGTTGTCAAATAAATGTCGAAAAAATATAAACATTATAGCTGAATGAGGAATTTCATTAGGTATAATATATTTCGACTGTACGCCCAGTCCCTCCGTATTTTCAACTTTGACAATAAAGTGTCATTTTTTCAGCTTTATCTTTCGTAAGTTTTTGCGGACTTCCTTATGACGTTTGTTTTTCAAAGTCGCTGTATTTTTGTGTCTTCGCAACTTTTCGTGTAAATAACGGGGTTTATAATTGAGAGTCAACGATCAAAAGCAATATATAAATATGTCTACACTATAATGACATCAAGCTCAAACTAGTATAATTCTCTTCTACTAATAAAAATTGTAAATCGTTCAGTCCTTTCAAGCAATAGGCATCATAGGAATAAGATATCGAACTACCATTATCAATTTTAATATTCAATATGTGAAGATTTCCAATATAAAATCGCCGTGCTTCGAATAATAAATCAATTTATTAATATTAAAAATGGTTAAAGCATTTTAAACTCGCTTGTAATTAAAATAAAGGATCATTGTGATTTTTATTCGAAGTTTCGCGATTGTTCAAAAATGTTTTCAGTTTATATTCATAATTGTTAATTTGCCAAGCCGCTGTACAAATGATGTAAATATGATTTTTATTAGTGGGGAGTCGTCAAAACCCCAAGAGTATCTTATAAATGCAACATCGAATTTAAAATGTTGTAAATTAGCGCTTCTCTTTCAATAATTATTGGAATTATCAGGGTTTAATAGTTTTTCATTTATGTATTTTAGATGTATAAATTAATGTCCCTAAGATTATTATTGCCTTCCTTGGAATAATGTTCTTCAAAATATTTTGCTTAAGGCTTCCTCTCTTTGTAGCCTTAAATTTCTTTTAATGGAAACCACGGAAGTATATTTTAATCTCAGGTATGTAAGTAAGTATTGAAAAAAAAATGTTTATAATAATGAAGTCAAAATAAAGCGACACTGTGACAAAAAATTAGAGGGTATATAAAACGTCTTAAGTAAAAATATCATAAAGGACGTAGTTGTTGTAGGCTATATATGTAATTATATACTTATATATAACAGACTCTTACCACAGTCAAATGGGCAAATTCGTAAAATTGACGAAGTAGATATGGTATAGATGTTTCATTGTTCGATCAATTTTAAAAATTATCACTTTATTTGACCGTGATATGAGTAGAAAATATTGTTGTGTATCAATTTATCGAGATCGCATGAAATTAAGCTTACAAACTTGCTTCGAACCCAATTAGATGTGTATTTCCTGGCAAACAGATGTAATGCGAAGAAATCCCTTGTATAATAAAATTGGTATAATTACTGTAAATGCGATTAAAATGTTAGTGAAATCATTCACAGAACTGAAAAGTTGATATTCTCGTTACGTTGTTTAAAAAAATAATTGATCGTAATTATATCTCTGTATCATATGTATCTACGCTATTGTTGATTTATTATAAGCATATTCTATCTTAGAACTCCTTCCTTCGATTTCGGAGCAAATGGAGAATGCGAACGTTAAATTAGGACTCGTAATTGTTTAGTTACATCTCGAAGCGTCCGCTTTATCAGTTAATCCTCTTCAATTTTCATTTTATAAGCCGCAGAGAAGCCGGTTCTGTGAGATAAAAAAATATATGATCAACCCATTTGCTTCGAAATATTTCAAGACACAACGAATCTTCTGTTCCCTTCTCATATGCACTTCATTAATATTAAATAGTAAATAATTGGTGTCTGTAACTCAATATAAACAATATTGTATTATCACCAAACAGTAGTACGCATATATTCGTTGTTATAGTAGAGTGTGTCATAATTATTGGTATAATAATTATTAATAATAAAACAAGAATAAATAACGAAAATTTTCGCACAATCTGAATCAAGGAACTAACATAAGATAACGTTAATAGCTATAAAGATATTCATTAAGAAACTGTTACTGTAAGATTCGATTTTTTGTGTTAAAATTCTGCGTCCAGGGGGATACGCCAGCTATGTTATTATGTATTGTCCAAACGATCGCATCGAAAGCTGAGCGTGTGATCAAACTTGTCCTTATTGTTGAATTGAATACGGTTTCAAGTTGATTTACTGTATATACTTACGTTGAACAAGTTAGGAACAAAAATGGTCCATTAAATTTTAACAAATAATATTAAGATAGTTGCATGTACATTCGGAATATATGCTTTGGTGTACAATGCCAAACTTAATACGATGCTAGAAAGCATGGCTTTAACAAATATCGCTAAGGATTGAACTGATGTTTTTCATTTTCAGCTTTTGCCATTGGACATTGTAAATATTATTAGGCCACTTTATCGGAAGCTGCATCATTGTTCCGAGACAATCTAGTCTGATCAGACGAACCTTCATCATCAATGGCCCCTGATACCTGATTATTAGTTTGTTTTATTCAATTTATACCAAAAAAATACGAAGCTCTTTCAACACTGTTACCGATGGATCTCTTTGTAAGTAGCGATAAACATTCGGCTTACCAAAAATTGGAAACTCTCGTTTTCAACATTTTTTTGTAACATTGGTTTTAAAGTTTGTACATATTAGATCAGTTTGGTTTATTTTTAAGTAATAACCCTAGACGGGTACATTTATTCATCTTTGTCCAATAATTTAGGAGTTCTATTATGTTTAAGTTTTCATACAAGACATAATTCTGACACGTTTACCCTCGTCCGTTGTATAAATTATTGTCACTGTATCTTTAGGTATATACATAAAATGTATGAGTAGTCTTTTAGTGTTAAGGCGATTAAATAATAATGTAGTTATTGATTAATAATAAGACAAACTGTGTAAATTTTGTATTTGTAATTTGTTTCAATGAACATATAATTATTATATATCGTAAAGTAAAACATCCAGTTTTTAAAAAATAACCAGATTTTTATTCACTGCCACCTTCAAAAGCCTACCTGAAAACATGGGCTGTGCACATGGTTGAATTTAACCGGTCAAATTGCTGTTTACGACGTAACAAATATGATTTTAAATAAGCAACAGCTGACCGTACTAAAATTAATCATTTGCAAAGACTATAACTAAACAGAAAGACGAAAAGTACACACATACATACACGCCTAACACCTATTACCTCTAAGGTGTAGGCAGAGCTATATTAGATCCATTTTTAGCCATGGGTTCAGGCCCATGAGACGAGCCTACTGCCGTTTACTGAGCTCGGTTCCAGAGTCCGTGCTACTACTCAGAATTTCTTGACAAAAAACGCAATTACTCTGCATGACACGGGAATCGAACCCGAGACCAAATTCATATCTATTGCATTCGTCACTGCGGCGTCAAAAATAGTTTTAAACACAATAACACTCAAATTTACACAAGACTACGCAAAAGTGTATATGATTTACTGAAACTCTAGATTCACCGAAAGCTGCCTCCAACGCTGCAGAGGGAACGAAAAGTCAGATAACACCATCTCACCTTGAGATCGAACATAAATTACTAAAAGCTCATAATACGACCTTAGCAAGGAAATATGATCAGAAATATTAAAAGGATATTCACTTTGATTCAATCGAAAATTTAATATGACACCATATTGGCTATAAAAAGAACGATTTGTTGTTTGTTCAAAAGCCTTGCTATGCTGCATTGGCTTACAATGTATTGCACAAGCAATTTAATATTATGCTCAAAGAGTTGCATCAATTTAGTAGACGTTAATAGGTTTTATATACACTATGGCCACAGTGTCTTAGTTTGACAATGTAAGACAAAGTTTACTTGGAGGTCATTTTTTGGAAAATTATTTTAATTAAATTAATTTTTCTCTATGGAAATATGAATAACCGTAAGTAAAAATATTGAATATGGTCGTAGATCAAGATTTATTAGAATATGATTTGTTTTTTAATAATCTGTTTCAGTTTACAAAATTGCTTGTGGTAGACTTAATCTGTAAATTTCTACAGCAGGCTGTATGCTTCATTAGGAATTATAAAAGATAGGTCAGAGCAGTATTCTAAGGCATACTTCGCGGCTATCAATATTGCATATTACACATCCCCATATTATTTCATTAAGGGTCTCACAAATAAGACCTTGTCGGACCCTAGCATCGTGTTATTCAAATTTATAGCTTTAATTTCGTATGCCACGGCGTATTAGATGGATCATTACTCATTTTTGATGACGACATCATATCTGGAGCAATTTTGCACTGTCCTCAAAATTATAATGTCGAAATGTGCGCAGATGGATTTAATTTTGACCTAATGGCTTTGTGTTATGTTTGGATGGATGCGAATGTCCTGCATTTATTACCGCGTGAGCATTCAAATTATACAAAATATTGATGCATTCAGCTTTCGATTTATAAAGACTTAGGATATGGATATATCCTAAGTCTTTATAAATCGAAAGCAGCGATAGCTCAGTGGGGAGACCAACAGAATGCAATGCAGAGGGTTTCGGGTTCGCACCTACGTCACGCACCACTGACTTTCGGATGTTATATGACTTTTCGAAATTATGTGCGTATTGATTGACAATTATCGCCTGCTTCATGCCTCGGAGAGCACGTTAAGCCGTTGGTCCGGGCTGCCATGAACATCTATGGCAGTCGTTATTGGGAGAGTGTCGACACAAAAGATCCCACTGGGTCGAAGTGTCGCCGGTCTGCACTGACTGGCCCCCACATAAGATAAAAGATAGGATATGGATTCTAAAAGATAAATTCTATCATTATTATTCAGAAGTGGAACCACGATAAATAACTATTACCTACTATCACAATGGGTTAAATAGTAAGATAAAATTATTAAATAGTATTTATGTATATAGTATTATACCGCAAGTATTATTCTAGAAGCGTCCAAAGAAAAACCAGCATACAATCTATAAGTAGTGTAACTACAATTTAAAGGAAAATATAGTATATTGAACAACACAACAGCATCGCGCTTCAATGTACTCAAAATGTCAAACAAAGATGTATCACACAAGAAGGTACAAAACTTACCCATGAAATATTAAGAGAACATCCCCAGCAGAAATAAAAGATCACATGTACTAAAAGCCATCTAAGCCTCAATTACAGCTATTTACATACTGAAAGTTAAGTGCTACTAAAAGTACAACATTAGACCTACTAACTGAAAGACTACCAAAATAGCTTTTAAGAATTCAAAACACAGAGAATCGAACTCCAACTAAAGCAACAAGCAGCGATTGCCTGGTAAATACAAATTGAAATCAGCTCAACCCAACATACTTTGGCCGCCACAATGTATTTTTTCATCACGTCCAATATCTAAGAGAGTGCGCTGTGAATCTTAATCAGTGCATCTACTACGGTTCTGTAGAGTTTCCTATCGCTAGCGACTGTAGTTATGTATAACAGTTTTATATTTCCGGGGTAGGTAATTTTAATTACTGTTGTGTTGAAGCAGTTAGCCAATGGTTCATAGGATCTAGATATTCTATTAAAGCTATAAAGCGCTATATGACAGCTTTAATTTCTTGACGAATTGCTGGCACAAGCTGGTCGCACTAAAATCTTTTGTTAATCTGAGATGAATAAATGCTATAAATTAGAAATGAATCATAATGTAAAACGGATGTTTTAATCATACTCATCACTGTATGATATAGGACATAGGTCAATAATGGACTAGAAATTCTGGAAATGCCTATAAATTTAAATGGTTTTATAAACAGAGTAACGCTTACTCAATAGACAAACTGATCTAGAAAAAGGAAAATAGCGGACGGACACTGAATGGAAGTATCAAAACATCATATGCTATAAAAATGTACCACGGAGACCAATTTTTAATAAAAAGACATACGAAATAATAGTCCGAATATACAATATTTATTCACAGACAGTTAAACTATAACCATAATAGTTGAATAAAAACCAGTAGTAGTAACAGTATTTGTTATTCAAGGACTGGCACAGGTTTCTTATCTGTTACATTACAGAGCTAAATATTTTCCTTCTACCTACATATTAATTAAGTTGATTGATGAGGCCTTCATTTTACGGCCTCCAATGTACTGTTGATGTAAACTTGAGGGCTTAAAGAAAGTGCCGTGACTTCAGGTAAATAGATACAAACGACTTTTGAAGGAGAAACTCGAATTGCTTTTTAGGGGAGATTGAGGAGAATTATTTTGAAAGTTTTTTAGAAAGTAAAATAAGTTACTGTATTACTGTTAATGTGATGTACTTTATAGAAAATATTATCTTCATAAATAATATTAAAGCAAGTCTTGCCAGACAAATAAATAAAAAAATTTGGCTCTATATTAGCACAATTATTTTGAAGAAGAAATTACAGCTACTTACAATAAAATCTGGATGCAAATTCGAAGAAATATAATATCCAGATATGCTCACGCCGGCACACTGAAGGTATGTAAGTATATCTGGTCCACATATTGGTACCTATACTCGTATATATAAATCGGCGGCAGTCCAATATATAAGGCGTCGACTAGTCGTAGTTTTGATTGCCCACCATTGCACTACCGACGTAAACCGACTCTTAATCATAACCTTTAGCTCAGCTCGATGGGTTTACAAGAATATTAGTAATTGCCCAGAAAATCCATGCAATCGTAATTAATATCTTCTATAACTGAGAATTTCCTGCCATGAAAACCTATAAATTAAACTGATGTTGATATTAATACTTACTATCATTAGCTCGACCCGGCAATCAAACTACGCCTTACTCTTAGCAAGCAGCGTTCAGGCCACTGAACCAACAAGGAAGTTCAGTTATAAGTACTTAAATAAGTTTATTTTATCATAATATACTTTTTAGTTATTATCCTCTATTAAATAAACAATCTGCAACATTTAAAATGGAAAACTTGACTAATCCATTTAATTTTAAAGCAACTGTGTAATAATAATGGCCCCTATGCACTTAAAGTGCATCCTCATCCTCTTAAAAGCGATATGACTTCTTTATATTTTTAGTGTCTTTATTGACGTCAGTTTCTAGGGCTTTCTAGAGATCGTTATGACTCTGATTCAATTGAAGCGGAGGTAATCTTTTCTTGTAATAAGATAATTCTTAATATACGAAATACAAAGCTATGATCCATTCTATTAAAATTATGATGTAGTAGGTTTTGCCTACGGCTTCACTCGCATAAAAAAAGGTTAGGCTAGATTATATTAGTAACAGTACGTTTTGTTAAAATAAAATATCGTCCATGTTACTTAGTGATAATATAGCTTTCTAATTGTGAAAGGTTTTTTAAATCGGGTGAGTAGTTTTGAATAAAATTCTTACAAACAAACAAAACAAAAGAACTTTCCTCTTTATAATATTGAAGAAGAAGACGATTTTATAATCCATTCAATTAAAATTATTTAGTGCCTTATTTTATATAGATTTGTATAGTCTGTAATATATGCAGTTTTAACGCATAATCAACCGGCGGGCATAAGCCAGCTCCGTAGCTGGGAACCGTTTGGGTTATATTGAAACACGTAGACTGATTCAACTGAGAATATATTTACAATTTTTAAGCCTCCTCATTATTATTTATTGTTCTTACAAGTATCGCTAGCACTAATGTGTAAAATAATAATTTACTCCAATCAGCGACAAGTAAACATAATTTTAACACGAGCCAATTCTCGGGAATCCTTACGCGTGTGTGCGTGCGTATAAATTGTGCCACTATAAAAACAGATGGTAGCGCCGACGGATCGCACGCCCGCCATCTGCGGGAGCTTGCGCCTTACCATCGGCGACCGCCGGCCAGGATCTACATCAACGCTCTCCCTGACGCTGGCTGACGGGCGCTCCCCGGGAAACGACCTCGCCAAGCGCAGAAGGGACTCATTGGACACGATCCGAGCGCTGCTGGCACGCTGGTCGCCCGCGGGGACTCACCCATGCGGGCTGGACCTCGCTAGCTGCGCTACCCCGCTGGGTAGCGCAGCTAGCGAGGCTCTAAAGACCTGGACTGACCAACGGGCCCGCACGGGCCCACCCCAGTGACCCGCCTGTATTAGCAGGCGGCGACGACCACCACCAAGACAGGCCCACGGCCTGGTCTGGTTACCCCGAGACCCGTAGGGGTCTACGAGAAGAAGCCCCGACGACGACGACGACAGATGGTAGCTTCGCGCGTAACCACTTCGTGGAATGGTTTCGACGTGGCTAGACGTATGATGCTCCGTTCGATTCCAGGTTCCTCATAAACTTATATGTTGCCTGTACGTATATACATACGCTACACAGTCATCCTGAAAAAGAGGGCGGATCAGTCGACGTAATCGTGTACATTTAAAAAAAAGAAATCTCGCAAATATCATAATTTCTCAAAATGCCAAGGTAAAAAGGGACTTTGATCTACTAATAAAACTTAAAAAGAATTCAGTTTTTGCGTTGACTATCGCTTCACATACTGTTTGAAGTCTCTCTTAAAGAACCTGTTTATAAAAATTCTCAAAATTTCGAAAGCCCTTTTATAACCGAACCTTCCTCTACATTCAAGCTAACCTCATACCAAGTTGAATAAAAATCAGATTCAGCAGAATTTTCAAGAAATTGTGCTAATTTTGCACCCATAATATTAGTGCTATTTATCCAATCAGTATGTAAAACGTAACTCCAAGATATTTGTCTGTAAATTTTCTCTCTTAATCAAATGAAAGACTCTATCAGCAACAACTGTTGATTAATTCAGTCGTATTAATGTTACATGGGATCGGTTTGTACGGAATGAATGCTAAATAGACGGGGCAAAATTAATTTGGTCTGTTCTTGTAGGGGCGTTGCCGGCCAGGACACAAGTCCTTGTTCATGAATATACATAAACAAATTGAACATTCGATTTCCTATAACTGGTGGGATTTGCTTTAGATATATAAGAAAGAATTTGGATCTCGGTATAACAATTTTGGCATTTTACAATTATATAGGTACATAGGTATAGGTAATTGAGTTAGGGTAACAAGTCAAACAAAATATAATTATGTACGAGTATATATTATTGTTCAATGATAAAATGCATTAAATGAATAACATTTTTGATAAAAGTTATAGATGCATATGGGGCATATAGGGCATGAAACTATATAGTAATAGAGGAAATACTAGTGCATAGTACCAGTCATTATAAATTTAAGAGCCAGATTCACAACAAAACTAATTACTATTAGTTACCTAATTAAATTAAATTGAACTGCGTTAATTATATATTAAGTTTTATAAACTGTAGGCTATATTACTGTTTGTTAGCTGTGTGATTTATTTTATTTTATTTTAAATTGTTACTGATAATATAAGTAAATAAGCAGCGATAGCTCAGTGGGGAGACCAACAGACTGCAATGCAGAGGGTCTCGGGTTCGAACCCACGTCGCGCACCTCTGACTTTCGGAAGTTATATGACTTTTCGAAATTATGTGCGTATTGATTGACAATTATCGCCTGCTCCGTGCTTCGGAGAGCACGTTAAGCCGTCGGTCCTGGCTGCCATGAACATCTATGGCAGTCGTTATTGGGAAAGTCAGTATAATAAAGTATAATAAAAATTTCTTCTTTTAAACCATGGTCAGACCTACAGAAATGGTTATGATCAGTTCAGACATGGTCGGTCTTTCTGTTTAAAAAGACAACATCCGCACTAGGAATCACTTTTTATATTAACAATCATTCAAACTACGGACCTGTGTGGGGATTGAAACCTGTACCTGTACTACTAATACTCTACAGACCGAAATACTAAAATTAATGTTTTGAATTGAATTGAATGTAAACCATAACATTCGGCGCAAAGGCAGTGGTGAAGTAAACACTTCAACAACTACGCCATCTTCCGTAATGTTTTATAGCTCAAAGCATTTTATACCAACTCATACATATACATAAAACTAAAGAAAAAGGACTTTATTTCCCTTTAAAAAAGTCCTTTTGCACACTGTCCTACATAAATAAAAAGGTATCTGTTTTATCGTCCATTCAACAAGCTTGTACTTCATTCGCCAATCGAAACAGCAGACAATCTGTCTCCCTGATAACTGCTGATAAGATACGTACAAGCTTATCTTGGGCTATTTTAGTATCACGCCTTGTACACCACGTCGATGTTCCTTTTTAGGGACGAGCAGGCAAGATAAAGATTGACCTTTTGAGAAATAGGTAAGCTTACTAGTTTGGTATTACATCTTTCTTTATTTGGCAAGGGGTCGGGTTTGTAGAAATGCTATTAGCTGAACCTCAGTGTGTAGAAAAGTGAAGCAAATGTATAAAGACCTTTAGAAGATACAACTTTATATAATAATACAGAGAAGGGTAAGTCAACAAAATATAAGTCGCTGCAATAAAAAATATTATTGTGCTTAAACGATACACTATTGCATATCCTAATAGTACTGAAAGGATTTTACAGGGATAAGCGCGTATGAAAACTGATATCCAGTCAAATCCGGTTAGACCAGAAAAGCCGACCCCAAGTGACTTGGGAATAATAAAGGCTAAGAGAGAAGAAGAAGCGCGTATCAAAACCGGAGCATGGAATATCAAATAATTACTGTACTGATTGTCATGTCAATACTATAATAGAATCTATACTGTATACGACTCGTAAGGAATCATCCTAGCCACCAAAAGATGTTAATGCGATTAATAACAGTAGAAGAGAGTCAAAGCCATGTGTGATCATCGGTAAAAAATAAAATATTCTATTTTAAGCAAAACTGAAAATTTTCAAGGTTTCTAATTATTCTAAAAATCCAATTTTTATACTTATGCTACTACCACTAGGTAATTCAGTAAGTCTTAAAGCATATGGAATGGAATACCATAAAAACGATAAAGGTTTATCGATGTCGCCGGAAGATATAGTCTATCGACCTACGGGAATATCATCAGCATGATCGACCGACCAACCAGGACCTATCAATCAACCGTGTCATCATCAAATCATGTTTTGAATATTTGATTATAATTCGAATTATTATTAGTGGCAACGAATTCATTAACATTTGGATTATAAAAGTTTAATATGTTCCATTTTTCATTGTCTATTGCTCATCTCTGGGGAGTTGCCCAGGTGGTAAAAATACTATCGCTGATGTAGCTTCAGTTCCAGCAACCCACCCACCATTCAAGGCAGCGAGAATCACACCGTTAAAAAAGGTGGTAAAATACCGACTTGAGAAGTATCTCAACTATCCAATCCGACACCAAGTGATAAACGCTTAAGCTTATCATTGCAGCTGTGTCAGTCACAAACATCTTATTCATGACGAATATTTAAATGATGAGTATAAACCTCCACTAGAGAATTTTTTGCATCGGGTCATTGATTCTAGACGAAATAATATTCACAGATGACCTCACGTTACAAAGCAAAATTAACAGATAAAGATTGTTAACATAATAAATAATAATAATAATAATAATAATAATTTATTTATTTTCTCACCCCAATATAAGCATTATTTACATTTGGTAGGTTACATAATTATTTCAATTAGATATTGTGGGGAGACTGGTACCTAAATTAGACTCAAGGCCTGTATTTCTGGCTACCAGGTCTCCACCCCTTAGGCTTAACATCGTATTATGTACAGCTTACATTAGTTTACGGTAAGATATTTATTACAAACCAAAAATAAAATAAGGCAATACAAAACATCTGCATGTGCGTATCTTTGAGCGTGTGCGTACGTGTGTGTGTTGGTGTGTGTGTGTGTGTGTGTGTGTGAGTGTGTGTGTGTTTGAATACATACATAGAATACATATATTTAACGCGATAATCTATTTGTTTAAACAAGTTCAGTATCAATGACAAAGTAACATATCTGTTAGTAAATCAATGTTTGTGTTTGCAGGTTCTGACACCAAATAGCAATTAACAAAATTATATCACGTGTATGTTTAAAAATAAACTAAAATAAATAGAAGATAATTATGGCTTTTCTTTTTTTTAAAGGTAAGGAACCAAATCTACAATAATGGTATATTAAACGTTCTCAAATATCAGCATCTTAGTCCACACTCTAATAACATACCCGCGACATCTTTTATGTTAATAAAACAATAAGTATTACTAAATATAATATAATATAATGTTTTTTAGTATTATTTTACGTTGTTGTTGTTAAACATTGAAATTAAACTTATCATTACATATTTCATAGCAGTTTATTTAAATAAATCATTACATTGAAATTAAACTACTCTTAGCGAAACCCCTCTCTCCAAGACCCGGACCGAGCTGTACGCTATAAAACGCGGCGCGCGCTTAGCAATTTTTTTCATTCAGTTCTCGGTCGGCAACGTGTGAGCACCGCTACCCTCGCTTGTACATTGTTACTTAGATTATTTCGTAAGTCATTTAATCACTTGCAGTAATTAGAGTTTCGAATATAATAGTTCTAAATTATCATTTATGGTTATTATCGGTTATTGAATTTTGATTGTCAAATAAATAATTTCAGGAGCAATTGTGTTATTTTTTAAAAAAAACTCTCTTCACTTCTGGTTCGTAAGACTACTATATACGGATTTTATCGCGTTATTTATTTTACACTTTATTACAAAATTTTGAAACTGTTTAATTTTGCGCGATAAAATCCGTATATAGTAGTTTAATTTCAATGAATAACATTCGCGTAAACAGAAGACAATATTATGTAAATCATTACAATTGTTAACTATTTATATTCACACTTTCCTCTACGTTTCGAATGATTTTTTTATCAGCCATAGTCAAGGAGAGACTAACCTTTCCATGACTATTTATTTATTCGGTTAACTCACAGTATATATATATATATATATATATAACAATTTTTTTAAAATAATGATTGTTGAATTTTTATATACATGCCACTTACGAGCTAACACAGCATTCAAAGTTTAGACAACAAAATTATGTTAAATGTTTACAAACAATGTTTATAAAATGTATACCTTAAATATAAATTAACATTTAAAAAAAAGCAGAAATATCTAACGAACGTAACTAACACTTCACTTACTCTACTTAAACTTAATGTTTTCGAAGCAAGTTTAATAAGACCACGACTATGACCAATAAAAGGGGCACATATTGAATCTTTACGAGTTTTAAGACAAATAAAAAGTCTGTAGATGTTGAAACTCACTAAGGAATTGTAGACTTAAAATCCAATGGTTAGAGGGGTAAGCAGATACAAGTAATAAATTCTCACTTAAAGACTTGTGTATTACTTCTTAGCATAATATTAACGACAGTTTAATTAACTTGTTTTATTATAATAATATCAGCCCTGCATTACACTGTTCCACTGCTCGGTACGGGCCTCTTCTCTGGGTGAGAATGGTTAGACCATAGTCCACTACACTGGTCCAGTGCGGGTTGCCAGACTTTTTTTATTCATCATATAAGATTAGCAGTAAATTGCAACTAATATTAGTTTAACTACTCACCTAATTTTAGACAGTAATTGCATAATTGCACTTTGAAATAGATTCTCAAAATCACGATTTAATTATAATAACCCAGAACAAAATTAGAAATGATATATTGTTGCGAAAACATTTGTCGACATATTTTCCATTCGATTTGGAGCAGGTAGATAAAATTATCTAAAAGGATGAATTAATGCTTCGACAACCGTGTTATGTTCGATATCAGTTATCACAAATACCTAAATATCGTGTATCTACATATTATGCATGATAATGCATAATTGCCTCGATTGCGCAGAGTTAGTGAATACGACTGCTGTGCATGAAATGTACGTTTCGATTTCCGGGGTGGAAGTTTCCATTAAGTATCCTTAGTAGTAGAATGGCGTCTGGATCTCTTTTTGGTAAACGGGAATAGGTTCTATTATCTGGGACCGAAAACGACAGCAGCAGCAGCGATAGCCTAGTGGGAAACTGTTAGACTGCCACGCAGAGGTCTCGAATTCGATCCCAAGGCGCGCATCTCTGACTTTTCGAAGTTATATGCGTATTAAATAGTTAATTATCGCTTGCTTTAACGGTGAAGGAAAACATCGTGAGGAAACCTGCATGTCTGAGAGTTCTCCATAATGTTCTCGAAGATACGTGAAGTCTGCCAATCCGCACTGGGCCAGCGTGGTGGACTATGGCCTAACCCTTCTCACAGTGAAAAGAAGTCCATGCCCAGCAGTGGAACAGTTTAATACAGGGCTGATATTATATATATTATATAAACGACAGCTGCTCAAATTAGGAACCAATACTCAATATCCACATAAAGAGATTTAAAGTAAAAGAAGCACATACTGCCAATCCTTTTAAAAGATGAATATTATTATGTATGCCTAACATTCTAATAGGTACATGTTTAAATTTGAATGTTTAAACAGGTATTTAATTTTAACTAATATTATAAATGTGAATGTGAGTTTGTTTGTTTGTTACGCTATCACGCCTTACCTACTAGATCAATGGTCATGAAATTTTGCATATACATTGTCAGAGGTACAGAAAAGGATATAGGGTATCTATTATCCAGAAAAAGTACTTACTAACCTAACCTAATAATTTTTTATTGGGAAGAGAGGAACCCGGCACGGTCCCTCGGATTGCCCACCCCAACTATTGCAATAGAAAAAATATTGATAATACCGATCTTTTCTGGATAGGGACAGCCACGACGTGGGATCCGGGCGTACTACAATTTGTAGTATTCCGCTTCGAGCACAAAATATGCGTCAACACGTGTTTCGCTTCAGCGCCAGACTTCTTCAGGACCGTTTGGCGCCAAGTTTCTTCAGGACCGTTTGGCAACAAATACAAAACGCCTACTTCGATTCAATATAACCTTACCTACATATTTTACGCGAGCGAAGCTGCGGGCAAAATGTAGTAATATATGTATAATAGGTATCAAATTATTAGCAGAGATCGGATAATAGAGTGCATATTTACCTAAACTTTGAGGAAGCATATAACATAGAGTGGATAATACCACCTCTAAAATACCAGTATACCGGTTTTAATACCGGGATTTAAAAATCATGAATTATTATTGGATTTTATAGAAATACTAGCTTTCCGCCCGCAGCTTCGCCTTCGATTTTCGCATTGTTTTCATTGTTTCCGAGGGATATTTCTGTGTCACTCGCTCTTTATACTACGTTTATTATTTAACTTAATAAGAAATAGGTCCAAGTCACTGAGTAGGTAAATCCGAGGTTCGTGGCACAAAGTCGTATTTTCAAGTAAAACAATTTTAGAGGTGGTATTATCCACTCTATGTCACATGCTTCCTCAAAGTTTAGGTAAATATGCACTCGATTATCTGATCTCTGCTTATTAGCCATGGTTCGGAACGACTTTTATCAGTATGTATCTAGCTAAGCTGACAGGTTAAGAAAAAAAAATATAATATCATATATAATATGGATACTATATAATACATTTAGCATGTATATCTTAGACGCCTGGTTAATAGTTATCAATAAAACCGCCTGTCTTAATAATAGTTTGTAAGACCTTAACCTAACCCTGAGCACGCTCATCCATTAGATCATGCGTGTACAAAACGAACCAACTTAATTACTGCTCTAAATATTTGAGCGTGCTTATGTACAATAAACCGTTATTTGCCTTTAAAGGATTGTCAATGAACTAATTATATATAAACATTATTACTTAGAAGTGGTTAAAATTTAGTGGTTAAAATAACATACCATAGTTTCGTTGAGTATAACATACCTAAAGCAGCGATAGCTCAGTGGGGAGACCAACAGACTGCAATGCAGAGGGTCTCGGGTTCGAACCCACGTCGCGCACCTCTGACTTTCGGAAAGTTATATGACTTTTCGAAATTATGTGCGTATTGATTGACAATTATCGCCTGCTCCGTGCCTCGGAGAGCACGTTAAGCCGTCGGTCCCGGCTGCCATGGACATCTATGGCAGTCGTTATTGGAACAGTGTCGACACAAAAGATCCCACTGGGTCGAAGTGTCGCCGGTCTGCACTGACTGGCCCCACATAAGATACATACACATAACATACCTACATAGTCTCAGGTTTCTATTCTCGTCCGACTTAATTAAGGGACCTAACCCCAGAAGGTTACCGTCTTATGGACTCCGTGTTACTCAGATTTTTGTTAGAAGAGGCCAATAATACTTTTCCAACTTGGATATCGAATCGTCATGCACAGCAGTCGCTTTAATAGCCACCATCCAAAAAATTAACTATTCCTCTAATCCTTATTTGACATATACTCAACGATGAGCAGAAAGTTATTAAAAGATCAGAGTGAAAATCAAAACCTTGTCCGCCTGTTCTAGTTAAATATATGCAAAAAGGAGACATTTACTTTAACCAAATCTCAAAGAGATTTTTGTTTCATTCTTTCTTGTATTATTGCTCTATAGCGAATATATTTTATAAAAAATGACTACCAGAAGTAAATTTAAACATAAATATGATTTGCCTGGCAATAGAATCTGTATTCATAGTGATGTTTCTAAATAATAATTCATTTTATATTTGACACAATGACAGCCAAATCTTACGTTCGTAAGCAGTTATTTAGCAGTTATTATTTGATTTCAAAGGTTTATAAAAGTACTCTTTTTGACTCATTTATTCTTGCCTTTAACATTTACATACTATTTCCAGAAAGGTTAAAAAACAGTCTACGTTGTATGTTAATTACACCCTCAAATGTCGATATTCATATCAGAACTTAAAGAGCAGAAATCTAGTCATTGCTAATCTAAATTATGCCATAACCTCTGGAGACATGTTAGGCATTGTATTGAATTAAAAAGTCTCTTAAGTTCTTTTGAATCTGCAATATATACATATATTAAAAGGAGTAGCGCAAACGCGCATACTATCACGTTTAAATTCTACGTAATCACACGTCAGAATATTGTCATCGACTATTTGTTTTGCACGCGCAATGTCATCGCGACCTTACGATATCTTTTTGGCGTCATTCCTAGACTGATTGTGGCAAGTAGGAAGAACTGCGCAATGACAGGTGTCCTGCATAATGTTAAGGGTAGACCGGTAGTACTGACTTTAAAATTATCTGATATGAACCTACCTATTTCGTACAATGGTATATATTTCCAATTATGTTCACGATCGAGAGATTTGTTTTCTCTGTCAAGCAAATAATTATTGAGTATTTCTATCAAGAGAGTCCTAGCGGCAGCAAAGAAGCAAGTAATGTTACCGATTGGTAGAAGCTAGTAGATCCACTACATTTTATAGGTGTACATAATTATAGTAGAATAGTTTGTATAAAACATCCTCACTGAGCTATCGCTGCTGTAAAACATACAGCAGCGATCAGCGAGCTCAGTGGGGAGAACAACAGACTGCAATGCAGAGGGTCTCGAGTTCGAACCCACGTCGCGCACCTCTGACTTTTGGAAGTTATATGACTTTTCGAAATTATGTGCGTATTAATAATTGACAATTATCGCCTGCTCCGTGCCTCGGAGAGTACGTTAAGCCATCAATCCCGGCTGCCATGAACATCTATGGAAGTCGTTATTGCAAAGTCAGTGCCCTATAATATCCTGACACTGGTCTAGCCTTAGGGTATCGTTAGCCTTCCAGTTGCGGAGGTCTGGTGGCAGCTGCTCCACGTAAAAACTGATATCCAGACAAATCCGGTTAGACGAAAAAAAGCCGACCCTAAATGACTTGGGAATAATAAAGGCTAGGGAGAAGAATTCTGTAAAAAACATCTAAGGAGATTTTAATTTTTGTTTTATCCATTATTTATTTTTCGTTTAGGTAGTTCTTAGTAGAAGCACGTAATATGAGACTGTAGGTCTCTGTTACGTGGAACCTTAATATGGTTAGTAAAAATATATATAACCTTACGAAATCCTACTTAAACTTGTTATGTTATAACCAATATCAGCTTTTAAACATGTTTTATAAACATCATATTTCTTTTATCTCGCGATTCAGTTATTTGTTTATTTGATCTAGGAACCAATTTGATATAATATCTTAGATATTATGCGTTAATTATCTTTCGGACAGCTTTATTTTTAAAACGAATGTTTCAAACAAACATAGGTAAGTGCAATAGTAATACACAGTGTACTCAATTAGGCGATTGCAGCTCCAGGTATCAGTCGCATGGGTAGATTTTGAAATCCTATTTACCAAAAAAACATAATACAAAGTTGCTGTTTTACCGTGTAAATAAACATCTTTAGTCCAAATGCGAGATAAGTTCCCTACGTCTGCTTACTTTTCATCGTAATCTAAAATTAGATATTATCATGCTTGTCAATACGGGTAAGAAATAGAACCATTTGTTGAAGTACAAAGTGAGAAGTATTATGTATCTCACTGAATTTTGCTTTGAAATGTCAATATTTAGATTAATTCTCACTCAATAATACTAATACCGAAATTAAGATATATTTAGCATAATCAAAGCCTGAATAAATAAACGCTAGAAAGGTGAGCTTCCATTAATTGTGAATAGCTTAAAATTTCTTACAATAATATTTTATTCGTAATAAAAATCTTGGACGATATGTTACAGTCAAGACATGATTTACAATTATTATTTTGCTAGGCTTGATTTTCTTTTATTCCTAATGTCTTAGGTCTGCTTTCTAGTCTAACCATATACGGCTCAGTTTTGGTTCTTCCACAAAGCCATAGGCTTTGACTCTTCACAAATTGACAGGATTATGTTTTCAAAGTTCAGATCAGTCTTTAAAACATATATGAAAGCAGAGGCCAATATCAACTTTAATAGATGTTACTTATAAATCATTAATGAATTATTTACTAACATAGGATATAAAAAACTGACAAATTGACCTCGTCAATTAGCTTATAAATATAAAAGTGACATAATCTCTATGGAA
Organism: Catocala fraxini; assembly: GCA_930367265.1. Classification (NCBI taxonomy): domain Eukaryota; kingdom Metazoa; phylum Arthropoda; class Insecta; order Lepidoptera; family Erebidae; genus Catocala; species Catocala fraxini. Next base: position 19,395,882 of record OV884041.1, read on the forward strand.
ATCCCCGCGTACAATATATACTGTTCCACTCACTACGACGATAGTTGTTATGGTAATATATAGGAAAAAAATATGTAAGACCTCTATGTAAATACATTAAACGTGGAGATATTACATATAGTATTTATTATTTATGTAGACAAATTAAGTTATAGCTTAATAGGCTATTAATCAAATCATATTTACAATTGACATGATCTTATAATATATAAAATAATATATATCCGACTTTTTATGCCCATCTGCTTTGGTTTGGGCATTTGCTATTTGGTTTCAATCTAGCATGAACTACGTAATTATTATGTTCAAAGAGAGATCATTCCAGAAGTATGCTGATAAATTATCATTTCGTACTGGGATCGAAGCCATCAAAACATTGAGCGTGATATAATTACAAGGTGATTGGTGATCACATTTGCCATAAGTCACGGTAACACACACTGGGCCTCAGGTAGCGTAAAGACGCTTGCATCCAATACCTAGTAACGTAAGGCATAAGTTATTATATCCTTATATAGCTACAAAACAAGCTATACAAGGTGGCGCAAATTTTATCACCTTAAATGATATACTGCCTTAAGCTGGTTGATATAAGACGGTTAAGATAAACAAAAAACATATTTTCGCAGAAATTAACAAATTATTTTTTCGAACAAAATAAATGAAATAAAATTGGACATAAATTGGAACACCATCGAGCTCTGTTCCCAGCTCGCTAACGGTCATAGTTTCCGGGAAATCGTCTTTGTCAACTCGCTAAGATCGGAGATTCCCAGACCCGAATACAATTCGACGGATTTTTTAATATCGCTGCTTAATTCATTTGATACCTAAGTACTTTATCTCTGCATTACATGAAGTTCTAAAATTTCAAAATTATGAAAACCACTAAAATTTTCTTTGGCTAAACTACTGAATACATTTGGTTCATAATTTGTAAATCTTCAAAGAATACCATGTAGTATATGTGGTATCAATTAATGTGATAACATTTGCGCCACCTTGTATATCCCAATATTACTATAGCACAAGCTGTATAAAAATATCCTGCAGAGTCTATTTGCTGCACGATATTTTTATATAGCTTACAACAGCACAAGGCTGCCTACCTTAATGGTCTAGTTCGTAATGTAAGAAAAGCACCTCCTTGTTGTTTTGTATATTTTACTCGTTCGGGCATGTCATAAATTTATTCTATAATAAGCACTTTTAAATTATCTTCAGCGCTTTGTGCTTTTCATCTCATAACATTGATTATTTCCTAATCACCTAGTATATTGACACAATCTACAACAACTTTCTCCAGTACATTGTATGTATAATTATATATATAGAGGCGGTTACGAAACGTTCTGATAACATGCACGATACACAAACAACGTGTTATCAATTATCACCGGATATAATGAAACCTTGACGTGGCGAGGACGTGACGCTGAACTTGAGGAGACATGATCAGGTAGTACCTCTGAAGGGGTATTGCTTACTCTTCAAAGGTACTAACTGGTCAGGTCTACATGTTCGGGAAGACCATACATATGTACAATCAGCTGATACTAAGTAAACACACATTTATTGATACCCCAAAATATTGTCCCGTTTGGGATTTTAATCCACATCATTTAATGCCGCTCTACCGGCGATTACTAGTTGCCCACAGTGAAATTGGTGTTCTCAGCTTCTCTTGACTTTACAATTAAATGTCGTAAAATGTGCACTTTCTATGCTTTAGTAACGCCAGCAGGTGGTAAAATGTATCGGGAAATCTGTTTGACAACTAATTTTATAGTGATCATTTTGGAAATATATATTGATTGTATTCTATACAAGAAAGTAAATCGATTACCAAGCCAAGAGATTAGGTCCTAAACATCAGTACCTATGTCAAACAGAACAAATATCTGGCGTTGTCGATCAGCAAATTCCTTTCCACTTTATGACCTGAGACTCGCTGGTTTAGATAATCGACTACCGATGACAGAAATCCTACTGAAAATGATTAGTAAACTTACCATTGATTCATCATTACCCATCCATTAATTCTCATAATCAAGTAGGTTGACAATTAGTGTTTATTGGTATAATCCAGCGCTAGCCCAACTATTAATCTATCCATTTTATCTGTTTGTCAAATTTTCCAAATAATGCAAATTTTCTGTTATTAGATACATCTTACAAAAAATGCGATAATTGATTGTGTGCGTATTGATTGACAATTATCGCATGCTTCGTGCCTCGGAGACCACGTTAAGCTGTCGGTCCCGGCTGCCATGAACATCTATGGCAGTCGTTATTGGGAATGTCAGTACCCTCTAATATTCTGACACTGGTCTAGCCTTAGGATATCGTTAGCCTTCGGGTTGCGGAGGTCAGGTGGCAGCCGCTCCGTGTAAAAACTGATATCCAGTCAAATCTGGTTAGACCAGAAAAGCCGACCCCAAGTGACTTGGGAATAATAAAGGCTAAGAGAGAAGAAGATACATCTTACAAAAATACACTTTAATTATTCATTGAGTTCGTGTCATTTCTATTAGTATGTATTAGAAAATTGCATCTAAATTCACAAATGAACTCATATTAATGCTCTATTAAATCATTTATCCTTTCCATGTGGCTGTTATCAGAAAGATACGTAGAGAGATTAATATTACATTTGTTTTATTACTAACGAGTCAATACCAATATTATTGTATCGACACGTGTTTCTCCAATACACGAGGCATACAGGACGACTTCGTACCGGATGACCTTGAACACACTCAACATTAACCAATTTGCCGTTATTATGGGGTCACTTGCGAAAGTCTCGCTGTTGTCAAGTGCTAAAGTCAGCAAAAATGTACGTGCTTAGTTTTAGATTTATCTCAACCTTTTTGTCTTCTAATATTAATTCTTCTATACTGTGACACTAGTCTCATTAGTGCCAGTATAATAAAGAAAAAGCAGCAGGCTTGCAAAAATTTAAGCGTATCAGCAAACATGTGCTTAATGGCAAACTTAAAAAAAAGTGATTTTATATAGCCTATACCTTTTTGAAAAATGGACTTCCGAATGCAAAAAGACTTTTCAAATTCGACTCGTAGAGCCAGAGAATAGTGCGTGCTATAAAATACACAGTCTTCTACTTTTATATAATGTATAGATAATTGTTAAATTCACATGTATCTACTAAAATGTGGTTTCCGTACTATTTGTAGCTCTTACAATGTATTGTGATATTCGTGCCTGCATAGTTTAGGCAGTCAAACACTGTATACATGATTCAGAGACACGTGGTATTACACGCGCCTTCTGATTGCGACTGCACATGTCGCAGCATGCTTTTTATCATGTATCCAATTCGTGACTTTGTCAGTTAGACATTCCGGAGTCGTATTCAATTTTTATCAGTAGCGGGGTATTTACTGAATTTCATATGTAAGCGTGCTTCGTAGCACGCGTATTCTTTTTTACAAATCTTCTTATAAATGTATGTATTAAATTATATTTATTATTTTTTTTACTTTAGGAGGCCACCGGTCTACGTCTGAAATTTGGCACTACCGCTTGACCACCCGGTCGGAGACCTAGAGGAAGACCCAAGACAAGGTGGAAACATGTAGTGCTAAAGGACAAGAGGAAATGCAATGTTACTGACGATGATGTCGAAGACAGAGCGAAGTGGAGGAGAAATATAAGAAAAGCTGACTCCACCGCCATGTGGGATACATAGCTAGGAAGAGAGAGGGGGAGATTAAATTAATTATTTTATTCCATTCAGTTAACCCAGGTGGCATCATCTAGGTGACCAAACGGCACAAACAATTGTATCAAGTTCTTTAACTTACAATTTTTCCGCAGTAGGTATCTACATAGGCTCAAACAAATCGTAGTGTCTACACAGGCCTATACATCTACAAGGAGGTAAGCAGAGATGTATTGATCCACATTCTGCCAGCTATGTTTCGAAGTCCCACATAATAGATTAAGCAATTTTTGTCGTTGACAGGACACAATGCTAGACTTGGTACTGCTACCAAGAATTTCTTGAAACCAAATAACATTGTCCGAGAATTGAACCCAAGACCTCAATACTATAAGCAAACTATGTCACAAGCTGGACTAACAAAGCAGTAAGTATTATGGATGTTTACACAAATTATATATCTATAATATAATTGCCTAATAAGTAACGATGATCGATATCTATTTTAATCGCCATAGATCGTCATTTCTTCAATAAATAAACAGATAATTATAATTAATATCCTTACATACGACATTAAGAATTTATCTTTGCCTGGTATTTTTGGCTTTTAAAGCATTGATCATGTTTTACTTACGATATAAAAAAATATCGTACTTAATGAAGCTAAGTCTGTTGATTATTTTTTTCAAATGTGAATCCTCGTTTTATTAGTGGGTTTAAATTAAAAAATAAACATACTTTTAACCTTTCATTTTCCATATTGGAACTTCGGTGAGAAACGACAGATTCTATTCAACGAAGACAACAATTTTTTATAGGAAACCGACATAAGAATAACAACAGAGCTACTGTGTTTCGTCAAATAAGAATTCCCAAAACTTGCATATTTGTACAAATACCCATGCTTTTCTTTTCTGCTCATCTTATTCTCATCTGTAATTCCTTTTTCTTTCTGAAATACATAAATATAATGCATTGAAAAAATAAACTAACATGTTTGATTTGACTTCAATATCTTTCATCTAAATTTTAACAATAATTAAGGAAAGATCAAATTCTCTGTTTTAATATCGGATGTCTATGAAATTTTTTCGGCTGGGGAAAACCCTAAAGAACGGCTTTGTGTTCTGTTCTAATATAAATATAATTAATAATAATAGTAATATTCTACCACATACTCACAATTGAGTGGCCATGATGTCTTAAAGAAGTGAGTGTTCTTCTTGAGGGGATTGCATCGTCAGTATGATATCCGTGGCAAACCATATACATACTTGTGTGGTAAACAAGATAATAAAAATTAAAAAATCACGTGTCGTACAAGTGTCAAGTCATAGCTTAACTAAAATATTTGGTAGATTTAGTGACACCTTGTCTATTGTGCGATTGGTACTTGGGGTAAATGATTTGAGTAAGCATAATAATTATTAGACATCTTTCCTTAAATCATCCACCCTTCGGCTTCTTGTCTATAATAAGTATCATCACTTAATTACGTAGCTTATAATAAAGCATCTTGTATCAATCACGCCTGGTCAAGTGCCTTGCTAATTGCCACTTTATGGTATTGACTTAATACCCCGGTGGCGCAACGCTAATATGAATGCTGAGCTTGGATTCGATTTTCTGTCAAGGAATTGTCAGCAATAGCGCGGCGTCTAGAACTGTGGCCATCAGACGCCGAATGTATTACGATGAACCTAATACCGTCGCTACCGTAATTTGGATGTACCTGCATCATGTACTTACATATCTCTCTATACTCTTCCCGTTTCCACTGGCAAACTACTGTCGTCTCATTCCATATTCGCCAGACCCGCTGCTCTGTCTGCAAAAAAAAAACCATTTGTCTCTCTGTAAACCACACATATAGTAACTTCGTGATTACAAAATTAACGCTAAATATTCAAGCAAAATTTACTTAAAAATTACTTTGGTAATCAGAGCCGTTGAACACTGACCTAGAATATAGTTATTAAGTATTTAGCTAACATTGAAATGTACACGATGTTCGAAGGGCAGAGTTAACCAGAAAACAGCTGCAATACGAACACACTGACTCACTTTTAGATAAAGTACAAGGTTGTACGTTTAACTCTGTATAATACGGACTTGGGAAATATCAGTAATGTTATTCATAATGGCGTGTGCATCAGTAACAGTTTTAAAAATAAATATAACCAGCTAGCCTTCGGTAACAGTGCTTTTTCTGGATTAAAAGTACCTTATGCTTTTTGCTGTACCCCTGAAAATGTGTATACGAAATTGCATGACGATCGGTCGAGTAGTTAATGCGTGACAGTGTACCAAAAAACAAACAAACTCACATTCACATTATAATATCAGTTAAGATTATATTTCAATATTGCCACAATTTACAATTCTTTGTGTGAGAATGGTTAGACCATAGTCTCCAACGGTGGCTCATTGCGGGTTGGTAGACTTCACATATCTTCAGATCAGGCATGCAGGATTCCTCACGATGTCTTACGTTAAAGCGAATGTTTATTAATGATTAAATACGCACATAACTGCGAAAAGTTAAAGGCGCAATGGGATCAAACTTGAAACCTCTGCGTGGGGGTCCGTCGGTGTTCCACTAGGCTTCAGCTGCTATTACAGTACCTAATGTTTTACAAAATTTCGAGCGAAAAACCCCATAACAGTATGACTGAATCAGGTGTCGATCCTGAGACCTCGTGCATTCACTAGCGTTGCGTTGCAAAAGCAGCAAAGCAGTTTAACTACATATATTACTAATTTTCTGACATTTGAAGTAATGTGAGTTACAATAATGTTATGTTTATGATTGCTTGCTTTAGTACTGAAGGATAACATCGCGAGGAAACTTGCTTGTTTGAAAGTTCTACATAATGTTCTCGAAATTATGTGTAAAATCTAGCAGCGCGTACTAGCCCAGCGTCATGGACTCTAACCTAAACAGTTTATAAACAGGGAATATTCTTTTAATATTAAATATAAACATACCTATTTTGTGCTTTTAGTAGTAATCAAAAAGCAGTGGTAGCTCAGTGGGGAGACCAACAGACTGCAATGCAGAGGGTCTCGGGTTCAAACCCACGTCGCGCACCTCTGACTTTCAGAAGTTATATGACTTTTCGAAATTATGTGCGTATTGATTGACAATTATCGCCTGCTCCGTGCCTCGGAGAGCACGTTAAACCATCGGTCCCGGCTGCCATGAACATCTAAAGCAATCGTTATTGGGCAAGTCAGTACCCTTTAATAGCCTGACACTAGTCTAGCCTTAGGGTATCGTTAGCCTTCGGGTTGCGTAGGTCGGGTGGCAGCCGCTCCGTGTAAAAACTGATATCCAGTCAAATCCGGTTAGACTAGAAAAGCCGAGCCTAAGTGCCTTGGGAATAATAAAGGCTAGGGAGAAGAAAAGTAGTACTCTAAATAATATTTCATTATAAAATTGACTTTTAGATATTACTCGCTCTTAAAATGTATCAAGCCATCGACTGCCACTGACTATACCAAATACAATTTAACCTAATTTATTTATCCAATTAAATGTTTTTATTTTTTGCTTTTACCTACTAATACTAATTATAGTAGGTATTAGTAGGTTTGAGCAAAATAAAAAAAAAAGATTGAAACAATATTTTTAGCCTTAGCTGAAGAGATTGTTTGTTTTGATTATTTGAATGCGCCAATCTCAAGGTCTATCATACTAGACTGTTTTTTTTTCGGCTCGGGTAGGTTATTGAGGCGTGAATGGATTTTTATAATACTACAATAAACGGGTATTAGCGTAATGTTGTAATTTTGTTCTATTCTATAGGATATACGTTTGACATCACGCTTCGTGTCACAGGAGCGGAACAGTAATGATAAACATGGTTAACACCACGGGCTACAGTTGATCATATTATATAAATAGCTAAAGAGATTGCTTGGTTTGTTTGAATGCGCCTATCTTTGGAACTTTCAGCCAGCTCTAAATATTATTTTTCTTTTATTTTTATTCAGGTACTATAAAAGATATAATATACTACAACACTAATGAGGGAGATGAGAAAAACCGTACAGCTGGTATATAATAAAAAATATTTGCAGGGCTAACATTATTGAATTTTTATTTGCGTCGCATATCATCGCCAAAGTCATGTCATGGTGAATGGCTGATAGACAATGATAAATGAGGTCGTTATGAAGGACAGCAGCCCATTGCCACAAACTTAATAAACACAATAATCGAGTAAGTACTTTTTAATCAGGTATGACTTTATGATAAGCGAAATACAGTCATATGGCAATGCAGTGTAGGCTTAGGCTACTTAATAAATTGAGTAATAAAATAATATTGTTTCCCTTATATTCCCGAAGGGCCTACCCCTTCGGGAATGTAAGGTAAAAGGTGCACTACAGTCACATTTTGCCAACTATATATGTATTTACAAAAAAGAAGGACATATGTTTATCCATTGTCTAGTACCCATACTACAAGCCCTGCTTACTTTGGGCTAGATGGTGTGGTGTGTATGTGATAGAATATTATTATTATTAGGTCTCACGTTATATTGGACGAGTCTAGTGCTGCTAACCGCAGTTCCAGTCTCCTGCTATTGAGTATTTCTTGACTGACAAACCCAACAACTCCCCAACTCACAGCCTGGGAAACGTAATCGGGACGTCCGGCACAGCAATCGCATGAACTACCGCTGCGCCATCGAGGCACTCTTTGATAATTTTGATTATACAATTTTACAAATTTATAGTATAATCGTAGTATATCTTAAGCGGTACCTGCGTCCCTCAATCTTGAACTAACAAGTAACATGTTTAACATTGAAGGTCTTACAGGTAAATAACGGATAAAATATTGATTTATAATTTTAGTAAACAACGGCATGTTGATAAACTAAAAAATGATTATGTTCGGGTAGTATTTACTGTTCCTAAATTTTTTGTCTTTGTTCCACCAAAAATACTAATTGCACAGCAAAATATGCTTATCTTAAAGAGATCAAACTAAGTTGACGGAGCCCCGCTTCACGGGGCTCCTATATTTGGGTGAGTTTAAGAAGGAACCTAACATAACCTACCCCTTCCGAGACGGAATGCAGTGATTGGAGGCGTATAGGTGCTCGTTATGATATATTTTAGTAAGCATATTTTGCTGTGCAAGTAGTATTTTTGATGGTCATTATATTTGATCCCATTATTATCATTATATTTATAAACATGCATATCAACACACACACAACATATTTATAATCAATAATTCTAAGAACGTACGTACGTTTCTATATTTCACTGTAGCTTCATATAGGTGTGTCTCTTTGTAACATGTGCTGGATCAATTAATACTGTAGTTTTATCACTACAAAACGGCTGTGACTGCACACATGGCGTAGTGGTTTAAATAGTCGCCTCGCCTCTGCCACAACGCCGAATGTTGTGGGTTCGATCACCACACGGAACAAAATTTGTGTTATTCACAAATGGTTGTTCTGAGTCTGAGTGTTATTTATGTCCACTGTTTCAATGTTTGTATACTCTCCCGCGATACAGGCAATACCCCAACAGAAAGAGGCGAATTAAAAAATAATAGGTTTTTTCGGTACTCGAAACATATTCGGTCCTTTAACTAATTTTTTACCAAACTCCGCAGTTTTCCCACTTAAACCATGCACAGCACTGCAACACGCAAACAGTTGATTCACACAGCGTTACTTCCTACATAATTTATAATTTCATAGAGCTTACTCGATCGCAATAACGTATCTGGGTTAATTGTTTTGGACTATGAATCATAAGCCGCCATTTTTAAATCGTGTTCGAATATTGAAATTATTATAAGTGATGCTTGCCATTAGATATAGTTACCTTCCAATTTCAAATAAATAGTCAGTCATTTTCTACTACCACTAGCTAACAAGTATAGGGGCCACCTCATTGTAAGCGGTTACCGGCACCTATGAACGCCTGTATCGTTTGGTGACTTGGTGATTAAGTATCAATATTGTATGATAGTAAAAGGTCTTAGAATATCTGACTGTACCTGTTTTTTCATGTTCTGACGTCCATCAACGGTGTTGAAAAGTCACACGACGTTTAAGGAGTGCTGAAGTTGTCCTAATATGTCTTACTTTTCCTGCTATAATTAAGGATCCAAGGACATCATGGTTTCTACACCGTGAAGTCGTCGAACAGTTTGAAAACAATCATTGCATTTCATGCATAAAATCAAAAGTGAGATTAGGTCAGGTCGTCAGATTCGATCCCCACACAGGATTATTTGTATGATCTACAGATTCTTGTTACAAGCCTAAGTGTGTGAGGTGTTTGTGACCGTTATTTAAATTTTTGTATGTATGTATCTTATGTGGGGGCCAGTCAGTGCAGACCGGCGACACTTCGACCCAGTGGGATCTTTTGTGTCGACACTCTCCCAATAACGACTGCCATAGATGTTCATGGCAGCCAGAACCGACGGCTTAACGTGCTCTCCGAGGCACGGAGCATGCGATAATTGTCAATCAATACGCACATAATTTTGAAAAGTCATATAACTTCCGAAAGTCAGAAGTGCGTGATGTGGGTTTGAACCCGAGACCCTCTGCATTGCAGTCTGATGGTCTCCCTAGTGAGCTATCGCTGCTCAATTTCTTGAATTTTTGTAAGTCCTCAGCGACACAGGAACGGGACAGGTAACAGGACACCTATGGGTAAGAATTTGGGAGTTGTCTTTTTAATTATAAATATTATTTTCTGCTGTTAGGATATCCAAGTCCTCTCACAATTACAATAACAGTGAGATACAATAAAAATAAATCTCACAGTAAACTAGAACTAGTAAATACTAGTTTTGTATTACAGAATTGGAGTATTTTTAATCCAAAGGAACGGCATTCATCTAAAATATGGTCTTTGCGTGTTGATTCCGCTTATTATTGTTAATTAGATATTACATTTGTTAGATTTTGTTAGTTGTTTATTTAATTATTTTTATACACTGTCATTAGTTTTTAGCACTTTTGTTTAATTACTGGTACAATTGCTTTTATAATTTAGTTACAACTGACAACTGTGTCTGAGTCATTAAGGAAAAATAATTAGTTGAACAGTAATTTGAACTAATTTTAAATATGTTTTACTTATTAAACATTTTAAAGTAATTTTTTGATTTTTTATTGTTTGTTTTAATTGATACCTAAATCGTTAACCCTAATTATGAAGATTTAACTTTGGTCATGATAAATCGACTTCATTTTATAAAGTGCATTACAAAGTAAGCATAGGGCCAATTCTGATCTTGTCTCATCAATGTGAACTAAATAGGCATTCATGTTCGAAAGTTTATTTTAATTTTGACAAATACCATCTTAGATATTAATTGTGACACTGAGTCTAGATAGAAACTCTATTTTGACCGGTTGTTATGATCAAATCCATAGCTTCAATCTCTTCCTAGTTTCAAGTGCTATTGTGGTGTCTGTAAACTCACAGAAGCATCGCAGAGTTTGAGTAAATCCCTTACCACTTGTAGCTTACAAAGCACGTCAGCCATCGGTTTAGGTTGTAATTTAGGTTAAGTTTACCTCTATACTCAAAAAGACAATCAATCCCCACATAATATTCTGACGACTAGTCTAATAATTGTTGAGCTTTCAAACCGTTGTTTATATATCGAATAAAGTACACACTAAAAATAAAAGGTAAACTGAACGTCCTTTCCATAGCAACAGAAACCTAAGTAGGTGATGAATAATACCTTTTGTTGATAAGTATGCCATCAGGTTGTAGGAATAGGTAGAATATAAACAGTAATATTCTTTAATGTGGTTTTTACAAGGAAAGTACTTAAATTAAATACACTATTTACCTCATTTGATTGCAGTGGAAATCCATAAAAGGGTTAGTGAAACAATATTATACCGAAGTGAGCCAGTTGCGATATGATATCGGTGATACTGAGGTCGTTCTGATAAGCAGGTCGATGACCTCCGATTATTTTTATCGTAGTATGTCACCTTGTGTTTATTATCTAATGTTTTGATCACGATATGTGAGTGACGTCACATCATATGATAGGTCAAGAACCTCACATTTTGAGGTGTAATTTCGTGTTGTAAATACGGATTATTGTTATAAATATGATATATCTTTGAAGTCAGTACCTAAAATAGTCTAATTTGGGTTTCAGAGGTCACATGACTGAGTAGAATGATGATATGAACTAAAACTTGTAACCGATTCAATATATTTAGGTATAATAAAATAAGATTGGGTAAAAGCGAGACTTGAACATTTAATACTTACCGAATTAGATTTTAGACCAAAACTAAAATGTATTTGGATTATATGCGATATTTGACCATAAAGTTTACCTAAAGATTTTAGCATGAAATCAGGTATCGATGTTAGCAACTAATTTGGTAATTATAATAACTAATAACTTATTTTAAGATTTTACGAAATTTCTACGGATTAGGATAAAAATCATGCGGGCGTAGTCACAGGCAAACGCTACCATAATTGATATTAATGAATAGGAATTTAAATCAAAAATCAACATTAATCAATTGCATTCGAATTACTTTAATATTCGAATAATTTGACGCGTTAAAAAAGCTTTTTGATACATAGATCTGCGTGTCTGTATACTAGAGATTGCTCTATAATCCTACATCGCTACTGTGCTATCCATGCGACATATCCTGTAACAGTTTACTATAAAATATGTACCAATATTGAGCATGGTACTTTAGAGACAACACCCAACTGGCATGCCACTGTAAATTAAGACGTATTAACTGGCTAAGTAATTTCCCGTGGCAGGCAGTAGATGATAATAGGCTTAATTCCTCTTGCCAGGCTATATATACATATATATAACTAGCAGTATATGAATGTAATACAATATCACCTACCACTTTAGGCAAACACGATGTATAAAGCTAGCTATTATACAGTTCGGCCATGTTTTGTTTTGTAAAAGTTATAAAAGTGAGGTTGTCAGTTTAATGTGACGTGGGTCTGACTGGCATTTCAGAAATGTCCGAAATACGTAAATATTTATTCATACAAGGAGCAAATAAAAATAATGTTTTCGTATTACCGAAACATCGAAATTTTATTTGGTATCAAAGGTTTTATTTTTGATACCTAATTAGATAAAATATATATCGAAGTAGTTAGGTATCATATGTATGCGACATAGAGAGAGATGCTTATACGTGTAACTTTAAAAAAGGATCCGTGCCCCAATAATTCTTGTAATAGCAAATGTTTATCAAAGAATAGAGAAGACAGTGAAAGACGAAGAAAATGCAAAACTCGTGTGTCTGAGAGTATTTACGTGAAGGTGTCGTTCGTCCTCAAAGTTAATAGGGTGTAGTATTTTGGTAGGACATCACTTGTTTATAATCCTATTGTAGCGAAGAGAGTGTAGGTGGAATAACGTTATAAATTTGTTCCAGAAAACGTACAGGCTTTAAAGAAATTTTTAGGTAGCAGAATTCCGTTGTCTGCTACTAATTATTTTAGTAACGGTACAATTGTACCAATTCATCTAGGTATGTATGTAATACCGAATCTAAAACCTTATCATTGAGAAAAGGCTAGAAGAAGATCCACGGCCACGGGAACCGCTTAGCATCAAGCAAGCCATGTCTGCTTGAAACATTCGTTGTGTAAAAACAAATGCTGTAAAGGACCTCAATAGCTACATATATGTATTATCAGATTAAATGGATTTTATGCTAGAAAAGTCCTGCCGTTTCAAATTCCGACGTCATTAACTTCCTAGGTACTCAAGCAAAAGTGATAACAACAAAAAATCTATATCGGACGCGCCAGAAGGTCGTTGATAAGAGGTCTTTAACCCTGTCTAGTACTTATCAATATTATCTATATTGAAATGAATTTAGATGACAATTTAGCGCGTACTGTCAAACGTTCAACGACCCTAAAGACGTTTTGTTTTCATTTAGAATCTGCTAGAAATATTCTAAAAGCTATATATGTAATATCTTTGTAATCTATGTACTCGTTTATATACGTTACATAAACTAATTCAATCAGTTTTTTTTTATGGTGTAGCAGGGAAACGAGCCGTCGGATCGCCTGATGGTAAGCGATTACTGCCACCCATGGACACTCACAACACCAGAGAAGTCACGAGTGCGTTACCGGCCTTTTAAATTTGCCACCCTCTTCCCAGAAGGGGGAAAGAGGGCAGTTGGACCACCGGTACCCTCACTCACTCTATGAAACACAACGTAAGCGCTATTTCACGCTGGTTTTCTGTGAGGCCGTGGTATCACTCCGGTCGAGCCGGCCCATTCGTGCCGAAGCGTCATTATTTCGACAATTACCTGTTATATTTATTGAGTTATTGGAATATATTAACATAGGACTTCGATTCAGTCAAATTTTTAGGCATATCTAACGATTTAAAGGATTTAAGCATTAAAATGATTTATGAGTACCTGCTCCTATCCTCAGAAATTATTTGTTTTAGTTATTCGATAAAACCATTAAGTTTTTATTGAACCACGGTCTAGCAGTAAACAAAATAGAATTGCGAAACAAAAATTGCTATATTTTTGTATAAGAGTACTGGCACTCCATTGTTTTTACATTTAAACGTTAATACTACTGAGTCTCTGGAGCCAAAGATGCAGTAGAGATCGAAAAGATAGATCGACATATGATGTTAATCAAAGGATTTTTGATTGATGACCATTTATAAAATAACCTTACCATAAACCTATCGTTACCTCTTTAGGTTAAATAGGTCCAGGCTATAAAGTCAACCAATGAAAACTAATAGACGAGTCAAATTTGATTATATTAAAAATCCAGCGGAATCCCGTGGGAATAATAAGTCAAGCAATAAAATTATTGCCCATTAATAAGGCATTTACATTATATCACAACTAGTTCTTGTCAGCTCTGACAGCTTTCCCCGCGTAAATCCATCAATTAATCAATCCATAATGTGGGATTTGTATGATTGAAGATATATATTATCATTCTGGTTTATCATAAATAATTTATATCGTAGAAGGTATTTTAATAATTTTCTTATACAGCTCTAGTGTTTTTATCAAATTACCGATTTTGTGATTTGTCTGCGACAAATACAAACATATGTACTTGGCTTGCTACATGGTGATAAGTTCATTTGAATTTGCATATCTTTAATATTTTAATCTAGTACGGATATAAGTATCAGCGTATTATCACATAGACAATACCAGAAAGCAATGATAACCTACTGAGAAAACCATTGCACTGTAAAGTTAGAGATCTTATGTTATTTTCAGAGTTATCTGCGCAATAGCCAAGTTTAGAATTTAGTGAAGGAAAACATTGTAAAGAAATCTGTTTACTTAAAACTTCTCCATAATGTTTGTAGAGACTGTTTTGTGCTCGTGGCATAAGTTAGCGTGCGATGTTGAGGTTCCGGATTAGATGCCAGGGCTAGGCAAAGTATTATAGGGTTTTGCAAATTCTTAGATGCAACACATATATTGTAAAGAAGCCACTTTTCTGTTAAAATATCTCAGTCACGTGGTTTGAAAATGTGTCCGAAAGACAACAATGGATGCGTCACCTATTTCGTGAAATCAATCTTAGCTTGTGGAATACACCTACTAATTCGGGAATATGCCCGAAACTGTGTATATACACAGGCTATGTGTATGGGCTAGACCGGCTTAATAATCTTTTGTAATTATTATAGCCTCGACGATCCTATATTGATATTCCTTCTAAGTCTGGTAGCGTAAACGTGAATATATTTGTAACCACCAGCCGTGAAGTATTGATAGTATAGAGCTTGCTATAGGCGAGCCTACTGTTGCGGATAGTATGACCATACGACATATTATATATGTAGGTGAGATACATAAGAAGTTTTAGCGTGAAACTTGCTTATAAGCTTGCCTTCGGCTTCTACCTATGGGTAATATAAGCACACGTTACAGGTCAAATATGTCACACTTGGCCTATACCAACTGGATATGCAAGCAAGCCGTATTATAATACATACATTTCTATGTATAATATGTATGAATTTACAAAAAAAATAGTATATATATTATGTATGTTTATCCATTGTCTAGTAACCATAGTACAAGATCTGCTTAGTTTGGGCTAGATGGTGTTGTGTGTATGTGGTAAAATATTATTATTATTATTATAAAATGTGTTCTATTAGTAGCAAAGAATCCCACTATCATTACCAGCTGTCAAAAAATCTGAAGTAAATCGACAAATAAACACAAACAGGCACATAACTACAGTATTTAAAGCACACAAATATATATAAATATATGTACACATACAAACACATAAACTGTTGACTCATACAGGACAAACATCTTACGCCAATATAACAAGTTAATCATCTAACAAATAGAGCCTCCTCAGGTAGACTTTACACTGTTACGTCAAATGTTTCTCCCCTCCTTCGTCGAAAAACCTTCGTTCAATGAAAAGCCCATAAACATTATTTCCAGAAGGTAACGTTATTTGTATTTAAAGGGTTCAGCGTACTCTACAAACAAAAAACGTCCCGTACTAACTGAAACTCGGTGATTTAAGATGAAGAAAATAACAAGACACTAAGCAAAACTTCGGTGAATCTCGACTTGAACACAAATCTTAACTAAGAATTTTAAAACATATGTACTATATTAGTTTCAACATTAATAAGTGTCATAAAGTAACACTTGTAAAGGGCAAAAGTTACAATTCTGTAGAATACTGTACAAATAATTTTGCCAGTTAGATATTGCAAAGATATTCAATCATGTTTATACTTGACTAGATGTCCCCACGGTTCCATCCGCGTTTATCATTACTGCGCCGCCTCTGTGGGTCGTAGCATGATGTTATATAGCCTAAAGCCTTCCTCGATAAATAGGCTATCCAACACTAAAATAATATTTCAATTCAAACCAGTAGTTCCTGAGATTAGAGCGTTCAACCAAACAAACAAACAAACTCTTCAGCTTTATAATATTAGTATATGTACACTAGATTATAATTGGACTACTTTAGCAGCCGATTGTACAATAAAACAGAAGCTAGGTATCTTTTCCAATAAAAATCCAACATTATATGATAAATTTAAACTGATATTATTAAGTAAAAAAATAAAAATAATAATAAATAAAAATGTTTATTTCTTCACATACAGGGTTTTACATTAAATCGTCTTGGACCCCCTTTTAAGCTATAATTTGCTTGTATTAGGTGGTATTATATTTATTAAATATAATATATAATAGCTTTATATTGTAAACTGTCCCATTGCAGCAAGGGTCAATCCAAAGGTAAAGTTTAATTAAAAGAAGTATAACAAATGTTAATTTAGATACGGATGTCAAATTTTGTTCTTATTAAAGAGAAGATAATAATAATAATAATAATAATAATATTCTACCACATACACACAACACCATCTAGCCCAAACTAAGCAGAGCTTGTACTATGGGTACTAGACAATGGATAAACATACATATATACTTTTTTTCCTGTAAATACATACATATTATACATAGAAACACCCAGACCAAGACAAACAGCCATGTTCATGCACACAAATGTTTGACTTGTACGAGTACAAGCGTCATGCTCATCTTGAACACTGGTTCAAAAAGTTAATTAATATTAAATCAAGTGCTATGGTTAGTCAGTACTAACCATAGCACTTAATTTTATGATATGATTTGCTTTAATTTAAAAGGTTGCCATGGTTTTCATGCTCTGCAAATTGACCACGTTTTTTATCATGTCTTTTTTTGTCTTTATACTGGCAATATTACTAAGCCTGGCAAATATTTATTTTGCAGATGGCATTTATGACATTCAAAATTTTTATATGTAAATTATTTTTTATTGCTTTAACAAAATTACTCTAAAATACATACATATAACTAGCTTAATGTCAAACAAACGAATAAATCCACATTCGAGAAACAACAGTAATTCTTAGACCAAGAGACCCGAACCTCCGAAAGGACATCGGAATAAATAAATAAGTAATGTCAATCAACGTCCCTTCGTCCTTCCGTGTTCTAAGCAATAACACTGTTCGCTTGTCCAAATGTTGCAGGCATATCACGTTCGACCCACCAATGATCGAACATTTGATAAGGAAAAGATAAAAATTTTAAAGGACCACCGGGGTTATGTGTAGTGTGGGAATAGTAATACAAGGAATTGATGAGTTCAGCTGGAAACTGTTGATTTTGAAGGAAATAGAGAGTTGATATGTGTAATGATGATTTGATGCAATGTAGGCTGCACCTGATTTGAATTCTGCAAAGGAATTTTTGATTAAACCATACAAATTACTCGATTTGACTCCATTCGGGCACATATTGAATGATATCCTGCTTGGTAAGTAGTGTAAAAACCTGTAAACACTCATGGTACCTTTATATAAGCCTGAAAGTTCAGCTTCCTTTATTTAAAATCTATACGAATATTATAAAGTAGAAGAGTTTGTTTGGTTGAACGCGATAATCTCAGGAACTACTGGTTCGAATTGAAAAATTATTTTAGTGTTAGATAGCCTATTTATCGAGGAAGGCTATAAGGCTATATAACATCACGCTACGACCCACAGGGCTGGCGCAGTAACCATAATCGCGGGTGAAACCGCAGGCATAGCTAGTATATTATATACCAGGCTTGCCTTATTATGAAACTTTACGCATGCCACTTCTTGTAAAGGTGAGATAAATGAATACATCATTATAACGTGAGTGTTATCTGTTAAAACTATAGTCAAACAAACAACAACATTTTATATAATTATATGCACTAGTAGAAATAGTAATTAAAAGTTTTAAGCATTATAATATTGTCTCTCTACAAATGAAATAAATTATATTTACCATATATACCTATATGCGAAACGCTCATGTTAACTTCTAACTTAGCTTTTTCCATTTAGTTTAAGTTGATTATACATGAAGGAACTTTTAGATACTTTGTTCCGCTGTTAGAATAATCATGCACTTCTAACTTTGTAGCTGCGAGATATAATATCTATGAGTGTAACTTTGTTACTTAAATGAATAGTTATTATTATTTTTATTTTAGTTTTATGTAGTCTCTAGTCTTAATATAAAAAAAATCTCTCTAGTGCTTACGTATTAATACTATTATTAACATCATAGTTTAACATAGCAACTTTACTATTTTACTTACGTCTACGTAAGATGAAGAAAGACTAGATAATTTTTTAAAAATCTGTATCTGTCATTCGTTCTTATATTGTTTTTTGTACAAAGTTTTCTAACTATTGATTCTTCCACATCAATCAGCCTATTCAGACAGATCGACAGGCAAGCTTATAAAGTTATTGTTTATGTTCTTGCTGCAATACCTGTCTGAGCTTAATAAAAGGCGTTTCGATACATCAAAAAGACATTTCCATTTTATTCGCATACAACATGAAATAAATAGCTTATCAACCAATAATAAAAAAACACATCACACAACAACAAATATCCGATCATCTATTTATAATAACCACGATTTTCAGTAATGGGAGGACGTCGGATGAGAAAGCGAGAATATATTATGACTAGCGTAGAAAACTTCCACAGAGCGACTATCATTCTGATCTCTGCAGGCAAAAATAATAATATTCTTAGACTACGCCGAGGGTCAGTGTATTTGAGGATACTGACCCGTATCAACTGTCGTAGATAACCATGACAGGCGTGGCGTACCCAATGACTTTATACGCTCTGAGGTACGGCAGACTGTGAGGCTATTTTCTGAGAGATTACCCATCGATATACTAACCGTGATATCGTTGCTTAACGCCAGCAATAGTTCGATCGGCCCCCATATGTTATTATAAGCTATCTACGTACTTTACGATAAGAAGAGTAGGTTACAAAATAGTGGGTCATACACGCATACCATAACGGAATTAAAACGGAATCACTTAGGCGGATAAGTTTCGATCGAGTTTAGAACAATGGTTGCCCCGCGGTGTTTGATGGCGCGTTACGCGGCGCCCTTGCAGTGTGACGACGGCCTTATTTTATGTACAGGCTGTTTCTGTTTTATTACTTTAATTTCACAAAGACAATTTGCGCAATCGTTTTTGGCAACCAAGGCGTAATATGTCTAAAAGCAGTGTACCTACATACATGAGATGAAAAGGTCATCCATCTGTAATTCAGTAGTCAAAAGTAGCTAACCTGCTTTGTAAAATAGTGTTTTGTCTATCTTTATCTATACTAATATTATAAAGCTGAAGAGTTTGTTTGTTTGTTTGTTTGCTTGAACGCGCTAATCTCAGAAGCTACTGGTCTGAATTGAAAAATATTTTTAGTGTTGGGTAGCCCATTTATCGAGGAAGGCTGTAGGCTATATGACATCATGCTACGACTAATAGGAGCGGAGCAGCAATGAAAAATATTGCAAAAACGGGGAAAATTCTCTTATGTGAAGCAGACAAAGTTGCGCGGGTCAGCTAGTAGCATATAAGTGAGTCCTACCAAGTAGACGTATCCTGCTTTAAATATTCATCGAAATGTTTATAGATTATACAAAAAAATAACGTTATAATTTATGACACATATTGTATTTGGATAAGAGAAAGAGATTGGAAAAAAAAAAAACACCCAGTTTGACATAACTGCCAATAAATATTAAAAGTCAAGAAAATCAGTACTAATTTAAAAGAGTAGTTGTTTTCACAATAATTAGCAACTTCTAAGTAGAAACACTCAACTACCAAATTAGAGCATGGGCAAATTATTAAAAACTTGTTGTACAAAAGTTATCCATTGTAGTTATTCTAATATCCTTTCTACAACTATACTGTATTTGGTAAAGAAATACGTACAAAGACCTTTTATGAAAAATAATTACCTGTCTTGTAGGTCACCATATTATTATACTAATGGCATCCACACACGACGCGAGTAACAAGAGCAAGTTGATACACATGCGCGGGTTTTCAAAAATCAAGTGCTTGCTTTAGGCGTCAGTTCACTCTAATGTCGCAATGAATTAAGATTGCGATATCCATTTTCAGCAATCTGCTCACTAAAAACTGGCTCGTTAGTTGTTGCGTATATGTTTGCGATTGAACGATTAAAAGGTTCCAGGTTCGATTCCTGGGTCAGGAATGTTTTGTAGCAGTGTAAAATCAAGCACTATGATCGGTAGGTAGCAACAATTATGAAAAATTTTAAAAAAATATGGAGAAACGTGCTGTATTACCAAAATCGCTGCCTACCCTTTCGGAGATTTATAGTTGTCAGTCTATGTCATTTTGTTGCTTTGATCACCCATCTATAGAACTACTAAACACAACATCGCTAAACTTAATTTATGCATTCACAGCCGTTTGCCTCGAGCTATTTAAATTAATGTAATAATAATTCCTCATAATGATACACATTTTGCTCTTATTATACTTTAATGGACATGTTTACCATATTTTTTTAATTTTAATACATAAGGAAGTTTTGCATATCTATTTTAAAAGCGTGATTTGCATAGCATTAAAGTTCATTTGCACGCAAGTCTGTGAAGCTTGCGCTGAATTTAAAAGTTAATGCGTGGAATAAATATAACACATATCATTTTTTTGTCCACTTTTTTTGTCATATTATTAATATATATCATTTTATATTTTTACGCCCGTGTTTTAATATTTATTGTATAATTAATAAACGTACTGGAAAGGTGTGGCCATGTGCAATATAAAGGATATTATGAACCAGCAAACATTCCCGTTATTATAAAAATATTTATTTAGCTTGATCAATTCATAGTTAAGTAGAAATGTATAGCCTGATGATTTGGTGGTATGTTAAAAGCAGGTACAAGAAAAGACTTTAAAACTATTAAAGAAAAATAAGTAAGAAGAACAGCTGGAAGAAACATCAGACGCGTCCACCTAGGACTTGTTCTTCTCTGTCTCTGATTGGCTCAGATAATGTTTGCTTTGACTACATCAGAAATATTCTAAAAAAACCCTGGCTAAAAGTGCCCTTCTGACGAATATGATACATGTAATGAGATCAATAATAATATTCACTCGTACTCTAAATTGGTAGTACTTAATTTCATGAACTTATTATACTTCATCTCTGTATCACCCATAGTAGACCGGCAGAGACTACTTATGCCTATTAAATCGGCCAATATACATTGTATATAATTATGATGTTTTGATATTATATAAATAAAGCAATGAAAATATTTTTGAAACGCAGCGAGTATAATCTTGTTATTTCTGCCTGTACCTATAGAAAATGGAACTTATGGTTTCTTCAGTTCGATCTAGCCACTTTACTATAAAATTAAACACTATTATTCATCTTAATTTACGCTCAGACTAATAGCACGTAGTAACAAATACAGAAAATAAAAAAGATGAGAGCTGCTCTAGAGTATGTCAAGAATCAAACATGCTGTGTATAAGTCATATTTCTAAGTAATTTTCTTGAAAGGGAAGCGATGGTTATTTTGTTTATTCATTTGTAAAATAGATTTTGGGGCGAGCTCACACGGTTCTCTACGATTTTGCAGTTGCTACACCACTCTAATACAATTGCTTTCGAAATAATAACCTTTATAGAATTGCTGTATTATTATAGTTTCCTTTACCATAATCGTTGCCATGGAATGGTTACATTTATTGGATATGAATAGTTACAGATATTTGATATACTACAGTAAAATGTTAAAACTTTAGACTAGAATATTGGCGACTAGATTGTGCCCGCGGCTTCACTCGCGTTTCTGTAGATTTTGTCAATAAATATTTCTGGAACAGTACTTCATTTCTAGATGAAAGGTACTTTTCTGTACCCTTGACAATATGTATGTGACATTTCATGATGTTCGGTTAAGTGTAAAAGTGTGTGGTGTGAATGTGTAACAAACAAACAAACGCACATTCGTATTTATAATATTAGTGAGGATAGTTAGGATTTTTATACGAATTCTCAGAGGTTTAAAGTTTCTAGATGGTTTTAAATATAATTGTTATTACAAATCTTAGATATAGTAATAAAAAATATATACTGTTATGTTTGATAGTATAAAAACAGTAAAAGAAAGTGTTATTCTAAGGCGACTTAAAAATCATACGCATTTTAATCAAAACTAAACTGACGCAAATTTTTCCTTCACACACCAATCTCATTACAGATGCGATGATAAAATTCTTAACAGACGAAAGTATTGCGCAATGAAGTTTAATTAAAAACCTTTTCTACGGTGTTAGGGCAGTACTTGATTAGCTTGACGTTTCTGGCTGGGCTCGTAAAAAACTCTGGGGAAATGACGAACGCATCGAGGATTTTCGGGCGGTGGTATACATATAGACGGCAGTTGGTAAGATATAATATAAATCTTATTGAAAAATATGTAGGTATATGTAGAGCAGGGATGGCAAACCAATAAAACGTGTGTCAGTGCTGTAATAGTTTTAGAGGTCCCACTGCGCAAAGTGCTGTGAGTTCAAATCCCACAACGGACAAAAAATTGTGTGGTCCACAAATGGTTGTTCCGGGTCTAGATGTTCCTTGTGTCCGTTGTTTGAATGCTTGTAAAGTCCCCCACGACACAGGAATTATCACTAGTGCGTGAATTAGCTTTTTTTTAATATGAAGGAAGAGATCTCGACAAAATAAGTTTGGCACCTGGCGTACCAGACTTATTTTGTAATTGAGTAAGTATTAATGACTAAGTAATTTACGAATTTATATATAACTTGATTGAAGGACAAAGCATTAATTTTGTTTTTTTTGACGGCATATTAAAGCCACATTTTATTTTTTATAAATTATGGCACGTTAACCAACAAAAGTTCGCCATCATTGGTGAAAATGTTTAAGTGGTCACAGAATCACTATAATATTGCTAAGTATTGAATGTCTTAATTGGAACAGGTTACAAAAAACAATTAATAATGCTTCTCACCCTGAAAAAAGTAAAATAACCTCACGCCCATATCCTCGAAGAAGTATATTATACCAACTTTTCACCAGCTACGTGTTAAGGTCTTCCGTAAGGCACGGTTTGTTGACTGAAATATCAGCACAACTCTAGTATAGAAATAGATACCTCATGTAGGTACAGTAGTTGCATTCAATAGGCTATCGAGGCAGTATATTTAAATACAGCTTAATTTTTGTTGATAATAAAAGTTTGGATACAATTTATTTTATGTTGTGTTCTAGTGATATCACGTACATAGTGTACAATCTCCTTAAGTTGCGCTTGAATACCCAGTACTCTTTACGAAAGCACCATATGAGTAACATTGTAGTAAAAGTGGTTGTTAATAGCTGTCATCCAATGACCTTTATGAAAAATATTTCTGAAGTAGCACGCGTCTTTACAGTAAAATAAACGCTTATCATATGCCTTAATCAGCTTATTAAAATCACCTTATTTCTTGTTGATAGCATCTAGTTAGTGACCTAACAAACAGGCAGATGTTATTACCTTAAAGTGTTATTTATCTGAACCATACCGAATTTCTCAAATTATGTATTTCATTATCTAAAACTTTTATATATCTCTATATATATTTTCTAATATAAACATCTTCATGATCCGATAATTCTACTAACTTGGACCAAACCACATGCATCCAAAATTGCCCAAACTTAGCACTGCAGTTAAAAATCTAATCAATCCAAAACACCATTCAACACTTCTCGAATAACCAGAAGAGGAACAAGGTTTCCTTCAGGGTCGGATAAGGAGGTACCCGACGTTATCACCCCGACTTGATTCGCTGGCTTTTACGAGCCGAGTTACCTTATCAAGTCTGTACACTCCCTAAATTTATATTAGGAACGGTGTCAAAACATTTTCTCGACGGTTTACGGCCATTTTAAATGAGAAACTCGGGGTTCCACTAGAGCGCTATCACCTATTTTTTACAGTTGGGTTCCTGGAGGTATTCAAGGGAACCCTTGTTTGGAAGTTTAAGTAGTAAAACTGTTTAGTTATTTCCGTCCCCCCCTTTTTATGGTGTTTTAAACTTTTAAGCTGGAAATTAGTACGTACTGTTGTTTATGTATTTGCGTATTAATTTTGCATGGGCTGGTGTAGATTTTAAGACTTTATAACGTTATGGTTTAATATTTAAATAAATTTCTTAATAATATTACAAAAGGTACGATTATGTCGACAACATGTTTTTGTCGTCTTAAGCATGTTGTAGTATATATATTTATCTTTGGTTTACAAAATATTATGTGTCAGAAACTATTACATAATTTATAAACAGGCAATCGTTAAAAAAAATTGTCTATCCGCCAGTGGGCCGCTATAGTTCAAACTGTTAGACAAAGTCTAGAGGTTAATATTGAATGAACATTTATTTTAGATATCAATAAATTAGATATTAACTGCCAATAATAAGTTCGTCATATCTTCGCCGGTATAATGTTGTTGTCCCGGTGTGATAATATAACTCTATGTAACCCCTCGATTAGCGTAAAAATCTATTTATATTAATTATCCCAAATTACAAAAAACCTTCAAGACCTTTGAAGTTACCTTTGAATATTGACTTCGAAGAAATTTATGAAAACTGAATACATATACTTTCCTACTTAGCATATCCTTTGGATCTTTAGTTTTAGATGTGGCGTTAAAATATAAAAAATCTAGATTCTGCCCGCTATTTTGCCCGCATCACACCCACGGGTAGGCGTACTGGAATAAAAATGTCTAATTCTATATGCTCATCTGGGACATAGCCGATCTGTGTGCCTTAAAAATATATTTACACACTTTCACATTTATAATATTACTAAGATAAAACGATATAACCCTTTCTTCAAATATATGTATTCACAAAAGAACCGCAAGTACAGAACCTCAACGAAATGGCTCATGCTTATTTATACGCTTTTTTAAACAAACACCTATTTCAGAGATCAAAGTTTGAGTTGCCAAATTAAGTTGTAACCTACTTACGTCTTTATTATCCGGTTTATATACCTCATAGGGATTGACAAACTTTTTCTCGAAACACAGAACCATAAGACTGAGATTGCACATCGCTTCTTTGCTGACAAATTCACTTCTAATGTTCTAATTTTAAGTTCCATTTTCGCTTGCCCTAAATTTAGTCTCAAATTGCAAACTCTTGAAGTAATAAGTTTAATACTTGGTCTAAATAATGATAAAATGTTTTGTACGTTGATTTCGTTAAGGAGTGCGGCATTCTCATTATTTTTTACATATTTCACATTGCGTAAGGCTTAGCAAGATTCGAGTTTGTAATGGGACTACCTTGTTCTGTTTTGGGGAGGTCTTCAACGGAATTGAAGTGGGTTTCCTTGTAGCTCGGTTTTCAGTTTAATAATAATATTTCTAACGTTGTTTCGTAGGAAGTTTCTGCTCGTTCATATTGTAGGTATATTTAAATATTGTCAGTTACTTTTGGAAGTGTAAGAAAAGCTCGAATTTTATATTACTTATTGGTAACAGATTCTTAACAACAAAAGGATTTCAATTTAAAATATGCATTTCAAGTTAAAATAAAGGTGAATTAATTATGTTTAATATTTTTATTATATGATTGCATTAGTTATTGCTATAATCTATATTTAAGTATGTTATATTAATATTATAAATGCCAAATTTATTCCGACTCCTTATTACGGTTTTCGAGGCTAAATCGATAATGGTGAAACTTATTAGCTAATAACCAAGACATTATTTGTTAAAAGGTAGCGCCCGCACTAGTAATAAAATATTTAAACTGACACAAAGAAGACCCAGACTCAAAACAACTATTTGTGGACCACACAAATTTTTGTTTAGCGTGGAAATCAAACACTCGGCGCAGTAGATGGCGAGGCGACCGCTTAAGCCAATAGGCTATCAGTTCAGTCAAACTATTTGAGGTATAAATATAAATTATATAACACAAGCAATTAAAGCAAAAAGTTTAAATGCGATTTCACTTAAAGCAGGCCGAAAACAAATAAACTCGTCTTTATGGAATTTAAAAAGTTATCGTTGTGATAGATGTCAGAAAATTTGTGTAGCTATTTGTTACCAACTATAATAAAAGTTTATTTTAAATTTAATATAAAATAAAACTGCAATCAACTTCACTAGGTTCGACTAGGTTCTAGGACTAATTCGTTTGTGAGTATTATTTTAAATCACGGTATGTTCAGCGTTTTTATATGGAAATTCATCAATAGTATTCAATAGAATCATATCCAATGACTGATTATTCCTTTTCGTTCGTTTTATTAATTCGTTAGTTAATATTCGTTTTTCTTTTGATAAGTAATCGCTTCAGTGTCCAATTTTACTTTTTAAAGCGATTAATTTGAATAACTATATATTATGAGTGAGTTAGATTATTGTACTAATGGGTACTTTTAGCAAATTGTCAGGAAACTATTTTCATATGCCATGAAAATACTTTTTATATGCTTATTTATTACGCTAAAAATTAATTAACTACCATATAATTAATTATTGTTGTTTTAATGAAAATAATGTTATTATTATAATGGAAATGACAACCATAGATTACATAAGCCCGTTCTTCTCATGAGCCCTACACCCTTGCTTTGCTGAACGTGGCAGTAAATGTAAATTCGCAGAAAAAATTAGTGTAACTTTGACATTCATAAGTGTTACCTTGTAACCTAATCTGAATAAATTTATTTTGAATTTTGAATTTTAAGGCTGTTCCTAAATAAATATAAATATGTTATCATATGAAAAATTTTGTTATAATACATGTTACAATATTCCAATTGCTATATAAAACACCAAATCCGTTTTTTTAAATATAGCATCAAACCCATACACTCTCTCTCAGCCCCGTCTTTGTTTCTTTTCAGAATATCTTGATTTCAACTATATTGTCGACGCACTCGTTTTTTACTGCCCATGCATTATAGGATCTAAAATCTGTCTGACCTACATAATTGTATGTAGTTTTGTAAAGTGTTTTAATATTAATCAAGCCATGCCGTGATACTGACGTTGTATGTAGTGCAGTAGTTGTCCATGTCCATTAAACAAATCAAATGAGACCAATAAAAATAATAATATTCCTTAGTCATCTGAAGAAAAAAATCACAAGTTTTTTAATTAATTTGAAATTCGTCGAAAATTGCCACTGGAAACTGACCATTTTAGATGTTTTTATATATTAATATTTGTTTTAAAAAATAAGTAGTTCATATATCATTATTAATCGACTCAGTTTCAAGACAGCGCAGACTAATTAAATTAAACCTGTTGCAAAAAACAATTATAATAAATTTAATATATTTGTTTTTTTATAAATACTAAAATACACCAATATCATATAACACTGATTCATCAACCATACAGCTTAAATCAACCAAAATTACAAAAATAAAACGAACTAACGAACTAAAACGAAAACAACACGTTTTAAATCAATAGTCGCCAAAATATTCATTATACATGTTCAGGATGTTCACGAGTCGGCAAGCGGAGCTAGTTAGAAATAAATTGCAGCAAGCCGAAATCTATTATTATGTTAAAGAGGCAGCCAGAGCGCTGCACTTTTTGCGTTTCCCCTCGGATATAAACATGCCGTGTCGCTTTTGCATCGTCCTTTGTGAGGACACAGTGTATAAAATATAGCAGTATGTCAATTGATTTTCTGTAGCTTTAGTTTCTAGCTAGACTTTGTTGATCCTGACAAGCCAGCCCTTTTCGCTCTCTAAGAGCTGTTCATTCAACGCCTTAGCGTAACTTTAAGTGATCGTTTTTATATATCATATGACATATCTGTATGATAGTTGACCATATGTGAAGTTTTGTTTTAAGGTTGAACATGTTGATATTTTCTGTTTATTTATGTAGGAATAAAGTGAAATGGATGAAGATTCTTCTTATGTTGTTTATTTAATAGATCTGCTGCTTTTATGCAGCAGGCACTGATGATATTGTTCCATCAGTGTCTGCGACTGGGTTGCATTATTGTCACCATTCATGATATATTTTAATGTAATATTTCAAGATTATAGTTATTTTTGTCGTAATTTGTTTTTGATTTACATGTCATCTTATACGTTCGTATTGGTTCCTAAGTTGTAAATTATATTTGACTTATATAGTAGACTGATTATAGAATTAGGAATTTATTAAGCCTTGTAGCTTAGTTCGTCCATTTCCTGTTAGCAAAAATGAAAATAAAATGATCTAATTATTCTACTGCGCACCAATCATTTTTACTCTGTAACACCAGAAGAATTCTCGTTACAGTATTCGAGATAAAGTTAAAATATTATCGTACGGTATCGAAGCGGGTTGCATTCTGCACGAATAAATGTACTAATACATTTGGAAAACAACAGTTCAATTTTCCCACCCTGAGTTTGGACGAAGCGTCTTAGGAATGGGAGGTTAGATATATTGTTAGTTCAATTCAATTCCAATGCTATGATAGATTTATCGAGACTTGATTTAAAGCTAAAGAGAGTATTTGTTTTGGTTGCATTTATTTAGTTTGATATTAATAATTTTATGATTAATGAAACTTAGGCAAAATTATATAGATTACAATATACAAGGATTGCTATTAGTATAGATACAAAAAAATACTGTTACACCCTATTTAATTAATGTCGTGTCCATAATTTACAACAATTAACTTACATTTGTCTAATTTTATTAGAATTACCTTTGCGACTGATGCGTAATAATTTAAGTTGCGTTTCGTTTAAGTTTTTATTTACCATATTCATCTAACAGAATCTGCGTCATCATTTCATTATTTTCTTTTATTTTCTAAGTTTGAAATCAAAAATATTTAAAATTATAGTTGAATTATCTACAATATATATATAACTATCAAAATTTTATTATTTAAAAATCATCATATTTGTTAATATTATCATCTACAATGCAATGTAGGTATACATACTTACCATGCTATGCTGAACACTTATAACCAATTCTGTTCAAGCCAAATTCTAAACCAGACTGCTGAATTTAAATTTCGAAACAAGAATTCTTCTTACGGATAACCGAGCACACCTGAAAACCTGGGCACCTACGGTATTTAACCGGGCTATCTGTGTCGTAACGTCTTCTGGCCGATATTAGAATGTCCAATGGTGGAGGTTTTACAGATCAGGGTTCGAGAATCTTTTAGCTGTTATATTAAATGTCGGGATTTCGAAAGAACCCGTCCTTATTGTAGCCGTTTTGTAGTTCCACTTTTGTGTTTACTTTGACATGCGCCTTGTATATATTGGTTTCTTCCTGGACTGTTTCCTGTGAGCTAAATCTATTACTCCATTATTCTTTTTAAATAATGCAGCGTGCATTATATTTAATATAAAATACATACATTTTATATTAAATTTAATGCACGCTGTACATAATTATAGCTGTGTAATATCATTCATTTTTGTAGTAACGTCAAACGTTTTCCGTTATTGAAACCTAATTTATTATATTTAAATCGAAGCACGCTAATAAAACACTTAAGTTAATCTTTTATAAATTCAGTAATACGATTACCCAATATAATATTGTTGGATTAAAAAGGCCTTACTTCGATGCTCGGTTAAAGTCATCTACCTTCGCTGCAACTCCTAATCCCGTATCAGCGGATTGCGACCGCCGTTTTATGACGCTTAGTTTCGATGGCTCGGATTTTGCACTTTTACGACGACCATAAAAAGAGATGGATGTTTTTTGATTAGATTTAATTTGTAGCCGGAGTATACGGCCGGTGTTTAATTCTACCAGTTTGGGTATTATGGTTAAAAGGGTGGAAAGCTATAAGCTTCATTTTACGATGTTTGAATATGATACATATTTTAGTTATATTGCCGCAATTGTTGGTTTGTGTTGTCGAAGACGAGTAACACAGGAGGTTACGCACTACTAATTTATAAAAACTTTTTGTGGCTGTCATGAATACATAATTTGGTAATAAAGTTAAAAGATTTTAAAATCATAATTTTAACCCAATATAAGAGTAGATAATTTGATAAATAAATATTTCGTATGATTTTGATTCTTATTCTTAGTGAAGTCATCGTAAATAATTATATTTTTATGTGTAAAATAAAATATAAGGATTATAAAATGTTGTATTTTCTTGTATACCTCGATAAAATCTTTTATTAATCGGTTTTGAGATACCTATTAGCAATATAAATTACATATATCATAGTTATCATAGTGCAGTGTGCAAATTTATTGCTTTAGTAATTAAGCTTACTTATCAAATAATATGATTAAATTAAAGAGTAAGCATATATTTCGATATTGTCTTAGCAATGAGCAATTTCGCATATTCAATTACTCATTATAAAATACCAGCTCACTTTAATATCAAAGTTTAAATGAGAGCAATTCAATCCAATGTATTTTGTTCACCACATAACCTACTACATAATGCAAACAGCTGTATTTAACTTTCTTTTTCAATAAGTATTATCGGAAATAAGGGTTATAAAAGCCGGGACTCCCGTTTGGATGATACGGGCTTAAATCGATGCGGTTGTGCAAGCCGAGCCGATTTCCACACGGAACTAGTTCCACAGGTCTCTTAACTTTTTAGAAAATATTTTCGGTGGAATCTTTTCCGAGTCACTACTTTTCTTGGCTAGAACTATTTGCCAATTTGATTATTGGGGCAACTTTCGTATATACGAATGCTTTATGATAGTCGTTTTCTCGATATAAATTGAAAGACTTTTGAAACATTATTCTAGTTTTCGTGTTTCTCTACATATTATGTGACTCATAATATAAAAACGATTGTATAAGGATTATGGTGAAGTGTAAAATAACAAATATACAACTATTCTTTGTTCTTTAATTGAATTGTTTGATCGATTAATCTATATTAATGACATGAAACTGTAAAAGTATACCATTCATACGTACACATTTAACTATGTAATATATTTAATAAGTTATCATGTGACGCAGAAATATTTTATTCAAACAGACATTAAAAAAATTCTGCTTAACGAACATTAATCGAAACTAGCACATTTATTAAAATATCAAACAGTTTGACGAGACAAATTTTTTGTGTAAGCCCTTTTCATGGTCACGTTCTCCTATAATTAATTACTTTAGTCTTATTTAGATCTGTCTCCTCCTTGTTTATATACCCAGGGACTTCGCCTACTTAATATTTTTCTGGATACACGTGACAGAAATCTACATTGAAATGTATTGTGTCGTTTATTAATAAAGTATTGAAATTTATTTCAGGCACATATTTCTTGACGGACTGCCCGACCTTTTTCGTGTTTGTCAAATGTAAAAAATTCACTCCGTTGTTCTGGTACTGTGTCGGATATACTAAGACTATTGATTTAGTTTTCCGGGCATAATTATAGCTTTTGATGGATCGTTATGCTTGAATGTCGTTGTGATATACTTATATCTATTCTATATTTAGTTTAGTATAAAAATGACTAATTCGAAAAATGAAATCCTGACTGATTGAATTAATAACAGTTCGACAAATACCTAATTCTGGACTTATTCTGCAAAAACCAGTTCTTGAAAGACTACTTTTGAAAAATTAGATTGATTTCTAATTTGAATTCAAATTATTGAATTAATTATAACTAAAAGCGTTGAAGATATCGTCATTAACCCAAGATTTATTTATGTATCGCCCAAAAGGAGAAATGCGACGCCAAATATTAATATGAAAAAAAAAAAAAAAATTCTGATATCCTTGTCTATTCAAACTTTAACTATGCCAAATCGAAAACTCATCTGTGTGCGGAATACTCATAAAAAAAAGATCCAATGTATTTTCTTCGCATTTAATATATAAATTAGCTATCACAATCAATACCTAAATTAAAAGTAAAACATTCCATCGATATTGTATTTCAAAATTACAACAGAAATTATATTGTAAGTACCTACTTGAACAAAAATGTATTTAAGGCATATTTTTATGTGATTAAGTACTTAACAAAAATAATGTACTGGTAAATGATAATGAAGTATAGAAACAAGGCATGGGACCACTTATACTACAGGTGATACCGTTGTTTCCAAGGATTCCCAGATTCTCCAGATCTTTTCTCTAGATCCCAGATCTACATTCCCAGAATTTATAATTTCCGTGGGTTTCTCATGGCATTTTCCTCGACCGCTTGATGTTGACAAATATTACACCCAAAATATACATGGAAAACTGACTTAATATTTATTTGAAGCATATGCTCTGTTTCCTTGTTCAACATGAAGTATAAAGAAATGTAATATAATATAATATTCTATCACATACACACAACACCATCTAGCCCAAACTAAGCAGAGCTTGTACTATGGGTACTAGACAATGGATAAACATATATATATACATTTTTGTAAATACATACATATTATACATAGAAACACCCAGACCAAGTCAATCATCCATGTTCATGCACACAAATGTTTGACTTGTGCGGGAATCGAACCCGCGACCTCAGGCCTGGCAGTTAGTTACACTAACCACTACGCCATCGAGTCGTCTAATGTCACAGTTGACTAACGAAAAATAACACTATTGTGAGCACATTCTTATATAATTTGTGTTCGTCGAAAGTGATTTCTGTGACGGTTATCTAGTATAGTATGCCGCAGTGCAGAACTAGTTAATATGTCTGCTGCTGCGCATATGCTTTTTGATTCGATAGCCATGTAATTATCAAAAACCACCTCTTATATCAAATTCAGCGGAGGCTAAAACAAGCGGAGGCTAAAACAATGTTCGATGTTACGACAATGGACTCGCTTATCACACACTTCTGCCAAAGCGTTTGGGGTTATATTCGTGAGACTATAATAATTATAGTCTATACAGTTATGCTAAAGACAAGCCTTTCATTCAGGGAAGTCTTCTCAAAATATTATCTCTATGAAAACAATCTACCGTTTCTATATATAATTACATCATTTCATCATCACCATCTCAGCTGAAAGACATCAACTGCTGGACGTAGACCCCCCTGCAAAGGTTTTCCACATAGACCGGTCTTGGGCTATCCACATCCAACCGCTTACCGCGACCCTTTCTAGATATATTTTAAACTAAAGACAAGTTTGTATTTTTGGCTTATGTATAAGATTTAAAGGAATTTAGCCCTGAAAAAGACGAGGTCTTGTATTCTTTGCCTTCTTTTTTATTTCGAAAGCATTGTTTAAGATATGGATAGAAAGTAAGGATGTATCGACTTAAAGCAGTATCTTCTAATCATGCTCTTCCATGACGTTAAATTCAAGCTATCTAAATGAAACTCCAGTTTCATTTAGCAACATATTATTTATGATGGTCCATTCAACGTATATTTATAATTATTTATTTACTTCATTAGAAAAAAATAACAAAACTTTGATATGCACAAACAAAATACTTAAAAATAAATATATATTTTAAGTATAAATAATAATAAAATAAGCACACACAACACTAAATAATTTAATGTATAATTTTGTACATAAACCATAATTTATGAATTTAATTTGTTTCGACATCCAACTTGCCCGAAATAAATTAAAATAATAACGAAAATATGTTTGTGATTTCGTCTATGCCCCCGGCAAGAATAATAACCAATTTCAAATTATAAATTCCTATAACTCCCCCGCCAAGAACAGAATCAAACTCCCATTCTATTGAATTGGAAAGCTGTCATTCTCGTCGCGGAAACACTCCACTCCAATTGTTCCACGATTTTTCTCACTGTTGGCTTCTTGAAGGCGTATTTCTCCATTTTCGCATGTAAAACAAAATTTTCTCGCATTTTCGTTTGGATTCGCACCGAGTCGCTGGTGGTGACGGGATTTCGATAGGGTGACCATGGTCAGCTATTACGATGGTTTATTATATTAATTTGGGTGCGCCATTTTATTTATAGAATCCATATTGCCCAGATCTATAGCCTTTAGGAACGTATTGATCACGGCCATAGTCTATCTATACATATGTATAATATAATCCAAATCCGATCAACGGTTTAAACAGAATTAAGTAACAGATATCCAAACATCTTTACAAACGTTCGAGCTTATATTTTTTTAACGTGTATCTTCTTGCCTTATATATATATACATATATATATATATATATATATATATAAAATAATTAAAAAAAAAAATATGCAAATATATATATATATATATATATATATATATATATATATATATATATATATATATATTTGCATATTTTTGCATAATATTAAATATAATTATTTAAAACTGTTTTGCCGAAAGTGTCTCCTATATTTTGATTTATGAGTCACACAAAATAGTTGTGTAAAATGTTTACGAGTGGAGCAATGTCAAATCTTGAGGATTGCACAATATTTCATTCTTGACATCTAAACATGTAATCTATTGTGGATTAATAGACCATTCAACTCGACGAATTAAGTCGTTTTATAACAACGGTATGCCAAACATAGATTGCCTCATATTGAATAACCTCTCACTATGCATTAATTTGCGATGATCATATATATAACATTCATTCCAAAGTCACCACTTAGCCGTAGAACCGAAAAAAACCCAAATAATTTAAATAAATAAACAAAAAACTATTTAGTAATCAATTACTTACACGCGATTAGTCAACAACATAATTGTTAAAATGTTTTACAGAAAACCCAGCGTGAATCGGAACATTCCTATTAGGCCCACTGCCAAGAATTTTCACTAGGAAAGTCTTAACAATTTATTTTCTTCTCGTATTGTTTTATGAGTTATTAATAATGGTGAAACGACCCTATAATTATGGGTCGTTTTGTTAAAAGCTTAATGAATTTGCGAGATTTCTGTTTTATTGCGCAAATTAAGTGCTATCTTGCTTCCTTTGCGTTATAAAAGAAACATGGCGTGCCTGGGATATGTTTCCGCATTCCTTTTTTATTTTACAATGGCGAAGGAGTGAAGAAAGTTGTTTTATTTTCACGATTGAATCAAGGAGTTGGGCTTTGATGGAAATTGGATTTAAGTAGTCAATATTTCTTGGAAAATGTTGTAGGAATATTAATTTACAATAATGTTAATTTGGAAGGACAAGTATCGCATTGGTCATAATATTGTAGCTAGTGTTGGTTGCATCTATATATGTATGTATTTGTATCTATAAATACTAAGGCGTATTTTTTACAATGAAATATCTGATTTAAGACAAATTTCTGTATCCAAAAAGTAATAGGACTTGTTTCTCTTTAAGTATCATATAATCTAAAATATGTTCATGCATTGCTGATCTACATTATTACCCTACTTTTGAAATTGACAGCATTCATTTTAGGATATTTTTGAAGAGTTAAAACTATTTTAATTTCTAAATGGTTTCATTATTTTTGAAATAACATCATATAATAGACTTGGCTGTATAAAAAATTGGTTTGATTGTTTTTACTTGATTATGAGTATTAATATAGTTTAAAGAAAAGGCCTAGTAAATATTTTTGGCTTTAGAAATAACACAATATGTTATATACTGTCATAGAATTGGTTTAACCTTAATTGAATTAATGAATCCTCCTAGATCTTTCTGGTTAATCTTGTATTACAGTAATATAAATTTACATGGAGAGAAATCTGAAAAATCACACCTCCATATTATCTATGAACGATCACTCGTACGAGCACTCTTAAAAACGAATTAAAATATAGTAATTATTTGCTCCAGAAGCAGAAATTTATTATTTAATTAAAATTATAAAAGAAAGACTGTCGTTGCCCTAGTGTTGACCGCTAGACACGCCATGTTGGCTTCCATTTCATTTCACGTCGTCCAACCATTTCTTTCAACAGTCTCAAGTTCTAGCTTTTATAAAAGCTAAAACAATTTTATCCCACACTT
This sequence comes from Catocala fraxini, assembly GCA_930367265.1. Classification (NCBI taxonomy): domain Eukaryota; kingdom Metazoa; phylum Arthropoda; class Insecta; order Lepidoptera; family Erebidae; genus Catocala; species Catocala fraxini. Next base: position 19,432,433 of record OV884041.1, read on the forward strand.
CCACTATGTGTGGTTACTGCAGAATCGCCGGCGAATAGTTTCGCGTCTGTCAGTCGTGTTTGAAGGGGATTTATTATTTTTATTATTGTTTCTCGCCTCGACTCGGGCGCCTTATTTCGCGCCTTAAGTTATGACCGACAAAAATAGAGAGAATTACCAACGTACGTTATTAAACCTTTTTGCCTTTATCCTCGAACGCTTTTGTTGTTCCTGTATTGTCAGAATTCATAAAGAAACTGTGATAAACCAGGGATCTCATTGAGTTATTGTGATTCGTTTTTCGTGTCTGTTCTTTGATGTTTTGGTTGGGTTTTTATAGACATTGATCGATCTTATTGATCAGAAAAGATTTAGGGTAGGTGAGCTTTTATTGGCTGTGTCACTTCATAGATGGGTGACCATATCTAGATATGGTACAGTGTTATCAAGATACATTTAGTAAATAAAAGCGTTTACGAAACTTAGCTTTGACTTAATTATTCTTAGATAACCTGCCAAACTATGAAACATATAATAAGACATTCAAAGTTAATTCATAGACTGACACATTTTATACTAAAACAAAATAAAAGTGCAGTCCTGCCTCATTGATCATATGCTATGTAGTAAGTAAAGTACTGAGGCCTGGGTTTTATTGTCGCAGAGACAAACCAATATCAAATCAAATCAATTCGTTTCGATGAATTCATTTGATTTATTTTGAATTTGAGTGATTATTTTTGTGAGATTTCTGAATTTCCTAGTTAAAGTCTTATTAGTTCTTTTCAATTGTGCTATTGAGTTTTAAATCCAAGTGACGCTAGGCTTGAGCCATTTTGAATTAAAATAAAACATAATCTGTAAATACTCGTATAACTAATTTCTATTTATCTTAAATAGAAATGAGTTATACGAGTATTTACAGATTATGTTTTATAGCTAAAAGTGAAACTATATAATATTTAACACGGTGAAAAAAGCACCTGGAATAAATTAATTTCATTTGGGTGAAAACGTGTGTAAAAGTTTTAAATAAAAAACGATTCCCAGGAAACATCTCCGCAAGTTGCTAACTAAAATTAAAAATTCCATATTCTGAGACACGGAGACTTTGAAAAGACCATCGATGCAGCAGCCAATTTAGCTTGACTTAATACTTGGGGTTTAACCTCGTAGAAGTTACCCGACCAACTCAACTTGCGACGAGTTTATTAAAATTCAAACTAACTGAAACTTCTTATTGGTAGCCTTTTGTAATTTTAGCCTCTCGTTTTTGGCTTTTTGGAGTAATATTAAGTTTCTTCTTTGCGGTTTTTAAATGAATATAAATTGGGTGGAATTTATTTTTGGATTTATTCCTATGTACATAATTCTTTTGGATGTGTATATCATTAAACTCTTCCTCAGTTGCTGAACCGATTTTGATGACATTTTATAGGGTGTTTAAATGGGTCTCTGGATCGTAAATGTTTCTTTTTCTGTCAGGACTACGTCTGTTGGACCTGTTAGTATATTGTAAATACAAAAAATGTTTCGAGGATTCGATCTTTGTTACACTATAATCAATATCGACCTTGGAAAGGATTTGGATGCAATAATATATATAATATAATATATCAGCCCTGTATTAAACTGTCCCACTACTGGGCACGGGCCTCTTCTCAGTGTGAGAAGGGTTAGGCCATAGTCCACCACGCTGGCCCAGTGCGGGTTGGCAAACTTCACATATCTTCGTGAATATTATGGAGAACTCTCAGATATGTATGTTTCCTCACGATGTTTACCTTCGCCGTTAAATCAAGCAATAATTAACTATTTAATAACCACATAACTTCGAAAAGTCAGAGATGGCTTGGGTTCGAACTCGAGACCTCTGCGTGGCAGTCCAACGGTCTCCCGCTAGTCTATCGCTGCTATATTGGATGCAAGTTGATCCTCAAATAGAACTTGGTCCTTGATTAAATCATGGGTTAAAATAAACTATACATTAATCATTTTTATTTAATTGTTTTTGCGATATGCATTGTGCATTGCATCACAAATATGTTACATAGACATATTTGTTTCATCCATGAATCATGAAGTCATTTTAATTGTAACGAAAATCTAAAATTTTCTTCTGTCATTAGTTCTCAATGCAGTTTCATTCCTAGTTATTTTAAACAATATTGTACAATATGCTAAAATAGTAGTAGCTATTTCAAAATATCTAACATAAATATCCAACAAACTTACAATTTTGCAATTGGCTCTTCTGCACATTTTCTCCATTAAATAGTTTCTCAAAATACTTGACAACGTCGCCATTCTACCAGCGACTAAACTGCAGTGAGACAAAAAATCGACAACTCTATAGGACCGCATAGTTTTGTTCTCGAGGCAGACGTCAGGTGAAAAAAAATGGACAAGTCGGTACTTTATTCTATGTTTATGATTCCGTACATTAATTTCTTTACGGGATTAAATTTGCAACTTCATACATAGTCTCACGCCAATATAGATATTAGATTATTTTAGTTTACCTTAATGGATTGCAGCGTAGTGAATGTGAGTGCTGCGAATGAGGTCTTGCATTAAATTGAATGTATTTTTGAGTTCTCTGACAAGGCTTCTTCAGTGTCAGCACGAGATCTGAACTGTGCCTCTATTACGTGGGATCTAAAATCATACAGCGAAATGTGCCGTTTCTCCGATGGATTATTAGAAGAATATGAGTATGTTCAGTAACAGTTCAATATACCGTTTCTTCTTCTTTTTATTTTTGTGTGGTTAGTGGCCAACTTGTTGTCAAGGGTATTGTTCAAGCAGCCCGTAGGCCTCTGACATGGCTTAACGACTGCTGTCAATTTGGCAACAACCGGGACCAACTTTTTACGTGCACTCCGAAGCACGGAGACGCTCAGATGAAATACCACTAAGCGGTCACACATAGGCATTTTTTTTTTTTTTTTTTTACGTTGGGTAATGCTTTGACGCATACCTCTCCGCGGGGCGACGGAGAGGTTATGTCGGGCTCACCGTGGAAAAGATACCCCGATAATACCGACTAAACCTACCACGGTGTTCCTCGACATAACCATAGACGGCGAGGCCGCGCGAATCGCTTTCACATGCAATCGCGAACCCGCCGTGGTTAACCGGCAGGCCACTGCACGAAGAATATTTCCTCCACCATCCCCCTGAGCGGGGGGGACAATGACACGACACAGAGGCGCACGTGGGAACACGCACGCCGCCTCTCGGACCTGGTGCTGATCGGGTGGCGGTGGCCAGCAGGGCCCACGCAGCCCACCACCCCCAGGTCAAACTTCAAGGTGGCTGGAGGTCATCTCGCGCCCTCCGGCGCCTCCTTGATGGAAATTACTTCCTCACAGAAGGAGGCGACGGCGTTCCACGATCTCTCACTCCGGACAATAGACTGAACCACGGCCGGGATTGAGAGGGCAACCAGTCCGACTGCCGCGATCAACTCACGGCGCTGCAATGCCCAGGCGGGGCAATCCACCAAAGTGTGCAGCGTCATGTCCACAACAACATCGCGGCAGTCGCCGCAGTGATGACAACCGGGCGTCGCCTGCTGGCCTATACGACACAGGAACTGGCCAAAACAACCGTGGCCAGTCATTACCTGTGTCAACCGGAAGGTGAGGGCGCCATGCCGCCTCTCCAGCCACTCCTCAAAAGCACCCATAGGCTAGGCTGACCGCAGCCAACGTTGCTTAACCTCGCTAATCGGTTACCGATCAGTGAGTGCAACAGGCTATCAGCCATTTACCGTTTATGATGGCATGATAATGATTATTCGATCATTAAATAAGTCATAATTGAGGAATCAATTGGCGTCGTCATAGATTTTGTATAAAAATCGACCAAATGTTAAGTTATTTGTCAATTTTCAAATCGACCCCAAAAGCATAAGTTCTAGCATCAGTAATTTTTTTTGTTGCCTAATAATTTCATTTACTTGTATTTTAATTCACTTAATATTACACAGTTCCCCGCTAATTAAATCCTTATATCAAACAAAATATAATAATAAAAAATATCCATACTTCAACCTCTTGCAAGGGACCCAAAAATGGTCCGGTACATAATTGAAAATGCCTAAAATAACGGGCGTGTGCCTCGCGTACCTTCGCGATAACTTGGTGCTAACAATTTGTATAATTTTCTTTACACAATGTTGTGTTTTTCACGATGGAAGAAGAATTGCCAATGTCACAGTTTTAGACCATGTCTGGTGAGCTTTTATCTGCTTAATATGAATGGGCTTCTAAATCGGTAATACTTTTATTCCTATATGTTCAACCATTGAGGGGTCTTATTTAATAATATTTTTTGCAATAAATGGCCGGTCAATGCATGACTTGGCAATATGTCGACAACAGTATGGTCCATAATTCGAACAATTCATTTTGTATGATCCAGTTTCTATATTCCATCATTATTATTTAGAATGTAAGTGAATTCAATGGTTTTTATTTCCCCAAATATTTGTTATTTTTATTAGCAAAGCTCCAAATCCTCTAATGCTGCTAAAATATTATGATAACAGACAATATAGAGCATAAAAAACCCTATTTAGCCAGATTGTAACCACAATCTGACTATAGTGTCTATGCTCGTGCAACCTGGACGAAACGTCAAGTACTTTAAGGTAATCCATGCATAATCGCGTAATTCCCATTACAAATTATATCTTGCAAGAAGAAAGCAAGTAGGGCTTCCAAATCAATGAACTTGAGATCAAATTAAGCGCTATTGTCTTTTCAACCCAATGTTGTTAAATATATTATATAGCAGCGATAGCTCAGTGGGGAGACCAACAGAGTGCAATGCAGAGGGTCTCAGGTTCGAACCCACGTCGCGCACCTCTGACTTTCGGAAGTTATGACTTTCGTGCCTCGAAGATCACGTTAAGCCGTCGGTCCTGGCTGCCATGAACATCTATGGCAGTCGTTATTGGGAAGTTAGAGCCCTATAATATCCTGACACTGGTCTAGCCTTAGGATTGCGGAGGTCAGATGACAGCCGCTCCGTATAAAAACTAATATCCAATCAAATCCGGTTAGACCAGAAAAGCCGACCCCAAGTGACTTGGGAATAATAAAGGCTAGGTAGTAGAAGTTATTAAATATGGACAGACTGCATTATATAGTAATCTTAATTGTTATGATATAGAATATTTTCAATAAATCAGTAATTTCAATATAAATAAATATGGTAACTGCGTCTAAACTCTTGGTGGTTAGGAATTCAGAAATATAAAATCCTCGCAATGCATGCCGTGTCTTAAAGTACTGCCTTGTACATTAAATCATATTAGATTAATTATTTATTATTATGTTAAAAATAACTTACTACTGATTGAACCTCCAGTATTTTAGTAGACGTTGTCGTAGTTTAAGATCATATGTAAACCTAAGCCCATATAGTTAAAAATGCTGTCCTACCACATTACTTCATTCTATAATTCTGCGAATTCAAATTTCAAAGCATTTACCATTTTCATTTTAATATTTAAAGACGAAACAGTTATTACAAATCTAGACTTGTATCATTACGATCTAAGTGGATTTAATTCCGCAGTTTACTTTTATCGCAAGACATCAAATCTTCTTTTTTTCTCTTAAGCGATACTAACAGAAAATACAGGTAGTATTTTACCTCTAAATCAAAATAATGGTAGTAGATATCCTAATAGAATTGCACCTCGTATCATGAATATATTCGAGCCACGAAACAGGCGATCGTTCAGAGGACCGTTCGCCGCGTAATTTTGCTTTACGACGTAATTCTGCGTAATCCCGTAGCGAATTTTACGCGTCGTTTACGCGAATCAGCCCCGCGTTCGCGTAATGCACATAATGTTACGTGTAATGCATATTTTTCTAGTTTTATGTTTTGAGTTTTATTGGTTAGTGTCATTTGTGTATCCACCAACCCTTAGGTAAGGTTGGTCGACACACAGATACACCGCCGGAAATATTGAATAATAACCTGGAAACTATAGTTCTTAGGTTAAAAGGTATGAAAAGTCCTCTGAGGGTTGTTCTAACCCTCATTTTTATTGTGAAATCAATGGAGTGTGTGTTAGGGAGGGTCCTACTGGATCGAGACTGTTTATAAAACTAACTAACTGAATATTAATATCAGAAGTACAAATAATTGCAATATATATTTATACGGATTTTTTCGCGTTGTTTATTTGACACTTTATTACATAATTTTGAAAATTGTTACACTACTACTACTATTAAACTTTACTAATTTTTAAGCTAATTAAATTATTATTAAAACTATTTAGATTTAATTTAATTTTACACTTTCTCCGACGTTTCGGTTGCTTTTCAGCAGCCATGGTCACGGGGAGACTCATCAGGGGTCGTATATAGTAGTTTAATTTCAATGAATAATATTCGCGTAAACAGAAGACAATATTATTGCAATATATATTTCTTCAATATGATTGAAGGTGCTAACTACATATTATATCAACCATATTGTTGTATGGCACTACTCCCGTGCTAGGTTTAGATACATCAAAATCAGGTTTATCGCCTGTCACATTCAATTCAACACAGACGACACCTTTTTCAGGACATGAGTCCACCTGGTTGGAAACGTCCTTGCGACCAAAATTCGTCTTCTCCAATATTTCACCAATAGTGTAATTCAATGAACATAAGTAACAAATACACTTAAGTGAATCATATAAATATGATCTTGATTCCTACAATATTTAAATGGCCACTATTTAAATGGCTTCTTATTTAAATTGTGGTGAAATCCAGAGTTAAACAATATGACAGCACAATAAAGCTTATACAGAGCAAACAGATTACAATTGTGGTACATACAACACATACAAACACACTTTCCCGCTGTCCTTCACCGAAGTTCAATGCACGATACCGTCGTGCGCTACCGCGTTGGTCTAATATATAGACTGTAGCGGTAAGATAGACTACTGAGTTGAGTTGAGGCGATCGCAATGTTGAATGTATTGATATAGATTTAGTAGACTGCACAGAAGGCGTAATGGTTTAAGTCTGCGCATCGCCGCTGCTGCCGCGCCGAGTGTTGTGGGTTCCAACCCCACACGTTAAAAAATTGTGTGATCCACAAATGATTGTTCCGAGACTGGGTGTTCTCTGTGTACATTGTTTGAATATTCCTAGTACGTCAGTTATATTTTTAATTAGAAACAGAAATAGGTAGTTGGCTTCAATGCCCGCCAAAACGAACGTAATCACACAACGGCGTTGAATGATGCAAGTTCTGATTAAGGTACTAACGGAAAATACAGGTAGTATCTATTCGGCCGATTTGAATCAGCCAAACTTAAATCGAAATTTGTAGTCTACACACCACTTAAGCGTGTTTGCGTGCATATTGACGCGTTTTATTAAATCGAACGTCTGTGTTTGAATTTAATTTGTGGTACCCGTTTTTATGATTACTGTCAGGGCTTGGCCATGTGCTATTGGGTTTCTTTCAGAAAATTCTTAGTTCCATAATGGCAGTTAACAATATGGAGTTTGAAAATGTGCCCGAGAGACGGTAATAGGATTAATCTTGATTAAATGGACCTAAAGCATAGCTATACAAAATGTGGATATAATATACCTTTGCCTAATTTAGGAGTGAGCAGATGTATATCAACAGTATTTTGATCTCATTATTCTCTATATTATTATGTAGCTCAAAATTCTGGTATCTTTAGCAAGATTTTAGGGAATCTGTTTGGTTTTCAATTGTCAACATAAACTATGTAAAGGTTACCAATTTTGTTTAACCAGTCAACTCCGTATAGCATTATCAAACGTGGTTATGTATGCATATACATTCACATTATTTTAAGGCCCAAGAGGATTATGTTAAAGAATAATCCTACTTAAAATTGAATCTAATAATGTATAAAACTCTTTTATGTTAGACTCTCAACATCTATTTGTCGGTCGCCATTCATTCCTATCCTTTGAAGCGATAATATCAGCTGCACTAAAGTTTTATCGTCTCGCTTTTCGCTTATATCTCAGTCCAAACTCAGAGATAGGTAGCACGATACCCACTATCTCGATCGGCTGCCAAGGTGCGCGTTACTAGACCGACCGACGACGAATGCACGATAACACTGTTTTTATTTCAAGCTCCAAACATTGCTCGAGATATGTGATGAGACTGTCAAGTCGTATACCCTGAGAAATGGTCATATGTTCTTCGTTTGCTAGTAACACGTAGTTTTACCAAATATTTTGTTTTCTGATAGTATCAAGGTGACAAATAAGCTTGCTGCCAGCCTGATTTTGAGTACGAATTTACGTGCGTTCAGGCTTTTTTGCCATACATAACACTAGAATCATGTATGGCTCGGAATAGGCCTCCTAATGTTCTTTATACATATTTTATTTTGTCTTCCGCTTTGCTAAGAAGGAAAATGGAATTCTTTTTCGAATTCCTCCCAGATACTTTCGACTAAATTTGTTGCGGGTTCCAAGACAGTTTAACTCTGGACTTCACGTTTGTCAAAACTCGGCGGTTCTCATAATCACCACTGCTGAACCTGACTACACAGGTTTTACTGTGATGTTAAGCAGTTTCTAAAGATTGTGATCGCTTAAAATGTCATGGAGTAGCGATGTACCGATGTGGTAAAACAGCAAACGACTGGCTTAGTTAACATCCCATTCAATGCCCGTAGTATTACTAATGTGCTGCCGACCCTTCAAAGATACCCTTGGCTGAAAACGCAAAAGCAAACGTCATATTGATTCCCGATTAACACCACCACACTATAGAATCTCATCAAGCAGCCTTGTCTTGTGGATACATTTTGGGATACCTCAGATTTTTATTTACACCCTCAATATATGAGCCGAATAGAGTAATTCTCAATATATGAGAATTAGATGGTCTGTTTTAAAATTAATATAAATAATAATAATATCAGCCCTGTATTAAACTGTCCCACTGCTGGGCACGGGCCTCTTCTCATTGTGAGAAGGGTTAGGCCGTAGTCCACCACGCTGGCCTAGTGCGTAACATTTTTTAAGTTTTAAAATTAAACTTAAAAAATGTTACGCATATGCATATAACAATTTCTTGTTATAATAATCAAAACCAGTATTTTACGGCAAGATAATTTAGTTTTAAAGTAGAATATTAAACTTATTTTAATTGTTTTTACTATTATATTTAGTTTATTATAAAAGTTATTATAATGTAAATTTATTTATACTGATAATAGTAGGTAAGCAGTTTATCACTCGAAACACAAGATTAACCTAGTTCGAGCAAATATATACATAAAAGCTTTTTGAAAAAAAAACCAAAACATATCTATTAGTGCACGTATACAGTATGTTATTGTTAAGATGCAATTGTAAAATTAAGAATTTATACTAAAATAGATAAATTATTATTATTATTATATTTTTTGCTACTAAGTAGTAGTACTTAGGTTTTTCTTAATGACATGTAATAAACATTCATTTTTAAGATTGAATGTCATGATCATGTCTATGTATGATATTTTAAAACATTATTGTTACCCACTAACTTAATCAATCGACCATGATGTTTTAATAGTACAAACTTATAGAGATATAAGAATCAGAACATCTATAATCCCAACGAAATTTAAGCGTATGAAGGTTTCGACCATACCAGCGAAAGCTTGATCAAAAGAACAATATATCATGTATTACTTTGTAGTAATTAATAAAGATCTAGTTTGGGTTTAATAAAGTTTAGTCTAGTATGAAAATATTAATGATAAATTTGAACCGTTTTGCGCACCGAGCTTAGCCGTGTTCATTATTATTTATTTCAAAGAATATTTTTTATTCAATGAATAATTACAGATCTAAGGATAATCTGCAGATATAAAATTCTTCTAGGTCTTTGGGTGTCAGAATATAATTACGGCTAAGCCGACTCTTTGAGATCAAATAATTCGAAATAATATTCTTTTGAGATGTATTTCTGCTAAAATTGTTTCTTGTGAAAAGTGCATTGCGTTTGATATTCATAAAATCGCAGACAGGAGCAATATTGCTGAAGGTTTTATTGAACATATTGATATTTTATTTAAAATGGTAGTAGGAAGCTTTTACATGGTTGTCTTAGTCTGTTTATATTGTTTATGAAAAATTGGGGTATAAGTTTCTTGTTTAGTCCGTTAAACGTAACTCTTGTATTAGGAGTGGGTTACTATCCGTAGTGCAATGAGTACCACCACCCAATCCATGAGTGTCCCATCCAGTCCAATCCATAGATTGGCATGTTAATATGGCAATATATAATACAAAAATATACTATAAAGTTCTAATAAACTATGGAACTTAGAACTGTCATTTTACTAACAAATGTCGATTATAGTCAATAACATTGAGTTTTGTTTATTCAGAACATAGAGAGAAACATATCATGTATATTAAGTTAATAATTATTGGTTCTCAGTTGCCAATAATTATCATGTGGCGCCTATATGATATTGCTTTATGTATCAATTGTATATATCTATACCCATCCCCGTATCTTTACATTACTGTTTCCTCACATAAAAAAGTAAATTAAATTATCTAAATTATAATATATTTATATATTTTTATATCCAAATTTAAATAATTACATCTGCTCAGTTCACTTCATCATGACTCAACATCAACACTTCATCTGACTTACAAAAAGCATAACGAGCAAACCGATAGGTCACAAACTACACAAGGTTTTCGAAAGTGTATAAATTGTGTTAAGAGATACTTGGACAACCAACCGAGCGGGGCTACAATTCATAAAATTAAGACTGATTTCTTACGTATGCTCAGCAAACACCCTAGATTGTGCCCCAAAGTTGAAGAACGATGGATCAAAACACAGAGGTCACAAATTACACAAGGATTTCGAAAGTGTATAAATTGTGTTAAGACATACTTGGACAACCAATCGAGTGGGGCTACAATTCATAAAATTAAGACTGATTTCTTACGTATGCTCAGCAAACAACCTAAGTTGTGCCCCAAAGTTGAGAAACGATGGATCAAAACAGAGAATACCTCATATCCATCCAAATAACATCTTATCAATCGACGTTGCAGTCTATGCGAAAGCTTTTATTGAGCGCACCTTAAATTAGATCTTTTCCCTTGTATCCCTTCATTTGGCTTTTAGATTATCGGTCCCTAAATTCCTTGTGCCAAATACTCATCCTCTTTTGTGGGAGGTCCAGCGTAAGATTTATTTATTGAATCAGGTGTTCCTCTCAATCTATTGTCCAGATAATTGTCTAAGGGACCCATTAGTTTCTATGTGGCTACTTTGCCAATTAAGTGCCCTGGTTTTGAAGACACTATTGAATAATTTGATTTTCGCTCAGAAGGAAATGGACCACAGACTTCAGATGGTGCTGTTGTTTTCAAATAAGCTTGCGAATCCGATATTGGCAACGACTTAGTGAAATTGTAAATAAATGGGTAAATTTCGTATAATAATAATGGCGCTAAAGTTTAAAAAAAATATAGGTTTAGCTAAGTACAAATTTAATTTATTTTAAAGCTAATTAGCTTAATTGGTTATTTAGACATCAGCCGTTTGTAACAAGTCCAAGTGACACCGAGTTTCCAATAGTCTTGCAAATCTTCTCAAAAATGTTTATAATGTGAGGTTTTGTGAGCAATCAAGCAATTCGCTGTATCATATAGCTATATGCTACAATTTTAATAATTTTATCAACTTTAAACAAATAATTTACAAAGTTAAGCCGTCTTGTCAAGCAAAATACTCATGTCAGCATGGATTTTACGTTAGCAGTGTTTTATGTGAGGACTGAACCTATGACCTCTTGATGGCAAATCCTATTCCTTAACCATTAAGCAACCTTAGTAGCCACATTTACACTGTTTTCATTGTATCTGCTGCTAATATTAAATTAATTACCAGGCTCTACTAAAATATGCATGGAAAACAGGAAAAATATTCAATTTAAAATACTACACTTGATTAAAAAGCTGTACAGAGTTAAACAAGGGTAAAAGGAAGCGTTTACTTGTAGGTGCACAGTCGCAATCACCATTAACAACATCTGTGCAAACAACATGCACAAACATGAGTTTTTCGCACCGTGCGCACAAACCAGTCTCAACCGGTCCGTGATAGATATAGACCGGTGCGTACCGGTTCCAGATAATAGAATTGTTTGATTTGTTTCTGCAATTATGTTTTCATAATAAACATGTTTTAGTATATCGTCTGTTTTCTTGAATGTTTATAAGCTAACGAATGCAGTGTTAATTTATTGGACAATTTTGTTCGTTTTATTTTCCTTAATTGAGTATTTTATTATAAATACGTAGTGCTGTTCTAAGGCCGTTTTATATGATCAATTAAATAAAAATTCCTCTTTCAATTTATTATATGGTTGCCTCGTTGATCGAGTGGCGTAATCAAACGTCTGGTTTTGTATTCTATTGCTGGTTCAGGCAGATTTATTTACTTATTGTATTTTACTTTATTTTAATATCAAGTAATTTTAGCAACAGTGTTTTATGTTGTATTGATTGCCGAGTCTGCCTTAATACAATGAGTGACACTGCACGCACAATGAATGATCAAGAGCTCATTATGCTGTTTGTTTTCTTCAAAGTGTATTGTGCTTCTTATCATATCATGTTTATTTCAGCAATACTGTAGCTCAAATATATTATGTATACATAAACGAATTAATGAATACGCTTTATGATAATTATTTCTGCATTGGCAATAATTCCTGTGTCGGCGGGGCTCTAGTAACATTCAAACAACTTCTACAAATTGGGAGAAATACTCATGCTTTAATTTGCCCCACCCAATAATCAAACTCAAGATACACAGCATTTGCATTCACTACAGCAACGCTAGAGACATTGACATTCATTTGGAATATATTAAATTCCTCAATTGAGGACATGATATAGAATGAAAGTTATACTTACTTTCTCAGAAGAACATTGACATTTAAAATGTCTTTATATTTATTACTTTTTACAATAAAATTATGCGTTTAGCAGACGACGGACAGCGTCGAACTAGGCAAATTGTTCTGCATTATAGAACATATGGAATTCAATGCAACAACGCACACGAACGACAAAGACAAAAGATCGGTTAGTGCCTGGCTGAGTCCGTGGCTGCTTGCCGTGGTAACGATACTCAAGAGCAGCCTCGAATGACAACTGACAAAGCTGGACTTTTCCGTTCGTTGAGAAAAAAATATCGTTATCTGCGGGACGCCCTCAGGTCCACCATGGTGAATTTTGATTATGGCGGCCAATCTTTATGGAAGCTGGCCATCTGCGCAGTAGATATTATAGTGCACATGTGTGTATTTAAATAATTGTACGTATTCTCCATTCCCTAACACTTATAATCCGATTGGACGACTGTTCCGACAGGGACGACTTTTCTGACTGAAATCTGGTACCATATCAACGGCTGTAAAGTGTAGGTACTTTCTGAGGCAGGGTCTGCAACACTGTCAACTTTCTAACTGCGCCCTGCTATTGAAAATAAGAGAAAAGAGATAGGCAGAAGTGTATTAGGAAGGTCCCATGGAATAGGAAGCCTCTTACTATTTTTTGGGTACAGTTAGACTCCAAGCTGTTGCTAAATATTACTTGCCAAGAAAACTCAATGAATATTTTTTTATGAATTCGGGTATCGAACCCAAAGCCGCTGCGCCAACGAAGCAGTAATTTTTCTTAATTCACAAAACATTGTGTTTAATAAGTTGACAAAGCGCACCTGGAATTAAATAATGTAACTCGTATTTGAGCACAATATATAAATTCAAAACAATTCAACCAGCTATTAATCAAGTCCATAAAAACCCATTATATTTTTAAAATCTGTTCTAACCAAACTTCAGTGTATGTCCTATATTTTCTCCGGAAACAGTTTTTTCATAGATCGTTAAAACCAAGATTGGACATGAAAAGAATACATTAACCGCTGGCTTCTATAAAAAGTGCTTCAAATAATAGCGTTCAAAGTGACCACGCTAAAGAAGTGTATTGAAACAATATTTGTGTAGTTTCGTCTTAATCCCAGTCTGTTGGAACGATAAATATTTATTGCTAGTAAATGTGGAACGTTGAAGTATAAGCGGTAGCGTAAAGCGGAGCGGGCAGTTATATTTTCAAGATTTTTCAAGATTACAACACGCAACGGTCATCCACATTGTAATCAATTGATATGGCGTGAATATATATGCGTTTATTTCATTGATTCCATTTATAAAAGTAATCTCTCGCTTAAGGCATCTCTATATCGCGGAGGACTTTTCAGACGTTAAACTAAAGGATATAAACTTGAGCAAAAAACTTATAACATACGATGCATTAATAGTGTCGAGGCCTCTATTTAAATCACTTCGGGATCTGTGTAGTTCTTTTTATTGATGGATATTCTAATTGTAAGAATAGAGGAATAGCAATAAATAACAATTAATTTAATCTTCTTTTCTTTCACAGACGTTTCTTAACTTATAATAATTACGACTAGTAGTTAGTTTGCTTACTCTAAAAGTGCCTTAAAGAACAAGTTGGTTATATCACCATTAGAAATTAGTTATAAAAATGTCTGCGCAGACCAGTTTCCTTAACATCTATAAAACTTGCCATATATTTTAAAATTGAATTCTGGTTTAGCGGCTTAAAATAATGAAAATGGTAACTCACTTTATCCATAGTTTGCACCAAACATTTGAGATATAAAATCTATTTGTGCTGTACCCGTTGATTTGTCTGTAGATTGTGCAGTAATTGTGCGGACCCCACAGATCTTATCACCATAAATGTTCCTCCATTTGTTAACTAAGATGGCTGATTGACAAACTTCTATTAATTGTCTCTGGAGTACCCCACAATTGTTCGCGTAATTGAATATTTAATTTTAAATGCTTTATTGAAGTGCTTAGCTTTGTACGGCGATGAGTATCAGGGATTTGTATGGCGGAATTGTTTTGGCTTTTGTAACTTTGTTGCTTACTCATGCATTATTGACATTGTTTGATGGAATAAATTACGGCCAAGATATTTACTGAGATTTGCGTGACGTGAGATTTTGGATTCGATTTGAGCGGTCTTTGGTTTTTCTTTAGAACATTATCAGTACGAAGTCTGATAGCAGATAGGAGCAATAGTTTTCTCCTCTAGTGCCTAGGTGTCCTGAACGTAGCTATGTTATGTATGTTTCCTAAGCCTTCTAAGCTAGCCTTTTTTTGTTTAATGTGAAATATATGTCATACTAGATTGAAGACCGCACATTTACGCGAGCGAAGGCTCGCGTAAATGTATGTTAGGTTAGTTTAGTAACAGTTCATTATTCTGGATTCTGGTTAGGTAAATAGGTATATCCTTTTCTGTTTTCTTGACAACGAGTATGCGAAATTTTATGATGATTGGTTAATTAGTTAATGCCTGAAGCGTAAAAAACAGTCACATTCCCTTTTATAATATTAGTTAGGATAGTCTATATGGATGGCACAGCGGTGAATGGCAAATGTTGCGGTTTTGATCTTTATACGAAATACAATTATTTTGTGAACTGGAGTTCTTTTTGAAACTGTTACTTGCTGTCTGAAAATAAACAAAACTCTCTATAGCATACGCAATAAACCTTGCCCATAGTTGCCAATGAAACATCTTTGAAAATTGCGTGATAGTTTGTTTACAAATATTCTACGTTGGTTTGACTGGTGGAAGATATACACACATATCGATTAGATTGCGATTTCGATTTAGTAAGCAACCGCTTTAGTCGGTGAATAAGCATCAGTCTGTTTAGTCTGTCTTCTACTCTGTTATTTTACCTCTTATCAAATCACACTCAGCACAGTTTCTACATTGCTTTCTCTTTTCTATAAAATATGTACCAGTCCTTCATTGTCTTTCCTTTCTTCTATGTATCCTTACCTTACAGTAGTGTATGAATCTAAAAGAGTTATCAAATAGTATTTAGGGACATATTTAATTCCTCATTCGTGTAAAGGGCTAATTCTCATTAAATTTATTTTGTATTTTCATAATGCCTTGCTATTCTGTAATAAAACTTAACTACAAGTTCGATTGTCACTTCACCGGTAACCACTGTAACCAACTGTTACCGCCATAACGCATATAGAAAAAAAAACAGCTGATTCACATGTGAGTTTGGTAGTAAGATTTATTACAATTGCACGACTGAAGCCTATCGTGAAATATATTGATTGAACTACCTGATACCCTGTGGCTCTATGTTAATTGCCTTATGAAGTACCTGATACAAAAAAATTGTTCCGCCTAATCTTTTTTTGACCACTATTAAACATTTTCTTTCTGGACTTACCTTTTGCAGCCAATCAAAAAGACTCCACATGTACTCATGAGATATGGAAAAGTACTGTCATCTCTGAATGTAAAGTGAAGGCCATAGCTCACCTCATCTAGCAGTATATTAACAATATTCACACAATAACAAGCTGCAATTAAGTTAGTAATAATTATTTTATTGCCCCAGGTCAGGTTATAGAACTTTACGACTGTTGAATGTCATTTTATTACCTTGCGACTAGACAAATAAAAAGATAAGTGTATTATTTCGATAAGATAATTTAATATTGCTTATCATAACAATAACATTGTTGTGTGACTTTAATATATTTTCATAGTTTACCTTTTATTCTTCGAGCCGAGAGGCATATACGTTCATGCGCGAATATGCCAGCGATACAGAAATAATCCCAAGTGTTTGTAGTCTTTCAACATACATATATAGTATCACGCATACATACATACATGTATCTCTGAACAGTTAGGCAAATGTGCTAGTAAACACCACACATTTCTGCACTAGACATTTTTTTAGAGAAATATCCAGTAAAAATTTTCGCGACCTACCACGACACTACCACTGTGTCACCAAGGCAGTCTTCTTTAAATGTATGTTTTTTATACTAATTTAGGCAACAAAATGACACACTTGAATGAATAGTAAAGAAAATCCTTGTTCGTACGGTCCCTGACTCGATCCGGTGGTAAAAATCGCACTTTACCCTATATATATTAACTGTGCACTCTACTAATAAAAAGATAACTAAGTTTTATTTTTAATATATTTCCTTTTTATTTCTATCTTTCATAGAAAAATCAAATATTTATATCATTCTGAGATTCATGTCGATAGCTTAAAAACTAATCAAAATAAAACAAAACTGTCCAGGATGTCGAAACATTTTTCAATCAACATCTGTTTCAGAAATCAAAACATTTCAATTTAATCTATTCAAGGAAATTATTCCTTGTATACAGATATCGTCATTTCATAGAAATACTGAAAATGGTTAACTAGACGACAAGGTCTTTATCCAGCTGCTTTTGATTTTAATCCATAAAGTGTAGGTGATAGAGTCGTGCTTTTGTTGAAAGACATCGGAGGCGGTATTTTAAAAAGTTTCTAAGAAAGATGTTCTGCACTTCATTGATGTTTTCATGTTATTAAAAGATTGTGGATTCTAGTTAAAGCTAATTTATGGTATTATATGGCAACGGTTGTGTATTATGCGGTTTAAAGGCAAGGAAATCTTTAATTGTTGCTTTAGAAAATATTTCATTGTATAAAATTACTTTTTTAACTATTGTTAATTTATTCAATTTATTAATTTATTGATAACAATATAAGCTTACAGTTTTTAGACCAAAGCGCTTACATGATAAAAGTACTAAATCTAGGTGCATAATACAAACAATACTAACTATTTTGATTATTAAAACATAAAAATACATAAAGACTACAACATAAAATAATATAAATAGGTACAAAAAAACAGTAAAGAATAAAAATTAAATTAAATTAGTAAGTACATGGTATGTCAATAAATAATAATTTTAAGACATTACTTTGTAAACTAATTTAATAAAACGTTATTTATATGTTATATAAAGTGAGGCGTGAAAAACACACGCTTTAGTTTCAGTCCAAAGGAATTGGGATAAATGTATAAAGCTATTCTCAGAATAGGCAAAGTGATTGGATTTCTCTGCTAAGAAATTCCCAGTAATGCCACCATGTCTTGCCGTGTGCATATTTGTGGTGTTAAGGTAAAAGGGGATGAGATGATAATGATTCCAAATATTAAAAACGAGTTATTTACATAATTGGATACTAAACGTTACTATGTTATAGGGTAAAAAGGAGATGAGACAACATTAATATACATGACTAAATGTAGCCCGCAGCTTAATCTAGTAGCTAGTAGTCTAGCTTAAATGTAGATTAGGTTAGATTATTAATAGTACTATTTTCTGTACTCCTAACGTGTATGCAACATTTCATGATGATCGATTGAGTTGTTAATTCGTGAAAGCGTAACTAACGAACTCACATTCGCATTTATAATATTAGTATAGTAGACGGGTACAGGCTCGCCCTGTATTACGTGGGTGCTAAAACCATAGCAAGTGAAATGAAGTTGTTAAACCTTTACTCAATTCTTTATAGATATCCTACTTACATTATACATATTAATGTCTGTGAACATGTTTGCGTATCCGATACTCAATCGCGCATTAACCGTTGAGCGCATCAGGCAAAGCTTGCACACAATATGAAACACATGGGAATTTTATCCCAGTATGTACGCCCGTAGGATAGATCCAGCAAAAGTCTATTACCATCTACTGTCTTCCAAGTCAGAGTGTTATTTGTGTTCGTTAGTTGAATGTT
Organism: Catocala fraxini; assembly: GCA_930367265.1. Taxonomy (NCBI): domain Eukaryota; kingdom Metazoa; phylum Arthropoda; class Insecta; order Lepidoptera; family Erebidae; genus Catocala; species Catocala fraxini. The sequence continues at coordinate 19,451,153 of OV884041.1, forward strand.
TGTAAAGTTCCCCGCGACAGGACATACCCCTAATGTGGGAGATGTATTTAAAAAAAAAGAAAAACCTTGTCCATTTACAGTCAGCTTGTGTTCACGGCAGATGTAACATGGTCGAAACGTCGAGTCCCTAAAGGTAAAAAATATTATGATCGCGCTTATTCTCCTTACAGTACACATTAAACATTAAATCCAATAACACTTTGCCAGCAAAGGTCTTCAACCATCTGGACAGTATTAGGAGTGTAAGTAACCGACCTTCCTCACGTTGGTCACTTACGCACTTAGAAGCAATCGCGAGGGTAAGGGCATAAAACGCTCGCCTTATGTATGTATCTACATTAACTACTAATCAGGCTTGCGAAATATTTTGCCCACATCGGACTACAACCAACCATCCTCACGTCGCCATCGATTACTTATGTACAGACTTAATTGGGAGGATAATTGCAAAAAATACATGCCTTATCTACTCAGCCGGTTTTAAAAACCTAATAAGACTGCCCGCATAGGACCTAAACTATCTTTCTCGACAGAGCTAGGGGTGGTATGAGTAATCGACTACCCTCACGTGGGACCAATCGCGAGACTAAGTGCACAGAACACACGCCTTATGTATGTATCTACAATAACTACTCAGTAAATATTTTCAATAGAATTATTTACTCCGTAAATAGCTAACAGAATTTTATTTTCATTCGTACTCAGTTTTATCTCGCCATTGACTTTGGTTTGTTTTTCTTCTTCGGACTCGATTGTCGCAGGTGGTGAACGCTACAGGCCGTTCTGAAAAGCTCTATTGTGTTTCTTATTTTGTTTGTTGTAGATAAGTGATTGGAGAAGTGGATTATTTCGCGATCTTTGCGATTTCTATTGACTTTTCACATTAAATTGATGTTGAAGTTATACCGTAGATATACGGTTTAATCTGGGGTGGTAGATAGTGTATTACGACTATACTTCAAGCCAAACATTAATAAATTATGGATGATTTGACTGCACGGATGGTGCTGTGGTTTAAAGATCGCATCGCCACTGCCAATGTGGCAAGCCCAAGTGAGGTAGGTGGTACAAAAATTGTTAACCTGGGTGTCTTTTGTGTCCGGTAGAAAAACCAGCATGGTTTGCAATGCTCACGTGATTTTTTGTCACGTGGATATTGGGGTTATATAATGAATTAAACTATAGAATAAACCTTAGAGAAGGAGTAGTACATACATTACAATTAGTGGCTCCAGAAAGTTCACTGTAACCGATATATAAGTTGCCAGTTATAATATTTATACAGAATCAAGCTATTGGAGAATATGACAACAGAAATATGTTCCAAACATACGAACAAATGGCGACAACCATATACCAAATTTAAATGAAACTATGTTCTAAAATTGACTTCTATCAACTAGGCAAAATGTATGGGCCTGTCAAACTCGATAGTGAATCGTTTGTAAACAAATCATTCAATTTTAAAGAGCGAGTAAAGCTTTTGTGTATAACTGAAAATTATGGCTCGGCAAAATTTCGCATTTATTTTCATAATTTGTGTGTAAAGATCCCAAATCGAGTCATGTTTGTAATACACAAAATATTTAGTCATCCTATATTGGCATTCCTATTTTCGATATTCGTATATTGTTTTATTCGTTCACAAAAATAAAATCTATATAAGAAGATAATATATACAATTTTCAACATGTCATAAAAGAGATAATGAAAAATTTAAATAATGCATATAAATAAGAATCAACTAACGATAAAAAAAAATAATAAACTTTGTGACATACTATTCTAAAATAAATAGATGTTTTCATATAGTATACACTATCTGAACGTATAGCTAACATATCAGAGAAATAAACGTAGTCACAAAAATAAGGCACAATAATAACGTACGTTCATATTGCAAATTTAGCACGGCCTAAAATCCCACTTCACCTATAAAACCCAATCCCGATAATTATGGCAACACACAACATCCTGTATATAACGTAGGAGCGAACATCAAAAGCAACGCTGGACGCAATTAGTTGGTACATTGAAATCGCATTATTGGACTGCCGCCTGCGGGAAAAGGATCTACCTGTGATTTTTTGTCGTGAAAAAATATAATAAGAGTATTAATTTCCAAACTTTGAAATCAGTAGGTATTTTATGATTTCCTATCACTTTTAAAAGAAATGGAGAATCAAAAAGTACGTTTATCAAAGTATCTCTCGAGGCCGCGAACTGAGGATGCCATGCCTCTGCGCAGTGACAGTAAATAAGATGCTAGCCTTTTCTACTGGACATAACAAACTGCTTATAGCACAGTGTAACTGAAGTAGTTCTTTATAGTAAATAATTAAAGTATGAAGAGTAATCAGTTCTAAACAGTATTTAGGTATTCGGTTGTAATATTTCACAAAACTGTGTACGCGTTGATTTATTGCAAATTCTAATTTTATCATATATTCAGTATAAATGTTTTGCCTTTCCTTTTCATTATTTTTATGATCATAAAGTTTTGAGATGTCTGTGATTTAAGAGTTCATGTTTGTATGGACAATTATGGCAAAAATCAGCTTCAAAAAAATTGTCCTTAGATAACGAAATAAGTAAAATTATTACTTTGTTAAATGACGATTTAAATGACAAGATCAGAGTTAAAATTTAACTAAATTTGTTTTTGGCTAAGAATTTCAATTTCATTTATTTTGAAAGGTAGGTACTAATTTAATATTACACTGAGAGCTATCTATATAGCCAATTATCTTTAGTCATCTCCAAAACCATTTATAATTTTAATATAACCGTTTTCAAAACAGGACTATTATAAAAATTATTAGCTAGCATTAAAGTTTGGAAGTTTCAGCCGAAAGTTCAATTAGCTTATACTGAAATTTGATTGCAAAGTTGACGGTGAAGTTTAAAGGGGCTTAGCAGCGGATTCTTGAATAGACGCTTATATTCAGGTACGCCTAGGCTCATTGATTTTGTAGAGAAGTTAATTTAATGGCCAGATTTTAAGTGGCTTTTAGCAATAATAACCAAGAGAACAAATCACACTGTAAAATGTGAATTTTATAAGCTCGGATGCAAACTTTGAGTATGTTTGCGTCTATGCGTATTGCGTGTATTATTAGACAACGGGTCTTCATGATATTGGTAATTATTTAAAGATAAATAATTTATTAAGTCATCTAAGAGACTCATAAAAAAGAAAGTTATCCTTAATTTCGATGTAATATTTATTTTGAATATTTCGTAACATTGCTTGTAAGACTTTTATATTTTTATAAGTTATTAATTAATGTATAAATAATAAGTTTATGAACAATTACAAGATAAGACCTTATTATTTTATAAAGTTACGGCCTGAGTGTCCTGTTATTATAAAGCAATTTCTTTCTTCGGGATTTTTAGTAGCAAAACGAGATTTAAAATTGCGCTCCGTCAATCTATAATATACAATATGTTGCGTATTACGTGGGACGTAATCCTAAACAGAGTTGATGTGAGCTGTATCAAGTCGAGTGGGAAAAGTGTTATGCTTTATAATTTTAATATTCCTTGCTTTAAATTATATGGCTTATAGCGGAAACCGTGAAGTTGGCTAAATATCACGTCAGAATCTCCACTGCGAGGTGCGATGTTCTTTCAACCAGAGGGAGTGTCCTCCGACCAGGCTGGTTAAGCCTACCCAGTCACCCGTGGCCTGACACTGAATGTCGACTATCCATACTAATATTATAAATACGAAAATTGCTTGTATATTTGTTATCTTTTCACGACTAAACTGCTGAGCTGAACGAACCTTAATGAAATTGGCAAGTAGATCGATTGTATCCTTGAAAAGGAGATAGGCTACCCTTTATCCCGGTATGTGTTTCCCCTGGGATTGATGTGTGCGAAGTGGACAGAAATATAAGTGTAGCGAGTAGGCCAGGCGAGTGAACGGGCCTACTCGCTACATAAGTATAATCATCGTTGGCTTATATATACATAAGTATAATCATCGATTCAAGATCTGTCATGACGTCACTAAAATTCTGCAATCATCAGCTATGTCTTATTACTAAACGTACTATCGTATATCGGTATCGCTATAATCATAGTATAATTTACATCTTAAGCCATGAAAAGAGTTTAACCCTATGTCTACGCTTATTTAAAACAAATATCTTATGAGTCTTAACTCTTTTTGGAGCGTAAATTATCGTTGATATTGCCGGCCTTACAATAATGACATGACTAAGTCGAAGCGAGCGCCTTTTTGTCGTAAAGACATTAAATCTTTCTCAATTGTTTAAGTGACACTTAAGCACCTGTGACTATTAAATTTAATCTTAAATTGTTGTCGTGACCAAATAAGGATAATTATTGCTTAGTGATGTCGCTTGAGATTTGGACCTTGTAAGTTTAGTGAACTTTAACATTAAGACTTATATAGAGTATATCAGCACCTGTTTTGTCATAATGTATTTTTGGTTGAGTGATATAAGGGTACTTAAGTGCAACTGTCAATAACCATTATTTTATCCTGATCTGACTCTGCATAAGTGTTCGTATACTGTCATTGCGTGCAACAATAACTACTGGTACAATGGTAGTCCCTTGTTGACGGTACAGCGCCTTCTCAAGGAGCCTGGAAGACTTGTTTTTTTGTAATTCATCTTATTTGGTTGAAATAAGGTAGTTGCCTAGATTACTACATCTGCTTCTCTTTATAATATAGGCCAATAATTCTGTCAAGATATTATTATTAACGACACGGAATTTGATACAACTACCTTAAGCTTGTAAAGCGCTTGAAATCTTCGGTATAAGTCGTGAATAGCTATAAAACATAACATTCAACCACCTCAAATGAGACCGACGTTCATATAATTATCTTTGATTATTACTACTAAAACAATTTTTAGAATGACTAAGAATTTACTATTATTATAATAGGTCTCTCTCAATTTGAAGTACACCACCTGGTCTTTTACTTTCTGCATCTAATCTATCTCAACTACGTCTTCAGGTAGTTTATCTACCTAGCCGGGGGACGTCTTATCTAATACCGACTAATACAGTGTTCTAATACAGACTCTAAATCAATTTGAAATATAAAGTGTCAATGCAACGCCTCACAATAAAGACCTTGCTTCCTGACGCATTTAATATTCCACTTATACCTTAAATTGTCTCGTTTCCAAGATATATTTGTTGCAGACCTACCTATTGTCCCCTGAGGACTTACAACTGGCCATGCACATAGGCTATTATTTAGAAATCATGACACATTTTATTTTGAACCATATCTTTATCAGCATACGATTCAAAATATATAATCAAAAAAACGTTTCGGAGGCATGTTTTGCTGCAGTCGAAATAGAACTTTGTACTTTTGATTTAAGGTGGCGTTTTTAAAGCTAGTAAAGTTGGTTTGTACCGTTTCATTTTACCACGGTTATCGACATTGGATATAGGGCCAGCCATTAATCGTGCTAAGATAATATCAGTTCAGTAATCGCAGATTGCTAAACGTTCTGTTAGCCGGTGTGGTGCCGATGGCCCTTGCTTTAAGGTGATGCATTTTAGTTTGAGAACGTTTGGTAAAGATATTTATTTTTGTTTGCCTAAAATAAGTGGCAATGACTAGATGAACAAAGCGATATAGCTATAGGTTTCAAGGATTTTATTTTATTAGTTACTTACATTATTAGTTGTAGAGTGGCGAAAGGTCATTAACAAAAATTATAGACAAATGTTTTCGATGTTGATAAAGTGTATTTTATAAATTTGTTATAGGAAAATAAGGAAAGCTGATTCCACTTAATGGGTAACCATGAAATGTCTTATAGTATAACTGATGGCCGTACAGAAAAAACTAATTTCTACCTGAGATATGATTTTTTTTTAAAGTCAAATATTTTTACCATATTTAACTTTCTTGTACATTACGACCATAAATGAATGAATTCCTTAAGATTTTTGTTGTTTTATTATTAAACACTAATTATGCTAATAGATAGATAGTCAAAGGAATGACCAGCGTTTGCACTTTTAAAAATAAAAATAATCAAACTATTTCTTTTGTTGAAAAATACAAAATGTATTTTTTAATCAAAGTTTAAACATCTTGGGTTTAAAAAAAAAGTATGGATACATAAGAGACGAATATTTTTATCGAAATGCCAATTTCAAGTAGATTTTAATGGTATTATTTATATTTCTATCTACTGTAAATAAAGAATTATTGCTATTAATGTAGGAAAGAAGCAAATTTGACTAAACAAAATGTGTAATATTGGATATTTTTTAAAAATAGAATTATACCTGGCTAATCGGGATTAATAAAAACAGCAACAACAGTTCTGCTATAAGACATTTCAAGGTTATCCATTAGTTACCGGACATCCTGTATATAGAATCAAAAAAGTTTAGAAGAGAGAGAGACTTGTTGAGATACATATTATATCGAAATTATCTTATTTCACGAACCTGACAGGCACTTGTACGTGTTTCCGAACGGGTAGACAAACTTTACACCTATAATTTTAACCATAATGTGTAAAAGTGACTTTCTTATTGAAAACCTTATTTATAGAACTGTCTAGAGTAGAACTACCGGGCCATCGTAACAGTCAACTTATCATTCATCTTTTCTGTTTACACTAGGTTTTGAAGGTACTTTTTCAAATGACCGTTGAAAAACTAATATTTGACATAATATATACTAAGCTATTTGACATATACTAGCCATAGTGCAAATAGGATCATATTTTGATGACGAGATCGCTATGAGATGGGCGCCTCAATATATTTGACTTATTGCTGTCATCAATATTTATCCAGAAATTCGGCGATATTTTAGTAAACTCTTGATAAAAGTATGATATACTATGTGATTATGGCATTCCTTTAAGCTTGTGATATATTACGACTATATGACGTCATATGTTTTGAGATAGTTTGTAGTGACTTGACAAATGGACATCACTTTTGTCGATCACCATGTTCTTGCCCGAGCACTTGCACAATATCAGAGCTTATTCGGCCATTCTAACTCCTAATGCAATTAGAGTGGCCGAATATTATGCAAATAATATATAGTCCAAATTAGAACCACTGACACGAAGAAGACCGTGTTCCATCACTTGCACTTGCTAGGATATTTTAAAGTAATTTTTTGCCAGAGATAATTCCTTTTGCTTAACATCAGACGGCTAGACATGGAAGCAGAGTAGTAACTATAAAGGTGGATTAAATCGCTGGGATAATATATGTATATTAAAATAAAAGGTATCATAATAAAATTCATATTAGCAATACTACATAGCTGTAATACTTGGTATATATATATATATAACTATGACTTGTAGTGTACATAATAACTTGTTACGTTTCTCGTCAAGTGTAAACTTAATGTCAGTAGGTATACAAACATGTCGTGACCTGATCTCGTCAGGACACGTTCCTGACCGTCTGTTTGTCCCGCCCAATCTCCGCAACCTTGAAATGAGAACGGATCGTTATGTAACTAGCGCCTACCTGCGGTTTTGTGTGGGTGTTATTATTTTTTTAAATATTTGTTCTTCTATTGTTATGGTACTCTTTGGTTCTGTCATATTCGTTGCGTTGTGACCGTATGATCTTGGGTTTGAGTCTGGAATCAAATAGAGTTGTTGAAATTTTCTGTAAAATATTTATGGCCATGAGCCTTTTCTCACAGTGAGAAGAGGCCCATGCCCAGCAGTGGGACAGTTTAATACAGGGCTGATATTATTATTATTATTATTAAGTATACATTCAGATGACTAAAATAGTGCTTAATGCCGTGCTGAACTCATTACATAGTAACCATAGCTTCTGATAAATATTACCTTTAATCTTTTGTAGAATGGCGGTTACTCACCGGACTATTGTAGGTTTAAACGATAACGATGTCTTAAATTTTCACCATTAATATACATAAAACTAAAGTCAATGTTATCGATAATGTGGATATTAAGGTGGTTTCTTTTATTCGCTGTTCATGTGAACAGTAAATAAAAGAAACCACCTTAAACCACCAGAAAAGAAAATTAAATAGAAATTCAGGTGTATGTACACCTGAATTTCAATTTTGTTTTCTTTTCTGACTTTTTGAATTATTCGATCTTATGCCATTTTAATGGCTGTTAGAAGGATGACTTTAGTTTTCACTTGAGATGTCATCGTCAGCTCAATTCTGCTTCTCTTACTCATTCACCACCTATAATTATTATAAGTAACACTCCGTGTTAATTAATAAATATATGAATACAATCAGTAAACAGAAACACCCTCTTAATATTATTATTATCGATGACATCACTGCTATTACAACTACCACACAAATAACTTAGCAGTCAATCAAAGTGATTATCATAGACTTGCTTTGTATGGTAACTAATAATTTATAGGCGTTCCAAGCGAACGTCACACCTGGTTCGCCTGGTCACGCCTGGTTCACCTGGTCACGCCTGGTTCACCTGGTTCATCCAATTTCCTACTATTATTAGTTTTTCCAGGTAAAGATTTTGTTTGATAGTAAGAATTAGTTAGTAATTATACGTCATGATTTTGCCACTGACAACAGCCGTTGCAAGATTTTGGGTCCCAAATCTTCGGATGTTTTCCTTACACGGTTAAACACAATTGTATTTCTGAAAATTGTTGAACTTTTAAAGGGCTTAACCACGCATGATTCCTATCTATACTATTATTATGACATTGAACGCGCTAATCTCAGGAACTACTGGTACAAAATGAAAAATTATTTCTGTGTTGGATAGCCTTACTATCTAGGAAGGCCATAGGCTTTATAACATCACGCTATAACCAATAGGAGCAGAGCATATATGAAAAATGTTGCAAAAACGGAGAAAATTATTTTATGTGAAGCAGACGAAGTTGCGCGGGTGAGCTAGTTATAGATATTTTGAAAACACATTTTGATTCAAAATATAATCTTTCCATAGTGTTGACTTATTTTTACCTTTAATAGCATTTAATTACATGGGTTAAATGAATGAGTAAGCCTTCGACCGACCGTTACTTTGAGTACAATCTTAATTTTCTAATATTTGCTTATATACGTAAACCTACATCTGTATATATACAAGGAGATAGGCAGAAGTCTATTGCACCCACACTTTCCAGTTATGTTTTTAGGTCCCACATTAATGGGATGAGCTAATTGCCGGCCATCGCCAAATTTCGTGTTCCTTCTAAAATCCTAGTAAAAAACGCGATGATGTGATATCTGAATCTAGAAATCGAACCAATAGGGATAAACCAATGCGCCGAGACAAGGCAGCGATAATATTATTGTATACATCGTTATTTATTTTATTTCCATAGAACGTTTTCCCGCTCTGATATATTGTACTCTTGTACTGCTCTCATAAAGAGCTAAGCAATGGAGTAATAACCGTCCTGTCCCATTACCAGGTTAAGAAGAAAAGAGTCGATAAAATGTATATACTATAATTGAATGATTGGCTAGAGAGAAATCTGTTCATTTGAAATTCTGAACAATAAGTAAAATGCTATAAAATATAACATATGGGTCGTATACTTTATTGTTGTGGTTCCACTCAACTGGATATCCTTGTGACAGAAACAGGGATATATTGGTACAGCTTACTAGAAGTGGTTCTTCCCTATTAAGCTGTTTTATTAGTATCTACCTATGATTTTCTTTGACATATATATATGACTTCTTAGGTTAATCGCCGAATATCATATATTATTGTAAAATATTAGTTTAAAGACAGTTTTGATGACATAACCTCACAATATAACGCCACTAGCAGAGAAGGGCTGGACCAAATACCTGTATGGATATTGGCCTACACACATCTCAAAGAATATAATTCAGAACTCTCAGACACACCTATCGGATTCCTCGCCATACTGTCCTTCACCATTCAAGCGAGTGATACTCACTATTGAAAATTCAGACGTGGGTCGAGCCCAAAACCTTTGCGTGAATGTCACGCCTTATATATAACATACATATATACCAAGTCTCACGCCTATTATTTCCAAAGGGTTCCACATTTCGCCATCTAAGTTTTATCTATTGTCGTTTATCAGCCTCAGTTCCAGGTAGTCACCGTGACATTTAGTATAACTACTTGTCTTTAAAGCATATTTTGACGCCATACCTATTTTTAAACATACTATTATGATAAGATTTCAGTGTCAATATAATGGCCACTGTCATCAATAAAAATATCAATAAAAATAGAAGAAGACCTATCTAACTATTTTATATTCTCGTCACCCAGCCACGTAGGCTCGCTGAGGCCAAGGACACGGGTTCGATGTTCGAGTGAATAACACTATGCTCACCGCACCCTGTGAACGGTGTTGCATTGAAAAATGTGTGTTATTTTCAACTGAAAACGTGTTATTAAAGTAATTGCCTGTATGAAAAGATTTTTTAAGTTGCATGATCTGTTATGTCGTTTAACTTTGTGGTATATTCGAGTTCAATGTGTTACATTTTGCGTTTAACGTGTAGCAAATCGGTGACGTATTTGGTTAACATTTTGAGATTATGTAATTTAAGTTTAATTTGACTTGCTATGTTATTATTTATTTGTTTACTTATAAGCGTAACATTGTGTTTTCAATACGTATTCAAAAAGGTATGGCCACATACGCTGCTTATAATATAATTGGATTGAAAATATTTTAACACTGAAATTATAAAGTGAAAAAACAATCACCAGCGGCCCTGGTACACGCCAGTCTTTTTAACTATTTCGCCTGTTTTGTTTCAAAATGTAAAAACATTCTTCCTCATTTATTCTTTAAGGCATAATTACACTATAAAGCAAATCTACAAAGGTTTATGCTAATAATTAATTTTATTATATTTAGCCTTATTTGTGTACTGATCGAAACGACCGACGTTTATCTTTCTTCTTCCTTCCTTAAACTACCTTTTAGAAAGGGAGGTTATCATGACTATGCTGTACTCGAATGTACGTAAACTTAATAAATAATCAAATATGTTTGTTTATTAAATAAAAGACTCCTGCATTTTGAATAATTCCTGTGTCGCAGAGGTCTTTACAAGTATTCAAACAACAGACACATAGAACACCCAGAATCGGAACAACAATACAAATGTTTGTCCCTTGTAGGATTCCAACCCACAACACTTGACGACCACTACACCATATGTGCAGTCAATAATAATAAAAATAATTTATTTGTCAAAAGCCTTTCAGTTTACAGTTTTCTATGCATATACATATGAACACCACGAGCAGTACTGACGCAATGACTTCATATTATTAAAAAAAAATTATTTTTATTATTTAAAGAAAATAAGTAATTTATCTATATACGTATACAGGTTCACGCCAACAAATACTAAAAGGTAAGCAGTGAAGAATAGAACCCATATTTTATCAACCACGTTGAAGGGGAGCGTCTTGCTTTCACCGATAAAATATTAGAATTTCGTAATCAGACGCAAACGTGAGCACAATAATCTTAACTAATCCTAATATTGAAAATGTGACAGTTTTTGAGGATGGATGGACGGATGTTTGTTACTCTTCGGCGCAAATACTTACAATAGAATTTTAATGAAAGTTTACAGTATTATTATTTATACATCAGTATAACATATATGCTACTAAAAATCTATCTTAACATAAGTCTACATGAAAGCGAGCAACGTGGGTACATTCAAGTATTATAAGTGCGAATGTAAGTTTATTTGTTTGTTACGCTTTCACACCTTGGCTACATGACAGATCATCATGAAATTTCGCATACTGGGACCGAAAAAGGACATAAGGTCCTTTCATCCAGAAAAAACTAGTGTCATTAACCTAAGTTGACGCGTGCGAATTTGCAGGAAAAATCTGGTATGACATAATTGTATATCTATTACAAACTATTACAAATGTTAAATATTTTAAGAGTACTATTAAGAATGGCAGCATCAATATCAACGACGTAAAGATAAAAAAAAATGTTTGACACTGGTTCCCTAATGAATCTTGATCTTATTTTGATTAGGTAGTTTCATTACTACTACGTGGTTTGAACCAATGTCTACTGTCGCAAAGGCTGACGAATGGTACAGAAATATACTATGCGTTAGAAGTGTAGAGTCATAGCTATAATGCAACGGAATCAAACATGGCGTCATTAGTGACGCATTGATATATAAGTCACTTCCTACACGAACGTTAGTATGAGGATCCTGAAAGATCGAGCCGTTCAAGATTAGCAATCTTATGGTATCATTATCTGGATCGTTTTATCAAGAATTTAATTACATTTACATAATAATAAGTATATCAGCCCTGTATTAAGCTGCTGGGCACAGGCCTCTTAGTGTGAAAAGGGTTAGGCCAGATTACTTCACGCTGGCCCACTACGGGTTGGCAGACTGCACGTATCTTCGAGAACATTGTGGAAAACTGTCAGATATGCAGGTTGTCGCACGATGTTTTCCTTCACCGTTGTTGTTTTTACTATAGCCCATGATCAATAACGTGAGGTATCCTCGGTACAATTTGCCAACGAATGACATTACATGTCAGCGATTGCCTACCTATCCAGAAAATGTCTCACGCAGACACATCCTCGAAATATGTGTCAAAGCCCGTTCGAAGTGTTGCTTAGAAAAGTAAAATAGCGCAAGTTGTAGTACGCCCTAATCTCACAACGCGGCTGTCCATCATAAAATGAATTTGGTATCGGCAACATTTTTCTATTGCAATAGTCGAGGTAAGAATGCCAACACGCGCACGTGTTGGATTTCTCTCTAAGCAATAATTATGTCAAAACACCCAAGTATTTAGCCGACATTCGACCACCCAAATTTTAGGAATAGCAGTGTGTTTTTGTATTAAATTCTAGACGGACAGTAAGGGGCGCCCCAGGCTATGGAACACTATCCATGGTCGTCCCTCAAGAATCTTGTTTTGTCTTCAGCTGTAGGTTCTCTTAACTAACTATATGACCAATCCGTTCTTAGTTCAAGTTGCTAATTACGAAGTCTAGAACATTGTTTTTTTGGATTTTTGAGTTCTTTTCTGATTATATCATGTCATTCTTATAGCATATATGCTTCATCAATTTCCATTGGTTCTTGAATCGGGGAGGTTCAACTTTACCATCGTAATTAATTGTCTATGGGTTCATGAGGAATTGAATAACATCTGTCCTTTTCTGAATTGTGCTGACTCGGAAGCAAGTATCCAATCCCTTTAATGCCTTGTCAATACTGGGTTCAGGAAATCTCTCAGGACAACCGAAAGTGGCTGCAGTCGTCAAATGCAATCATATTTCTAACTATTATAATAGTAGATTCAGAAATTTAAAGTTTATTTTTAATCTTCACTATGACCATGCTGGAGTATCGAAAATAATCACTGAAAATACACGCCAGTGAAATACTTTTCGTTTGAATGATTGGGCTATTTAGATCAAGAATAATTATGTAGCTTCCTGGACACTGGCTATCTAAGTAGAAGATTTCGGTTGACTTCTTTCTGGAATTCGTAGCGTTCACAACAATTACCGGTAGCGATTAACATGGACAATTGACAGATCAACCAACATAGCTTTAATCTTGGAGTAAAGCTTTAGAATAAACCTAGAGATCTTATCGTGTGGTTTTTAGTATTTGTGTCTTCTCCCTTAGTCTTTATTATTCCCAAGTCACTTGTGGTCGGCTTTTCTAGTCTAACCGGATTTGACTGGATATCAGTTTTTACACGGAGCGGCTGCCACCTGACCTCCGCAACCCGAAGGCTAACGATGCCCTAAAGCTAGTCCAGTGTCAGGATATTAGAGGGTACTGACTTTCCCAATAACGACTGCCATAGATGTTCATGGCAGCCGGGACCAACGGCTTAACGTGCCCTCCGAGGCACGGAGCAGGCGATAATTGTCAATCAATACGCACATAATTTTGAAAAGTCATATAACTTACGAAAGTCAGTTGTGCGCGACGTGGGTTCGAACCCGAGACCCTCTGCATTGCAGTCTGTTAGTCTCCCCACTGAGTTATCGCTGCTTTTTTGGTTGTTTGTATTTGTGTAAATATAATTAATTTATGTTAAATGCATTAAACATAGCATACTTTTTCTGATAAGTTCTTAATTCAGGCGTCAGTCTTTTCGACAAATACGATAATTTGTTTATAGAGTAGCGTAATAGATTTATAGTGTCTGCTGTAAGTCGTTACTGTAGTAGTAAACCTGGTGTTTGGAGATCCTACAACAAATAAATCGCTGCACCGCCAGTGCCAGTGATATTATCCTGACTGGCGGTGCCCTGCTAAGGGTACAGCCCTACCTCCTTAAGTAGACCGGCCATCACCGGCGACCTTAACCGCAAATATTTTGTAAGACGAGATCCCTACACTCCAATTACAATATATATTTATTTTTATATGACAATACGGCAGACGGTTACCGTAACGGTCTATAACCGCTTGCAATATGTACCAGATGTATTACCCGCGCGTTGTTAAGTTATTCTGGAAATATAATATAAGAGCCTACTTTACTCTTATTTACTGTTACTATTCTTACACCATTTTCCTTAAGAAGATGGTACTTACACGGGTGATCCCTCTTATCCCTAAAATAACCAAATAATTGACAGCGGCAGGCTCTGACACTTAATCTTATGCAAGTCGAATCGCCTATACAAAATGCACAAGTCGAAGAAACCAATTTGTATCGGCGCATTTGTAGTTATGACGTGACCACTTATGCCACTGCACCATTCGTGCTTGTAGAATACATCATACACGTAGAACACAAAATTTATTTGCAGGATTATAATAAGTACCTATTCGTTCACCAAACCACAAAAGACGTCCTTAAATATTTATATGCGTCAAATATTTCCTTCGGAATATATCTTGACGTATTTTGGAGATGATGTGTCACGTGTCGTGACCTCGCATTGAAGTAAAATTAGTTATTACTAAAGATACTCGTAAACCTTGTTACACCTCTTTAGAAGAAGTCCTTGTACTGAAGAGGTGACTCAAGAGTCATATGAGGAAGAAGTGATGCTGTGTCTACGTTGATGAGTCATGGATTTAATTTTTGAATAGTATATAACAAAAAGAAATTGAGTGCAATATTTTATCCAGATTGTAGTATCGCTTGTGGGGGACGAACTAGCGATTCACTTGAGCTGCATTGGTATTAGCAATGTCAAAGATATACACTGCTAATAAAAAGAAAACTTCTTTTTTTTTTAAAGATCACTCCTGCACATTATGCCTCCTGTGTCGTACCTTCTGTAAGTAGTCGGTATGTTTTTATAGCTATCTGTGCCTTAATTTCAGTTGTGGCATTGTGGCACCTGCGTAAATTTTTCTAAAGGTAGCATTCTCGTGATGTGGGATAAAGAAAGAGTCGGACAGATAAAAACAGTTGGGAGTTCATTCCTACTGTCCACCCCCTGCTTGTCCAAACCAGGTGGACAGTATCACAATTTTAAAAATAATTCCTTCTGTCCCCGGGTAGTGGCCAGTAAGAATCATTATTAAAATAACTCACTGTAGCCACCGCTGGTGGACACGGCTACAACTTTTTCAAACATTTACAATGGTCACCTGTGATGGACAGCATCACTATTAAAACCAAACACTCTCTTTATCCACCCTGGCGCAGAGTGCAATAACGTGACAGTATGTAGAGATACAAATGAAATTCATTTAAGTATATTGTGATTTGATGTTTATTAATTGTTTACAATATTTCAAATCAACTAGGTATTTACAAAAATCATTACAAATTGTTCCTAATAATAAGTTATATAATAAAAAACTTACGACTTTACGACCATAATAAAAAAATTCGTTTGAATTCTCATTATTTTATATTGGTTGGTTATTTGGCCATTTACAAATTCCAGTTGCGTTTCTTGTATATACTGATCACTGTTTCTATGTATAATATGTATGTATTTACAAAAAAAAAGTATATATGTATGTTTATCCATTGTCTAGTATCCATAGTACAAGCTCTGCTTAGTTTGGGCTAGACGATGTTGCGTGTATGTGAAAGAATATTATATTATTATATTACTGAAAATATACATCATACTTTTAAAAAGTTATCTATCATCCAATGATCTTCTACATATTTCCGAAATTTCAAAATATTTGGGTCTGTAGTACTTCTGTGGGTTATATATAAAGCCATCAGTTTTTTATTTCTGTCTCGGGTATTAATGGGGTTCCGCAGTCAATGCTACCTCTCGAATTTTAAACATATTTATTTATTTTGGTTTGTTAATAAATGTAACAATAATACATTTTATCTTCAGATATTGTTAGTTTTAAAGCAAGCCCTTTACTCCATATGGCTTTTTGAAATGTGTACAACATCCTTTCATAGCTACTTTATCAGGGTCAATTGTAAATTTTCTAGATTCACATTCTGGTATCTAACTATTAATCAAATTAAATTAAATATTCTAAGACTTAACATCTCGGAAAGTCATAAAGGCGTAAATCAATGGGATTATGTTGGTACTATTTTCTGCACTATGAACATCACCATGTATCGAATACAGTTGTGTGAAACGTTACACTACAGCTTTTGAAGGTACCATCACAATAAAAATCACGAGTCTCACAAATATCCTGTTTTGCTTCTTCAACACAAAATGCTATAAATACGGTTGCCATTATAATAGTAATCCGCTAAAACAAATTGCTTGTACTTTGAGGAACTTACAATTCTTCTACATTTCTGCATTTAATTTTTACTATGCCTGCGGTTTTGCTTCTCTGTCTGTATATAATGGATTTTATACTTTGAAATGACGGTACCTTTTTGATTTAGTCCATTCCGGAATCTTTGTATTGACTCACCATAGCACTAAATGTTTGTGGCACGGAAGGATAATAAATAGAAACTACTTTGTCCTTGCATTGTTATATTTTTCTTCCAGGATATTTTTGGCGAAAGCTGTGATTCAATAAAATTAAAGTCCTATTAAAAAAAAATACAGAAAAAAGCATCCATTAAAGATTTGTAAAATTTCGCGTAGACTTTCGATTTTAAAAGCTATTAATTTACTTTTTATTAAAACAGAGCTATTTTCTATCTCCGCTCCAAATTTTAGCCATATCGGTCCAGTAATTATGGTGTGATTACGTAACAAACATCCAAACTTTCACATTTATTTATAATACAATTATATAACAATAATAATAGTAATTTATTTAAAAATGAAATTACATTGTAGTTATACACACAGTCTTATTGCTATACACGATGACAGTATACATTAACTACAATAATGGTGTATAAAATATATATAAATAATATACGATTTAGGTTGTAAGAATCATAATACCAAATTTTGAACTGACCTTTATTCTAATTTGTTCTCTGTATTTCTCCTTCTTTCTATTAGTGCACTCCCATATATATATATATATATATATTTGCGCTTAACGATGTATTCGTGACCTGCGTGCAATAAAATCTGACTACCTTTTCTATAGACGTACGACAAATTAAATTTGGCTGAAGAACTACTGCCGCCAGTATTTAACTCGAATATGGCTGGTTACGAAGCAACGGATACAGTCGTTGGTATTTAAGTCGTACATGGCTGGTTACGAGGCAAAGGATACAGTCGTTGTTAATATAGAAGTAACGGGTTGAGTATGCGGCTCTATAAATTACGTTAAAACTACCCACAAAATTTCCTTTTTTGAAGATGCAACTATTTTAAAATAGGTGAACATAATTAGAACTAGGCTATATTATAGATACAGCAGTACTAGTAAATAATCGGGCACACCACGACAGTGGCGGTAAGCCCCGTCTTTGAGGAGTGGTTGGAGAGGCTGTATGGCGGCCTCACCTTCCGGCTGACACAAGTAATGAGTGGCCACGGTTGCTTTGGCCAGTTCCTGTGTCGCATAGGCCGGCAAGAGACGCCCGGTTGTCACCACTGCGG
Organism: Catocala fraxini; assembly: GCA_930367265.1. Classification (NCBI taxonomy): domain Eukaryota; kingdom Metazoa; phylum Arthropoda; class Insecta; order Lepidoptera; family Erebidae; genus Catocala; species Catocala fraxini. The sequence continues at coordinate 19,469,123 of OV884041.1, forward strand.
CGACTGCCACGGCGTTGTTGAGGACACGGCGCTGCACACTTTGGCGGACTGCCACGCCTGGGCATCGCAGTGCCGTGAGTTGATCGCGGCAGTCAGACTGGTTGCCCTCTCATTCCCAGCCGTGGTTCAGTCTATGGTCCGGAGTGAGAGATCGTGGAACGCCGTTGCCTCCTTCTGTGAGGAAATCATGTTCATCAAGGAGGCGGAGGAGCGAGAGAGGGAGTGCAAACCCTCTCCTTAACCGCAGAACCGGGCGCCTGAGGGCGCGAGATGACCTCCAGCCACCCTGAGGTTTGATCTGGGTTGGTAGGCTGCGTGGGCCTGCTCACCACCCGATCAGCACCAGGTCCAAGAGGCGGCGTGCGTGTTCCCACGCGCGCCTCTGAGTCGTGTTTTACAGTAGAGGAAGTGTCTTATGTAGTGGCTTGCCATTTCACATGACGCGGCGGGCCGAAACCTCGGCGGAGTCGCGATTGCATGTGAAAGCGATTCGCACGGCCCCGCCGTCTATGGTTATATCGCGGAGCACTTACAAACCTACCACGGTTTAGTCGGTATTACCGGGGTATCTTTTTCCCGGTGAGCCCGACATAACCTCTCCGTCGCCCCGCGGAGGTAAGCGTCAATGCATTCCTACACATAAAAAAAAGTACTAGTAAATAATAATATGAGGAAAATAAAACCTCTATAAATAAGTTGACAAGTAAATATGAATATTTACTAAATAAATTTTTAAATTTTGACGTTTTGTCCATTTTTTTTACTTGCTAGGTAAATAAATGTCTATCAACCAGGGGTGGATAAAGAGAATGTTTGGTTTTAATAGTGACGCTGTCCACCAGATGTAGCCATTGTAAATGTTTGAAAAAGTGGAAGCCGTGTCCACCAGCGGTGGCTACACCGAATTATTTTTAAAAGTTGATTACGATGACTGAAAGTCGCTATGATTAGACATAAGCTTGGATCTCAGTTTTTATATCAATGGATATCAATCCAATCTTATCTTTATCCAAATTCGTTCGACGATTATGTGTCGTTTAGTAAAATGTATCCCGTTTTTGTTTATAGATCCAAGAAAAGTTTTATCTTCTATCAATAGAAGCTCTTCTAACAGTTATATTTATGACAAAAGCAGGTTCAGAAATATTTGCTATATCACTGTTGAGGTCAAAAATCCTTAATAATGGCAAAATAAATCCAGATTTGACACAATGGCATGCCACAATGAGATAAGTTGGACAATTGTAGGTGGGTAGTTGTTGGAGCGAGCTAAGTATTGAGTTAACCAATACATCAAAATTGGACTCAAATTACATACCATCATAAAGAAACACCAATAAAGTTGTTATATAACATTTAATATCATGTAATCATTTTATTTAATATTGTTCGCAATCGCCTCCGGCTGTATATGCCTTATAAACTTAATTAGTTACGCGATTTTAATGATTGTGATTCCAACTATAATGGTAGGTTTATCTCATCGATTGATTTCATACTTGGCTTGGAATAAATTTTATGGACGAACAAAAATATACCAGTCATCATAAACTTCGAATGGAATTACAAATTGAGTATGGCAAAAGTAAAATAAATGCAGTGGAAATGAGAAGTACGTTGAGTGTATCTTCACAAGAAAAATGTGGCTAGAGAACACTGTTGCGTAAAAGAAGACAATTATTAACAATAATTAAGAAAGGTATACTAAGATTGTTTGGACATACATATGCTGAAGGCTAAAGCTGGAGATGGCAACCTCTGACGCCTTTTTTTAATGTGGAGGAATTTATTGACGCATTGGCAACCTCTGACGCCTTTTTTTAATGTGGAGGAATTTATTGACGCATACCCTTCCACAGAAAAGGGAAGTGGTGAGGTTGTGTCAGGCTCACCCGGGAAAAGATGGAAAGTCCCGGGTAATATCGACTAACGTGGTAGGTACCACGTTATGCCAACTTGCTGCCTTGGATGGTAGGTGGGTCGCTGGAACTGAAACGACCCATAATGCCAATCCTAAGAACTGTATCTCTTAGATAGCTATTACATGGAACCATAACTGAAACAAAATGTACATTGATGTGATGTATGTCTTATGTGGATTTACCGGCTTCCTGTATGCTATATTATTTGTCACAAAACCTCATTTAATAGAAACTACAGTAGCACGTGTTCCTCATGCTGAAGAAATACGTGTTGTGTATAACATCTTAACAGAATAGTCGTATAATCTTAGACACGTTATCACAATTCGCGTGTTTCTCTAGATTTTCAAAATGTAATACAAAATAATGCTGCTCTAAATCTATGTCACACGTGACATCATATTTTGTATACTTGTGATTTTCCGCGATTTAATCTATGGCAGTAAATAAGTAGTATTGAAAATATCTGATCTTAGCATAACAATAAACTATGGTCTTGACCATTGACAATACAAATTAATATATGACTTGAACATGCCATCAATCAGTCAAGTCATTAAACAGATTCGCCCGCGTGGATCCCACGGGAACAAAATAAAAGACAACCCTGTCTCCATTCTGCTCAGCTCTATCTTTTTGCCAAAATGTATTATAATATTTCAGTTTCAAATTTATCATTGATTCAATTGTTTGCCGTGAGAGCATTTATAAGATTAGTATGGTTCAAAATAAAATGTAATAAATGTTTTCATCTCTTGCATTAGAACAATTTTCGAGAAGACGTAGACCAAAATTGAAACAATAACGTAAATAACCCTTGACTCGGCGCCACTATTTGTAAATTATACCAATTTGTCAACACTCAGCGTACTGATTTTGAAGTAGTCCACTTAGGGCACCCGTCCGAATGGCACCTGCGCGAATAGCCTAGTCTACGAAAGGCATCCATCGATATTTTTGGCAGGTGGTGATTTCTTTTTCATTATTGTACACGAAGAGCACCTACGACTCAAAAGCTTAGTGCTGGGATGTATTTGTTTAACAGTACGTTATCAAATTAAAGATATCGATAAAAATCACTAAAACGTTTATTAATTACACATACTTAGGTACGTACATACGAAATCTGTCTAGGCGACATTGAAAATAAAAATAATTAAAATCACTATAACAGTAATTATTAATCTTACCAAATAATAACATTACCCAAAACAATATTTGGATTTCCTGTTGGCTGATTTCTACGATGGAAAAAGTTGAATTCTTCTATTCGCCATGACAAAAAGCTTCGCCATGACAAAAAGCACAGAAGAACTTGCCAAAACACGCCATCTATATTGTGATGGGACTTCTAAATCTGCGCCGAAACCTTTCTTTCAGATTTATAGTATTAGACAGATTTCGTATGTACGTAAGTACCACATAGCAGTCCTGAATCCCATTTCAAGGCATGCACCTCCCACTTTTAAAAGTTATGTGCGTATTAAATAGTTAATTATCGCACGATATGACGATGAAGGCTGTTTGCCTTCATCGTCATATCGTGCGAAGTGTGGCGAAGAAATCTGCATATCTCTACTTTTAGTTAGTATACACATCGACAGCTCTGAGAGGTCAACATAAACTGGACGTTACTATTTTCAACGTCGTAGTTTCAAAGTCGTATGCAATAAGATAGTAATGTTTATAATGCAAAGTATCGTATCAGTCTCCGTAAAGATCACGTCAATAATGTACCGCAAGTAGGCTCGCAGACCCTCAGTAATTGTAATGGGGGCGTGGGCTATGTTAATATCAAACCATCATTATCTGCCGTTAGTTTATATACGATTGATATCTATACTTTAAAGATGAATCTTAGCTTCGTATTATAAACTGCCTCATTGGTGCAAGTGAGCGTTGTATGCTGAGATTTTGTTTGTAATGTATTGGAAATTTAGTACCTATAGTTGTGTAGTGTTCCGTAAGCTCACATATGTCTTTCCTTTCATCCCATCTTCTATTTTCATCAAGAGATTGTAAGGGTTATTTGATACTTTTGGTATTGTAAGCTGTCATATGCTACGAATAACCATTAACTATCCAGCGGATTGTAAATTTATTTGTCATCTTGGTAAAACAAAAAGGCTGGACCTTTTGTGTATGATGAAATAGTCGATTAATAATAAATTAAGAGTCTTTACGCCTGTAATTTTATGTTTGTAATATCTGCCAAGATTCAGAAACCACCTCGATAATAAAATAGATACGCCTGTCGAGAGTAGTAATTCATTAAAATTGCATCTGTGTTAGTTCTATGTAATAGAGAGTTAATCTATCGCCGTCTACTGTGCACATTATCCAAACATATCTACTACATATAGGCTATAGAAATTTAAATAACACTGACAGGTCAATTTAAAACAAAGTCTTGGTTATAAATTTTATTCTTTGAAGTTTTAGATGTTTTCTAACTGGAGAGAAATTCAGATGTGTTCCAAACAGCTTAATTCTCGCTTCGGGGATGTACTTTCACTCAATAAAAGAAAATAAGCTACAGAATACTAGAGGTAAATTAATAATAACTTGATAAATTAAATATACACATATTCCAGCCAGCTTACCGTACACATTTAACGTAAAAAAATCTATTGGACAAATAAACGAATAGGTATCTATGTGGGGTAAAAAACATCCCAACGTAGAGATTTATGTGACCAATATTCCGGAGGGATGCAACCGGGGTGCTTTTAAAAATGTATTAGAAAACTTGTATGATTTATTGGCAACGGATTAGCCGTTTTAGGGTTACTTTTGCTGTTTCGTTTTTAGGTCCGTTGGTTTTTTGTTCGATTATGACTCGTATTAATTTTAACTGCAAGTATATCCTGCCTGTTTTGTTACAATTATTTCATTGTAACAAAACAGACAGGATATACTGCTGACCACAGCTGTTGGACATAAGACCAGCTGCATCAATGAAAACACTACTGCGAATAATCTTAAGTGCGTCTTAAAAGTAGTGGAATCCACATATACTTAGCGTGAAGACAAAAACATTTAGTGAAAACACAATAAGTGTTTTAAAAACATCAAACACCATGGTGTTTTCATGATTTTATATGCTGTCGAGTTTCTTTATCGATAAATTTTCAGGAACAGCATAAACTATGTCTGTGATTACTTATACAGTCTATTCTATGACTGGTATGAATCAGCTTACGTACTTCAGAGAGGGGTTTCGAAGACGTCTGCTTCCATCTGTAATAAACAACTATCACAGGTAATATGGTTATCCTAGTACTAAGAACTCTACAAAATGATCCCGCATAGTAATTCTAGAAATTATAAGGTAAGAACATCTTCAGGATCAAATCAGATTATCAGTATGTTTGATCCATCGTAAGCTCTGACCAATGGTTCATAACTTCATAAAATAAGAAGCCAGTTTTTTACTTCTCAGAACAATAATGACGACTCGATGGCGTAGTGGTTAGTGTAACTGACTGCCACGCATGAGGTCGCGGGTTCGATTCCCGCACAAGTCAAACATTTGTGTGCATGAACATGGATGTTTGTCTTGATCTGGGTGTTTCTATGAATATTATGTATGGATTTACAAAAAAAAAGTATATATGTATGTTTATCCATTGTCTAGTACCCATAGTACAAGCTGTACTTAGTTTGGGCTAGATAGTGTTGTGTGTATGTGATAGAATATTATTATTATTAATCACATACATTGAAATTGTTATATACCTACTAAACGTAACATAATTTTCTTACAAGTGTTTAAGCACCAATAAAAACTATGATATATTTGCACACCCGCTATTTCAGTCCGTAATAAAAGTAACAACTCCTTCCTTATCAATTCCATCTGTTTAAACACAATATCAGATATTAACATAGCCATTATGTACCCATATTATAATCAAATAGGAAACAATAGACTTGTTATGGAGGTTTTTTATTACGCAGTTCGTTGACCCGGCTCGTCTGCTATTAACCTTTGAGTGACGTCATTTTGCATAAGCAATAAAGGCATTTTCTTAGGTTATAATCGCAAGTGACGAAGCATAGTTTGCGTTTAGCGTAAGGCTTATACGTCAAGTGATAGCTCTGCCTGTATATATACTTGTTTACAAACGTAGAGATTTCAGGTTCGTTTCCTAAAATAATTTGGTTATGGGGTTATGGAGTCTAGAATAGTAATACAAATTATATATCTGGAATCTAACACTAGGAATAGTTGTGCTTTGCAAACGATATAAAATAAATGGAGGTTCTACCCCGTCAAGGACGAAGGTCAAGGTCGTTACATCAGCGAGTACTGCCACTTCGTTAGTGGCTGTGGAAACCATATTCATCGCCAGGAACAAAACACAATAATATCTCCTTTCACCTACTGTAGGTCTATAGGATATTTTGCCTTTGAGGCAATTATAACATAATATTATTTCATCTTCTATCTCTCTTCAGTATTATTATATATTTTATATTATTAATAGACGTATGTATATTATAAAGATTGAACTTCGAAGAAATACGTGCATTATTAATTTAATTACCTACCAATTTATAACGATCTAACTTTAAGTATCGATCAACTTAGATGGTGATTAAATGGGTATTTATATCTGTGAGTTGGTACACGATTCAATCATCAATATTTATAGCGTCACGCGCGTGACCGAAGACATTTGCTGATCTAGCAGCAAATTTTATCCTGGTGAAATATTTACATTTAAGTCTTTTATAGGAGACTCAAAATAAAATCAATTGCATTAATTATTCCCTTAAGCAAGTTTCTCAAGTAAGTAGCGCTGAGTTAAGGATAATTATTATCCGATTTAAGAGCTGTTTCTCTGGTAAACCTGAACCCTTAGGTCATGTGAAAGAATCTAAGTCATTGTACACCAGGCTGGCTAAAGGATTCTAAAACGATAAAATTTTATAAAATCGATACTCTACGTTTTATATAATATTCTGATGATAGAAACCCGCTCTAGTTACTATTTAACATAAATACTGTGCGAATCATTGTTTAATATTTTCATAAGAGAAGAAACAAATATTGAGTTCAAACAAATCTTTATCAAAACATCTTAAAAAGTTACCCGAAATCAACGCCAATTATAAAGAGAATTAGTGATGACACACACGCCAATAAATTATCGTTATCGATACTGTACACGCTCGGGGACAACGTATCGACAGTCGACAGCAACACGAATACAATTTGTAAGATAAAATAATGTTTGGGGTTGCGAAACGTTGCGTCACGAACCGACCGAGAAGCATGATTAAACTTGCAAAAGCAAAATACAGCCGAGTAAAGGTTAGTTGGCGGTTAGTGGCGGGACGTGATATCGATGAATGAATATTAAGTTGAAATATGTTATTTTCAATGCGAATTGAGACTTAACTCATTTAATATGATATGAGTATTCAGAAATATATTTTTTTGAGTCGTTTTGTTGATCTTTTTGCCGACTAATATATTTGGGTATCAAAAATAAATTACTAATATTATAAATGAGCTTATCTTATTTGATGGAGACGAATATTATTGGTATAAAGTTCAGCTTATTTTGATGTCTATTCCATTTTTTATTTACCTGCAATACTTTATATATTTTTTACAAAATTGGTTTATGGTATTAAATTTCTGATATATTAAATTTATTACAAGAATTTATATGAAAATGAGTCATAATGTATTAAGCTAATTATTAAATAAAATAATCACAATTTTTGTAGCATTTCGTAAGATTCGTAAGTTTATTTATTTAATGACAAAACTTAAAACCTCTTCCTTTAATTATTTAATAATACATATAAAAGTTTAGTTTGTTTAGTTCGCGCTACCGTTTCTTCGAGTCATGTTAGTTATGACAAATTAATCTTTAGCCTTTTTTTGTCATCGATAATCATTAGAGGCTTGTCGATGTTTTCCCAGCTCTCAGATCGCACGGTACCGATCATTGTCAATGGGTTCGTGATCAAAATATACGTATCCGCTTATTATCTTAATAATTTTGTATACAATCTCGAGCGACTGACTCATTTTTGATCCAGCCAAGGTTTTCTGTTGAACGATCTGTTTTAAACTAGGCAATGGTGGTTTTATGGTGTTAGTACCTCCATTTTTATGACGCAGTCGTAAATTTTCTATGGGTTTCATTTTTGGTAAAGCATATTTAATGTATGTTCGACTCCTTATAAAGTAATGGGACGTACTTAATTTTGTTGAGCTTGAAAATAATTCATATTTACTAGCTCTACTTTATTTTATATTCTTTTTTAAGTATGTTTTCTTTATTGAAGGTTGACCGACTTTTTATGTTTTCCTGTCTCTCTGTTGTTAATTGACAGGTGTGTAGCGTTAGTGTTGTAATCCGCCTACTTAAACGATTATGCTTGTGAGACGTAATTCTAGGTAGTAATACACACAAAAGTTAAGTTTTCAATTTCTACTGCTGAAATTGAAATGGTTCGATAAGCTGATGATGATGCCGTTCGCACTTATACTTGCTTGCTTAAATGAACCACAGTTGGCTAACTGTGGTTCATTTACCGGTCTAGGCAATGTATAAATGCCTACGGTAGACGACAATAGGCTCGCCTCTTGTTACGTCGTACCTAAAACAGTGCTGACGAAATATAGATGTAATACTTACCTTTATTTACGCCATCGGGAATTTACAGACGTAGGCCTATATAAAATATATAAGGTTTCTATATATTGTGGTTTATTTTGCTTACAATTTCTATGTCGCAGACATTTTGAATTCTTTTGAATCATCTCATAGTCAAGGTGAGATTGAGGTATTGGAAGAGGCAGAATATTAAGATAAATATTCATTATAGAGTGTCTCTTCATCGAAGGTGTCCTATATGATGACAGGGCTTCTGCGTGTTCCAGACAGATGAGGTGTTTGTCCGCTGGTTGGATCAGATGATGAACTCAGTGGTGCTTGGCTGCTAGTGAGCAGATGCGCCTTGCCGTCTTGGAGAGTCTGGACTCGGGTCTCTAGGTTGTATAGTTGCTGACGGTCTGCTTCGCTCTGGCTTTTCATTGTAGCACTAGCCTTCAATAGTTCTTTATAGTTATATAGTTATAGTATATAGTTCTTTGATGTCTTTCTGCATGCTCAGTAAGGCATGTACAGAGCACCGTTGTCAGACCCTGGTGAGGGAGAGGCTGCTCGAGCTTTACCTTCTGAGCCATTTCTTCACGTAGACTGGTCTGGCTAACCTAAAGTTGCCTAAGCGCCCTTAACTTGACTTACGTCTCATTCAATCTTGTATATATAATTATGCAATATTAGGCAAAAATGTTATTGTTCTCGTTATATTATGTATAAGTACTTGTATAGCTAATGAACTTAGCATCCAAATTTTTCGGTTTTCAAACGGGCACAGTATTAATTGGATTTTCAGCCCACGATCTCGGTACGCTGTAAGGTAAGTTCCCTTCTCTGTAGCTACAAAATATGCTCGTACGATATTTTCATCAATGGTTGAAGTCCACTGCCTATGTCGCAAGGCATCACTCCCAACAGAGGTCCTGTTGGAGACCGGTGAGCGTTTTGGTTTCACGAGGTCGGTAGCCGGAGTATTTTCTGCTGACGTACAGGTCGACAACGTCGTCGACGAGGAACGCCTTCCTTTTCGACGAAGAGACCACTGGGTGGCCTGGGTGGGCCTGATGTAGGTCTCGTAGCTAGCACTAGCTAAGGGTGTGTTAGCGTTAGTGTGAGACCTATATCGGGCTTATTAAAACCCGGTAAATGTTTATAACAGTAGCATTAGTCAGCTGTTTGTGTTTAGCAGGATTGGAACAGATTGTTCTTAGTGAGTAAATAAGTGATTCCTCATTTTCATTTTGTAGGGGCTTACCCGGATCTTCTTTTATGTAAACATTTACAAAAAAACACCTGTTTCCTATAGGCGTTGACTATAATATTATTATTACACTATTAATCACCCTGACTACAGTTGCGACGATTACATAATATTGTTAAGCGCAGTGTCATAACATGAAAATGTATTGGCTGCCACTTTAGAGGTTAATCCACCACTGTCCATCAAATGGGTTATTTTTTAATACCGTGTATATGTTAGCGGTTACGATTATGAATGATTGTGAGGTACCTTAACTTATTGAGCCACAGTAGCACACCGGCGGTCAGATTCAATAGGCTTTAATAATGTATCGTATCCCATCAATTGACAGGTAAATCGGCCCTTCAGTCTTAACAAAAACTTGATTTGGATGGCAATATTTAGTAGCATTACAGATTTTGATAACATGATCGATAGACAGCAATTTCTTCGTATTTAAAGGGGCTAAGAAGTGACTGTTAACTTAATCAAACTGTACATACCCTTATGTGGATATTTATGAATTATCCAATGTTAATCTTTGGTTCGACTCCAAGAGATTGGGTGAGGAAGGGAAGTAGTGCTATGGTTTCCTTTCAGGCAATTTAAGTAGTAACGCACAGTCTAGTGTCTCTCTATATAAGACTTCTAGAAATGTGAATCCAACACTCTTCACGATTTTCAGTAGGTAAGCATAAATGTAAACTTATGTTATGGGATCAATAAAGTATGCGATGGTATGCTGTTAATCATATCGAAGTACCGATGGTGTTATGTTTTCTAAGGGATGGTGAGATTTTCGGTTTTAAAGGTCACACTGTAGAAACATTGTTATATATTGCACGTAGTCACCATATTTCGAATCAATTAAACGACTTTGATTCAAGAATTGAAGAATTTAATCAAGAAAATTTTAAAAAAAAATAGTTGCTAATATAATAAATAAATTGGAATCTATCACACATCCTCGGATTTCCCACCATACAACAGAATGGACCTGGCTCATTCGATGCCAAACTGTCTGAGAATCCCCCACGCAGACGTGAAACACGTGTCAACGCATATTTTGTGTTCAAAGCGTACTGCATGTTTATATCAAAAAATCTCATGATACGGTTGTCCATCCTTAGAAGAGCTTGTATTGTCAACCTTTTTCAATTGATAAAGTAGGCCAGGTAGATCCAAACTATTTCATTAGGTACTATGGTTTTCCAAGTAACGCCAATTTCCACTCTATATACCAAGGCACTTTTCAAATATTGTCACATTAATTAATTTTATTATTAATTGGTTTCTATTATTTATCCATAATTACATTATTGCGTGATGTTTTCGTAATGATTTCTAAACGTCACAGTATCGACATGTTGCAACATGTTTGTAATGTTTAATCAGAGTGTCACATTGTCACTAATTCTTACATATTTTTTCTAACGTTCAATACTGTTTTTATTCCACGAATAAAATAAACGTGAAATCAAATCGCGCAATGAACGTGATACAAGATTGTTTAATATTTTCATAATTTCCGATTTAACATACATTGCCTGTAATATTTTGTTCTGATGTCGACATACTCGAGTTGTGCCAAGAAAAATGGCAATGTATTGAACGCTTTATAAATTTGTTGTAACTAATATTGCATACCTGTCCCGACTTGCTCGAGACAGGACAACTCACGCATAACCAATGACCTCGGAGAACTAAGAGGTGCGTCCACTTAAACGTTAAAGCAAATTCATTGTTATGTTAATTTAATTTCCACATTTATTTACGATGTACCGGTAAACATTTACTGGCTTAAACAGTGTTATAATGCGTAATTAAATACAACTTAAAGTAAAATACGAGGAATAATTTGTGTTTTAATTATGCTACAAAAAGTGTATGTGATTTTTGGACAATAATAAAAGCATATTATGCAAAAGACGATTGTAAATTAAACGTAATCACGCAGTTGTTGACCTATCGTTTATTATTCTTTTTATTGCGATATAAAAAGTCTATTACATATTATCACTACCTACATCAAGAATAACAGTTTTTTTGTGATTTTTTTTTTGTTTTCGTACATTCCTAATTGTTTCCTATGACTTTTTTCGATTTTCTTGTAAATCTATCAGAGTATATTTGCCCGCTATTCATTTTTTTTAACAAAGTCTTCACGATCTGCACAATGATATGGGTGCGAATAAAGATAATACATATGCATCTATATACATGGACACATTTAGATATATAATATAGTAGGATGTTCTTATTGAATATTTATGTTTGTTAACGATAATTCCGCTAGCCAGGCATTTCCCTTTTACACTTACAACTCTCATCAAATTAGGTTTAGGTGTAATTTTTAGCAGCTGCCCAGTTTTTACCCAACCCAACCTATAACTTGAAACCTAAAACAATATTAAAATGCAAGTTCCACAAATATACTACTGTCTCTAGCCAATATTTGTTTTGCTTAATATTGCAAAATAAATACGATAAAATCTTATCAGCTATATCTTCTAACGAAAATATACAATTTACAATACTAATAATTATAAATTGACATTGGTTAGTTAGACTAATGAGGTACTTGAGATCGTTTTTTTGTTTACTCATTGACTCCGAGAATAATAGTAGCCTAATAAAATCGTTCTTGTTGTAAATAGGCATTCTAGATCTCTGCGATTGTTGTCAGTAAATAGACTTGTCACTTTTTGTTTTTGGATTTTAATAAACGTATGATATCTAACGCAATAATAGCAAGCAATTTTTCTGGATAAAAGGTCCTATGTCCTTGTCTGTACTCTTAACAACGTGCTTGCAAAATTTCATGATGATCGGTTGAGTAGCTAATTCATGAAAGCGTAACAAACAAATAAACAAACTCACATCCGCATTTCTAATATTAGTTAGGATTATGTGTGCTTGCCGTTAAGCGGGCCATGTATTCGTTTTCCATAAAGTTGTATAATAGTAGTCATAGTAATTGCCGTGGATAATTATTAGAGTAATTGTAACCTAATATTTCCCTGACAACCAGTCGGATAGAATGCTTCCCGTATATTGACACTTCAATAACAATTAATTATTCATATTCACATAAAATAATTTATGCATTGTTATTCTATTAGCATATCGCGGAAATAAACTCCTAATCATGCAAACAGAAGCAATGAATTGACCTTTAATTAATCTTAACACTACAAGCTTTAGTACGTCATTGGCGCGTCTGAGTCACCGACCGATGCCCGTTACCAATGAGTAAGAATTAATTAAGCCTGTCGGACCCGATAATATTGCACTATTTATATATTTTCCACCTTATTTATAAAAATATAAGGTTGACTTTTCTTTACCTCAAAGATACCGTTATCATCTCGCGAGGGATCGAGCAAAATCGCGCCAATTTAGGATTTTGTTTTAGTTGTAACTGTGTTTTAAATTATTTTGATGAGGTCCCAGGTTCGATACCCGGGGCCTAACCTGTGGTTACGTGTCGAGGATTTAATTTTCCTGGGTCTTTATCTTCGAATTTATTTAAGGTTTCGTGCGGGTTTATGTAATTATTGTGAAATATCGCAATTTATGATTTAAAAATCCTGATTTGGTATTATAATTATGCTGTAGTAGTCTTCATTATTTGTGGCTTTTTATGTATTAAAGGAATAAAATAATATCTGCATACCTATAAAAGGTTAGACAGACATGTTATATAACCTTAATATTGTCTTCTGTTTACGCGAATATTATTCATTGAAATTAAACTACTATATACGGATTTTATCGCGTTGTTTATTTGACACTTTATTACATAATTTTGAAAATTGTTACACTACTACTACTATTGAACTTTACTCATTTTTAAGCTAATTAAATTATTATTAAAACTATTTAGATTTAATTTAATTTTACACTTTCCCCGACGTTTCTCCCCGTGACCATGGCTGCTGAAAAGCAACCGAAACCGAAACGTCGGGGAAAGTGTAAAATTAAATTAAATCTAAATAGTTTTAATAATAATTTAATTAGCTTAAAAATTAGTAAAGTTCAATAGTAGTAGTAGTGTAACAATTTTCAAAATTATGTAATATAGTGTCAAATAAACAACGCGATAAAATCCGTATATAGTAGTTAAATTTCAATAAATTATATAACCTTATTTTATTTTAGGTATAGATATTACGCAATACAATGCCTTTTGAGTAATAATACAGGACATTGCAGCAATAGCCTAGTTGTGAACCGTTGGAGTGCCACGCAGAGGTCCTGAGTTCGACCCAAGGCATCTCTAACTTTTCGAAGTTAGGTGTGTATTAAATAGTTATTGAATGCTCGCTGTAACGATGAAGGACAACAAAGTGACAAAACCTATACGTCTGAGAGTTCTAAATAATATTCTCGACGACGTGTGAAGTCTGCCAACCCACACTGGACCAGTGTAGTGGACTATGGCCTCACCCTTCTCATATTGAGACGCCCGAGCCCAGCAGTGGGACAACTTATTTAACATTCGGTTGGTATTATTATACTGGTGACCGCTGTCGATATAAAAAAATAAGACCTATCTTATCCAGTTTTTTTCTTTTTATTCTTCTATTACCTATTATGTAAACTATAACCTAAACTGAATGTGACAATATTTATAACAATGGATTTAGCGCAAACATCGCTATGTGCAAGCGTACAGAATTGTTTTCCAGTTTGTTCTTGATATTTTTCACAAAAACTAATGTATTCGTTCGTAAATGTTAATTTATAATACAGCTACGATTTAAAATTATCAATCTTAATTTGTGATAATTATTATTCACCGCGATAAATAATTATATGTATTATACAAATTTAAGATTTCAAATGAAGTCTTGAGTTTTTGTTTTGTTAATATCATATAGAATGTGCGTGGGTATTTTTTACTGGGACAATTATTTAGTCCGATGTTTATGTTATTTTACGTAACGTAGTTGCAGAATGCAACAAAGATACGAGGCTCTGAATTTTAGTCACACAGATTTCTTTTTTTAAATTTATATAATCTTGTTACTGTTAGTTGTTCTACTTGTTACATATATTAAACTGTTAATGTGTATACATAATATTGTCTCCTCTCAAAATAAAATTTGTTCAAGACATATAGCCAATCATGCTGTAGATAAATTTCCAAGATCATCAAAAATAATATAATGATCTTACAAACATGATGATTTCATTTGCGATATGTACCCTCACCAGTGAAGCGAGTGATAAGTTTAATGAGATATCAAGTAGAATTAAAAATATCAGTAATAAGGAAGAGAGAATCAGAGAAGTATAAGTATAATAAAAGTAAAGACAAATACAATAATCTAAGCCCTGTATGCAGTATCCTTCTCAATTGCAGGATATGGCCCTATTCTTAGTATCAGAAAAAGCGCGGGTTGGCCCAATGCGGGCTGGCTGAGTTCACATATCTTTGAAAATAATGAGATTGATTTACTAGTTATTTCTAAAAAGTAAAGCTCATTTTAGTCTGGCTTGCTGTTGAGCAGCATGCCAGACGGGGCATTGCAGTAGAAGGAATCGCATCGCACAGCAGATCGCAGTTAATCAAGGCTGGTTTTCTGCAGTGATAAGCGTTTTTATGGAAGCGCCGTGCTGTTAACATGAAACCAGATGATCTTTATTCCTGCTGCTGGCAGCATAGACAAGTATATTTAAAAGAATCGGCATTGTGTGAATTATATACTTAATTTTACAGGCAAAGGTATTGCCGAGTGCGCCATGACCTAGTATGACACCTTTACTGTATCAAGGATACACCACAACACCTAGGCGCACGTTGACTTTATTCTCCTTTACCTTTAAAACACCCTTTTTACTGCCAAAACCATTAGATTAAGTCATAACCTTTAAACTATTCTACTTCAAGCATAATCAAGATAACAGTACACACGTACTTTCATTTGACCCACTTATATCTAGGCAGCTACTAAATACTTCTGAAAGCCAATACATTTACTAACAAAACATAACGATTAGATAATAAAAAAAAAATTGCGTCATATTTTACCACGTGCTCGGTCTAAATATTTATTTGATGACTAGAAGCTAGATCCGTGTAAAGAAATTCCTGTTGACTAATGGCTAGACAATTTGGCTACCGATATAACATTATTATTATCAAGCGTTGTACCGATAAGGGTTTAGGTATGATATACGCTAGTAAGTTACTAGTCTCTTTGATTAGTGGCAACTTGTCTATATATGGTTATTATCTAAATAAACTTTTAATGCTTCAAGTGATATAATATAGCGCTCTGGCTGTTAGACAAATATTTTGGAGACAGTTTAGCTTGTAAATAAATAAATGCTGTAAATCTTCTTCTCTCTTAGCCTTTATTATTCCCAAGTCACTTGGGGTCGGCTTTTCTGGTCGAACCGGATTTGACTGGATATCAGTTTTTACACGGAGCGGCTGCCACCTGACCTCCGCAACCCGAAGGCTAACGATACCCTAAGGCTAGACCAGTGTCAGGATATTAGAGGGTACTGACTTTCCCAATAACGACTGCCATAGATGTTCATGGCAGCCAGGACCGACGGCTTAACGTGCTCTCCGAGACACATAAATGCTGTAAATAACTACAATTAACATCATTTAGCTATTAACCCGTCTGGGCGCCGGTGTGCCGCTGCGACTTAACAGGCTGATACTAATGGTAACTGTACATCTTAAGTTGGAGATCTTTGTCATGAGATGTACTTAGGACTTAAAAAAGATCGATATATCAACAAACCATAAGATCATCTCACGTTTTAGCGATTAAATGAACGATGCCCTTTCTTCTGTTTTAAGACAACTTCCCGGACGTGGGGTCAAAGCCTCTACGTGGGACTTTACAATTATGCAATTGTCGAACACATAGTATACCTAAATTCAGAATAATAATTAATAAACCACATAAATAATAAACCTGTGTGGAAATCGAACCTACAATACTAAACGTGGCGAAAGCAGCAAAGCAACTGCTTACAACTACACTATCTTTGCAGTCAAAAATGTATTTTTGAAGAAATGTGCTCATTTTAGGTACATCCTAATAAGGAATGTTGTTAGATAATTGTAGACTGACACATTTCATAGTTATGAAACCATGGTCATACTACGATAAGGGTTTAGTTAAAATATTGATATCACGTGAAGTACAGACTGAAAATAGATTTCTCTGAATCTTTCCAAATAATTATTGTTCGGGTATGTACCTGGTAAAAAAATCGGGGAGAATAAAGGCACATAATTACCATGTCTATACCATAACGCTGGACATTTATCAAGAAACGTCCTGCATCACCAGATTGGGTAGAACAGGGAGTACGAATCCGAAGCAAGTCCCTCATCAACTCAGAGAGACAACCTATTGACGTTTGGCGCCCTTACTAGTAATGTGCTAGTGACAATTACAGGAAATCAGGAATTATGAATTCGGTTATTATGAATATCACTAAGGTTAGACTACGTGTAACTGGTATATCTATCAGAACTTCAATTATGAGATCACATAAAATCTATACGTAATCGTGTAGTAAATTGAAGTTCTACCTTCATCTTCAACAAAGACACGTCTCTATAACATAATTACCAACACATCTAATCCTTAAAGATCCGAGTACTCTCATCTTCATATTTCGATAATTATATTTAGATTCAGTCTAGATTCCATGTGAATATGTGATACTCATAGTAAATGTTATGTGTCCTTTCCTTATAGACACTAGAATGCATAGATTCAAAATTCGTATCTGAATTTAAGTCACTAGATCATCAAAACCTAACCTAATTCTTAGTTTACATAAACGAATGTCTCATATATAAGCAAAGAAGAGGATAATATATTGTTGACTGACAAGATCAAGAAGTCATCCATTAAAGCTGAACTAAATAATTACCTATATCCAAGAAAAAAGCCGCCTACGTGACGTGTAATGCGTTGCTCATGTTTATAATTTTGTTTGACTTTTGAACCTAATCGTTTTGAGTGATAACTACAGGGTGAAGTGTCCTGTTATCGGCCATTCCATTTCTGCGAGTTGTTTTATTTATATATTTTTGTAAACAGTTTATGTTTTATAGCAAATTAATGAACTATATTAGTAAGTGTATAAAATATATTTTAGTGTGTGTGTGTGTGTCTGACTTTCAGAAGTTATATGACTTTTCGAAATTATGTGCCTATTGATTGACAATTATCACCTCCTCCGTGCCTCGGAGAGCACGTTAAGCCGTCGGTCCCGGCTACCATGAACATCTATGGCAGTCGTTATTGGAAGAGTATCGACACAAAAGATCTCACTGCATTGGGTCGAAGTGTCGCTGGTCTGCACTGACTGGCCCCCCACATAAGATACAAGATACAAGTGTATAAAAAACACTTTGATACTCCGTAGTATTCTCTATAATATTTTTATCTTTATAAAACGTAGCCCTCGCGACTGTTTTATTTATATTTGTCATGAACGCGTTCTTAGTTAATCAGTAGTATTCCATTCTTTCATATTCTACACGGCCATTTTAAAACAAAATTATTAAGTCTTTTCACGTATTAAATCAATTGAAAATGACTTTATCATAATATACTGTATAATATTTTATCATAATTACGTAGCACTAGTAACTATCGAAGTTACCCTACTAAGATAAAATTGCCAATGCAGGTCATTTGTACGTAAATGAGTCATCGAAGTCTAGATACCTACGTGACTATAATCTCGTCCGATTTTAGGTTTTATTGTGTAATCCTATGACTAATAACCTCATTACTATTGCTTCTATCATTTTAATTAATAGACCAAAATACTATAACCTAAGTTCAGATTCCGTAAGGCAGAGAGGAATAATTATATCCACATTTAGCAAGCTATTTATAAATCAACAAATACTAATGTACGGTACAAACTACTGTGAATTCGGTTTGGGAATTCACAGTATTACCGGACATTTGTACTAAATGACTCTTGCTCAATTCGGTATTCGAACCCAAGACCTTACATAAAATCGTCCATAAACTTAACGACAAACTTGAACTATGCGATTAAAAATATAGTCTAGTAATTCAATTATTTTTCTATTGAAATTGGATTCGCCCTTACGATAAAACTTTTTTCCAGCTATCTACGTTCAAGAAAACTATGCATAGCTTGATAACCGTACCCAGAACTAAACGGTTAGAAGTTACCGTAGCACTTACACTGATGTTTAACCAAAAATGTAAGCACTATATAAAAATATAATATTTATGTATTCTTTATTAAACTTGTTGAAACCTCATTTGACCATGCATTTGGGCACGCTAATCTTCTCAGTAGCTCAAAGAATTTATATCTAGTTTTCAGTGACTTTACGATTAATTTGCTAATATTTATTTCCTAATTTAAATTCTTTTGGAAAATAAGAAATAAATGTGAATTTTGAAGTACACATTTCTAGGAATAGAAAATTGCGGTCACCACTAGTTTCGCGCTAGCCAAAACATAAAAGGGTCATATCATTAAAAGGCACTGCTTAATACGACAGCTGAGTTTGTATCATAATCGGAGCGATCTTCGATTATCGATATCTTAGGTGATCTGTTATGCCCAGCCCAAACCACTGAACCTAGAAATTTGAAGCATGACCACTTTGTTTTGTCTATCTGGATTTGCTCTGATGAATAGACGGAGTAAGATAAGGCTGAAAAAATTAATGGAAGATATCCCTCTTGTAGAAACTTCAAGATAAGATTTATTAGACTGAATAATAGCTGAAATTAAAAACATGATGTTAAACTTAGTACAGTTGATTCGCTATGCTTAAAACTGCGCCGAGCGAAATGTGCCAAAACAGGCGGTCACAGTTGGGTGAATAAAATCAACACTTTTTGTTTAATATAAATACAAATATAAGTAAAATATATACATTTATCATAACAATGAATGTGTTTACAATTACTCCGTTTTTAATTAATTAATATTTTCACCTTAATTATTAATTAATTTTTTAATTAATTTTATAATTAATATTTTCACCTACAAAATTACGTAAATTTGCAGGTTAAACGAAACATAAATAGATATATTACAATTTGTCCGTCCCAAATATTTAAGTTATTGGTTGACAATAAAGATACATATTTATCAAAAAAGCACTTCAAATCCTCCATACAATTTTACTATAGCGGCCGCGCGCCGAATTGAATATGCGCCGCACGAGCTCTGTCATTATCTGTCTTACGCTCGGCGCAGTCATAAGCATGTGCTTTTATTATTGTGCGCCTTGAAAGTACATCATGGTGTGTACCACAAGGCAGCGCCGCAGATCCATTGATTGAATATCAATAGGTTAGTTGATGTAATTGTCAACTTTTAATTTACATTTCAAATTCAAAATTCGAATAATATATTCTGATTTGGAATGTAAATCAAAATATGACGTGTATTTAGAAAAGCTTGTAGTTTTCTATTTAATCATAAATACATAAAAATAAAATTTACATTATCAATTTAGTTATAGATTAATTGTTATTACTTAGATGAACCTCACGGGAGTTTCATAATTTAAGATTGTATGTATATACGAATCGATAAATACTCCACTAGTCGATTGGGTTGTTAAAAATGTTACGACTAAAATATCCCACCCAATCACAATATATGAAAGATACTATACTCTTATTTTTTCGTCACTTTATCAGATATCTTAATATCCCTCTGTCACAATCCTACTTGTATTACTCAGAAGACTTACCAACAACTTTCACAAGATTTCAATAATGTATTGCTTGTATTCAACGGTTTCTGTAATATTTATAAGGTCATTTTCTCTCGTTCTAATTTTAAGATGGATGGTTAATAAAACACCTAAGAACTGTTGCAATCTTTCAGCAATTAGTTCATGTTTTAAATAGCCTAAAGAACTTATGCTAGAGATAGAGGTATACTGTTTAAACTGAATATATAAAATACAATTGTATTTATAATTTTAGACAATGTTCAAGGATCTCAAACAAAGTACGCCCAGAAAACTTAAAACTAAATCAATGCATCGGATAAATTTTGTGAGCATGCAACACCAATCGTATTGAGAGACATGACATTCATTTTAAATCACTGCACTAGTCGCGTAATTAAAATTTTCCCCATTGCAATTTGAATAATTACTGGTAAAGATTTTTCAACCGAAACTTATTATTTGAAGTTTGTTGAACAATTCTCTTAAATGTATGCGTGTGATAATAAAATTCGCAGAATAAAGATAATCTGTGATGTTGATGTAGGTATTTATGTAAATATATTTGTTTCGTGGAACTTCAATTTTCCTACGTGTGATGCGTCACGTACTTACATGAGTAAAATGTAATACATTAAATGTTGAAGACGGGAAATTATATAATTAGTTCAATTAATATAAAAATGTTTTTTTAATCTTTTTTAGGTACTAGTTATATTATAAATGTGAAAATGTGTTTTTTTAAACGGGAATGCAACATTGGATCCATGAATTTTACATAGACGTAGATTATTGTAAAATTTATTGTTCCTGTAGGATATATATTTTTCCTTTAAACTTTATAAGCTTTACCGTAGATAAAAACTAACAGTAACGTAATTTAAAAATGATAAGGAAAATCACATATTTAACTCTCGACAGCCCGAATGAGAACAACGTCATCACACAAGAGCCAATAATAGTCACATGATAATATGTTCCTGAGAGTAAAATAGCTAGAGCTTCTCTTTTTTAGCTCTTACAGCAATGCTGTGTTACAGCAGGCCCTGTCTTTTGTGCTGTTAACAGTCAATCCTTTTTCGAACCGTTGATTGTAATGGAAGCAGGAATGTTTATAAACAAGGCCGATATTATAGTTAATAACAATCTTGTAGCTATGCAGTACTGATCAAATCTGCACATGAACAACAATTGTCTTCAAATAACAAAGCAATTTCAAAATTACCCCGTAATACCTTTGATAATTATATAACACGGACTGCAGTCAATTACGGACACTGCAAATATTAGCCACGATTATATGTCAAGGGTAGATCTGATCAACTGTAAACAATAATGTAATATGTCCATTACTGGGGCACGCCTCCAGTATTGTCGGTTAATGATTCACATTATCATTGTGGTTTGTTCCTTCGTGATAGACACAGTATTGTAAATTATAAAATTATAACAAATACACAAAGATTTACGTGCCTTTTTGTCTTTACGACGACGACGTGAGACGTAAGCGTAGGTGGTATTACGCCTACATTTTACTAGATATGTTTTGAAATCCCACGTATAGTATACCCTATTGCCACCCTTGAACCTCAAACTCGGGACCACATGCCCTGCATTTAGCGATTGCGACCGGCAAGAATTGCTGGTATCTTGAGGATGGCTATATGGGTTTTTAAATGAACGCGAATGAAGTTATGGGTAACAGGTTGATAGGTTGACAGCGTTTTTCGATAGAAGAAAACTTGGAAATAAACAAGTCCGTTGCATGGCGCCTACTAGAAAAAGTATCTACACTTAAGCACATAAGAATCTAAAATTTACTGCATAGTTTATTTTCTAACAGATTTTTTTAATCACGTTTGCGATAATTTACTTTGTGAGTACTGCACTAACCGTCCGGATTAGTTGCAGTACTGTTTTCTTTCCATATGGTTTAGGCACCTAATCTATCCAGTGCCATAGTTTCAATATAATAACTATAGATCACAGCTTTTGGGAAACCATTCATACTAAAGCAAACTATAAAATGACGTAAATACAACTCAGAGATGCTTTGCACCTTTAATTTGTAAGTTATGTTTATCGTTTGTAGGTGGTTATGTTTATCGTTAATGCGCTTTTATATACTTAAATCAGAAGTATATTTTGACCTTCTTACGCAAGTTATATTTCAGTCCCACACTATTTAGAGAAACAGCGAGCCTATATCCTCTTTCAGGTTTAATTTTACTCATTAATAATTACTTAATTAATATATATATATATTGTAACTAGGCAACTTAACCTACTTACTCTATTAACTAAAGCGAGAGAACTAAGCCTCGAAATATTCTATAACACAAATATGTAAAAGAGCACTCTTTTTAAAAAATCACCGGTGTAAATCCATCACATTAAAGCAAAAATCTTTCGTAAATGATTATCCAGTTTATAACTGAAAGGGTTTCATGTAAACTGTAGTAAACATAGTCCGCGACGGTGCACCGTCATAATTAGATCGCAAACGATGCGCGGGAGTTGCCATTTTGTTTTTCACAGATGTAAAGCGCAAATAGATATGGCACATTTTGCTCGACATCGCCAAAGACATGCTTAAGAAAGGTGGGAAAACTATATAATCGTTTTAAATCTAAAAACCCTAACAGTGAAATATAAGTATATCTGATAGGTATACTAGACTTCCGATACACTTTGTAGCATTTTCTATTTGTTAAATATAAATATGTAAGTGCTTCTCCAGCCGTTACAATACTTACCAACCCAGACATAAACTACTTCGAAGATTTGTGAAAACTTTCTCGATGTTTGTAGTTTGAATTTAGTGAAAATTTTCTCGTTGTTTGTAGAATAACTGTGCTCTTTCTTATGTTTTGTGAGGCCATGTAGACTCGATTCCCAGGTTGGGCAAAGTGGTATCAAATATATTCTGTCAGAAAAATGTCAACAGTAAGAAGACTGTAAATGTACTAATAGACGGCTTGCGAAATGTGGATGTGAAACACCTCTGCCGCAATTTTCGAGGCGAAAGCTATGTCATAAACTAAATACATAAGAAAAAAAATTAATAGACCATTCACACAAACAGTTGCACGTGACATATTTAAATAAGTTTATTTTATTTCATAATAACATCATAAAATGCTGTCACTGGCAGCTGAAACGAAGGTAATAACAGCATTTATAGGAACGAGTTTGTTACATTTATTTCAATGTCAGCTCTATAATTGAAGTAAAGTAATAAATAAGAAGTAAATAGCCAGATAATGCAGGCGACTTATACAAACTTACTATTTATATTATACAGACACGTCATTCGAAGTGTAAGCAAATAATTTGATATGATTTGATCACTATTACCGATAACTTCATTAGTTGTTACTTTTTAACTTAGGGATTTCGGCTCATTTAACTGATGCAATGGTAGTATACAGTTTCAGAATTTGAAATAAGTCTCCCTGGATGACACGCCGGGTCTTCAAGAAGCTATGAAAAGTATAGCAAATTATTCAATAATCGCGGGAGTACTGCACTAAGACTATACAGAAATGGGACGACCACAAACTTAATCCACCCAGTGCTAATCGAAAAATTGCTTTTGTATAGTTATAATGATTCGGACAACAATCGATGACTTTAAATGTATCAACGTTCAAATGCGTAATCATTAATTTTAATTTTTAAATAATTTTGTTTTGTAACTATAGTGTTTTATATTTTGTAGGGTACACTTTACCAATCGAGTTGATTAAAGTTTCAGAGAGGTGTAAAGTATCCAACCACTTTAACCGTCACTATATTCTGGTATAGCTATGCAATTCTGAAAAATCTCACATGCAGACTTACTTTGGAAACAGCAGTACAAATAAATGCATTTTAATGGTAAGCTTGATAATAATTCATGATTGCTGTAGCTAAGGAGTGTACGATCATAGTGATTGATTTGAGTTCGAAAGAAAACAATTTTCAGAATAGCGCAGAAAAAAATGTCCCAGGCGAGCATTCGCTTTGATAGCACGATGATGAATTTCGATAAAATCACAAGTGCACTTATGCCACATCTAGTGCCAAAGTGTGCGTCATTTCAGCGGCCGCCACATTTATTTATTTAGGAGCGAGTTCGACGCCCGGCCGACGCACCGATGGCCTTCACCTCGGCCCCAAGGTCTTGCCTTCCCGGAACGGACACATCACCAATGATTAATCATCAGCAAGATCTTGGTTACACGGATGCATCCAGAATTCAGTGTTTCATAGAATTGTTCGGTGCAATTGTTACGAAGATTTAGCTGTAAATTGGTAAGGAAAATGTATTATTATACTTTTATATTAAATACTATGTAATAGGGGTACTTGGTATTTACTTGAGGAAAAACTAAAATATGCTGTAAATTAAGCCGAATTAGATAACATTTCTGTTTTTTTATGAAAATATTAATAATATAAAATGGATAGGAGACTGGCGCAGTGGTAGTGACTGGAATTTTTATCTTTCTCGTATGTTGGTCTCTGGTTTGATTTTCGGATCGGACAAAGTGTTATTGTGTTTGGTTGTTTATTATTTCACAGCAGCAATACAAAGATGGCAATGTGCCTGATAAGACTCACTTCGTTTTACTTGAGACGCAAAACAAAGATGAAATCTGAGAGTAATGCACTTCTAGTTACTCCTTTGGATTTTATAATAGTTGTGATATGTCTATCTATATACAGATATATACTCTTGATGATATTAATTTTTCCTTAAATTTTATCAATCAATCTTTATACAAACGTTTCAAAATCAGTTTACATTTTTGCTATGTTGAATATTGAAATATGTGTTAACTCTAAAGTGACACATTCCAATCATATTTTTATTACAAGTACCTAAATTAAAATATTTACTCGCCAAAATGAATATCGATAACAAAATATTGACAAACACGCACAAATTCTGTAAACTTGTACAAATATATTTGTTTTCAATCTCAATTTCATGTTACGACCAATAAAATATCGTTAATATACATTATTTATATATTTCAGGTCAATAAAATTACAAGAAGGACCATGGTTTTAAAATGTATAATTATTATCTCGGTTTCCCTAGCTCACAAATATATGGCTTATAGTGATTTTCTGACCATCTCCTCTCTCTCTAAAAAGTGTCCATTCGTCGGATTCTGGTTGTACTTTTGAAGATTACTTCTTGTTTAAGATAGCTTGATGCTCGGTATATCGCGTTCTCGCATGTAGCCTGTACCTGCTGCCTTGCTTCTAAGCCATGCAAAAAAGAGAGCCACGTGAATTTAGGTTTTCTTATCATCTCTCTCCATTTGCGATAATCACCGAACTTTAAACCCTGAATGCATCACTGATTAATTATTATTTAAATAGGGATTAAATATTCGATTATGATTAGATTTTAGTGTGATGCATCGATATTTGATTTATTTATAGTTAATACGTAATCATTTATTAACAATTAATGACATTCGAAACAGCATATTGCTCTCGGCTTGAATTATAAAACATAAGTTCAAGTTCAAATTTTCTTATCATCTCTGTCCATTTGCGATTATCACCGAACATTGAATACTGAATGCATTGTCACTGATTAATTATTATTTTAATAACGCTTAAATATTAGATTACGATTAGATTTTAGTGTGATGTATCGATATTTTTATGTTTGATTTATTTATAGTTAATACGTAATTATTTATTAACAATTAATGAGATTTGATACAGCATATTGCTCTTGACTTGAATTATAAAACGTAAGTTCAAGTTCAAATTTTCTTATTATCTTTCTCCATTTGCGATTATCACCGAACTATGAATGCTAAATGCATTGTCACTGATTAACTATTATGTTAATAACGCTTAAATATTAGAATGCTATTAGATTTTAGTGTGATGTATCGAGATTTTTATGTTTGATTTATTTATAGTTAATACGTAATTATTTATTAACAATTAATGAGATTCAAAACAGCATATTGCTCTCGACTTGAATTACAAAACATAAGTTTTAAGACAGGGTAGGATATAGACTATATTGCTGTGTGTGTTTTGCTTTTAGAACATTAGGGAACATTTAAATTCAATACACCTTTGACTATAAAGCAGAGTAATTACTCCAAATTAATGTAGCGTTGGACGTAACACAAATTTGAAACTTCTCTGTACAAAATTTAATTACTTGGTTACAGTCGTTTACCATAAAATTGTCAGTTCTATTCATAGATGCCCATCACTATTGGCAACAGTTGGCACTATTCATGACCTTGGCGAACTATTGGTCACGTCTCCTTGACCCGCGCGGCAAGGTCAATGGCGCTTGGCAACCGTGTGGCTAGATAGGTTGCGTTCTCATTTAAATAGTTGAAATGTACAATCTTTACTTTAATTTTTTTTTTGGTTTCGATGAAAGTGTGTTGGGTAATTGTTTGTGGTTAGTGCTAAATTATTGTGGTAGGCGCTATATGATTCATTGGTTTCATTTAGTAGTATGTGTAAGCTTGCTCAATTGCCGATCGTTATGACAAGGGTTCGATTCACTCAGGGATATACATATGTTTTGACACTATTTTTATGGGAAAATGTATTAAGATACTAATAGTTAGTAAATTTAGGAGTGAATATTAGTATGAAATTAACCTTTGGAAATATTCAGTGATAGCATGGTAGCAGACTGTTAAATCGCCCCACAGAGTTCTAGACTTGGATTCCACGACTGGCACCTCCAACTCTTTATAATTTTGTACGTATAGTTTATTGACATGTTAAATAGTTAAGTTTCACTTCCTTTAAAGTCAAAGAAAAACATCTCAAAAATTCAGAAACTGCATGTCTGAGTTCTCCATAATATTCTCATAGATGTGTGAAGTCTACTATACCGCACTGGGCGAGCCTGGTGTATTATGATCTGCCTACCTCAAATAGCCAGAAGCATCTATAGGCAGGAAACAGAAGATAATAGCTACATGAGCTGGATACCTATAAAAAGTATTAGAGACTGTGTTCGTGAAGGAGGTTACTTTTAAAACTAGGGATAGAACGCAAAATATGGTTTTAAGAATGCCCTATCTCTTCGCCTATCTGTCTTCAATATCACAGAAATTTTTCTGAACGGATTTTAATACAATTTACACAGTTCAATGTCCTAGTTTTTATATTAGGTAGGTATATAATATAAGCTATGTTTCGTCTGTTTCGATTCAGTAGAATCAGTGATTTCGTGGGTATATAGAAAACTTGATCGATTTCGAAGTAATTTTTACTAATGTTATACATGCGAATGTGACTTATTTGTTACACTTTCACGCCGTAACTACCTGACCTTTCTTCATGAAATTTGGCATACAGAGATACAGAAAAAGACATAGAGTACCTTTCATTTATAAAAAAGACTGTTACCGAGCTAGCCAGCCGGAAAAACTTACTGTAAGTAGTCCGTTAGGTCTTACACTATTAACGTAGAACGTCGTCCCATTGTGTGAACCATTGCCGAGGGCGTTTATGATGTTCACTACAGATAGAAAAGAAAAAGCAAAATATAGTAAAGTTCCTCCTAGTGAGTGTTATATCACTGGTTTAGTATTTAAAGCTTACTATGCACACAGTAGCGTAGGCAGTGTGCTCAACTTGTAAGATAATTTAACTTCGTCCAGCATATCGTTGGAGATATGATCTCATGTTATTAAGTCTTCATGCTAATCCCAACTTTTACTTCATGTTAACAGTTTAGACTTTCTAGAAAATAAGTTTTAAATTCCTTAAAGTTAGTTTGGAATATTAAAAGGTTGTTAGAGTTAAAGATAAAATATGTTAGACTTTACGAGCATCAACATCTCTTGGAAGTTTATTTTTTGTACTTATATAGCCACTAAAATATGATTCACAATTCGAATACCTACAAAATGATTACTGATTTGATCATGTAGAATCTGTTCACGCTTATGTTTCCATCGTAATACCCCGGGTCCGATTCTGGAGACGGGGTAAGTGCTATTGTGATTTCTGTCGAATAAGCAGTAGCACTGAGTTTGTAAATGAGCTTGATAGCTAGCAGTACGCTCGCCCTCTATTTGGTGGAACTGAAAACAATGCTGGCAGTCATGGGCGTATGCACTTTTGCCCACCACTTACCTTAAAAGCCTATGTACCACAATTATAGAGGTGTGTCTATATGACAGGATTATTAACGCTATCTTTTTGGGTTACCCAATGCGTCCTCAAATTTTAGGATCACATTTATAAAGTATAACATTCTTATACTGCACTGACATTAAAGATTAGCACCTACGTCAATATCAAAAATAATTTCAAAATACAGGGTTCATCATCTTCACTAAAAATAAAAGACAGATATTACATACTCATAAAAAACAGATTTAAATATGAACCAATTATCAAAATAAGGTGTTAATCCCATTTTAATAATTGGTTCGGTAATCGGTAAGTAGTTAATTGGTTTTGTGAAATACACAAAATGATCTGTTTAATTGAGATCTAATCAAAACAGCGTCTATCAATAAGTCAGAATATCTCTTTAACAATCCATGGAACAGGGTAGTTGCCTATGTTAGATTTTGTACAGAATTTATACACAAGGCAAATAACAATTAAAATAAATCTTTTTGTGCAAACGTTATGAAAATTGGTTGAAAATAAGAGAGTAATTAATACTTTATTTTTATTTATTTATTTATTTATTAAAATCGAACGATTATAATTACAACCAATTACACTAATTCAGATATTTTTATTATATAAATTTAAGATAGATTTTCATAAAAAGCATTGCAAACATTTATGACGACTTTCAAGTCGTCAGCAAAAATATCACAGTCCGGGTTGGCTTCCACGAGAGTATTAAGTGCGGGGAGTACACGCGGCACCGGTGATGTAGGCCGTGCCACCGTGTGGCACGTGGGCACAGAGAGCAGTCTGTGTCTTCTGGCTCGTAAAAAATTGTTCGGTACGTTAAGTCGAACCAGATCATTCTGGAGGTCTCGGGCATCAATCAGACCGCGACATACTTTTAACGTCGTCCCTATTTGATCACTTGTTTCGAGCCACCTAGTTTCGAGCATGTTGTAACCTAAAGTGTCTAGCAAAAATTTGGTAGGATATAAATATGGATAATATCCTAGAGTCCACTTTTATAGGTATCTTAAAAACGCTTTATGGACTTTTTCCAACAAAAGTGCGTATTTCGATTCATGTGGATTCCACACAATGAACTTGCCTCAAGCTTACTCCGAACCAATGTGTTATACAAAAGCTGTAAAACTTGTTGGTATTAGAAATCTTGAGCATTTCTAAGTACGAAACCCAATCTCTGGAATGATTCCTTGGCAACCGTGATCACATGCTCATGAAACGTAAGCTTCTGATCAAAGGGAACACCAAGATCTTTCATCGAGTTAGATCTGACTATTAAACCGTCGTTAATTTTGTAATCAAAATTAATAGGTTGACGCATTTGACCGAAAGTCATAACATAACATTTTGTTGTATTGAATTCCATCTTGTTGATTTTATTCCACTCTAACACGGTGTCTTTGTCTCTTTGAATAGCGAGACAATCTGTTATGCTTTGGATGTTACCATAAAACTTAAGATCATCAGCGGAAAGGAGACATTGCGCGTGCCTAGGAACGGAAGGCAAGTCGTTCTTTAAATTTCGATATAAGGAAAGTGGGAAAGTGTATTAGGGATCTGACCTCCAGCAACCCTGAGGTTTGACCTGGGAGTGGTGAGCTTTGTGGGCCTGCTCGCCACCCGATCTGCACCAGGTATTCCCACGCGCGCCTCTGTGTCGTGTCTGAGTCCCCTCACAAGGAGACAGTAGAGGGAGTGTTTTTTTATGTAGTGGCCTGCCGTTTTACAAGGTGGGCCGAAACCTCGGCAGGGTCGCGATTGCCTGTGAAAGCGATTCGCGCGGCCCCACCGTCTATGGTTATGTCGAGGAACACAGTATATACAGTATGTATACACACAGTATATATAGTATAGTATATATATTACCGGGGGGTATCTTTCCCCCGGTGTACCCGACATAACCTCTCCGTCGCCCCGCGGAGAGGTATGCGTCAAAGCATCCGCCCACGTAAAACAAAGGCATATCGCTATCTCCCTCGAATAACTGAATTTAAATATCGGATACGTCACAGTTTATATCATGGATCCTTTTTAGTCAATTGACAATTAGCCGTACTACCAGATTAAGAATTAATTAATTTAAATAGATTTTATAAGTGACACTTTGGCGTATGGGTAATCTACCTAAAATAATAAAAAAATGTCAAATCTAAATTTTAAAACAAAACTGGTATTCAAAACATTATTTATACTCCATTTCACTGTCTTTGTAAGTAAAAACTTTTGTAAGATAAAATGATTACAAATGTCAATCTGAATTCATAACAGCCAACAGTTTAGTACCTACCTAGAATTATTCGTTAAAACATTAGCAAGGATATCTTCTAGAACATTCGTAAAATCCGTTAAGAGTCTAATTAACGTTAATTTATTCTTATTATCAACACGAATCTATCTTTGACTGATAAGCTTTTAAATGCCAAAACTGGAGGTCATTGATCCTGTATAGAATTGTATCTTACTTAGTTACTGAGACTTGGCAACTATTTTAGCAATCCATTGTGATTGCAAAGGCCAAACTTAGATTAGTGCCGTGATTTGTAGCAATTTACACGGGAATCTTTTAAAGCTTACAACTGGCAGCATACCGATAGTTCACGAAATAAACAGGAGGTAAAACATGAAGTCTTAGTACGTACTAGTGACTAGTTTTTGGCCGCAGCTTCGTTCAGGAGAAGCACTTTGTTTGTGGATAAAAAGTACTTTATGTCCTTTTCTGTACCCCTGACAGCGTGTATGCGAAATTTCATGATGATCGCTCGAGTAGTTAAGGCGTGAAAGCGTAACTAACAAAAAACTAACTTATATTCGCATTTATAATATTAATTTGGTAACGCATAATGACATTAGCATATGCCATTATGCGCATCCGAATGGCTGGATAGTACACTATCCAGTAAGTTAAGTTTCACCTTGTACACAAGGTGAAACTTAACCTATAACAGTGAAGGACCACATTTGCATTGTATTGTGACAACATTCGAATAACATTAGAACAAAATTATACATACCACCAGTTTTCGAAGAGTTAGTGGTAGTTGTTAAACACCTCATGGCTTATACTACCTACTAAAGAGGTTAGCCTATAGGCTATATGCTAGGCTTTATCCTGTAAGTGAAGAGTTCCGCACACAAAAGTCCGAGAACACATTGCGCAATCCAGTAATCGAACCAGTGGGACTTCTCAATCTGAAATTATCATAAATGCAAACGAATGCCACTGGACTAATGCCTTATATCACAGAAGATTAATCCTTCCAACAACCAATTAGAAAAGCATTCTAAGATTCTAGATTGTATCGTTAGTCTATTATCATGAAATGAAACTCAAATCATTTATAAAATCTCGATGCTATTAAAAAATCGTTTACTATCGTTTGCTTACATGCTATTTTATAATCAGTATTTTGTCCTATTATAGAAGAAAGGTTAAAAATGACTTGTCTTGATGGCGCAGCAGTAATGTATGCGACTGCTGTGCATGAGGTATCGGCTTCGATTTCTAGATGGGGTAAAGTGTTTTATTCAAAGAAAGTTTAATGTCGTGAATATCTCAGTAGCAGGGCGGGACCTGGCAATATATCCGAAAAAAGTCAATAGGTTTGCCCCCTATGGGGGCTAAAACTATAATACCACTCTGCTTACCCTTTCGGAAATGTGGGCGCGAGACTATTAGTAGATACAGACATTTGGTCCGAAATAAATGTGTTACCTGGAAAGTTTGCCGGGAGTTTTGGAAAATGGTAGTATTATAGATCTAGATGTGCTCTTTCCGAATTTCCACTTTTCCACCTCGTACCTCTACCACTCGCACTGCCGCCGCGCCGTATTGGAAAATGGCGCCTGATAGCAGTTTTTGAACAATATCTCCTTTCCGACTCATTTTACGATAAAGACATGTTATACAAAATTAAAGGAGAAAAAAATTCCTACAATTTATGTGACAACACATTTTTTGTAAAATTTGTAGTATTGGCGTAAGAGCGCCGTAAAATTTTATTCATCCACAACAACAGGTGTTTTTCGTATATTTACTCAATTTCTCAAGAGACGCATGCAGATTTCGGTGACGGCGACCTCAGAGATTATGGATCTTTTATGAGGCCTGATGTGGCTTACTAGAACGAACTTGGTCTTAAATGTCTTACTACAAGTGTGGCAGTAGAGTTAGCCTGCGGAAAGAGCGTATCGAAATCTATAATACTACCAATTTTCAAAACACCCGGCAAAAATCCAGGTTAAACTACCAAATGACTGTACTATATGTATATATATATAATTTTATTAAAAAGCCTAAGCGTAGAATATACTTAACCAAATGAAATATTTTTATTGCGGTGATAGTACAACAAACGCAACATACTATCTAATTAAATGCATTTCAAATGCGGCGTATGTTTTTAAACGCTGAAACCCTTCATCATATTTTGTTAAATCTATATATAACCAAACTTTGTCTTATTGTTTCGCCCTTTAAATGTGAGGCCCACACGCGTTCTCAGAAATATTATCAACGTTATGCTCTTTTACAACGGGGACGTGTTGACAAATTACTTTTGACAATTTTCCTCAGAAATATTCACTTTGATCTTTTTCCCGAAAATCAATTATCCACCTTCATTTAGTTTCGAATACCTGTGTGGTATTTTTTATCGCACCTTGTCTATTTTTGGACGCGGTTTTTATAACTCTAGAGTATCGTAGCGTAAAGTTTTTCAGTTTTTAGTGTTACATTAATTACACAAATGCTAAATTAAAATGTAAATAGGCTATTAAATAAATGCTATCTGCTTATTATACTGCAGTTCTCACACGTTGTGAAAATGATATATTAATAAAATTACGGCAGGTAGAGTGATCTATATTAGAAATTAAATTAGGTATTACGCTTAATCCACATTATCAAACGATTGTTAAAAGATTGGCTTAATATCGCAACACAAAAACTGGTTAGTTACGAAAACTAAACAGTTTTTGTGTAAAAAAAAATGATAACAGAAACATCCAATATCACTTTAATGATCCGTCAAGTAAAGCGATATTGGATTTTTCTGTTAGTAACAGAAAATAAATGTGTCTATTCCGTGTGACCTTAGACCATATCTGGCAAACGCGCCGTTGTAATATACTTGTACCTAACTCTACAAGAATGGAGACATGACATTAGGTATGTGTGTAAAATAGACAGTTTGGCAGGTGACAAATGGTTTTTTTATAAGGCACAGCGTTATCTCAATTTTATGATTCTATTCACATCTTAAGAATTGATATTTTCCTTATTCACTTTCATATAGTAGGATAACCAGAAGAAACAGTTTATAAATAGTGTCAGGCTATGTTTCTCTCCTTCGTTCTAGCCTGCTTCATAATTTTTAAGTAGCAAAAACCTTATGGTTATTTAGTTATTCTTTTCCAAATAGATAATACAATATATATGTATATGGTATGGATGGTATACCTTAGGAGCTAATATAGAATGTTAAGTTATTTAAGAATAATTATAATGATATAATATAATCCCTGCAGTCATCTAAAGACAGTTGTAGATTAAATTATTAGCCTCTATCATGTTTTATAATTCTGCATCATATAATTAAGTCCTACTAAAATTACTAGATGGTCGTTAAAGATGCCTTTGCCTAGTACCTAAATCTGTAATGTGGAAGGCAAACAACTATTCTTGGCAACATAAAACTTACGGAATCGCCAAATATCTCTTGCCAGCTATATTTTTTTATTGAAGCTAAACAATTAAATGCTAAAACAATGGCCACTGATTGAATTCGTTGCGGATGTTTTTCATTAAGTTTATTTTTAACGATGATGAAGTGTGTTTTAGTAACTAAGAGTCAGGAATCAGGAACCGGCTTCTTTAATAAAAAATCCTTAGGCATGTAGTCTATTCAGCACGTCTTGCTAAACCTAACAAAAACAATGACATTGGCGTATTGGTTAATGTCTTGATCGTCAATGTATGCTTAGCATGGGAACAATGTTAATATATTTACAATACACTAGCGGTCGCCTAGTGGTCAAAATTCAACCAAAATTCCTAGGCTTGCTACTTTGTTTTCTGTTTTTCTCTATTACATATAAATAAGGTATAGGTAACCATAGCTACAAAGAATTGTACGACGTCAGACGAACAATGTCGAAATACTACGAACGCGATTCGACTGCGATTGTCAAATGCAGGGTTGTGTGCGTGTAGTGTTTTTTTATTAATTTAATGTATTTCTAATGCATATTTTATAAAAATATTAGGATTCAGGTGAACCCTGTTTATATGGAGTTAAAGTTTATATGGAGAAGGAGAGGTCTCCTTCTCCATATAAACTTTAACTGTGTCAAATTTCATACTCCGCAATTTTCGTAAAATTGGGTACAAAGTTTTTGCTTCACGTATTAATATATAGATATGTGCAAGGTCGATCATCTCTTTTTTTAATTATTTACTGATAGTTAATTGATATTGCCTTGACCTGTTCTTTAAATTATCTTTAATCTAGAAAGAAGGAAAGAAAGATAGAAAATACATTTATTTTGACAGAAAAACACACAACACATACTGCAGACAGCATAAACGTAGTATACAGTTAGACAGGAAAAGACAATGGGACACTAGGACAAAAGTAAATGACAATTTAAAATACAATAATAGTATAAATATATAGCATCATCAATTAGAAAAAAAATATATTAGGTACATCAAGCGAACATAAAATAAATGAAAGCAAAAAAAAATACCTAATAATAAAAAAAATAAACACAAATAGAAAATAAAAAACAAAAAGCAAATAAACAAATAAAAAATAAAAATTTTAAATCCTTGGCTTGATCCATTTAGTAAATATATAACCTAGCGTATGCGTCGCAGTGTCTGTCAAAAAAGATGTTGCTCAGCCCGAAGCTGTATAAGCGTATAAGCGAAACAGCGCTGATTTTCAGCAACACCTTGGTGACCGATGTATATGTAGTGCGTTTGAGTGTGGAGCAAATAAGCATTTTTGTACAGCGTTTTTTATAAGAATTCAAGTAATCTTATTGAAACTTTTATATGTGTTTAAAATAAATAAATAATAAATAATTAAAAAAAATACTTCAATATCATAATTATTTAAGTAGGTATATTAATTAATTATTATTTTAAAAGGCAGGCTATTTTAGACGATTTTTGTGAATTTAAAAGACATCTTTTCATATTTACTTTAAAGTTGGCAATAGTTATCAACTTACGAAGGGGTGGAGGGAGGTCATACCAACATCGTGTAGCCGCGTATTTAAAACTTCCTCTAAAGGCTGACGTATTGTAACTCGGTTTGCTTAAAGCATGATTGGGTCTCAAAGAATATGTGCAATAGTCATGCGTCCAAGTTAGTTATGGCTAATCTCTTCTTGTGTCCTGATTTGCTCAAGCGCTTGCAGTCTTTTCCATCTTCACTAGGAATATGCATCACTATATCGACGAAGTATACTTATTGTCTTTATATTTGAATTGATATTATATTCTTTAACCTTCACCTCAGATTTCGTAAATGTTTCTGCCATATCTGTGCAACATATCTTTTTTTAGTCTGTTAGACAGAGCCACCAGACCGAATAATCATTATAAGGTTTTTAATATTCTAATGCAGATGTCTGGAGTAGATTTGCTCCACATATGATATTTCCTTTCTTCCAACCTGTGAAGTCAAAATAAACAATGGTGCATTTCAAATGGCTATTAAAAATCTTCGAATTGCATTCTATTTCCTGGTTTCTTGAGACAACAAAGAATGCGAGGTAGGTTATTATCCTATGGTGATTGCACATTAAAAAACTATGACCAATTTCTAATTATTTGGCAGTAATAACTTGAGTTATCCAAATCAGTTCGGAAAGTTTATTTTAAGATAATGTCAGTATGAATCAATGAATGAAAAATAATACATCAGTTAGAATATCAATTATAAATGCAACAAAATCTACTTTTTGTATTAGACATTCAGAGATGATCAAATTATGGAACCGAAACTTTTTACTAACAATTGGAACTTAAACCTTAAATAAACTAAATATATTATTGTACTTTTCAATGATATTACCTAATATTATTTGTGAAAGTTCTTAAATTTCAATACTGACAAATCTATTCCTCCTTCGCATTTATTATTACGCATACCCCTTAACTTGTTATTAGCCATAATATCTCAATCCACATCGACTAATGCTAATCACTTATCTATAGCTTGCTTGTGGTTTTCGTTTTTTATACTACATTTACATCTACATCCACCTGGCAGTGGCTACTTCATTTTGAAAATATCTATAGCCCGGTTCAAATTTTACACATATACATTAAACAACAGGCCCATATTAAACAGTTATTTTTATATAAAAGTAACAATACATTCTCAAAAACAAACAATCAAATCATTCTTTAGAATACATAAAATTTTACAACTGCACAACAAACAACGAAGCATTTATGTATCGTAAATTAGCATCGACTTTATCTAGTTTGCTATCGATTGTAAAATTATATTGAAGTGGTCATTTGATCCTTAGAAGGTTTGTTCGTAAACCCAGTTACATCCTCATTTAGGTTTCAAGGTTGTAAGTAAGAGGAGGTCGCGATATATTAATTGATTTTATCATTATCAAGCATGATTACTTATTTTAAGCAGATTGATATGGCACAGATAAAAAGTATCATCAACCATAAGCATACACAAAACGATCCCACGATTCTACCTGAGGAGGTAGTCCAGCGTGTACTCAACATATATTTTGCTAGCTATGATTTAGGTCTTTTGTTAAAGGTTACAAACCTATAGCAGGCAAAAATTCATTCTTCTTTAAGCTATTGATTATTGTCCTGCAAGAACCACAGTAACTCTTTTCTCTGGATTTGTTACTACCACGAGACCAAGAAACAAATCAGTAAATATGGTGTTCGGAGAAAAGAATCCAAAACCTCTCGAAGAGTGTCTTCTTGATAATGGCTTGACAACTTAAAAACTTGTTCCATCTATCGCTCCTCGTTTATGAGCTAGTCCCACAAAAATAGGTAAACTTTTAGCACGCCATTTTTTATAGTTATTTTAGAAATCACTGTTTGATTGTTTATTGATCACTCTATCGAATTGGAACGCGTTATGCGCAGTTATTCGTATGCGAATCTGTTACGCCCGGAAAACGAATCTTAGGATCGTCGAACACTATGCTCCGAGATAAGGTAGCGAGCTGGGTCTTTATAATGAAAATCAAAATATCTGTTTCTTTTTATTTAAGTCACAAAGTAACACTTATGAACGACAAAGTTACATTAACTCAACTGTACTATAAATTCACATTTACCAGTTGTCACGTTCATCAAAGTAAGAACCAATAAGATGAGCAAGAAACTCAGGCTCGGGCTGGTCGCATGAAATTGGTTAGTAGACTGTGCCCTTCCACTTTTTAAGCCAATTGCCCATGTGTTAGGGTGTCTGCTGACTTCCTTTAAAGTAACGCAGTATCTCGCTTGCCGTGAGGTGATTAAGAGAGGTAAGTCAAAACGGAATCTTAGCTTAAACCTTATCGCCTAAACAAAGAAAATTACCATTCTTATTTACTCCTATATATTATTTCTTAAAACTTGACTTTATTTTTCGAGTTTAATGAAAATAATACACGGCATCATAACATATTTTATGTGTCATGTAGCTATGTAAATTAAAATATCAACTATTTATTTCGGATATCAAGAAACAAATTTCACGCATACTTAATAGTAATAATTTGCGTGAATGCGGGGATAAAAGTATTCTGTGTTAATCCTGAACATGATCCATCCGTGTGCAAAGTTTTATTTAAATCCGTGTAACGGTTTATACGTGATTAACTAAAAACATGCAAACTTGTTCCCAACCTACAATATATAAAATATTAGTTGGATTGCATTTCCATACATGCATATATATGTAGCTATTGTATGTATACATAATATAATCATGTTCTTAACTCATTAAGAGGTGTTATAAATATCTTGAAGGAGATAAGAATTTAAGCGTCGTCGACATTATACTGTGCTTTTTTTAAATATATTAGTTAAGTATCAGCTGATTAGTGACCGTTAGTATGGTTTCCGCCATGGTCGTTCTCACACAGTGCTGGGTGGAGGCTTTGGAGGGAGGGGGAGAGGCTCTGGCCGTTAGCCTCGATATCGCTAAGGCATTTGACAAGGTCTGGCATAGGGCCCTTTTATCGAAGCTACCATCTTATGGAATCCCCAAGGGACTCTGCAAATGGATTGCTAGCTTTCTGGATGGTCGGAGCATTACAGTCGTCGTTGATGGCTGCGGTTCCAGTTGCTCTCCCCAACGCTGTTCATCCTGCATATCAATGACTTGTTGTCAATCGAGAACATATGTACATTGCTATGCGGATGACAGCACGGGTGATGCGCGTTATACCAGCTATCAGAATGTCCCTCGGAGCAAGATACAGGAAAGACGAACACAACTTGTGTCTGAAGTCGAGGACTGTCTTGAGCGGGCTTCCGAATGAGGTGAACAGAACTTAGTTCAGTGTACTGAACAGGGCGAGGCGGTACTTCACACCAGGTCAACGTCTTGTGCTTTACAAAGCACAGGTCCGGCCGCACGTGGAGTAATGCTCACATCTCTGGGCAGGGGCCCCCAAATACCAGCTCGACCCACTTGACTCCCTACAAAGACGGGCAGTTCGAATCGTCGATGATCCCTATCTCACGGATAGATTGGAGTCGTTGGAGTAACGGAGAGACTCTGGGTCTCTCTGCGTGTTCTACCGACTCTTTCATGGGGAGTGCTCTGAAGAACTGTTTGATTTGGTACCAGCGGCCCCTTTTTATCACCGTACTACTCGACAACGAAGCAGGGTTGATCCATATTACCTGGAAGCGTTCAAATCCAAGACGGTACGCTTACAGCGATCATTTCTTCCACGTACGTATAAGCTCTGGAATGAACTGCCTAATTCGGTGTTTCTCGAGCGCTATAATATATCCTTCTTCAAACGAGGTTTAAAGAGAGTTCTTCTTTCATGGTAGGCAGCGGCTTTGCTGTGTCCTGACATTGCTGAAGTCCATGAGCAACGGTTACCACTTTCCATCAGGTGGACCACTTGCTTGTCTGAAATATATATTTTCAGTGCTATATTTAGATTTTATAATGTTAAAGAAAACCCAGTTCTATTTTAGAATAGAAGTGAGCTTTATTATAATAATACAAAATCTTTAGGTATTTGGCGCAATTATGGACGATGTCTGCCTCACTCAGATATAATTCACCAGGGTAGTATCAAAGTTGACTTTCACCATGCACACCAAGAGCTTTTTGCTGAAACTAGCGTGGTAAGCTAGTTACAATACCTCAGATAAGTGATGCGCGATTATCGATTATTAAAATAACAATTCGAATTTTCAAGAAATTAAAAAACCTAGTTCATGTTCGAATGCATATAACTTTGATAACGACTGAATTATTTGATTACGTGTTATCTTTACGCAAATACGAATGTAGTTACCGCCGTTCGTTTTTTTCGCGTTATGAGGGCAGTAGATAGGTTACTAGGTTAATCCGAAACATTATGTGCGAACATTATTGATCTAATCGATCTATCGAA
The DNA here is from genome assembly GCA_930367265.1 of Catocala fraxini. Taxonomy (NCBI): domain Eukaryota; kingdom Metazoa; phylum Arthropoda; class Insecta; order Lepidoptera; family Erebidae; genus Catocala; species Catocala fraxini. The sequence goes on from OV884041.1 coordinate 19,509,422, forward strand.
TTAAGTTTCGAAAATTCGATTATGATTCGAAAGTTGCACACGTTTTAAAATATTCGAATTTCATTTTCGTAAGCAATAGCATAGTAAGTACTCTCTCGGGTATCGTATAAACCTTCATAATACACCGAGTGAATCATAAGCTTAATTGTCAAGAAATATTAATTTAAAAATATACAAAACATAAAATTACTATTGATTGGAATATCGAAGTTATATTTGCAGTGTGCGAGTCCCCTTAAAACATTCGTTCCACGTTTTTGATATCTTCTTTATTGGCTCACATTTATTTTGGCTAATTGTAGGTTTTGGATCCAAAAATATATCATAATAGCGGGTTTCAGCAAAAAAGGGATCCATGACGGATGTTTAATTTTATTTCTGGTTAGGCGTGGTCGAACGGTTTAAGTAATTGATATCTTTATGATATTGAAGATATTACATCCTGTAGAATTGATATACTTGACTCCCCGGGGCAAGTGTCTATAGCTTAACAGATAATGCAATTTTAATCGAACTGCACCGGCTATCCAATCTCTCACCTTTATGGTAATAGTGCATGCATGTAGCCCGCGCCAGCTGCTTGCATTAAGCAAGTACATAGCTGGCATACTACATGCACGTTAACCATACGGTTTCCATGCGTGGGTAATTCGCGTCAGCTCTTTTCACGTTGCATTGTATCATGACACTATACTTCCATAGTGAGGTCAACGCGTGCGTAGCTACCGATTGCGTAAGCATAGGCCGTGCTAAATGTTATTGGATGTTTTCGGATATTTTCCAGCAGTACTATATGTCTGGAAATTGAATCAGTAGTCACGAATACTACGACTTTTTGTGTTATTTACTAGGTCATAATTATGGGCGAGATAACTTGTTAAACATGTGTCGAATAAATTATGTTTACAGATTTCAGTGAAAAGCCAAATCACTTTGCAAGACCTTATTTGTAACATTGTCATCTGTTATTTACAAATCACCAATGACTCATAAGGTATATATATATAATACGTCTAGGCATCTATCTTGTTATTGCTAATAATGTTCAATGTACTGCATATACATTGGTTTCATGAATTATGTCATTGTTTAAGTGAATTGTTTAAGTGATCATCTTAACACCGCGACTACGTTAAGTGCTACGATTTCGGTCGGCGTTTGACACAATAATTACGTGCATTCCTAGATTGTATTTTTAAATCTAGATGTACATGTCCACTGCTTATAAAAATCACAAGTTATGCATTTGTATTTGTTTTTATTTCCAAGTTAATAGTATTCTTGCTAAACTGATGGGGTTAACAAGAATACTAGTATAATATTGTCTTCTGTTTACGAGAATATTATTCATTGAAATTGGTATGTACCACCAGCTTGGGAACCAGTAATACAAATAGTCAAACCCAAGAAGAAGCAAACCACAGCTAGACTTCATGATACTTTGAGCTCATTCTGCGTAAATAGAAACACCAATGATTAAATTATGTTCGGGTACTTTGAAATAACTACACTGGAACATTGAGACAACTACCATCTTAGTCTCCCCGTGACCATGGATGCTAAAAAGCAACCGAAACGTCGGGGAAAGTGTTAAATTAAATTAAATCTAAATAGTTTTAATAGTAATTTAATTAGCTTAAAAATTAGTAAAGTTTAAAAGTAAAAGTAGTGTAACAGTTTTCAAAATTATGTAATAAAGTGTCAAATAAACAACGCGATAAAATCCGTATATAGTAGTTTAATTTCAATGAAGAATACTAGTCACTTGTAAATTACTTACTGAACTTGTTAGAAGTGATTTCATCCTAGTGCAATGAGTAGGATTCAAACCCTTGACTTCTTGATTGCAAGTCCATATGTCTTGATTTTGATATGTATGTATGTACGACTGAGGTGGCGACTAAGCATTCAGCTTGTCTAAAACTGAAGCTAAGCGTCTCACGCACTGTCAACCCCGAAAGATTGAGTCACTGTCATACCCAGAGACTAAGATTTTTGGTCTGCTGACAGCACATCTCAAGGAGTTTGCCAACTGTACCCACAAGAAGAATATTACACAAGGTTTCTATGTCATGATCTTTTTTAAAAGTACAACTGTTTTAAATCGTGTGATGACCTGTGTTTAAGCGAATAGCCAGCGGTGCATTAATTCGCATCTCCAAACAATATGAAAATAGAACATTGTCTTAAAAAAAACAAATATCTAATTTGGTAATTTTGCTAAAATATCGTAAAATACAAAAAATACGTTGTTACATTTATAATTAAATATTATAATTAAATTAATTTCAACAATTTATGCACTTAAAATGTTCTAAATTTAGCAACGTTATATTTTTATAGCATTTTCTTAGTCGAAAGCATTAGTATAAAGTTTTTCATTTCTACATTAAAAACCTATAAAATGGAGCTGGTAGCTACACCGTATCATTGGCACGAGCATTGACCCCTAACCTTCAGCCGTGCAGACTCGTAACATAAACACTCGAAACCTAACAAATTGAGATAAATAACGATTTTATGTTGGTGCATTATGTTAGTACTCTATTGTTAAAAACTTAGTTTGAGAATTTACGCATATATCTAATATATGTTGTTCAACAGTAATATTATTAAACGTTAAAGCGATGCATATAAGCATAAGCAATTTATTTTAGTTACTCTGAGGCGAAGGTCTGGTAGCAGCTCGAACTTTGCTTTACCTGACCGTGCTAGGATCTTAATGATTTTTGTGCATTTATAACTACATACATACATACACTTAAGCCAAAAGCGCCGGTTGTATGCACCATGTGGAGATGCAAGACGGTATAGTACGCAAGAAACCAGACTGTTAACTCTTGCATATAGCATGTACTCGTAGCCTGTTCTTGTAGCCCGCACCAGCGAATTGCCTAGGCAACTATTAGCTTCTAAATATTATTACAGTATCGTCAATTATTCTCTGCAATGTCTTTGACTAAAGACCAGTCATGCCTGTTCGGTATAATTTATGTGGTATTAACCGATAGTGTTTACATGAAATGACTGCATGGATGGCGTCGAAGATTAAGTGGTCGCCTCGCCACTGCCATCACGCCACGTGTTGTGGTTTAGAATCTCAACAACTAAGTTCGGCCATCTGCGCAGGAGATATGGTGCACAAGTGTGTGCGCTGACACAAGTGCGCTCTTCTATTCACCAACTCTCATAGTCCGATGGGACAAACCGATACTCCGAAGGCCCCACGACCGAAGGATTACTAATCCCGCATGTCAAGCATTGAATTCAGTGCTATTGTTTCTATTTGGTTTAGCTATAGAGTTTATAAACTTTACTCGTTGCACAAACCTAACACCAGGTTGCATGATTGCGATTGTTTGTAGTTTCTATTTTCCAATTCAGCCAATATCATAGATTTATTATTTCACTTCTTTTAGACTTATTATAAAATCTTACACTCAGATTGAGCTTGAACCCAGTTTATAGAGTATACAAAAACTTATAACAGTTAGTGAATCAAAAGAGCCAGCGCCATATCAGGTGGATATTCGTAGTCCCTACCTACCCAGGAAGCAGATGTAGATCTGCTTATGCATGTAAAACTATGTAAAAAGCCCATTCCTTTTAGCAAGTGAGCACGTATCTACACTATGTAATAGACGGTAATTAATTATGAGCGCGTATTATACGGTATTGTATGTTAATAGATGTGAAAGCTATACAGCTCTCGGTGTCAAGCTTATTATTTATGATCCTTATCTTCTATTGCCAAGTTCTATTCCTTTTTATCGGTTTATATTTACCTTCTTGAACAATCAGGACAAGCAAGTTTTCATCCTTTGTTTTGATTTTAAGTTACAGAGGCGTGTTATTAGTAACGAACTGCTCATTCACTACCGTTTATGATTACTGTTTTCCTCCCGTGGTTTGTAGCGTAGTGTTATACAGCTTATTATCCTAACTAATATTATAAATGAGAATGTAAGTACATGTGTTTGTAACTCTTTCACGCATTAACTACTCGAGCAATCATCATAAATAATAAGTATACACATTCTCTGGGGTCCAGAAAAGGACATAGGGTGTCCCGATAATAAAATAAGAATTAAAGATTACTTTCAGGTTAAATTCGTTTTACAACATTTTATGTATACATTTCTGGCGACCCCACATTTATAAACGGAGTGATTGTAATAATATATTTACAGATACATTTATACTACAATACAAAGTAAGTGTTTTTATAATACGGTGAACATTGCCTGCAACATGCATCAAACATTTTTATTACAGCTTCCGATTAATATTAACGCTATGCGTACGTTCAGCTGGGATTTGGACCTATGACCTGCGGATAATTGATTGAGAGGGGAGAGGGGGTGGCTAGACGTGTAGGTGTTTTAATGTTTTCTCGATGAGTATACAAAGGTGTTAGATTGCTGTTTTCTAAGTATTACTTCAAATGCAGTTAAATGACGCTTTTACGAAATATCAAATTGACGTGAGTTTTTCGATGTGTAACAAAATTTGGTTGGGAAGGTCAAGAACCTATAATGGGGGCCATTAATGGATTGACCCGAGTGATAGCTAAGTTTTGCCGGAGATATCGATTCAGTCAAAATTTTTATGAACTCTGCTACGGCTAGTCATTGGATTGATTAGGCGAGAACTTAACTAAAAGAAGAATTAGATACCGATTTGGTTAGGAAAGGTAAGGAACTTTGATGCGGTCAGTCAATGGATTGATTTATGTAAGCTGAGCCAGTGTTCGATATTATAGATATCTCTGCTAAACCCTTGGAATACTAGAGTGAGTATTGGATAAGGTGACTGTGGACTGCAACTACATAAAAATTACAAAAAAATTTAATGGTCTCTCATCTAGAATTTACCTGCATTAAGGTTGCTTCACCTCGGAGATTGAAGCCGCCTTTTCTTCAACCAACCACAAAACGTTCAATTCAATAATTATTTGTTCTATTTGTAACCGCTCTTCGCAAACTAATTAAACTAAATAGGTAAGTTTGTATAAGTGAGTTTACAACAGTTCATCGAAAGGACTTGAACTTACACCTCGTCGATCAAGAACGAACAGTCAATGCCTTACTCGCTAGGCCATTGACCCTTACCTTACTTCATTAGAGCAATGTCAACCATATTAATAAATAATATTGGAAATGGGCTCGGTCCCCTGTTATATGACTTAAGCCATGGCTGATTATGCACCTTCATCTATCTTCTTGTATACCAATATAGAACCATTAATATATTTCTGTATTGTCTGTTCAGAATGAACAACTACATAATCAACTCTTAAAACGTGTTGAAAAATTCTCAGACTTCTAAGTTTACACCATGTTTTTCTTCGCCGTTAAATCAAGTTATTATTACCTATTTTTCGAAGTTGTCTCAACTTTGAAAAATCAGCATGGCAGAGTGGTCCAAAGATTCAACTTCGGAAAATCAGCAAGGCAGACTGGTCCAAAGACTTTTTCGATAGGCTATCGTTGCTTTTAAATTGTCAGCTTAACCATATCTAAATATAATGATAAATGCATAAGTGTCTGTATACAGGCGTCCCTTTGCCGATGGACGAATAAATATATTTCCTTTAAACTCTTAAGCTTTGTTAATCCTAAATTCATTTAATAGTCAAAGTGTAGTTTAATAGGTACTGACCAAAATAACTCCAATTTATTAAATTTCATTACAATATTTCTGTTGCCGCAAAATCAATGGCTGTACTCCCCGAAAAGGTACTCTTGCCCGCATGCCGGAAAAATACCAAAATTAAACTGTCGATGCAGACATGCCACGATTCCTGCTTATGACACGACACACTAAAGCGTCATATTTATTGGACATTCTACCGTCAATTTTATACGTCTTAGTAGTATGTCTCGCAATTTATTTTCTCGTCGACGGAAATTGAGATTTTCATGTAGATATTTTTATAAAAAAGCGCACGTATTTTCGGTTGTAAGACGCATTCAGGTGGTAAGGGGTTGCGTTGCCATATTTTTGGAGTAAGATCTTGATAAGTTGTATTGCATTGCTGATTTTGTTTTATATTTTTGGGGTTTTACTTTCCTTCCGTGTCCTGGAAAATTTTGGTTTAGATATAGGCCGCTTTTTCGTTATAGCAGGAAGGTATTTTATGATTGTTTTTCAGATACGGTGTTGACTGGATAAACATGATTATTTTTTGTAAAAATATTCTATCTCTGCGATTTCATTTGATTTGTTTGTTTGTTTATATATGTTGATGCTACAGATAATGTGTGTCTTTAGAAGCTCTAAGTGCTAACATGATAATCACGTGAAAAAAAAAAAACACTTAAGCAACACGTATTATGTCCTATTACGCTGAATAATGTCTTTCATGTACCAACTTTTAAATCATGATGTCATGTTATATTGATAAATATGATGAAAGTTTGGATGCAATAACACAATATTACGGTACATTTGAAAGGCTTCATATAACCATAAATAGATTGTGTTACCAAGGCAGAAGAATAGAGCCGTCCGTTTGGCTACATTTTACATATATTTAAACTTTGGTCGTCTGGCTGGTACCCCAAAGAACCACAGTTATTACAGAGAGCCGGTAAGTCTCCCCAAACTTCAGACTTTACCAAATTACAAGCGTTTAAAATTCAGGAGTTTTGCTCGCTAATCTCTTACTAGTTCGCACCAGCGGCGTCCAATGTACAAATATTTACAGGGACGACCCAGCTGAGGTCAATTTTCCAAGCCTTCAACGCAAAAATGACCAAAAAACAAAGCCAAAGCCAATGCGAATTGTTCTTTCTGCTTACAAAATTTGAGTTGAAATTTCATTAATATTGCAAAAGTCGTAAAATTGAAGACGACATGAACTTATTATTCAAAATTGTGTGTTAAATTTAGATTGGTAAAGTTCATTTTGGGTTAGATGCATCGTAAAAATCAGCATTAATCCAAAATGATGTATCACTTAATGGATTATGAGATGAATTTGAACTTTCTCGTGTTATGCCATAAGGTTTATTTTTGAAGTGTTTTTAAGGGATACAAGTGCAGTGCACTTTGCCTGTGGTTCACTGATGCACCTCAGAGCACAGACTGATTTATGGTTATAATAAATATATGGGTGTTTAATGTTCAAGATTATCTATAGTGAGTAATAAAAGACGGTGTTTGTATGTAAAATCTGTATGCTAATGTGAATTTTATGTCTTAGAATATTTTTCTGAGAATGTTGGAAAAATTATACAGTGTTGCTTTGAGTCTAATTGTGATAACGACTTTAATGATGAAGGTTTTGTGGTGTGAACATTTACAAGTACTTAATTTGTTATTATGGTTTTGTAATAATGAACTTCTGTACTTTTTAAGCATAGGTCTTTTAATTGTGGTCCAAATCTCTGGATAGTCTATATCGTATTTTGAAATAGAATACAAGAGACCGTCCACCACATGTATGGATTTATCCCATGTATAGATTCAATGAAAGATCGTCCTTGAATTCACTTTAAATATTTTTTAACTATATTACTTTAATAATTTACACGAATCCTATCGGAATTTCACACATTGCAGAACAACTTGATCTTTAACTACGAAATAAAAATAAATGGATCCAAACGCTGACCCTATTGTGAGTGTCCCGATTTAAATGTCCATGTCATTTAATAATGGTGATATCGGTGAGATAAATAAGTCTTTCAGAAACTTTCATTTATGTTTTTCTAATACGAGTCATATAATCTAACTAGATCAATTAAGATTTTATTTTAATAATTAAGCTAGATATTGGCGAAGAAATTTAATCAGTCTACTATCTGCCTTTTTGCTATCAGATGGATTAAGCACTTAATACTATATATTTCTATTCACAAATATATTGGTATATTTTTATAGAGACTGACGTATGTCAGTGGTATAAGTACGGGTATGTATGTAAATTGAGTTTCAGGATACTGTAAGATCATGTGTGAATTTTAACAGCAGCGCAAGTTTTGATAAGTTTATGCATATCCAGTCGTATCTTACGTGTAAGAATGATCTACATCTTATGGACGAGACACTACGGCAGTTGGTAGCAAGGCGGGTAAGCTCAATCTATGTATAATCTCTATAATAGTTTCGTCACTCAGAGACTAGAACCATTGACGGGGTTATACTATACTGCCTGGATCTTAACTAACGTTTCCTTTCCCACCATCTTCTAGGAAATCTCTATCATCTCCTTCGCAATATTGGCTCCCAAAGTTCCATGCACTCACGTCATGCATCGTATATCTACTTCATACAATATGGAGTCATAATTTATATTGGTTGAAGTCCGTAAACAGTGTCTGTTTATTTTATTTAGCAATGGTTTACATTAGCGGTGCATGTGATTTCAAAATCACCTTGGCATCTCTCCTTGCAAGATGTGAACGCATCTGTTTGGTTGTATGTGTGCCGGCTTCGAGCTTGTGTAAAGATCTTACATGTGCATATACAATGTCAGTTTTGATGCTACTGGTTTCTGGTATCTTTCTGTGGGATATAGTGGTATCAAGTCGTGACATGTATTGTGAAGATTTAATTTGATGTGATCATAGCCATTTACTTTTCTATCGACTCGTTTATCAATCATGATGTTGTTGGATACTTATGTGTATGTATATATATATACACATAACGAATATTATGTTTATTAAATTTTATGTGTTTGGTAACTCTTGAAATTGACATTCTGATTTGCCTACGTGTCAAATCCAGAGAGATGGACAGAATCGTTATTCTAGTTTAGTTACTATTCACTTGACTTGATATAGATTCGATATCTTTAGAACTTGTTACTGACAAATTTGGTTCAAAATTGTACAATGATACTTTTTGTCCTTATTATTAGATTAAGGACATCCAAAAAAGTTATTCTCGTAAAAATAGCATATCTATATTAAGGGATGCTATCAAATGCTGAACAATATAACATAAAATTTACAATGACATGTTCAGATGTTGCACGGTTGCACTACACACACATGAAAATGAAAAAGAAAATCTATATTTACATCCATTAGGATTAAGTTACATAGACAACAAAAACATGGTTTGACATCTGCTCGAAACTAGTACTACAATTCCTTTTGACGTAATATACATCTTATGTCTAGCGTACTATGTCAGGAGGAAAGGCATTCATCTATAAATAGAGCACTGCGAACTGCAAGCTGTGTGCCATGCGTGATTGAAATATCTCCCAAGATAGTTCGTCCTATCACTACGGAGGTCAATATAGGAATCTGCCTCACATTTTTAGTAATTCTCGACTATGTTTTTTTTATCCGTCATCCCGTCAATCAATCATTTTCTCTTTAGTGTAGGTCGTTCAATCGCTAGGTCACTGTGTTCTTATATTATTGTAGGACGAAGTCACTCCAGTTTCATGTATTACGCAGAGAACAAAAAGATTTTAGTGTTAAACAGCTGTGATAAATTATTTTAGAAATAAATACGAACTAGATGCTTGTCTGCCTTGATGGCGCAATTATTGAATACGATTGCTGTTCATGAAGTCTCGGGTTCGATTTCCGTATCGAGTACCTTGTTGTAGGCTTTTGCTGTCTAGAACTCCTCAGTAGCAGCAGCAAGTATAGTGGCGAAATTTGGTTATAGGTAAGTGTGAAAATACATACATATATTTATAGGTAAGTGTGAAAATACATATATATACATAGACTGCTTTCGGCATTCTTTTCACCTAGATTGATCCAGGGGAAATAAATCGGCGCTTAAGAGCTTGACAGTAATGAATTGGAAAGAAACAAAATATTTATATATACATATATATATTGAAGATATTTTGAAATAAGTAGGCATATGGCCACTTTATTTTAGGATGGGTTATTGGTGAAAATGCGATGTCAGAATTACATACATACATAATTATATCTGACAATAAAAGTCAAGAAGTTACACTTAGTATGATGGAAATAAAACAGCGGCCGTCATATGACCTTGTTTATTTTGACAGATGATATCGGCGTTGACACTTTCTCAAACACGTTGACTTCAAGAAAGTGTCCTCGCCGTTCTTAGCTAGATAGTTCGGTCCTAGTACTGCTGTTTGGTCTTCAAAAGGCTGTTTGGTTCTGGCATGCCAGTTTGGCCTGGCACACCTGTTCGCTCTTGGTCCTGGCATGGCTGTTTAGCCTTGGTAAGGTTGTTTGGTCCTGGCAAGACTGTTCGGACCTGGCACGGCTGTTTATTCCTAGCGGTCCTGGCACGACTGTTCGAAACTGGCGTGCCTGTTCGATCGTGGCACGGCTGTTCGATCGTGGCACGACTGTTCAGTCCTGGCACGGCTGTTCGGTCATGGTATGGTAGTTCTATTCGCAGTTTAAGCAAGCATAAAAAGATATATAATTCATTTCATTCATCCAATGTCATAAGGACAGTTTTGGAGGGTTGTCATTGGTTGTGATGAGGAAAATAGTAGTTTAATTTCAATGTTTTCATTTCTTAATAAGATTCGCGTAAACGTAAGACAACACATTTTTTTAACGCCTAATACCCAGATGGTAACTTTTTTCTTATGGTCTGTGACTGAATGCCTAGTTATTGACTGTGATGAGTCTTATCCAACAAGGGACCATGAAATTACACCAATCGATTTGATCAACACAGCTCCAGTAATAAAAGTTATTTTCGCTGTGCATTTGCACGAAAATGTGTTGTTTGTGCATAAGGACGTCCGGGTCGAAAACCGTTCTGTTTTATACGAACGTTTCATTATTGAAATATTTGCAAATTTACGTGCAAACATATGATGTATTTATACTTTTAGTGGGGGATTGTTATGTGCAAAAATGCAGCGGGAATGACCGAAGAGGTTAGTGACAACTACCGCATCGCCCAGCTGCCAACGTCAATTGACGTCATCCGTTGAAGCTGTAAGTGCTATAAAATATGCAGAAATAATAATCTGTGACAATTTTCAATGCGTTGTACTCGTGTATTTTACGGTGTTAATGGACGGACGGTAGCTATTTATGCAAAATAATATATTATAATATAATATGCGCGAAACATATAAGGAACATGACGTAACCACAATAAAAAATAAATGGTTAAGTAATGTATAATAATAATCAAAATAAAATAAATAAATAAATAAATAGTGGCTATTCAGGGGGCCGATCTAGTGAGTTGGCGAGTCACCGTCTGCCCATTGCATTGATGCTATTAGAGTATTTAGGACAGACGCCGTTTTTCATCCATAGTTACCTATATACCGGTCCATCAAACACTCTACCCATAGCCCATATATTAGAATCCATACTTAGCAATAGTCTAGTGCCGCTGTAGGTGTTCCATCCCACCCTTGCTTAAACCCCTGGAAGGGCCTCTTCACGTTAGACCCATGTCTCCGGGTAAGCCTCCCAAAGGGCCAGGTATTTTCTAATATAATTTGTTAGAAAAACCTGTGATAAGAGAAACTTCCATAACCCGTAACTTTTAGATTTGAAATGTTATTAGTAATTTTTATAGATGTACTTAATTTCTAGTGTTAGTTAAAGTTATAGTACCTACTTAAATTAAATCTAATTAGTTTGGGATATGGATCCCATTTTGGGTAAAAGCCTCCCCCAAACTTTTTCACCTTTCCCTATCTTTGCCCTGATCAATCCAATCTCTCCCTACTGCCTGGACGATGTCGTCTGCCCATCGTTGCTTTGGTCTGCCGGCTTTTCTTTTGCCTGATGGTCTCTTCCATGTGGTGGTCTCTATTGTCCACCTTTTATATGTGCAGCGAACGATGTGGGCCGCCCATTGCGACTTTATTGTTATTGCGTGTCTCATTGCCTCCGTAATCTTTGTTTTCTGTCTTATCTCCTCACTTCGTACTTTATGTATTTTTCTGATCTTTAATATGCTTCTCTCCATTGCTTTTTCTGTGTTCTCTATTTTTTGTTTGATACTTTTTGTGAGTACCCAGGTTTGACATCCATATCGTACGTCATAACTTGCTTGACCAAAACTGTCAAGTTGTACTTCTAACTCAGAAGATATAAAAAACTCACGCTTGCTCGTTTTTATAGCATTTATATTTATCTTGCATTTGTAGGTGCAATATTTTGATCGACATTTTTATCTAAATATAGCAATGAAGTAAGTCCTATATTTTACTCATATTTTATGCATATAAAATATAGGTTAGTCATAGTTTAATGTTTTTATAGGTAGAATAGCTCCTCGATTTCCTGGTTTTAAATATCATTATGACTAATAATGAATTACAATACAAACATACATAGAGCTTTTTTTCCAAAGGGATAGAGACTATCGATTTCCAATTGCTGCTATATTACAATATTTTGTTACGTATTGTGTATCTTTTTGCAATTGCCGTCACAAGTAGTAATATTAATATCAAATTGTCACAGTCTGAAAAGTCAGCTCTAGTTTTTGCGGAATACAAAACACCAGTAATTTAAAGAATTAAAATAATATTTAGATCTTTGACTTTGACTATTGATCAAGAGTAGAGGTTCAGAATATTATACTGTTTAAAACTTTTGACAACGCCGTCTAAAAGTTTCCTTTCCTCTATAAAGTTATACTTTTGAGCTACTTCGTATTATTACTTACTTAATATTTCAAGTGACTATCAGGTAGCTTTAAAAATAAATGCCGTTTATTCGAAGGTCAATGACAACAACTGGAACACACGTTATATTCTGTTAAACATTATGATTGCATGAAAAATGTGTCTGAGCAATCAACCGACGCGACAGTTCATAACTCAATGTAACAATTTTCCTCATAATCTAACTGAGAATACAAACAAAATAAAAAATGTCTGTCTATTTGTCATTTAGTGCGAAATCTGACCGTTCGTCCGGCCGGAAGCACGTCATTATCGGACGGATTCCTACGTTGGTAGATAGCCAAGTTCACGGTGTACACGTAACGTCTAAAAAAACTTTGCACTTAATTTTTTTGGCAGGTTCTTAGGAAAACGTATTGAGTGCGTGGTGGTAATGTTTTCTTCATTAGTGTATTTGAGTGCAAATGATCGTCAATTTGTCACCTGAATGCGTAGTTGGTTTCATTTATTTACTGTTTATGTTCTGCTCTTATTTCTTATGCCACCTTGTATAATTGAACTCCATATTTATGTTTGATGCTACTGGAAGACTTATTATGTTATTCGGTAGTAACCATGGCTATTTTTTTAGATTGCTACACTGTTAATACTTTAGCTGTTGTTAATAGTATAGATATAGCTTTATTGGCTGTGTTTAAAGAGAAAATTCGAACTTATGTATTTATATGTAATATTATTTGGTATATAGACACCCTAGTTAGTGCTATGGTTAAAGTTTATGCTTATGTTTGTAACCGATTGTAAAGTACCGGGTTCGTTCGTGCTGGGATGAGTAAAGCGTGTGTTTGTGTTAATAAATGGAATGGAGCATGGAAAGTTGCTCACATGAACCCATTATTTAGATAAATATTTGTAGGCAGGAATCGGTCTAAAGTCTTATTTATCAGACTCATTTAATCTCGATTTGCTCTTTGAGATAACCTAAGGAATTCTGGAATTTCTTCACGCAAACATACAACACTAAAAAACTAAGTTTGAAATACTTCTTCCTAATCCAATTTGTAATAATATTTTATTCCACAAATATCTACTATAACAAATTAACTAATTTATTGCCTAATGATGAATCCGTCTAGTAGTAAGGCCATAAATCATTCGATCAGCGTGCTTAAATAGTTGCCAACTCCGATTGGAAGAGTGCCCATATATAAATGAGGAAAATACCTGTTATACCACAGAAATCAGCTAGGTATATACCTACCTACTTGTATAAAATATATAACATCAGCCCTGTCAAATTGTCACATGGCTGGGCATGCCTTTTCTTATGAGACAGACTAGGCCATTGTCAACTACGCTGGCCTATTTCTGGTTGGCAGACTTCACACATCTTCGAAAACATTATTGAGAACTCCCAGACTGGTAGTTTTCTTCAAGATGTTTTCCTTTAATGTTACAACGAGCGTTATTTAACAATTTATCATGCACGTGCGTTGCATGGTTATGCCTACGGGTTTACCCACAAATGTTGTTCATCATCAAGACATTTGCCTAACTTTATTTTTATTTTTGTGAGTGGATATTTTCACCTTGTATTTTAAAGTGTATTAATACATTTTACATCGCTACGGGAAATCCCTGTTTAACGGACCAACAGTGGTCTGTCATAGGCTAATTATGATGATGACTAAAATAAAAATGATAAGAGAAACTTGGTTCATAAGTACGAAATATTTGCTTTTATCTGGAACTAGTACAGAGCTAAAACCAGGAACTAATTAAGATAGTGTAATGTAACCAGCAGAAGATGGCAGCCAAAATTAAGTGGTAATAAAGTAGAGCCAGGCCACAGCTCTTCGTATTTTGACAATCCCGACAACGAACGACTTTCTTTGTGAAGGGTCTGGGATCTACAGGTATACCCTACGCTATCAAGATTTGATGGCTTAACTTTGTAACCTATGACCATCCAAAAGTACTTGTGTTTAATCTAAGTGATATGCAAATTTCGATGGTTTACGGACAGACGACAATTAGAACCATGAAATTATATACAACTAGCTTCTGCTCAGCTTCACCTGCATGAATCCAGCAGTACGCATACCGACATTAAAAGTATTCTACGTGTTAATTTTGTTGGTATATGTGTTCCAAGACCCATCCAAATATGTTGAACTCTCACGTGTTTGACTAACAAACAATCAAACATCTTCACAAGCTTTCACATTTATAATATTAGCTGGATATAACGTTCGACACATTTCTAAAAGTGACTCCGATAGAAAATGTCGTAAAGTAAATCATATTAACGACACAACAGGACACAGGAACTCGGCTGGCTCGTAAACTTTATGTGTCCCTTTGTTACTCAACTGTTAGTTAATCTGTATACGATTGATTGTGATGGAGAAATCTATGACCGGCTTAAGAGGAAGTGATAATTTGGATTTTATTATGTATTTGATTTGCGAGGGTGGCTGAAATGTTATTATTTATAGTATAGGAATAAAATATTGTAATATATATATTAACATGAGGACTAGCTAATTCCGGCCACGCTTAACTGTGACTGAGACTGATATTTTTAATTTTTCATTCCAGTGACAACTTAGGGATAAAAAGAGTAAAATATAACACACTTATTAGCTAGACTACTTTAAAGTTCAGTAGCCTAATGATCATAACATCCATATACAATTAAAATATTTGAGTTATCGATATAAATAAATGAAAATAAAAAAAATATAACTTGTTTTGAATCCCTATCAAGTAGTCTAGATATATTCCAAAGTTTCACATTGAAATTAAACTTTATTCGATTAAATTACTTCTGTTGTAGGCAGTTACAAGGTTAATATAATAAAAACTATTCGAATAATATTAAATTCATTAATATATACACAGGTAATAATAAAAGCAATTAGAAACGTAATATTGCGGTTTTCCTACAAACAGTTAAGCACCTATGTAGCAAATTATGCATTTATTATTATTTATACCTATGTACATAATTATGTGGTAAATTGTAATTTGTCTAGTAAATGTACTATTACTTGTTACTAAAATTTATAGTCCATTTCCTTATAAAATCATTAATTTACTCCTTTTAGAATATATTCGTTGACGTCAAAAAAAGATCATACGACAATATTAGTTTCAATATATTGTCTCTAGCTATGTCGCTATAATATATTTGTTTACTTATATAATAATATAATATATATGTAAATATAATATCAGCTCTGTATTAAACTGTCCCACTGCTGGGCACGGGCCTCTTCTCAGAGTGAGGGTTAGGCCATAGTCCACCATGCTACACGGCCATAGCCCAGTGCGGGTTGGCTGACTTCATATAACTTTGAGAACATTTATTGAGAACTCTCAGACATGCACGATGTTTCCCTTCACCGTTAAAGTGAGCGATAATTAACTATTGAATGCGCACATAACTCCGAAAAGTACCTTTAAAAATTATTTTTATGTGTAAAGTAATTCACTAGTTTACGTATGTAGTTGAAGATAGAAGCAATAATACAAAGTACTTAATAAATAAAAATAAAGTTTTAATTCGGATTCGATAATCTAGTTTTCGTATATCAATTGGTAACAGCGCCATCTTTTGATTAAAGGCGACACTACGACGAACCTTGACCGAGTGATCAGGTTAGTGAACCTCGCAAAATGTGTAGCATCTATGACGCAACGCACTGAAAACTGCGCAGACACACTATTGATTGTTTTGGTGACAAATAATAACATTCTATTGGATTAATCACATGTTTGGTATGTTTTTACTCATTGTTGATGATCTCGTGATTAACATTTTACGTGCCTTTTAGATGTTTTTGAGTCATGATTGAGTAATTTTAAAATAAGTCGTAGTATAAAATTCAGTTTATTTTATTTTGAGTTTGTAATCAACTTATTTTTTGTATTTCTAGTATAGTTTTCTGCTCAACAACTTTATCTTTCGCCTCTAATACTTTTATATAATGTACTTTTGTATTAATACCTTATTAAAGTCTTATCTGCAAAGAAATACAGAAAAAGGTTACAAAGCTGTATTACACATTTATGAAACAAACTACAGATAAAAACTTAACAAAATATCTATCCATATTCATTTCTAAACACCAGTGAAATATTTATTTAGTAAATTTACCGATCTTAAAAGGTTTTTATTTTACGGTATTTAATTACTAATTTAAGTAAGCAAATTAAATACTTAAATTAGTCTAGTATTATATAATACTTCAATAAATCAGCGTGAAATGTCACCAATGGTGCCTATTTAAAATCTGGATGACAATAAAAATACTAGCTATAAACAAAATAAAAATAAAGGAATTCCAACAATTCGATAGTTTTAAACTGTTGCAATTCTAGGTGGCAACAGGTAGTAAATGCGATTGCTGTACTGATGATTTCTAAGGTAATCTCTGCCTATATCTTCGGAGATATGTGTGTAACTATACATTGAATTTGGTAGAAAGGTATATGACAGTAATAAACAGCAGCGCCGGTTTAAAATAAACTTGTAACAACAGAATCAAGACCAAAAGCCCGACGGCTACGCCGTTGTTTAACGACCAATAGGTCACCAGTTCAAACCCTGGCGATTGTATTATTGTGCTAAATTGAGTTGCTCAACCCTATTCCGTTTAGTTGTGTTGACAGCGTAATAAATCTGATATTGTGTGTATGCTGTATCGCTATAAGCTGGTAACAATTATTGTTATAGCCAAACGATTGATAAGTTCAACAAGGTTGATCATTTGAAGGCTACAATACCATTTTTTGATAATGTTAACTAGATTTTGCCTGCAGCTTTGCTTTCTTAAGTATACTTTATGTCAATAAGTTTTATCCTTAGGTAACTCACATTCCCATTCATAATATTAGAATTTACCAAAACGTTGTACTCTTACAGCTTAATATTAATGTAACTGAGGTATTAAAACAGTAATATTATTATAACTAACTAGCTTTTGGTCACGATTTCGTACGCGTGGTATTTGGAAGTAGGTACCTATCTATTTTTCTTCCTAAGTAGGTACTATAGTACTTTTTGCGTGATGCGCGTACTTAAGACTGCGCCGAGCGAAATGTGCCAAAACACAGTTAAGTGAATAAAATCATCACTTTTGGTTTAATACAAATATAAAATATACATTTACCATAACAATGAATGTGTTTACAATTATTCCGTGTAAAAAACTTAAAATAATTAATATTTTAGTCTACAAAATTACGTACCTTTGCAAAATTTGCAAAATGTAAGCTCGTGTTACGTGATTTTAGATTATAACAGTAGAAATCTATCCTATTTTATAGCTAAAACGAAACATAAATAGTTATATTACAATTTGTTCGTCCCAAATACTTAAGTTATTGGTTGACAATAAAGTTACATATTTATCAAAAAAGCACTTCAAATCCTCCATACAATTTTACTACGGCGGCGGCGGCCACGCGCCGATTTGAATATGCGCCGCACGAGCTCTGTCATTAATGGTCTTACACTCGGCGCAGTTTTAACATACCAACAAACAGAAAGACAAATAATTTAAAATATTCGTTTCGGCTTCTATAGGCCTTATGAAGACCCCTCACGATAACTTTTTTTTAATATCTCCCATCGTCGTCATTAACCATAGACCAGTTTCAATTTTATCATAATTATGTTTATATTAGATGAACCACTCCAAAAATTCTAGGATTCCTTGGGCGGTTTATTGATTAGAATACGCTTACTCACTAAGTTCGCTTAACATTACGTTTACTGATGAATCGACTATTTCATTCCGACCAATTTGTGCATTTTTATATTCTTTAGTTTGATTTTACATCACTATCACTTTTATGTCATCAAAGACATCATATGACTGTAATTAAAATAAATACTATAAATCACTATCATCATCATCTAAAAGATAAGAAAAGATAATATATATTTGTATTGTAAATAATAATTAATATTACGTATTATAAACTAGCTGCTATCCACTGCGGCGCCTTATTCTGTTTGTCAATTCTGGACATTGTCTATCTGTGTGCCAAGGTTAATTAAAATCCATTTACGTATGGATAACTAACATCCAAAAAACCATATTTATTACAATTTTAGTAAGATAAGATGAAAAGATCTACCTATTTGTTTATCTAATTATTATGTTTTCATCCGTAAGTTGTTAAGCTGATTTATCAGCAGTTTTGTTCATGAAGAAAGTCTTCTGCCACTTTTTTGCATCATCTTCATAGCAAAATATTGTATCAACAAGAACATAACCAGACAGCTTAATTTTCATAAATCATTACATTTTCTCTTTATTCAATGTAACACCTTGCACAATGCATCTACTTGATATAATAACGGCAAATGAGATGAAATCATTCAATCAGCGTAATAAGTAAAGCAGTTTGTGTCAATTCATATCGAGGCCTATGGATAGACAGGAGGCCTATCGTAATTACTGTGAAATTATTCTTAGGCAACTGGTACACTCGTGTACAAAAGACTGAGGGCTTATTTTTTGTTTAAAAGTGACTGCTGTATAACAAAACTGCTGACTGCTGTTTAAAGATTTTTATTTATTTATAAACTCATCCCACACAATCCTTGCAGGTTACAAACCAATGCGATTGTGGAGTTACAATATTGACTTAATATGAACACTACTTTTATAATGACACATCTAAAATAAAAACCTACATTCATACATCTAAATCATAAAATAACATTTAATCTGAAAAACAACTGACAAATTATCTAGGATTTGAAATCACTGGTAGAAATCAGATGCTTGGACACAACTAGAATAGCTAACTGGTGCGGGCTGCATGCGCAAGATTTTTGTACCAGGCTACGTGCACAAACTTCTATAGCGGGTTATATTCGCTAGTTAATGCACGGTCTGGTCTATATGCACGGGTGGCTAGCCTCGGTCGTTTATATGATACATATACAAAAAAAAACTTATTATTAAAATATGTATGCCGTCGGTCAAATATATTAAAGTAATATTGAGTGTTATTATAAGTATATAATTATTACTAATACTGTACCTGGGCAGTGGGGAGACCAACAGACTGCAATGCAGAGGGTCTCGGCTTTGAACCCACGTCGCGCACCACTGAATTTCGGAAGTTATATGACTTTTCGAAATGATGTGCGTATTGATTGAAAATTATCGCCTGCTCTGTGCCTTGGAGAGCTCGTTAACCCGTCGGTCCCGGCTGCCATGAACATCTATGGCAGTCGTTATTGGGAAGTCAGTGCCTTATAATATCCTGACACTGGTCTAGCCTTAGGATCGTTAGCCATCGGGTTGCGCGGGTCAGGTGGCAGCCGCTCCGTGTAAAAACTGATATCCAGTCAAATCTGGTTAGATCAGAAAAGCCGACCCCAAATGACTTGGGAAAAATAAAGGCTAGAGAGAAGACTGTACCTGGGCAATGGGCATACCCTCTATGAGGGATTTAAAACACTAGCGGGCAAAATGTGAGGTTAATACACCTCGTTATACCCTTTTGCATGTAGTTCAATGTTTTAACTATCGATATTTACATACAATACATAATGGAATAGTAGAAAATTGTCCTGAAATCTTATGAATAGTGTCAAACGTCAAAGATCAAACATTTTTGGTAAGCTATACCGCATAACATGGATGTAGTTAGTTCTAATGCTTAACAAATACGACTAAGGGTCATCAACATAATCAAAACGAAAATGTTATTGTGTCATCAAATCGTGATTCAGATCATTCGATATTTTTCCGATGACAAACGCGCATAGCTAATGCTTGTATTTGGAGTAGATTCGCTTCATTAGTACCGTGAATAGGAATATTATGCGCGACTGTTAATCGATTTTACGAATGGAAAAGCTCACCGTTGCCAATTATTTGGGGACAGTACAGATGATATGGTTCACTAGAGGCAATACCATCCTCTACAGCAAACCGGCGTAGAAGTAGTAACCCGGTTACTAGGACTCATCTAAAAAGCAAGCATTATATAATCTTAAAATTAATATTCTTCGATTGATTAAATCAATTAATTAAGAACTTTACTTATTTTGGGCTACAATATTTGTTTTAATAATTACTAATATCATTAATGTAGTCCAACGTTTGTTTGCTTTAACAGATACGTCAGAATTAAATATCAGAATTAAGTGTTTAATAAAAGAAATTATCTAAAGGACAAAATTAACAGAATAATTAATTTTCCCAAAAATATTGACAATGGTATAACCGACCGCATGACTGACTCGTATGTCGAGTGCTGGGTTACACCAACAAAAACTTATTCCGACAAAACATTCTTAGTAGCAACTCAGAGCTAAGAAGTTGGCGATGTTTAATCCTCGAGTCTCAGAAAGCACGTAAATGACACCGGTTCTAAACCAGGTCTCTCTCAGTTCGTGTCAGATCGCAGTCCCATAGGAATGAGAGAGAGGAAATAGGTAGTGCACTTATGTCTGTGCACACCCTTGTGCACCGTAATCCCTGCGCAGATCCGTTGAGATTGACCGAAATCCGATCTAGTAGATATTATTATTACTCGATGATTAGATATATCTTTGAAAACTTAACCATTTACCAAGTGCCATACGTATATGACGCTGTATATTTATAATAACGTGCAAAAGAAATGTTGAACCGTGACAAATTGTAATGATACGACGTTAAAGATCAAGTGCTTTTTGTCAAACCAATTTAGTCGTTTTCTTGACTGAGTCATAATATGGCCTTGTTTTCTGACCGCGGCCGGATGTAAAATGTAAACAGTATTGTCATTAAAAAGTTGGCATCGTTCAAATTCGGGAAATGCAATCACAGGCTATATTTAGGTAAGAATTATTTATCGTTATGGATGTGTGTTTTCAACTGTTTTCCGGCCTAAGAATAGAACGATTTTCTTCATATATGGTAAATATTTTCTTAATTTTTTTTAATTTTTGTATTATATACGTGTGTGTACACAGTACAATATCATAAGAACAGAGCTTGCATTAATGTAAGTAAATTATTTTGTGCTTTACCTTTGATTAAAAGTTATCAACCCAAATAAGAGGCGAAAAAATGAACCGAAGTGGAAGTCTAGTGACGTGACCATGAGTTCGAAGTTTACCTATCACCTTCGATGTCAACCCACTTCTAATATTCAGCATATTGACTGACAATAATACTAGTAATTTGCTTATTTTAAATTAAATAGCTATTGATGTATAAAAATAAATAGTAATAATCTCAGACGAAGCCTTTAAAATATTAGTAACAAAATTTGACTTAATAAATATACAATTTCATTTTATGTCTCTGTAGAGCTTCACCCAAAATCGCTGCAGAGGAATCTGCCATATGTCTCCTATATTGTAGGACTTGACTCTACATTATGTTTAAATATTATTGATTTTATAGATCAATAGGCTTACTATAAACAATATATTCAATGAATACTTTCATAATAGTAGAAACGTCTGTAGTACTATTGTACTCGCCTGTACAAGCGTTCCCCTGACAGAATATATAAATTAGGCATAATGACAGTCATCAGCCTCTTCATTTCTCGTTTGCATCATTCGACAATCGTATTATACACATACAATTTGTATGAAACCATTTTGTGTAGTTAAATGATGAAATAAATTGTTCTTACCGGCATGAGATTGAAATTACGTATAAAAAATGCTTAGATTTTGATACGGTTGTTTATTTTTTGACATGATTGTGTGTGACACTGAAGTTTTTTGTTGTTGGCTGTTGTCTTTAACTAGAAGAGAAGTAAGGCTGAATATATAATAACCTGATTTATAATATTTGAAATTAGACCTGCTTATAAAATGGTCAACCGCAGGCGCAAATCTTTTACTAGTATGATAGGGTTTATAATACTACTTCAACACGCTACATATATGCGATTTGGAAGTAATTTTACATCTTTAAAAACATGATAAGAATGCTTAACACTGCGTGGACGCCGCAGTGTATTTAAGTGGGCGCGTTGCCAGAGCTATACCGCCAAAAACAGTTGGTTCAAAAAATTAATATTTGATAGATCTACAAATAGTTGACAGTCAACAACGAGTCAGAATCAAACTCATGTTAACGGTATTGATTGATTAATTGAGTGCTTTGATAGATGAACGCTTAGAGTTCACATATTCTACGATACTAAGGCCCAACCTAAGACAAATTATTATAAAACTAAGTGCTATAAGTAAATAAGATTAAAATTGTATTGTAAAACATGTAACTTATTAAATCGTAACAATTGAAGAGATGTTTCCAAAATAAATATCCTTTTTACATTTATTGACATAAATACAATGAAAGCTGTGAGACAGCTGTTTTCACGTGTATACAACTTGTACTTGCACATAAATTCACATAAACATTAACCGATATATGAGCATGTGTATACCCTAAAAACATTCACATTTAACGTAAACAAGCAAACATTAAAAGTTGTCTAATTCAGTACGATCAATATTCGAGGGTCGTATATCGTACGTTGTAAAGACACGCGAAATAAAGGAAGGGTAAATATTTGTGAAGAAACAATATTATTTTCTTTCGCAATGGCAACGGAGTCCGCCCAATTTGTAGTCGATATGGGTCCGACGGGCATAGATTAATAGTCATAATTTCGGCAGATGCGACAGTAAATAAAAGTAAGACTGCCTGGGGAAATGTCCTTGGTGGCATAAATAACGTGTAATGGTAACTGTTTATATTTTTTGCTGAATGCTCGCTTACATTAATACTTTCAATTCGTCAATATCTAAGTATAGGATCACGATGGAGCTTGTCTAGATAATCCGTACTTCCAAAAATAAAGAAAATTTTATTGAAAAGCGTGTAGGCTTTTTCGCCTAGTCAACTGTATTATGGACTATATTTTATATTTGATACCCGGCTGTTGAGGAAGGCTTTAGGTTATATAATATCATACTACAAGCTAAAAGTAACCACAAACGTTACTTAATGCGAGCAAAACAGTAAGACGCAGCGAGTATTAAAATATAAATGGCTTCAGAGAACTTTTGCTTTTCAGAATTGTATTATGAAGATATCGAAATAAAATTGAAAAAGGTGGGCATTAGTCAACGATTACTTTTAACAGATTTAACATCTATTCTAACGCCTTTTGTCATAGAGCTGGTAATACATCGCAATGTTTTGAAAATGAAAAAATACCTGATAGGAATTATAGAAATTTTATAACTATATATAAATTATAGAACTTTTTTTATAATCAATATTTTTATATCGGGTACAAATGCAAATTCTTTACAGCAAAATCTCTTTGCACACGTTAACTATATGTACATATATTGTTAGGACAAATAGATTATTTAAAGAACTTTACCAATGAACTTCACTAGTAGCATAGGTTCCAGCATTATTTTTTCTGAACTAGCAATAAAAATACTTTTCCGCTATACAAAAATCGTTTAAATAATATTAGTATTAACATAAATTCACAAAATATCTTAGTAAACAATGAAAGCATAGTGAGACTAAGTAACCAAAATAGGCATTATCTAGTCGTGTGTGTCTTAGTCATTTGACATTAGATTCTATACACCACTGGAAGAGAATCCAATCTTACCTACACTCAGTGAAGTGTACATATGAGTGGATGCAGAGAAATGCACATAATAACATCTGTTTATTTCGCTAAGGATTTTTTAATAATGAATCATCACTATGCTAAGTATTACAATATTAACTTTTATAGTATTCAAGAATGTGGAAGTAGAATTAATTTTACTGTGCAATCTTATTCTCATGCTGACTCGGATATAAAAGCGATGACTCAACAAATAGTTTCACTGTCGTTACGCAAATCAAACATAGTTCCTCGTGTATTTACATTTAATTCCATTTAATTTACATGTATCCTTATTTAAAAGAGCTAATTTGGAGATATGTAGAAATTAACCTGTCTAAACATGGCTCGTCTGCGTAACCGTCACATAATCTATGTCAATTTGTCAACAAGTCGAGTCACGTAGACCCACCGACCGACCACCGTAAGCTCAGTTAGAACGATGCATAAAAACTAAGCTTTGCTTTGAACTTTGAAATTCAAATGTAAAATGTATACCGATACGCCAATACGTCTGGCGGTGTGTTTTGATAGCTTTTTTACGACTTACACATATTATGCGAGAGTATATGCACGGTTTATCCACTTCAAGGAACGGCAGAAATGGTTCACGGCGGTTGTAAAGTGGCTTAAGGCCATTGTCTGCCTTCTATGCTTTGAGTAGTAAGCCTTCGCTTCCGTGAAAGGGATAAAATCAATACTGTTTTATGTTCAGAGACATCATGATGGAAGGCATTCAATATAAGACGTGAATGTTATGCTAAATATGCCTATAGGTAATCTTGATAAAGTGTTTTGAAAGTGGTCGGAATACGTAAAATTATACAAAACAAACCTAGAGATCTTCGTAATTTTCAAAGAAAGTCATACCTATCACCAGAACTTGAGTATCGTGGAAAACCACTTTTCATACTAATTGACCTTACGCCCAGCAAGACGGGGGAGTCAATAAAAATAGGACCATATTTGTATCACAGCTTAGATTCCATGAGCTTTTAAGCTACCATTATTTTAAACTATAAAAGCATATAAATAGTACCGAACGATTTAATTATGGAAATTAAATGCAATGTCGATTGGGGAATCCCTTAAGAATCACTATCGCAGCAATTATTATAATCACTTGCACACATCTGGTACTACTGTTGGTCAGAATTCATTTCAATTACTTGAATTCAGTTCAATTTGAATCAGTTTCAGTTTCTTCGACTCAAAATAAGTTAAGACAGTGTAATATAATAAATCTCTATTCAAACAGATCTGTGTAAATTACTGTATTGCATTCAAATATAGTATTCTAATAGCCACAAATGCGTTGCTATCTTCCACTAAAACTCTGGTTTTGGTCTAATTACATAGTCTAATGACGTACCCATTTAATCTACATACTATTCAGTCTGCGTTTAATTTTATTACATAATATCTATATAAATAAATAAATTGCTAGGTCTGTTTACGAGTCCTTCAAGATAAGTGTACGTTCAGATCGTAAAAGAGTGGAATTAAGTGGATTTTGCACGTACTTGAGTCGCCGAGAAATGCTCTTTAGAATTCTCGTCACGTGCCAAATATGGGATAGTTGCCGTGACATTGACTGCATCAAACGCGAGATTTAAATCAATCTTGGGTGAGATTTATTGGTATTTACACGGAATAAAAGAAGTTTAGTAACATCTGATAGTAATATTCTTCCTTTTGCCTGTTTACAAGTTGCTGTTTAGATATTATCAAATAATTATGTGGTATTTGTGTGTGATCATTCCTGTGTTTATGTTGTCGATGGCATCACTGGTTTTTCGATGTTTTACTAGGCACTGGAAAACATGACAATGGTCTCGTGTAATTTAAATAATTAGAGTACTGATTCTCATATTTTCTGCAAAGTGAATCAAAACAGCTGTGATTAACTCTGCAGAAGATAAGCCTACCTTGTATAATAGTTAATCGCCGCTGTGAATTTTGGAGTATAAAGGAATTTATAAGAAACTAATAAATACATAATGTTTTACTATACATAGCAGTAATTTTACTGGCAGAGCACTGAACTCAATTTCTATGAGCTATGAAATGAGTTATAACTAATGCTCGCTTGGAATAAATTAGGACTTATCTTATGTGGGGGCCAGTCAGTGCAGACCGGCCACACTTCGACCCAGTGGGATCTTTTGTGTCTACATTCTCCCATTAACGACTGCCATAGCACTAGTATTCCAGTGGCTAGACGACGAATGAGTTAACAGTTCTTTGTTTAAACTGTTGTAGTACTAGCCGAGCTGTATTGTACTTTGGTTGTATGTAATTGTATACGTGTAATTGCTATTCTCTTGGAAACTATGTGTAATTTTTAATGGAATGCTAAACGTGAGGACCTGTAATTGGCTATAGAATACTAATTTAAATATTTTGTCAAACTAGGATAAGCTGTTGGATCTCCATAAATGAATAAATAAATAAATAAATAAATAAATAAATAAATAAATAAATAAATAAATAAATAAATAGATGTTCATGGCAGCCGGGATCGACTGCTTAACGTGCTCTCCGAGGCACGTAGCAGGCGATAATTGTCAATCAATACGCACATAATTTCGAAAAGTCATATAACTTCCGAAAGTCAGAGGTGCGCGACGTAGGTTCGAACCCGAGACCTCTGCATTGCAGTCTGTTGGTTTCCCCACTGAGCTATCGCTGCTCAATTAGGACTTAAGTCAGCTATGTGATGTAAAGAAGTTAACCTTCAAATGCTGGTTATGCCTGTAGCTTTACATTAGCTTAAGGTTTAAGAGCACCTGGAAAAAGGACCAGGTCATGGATCATGATAAAAAGCCACCATCCATCCAGTTCGAGGGCCATACCAAATATCACAGTAATAAGGACGATTATGAAACATCGCATTCCACACATGCAATCCTCAGTGTGATAAACGAGAAACATAATTGATGATCGTAAATTAATTTGGTTTAGTAACTTTTGCGACATTTGAAGAGCTTTTTACTCATTTGAAACGCTTATAAAGAGACTAACATTTTTCTTGGGTGGCTGATGAGATATTTTAATTGATTATTTTATTTATTACTGTAAATTTATATAGCATTCTAATTAAGTCATCACAAATTTTTGTAAGTGCATAAATAAAGTTGTGATTTAAATAACCATCTTGCGATTGCATGGGCATCGAGTGTGGAATCGGTAATATCATACAATACAAAAATTGTATCAAAAACTGTGAGTGCCATAATTATGTGTCCATTATAATTGTTTTTTTTTGTGTAGTCTTCAGCAACACATTAATTATCCTTAGGCGAGTTGGCATTTTATTAAAAGACAAGAAGGGCTTTGATTTTTTTTTCTGATGTGTTTCTTTATATCATTCTGTGATCGGCGATTTATATAATAAATTACTATTATAATTATATTTATTATAATTATATTGCAGCAAACAATATTCTCTGGTCTTAAACAACTGTATAGTTACAAGTCTTGATATTACAAAATTGTGGAATAATAGATTAAATTTTTTTTTCGTTTTAGTTTGTTTTTGCGATGCGAAAATTATGTCCTCGACGCATAGTGACGAAGTTGATCAATGAATGCCATTTTGCGAGCTTATATTGCATTAAATTGTCATTTTAACATACTTAAAACTTAAACGAACATCATACACATTTAATTAAATGAGGTAATTACTGTTAAGATACCACATAATTATGGTTCAAAATTATTTCAAGCATATTAATATAACTTTCGAAATTCATAAAATTTTCCGAAATCTTCTCTAAATTTCTCTAAATTAAAAATAATGTCGCAACTACTAACGTTGTCGTTTTAAGCAAGCCCGTTTGTCACAGTTTACATGAAAATTGAATCAATAAAAAGTCAAATTATAAGTCATAAAAGTCAGAATCATTTTCGTTTTCTTGCGTAAAAGTCTTTGGCACTAGTCGGTCCAACGCGGGAAATGTTTTCAGCAGACATGGCAGCATTCCCAAAAGTTTTCTTCGTGGCCTCGTATATTTTCATTACAGTGTGAAATGAAACAAAAAAATATACATTTTTGGAGCGCTCCACGGCCTTACAAATATATCATTGTAATACATAATTGAGATTAAAATATTCTTAATGGATAAAGCTTTACTCTACTTAGACAAATTTTGCTATTTACCAGTCTTCAGAATCCATTAGAACACTGTTTCTTATAAGCTAAGCTTTAAACTAATGTAGGTGTCTTAAACAACCTACACAAAATTAATTTTAGGTTTTCAATATACTATATTATTTATATACCTACTCATATTTTATTACCGTGCACGTGTCTTTCGTTTGTGACCTCAGAGACGATGTGATAAGTGCACGCAACTCAGTAAAGTAACTCGCTAAATTTATTTTAAAAGCATACGGTTTAATGTAAGAAGGCACTTTTATATTTAAATTGAAATAAAAGCAACAACGTAATACTCAAGTTGTTGAGTTTCAAATAGAAGTATATCTAAATTTTGATGAGTAAATATATATTTTTGTTTATTCTTTACTGCGTTTTTTATAAGAGTTTCTACAGACATTCGTATTAAAGATATCTGTCTCAATAATAAGAATTTTAAGAAGCTGTTTATATATGTATTTGTTTTTCGCATTTTATTCATAGAGTGATAAAGGCTTAATGGATACATAAATACGGGGGACGCTGACCTTTGAAATACAGGTACATATACCTAGTTCAGGGACCAGAGTTTCTGTTCAAGTACATATTCTTAAGCCTCATTTATTGATTGTTTTATGTGTCATATAATTTGGAACAATAAAGATTATTATTATTATTATTTATTATTCTTATATATTAGTGAACGTATTTATAAAATACCAAATCCTGTACAAATTATGAAATATGTCATTAAAAAGCCTTTGACTTAAAAAATTAAACCTTGCCACAGCCTGTAAAAGAAAAATTAAATACCAACGTAATTTAGATAATTACGTCAAAAAAAGTTGCCTTACTTTTCTCTGAGATATTGTAATATATAGATTCAAAAAGACCACAATGTCTTATTTCAAACACTAGACAATACAAAAAGGTATTTCCATGTTTCGACTTAAGCCTGTTACCATCCATGCTTACAGAAAGACTATACGCAATTTTGTCGGTAAACTGTCTTACTACTGCTAACAGTAGGATAGTGAGGCCAAAGATTTGGTCATGTACTGCGAGTTAGTAGACTTCTCATATCTTCGAGAACATTGCGGACACAGTTGCCAAGTTGTTTGCGTTCACCACTATAGCGGGCGATGATTATAACATGCATATACTTGTATCTTTGTATAGTAAGAAGATTATGTCGTGTATGGATATCGCTATCTCTGCAGGCAAACTACATATCTTTACACTAAGCTGTCAATGTAATTAATGGTTTTCATTTCATTCACGTTAACTTTTTTATTTATACAGTGTGTTATTTACGAATCTTTTTTAATTTAATCATGCCCTATTTTTATTTCTCTGAAAGCCGTCACCCATTAAAGCATTTAAATTAGCGTTGGGTTTGATAAACAATCTGGCCTGATCTACATACACGAGTTATGTGCATAAACAACGATTCAAAATAAAACTTTCACTTTAATACTTTGTATAATTTTATCTTGTACACCGATCTGTTTGATGAATTTATTTGATTAATTTTTTGATATCATAATTGGTTCCACCGACTTTTAGAATAAGATTTAAAGCAATTCTACTATAATTATTGATAAACTCAAATAACCATCAGTCTTTGCTACGCTATGTAAGCGATTTATAGGCAAGTATTGAAGAACTTCTTCACCTGCCGGCGATATACCAAATCAGCGACAATTTATGTTTTAAATTGATTATAAGATTTTTGCTGGTAATCTAACCTCATATTTGTGAAAGGAGAAGTAAGAACTTCAGCTATATTCTACTTGTCAGCTTGATAAGCAGATCCCTTCTAAAGGGTAATGACATACCGTCAGATCTTTTCCCATTATCGTGTACAAAACTATTGGGTTTAACTATAGCTAGAAGACCAGCGTTATAACGTTGGTAAGCCAGTATATATAGTCCCAGTAATAATACATTGACAACAAGAAAACTACTGTTGGTCAATGTTTGTTACACAAATCACTAAAAACGAACTTTGTCACTATAAATAGTTTTAATCATAGAAGAGTAAATCGGTGGAATATAAAGTAATGCACATTAGCTCCCAGGTGCCAGCTAATTTGCAATATCTCACTTTTTAAATATACATAATTCTTAGAATATCTTGGCAATGAATGAGGGCGTTGAAAACATAAATTATAAAAAACATCCACATTCTAGAACATGTCTAGTCAATCAGTCTGAGCAGAAATATTACGAGCTTGGTTGACCATTCAAAGAATCGGAAATAATCCCAAAAGAACACAATTTCTGGGAAACGGTGCAATGACCACGATTACGGAAGGGATCTGCATTCCACCTGGTAGTATTCATCGTTGTGTTAATTGCAAGCTGTCGTATGTATTGCCTGACATACCGGTATAACCAGACCTTTAACAATAGACATATACCGTACTTGAATTTTTTAAACATCAATTGTGGCAAATAAGCTTGCCATACCAGGGGTATTACTCACGCGTTGCCAATGCTAGGAAAGTAGATTAAAAGACAAGCTAAAAATGAAAGTAACAGAATAGGTAGTAATTTAGGTGTCCAAAACCCTTACTAGGCCATTTGATTTAACATTTAACACAAAATATTATTAGCTATTTTGTTTACAAATTACTAGACGTCCAGCATCGAAAATGTAAACACTATGCATGATGGTGTTAATAGCCGTTACGAGTCCGAATTTAATATTATAAATGCGAATGTGAGTTTGTTTGTTACGCTTTCATGCCTTAAATAATCGACCGAACATCATGAAATTTTACATACACCTTGTCAGGGGTAAAGGAAAAGGACATAGAGTACCTTTCGTGCTGACAAAAGTACTGTTCCTGCTGTACAGCAGTAGTAATCTATTGGCAAAATCTAACGCGAGCAAAGCTGCGGTCAATACTTAGTTATATATATAGTATTCTTGTTGATCCCTGTAACTAAGCTAATATATTTCTATCAGGAGTGGGTTCACGCTAATGGTGCAAAAGTTCGGATTCAATCGTTATGGGACAGCGTAATGGAAGAGTCGTATTTTCCAAAATTTTCAGCTAATTTCTACATTAGCATTGTCACTATAGATAAAGAATTGGCACCGACGAGTTATTCCACGTATAAAAATTTATGTACAAAATTATTGAGAAGAAAGGAACCCGCTACGCACCCAACTATTACAATAGAAAAAGGTTGACGATAACGAACTCCTCTGGATAGACCAAGATGTGGGACTCGGGCGTACTCCAACAAATGATCCAACAAACGTTGACAACAAACGGTCCTGAAGATGCCTCGCGCTGAGGCGAAACACGTGTCGACGCATATTTTGTGCTTGAAGCGGAATACTGCAAGTTGGATTACACCCGGGTCCCACGTCGTGGCTGTCCCTATCCAGAGGAGTTCGGTATTATCAACCTTTTTTTATTGCAATAGCTAGGGTGGGCAATCCGGGGGTGCATGGCGGGTTCCTCTCTTCCCAATAATTTTATTACAATGGACTTCCGCCAAGTAACGCCTTCTTCGATTCAATATAATTTTCTGTACAGCTGTCTACAATTCTCATTTGACAACATTATTATTCAAGGTATTTCAGTTCTCCATAACCTGTCTATTTTCACCCAAAAAACGTTTCCTGAGGAACGATTTTCTTATATGGAAATGACCAATAGTGCCATACCATATACATATATTCGGACAATAGCTTTGCCAAAGCCAAGCGTAGTCTTGACCCTCGACTTTAACTGCTTACTCGGGATGATGAACAGCTGATGTGTCATTTATCAAGTGCTATCTTTATCTTTTACCCCCAAATCAGAACGTACTACTGATATGACACCGTTTCGCTGACACAGTTTACGCTGACATTGACACAGTGGAAGCAACGTGGTGCTTTGGCACTCCAAATGCGTAAAACATTTACGATAAATATCTTTAGACTTATACATTTATAGATGTCTGTATATCCCTGAAGGGTAGAGAGAGGTATATTAGAACAGACATTTTGTCAGTAATGGTTATAAGTCCCGCATAAAGGAGTCTGCCCACTACTGCAGCGTCTCATACCATGACTGTGCTAGGAACGTATCAGACACGAAAAGCAACACGATACGCCCTGCTATAGGATCTGCTGGTCAGTGACGGAACGGTCTAGTGGGCATAATCTTATACATTTCCTTACAAAGAATATTTTTTTGCCTGACACGTTCCTAGCACGGTCATGGTATGAGATGGAGTAGTGGGCAGATTTCGTTTATAAGACTATTCCATAGATCAGGCACAGTTTCAGAACCTGTGTTGCTACTACGAATTTTTGAAAAGCCAATGTTATAATAATAATAATATTCTACCACATACACACAACACCATCTAGCCCAAACTAAGCAGAGCTTGTACTATGGGTTCTAGACAATGGATAAACATACATATATACTTTTTTTTTTTTGTAAATACATATTATTCATAGAAACATCCAGACCAAGACAAACATCCATGTTCATGCACACAAATGTTTGACTTGTGCGGGAATCGAACCCGCGACCTCAGGCGTGGCAGTCGGTTACACTAACCACTACGCCATCGAGGCCGACGTAATATTAATATTAATATCAAGCTGGACGCTTTAGAATCGGACCTCATGCACAGCAATCACAATTACCACTGCATTTTTGAGACAGGTTACACTAATATGTATACAATGTGTCCGTTCTCTCCCGGAAACATTGTACTTATTTTGAGTCATTCTATTCTTCACCAATTACACAAGCATTTAATATTATCCAGCACTATATATTTTGTACCCTTCAACTTTCACCTACCGTAATAATATCAAGTACATATAGATTTACATTTTATAAAATGTTTAGGGACAATTATAGTATTTCCTCATTTAAGGCAGAGTCTTTAATATTGTCTTCTATTTACGCGAATATTATTCATTGAAATTAAACTGCTATATACGGATTTTATCGCGTTGTTTATTTGACATGTTATTACAAAATTTTGAAAATTGTTGCACTACTATACTTTCAAAATTTTGTAATAAGTGTCAAATAAACAACGCGATAAAAGCCGTATATAGCAGTTTAATTTCAATGAATATAATAACAGAGTCTTTAAGCTAATAATATCCAAGAGTATCCCGTGTCTCCTTTCAATTCTACCGTCAATTGCGTAACAAGAGCTTAAAAGTAATTTCGTTCGACGTTTCTGCAGATGAATTTCATGATTGCCATTTATATGCTAGGACTATTCGATAAGTTGTTATGTTTATAAATGAAATGTTTGTTTATGCAGCTACTTTCTGCTTGCCAATCTGTTTGTGCGTATATATAGCTTTGTTTATTTTGCAGTTTTTCTAAGTCCAATAGTGACGTTCCAGATTTTTATTATAATCGGTTAAGTAGTTTAGCCATATAGAGTAAATAAACAAACTTACACAATGTATTTATATTAGTGTGTATTACGAAGCAGAACTTGGCACTCGAGATATCCACGTGGCAATAATTAGGTTTATGTTCTCAATTCACGCCATTCAAAACATTCTCGTTTACACACGTAAAATAATTACATTGATTTGTGTTCATTACGAATAAATAATAGTTACGTATTATGTATAAAAAAATTAATGTTTGTGCTAATAAATTCTGACGCTTTTCCCAATACTTATAAGAAAGCGATTCGATTAAGAATACAATTGTACTTACTCCTAAGAACAGACATGGCAGATGCCGACGTTTGAGTTTTATTTTATATGCAGCAGCAAATAGCACACTACACTTTTTTCTGAAAAAGCATTACAATTGATTGCATAATGATGGTTCCATGTATGTTTTAAATTTTGGTACAAGCAAAATAGGGACGCGCTTGGACTATATTACCTGTTTGCCTCACACAAATGCACTTATAGTAGTTACATCACAGCGTTATTGATTTTTTTTTTACATTTTTATTATAATTTGTCGATTACCCTTTCTACTCTGGTAGAAAGGGTAATCGACAAATTATAATAAAAATGTTGTAAAAGCTTCTTCTGTTTAATTTATATGTAAGTGGATATAAAAATCTTTGTATTTTATATTATGGTAAACATGTCTTTCTGATTAAAACATAATAAAATATTTCTTATGAATAAATTATTTATCGCCTTTCTAATTTAGTGTTACAATTTAAACATGAATTTTCCAATCTTATCTATTACAGCCAGTTTTGTAGGTAGAAATATTTTAATTGCATCACTTTGGGTTTTAATTGATCTCCTCGCAACACGTAACGTATAGCCGAAATATTGTGCGAGTACACTTGAATTTTGGTGACAACCTAGCCACTTAAAAACTTACAAAATAAAAACAACTGTAGCAAGAAGCAATCCACGATTCTACTAATATTGGAAAATATATATTCAACAGCAACACTACAGCTTACGAACTGAAACTGCTAAATACTTATTAGCACAGACTTCAAGATCGTATCTGCGAA
Organism: Catocala fraxini; assembly: GCA_930367265.1. Taxonomy (NCBI): domain Eukaryota; kingdom Metazoa; phylum Arthropoda; class Insecta; order Lepidoptera; family Erebidae; genus Catocala; species Catocala fraxini. Next base: position 19,544,236 of record OV884041.1, read on the forward strand.
ACATCGCGTTCTGTCAAGGTCCACCTCCATTTACGTCCATGCACTATTTAGTACACTAAAAGTATAGTATGTTTACTAATTTAGCCGCTACTATGTGTAGCCTTGAACGTAGTAATGTATGTCGTGGAGATTAAAGTGTCACTGTATATTGCGGTCGAGTACATGACGCGAATTTACAATATTACGAGTAATTCGGTATGTAGAGGTCAATGGTTTTAGTTTACTTCGCTTCGGTTTTAATATCTATGTTGATTTGAGATTCAGTTTTAGTTGTTGGTTTATTTTTAATCGTCTTTATCAAAAACGATCTAAGGAAAGATGTAAGCTTATAGCTTATATATGTTTGTGAATTTAGCACTCGCTAACGAATACACAGATTTCAAAGGGATTTTTTATTCAAAGATAATTTAATCGTGATAATTCTGAGCTAGTATTTATGTACCTAGCGATTCTTTAAGGATCAACAATAAAAGTTCTTTTTTTAAATTTTGTTTTACTTTCTATGATACCTTTTTGTAGGGATTTCTCAAATTTAAAATGTAATGAAAATACCATATTATGCAGCTTAATAAGTAATTATGGTCTATTGAGGCAACAATTACACTGCCAAGGACTCGCACTATAGAGAATTAATTCTCGTAATAAAAACTGTTCAAAATAAAGTTCCGATCTAGTCTCATACTCATAAATATCACAACTAGTTATTACTAAACTAAAATAAATGTCTATAATATGATATGTGACGTTTATTAGACTAGATCAAAAATCTATTTTTAAATTATTTTTATTACGATAATTAGGTATCAAATTCAAAGTTATGAGCTTATAGTAAATTATCACTCACCTTAACGGCAAAAAAGACATCGTAAGATGCATGCCTCACTTTCAATAATGTTCTCGCAGGTGTGTGGATTGATCGTCGGCAAGTCTTGCCATCAATTTTGATTAGTTGATCAACGTTTACACTAGAGGCGCTTGCGAAAATTGGATGTTGGATGAAAAACATGGTGAAAATCAAACGTAATCAACTTACTAAAGCCATACTACAAAAAAAATTACAGAACTACTCTATAAAAGTCACTATTATTATATTTATAATTTTAGTAGCCAGTGATATCTTCCTTTTCATTTTTTGAAAAGAACACTTTAGGCTATGTTGCCGTACCGTTGAGGACTTAACAATCATTGATACAACGAATACAAAAAACATCCACAGTCGGCATAACTATATGTGGACCACAAAAATGTTGTCCCGTATTTGTGTGGCGGCAGCAGTGGCGAGCGAGCACTTAAAATTACTACACCATCTGTGCAGTCAATATATAATTTAACATTATATCGTAGACTGCTAAACATGTTCTCTGAGGCACGGTTACTCTATAATGATACAGAGACTTGTCTGATACAACACGCGATAACATTTTCCAAGAGTCAGGCATCCACGCGAGACCTCGCGTTTGTTGATCGTGTTTTTACCATCGAAGCAGTAATCAAAAACTTCGATCTCGCTTACTACTAGAAGGACAGTGTCTTTAAAATACATAAAAAATGAAACCAAAATATGATAAAAATTATCTTATCGAAAGTTTAAAATTCAATTTGCTTAGGACCAACAACAATTTAATAGTCTACTGCACATAATGCCTTCTAAACCATACATTATTCCAGAGCCGTAATGATTCTATAATAGTGTTATTCAATCCATCGTGTCCCATTACTTATTCATCGACATTTCGCATGGCAACCGGCGCGAATCCTTACTATATATGCTTTATTTACCCCCTTCTTTGTATTTCAACCAACTTATTTCTGTAACTACCCACATTTGAAATAACTCTTGTGTCATAAAAGAATAAGGTTCATTTTAGTTTTTACGGAGTTGTTAAGTGATAATAGTGTGTTTCCGTCGATAATTGCAATGGATGTCACATCAAGTGTACCTTTTCCCTAGACTCGTACGAAGCATGTATTTATGGAATTTTCTTCAATAGACTCGAATTTTGTTTTGAATAATTCAATGCGATGCCTAATTTGTTTTGGAAGTCATTTTATATTCCTTCATTTTAAATTACATAAGTAGGCCTTTTAAGAATTATGTTGGTGGTCATTTATTATTTCATGATCGGTTGACGGTAAGCAACGTTGCCTGAGGCTGATTTAAGGACGGGTGCCAAATGTTTTTTGGTAATTTTAGACTCATGACTATTGATTATCATAAAATATATGAACCTCTGTGTGTGTATCTTAACGGATTAAGACCCTCAAAAATATTACAGACTAATGTTTTTCAGATTATTACATGCATATCAGATGATAGTCAAAATAAATTATAAATTAATCATATAAATTAATTCATAATTATGTACGATTCGCGAAGAAAATGGCTACGAACAAGAGCATAATATAGGACCTAAAGCATTAATAAACTAGCAGTAAATACTATTTCCGGCGACAAATAAATCCAAGAATCACGGCAACAGAATTTTGATTTATTTTAGCCGTAGGAAATGGATCAGGGACACTCTGTGAATATTTTAAATGGACGGCCCGCCCGGCTGGACTTTATTAGAACGAGCGTTTTTGATGAGTTTAACAACTTAATTGTGGTCTGGCGCGTGGTGGAAGGTATGAGAGCACGGCGAGTGTTTTTGCATTTCATGCATCGAAAATATAGCTATACATATTGCACAGTTTAAAGGTATAGACTAGAAAAGAAGTCGCGAATAAACTAACTAGTAAATAAATAAGTTACTAATAGTATAATTTTATATTTATCTATACTTATACTAATACAATTATAAAAAGGAAAGATTTGTCCTTTAGTTAGTATTTTTTTTTACCATTAAAAAGCTATATTATCAGCGAGTACGGTTATATCTTATTATCATTTATTTATTCTTAACAAATTTTTTTTTCTAGTAATTTGGTACCCAAATTTCTAGAAACTTAAAGAAATAGGAAATTTAATCTAAATTCTAAGCACACTGTAAATAAAGTGTTGAGTTTCCTACTAATAAATAAATAATTTTAAAATGTGATGGGGTGTTGTAACTTGGTTCTGTATGCGACACGCGTTGTCCATAGTAGTTTTGGGTCTTGGTGTATTCTGGATGAATGCTTTGTGTTTACTGCAGTTGTTGTTTATATTATTTACATGATTGTAAGAAATGGTAGCTCATCGTAATGGAGACACGTACGTAAGGCACTGTTGACCGTGTCGATTTACATCCAATTTGTATAGTACAAAACGTCCTATCCATATTAATAACATCATCATCGTTAAGTCATCAATTAATTTTAATCGATAATAATCCTAAATTGCTCATAGGTACATCTTACTTTTCTCAATGCCCTACAGTGCCCATAATTGTTACAATACCATAACTTTAATAACATGATAGAATACAGAAAAGTTATCAATTGAAATTTAAATGATTACGTCACAGGAATTGTACACTGAAAGCATCTATTGCACAAATTGTTTTATATTAATCATACTTTCAAATAAATATTATAAAGACGAAAGTAGTATTTAGTACATTTCCATAGACTATTTGCTGCTAACTTTTTAATTATATTTGATAAGAAAATGATGACCTGCCAATGCAAACATACCTATGTTTGCATTGGCAGGTCATCATTTTCCTTTTGTTACCTAACAGTCATTTCATTATAATAATATGGGATTTAATATAATGACCATCAAAAATACTAATTGCACAGCAAATATTGCACAGCATACATATATAGAGCACATATACGGCTCAAATCACTGCATTCCGTCTCGGAAGGGTTAGGTTAGGTTACTGTGGTAGGTTTAGTCGGTATTACCGGGGTATCACTACCCCGGTGAGCCCGACATAACCTCTCCGTCGCCCCGCGGAGAGGCATGCGTCAAAGCATTCGCCCAAGTAAAAAAAAAGTTCCTTCTTAAATCCACCCAAAAATAGGAGCCCCGCATAGCGGGGCTCCGTCGACTTAGTCTGATCTCTTTAAATATATTTTGCTGTGCAATTAGGATTTTTGGTAAGCATATTTTGCTGTGCAATTAGTATATTTTTGCTGTGCAGTTAAATACTACCCTAAAAACATTCAATTTAGTGTACTTGTACCACACGTAAACGTAGCGATTAATGATAAGTATTTCAAAAGACCCGCGATGCACTTTGGTCTTTATTTATTGATACACGACTTCGATTGACCATTAAATATTTGAGTTGTTCGCCATGTAGCTTGTAATTATCCAGCACTTACAACGTGTTAGAAAAAGGTCAAGACGTATCTGTTGGACGTAAATTACAAAGAACTGTCATTGTCAATTGAAAATTAATTTTATTCCGTATTAACGTGTCTTAAAAATAAAGCGTTTCTAAACGTACAGTATTTTCATAGCAATATGTGGCTCCAGTATTTTCAACTATAGCTCGGCAATCACATCAAATATTTATATGTGTCGAATATACCAAACACACGCCTATATAGCCTCGGCTATATATAGCCTTGCTATATAGCCGGGCTATCGGCAAATATTGCCGTTCATTGCGCAATATAAATGTCTTTGCTTACAACATTGCCAGCAACTGTAAATGAGCCACACATTGCAGTAATAAATATACCTGTTTAAAAGTCTCTTTAGTGCCAAATAGTAAGTCATTGTTTACGATAGTTTTTAACCACTGGCTACTACTAAACCTTAGGAGAAAAGAAGTACATATTATTTCTTCATTCTAAGCAACAACTTAGCCTACGTAGGATAACTGGATAGTTTCCAATTTAAATATGAATAAGATAAGTAGGATCAGCACGTACGGCGTAGTACTGATCTCCTCGCCATCGCCACTGCGCTGTGTCCACAAATAGTTGTTTTGAGTCTGGGTGTTTTTTATGACAATTGTTTGAATTTTTGTAAAGTCCCCCGCGATACAGGAATTATTCCTAGGGCGAGAACTGTCAATTTCTAAAAAACTAAAAAAGTAACCTTTATTTCTATTTATTAGTGCTATATGCATTTAAAATTAGTAATAAATATGATAATAATATAATGATTACCTGCGACTAAAAAGTAACTTTCATAGTATATTCCAAAGAAAAACCGTTTAGCGCCTAGGGTTTGATTTGAGTAAAAAATATTAATTGTATAACATAAAAGCTCACCCTGTTTCAAGACAGCTTGGTGGGAACTTAGCCTTTCTAGATTATTTTATTAGTAGGTTAAAGTATATTTTATATATTTAACATTTTAACTGTTTCGTTATTTATAACGATACCATGAACTTGGGAACCATTTCTGGTACTTTGCGTTATATGTTATTCGGTTTGAGTAAAGCGCTATTGAATTCTTAGCCAAGAAAGTACTCGTAGTATCAGTAGATTCATTACTAAGCTGAGTCAAAGAGCTTCAACAAGTTTAAGAATTCATGACAATGTTTGTATGTAAGTTACATAATATACAATCAAAACAAACGATGTAATAAATACCAGACCTGTCATAATACGATTGTCTTAGTTTGTAAGGTAATAAAAAAGCTATTAAGAATTTTTCACCTGATTTATCTATAATATGTGTTGTGCCCACTACTTACTTTATTTTGAATAAGTAATTTCCTCTGCGTCCGTATTATTATGGCGTCCACTTCTTCTCTAATTAAATAATTGCTTTCTGTTTGAATACTAAGTATTAATTACATACATATTATCAACACCGAGTTATTCGGTTTGAGAAAAGCGCCATTGGATTTTAGACGAAAATTCGCAGTAGTGTCACGAAGACCCTTAGCTGAGTCAAAGGCCTTCAAGGGGCTTGAGAACTGCAACGTTAAGTTAACTCGAAAGCGCAGTAACAAGAGAAAAACATTTCCTAAGTCGTGATAGCACCTTAAGAAGTTACTACATAATTTCTATGAAGATAGCCTTGCTTTCGTTATTTCAGGTCAAGGGTTCAATGCACAGGCTTCTTAAGTGAGAATCCTTTTGGAGTACAATGGATTAATAAAATATTGTTATCGCTCTATCGGTCATTCGGTTTATGGTTGCAATTGATACTAATTTGTGTTGCTTTTAGCCGATTACTTTGTATACACTCTGTCTGTAGAATTGCTTGCCTTTTCGATCAGGGGATGATAAGACAAGCATTGATTATATCTAATTGCACTGATCTTTCTGTGTTTAAAGATCTGTAATATCAATTATAGGTTTTAACACCGGCGGCCGAATAAACCATCTAAATATAAAGATTAATATTTTAAATATGTGATGATAGAAAGACAAGTTTTCTTCATGATTATATAATAATATCAGTCCTGTATATAAACTATGTTACTGGGCATGCCCATGGCATGCTTAGGAGAGGCCCATGGGCCTCTACTAAGCATGAGAAGGGTTAGGTTATAATAGTCATGGTTATACTTTGTTATATATTAGAATGCTATGTGGCCATCTCGCTATTGCTATTATGCCGTTATTTTTTGTCTCTATATTCAAGCGAAACCAATATTTGGATAACATACAATTTAAAATAGATGTTTTTCCGAACCGAAAGGTGTGGCCTTCGCGATACCGGAGTTAAATCCAGTGTAGTGAAATTTTCTTCATAAATATTTTATTAAACAAACATAGGTCTCGTACTAGCCTGAAAGGCGTGTAGCGCTGGTGCTTGCAATGCAGGTATTAAATCCAGTGTCGTGACATTTTCTTTGTAAATATTTTATAAAACAAACACAGGTTCACGATCTAGCCTGCCTAACTGGCGCAATGGGAGCAATATTTCTACACAACGGCTCTTACAGCTTGTCTAAGCTGTTACCTAAACCTATAGAAGCTTGGAAGCCCATGTATAGTTCGCCGATTTGCCAAACGTACTAAATAGGGGTAGCTGAATTTAAAAAAAAATTAATATTTGAAAACTATAACTTGAAAAGGAAGAGAACGCCGCTGTCAATTATTTCGTAGTGGTTGTACAATATTGTTGTGTGGATACCACCAACATACAAAAATGGCGTAAAAGAAATAACACTGTTACTGCGTTTCGCCCGATAAGCAATAGTACCGCAGAATCACATTTCCTGTTCCTTGACTTTCAATCACCTTTTATTATCCTTAATGCATACGATCATAGGCTATATTGTTAAAGTAATCGCTTAACATCAGGCAGGTCGTAAGCTCGTTTGTCACCTTTGAAGTATAAAAAATGAAGACATGCATTCTTTATCAATACTGGAACTATAAATACAACACAATTTTAATTACATCATGCCTTTTTATGTGACACAAGTTTACACCAATTTGACATGACTGTATTCATTATGACACGGGAAGTTTTTCTTTGCGTGACATTATGAATATCTATCATATTTTTCTTTCTTTGACACCTGTTTAATCGACAGGTGATGTGTTAATAACTCACTCAGTATTCTTATACCATAAAGAACAAAATTGCATAAGCACTTTTGCCCGATAAAAAGGCATGACACTATTACTTATTATCTACCCATACTTTAGATTTGATTCTTGACTGTTTAAAGTTTGAATGTTTCTTATGTATTAAAGGTTATAATTCTTTTTTAATGAATGACCGCCACTGATCCCTAATATGTGTATATAAATGTTAGATCGACTATCCAGAACGAAATTACAGTTATTCTTTGGTTCTAATTGAAGCGCTGCTTAATAGCTTTGTCAAAATAGTTTTATTGCTAATGTCAATGTATTGACATGTATGACATTAGCAATAAAACTATTTAATAAAACTGTTTTGACATATTTGACGTTATATTTTAAATGGCCGATAATATGCATCATATCGATATGTGAAGTATTCAGCCTATATTATGATATAATTGTTTTTATTAAATAATTTTTTCACATTCGTATCATAACTTGGCTTTCTGAATATTTCTGGATTCTGACAATTCTATGGAAATCTAATATTTTCTGTGTCTACCTAGATAAATATATTTTACCATTCTAGACATCAAATCAATTGCTTTTAATCACTTATGTTAGTTGCATCACACTCAGCGTCAACATGGCGGAATCGTACCCACAACATTTAGCACGGGATAGTGGCGAGGTGATCTCTTCACTCATATAGTCACAGCTCACACTTAATCGTAAAATGTATGTTTGTAAAGGTCACAAATACAATACATGAGAATTATTTACATAACAGGTAATACGTTGTTTTTAATAAACTGGTTTTTACTTGTAAGCAGTAGGAGCTTTTGAGGTTCAACACAATTGTAATTTTTTTGACAATGTCAATGGTTATTAAATATATAAATAGTATTGTATGTTGACAAAAAAAAACATACTTAAAGTAGATACTTAGCCGTGCTGGTACCTTAGCATAAGTATACTTTTGAGAAGTTTGCATTTGGGCTGATCACTATTGCGGATTGATCACTGGTCACGCCAAGTGCTGTAAAGCTTTTCTCTTAGTAACAGCATAGGCTGTAATCCATCCATAGGCCAGTTTCAAATGTCACGCGATATTGGGGTGCCAAATAAGTAGTATAGGTACAACTCTGCCCACCTCTTTGAAGATGTAAAAAGAAGAAGGTAGACTTGTGAGTACTTATATACATTAACACGCATAAGTACGTATGTGTAAAAGTTACACTAGGTTCAAAACAACTAACTATGGACTAGGTAAATAAAAATAAGCATCTATTAAACTTACCATACTATTAAGGATAGCATACCACATTTTTGCCAGCAATAATTAATAGAGATACATCGCAGACCTAAAACGTGATCATGTTTTATTAAACACGCTGTATAGTTCAAACTGTTCATAAAAATACATGCCACATAAACCTAACTACACAGGGGGTAACTAGTTCGACATAAAAATGAACACGCGCACTATAAATTGAGATCTGGTCTGCATTTATATTTCTGGCTGTCAGCCATAATGAATGCTTGTCATTTCCACCTTATATGATTCTTTTCCCATGCCCCACCTGACGTAAGTCAGGTGACACTTCGCAAGCATACCCTCACTGGTATAATTATGCACATACTAAGTCCATAGCGTGACGAATAGGCACATTGTTGTTGTTGCGACGCGTACTTGTTTATGCTATGGTTTTGCTTGAAGTTTTAAAGTAATAAATTAAAATGATTTTATTTTTGGTACAAGCTGTAGCCTTGCTGATTGACCATTTAACTGCCATGTAGAGATCTTAAATTCTCACAAAAAAATTATTTCAGTTTTGCAGTATCTTTTTAAATGTGTTTTCTTATTTGGCAATAGCCTTATGGGCAGACCATTCGACTACAATGTAGAGATCTTTAATACTCTTTAAATTTTTGAAGTAATGTTATTTAAGGTCTTCAATTATCTTTCAAGTTATGGTCAATTTCAATAAGTAATGTTTCTTTCACCTTATAGCGATTGAAGCTATAACTAAATGAAAATATCGCGGTGTAACATTCTGAGAATACTCCATGTTCAGGACAAGTTGAGAAGTCTTCACACTCGTATTGGTCAACATGGAGGACTCTGGCTTTATTGTTTCATACTAAGTAAAGGCTTGTGCTCGGTAGTGGGAGAGTTTATAAGCGTGCCTGATATTATATAATTGTTTTCTATAAAATACATACCAATCAAGTATTACATATCGCTGCATCACAGGGATTCTGTAACAAAGCATTCACAAAATCGAGGAGATCACTAAAACCACTCAAGGGTTTGTTGCATGCTATTGTTTAATAACCCTTGCTGTAAACAGTCTAAACGTCATAAAAACGAAGAATAAGAACTTACGCACTTATCTTTTAATTATTTTTATTAGTTTATAATACCTAACACATAATATTTAATATAAGAACACACTAGTAAAGATAGAGCTGAAAACATTTATTTGGTAAAATATGTACACATTGTAAAAATCAATTAAAAATAATATTCGTACAGGCAAACATCATTGTTATTAGTAAATGCAAAACATTGGCAATGAACATTCAATGTCATGTGGGCTGGAATTCCACACAGAGTGTAACGTTGAAAAAATCCGGAAGAAGTCAGCGGTGTGCGCAGGAGCATGTTTTATGGTAATCACTACATAACTATGACTGAAAGCATTTCTATGTTACATCCTTGAGCTTGACAGTTCCGTGTGGCATGTCATTGGTTTATAAGATAATTGTTTAATGAGGGAAATAAATCAACAATTGAAAGGAAGACATAAAACTGTGTAGTAGACTAATTGGATTTGAATAGGTCATCGCGTGTTATACTAGCAATTTCCCTAGCATGGTTAATTATTCTAAAGGTAGTATGTATGTATGTATCTTATGTGGGGGCCAGTCAGTGCAGACCGGCGACACTTCGACCCAGTGGGATCTTTTGTGTCGACACTCTCCCAATAACGACTGCCATAGATGTTCATGGCAGCCAGGACCGACGGCTTAACGTGCTCTCCGAGGCACGGAGCAGGCGATAATTGTCAATCAATACGTACATAATTTCGAAAAGTCATATAACTTCCGAAAGTCAGAGGTGCGCCAAGTGGGTTCGAACCCGAGACCCTCTGCATTGCAGTCTGTTGGTCTCCCCATTGAGCTATCGCTGCTCTTGAGGTCTAAAGGTAGTAGGTCAGTTTTGTTGGCATAGAACTTAAAAGAAAGTTACTGCTGTGTTTTTCTGCCTTTTTGTATCAGCTAGGAGTCTGCAATGTAGCTAGCTTGATATTTTGCAATCTAAGTTAATAACTATATGCAGTACTAGATGACTTCCCTGAGGTACACCTTTAAAATTTCAACAGGAGTAATTCCAACCAAGGCTTTGTCCAGCAGTGGAGTATTATAGGCTGATGATAATGAATACCAATCAAACACGTTTGAAATATAAGTGTTGTAAAAAATCTTATTACTAAACAGATATAAATAACATTTAATCTTCCTGGTCGTTTCGCCAGCTACAGCGATCACTAATTTGACAAACGTCAAAAGGGAAGATTATATACATATCTCACAACCTTGGCTCGCGTTTACATTATAATCCAGAAATACACCACTTCCTTTTGATGTAGCAGATACAGACATTTTGTATGCAACGAGTAGAATGAAGGATTTTATTTAATATTTCATTATTATATTTACTGGCTTTCTTGTTGGTCCGGTGACTTAAGTAAGATCATGCGTAACAGCTTATTATAAGGTATACCTAAGACTCAATCTTGGTCGAAAAATAATGATTAATTAGTAAAAAAAGTAAAACATGTTTTATTCCAAGTCAAAAATGATTTATTAATTTATGTCAAAAATTAACACTTATGAATGTGAAAGTTTATGATTTAGTAGGTTTACTGAAGTTACTGAATTAGTTACATTTATGTTAGTCCCTTGGTTCAGGCAAAGGGCTCTATGAGAAGATGCGAATGTTTATCATAACTGACAGCTTTCCTATTCTCTCTGAGGTGTGAAATAGGTTAGAACTTCATCCAGAGTCCATGTTGCTAAAGCCGTTTTCTTAAAACTAAATGCGCCAGGTCTGTTTTTCGAACTCAGGGTCTTTACATCGGCCGTAAGCGTAAACTCATTAGTCAACTCTGAATTTACATGACGTGTGGAAGTTTGATGTATGGCTAAAAATAGCCTACGCCACTCTGCCTGCAGTTATTGCAAAGGCGATTAACGGAATATGGACAGAATAGCGTAATAGAGTTGAATTGAGTTTTAATTTGAAAAATCAAACTAAGTATTTTGCTTCCTGATTTTAAATGACTAGGGTAGTCATTGTCCCTGAGAAATGTGTCCTCCTGTACCACACATTGGGTTGTGATTGGATGTGTTTCGTGCTCTGATAGTTGAATCCCCATGGACAACTTCCACTATCTCATAAATGCCGGAGACCGATTTCGTAACTAAGGAGATGCGGTTGATATTGTAAATAAATCGAAATATTTTGCTGCCCACTGAGATTGACGAATTCGCAATAAAACAATACCAAAAAATGTATAATTCAATTACGTTTTAGGATCATATAAAACATGCATATAAAAAGCATCTTAAATATGTAGATAACGCATAATATACTTAGTGCATGGGCATTTAACTTAGCAAAATAAGATTCATCCATAGAAATTAAATTATTTTAATTAAATTATTTTTAAAAACTACTCTTTTATACTATTTTAAACTATTTCTACTAGTTACATTTATATTTAAATTCCCCAACGTTTCGGTTGGTTTTTAACAGTCATTGTTACGAAGAACTAAGATGCTGGTCGGTCTCACCACTGTCAAGTACTTAATTGATATTCCTATTTCCGCAGCATGAGCTTAAAGTATAAAGAAGAAGCAAAACACGGCAAGATGCTGTCCTGCTTGCTTATTGATGATTTTTTAATGAGCTTTATTGGAGTTTTATGAAGTTCCCTCAGCGTGAAGAATATTTGATATGCTGGAATCCCAGGCTCGGCTTTAACCCGTCATCTACCGACCATCATGGTTGCCGAAAAATGTATCGACACGTAAATATATTGTTCTGGCCTTTGCCCTTAACCCTCAACCCTGACCAGGTCACCCACCCTTATCCAGTAATACACGAGGTCGTTTCACTTACGATCATTTACGTCGTAAACACTAATAAGCCGCGCTTTTTTTGTTTCGTCTGACTTGTATCCTGTGCGAGCTATCCATCAATTTGTCTGTCGGTCTGTCTGTATGTGTGTTTGGATAATTATGTACTATGGGTGCAGCTTTAAAAAGGAAGAAGGAGGGTCCACTATATTGAGAGATATTTTCTATTAATGTTTTATTGCGACAGCTGTTGTGAGTCGTAATAGAATATGATTTATCTATTTGAAAATTGAATTTGATGCAAAAATACCTAGTAATTGAGGTTATCAATAAGCCATTACTTAGAGTTGGCGTATGTTTTGTATGACTTTAAGTAAATAGTAGTGTATTCCACAGACAGATGTATCGAAATTGATATTGGGTCGATCGAATACATTATTGTAATGTTGTGCAAAACAAAACAGGCACCGACTTTTTAAAGAAGCACACGTTTGTGGATCTTAGACCTGTATATTCTCGAAGTAGCTGGTAGATGTATGTAAGACCCACATTTTGCCAGCTATGTATTACCTTCTCACGTAGTAAAGGGCGAGGACCACCACGTAATAATGTCTTCTACCAGACACATAAAACTTCGTGACGCCACCGTAAATTTCTGAGGAAAATCTTTGCCCCACACAGTAATTGAACCCAAGCTGTCTTCTCATGTCAAAGCGTATTTTCATTACTGTATCTATAATTTAATAACTTAACACTTTGTTTTGTAGTATCGCTAATTTCCAAGTAAAATGTAATTATAATATGATAATTAATCATAAATAACTACGAATATATATCTATACCAATCGTATTTAAATATACATTATTTTGGGCTCAATAATCGACAAAATTAGTCGTTACCAAACTGCCTACTAAAAATACCAAACCCTATCTATTTAATAAAAGAAAATCTAACTAATATACTATCCCCACATTAAAACAAGTCAACCTATTTTTCTCAACCGCAACTACGACCTTTTCCATCCAATTTCGGTTTAAAGGTAGTTTCCCATTTGCCCAAACCGCGGCCACCGCAGAACGTTCCCCGTGCCTGGCCTCCATGGGTTCCCATGACTGACAGCTATAGCGTGCCCAATAGTTTTCCTTTACACACGCACCTGTAATTTTAATCTCTATTTCCTGAAAGTCCTTTTTTAGAGTTCGAAAAACTCTTATACAACAGCTTTGTCCGTGCGTCCGTTAGTCCATCTGTCTGTTATACAACTTTCAACTCAAGAACCGTAAGAGCTAAAGACTTGCGGTCAACGCCATTCGACTCAGCATAGTTGATATACCCCGAAATGACTATGACCTTTGACCCATTTTTTCGAACTCTAAGATTTATGGCAATTCATTATCGAGAATCGATAATGAATTGCACATGTTGTTTATGAAAACATGCGATGTTGGAAATATTTTAAATTTCCAGACAAATTTTTGTTTTACTTTCAAAATGCTGGTAAGGGTCTACTTGATAGTAAATGGTTACTTAAACTTTAATTTATAAGTTGCCGTCTGATAGAGATCACTGCTACTGTTAGCAGGATAGCACATGAACATAACGGTTATGTATTTTTGTTGCAACTTTATTTAGAACTAGCATTTTCCCGCGGCTTTGCTCGCGTAGAAGTAGGTTAGATTCGGTTATGTTAGTAAAAGCATTCTTTCTTATAAAACGTTTCCTATTTTACTCGGTGATTTATGAACTTTCCAAGGGTGAAATAATTTTTAAGAGAGGTTGAGTAGTTTTTGAATTAAATCCTTACAAACAAACGAACAATAAAACATACCGAATATATTATCTTTCCTCTTTATAATATTAGTATAGATATAGATGAAGTACCATCCCAGTCGAGTTTGATTCCTCATTATGCTATTACCTAGGATAGCGCGACAAATGCGAATGTGAGTTTGTTTGTTACGCTTTCACGCCTTAACTACACGACCGATCATCATGAAATTTAGCATATATAAATAATTATTATATATATTATTATTATAAATTTTGGAGAGATAGGAATTATATTGACTAAATCTAATTTAACACGAGCGAACCTGTCGGCAAAACTAGTTATGAAATAAAATATTAATACACTAATTACATCTACCGTGACTATCACAAGAAATATCAAACATGAGATTTTATTTGAAGAAACTGAAGTTGGTGGTTAAGGAGCAATATGGCAACCAGTTGACAACAAATTACACAACTTTGATTTTAGATTGACACTACCAAACCAATAAGTGATGGCAGTAGAACAATATGTATGCATTCACTGATTATTATTTTGAGACCAAATCTTTATGTCCGACAGTTTGCAGTAGAATATGCTTTGCACAATAGAACTTTTGTAAGAAAATACTGATTGGAACCAGCACCGAACTATTAGGAGACATAGGTCTCCTAATAGTTCAGTGAAAGAAAAGTCGTCAAGTCGTCAAAAGAAAACGAGGAGGTATTGGTAGATTATCAATAAAGGATAGCCTTTATTGATAATCTACCAATACCTCCTCGTTTTCTTTTCACGTTAGTTTATTTGATGTCATTACCAGGATCCGTCTCTCAACTACGTCTTCTCCATTTTGCCTAATCTTCTACATAGAATAGTCTATTGGTTCCCTGGCTCCTAAAGACATTTTCGAAAGCCAGCCCGAGTTTATTGGTTAACATATTAGCCCTATCCGTACATCTGGCACGATTAGCCAAAGCCAAGGCAAGCACCCATTTTGGTAAATGGTCTTTAAATACGCTGAATAATTTTCTCAGATATATGGACCTGATATCTTTTTCCTCATAAATTCTTCATACTACGAATATAATATTATAAAGTCACAGCCTGCGTTCCGCAGCTAAAATCACGGGGCATGACGTATTAATTAAAACTGAACAATTCCAACTATTAGACGGTACGTTTGGCAATAATGGCGGACTTCGCGTGGAAATGTGAAAGAGATTAATATGAGCCGAACAGAATAGGAATTCCTTTGCAACGCGTTTTGGGTGAGACGTCCATTGGCAGATCGAATATATTACGTAGTTTCGGCATTGAATTATAATATCGTAAGAATGCGATCTAATGACTGCCAGCTTTATTTTTAAAAATAATGAGAATAAATCCTGTATCACGGTGTTTTAACAAATATAAAAATTATACAAATACCACCCAATCTCGTAATAACTATTTGTAGAGAACGAAATTTTTTTCGTGTTGGGATTTTATCTACGACACATAGCGTAGTGGCTATAGTAAGGCGACTACCTAAACCACTACGATATCTGTGCAGTCGATTCTTAATTATTTACAAATTGCTTGATAAGAACAATTTATATATACTGACCCGTGAGTTCAGTGGTGAGGGTGAACAATTACTAAAACCAATCAAAGCGGATGCCGGTCAATATACAGATATTGACCGGCATCCGCTTTAATTAGAAAATTCAAAAGCAGCACAAAGTATGAAGCTGAGCCGGTCGACAGATAATACACGATTAATAATACATGTTAATATACTCTACCTAAAATCAATCAGCGAGTTGTATGTGACACATACAAAATACAACGTCTATATTAACTTTTAGAGAAGCAGGGATTAACATGCATGCTTAAAATCAATTCATTATGGTACGACATTTTTTCGATGAAATTAGTAAAAGTTTATACTTTAATTGAATAGTCAACAACTTATTTAACTATTTAATTCTAACCTTTGTGTTAAAACTATCGTAAACAGATTAACAAGTTCCTGAGCTAGCAAATATCTTCACGATGGTTACTATCTTACTTATGTTTTACAGCATTAAGTAATTAATTTTAAACTCTTAAACGTGCATACTGTTTAATACATTTTAGAAAATTAAATATTTAAATTAGATAGATCGTGCCTGCGGCTTTGCTCGCATTAATGTAGATCTTGTCAATATATTTCTATTCCTCGGCATTAGTACTTTTTCTGCGATAAAGGTACTTCAAATCCTATTCTGGGCCCATAACAACGTGTATGCGAATTTTCATGATGATTAGTCGAGTAGTCAAGGTGTGACAGAATAACAAACAAACTCACATTCATTCGCATTTATAATATTAGTTAGGATTAGGAATTATGATGAGTATTAGTAGGATGTCTATAATTATTACGGTTGATTAGGTACTATCAAAACAGAAGAATAACCTAACATTCTTGTACGGTCTAGAAATGAAACATTTGTCACACATGAATGGTAGAGACGATAGACTCACTACACTCAAACTTAATTGATTCATCGTAGCGAACAAATTCAGTTCACTACTAATCTAACTCATATAGATTTTAACAAAGTTCAATCGCAACTAGTACAATTATAAAACATGAAACAGCACATGTGCGCATGCAAAAACTATCTACACATATTATATCTTGTACTGCACTCTGGTTTTGCTACAGTCGGCGCGCACGATGCGTGTGACAGTTGAAAGTTTGCCAAAACGTAGCACGAACCGACGGCGCATTAGCATGGATTCCGTCCGAACAGCTCTGCCCATTTCTGCAAGCACAAACACCAAATTCATTTACTATGATAGCGTTGTTGTGTAGGTTCAAACTTATACGAAGATACAAATGGCTTAGTTTTGATTACTTGACTGCCTCGCACAGCGGTAGTAAATACGACTGCAGTGCATGAGGTCTCGGTTTTGATTGCCGGGTTATTTGTTCGCGTATTATACTATCTTGTAAACATATAAGCGTGGATGTTAGTCACACATTTATCTTCATAAAATAATAACGTTGTTAATTGTTTGTATTTCTTGTTTGCTTTGCGTATTTTACAATTTTTTGCTATTTTTACTACCAATAAGAGTTACAATAACTAGTGTTCTTGTCAAGCTAAGTTTATATGCTTTTTATATATGGAGCATTGCCTTATACACTTGTGAAACAGGGACTCTAACCAAAAGAGATCGGGGCAGATTAGAAGCTTTTGAAATGTGGTATTGGCGCCGAATGGAAAGTGTCATCAACAAAAATAGGGATTAATCAAGAAATATCGGGAAGAGTAAATAAAAACAGACAAATCCTGGAACTAATAGAGAAGAGAAAAGAAACATGATTGGTCATTTACTCAGACATGACAAATATTTTACTAAAATTATGGATGGAAGGAGAAATAGTGGGAATGAAAAAGAAGCAAAACCAAGAAGAAAGTATATAAATCAACTGAAAGAAAAAGCAAACGTAGAGACGTATAGAGAATTGAGGGATTTGGCAATGGATCGGGAAAAATAGATTTGCTACATCGACAAGTGCATAGTACTTAAATTTTGGATGGATAGAGGAATTTCTCGTAGTTGGTTCAATGGGTATAATTCGAACTCACGACCTGGAATCGCAAGTCCATTTATGGGTATAATTTGAACTCACGACCTGGAATCGCAAGTCCATTTATCTACTGGGCTAGCACTGCGTATACAGTTAACCGTAAGTTATGAGTTAGTATTGATATGGAACAAAGTATTTTCAGATCTCGCATTCAATTTCTGCACCTTGTGTTACACCTACGATAGTGACATTTTTAAACTTAAATATTAGAAGGGAATACGTCTGCTTTTGGGATACCCACGAAGTTTTTGAAACATGTCACTTTTAAAAATAAAATTAACCTTCGTTCCATCAACAATTTATATTTGGACGATTATGTTTAACTAGAACAGGGTGATATATCAGGATGTAAACACGACAACTCCTGTGACCTTGGCCTTTGCGAAGGTTTCAACAAGTTAGGAAATTTAAGCTAGAAAGAAACGCATCACAAATATATGTCAATATCAATATTTTGTTTATTATTTACGTTAAAGACACGATCTCACGACTCACCCGATTGTGTTGTTAAATTGCGCAGACGCATATTCCTGTGTATTGAAATAATGTTTTAATGAAAATTGCATTACATAATTCGTACATTTTAAATTTCGTAGTCCTTGATAGCGTAATGGTTGGTGTAACCGACTGCCACGCCTGTGATCGCGGATTCGATTCCCGCACAAGTCAAACATTTGTGTGCATGAACATGAATGCTTGTCTTGTTCTGGGTGTTTCTATGTATAATATGAAAGTTTTTACAAAAAAAAAAGGATACCTGTATGTTTATCCATTGTCTAGTACCCATAGTACAAGCTCTGCTTAGTTTGGGCTAGATGGTGTTGTGTGTATGTGGTAGAATATAATTATATTTAATCCTAATCCTAGCTAATATTATAAATGCGAATGCGGGTTTGTTTGTTTGATTCACTTTGCATAATTATACATATTTATTAAAACTTGTAAGGGTTTTAATTTCTCTATCATAATGAACATACATACATAATAATATACCGAACAAAATCATAATCCTCTTTTTACTTCGCCTTAGTCGTGTGAAACATAAGAGGATAATGGTAGATAACACTTTTGATACCAATAATAAAGATTTTGTTCTAGCACCGTGTTAAAATTAGTCTTTACATAGTCGTGACAGCTACAAAATAAAACTTAGAAATTACAAACTTTTGGGAGATACTTTTTACTTGGATGAAAGGTATCTATGTCCGTTTTTGCACTCCTGACAACAGGTATGCAAAATTTTATGATGATTGCTCGAGTAGTTATGGCGTGATAACGTAACAAACAAACTCACATTTGCATTTATAATATAAGTTAGGATTAGGATTTAGTAAATATTAATCATCATGTACTAGTCTTAGATAATTTTTATTGGTATTGGTACTCACCTCGCTCTGTTTCCGACTCCAAGACAGAATTCCAGACTGTATGTTTTTATAGCAGTACACAGAAACGTGACAACACAGTTGTAGTTGAATTAACTCGTGCCAACAAACATCTCAATATAAGTAAACATGACCACAACTTCGAACCTTCGAAATATAAACAGGAACCGTGACCAAATCCAAATACTGCAAAAACACTATTAAATTTATAAGAAAAACCGCAAACAAATGTAAACAATACACTATCGCTGCGCACAAGCCTACTTTGTGGTTTCTCCGAAATACTACTAGCAATGATAAACGGATTCTGGGTAAAGTGAATCATTGCAGTGATATGATGGGGTCACAAGCCTGACTGTATTATGTAAAGTATGGCTATCATCAGTATGTTTGCTTGTCGAGTATTTTTGAGGTTACTTTTGGAATCCGTGAGAGTTTATGTGACACGGTCGACTTGTCCGCATGGATCAATTGAAGGAAACTGTTAAGCTTTTTAAAATGGAACTTAAATACCAATAACGACTGCGTTAATACCCGTTAAAGTTAATTGTGTGGATTTACATAAAAACTCTCAAACTATTAGAAAGGCAAATTGCTCTATTTCTGCAATGGTCTTAAACAATTTTCTGGAATAGGCGGTGGTAGCCGCTTACTATATTCATAAACATTTGCAACTTAAAGAATTCTGCTTGCACCTTGCTGACGTTGGACAAAAGCTGAACGTTATTTTTAAATCGTAGTAAGATAAGAGAGTAGGTTATAAAAGTAGTCACGAGAATATGCATTTTAGACCCAATACAATTAACATTAAAATTCATATTACACATACATGAATAATATAGTAAATTCCTTCTGTGTGTTTTCATTGAGGCACAACAGGATATGACACCATCGGTAGTTGTGACACTTCGCATACAATTATTGGGAAGAGAGGAATACACCACGCACTCTCGGATTACTCACTCCGTCTATTGCAACAGAAAAAGGTTGACAACACGGAACTCCTCAGATATGGGACAGCCGCATCATGGACTTAGAGCGTAGTCCGACTTGCAGTATTCCGTTGCGAACACAAATTACGCTTCCACACATGTTTCGCCTTACCTCGAGGCATCTCCTGGACAGATTGAAGACGGATGAGCAAAAAAGTTAGGTCAGCATACATATTTTATTGTACTAAGACGCCAAAAAAGCATGCAGCCCATCGGATAATAAGTAAGCTCGAGAGTATATCACTCGCACACGCGAGTGATATGTACGTAATTGCTCAAGGGAATTTGAGAAATTAAATTAAAGATAGGATGACAGAAGTCGGTATGAGAGTCTCGAATCTCTTATTCATCGGACTAAACATAGTAACTGAGTTGCTACTTTCACGCCGGTTTTCTATAAGAAGTGTTTTCCTGAGTATTCATCATCTAATTAAGATTATGGTAATAAAATTATAAATGTTTCACTACGATTGATGTGATGATTTTTCTTAAATGATTACACATGTTTAATTTAAAAAATATGTAATAGTGTTGTTCTTTTTACATTACTGTTATAGAATTAAAAGAATACCAACTCAACACTGTAACCCAGATCATACTGTTGCACCGGTCAACATAAATATAAAAACACTAGTTAATGGTAAAATTTCCCGCCGTTTACAACAGTGCAACGCTCTCAAAAGTATGTCATTTTCAATACAGTACCGTACATTACAAGCATTTGTATATGAATGTGTAATTATTTACCAGTCTGCATTACAACGGGTAACGGTGTCCATTGTGCTTGATGGACAAATGATTGCAAATTTTTCTTCTCTTTCTCTTTGTTGTACCTCTCATTCGCACGGCGATTAACATTTCCAAGAAATGCTGGTGTTGTTTAAATGGATCGGTTTATGTTACGCGTGAGGTATTGAAAATGATATCATCTCGATTTGTACTTTTTGCAATTGCAAATTGTTTTCCTGTGAACCTGTATAGGGTAACTCTCTCTTTGCCTTCTTATAAATAACAATTGCATGAGATCTATAGTAAAGGCTGACATTATATTTTTTGTACATCTGCTTCCAAGAGGCTAATGGTACCCCAGAAGATGATTATGATCATAATGAAAACTGGCTCGCTAATTATAGGAGTTAATTTTATTACATCTTAATTTTAGAATTACGCAGCATAGCACGCTAACGGCGATCATTATTCCCACGTACAAACAGGCTTTAGAATTATCCATCAGCCGTAGTGTTTTCTGTTTAGAATTTTTACCATTCAGCTTAACTACATCGAGACATAACGATAAAAGTATTTTGTCTGATACGCCAATGAACCAATTAAAGAGAGTACTACCATCACGGTAGACAGTGGCTTGACTATGTAGACTCTCGTCATTGCTAAAGTACATGGGCCACGGTTCCGACTTAGCACCAGGTAGGCAACAGTAGGCAATACAAAAGAAAAATTTCTCGAATGGCCGCGAGTGAGATCATCTATTACTATTCTAAGTTTGTGTTTGGTATCTACTAAATGTATGAAATAATAACGTGGAAAACAAAGCTGTGGACTTGCTTCTACATAAAGCATGGATTCATTAATATGTTGACTACTATCAAACATGAATAGCAAAATTATAAAAATCTAATTGTGACTAAATGTCGCATTTTTAATTGCCACAGTGCCGCACTATCAATTTATATTAATAAAATTTTAAGGGTAAACTAGTGTAAATAATTTTGCACAAGTGTTCCCCTTGTTTACACTATTACGGGGACAATTACAGCCTCCACTAATGTGTATTGGCAGATCATTATTTGACATGTTTGTTCTCTGGAATTAATTGGAGAGCCGACGAGATTTACTTTAAGTGAGATTATGTGTGCGTATGTAGTGCTTCCTTATTGATTAAAACGTATTTTGTAATTCCTATCCTTTGTTCCATCTTAATGTTTATTTGTTATCTATAGAATCTTTAGAACTGAATTAAATTTACTCTAACGCAGAAACACAGTGATTACAGCGACTACAAATTTAGAGAAATTGCTTTCAAAATTGGATTCTAACAAAACCTTCATCTAAATGTATTTAAAAATAATACGTGCCTAGAAATGTATATAATTTTATAGCTTTATATCGCTGAAAAGTTATGCAGTGATGTAGCATACGCACATTTTGCTTGAATATGCTATAAATTGAAAAAAATTTGCGTATTATATAAATTTAGAGTAATTAAATCTTAATTTAGAGTGGTTTTCTAAATAACTTAGTATTTTAGATTTTGTATAACGTAACTATTTGCCTCAACTACCTTACAGTAAAAACCGCTGACACAGTTACAAAAATCTTCACAAAAGAATATCTCTTATGCAGATAAAATGTTCAGTATAGTACAATATCGCCATTTAAGTTAAAGTGTGCTTATATAATATCGTAGTGTTGCTTGTCAAATTAGTGCTTGACGTTGCGCCAACGTAGCCGCATGAACAAACGATATCCAACTGTTATTTCATAGTAGTGGATAGAGAAGTATTGTTATTTAGGTGTATTTTAAAGGAAATGCTTTGACTTCTTTTAGCGTAGAATATGAGGTGTATTTTATATATAATATACTAATATCAGCAATGTACATATATAAACTGTCTCACTGCTGGTCACGGGCATCTTCTCAGTGTCAGAAGGATTAGGCCATAGTCTTGGACGTTGGCCTAGTGCGTTTTAGTAAAGTTCACATATCTTTGAAAATATTAAGAAAACTCTCAAATATACGCTTGCATATCTGCTAGAGATTAACATAATATTTCGTGAGGAAACCTTTATATGGCATTAGTATGTAATTCACCTAATGCAAAGTCATATTTTATGTATATTTGGCACACTAATACTGATGACTGATAACTGCACGGATGCTTCGCCACTGCCACTGCGCCGAGTGTTGTTGGTTCGAATCCCTCACGGGACAAAAATATGTGTGATCCACAAATGGTTGTGTCTAGTCAAGTCTAGATGTTCCTTGTGCCCGTTGTTTGAATAATAATAATAATATTCTATCACATACACACAACACCATCTAGCCCAAACTAAGCAGAGCTTGTACTATGGGTACTAGACAATGGATAAACATACATATATACTTTTTTTTTGTAAATGCATACATATTATACATTGTAACACCCAGACCAAGACAAACATCCATGTTCATGCACACAAATGTTTGACTTATGCAGGAATCGAACCCGGGACCTCAGGCGTGGCAGTCGGTTACACTAACCACTACGCCATCGAGTCGTCGAATGTTTGTGAAGTCCCCCGCGATAAAGGAATAATTCCTAGTTGAGATGTCTCTTTAAAATATAAATAATAAGAATATTAGAATGTTATTCATAATTGCAAAAAGATATAAGAGGCCTTTTGTAAAAAATATTTCAGTAAATTTTAATAAAAATACATATTATATTTGCGATAATTTAACAACAAATTTTTTTGCACAAAACCAGGCATTCCAAAAATTTCATTTTGAATTATTAAATAATCCTTATTTTATAATTTCTGAAAGGGGAATGCCCACTACCCATAGTGCCTTTGGCTACGAGTGTCCATATTTAAAATAATTACTCAAGGGATTTAATTAAATAAAAGTTGGGGTTATTGATATAAAATATTTTTATATTTACCGATGACAAGATTTTATATAAATGTTTCTCACACACACTCTCGTCACACATCATCATTATTATCATACACAATTAATAGATTGTCTAACAACTGAGCATAATCAAGCTTGTTTGTAAATAAAATAACAAAATCACATCAAAAGAAACACAATTACGCAAACCGAGTAAGCAAGGAAGCCGATTTGTGTTATGACAGTTGGTTTCGGTGTTGCAAGTTAAAAACAAAAAATCATAGATTTAATATCTAATCGATATTATTGTTTTGCTTATTACTGGCAAAATAACACAAAATAATATATTTGATTTATTATTTGTGGATTATTCACAATTATAATAATACCACTATGCTATTTCTTTATCACTTCTAATAGTTTTATTCAATAATAATTAGAGTCTCTTTCTTACTTTAACAGAACTTATGACGGTGATTATAACAAGACTTATTTCCGTTACGATACTTTTTTTATTATAAATATTTTCAATCTTCTTTCGGTTAATGAGTAGTACGAAAAATTATTAGAAATTATAATTAATTTTTTTATTATACGTGTAATCTTGGGCGGCCAAAAATTACACGTTATCCAAAAATGGGCATTCCCCTTTGTTGTATTCAATGAGTTCTTTTTTTAAGTGACAGAAGTCTATACCAACATTATTAGTAAAATGTGTTTAATAAAAACCACCTAACTTGTCAATTAGTTTTTAAAATTGTTGTATTTTGAATGTACCTATAGCATTTTAAATATTCATTATATTTTATAACAGTAAGTTTATAGGAAATTTAATTAACGTTATATTTATAGGAAATAGTTATATAATGTCAACCACAATAACAAGCACACAAAGGATCTCGTGCGAGCCTAATTTAAACTAAAAACATCACTAACTAGGTATCAGGTTACAACTGCGTAGCGTTCTGTACTTTGTCACTACGCATCACTGTCATAATAAATTAATTAACCACAACTGCATCAAAGGTACCCGTTTTTTCCTTATCTAGGTATTAATTTACTGTATGCTGATACAGTTAGCGACATAAGTTGAAAACATTCGCAATATTTTTAATTGCCTTATCATAATTTCGACTGCACGGATTGCGTAGTGGTTTAATTGGTCACCATTGGTCTGCCATTGCGCCGAGTGTTGTGGGTTTGAATCCTACACGGAACGAAACTTTGCGTGATCCACAAATGATTGTTGTCTTGGTGTTCTTTGAGTCTATTGTTTGAATATTTATTAAATTCCCCGCGACACAGGATTTGAAACGAGTGCGGAAGTTGTCTTTTTAAAAATAATAAGGGAAATAAACAATAATGGTAATAAGGTAGTTGACTCACAATATGTTGTTATTTAATTCAAATAGCTACATTAACTGAATTCTAAGACACGAGTGTTTAGAATCTACTTAATATATAATATAATATAATAATATAATATTCTATCACATACACACATCACCATCTAGCCCAAACTAAGCAGAGCTTGTACTATGGATACTAGACAATGGATAAACATACATATATACTTTTTTTTTGTAAATACATACATATTATACATAGAAACACCCAATTCAAGACAAGCATCCATGTTCATGCGCACAAATGTCTGACTTGTGCGGGAATCGAACCCGCGACCTCAGGCGTGGCAGCCGGTTACACTAACCACTACGCCATCGGGGCCGACCTGAATAAAAAAGGTGCATGCGTTTAAAATCTGGTAGGTATTGTCAAATGATAGAAAAAGGACGTGCGATACAAACTATGAAGTAAACAGTACTTAAATGCAGCTTTGCGAATGAGAGAGCGAGCCACTACATCCCTACTTTTTCTTACATACAAATTTAAAATATTAGTTACTGCTTTATTTTGCACAATCACAAAGAGATTTCATTTGATTGCTATTTGCCCTTCTGTGTAAAATAATATTCAAAACCAAACATGCCCATGTTTGGTTCGTTGCATGTCGTTCAACCAACATGCCCATGTTGGTTGAACGACCTATTCCTCATTTTTGTAGTAATATATAAGGATTATTATTTTAATCAGAATTTATTACTGTAGAACAAAAATAAATATATTTTAATTTATAAAATACTGCAAATGTTTAATATCCAGCTACTTATGATGCTGACTGTAGGAATAATAAAACAACGATATTCCTGTCTATATACATGCTATTCACATAAATTAACTGAGTATTGAGTATGCACATTAATAGTTGGGAGACTGTAGGATTGCAGGACATCCCAAGGACATTGATTTTTTTAAATTTATGTGCCTATTTTATAGTATATCGTCGCTCATATTAACAGCAAAGGAAAACATCGTGTGGAAACCTGCATGCCTGTAAGTTTTTCATACTGTTCTTGAAAATGTGAAGTCTGCCAAATTGGATTGCGTCCGCGTAACAGATTATGCCTCAATCATCTTATACTGAGAAGAGGCCGCTACTCAGCGGTGGGACAGCTTATAAACAGGACTGATATTATTCATTATATTTCTATATGTTTAGTTAAACAATTAATATAAAAATAAATTTTGGGTCTCGTGTGAAATAATTTTTTTTATATAATCTCTCGAACTCTCTTCGTGTTTCGTTTAATGTGGAATTGCATTATTATCGTGACCGAAGCCTAGTCCTACTCTCAAAAAGTTTCAGAAGAAAATTATTTGATTATGATATAGAGTGCTACAAATGTAGCGTTTTGTATCCTCTGTAATGCAAATGTATTTACCGATTCAAGTGCTTTTGAAATTAACTGAAATGTATACTAAAATAAATAATGAAATAAGACTTATTAATTGACTTGTACATGAATGCTATTTATTTAGTTTTCTCTCGGATTTCGAGACTCAGAAGCTTATTTTCAGTATATGTCGTAAACAAGTTACAATTGCGCAGTTGTCAGTGTTTAACTGCGCAGAACATTACAAAAACAAAACACGCAGTCAGTTACTGAATTTAACTGCAAAAACTACTACAAAACAATCTCAATGTTCTCGAAATTTCTAATTCAGAATGTGTATCTAAGAGTAACTGCTGGTAATAGCTGTGATAGCCGAGTGGAACCATTCACCTACCACGCAGAAGTTTCGAATTTGATCCATAGCCTCGACTTTTCCAATAATATGTAGCCAAGTATGGAGATATGGAAGTACGTTGTGTTTTTCCGTAACCTGGATTTATTTCTTAAGAAGGCGTTGTGGTATCAGCCGGAGAGCAGAGATCCTAATCGATTGTTCTGACCCCTTGTTTCAAGGTTCTATCCTAAAGTACCACTTACCATTAAAAAAAGCCCGTATAATTGTTTGTGGGTTGGTTTTCGTGTTTATTTGTACCTACCTAGCAAATGAACGCTAATCCACAGAAAGCAAAAGCTTGTTTCTATTTAATAATCGTGCGTTACTCATAACTACGTAGTATTGTCACCCTGCTCCAGTACTACGCATTGTTGTCATGATACAAATAAATGTGCAGTAATACAAAGTATTCAATAAAAAATAATTGATTCGTTACACTTAACCGTTGGTGGAATCACTGGTGGTTGGTGGTGGTGTCACGAATACGTTTTTGATATATATGTATTAAGATTAATCAATACACATAATGGATATAAAAATCATAATAATTAGCGTATAGTTATCGGCTATGGGTTTATGATAAATAATAGATGTTTTTTTTTGTTGCGAGCGTTTTCATTTGTCTTCTTCTCTCTTAGGTTTTAATTATTCCCAAGTTACTTGGGGTCGGCTTTTCTGGTCTAACCGGATTTGACTGGATATCAGTTTTTACACGGAGCGGCTGCCACCTGACCTCCGCAACCCGAAGGCTAACGATACCCTAAGGCTAGACCAGTGTCAGGATATTAGAGGGTACTGACTTTCCCAATAACGACTAACCAAACGGGACCAACGGCTTAACGTGATCTCCGAGGCACGGAGCTGGCGATAATTGTCAATCAATGATGAGCGTTTTCATTTGTATTGTTTTTTTATATAATGTAAACTCGACTTTACAAATGAGACATTTTGTTGTGTATCCTAAAATGAATGGCATAATAAATGTAATAATATTTTGCATTGGTAATAACAGGTCGAGGAAGTGAGCTCGATAGAGCTTAGGATGGGCGTTTTGGTCCCTAACCTTGCTGTATCGTAAGAGAGGATCTGTATCCAATGCCACCTGCCACTTAGCTCGCTGAAAACTTAGAAGCTCTGCTTGATTTAGAGGGAGGAAATGTAGTAATGAAACTGCACTACTGATATGATGCTGTATTGTATAGTCAGACTGCATTGCGCGGGCGTCGCTCATTGCACTCATTATTAGATAATTCGAGTTAATCCGTCGCACCAATAGGTGTGGGGTTCGGTGCCCGCTCGTAAATTGGACAGCTTATTACTTTAATGGAACGCTTTGTTTCTTCCTATTACGGGTTACGAGAAATCTCTTTCGTGGAGATTTTCCACAAAGTATACTTTCGACCTAAAAATTCTATACATAGTAAATGGGTATAAAAATAAAATGATGATCCTTTTTTGGTTAATATACAAATATTTTAAAAAATATAGCAAAATTGAAGTAAAAATCTCAAATTTTAAAGTATTTGTTATAAAAGAGTGATATTTTCAGAATATTACTAATTCAAATTAATAAATTTCTGCATTATAACAATGGTTATAAAATCATTTAGTTAAATTTAAATTCTCGTGTTGGCTGAGATTCAATCCCTGCCCTCTCGAGTCTTGACCGCAAGTCCAAACTTGTTTAGTTACAATAGTGTGTATTTAAAAGCTAATAGTTACCTACACTGGTTTATATAATAGTAAAGGGAGTACATTCACCTAAAGTACTTAAATTGAAAGACGTCAACATAACTAACACAATTAAGAGAAAGAGAGATAGCCACAGCAACCATTTTAAATCTGGAATAGCCTAATTGGGAAAATAATTCCAAAGGGATACCTTTGTTATTATTTTCCTAGTTTAGTTTTATTTTCCTTTTTTACTATATTAGTGTCTAGTTTATTTGACCTAGTGTTGTGATTTTATGACCCGAATGAAGCGCGGGCAAAAGCTAGTTGCTTTTGCCCGCACTTCATTCAAGAACAGAATTTTTCTGGATGTACCCCATGGCCTTTTTTTAACCCCTGACATCGTATATGCGAAATTACCTGATGTTTGATCAATACTTCTGTCAGTTAAGGCGTGTAAGCTTAACAAACAAACAAACTCACTTTCGGATATAGTATAATACTAGGTTTTGTCTGCGGCTTCGCTCTTGTTAATAAAGATTCTTGCAATACATTTTTATCCTTCCATCCTCTTATTTTCTGTACTCTTGTCAACGTGTAAGCCAAATTTTGTGATGATCGGTCGAGTAATTAAGGCGTGAAATCATAACTAACAAACTCACATTCTCATTTAAACTATTAGGATGGTGTAACATATAGCTTTAAAATATGCTGTACTCTCAGTATCAATTGTTGTCCTTTGTTTTACTGATACATAAGAAGAGTAAGTGTGATACCACTAACACTTCTTATGCATCAGCAACACCTTTGATGTACACGTACATAAGTCTGGCAAGCCGTGATTGTTTGCGATATTAGTTGCATATATATTCTTTCAAATAATCCTTTCCACAATCCACTCTTTTAGAAGATTGAATCAAATTTGAATTTCTAGTTATGTTCTACCTTTCCATGTTTAAATCAACATGTTACAAAAGCGTGGCCTTTTCTTTGTAGCACCGAGTACTGAGGACTGAAATGAAATTCCGCTGAACAGAGTGCAGCCAAAAATAACGAAGTACGACCCGTAGTGATGTGCCCGGCAAATAACTGCGAATTAGTGAATTCTCGGCTATTTGTGCGTTTTCGGCTATTTTTAATTAAAAATCAAACTTTGTGAACGGTTTTATTGTTGTTTACACTGCCTGTTACAGAAATATGGTGGTGGTTATATTTTTGTGGTTGGTGTGTTTGGATGGTTGTCATGATGAATAGTTATGAAACATGTTCATGCCCGGTGCTTATATCAAGAATCGAGTCGTTTTAACTATGAGCATTTAATTTCTGACATATTTTCCATAGAATATGTTTCACTATTTAACTGTCCAAATTTCATTTTTGTTAAAGGAACGGGGTTTTAGTGACATTAATTTTTGAATATTGATTTACTAGACATGTAACTTACAAAATTTGATTTTGTCTTTATAATTTACATCAACGATGCCTGAGAATCAAGACGTTTTATTGTTGACATTTTGAGACCTTATTAGTTCTTAGATACTTGCTAGGCAGCACGGAGGCTCGTGGCGCAGCGGTAGTGAATGTGACTGCTCTGCATGAGGTCTCGGGTTCGATTCCCACGGCAGGCCAACAACGGTTTTTCTGTTAAGAAATCTCAATACGAGCCTAGTGTTAGGAAGTTGGCGGTGTTAGACAACCCCGTGCCTCGGAAATCACGTAAAGCGGTTGGTCTTGCGCCTGATCTCTCTCCGGTCGTGTTGGATTACCGTCCCATCGGATCTTGAGAGTTAGGAAACAGAGAGTGCTCTTGTGTTTGCGCACATGCTTGTACACTATACTATCTCCTGCAAAGATGGCCAGTCTCTGTTAAGATTGGCGGCCGTGACCAAAATTCGGTCTGGAGGACATTATTATACTTGCTCCATTCATCATCATTATGTTTCTCATGTATACGAACTTACTTGACATAATCTTTGACGTCATCAAAGATCGTTCGCTTAGATCTTGTCTGTTATATGACATATTTTAATTTATGGATAGATTAAGTAAAATGTGAGGTGCATAGTCCAGCATTAAATAGCAATAGGATGATTATTATGTTGATTAATTTACAGAACCAATATATTTTTTTTAAACAGTAATTATCAAAGACTTAGCTATACTTGAATTTTTATTTTATTATTTTATTCAGTTGTGAGTTGTTATAAAATTAATAACAATTTAACGCAATACAAAAAAATATGTTTGCATCATGTTTAGAAATGCGAATGTTTGCGTAGTACTTTACAAAGTATTTATCAATATTTTAGGAACTTTGTCTTAAACTTCACGTTTTAAATTTATATAGTGAAAGTACACTGTAGTATATTGGTAAATAGAAATTATAGCTTAGTAGTTTTTAGTTTCGACTGCAATTAGTGCCCGATTACGTTTAAAAAAAAACAGCAATAATTTCAATATAAATTGAAATTAAACTACTAATATACGGATTTTATCGCGTTGTTTATTTGACACTTTATTACATAATTTTGAAACCTGTTACACTACTACTACTATTAAACTTTACTAATTTTTAAGCTAATTGAATTATTATTCAAACTATTAAAGCTATTTAGATTTAATTTAATTTTACACTTTGTCCGATGTTTCGGTTGCTTTTCAGCAGCCAGGGTAACGGGGAGAATAAGATGGTAGTTATCTCAATGTTCCAGTGTAGTTATTTCAAAGTACCCGAACATAATTTAATCATTGGTGTTTCTATATACATGGTAACACTTATGAATGTCAAAGTTACACAATTTTTATTTCTGTGAATTTCCAGTTAGGTTCTGCCACGTTCAGCAAAGCAAGGGTGTAGGGCTCATGAGAAGAACGGGCAAGAAACTCATGACCACTCTTTTTGGCTACCATGAACGGCATGAACGCATAGTCTAGTAGCAGTGGGAAGTAGAGTAGTAATAAAGGTAGTACTAGTAGTAGGTATTAAAAACGAAGAATAATAATAATTATCACCTCTTTATATAATTTAATGTATAAATGCTACTATATAAATTTTAGGAATAATCCTGTCAGGTGAATATTTTCCATTAGACTAGATATTGCTAATTATTAGCCAGTTATGGGCAAATTAAATTATGAATATAATAGTAAAATAATAACTTTAAAAGTCACAACAATTGAGTCATAACCCTAAAACGACCAGCAGTTACTCACGAAAGCAATTCGCACGCAAGTTTACGTTTACGTTTGACGGCCGTGCAAATCCGCGTACATTCCACGTGTTTACTTTACGCGTTTACTCGCCGTTTGTTCGGATCGTTCGAGATTATTTATTACAAGCTCAAATGAGCGTTCTCTTTTTGAACGCGTATGTATGTACCTGTGTGTTTGTTAAACAAGATTGAAGTGTGCGTGTGTGTTAAGTAAATTATAATAGTGTTACCATATTTTAGAGCCCTGTTGACGTAAAACTTTGTTCTCTGTCTGTTTGTGTATCTGTCAGTCAAGAATCGGCATTGTTAACGATTTTATCTGCTCATTTCTAATATTTTATGTTACTAAGTTGGCAAGCAAGCATACGGCGCATTTCATGGTAAAACGCAATCATAGCCTATATATACTTGCAACACCAGGGTATCATCAATTGTATGGACAGTTAGTCCAACAGCATACGATTTTTACAACAAATTCAGAAGTTGTATTTAATAGTGGCATTTAACAGAGTTGTATAACAGTTGTTAAACCAATTGTTAAAATCCGCTTTCACCCATAAACAACAGCAGATATAAACACACGTTAATTGTAAATACGAAACAATACCATCACTTATTTGGACAATAAAAAAACTCCAGTTAAAGGCACGTGTGGTGCTCGTAAATTGTGTCCGTCCGTTTATTTGCTTCCATCTCGGAAACTGACGACCATTCCATGTGCGATTTTTGCGCGACCGCTACCCGCCGGGCTTTTATTAGTCGTTTATGGATGCGTGTGTGTTTAGGGTTGATATTTTGTTTTGTAGAAGTATTTTTATGTGACAACCTTGATGGTCATGTAGCGCACGTTGGCACCGTCGATTGCTAGTTCCCGGTTTTGATTTCTGGTTCGGAAAATTATTATATTTTCTGTTAGTCCATTCTCAATAACGGCACAAAATGTTAAAATGATAGTTCTTTAAAATAATATTTTTTGGAAACCCCGTATTAAAATCCTCTTCGTACTTAATTCGTAGAATGCAACCTTATACACTACGAGTTATTCATCGTATAAATAAATTCTGATGAATACTGGTGAATACTATAATATTATAAATACGAAGCGTGGGTTTCTGTGGTATTTATTACATTGAAATTTAACGAAAAGAGCTTTTTTGAGTACCGGAGAGCTATTATCAATGAGTAATCCCTTTTAAGTTGAAATATGTATATTTTACTAGCAATTTTACGTGACCTCATGTTCGCGTTAACTACGTAAACATTTTTTCGTCTGTGTAAAACTCACTATGCGTCTCTAGTTTTACTAAATGCTAATATTAAATAATATTGTTTGACGTCCAAGGGCAATTAATATAATTATAAATTATTTTTTGCAAATAACATATTATATTTGGAATCAGGTGAAATATACTTTTTTAATTTCGTCCATAAGCGTACTGATACCGGTGTCCAGTCACAATCCTTGTATTATTATCCCTGGAAATTTCATGACCATGGTCAAACAAACTAATAGATTTATATAAAAAACGCATTCGAATTCATTTAATAATGACAGAATTTATAGACGGATAAAATTCTGTAAGTATGTTTCAGGTAAAGACCTCTCTGAATAGTCAAATCGAATTTGTATTTCAAAAATATCTCTACCAGCCTAATTACAGTTTTATAATTGTATGTATAGATAATGAAGGTAATTTGTTTACATTTAAATGATCGACATCGCTAAAGGATTACATTTAAGACTTATTCACCAACCCGCCATTTTAATCCTTCACTCGCCTCAAATAAACGCGGAAAGCTAAAGTAATCTTTTCGAAGCCTGGATCACTCGGCGTGAGGATCATTAAGCTATAAGTACATACATATCTATGTATGTAATGTAACGCTAATGATCCTTAATGGTTTTATGAGCACTTAAACTCGCCACTAATGTGCCTTCTTATTTTTCATTCGTTAATACTTGACTGTTCTTTTTTTTAAAACAATATTTTCCAGAAACAAGAACTGTGTCATTCGAATTGTTTTTCCGACTAGTATAGTAAACGTGAAAGTTTGCGGTGATGTGTTTTACACAATCACGCGTACACAGTTGAATGAATTTCATTAAAAAGTTGCATGTGCTCCTGGATTATTCATGGGATTCTTGAATTTACGCAAACGAAATCGCAGCATCTGTTCCTGCCTGCCGCGAAACGTGAATGTGAGTTTGTATTTTCTTTACGATTCTTCTTCTTCTTTTTTTCGTGGTTAGTGGCCAACCTGTTGTCAAGAGTTGTTCAAGCCGCCCGTAGGCCTCTGACATGGCTTAATGACTGCTGTCAATTTGGCAACAACCGGGACCGAATTTTTACGTGCACTCCGAAGCACGGAGACGCTCAGATGAAATACCACTAAGCGGTCACCCATCTATAGACTGACCGCACCCAACGTTGCTTAACCTCGCTAATCGTTTGCCGATTAGTGAGTACAACTGGCTATAAGCGCTTTTTTTACGCTTTCACGCCTTACCTGCTTCACCGAGAATAATCATAAAATTTCACATACACGTTGTCAGAGGTACAGAAAAAGACAAACATATTTTTGTTTAAGAAAAAGCTGTTCACGAGGAAAGCCGCGACCAATAGCTAGTTTGTAATAATAAAAAGTTATTTTGCCAAGAAGCTTTACTGGACATAAACGCTCTCAAATAGATTTTATAGCTCAAGTGACATACAACTGATATCTTCAATAATCTCCAAATCTCAGATCACCGTTTTCTTTGATCTTCATCCAAAACAAAAGTAATTGGTCGTAAAAGGAACTTAAAAACTGCAGCTGCCAAAAATACAATATTTAATAATAAGTCTTCAGAATCCCGTATACATGATAATAACTGTCTGTCTGTCATCAAACGCGTTCTCGGAAATATGTGACAAAGGGATTGTCACTTTGTGCCAAAATCCGCTTTATGAACAATAAATTATATGTGTCCAAATTGCAGTTTTGTTGCTGGAAGAATTAAAAATAATTGATGCACTGTTATTTGGATGTGCATACCTTAAACGGTTTGGGGTAACTGTTTTTGATTATGATATTGATGGAGATGTTTGATGCTACATAACGAACGTTGTTATGTCAAAGGTTGACCTCTAAAGAGGTTAAAGGATTTTGATGATGTTAAAATTTGGATGATGCATCCAAATTTTAGTACTTGTTATGGTCATGACGTGGAGATCACATAACGGAATTTCTATAATAATTTACCTATATACTACTACAGGTAACGCTAATAGAAAGCCTTGTAAAGCCTTAATTTTTATTAGTAATTTCTTTTAGTTGAACATTTTTGTTAAATATATATAGAGTATAGTGTGTGTAACGTCTCACCCAAGGAGACGATCGAAGGTCCGCTAAAAAGGTCTTAAGATTTTCTTCATTGACAGATATTAATAACAAGATTATTGTTGATGACAAGACTACGCAATGATTTGCTTCTCGCCACTCATAATAAATATAAAATTTAGAGATCATAAAAATCAAACTTTCATAAGCATATGAATATTGCTTTTGTCAAGATAGCTACGAATATTATTTTTTGTTT
The DNA here is from genome assembly GCA_930367265.1 of Catocala fraxini. Taxonomy (NCBI): domain Eukaryota; kingdom Metazoa; phylum Arthropoda; class Insecta; order Lepidoptera; family Erebidae; genus Catocala; species Catocala fraxini. The sequence continues at coordinate 19,579,737 of OV884041.1, forward strand.
AGTTCAAATCTCCAAATTTAATTCAAAGGCTCAAATGTCTTTCCAGAATATGCTTTTAGCATATTCCTACCTCAAGAACTATATTAAATCATTTTCTTTTAAAAGAACATTTAGCTTAAGTCAGAAGTGACTCTCGTAACAGCTATAAAAAAAAATCGTGATCTAATAGTAACCGACGGCGTCATGCAATGGCGTCATAGGAAGCAAATATTAAAATGCAGTTTTTTCGTGCCTCTAGCAAACAGGTTGACTTTAAAAAAAATCTTAACGTAAGGTTCCGTAGTAAGAGTTTTTTTTAAGACATAATGATTAAAGTATTGTATCTGAAAGAATCTACATTAGCATGTGGCTTAACTCGCATGGGAAAAATACCTTTTTCTGGTTAAGAGTTATCATATGTCTCTTTCTGTACCACTGACAACGTGTATGCGAAATTTTATGATGATTCGCCTCGGCGAATAATCATAAAATTAGTAGAGTCAACTCGTAGTTGAGGCGTTAAATCTTAAAAACAAACATACAAACTCACATTCGTATTTATAATATTAGTTAGGATACTAATATTATTATTATTATTTGGTATATAGCTAGTGTTATAATAGTAATAAAAAAAAGAAGGCGATACATATCCATTCATCTGCAGATTACGTGATACTACTAGGAATTTCTTGCCAGAAAATACATGTAACATTTTGCTTAAGTCAAGTATTAAACCCGAGACCTCACAATTGCATGCATATATATTATATAACTTACTGCCTTATTCTTAAGTACTAGGTACGCCATATCAGGAGGATTTGCTATTTTTATATCTACAATAATAGGTATTTACTAATGATTATTCGCAGCATATGATAAACTTCATATTCCTGGAATGATCAGAAAACGGTTCTATACAAATCTTGAGGAAGTTTCATGCTTAGCATTGAAAATTACGTTTTACGTACTAATTACCATTAAATATTTAACGTAAAAGCCACAGAAACTTAAGAAACTTTCCTATATGGACGGAAAGGTTTCTTTTAACACAGTCATGCAAATAGCTAGAGAATCATAAAACTTGTGCTGCATATTGAGGAGTCATTTCCTCAACTAATACTTAAGGGAAAATTTTTGTTTAGGGTTTTACCGTAGAGCTTTGTGGACCCTAAACCAATCGGTGCAATGTAACTCAGCCTCGTGACGAATCGCAAAACGTTCAAAATTTAAACGCGCGGCGCGTTTGAAGTTTTATATGTATATTATGTCAGTTTATTGCGCATGCGCACAAATGGCTGCCTGTTATCTTAATCAGTATGTTTATACTTCTATAGTGGGTTGAGCAAATTACGTTTTGAGTTCAAATTATAAAATAAAATTTTGAATAAAGTTTTTTACACTTCGGTGATTGTGATTCCACAGAACAGATTCCTGAATTGGGCAGTCTGGTTTTTATGTTAGGAAATCTTTAGCATCAGTACCTATGAACTTGATGTGTGATAGGCAGGAACTGATTCGCCCCCTATACTATCAGATCTAAAAATGTGTTTATAATATATCGATATTGTATATCGGTACTAACCTACGCACTATAGACAATTATCAAAAGATAAATTATAAAATATTAACGTTAGAAGAATATTTGCAATTACAAGTACCGTTAAAGATACTGTTGCGTTTTGAGGAATAATTTGAGGTTAAAGAGCTAAGTGATTTTCTCGGGCACAATATTAATCACGAAATTGATTCTAAGAAAAAGGCTTAACATCAAAAAGCTTATTATAAATTCTTTGACTGTGAGTCAGTCTGCTTTCTTCTTATACAAAGAAGAAAGCAGACTGAATTTAGGTAGACCACCTTTAGATAGGCTTCTAACGATGCGGTTAGAAGCCTACCTAAAGGTAGAGTTTTGGACAGCCTAAGTTTCCTAAGCTATGACTCCAGATAAGCTGGAGACCTCATTAGGTATTTTCTGGTTGATGTAGGGATATAAACAACTTACACAGATCTAGTCGATTCAGTATTTGATATACAGTACGTTTAAGCAGCAGCGATTGCTCAGTGGGGAGACTGACAGACTGCAATGCAGAGGGTCTCGGGTTCGAACCCACGTCGCGCACCTCTAACTTTCTAAAAGTTATATGACTTTTCGAAATTATGTGCGTATTAATAATAATAATAATAATAATATTCTACCACATATACACAACACCATCTAGCCCAAACTAAGCGGAGCTTGTACTATGGGTACTAGACAATGGATAAACATACATATATACTTTTTTTTTTTGTAAATACTTACATATTATACATAGAAACACCCAGACCAAAACAAACATCCATGTTCATGCACACAAATGTTTGACTTGTGCGGGAATCGAACCCGCGTCCTCAGGTGTATCAGTCGGTTACACTAACCACTACGCCATCGAGGCCGACGTATTGATTGACAATTATCGCCTGCTCCGTGCCTCGGAGAGCACATTAAGCTGTCGGTCCCGGCTGGCATGAACATCTATGGCAGTCGTTATTGGGAGAGTGTCGACACAAAAGATCCCACTGGGTCGAAGTGTCGCCGGTCTGCACTGACTGGTATCCGCATAAGATACATACATACAGTACGTTTAAAAGAAAACAATGTATGTTTTTATAAAGTCCTTTAATTGAGCAAAGCAGGTTAATCTCAAACAAGAGCGGATACTCGTTTGCTTCCTTAATAATCAAAAACATGTTTTTATGCCTTACTTTATAGTTATTTTATTATAAAACAGAGGTACCTCGACAGGCTTCGCATGGATGTTGCATAGACTATAGACATATAACGAGGGACAGCACTATAAAATCACTATTATTTTATCCTATCCTAGCTTTTACTCGCGGCTTTGCTCACTCGGGAACATTAAAGCTTATATAAAAGATACCGAATGCCCTTTTCTGTGTCTGTGATAACGTGTATGCGAAATTTCATAATAATCGATCGAGTAGTTAAGACGTGAAAACATAACAAACAAACTCACATTCACATTTAATATTAGTTAGCATTTTACTAAGATAAAAAATTAATCTTTGTTGGTTTTACTCCTATCCTTTCAGCTATCGATGTTAAACTGATAAAATATTTTCTGTCGATGTTGCAGCTTACGTGTTAATTTTTGTTGTAGCCCATTTGCTGATGTATCAAATTAGTATAATTAATTTTAATTAAAATAATGTTCGTCATGTTTGTATATTAGTTAAGTAAAAATACATTATTCGACTGCACGGATGGTGTAGAAGTCGTTATTGCCACTGCGCCAAGTGTTGTGGGTTCAATCCCCACGCGAGACAAAAATATGTGTAGTCCACAAATAGTTGTTTCGAGTCTGGGTTTTATTTGTGTTCGTTGTTTGAATGTTTGTAAAGATCCTCGTGTCACAGGATTTATTACGAGGGCAGGAGCCATTTTAAAAATGTTTTTTGTATTACAAAGGAGACCTTCCATATTCGGCTTGAACGTGGACAATCGAATTATAAACAAAGTAAAATATTAAAACTTTTGTTTTAATACATAATAAATATTGGTTAGTATCCAGTAGTATGAAATTGAAGATATTATATCAAAATAATACACACAACCTGGAAGCAATAATGCAGTAGTATTCCGTAGCAGTTATGTAGCCGACTATGCAGTTACTGCAACTGCATAGTCGGCCCAAGGACTATTGGTTGCTGTGCTCACATAATGTCTGTAATATGGTACCTAAGCTGGGCAAGATATGAAAATGTCACTCCACCAGCCCAGTTCTTGGAAAATATTTTAATAACTTATGAAGGTGACGGTGACATTTGAAAATAAATATTTATTTTAAACAATGTGCTTTATTTTATTATTTAACGAACTTGATACTAAACTTCATAGACTAATGTTTTCTACGTAGTTTAGGCTACTCAAAATTAATATTGCTATTACAATATAAAATTGTTCACGCCCAGGCCAGGGTCCCATACAAGGTGGTCGGTCTCCTTTAATTTTAACATATTTGTCTAACGCGAATATTAAAAACAAAATCAGTAATCAAATCAATAATTTATTTTTACAATCAATTATGATGTTTTATTTCATTCAAACCTGAAAATCAGCCTGAGTATAAAAATACAAAAGTAATGTGTATAGTCACAGTGAACTAAAGAAATAATCTTATCTTGTGTGACCAAATAGTTTCGTCTTGTGTTCTTTTAATGAATAAGGTTTTCAGAAATTCTTAGAGTAAGTTTTGTGTTATCGGCAGGACTATTGGTTAGTATTTATAGATTGAACTGACAGCGCAGCTATTGCTTTTTATTATGATTGAGCTTGGTGCATATGATACACGGTGTAGCAAGTGTATATAAACTATTAACATTGTGCTATCATCGCATACTATACAGTAATTACATATGTGCTACCCTGGTAATATACCAACAATATGGTTTTAAACCTCATTTTATTAATCAAAACACTGCTTCAGCATTAGGGTTCAAGCCCTGTGTTACAAGGGGCTTTACAAACATACTATTAACGGACACAATTTACGTCTAAACACTACAATTATTAGTGGGTCACACAAATATTTGTGCCTACCAAACCCGTGTGGGATTCGAACCTACAACTCTGTGTACGATAGCAGCGGTAAGGTGATTGCTTGTCCGCTTGGGCATCCGTGCAGTCGTATCAGTCTTAATTGCTGGCGTACTAGAAATAATACAATTGATTCCAAGAGCATTCCATCTATTTTAAAGTGCGTGATCATACTTCGAACGTATATTTCACAGCAATGACTGTACTAGATTAAGCAATGTTTTGTACCACAAATTACTGTGTGATTTTCCCTTGAGTCATTGGCATGATACATCTTCATTTCACCTTTACGATTAGCGGAATTCATACAACGTATGAACTGATATCATATCACTATATTGTATGTAAATGAATATTCCTTATAAATGATTATACGTACCCGAAGTTCAGTGAAGACTGAGCCTTCTGTGAATTATGTGGTCTTGAGGTCAACAGTTCAAGAAATTACTACTCGTTATAATACTAATCGTTATTATGATGCTTTTCTTTTCCTGTTAAAGTATATTTACTTTTAGTTAAGTCATGTTGTAATAAATTTGTAGGTCTGCTCTAAGGTCTAGTTGATGAATCAAGAAACGAGTCGCTTTACCCACAGACCGTTAATTTTTAACAAATATTCTATGAAAAATATGTCACAATTGAACTGTCCGTAGCTAAAATGACTAGTTCCTTGATATAGGAACAAGGCCTTTATCATAATTATAATACTTTCATACGGACATCCGAATTAAATATGGTCGAAATTTATTTGTATGTTTTGTATTAAGTTTATTTCTTATGTAACAAGTGTCCAGCTAACTCAAGGTCCGCCTGATGGTTAGTGGTTACTATATATAATATTCCTTTTGCCGCTTGCAACACGATCACACAAGATCTATACCGCTACCAGCTTAAAGAAAAGGAAATTAAAACGGTTAAAAGCAATAGGAGTAATTGATAAGTGAGCTCGAAGAACTGGGTGAAATTTAACAGCAGTGTTCACGGGGAGATGTCAAAGGGCGAGGGTCCCCGTTACATAGCTGCATGCTAATAATTTAAATAGCTTAAATTGAAGCAAAGCTCTATAATAATAGTGTCATATTTCGAAATCTAATAAAGGTATTTTAAAATACACAACGTGACAAAAATATTTATATAAAGTAGTTTGATTTCAATATATAACATTCGCGTAAAGGTAAGACAACATTGATGGATTAACTTTTTGGGTGCAGATTGGTTCAAGGAAATGTATCACATCTTCTCTTTCCGTCGCCGCGCCGTTATCATAATATGCTTCACTCTGACGACTCTGGCCACATTAAACTTATTGGCCGAACTAATACAGCTGGACTGTGAACTAAGTTAATATTTATCAAGTACTAGCTATCCCACGGGAAAAGCACTTTTTTCTAGTTGTAACCTACTCTGTCATTTTCTGTATCTCTTACAACGTATATGCAAATTACATAATGATCAGTCGAGTAGTTTAAGATGTGAAAGTTTAACAAACAACTAAATAAACAAACAAACTTACATTCCACATTCACATTTATAATATTAGTTAGGAACAAGGCACATAAATAATAGCTGAAGCAATATCTAGTTAAAGACAGGCTACATTAAAATTATTTTATTTCGCCAAATGACAAGTAGTGAAGTCCAATATAGAAAAACCGTTATACCAATCCCTGACTTTACCTGAAAGTGAGATGGCAGTCCTTAATTCGATGGCTTAAAATATCCTTTCTCACGCCCTGCATACAGAGTCTAGAATTGAAAGACAAAAGGATTATCATACCTACCAAGTATTAACTTGCACTATCAACGCATTTCAGGCTTTTCTGTATGACGCAAAAAATATCATAATATATCGTCTTTCCTAGTATTGGAGATCGTTGACTTGAATATTACTATTGAAATTGAGTTAAGTAATGGCAAATATACGTGTTTAAATTATATACAAATAAAAAGTTAAAAAAAAAAGTCAGTTAGAAATGTTGTACCATAAAAATGATAAAAGGTCATTTAATTTTAGTATCAACTCTCTTTAACGTATAATTTAATTTTAATGTTAGTCATAGGTTTCCATTTTTTATTCGTGGCTTATACAACCTGGTTCAAACTACGTCGTAATTTATAGCAATAATTTTCCTCATCGACTTGAAAACTAATTTCCTTTTTCAGTACCTGTACAGGAAAATGAGAGTGTACTTAGGTACACAGTAAAACACTTTCATTTATATTTCGACGGAAGTACGGCATTACACGACACATAATTACTAAATTGACAGCGATCTGTTTTATTCCACCACGTAAGAGAATTGATCACGCGATGGCTTCCAAGAATTTCTTAGATTCACTTTTCCTCGTACTGAAAAACTGGGGGTTTCCAAAGATGATCACACACTGAACGAAGTCATTGTACCATGTAATTATTGGGTACATTTAATCTGTTCATGTATTATTGTAAAGTAGTAAACAGGTTTTTGTCTGTTTTTTTATACAACAATGGTGGCAAATAAACGTACGATTTGCCTGATGGTAGGTGGTTTCCATAGACTGTGTTACTTGCAATACCAGTAATGTCACACGGCCGATACTGATCCTGGCGAAAGAAAATTAATAATCTCATGAAAGGAAGGGATTTACTAGAGTGAGCGAGCCCTTGTCATCCCAATTCACACACACAGTTACGTGGTTACTATTCTTATGGTGGCTTCCTGTGGAGACACTTCACACGTTAGTTTGCCAGAGGAGTCCACACGTTAGATTGCCAGAGGTGACGGCTCATAGGTACTGTTATCAAAACATTGGTAACGGCGCGCAGTGTTCTCTTCACTAGTCACTGGACTATGCGTTTGTGCACGCTTATGTTCACAACAGCTAAATAAATTTTGGTATAGTTTCCAGTGATGTTTATTTCATTTCAAATGGTTGCAAAAAAAAAATAATTATATAAAGTTTAAATTACGTCGAGATATGAACTAGATACAGTCATGTTCGGGCGTATATAATTATGGATATGGCTACTTAATCATATTTTTGTTGCTGGTTGCCGGGTTCAATAAGCGATTGTATTAAGCTATCAGCTAATACATGGATAATAAACAAGGTCAATGAACTGCTTGTGTTTCCAGTTTAATTCTTCCTTATTTAATCGTTACATGAGATGACGTGACTAACGTACGACGTTTTTATTTACATCATAGGCATCTACGACTTCGTTCTAGGTAGCTAAGTGATGTGTTCCCTTAGCAAGCTAATTCCATAGTAGATTTCATAGAAAATGGTCAGGAGGTTAAACAATAAAAATTCTGACAGAAAGAAGGCAAAATATTACCTATCAGATTGAAAAACATTAGAGCCAGGAAGTCGTACGAGTCTGACTGTTTTCAGTTTTTGTGTTTAGTTCGCGAAGAAATGACAAGTCTGCCAACCAGTACATATATTTTTCTTATAAGAATGAAACATACACCTACTCACAAATACGCAAGTAAACACACGCACACATACGCAAGTAAACACACGCACACATACGCAAGTAAACACACGCACACATACGCAAGTACCCACGCGTAGATAAATGTAAACACGCACACGCACACGCACACGCACACGCACAAGCACACTTGTACGTATGTTACGAATAATGCAACATGTAAACATTGTTGCTAATCATATTTACTAGTTCAAAGTACTTCAAATTGTATCAATTTGTAATACCAGTTATCTTAGTACATTATAAATGTAAACAAATACTAAACGATTTAATACCTACTGGATGTAATTGTGTATAACTAAAGCGTGGCATTTGAAGTATTTATAATTGTTATCTTTTTTATAAAATCTATTTTAATTATTGACGCAAGCATTTATTTTATTACACTTGGCTATTTAAGTAAAGTAGCACATAAGTAAGTGGTTGCGTATTTGTCTTCACCTATTAAATGTCTAAAACTTTTTTAATATACATATTTATATTGTTACACTTGGTAACGGCAATGGTTACCCTTGTTGCTGGGTGCTTGCTACACCTAGAAAAGCATTAGCGCGTAACTATCTTTTTAATGTCCTTATATTGTCGAGTAGATCAGACGCGGGATAAAAGGCTACAGATTCTTCCCCCAGCACTTTAAAGCGTGTGACTATCGATCGTCTGAAAAAGAAAACTCAATGTGGGTAGCTGCAGAAAGCGATGAAACTTATCGCCCGGCTAAAATAAGATAATCGAGGATCTAGCTCGCATGCACTGAGTGCATCCTGGAAATGTCATGGACGGTACGCGAGAGGTACCCAGTTGCCTTAGCGCCACCACAGTTCACTACATTCTTTATCACTAAATAGGGTCTTATTTGGAGTGGCACAGATCTTACATAGACTTCTAGTCTGTGTCCCTTTACCTTAGACATATGGTACTCTTAAAGTTGCAATGGGTGGTCAACTCAATTCCTTCAATATGTATCTAAAATAGGTTATTATTGGACACGAGGTTGTTTGCCTTTATGAGAACTAAACCTTGGGATCTGTAGACAGTACCTGTCTGTGATTAGTCTGGTTAAGATGTCTTCGAGCACTGGATGCTGTGGCGGCTCTTTTAATCTTACTGCTTGCGGTGTGATGCTTAATCATAAAAAGTACTTTGACATTGCGTGTCCATAAGAGACCTTAGAAGGTTTTCTGCGATAAGTCTTAGTCCTCCGATAAGTGGAGCATGACCAATAAATACCTTTAAGCCATCAAAGCTTCTTATCTGATAATAACATAACACCTAATATTCGAGTTCAAAGACAACTTATCGTTATATTAAATGCAGTTATTGTAAGAAAAAATCTTAAATGTGGAACGTAACATCGATTTACGAGCATGACATCCGTCACTAATTCAAAAATTACATTATTATAAAAACTGCATTCTACCAATATCGCGAACCATGACCTTACCTCATTCCGAGAATCAACACTCTTTGTCATAAAAGATAATACAATATTTTAACTGCCCGATTTCCTCAAAGCACCTACAACGCCATCTACCGGTCACGTCAGCACACCTATGTACATAATAATTGCGATTAAAATATTGTAACGAGCGCGGAAAGTAAACACTGGTGGTCGACCTCGGTTTGTTGAACCCATATTACTACATACCTACACATAAACTATACCTACAACTGTATAGTACCTACTGTAGTGCGATGCGTCACCTCACTGCGCGTAAAAATTTAGATTTGCATGCCTTTTATTTATGTTTAGCCGATTGTTTTCAAGGATTTTTTTATTAATTTTGAAGTGATTGATTGGTGATCACGTTTTAGGATAACAATAGATCGTTGTGTCACGTCTAAAAAAGTTATAGAGGCAACCGTACGATGTTCTTTTAGTTAGGATTCGGGTTAAATAAAGCATTATTGAATTATTTTGTAAGTAATTCTTAGCAGCGGCAAACATCTTTATCTGTATAATTATATCTCTATCTTTGGTTTATAATACCAAAATAACAACCTTATATATAGCTCACCTGATGGTAGGCGGGTACTGTAACGTTTAATTTCTTACAATATCTTTATATTAACAGTATTCACATGCGTGCTGCTGACCCTAAGAAAGAGGAATAGATAAAAAGAGAGGAAGGGATGTGAGCTTCCAGAACTAATAAGGTGAAGTGTACTGTTAGATTAATCTATTAAGTTTATTTTACGCCTTAACTACTTGACCGATCATCATGAAATTGAACATTATACCTATGTTACACCCTACACACACCTACACCACTACGTTTTCTATGGATAGCTACTAAAATATAGATTAAAGCAAACCACTGCCGCGTGACGCTATTAAATACATGCGCCTGAGTGTGTACTCAGGCGCATATAAAGTAATGCGCTAGTAGTGTTCCTACAGTACTCTTACTTAATTTTTATGTCAGCGAAAGATTTCACCTCTTAGCTTGCAGCTCATTCGTACCAAATCATTGGCAAAGGCGCGTGCTTCCAATTATATTGGGTAACGTATAGACTCATCGATCATATAATATAATTAATTACCTATAATATGATGATGGTCAGTAATTACATCAACAGTTGAAATGTAAAGGTATATAACCGTTGGATTTAGATCAATTTTGTTGTTGGATATATTCACAAGAATCTTAATAAAAACGAAAATCCTTTGCCACAGGATTTTGCTCAAATCCCCATTTTAAAGATTTTTTTCTCTGTAAATATCACATGGTCAAATTGGCCGTGATTATATACCTTCTTGTAGAAACTTATATAATTTTATTAGTGTCTAACGTAACTATTAATAGACCTTAATCTTCAGATTACATTAAAAAGAAAAAGCAAAGCAGCAGCGAAAATAAGTTTCTCTTTTAATTGGATTCTCTGTTCTCTTATCTCTATGTCCTCAACTTTTAAATCACATTTACATTTAAATCTATGTCACGGTATAAGTTGTTCATAGAACTTTAATCCGACCTTACTATTACTGCAATAGTGTCTTACTTATACTGTAATAGCGTTTAATATAAAAATCCTAATTTTACTAAATAAAATAAAACTTAATTAGCAAATAAAAAGTTAATTTCTAGATTTTAATAATAATATATCGATCATACTATTATAGTTCGTTTTAATCAGCTGGTGATCACACCTACATACACACACAATGTACTGCGCATATGTGCGCTGGCGCACGTGTAGCCATTTATCGAGAACAACATGTTGTTCAGTTGAAAAAAAATTGCTATCTAAAGTTAGCACGTTAGACTGTGGTTTTGACTCATGCAACAAATTGTAAACATTGTAGAGAACTCATTTTATTAGATTTATTTTGTTTTGCTTACAATGGATCATTCTGTTGATTTTATTGGCAAAAGAAACTTCCAGAAGTTTAATAATAACCTATTTTTGGATACAATGATTGGTTAAACAATATATAGGTAGCAACAACAACACAAATAACTGAAGTTACACTTATTAAAGCTTAAGGCATTCGAAAAATGTTCCTTTATTGTACCTATACCTAGTTGTCCCGCTGGGTTTTACCCACGTTTATGATTACTGCGCCGCTCGTCTCCTCGTAGCACGATGATATAGCCTATGTTACTTCCAGAAAAAGCAGCCGTCTAAGTGAAGGGATGTTTAAATTTAAAAAAAACACATTACCATATGCAACAGAAAACTTTTATTGTCGCCTATAATAAAAGTTAATTTTAATGTTTGATTAACAAGTTTGTGAATTCTCAAAACATTTGAAACTGCTGCGGTCAAATCTGCAACGGATCAGAATCCATTTCTTACACAATTATTAAACTTAGCTGACTGTCTTTGAAGATCAAGATACTACGCTTTTAATTTCATTATGCCAACTATATGATTATTATTTTCTCTCTTATTGTTTCCAAGCATCTATTTTAAGAGAGGTGCTCTTAAAAAATCCAATAACTCTGCTCATCCCAGCTATTAAATCAAATCCTACCTAGTCGCGTTCAACGATCACTAAACCAACGACGCAAACAAAACAGCAGCGTGGTATTAATACGTAAATTAAATTTAGCTTGATTTATGGATATTTAATTGGCACACTTAGTTCTACAATCATACTAGTATCACGCAGACTGTATGTCTCTACAACTCTACAATGTAATATATTGCGTGGTAGGAACTTATTATAACTAATTATCGGAGCAACAAAATTGACCAGTTTATGAGTTTGACCAAGTGGCTTTAGTAAGTGTATTACTTAATAAATATATTTCAGTCATTGCACCGTATGGAGGGTTAATACAAAGTACTTTTCTACTGATTTCATTAGAGAATTATACGAATCAAAATATTTATTTTTTGTATATTATGCAGCAGGATAGTATGTCTGCTGTGCAATCGAGTAGTTTTTTGGAGTTTTTGTTGGACCCAAAACCAAAGCTGAAGAAATGTGGCTATAATACATCACTGTCCACCTATTCGGTAATATATACATGAGACTTTATATGTATAAATGAGAATACCTTATGATTGTTTTAGTTTAAATTAAATTTAAGACATAGCTCCTCTTTGGGGTCGTAAGAGTTATTACTAACAAAACATACAGGATTATTTTCACTGCAGTAGAAGGATAACCAAGAACCTTACGTAACTTGTGCCTTTACCTTGAAACGCAAATCTGCTTGGTAACCTAATTCGATAGGTGGTAATATCAAGCTCGGAATAAGCATTATTAAAACAATCCCAATTAATGCGGCGTCCTATTCTTTATTATAAAATATCAGTGTGGGAAAACCTCCACAAGATGGATTTTACAACAGAGTAAGTAACACAGAACACAGTCCCTAATACCTGCGAAACTTGCGCCTGGGCTGTCGGGCTTCCTCCTCTTCATCTTCCTCCGAGGCAGTGTCGGTGCGTTCTCTGCGCCTGGTCACCGGATACCCGAGGCTTAGGAGCTTCTTCTTTGCCTCTTCGGAGGGCCCTCCCAGTTCCGCTTCACGCATCTTGCAAATGTACTTGTCGATCAGCTGAGCCTGTGCTGGCACATGGGCCTGGGAGAGTGTGAAGTTTTCGCCCAACAGTTTAGTATGCTTTGCGTATGATATGGCCGCATAATATAAATCCGGCGTGATATAACTCCATGTGGGAGTTAACATCTCTCACTCTGCTATAATTGAGTTTGGGATCGGTGCGCTTCGCGGCCTCCCAGCGTTGGTGAAGCAGCACCGCTTGGTCCAATACTGTGGAGACCTCTAGGGCCCTGCAGTGTGATTTTATGAACAAATCCATGTATTGAACCGCTTTGAGATTTAAAAATTCCCACACCATGAGTACTTGGATAAGGATGGCGGCCTCAGCGCCTGACTTTTCGATATTAAGGGTCCTGTCCTGACTGGCCGTAGCGAGCTACGCAGAGACATAGTCTCTGCGGAGCCCACTACGGCCAGTCAGAAGACCTTGAAACTGTACTCCCCTGCGAAATATTCCCGCCCAGGCGTCTTCTGACACTTTGTTTGAAGCTGTTATCGATGCGAGGGCAGCGGTCCAACGCTTTCGGAAGGCCGGCTTATTGTGCTCAGTGATTCCTTTGGCCAGAGTCATTAACCCAGTGAGCTGCAACGCTAGGATGCCTTGGGACTGGGCCTCTACATCTTTGGAAGCTGGTGATGATGGCACGGTGGCAGTACGGGATGATGTCTCGCTGGCCGAGGTGAATGGAGCCAAAAAGCTCAATATCGTCGAGATTAAGAGGTCATCTGTGTAGTCTCCCTCGCCATCATTGCGGACCTCGCCCCCATAGATGTGGCACTCGTGCTAATTAGTGATATAAGTGAACGGAAACTATAAAACAATCCAAAGTTATTTTCTTTTACTCACCTATTTAAAAAATATATCTTTTCTTTCCTGTTTTTGTCAAGAATAAAGGACAAGAAATTCTAAATTCGAAAGTTCAATAACAGTATGTAACTAAATATATTATTATCTATACATATGGTAAAAATAAAAATTCCACGTCTGTGAAGTTTTGTTAACACAACAGCTATGTGATATCTGTTGTGTTAATAAAACTGGTGGTCCAGTCATTACACCAGTCTCTAGAGCACGCAGTCTCTCTACAACTCTACATATGTACGACTCTACATCGTGTGTTGTGTAATAATACTTGCAATTAGAGCAAATAGCAGTCGCAAGTGTCATCGCGACTGCTGCAGACGCTCTACACGCGTAACGTGACACTTGGAGAGTCGGTCTCGCTGCACAGTGGGTCTAGAGCTCAGTTTACTAGACAAAATTGTAGATACCATTTTTATTTATTGTTGCATTCTCAAAATATATGAATTATATTTTGAGATTTTAATTATATATATATAGATAAGATTTTAATTATATATATATATAGATTAAATATATGAATTATGCTTAACTGTATGTCCTAAGAAGATAAGAGGCACTTATGTTAAGGCGAAAAGTTTACCTGAAGAAAGGAGTATTAAATACAACATTTTATAAAATAGGTTCCATATTATGCAATGGATACAGGCAACTGAATTGTTTTCTGTATCAAACATTAAATTTATTAATTTATTATAGCAGATACGCATTTTGATATGAATCTTCCTCAGTGAGTACATACTTTAAACGGCAAAATATACAATTACTATTAGATCTAATATCAATACATAACTTCGTAATAAGTTAATAATTATATTATATATATAATAATTAGTTGGTATTAACTGGAGTAGATATTAATGACAACATTTTGGACATAATTGGTCCGCCAGATAGGTGGACAGTGTCTGGTGGTGAATTCATTAAATGCACAGCAGTAAGTAAGTGATAGTAAGTTTAGTAATATTAAAAAAGCCATGGATAATAAAGTCTACTCACAACACAAGCCATACTGCTAGCTCAATATTTTAAATATTAATGTGCTACATTGGTGCAATGATGTTATTATAAAACTAGCAACTGTAAAATAATGCTCATAGGGGTAAAAGTATAAACATAGTTTGTCTAATTAGATCACATACCATTGCCTTTTTTACTTAAACTCTCTATGTATAGATTATTAATTATTAAAATAAAAACAGTGATTAGGATAGATTAGATACCCTTTATTATAATTTGATTCTGCTTATAAAAACAAATGTAGTAAGATTATATATACTTTATAATTATAAGCAATAGTTAAAGTACTCTCGGTATAGATAATATTGATATGTTCATAATATATGATATCAATATGACCACGATACGCAATTTTACTAGTACGGAGAACATTATCATGTCACTGTATGTTGTTATCGTAAATATAAACACATTAACAGTAACGTGTAAAAGTTGGTTAATGTCATGTTTAAACGCAAACATTATAATATCTAAAAGTTTTAGCTATGGTTCACAAACAATAAAATTACAAAATAGAAATTTGTGTACACTCATCAATATGTTAGTATTCTAAACCTTTAGGGATTTGTATCGGACTTTACGGAATTAGATTTTGTGATTTTGTTATTGCGTCTTACAGGTATATTATACTTACACTTCTAACCTAATAAACGAGACTTCAAACTTCAAAGGGAAATGCTTACTCCCATCTAAAAATCGAAATAAAGACCTCTCGGTTGCACGCAAACATGTTATACCACAAGACTCAGGTGGTAGTAAACATATTTGAAATAAAATTTCTACTTTTTCCAAACGAGATCGTTTCATACCACTGTGCTCTCGGTCTCTAGCGACGACTTACGCCATAATCTGTCTTGCCATTCAGCTCAAAGCCTCCGTGTTGAGGCACATTCTTGAAATCTAGCCGCTGAAACTTGAATTTCAGAGGACATTTTCAGTACAGGTTTTATACGATCATTTTTTGAATTTCTTCTTTCACTTTTGACCTTTTTTGTCTGTTAGCATACTTCTTCTTAATTGTGTGTTTTGCTTAATGTATAATACTAGTTATTTTTCTTTTCAAAAGTAGGTTTTAAGAGAGATATGGCAGGATTGTAGCAAATGGAAATTCGTAGTCTCTACCCTACCCCTCTGAAAAAAAGGTATATAAAGGATGTATTTCTCAATAGGGTAGGCGCGAGGCGTTAACATATTATTAAAAGAGCAGCGATAGCTCAGTGGGGAGACCAACAGACTGCAATGCAGAGGGTCACGGGTACGAACCCACGTTGCGCACCACTGACTTTCGGAAGTTATATGACTTTCGAAATTATGTGCGTATTGATTGACAATTATCGCCTGCTCCGTGCCTCGGAGAGCACGTTAAGCCGTCGATCCCGGCTGCCATGAACATCTATGGTAGTCGTTATTGGGAGAGTATAGACACAAATGATCCCGCTGGGTCGAAGTGTCGCCGGTCTGCACTGACTGGCCCCCAGATAAGATAAAATAACATATTATTATAGTCGTATGTAATAAGTAAAATATGTTAAAGATTTATTTGCTGGCTCGGACATATTGCTGCAGGTTTTTTGTCAGAAAAGTGGAAAGTTAGTAAGTAGCATGTGGTTTTGGAGACGATCTAACATAGAACCCATTTGTGAAAGAAAGTATCTAGATGTCCTGACCATCTGTGACATTCGATATTTATACTATATATATCCCCAAAGAAGTAGGCAGACATAAATTCCACAAATTAAGCCAGCCACTTTTAGGTGTCACCTAATATGATGCGAGCCCATGCCGCTTGCCGAGCACAATGCTGGTCGCCATGTTACCTACTGTAAAACCTAACCAACAACTCTTTCCAAGGCTTAGAAAGCGAACTTGGATCTTAACAATCGCGCGCAAAGCATAAGTACAAACAATTAAGAGGCCAATTAGGATACAAACATGATGTTAAATTATTGTAGTATTTACCGTATTATCAAAATTGGCACAGGAAATATCAGCATACCATTGCATGAGGCAAAAACCGCCTGATTTTCCTCCTAAATGTCAATAGTATGTATGTCAGCTGTTAGACTTCGAATGTAAATAAAACGTCACTATGAGCACTCAAGTCTAAATGAAAGTACAAATCGTTTATACTGCTATAATATGTCATTATGCTAATTTTATACCATGACTGAATATATAAATAATTTGTTAAAAGTGAAGGTTACATTATGATATGCCAAATACTTTGGTGCTGTAGCAGTAGTGAATGTGACTGCTATGCATAAGATTTTGGGATGGTGTTAGGAAATGCTTAATAGCAGCACAGAGTCTGGCAATGTGACTAATAAACGTTAATATAATAATTATATATAAGTACATAATATCAGCCCTGTATTAATCTGTCTCAATGTTGGGCGCGAGCCTCTTCTCAGTGTGAGAAGGGTTAGGCCATTGTCTACCACGCTGGCCGAGTGCGGGTAGGCAGACTTCACATATCTTCGAGAACATTATGAAAAACTCTCAGACCTGCATTCTCCATAATGTATGTGAAAGGCTTCCGTGAAACATAAAATTATGCTCAGTATGAGAGATGTTTTTAAAAAAAAATAAATGAAAACATAGACACGCGTTTTTGTACGCATAAAACTATTGTTATATTTTTTTACAAAAAGTTAAGAATTCGGAATAGTAATTTTTAATTTGATAGCAAATATGCACCCACATGTTAGTTAGTTGGACGTGTGTTATCCGCACTTAGCCCTACAATTGGGCCATTGTGCGTAAGTAACCGACGCGAAGTATTGTTCGGTTACTCATACCACCTCAGCTCCGTCCAGAATGATAATAGGGGACCGATGTCGCGCAGTACCTCTTTCATCGTTTCTGGACTGTTTAGGAGTTTCGCCCGTTGGTTGCTCACGCTTTTGCAATGTAGGAGCACGTGAGCCGATGTCTCCTCGGTTTCCATGCAGCCTCTACATAAAGGACTGTCAGTGATGCCGATGTTGAACAGGTGTTTGTTAAGTGAGCAGTGGCCCGTTATTATACCCACTAGGTGGCGTAGGTTTTTCCTTGTGGAACGTAGCAGTCTGCGTGACAGATGCCTGTCCAAGGATGGAAGGGCTTCCTTCGTCTGTCTACATTCTTTTGTTTCTGTCCACTGTTTTTCGTGTAGTTTCGTGGTTCTATCGCATAACCATGTTTTGAGTTGGCAGAAGGGTATCGGGACAATCGGTTCGGGTCCTACCATTTTGATGTTCGATCCTCTCTTTGCCAGTTGGTCTGCAGCATCATTGCCATAAGAGTTGCTGTGACCACGTATCCACTGCAACGTTACTAACTTACTTACTAACTAACTAACTAATGCACCCACATGGTTATCAGAAATATTATTGGTATTAGTGGTCAACTAATGAGCCTAGAAACCAGAAGAAAATATGTAAAGACTAGTCATTATTTCAATTAAATTCAACATTACGAAATCCTGCGCAATTATATACTAACTATAATTGTAATAATCTATGCCTATTTTTCAAGCTTAGATCATTATAGAAAATAATCAAGCCAGTTAATTCAATATATTATCCACATAAACAATAGATAAATGTTTTTAATTTATAGCCACAGCCGCATTTGTTTTTACACTACTGCTATCAATAATTGTGGTTGGCAGCGTTCTTACTGGATAGGTATTATATGGGCCAACGGCGCGATCAAAGAGACATTGCGTCTGACAAATACTACAAATATTTTATAGACGCGACATTTTAATTAAGCAAATAATACAGCATATGTATTAAAATTGCAGCATGCATAGATTCATGTGAAGGTTCTGGAGCGGTAGGCTGATGCCTCAAATTGCGACTTACTACAATTCTGACATCTCTCTCTTACTTTATTTACTCGCATTACATCCGTTACAAACGCTTGGCAGTTTAACTCGATGTTTTTCAAAATATGTTTGAAAATGTTAGCCTAGAACTACCATTTCCAAATAGTTAATTCATAATCGCTGTACGTACTTTCTTGGTCAAGCTTTTTCTCGTTCATTCTTATAACTGAAAGTACAGCGTAAGAAATTTACATGTTTAAAAAATATATTATGCACTGTGTTTCTTTTTTTTATATTAATACTCATCGCATTTATTTATAAGTAAAACAAATATGTTCCTTTATTGTAAAGTTTTATTCCTAAGTTAGAATAGTGACCTAATGTAATACACACATTTTTTTTTTCATGTTCATTATTGGGATAGGATAAAATAGGCTGATATAACACCATTATTAGATACATGTATCAAAAACCTATAGTTAATCATTCACTAGTACCATTTCTGTTTTTTATTAGATTCCACTAAATAAAGATATATTTATAGGGCTGATTTAGTATCTCATTATAATGATAAAGACTAGCAAAGTTGACGATTGCATAAACTGCTTCAGCTTTTGCATTGAATATTGTTTGATTGGATTAATATTTTTACAACAAATATAGTAGAATAGATACCAACTTTTACATGATCTCAACAAGTTACCACTGGCGTTCGAATACGTGTTTCCATCGTTAACCTTTGGTCTGCTATAATCACCTACGAGAAGCAAAATTTCGTCCAATCGTGACTGTTACACGCTGCGCTGGCATGGTGACTAAATCAAAACGGTAAAATATTATACATATACAGACCGATTAGGTATATTACATTACTGCATCAATAAAGTGTCGACTCTATAAATTGATTAGTCCTGGCGTGAGTCACATTGCGCACAGCTGCGGTCTCGCTACATTAACAGATAAGTAATTTTAATTTAAATCTCTACACGCAATTATTGGAAAACTGTAATTGTGTCCAATTACATCATTATTTATCTTTATACTATTATTATTACCTTAAAGTTACTTTCAAAGTTAGTTTAGGTTTGTTGGCTACTGTTTGTTATAAAGATGACTAGATACAAAGCTGAAGAAAACATATTATTATAAACATAGTAAAATACAATAGACTATTTTGAAAGTAGGTAGCAACCTATCTTAAAAGAAACTTTAATAATATTACGATTCTCGTCTCTGTTTCTAAACTTTTAACTGATTAACAACTTTTGATATAGAGCTAATTGAAAGATGGGAAAGTACATCTTATATTGCGGTTTGGCTGGTCACCTTGCTAAAATGCTGTGTCTAGTATTATGGGTTCGATACCCACACGAGACTGAAATTTGTTTGATCAATGATATACATATATAGGTATATCGATTATAAACAGTTTTGTCCTGTGTGGATTACAACTATAGAGTTATATCCGGCGTAGGTTATCTTTTTAATCGCTTTTGTAAAGATGGTAAAGGCCTTGAGATATAATTCCTTGTGCGGGTTTTACGAAATGCGGCTTTTCCAAGAAATGATAACACTTTCAGGTAAAAGCTAGGCATACACGTAACGAGTAATCGAACCTAAACATGCATATTATCTAATTTATTGAAGTTACACTTATTTTCTACTTAGGTTGCGAATCCGGATTATGCGATTACCGATTAAACTTGCGAATGATATTAGATAATTATCATGATTCAAATCTATTCGATTTTTTGATCGTTTTTTGATAATGTATTTGAAAGATGTTAAAACGATTTTTATTATCAAATAGCCAAATTCGAATCAAATTCTACTGGTATAGCATGATCATAATCTTAACTAATAATATAAATGCGAATGTGTGTTCTTCTTACTCTTTAACCTCTTAATTTCTTACCTAAACGATCATCATCATCAGGCTTCCTTCAGTAACTGTACTTTATCTGGATAAAAGGAAATCCTACGTCCTATTACGTACTCCTAACAACGTGTATGCAAAATTACACGATGATAAGGCGTGAAAGCGTAACAAACAAATAAACAAACTTACATTCACATTTATAATATCAGTTAGGACAAAGTAGCTTTTCTACGGCGTATTACCCACTCAATATCAAATCTTTTAATTAAAAACTAACCTTGGTTGCACTACGCCGTAAGTTGCAGCTAACAATAAGTACAGCGCAAGTGGCCGTACTAATTTAGTAAATGAAATCTAAAGTCGGTCAGTTTGTTCCGGACGGGATTACTCACTGTGCGCAAAAGGAACACTCGCTCTATGCAAAAGGAGTAAAAGACACGCGCAAGACCGTTTGGGGTGTTAACGATGCGAATGTATTTATACCATCCTGTATACAAGTTTCGCCTCAGTACGGCGTTTTGAAACGTACTATGGGTTGACTAAATAGAGCTAATTTCATTGAAGTCTTAACATTTGATTTATGTTAGGGTACGCGAGGTTAAGCAATTAGGCTGGGTCGAAATTTAAGATGGGTGATCGGCAAAAATTGATTATTTCTTTAAGCGTTTGATTTGTGTCTCGACATGGCATAATGTAGAGATTGATCGGTACGCGAGGTTAAGCAATTACGCCTGGTTAGAGGTTTTGGATGGGTGATCATTTTAAATAGTTTATTTAGTTGCTAAATTCAAAGCCGTCATTAATATCTAGTAATATAATATTTAGCGATTGCTATCAATTTCGGTTTCCAAATATTAGTATTCTGGTTAGCTTTAAACGTTTGATTTGTGCCTTGACATGGTATGACGTATAGATTAATCGGTACGCTAGGTTAAGCAATTATCCTTCGATCGAGATATTGGATGGATGATCGTATAAAAGTTTTATGTACTTGCTGAATGCAAAGCCGTCATGAATATCTATGGATATGATTTTTTGGCGATTGCTATCAATTTGGGTTGCAGAATGCTAATATTCTGGTTTACAACTCCAGCTAAACTAAATGATTGTATTAAGAGGGGATTTCACGTCGATAAGGCAAATTTAAGGTACGACCTTGATCTCTGTTCGATCGAAAGAGCTAACTTAACCACTGCGCTATCAAATTAAATTGTATGTCGACAGTAATTTAAGTCGCACAAGTAAAGATGATAATATTTTTGTTATTGCTCAATTAACAAAAATAATTAACCACAACAATAATACAATAATTGCTGTTAAATATTTTCAATATCCCTAATACAGAGAACAATGCATTCTCTGACATGTCGTGATAACTACCTATACGTCAAAATAACAATGCAGTAGGTACTTAATGAATAAAATAGCAGTTAGGACCATTACGTTTACAATATGCCGAAATTATGAATTGTATAATAATGATAATAATAATAATATAATAATAATATTCTACCACATACACACAACACCATCTAGCCCAAACTAAGCAGAGCTTGTACTATGGGTACTAGACAATGGATAAACATACATATATACTTTTTTTTTTGTAAATACATACATATTATACATAGAAACACCCAGACCAAGACAAACATCCATGTTCATGCACACAAATGTTTGAATTGTGCGGGGATCGAACACGCGACCTCAGGCGTGGCAGTCGGTTACACTAACCACTACGCCATCGAGGCCGACACAATATAATACAATATAATAAAATATATATATATATATATATATATTGTCGATATAATCCTATATAATATAATATCAGCCCTATATTAATCTCTCCCACTGCTGGGCACAAACCTTTTATAAAAAAGGCCGTAGTCCACCTCAATAGCACTGGGATCGCGCAGACTTCTCAAATCTTAAAGAGCATAATGAATAACTCTTTCTCTCAGATATTCATGTGTCCTTACGAAAGGCCGTGAAGTGATCCGATAGGCTTCCCGCGGTACCTAAATTTAAAGGGCAAGAAGGAACATGGGTGTGGTTTTAGTCCGTAGAAGTATGACATACCCCTTCGATCCTCCCAGAGCGAAAGGGATTATTAGAAGATTTTTCAGTCTGGAAAATGAGGTTTGCGTAAGATATTTTGTATAACCCGTGAGTGAGCAATGGCAGACAAAAAAATTTTAAGTGTGAACCGAATATTTCTAGGAGTTGCGGAGACTAAATATGGGTTCCTCCACTTTATTAGTTAGTGATAAATAATATTGAATACGTGATGGTAAGCAAGAATTTACTGCATTTACTTTTCACTTGTAAAGGTTCAATAGATTTCTGTAAATAATATTTATAGTTGTATAATTTTACTCGCCTGCCACAAACACAGGTCAAAACAAGGCAACACGTTACAACATGTTCGAACAGTAAGAAACACGTCGGTATTGATGCTATAAATTGTTTATAATAATAAAATTACTATATATGCAAACTGCTCTCGAACTGGATACTGACATCTCCTCAGAACTAAAACATTAGATCATAACTATATAAGGACTAGCAACTGAACAGCTTTGCCAAACTTTTGTGTTTAATTTATCTTTCTCCGTAAAAGAAAGTGATAATTAACTATTTAATACGCACTTAACTTCGAAAAGTCAAAGAAGTGCCTTGGAATCAGTCTCGAGACCTCTGAGTAGCAGTCCAACGGACTCCCACTAGGCTATCGCTGTACCTTTTATAATTTTTAAATATAGAACAATATTCATTTCAAATTTAACACTTTAAACTTAGCGAATGGAGCATACGGGCCAGTAACAATAAAGGGCCAGTAACAATAAAGGGCCAAGCTACTTCACGCGCCGTGTCAAGTTAATACCGCTTTCTGTATCAAGGACTTGATCCAAGTACCCAACATTATTATTATTATTATATACGTATAAGATTACAACCTGTTATCGCTCAGCAACTTGTAAACGGTTAAACAGAACTACATTAGTGAGGTCAAGTGTGAAGTGTATGTGGCCTGAGATAACCCTTAGATATGCCTACATAAGCGATATAGTGCTACATAATTATTTTTATTGTATACTAGTTTCTGCCTGTGGCTTCGCCCTTCGCTCGCCAGAATCAGTCAGTAGCGCATACCATGATACAAAGGATTACATGTATTAATGCATGGCCTAACTGTAAGCTAAGTTTTATCCAAATCTATTCAACGGCGTACGCATGTTGGATGGAAAATAATAATTAAAGATTGGATGTAAGAAAATAAATCAGAAAGATTGGTAAGTCTCCAGAACTCTTTTTATATTCAATGTATTATTATCAGTCTTTCTTATTCACTGTTTACTTTTTACTTGCACTTTCTGGCTCATTTTACTGTCAAATTGACAGTTGTTAAAGTCAAGCTCTGTTGGTCCTATTCAATCTATCAATCCATTTTACATATTAGTGGTTTAAGTGGTCGTCTCGCTACCGCAGCACGGCCGCCTGCGCCGAGTGTTGTGGGTTCGATCCCCAAACGATACAAAAATTTGTGTCATATATACGAGTAAATATGTTGTTTTAAGACTGGGTGTTGTTTGTGTCCGTTGTATGAATATTATTAAGTCCCCCACGATACAGGAATTATTCCTAGTGAAGTTGTCTTGAATATTTAAAAAAAGAGTGCATTCGCTTAAACAATGTCTTTACAAGGCACGGGGATCTGCAACACCAATTTCCAGATTCCAGGATGCTATGGACAATTTTAGTAGAAAAACCTAATAACTTTTGTTACTCGAAGGAATTCGAACCTGAGATTTCATGCGCAGTAGTCGTATTTACTACCACTGAGCCACCGAGATAGTCAAGCCAAACAATAACCTGGTCTGATATATGGAACTATGTATGTACATCTAATCCTATATTTGTAATGTTCCACGGGAAAAGGGACCTTATGGGTATGACCATAAGGTCCCTTTTCTCGTGGAACGTCACATTTATGCATTTCGATCGTAAAACGTACAGTTAATAAGAGTGCGTGGTATTGACTAACCTGTAACGCCATCTATCGAGCTAAAATAACATAATATGAATATCGCACTGCTTCTGATTATTATCCTATTGAATTGCAATGGCACACCGGTGGCCGGACACAATAGGTTTTTGTTTATGTCTGGTATTCTAAGACCTGACAGATTAAGTAATGTAAATTCGATGACTATTTATGACAAGTGTTTTCGGTCAGAAAACTTTCTTTTTATACTACTTAAGTGACAAACAAGCATACGGCCTACCTGATGGTAAGTGGTCATCTTAGCCTACGGACGCCTGCAACACTAAAGGCATCACTTGCGCATTGCCGACCCTGAACAAACCATTTAACAATATTTTTGAAGAACCCCATACTGTAGTCTTGTGGGAAAACCACGACAGGAATTTCATTCCACAACCTGAGCGTCCACGGGAGACAATTCCTTTGCAACCGCTTGGTGCAGCACCAATTAGGTTGTAAGGTATGAGAATGGATTATTTGATTATTCGGTAGCATTTCAACAAATCATACCAGGCGTCTACATGGTCACGGATTCCCGCGATGATTGCTGTAAACCAACCGAAACGTCAAAGAAAGTGTATATTCAAATTGAAAAGAGAAAAGTACATCAAAACACGTTTAGAAAGTAATAAAAAAAGATGTCGTCTTCAAAAACATATTGTTAATGCATGTCGTGGCAGCCTATAAGTAAGGCACTATATAATATTATATTGCTGTGTATGTATAATTACAACGTATTAATAAATAAAAAAAAAAATTGAATGTGCCGGTGATTAGAATTCTTTACAGTACTTGTGTGGCTTACATAATTTTAACAGTATTTATTATTTTACGCATTAGAATAAACATAATAATAATACACTAATAATTCATACAAAAATAAACTCACGCCTTTTTTTCCGGAAGAAAAAGTAGATATTACGCCGTAGTAAATTAATTCATCTTTACTATACTTATTCATCAATAACCAATGTTTTAACGTTTGTGTAGACCGTTTGCGCTTATACCTAATATCTAATAACTAAAATGTCGAAAAATATTAACACTTTTTACACTTATATAAGAAACTACAGTGTGGTATTCTTAATTGGTTGTTCCCGTGCGAAGTTCAGGATAACAAGTATAGAAACACAGTACTCTATACAAGCGAAACATTTAAAAAAAAATTACTAATTCATCGACTTTCGTCTTACTTTTCGGGTTTTGCGGACACAAACATATGAAAGTTGAATTTTTATATATAAAGATATATATGTATATATAGCTAGAGCTACGACGCTGAAAGTATTTGATAAAATTTTAAATATTGAATAATATTTAAAAACAGATGTATTACAAAAATGTGATTGCAATAAACAGTAAGAATGTTATAATCAAAATGAAAAGTAAGCATACGACGCTGGTTTAACAAGTACAGTATATGGTTAAACAAAAAATATTTACACAAATTTTGTTGTTCTCTTACAATTTATTTCATATGTTAATGTATTTCTTCAATGTAGTCGTATTGAGAAACATTTCACTTGTCCAGTTTTGCAACTGTAAATATGGTAAATTGTGCCGCTTTGTATTGAACGTTTTGAAATTTTTATTTAACTTTAAACGGTTTCACGTTTTACATTGCAAGTTAAATAGAATCAATAGATCACAGCCCCACTTCTGTCAGGCACAATGACCTATAAAATTATAATGTCTTTATAGAATTGACTTATATATTTTTATATAAGTCAATTCTATAAAGACATTATAATTTTGGTCAATATGTATAAATAAAGACGTAAATATTTTGTCGAATAAGCAAAGATTTAAGCGATTACAGATGTCTATTATAATCCGCGCATGGCAGAACCAATTTTTGACCTATTTAATAATGGACATGGCCTGATTAAGTGGCATAGCGATAGTGATTGCGACTGCTCTGTGTAAGGTCTCTGATTCAATTTACTAGTTGGGAAAATGCTATTCGGTTTTCTTCAAGTAACTAGCAGCAGCTTGAGGTCTGGTATGACACCCTCCCCACTTTGGATGTCGGACCTAAACCATAGCTGACGAAATGAGAGTTTGGTAACGTAGGCCTCACGTCTGTGTACAGACAATCATCCCTAGTTCAAAAGATGACTTAAGAGGAAGAAGGTTTATATACTATTATTTTATTCTAATTTGTGTCTAATAATGCTGTTTGGCAATCAGCTTTACATATTTAATGTTATAGATTTACTTGACGATGTTTGTTCTTCGACCAACTTTGTTTTGTCGACAACCCCCTTTACTATAAATCTGCCAAGGACCTGACAATCATCCCTTACCTATAGCATCGATAATTTAAAAAAACTGTGCTATTCTACTCACTACATAAACTCATCTCAAATTCTATCCATTCATTCCGATAGGAGGGTAGAATAGCCTTTCTAGGAAGGCTTGGCTATATTCCTTTTTGTATTGTAGAAGTCCTTAATCAGACGTTATCACTTAGTACTAAATGTGCCTGAGATTCACATCCCTACATATTCTTTTCTTCATCTTTAACCTTCTTTATCCTTGAATCGACAAAATGCTAGTGATACACTTAGTAGTGCAAACAATAATTGGCTAGGTTTATCACATTATTTGTATTAAAAAATACGTTTGCGTATTTAGTCTCTCACCGCAGTTAATAAGAAAGATAAGACGTCATTATCTAATATCGAGAATAAGTCAAGAAAGACTAGAACTTAAGAAAATAAATACTGACATTTCAAAATATAATTTCTTCTTATTAATTTCACAAGCAGCTGAAAAACGACCATTACATAAACATCAAACACAGTCTAATTTTTCCTTCCTTAAGAAATTAAATATAAAATTGCTAACTCACACGCAGAAATATTATTTTGACGTAATGCTAAATGACGAATACCATATTACGATAATTAAATCAGAGTTCGACTTAGGGCCTAAATGCAAGCGAACAGGGCAAAGACTCTACCAAACAAATATAGTGCGCAAGAGTTGAATACTCGAGAATATTTTATTATCTGTAAACATTCACACAGGCGTACGTGTAGCGCGATTAAATTAACTTGAATATTTATTTACTATGCTTCTTCCTAGACTTATTATTCTCTATGCTAAAATGAGAAGTTGAGCAAGAACTTGTCAATTACAAGTGAGATTTAGCTGAAACTCGGGCAAACTGAACGAAAAAATACACAGCCAAATATTGCATTGTTTTGAGTAGGCTCCTGAAGTGAATATTAGGCTGTTTGAAGAGTACTATCAGCTGAGGTGTCATAATAATATATAACTCTTGCGCTGAAAGCACGAAGGTTCCTTTTTTTTAAATACAACGCGCATGTTATTTCTAGTAGAGAAAATGCCCATATGGTGATGTTGACTGATTAACATAAGGCAGGCTACTTTGGTACTATAAAAATCAATGCCACATTGGATTCGGCTCGTTAACTTTTAGACTTAGTAAAACTAAGTTAGACGTTAATATAAAAATATGGTCTGTACGTTAAGATTAGCAGACGTCGTGTTGTGTGGTCTATATTTCGTTTATCATGATAGTCAAAGGAAGTCATATGACACTTCTACGCTGAATGTTTAAATTTAATTTTAGAAAAAATTATACAGCAGCAGTATTTTAAAAATAATAACTGCATTACGACGTTTTATGGATTTCGTAATAAAGTCATATTTATAGTTACTAGCGGCCGCCTAGTGCTCGAAATTCGACCAGTTTGCCTGTAAGATATTGCTGATATATGTAGTTATATACTGATGTATGAAACCATAGTTACGCGCTTCGATTGCGTGTGTCAAATGTATGGTTGTACACACAACCATACATTTGAACCACACACACGTGTGTAGTGCTTTTTCATTAATTTAATGTATTACTAATGAATATTTTACATAAATATTAAGATTCGCCTCTCCTTCTACATATAAACTTTAACTGTGCCAAATTTCATACTCCTCCAACCGCGCAATTTTCGTAAAAAGGGGTACAAAGTTTTTGCTTCACTTAACTTAGAACACCAAACGTGACATGAAGATAACGTAATAAATAGTTTAGTGATTGATCCTCTGCTATCTTTCTAGGTCAGGATCTATCTGAGTATAAGTATGAGAAACCACGCTCTGTCGGTAACTTACATAAAAGAATGTGATTGCGCCACTGAGTGCGGTAAGCATATGCTTAACTAACTAAGTAACTAACCATAGAGATAAATAGCGTCATGCTTGTTCATATCGGTAAGTTTAAATGTCTTATCCCTACAATACACCAGAAATGTTTTAAGCGTATGTAATGTTGACTTTAATGTCATCTATTGGACAACGTTTAAGATTGCGTGCTGGCACTGCAATTTTCTTAAGCCTAATAAATCTTAGTTCAACCTGAGAATTGATCCACGTTGAACTTGCGCGGGAAGCGCAATCTTCTGACACTAAATCTAAATCGATGACAAGTGAAAAATTAAAAAAGTATAATGCAAAAATATCAAGACCTACCAGTCGCACTATAAGTGCATTTGTGTTGATGTAAACAACCCGTCGACACGTGTGCTCCACACACACTCACCAACTGTATGAATGTGTGCGTCATCCACATGGACACATAGCATTGAGCCAGGTCGTGGCACTCGGCGCGTGCGCAGTTTATTTGTACGTTTATGCACGCCTATCTACGTAACTATATGACTACAGATTGCCTCCGTGATTAGACTTATTACGATCTAATGGAATTGCAGATTTTGGAATTGAGGTATTGATTAAACTTGTGCTATGAGGGTAGATGGGTAATATAAGGTGTTGTAGTAGGGAGAAAAATAAGCTATAAGAAGCTGTGCCAAAACATTTAAGTTTATGTACTCTATGCGTACTTTTTATTCAACTTTATTATAGGTTTATACGTCTGAATTCGCATAATACATGTTTGTGCAATAATTTAATATAACCCACATTTAACGGTAAAGGCTAATTAAATAATGAGTAAGCTTACTGCCATCTAGCGGGCAGTTGCTAATCTATATTTAAATAAACAACAACAGCTTTAAATCTGAACGGGAAATTCAAAACATTAAGGAACATATTATAGCTATCACTAAGTATCTAAACTGAAAGGAAGTACTAAATAAATTCTAACACTGTTTTTTTTCTATATTGCTGTTATTGGCAGAGCCACCTGATAATAAGCGCAGCTTCTGGATTTCAATAATTTCTGAGGTATTCTGCCAAGCTGCTACCTTTTAGAATAGTAATATTCTTTTTAAACATCGTTTAATATATGTATTAGGCAGCGTTTAAGTTTTTTTATTTTCCAAATAGTCTGATACTAAGAATGTTTGTATTAGAGAATTCATTCTCCAGAGGTATTAACGCTCAGGAATAAAGTGTGCAAGAATTCTACCCCTTTTTATAAAGTCAACGTAATCCTTGGATAGCTTTTATGTATAGGAAACTTTACAACTATCGAATACAGAATACAGAGAAGTGGAACTTCTTGTGGATCATTTCAATTGCTGTTGCGATAAGGCATGAAGTGTCGAAGTGATTTATAGCACTGCGCCACAATGTCTATGCCGTCAGATATATTGATAACCTTACATCGTTATAGTTTTGAGTTTACAGCTGACGGGCACTTGCCTGACTGCCATGTCGATCCCGTGGCATAAACCTGATCTAAGAAAAAGACGTCTCCATAATTTTCTTGAAGATGTGTGTCTCTATATGGGCTATGACCTTTTCACACTTAGAAGTGGCCCGCGCTTAGCAGTGTAATTTTTATACACAGGTCTGATATTATTATCTATTTTTCATTGTACCTAGTGTCAGACGAGCCAGCGGCCCACCTGATTGTAAGTGTGAACCGTCGCTCATAGATTTCGGCAAATTCAAGGTTATTTGCGCCGAATCTAATTTGATTGCACGGATGGCGTAGTGGTTGTGGGTTCGAATCCTATATTGGAAAAAAGTTTGTGTGATCCACAAATAGTTGTTCCGAGTCTGGGTATATTCTTTGTGTCCGTTGTTTGTATGTTAATAAAGTCCTCCCGCAACACAGCAATTACTACTAAGGCGGGAGAGATATATAAAAAAAATACTGGGAATAATATAATAATACTAATAATATTTGGCAATTCCTCGCAATATAAGCATATTACTGGATAGTTAACATGGCAACGCTATATCGTATTTCTGGATAATAAAACAGACCATTAATAAATTCAAGTTATTATAATTATATTCCTATGTTGGCGGATTGCCCCGACTGAGCATCGCAGCGCCGTGAGTTGATCGCGGCAGTCGGATTGGTTGCCCTCTCGCTCCCGGCCGTAGTTCAGTCTATGGTCCGGAGTGAGAGGTCGTGGAACGCCGTTGCTTCCTTCTGTGAGGAAGTGATTTCCATCAAGAAGGCAGCGGAGTGGGAGAGGGAGCGCTTAAATCCTCTCCCCAACCGCAGAACCGGGCGCCGGAGGGCGCGAGATGACCTCCAGCCACCCTGAGGTTTGACCTGAGGGTGGTTGGCAGCGTGGGCCTGCTCGCAACCCGATCAGCACCAGGTCCGAGAGGCGGCGTGCGTGTTCCCACGTGCGCCTCTGTGTCGTGTCTTTGTCCCCCCCTCAGGAGGACGGTGAAGGAAATATTTTTTGGAAAGTGGCCTGCTGTTTCACACGGCGGGCCGAAGCCACAGCGGGGTCGCGATTGCATGTGAAAGCGATTCGCGGAGCCTCGCCGTCTATGGTTTTGTCCAGGAACACCGTGGTAGGTGTAGTCGGTATTACCGGGGTATATTTTCCCCGATGAGCCCGACATAACCTCTCCGTCGCCCTGCAGAGAGGTATGCGTCAAAGCATGCAGCCCCCAAGTAAAAAAATATATATATATATTCCTAGGTACCATAAACACTTCACCTAGTAAAATTATGATTAATACTCTTTAAGTATTATAAGTCGTAGGTAAGTGGTATCTACTCATGATATATTATCTTCAAAATTACAAACGTCTAAATGTAACCACTTAATGAAGATTTATATTGGAATATTCAAATAAGCGCTATTTTTTGTATGCAATTGTGTTTTTGCTAACCGCAAAATAATTACATATGTAGGTGTGACTGATAAAAATGGAGGTTTTTCTTAATGCAATTGAATACAAAGCAAGTATTTTTTATTTCCAAGTATAGAAGAAAAAACACGCTTAAATACAATTGATCAAACAATATCATTTAAAATGCGTGACCAACACATCTGTACAAATATATTTTTATGTTGCTAAGTTGGAAATCAGGCACATAAACCGTTTAGCGGTAAGTTGTTACCGAAGAGTGATACCGACCTTACAAAAAAAGAGTAATTACAGTCCAATGTAAGCGAGACAAATCACTGATCTTTGTGATTACACTCCAACGGCTCTTTAATCAGGGAGAGGTCAAGGAATCCTACGCACCAAAGGTAATGCAACAATAAGCACAGGTAATAAAAATATAAAAAACAATGATAGGCTAATGGAAGACCGTTGGACTGCCACGCCAAGAGCTCGAGTTCAATCCCAAGGCATGCCTTGGGATCGACCTCCAACTCTTCATCTCTAACTTCATGACGGACTCGATGACATGGTGAGGGATCTTGCATATCTGAGATTTCTCTATAACGTTTTTGAAGATATGTGAAGTCTGCCAACCCGCTTCGGGCCAGCGTGGTAGACTATGACCTAGCCCTTCTCAAACACAGGTCAAATCTCAGGTACTGACTATAGTGAAACTGAAAATAATGTAAAAGTTAAGAAGCTAAACGTAAACATGGAAAGCTTCCATACTCAAGATTGATTATGTCAATTATTTCTTTTTCCTTTATACCTTACAAAATGAATATCTTCTGGGATGGTCAAGAAGTTACTTATAAGGTACTTTTCAATACGAAAAATATTATCATTTTGCCATCTTTCGACCACATTTTCCGACTTATAGATACTTATATGGTATGAATTTGATGCCAATCTTCTGTGTCTGTTCTATGCGTATAATTTTTGCATGAATCAAATAATAATGTAACCAATCATATAGATAAATGTTCATAAAGTCGCCCGCGCTGCAGTAAATAATAAAAATTTACTAAATGTAAATTATCTCTGCCTCGTGTCATTATTTTACTATATGTCTATATAGTAAAATAATATAAGATCTCATGTATAATCAAACTATAACTATAACAATAGAAAAAACTTGTGGTATCAACAAGTTTTTATGACAAACGACAATTCTTTCGAACGTCAGAGATAATCCATAGTATAATGATAACTTGAGACAATAAACATCAAATACATCAGTATTTTGTAGTTTAAGGATTATCTTAAACTAGGAAAACAATGGATATAATTGTTCACTCGGTCTTGCAATGACTATCTACGGATCACACAGTTTTTGACACATGTAAAGATTAACTAGGGCACTCAATGCTTGGCTGGCGGTGAAATAATCACTGTGCCATTTATGCAGTCAAACCATTACGATAGTCT
Organism: Catocala fraxini; assembly: GCA_930367265.1. Taxonomy (NCBI): domain Eukaryota; kingdom Metazoa; phylum Arthropoda; class Insecta; order Lepidoptera; family Erebidae; genus Catocala; species Catocala fraxini. The sequence goes on from OV884041.1 coordinate 19,612,928, forward strand.
AATCTAATAATTATAATCTCAGCCGTGACAAAATCACTTAAATCATAGCCGTTCAGCCAATCTGCGCATCTATTCATCCACGAGTTGCTCGACTATTTACGTCCGATATCATTTAAACTGAAAACAATGTGCTCTAACGCAATAATGGTGTTTATATACGTACTTCATACAAGCATGTCCTTCAGACACTACCTCGTGTAAGTATTACGAAATAATTACATGCATTACTAATACATATCTATTATATATACACTAGTGTTAGCACATTTATTTTCCTGATTTTAGTGGCCAACCTTTTGTCAAGAGTTGTTCAAGCCTCTGACATGGCTTAACGACTGCTGTCAATTTGACAACAACCGGGACCGACTTTTACGTACCCTCCGAAGCACGGAGACGCTCATAAGAAATACCAGTAAGCGGTCACCCATCTATAGACTGACCGCACCCAACGTTGCTTAACCTCGCTAATCGTTTACCGATCAGAGAGTGCAACTGGCTATGGCGCCTCATAATCATAATATACGTTTTACTCAACATTTTCATAATCGTAATGAAAATGTTGAGTAAAACATATAAATTTACTTTTACCAGCAGAATTTTATCTAGTCTTTTACATTCGTTCATTGAATATATAATTTGTATGTATATAAATACTGAAAATCGGTTTACAAACATTGAAGAAAAAAAAAAAAAATTTACCGTATCCATTTTGTTGGTAGTAATGCTAGTCAAAAAATGCTAAACAAAAAAAAATAATCGGTTGACAAGCAGACGAGAAAAATGCGTTGAACTATATTTGCCAATTTATTTATAGATTTTCTATGCCAGTTTTTTCAGGGATACTAATAATAATAATAATATGATATCTCTTCTTTGATGCGAGGCAGTGCTGATAGACACGGCATGCATTGTGAGGTGCCCGTCTTAAGAGTTCCAGCAGTTAAAACCTGTTAACCATGATGGTGGGTCCTCATAGTTTTATATTTATAAAAGTACTATAATTCTTTTTATAAACTATCACACTTTTACGGACTTTTGTCAATATGTTAATAACTTTGCCGTAGTACACGCTGAGGGCCAGAATTATTTTTATGTACAGCAACATCTTTTTTAAGTTCTTGCAATTAGTTATAATTTTTCACATTGGTTGTGTCCTTCATAAGATCCTAAATATTATCATGCTTGCGTTCAATAAATCTAAATACCGCACATCCAAATCACTATAATATCAGTATATTTTTAATATAGGTTTCCATCTTTAATGTGTCTCAGAACAGCATTCAGTTTTTCGATTGCAATACTATGTAGTTAGGTATATCACGGCAAAATGTAGAAGTTGCATTACAGAGCGACTAACATACATCCCAATTAGGTTTAAAGCATCCTTAGTGACCTATTTATGGAAACGGCACGTGTAAAAATGTCACACAGCTGTATTGTTCGCTACTTTTAAGGGTTTTTATCGTCGAAGTTCTTGGTTCTTTGTTTTTTTTTTCTTTTCCTTGTCTTATTGTTTCCTTACTTTTTCATGGTTGCATAATTGTTAATAATAATAATAATATATTTATTTTCCCACCACAATATAGACATTATTTACATTTGGTAGGTTACATAATTATTTAAATTAGATATTGTGGGCAGACTGGTAACTAAACAAGACTCGAGGCCTGTATTTCAGGCTACCAGGTCTCCACCCTTTGGCTTTACATCTTACTATGTACAGCTTACATTAGATTTAGTAAGATATTTATTACAAAAACCAAAAGTAAAATAAAAAGTAATAATAAAAAAGAAATTATAAAATAAAAAAGAAATGATGAGAATGGTTTAATCTTTATAAACTACTCGTCAAACTCGATATGGCCTTTGCTGTCTTATATCAATTCTTAACCGTCTATTTTAAAAAGAACTACGTTTACGGTTCCATTTCAAAATACGAATAGCCCAATGCGTTTTAATAAATACTAACATGTAAAATGAGAAACAAGGTAATGTTTAAAAGACAGTGGTATATTTTTTATTAAGAGTTCAGTAGTAATTGCACTAGCAATAATTTCTGTGTCTTTGGAAATATTTATGAAACAAAGAAAATCCAAACTAAGCACAACGTTTTGTGAATCACAACATATTTTGTCCTTTGTGGGAATCGAACACACTCCACTTAAGGCAGCATAGTAGCAGATGACCCTCAGCCACCATTACACCATCAAAGCAATCAAATAAAACTAAGTGCATATACCTCTTACCTCGTGTCAAACGCTACGCGGAAGTCGTCTCGTCAATTAAAATTCACCACACAAGGAAACAATTGAAAAGGTCACACATATATGTTATGCACACACATACACACACACACACACACTAGTGTATAAATAAGTATGTTATACAGTACATGCTACTAAAATGGTCGCCATACGGTACACGGAAAAGCAAAGGACTATGGTTACACGCTTTCATCTACGGGCATTGTCAATAACACTGCCGTACCGATTGATAGATATAAATAGCTCTCTGTACCTGGGGGTGCATACATAGTCGTACGCTTATAACCCCAAAGGGGCAAGCAAAGGTTTAGTACACCAACATTTCGCCAACTTGGTTCTAGGACCCACGTAATGGAGTTGAGCCTTTTGTAATTTACCAGGCACAGTTCCAAATTATATGCGGTAAGTACAACCAAGACCAACAGACTGCAATGCAAAGGGTCTTGGGTTCGAACTACGTCGCGCACCTCTGACTTTCGGAAGTTATATGACTTTTCGAAATTATGTGCGTATTAATTGACAATTATAGCCTGCTCCGTGCCTCGGAGAGCACGTTAAGCCGTTGGTCCCGGCTGCCATGAACATCTATGGCAGTAATTATTATGAAAGTCAGTACCCTCTAATATCCTGACACTGGTCTAGCCTTAGGGTATCGTTAGCCTTCGGGTTGCGGAGGTCAGGTGGCAGCCGCTCCGTGTAAAAACTGATATCCAGTCAAATCCGGTTAGACCAGAAAAGTCGACCCCAAGTGACTTAGGAATAATAAAGGCTAAGAGAGACGAAGTTCCAAATTATATGCGGCTCTCACGAATTTTTGAGGTTGATAGAAAATCCTATCTGGCGTTTATTTTAATTTAACAAATTAAATTTGTATTGAATCGGCGTCATTGTAATACTTTTACTGTTTAGCGCTTAAGTTCTGGAGGCAATACATACCAAACTGCATCTAGTGATGCGCATAGTTGTATATAATAATATAATATATAATATCAGCCCTGTATTAAACTGTCCCACTGCTGGGCACGTCACAGGGGCACAATGGCAAATAATTATGTGTAACTGCCGTTAACAATTAGATGGTAAATTCTTGATGCTAATTGCTAATTTATAACTATATATATTATATACAATGAGTTATAATTACGTAATCATCTGTGCAGAGAATATAATGATAGATAGATAAGACACTACCCTGCAGTAAACCTCTTATTTTTTTAGCTAAAACGGTCCGCCGGCGGATTGAATGTGTCTAGCGGCCAGCATATATTACAAATTAATTCCAGATAGAATAGCACTCAGATTCAAAACAATTATTTGAAAGTTTACATTTTTTTGTGGCATGCGGGCACCCACAACATTTGGCGTAGTGGGAGAAGCAAGCCGGCCGCTTAAACCAATACGCCATCTGTAGAGTAAATTGATTTTTAATTATATCTTGCATAAGTTCTTCAAACAGGTGTGAGATCAAGGGCAGGGACATCTAATCTAGTCATAGTAGTTCACAAAACTGCCTCCGTGGCGCAGTGGTAGTGAATGCGACTGCTGTTTATGAGGTCTCGGGTTCGAATTCCGGGTCGGGCCAACAAAAAGGTATTGGGTTTTTCTGTTAATAAATCTTAATACGAGCCCGGAGTTAGGAAGTTGGTGGTGACAACCCCGTTTCTCGGCAAGCACGTAAAGCCGTTGGTCCTGCGCCTGATTTCTCTCCGGTCGTGTCGGATTATCCGTCCCATCGGATCATGAGGGTTTGGGAACAGAGAATGCACTTGCGTTTGTGCACATACTTGTGTACTATAATATCTCTTGCGCAGATGGCCAGTCTCTGTTAAGATTGGCCGCCGTGACCAGAATTCAGTCTGGAGGACATTATTATTATTAGTTCATATTCATTAGAATAACAGAGCAAACGGTGCCAACGTGAGACAAACAATTCTATGTATAATATGTATGTATTTACAAAAAAAAAGTATATATGTATGTTTATCCATTGTCTAGTACCCATAGTACAAGCTCTGCTTAGTTTAGGCTAGATGGTGTTGTGTGTATGTGGTAGAATATTATTATTATTATTATAATGATGTAGTTCACACAATGTCGTTCCGAGTCTGAGTTTTCTTAGTTCCCGTTGTTTTAATGGAAGTACAGTCGCTAACAGGAATTATTCCTATTGTTGGAGCAGTCTTTTTAAAAAGACTAAAAAAGCGGAACACAAATATTTCGATTATTTAATGTAAATCGAGTAAATCTATCCCTAATGTTAAAAATTAAAAACTGCATTCAAAATCAAGGAAACAATAGTAAAGGTCACTGACTATAATTGCTTAACCATAAATTTACCAACATGGTCACATACTAAATAATATTATAGTATAATATAGGCATATCCGCGTTGAAACTGGATATGGTGCTGACGGAAAAGTAAAGTGAGTTATGATACTTTAACATTATCTTAAGGCTGTTGTGCACTCGCGATTAGATTAATCGATTGTTTCACCATGTCCGTAATGACTGCCGTATTTGTTCAATATAACAAACACCATAAGTATTAAATATCAATTGTGGTGTGAGCAAATCGTGTATTGCGGCAGTCTTGCAATCTTTATCAAATAACCAGTATGTATGTATGTTGTCGGTTGATATAGTGGTTTATGTGATCGTCTCGCCGCTGCCATTATGCCCATGGTTGTGGGTTCGATCCCCATGCGAGACATACATTTGTGTGATCCACAAATAGTTGTCTATGTCTGGGTGTTCTTTGTGTCCGTTGTTTATCTTTATATACCTATATAATTCTACTGTACGTGTGTATGTCACTGAACTCCTCCTAAACGGCTGGACCGATTTCAATGAAAAATTTGTGTGTGTTCATGTGGATTCGAGGATGTCTTAGACTTGGATTTTTATTTTTCGTGTGTACAGGGCAACGTCTTTCAGGACAGCTAGTACGTTTGTAAAATCTCCCACGACACAGATTTTTCCCAGTGCGAAAGTTGTCTAAAATAAACAAAAATGAACCTGAGTTCATTCGCTGTGACATCTGAATGTCACAGCGATAATTATTCACTTTGGGATTCTCGTTTAAACTAAGGGTTTTGCACATACTGGATCTGGAGACCTGAAAAGGTTTCTTATTCTGTTATTTTCTGTAATGTGTAGTCTTTCTATAGACTTTAAGTAATCGTTGCCATCAAATTTTCTATTGTTTTACCTGGTTTCTTAAACATGATGCTGTGATGTTAGCAGAACTTAGTGATGTTTGCCTCTTGCGCTAGTAGTACATCTTCTTTGGCAAGTCAACTACGCATCAATGACTTTTTTTTTATTCACCTATAGTGGCAAACAAGCATACGGCCCACCTGATGGTAAGTGGTCACCGTAGTCTATGGACGCCTGCTTCACCAGAGGCATCACTTGCGCGTTGCCGACCCTTTAGGAAAGGAAGTGGGAAGGAGAAGGAGCGGGAAGGGAGAAAGGGGTTGATTGCGCCTCCGGAACTCTCACTCACCGAGCGAAACACAACAGTAGGAATACTGCTATTTTACGTCGATATTCTGTGAGAGGGTAGTCCTTACCCGGTCGAGCTTGCCCATTCATGCTCAAATCAGTGAGGCTCTACTACTCTTAAATTATAATAATAAAGATTCTCGGTATTGCAAGCCTCTGTAAACAACAGTAGCTGCTTGATGAGCCCAAACCTGGTTGTCACCTTATAAGTACGTATAAGAGCACCTTGAACCGACGGGCGTGTAGGAGGAATGTGATGAAAGTGATTGAAGCCAGAGAAGTGTGTCAGGATCGTAGCAAATGGAAATCCGTAGTCTCTGCCTACCCATCTGGGAAACAGGCGTGAATCTATATATGTATATATATGTATGTAAGTACGTATACATAAAATAGGACGTGTACGTTACACAAATTTTAATTTAATTTATGCATTCAATCTGCAAAATGTACCGTACGAACATAGTGTTCTTACGATACATCGATACGATCATCACAATTCAGTCTCATAAACAACATTTTAATTTACTTAAATATGCCAACAATAGATATAAAAAAATGTTATTCATCTAACTAGTATGCCTATGTTAAATTTAAGATACCATAATATCGAGTGACTTATGAAAATACTTTTATATTAGTTTTAGTATCGTTGTAAGCTATAATATCACAATTGCATATCAAAAGGCTTAAGCTTGAAGATGTATCTGTATCTGTATCTTATGTGGAGGCCAGTCAGTGCAGACCGGCGACACTTCGACCCAGCGGGATCATTTGTGTCTATACTCTCCCAATAACGACTGCCATAGATGTTCATGGCAGCCGGGACCGACGGCTTAACGTGCTCTCCGAGCCACAGAGCAGGCGATAATTGGCAATCAATACGCACATAATTTCGAAAAGTCATGTAACTGCCGAAAGTCGGAGGTGCGCGAAGTGGGTTCGAACCCGAGACCCTCTGCATTGCAGTCTGTTGGTCTCCCCACGGAGCTATCGCTGCTCTAAGCTTGAAGATATCGGTGCAGTATCATAAACACTGTCATTTCTTTACATGTTCTCCTTTGCGAGGGGCTATGATGTCAAATAGAGGGACAGTTAGCATTCTTTGAGGACTCCATCTTGTATTGTATTGTAGCATTGGCATAGTGTGGGTGCCCTATGTGTTTTAATGGTATATTATATAATAAATGAGTAATTTGGTTGCCACCTAAATTGTGTAATGGTGTTAAAATATTTCATATTATTAATCAACTGTTTAAAATGCATAGGTATGTCAATGAAAAATTGATTAATGACACAAAAATATTGTTTCTTCTGCTAAATGAAAAACTAATTTTAGTGTCAACACAGTACAACCTTCTCGCAATCATAAATAGGATGGGTGACCTACCGACATTATTCGACCTTATTGTGCATTTAGATGCAAATGAGTACTCTTCAACAATGCGCTAACCTTCTTAACTGGCTAGTTATGATAATGTAAATTCCTTTGAGATGAGCTCATTATTTTGTTGCAAACTTTCCGCGGTACAAAAGAAAATTGCAGAGAATTTTTTTTCAGATGCTTTAAAAGCACAAAACGCTACAATAACCGAAAGACTGAAATATCAAGATAGCGATAAAAAACATTATTATTTTTCTTTAAATAGTCAATGCCATACTAGATTGATATAAGCAACGAGAGCCTAGTGGATAATCGTTGGAATGCCACGCAGAGGTTTCGAGTTCAATCCCAAGGCCCCTCTGAGTTTTCGAAGTTATATGCGTATTAAATAGTTACCTAATGCTTGCTTTAACGGTGAAGGAAAAAGAGGAAACCGGCATATTGCAGTACTCCATAATGTTCTCAAAGATATGTGATGTCTGCCAATCCGTTCTGGGTCAGCGTGGTGGACTATGGCCTAAACCTTCTCATACTGAGAAGAGGCCCGTGCCCAGTGGAACAGTTTATAAATAGGGCTAGTGTTATACAAGGTAATAATTGATGTATCTATAGGAGACAAACGTTCAAATCACGAACTCAAAATGTAAATAAACTCTGATTATCTTTTATGTGATTGGCTTATATTTTTACCTAATCAATCAGAAATATATAAGCGTAATATTATGTCTATATCGAGACTATCATCTATAGATCACATAAATGGTTTTCCATTTATGGACCGAGCCTATAACTTGGTGAGCATTGATAATGTTGCAGTCAATTCAAAATATATGGAGTACTAATGTTTATATTACTTGAAGTAGAAAATAATATTTCCAAGTCACGACATAATAATTCTTATAACTCACAAAGCGACATTAATTCAACTTTAACAAGAATAACCAAATTATATAATAGTTTTCAGCGACTGGCAGATTTGGATATCTTTGATGACAACTTGTTTGTATTTAAGAAAAAAATCACTGTAAACCTGGGTTTCAGGCTTCGCTAATTATGGAATTAGCGAAGCCTGAATCCCAGGTTTACAGTGATTTTTAAGTTAAAAATAGATATTAATTTAATGTCTATTTTTAACTTTTCTATTTATTTTTAATTTAATGTTAATTTATTTTGAGCTTTTCATTTCATTTCTGTGGCGAAAGTTCTTTTAGTTAGATGTAGTTGCCTGTAAATAAATGAGCAAAAGACATGTCTGTAAATTATTATTTAGATGTAAGAAATGTGTATCATCTGTTGGCGATGCAAATCAATATTATCAGACATTATTTTACACACATATTTGATTCCCTAATAGATTTGATTCCCGATAGCTCAGTGGGGAGACCAACAGACTGCAATGCAGAGGGTCTCGGGTTCGAACCCACGTCGCGCACCTCTGACTTTTGGAAGTTATATGACCTTTTCGAAATTATGTGCGTATTGATTGACAATTATCGCCTGCTCCGTGCCTCGGAGAGCACGTGAAGCCGTTGGTCCCGGCTGCCATGAACATCTATGGCAGTCGTTATTGGGAAAGTCAGTACCCTCTAATATCCCGACACTGGTCTAGCCTTAGGGTATCGTTAGCCGCTCCGTGTAAAAACTGATATCCAGTCAAATCCGGTTAGACCAGAAAAGCCGACCCCAAGTGACTTGGGAATAATAAAGGCTAAGAGAGAAGATTTGATTCCCTAATAGAATAACTAAATGAGAGGTGACCCTATTAGTTGACAACAAACCACAGTCGACAAAGCTACTGAGAATTAGTTGACTAAAAACGCATAAAAAATATTGTCATGCGCCAACACTTATTCCAATTAAATATCGGGAAATACGATCTCTTACATAAACAGTACAACCACTTAGTGATATCACAAACCAGTCTTTTACCACTAGTGCTCTCAATTTTCGATGAAACGTACAACTTTTCCACCGTAGTTATAATTTATGCTTATTAATTTTAATTACTGTGTTATACTTAGAAATATATACCAGTTACATTTCCCATCAAAATGGTGGAAGTGGAAATCCCCGTCGATTGTATTATATTCAAATTTTTCGATACTGAAAATAGCTGCCACGAGTTCTAGTATACGCAAAATGTTCAGATGTTAAGATGTACACCTGTAAACATCATTGATATAGTACAATAAATATTATGTGATAAACGTGTTTGTTTACTTAAAATTTGTTGGTAATTGCAATATCCTAATATAGACAGCGTAGTGTGGTAGTGAAAATACGATTTTCAATACAAAGTTGACGAAGATGATGATGTCGTCATAATAGTTCTTTGGTCCCAATATTCATCGTAGTGCTGTGGGTCATCAGACATGATCACTCAACTCTGTTATAGAAACATTCCTTTTATTACACACCTCTAACTCCACAAAATATTAATTCTAGGTATTGTATAATTTCAATGGTAAAAATTAATTATATTTAAATATACCAATTCCTTTTACGTTCAATGATACCTAAATGTATTTTTTTTTTCTTTTTTGTACCTACTACTAAGGTGGCAAACAAGCATACGCCTGCTACAGCAGAGGCATCACTTGCGCGTTGCTGACCCTTTAGGAATAAAAGGAAGAGGGAACGAGAAGGAGCGGGAAGGACGAAAGAGGGTGGATATGGGGCCTCCGGCACTCCCACTCACCAAACGAAACACAACAGTAGGAATACTGCTATTTCACGTCGATATTCTGTGAGAGGGTAGTCCTTCCCCGGTCGAGCCGGGCCATTCATGCTGAAATCAGCAAGGCTCTACTACTTAAAATCATATCGCGCTAGACCGCCTGCCAAGCTGCATGATACTATTAATGCGTTTGCAGCATGAATAATTCTATGTAGATATGGGATAGTATTAAAAAACAAAACAAAAATACTTTGACTCGGGCATAAAATCCAAAGTCAATCTCAAACCCCTGTGCATTAATTTCCAATCCCGCAATTATTGCAATTGAGCAGTCAATATTCAATTTATTTCAAGCATGCAATACCTAAAGTCCTTTAAACTTTAAGTACCTATTGCATATATGCATCATGTTAACCAAAAGAACTTATACTGCAATCACTAATTCACACATCAAAGGTGATACCCTTTTTAAACCGTTATAAAGGTGACTGGGCGAGAAATCGATGCACTTCGAAGGCCATTAACCGAGCCGTGATAATGAGACTGATTTCACCAACATTTTATTTTACATAGCTTCTTCATGACCTGCAATCTTTTGTTTACATTTATGATAAAATTCTTCTTTATTAGATTGGTCTAAATTTGTCCAAACATTTTTTTTTATGGACTCCATCCTCTCTTGACCTAATTCCTATGTCGCAGAGATATTTACAAATATTTAAACAACAGACACAAAAAACACCTAGGCTCGGGAAAACCATTTGTGGATCACACAAATTTTTGTCCCGTGTGGAATTCGAACCCACAATACTCGGTGCAGTGGTAGCGGCGAGGCGACCACTTAAACCACTACGCCATCCGTGCAGTCAATAGTATAATATTGCCAGATATAATTGAAATCCTATTGTGCCTGGCCGCCGGTGTGCCACACAATAGATTAATATTGCAAGTTATAATTCATTCTAAATATAACCAAAAAATTAGTAGCGTTAATCGATGTATTGAATTCGAGATTGTAGTGTCTATAATTAGCCTCAGTCGTGTGAGAAGGATATACTCTTAAAATTACCATTTTCTACTCTTTGCTTTTATCTTTTTATTTGAATGCCAAATATTGTAATGTTTATCAAATAAACGTATTTATGACTTTGAATTTCTCATTCAAGAAGGCTCTTAACTTAGAAATCGAACCCGGTACTTCGCAATCCCTACATAACATAAGCGTAAACCATACCATGTGATAAAGCACGCATTAAAAAAAACTGGGTTTATGTATTATAATATTTATAACTGAAGCGTTTTGTTACAATGCTTGTAATAGATGAATTTTATCTGCAGTTCTTACGTGTACTAAGCTAGAGTTTTTTTCCATTGTTTACAATTTTATCGGAAGGAGTCGAGTTTTTCCGGTCTGGCTGGCTGTCGCAATAATTTGTTGTTGGCTCTTTATTCCTGTTTAGTAAACGGTTGGAATGCGTTAAATTGTACAGTAAGGGGTATAATTATGCTTATTTTTTAAACTATATTATCTTCTTGATTCTTCATGACTGACTGTCTCGGTGACGCAGCGGTACAGAATACTGCTGTTGATGAAGTCTTGTGTTCGATTACCGTATCGGGAAAGTGTAATTGGGTTTTCTTTTGATATTTTTAGTAGCAGTGCCGGGTCTAACGTACGTCGTATCTGATGCAGTCAATAAAGAATATTTCAATATTAATTTCACTGTTTCTTTTTTCTAATTTTAAAATATTTATTGTACGCTGGGACACAGGCAGGTAATATATACTAAAATGTATTTTCTATGTGTTATAACTTAAACTAAATGACCGTTTAAATGTTTTTAACCATTAATTACACATACGAAAGTATATTCGCACATTAACTACATGTATTTTTTATAGCTGCATCAACATAATAAACGCTAAGAGCCGCAATAGTGACTGCATAATTAATAATATATGTTATAATTGCTTCCTTATTTGTCTTCTTATCAAGTGTAATCAGAAAACATAAAATCTAAACGTTTTGCTGTTATTCTAGCTAGGACACTAGATATATTCTAAGGTTTCGCTTAGAAATATATTTTTTATGCAAACTAAGCACTTATATTAAATAAATCGTTTAAACTATTTCTTGTCTGCCATATAAATACAGTTAACATTTTAAGCAGCAACAGCCCACCGGCGGCAAGACACAATTCTTTTTAAAACGAGATTTTGCACCCGCCTTCGCTTGCGTAAATTTAGGCTATATTCATTTTCTATCTATCGGAAGCAGTACTGTTTCTGGATAAGAGTCCCTGTGTCTTTTTCTATTCCCCCGACAACTTGCATGCGAAATTTGATGATGATCGGTTGAGTAGTTAAGGCGTAAAAGCGAAAGAAACGAACTCACATTCGCATTTATAATATTAGTTAGGATTATATCTGACATTCTATAAATTAACAGAATAAATAGGATCCATAGAAATAAAACATAACAGACATGGATGATAAGCGTATACGCGTATATGGTGTCCATAATACCACAAGACAAATTTTACGCTAATCCCTGTTCTTATAACGACAAATGTAATTTTAGTAGTCTATATAACTCCGCAAGGTTAAGCAGAAGTATATTATATTTCTATTTCACCAGCTGCTTCAGATCCCACGTAATAGCAGACTAGCCTACGGACACATTCTCAGACTTTATTCTATTACTGTGAATTTCTTGGTGAAAATACCATATAATCGAAGCAAGCGCAAACCAACCTAAGTTATATTTTTATATGGTTAAGAGAATCCCCGCTCACGGCTATGGTTCAGGATCTATGTTAAAGCGAAGGCACCCTTTGTTGTCGTATGGACATCACCTGTTTGCCGGATATGTTATTACTTATTACTTATTACGTATAGAATTTTGGTGTATTTTAGTGAGTTTACCTAGCCTGAAAATTGATCAGTGAACCTTACTCGCGCAAACATAAGCGCACAATTGTAGCATAGAGTCTAAGATACAGACATTTATTTTCATAAACTCTTTCCGACACAACAATATTATTGGCTAAAGGTTTCTCACAAGCGTTTCCACTGATCACCGTCTTCTACGTTGATCTGCCAGTTCTTCATAAATACATTTCACTCATCATGCTAGAGTTTTCTCAGTTTATAAATCTGCCTGGACACATAATTTACATATTATATACATATTATAATATTTACTGGCTTTGGTACGTGTCTGTGGTCTCGCGTTCGAAGGATCTATCCCACAGTAACCAATACAAAAAAAAGACTGTGTCACTTTTTTGCCCATAAACTATATCTAGAAAAAAATAATACATCGATACGTTGCACCGGAGCACCATTGCCGTGTGAAAGAAGAAGGATAAATCAACAAACATATTGTTGCAATAATATTATAGTAAGATAGACATATTTATTTAAATTGACCTTGCAGCTAATAAGAATACTTTATTTGCGAGAAGCATACTTACAGGATGTTAGGTACATAAGTTATATATAAAGAGCTACATATACTACCGTAATCGGCATATAAAATTATACATTCCAATAACATAATTAGATTATTTAAATTGAAATTAAACTGCTATATACGGATTTTATCGCGTTGTTTATTTGACACTTTATTACAAAATTTTGAAAACATTTCAGTCTCCCCGTGACCATGGCTGCTGAAAAGCAACCGAAACGTCGGGGAAAGTGTAAAATTAAATTAAATCTAAATAGTTTTAATAATAATTTAATTAGCTTAAAAGTTAGTAAAGTTTAATAGTAGTATAGTGTGACAGTTTTCAAAATTTTGTTATAAAGTGTCAAATAAACAACGCGATAAAATCCGTATATAGTAGTTTAATTTCAATGAATAATATTCGCGTAAGTAGAAGACAATATTAGATTATTTAAAATTCGAGCATGAATTAATAAAAATATTGTCATAGAGGCAAAAAATAATAAATTTAGAGAATAAAAATTATACAAATAAATATTTTAGCGTAGTACCCCAAAAATATAAGCAGGGAATTGCAGCTTCTTACACCGTTCCATGTCATACAAATATATAGAACTATGTATCAAACTTTCTTATGTCGCAACCAAATTTCAGCGGAATTTTTTTACTTTTCTAATTATTATCTACGTTTAGCAGATTAGACACTGCTCTGAGTGCAATTACGTTATTTTTCACATACATTTATAGTAAATCATGGATATGATAATCTTCCAATGCAACGCTCAGGTTCAATAGCTCTCGAAGGTCATAGGGACAATCTTTTTATAGACTTTTATCGCCGCCGTGACTAACATGGAATATCTCAAAAGGTAAAGTTGATGGACCTTGTGCAAAGTACAGGTGCACAGATAAGTTAACTGGCAGATACTTTTTCTTATTATTATTACTGTGTTTTATCTTTTCACATGATTTTTTCTAACAAATGTTGTTGGAGAAATACCCGAAGAGCGAGGCTTACCCGCAGACATGGAATCAGCATTTTTATTTTGTTTCTGTACTGTGTATACTATATCCACAAAGCATAGAGTTTTTAGATATAATTAAAAACATTTAACAGCGTTAAAATAAACTGCCAGTATCTCAAACGATATTGGTTTACAATGCCTAAATAATTTGAGTGCATGATACCGTGATTTCAACACAACCATGTCTCCCTTAAAAAATATTAATTTAATTTGGTTAAATGTGACCTACTTTGCGATATTACGTCTTAAAATCGGTTAAACTTGGGTTTAAGGTGTTTCGAAGATTAAACTGCGCAAAAATCTACGCACTATAAAAATGATTTTCCGATCTATTACAGTAGTAGCTTGAAACTCAACCACAGGCACACGTCCAAAAATTACAATACAATTACATAGACATCAGCAATATTCACTACTCTGTGACAGGGAAATGCAGTTAACACGGAGTTGGCTGCATTCGAAAACCGCTGCGCATATATTGATTTTGTGATTTAACCGCCATGATTAATTGACTGTCAAAGTTTATTGTCTTAACCGCCGTGTTCGAACGTTCCACGAGCATTGTTCGAGGGGTTGGCTCCAATATTGGAAGGTGAGTATAGGTGTTTCGTTTGTTATTATTTTATAAGACAAATACTATTAGACTATTAAGTAAGGAAAAATCCACTTTGATGAATTATGTAATGTTGGTCAAATCAGTCAAACATATGTTGAGATTCTTGACAAATATTAAACTAACCTATATTTAACACCAGTTATAGGGACGTCGATATCGATGTTTTATTTATCAAGAACATACATATAGTGGATTATTATTAATTACTAGATGTGCCCGCGGTTTCACCCGCGTTTATGCTTACTGCGCCGCCCCCGTGGGTCGTAGCGTGATGTTATATAGCCTTCCTCGATAATTGAGCTATCCAACACTAAAATATTTTTTCAATTCGGACCAGTAGTTCTTGAGATTAGCGCGTTCAAACAAACAAACAAACAAAGTCTTCAGTTTTATAATATCAGTATAGATTTAGCAACTGTAAAGTAGATAATAATACAAAAGCAACCAAGCTGCATGGGTTATTAACGTAATAAGCATTAATGGGCATTTACATAATAAAAGCGATAATAGCAGCGATAGCTCAGTGGGGAGACTAACAGACTGCAATGCAGAGGGTCTCGGGTCGGAGGTTATATGACTTTTCGAAATTATGTGTGTATTGATTGACAATTATCGCCTGCTCCGTGCCTCGGAGAGCACGTTAAGCCGTTGGTCCCGGCTGCCATGAACATCTATGGCAGTCGTTATTGGGAAAGTCAGTACCCTCTAATATCCTGACACTGGTCTAGCCTTAGGGTATCGTTAGCCTTCGGGTTGCAGAGGTCAGGTGGCAGCCGCTCCGTGTAAAAACTGATATCCAGTCAAATCCGGTTAGAGCAGAAAAGCCGACCCCAAGTGACTTGGGAATAATAAAGGCTAAGATAGAAGAAGGCATTTCATAATAATACATACTTCCTTGCCTGGAAGAGTATGTTCAAAAGTCGATCTGTATTATCCTGAACATTTATTACACGCGATATTGGAAGACCGCATGTTTGAGTGTGTTTTAAAAGACAGCTCCCATACTACCGTCTTTACATAGACCAAGTAAATATGTGTAGCTCACTCAAGTAACTATCTCGTATGGGATTCGAACCCATAATACTCAGCATGGTGGTAGAAGCGGCTTACCTGCTGCAGACATTCTGGTCTAATTTTTGAATATTGTTATTCTTTTGGTTTTCGCAGGTCAGACGCCAGTAGAAACACAAATATCATAGCCGAATCTATGAAAAGTATAATCTACCAATACTAAGGCTAGACTTATAAGTTATAACGAAAGTGGTGATATGCCACTCAGATTACCAAACGTAGTATGTCACGTTTTAATGTGTATAATAATACCAGCCGTGTATTAAACTGTCCCACTGCTAGGCAAGGGTCTCTTCTCAGTGTGAGAAGGGTTAGGCCATAGTTCACCTCGCTGGCCTAGTGCGGGTTGGTAGACTTCACATATCTTTAAGAACATTATGGAGAACTTTCAGACATGCAGGTTTCCTCACGATGTTTTCCTTCAACGTTAAAGCGAGCGACAATACTACTACTATTGAATACGCACATAACTTCGAAAAGGCAGAGATACGCGCCTTGGGATCGAACTCGAGACCTCTGCGTGGCAGTCCAACGGTCTCCCACTAGGCTACGCTGCTTAATATGTTATAGTAATAAAATTTATATCAGGCAGTACAACAACATGCATGCGACACTATATTTATTTCTGGTTTTTTATCACAAATAACTAGGTATTATATTATTATATTTTGTAAGAAATGTAGTAACAGTCAATTGTCTCAAAATGACAGCGCTAGTTGTTGAAACCTGAAGAAGCCCGATTTCTTTATTAAAGTGCAGCGCTCTAATTGTAAATAATTTCTGGGAATTATTTATAATTAGAGCGCTGCACTATTTTATTTTTTTATTTTTTTACAGATATTTAAACAACGGACACAATGGACATCCAGACTCGAAACGACTATTTGTGTATTACACAATTTTGTACCGTGCTTGGGTCAGTGGCAATGGCAAGGCGTTAGTTGTCGCCACCCGTTCCATCAAAATTGTTTGTACAAATAATACTTTTTGTGATAAATTATTTTTATCAAAGTGACATATGCAAAGTTCTGAAAGTCAGAAGTTACCGTAACCCCTCACAGCTTGCAATACACTTGTATTTTTACGATTTAGCAGACCTGGAGAAATGGAATTATATATGGAATGAAGGATAAGGATGTTGTGGTCTATCTCCGGAATTCTTAAATTGCATCTAGGGAATGTAGTAGGTTTTAATTAATATATATAATTCTTGATTTTTAGTTTATGATTAGTCTAGTGACATACATTTTACTTTGTGTCCAATAATGCGGTCCTATGTATTCGCGTTCCGGTTCGAACTTAGTATTATTATTTTAATCAGAAAGTCATTAGTAATATCACATTGCCAAAGTGCACGGTAGACTGCAATTTACTCGCTGCCTATTTCGTAGTACATCTTGATCGGACCATTGGGTATAAAGGTAGGTAAAAAACAACTAAAATCTTATCGATTTAATATCGATAAGAATTTCAAGGGGGCATTCGAGTTTTAAAATCGCTGTAATATCTAAGTGCATTTATAGGACGAGGTATTCTTTCTCTAATATTAAATTGGCATTAATTTCTCTAATTTAATATTAGAGAAAATTAAAACTCGTGCTATAAATGCACTTAGATATAACAGCGATTTTAAAACTCGAAGGTCACCTTTCTCTATCTTATAAACGGCATTGCAATCTAGTAGTTCTGTAAAAAACACCTGTGCATAATATATTTAAGTATTCGTCTCCATGAAGAGTGCGTTCATGTGTCATTTACTGCCATCGAAGGCAGTTAAATGACTAGGCAGGTGCTGGTGCTATGCAGTTACGGGTACCGACTCAGATCTGTTTTTATATGATTCCTATTTTATCCAATGGTTGTATCTAAGAGAAGTTCATTTGGTCATTTGAATACTTTATCTATAAATAATAATCAAATGAATGGTTATAATATGATCAATTTTATATTCCACTTTTTTTATACAATTTCTAGTCTTGCAGTAACAGCTACAGTTTGAAAACTAGTAATAACTGATGAATGCAAATAACATCCAGACTGGTAAAATCTATTAGTGGATCTCACCAGTCTCTTATGGGAACCCACAACACTCGACGAATTGGTAGTGTCGAAGAGACCACTAAAACCACATGTCTACGTTAAAACCAAATAATAGGCGTAAAGAGTTAATTAAAATGTATATGAGACAATAAAATATGATGCGTGGTCTAACATTCACAATAATAATTTATGATTAATATGATTTTAAAACAAGACAATCTGTGCGATAACCCCTGTGTTGCGGGGCACTTTACAAACATTTTAACATCACAAAATTTTTGGGACTTAAAAACAGACACAAAATTTTTGTGACTAACGAATAGTTATTTCGAGTCTGAAATAAATATTTATGAATCACACAAATATTTGTCTCGTGTGGGCATCGAACCTGTAATACTCTGGAAAGTGGCAGTAGTGAGACAACTCCTTAAAGCATTACGCCACTTGTGACGTCAACATATTTTTCTATTATGATTTCCAATTTTGTGTGCTTAAGTAAGTAACAATGATACCATTGTTACTTAAACATACATTTATGTCATAGTATTTTCCCCAAATGTACATTTCGCCATCGAATTCTCTATTTAAAATTTTCAACCGGAGAACCAAACCCTCTATCAACGTCAGTAATGAAACCAGTAATTAAAATTATAAATATTAATCAAGACCTAAGTACAGAGTGCACGCGAACACGAACAGTAAAGCTTTTGATCGTAAACTGTTGAAAAAATATACGGTGTTTAAAACACTTGGTTTTAATCATAGACTATTAATTCTAATAGATATGACGTAGAGCAACTTTTTGTTTAACCTAATATCAGATCAAAGTACTGTAGAGATTATCACTAACCGCATGTATATTTATTTTTTGTGTTTGTGTAAATTTGCTACATAGGTCGCTGTTACTGGAAGTAGACCAGAGTATTAAGAAAAACATTACTACAATTGCTATTAAAATACAATAGAATACTACTACTGTATATTTACTAGCATATCGCAATCATCATGGCTGAAACCAGGGGTAACGAAGAAATTATATATCAAAATATATTTAAAAAAGTTATTATCTTTAACTTACTATTTTAAATGCTGAGGTCTTAATTACTTGTTTAACATTTATTTAATCATTCATTCAATTTTGTCTTTTACAACCTGTTTTTAATTTTATCACATATCTTTTGTTTCTCTTTCATTCAAAGTTTGGCATCACGCTGTGTCTACTAGACCAACTTATGTGTGCCTTCGTGTCCTAAGTTAAGGCAATTATTCAGTAATTAAATGTGTTAATCTATCGCCTTCTTTAGTCTGTGGTTTTAAAAAAACGAAACAGAATGACACTTGAAAGATGTATTTTTACCCTGGTTTAAATATTCATGTCAGGTTGTGTACTTATTTCTTGAAAACTATCATTAAATTAGTGTTTTTTCACATGCTATTACTATTTTACATCTATTAGTGTTATATAAAGCCTTGTATAGCGTTATATTATACTAATAGGCTTCATAAAAAGATGTCATTATGTAAACATGGCTTGTAATGTATTTTTATAAATCTTTAATACTCAATCAAACAGTTTTTAAGTTGTCATCTCAGTGCTAATGTGCTGACTACTGCACGTTCGACCTCCATACATAATAGGTTTTTATGCTTGATAGAGCTCATTATTCTGATTAGGACTTCTTTTTTTAGGCTATCATACATGCTTAGACTTACAACAATATGTTCTCGAAGGGAATTCATCTCAGATCTCCTTAGTTATTTGTAACAATTGGACCAAATATAGCAGTTGTGTTGTAAAAACCGCAATTCTGACTTTAACAACTAAACCACAATTTTCTAATTACTGGAAAATCTTTAACTGCAACACTATTCGAATACTTTGACATGTTTTCTAAATGTAAGGTATTCAAAGATTGCAAAACCTACCCTACGTGAACTGTATAAAATATGAAAAGTATCAAAGATCATATATATATATGTAAGAGATAATAAAATTCACACTAGTGTTGTCTCTAGTTATTTGATTATTTTATTTCATTAATTCGTATGGCAACACTGCGCAAATGTCAATCTAACTGTCAGTAGTGCGTTCGTTCGTTAATAGAGACTCAGTTGCTCTCGGAACGTTGCCTGCGCCGGGTGTGCGCATTGACTGTTATAGAAAATCAACATGTTGGACGTTAATAGTTAACAAGTGATATCAATCCGTTTGAATCTGCGACATATAATAATAATATTATATTACCTTGCATTGCAAAATATATGACAACTACCTAAGTCATAATAGCGATCTCTCTTGAAAAGATTTGGCGACTGAAACTCAGCGTTTTTCAATAAGGTATCGCGCTAATATGCTGCTGATTGTCATGAAAAAATTGGAACAAGTTTTGCTGTAACTTCAATATATTCATAAAAATAAAAGAAAAATATTTTACATTTGTGCGTTCTCGCAATCCTCTGCATGTGTGGCTGTGCGACTGCGTTGTAGTCATGGAATGATACAACTGGCTTTGAAACTAGAACTTTGCTACCACCATGCACACAGGTGGATGGTCATTTAGAAAAGTCGTATCCCTACGTGCCTTTAGGCATGTAGTGCAGTTGGTCATAAATGGCTAAACGTCTAAAACATAGGAATTTATATCTATAGACATAAATTTCTATATTTATATTACATGTTTGTCTATATTATAGTCTAAATAGATTAGTCTATACGACATATTTTGTAACCGACTATTGTCGATATGGAGAGTCAGTATGCTCATATTATATTTTGTCATCGGTCTAACCATAAAATATCATTGAACCATTATATGTGAAGGTACCAATGGATAGCGCTAGACTTATTCCCTATAATTAAACCTGAAAGAAAGTGTAATAAAATGAGCGTTGCATAAATAACTCTTCAAATTCTGGTACCATAATTGGTATTGGCATCTGGTACCATAATGGTACCATAATTACATATATCTTATTGCCAACTAAAAAATCTTAAAATTTCTGGCATTCGATCTCACAATCATTTGAATAGATACTATCAGGATACTGTCGCCTTAGTTTCATGTGACACGTTTTGGGAAAATACACTCATGATGGTTACTATAGTTAACTCATTGAATTCATTATAACAATTGATAAGAATATTCGAGTGTAAGTAATTCACATTATTACTTATAAGTGTACGGTACTTATACCAACAATAAATGCTGTATTCATTGCATTATTGTTGCACCATATGACGTAGAACCAACTAGTACAAATGGTAATAGGTAGGTACAGTCGGTAACATAAGTCGGTAAGCATTCCCAAGATTTTAAAGTACTCTACACAATAATGATAATTCCTCATCTTTTATTGCAGTGACAGTTAAAAGATAATTATTATGATTACAATTCATTAATATAGAACAATAATAACAAGTACATTTGCATGCTTAAAATACTGTATGTATTTGTTTAATGTTCAGCTACTTACGTCGCTGTCTGTAAGAATATATCTTAACTACTATCAGAAATGTGAAAATTTGTAAATATATTTCTTACATGATTACGCGTAGACCTATGAACGGATTTAAATGAAACTCGGCATTCTTGTAGACCATTTTTTGACGTCACAGCTAGGTACCCCGGTAATTCTATAATAATTCAAATTGGATGTTGTTTTAATAATACTAGTTCTAAACTTTATCAATAAATAGCCGAGCCCAAAAACGTCTTTAATTTTTAACACGTGTGAACCTTCTGGCCTTATCTAGTACATTAAAAGTGTCAGCTTATGTATAGGCATCAGCTGATAGTATGATTACATAATGTATTTACTACGTAGTATATCTATGAATAGCTGATTGGACTCATCATTACGGGCCTATACCTGTGCGTAGATGGTTCGCTAATAATCTCGACAGGACTTAGAAACATTGCTCTTATACTTATTTATTTATTGAAATTTATGCTTTTTATTAGTACCTATTACAGTTGCTCAATGGAGTTACCAAGGCCTCCGTAAAAACATTAAATCGTTAATGTTATGAACTATCTCTGTATAGATATGTATTTCATGAAATCCTTTTATAAAATACTTTCAGCGCGCATTGGAATAAGTATATTATCTGGGTGTTGCTGAGCCACAACATATAAAATAACTAATTTGTGTTGTCTTCTGGAGTATGTAGATGAAATTGGATGAAAAAAACCTTTTTTTTAGACCACTGGTACTGAATATGGAATATGCAAGTTTTAACAAGTAATAGTCGCTGAGCTACATTGATAGGTTAGGTAGTATTGATAGGTAGGTCAAGCCAATATTTTAGTTCTTTACTATCGAAAGCAAATACACCAACGCGGCAGTTCATAAGTTGATGTAATTATCTTTCTTACCTTTCCTTAAATACGACTCGTGCACAATACTAGCACCCGTGCTACTACTAAAAACTTTTGTTTACAAGAACACTTTGCCTGACCTAGAAATCATACCTGACTCTCACGTATAGAAGTCACATTTACTACTGCTGCGGCTTTATAAAAGACGCTATTGATAAAAATACTTTAGGTGTATACAAAAAGTAAAAATAAAATGACGTGGCAGCTACTTATTTAATCATTTTAATGTAAATCACAATGTATAACTTTTGAATAATGTTGTGTTAATTTTCATTTTAAAAGACCTAGTTACTCCGCAGATGCCTTTCAACATTGTACAACAACGCTTGGTAAGATTCATTCAAGATGAGGTTAATGATTAATACTTAGTTAAATGACATAAAGAACGAAAAGGAAGACTTAGAGGACTATGGTGTAGTGTAAGTAATACGAGTGTCACTGACAGTCCACTAGGACTATCAGTGCAACTCGTTACAACAATTACTTTAAGTACTAAATACTAATATATATATTTAAAGTATTAAAACGTTGAAAGTAGCCTCGAACTCTTAGTACAAAAGATTTAGACCATACTTCACCAACAAACCTGGTGTGAGCAGGCAAACTGTAACAATTTTTCGATGATATTATAGACGAGTCTGTCATTTAAGTTACCTTACGAGGTTTCTTTTACCATTGAAGTAATAAAAATGTATATATAATGAATGCAAATAAATTAGAAAAGTTAGAAATGCGTGCTTTGGAATTAACCTTGATGCACCTCAAACATCCCACCACTAAGCAATTGCATCTCTCAAGAAATATACCTACCAAGTTATCGCCAAGCGGGTATATTAGCTAGATATTATTATACTTACAGTGTAATCACAGCATAGGTATATCGACATAATGACGATTGTAACATAATATAATTATGGAATATCGATTGTACGGGCGTCTCGGTGTCTACTGTCACGTATGCAACTGTAAAACCGACCATTCATCATCCGATTTACAAGTATAATGTCGGGCTAATAGTATTTTGCTGTGGAAAATTTCTGTGGTATATACGTTGATTGGTCCAGTAAAGTTGAATTGCGCAGTTAAACGTTGAGTCTTTTATATAATTTTGCCCCAGGTTTTGCGTTTCTAGATTATTGGTGTTGAGAAACTTATGAGCAAATCAAGTTGCCTTAGTTGCTAAATATTTAATTTACATATTTTATTTTGTTATTATAATATGGTGTATGCTGTGTATGGATTTATAACAGACCGTTTACTCTAGATAGATATATAAATAATTCATAAGCAAAATGTACAAAAGTTACCAAAACATTAAATCAATCGAGGAAATATTCTACCTTGGATCGATTAATCTCGTTCAAAACGTTTTTCGATTAGCATTCAACTCGGTTCGGAGGCCCGTCCATAGGGTCACTGTCCACTGAGGTCATAAGGAAGAGCCTCGAGGTAATTGGTGCAATAACCGCATACGTGGGTACACACCTTCCTAATTTACATAAATAATTCTGAAGTGTCAGTGAATTGATTTTGTATGCAATTTACAGTAAAATTGTTTATTCATAAACTGTTATTTCTGATTACAGTCATAATATTTAGGAGTTTGTGTTTATTTTACTGTATTAAATAAATGTAGAATTGTCGTTATTGCAATGGTGTAACTGCAAATGGCATTGCTCATGTCGTGGTGTTGATATCAATTTGCGGATAGGGTAAAGTTATTAGGCTTTTCTCTTGAGAAAGTACGCGTGTAAGTAGTGTCTCTAATAAGATCTCAGAAGCTCATAAATTTAGTCGTGAATGTTTCTCACTTCACATGAAGATCGCCACCAAAATGATAAGTCCATTTGGTTTTCGCCATTTTGCTGCTTAAATTGGTGGTGGTACTTGTAACTATAATTAGGTTATTTAGATGGCTAACAACTATATTCCTACCTAGTTTTGACAGTTTCAAATTCAGACATTGATTAGAATTATGCTTGTATTAGATGTAAGGCTGTGAGATAAAACATATAACTAAGCTATGACTTCTTTTAATGATGTAATCTACGTAAATTCCACCTAACTTTATGGCCCTACACATAACATTATAGTAGCATTACGCTGCCTAATATATGCCTAATATTGGCCTAGTAATCAAAAACCAAGATATCCATTATCCTAATCGTATTATTGCCGAAAAATATCTATCCTTTTATTTACTTCGTTGGCGCAGCGGGACCGAATGCGACTGCTGCGCATGAATTATCAGGCGACATTTTTGGAACGAGCATTGTTATTAGAATGTTTGGCAAGAAATCCTTAGTAGCAGCAGAAGTCTGGCAATTTACCGGTGGACAGCTGAAAAAATGTGATCTTAATACATATCTATCTCTTTGTGGTAAAGGCATAAGACCATGTAGGTATTTTTATTTTCTCATGAATCGTTTACAATGAATACGGGCAGACACTAAGTCATCTTTTAATATAAAATGTATACAAGGTATTGATATTTATTATTAATAATACATATATATATATAGTATATTCTTGCAACATGAATAATTTTTAAAATAACCATTGTTTTTGTACAGAAACCACAAATTTAAATGTAGGACATAACCGCCAATTTCATAGCTAAAGACCCAATAATGTATTAAAAAAGAGATTAGTCTAAAACCTTAACGTATAATAATGAATGTGATTCTTTACGTCCAGTTGGACTCGACTAATAATCCAATTAATACTGCTGTTGGCAGGTAGACGCATTAGCCGTGATAGAATAAAAACGAGGAAACGTAGCTACGCTTCCAATACCTACCAATCATTTTATTTGAAACAAATCACTTTTATTTATAGTCGGTAGGAAACTACACGGTATAATTACCGTGTTACAAAAAGTTGTGGTCATAGTTATTTGAAGGACGTTAGTAACTTCACGCCTGTATCCTTGAAGGGGTAGGCAGAGATGTATAGCACTCACTTTTCATCAACAATATTTTAAGCCACTCGTCATATGAAACGAGTTTTTTTTTATAAAGACTACTCTCGCACTGGGAATCATTCCTGTGTCGCGGGAGCTTTTACGAACATTCAAACAACGGACACAAAGAACACCCAGAGTCGGAACAACCATTTGTGGATCACACAAGTCTATCAGAGTCAAGTCTTTTAGAATGCCGGAGGCCCAATCACCCTCTTTCCCCCTTCCCGCTCCTTCTCCTTCCCACTTCCTTTTCTAAAGGGTCGGCAACGCGCAAGTGATGCCTCTGGTGTTGCAGGCATCTATAGGCTACGGTAACCACTTACCATCAGGTGGGCCGTATGATTGTTTGCCACCTTAGTTGTATAAAAAAGAAACCCATCATTTTTTTGTCCCGTGTGGGATTCGAATCCACAACACACAGCGCAGTGGTAGCGGCGAAGCGACCACTTAAACCCCTACACCAGCCGTGCAGTCTATTTCTAGTTATTGTTGTTTACCTTGGACAGTTCAAAATCCTAGCAGTAAAATCTAATTGGTCGAGACGGAAATCGAATTCGACACGCCTGAAACGTAGACTGCCAACATAAGCGCAAACTATCCCACGAGATCGACAAGACATTTAAAAGACATACACGCTTATATTTATAATAATAATCTCATACCACATATATAGGCATATAGTTTCAGCTTCATTAAACAGACGGCAAACTTAATGACGTCATACGGGCATTAAGAGCATGGCAGTTACAGCCTACAGCTGTTTCATCATTTATTTTATTAGGTTTGGATTCTATATAATTAAGGCTGAGTCAGATGTATAAACTGCAAACTGACTACTAGGCATAGCATATAACACTGTATTAAATAAAAACAAAAGGAAATGACCATGGTCCGCCCTATAGGAATATTCTTTGACCAAATCAGACATTTTGGATAAAGATCAAGCCGTTTCTCTAATTAAAGGGAATATAGAGTCATGAAGCAATACATGTGCCTGGAGCCTAGCAAGTAGAAATCCGTAGTAACTACCTATCGATGCCTTACGGGCGAAAAAGGATAACCGCCTCTTTTCAAATTTTACAGGGGAGTGATTTAAAGTTCAAAATAAACGAAAAAAAATCATAAAAAATTAAGTATAGCTCCCGAAAGCCTGGAAATGATTTTTTATAATATTTAGCATGCTATCTATAAGATGGCGTTTTTATTTTTACGTAATTCAGCCTGCAAGAAGCAGTTACTGTCGGTTATCCCCAAATGGTCTTTATTTTAAAATCACCCAAAATGTCGTAAATTGAATTATCAAATTATCTGATGCGAGTAAAAATGACCTAAATTCAACCCATGTTTTATTTAAATTAAGGAAAAAAAGGTCAAGTCTTGGTTTTTAGGGAAAAAAATGTGATAATATAATCTAACCAACAATGTAACAATAGTTGACTGAAAGGAAAATTGCCACAAGCACATTTTTTGAAAAGATGTCAATTATTTAGTGGATGTATTTTGATTATTTTACTTTAAAAAACTGTTATCTCTGCATTTAACATTTCAAGTTCACCCAAGAGGTATAGGTATACAATAAAAAACCATTTAATTAGGTAATCAGCTCAGTCTTTAATTAACATAAAAATGGCACCTCGCACTTATCAAATTAAAAACATACTAAATAACAATTGTTTGTAATAAACCCTCGTATCAAAAAATCACCGTGATCAAATAGACTTAGAACTATTGCAATTAAAGCAACAGCTACTTGTATCACATTGAGATCAATGTTTAAAATCAAATTTATCAAAATAATGAAAACAAATTCTTAAAATTAGTGGCCCTTTCAACATCATAATCACTTGTCTCAATATTTTTACTTAGAACAATTCAAATAATTGCAATATAGGTACCTAATCTAAAAACTATAAAAAAGTTCAACTTTAATAAAGTAACAAATATTCTTTATGATAGACAATGTACTGTAAGTATCACAATTTGCTTGCATCAGTCTTTGACTTACAAATACACATAAAAAATATAAACAAGCAGAGCTTCTTATTCTACGCTGTCATCCTCGATATCAGACTCAGGGAGTGTATCCTTAACATTACTGGAACTAATCAGGCTGTTGTATTCACTATGGAGAAAATTAGGAATTACCTTATCTCTACACAATTTAAGTAAATCATCATGTTTGGCTTTAGATAAAGGAATTAAAGATTTATAGCATGCTGGTGGACTAATTTTGGTTTTTGGTTGCACTTCAATACTATAAGATTCAGCATCGTCACTCATCGAGTTTTTAACATAAATCAAATTATCCTTCTTCTTCCGAAAAGTTACAATACGCATCTTACTTATTTTTCCTGTTAAATTTCCTTCAAAGTATTTTTCGCTGACTGTATCCCATTTATTAAAGTCTGAAAACTGCAAACGCTCGACATTGTACGGTTCTGGATCCTGTCTTGCAGTTGTGAATACTGTATACCATTGTGAAGGTGCATAAATGATTGTATTTTTTAGATTTTTTTCTATCACGGCATGAACGGAATCAACCGGCATGTAAGTATGGCCAGTTAGTAGGAAGTTAAGCTGTATAGTCTGGATATTAACACATGTTTGCAGTGTTGTATGCAGCATTGCCATAATAATTCTGTTTCGGTTCTGACCCGGGCAGCAATCGGCATACAGCAACAAATTTTTAATTGTGCCACGTTCATCAACCGTCTGAATGTACTTATTGAGTATTGTTGCTATTTCGTTGGCTCCTCTTTTTCCATTACATTCATCCCAATAATAACAAAAGACGTTGCGAGTCCCATTTTCATACACGCAAAAATTATACACAGCTAATTTACGAGAATAAAATAAGAGCATACTATCTCCATATGGGGTATTTAATACCTTTTGAAGGTCGAAACTAGCACATAAAGTAGAAGGATCACTTTTATGTATATTCTGATGAGCTTTAAATCTGTTGTAACTTTCTGTTTTTTGTAATTCATGTTGCTTCTTTTCTTCTTCTAATTCAGGATTATCTTTATTTCTTTCAAATTTCAGGCATTTCAAACATTTGTCTTTTTTAGGGACATGGAAACCAATATTGAATTTTTCATTGAATATGGAGCGAAACACTCTTTCGCTTACTATGTCAATTCCTCTCTCTGTATAGCTGTTTTTGTAAATTTTGTATAGATTTGCCAAATTTTTCATTTTAGTTGGAAGGTAAACACGGCTAGTGTCCTTGCGACAATAATGGGATGGCACAGCAGGTAAGCCTTTTATAAAGTTAGTAACAGACAGAATGGTTGAATCCTTAGTTTTGTTAGGCGGGTCACACTTACCACGCTTATCTTCTTTAGCTAGTCCGAGTGTAGAATTTTGAACGGTGTATTGGATGAATTTATGGCCAACATCCAAAGTAGCTGCTAAAAATTGCAGACAAACTGCTCGCTGTCCTTCACCTTCAGTTATTGTATATTTGTAAGTAAAGCTTCGTTTATCAGAATTTTGAACTCTCTTTCGTTTCACAACTGTTTTCTGGGTCATAGATACAAGCCAATCTTTACGGCGTTGCACGGATAAATTCCAAAAATAGGTGTGTATACTTTTTCGTTTCTCATCTGACACAGAACCACAATCATTACCGCACTTTTTACCTATGCATGGGTTTGGTTGGATTTCTTTAGAAGATACCTCAGATCCATCATGCTTCACATATGCTTGTCCAGATTGCTTTAGTTTTTGTCTCTCTTTCTTAATATTCTTGCGCTGCTGCTTTGTTGCATTCTCTCCTACTATATTAGGCACTGGTGCATCTGTTGACGATACTGTATTCCCAGCATCTTTTTCATTATTTTTCTTTGTTTTTCCTTTACTTGTTTTGTGCGAATTATTAGAATCGGATGAGTCTGATGAATCTGAAGTAGGCTTGTATGTATCAGAATCAGTTTCACCTCCAAAAATAGTTGTAAAATCTTCTTCATCAGATAAATAATAATCAAAATATTGCTTGTTTAGTTTTGCTTTACGTTTCTTTTTAGGATTCGACATGCCACTGTTATTTACTTTTGGGTCCGGCCCAGAACTCGTTGATGGTAAATCATCAGCCGTCACAGAAAATATAGGGATTGGTGATATTGATCTTTCAATTTCAGCAATACACGCTTCTGGCAACAACTGAACGACTGTTTGATTTTCCAAGGCTTCAGACTCCATAAGCAACTGATTAACAGGCTCAACGTTTTCAACCGGAACATAATCCAGTGGTCTTACATTGGCCTACAAATAAAATAATTTCATTAATAAACATAGACAAACAAATAGTAGGTACGCCTATTGGTGGTTACTGTTACCAATAAAATCAAACGTTGCTGATCCTTATTTAGAAGCAGTAAGAGGGACCAACATTAGACCCGACGGTATCTACCTAAACTGTCCTACTTATTGTGTAGGTACATTCCTTCGAAACTGAGTAATCTCCTATACCTACGGTACGTAGTAAGTAGGTACATAATAATCTTGTACAAAACATAATGTCACGCCTTAATCACTGAAAGGTTAGACAAAGGTGTGCAGTTCACTAACGTTTCACCAATTACGTCCCAAGTAGATATTGGGAAGCGAGCCTATTGCCATCTACCAGGCACAGTTCCAGGCTCTGCTGCTACTAAAAATTACTAGTAGAAAAACATAATAACACTTTGCCCGACCCGGGATTGAACCCAGGACCTCACGTGCAGAAGTCACGCTTGTGAACACTAGACCAACAACATCAAATAGTAAGTAGGTACATAATCTACTTGTAATGAACATGTCAATAACTTATACCTACACGCTCGCGTATAAACACTTTCACAATAAAATAATACCTAACATCGCAAGCGGCTCAGCCCGCGCTATTGTAAGTACCTACCTAATCACACAAAATTATGGTACGTTACTATTTTGCGGTGCAATACTTTTTAAATTGGATCAGTAGATTCAAATATTGCACTATACAAAATGGAACTAGTTTATAATATTAGTACCTATACCTATAGAATAGATAAGTTACCTACCACTACTTTTATACTTAAACATACATAATTACGATAATTTTGAGAAGTATCTTACCTGATCAGGTTCTGGTATACCAAAATTTATCACTCTTGGTGTCGGAAATGTTATGTCAGAACTGTGCAGTGCTTTGTCAATTATATTCATCGCCCGTTTTCTTGCAGTCATGTTGTTAATCTGAAATATAAGTCACAATTAATCAATATCTTTGAAATTTTAGTTATGTAATCTATTTGTAAACAAGAAATAAATAAATCTCCTTTTGTGAATGTCCTTTTTCAGCATGAAATTTAACTTACCTTATAATAAGTAATACTAAATTTATCGCGCCGAAACGGCTCGCGTGCGCACGTGGTGCTTGCCCCGTGGTCACCTGGAGACTAAAATTTGGTCCGCTGCCGCTTGCGCTCGTAGTTTTCTTTTTTTTTAGAAAACGATACCGACAACCGCCAATTTAAATTATTTTTAATTCGATAAGCGCCATAACGCGTAGAGTATGAATTGGGATAAGGATAAGATTTTGGTCTAGCTTTTTATCTAACCGCCAAAATTGTATAAATATCGGGAGGAAAAAAAGGATAAGCTAACTTTTATTATATATTTGTGTGCGGGTAAATATGTAGTAACCTCCATTTTTTCATTTATTTTTAACGAGGAAAAAAAGACTACAGACCAAACAGAGTCTGCAAAATGCGTCCAAAACGAAATAAAAGACTAATTATGTTTTAAACACGAACAGGCATAACGTACTAAATACATATTTCTGAATTTATACTTCCAGCCAAAATAGTTTAACGTACAATCATTAAAATATTACAAAAAGTCCAAAAGGTGTAACTTCTTTATTCTTAAATATTTCGTAGATCAAACACCAGATAAATAATTTTACAAAAATTGAAGTCGTTTACAACGAAATAAATTGACAGAAGTCTATATTTTTCCTACCGCGTAACCGACAAAAAGTTTCACGTAGGTAAACGTTACCTAGACCATTCGACGCAGAAAAAAAAGGTTATTCTAAGTATGTATATAACTAAATTTCTCAAAAAATGTCGCTTATCCCTTTTCGGCCGTAAGGCATCGCTATGTTTTCAGAAAAAAGAACATACATACATAATCCGACGCCTGTATCCACAGACAGGTAAGCAGATGACTATTAGACCCATATTTCGCCAGCTACTATTTAGGTCTGATACGGTTTAGGAGCAACAATGTTCCAGACTCCTTGCTGCTCCTGAGAATCGTAACTTAATTAAACTTGATCCGATCCGTGCACCGAACTCAGAACCTCGTGCATTTCAGTCACATACTCTACCATTGCGTCACCGAGGCAGCTCCGGAAAAACAAGCGTGAGCAAAATATAATCAATAAAAAATTACAAGCCTGAGACCTGAGCCAATGTACCTATTAAAAATCGATAGTTGTCTAAGTACTAACACTTATTTTAGAAAAGCAACTAAACGATCAAGATTTACTAAAACTTTAAAGTGTCAGACACCTTGTTCAAAGACCGTTGAACTGCTACGTCTGAAATGTCAAATCGGACTCAAGCACGCCTTTTTGATTCTTAATAAGCAATTACAGTCACTTTAATTAAGAAAAGTAAAATCTTTAGTAAAAGAAAACGGCTGTAAATCGAGTCTAAGGTTCTTGAAAGTATTTATATTATGAAGGTCATATGTAAATATTTTATTGAGATATAATTTGCGATGCTCTTTCATTTAATATGTTTATAGAACTCGTTATAAGATGTTTAAATGTAGCCACCGAAAGTACAATATATGTACTCTTACATATAACTCATTACAGGAATTGGAATGCACTTTGATATCATAATTTTTTTTTATGTACATACATAATTTCTTGCCGCTATTGTCATGAGGGAGGGCGGTGGTGTATTACACGACGACGGGACGAGCCTTTTATCGTCTACCGTGTGCAGTAGAAGGCTGCCGCTCCTGAGATTTTGTTTTCAGAGAAATACAAAAGCAAAGCGTCGTATTTACCACCACTGCTTCAGCAAGTCAATTTAGATTAATAGAAAATAAAAAATTTGCCGACGCGGTTTTTATATTTCATACAACTATACATGCTAACTTTATCCATATCTTAGATGAACATAAAAATCATCATTTTTAATGCTATAACAGAAAAGTTTTCCATAGCAAAATATTGTAAAAGAAAATATATGTAGGTTATTTGGCATGTGACGTAGGTCTAGGTATGTAAATAATATACGTTGACTTTACCTAATAGTAAAATTTGGATTTTTTGGATAATACAGAGTAATACATAAGTATTAGTATACTTATGGACATGGATAGGGAAAGTTTAATACAGGACTGATATTAGTATATCAGTCCTGTATTAAACTGTCCCACTGCTGCATACGGACCACTTCTTGGTGAGAGAAGGGTCAGGTCACAGTCCACGCTAGCCCAGTGCGGATTGGCACTTAACAGACTTCACATATTTACGAAAACAGAAGCACATGCATAAATGATTATACATAATTGCTGTGGAAAAGATCGATACAAAAGACACCCAGACTCAGAGAATTTTTTGTCTCCATGCGAGTATCCCTGTATGGGACTGAGCTCATAACATTCGATTTGGTACAGGGTTATGGTGACCACTAAAACTATTGATAATCAAATCCTAAGATGTAATTAAATGTATCATGTCAATTTCAATTAGTTACTATCTATATTTTGCAAGAACATTTTCTGTTAAAGTTGGTCATTCCATTATCTTCTTTATATCAATCTTTACAATACATTTTTCATTTTTAAATATACATAATATATAAAAAATACATTAAAATATAAAATGCATGGTACCCCACCGGCTTCGGGAACAGGGTCCAAGCTGCAGGTGGTTAGGATTCCAGAGACAGGAACCTCCTCACAATGCGTTCCTTATCTTATAACACTGCCTTCTGCATCAAATCCTTGATCCAAGCACCTAACGCGATCCTCCTTAGATGGTTATCGAGACTTTTGGCTATTAGACCATTGATAGATATGACTATCGGCACAATGATTGCCGAATCCACATGTTGACAACCTCGCGAGCTAAATTGCTTTCGCAAGATTGCCGTCATGAGGAAAGGTGACATCGATAATCACTGCGTGGCGCTCTGATCTATCTATTACCACAATTTCAGGTTTATTGGTCACAACAGTCTTGTCTGTGATGATATTTCGATCCCAGGACAACATGACATGACCATTTTCGAGAACTGATTCAGCTACATACCTGTAGTACGGCACTTCAACATCTACAAGTTTGTATTTCAGAGCAAGTTGCTGGTAAATAATCCTGGCTACTTGGTTATGTCTGTGCAAGTACTCACCGTTAGCAAGACGAGAATAACCGGAAAATAGTTTCCGGTTGTCACCTACTTGCTTGCTTGCCACCTACCTGGTGAATCCTTCAGGCATGTATATGCCTTTCATTCACCAGGTAGGTAGCAAGCCCGACAAATGTCAACCGTACCAGCCCTCAAGATATATTTCCGGTAGTTATTCGTTTTTATAACTTCGTCCGCAATAGCACAGACAAAACCTTCAGTTTCCCCAAAGAGGTCACCAAAATGGAGCCAGTTCACGGAGGCTAACAGGTCTACATCGGCTCCATATAGAGCTTTGTAGAACCTACCGTGAAGCTCCTTGCTCTGGATACATACATCCCTGTGATCGTTAGTGCTAAGAACTACAGGCTTGCGCCAGTTCTCTGTAGCCAAACTGAGCGGGGTGAGACCGGAGTCTACAGCAACTACACCCCGATGCATACCCACATTTCCGCGAAATATACAACCTCATCACAGATGAACGTGGGTAAGGCATACGGTATGCCGTCAAGAGTGTACGGACCCGCCGGTCCAGAGCATCCAGTTCAGTCTCGAGTCCACTTATGTATGCCAAAGGAGTACATGAGAACCGCCATGACCCAACCGTTACAAGCGCGTCTTGTTGCCACCTGATAAATAATTATTTAAAACTTTTTCAGGCGACTATAGAAACGCTCCTGCAACGATTGCTTCATGTCAGCCTCATGGGTACTTAACACCTGTAACATACCCAAGTACTTGTAAGTATCGGTTACAAGAAGTGACCGTAGCTTAATGGAATCCGAAAGTTGTGTTCCTTCGGATTCCACTATCCAACCTTGGTTTACTTGGTTTACACTTAAAGTTACTTTACATCAGATTCAGCTGTAAATCAGTATGGGCAAACAACTTTAAGTCATCCATAAACAGCAAGTGGGATATTATTACACCAACTCTTTATAACCTGTAACCTCGTTGGTACTACCTGTTTTATGGAGTAGGTGGGTTATTCCAGTGGTCATAAAATCTGGTAACGACCCAGATTTTAAGGTAGATTGAAATTGAGCAGCCAAACAAGTATGTGAGCTACGCAGCCATTTCAGCAAGAAATTGTGCAGTCCATCCGGTCCTGACGATTTCCAATTCAATAACGATCAGACCGCACTAGTTACGTCCTGGCTATCAATGACCACGTTTTTCATTTCTGGAATTAGCTCATTTGCTCGCTTGACGTCCCGCATCCACTCCCCCTCAGTGCGGCCGACGGGCACCGGCCAGATGTTCCAGATATTCCTCTAAAACGTATTTGTAGCATCAGCATCCGGTAGCCCCACATTGGTCACACATTGATCTGTCCGTTCCCAGGTTTTATAGACCCCCCTTTAATCCCTTTGAAACTTGCGGTTGATGACATACTGGTCCATGCGTTTTTTGTATTTGCGCAGTGGATTTGTCCATGCATTAACTTTCTGCTTCAGGAAGTCAATGCTCTTTGTGGCCCAAGACACGTAGCCATAAGGATTGACCCCAGTCCCCAGAAAAGTCCGGCACACATAGCGTATTATCCTGGGCCGTGTATTCCCCTCCCTGAAGCAGATCAGCTTACCGATCAGTGTCCTTGCCTCAGCAATACGCCGTTCAATCTTGCACTGCCAGGCCGGGGCAACAGATAATCACAGGTCACCACTGGCAATGGGGGCCCGATTCGAGGTCGGTAGGCATCTGAGTCCCAAGCGGGAAGAGGCCGGTCACCGCCTCTTCCCCACCGACGTGCAGGTGACGGTGACGAGGGTGGGGTGAAATATTCGTCGCTCGAGCTAAACGCAACTGCAGCGGCCGGCGATTCTGATCGAGGCAACGACGGCTGCGAGGCGGAGCTAAGCGACGAACCCGGAGGGGGTATCGGTGCGGCTCTAGTTCTGGCATCATCGTGTTGTTTTAGTAAAAATAAATTCGGTGTTGGAGTCAATTTTCATTTTTGACGTTGTCATTTTATTTCTAATACTAAATTCTGATAAATGTTTGCCATTATGCCTGTAAATTTATATATTTATTGTGCAAAGCATCTTATTGTTTTTAATTGGATTGGAAATAAATGGATTTATATCAAAAATAAACATAAAACTGAAACTCTAAAAAACATACAGTCGTTACTAAGTGTTGCCAGAATTATATTATCATATCATTATAATATCATCTTATTATTATTTTAATGTCCAGAAAAAAGTACTGTGTCCGAGGGATAACAATTTATTAACAAAATTTAGATTGATGCGTACAAAGCTGCGAGAAAAATCTAGTAATAAAAATTAAAAAGAAAATAGTTGTATATTTTTATACATGCCCATTCTCTAGTTTTCCGAATAACTAACTACGAATTTCACAGTAATTTTAATTGCGAGACATTCAATTTTCCTATGCACGTCATGTATTGCAATCAGTACCATATCCGCAATCATTTTACACATACACCCTTTAAAAGAAGATTGCCTACTTTACAACAACAGTAAACAATTATCTCAGGACTCGATCTGGGTGAAATCCTGTGCAATTAGCGCAACATGCGCTAAAAGCATCGGTTTATATCGTTACAATGCGTTTGCATCACGTATGTGAAGGGCGATATCTTGAATAAGATCTGGAACGCTAAAATGTGCGCAGAGTTTTTATTTGTATTCTTATTATTTCTATATTTAATTTACTCTATTAAATACTCAATAACATAATTAAAAAATAAATAATATATATAAAAACTCACTGCTAAATCTCGAAGGAGTCAGCCAAGGTATATAGCCATAGGGCCATGTAGCCATAGGGCTTCTTTTCGGTTTAAAATATAATATCAGCTCTGTTTATACACTGTATCATTGCTTAGCATGGCCCTCTTCTTAATATTAAGGATTAGGCTATGGTCCACCGTGCTGGCCCAGTGCGGATTGGCAGACTTAACATATCTTTGAGATATTGTAGACACTATACACATTCCACCATGGCTGGCAGTTTTAAGTCTCGGGGTGAGTGCTGTCTATTAGAATTAACTTTTTTTTTTACTTGTGTGAATGCATTGGCACGTACTCCTCTCTCCTCTGTGGGGGCGGACGGAGTGGTTATGTCGGACTTACCGGGGTAAAGGAAGATGTTGAAATGATGATATTAGACCTCCCTGAATACAGACTAAACCTACCACGGTATTCCTCGACAAAACCGCAATCGGCGGGGCCGCGCGAATCACTTGCACATGAGGTCACGACCCCGCCGAGGTTTCAGCCCGCTGAATGAAACGGCAGGCAAACAAAGGCTAAACAAATAGAGCTACCCTTTGGATACCACTACTTCAATCCCTACTGTCCTCCATAGGGGGGACGGACACACGACACAGAGGCGCGCGAGGGAATACGCACGCTGCCTCTCGGTCCTGGTGTTGATCCCGTGGCGGGCAGGCCCATAAAGCCCACCACCCCCAGGTCAAACCTCAGGATGGCTGGAGGTCGTCTCCCGCTCTCTGGCGCCCGGCTCTGCGGTTAGGGAGAGGGTTTAAGACACTTCCTCTCCTGCTCCACCGCCTACTTGATGGAAATCACTTCCTCACAGAAGGAGGCGACGGCGTTCCAGGACCTCTCACTCCGGACAATAGACTGAACTACGGTGGGGAGCAAGAGGGCAACCAATCCGACTGCCGCGATCAATTCACGGCGCTGCGATGCCCATGCGGGGCAGCCCGCCAAAGTGTGCAGCGCCGTGTCCTCAACAACGTCGCGATAGTCACCGCAGTGGTGACAACCAGGCGTCTCTTGCTGGCCTATACAACCTGACATAGGAACTGGCCAAAACAACCGTGGTCAGTCATTACATGTGTCAGCCGGAAGGTGAGGGCGCCATGTCGCCTCTCCAGCCACTCCTCAAACACGGGACTTACCGCCACGATTGTGGCGTGCCCGGTCTATTAGAATTTCCTTATATAACCCAATAACATTTTGTTTGACCTTGAACTCAAACCATCGAACCAGAAAAGTGTAAGCATTCCACGATATTTTTTTTGATTTTATCAAATTGTATTTTTCAATGTGGTATTTTCCTATTTGTTTTTATTTTTAATGTTAATATCTCCGTAAATTATTAGAAGCTATTTAAATTAATAACCGTTTATTAAGTCTTCTAAGTAGTCTAGAAATATAGCTCATTGTATAATTAAGTACATTACAACATTGGACCGAATTGATCCAAAATTGCTGTACTCACGCATATGTGTGAATAATATAAATAATAATTATTAAATGAGTTTTTTTTTTTTGTAAGTACATACATATTATACATAGAATATTGAATATTATTATATTGAATGAGTAAGCAAAGCAAAAGTATTACTTCTTATTACTCATACGAGTCATCTCCCACAACACATTGTCTAACCGCAACGATAGAGACATTGCGGTTACAACCAAAAGGAAGTCTGCGGATTATTTTCTAACATACATATAAATACGAGTCACTATTTATATATATATATATATATATATATATATATATATATATATATATATATATATATATATATAATATAATGTTAACAAGAAAATAAAAAAGAAACGTATGTTACGCGAATGTATTTGCATCATAATATGTTTCATTTTATAAAACTTCGGACTATACGTTAATTTACGTTTCGTACGAAGCTTTTGTTGACGTTATATAAAAAATAGAGAAATGGGACTTTAATGCGCGGTATTACGTTTTAAGAGATTTATATTACTGTTTAATTAGCCCTTTACATCATCATCATCATCGGGCTATAATAGTCCACTGCTGGACATAGCCCTCTCCTAATGAGCGCCATAGCGCCCTGTCTTCGGCTTGCCGCATCCAGCATCTGCCTGCAGTTCTTTCGCCCTTTACATAATAATATATAATACGGTATTTTAACTCAGTATTTAAAAGAGGAAAAAGCTTCTAGTAATTATAATACATTGTTTTCCGGAGTCGTCGATCAGCGGCATTTTATCGCTGTTGGCTACTGCCTGCGCCCGCGCCACTCAGCGGGTGGTGCTGCGCATTCAAACGGAGTGTTTTTATTAAATTACCTTAATTACACCTTGTATGCATTTTACGACTTTATTGTACGGATATTCATTCTATTGTCTATTAGATTTCACTGTATAGCGGCCATTTTCTATTTTTGTTTGCGGAAATGGAGATGGTGTGTATGTTTTATGAGTAAGTTAGTTATTCATTTAAATAATATTGTTTGTAATGATGTTCGTGTAGTAAAATTATGAAATATATTTTATATTAGAAAAACATAGGTACGCTTCACTTTAACTCATGAGAAGATATAAACAACTTATATTCTTTTGATTTTGGTGCTTTCATTTTTCGAAAAAGTTTTCTGTGAGGTGACCTAAGTTTTTTAGCGCTATAGAAATATATGAGACTACTTTAAAGCAGTTGAATGTTTTCTTACCATGATATTTTTACAAATTTTAAGATATTGGGGTTACATATACAGGTGGTTACAGTATATCTGTAACCGATACATTTATAATTATGCTATCAAAAAGCCAGCACTGCTTCTGTTGATTTTCATTACTTCAGTGTTGAAAATGCTGCTTTATGTTGTAATTTGGACCTTGCGGTGAACGAAGATTCGAGTTTTGCAATTTCATTGGTTATATTCTAATATAATATAAATAAACTATTATTTACAACCGGTTAGATAAATGTCTTCTATACCAAAATTAATAATGATCTATACTAATATTATAAAGCTGAAAAGTTTCTTTGTTTGGTTGAACGCGCTAATCTCAGGAACTACTCGTTCGAAATGAAAAATTCTATTAGTGTTGGATAGCCTATTGATCGAGGAAGGTTATAGGCTATATAGCATCATGCTACGACCCACAGTTACAGTTAGGTTTGGTATAAGATTGTAGTTGTTTGCTACTGTTATTATAAACTTAAATTAATAACGTAAATATATGTACAGATTTGGTACAATCGATAGTTGGATCAAACATGTGATTTTTCCAACAAGCGACTAAAATTATATCTAAATTTTTAACGTACTGTAAAATCATTAAAACTTATAATATTTGTATCTTCTTAACGTAGGTATTATTATTCTATGCGAATTACCAAAATATATGTATATTCTGATTCTTCGAGGTTAAATTGACTCTACCAATCTACATGCTACTTTTAAAATGTTGTAGTAGATCATTAGAAAGCTTTAGTCAACATTTACTATATATTATTCTAACCCCTTTTTATATTTTGATCTTTATATAATTTGGATGTGTAACATTTGCGGAAGCGTACAACAATATCAAATAATCAGTCGCACTTACTACTTACGTCATTTCAACATTAGGCATTTCAACTATTACACTATCATTAGAAAAATACTGGATAAAATATGGCTCATAATCGCTTCAGTATATTTATGTTTACATTTGTATATCCCCGACATAAACCCGCCGCAGCCATCAAACACAGACATCTTTGTTCAAAAACAATCGCCATTCCGCCTGTTTCCGGCTGTTAATTAAAAACTAATTCGCACAACAAAAGACCATTAATAATGATTGTTACACCTGCACAACAAAGGAATAAGAGCATTACACACTTTACGCGCAGTCAGGTAAACCTGACTTCATTAATTTGTGAGTTATTGGTGAGTAAGTGTTTTGCTTTCTTTGTCTCAAATCGTTAAGTAATAATTACAAATAAGACTAGGAATCGTAAATCTTTTTTAGTATTCTTTACCATCGTAATGTTGGAAGAAAGCAAATCCAATGTAATTTTCTATGATGGGGTCAATTACGCTTCAGTTCTCAAGTCGTGCAAAATATGCCATTTTCAGTTAGAAAATGATGTGGGATAGTCGGGTAGATTATAATTGGATGACCTTTTGGATTGTGGGACCTAAACAAAACTAGATGAGGATAGGTTTATAGTATTGCATTCCAAAATTTGAGTTTTAAAATCAGCCTCGTTGTTTTTGTGGCATTATTTTGTGTGAGATCGTGAGGTCCCTAATTGATGAAAGGCTGGATTGCAGCTAGGACTCAATAAATGTACCCAGAAGAAGGTAATGATATATTTTCTTATTATTTGCGACCTAAAACATAGCTGGCAAAATGTTGATGTAATATATGTCAACTTACCCCTGTCCTACATGTTACATACTAACATACACTTTATATCTATATAGTGTATGTAAATATGTAAAATCTAGGAGGAATTGATAATATGAGTGAAGTTCCCATGCGCTTACCATTATTTTTAATTAATCCTCAGTACGGAAAGAGCTTTTCGGTGTTTTCAGTAATCAGCCTTGTTGTGTATTTGATTTGCCTATTACATTACCAACATCAACCCGAACTTAACAAGCATTAAGGTAAGCTAAAGTTAACAAGAATACACGTAAAAGAAAACCAGTATCTTAAATAGAAATAAAAGCATTGAGTGCAAACCCTCCCATAATACAAAAGGAACACCAATCTCATCAACACCTGACAGCTTTACTAGCAAAAAATTCAATTACCACTCAAATAGGCAACCTGTAGCCATCAATTCCAAAATCAGTACTAACTCACGATCGACCACTCCATTCGCATGTACCTTTAACCATTAAGGCACCCCACCCAATGGCGAAAACAGTTGTTGGGCTTAGTATTCACTAGAGAACCTCTACTACGTAACGAATCGACATTGCCGCAAGTTGCGCCAAATTGAACTTGTCTCCTACTCAGATTGCGGAAATGATATCCTATTCAATGATTGAGAAAATGCATTTATTACTGTCAACCTCAATGTTTTATTAAAGGTTAGTAATATTTGACTGTTCTGTCACAGGTCAAGAATATATAACATATTCAATTGCTACTTAATTTACTGTATTGGTTCTAGAAAGATTAGAAAGATAAAGAAGGGGTA
Source organism: Catocala fraxini (assembly GCA_930367265.1). Taxonomy (NCBI): domain Eukaryota; kingdom Metazoa; phylum Arthropoda; class Insecta; order Lepidoptera; family Erebidae; genus Catocala; species Catocala fraxini. The sequence continues at coordinate 19,654,608 of OV884041.1, forward strand.
AAATTCAAAATTATACAGTTTTATAATCGCAACGCAACACAACATAATTCGGCAGTCTTGGCAATAATAAGAATATTTTGCCTAAGTCTTCTAAGACTGTACATTAACGGTACAACGGTACACTAACGCATATGTACGAAGCACGGTTTAAATTAGGCCTAATGTACACCGTGCTTCGTACATATGCAACTGAATATTAAATTTCTTAAAAAGCCATTCAATTATTTTGCCCAGATAAACGCATACCATAGCAAAAAGTTTAATCAATAAAAGTAAAATATTGAGATTATTGCTAAAAATTGCTGACTATTACCGATTGTCTGACAAAAAGACATGTGCTGCTGACAGTTATGGGCGTAGTGTTCCCTTATGTCTAAAAATGACTTATTCAACCAAATCTATAGTATTTAACGATTTTTGGCTGCAAAATCAAATTTGAATACTGGCTACGTATTATTCAAATTTATGCAATGCAATGCCATTTTCTCACAAATGCTGTAAAAACCAAACATCGTAAGTACATGCCTTACGATTAAATAAATAGCAGTCAGGACTTGATACTGCTGACCAACAAATAAACATGGAAAAGTAGTTTTCTCGTCTACCAATCAGTCTGCAGGACCGGCGTTGTGCTACGGATCTCCTTAATTCATGAATTCATGAAAGGAAACACAATAAGCTGGGATTGAGCAATATTGCGCAGAAAAATCCTAGTGAATACGAGGCTTAATTCTGCTTAATACACGTACACATTTATACAATTAAACCTTTTAAATTGAATTGAACAATAAAAATCGATACGGAATAAAGCAGTCGCTCCAAAACAAACAGTAAATAGAGAAGTGACCGTTTCCACACCAAATGGTCTGTGAAAAAGGAACATAGGTTTTTAGGGTACTGTGGAAAGATGATTATGAGACTCAGAAACATATTTGGAATCCAAGAAAAATCAGAAACAACTTTGGTGATACATTTCAAAATTTTACGGTTCCTAAAGAAGTAGAAGCATGTGTGACATATGCTTATGGGTTGCGGTTACTATTCACATTATGTGAATAGTAATGTAATAGTAATGACCAGCAAGTAATCGATTGGAATTCGAATAATTTTACTAACCATCGCTGACTATATCGTCACTCCATCTAACCGAAAGGGGTACCTTATGCTACGTTGGTCTACATTTCCAAATCTTGGGTTTGCGACAATATGTTATAAGCTTCTAAACTATAAGATACGTCATGCTTTCACCGCCATTAAGGCATTTTCTACACATACTGTCCATTTTAATTATGTTTAGATGTCTAGATAGGACCCAGAATGACATTTACTGACCAAATAAAAGAAAAGGCGAAGGTCATGTCTTAAAAGGAGGTCAAGGAACTGACTGTAAATCGAGAAAGATGGCGTATACTCCACTGACAAGAGCAAAGCTCTTAAATATGAAGAAGAAGTCTAGATAGCATGATAGCTGAATCCGAAGAGTTTTCTTGCTTTATGAAACACAGAAATAACCTGGACACTCTGAGCGCTAATAGGTTTCTCATCAAAACTTAATATCATTCATTAACCGGTACCTCCCACTGGGCAACCAAGCTCTAGTGTTCTTAAGCTTCCAAAAAGCTGCTTAAAATAAGCACTGTGTTTCTGATAACAAGTAATATCGTCAATCCAAACAGTTTTCACCGACAGCGTTCGTTAAGCCAAGTCTCAATGGAAAAATACAGAATATTTTCATATTACTACAGCAAAAATAATTCCATCATAATACCAACATTTTTTGCCTCTATAAAACCCCTCGACGAAATCCCAGCTCGTGCTTGTCGCCACTTTTTTCAGGCCGCCATTGCACCGCCTCCGTTGACTGAAATAATTTCGCATCGGCCTCATTTGTATGTAAATGCGGCCCAACCGTTTATATCTATGTTTACCCTCCCTGTTTTTTTATAGTCTCCGCTTTTAAAGTATTATCCGCTCGGTCGAAGCGCTTCTACAGAAGTGGATTTCGGGTTGGCTATACAGATTTTTGCTCGTGGAATTTTATAGTCTTCAAGTTGGTAGTTTCTGTTAAATCGACTGCAATGAAAGTAGTTTCGTATTTCGTTTGCTGAAATATCGTTGCAGGAGTTTTTGCCAATGATTATTACATTTTCAAATTATAATTAACTCACCTGTTAATTATAATTACTAGAACTGCTTCTGAAAGCTCTCTTCGAATCATTCAAGGATATTTTCCTGCCAAACATACCTTCTGGTCAGCCTTTCAACTTCAGATTTCGTTAAGTTTCTTGAGAATCTTTTGTGAGACACATTCGCAAAGAACGATGATCTTAGATATTCCTGACATCTAGTGCCCGATATTTTTAACAAATATTCATATAAAGTCTGAACGCAACGTTGTTACTTATCCAATCGACTGATCGATCTGACAACTGCTCAGTTTAGTGTACTTCTTAACTTTGCTGGCAATACTTATATTCATAAAAAGAAAACTTCATTCTATTGTATTTATAGAATTTCTTAAGAGTAACATGTGAGTGTAGAAATTTTTAACTGGTTAAGGATTTGACTTTTAACAATTTCCCCCAGAACACATAATATGGACCGATGTCCACTACCTACGGCAGTACATGGTAGATGGTAGATAGACTTTTATCTCTATTTACTACTTTCCTGATTTCTTTGATGAGGCTAGTGCATTGCGTTTCTAGGTTTGATTTCATTTCCATGCTTTAGCTCAGTTTGTTTCAACTAAATTCGCGTACCCATAGACCAGGTACAGTATTGGACTAACACTGCCACAGAACATTAGTCAACATATACGTTGCTACAAAGCAACAAATTTGATCGAATATTAATCGACCCACCCTTCTTGTCTAAAAAGTACATAGTATACATTTCACTATAATAGATATCCATCATGATAGTGATTATGTTGATGGTAGCTTTAATTATTCTAATTATGAAAATTGAATCGATATCTTTAATATACTACAAATAACGATTCCATTGACGGACCATAATGTAACTTACTTAATTAAACTTCTTAACAAGTAGTTCAATAAATGTCGTCGTGCAAATTCACTGCCGCACACAAGTATCTAATATCAATAAACTAAATCATATCTGCACCCAAAACGTTTTAATCTTTGCCCTCCAGCTGACCCCGCAGTGCAAATGGATTAAGCAATGATCGGCCAAAAGAACAGCCGGACTCGATTTCTATGCAAATTCTATTAGATTTTTAGTCCAACGTCCGAGCTTTACGTGTGGCGGTAATAATACTAAATACTGGCGGTATATGTGGAGAGTTTTAAAGGACTTTAAGGACTTTTAAAATGTTTGTGGCGTGATATTTTTGGTTTTTAAAGGAATATTCGTGAGCTTTGATTTTTTATGATGCTTCAAGCACATTGGCTATGTATTGATTGAGTGAGTAGCAAGATTGCCTGGGCTGTATGTATTGCTGCAATGCGATCATATAAATAATACCCGCGAGGTATAGTCTGAACATTTCACATTTTATAAAAGCAAAGCTCCTTGTCTATGTTGCGGGTGGATGGGATACGCAATGTCCATTTTACACTTATTGATCACAAACATAAGCCCAAGTTAGAAAATTCGTCAATGAAAAAAGCTTGGGCTAAGTGCCCTTTTATTGATCATGTGTATGCTCAGCAGGGATTCTAGCCTAGGCAGTTTACAGCTATTGACAATTAAACGATCTTGTGATGTAAAATGTTTTTTTTTGTGTGTAGCTAAGTAAACTATTCAACAATATCTCTTAACTAATGAAAATAAAAATAGTTCTTTTAACTTCCTTACGTTGCATGGTGACACTTGGCTAAGTTTGAACTGCCACCAGTCAGTCTGCATTAAATAGCATCAAATTAAACCGAAAATATTAAGGCGAATACTAAAGAAAACAATGAACTGCTCATATCCTAATATTACAAACTATCCCGCTGGACTATATATCTTCTCCCAGAATGACAAGGCTAACCTCCGTAAGATTACCATGTTGGCAATATGCTGGATGACAAAATTAATAATTAAACAAATTAAATACTATGTAGAATGTAATCCTTCGAAATAATAATGATGATGCGCGATTGATAGTTCAAATCTCACACAGAACAGTTGTTTGTGTGATCAACGAATTTTGTTTTGTATAGGCTGATGCAATATTTAAAAAAATCATCATCTATATAGGAACTATATCTAGTGCTGGCGTTGTCAAATATATTAATTTGACAGATTTAACAGAATAGTTTTCGACTAATAATTTGAAAAATTAAAACAATCGAAGCTAAAACCAACCCGTGTGCCAAATTTTATCAAAATTCTTTCAGTGGTTCCAGTACGATTTAGTAACACATATGCAAATTTCTAACTTTCACATTTATAAAATTAGCAGTATAATATAAGCTTAAATCGAACCCTTTCGTAAACCACTGAAACGCGCCATTGGCGTCGCATTTTAATCTAATTTTACTCGGGCTCTGTGGTCCGAATACGATACATAACCGCAAAATTAATCACCGACCACAGACTAACACCTCGGTGTTGCCCACACCGATAATCATGGGATAGTGTTACCATGCTTAGTTACGCATTAATTTTATTACAGTAAAAGTGTTTAACTATGTGGAATGGAGGATTAGGTTTGCTTTATTGGTGTTACATTGAAACTAATCCTAACTAATATTATATTTGCAATTGTGACTTTGTTTGTTTGTTGCGCTTGCATGCCTTAACTACTCGACCGATGATCATCGTGAAAATTAACATACACGTTGTCAGGGGTACAAAAAATTAACAACGGAAGAGCAACAGGAAAATGTACTATTCTAGTTTAATGCGAGAGAAGCCACGGGTAAAACCTAGCATATTATAAATGATCTCACGGATAGTGCAACAGGCAAGCTATCTTCTCTTCACCAGCGCGCTGACTGTCGTGGGTTTGAAATCCATATAGAATTATTTGTATGATTCATAGATGTTCTTGTTCTTAGTGGATGTGTTCATTGTGTCCGTTAATTGTTTGTTTTGATATGACTTTCTACATGACAGTCATGATCTTTAGCGCAGGAGTTGTCTTTTTAAAGAATGCTGTCTTTTATAAAGACAGAAAGATAAATTAATATATAAATTAATGAAGAAATATAATGAACATGTTCAATATAATTACAATAATGTTGTACAGAATGTGTAATCAGGAGTGTTATCGCTGCATGCGATGCCTTCCAGACAACCTTTGCTGTATTCTTCGTAGATTAAAAATAATTAGAAAACGTGTTGCAATAAATCGAGTTTTAATTAACTAAGCTATTTAACTCGATACTCGGTATCGCAGCGATGAATGCGACTGCTATGTGGGTACGACTCCCGGGTTCAAGTATTATTGAGATTTCTTCTCTCTTGCTATTTATATTTATCTAGCTCGGAGTCTGATACTGTGCCCGGCAGAAGGCATATACGTGGGATCTAAAGTTTAGTGGTCCGTTGGACTGCCATGCAAAGGTCTCTATTTTGACCTCAAGGCACGCACCTCTGACTTTCTGAAGCTATGCGCTTAGTAAATAGTAAATTTTCGCTCGCTTTAAAAATGTTCTTGAATATATGTAAAGTTTACCAACCTATACTGGACCAGCGTCCACCACTATGGGCAAATTTTTCTCACAATGCGCAAAAGCTTGTGCCCAGAAGTAGGTTAGTTAATATACATGGTAAGCAGTTACCGCCTAAGATTACTTGCAATACCAAAGATATTACTTACACGTTGTGAATCCTAGGCAAGGATTTAAAGAAGTAGATATGTCAGGTTTGTGTCAGTAGTACAGCCTCGCTGATTTCAGCATAAATGGGCAGCCGACTCAACCGGGGAAGGACTACCCTCTCACAGAATATCGACGTGAAATAGCAGTATTCCTACTGTTGTGTTTCGTTAGGTGAGTGAGAGTTCCGGAAGCCCAATCACCTTCTTTACCCTTACCCGCTCCTTCTCCTTCTCACTTCCTTTTTCTCTTCTTCCTTTCCTAAAAAGCCGGCAACGCGCAAGTGGTGCCTCTGGTGTTGCAGGCGTCAATAGACTACGGTGACCACTTACCATCAGGTGCTTGTTTGCCACCTTACTTGTATAAAAAAGGTACCGAATTCCTAAGTACCAGTAGTAAATAAAATTTTCAAATTTGCGTATTCGTATGACACTGTAAACAATGCCATACGCAGAACTGGATTTTGTATGCTACCTTTTAAGAGGCAACTGCCGCACTAATAATTTATATTCAATATTCCTCAACCCAAACTTAACTACTGTATCGTTTTGTTAATACGCACTATCACAAAATAATTGTTTCCGACGTACACTTCTACTTCAGCTCATCTAATTTCTGCTGATACTGTCAATCCTCGCGTCAAAGTAAAGTCACCAAAGACTTCTCGCTTGGTTAAGCCTGACACGGCAATAGGTGAGTGATATTTGAGTTGGTTACTGTCATCTACTGCTAGAAATAAAAATCTTCTACTGCTAAAGACCCAAAAATCATGCTCGAGCCAGTATTGAAACTCGAGAGAGGTAAGCTACTAAACTTGTTGTTAACAAACAATTTAATCGTCTAAATATTATAGGGTTTTGATGAACAATAATATTATCCATTGGCAACCCTAAACAATCAAAGATCCTCTACGAAAACACACCCTTACAATTAATAGCACCAGACAGCAGACGAATAAAAAATATTTCAAAGTCCTCACACATTTCAAAGAAGGAACTGGAATGCAAATAAATAAGCAAAAACAAGTACAATAAAAAAAACAAGAACAAAAAAGGCGGAAGCTTCGTCTCGGAAGCCGGTATTGTCCCGTACTCATATTCAAGAACATATGACACCAGTTCCGTCGTGTCCATTGTAAGGTTTTCAGTGTACAAGTGGCTCACTTTGACAAATACACACACAAAGAAAAGGCAAACGAAAACACTAAAGAAAATATGTTAAAATTGCTATACAGCTCACAGACACAGTGACACGCGCAGCCAATAAGTGAGCTTTTATAGGTGTGTTTGTCTCGCAAGTTGTGGGTGTGTGAATGAGTTGAATATTTCGCGCGCTGTGAAATTCGCCTTTATCTGGTAATGTCCCGTGCACATTGAAAGAATAACGTTTATTTTTATTGCGCTTGGCCACTACTGGAATCAAGGAAAACTTTTTGCGCAGAAAGTGGCATATATACCGTAAGATTGCCACAATCCTGGTCGATTGAACCTCATTGACAGAACGTATGCATTTAGGTTTTACCGTTATAAACAGATATTAAATGAAAATTTGTGACATATAATTTTAAAAAAATATTTTAAATAATTAAATTTGGATATTAATGTTTTAAATACTTTTATCGAAATTCCATATCGACGTAATGAAAACACACGCATTGGTTTTGATTTTGCTTTATTCCTATGTAGTTTTAGCTATATTGGTTCTTGATTCTTTATTTAATTAGCAAACAATACTTAGAATTGCAATGCTAATATAAAAGCAAAGTTGCAATATCTGACGTAGAAGCATGAATCGCTTAGTTGCTAAAACGAAGACATGATTTGGCAAGCACGTCGATTTATGAGCATGGAATGGCTTTTCCTTGTTTATAATTTATTATAAACAAGGAAAATTTATTATAAACAAACAATTACACTAAACCATTTTTGATATTATACTAAAACATTCAATGTCGTTTCTAAATATTTAATAACATACGTGTACATACATAGATAACGTCGCTTGCCCAGGGAGGCAATTTTCGCCGGCTGTCGTTTTAGTTATCACATAATTGGCAACAACCCTATTATAGTGTACCGGACACAGTACTAGACTTCGTCCGGTCCGCTGCTACTAACAATTTTATGGCAGATAAATCCAATAACACACATTGCCCAACTTCTGTGCATATAACACTCGGGAGCTCATGCACAGCAGTCACGGGCACTACTGCTGCACCGTCTAAGTAGTTCAATTAATAGCTAAATTTAATGCCACCTCCATCTCATGGAAAGGTTTCGCCATTCCGCGTGTAAAATAAATGTAACACCTAGACGTGACTCATACTTAACTTTTACAGTTTGAATTTGAATTTGGAAGTTCCAATTTTAATGTTCATTGATATTTTATGATTTTTATTGTTTATCAATAGAACAAATGGTTTGGTTGGATGTAAATTTTAGTTATTTGCAAGTAAAATGAAATGGGTTATTCTGATCCTTGTGATAATGTCCTGGAAATGAGATGTCATTGCATTGCGTAACTGCAACTTTGGTCCTTAATTTTGATTATAGCAATTGACGTAAGAATACCAAATGTTATATCGATAGTATTCGTGATTAAATTTAGTTTTGTAACCTCTTTACATAATTGTTATGGCAAATAAGGTATAATTTTTATTTTAGTACCTTTTAAAATAAATTTTCAAAGATAAATTGTAATTTTGATTGTAACTCTTGTTAATAAGCTCAGCTAAATACTTATGTTTATAACCCATAACGTCGTAGTATCGAATAGTATCGTATCGTACGTCGGTAGTGTAATGGGTAAGGATCAACCAAAGACCTTTTAATCGAATTTCCAAAACGTTAAGCGTTAATATGATAATAAATCATTAATAATATGGACGGTAGCGTTAAACGTTAACGTTACCGTCCGAGATAAACCGGCGTAAGAAAATTTATTTATTTATGTATTGAAAGAATAGAAATGACGTCGACTTAAAGTCTTTAAATCCAGACATCTGAATATGGATCATAACGGATTATATAATCTACAAAATTATCGAATTTTAACTTATTAAATAATATTCTTATTGAAATCATTACCACATTTTGATAATATTTTAACTAAATTATCTTAACAATAGCGTCCAATAGTATGTTTTGTTCACATTCGATCGAACCCAAAACTTTACAAGTGAACTATATTGCACCAAGAAAGCAGTCACTTACTACACATAAAAATTTAAAACAATTGTAAAAGGAAATATTATACCACTGAAACACAAGTGCACGAAACAGCTCCCAATATTTAAAACAGCCACGAGCAACAAAACGAAACGTTTGAAAAGATTTCAGAAAATTCACAACAGCGTTCAACTTGTCAAGTTCCATATGTATACATACGTACAAAGTCCCAGAGGGCACGGAAACAACGCCAACTAAGCTCCAAAGCTACGGTCAGGAATCGAACCCGGAACTCGTACCTCCCACGGGCATTACACGCTCCTTTCTTACGTCCATTTTATTTTGTTTTAAACGAAGTAAAAGGCAGAAACTCGTTGCTCAATAAAGTCGACTTTTCTAGTGTTGTGTGTATTGAAACTAAGCCAATGCTTATGTAAGATAGTTATACGTTATTCTAGTTAGTAATTCAACTAATTATACTGATTCTATCTATACTAATATTATAAAGCTGAAGAGTTTGTTTGTTTATTTGTTTGTTTGGTTGAACGCGCTAATCTCAGGAACTACTGGTTCGAATTGAAAAAATATTTTAGTGTTGGATAGCCTATTTGTCGAGAAAGCTACAACCCACGGGGTCGGCGCAGTAACCATAAACGTATAGTATAGTATATTATAAATGTAAAAGTTTGTGAAGATATTTGGATGAAGTTTGGCACTGAGATGGACCAAATCCTGTATTATTTTTGCAATGGGATTTAAGTCAATCTAGTAATATGCAAAGCTGAAAGTCATAGATGCTACTATGAGTTTAAATATGGTTATCTTTCTGGACCGTAAGGTTTCAAAGACAACTACCGCAACTAAGTTTTTGTCGCTGTGAGAAGCTTTCGTTTAAAGAGAGTTATAATTATTAACCTCTGAGTTTCTTCGAAGAGGTTAATGAAAACACTATGTGGGTGTGTGTGTCTGTCTGTTAACGACAGGCATAGCTACGGAACCACTGGGCCTGTTGACTTTTAACTTGGTGTGCAGGCACCTTGGGGTCATCCCTCGGTCGAGTTTGAATATGGGCCCTGTAGGTCAAAAGACCCCCGAGATATAGGGGTCACAAGGCCTTATGGCCTTGGTATTTATCTGACCTTATGGTCAGGGGATATCCACCAACAGAGTGATTTGGAAGTCCAAGGGAGAGGCTTTTGTCCAGCATTGGGACATTAGAAAAAGCTGATGGAAAAAAAGTCACATGACGACGAAGAGGTTAAATCCTGGGTTTTTACACCCATCTCACTATGTCCATGTTTGAAAACGCCTTATGACATCATCATACTTGCCTATAAAACAGAATTTAAAAAGCGAAATGTCATTAAAATTAATAATTAACGCATAGCAAGTTTCGAAGTACCATTTAAAATAACGAATGCAATTCGTCAGCCATATAAATGCAAATTCAAGTTTTACTTTGAGTAAACCGGTGCTAACGTTTCACTATAAATCTGTTGAGATTAAGTTTGTTCGCGTAAAATATTGTTATCAAGCTAAATTATCTCGTTGGAATAGAATTTCGTAACTCTACGTGTATAGAATTTAAACATACAATTATACATGAGTATTTTCAACTTTAAAACATAGCTGGCCAAATACGGATGTGTTACTCCTCTACCTACCACTTCGAGGATGTAAAAAAACAGTCTATGTATTATGTTTGGTAATGTTTTTCTCACAGTACAACATAATAATAATAATAAATAATGTCCTTCAGATCGAATTTCAGTAACGGCGGCCAAGTCATGCGTGCGTAAACACAAGTGCACTCTTTATTCCTTAACTCTCATAATCCGATGGGACGGTAATCCGACACGACCGGAGAGAGATCAGGCGCAGGACCAACGGCGTGACCTTACGTGCTTTCCGAGGCACGGGGGTGTCTTACACCGCCAACTTCCTAACTCCAGCTGCTAATGAGATTTCTTAACAGAAAAACTCGTAACCTTTTTGCTGGCCCGACCCGGGATTCGCTCCCGAGACCTCATGCACAGCAGTTGCATTCACTACCGCTGCGCCACGGAGGCAGTTGAAACCAATACAACAACTAACCTACTGAGTCGCAGCGGCACAACAGAGGACTGACAAAAACATTATGTCTGGTATTCTAAGATTTGACAGGTTAAAACTGTTGCAGGGTTCGTTTAATGTATGTTATAGTGGTATGTTGAAGTTAATTATACCCGCATATCGCCCGTTACGTTATAAAACCCACGTAATAGGACTACTGCCACGTATTGCTGTTAACCGGACATATTGCCGAATAGAACATTCAATAACACTTGGTCAGGCAAAGTGTAAGTATAATATTATAATGTATTATTTCTTTGAAAGTACGATGTAAATGTTCATATATCACTTTGTTGCATATTTCTGCTAATTGACTTGAAGTTATTAAACTAATGTCAAAAAATATAATGAAATGCTTTGTGTATATCTACATGGTTCATAAAATAGCGTGTGATCCGATCAAACAGTCTGGAGCCCAATCACCTAGTCAGACAAACTGTTAAAGACTGTATTCCAAGATTTTAAGCGATAGGTCCTGGCAAGACAATCTACAAAATTATCAATTACAATTCCAGGAACACCCGATAGTAGTAGTCCGTGTTAACGCTTATACAGACTTCACCTAATGCATGTATCATCTGTAGTTACTGAGCTTACAAAACGTTAATCAGCTACCTAATGTGACTGTTTTCAAATGCAGTCGGTTTTTTCATGGAGCAACTACTACCCGACTTTACTACCCGATTTATACACCCTAAAAGGATTGTGAAACTATAATAGTAAACTAACACTCGGGTTCCAAAAGGTTGATTAACGACATTCCAAAATCAAACTCGTGTTAAGTGAGATGTGATTGGTTGTTGCTAATTCCGTCAGCCACTCACAGCAGCTGCCATGCGTTTGACCTTCTGTTATCTTCCTTTTTTGACTGCCCATTAGAAACAGAGTGTATACGTCAGAATATTTGATGATATTGATTCCCTATATCAACCGTCTTACATGTTCGTGACACCTATGACACTCAGTCTAGGAGTACCCCAAGACATGAGCCAGTTCTCAATAACAATAGAAGCGTAAAATGAGCCCAGAGTGGAATAGCAGTTGGCCTTACATCTCTTTTATAACAACATGAAAACTCTTACACGTACAGATTGCCCAACTAAATTCAAAAACGACCATTATTTTACATTTTCAGTTTTTTATACAATTATCAAAAATAAATAAAAAGGCTTTATATATTATTTTATGTGGCATTAAATATTCTTTAATTTAGTCTTTATTTCATAAAGCTAGATCAGGTACTTTTTAAAATATTTAAGGTTTTCTAACCGACCCTTTTTCTTTGCGGTCCAGTGTAGTTTTCTTTCGCCGTTTAAGTGGGAGATAGTTGACTTATTCACACACACGTAGCCTTAAAAAGTCACTACGTACTCGAAACCTTAGCGTGGCAGTCCAGATCTATCTCGACTATTATGTATCCAAAGAAAATTAATGCACAAGAATTTTACATCAAAATTAAGTTGTTCTAACTTATATTTAAAAGTAAAAAAGGCGCTCGATACTACCCAACCCGCCTTCCGTACTAGTGAATCGTATATATTGCAATTTTTTTTTCACCGTCTAAAGTTCTCAAGTCAAAAGCACTTTGTTTTACTTAAGCCAGGGTTAACTTAAACTCCGGCTATCTCCTATTAGCATAAAGTTGGCAAAGACGCTGTAAAGTATTAAAGTTTCCATGAAATTGATAACGCTCTACTACCAGATTTTAACGGGCTCCTTACAAATTTATTACTAAGAGATGAATCTCTTTTGCATAATTTACAAGTTTTTTGGCAGAGGTATTTTGAATTTAATGTGTGTTTTGTTAGGTACCTTGTGGTGTTAGGGTGTAAGAGTTAGTTTCTGATTAACTGTTTTCTGATTGACGATTAGTTAAAAAGCTGGTAACTTAAAGGATTTCTAAAATTTGGTTAATGTTCTTGTAGAATGTTGCGTTTATGTGCAATAATTAAGATAACCAGTTTGGATAAGCTTTTATATCAATCGCAAAAGTAGATTTTTACTGTCAAGACTATGTGATATATTAGTTATATAAATAGGTACATAAACTCACGCTACTAAACCCCTAAAAGGGTAGGCAGAGAACCTACTACTTTTTTGATTTACAGGCTTATGGTGGTGGCCCAGGCCCAGGGTAATGAGGACGTAATATGTCCTTATTACTCAATACAAGAGCAATGACTTTTTAAGCCTTGCTCCATATCTGCATAGTACATAGTGAGTCCAATTATCAGACTTATATTAATAACGTTATTTTAAACATCAAAAGGGCTATTAGTTTGCATTGCGGGTATCGTATTGAAAACGACGGTTTAAATATACTGAACTCCTTTCTGGGAAATTGTTAATATGTGGAATATTAACGAAATGCAGCGCATCAACTGCAACTTTATTAAAAACTAGTGTTTGCCTGCAATTTTGTCCGCTCTACATCTCGCCTGCTTTTTCGTTTAAGTGGATCACACTAATTAACCATATCTCCGATTTTATAACACAGAAATATAAATATAAAACGTAGCTTAGATTTGAAGTTGAAAATTAATCTACTCGCAAACCAATGCTTTTGGTTTAGACGCCTCTAAATAGTCGATCTAATGAGTATTTCGAATATATGTTTTATAGTATAGTAAATTGTGCCCGCGGCTTCGCTCGTGTAAACATAAGTTATGTCAATTTTAACCCGGAAACAGTATTTCGCGCTGAAAGGTACCCTATGTCCTTAACAACGTGTATGCGAAATTATGTGATGATCGGTTTAGTAGTTAAGGCGTGAAAACGTAACAAACAAACTCACATTCATATTTATAATGTTAGTTAGGATATAATCAGAATTTTTATTAATAGGATGGATCCACGACTTAGTGAGCGTTAATTTATTATGCAACTTCTTTATTTCTTCCTCCTTCAAATCCTCTTTAAAGAGATAATTAAATTAAAAGGCAGTAATACAATTTTATCCATACTACTATTACCCATATGTATAAAACCATCCTGTGACTTTAAATGCACGGAAATTTAAACCAAGGCTCACAGAGTTATAAATTTCTGTAGCTTAGATTGTCACATGATCGTTTACCTGTATTAAAAGTTTCATTGCGATCAGTTTAGCTATTTGCAAGATTAGCCGGTAGAGATAAACCAACTGATAAAATGATAATTTATGTTTTTGTAGCACGCAGATAACCGATTGAGCTTGACTGATTGACATTTTGATTTTAAATATATACTTTACCTATGTATGTATATACATGACATGTATATAAATGCATGACAACATATTGACCGAGAAAGTATATAAAGCAAATGTAATAAATAGGTCAGTCGGCAGTGGCAGACGTGCGTTCTTGGACCGAATCAGAGACGTTCTGGAGAAAGACCACCTTAACAGTACAATAAACGGACCAATTGAATTTTCTTGATCATATTTGACAATGTTATATATTGCTGTTATCTATAGATACTTATTTAAAAAACATTATTTATTAACAACGTCACACCTTAATGTACTCGAAGGGGCGTAAGCGTATTTATCCACATTTCACTAGATATGTCTTTTGGTCACACGTATTAGGGGGGCTAGCTTTTGGTTGTCTATGGAACATATTTGCAAACTCCAGACCGCCCTTTAAAACAATTCTAATAGACAACATTTCAGAACACGCACTCACACTTTTCCTCAACCAGCAAAAAGACCTGAGGACACAGAATTTATCACTAGCATTAGCGCAAACTTACGCCGCGAGACCAACTAATCAATCTGTTTTAACTGATAACAATTAATATCAATAGAAATACAAACGGACATTTATTTCCTTTAGTATAAAATCAAAACGGGTAGGTTTTATACCCTTTTCGGGCTAATCCGCCGTTGCCTTGGCAACCACCCTAAAGGTTGTAATGAGCAATTAATTAAATCTACCTCTCTAAGCCAAGGCACCGAAAAATATGAAGGTATCATGATCAAAAGGCTTTTAAAAAGTTTATCAAAATTAATTTAATATTTCTTTGCGTTTAATTAAAAGGAACAGTTTTGAAGAGTTGTGACGAGATCTATTTATAAATTATCTTTATCAAAGAAGTTTTTATTAGAATATTTTCTTTGACAATTATTATCAAGAGAATATTGAGGGTTCGATTCCTTTAGTGATAATAACAGCCCGTATCATACTGAGAAGAGGGCCAGAAGTGGTTTAGGCTACAGTCAGCCACGCTGGCCTAAGGCGGATAGTCAGTTTTCACATTAGTTCAAAATATAATTAAAAACTTTCAAACGTGTTAGTTAAATATGTTGCACTTCGACATTACACCGAATTATAATTAGTTATTTAATACGCACATAACTTAGAATACATAGAGGTGCGTACCAATCGATTAAACTCGAACCCTCTGCGTAGTAAAAAGTCTCCTCACAAGACTATCTATCGCTGCTCAGAACAAAAATCCAAGTGGTCCACAAATAGAGAGTTTCATGCCTAGTGGTTGTCCGGTATTTAGAATGTTTGAAAAGTCACACGTGGTACAAAACTGCCTGCTGGTGTGGCAGTTGCCTTATATAAGCTAATATTTTTTTATTATATTTTACCATAATCTATGGTATCGATGTGCAATTTCCATGAAAATGAATATTCGAAAATTTTATGAACCCGCATCCAAAAATTCGTCAATTAACGGCAACGCTAGAAATAAAACATGCTCGTTTTTGACCTTTCTAAAAAGTAATTGCTGTCATAACAGGTCATAGATAAAAAAGTGGCCATCCATTAGTTAACCTCTGTTACTTCCGTGCAGTATTTCAGGTAAACCTGGAATATACAAGGCTGGTAAAAAACATACAGCCTGCGTTTATAACGCACTAGCGCGTCGTCGATCTTATTAATAAAATTATTAATTGCGTTGGAAATAGAGCACTGACATCCCTACTAAAGCATTTCTTGAGTCCATACTGTAACAGAATACGTAAGTACTTAGTTATAATCTTCTGTATGATCGCAGTACTACCCGACTAGGACAACAAGTTACGCGATGCCGCTAACTAAATTTATTAAATTTAATTCCTCATTCGTATAATTAATAATCCCACGTCACAACGAATCCAAATGTAGAGCCAATGTTTAAAATACAATAAAAAAATCCTTGTTTTCATACGTAATCCGCGTTTAACACGGTCCCTTTCAAGCATTAATTTATGTATATGTAAAACAATTAATTCATTCCATTATACCGTCAAATATTACACACATAATTCCTTAGAATAACAAAGTAAAAACCATTTGGATATGTCAAAAAACGGTAAAAATCGCAATAAAACAAATGTTACAAGAAATAATTACTTTTGTTAAACAATAAAATGTAACGGACATACGGACATGAAAGCATGAAAGACAAAGGTTAAATTTTCTTTGTTGAAGTAATATTGTGTAGGAAAACGATTTGTGTGTCTGTTAACAAAGTCCTTCTGGGTTTTTCTTCGCGAATTTCTTATATCTTATATGCCTTGAGGCTCTACGTAAGAAAAACGAGCCTAATGCAGCAGTATGTAAGCAGCTGTAGCGCATTTGATAAGCCTGGACTTAAGATCGGGATGTCGCGAGTTTGAATCCTATCCATTGCATTAATGATTTGAAACAAGCATTCTAGTTTAGCTGGAGGGGTTAATAATAATACTAATTAATTTAAAAAATATTGCTAATTATTGAGAATGGATTTAATGTAGGTGTTGTGCTATTCCGAAATTCTTTGCAAGAAAACTAAATAAACCAATAAAATAAATACAAATTGTCACATAATTATGGCAATCATAAAATAATTGGATATTAAACTATTTTTATTTTCGGTTTCTACAACTAAAATATGGAATCATAATATACTATATGAGTATATAATCATAATATACTATAATTCTATAGTTTGTATAGAATTATATAATTCTATACAAACTATAGAATTATATAATTATACTCTCATATGTTAACAATTTCGACTTATATACATAAAATCTATTCACTAACCACAACGACTTTGTAAATTGAATATCTGAGGAAAACCGCATGTTAAACTTAATTCCATATAACAAAGGTATCACACAGACGGGCCGGAAACCCTTCGCGTGTATAAATTTGGCTAAAGACTGTAAAAATTAGCTTTACTTGATATAATTATACTCGGATGCATATTTTATATGCGATCGCATGTCACTGGATACAAATATAGTGGATACAGAATGATCATAAATTTGATCTATTACTTTTTATGACACGGGTTATATTTTATCTTTTTCCTATTATATCATGAATGTAAAAGTTTGTGAATATGTTTTAATGTGTGTTACTCGGTCATACGTAAACGTATGTTTCTATAACGTGGAGGCATCAGGACACGCAGGCTTTTATGCCGAAGGTTATGCGTGCTTGTAACACCAGTGGCATATCGCGGACGTATTTTTCAAAGGATCCGCTGGCAGCTAGAGATGTTATAGAGATCTTTCTGCTAAGAGCAAAGTCTTTCTTTAAGGACAATTGCAAATCCTACTAACGAAGGAACACAATACAAGGTTATTTGGATACGATATTCTGTAGCATGATTGTACTTTTAAGGTTTCAGGTTTACGTTTAGGTCCCACCGAACTCTACCTCTCATATTGCGTGGTAAACTATCCTCATAATAAAAAACGTCCAATAACTCTTTGAAACCAAGCAAGCCATTATAATAATGCTTAACCTAATACGTATCTATTATTTTTATACTATGGTTTTCTGTATATCAAAACCATTATATGCTTTTATTTTCATCGTCCTATTACAAAACATTTCCCAAGTAAAGTACGTAATCTAGAGCGAGGGAAAACAATGCAACAAAAATCTTTACAAACAGCTCCATAATACTCTCAAATTCAGATAATTAAACAAGATAAAACTAAGAGCTCTCCGCGAGAACGGGCATTAAAGATAAATAACAATAATAAACAGTTTAATACTATTTCGACGGGATTCGTGTGCCGAACGGTAATAGCATCATAAAAAATAATGGTTCACTGTTTCGACTGCGTTTGACGTCGCCATGTGACATGAAAAACGAATTTTCGGTGTTTTTTCCCCGCGTATAATGAACCCCGCAAACCGCAAATGAAAATTTCATTTTATTTTTACCGAATTACTTTTTTAATGAGTTCTCTGATGATGATTGGTGTTCAAATATTAATGCGTTACTTATTTTTCGTATTTATGTTCGATTAAAGGTCGTCAGAGCAAATGTAATGAGTTTCTTCCGATGATTAATGTTATAATTGGTAACAAGATAGTTGTAGATGGTAATTTCAGTTTATAATTGAATGGTTGTCACGACTGTGCGATTAATGTATTGATCATTTAGCCATCTACATGTTTACGTATAGCTTATACATGTCAACATAATTTTAATAACTTATTCGTCACTAAGTTACATATTAAATAATGTCTGAACTGATAGTATGTCTATATACAGCTAATGAATCAAATAGTTATCATAAAAGATTTGGAGATTCAGAGGTGTTTGTGTACTGTTTTAATTGTTCAAAATATGATTGACTAAGTCAAGAGTTCAAAATCTTTTAGGTATCATATTTATTTCGGATTATATACATAAATAGCAAAATTTGCCGACATTATCCAAAGAAACATCGTTATTGAAAACAGGGAGTAAATTTACACCACACGTCGAACATATTCGAAATATTTCTTATTTGCAGTAGTAATGGAAGATTGAAAGATCGGGCGCACAGAATGCAATGTAATGTGCTACCCACGCTCCATGCATTAGTGATCTGATGAATGAACACATTGACGTATTAGGTTTCGTTACTAATAAAATGGATGCTGCAAAACCTGGGTAATGGAAAAGGTGTACTTGCCAAATTAGAAAAGTTGTTTTAGATCTTGCATTTAAAAACCTACTTACATAGCTATATATTAGACTCGTGTTTCTTCAGGTATGTGAATAATCTATATAATAAATACTGCAATGACCACATTTCATCACCATGCGATCTTATCACTGTTGCATTTAACCACTGTTAACTGAAATATTTTGTGGATCTACCACCAGCAACTATAGGCAGTTGCTGGTGGTTGTGGCTGATTAGGATCAGAAGACTCGACCATCAATAACAGGTGACGGAGAAAAGAGCAGGACATTAATACCAAAGATGGTTGACAGTGTTTGGGTTTGGTGGTTCAACTCGTTGAGTTTACTTAACCTGCTTCTAGAAGACTGAGACTAAACATTAGTAATTCCACATTCTTAAAGAAAACATACAAAGGAATATTACAAAAAAAGAAACACGCCCATTTTAATTTCAGAACAGAGATGCCAACTCAATAAAATTTACTCAGGATCAACATTGCTATGCTTGTTACAAAGAGACTTCTAGAGCAAATCCGATAGTAATTAAATAATTATGCCCATTAGTGAATTGAATATAAGCGAGGTTGATTTGAACTCTACTTAAGCGTTAATGCCTATATTGCCAAGGATCGTGAACAAGTAATCAATAACACGTTTATTTGTTTCTGCAGTTGAATCCTACTTTCTACGTATAATTAAGTACTTGACTTAATACGTATCTGAATATTTGTTACATAAACGCGCTTTAACTGCGAACGGATTTAGAGAAAATTAACTTGCAGATAGACCATTACCTATATAGAAGGTATTTTATATAGATAATAGTCTATCTCCAAGTTAATTTTTATTCGTCAAATAAATAATTAAAAGATGCGATGTAGAGATAAGGACACTATCTTTACTATACTTAGACGCCGCAATATAATTAATAATTTACTGAACAATCTTTTAATTATTTCGTTTACCATAATAAAAGTCACAATACCAAGATCCTAGTCCTCAATAGTCAATTGCAATCTGCAATAGGCTGATTGATTGGTTAAAAATACAGCTCCCACACTACTGACGAACTTGACGCAATGTCTCCGAATTCTAAGATCATACAAATAACGGGCACAAAAAGCTCCCCACGCAAATTACAACTGCACGTAGATCACACAGAAGACTGTCTCGTATATATCCATAACACACTCTTGGCGTATTTACAATCGCAAGGCGATTACCTAAACCGATGGGCTATCCATGCAGTCAATCACGTTGATTAATTTGATTAAATCGATATCCAAAAGCATTCTAGTTCACAAGCTAAGCTAGCCAAGCACCAGTAAAAACTATTTTGGCAGGAGAACCAACAAGTTTCTAATCCCTACAATATATAACAAGCGTCGATGGCTTAGAAAAATGAATATCAAAATAAGTAAATTATCTCTAAGACACAAGTTAAAGAATGTACTATTTGCTGAAATCACAGATAACTGTAACGTTTAAATCCTTGAGTTGCTGTAATGCAATATGTTTTTTATTTATATTATTTTATAATTAAGCTAAGTTATTGTTATAAATGAGAGTTTTCCTATCGAAAAACTGTTATGGAGTTTGGTGGGTTTTAAATGTTTGTATTCATGTGGGAAACGGAACGTAAGAATGAAAGAGAAGGATGAACACATAGGAAAGAAAGGAGTAAAAATATGGATAGACAAGATGGCGAATTGTGCGTGTAGGCGGTTTTGTCTTCCTTACGAATAAATAGAAAAGTCGAAAATCAAATCGAGTTTCACTCTAAACCCACATCCCACATTCATATGTTTGTGTCTCAATAAATATTTATATTATTATTTATATTATTATTTATTTTATTTGTTAAACGGCGACAGCCAGTAGTAAAAGCTAGTAGAGTATTTTGAATGGTGGTATCAATCCTATAATCTACATATCCTATACATCTCACCTGCCAAGGCGTGGTATTGATGCAAAGGAGAAGGAACGTCGACCAGGTCGACGGATTGTTGCTCAAACCTGGATTTTATTGGCACATAAACATGGAAAATAGTACAAAAGAGAGCCAGATGCTTATATAGTTAGGCTGTAGATGATAATGAGGTATTGTCTGCTCGATATTTTGATTATTTGATATTGTGAAACTAAATTATGGTTTTCATGTTTCTATGTTCATATATAACTTTTAAACTTTGGCGTTGCATGATATAATATATAATACATAACGGGTATTAACGCGATCATGCATGTTTACTTTTTTATGCTTGACGTTTTGACCAGGTTACACCGGCCGTGGTCACAAGTTGACTCATGATTCACTTCTATGTTCATAACTAGAGACCCGAACATTCAACAACTAATTACTCTATTATTGTATTCGTAGCTCAAGTAACATTGGACATGGTTCCTGGAATTGGCGTTTACACAACTCACGTTTAACAGCTAAGTAGAGCTTAGCTTAAGTTAAGCTCAAGTTGTGTACTATACTGTTACTTAAAGGAATTAAAGTTGCACTATCAGCATCTATTCTCGTGTAAGTTGACCGTCAGATTAAATCCTGGATTGTTATAAACACTCATTGTCCTTTTGTGTGATATGCTCTTAAATGTCGAATACTGTGGCACAAACGTTTTGACATTTTGATTTTGAACATTTCTTTGCATCACATTTTTGGCCACCTATTATTACCTTGACTTAACTAAAATTACCGCTATATATCGAGATGATAGACATAAGTTAAGGGAGCCCTTAACATTACAGATAAAAATTAGAGTCATCATTCCAAGCTACATGATGCTTTTGTCAAAAACTATACCTAAACATTTTTCCAGCCACAGAATCAGTTGAAAACGTAAACTTAAATATATGCCAGTCTTCCCGATTAGCAAATGATTTAAAAACCGTCACGTTTGATGTGTATGAAGATGGTCACATAGACTTTGTTACACTATTTGTGAAGATCACTTAGTACGGATTAATCAATATTACTCGAAGTGAACAGACATTTTTTAATTAATTTAGTCCATTGTCTAAATATTTTAAACATGTTTTTATTACAGTATGCATTCACGGAAGATTAACAAGCAAAACCAGGGCTAGAAGCAAGTAGTACTATAAATGTAAGAAAAATAAAGGAGAACCCTGCTTTAAAATAAAAGAAAACGTTTTGCCAGAGTCAACAATATAATCTAAGTGTGAGATAACAAAGTATTTTCAATATAAAGTCAATAGATGGTCTGAATGGCGTGGGAAACGTTAGCGACGAATATAATATTGTATTAGTGGCGGTAAAGATAAAACCAGTGTAGGTATTGCGTCGTTCGCAATGTAACTGACACTTATTCTGGAACTTTAAGGTGATCTAGCTTGAGAGTTTTCGGGCCAATTCAGTGTAGACATGCACCGTGTCTTGTCAATATAATTACCTTTGTACTCAAAGTTTCGTAAATATAACCCATGCGTTGGTATCGTGGTTTAACTCTGCGCTTATGTGAGGTCTCAAGTTTGACTACAAGTTCGAGCAGAGTATGATATATGATATATGTATATATATTGAATTTTATGTTAAAATATCTAGAACAAGTGTGAAATCTGGAAATGTACTTGAAGGATTTGTAAAACAATTCGACAAGTCAAGTATTCCCACCATACAATAAATCACAGACAAATAACTATCTGTCGTTCTCTACCGAGTAAGGTTTCTAGAGCTCCTTAAAGAAGTGTCATTATATTAGTAGACCTCGCCTTTTAGGTAGAATCAATAACGCGCAATGGATAATTAATTATTAAAAGTGGCTTTAGTGTAACATTTCTACTTACCATATACCAAGCCCTAAGCTTGTTACTTTAATACTATTTATTATAAATTGAAACTTTTGGTTTATTATGTTGTTAGAATGTACAATCATTTTAATCAATGAATACAAAAAAACACGTAGATTTAAAACAAGTATTTGTTAATATCACAAATTGTTGTCACACGTCGGGATGGAATTCATATCAATCTGCAGTGGCAAGATGACTAATTACGTCACTGCGCTATCCGTAAAAATAGAAAGTATATTTGCTTTTTAATTTTCCTTTAATTCAATCCAAATATTTAATGTGATAATTTAAACAACTCTCTATACACGTAACAACACCTTGCACCACTACTAAGGTCTACTGCATCTCTGCTAAAGTCTTCAAAATCTTGTTCAGCCTAGTATTATATTATGTATTATCAATTACTAATAATAATATTATTGTAGAGAACAATTAAAAGAAAAAAAGACAGAGAGAAGGTAAGACAAGACGCTTAATTTTACTAATACAAGCAGCAATGATATTAAACTACCCATTTAATTCAGAGATCTTATCTCGCTAGCATCTCAGTCGCTTTTGCTTACCGAATAGCGTCCAACGAAGAAGGTTTAACTGGATGCAATGGCGCATACTCGTGGAAATTGTCTTAAGAGAGCAAAGACGTTCGGTGCTAGACGACGAGTTACTATTAACTACTAGTGTTGGGAAAGGGGTGGTGTAATTCTATCGATAGATTTTTGTGGGCTAGTATAAACTTTATATGATCATAATGAATGCAATATTGCAAAAAATAATATTTACTTCATTGTTTCAACGATATTTACTGCTGATAATTTAAATGAATTGCTTGGCAATTAGCATAATTATAGTGGCTGATAACACATGAATTACATTTATTGTTACAAATTCGTAAAATGCGTACATGCTATGAAATATTTAACGTAGTCACAATCAAATACGGCATATTAGGTGGGAAACACGTCACGTGTTTATTGGAAAATTAAATATACTCTCAAAGAAAGTTTTGTGAAATGGATGTTGTTGTACACTTTTTGCCTCAAACAGTGTGGTCAACACAGGTTTGCGATGATGTTTTTCAGATTACTAGACTATCAATGAGAGTTTTCGGGAAAAAATATTTCTGGGACTCACTACCAGCTATCGTTTTTGGTTAAATAAAAGTACCCAGAATGTTAGAAAATATCGATATTGTCTATCGACAGCGCTCCACCTTACTCACGTATCACCGCGTCTCAAACTTAACGCATTACCAGAACTGCATTCAGGAGAAGTTGCCACGTAACCTTGCACCTAACCTATATATAATTGCTCACTAAATATACGAAGATTTGTACTTTGGGTAATTGCCGATCTGAGTGTGCAAGTATAATTGTGTAGGCTCTCGAAATATATCAATATCTAGACATGACGTATGCGTGGCACCTTCCATAAAAGATGTATGTTTAAGTTAATTAATATAACAACATGATACAGAGCTAAAATGTGATTACTCTGCATGAGGTCTCAAGATCGATTCATTCGTCAGTGTTACTGGATTTTTCTGTCAAGGAACTCTCAGAAACAGCATATTTTTATTGCCACACCCTCCAAAACAAGCCTAGGTTCGCAATTTCTCATCAATAGAATTTTCAATGAGCACCATTTTTTTGTCATACGTAAACGTGATTTTGATGTGTTTTATGATAGTGTCAATAGTTTTAAAAACAAAATCAGACGCCTGCAGTTCGGAAAGCTGTCTTACTACTAATAATTTTTAATTGTGAGTAAATAATTTTATTGTTTTTGTGTTGTTTATATTTTCCTACGTCCTCTAATTACGAGTAATTGCCAACAGCTCAGCCAATATATTATAGCGTGTAATGTACGCCGTTTTATCATCTACATTAGACAACATATTACACTTGTGTAGATAATTCAGAATATATGTGATATTCCCGGCGATATGGCTGTACCTTAATATATAAATACTTTTTTCGGTAAAAGGCCTCGTATTACGTAGAACATATAATAGCTGGCGAAAAGTGGGTCCATTAATCTCTGCCTACGACTCTGAGGTTATAGACGTGAGTTAATGTATATATTATGTAATACATACTAAAATAAAAGCAAGCTCAAACTTGTCGCTGGACAATAAACGAATGACTAAGTCTAGTTAGAATTATTCGTCTATTCATAAATCTATACGAATAATTTATAAAATATAACATTTCGTAAATTTTTATCTCGAAATCTACCAAACCGAACTAAGGTGACCTAATTTATGGCGGCCTCGATGGTGTAGTGGTTAGTGTAACCGACTGCCACGCCTGAGGTCACGGGTTCGATGCTCGCACAAGTTAAACATTTGTGTGCATGGACATGGATGTTTGTCTTGGTCTGGGTGTTTCTATGTATAATATGTATGTATTTACAAAAATAAAGTTCATATGTATGTTTATCCATTGTCTAGTACCCATAGTACAAGCTCTGCTTAGTTTGGACTAGATGGTGTTGTGTGTATGTGATAGAATATTATTGTTATTATTATCTTTATTTATATATTGACAATAAATTTAATATTAATTAATTAAAAACTATATTAACCTCAAGTAAAGTTTAATTACATACCACGTGGTGGTACTCGTAAGCATTAAATAAGAATCGCACAAATCTTAACTAAATTATAAATTCGAATGTGAGTTTGTTTGTTACGCTTTCACGCCTTAACTACTTAACCGATCATCATGAATTTTCGCATGTTGTTAGAGGAACAGAACATTTCATCCATTTCATCAACTTACATTTACGCGAGGGACGCCGCAGGCAATATCTAGTAAGAAATACACGAGTCTCATTAAAGGGAATTTTCTTAACCATTGTTATAAATTTTAATGTTCCCAAACTAAAATAGGTACGCTGTAGACATGCTCACAAATTCCTGCGTGTACGTGCTATATATTTATTAGTGTGGACATCGACGGGTTGTTGAACAGTAATTAGTGGATTCCGATGAGCTTTGACGGTGCCGCCCTTTGATCATGGCGCGCCATAGATGTAGGGCCAAAGGATGGTGCATGGCTGTGTGGCATTTTTTTTATGGGCGTAGTTAATTGAGATTTTTTGTTGATTGAAATTCTAACTAATATTATAAATGTGATTTTGTTTGTCTGTTACGGTTTTACGTCTTAACTACTCGACCGATAATCATGACGTTTTGCATAAACATACATATCTTGTACAGGAAAGGACATAGGGCTCCTTTTATCCAGAACGAGGTACTATTACTAACCTAACCTAAATTTACGCGAGCAAAATCTACCTTTTTTTGCTCCTCAAAATGATGTCCACACTCTGCCTGATGGTAAGCAGTCGTGTGGTCTAAGAGCAGTGGCCTCCACACCGTCCTCATAGCAGCCGAGGTGATGTTTGAGGTCTCTAGTTTGACGGCCTGAGACCTAGGATTGAAGGAAGAAGGAAACACGCGCCTTGGCAGAGAATTCCATGCCTTGATCGTTCGGCAGAGGTATGAGGACCCAAGGGCGCACTTGTGCCTTATACAATAAGCACAGCTGCCCAGGCGCGAAGAACCGCCTCACCCTGTTTAGAACTCCGAGTTTTCGCGAAGCTTGCTTAATGACGCTCTCGATGTAGGTTTTGGGATTAAGGGAGCAGCAAGATTCATACCTGAGATGGAGAGGCTGTCACGTATCACCAGTGGAGTGTTCTTCAGAGAAGGGAGGGTAGGAACGGGGCACTTTTTTGTTGACACCGCGCATGCTTGGGTCTTCCTGGCGTTGAACTGGACCAAGTTCTTGGCACTGAACTAGACCAAGTTCTTGGCACCCCATTCAGAGATGCGGTCCAAGGTCTGGTCAAGTTCAACGACAAGATCCAGCCTTTCCCCTCAACCTCAGCCTGTTTGGCCCCAGGATATCCAAGATATCACCCATGCACGGTACCGTCGTCCGCATAACAATATATGTCGTTTATGGTATAGTTGGCAAACGAGTAGACGTATCGCCTGATGGTAAGCGATTATCGTCGCCCATGGACACCCGCAACATCCGAGGTGTCGGAAGTGCGTTGCTGGCCTTTTAAATTTGCCCTCCCCCTCAGAAGGAGGGGCCCTCCCCTCCTTGGGCCGCCGGTACTCTCACTCACTTGACGAAACACAAGGCAAGTGCTATTTCACGCCGGTTTTCTGTGAGGCCGTGGTATCACTCCGATCAAGCCGGCCCATTCGTGCCGAAGCGTGGCTCTCCCATATATACCATTGTTACGTTATAAAAATACATACATACATAGTCAATAATAGGTGTGATACACAAATATTGTGCCAGCCTAAGTTATAAGTTTCACGTAATAGGGGCCAGCCTTTTACCGTGTACCAAGAACCGTTCCAGACATCGTGCTACTACTAGGTATTTCTTGATGGAACAACACTTTGCTCAACCTAAATATCGAACCTGCTACCTCATGCACAACAATCGTATTTACATATACTGCGTTACTAAGGTACCTAGTCCAATCATAACCACCAGGTATCATATTTTTGTTTTTTATCAATCAATAACCTCATTTGTAGACTTATTACCACAAATCACATCACATTGCACATCAGTATTGAAGCTGTTGTGCACGAGACAGATTTATGAGTTCAGAAACATCGATATGCAAGAAACTAAAATTATGTTGCTAGTCTTAATTCTCGACTCTACTACTACACGAATGGCGTAATAGTTTAAATAGTCGCCTCGGCAATACATCGGTATTAAAGTTGTTGTGCACGAACAGGTTTATGAGTTCAGAAACATCGATATGCAAGAAACTAAAATTATGTTGCTAGTCTTAATTCTCGACTCTACTACTACACGAATGGCGTAATTGTTTAAATAGTGGCTTCGGCACTACTAATAAATGCGTTTTATTCCCACAAAGAACTAAAAATTGTGTTATTAACAAAAATCCAAGTCTGTGTGGTATTTGAACGCAAAGAATACCCATTATAGAACATATTTATTTATGTTTGAATATTTATTAGTTCTCTACGACACAAAGTATTCTTAATGCGAGATTTGTATTTACTAACGTCCCATACAAATCAACGATACTTCCCGTTGGATTGAGTTGTATGGGAGGCCAAATAATTGTATTATTTTGTTATGGCCGTTTGTGTGGCACCGACTACGATTGATTTAACTCGTTGGTTATAGGAAAAACAAAACTTATCTAAGGAATATAGAATAATTTAAAATGGACCTCGCTATAAACTCACGAGTTTAACCGATTCCTCCACGCCAGTTTCGCTAATCTCTATTTTTACTTATGTAGTATAAATCACGAACTTCCTATTAACATCCAGCAAGCTAAACCACGTTGTCACATAAAAAATGTATACCATACATAATTTATACACATTCTGTAGTATATTTATATTAATGTGATGTAATATATTATCAGAACATAGAGTCCACCAGACGGTCGACAAAAAACTATATACGCGATCGATTGTTCAGGAACTATTGTTACTGGATGTGACATTCAAAGGATTAAGATGCTGACTCCTTGTCACTGACGCCTACGAGTCAGTATCTCTACAACTGTGTACGATACATACTAATCCTAACTAATATATTAAAAGTGAATGTGACTTTGTTTGTTACGTTTTAACGCCTTAACTACTTGACCAATCATCATGAAATTTCGCATACACGTTGTCTGGTGTATAGAAAAGGATTTTGAGTACCTACCTTTCATCCAAAAAAAAGTACCTACTGTTTCCGAAGGATAGAAATGTATTGAAATCTAGATAAACCCAAGCGAAGCTGACAACAATATATTTTTTTAAACGGGGTGTCTGGCAATTAAAGGATAACCTTGAAATGTCTTATAGTAGAACTGATGGCGGTACAGAAAAAAAAGGAAAAATTATTTAAAAAGTGCAATAGCTAGTCATACTTTTGACTTTCTATCTATTAGCATAATTAGTGTTTAATAATAAAACAACAAAAAACCGATGGAATTCATTCATTTATGGTCGTAGTGTACAAGAAAGTAAAATAAGTTAATTTAAAAAAAACATATCTCAGGACTACCTAAGATATGTTTTTTTTTAATTACTTTATTTTCCTTATATATATATATATATACGAAATTTATTTATATTTTTGCCTTTTTATATTTAACCTTATTTTCCATATATATATATATATATATATATATATATATATATGAGAAAAATTGAACGCCCATCAGTTCTACTATAAGACATTTCAAGGTTATCCATTAATTACCAGACACCCTGTATATTTGGACCGCACGAACCACAGCTGCCACGCTGTGTTGTGGGTTCAATCAATACACGAGACAAAAATTCTGTAATCCACAAATAGTTGTTCCGAGTCTGGATGTTTGTGTTTGTAGAGTCCCCGGAGACACAATAAGTATTTTAATAATAATAATTTTGTTTCAGTCGATGGTTTGATAGCCAAGAGCCTTGATTACAACCTAAGGAGGCTCGTGTTGGATGGCTGACTGACGTAGAATGGAAGACACATTCAGTCGGACTGCAGAAGATACCTTAAAGAATTCTATATGTGGATATAGCATATTATGCTAAAAGGAGGGCATTTGTCGGCCTTGCAATATATTTTAAATCATCTCTATTCCTACTCTCAGATCTATGATTGTAAAATATTAATATATACACTTTATATTTTTATTTTAATATTACCTTCAATCCGAGTTAAAAATTACTAATATTTTTGTTAATCCCTCCAGCAATACTAAATTATGGCCTTAGCAAAAGTGGGCTTTCTTTGTGTCTTTAGTGTAATGGATGGGGATCAAACCAATGACCTCTAAATCGCTAATCCGCTATACCTTGGGTACTCATTAGACTCCTGCCGTATGTTTTATTTTTATTTTATCAATAGAAATAATATATGATAATAACAGCGATAATCTAGTGCGAGTCCTTTGGACTGCAGAGGTCTCAAGTTTCATCCCAAGGTCTTCATCCGCAAGTCTGACATTTTGAAGTTATATGCGTATCAATTTGTTAAATGCTCGCTTTAACGGTGAAGGAAAACATTGTGAGGAATGCTGCATGTCTGAGAGTTCTCAAGTTCTCCATAATGTTTCAAACATAATATTATGTGAAGTCTACCAACTCGCACTGAGCCAGAGTGTTGGACTATGGCCTAACCCTCCTCATACTGAAAAGAGGGCCGTACTCCCGTGGGACAGTTTATATGCAGCGCTGATTTTATTTACACATCCCACAACATCATTCACAAATTATTTAATTCCTTAAGTTTTAGTTTGACATAGTAACTATACGCCGGAACATATGACCAATATGCCCTCTGATCTACTTAACCAGATGTTTATTCTACTTCTATACACATAATTAACATAATAACTCCATTAATAATTCTACAAATAATAATTAATCAAGTATTTTTTGCGAACATTAAACTGCAAGCTACCGGCTGTCAATACCGATGTCCGATTTGATCGCAAATGACGCGTGTAAGTGCGAACGAGATAGCATTGTAAACTGCTACTTGTACGAAAGAGATGGATGTTTAGTATTAGTATATTGTTTTTGCGGTCTGTCTAAGAGATATGTAGTCCAGACTGCGATATGTAGCGATAATTAGAGCAGGTATTGTATATTTTATAATCTGTAGCATTAATGAAGCGTAACGTTTTTAATTTATATAGACAGGTCCTAAACGAATGCAATATTTTAAGACGTGATTATATCCTCACTAATATTATAAATGCGATTAAGAGCTTGTTTGATACGCTTTTACGCCTCAACTAATCAACCGATCTTCATGAAATTGCTCGTACACGTTGTCAGGGACATAGAAAAGGACATAGGGTCTTTCATACAAGAAGTGTTCTGTCGCCGAGGAGTAGCTAGTAGATAATGATATTAAGATTGTACAGCGATAGCGAATGCAACTACTCCGTATAAGAACTCTGGTTCGATTCCTGATTCAGGCAAACTGTTTTAAGATTTTTATATTGTTATTTATTTATTTATTTCATTTAGGTCCTTCACAGCTGACAATTATTATTAATAAACATTATAAATAAGACAGTACGCCAATTACGAAGAACACAAAAAAAACTAATTATTACAAGCAAGAGTAAACATGTAAATCTATAATTATATAATTTTAAACGATTATTCCGTTGGCCAATTGCTCGTTGAGACAAAACGAAAATGTAAACTGTGCCGGATAGACGGCAATAGACAAGTTCCCTACAACGTGGGACTTTCAACAAAGCCTGTAAGTGAATGAGCACAAGGCATGTCTATAAATTATTATTTAGATGTAAGAAATGTGTATCATTTGTTGACGATCCAAATAAATAAAATAAATAAATAAATAGACATGTAAAACACTTCTGCCTGTACCGAAAAATAATTATTGTATCTATAGGTGGAATCAGGGACCACAGTCTTGGTCCCAAAAGCCGCCCGGCCCATAAGCCTGAGACTTATTATTTAACATGAAATAGTTTAACTTGTCAGCTTAACAATCACTTGATATAATAATAAAATTATTAGATATGTCTTGAAGCCGACGACCGATTGACGAATTAAACTTGAAAATATTAATACGTACTAGATTCTGCCCGCGGCTTCGCTCGCTTTTTCTGGATGAAAGGTTCCCTCTATGTACTATTATTTCCTTTTTTGTAACACCTACAACTTGTATGCAAAGTTTCATAATGATCGGTCAAGCAGTTAAGGCGTGAAAGCGTTACAAAAAACAAACTCACAATCGCATTTATAACAACCAGATTTTGCCCGCTGCTTCGCTTGCGACAATCTAAATTTTGTCTATAAATTGTTATTCCTGCGGAAACAGTACTTTCCTCTGGATGAACGGTACTTTATGTCATTCTTTGTACCCGTGACAACTTGTATGCAAAATTTCATTATGATCGGTCAAATAGTTATGTTGTGAAAGCGTTACAAATAAAGAAACGCACTTTCATTAAATATTAAATTACGATACTTACATTTGTTTTTAAGCACAATATAAATTCAACATATGAAAATAAATAATAGATGGTTCAGGATTTAAGCAGCTTCTACAGATCATGTCGTCACTTTACGAACTTATCTATCACTAAATAGTATAATACAATAAACTTGCCCCGTCTGTCTATCTGTATGTCCGCTTAATTCTTCTAAAGTACATACGGATTTCAATACGGTTTTTACTATCATGCCATTCCAAAGCTAAGCCTACAGACAGACCGACGGCAAAGTTTAAAAAGATAGTTGTCTATATTTTTATATACTAGATGTTATAAAAGGTTTTCATTTCGATATTACAAACAGACGCTTTGATTTAATTTATATACATAGATTTATTTACACGGCACCCGAAAGGTTTTCAATTCAAATTCTATTCACGATCCGATGAAAGATTCTCTGACGTCAGGGTACTTGTTGAGTGAATTCCAAAAACACCTGGACTCAAAAGAAGCTTTTAATTAAACACGACATTGTCAATAAACTGTTAATTTTAACATTCCGTGAAACTGTAGCTTGTTTTCTATTACGTGTTGCAATAGCGGTTAGTTGCTATCGGCTATCGTTTTAAGAAATTGTTACTATTTTATTTATTTGCGAATCTTTGACTGCTGTGGCTGCTTTTGAGTGTTGTGGGTACAATCACATGAGGGGACAAAAAAATGTGTGATACACAAATAGTTGTTCCAAGCCTGGTTGTTCCTTGTATCCTTTTTTTGTAAATATCGCCAAGACAAAGGAGTAATTACAAGTTGTAATTATAAAAATAACAACAATATAATTTTATGATAAAAAAGTTGCAGTTAAGGTAACCAGGTGTGTAACCAATAACATTTTGCAAATATTTCTTAAATGTAAAATAATAAGTATCATGCGTATTACAAGATGCACATAAAATCGATATTAAAATTATGTATGAATACAAAAATAAGTTTTACTCAATTCACATAAAATCTAACCAAACATGTGACAGAAATTTCATTTTAATACTGCCATATTCTTTCAATGGTGTAAACGTAATATTTGTTGTGGTTGGACTGCATTATTTTCTTTATGATTATACTAAACTTAATGGCAGCATGGATGCTTGGTTTGTGTTCAGAAAAAGAGCACAGATCTTTCTAAAGGTTAAATAAACTTTTAAATATGGACGTAACGCAAGTATTTTTCCGTTAGACGTGCAATAGTGTTATGTAAATCCTAATAAGTATATGCATGAACGAAGTTTTTTATATTTTCACATTGCGCTAGCTGTTTTTGCTTGTATGTAGCCCGGGTGCAAGCCTATTGCGAATATCAAACTATATAACATATTTTTTTTTATATAATATTGTCTTCTGTTTACGCGAATGTTATTCATTGAAATTAAACTACTATATACGGATTTCATCGCGTTGTTTATTTAACACTTTTTTACATAATTTAGAAACTACTACTATTAAACTTAACTAATTTTTAAGCTAATTAAATTATTAAAACTATTAAATCTATTTATATTTAAGTTTACACTTTCCCCGACGTTTCGGTTGCTTTTTAGCAACCATAGTCACGGGGAGACTAAGATGGTAGTTGTCTCAATGTTCCATAAACATTAACATAAACAATTGAACATAAACAAAAATAATAGTTGCGTATAAAGTATACTTACACAGATATTAATATTAAAATTATTTGTTCCGATTCTGGGTGTACTTTGTGTTCGTTGTATGAATGTTTGTAAAGACCCCAGCGAGATAGCAATTAGAACTAGTGCGGGCGTTGAGTTAAAAAATTAATTACTAGATTTCGCTTGCGGATGCGCTTGCGTAAATAATAATAATAATAATAATATTCTACCACATACACACAACAGCATCTAGCCCAAACTAAGCAGAGCTTGTACTATGGGTTCTAGACAATGGATAAACATACATATATACCTACGTTTTTTTTTTTGTAAATATATACATATTATACATAGAAACACCCAGACCAAGACAAACATCCATGTTCATGCACACAAATGTTTGACTTGTGCGGGAATCGAACCCGCGACCTCGGGCGTGGCAGTCGCTTACACTAACCACTACGCCATCGAGGCCGAATGTAAATGTAGGTTATATAAATATTCTGTCTCTCGGGAACAGTATTTTTTTCTGAACGAAAGCTACCCTATGTCCTTATCTGCATCCCTGACACCATGAATGCAAAATTTCATGATGATCGGTGGAGTTTAGGCGTAACAAATAAACTCATATTCGCTTTTATATTGTGAGTTAATTTTTAATGTTCCGAACCTCAAAAAGAAAAAACGGAACCCTTATAGGATCACTTTGTTGTCCATCTGTCTGTCAAGACCCTTTATCTCGGGAATGCGAAATATCGAGTTGAAATTAAAACGATATACTCAGGTCTACAGTCTCTTTAAGCAGTAAAAAAACAAACTTCTAAGTTAACGTTAAAAAAAGATACGTCCGTTTATGCCGCAATAACGTATATTTTGACACTCTTAAGGGAATCAAAATTTATAGGGTACTAGCTGTGCCTGCGGTCTCATCCGCGTCAGTGGTGTTTATGGTTACTGCGCCGCTCCCATGAGCCGTAACGTGATGTTATATAGCCTATATCCTTCCCAGGGTCTCAGGCTATCTCCATTCCAAATTTCATCTAAATCGATTCAGCGGATTGAGCCTGAAAAGGTAACAGACAGACAGACAGAGTTACTTTCGCATTTATAATATTAGTAAGGATTTTCCGTTGACCTAGAACTATGAAATTTGGCAAGTAATACCGTCTTATACTACAAGTATAGGGAAAATCTGAAAACTATACATTTGTAATTAAATCATAAAAAACAGGGTCTTTATGCAAGGACAATTTTTTTTATAATATGTACCCACAAATTTGTACGGAGCTCTCGATGGGCGAGTCCAACTCGCATTTGTCCGGTTTTTTTATATTAGTTAGGATGTGCTGCTAATGAGAATTTCCTAACCAAAACCTCAATAACATTGCCCGAACCGGTAATTGAACCTGGAACTTTTATTAAGATTACTTCATTGGTCTTCACCAATGAGGTAATCTTAATAAATATGATTTATGTACCTACTCCTAACCCTTGCTAACCTTTTAAGTAGCGGCGATACACCAACAGCTAGAAACAATCGATTTTTAAATATGTCTGGTATTCCAAGACTTGACAGGTTAACGTCTTATATTTATTACTATAATAATATACTATAGTATTACATGAATTATGGCAATGGGTTTCAATCAGGTTGAATAGCATGAAATATCTTTGATTGTGGTGGAATTCACACACACATTTAAATTAGGTATTTACTCGAGATAAATCTATGATAGGGTCACTTTTATATTTTCACATTACATGATTTATATAACTGAAAACGGGTCGTATCGAGCATACTCAGTATTTACGTGCTTTTTTTAAAGACTTGACGTTACGGCCAGGTTACACTGACCGTGGTCACAAACAAACTGCTTGTGTAATTTTCAGTCTTATAAATCTTTTGTTGAGCTATGATTACAGGCCAAAGCTAGTCTATCATCGGTAGATATTAGACATATATCACTATTACGGCGTTTTAGTCACATTTGTATCCCTACTAAATAAGGCAATGGAAAGATTATTAGGTTATTCATTTTGGCCGTAAGAAGGGTAAATCAGAAATCACTCTGATCATTCTTACAAACAAGAAGTATCGACTATACTTAAGCATTTTCCCTGACATAATGGAGGTGAAGGCAGAAGCAACAACCACATTTTGGTAACTATGTTTTTTGGCAACATAAGCGAGCAAGCAAGCTTAAAAAACGGAATGGACGGAACCAACAAGTTTGCCAATAGAACAAGTTAAAATCATCCTTCAGAATATCAATACCACAGGCGTAGGCAGCAACAACACTACGAATATAAAATACACGAATAAATACACAACAAATTATCGTTTTCACCGCGTCGTATAAAAAGATTTTTATTTGTATCTTCCGTAATATCCCTCGGGTATCGTCATTATATTATTGACACGAACACCATTGTCATTCACAATGCACACGTAATTAACACGGATCGGTGTAAAATGACAAAAAGGCGGGAATCCGAATTAAAATGGATGCCTGTAAACAACGCTTTGACAGATAATAAAATACTCGTCTATGGTGCGAATGTAATACAATACAGATTATTTAATTTTACCTTGTTTTGTCGCGATATGAGGCTGGTGTTTTGTCGATGGTCGTGTTTTAGACGAATGTTTTACAATGTTGAATGTATTTTGACATAAACGCTAGAGTTCACTTCGGGGAAACCTGATTTTTCATAGTAAACGCCCGCTACTACCTACCTACTAAATTTCATTTGACGTTAACGTACTTCAAATAAAATTAGGTAGTAGGTATTACAGATAACAATATGAAGTGATAGCCTATTGGAAGCCCGTTGAACTGTCACATAAGGTGTTGAGTTCGATCTCTCGGCATATCTGACTTTTCCAAGTTATATGCGTAGTAAACAGTTAATTAATTATTGCTCGCTTTAACAATGGAAAAAGCCATTAAGAATACCTGTAAGATGGCGGACATCACCGTAATTTATGAATTTCGCCAACCGGCACTGGGTCTGCGTACAAGAAGATGCTTGTAAGACACAGAAGAGCGATATTGAAGTCACGAATTACGATGAAGAAGAAGAATTTCGAGTCGGTAAAATTATTGATATTGGTCTGCTTTACTCAGCAGATGCTCACCATAAATTAGATAAGCACATTAGCGAATTGAAAGGGTACCACATTTCTATCATACCATACATAGGATATATAAGTGAGGAAAGCGAAAAAGTATTTTTTAAGGAATTCTTATGTCATGATGATTACAATGCATATGAATTACATGGTTGTTTTACCTTCTAGAACATATTGGAATTGCAAAAACGAAGAAGATTATTTTACTATTCTCATACTTCTAGTGTAACTAATTTAATTAATAAACTTGTGATAATGCAGCAGCAGTGAATGCAGCTGTGCATGAGGTCTTAGGTTCGATTTCCGTATCACGTACAATGTTTTTGTCTTTTATCGGAATGTACTCAGTAGCAACATGGAGTTTGGAACTGTGTCAAGGAGACGACAATACGAGTGTATTGTACCTTTATTACATGGAAACAAAAATGTTGTGATTAACTGGTGTTATTTATGTGTAAAAATATTTATTTGTCGGACGACTGAAACTGACATAGTATAAAACAAACTGACATAATATAAAATAAACCACTTACCTTAGTCATTATCACAATACTTAATCCTATACATTCAGATGGCAGATTTTAAATTGTAGGAATTAATCAAACCTACCATAATTAAATAACGGTAGGTTTGATAATATATAAAATACTAAATGGTTATTGTATACTTATACCATATTTCACAGGAATGAAGTTGCCAGTGCAGACGGTCTCACTTTTGCAAAATTCAATTATAGCTGCATCATTAAACAATATAAAATACTGCAATAGTACGAGTGTAAAGTCCGACCCACGTATAAAATAAAGCAATCTTTAGCAATACCATCATAAAAGCCTGTAGCGATGTTTTCGTTGCTGTTCGCAATAAATTAGGCTTTAAGTTATAGCCGCACTTGGTGAAATGTTTGCTACGTATTCTTAATATGTTTATACACTAAAGCAAATCTTAATTTAATTACAAGCAAATTGCAAGCTGACTGTCAATAACAGTGTGTAGTTTCGATTACCACACGAGACAATGATGCGATGGTACTCTAAGTGCCTGTTGTTAAATTTTTTGCTAAGTCGCATGCTGCACAAGAACTCGTCCTTTCAGACTCACATATCGACAGATTTCTAGAAATGTCTTACTTCTTTCGTGCTATATTATTTTTTTTTTTTTTTTGAGAAAAGTACAATCGAATTAATTCTGCGTAGATTTAAAACAAATCATAAGGTTCAATACTGATTGATGATGATGCATAGATTCAACCCTGTATATCCAGAAGGAATATATAGAACTACTTTTTGCAGTAACGTTTTAATGCAGGCCTAATGACGTAGACGTCACCAGACACATTACTTATTTCGCTGCTGCTAAGAACTTCCTTACAAAAAACCAATAGTCACAAACAGTGCCCCATCAAGGAATCAAACCGGGATCTTACGACCAACGAGGCCAGCTAATGTTTATAAGGGGGTTTACAATCTAAATCACCGCCGTCCGCACAATTGAATTTGATATTATTGACGCAATATTGTAACGGTGGGCCGTTACAATATTGCGTCAATTGCGTCACACCAATGGTCAAACACATAACTTAGGATTAGCTGACACATAATCAGCTACAAAGAGTCAGCCTACTGCACATAGTTCTTTACCTCCTAAATACTGAGTGCAATTATTTCTAAGACATTTTACGAACATAAACTTTAAATAGTAAAATATGAATATGAAAGTTACACCTACGACTTTTAGGCGCTAGAATATGGAACGTCAGCCATTTTGATTTGTGAAGCCAGAATACTTTGTTCAGGAAATCATCCTCAGTTAGATATTAGTTAGGTAACTATTATTGCTATTTAACCAGTCAATTGTTGGTATGCCAGACATAAATAAAAATCTATTGCGTCTGGCCGCCAGTGTGCCGCTCAATATGTCAATATCGGTTTGAAGTATATCAGTGCATCGCTGCCGCATCGGTAGTGGATTTGACTATTGTACATAAGGTACAAGCAGCGATAGCCTAGTGGGACACCGTTGGACTGCTACGCAGACGCCTCCAGTTAGATCCCAAGGCGCATTTCTGACTATTCATAGTTATGTGCGTATTAAATTGTTAATTATCGCTCGCTTTAACGGGGAAGGAAAACATCGTGAGGAAACCTGCATGTCTAAGAGTACTCCATAGTGTTCTCGAAGATATGTGAAGTCTGCTAACCTGCATAGGGCCAGCGTGGTGGATTAACCCTTCACACACAGAGAAGAGACCTGTGCCCAGCAGTGGGACAGTTTAATATAGAGCTGAAATTATTATATTATTATTTATAATTATTATAGTGTTTAATTTCAATGTCATGCAGAGTCATGACATTTTTCTATTAAAAAATTCCTAGTAGCAGCGCGCAGTCTGCGACAGCTAGATTTTCAATTTAGTAACTTGGTGACGCAGCTGTAATGGATGCTATGACTGCATGAAATCTGGCGTATGATTTCTGGGTTATCGTAGAAGCAGCAGGGTATCTACAACTGTGTCCGGTATACGACAATAGGCTCGTCCATATGCCGCGGGAGTAAAAATATAGGCAATAAAATGTGGGTATTATATTTCTGCTTACACCGTGGGAGATATAGGCGTAAGACTATGCATGTATAATGAGCAGCGATAGCCGACACCTCTGTCCTTCGGAAGTTATATGACTTTTCGAAATTATGTGCGTATTGATTGACAATTAACGCCTGCTCCGTGCCTCGAAGACGCACGTTAAGCCGTCGGTCTCGGCTGCCATGAACATCTATGGCAGTCGTTATTGGGAGAGTGTCGACACAAAAGATCCCACTGGGTTGAAGTGTCGTTGGTCTGCACTGACTGGCCCCCACATAAGATAAGATAAGATGTATGTATAATAATGATTATGTGAAAGTTTATCGCATTCCCATTTGTAGCGGATTTAATGTCAAACAATCCAACATTAGATAACGCATTAGGGAATTAACTAATGTTGAGTTAACTATATGAGTACTTAAAGAGATACGTTGGAAAATTATATTTGAGTAGAACTTAATCCTTTAGGGGGCCAACATGATTTAAGTGTTTAACTTGAACAGCTGTGGTCTCGTACAAATGAGTGTTTTGCCAAGATTAACTGTTGGGATTTCGGCCGGTCCCTTTTCGTTCAGTCGCTAATTATAAAATTTAATTTTCAATTAAATTATTCGAGGTTTAAAGCCCTTTTAATTGGGTTGGTTGGCAGTTTTTGTTGTTGGGAGTCACTGTTATCAGATTATAGTTTTAAATTATCGGTTTTTGGTTTTGTTGTGTCGTTGTACAGTCAGCGAAGTAAGTCGGTAAGGGCTTGCGAAGTATCATAGCCTCATTCTTTTTAAATTATTTTAAGTGTAAGGTTATTGTAATTGTATAAACTGACCCCTGTAATACAGTATTTAACTAGCTCAGGGGTCAGGGATTCAAATAATTGTAAAACAAACTTATGTCAATAAAGAGATTTTTATTATTATTATTATTATTATTGTAGAAGTAATGGTTTAAATATAGCCGATATAATTACAGTTTATAAATGCATAATAATATTTAACATTTGGTGTTTATAAAAAAATTAATTAATTTGTTAAATATTTAGCTACGTATATCGCTGATTGCATTTAAGGGCGAGCATTACTTTCGTGATAAGCATTACATGTATGTACATACATACTTACGTCTAAATCCGTGTGGAAATAGGCAAAGGTATCATACACACATATCGCCAACTATAGTTTTAAGACCCACGTCAAAGGCGGTGAGCCTTTTGCTGTTTATCGAATACCATTCCAAGCTCCGTGCTACTATAGAAATTTTTTTATAGAATTCCGTATAACTTCAAGCCACGAATAGAACCTGAACTCATTCACAACTCATGCACATCGGCTGCTGTGCAGCGACGCCGATGCAGTTAAACAGTCTGTCTTTTAAATACCAATATTTGAATTAAACAAAAAACGTACACAGGTTTTCCCTTATATCGTAATACTACCAAAACTCACATTAACCGCTCATCTCCATTATCTAATAAGAACGCTTTCTTTAGGGTAGCTACATTAATTTTACGAAGCTCATGCCAGCTTAGCGTGTGTGGCCTTACAATTGGCGTTCGAAAATTATTACCTCTGAAAGGGGGAGCAGGCATTTCCAATGTTAAGAATACGGATATAAAAAAGAAATACTGATTGATATACGCATATTGGAATCCATGTTGCACTGTCACACTAAGCTTTGCAATGTCCTAGCTTTCTTATAAATTACTCTTAAATATTTAAGAGGTATTTAAGTATAAGTTAGTGATAATAAGAAAAAAATCTGCTGTACATATTATTAATAACTGAGTGTTTGTTGAATAATAGTTATGTAACAGCGGTGGCCTGTTGACCAAAGGATATTTTTATTATTGATCAAATACTAAGAGCTATTTTATTAATAGTTAAACGATATTTTTAGGCTAATCTATATTAAATTAATTATATTTGTAGTTTGAGGTTGAGGTGCACGTTAATTACATACCGTAAGTTTAGGAGTAAATAAGACAGAAGAAACAGCAAGCAGCTAATATTAAGCAGCTATACAAAAAGCCAATTTGATGGCCTATTTGTAGCTGCATAGTAGATAACCCAAGAAGTACCATCTTATCTTATCTTATGTGGGGGCCAGTCAGTGCAGACTGGCGACACTTCGACCCAGTGGGATCTTTTTTGTCGACACTCTCCCAGTAACGACTGCCATAGATGTTCATGGCAGCCGGGACCAACGGCTTAACGTGCTCTCCGAGGCACGGAGCAGGCGATAATTGTCAATAAATACGCACATAATTTCAAAAAGTCATATAACTTCCGAAAGTCAGAGGTGCGCGACGTGGGTTCGAACCCGAGACCCTCTGCATTGCAGTCTGTTGGTCTCCCCACTGAGCTATCGCTGCTTAAGAAGTGCCATAATACCCATTGAAGCAAACGAATCTTAGAGTGTTATAGACCGCATTTTGTCTTCGAGCGATGAGCTAAAAACGTAGCTGGATTCGGCAACAGGAATATCAGAATTTTGCTGTGTAAAATGCGAAATAATTATCTTCAGCAGTGGACTGCAATAAGCTGATTAATTTGACATAATAGAAGTAGATACATGGTTTAAATAAGTATATATTATATTTATTTCGTCTATTCATAATGCAAGCTCAAATATTTTGTTACCCATAGCTTATTGGTGCATGCCTTATTAGTTTTCTGCTAATAAATTCCTGAGAGTTATTTTGTGCTGCTACTGCTAGCAGCACAAAATATGACAGTGTCAGGAAATAGTAACTCGCCCTTCAATATGTGGGACTCAAAGTGAGGCTAAAAAAAGTTGGATGTACATTTCTCCTGTTAATTTAAATTGATATTACGAGATAAGTAGAGTAAACACATCTTTTACTCACTACCAATTGCAATAGAAACCAGTCTAATTTGAGTTTTGACATCTCTCGACTATATTGAAGCTCTAACGGCAACTTTGATGAACTGCCGAAGAATATGGAAATGCTCACCTTTATCACAAGTTATATAACTCATACTAAGGTACTGTTGGCTCATACATCATAGACGTCAGATGTGACCAAATTAAGAACACTGCTGTTAGTAGCAAACCAGTGTGATTTTTGCCCTACTGGCAACCCAGTAAGTCTTTTTACCCGAGTACGGGGAATCCAAAAGAAAGGAAGGAGAATGATTTTGGCAGTCTGTGTATGTATGTTTGTATGTTCGACCGCAGTGCCTAAACTACTGAATTGATTTTTATGAATGAGGTTTCAATAGATTCGTAATATTAGCGTAATATTTTATGAAAATGTATTATATAAGAAAATAAAGTTTAAAAACTATAACCCGATTACGTATAAAAGGGGTCTAAAATGGACGAAATAAGGTAAAAATGCAGATAGATATCTAGAGATGCATCGGTACAAAAATGGTCAAGGTAGAGCTATGGTCGCACCTACTGTATACTTACCTACCTATGCATTTCTGGATTTCTATCTGAATTATTTTCTGTTTCGTCCTTTTTAGGACTTTTTTTTACGTAGTCGGGTTATAGGTTTTCAACTTTATTTTTTTACGAATGTATTATATACCTTCTGTCTTTCCAGCGTCCATAGGCTACGGTAACTGCTTATGGCTATTTACCTTTACATATTTTATACTCCAAATATAAAATGTAGTATCCTAACTTCGTCAGACATAACCTCAATGCCGGCCCGCATATGTAACATTTATGAGCGTAATATTTGCGGGCCACTTTAAACATCAGTTTGAAAAAGCCGTCGGACCATAGATACGTTTTTTATGTCTGTATACATATGTATCCATAGCTAAACTCGCTAAAACCGGCGCCACACGCTTATAGCGATCATAAAATAAATCAAACGAGTTTATGACCCAACTATCCAGCCATTAAAATATGGTGAAACGCTTAGCAGAGCTCGAGGGGTGAATGGAAAAACTACGAGGGGTAAATGTTTTGGTAAAAGAATAAACGGATAATGTTTATATGTTTTAACTGGCATAAAGTGATTCTGAGATATGATGACAGGTATTAAAGGAAAGTTTTTGATAATGATTTAGAGCCTTTCAAGAAGAGTTCTATTTTATAAGCTTTTGTTCAAGTTAAATGTTTAAATTTGTAAGATTGCGTTGAATTCAATTCAAACGGATTTTTATTTTGGTTTCTAAGGACTTCCTTAGAAATCAAACAAAAAAGGTCTTTGAATTGA
Organism: Catocala fraxini; assembly: GCA_930367265.1. Taxonomy (NCBI): domain Eukaryota; kingdom Metazoa; phylum Arthropoda; class Insecta; order Lepidoptera; family Erebidae; genus Catocala; species Catocala fraxini. Next base: position 19,697,916 of record OV884041.1, read on the forward strand.
ATTCTACGCAATCTATAGGTATTTATATATAATAAAGTAATATAGGTCAGTGGAAAGTGTAACAGATATAAACCTTTTGGTATAATCAGTGCTGACAAGCGAAATCGTGGCCAACCTAATTATTACTAAATTCCACTCATTAACAAGAGAGTTTTGCAGAAAGGATTGTTTTCATTGAAAGTCTCTTATGATTATTTTATTAAAACTAGTTTCTGCCCGTGGCTTTGCCCGCCTTAACCTTATGAGATTTCGCACTAAAAGCACATAATCAGTGTAAGTGCCAATTTAAAACAAAATCCTTTCAACAGTATACGCGTGATTAAGTAACCATTTGAACATCAACACATTTTCTTAAACATTCAGATTTTTGTATTAATGGGATGGTCAATAAGCTGTCCAACAGCTGGGCACTGAACTCTTTTCAGTGTAAAAAAAGTAAGGGTCCATAGCCCATAGTCCAGCTGGTCCAGTACGGGTTGGCAGACTTCGAGAACATTATCAAGATCCCTCAGAAATGCAGGCAGCATGATGTTTTCCTTCACTGTTTCAAGCAAGCGATAATTAACTATTTAATACGCACATACTTAAATTAAAAAAGTCAAAAACGCGAGCCTTGGGCTCGAACTTGAGACCTCTGTGTGGTCGTTCAATTGTTTTTTACCTAACTATCACTGCATTACCTACTTTTAATTTGAACAAAGCATTAAAATTAATAATTAAAATTAGTTAATTAGCAGCTTTGCACTCTTACACTACAGTACAAGTATTAGAAACAATACTGCTAACATATTCAATGAAGTTACATGATAAGCTTATATTGTCTCACCTATGCGACGACGGTTTACGTTCCTCGGAGAGTACGTAAAGCTGCCGGTCTAAACAGATAAACATGACTGCAAGAAGTGCAGCAGCTTAAGTGATCACCTCTTCACTTCCAATGCACCAACTGGTGCGGTTGCCATCCCTTCGAGAGACTGATAAAATAATTGACAGTTAGTAGTAGGTAATGAGATCGCGTTCTTTTTCTTTTAAAATATTCTTTTGGTTTTGTAAATTAGGATTACAATGTTTTGTGTCCACTTCGCTGAGATAGCATGCGTGACATCTTCTTTTAAAAATTACTCACATATTTTCCTGTGGTTATTAGTTAACTCAGTATCAAATGTGTTTTCGTGGTGTGGCTGTGATTCCGGAAAGAAACCATAAATGTAATTAAAAAATAGCTGCAATAAGTATGCACGATCTTTCTTTGAAAAATTGTTGCTTGTTGTAAAGTTGGACAACAGAAATTTAAGTAGTCATCTCGTCACTGGAATTACCTGCATGGTATCTAGTTTAAAAAATGATAATTAGTTTATCTATTGTCCCTAGGTTATTCGCCCATAGGCTAGAGGGTGTGTGTACATACATCACGACCTATCTGTTCGTCGTATCGACTCTGATAGAAGTTAATATCAGCAGACGGCATCAAGTGTTCATAAAGGGAGACGTGAAAGTGGCCCTTTCTTTAGGGATTTTTATATTGTTAATAATTGACTTATTATTAACTTTTACCATATTTCATGTAGGTATAAGCAAACTATAAACAGCGCCATCTAGTGTCACTTTGAAATATTTTGAAGACAATCGTAATCTTTGAAATAATATAAATTTTTTGACATTTGCGTTACCTATATGTTTATTCACGTCAAAGTCTAGCTGCGTAGCAAATTTTGTGAAAATATAGGCGATTCAGGCATCGTGGTTCATTAAGTAACAAACATATAAATTTTCATGTTTGAAATATTAGTTATAGTTCTAGTAAAATTAAAATGTAGTTGTTATTAAAAAATGCTGTCAATACAACTTATAAATTCCCTAAACCGCGAAGTGTTCATATTTTATGCCATTAGAGTTACAGAGCAGTTACAAACATATCATTTAATGTAAGTTGGAAACCATTCAAAATGTTAAAATGTGTTCAAATACATCATAATAGGCCATAACGTGGGGCAGTTAGGGGATCAACAGGCGAATAAAAACTTCGCAATTTGATGTAGTGTTAAAGAGGCATGGTATAAATTTGTTGTTTAACAGAACGCGTAAACTCGAATGTGTGGAATTTAAACATGGCTCCGAGGGTTATGGCCGAACTCACGGAAATTATTGGGACATAAGTGTTATTTGAAAGGTTTTTTATTGACTATAACTTCTGTACTCCTGCCTTCATCAAAGCCTTTTACCAGTGTTATGGGGGTTTTGAGGCTGTGAAGGCAAAATGATTAAATGGAGATGACCAAAAAGGAAAGCAACAAATCATAGTTCTTGGACTATAATATAGTCTGACCTATCTTGAAAGAGTAGGAGAGTAGTTTTTTTTAGGGTTCACATAATAGGAGGTATGCCTAATGCCCACTGCAGTCGTATACAATACCGCTACGCCATCGATGTAGTCTTTTATTGAGGAATAAAAAGTAAACGTTGCATATTTAGACGTTCACTGCACTGAGTAATGTGGTATATAGTTGTAGCAGTAGCAAGAGCGGAAGTCTATAGCCTAGGCTCTGATTGTAGGTTCACAGTGCTAATTCATGGACCGCATAACATTGCTCATTTTTTGAGGAAAACATTTTTTTGGAGAATTACCTGTTGTTCACCATTAATTCTTACGGTTGGTTTAAGGGCCGGGTTGGCTTGAATTGTGCTAGAAAATATGGATCTTTATAAAAAAGATTCCATGTAGTGGGACATGGGACAAGCCATTAGCCGTCTATTCGGTACATTGCCAGACACCATCCTGCCACTAAGCATTTCTTGATAGATTAACCCCAAATAGAACTTCACCCGATTTGCCAATTAAAATGCACCGTCACCCAGGCAGTCTTTGCAACATATAAAGTCATAATGGTATCAACCAACCATTTGTTTAAGACTGCGCCGAGTGTAAGACAGATAATGACAGAGCTCGTACGGCGCATATTCAAATCGGTACGCGGCCGCTATAATAAATTGTATGGAGGATTCGAAGTGCTTTTTTTATAAATATCTATCTTTATTGTCAACCAATAACTTAAATATTTGGGACGGACAAATTGTAATATAACTATTTATGTTTCGTTTAAGCTATAAAATAGGATAGATTTCTACTGTTATAATCTAAAAATCACGTAACACGAGCATACGTTTTTGCATTTTTCGCAAATTTACGTAATTTTGTAGGCGAAAATATTAATTGTTTCAAGTTTTTTAGACGGAGTAATTGTAAACACATTCATTGATATGGTAAATGTATATTGTATATTTGTGTTAAACCACAAAGCGTTGATTTTATTTACTTAACTGTGACCGCCTGTTTAGGCACATTTCGCTCGGCGCAGTCTTAATCAAAACATAACATGTGTCAGGTGATATAATCACATCGCACTACGCATTAGAATCTAAAACTCAAAATACTAAGCAATATACTATTTTTTACGCACAACGCGCAGATGTTCAATACTAAACCCGTGTAAACTTTGACCCGGGCTATCTCCATGATTGATTGATACCGAACTAATTATCGTTTTTACTTAAACGACGGCAATTTGTTAGTGTTTATTGCTCAACTTTGATCTTACAGCTGTGTATTTTGTGACGTAATATGTCGTGTATATGTCTGTTGTACTATGTAGCAGCTGCCGTTCTAGGTTTCACCCACGTGATTGGGTAGAAATGTAACGTAAAAAGCCATAATTTTCACTTTGAAAAAGATAACTCTCGCATTACGATTAAGCTCTAGGTTTAATCCCTAATGCAATAGTTATTTTTTTCGACTTCACTTTAAAAACTAAAATTAATGTATACCCAGATTTAGAGCAATTATTTGTGGGTTACATAAAATAATTTGCAGGTCAGGTACTTTTGAAGATAATAAAGATTTTCTAACCGACCCTTTTTCTTTGCGGTGCAGTGTATATAGCTATTTATTTATGATCGTGGCAGTTATTAAATTACTTCCATAGATTATTATCACAAATTACTTTACGAATCATTAACACGTTTCCCAGAATGATGATTATATCTATCGTATATTGACGTAAAAAATAACCCAGGAAATACATTATGCGGTAATCTATAAAAGTAGTTTAATTTTGCGTCAAGGTTAGAACGCATCCCTTGTGCCCTCTAAACACGTTTATAACGAGCGATGGTTTATTTCAATTCCGCCTACTTTACGTACCGTAACGGAAACATAGAATTACTATCCATAATGGTGTTTTTATCACTCACTTACATGGTTAAGTACAAAGAGATATGAAGGATAAGATGTTGTGTTTTACATTCATATCAAAGTTAAAAATATTTCCATGTAAATGCGTAAACACTTCTTGGGCACGGCAAAATATATTTGTAAATATATTTTGTATTATTATGATACAAGAAATTTATTATTATGATTCTGCGTAAATAGAAACACCAATGATTAAATTATGTTCGGGTACTTTGAAATAACTACACTGGAACATTGAGACAACTGCCATCTTAGTCTCACCGTGACCATGGCTGCTGAAAAGCAACCGAAACGTCGGGGAAAGTGTAAAAATAAATTAAATCTAAATAGTTTAATAATAATTTAATTAGCTTAAAAATTAGTAAAGTTTAATAGTAGTAGTAGTGTAACAATTTTCAAAATTTTGTAGTAAAGTGTCAAATAAACAACGCGATAAAATCCGTATATAGCAGTTTAATTTCAATAAACATAGTATTTACATAAAATTACCGCTTACTGTTTGCCTATTGGTATGTCCCACTGCAAGGTCCCTCCTCTTGGATTTCTAAATTGGTAAGTTGTTAGCTACGTTCTTCTTCTTTTCTTCTGTCATTCATTCTTTCTTACTTCTGCCAGTCCCCTTAAAAGGCATTCAAGTCATCCTACCATCGTCGCTTAGGTTTTCTCCATCGCATCGCATCGACTATCCTGTGGCTTCTAATTGGGTGCAATTAGTGCCCACTTTTCAGCGTGCATGCGACAGACGTGTCCGGCTCAGTTCTACTCGAACCTAGTGGATTTAACAACTTCTTTAGTCATGCGTGTTTTAAAGCACTGCGTAATGTGTAGAACACTAAGCTCCATAGTTCTCTGACAGATATTCAACTTATAATAATATTATGTATTAAAATGTCCTACTGCTGGACACGGGCCTCCTCTCAGTGTGAGTAAATTTAGGCCATAGTTCACCACGCTGGCTCAATGCGCGTTGGAAGATTTCACATATCTTCGAAGAAAACTTTATAGAGATACTCTTAGACGTGCAGGTAAAGTGAGCGATAATTATCGGCCTCGATGGCGTAGTGGTCAGTGTAACCGACTGCCACGCTTGAGGTCGCGGGTTCGATTCCCGCACAAGTCAAACATTTGTGTGCATGAACATGGCTGTTTGTCTTGGTCTGGGTGTTACTATATATAATATGTACGTATTTACGAAAAAAAAGTATATAAGTATGTTTATCCATTGTCTAGAACCCATAGTACAAGCTTTGCTTAGTTTGGGCTATATGGTGTTGTGTGTATGTGGCAGAATATTATTAATATTATTAATTACATTATTAATACACACATAACTAAGAAAAGTCAGAGAAGTGCGCCTTGGAATCAAATTGACCACTACGTATCAGTCCTAAGGTATTCCATTAAGCTATCGCTGTTCTTTAACTTGGTCCTCTAAATCTCGGTTGGGGACCATTCGATATACGTATACACGTATTAACAAGTTTCTGCTTTAATTGGATATACATATAATACTCAAACCGCAACTGTATAGTGCCTTATGTAGGTACTGAGATATCGTTCTACTAATGACTGTGAGATGCATCCATTTACGGTGAGTACACAAGCAAACAAGCAGTTATGATAATGAAAAGTAAGATAAAAAAACATTCGTTCACGTATTTAAGAAAAACATACAGACGAATTGTAAATATTCTTTTTTATTGAAGCCGGTGCAAAAGTTATAACATCAATAAGTCTGCCTATGCAACTGCTGTCCACAAGGTGTCGAGTTTGCCTGGACATGACAAAGTATGTCTGTGTTAAGAAATTCTCAGATGATAAAGAAATAAACAGTCTGGTTTATATTTTTCAAGCTTTAATTATAGCATGTTATCTGTAAGTTAAACAAGAAACTAAACTGCGATAAAGGGACCAACAAAGTTATCAATATTTACTGTACAAGCGACGTAGCGTGACGCTGTTTCCCACTTAATTGTAGATAAATAATCATTACTACAATATATTGACGCTAATAGGCATAGTACGTTGAAATAATTCGCTCAAAAGGGGGTCGATGCTAAATGTGTAATGTGAATCATTAATTTACTTAATCAATAATATAAATTTAGGACATTCGGTCATATTATGTAGATATTGATCCACGTGTATATCCCTAGGAGCAAAGATCACATCACCTATATTTCGCCAGCTATTTTAAGGTTTTTGTCTCACGTAATAGTCCGTTGAGTACCAATCCATGCTTCCTTAGCCTGGCATGTCCTGAAATAGATCCTATTTGGTAAAATGTATTTATTTTATATTATATATTATACAGACTTTGTGCTGCTACTATGAATTTTGTTAGAAAGTATCCTAATAACAGCCTACTTGACTCAAAAATACAACCTAGTATTATCCTTGTATCTAAAATGTGGATATTTAGCAATTTTTTTACCATTTTTATGTATCAGGAGAATTCGGTAAATTTTGAAAAAATGTTATCACATCCAAAAATCGCTGAGTAGCTATCCGACGGTAGACCATTGGATAGCTACTCAGCGATTTTTGGATTCGATTACAATTCTTTATATTTTTAATTTTGCTATTCAAAATTACGCTAGTACGGAATCCGGGAAAGTGTAAAAAAATAAGTTTGCCACGATGATTAAAATTTTATCTAAATGCTATTTATGTTCATTTATATTGTTATTCGATTCCCGCACAAGTCAAACATTTGTGTGCATGAACATGGATGTTTGTCTTGGTCTGGGTGTTTCTATGTATAATATGTATGTATTTACAACAAAAAAAAAGTATATATGTATGTTTATCCATTGTCTAGAACCCATAGTACAAGCTCTGCTTAGTTTGAGCTAGATGGTGTTGTGTGTATGTGGTAGAATATTATTATTGTTATTATTATTTATAAATCTAGGTCCACAATCTACTTGCGTGATAACCCTTTCTTATGAATCTAGGTTTTGATTATGCTAATACTGTTAAAGCCAACTCACTTAATCTTCTTGATCTAACGAAAGGCGCAATGTAATTAAAACCACAAATTATGATCCACGATTAGTTATTCCAAATATACATTCATACAAACATAGATTCACGCCTGTTTCTCAGAGGGGTAGGCAGAGACTACGGATTTCCATTTGCTAGGATCCTGACACACTTCTCTGGCTTCAAATGTTATGTTCTACTGTGTCTATTGTTTCTAAAATTGCAAGTCAAGTACTTCGCGATACAGGAAATATTTTGCAAATGCCCCATACAAAAAGAAATATAACATACTGATCAAAGTAAATAACAATTATATATAAACCCATAACAATTGGAAAACAGGCAATAGCGCAATCACCACTTGAACCACAGCATTCATAGTCATATGATAGAAAGGACGAACGTTTAGATTTTTCTATCAAGAATCGTATTTCTAATAGCAACAAGTTCTGGGCTATGGACTACGACAATACAAAACAATCCTTATTACGTATAAGCATTTTGATTTTTACGGATGATGTTGGTAGTGGCAGAGAGCAGATAACTCGCGAAATTGCAGAAGAACAGCTATTTAGGTCCAACATTTATTGTCGAACATTAGCGCAATGAACGGCCAGCTAAGGGAAGCCAGATTTCAGAGTCTGCAGGCATCTTAGAGTTCCAGCCCAGCCAACCGATAAAGGCTAGCCAGAAACAAGGAACACAAGCGAACAAAGGGTAGTGGCGTCGGACCAGATATTCCATTCGCAAGATTGTAGTAGAGCTAGTAACAGCTATACCAACATTTCTGAAAGAAATTACAAAGAACAGTATAAATATGCAGTATTTATGATCTTATAAACCAGAATTTACCCGCGTCTTCGCTCGCGTCAACCTAGACAAGCGCGGATAAAATTTGTTGTCAATAAAAATTGTATCCCCACGAGCAGTCATTATCTTGATGAAAAGCACCGTATGTTATTTTCTGTAACCCTAACAATGTGTATGTGGAATTGAAAATCGGTCGAGTAGTTAAGGCGTCAAAGCATGACAAACAAACGAACTCACTTTCGCATTTATAATATTAGTTAGGATATAGAAGTACGTAACAAATGCAAGAGCCTGCTATTGCTGATTTTGATGATGGTTCGAATAATCTAGCTCGCCCGGGTCCCTAATACCCCTATTCAAGAAACTGACATAAGAGATGTCAGGAATAAGGAATAGTGTGATTAGAGAGAGATGCGGCATGAAAGTTGATATAGTGACAAGAATAGAAAAGGGTATGTTAAGCTGGTTTGGGCATTTAGAAAGAATGGACGAGGAAAGACTGACTAAGAAAGTTTATAAGGCTAGTGTGAATGGAACAGTCGCAAGAGGAAGACCTAGGCGAACGTTTCTTGATCAGATCGGAGGCGTTCTGGACAAAGGCCAGCTTAAGAGCACCTTGAACCGACGGGCGTGTATGAGGAATGTGATGAAAGTGAATGAAGCCAGAGAAGTATGTCAGGATCGTAGCAAATGGAAATCCGTAGTCTCTGCCTACCCCTCTGGGAAACAGGCGTGAATCTATGTATGTATGTATGTACATAAGAGATGTAGCACCGTTACTGGTCCTGGGTTTGTAAAAATGCCGAAGAACACGTACCTACCTCGCCGAATATTACCCCTCATTGCATCATTAGTTCCTTCTTTAGTTCCTTATCTTTATGTCATTAAAGTGTGTGAATCCCTGATATTGCATACAATCATCGGCTAGAATAATCGCTTGCTATTAGGCGGACTTTACTTCTTGCCACTTTAGTGGTTTTTAACAGTTTTTTACTCTCATTAGTCTCATAGATACGCCTTGATCTTATCTGTTGTATAATTACTAAATTGTTCGTAAGTTGTGTATACAATAACATCAGTTCTGTATTAAAGTGTCTCACTGCTGGACACGGACCTCTTCTCAGTGTGAGAAGGGTATGGCATTACTCCATCAAGCTGGTCCAGTGCTGGTTGGGACACTTCACATATCGTCAAGAACATTTAGGAAAACACCCATACATTCAGGTTTCCTCACGATGTTTTCCTTTACAGCAAGCGACAATTAACTGTTTTTAATACGCACATAACTTGGAAAAGATTGAGATGCGAGCCTAGGGATCAAACTCGAGACCTCTGCGTGGCAGTACAACGGTTTCCCAATAGGCGATCGCGGCTTCTGTAAGTTGTGTACCAAACAGGATCCATATTCTACATATTTTTTAAGTTGTACCAATCCTTATACATTGTAGAATTGCAATAGAGAATACTGAATATCTTTTTCCCCAACCGTTAGGCAGCGGTGTAATACCCACATTTCTTCAGTTATGACTTGAAATCATACATATTCGGCGGCGAACCTATTGCCCTCTAGAGCACAGTTGATGCACTGTAAATTTTTTTACAGCAAATTCCAAGAACACAATGCCTGACCTAGTTATTTAACGTAAGACTCCGTGCACAGCAGTCGCTTTCTGCATCACAAGTTCTTCCCTTCTTCTTCACTGCTGTTGCGCCGCCGAGACAGCTTACTGACCAAATATCTGATTAATAAGACTAAAGTAGGTACCAGGAAGGATCCAAATATATTTTTCATTATAGCGATTTCGAGGTCTCTCTGTGTACCCGATGACAGACCTTCCTATATCATTTATTATAACAAATTAAAATATTACAATATTATTAACTAAACAAAATTGCGTTATTACAATTAATTAATATAAATAGTTATTAAAAGTGAAACTTTGATAAGGCGTGCGTGCCGTTTGTGACCGTGAACAGCGTTATGTGAGAAGGAACTACTTAGTAATTAATCATTTTGATAATTTATTATTAATGGTTATTTTTTCGGTAGGTAGGAATTGGGTGTGGTCCAGTTAATCTCAGTGCGTGCCCACAGTCACAGCAAGGCCCAACTTCATGCATAGATCATCCATGTATTACGAACAGCCTTGATTACTCAGCGGTAGTGTATGCGACTGCTGTGTATGAGCTCTTTGGTTCGATTTTAGAGTCGAGCAGAATCATGTTAGGTTTTTCTGTCAAGCAATTCTCAGTAATAGTATGTAGTCAGAAACTAAGTCTAGCGGGTGGATATAGGCTACTATAACAAAATATTATCATTAAATATATTAATATTAGCTATCGAATTGTTGGTATAAAAGCGTAGGTATTTATTATACATGTGGTAATACACCTCTGTGACTTCAACTTACCCATGTAAGCAGAAATCACAGAAGTGCTTTACGATTCAGGAATAATCTCTAAATCCTATATCCTGAAGAACTTTACGTAGAACACGTGATCATGTAATAAATGCTTTGGATAGTACTAACTACTACACCATATATTTTATTTTTTTTATTTTATAATAGGCTTACGTTTGACCACGATCTCACCTGTGTTAAGTGAAGATGCAGTCAACGATGGAGCAGTAGGCAATACTCTATAATTTATGTTTTACCATATTGCTGGCCTCGTGGCATGAGAGCTGGCGAAATGTACATGTCTAAGAGTTCACTTGGGTTTGAGCATATCTTCGTGTACCTGTGCAAAAAGCCAGTCTCCGTTAAGATTGACCACCGTGATCAAAATTCGATCTGGTGGACCTTATGTATTAAAAAGCTTTACATCACCATTTATACTTTTGTGACAAACTCTTTAGGGAAAAGAGTCGTGCCAAAGATTGCGAGATTTACGTATAAAAATGTCTTATAAATATTATAAATGTGACTTATTCCTTGTTGTGTAACACCGTCCTGTTATCTGTACGTTAGAACGGACAGACGATAACCGGAGTGCTGCGTAGTAGCAGATAAGCAACGACTTAACCTATTTACTATACATAATATAAAAACGGGACCGATGTTGATGAACTATTAATATTAAGCCTCATATTTATATAAGTTTATATTTTGTAGCAAAGTAATGGAAAACTACAGGCTATGAGTAGCATATACAAGGATCTTACGTCTGCATATCTTGTAAGGAACAGGCAGAGGTTTAATATTGGATATTTAACTATTAAATTCTGTATAAAGGAAATCGGTAGCGTTGTGTTTTTCGTAGAAACTATTTTATTAATATTTTGTATGGCAATAAAAGGTAAATATCATCGACATCGTGATGATATTATCCATATATAGTTGCTTGACTTTAAGCTAAGTATGGTTTTATATTAGGTAATTACCTAAAACGGCAACCATTTAAGCTTAACGTAATTATAGTTATTTGAAGGATTGAAGCCCGGAAGATAATAAACAACCTAGCTTTACACATAAATTGAATAAAAGTAATTGTATGCAGACCGTTAATGATATAATGTAGAGTATTCTAACTTTCTAATAGACCATTATATTTTGTATAGGAATCACGAATTTATGTGTAGAAATAAATACAATTACATAGGTAACGACTTAGTATAAAAATAAGAGCAGCGATAGCTCAGTGGGGAGACCAACAGACTGCAATGCAAAGGGCCTCAGGTTCGAACCCACGTCGCACACCTCTGACTTTCGGAAGTTACATGACTTTTCGAAATTATGTGCGTATTGATTGACAATTATCGCCTGCTCCGTGCCTCGGAGAGCACGTTAAGCCGTCGGTCCCGGCTGCCATGAACATCTATGGCAGTCGTTATTGGGAGAGTGTCGACACAAAAGATCCCACTGGGTCAAAGTGTCGCCGGTCTGCACTGACTGGCTCCCACATAAGATACTATACTACTATACTAGTATAAAAATCATAGCAGAACACATACTCAAATTATGTTTTAGATCCCACATAATAGGATGTACACTCCCGTATACGGAGCACGTTTCCAAAGTCTGTAGGTACTGCTACTAAGATCTTTCTAACAGGCACACTCCGTAACACTTCGCTATACCTGATAATTAAAAACTCATTTTTATGTCTTCTTCAACTTCCTAATGTGACTAACGCAATAGATGTTTCTATTGAAAATATGAGGTAAACAATAGACATATTTTCGTTTATACGTAATGCAGCTCAATGAAAGAAGTACATATTACTGAAATGTTGAATATCGCAGTTCCGTTTGAATATAGCAGTTTCTAGGTACCCTTAAAAAGGCGCTGAAGTATTAAAAGTCAGAGCCATCTTCCTTCTTATTTAGCCGGATTTACAACTACAGATATAGATAGCTCTGGTATTGTGAGTGTTTATAGACCTCGGTCATTGCTTACCACCAGACGGACCGTAGCTTAACTGTTGTATTGTTCAGAAAGTTATCTTCGGACCGAGAAGGCATAAATTATGAAGAGGGAATAATGACAGTAATGAGGTCAATACAACACTTAAAAACAATTTTTATTATCGATTTATACGTATAACAGTCGCGTAATCGTAAAGGTAGGTGTTTATTATGGCAATGTATCGTATATTTATTTACGAAACCGGCCCTACCTTTAAAGAAAAAAATACGATGCATTCGTATCATTAGTCAATTAAATGATAAATGCCAAACTAGTTATCGAATCGGTCCATAATCTGTTCTGCCGCATTCTCAACATTGTAATGTCACTGCATGGCTTACCGAAAAGGTAATTAATAAGTAGCGTTCCGTGATGAAATAAAAACTGCTATTAATTTTTGATGCTGTGTTTTTCGACTATGTGTTTGTACTGCAAATGAAGTCCTACGTTAGTAACTAAGTTTCATCACGATATGCAAACGGCTTAACTTTGTTAATTCCTGAGATTGCAAAAGTCCATAGGCGGGGAGGATTACTGCTTACTACCAGTTAGGCAAAGTGCTAGTAGTCAGAAACAGATTTATAAAGCTGCCTGAGACTTCTGAAACTCCATTCATCTCATCCACTCCTCTGATTACAGAAAATATGTATAAAACCTTAACCAGGACTTCATTTGCAGTAACAAGCTTCTGTAAATGTACGCTTCTTTTAATATAACTTACAATAGCAGAAAACGCTGTACCGCTAGTGTTTTGAAGAAAAACCTAAATTCTACTGAAACTGGAAACGAACCTGACAGTTAGCGCAGCAGTGGTATATGCGTTCGAACTCAAGCACCTTACTAACAAAGCAGCCCTTAATTGTGGTATAAATTCTCTCAAGTCACACAAATATTGTGATCATTATTAACTAGAAAATAAGTATGCGGAACTCCTTACGTAAAACATTTTAATCTTGTTCACATTTTTTCATAGTAATGTCAGATTTAATATGGCGACTACCTTTGACAGACAGCACGGCGGCCATGAGGTGCTTATATGGAAATCTAATGAGTCTTCGTGTGAGAAACATAGCTTTTTGAATTCTAGATAAGTTTTCCTAGTTCTACAATTAAGTTGTTAAAGTATTTTTATGTTTTTATTATAACTGTTGTGATGAAATTTAGTTTTTGAGTGCTTATATAAGCATATACTTCAAACCAAACTTTGGTGATATTGAATTAAATGTAAAATTTGAAGACTATGTGTAATATTTCTTATGTTATGCAATTTTGGATTTATTACACAGATCGTGAAGGGTTGGATTTCAGGGCAGGTCTATCCTAGGTTTTCTATTTTACTTTGTTTGTTTTGGCTGACAGAATAAGAAAATCTGGAAAGTACTAATTTATGGTAATTTATTAATCTTGTTATGTAATAAAAATATAATGACAATTTTCTTTGATGTCATTGTCCATCTAGGCTGTTATCCATATGATGGTAATCGGTAACCATAGCCCATGGAGGTTCGAAGCAACCTGGCTACAAAAGTAGTCTCCATAATTTTGCGGCCATACTATATTGTATTTAATCTTTTTACTTACTGCATACTTAGTATGGAGTAAGTATGTGATACTAGGAATTAATCAAGGATAAGTCCAGATTAATTCATTAGGTGGTATGTTATTTGTATTTTCATGCTTTTAATATAAGTTTATCTATCTATCCTTACTCAAAAACTTTCAATTGCTACTCAGACCTAGCTCCATGTAGCGCTGGGCATCTAGTGAAATATGAACCCAAGTTCATCTATCCATAAGGCATCCTACACTTGTCAGGCCCTAACTTGAAATCCCGTAAACTCAACTTTTATCCCAGCACCATAACAATATGATTAGTCCAAATACACTTCACTCAACTAATTAATTATTATTACAACAGCTACGTTGATTATCTGTCAGATTACCATATTGAAATCTGATACGTCACAGAGCCCGCCCTTCCAACATTTTCTTTTTTTCTTTCCCATGATAACGAACTTACTAAATGTAAGTGCTCCACAAATCATTAGCAAGGCAGCCGTCGTTAAGTAGATGTTATCTAGCCACGGAGTGCGATAATTTCTTCGACATTAGTCCCTTCACGCGTGACTTCGTGAATAATATACGTTTTTGCGCATGTTGTTATTATAACACGTAGTACAGAGTTTCTCAATCTTGTGTTTTGCATATTACTGTCTTATGGGATGAATTAGTTGGATGAAATATAAGGCGATTTGTTCTTGAATAATTATTACGTTTATTTGGAACAAGTTAAGTTTACATCAATTTTACAATAGAAACGTTGCAATATGTAGTTTTAAAAACCGTGGTTAAGCAAATTCTAATAAAAAAATTTGGTCTTATTTAACATTGTACTGTCGTATACAATTTTGTACTCCTGAGATATTAGTAGTTTCGTGATGAATTCTCAATAACAATTTCCTCAGAGCCGTAAATCGAACTAGGAAGTATTTCCATATACCACTGGTCCAACGAAGCTCTATACGAGATATGTATGTATAATATATCAAAATAACTCAAAGGATTCTTAAATTTAATTTACGATTTATATACATAGACCTAGACCCACGCATGTCATATTTATACAATTTTAATACATCACTGGATCATGTGCAATCCTATAATATATAAGAAGTAGATGTATAAGTATTACTGATATTTTACCCAAGTACACTTTGAGAAACAATGACACAGAATAATAATCTACGGAAGACTGTGTGCTAACATTTTTTCTATGAATATTAATTGGTCTGCGACGTGCTACTTTCTTATCCAATTTCCTTGTCTTCTTTTTGACTCAAATATAAAATATATACCGTGTATTTTCATTCTATATAAAAGCAAATTTTATAATGAAGAAAATAGAACGCATGAGAAAATTAAAATTCAGGCTAAATGCAAATTTGTTAAGCAAAAAGTTAATTAACTTCTTACTTAACAAATAGAAAGACCTTCATTTTTTAATTATGTTGCACTACTGGGTAGCTCGGATCAGGATAGTGCCTCCTTCATACAAATGACGATAGCAAAGCAACCTTCTGTTGTATTTCAGCGATAAATAGGCGTCTGATGCCTTTAACATTTGCCTGTCTCGGTGGCGCTGCGGTAGATGCGACTACTGTGCAAACAAAAAAAATTATTGGATGTTCTGTAGCAACCCGGACTTTTGTTTGTTAGGTGGTGTACCACAAGCTCCTGTCTCAGAAGACACGTTGGTCCCGCACTTGATCTCTCATCGGCCGTGAATGAGCTTCTATTTACACACACATAGGTGTTTTATATTATACTAAATTTTGCCCGCGGCTTCATTCGCGTTGATCTAGATTTCGCCAATAAATTTCTATCCCTCGAGAACGGTACGTTTTCTGGATGAAAGGTATGTACATATGTCCCGATATCCCTTTCTGAACCTCTACCAACGTGTTTGACAATTTCATGATGATCGATCAAGTAGTTAAAGTGTGAAAGCATAACAAACTCACATAATATTATTAGTTAGGATTCTGCGCAGATGGCTTGTCTTTAGTAAGAATGTCGGACATCCACAGACACTTTATAAAATAATTTCACATTCTTCGCACTAACATAGTATGCCCTAGTCTCATTATACCAACTGGCAAGTACACTAAATAATGCGATATAAATTACAGATACGGTACCAACCCTTTTATGTATGCGTGTGAATGTTAACGATCATTACATACACGTGTCATAGTCTGTAGAACGGAACTATGGGCAAAAGCTGTTTTTATATAACCAAGATGCCAAAAGGCACGCCTTATCGGACGGGCTTATCGTACATATGATCACTTGCAATATTAGAGTTATTACTTGCACGTTGCTGACCAGGAAAGGGCAGTACTGCATTAGCTATATTGCAAAAAACCCTCGAGCAAAAAACAAACAGGATTCGCTTCATCCGCTTCAACATGACTTTAGCACAGCTTCTTTCTAGTAAGGTCCTCGACATCAAATTTCGGTCACGACGGCCAAGCTTAATGGATACTGGGCATCTGCGCAGAAGATAACCTTGTCATACTTCCATTGTATCGGTCTCCCTGTTTTCGTAATATCAATAGTTTTCTTGATTGTCTTAACAGCACTCCTACATCCCTGTCCAGCTACAAAAATATTCTCCTTATAGGAGATATCAACATTAATATCATTCCAACAAATACAAATCAACAAGCTAGTGAATACCTTATTTTAACTGCTTCGCATGGTCGTCTGCCGACACATAACCACCCCACTCGAGATAAAAATTATCTAAACAACACTCTACTAAATTCACTTTTAAAAACTACGACACTGATATTTGGTGCTAGCATAACAGATCATTCCCCCATTCTTATAGAGATTGAACTTAGTATAAATCATTTCAGAAATCGTAGCGTATATGTAAAGGTTGATTTTACTTCATTTTATAATGTTATCTCTAATACTGACTTCAGTTCAGTTACAGAAACCTTAGATCCCAACTTAGCTGCAGAAAACTCGTGACAATTATTAGATCTACGATCAATACATATTTGGTAACACAGCACATCCCATCCAAACACAAAATATTTAAGCCGTGGATAACTATGGGATTGTAACGCTGTATCCACAAGAGGGACTCTATGTGCCGACGGTTGAAAAATAATCCTGAAAATATTAGCCTTAAATTAACCTTCTTAAGATATCGCAATTTCTGCAATAAATTACTTAAGCGGCTAAAACATGTCAATGAAAAATGAGGTTTTTTAAAGGCGATTAATAACCCTAAGGGTACTTGGAAAGTCGTGAAAACTATTACTCATTCGATCTCCTCAAAAACCTTCTCAAAAGAACTACTTGGAGTTGAGACTAGTGCGGTGGCTTCTGTGAATAAAGTTAATGAATACTTATCTAATATTGGTAGAAATCTGGCACGCAAATTCAACTCCAAATCACCAAGTAATGATCCGATGCCAAATGATAGTACTCCAGTCAAGTAGAAATTGAAAGTGCTATTAGATGTTTACGATCACACAGTGCTGCAGGATGGGATGAAATTCCAACGAAATTACTGCAACAATGCGCATCTGCACTGGTTCCCGCTATTACACATATTTGTAATATATCAATGTCAAATGGTATATTCCCTAGATCATTTAAAAGGGCCTTTGTTCACCCCATCCATAAGGGAGGCAGTAGAGACAGTGTCAATAATTACAGACCGATATCTATTTTGCCTGCACTGTCGAAAATCCTGGAGAAGCTGCTAAACATCCGCCTCATTAACTTTCTAAACAGATATAACATTCTTGCCTTAAACCAGTTTGGTTTTATTAATGGCAAGTCAACGCAAGATGCAGTCGCTTCTCTTGTTAGCCAAATAGTTCAAAATCTAGATAGTGGTAAAAATGTCTAGGTATCTTCCTCGACTGAAAAAAGGCTTTTGATACTGTCTTTACTTCACACCATTTATCGAAAATGGAGAGATGTGGTATACGTGGATATGCTCTACGTATTTTTTCTGATTATCTCTCTGAAAGAACCCAGCGCGTTAAGATCGATTCCTTTACTAGTGACAGTGCGACTCCAGATTTTGGTGTACCACAGGGCTCAGTGCTTGGCCCTACGCTCTTTCTACTCTACATAAACTCACTGTGTAAGCTTTGCCTTCCTAATTGTACTGTAGTCATTTATGCAGATGACACAGCCTTGCTCAACCGTGGCAGAAACTGGCGTGATGTGTTCGATTTTGCTGAACTGTCTCTCGGTCAAGTAAGACAATAGCTTAATAAAAACCTTCTAACAGAAAATTTTGGTAAAACCACCTACCTAACATTCTCTACCTCAAATTTAACACAACCCCTCTAGACACCATCCCTCAAGGCACATATTTGCGAGTCAATTACCTCATATTCTTGAGAATGTATGATTTTAAATAGGGCCACTGAAATAAAATATCTAGGTGTTTTTATAGATAATTTACTTAGCTGGAAATGTCAATTGACTAACTTAACAGCAAGAGTAAGCAAAGTTATCAACATTTTTTAAAAACTGCGTCAATCTGCCGACATTTATACACTGAAGACAGTTTATTTTTCGCTGGCCCAATCAATCATTAATTACTGCATTGGAGTATGGGGTGGAGCAGCTAAAACTCATATCTTGCCTTTAGAGCGTGCATAGAGGGCTGTTCTAAAGGTTTTTTTTTATTTATATATATTACTTTTAAGCATTTTAGGTACTCTACCTCTCAGTTATATTATGACTGTAAACACTCTCAGTTCGACAGTTATTCGTCCTCTAAACAGTCACCAGAAAGCATGTTTCACTTGTCTATAACCCGAACCTCACCAGAAAACGTCGCTCGTATAAAGTGAGCGGAACCAAAAATTTTGGGACCTCACTAGACTCAAGACATTCTGGTGTGCTTAGCAATCATTTATATAACAAAATAAACAGATACTGCAACATTTATGCACTAGTTCGATCTGAATGCAAGAAAAAATAGCCGATTGGCTCATGAATAAGACTTACTTACTTACTTACACACACACACACACACACACACACACACACACACACACACACACACACACATATACACGAACAAGTACACGTAGCCTATTATGATACAACTTATGTAGGTATATGTGTATTACATGTATTTGAATCGTTCAAACATCATAAAAATTGTATGAACATAATTATTGTGAACAATTTACTTGCTGTGGCCTGATACCCATAACTCAAGTTAGATCTTACCATGGGTATCAGTGTTCCTAAATGTTTTGTGTGCTAAGTTTGTTTAATTTCCTTTGTATGTAATAGCTGTATGGTTTTTGGAAATAAATACTTATTATTATTATTATTATTTGCTTGTTGATTTTAATTTGTTAGAAGAAAAATAATAGTAATTTATATCCCAGAGATCGTTTCAGCTAAGCTAATTAATATGCTTGTGTTAGGAGTAGATTTACGTCGCCGTTTGTAGTATACGTCAGTTCAATTTGCGGCTCTCCAGCCAACGACTGAGCGACGATTGACTTGCCTTCGGATTAAGTAAGTTTATCCAAAACCTAACTAACGTTATAAATGCGAATGTGAGCTTATTTGATTGTTTGTTACGCTCTCACGCCCTAACTATTCGCCCGATTATCATGAAATTTTGCATACACTATGGCTGGGGTACCCAAAAGGGCATAGGGTAAAAACTACCTTTGAAAACCTACAAACCTAAAACCTACTGCAGGAAAGAAATTTGTCGCGAAAATCTACATCAACGCAAGCGAAGCCGCGGTACAAATCTAGTTAATACTAATTAATATTATAAATGCGAATATAAGTTTGTTTCTTCGTTTGTTACGCCTTCACGTCTTTACTACTCGACTGATCATCATGAAATTTTGCATACACATTGTCAGGGCCCAGAAATGTATATACATAATCTACATAAACGCGAGCGAAACCGCAATCAAAATCTAGTTAATATATATATAAATCAATCTAGTTGATTTAAAAAAAGGGTTCATACTACCAATAGGTTATATAGAGTCGAAAATACAATCCCTCCCTCTCAAAGCATACATTGCCTGTTATTATTATTTATTAGCTTAGCTGATAAAGAAACCGAGCCTACAAACAGTCGCCTCTGTATATTACATTTGTATACTACTATTGCAACGTCAAGCTCCAATAGCCTTTGTATTGGTTAGCCGGCGGCGACTTACAGTCTCAATATAGCTGGCACACACAATGTAATGATTTGTCGTAAAGGCATCGCTGGCATAAAACCATAGTACGAATAGAACAGAATATTACCGGACCAGTAGCCTGATTCATAACATTTAGATAACCAATCGTACAATACGATAGAATATCGAAATCGTATCAAAATGTTCGGTTAAATATGCGAGGTTGATTTTGAATGGTATGTCCGATAATGCAGATGATGAATCCAGAAGAATGCCATGAGTTATGCCCCTGGAGTTGCAAACGCCTGTTGGCCTGCCTAATGGTTACTGCTATGTTTTAAACATATTACTGTTATCACGCTGGTAGAATAGGAATAGGTTAAAAATAAATATGCACTAGAAAGAAATATGCATAGCATATTTACAGAAAATAAAACCACATTTGGCGCACTAACAGTGGCGAGGCAAACACTTAAGCTAGGACACCATCATAAAACTAGCAAACAAGGCAGGGCCGCTAAAGCTATATTTTTAAATGTCACGTAATAGGTCTGTGTGAAATACCTTAGAAGGAGGCCGATGTCCACCAGTAATTATAATATAATATTCTACCACATACACACAACACCATCTAGCCCAAACTAAGCAGAGCTTGTACTATGGGTACTAGACAATGGATAAACATACTTATATACTTTTTTTTTGTAAATACATACATATTATACATAGAAACACCCAGACCAAGACAAACATCCATGTTCATGCACACAAATATTTGACTTGTGCGGGAATCGAACCCGCGACCTCAAGCGTGGCGTTCGGTTACACTAACCACTACGCCATCGAGGCCGAATTCCTTCGACTAAGATAATTTTGAGGTAAAGAGAATAAATAAGAAGAAGGTAAAGGTCAAGATAGAACATGTCCATCGTAGCTTGTCATGAAATTTTCCTAACTTTGATTTCAATCGGATTGTCAGTTCAAAACCAGAACATCCCAATTAATCCCAAACATAGTTGTAAAGTAAGGTTACGTAAAGATTAATAATATAGTCACATAATAATTGTATAAGCAATAGCGTTATATAAATGCCCAACATTTCGAATAATTTTGTTTACTCACTTCAATACAATGAGACGACCACCATATTAATCCCCGTGACTATGACTGCCGCAAACCAACCGAAACGACGGAATAGTTATTTTATGCAATTATTAACTACTGTTCTGTATTTTTTACACTTAATAAATTCTACGTACAAGTGGAGACATCTCATGTTGCAATGATCGGCTAAGGCTGGGTTCTTATATTCAAAACAATATTCGTGAATTTTTGACATAACCTATGAAAAAATAATTCAAAATTTCAACTCTATTCTTGAAAATAAGAACCGTGCCTTAGTGAGTCAAACAGAGCATGAACTCTAAATCACGACACATCAAAAAAATTACTTAAAATGTCTCCTCTAGAACGTAGTACATATAAACCTAATTAATGCAAGCCAAATAAAATAGTTCATATTTAAATTTCAGTAGAATAATATTTGCCTAATAGGACTAACAACACAAAACACCATTAGCAGATGCCAAAACCACCGCATCAATGACGGTTTCACATTTCCTTTGTAACTAATAGAATTTAATTTTGCAGTATATTTGGTTACTGAACTGTGTTTGACAATCAAATTCAATAGAGTACAGTGCATCTATAGCGAGGGGATAGGGTTGGTAATAACGCAACGGCTTAAATATTTTAAATACTATAGGTTCGGCGCGCATTGTCGATTGGTCGTAACGCTTTGCTGTATACATACGTAGTATCGCGCTTATATCCAAGAAGTGGTAGACAGAGGTGATTCATTGCTATATTTCGCTCTCCTGTGGTTTTAGGAATCATTTAATAGAGGGTGAGTCTATAGTCGTCTACATATTACATACTAATACCGACAGTATAAATATAAATAATAATGACCAAGTATTGATAGTTGGCGAAACCCGCACTTTACGACGGTGCCGCTGAGGGTCACACCAGTCAACCCGTGACCACCTTCAATGCATGTCAGTCGAAACATCGGACAATCTATTGATAGATTTTTAGGTTTTTTTTTTTTTTTTTTTTTATTGATTGATAGGTATTTATTACCTTTAAATACTTTATAGCGAGTAAGACCCGTTGTCTAGTATTGTATTAAGTATGTGTACAATTCGGAAGCCTCAAAACTTTTGCAGGGAACAGGTTTAAACATCGTGCTACTATTGACACTTTCTTGACAGAAAAACTCAATGACACTTTGTCCGACTCGGAAGTCGACTCCTATATGATATTACATGCATAGCATGCATATGATACCGCTTTATTGAGGTAGGCAAAAGTAAATTTACATGAGTAGATCATGAAAAATATTTGGGGCATTTGCGCCCAATTATAGTTACCATATAGTGACCAGTCTCGACTGGTATTTCAAATCCCGGCTTAAGCTAAACATGTTGTGTTAGTTGGCTGTTTCGTTAATTTAGAGGCTTATCTATACGCTTTCGGATCATGAAGTCTTGTGTTCGAATTTTGAATTTCGACGCCATAAGCTTATTACAACCGTCAAGAAACTTTTAGTAATAGGCCGTAGTTAAAAAGTGTTTCATCTCCGAGCCTCGAAAAGCAACACCCGCTCTTTCACAGGTCGTGACAGATTACCGTCCCATCGGACTATGAGAATAACGGAACGGAAAGTGCACTTACATACATATATTTGCATGCACATTTTTGCACTATATCTAATATGTAGCAGATAGCTAGTCTGCATCCAGGGTGAATGCCGTGATCTAAATTCGACCTGGCCTTAAGTTAAGTTAACGTATATAATATAATAAATATTAATATCCGCCCTATATTAATCTGTCCGACGGCTGGGCACGGGTCTCTTCTCAGTATGGTAAGGGTCAGTATGGCCAGTGTCCACCACGCTGGCCCGGTGCGGGTTGGCAGACTTCACATATCTTCGAAAACATTATGGAGAAGTATCAGACATGCAGCTTTCCTCGTCAATAAACTAAAACTTAATCAATATTAATAAACCTACATCGTGATGGCTGCAAGAATTTCAGCAAGCAAGTGGTTACCTCGCCGCTGCCGACGCACTGAGTTTTGTGAGTTCGAATACCATGCGAGACAATTATGTGTATGGTTTTCAGCAATTACTGTTATACGTTTGTGCATGCTCTTTGCTTACTTCTAAAGCTTGCCACTACACAGAGCTTGATTCTCAGTGAGTTTTAAAAGAATCTTACGTTGCCTTCACTATATTTTATAAAACAAAGTACTCCGCCGCGTCTGTCTGTTCGCAATAAACTTAAAACAACTAAACAGATTTTTATACAGTTTTCACTAATAGACAGAGTGATTCATGAGGAAGGTTTGGGTATATAATCTGTTAAGGTTTTATACTACCCGTGCGACGCCGACGATTTGCCCCAGCCTCGCTAGTTTAAATTATCGTAACTAATATTATCAATTCGAATGTGAGTTTGTTTGTTACGATTTCACACCATAACTACTCGACCGACCATCATGAAATATAGGATACACGTTGTCAGGATTAGAGAAAAGGACATAGGGTACCTTGCATCCAAAAAAGGTACTGTTAGTAACTTAAGCTTTTTGTAATCACGGGGAATGCTTTGACACATACCTCTCGCAAGAAAAGGGGAACGGAGAGGCTATGTTAACACCCGGCCAAAAGATGGAACGTCCCAAGTACTACCGACTTAACCTACCACGGTGTGACAACTTGCTGCCTAGAATGGTGGGTGGGCTACTGGAATTTAAACTACATCAGCGACAACCTAATCCAATCTACATTTAAAGGAGCGAAGCAGGACAATATCTATTATTTATCTGTAGTGCGTGCAGTAACTTATTTTCAGCTTTACACGAAAAATCCGCGACTAAATGCTTACGCGAAATACCTACATAGGCTTTGTTTTAATTAAAATTTTAGTTTATGTCCAAACTATTTGTTATTCAATACGCACGTTTGTTATAGCGAGAATTTCATAATATGGCAACATTATTGCCTTTCATTCAGTTTGCATGAAAGTACTTCGTAATATATTTTAATATATAGATTGGACTGCCGAACCGTTTTATGTGTTGCCATCATATTTAATAATAGTTTAAATTATTATCATGTTACAGAGAAGTGTGGTCATACCAATATTTAAGAGTTGTAATTTACGCAATAACGATAAATATACAGTTAAGCCATCTTTTTAAAAATTTTGACATACATAGGCACAGCTGTATATATCATATATATAAAGATTAGCAGAAGTGTATTATACTCACATATAGCTTTAGACCTTCTTAATAGTACATGAGGCAATTGCCGTCTATAGGGTACATTACTATAATAACACTTTACCCGATCCAGTAGAAACGCATAATAGGCTTGAAATGTAAGTTCGCAGTCAACACAAACAACGACTTTCGACGTCTTAATTAAGCCTGCCTTATGAAAATAACAAATAATACTACGAATACTTTAATAATAATATCATCCCTTTATGAATGTCCCTCTGCTCGGCACTGGTCTCTTATCAGGGTGAGAATGGTCAGGCCATAGTCAACTATGCTTGGATAGTGCGAGCCAGATTGGCAGACTTCATACATTTCAAGAACATTGTGTACCACTCTTAGTCAGGCAGATTTCGTTTTAACGTTCTCCCTCACAGTTAAAGCCGATAATGATAATTTACTTTAAATCCACATATACTTACTTTATAATCAAATTTTACATACATTCATGAAAGTCTGAGATGTGTGGCTTAGGATCGAATTCGAGGCCTCTGGATGGCAATTCAACGATATCCCACTAGGTTATCGCTGTTATATATCTAGATTGTATGTATTTGATTAAACTTGATGAAATAAGATACTAAGAATCAATAACGTGCCGCTTTGGATTATATGTATAATTATACAATTCAAAGCGGCACTTAAAACCATTAACAATTTTTATTACAATTTCAAGAATCTTCAACATTATTTTAATTAATTTAAGCATGATAATAATAGAAATAGTCGGAAATAGTATAACAATTATTATAAATAACACTTTTATGTGACAGTAAACTAATTAGTTAGCGTTTATTATTCTTTTTAATAACACAGGACAGGTTTTATGCGAGCTAGTTTCGTTCTGGTTGGACCACCATGCTGGATGGTACAACGTACATTTATATAATTATGATGGGTTCTTATATTGAAAGTTCGATACAAAAATTAGATAAACAGTCATTAAAAGTCCAATAACATGAAACTAATATAGATATAGATTTATTAATACCAGACCAAATTCAGGCAGAAAATTAATTAATACATAGAACACTTTTATCTAAAATATACACAACCAGCCTTTATGACGATTTTAAATTTATTTGTGTATCTTAATTCTAGTAATTGTTAGAAGTAAAAAAATAGCAGCGATAGCTCAGTGGGGAGACCAACAGACTGCAATGCAGAGGGTCTCGGGTTCGAACCCACGTCGCGCACCTCTGACTTTCGGAAGTTATATGACTTTTCGAAATGATGTGCGTATTGATTGACAATTATCGCCTGCTCCGTGCCTCGGAAAGCACGTTAAGCCGTTGGTCCCGGCTGCCATGGACATCTATGGCAGTCGTTATTGGGAAAGTCAGTACCCTCTAATATCCTGACTCTGGTCTAGCCTTAGGGTATCGTTAGCCTTCGGGTTGCGAAGGTCAGGTGGCAGCCGCTCTGTGTAAAAACTGATATCCAGTCAAATCCGGTTAGACCAGAAAAGCCGACCCCAAGTAACTTGGGAATAATAAAGGCTAAGAGAGAAGAAGTTAGTAGTAAAAAAATAAATTTATTATTTAAATTAAAAAATATGACCTGCTACTGCAATAATATGTATGAATGTTTGAATAATATCCTAACTAATATTACAAGCGCTAATGTGAGTTTGATTGTTTGTTACGCTTTCAAGCCTTAACTACTCGACCGATCATCATGAAATTTAGCATACATTTTGTCAGAGAAACAGAAAAGGACACCGGGTACCTTTCATCCAGAAAAAGTAATATTACTAATCTAGTCGCGAGAAGAGTCTAGTTCAATATAACAATGTTAAAATGTACTGTTCCCGAGCTAAACGAAAAAGTTAGTAGCCAAGAAAATAAAGACGGTGACCAATACACACAAACAGTTTCTCATCTGTACACCAGAAGTAGTAGGCAAGCATCTCTTCTATTCCTTTTTCATTATATTCTTTTCTGTTCCCCTGACAACGTGTATGCGAAATTTCATTATGATCGCTCGAGTAGTTAAGCCGCGTGAAAGCGTAACAAACATAGTCACATTCGCATTTACAATATTAGTCATGCATATCTATGACAGACTAAATGAACACTTTGCAATAAAGAGTTATTCTGATTTACGACAAGCGAAACCATTAAACAAAGAGCTTCAGACTATATCTGAATATCAGCTCATACATATTATTATTAGGTACCTAGCTACACTGAGATGAAAAAATATAATAGATAACTCCACGATAACTTATAAAATAAGACATAGTATGTATAGGATATACTTAAGCGATTTTCATGTGGAGTAATTGATTGTTTGTTTTTATCTCATGAATTATGGATACGAGCGTGGTGTAAGTTATAAAAGTGAGATTTTTATAATTTAGATAGCACTTTGTTGGATTACTTTAGGCTTTTAAATATTGAGTGTAGCCGGTTTTTTTATTTTATAGGTTGTTGATACGCATAGTATATTGATTAGTCAGATTTTTCGCGAATACAAAAGTTATTGTATCTTATCTTATTTTGTTACGGGGGCCAGTCAGTGTAGACCGGCGACACTTCGACCCAGTGGGATCTGTTGTGTCGGCCACAAAACCTATTTTTTTGTTTTTAAGTTATTGTAAGTTATTGCTGAGCTATTTCAAGGTCAGTATGATCTAATGGTGTGTTACTTACACTTATCTTTTCTATAGTTGTTTTAATCCCATATGTTAAAGAAAATCTGTGTGCCCCTTTTCAAGCATATTGGGCGGATAGATGAGTTTGAGATTTGGCGTAGTTATAGCTTATACGAAGAAGAAATGCGCTGGGTTTAAACAAAAAAATATTTTGATATTAATAAATTACGGTCAAATTTCAATCACGAATATTAAGGTTATGAAACTATGTCTATAAATAGGAAAATATTGTGTAATATCTATTGGGGTTCGTCTACTTACCAAGTTTGAAACACAACACAGTGGTTTTTAAAATTTTGTCTGTCAGTCTCGCATCACGCAATAATTACATTGCTCATTATCATGTTGTTTCATTAACATAGTAGCTTGAAGTTCAATTAAAATCTAACACACGTTTTATCTGATTCCCTTTTGTAGAATAAGCAATATGAGGCATAATAGGGACGATCCACGCAAAGAAAATCTTACTGAGCATTCATCAGTATCCGCTATCGCTTACTCTCGTGTTTATGCCGAACTGAAGCCCTTTAAATACGCAAATGTATTTAGATAGCACAAAGCACGTATCTATAAGGAAGTGATTCTAATTACAACAGTAATCGATTTTTAAATGTTTCGCTGTTGAATCGATTAGTTTTATCGATGTTTTAACTTTATTGCAATTTGGAGGGCGTAAGTGTCATGTCCTCTGAGTGTTTGTATTGTTATAGTTACAAGAAAATCAATTAGCTGTTTTTACGACTTCCGTAGAAATCCAATAATGTTTTATTTATGGCACTATAGTGCGTCATATTGATTTCCCAAAATAAAAATCTGCTATTTAAAAGAAGAAGGATAATGTAAATAAAGGCGAAATTTATACACGCGATATAATCGTAAACAAACTTTTTGTTAGTTTGTCCATGCACACTAATCCACTCAATGGCTTAACGAATATAGATGTACTTTTCTGTTATACATAGTAAATATTTTGACTTACTAGGCTTGTACACAAGCACAAACATGGTTGGCCTAGCTTTTTGAAACCAAGACTAGTTTTAAATTTAAATCGTTTAAGCAAACAAAAATATGCATAATCGGACAATGGGTCATAACTAATGTAATTATCACATTAATTATGACCCATTGTCTATAAAATTGCAGTAAACAATTAAAAGGCAAGCACCGATTTTTTTTAAATTTTGCTTGTCCTATGTAAATATTTAAAAAATATATATTAATTGAACAAGCCGAGTTGCAAAGGTTTGAATGTTTGTTATTTTTATGTTGGGCAAAGCATATTCTAGAAAAATCACAGGTGTTAGCTAGTTTTTGATATTGTTAAAGAGATTCTGTATAATCTAACAATACTAAGCTGTTTCCTCATATTACATACTATTAAAATCAATTTACTTTGCACTTGGCTACTGAAATACTGTATTACGTCCTGGGGTGGTGCTCTTAAAACTACTTTAATAGATCTGGAGAGGACACAGAGAGCCATCCTCAAAGTCTCTTACAATCGACCATTCTTATTTCCAAGAGAACAGTTATACAAGGAATGCAATGTCTTAACAGTCCGCAAATTATTTATATTAAACACGGTTCTAAGACAACATAATCTACTAACCTATGACCCTTCGCTTTCTCAGGGTAAGAGGTGCTATAATCCAGTGGATAGGTCAAAAGTTTATCTGAAAACTATTTTTTTAAAACGATTTTCCTGTCATTTGCGTGGGTTCCTATACAACAAGTGTATAGGAACTAAAGTACTAAATATATTTAAACTCACAAAATACAAATCGCATCCTTAATAAAACAGAGACTTATCTCAGTATTTTTGATTAAACAAATTTGAACTCTATTGAAAAGATTTAACACAGATATAATATTAGAATTTAACATATACAATTAATGTTCAAATTGGCTTACTTTCAAATTTCGAGTTAAGTCGCTGTTTTATTAAGAATGCGAAATGTAAGAAGGCACTAACTGCTTGGCTCCAACAATTTAATTATGAAGAAACTGGAAAAATTCTTACTAGTCAGACTTAGTATAAACACAAACACACACACACGTACGCACACGACCAAACATACGTACACGCAGATTTCTTTTTGTTTTTTATATATATTTTTTTTATTATTCCTTTTTTATTTTATTTTTGGTTTTTGTAATTAATATATTACTGCTAACTAATGTAAGCTGTACATAATAAGATGTAAAGCCTCAGGGGTGGAGACCTGGTAGCCTGAAATACAGGCCTCGAGTATAGTTTAGGTACCAGTCTCCCCACAATATCTAATTTAAATAATTATGTAACCTACCAAATGTAATAATGTCTATATTGTGGTGAGAAAATAAATAAATTGATATTATTATTATTACGGATACAGTCCTTACTAGTTCGCCAAACGGTTAAGGAACTTTTAAACGGGCAATGATTTCGCCAGTATGTTGCTGCAATGTTTTCAACTATAGCTCGGCGAGCTCAAAACACTTAAATGCAACGGCCTTTAAAGACATAGTTCTTTAGATAGCCATATGCAAGATATTAACGTATAGACTATAATTTGGCAAACCTGTATTTTGTAGTTATAAGACCCCTCTAGCAGGTATGTATAGTCAGGTCGGCCTCGATAGCATAGTAATTAGTGTAACCGACTGCCACGCCTGAAGTCACGGGTTCGATTCCCGCACAATTCAAACATTTATGTGCATGAACATGGATGTTTGTCTTGGTCTGGGTGTTTTTATGTATAATATGTATATATTTACAAAAAAGAAAAGTATATATGTATGTTTATCCATTGTCTAGTACCCATAGTACAAGCTCTGCTTAATTTGGGCTAGATGGTGTTGTGTGTATGTGACAGAATATTATATTATAGTAAAAATTCTTAATTTTCTGCTACGGTATCATGAAATCAAAATGATTAAGCTAAATCCAATGATAAGGTAAAGTCAGAAAAAAAGTAGGTATGTTACTAGCACACAAAAATGAAGACTCAAAAACAACCTAATACTATTCGCAAAACATCGGTTCAATAAAACCTCTTTCGAAATAGTTAAAGTGCTATTGTTCGAATGTTAAAGTTCTATTCATATCTATTACGTTATTTTAGCCAACTCTCGCTCTAGCAATAATTCCTGTGTCGCGGGGGACTTTACAAACATTCAAACAACGGACACAAAGAACAACCAGAGACGGTACAACTATTTGTGGGTCACACAATGTTTTACACCGTGTGGAGATCGAACCCACAACATCTGGCGATGTCGCGGAGCAACCAATTAAAACACTAAGCCATCCGTGCAGTCAACATAAGCACAGTTAATAATAAGATAGCGTGGATCAGACTTTCGACGTCTATTACTATGAAAGTGAAATATGTAGTATATAATACACTAAGTAATGGTTTAAGATTAAAATACAGTTACACAATGAAATCAGCGCGACAATTTGTACAAAGTTAGTAAAGCCTACGCTAGTCTCAACTCGCAAAGCGCTAGAAATCATAATCAAGTGAAACAACTATAAACTGCCAAACAAACTGTCGCAAATTCTGAGAGAATCTCTTCTATCTCTGTGTGGTAATATGTTGTGCATCTCTACAATAGAAGGATTAGTGTATGTCTGTTTGTTGGTTGTAATTTTAATAAAACTTTGAAACTTTCGCATTGCACGATACATATATAAACTAAGCTTTTTGACTTACAGTGATAAGCCGCTAATATGTATGTTCGTGTTAATATTTACTCTTTAGATTTCCAAGTTGCTAAGATTACGCATAGATTTCGTGTTATTACGTAGCTTTACAAAACATAGCTGGCATAATATGGGTTTGATATTGTTACGTGCTGGGTTCGGCGGATAAGAATGCAAACAATATTACCGACTAAAACACGTTTTATTCAAACACAATTAAATTTAAACACAACAAATACTATACTTCACTTTTCCACTGTAACTAGCTTTAAACTCCGTAGTATTTCCGCTTCGCTTCGATGAACACTTGATCGCTTACGATTGTAAACTGACTTGGCGGTGCGCGTGCGCTCTATTTATACGCGGGTAAAGCTTTTCTAGAGTTTTCTAGTAACGCTATACCCGGTATGTAATCAGTACGATGATTTGAGAAAGTACCACCGTTGTGTCTACGATCCTCGTACCCATACTATGTAGTGCCGTAAGATGTCAATAGATGGCGGTGTAATAAATTATCAGACGGAACTGCCGAGTCTTTTCCACAATGCCGAGAGATGTCACTGGGCGTAACAATATCATAAGCAGTTACAACGTTTAAATTTTCGCGTTACATGATATATAATAGAACAACTAAGAGATATTAACGCGATCATGCTTAATGTACCTTTTTAATGCTTGTCATTTCGACCAGGTTACACCAACCGTGGTCACAAGCTGACTGGTGTGGTTATATCTCTCCATTTATAATAATAATATTCTACCACATACACACAAACCATCTAGCCCAAACTAAGCAGAGCTTGTACTATGGGTACTAGACAATGGATAAACATACTTATATACTTTTTTTTTTGTAAATACATACATATTATACATAGAAACACCCAGACCAAGACAAACATCCATGTTCATGCACACAAATGTTTGACTTGTGCGGGAATCGAACCCACGACCTCAGGCGTGGCAGTCGGTTACACTAACCACTACGCCATCGAGGTCGATCGTTTGTGAGACAGAAAATATTAGAAAGGTAAACAATTATAAAGCTGAATAGTTTGTTTATTTGTTTGGTTAAATGCGCTAATCCCAGGAACTACTGGTTCGAATTGAAAATATTTTAGTGTTGGATAGCTTATTTATCGAGGAAGGTTATAGGCTATATAACATAACGCTACGACCCACGGGGCGTCGCAGTAACTATAAACGCGAGTGAAACCGCGGGCGCATCTACTGCATGATAATATCCGTTACGTATTATATATGTAATTTTAATATTGATACAGTCATTTTAATTAAAATCTATCTAGTCTTAAGTTTAATGGCCGAGTTGTTATTGGGATATTGTCTCAAGAATTTCTCAGTAATACCACGAAATCTAGACCTGTCTGACCTGACCTGTCTTGTAAACGAAAATAGGCTCACTGATTATTACGGCGCTCTAATGTGGGTGTAATAAACCTATACCTATCACTTCGGTTATATAGGTATATGTATACTATAAATCATAAGTTCTTAATAATAATATAATAATATCATCCCTGTATTAAACTGTCGGAGGTAGTGGGCTGGTCACATCTGTCGCAGAACCGATGATCGTTGGAGCGGACGGGTTCTCGAGTGGAAACTACGACTCGGTAAGCGTAGTGTAGGACGCCCTCCGGCCAGATGGACCGATGACCTAAAAAAGGTGGCTGGAGGTGACTGGATGGCGAAAACGGGAGATCGGGCCTTGTGGCGCACCCTGGGGGAGGCTTATGTCCAGCAGTGGACTGCAATAGGCTGAAATGTTGATGATGATGATGATTAAACTGTCCCACTACTGGGTACAGGCCTCTTCTCACTGTGGGAAGGGTTAGGTCATAGTGCACCACGCTGGCCTAGTGCGGGTTGGTAGACTTCACATATCTTCGAGAACATTATGGAGAACTCTCAGATGTGCAGGTTTCCTCACGATGTTTTCCTTCACCGTTAAAGCAAGCGATAATTAACTATTTAATACGCACATAACTTCGAAAAGTCAGAGATGCGCGCCTTGGGTTCGAACTGGGGATCTCTGCGTGGCAGTCCAACGGTTTCCCATTAAGCTATCGCTGCTTCAAGCTTAAGTACTTAAGTACACTTTATATCACTACTAGTGCACACAATAATATTTTGCCAGCTCTGTTAGTCTCTCTCTGAGACCTTTACATTTTGAACAGATGAACGTTCTTATGGCAGCTGATGTTGCCAAGTAATAAAAAACGAGGTTATTAACGACAATAACCCCTAAAATGAATTGGGATTATTTAATGAGCCCGAGCAGAATTATAACCTGGCTTGCAAACATAAATGCAAAATAAAGCTACAGGACCAATCATATTAAATCATTAGTAAGTATATAGTTCCACGCCTATCTCTTCGAAGGGTAGGCAGAGAAGTATTATTTTCATAACGAAAGGAAAAAAAAGAAGATCATTAGTAAATAAATGATTTTTATCAGAGAAACAATTGGATGGTTTGGGTGTATTTTGTGTCCGTTGTTCAAATGTTTATAAAGTCACTCGCGACACAGGAGGTAATATTTGTGCGGATGTTGCATTTCTTAAAACAAAACAAATTTCTTTCCAAATATTACTAAGATTGCCTTTTTGGTAAATTAGTGTCAATAAGAGCGTATTAACTGGCTAGTAGATTCTGGCTTTAAATCTGCAGTAATGTAATGTGTTACGGTTTTCTTAGTAGCACCATGTAGCCTTAATTTGTTAGACGGCTAATAGCACACCCATATTACACTGGACGTAACTGTAGCAGCAAGTGAAACGTCGGTGCAATGGGTTACACCGACATGAATGGGCCCTTGCCTATCCTCTCCAAGGTTGTATATGTAGATATAATCTCGTGTATGTAAACTTAATTGTTACATTATGATCTACATAATATCATGACTATATTCCTGGCAGGCATATTACACCGACATTTTGCCAGCTTTTTCATGAAAAAGGGGT
The DNA here is from genome assembly GCA_930367265.1 of Catocala fraxini. Taxonomy (NCBI): domain Eukaryota; kingdom Metazoa; phylum Arthropoda; class Insecta; order Lepidoptera; family Erebidae; genus Catocala; species Catocala fraxini. The sequence continues at coordinate 19,731,753 of OV884041.1, forward strand.
GAAGCGAAGCGAATGCTATCTACCGGGCATAGTTTCAAGTTGCTGCTGGGAATGTGTTTAACAGAAAAACCCAGTTACTATTTAACAAGAAAACCTTGTAACAATTTACTCGATCCGGTAACCAAAACGAAGACTTCGTGTTCAACAGACTAGTTTACTAGAACGGCCTTTATTCTTTGAGATCACAGAAAGACTGACTTTAAATCACCTCTCAGACATATATTACGCATTTTTTTAAATAATATTTCTCTTACTGTTATAAAAAAGCCAAATGTGAAGACCATGAGATCTAACTCTAGACTGCGATATATCAGTCCAACGATATCCCCACTAGATTACTGCTACTTAATTCTGCTACTAAACAGTCATTCAAAAAGCCCCCCCACATCAACTCTCTAACTATAAGTGTAAAATTTGTTCTCCACGAAAATTCTTCGCAAGCGAAGCAACGCGTTTAATCTAGTACTGTTATAATATAACATGTAAATCCGTGTATGCGCACTCTCGACACGCTAATATCCTTTAATAAAGGTAATGCAACTTGAATTGCGACTGTGTCGGGCTCTGCGACTAGGGTGGCCAGGATAAACAACAGTTTTTGATTATTTAAAACATCTCCTGTGAGGGGAAATTAGTTTTCTAATGCGTACATACAGTTAACAGTTAACTATTTCGAAATAAAATACACATAGTAATATGTTCTAAATTATCTACTATGTCGTTGTCCATAATTAATACCTTTATTAACTTTAAGTTCACTATATATTACAACATTATAAGCCGCAATAAAGTATTAAGTATTTATTATAATATTACATTTAAAGTCTATTCTTCCTGCATAGTAAACCCAGGTGGAAAAGAAAGGCTCTTTCTTCTTCTTCTTCTCGAACCAAATCCGAGGCAAGGAGGAGTAACATCTGTTTAGGAATATAATAAATCAACAAGCGTGCATGAAGAATTCAATGCAAGTAAATTAAGAAAACGAGATATACTAGGATCACAGCATGCGTAAACCCGTAGTCTCTGCATGGGTATGCAGAGACTACGGGTTTTTGCAAGGGGTCTTCGGGAAACACCCGTGGGTCTGCGTATGTATGTGCATCAGCACGTGGTGTACGGCTTTGCTTGATAATAAGTAAAAGGCTAGCATATTTATTACACTAAGCCCAGGGGTAGTCAGTGGCTCTATCTATAAAGGTTAACAACTTCTTTACTTTTTCCAAGTAGTGTCCTTTACTTTGTCTGTCTGACCTTAAACCAGCGTTATAATTTAAGGTTGTAGAACCCTGATTGGTATAAACAGACGGGCCGCTAGCTCATTTGAAAAATAAAGCAGAACTTCCACAAGAAGACGGCATTCTTTGCCTACAATTTTATTCAGTCTGAAATTCAAGACAATCCCTACTCTACCAAATATATGGTTCCTCCCACAGTTTCGTTCTTAGGTGCTCGCATTAGCATGCCATAGTGTCTCGAGAATAAAATTATCCATATTTCCTACGGCAAACATAACTATGGTTTTAAATGTACCATTTGTTAGTTACAGCGAAATCTTTGAATGCTTTAGTGGGCTTCTGGAAAGTTCTTTGTGCGAAATTCAAGGTAAATTGTCGGTTCCATTATGTTCTTTTCCTTATGTGATTTTCAAGTGTTGCTTGTGTGAGTTTTAGTACTTTCAGTATTCTTTGAGTATGTCTTGGTGAAAGCAGGTAGGTAGTTATTTGATGTTGTTAACCAATCTTCTAGTTTTTAGCATTATGTAGAGACTAATCGTCTGGATGTCAACATTTTGAGGATACAAAATAATTTTTTTGGGTTGGAGACCCACATGCCACTAGGGCTTTCTTTTAAGTAATTCTTAGTCCGAAGTCTGGAACTATACCCGATAGCCGGCAGGAGGCACCTCTATTACGTGGGACCTAGACCATTACATGGCGAAATGTATGTCTTTGCGAGTGACATTATAAATGTATGTATGAACTCGGCGAAATTTTGTGATTCGCCAACGTAATACCCACCTTTCTACAGAAGCAGGCGTAAGAATAGAAGTAGTGTCCTTCTGAATTTTGCCCAGTAATTACCAAAACCTACGTGTTCCGAAAGATAACACACCCAACCTTCTTAACTTGCTTTTTTGCATTCCCATTAAATTGTTTCCGATAAATTGTTTTGCTTAGGGTCGGTAGCACGGGACTTCTATCACTATTATTGTTAGTGATGACAGGTTAAGCTTTCCATCAAGCCAGCAGAATTACTTACCATCTTATGTAATATAGAAAATACTTTAATCTCTTGCGTATTTTAAATGCTATCCACCCAGTTATAGGTCTAGCAATTTAAAATGTGGGACCTATAATTAAAAATAATGGAATACAATATTACCAAAATACATCAAATGAAACAATATAGTAATAAAAAGAGAGGAACTTTATTTTTCATTTTCTCTTTCTATCCATTTAATATACCGAACTGTGTCGAATATACTTACTGAACAGAATTAATCTAAATTACGTCGCAAAATACGCCATTTCCAATTATGTAACGGATACCGTTCAAATATTAAAGGTTCGTATTATATTACAGCTGAAGATATTTGAATCTGTCAATTTTCATTACAATTCAGACGGTTTTTTACGATTGGTAAATTTCATCAGTCAATCATAATTTTAGTAATATTTAGAAATCCTGAATAATTTATTTGAGTGCTTTATTTGGAATAATGCTTCATGTATCTCAAGAGGATTTTTGTATTATTGTATATATATATATTTGTAAGTATATATTTGTATGGGAAGATATTTTAAAGTCATAAAATATAATGATTATATATTTTTTTAAATTACTAATATTTTTGCCATCGACATTGATAATTATTATTTTGGCTAACATTTAAAATCATACATATTCTAAGACTTTCATCAAATATGTATTTTGTTATATTTTCAAGAGTCTACATTAATATTATGAAGTATACAGAGAAAAGATTAGATTTTTGTTATTTTAATAGCTATTTTATCTAGAAGTAACAAGGGCTATATAACATCACGCTACGAGCCAAGAGACCGGAGCAGTAAACATAAACGTGAATAATTTATATTTTTAAAATATTGTGTTTATAAAAAGTCTTTTAGAATTGAATGATTTTGTTGAAATCCTATAAGAAAATACGTTCAATTCTTAAAGCAGCAGCTACCAACATACAGTTACTTGAGCAATCACCTCACAAATATGGCGGCCTCGATGGCATAGTGGTTACTTTAACCAACTGCCACGCCTAAGGTCACGGGTTCGATACCCGCACAAGTCAAACATTTGTGTGCATGAACATGGATGATTGTCTTGGTCTGGATGTTTCTATGTATAATATGTATGTATTTACAAAAAAAAGTATATATGTATGTTTATCCATTGTCTAGTATCCATAGTACAAGCTCTGCTTAGTTTGGGCTAGATGGTGTTGTGTGTATGTGATAAATATTATATTATTATTATTATTATATTATTTTTGTTCGTATTAACAGATGTATTATGTACAATATAATTTTCTAAATCTACTCAAAAATGAAAAAGGTTCAAGAGTTTTAAATTTCGTAGCAGAGGTAATTGTCAAATAACAGAAAAAGAATGATCGATACAAACGATAACCGCTAGCTATTGAGATAGCAAGATATCCTCACTATGACGCCATCTTCTTATGTGAAATTTTAAAATATTAATTAATCCTTTATTAGGCAACCAATTTTGACACGGTTTGCACAGTAGATTTCTTTTAATTATCTGCTCTTGCATGTAAAATAATGAACAAAATCAAAAATAGGCAAACGCATATTATGTTTGTTTTGTACATTATTTTTGTATGTAATGTAAAGTTACATAAGCGCTAGCAGCGATAGCTCAGTGGGGAGACCAACAGACTGCAATGCAGAGGGTCTCGGGTTTGAACCCACGTCGCGCACCTCTGACTTTCGGAAGTTATATGACTTTTCGAAATTATGTGCGTATTGATTGACAATTATCGCCTGCTCCGTGCCTCGGAGAGCACGTTAAGCCGTTGGTTCCGGCTGCCATGAACATCTATGGCAGTCATTATTGGGAAAGTCAGTACCCTCTAATATCCTGACACTGGTCTAGCCTTAAGGTATAGTTAGCCTTTGGGTTGCGGAGGTCAGGTGGCAGCCGCTCCGTGTAAAAACTGATATCCAGTCAAATCCGGTTAGACCAGAAAAGCCGACCCCAAGTGACTTGGGAATAATAAAGGCTAAGAGAGAAGAAGAATGTAAAGTTACATAATAGAGTAGTTACCGTATTATGTAAAATAAAATTACTTACTACACTAACACTCAAAAAAGCGACACGCATATACCTGCTTACCATCTTTGCAAATAATATACAAACAAAAAATTCCTATCTTCGTATATCGTTTTTCAACATGTTTTTTCCAAAGCATCATCATTCCCTTGCTTTGACTCCAATTCGATTAGGATCGACACAGTATGACTTCTGTTTTCAAATTCATATCAGTCTTTATCTTATCACTGTCTTCCTTTTCTTACATATCATTTTTGATTTGACACACAACGCATATTTGCTTTTCATTTTCGAGAACAAATAATCACATGGTATTTAGTAAAGTAATATTTTGCCATCTTTTCTTTTTACACGATTCCTACAAACATACAAAATTATATTTTTTTTTTTGGTTTTCTTTCTATGGCGAATAAGGCATTATCGTAATATATTTACATTTGACAAATTTAGCATTTTAGATATTAAACAATACAGAAGAAGAAGAATGCATTGGAAACATTTCCACATAAACACAATTTCAAACAAAAATAATTAATTTTAACTTCGTTAATCGCCAACTGTTAATAATTAACAATTAAGTTAAAATCTATGTTTTATTTGTGTTTCATACGTAGTTGTATGTTTATCAAACTTATTTAAACTGTAGTCCTAAAGGTAACACTACTCAACACTAAAAAAATATCTGAGGTGGTTCATATTATTTCTTATTGAGGTTAAGTTATAATAAATAACTGTAGGCATTTTATTTTGATATCACATCTGGAAGTGGAGATATATGACATTTTTATTTCTTTACCTACCTCCAATTGGTAAAATACGGGTAGTCCGGTAACATAAGTTAGATAATAACACAGGATTTTCCTAGCATCGGGGTCACTATTCACATTAGTATGTAGTTTAACTAATATGTAACCACTTTATAATGTCATATTCTATGTACTTTCTTGGCTAATAAAATTTATTATTATTATTATTATTATAAGTGTATTCGTTAATTTAATAGCTAACTACTAAAATGTCACGAGTGTGTTTTAACAACTCGATTTATTTTGCTACATTTGTGGCGAGTTTACGCCAAAATCGAAAAAAAAGCCACTTTCTAACTTAATTAAACAGTGTTATCTAGCTTATTTTAACCTGATGTAAGAAATCAAGATAATTCGTGGGTTCCTAAAGTGTGCTGCTTAAGATGTTATACAAATCTGAATAATTGGTATAAGGGAACAACTAAAAAAATGCCTTTTGGTACACCAGTGGTATGGACGGAGCCAATGAATTATGCCGTGGATTGTTATTTTTGTCTAACCCAATTAAAAGGGGTTTTCTGAAAAATCGAAACGAAGTATTAAGTATGCCGACGTGTCATCAGTAATAAAACCCCAGCCACATTCCGAAGAGTTACCTGTTCCTGAGTGCCCAGACCAAAATTTTATTAAAACAGAGAATTACTCAAGTTCGACAGATAGTGAAAATTGTGAGGATACAAATTATGTCCCGGAAGATGTATCGAAGCCACTTTTAGTGAACCAAACTGGACTTACATCTACTCTTAACGATACTGAAAAACAAGTATGGAACGCTTTTATTGATGTCACAAAGAATTTCATTGGTAACAAGAAATCAGATCATTTTCGTGAAAAAATAAAAGTTTCGTTGGACTGTTACTATAGAATGGGATGCAATATGTCACTAAAACTGCATTTTCTTCACTCACATTTAAAATATAGGGTCGGTCAGTGACGAACACGGAGAACGCTTTCACCAAGATGTCACTGCATTTGAAAAGCGGTTTCAAGTTAGATGGGAGCCTGCTATGCTCGCAGATAACTGCTGGAACCTTATTAGAGATACCCCTGAATCCCAGTACAAGAGGAAAGCCAGTCACTCAAAAAAAAAAAATTTGTGATAAATTCGTGATTTAAGACATGGCTGTTTATCTGGAAATTGAGATGTGACCGAAAGTGTTTATGCGTGTAATTTTATTATATCAGTGACAAGGAATAATAATCACATAATGCGACCTCAGATAAAATGAAAATTTGTTGAGTAGCGTAATCGGACAAACATTCTCTGTAGATTATGTTCAATGTCATCTCTATTTATAATAGTCTATTGCCGAAGGCAACTTAATCCCTAACGAGGCTATAGTGTAAGTCCTTCACGTAGTAGATGCGTTTATTATACAAAATTGCCATCAATTTTAAATTTATTAACTTAATGATTTTCTTGAACAAACATTACAGCAAACAGCCTCATTTTTCACTGCCAAGCCCTTCATCATCTCAGTATTATTATTCAAAATATCAATTGTAGGTAATTAGCAGGCAAAACAGCGTGGTTGGTATACATCTGCCGGTGTCGGCGAGCCGCAGCGCGATGGTAACAAAGCTCGCTCATTAACTCCCTGCCGACTGACGACGACGCTATGAGCTGTAGAATAATACATAGACGGGTCTTGTCAGGTTTGTGCCTAAAGTGAACAGTGCATTGGTGTTTACTTTTTAAGATCTGTCGTTTTCTATTATTGCTTTTTGAAACTTTAATTCCTACGTTATAAATTATTAATTTGACACAAGGGAAATTGCCAACATCTAAGCAATGAAGCATAAAACACCTGCTTGCTTTTGATCTTCAATGTTACTTAGAAAAGGCTCAAGAAAATGAAAAGCATTATCTATCAATAAGCGATAATCGTGGATAGGCAATGGATTTCCAACACTATAAGTATCAATTGCTCGTTACAAATCCTTCGAAAAGAAATGCCTACATTACCAGTGAAAGTATAATACACTTAACCTACGCAAAAAAAAAAAATGTTTTATGAATTTTCCTAAGAGAAATAGTAGATAAGGTTAGTCAAAATCAAAATATCTTTATTCATTTAGGTCAGAAAATAACACTTGTGAACGTCAAGGTTACACTACTCAAACTATAATATGGTCATTACATTACATTTCGATTTTGCCATGCTCAGCACAGCAAGAGCGTAGAAGGCGTATCGGGTAAGGAAAATTTGCCCTAGACCAATTATTTAATTTTTTACATAGAATCCACTATAGTCTACATATCTTTCAGGAGATTTCTTGGCTACGATATTCAAAAGTGACCCTAGAACTTATTGGATTAGTCCAGATGTGAGCGCAGCTACGTAAGTCTTAACGGTGTGAAGTAAAGCATTGTGGGGCAACCTAAATATCAACATTTCCAAGTGTAATAATATTTTTCAATGCGTTTAAAGTTCACATGTCAATAAAGTTTGGCTAGCTAGTGTAAAAACTTGATTTCTTATAGTAGCAATATTAGGAGGTAATTAATGGTTACACTTGCAGTATAAATAGCATTTCAATGAATTATAAATAGCTTTTCTATATTAAACTGCCTTATATCCATACTTTTCTTAAATATTACCACTAATTTTTAATTATACAAGTTCGTGAACGCCTAATAACTAAAATAAAACTTAATCAATTAAAAGAGTGTCGCATCTACCAAAAATGCCACAGTAACTAATCTATGCACACATTTGAACACAACTAGGAAGATGGAAAATTTTAATAAAATATGTTTCCCGCGTAAACCGTCTCGCACGTCACGTCCCTAACAGATCCCTTAAACACTTGCAGTTTTACAAGGAACCTCCTCCGGCCCTATATATAACTACGTAAGGTTGAAATTTGCTTGCATAAGCGTACATGATAAATTGGGGAGCATCGCGCCATAAGGATGCACCCCCGATTATGAGACAGATATTATTTTCTAGTTGCAGTCGAAATGAATTATTTTAATGCGTGTTTGGTACGTAAGTATGTTTTTAGTTTGTTAAGTATTTTCGTTTACCAGGGGAAATTATTTTTAAGATGGATCTTTTATATTATAGAACTTGTAGCCTTTTTGTGTTGTAAGTGTAATGTGATTTACAGATTCAATTACAGTTAGAAGTATACTATGTTGAACAGCAAGAACAATACAATAAATGTATTAATTAGCAGTTAGATATTTTTATAATCTATATAATATTGCTATTATTATTGGTGTCAGACATGAGTCGGCGGCCCATGGACAAGGTTGTGTCTTCTTTTCATCATGGAATAAATTTCAAGGTAAAACAACCAAGCCGCAGCCTACCGTAAATCACATAGGTAACCTAGCCTATGAGAAGAGGCGAATGAAAGGTAGTGACAAAACGAATGGACCGACGGGATAATGAGAGCGATTGCGCTTGAATTTGCCACTAGATCTTCTAGTGGATAGGGAGGTCTGTAGACGTCATACCCTATAATCACTTCAACAGTAATCATAGAAACTAACAATTATTACCGCCAAATGCGATTATTGACATCAGCTGTGACAGGATTGACAGGACCTTACTTGCTAGTGGCGCCAATTGATGAGCACAAAAACGATATTCCATTGAGCCGCTGGTACTCTTAAATATTATAAATTCAATTCAATAAAATAACAACAGGAAGAGATATCAAATCTTTCTTCGCGAAAAATAAACATTTGTATATATTTGTACATATACACACAGCTTGATTTATATATATTGCTGAAAGATTACAATCAGGCATACCTGAGGTTCCTTTTCCGTAGTTTATTGTATATTTTTACAATAAAGACATCAGCTCACTGGGCCGTTTGATCAGATAAACGTGATTGTTTTATTATCACAATGCACTCGCGTATTTCAAAATGCATTTTCAGCTTAGTGAGTAGTGTAATATGATAAGATGGTGGATATATATAAATTAAAATGAGCTAAGCACGAAATGCTATTAGATTCTATTTTAAAGGTAATAATGCTGCTCGTAATATATTAATTTAATTTGAAACTTATATTCAATGCTATTCGGTCATTGTATACACAGAAGAATATGGCCGCGACCCTATCGGCGTGGAGTAGCGGGCAAAATCTAGTCTTCTGTATATACAATGACTGAACAGTAGTGGCTATAAGTGATTGTTGTCCTCTTTCGCTAAATCCTAAGAACAATTATTAGTAAGTATAATTACATAGCCTTTAAAATCTATAATAAGGAAGCAACTTATAATAATAATAATGTTTATTACGCAGTCCAAATTACAATTCTCATTAACATTGATAGCCACACTAGGCAAAGCCTGTATCGAGGCTATCTGATAGGACAATAACACTTAGGACTAAGCAGTTTTACATTAATTATGTACTTATAACTAGTTATTCTATCTTACTTCTAAATCTAAATTTTACTGAAAGAAACAACTTGAAAAGGTGAAATATTAAATAGGCAACTTATTCTATTTATTTTAAATTATTATATATCAAAACATATTTATCAAAGCATCAATAAAGTTAGTTTATGAACTTTAATTGAAAGTCCCCTTTATTGCCAATACCGTGAAAATGTGTATAGAAAATGTAAATATATCAGGTCAATTCTTGTTAAAACTATAAAGAAAATCTTTGGGCAAAATTTCAGCTTAATAGGTACAATGGTTTTGGGCTAGGCAGGACTTCTCTTTTTATGTATATTGATAAGATGGTTAGGATTAAACTGATCTCACTTAAAGTCAATTTCTAAACACATGATTATTCAGCAAATTGTAAATATCAGCTGCTGTGACTGTTACAATATAACGGTTGTAATATTTTGATTTTACTTTGAAATGAATTAATTTACTAACTACACACAGCATTCATAAAAAACAGGTGAAAGCAATTGTATTGTTAGAACATATATTCTAAGCAATACCGATCGAAAAGAGTATATTATTATAAAGTGTTGTAGAATGTATTACATTGACATATTTGAGATATGATATATTGTGGGTTATAGATATTGTGTGGGTTCGACCTCCACACGGGACAAAAAATTGTTGTTGCAAGTCTAGGTGTTATTTGCGTCCGTTGTTTGAAATCGCGGGGGACTTTATAAATAAAGTCCCCCGCGATACAGGAATTATAGCTAGAACGGATTGTCTTTAAAAAATGTTTTTACATTGCTGAAGAAAATAATTGACATTGATTACTTTTATTATCGCAATTAAATAGATAAGTAGAAAAGTACTGTAAAAGTTCTCCCTCCTAAACCAGATATATTTTGTCCACCGCTTTTTTTGTGACCTGACGAAAAAGCGAAAATATAAACGACAATCTAAGCCACGAGAACAACGTGGCAGTCTTAATGAAATTATCCCTTTTTAAGCGAAGAGCAAAGAGCACTGTTTATGCTTTTGGGTATAATTATGTGTCCAAGCTCCATTATAAAACAATCTAGATATTTTTAATAGATTGCATTTGCGATGGAGATGAATCTCCTTTTTTATATTGCACTGCTACGATATAGAATTTTACTGGGCAGGCACGTAGCTACTATTAATCATGTCCTGACAGACAAAACCTAATAATATTTCGTCCCATAATCAAACTCAGGACATTTTAGTAAGGGTACGCTTGCATTACTGAATCATCGAGGTAAATTTTCAATTGTTTATTTGTGAAAATCGACGCAATATCACGCTTCATAAAACCGTCGCAGTGTAAGGTTATGAAAGCTATAAATTTATATGTCTTTTCTAAAATATATCTTGCTTTAAAGGTCTTCAGAACCTTTGCTGAAGGTCCGCTTCAATGTCAAGGTTGCAATATTGCAGACCTTGTATACATAATTGAAATAATAAAAGTGCATTCGAGAAGGTACAAACGCGACGTATCATCGGTAAATAATAGCAAAAATCTGACTGCACGGATGGCGTAATGGTTTAAGTATTCGTCTCGCAATAGCCACTGTAAGGAGTGTTGTGGGTTTGATCCCCACACGGTACAAACATTTGTGTGATTTATTAACGGTTGTTCTTCTTATCTTCTTATCTTGTTACGGGGGCCAGTCAGTGTAGACCGGCGACACTTCGACCCAGTGGGATCTTTTGTGTCGGCCCCGAGATTTATCCCTTAGCTATCTCCCTATTAATGTACTGCATTAGTCGCAGCGTACACTTCAGAGGGAGAAGCCTGAAGTCTTCAGGATGCCGATATGCCAATCCCATCAGACCCATCCTTAGTCCAGCCAACGCGTCACATTCACAGAGTAGGTGTAATATGGACTCGTCCCGTTCACCACAGGCTCTGCAGATCAAATTATTTGCCAAACTCAATCTGCACAGGAAGTCATTGGTGCCAAAGTGACCAGTAAACGCTTCTGTGAGCAGGCGTATTTGGCCCTTGTTGTACCCGCAGAACTTCCGGGTGAAGCCCGTGGCTCTGTTTGCAAAGAATTTCTTGGAGTGTTCCAGACCCCTAAGGGCCATCCACTCCAGTCTGTGTTTATCATTGCCATGTGCATTCATAGGTTAACGGTTGTTAAGAGCCAGGGTATTTTTTGTGTCTGTTGTTTGAAAGCTTGTTAATTCGACACAGGAACTACATATATTGCAATAAAATACTTTAATATTGTCTAACGTATACGCGAATGTTAATAATTGAAATTAAACTACTTCGTACGGATTTTATGGCATCGTTTATTTTGCACTTTATTGCATCATTTTTAAACTGTTACACTACTACTGTTGAACTTGAATAATTTTTAAGCTAATTATTTTAATAAAACGATTTATATTTAAGTTTACACTTTCTTTGACGTTTCAGCTGTTTTTCAGCAGCCATGTTCTCGAGGGGACTGAGATGGTAGTTGTCTCAATATTCTAAAGTGTATTCATTTCAAAGTACCCGAACATTATATAATCATTGGTGTTTCTATTTACGCAGAAAGAGCTCAAAGTATCATGAAGTCTAGCTGTGTTTTGCTTCTTTTTGAGTTAGACTATTGGAATTACTAGATCCCAAGCTGTGGCGGTCCATTCTAACCATCTTCTTTATTGAAATTAGGATGTCTTTTGGTTTCAATAGCCTTGCGAGGCATTCTTGGTAGGAATCGGTATTCTTTAGCGAGTTTCTGTGGTTTGTCAAATCTCAGATAGTGGTTGGTCCTTTGTTGCACTTGTTCACATACAGCAGTCTTCATCGAGCGATGGTGTTTTACATCAGTTAGTGTTCTTTTATGCCTATACTTCTCTTGGACAGACATAGCTCGATAGCTTGGTTTAACACTGATCAAACCAAGCTATCGAGCTATGTCTAGTACCTATATATTAAAGGAGACACACACAGCCCACCACATACAAATCCCGTACTCGGTGTGGCTACGGAAACAGTTACCAAAAACTTGTAATTTATTTGAGTACGTTTACTTCTGTATAGGTTAATATATATATATATATATATATTTGTATATGTATAATAATTTACTTATGAGATTTAAAACATTTGTTTTCTTCAATCACCCACGATAACATCTAAATGGATCTCACATTATTAAATCATAATCAACAAGAAAAAAGTCCACAATGTCTTGTTCATTGTCCATCGTTCGCCATATTTAATTAATGTACTTTTTATCTGAAGTACACAATTAAACTTTATCGCTTTTGTGTCCGAAAATTTGGCAGTAATTACCATTAGGCATATTGTGATTTGCAAAATTCTTTCCAATTTCTTGGCGTATACAGTCGAAATTTGAATGAAGTCATGTGATTAACGTCTTCTGTTAAAATATAATCAAGTCATAATAAAAAATACAAATAAATCATTTCCTCTGTCCTTAGGGCGTGGCCACACTGCCAAGTCCTGCTCGCAATAATTAATATTTAATTTGTATGAAAAATTTTACTTTGTTAGATTTTTTTGTTGCAAATGTAGGACGGTGATTAATACGTCCCTTTTCGCGATGGATTTTCCTTTCTGATTGTTTTGATACAGTTTGTTGAATTGTATGTTTATATGAATCGTGTTACGAGAAAACATGTTTCTATGAAATCTAAATAATATAAATAAAACATAGTCTAGCGATACACAAACATAGCAGCAATAGCCTAGTGGGAAATCGTTGGATTGCCACGCAGAGGTCTCGGGTTCGATCCCAAGGCACGCATCTCTGACTTTTCGAAGTTATGTGCGTATTAAATAGTTAATTATTGCTCGCTTTAGCGGTGAAGGAAAACATTGTGAGGAAACCTGCATGTCTGAGAGTTCTCCACAATGTTCTCGAAGATATATGAAGTCCGCCAATCTATTTTATATTTGCGATGGTGTCAGATAGGTGCCCATCTGATAAATTTTATTTAATATAGCTTTTGCGCGCGGCTACGCTCGCGTAAAAATAGGTTAGTTTAGGTTATGTTAGTAACAATCGGGCACGCCACGATCGTGGCGGTAAGTCCCGTTTTTGAGGAGTGGCTGGAGAGGTAATGACTGGCCACGGTTGTTTTGGTCAGTTCCTGTGCCGTATAGGCCCGGATGTCATCACTGCGGCGACTGCCGCGATGTTGTTGTGGACACGGCGCTGCACACTTTGGCGGATTGCCCAGCCTGGGCATTGCAGCGCCGTGAGTTGATCGTGGCAGTCGGACTGGTTGCCCTCTCACTCCCGGCCGTAGTTTAGTCTATGGTCCAGAGTGAGAGATCGTGGAACGCCGTCCCCTCCTTCTGTGAGGAAGTTATTTCCATCAAGGAGGTGGCGGAGCTGGAGAGAGAGCGCTTTAACCCTCTCCTCAATCGCAGAACCGGGCGCCGGAGGGCGCGAGATGACCTCCAGCCACCCTGAGGTTTGACCTGGGTGTGGTGGGCTGCGTGGGCCTGCTCGCCACCCGATCAGCACCAGGTCCGAGAGGTGGCGTGCGTGTTCCCACGTGCGCCTCTGTATCGTGTCTGTCCTCCCCCCAGGGGACGGTGGAGAAAATATTTTTTGTGTAGTGGCCGAAACCACGGCGGGGTCGCGATTGCATGTGAAAGCGATTCGCGCGGCCTCGCGATCTATAGTTATGTCGAGGAACACTGTGGTAGGTTTAGTCGTTATTACCGGGGTATCTTTTTCCCGGTGAGCCCGACATAACCTCTTCGTCGCCCAGCGGAGAGGTATACGTCAAAGCATTCCAAAACGTAAAATAAAAGTAACAGTGCTTTCATTAAATAAAATATAGCCTATGTCACTGAGTAATAATATAGCTTTTAAATTGTGAAAGAATACTTAAAATCGGTTGAGTAGTTTTTAAGTTAAAGCTGTACAAACAAATAAACAAAAATCAAATATTTCCTTTTTATAATATTATAGACTAGCTGCACATAATTTTAGTTTAATTATACTAGTAAAATGCTAAACCAAGTAAAAACAGTAATGCGGGTAGTTGCTTGATTTTGTAGGTACATTATTATTTACACATATTTATTTTAAGACCAAATAGCAATCAAAAATTATTTTTGTGCAATGTGTATCAAAATTGTTTGTTAAAAGGAAAAACTAATATTTAAAATATTATTATAAGAAAATTATCCCTACTACCAGATTTGAAACGCATGTATCTTATTCATGTATGAGTAGAATTTAAAATAATAATAATAATAAATTATTTGCATAAAACATGGTATTTGGTGGTGTTACAATATAACCGACTGCCACGCCTGAGGTCGCAGGTTGGATTCCCACACAAGCCAAACATTTGTGTGCATGAACATGGATGTTTGTCTTGGTCTGGGTGTTTCTATGTGTAGATAGATGTATATATTACCAAAAAAAAAAAAGTATATTTGTATGTTTATCCATTGTCTAGTACCCATAGTACAAGCTCTGCTTAGTTTGGGCTAGATGGTATTGTGTGTATGTGATAGAATATTATTATATATAGTACAAGCATGTTTTCTTAGATTATAGCGTACAAAATTTTAATTATGGGTACAAAACTATTACATATTTTTATTCATAAATTCTTTTACGTCATAAAAATTGGATAAGCTTTCTAACTAAATTATGATCTTATAATAAGAAGTGATGATATGTGTAAGCAAGAGTTCTAAAGAATTACATACATAGGTCCCTCATGTATGTAATTCTTTAGAACTCTTGCTGTCGGACTAAATACTACTATTGATTATTAGTCCCTGTACGGATAGTTTAGTGGTTTGTGTTTTAGTAATTTTTCTACGACGATTGTTGGCGGTTCGATCCATACGCGTAACAAAAAAATGTGTAGTCCACAAATAATTGTTGCACATGGATGGAAAGTGTGAGGATGGATATGAAAGGGAAAGGGGTAAATGAACAGATGACGGGTGACAGAGAAGTATGGAAGCGAAGGACATACTGCGCCGACCCCAAATAAATTGGGACCAGGGCAAGAGGATGATGACGCTGTTATTCTCTAAGGGGTTGGCAGAGATGTATTACAACCACGTTAAAAATTAAATTTTTCATTTTCCACGAAGTTTTTTGCTGTCTACTGGGCACAATTCCAGACACGCAGTACTGCAGCTACTGAGAATTTATTATCAAGAAAACTGGATAAAACTTAGCACGGGAATCAAACCCGAGACATCAGCAGTCTATATTCACTACTCCTCCACCACTAAGGTAAAACTAATTTCATTTACAGGCTTTAAATTAATTCATAAGATGTAGTGTGCGGCTCTATAACTTTACTTCAACTTTCAGCTAGACGGTATATGTTGCGAGACTTTTAGTAATTACTCAACTTGCCCCTTTCCAATCGTACTTATCGTACTAAACTACGTAAAGCAACAAAGTCTCCAGAAATCATACAAATTAATTAATTCCCGAGATTTCAAACACACACCAGCCAACACTTACGTAAACTAAAACTTGGAACAAGTTCGGCTGACCGGCGAAGTTGTACAAACGGGATTCGAACCTGTATCTATTAATTAGACAGGTTCAGATTCGTATTTACTCTTGGTTAAGTTTGACTGTGGTAAGACAAATAATGGTTTCAGTGCAACGTCGACTAAGGATAGGAACGCTTACTTGAATAAACTGAATTTTCCAAGCGTATAGGAGACCACTAAGATCTTTGTTTAGTATAAGTTATCTGCGTTCAATAATGCAACGATGCGCGATTACTATTAAAACAATTGAATTATTCGAATTATTCGACTATAGGGTTTATTCGATTGTATACAAATAACAGTTTTCAATTTTGAATTATTTATGTGATCCACTGTCACGCTCTACAGAGTTAATCATTGAAAGAATAATAAAATTTGGAGATTAACTTTATAGAAGAATAAAAGGCGGTAATGGATTCGAATCCTAAGACTTCTAACACAAACAGTTTAGCTTTGCTGTAGAGGTTGACAAGATAACTAGTTATATGCAACCCAAAGTGCTAGTAATATTTTATAGAAAATCTGTGTCCTCAAAAATACATTAAAATCTGTAACAATGCTACATCCCCTTTCTCTACGACTAGTCCAGTTTATGATATAGCGTTCCCCTACACCAACTGTCAGGTTATAATAGTGGGAGCTGCTGTACCTTCCAGTGCCCGAGAGCACCTTCCGGGTCTAATTATAGACAGGTCTTGTACCCAAATCTCGATTTCTCCATCCTATCTCGTGCCTTAGTGAGACTACCTATTCTCTAGATAGAAACTGGAGCAATAAAGCTGCTCACCAGTCGCAACTCTGGGAGTAGCTAACGAAAACCTCGCTGAAGCCGACAGAGAAGCCGCCTCCCATATCTCCAGTATGGTACTGGAGCTGTATAAGGCACGCTCACTTCCCGACGTTCATCCATATACAAGCCGGGTGTGGACCGAGTCACCCCAGCTATGCATCTTACTTGCTGAGCAGGCAAGCACCCGAGATGCGTTGTGGCAGCGAAACCACGCGTAACAATGATACAGTTACACATTCTTAGTTTCACGTTTCTATCCTGCCTATGCCAGGCAGGCAGAGATGTTTTACAGCCACAGATGTATACACCCAGTCACAGGTAATAGAAGGCGAACATTTGCTACGCTAGACTCCTTTTTCGCAACGAGTTTTTTTTTTTATTAAAAACCAAAGAACGCTTTGCCTAGAATTGTCGAGAGGTTATGCATGGCAATCGCATTTGCTACCGCTAAGCTACCGATGGAGTCAGTTAGTTATAAACGAACTAAAAATATAATTGCCATTATTCAAAAGACCTTTACCGCGTAAAATATTTCTTATCGACTATTTGTAATTTGTTTGTTGTTTGAGTTGTACTAAAAATATTACAATCAACCCGCCTTTACTCTGTACACCTGGCATAAAAATATAATTAAGTATATCCGAAACGTTAATCTAGATTTTGTTGATAAATTTATATCCCTTGGGAACGATATTTTTTCAGGATGAAAGGTAACATAATTATGTACTTTTCTGTACCCCTAATAACATGTGTGCAAAGTTTCATGACGATCGGTTGAGTAGTTAAGGCGTGAAAGCGTAACAAACAAACTCACATTTGCAATTATAATATTAGTAAGGATATAGCTACTAAGAAAGTGAAAACTTTATGTATTTCACAGTATGAATAGGACGAATAATTGGTCGAAAATCTGGCATTTACATTTCATCTATAGGTCTATAGGTCTCTTCACTGGGTACCTACATAAATAATTTAAACCATAAACTTTAGTAATTAAAAACACATTTTCACGCCATTTCCTTAAACAATTAAAACGAAATAAAGATAAAAAAACACAAAGATAACAAAATAAAGTTTAAAGTAGAAACTAAAACGTTTCAACAATAGTATTAAGTTAAACATTTTAAACTTTTTTAACACTTAAAACACAATAAAACTTTTGAACAGAGACCCTAGTCATAAAAACATTTAATAGCACATAAAATCTCACAGGCTATATTAATAAGTATGCGGCACAGGTATTTGCATAGCTATCTGAAGATGGCAAGCGATTGCGACCAAATTTTTGGGGTACAATCACGCACTAAGTTTACATTTATATAAATTAATATAATATTTAACTTTCTATATCATAGTATGAAATATGTAATTGTTATGTTTCGAATAAACACTCACGTAACAGACTTACATCTACTATCCAAGGGGGGGTTAGCAGAGTTGTATATATAGCATCTCGCCAGCTTAGCGTTTATAGAAAAAAGAGGCAAGCCTATTACCAGCTATCATATTCATTTTCAGACTTTGTATGGAAACTTAGAATTGCCTAACTGAAAATCACCATACCTAATAATTTGCCTAGGCCGGTCATTGAAACCATAACCTGACAAACGCATGCAAACCTATGCGCATTTTACGTCACAATAACAACAAAGCAGTGTACAAGGTTTTTATGTATTTTCTCTATCAACGATTTTCGGCAAAACTCATAATCAATCCTATATTTTCCATAAGACCTAAACAGCTTGCAAAATGTTAGTATGATAAACCCCTGTTTAACCCTTCAGGTTATAAGTACTTGTGCTGGTAATAAGTAACATATTTGTATGGTACAACAAATACAAAAGGCGCCGGTCTGTAGAATAATATACCGGCTAATTAAACTGTTAGTCGGTACTTACTCTGCCCTAGAACCCAACAGAAGATCGTTTTAGTCCGATAGATAATTGAATGTATAGTTACTAGTCTGTACTGTATTTATTACGTTTCTGTAGAATTTAAAGATACTAACCCATAAAAATACTTGACAATACAAGGAACAACCCTTTTCACACATTAAAATGATTTAACTCACTGCCACTTCAACTTATCCAACTTAAGTAAGTGCACATATTTCCCCAAAGTAGAGGAATGGCAACATTGCATTAGCATATTAAAAACCGACATTGTCAAATGAGTTCAATAATAGGATGCGACGTTGCCGCTCTTCATCATCCTAGCTTTTCTAGCATTTCCCCTGTGTCCTGGGGTCGAGCTCTAAGCTTATATGCTTGATTAGTAGCTAATATTTTTATGGAGTATTAAGTCGGAAAAGGCTTTTGTGATATCGCAACGATTGACGACGCAAAGCTTTTTCTATAAAGTAGGCATTTTAATATTGTTTAAAGCGGTTGATTTGGGTAGTACTTTATTTGAGCAACGTTAGCTAAAATACATCAGACTTTGATTAAGTAAGTGTGTTTGATTTTTAGCCGTACCATAACAGATGTGAACTCTCTCATAAAACAATCACACAGCTTAGCTAGAAAGCGTAACAAGTAAAATAGTAATTTACAACCCTAATTACTTACTAATCAACTTTTAAGAGAAAAACAAATTTCTTACTTTTCAAAATGGGTTAATACCTACGTTGAATCTACTATCGAAGATGGACCATAATAACACAGTATAAGGTTTAGTTTTTATTTCGGCTCACAAAATAACATAATATTTGTATAATTTCTGTTAAATTTATAACTAAGCACAAATTAACACAGACGCTCAAGTGTTAATTTTTAGCGACACCTTTAAAAAAAGATGTTTAATATATTATACTTATTATACTTTGTATTGCTTAATTTACAAAGTGGTAGTGTATGCGACTACAGCGCATTAAGTCTCGGGTTCGATCCGATCATGCAAAGTGTTATAGGCTTTTTGTACCAAGTATTTTTTGCTTAACTTTACATTCAATATATATTGCCGTTGGTGGCAGGCGATGCAGCAAAGCATCTAATAGTAAAAGTTAATCGCCGAAATGATCAAAAACTGAGGTTTCTTAACATAATTTAGCTATGCAAGAATATTAAACCAAGTCGCTATTTACCGTAAAGAAAGAGCATTGATAGCTCAGTGGGGAGCCCAACAGACTGCAATGCAGAGGGTCTCGGATTCGAACCCACGTCGCGCACGTCTGACTTTCGGAA
Source organism: Catocala fraxini (assembly GCA_930367265.1). Classification (NCBI taxonomy): domain Eukaryota; kingdom Metazoa; phylum Arthropoda; class Insecta; order Lepidoptera; family Erebidae; genus Catocala; species Catocala fraxini. Next base: position 19,751,743 of record OV884041.1, read on the forward strand.
GTTATATGACTTTTAGAAATTATGTGCGCATTGATTGACAATTATCGTCTGCTCCGTGCCTCGGAGAGCACGTTAAGCCGTCGTTCCCGGCTGCCATGAACATCTATGGCAGTCGTTATTGGGAGAGTGTCAACACAAAAGATCCCACTGGGTCGAAGTGTCGCCGGTCTGCACTGACTGGCTCCCACATAAGATACATACATACTTACCATAAAGAAAAAGGGAACCAGAATAGCAATACCACTATTCCGTCAAATCGCAAATCTGCTTGGTGACTGAAATAGACAAAATAGTGTTACCATCCGAACGACACCAGCGTTGAGTGAGAAATGCCAAATTATAAAGGACCTTTTCTAAGTTTATCTTAAAATTTATTTGTCTCATAGTCTAGACGTGTCTCGCAGTGAACCGAAATCTCATAATTTTATATTAAATTAGTCTAGTAAAGTTTAATTATAACTAAATGTTATTCCCCATAACGATTCCATATTATATATTTATATACAAGAAGCAATCTTTTTCATATTGAAAATGAGAAGGAACTTTATTTTGGTCCATTAAGTATTTTACGGTAAACCACTAAATCTATTCTGATGCAATTTGACATGTATGTAAATAAGCTTAAACCCTAAGAAGGAATATAGACTACTTAAAAATATGGAATCGTTTTTTTAACATTTCCATGCTTATTGTTTGCCTTTTATTGAAAAGGCAAACAATAAGCATGGAAATGATAAAACAAAACTAACATAAATATAAATGATTAATATAAAACTGCAGCATACAAGAAAACAGAAATAAAATTGAATATGAAAGGACACTTAGGTACTTGGCTGTACGCATCACTATCAAAAACACGTTTTGCGAAATTCGTTCGTCACGCGCACTGCGCACGCGCCGAAGCGTGCGGATTTTTGTTCATCTTCGCTTTGAGTAAAGCTCTTTGTATACTGTAGCTTTGTACATCAGAAACCGTGAAGTGAGACATCATCAGCACTATATTAAAAGCCATTCTTTACCACGATGTTTGGGTACATCTGCTGTGATTTGTACCTGGTAAGGTACAAGGTTTAGACTGGGTGGTCTTTTCATCTTCACGGATTACCCAGTGATTTAAGTGGTGTGACATATGCCTTTGCAAAAAAATTTTAGTTTCTTTAATGGGTACATATAAGACCGATATGGTATAAAAAAATTGTGTCTCTTTAAATTGTTGTTACGTATCTAGGTTTTCATGTCTCTGTTCTCATAATGACTGCACTACCACCACTAGCCTCGAAATAGACTTTTACAGCAAGTAAAAGAACTCTCTCTCAGAACTACACACAAATTAAAAATAGTATTTGACCCTATGAAATGACTAAGCTTTCGCCGCAGTTGCTTGTACACTATTACACTCTAAAAGTTAACACTTTTAGAGTGTACAGTGTTAGTGAACAGTAACCTGTTAGCCATAGTGATATAAAAACAAACATTATTAAATCACCGAGCCCAATGTACATGCACTCTAACGCTCAGACAGAACAATGCAAGCTGCAATCACAAAAAACGCATATCTCAAAATACTCGGAGGCTCCATACAATTTGTTCAGCGAGCGGAACATGCACGGACCTTAAATTACACCTACCGACCAAAATGGCTGTAACTGTCAAAATGATTATGTGTTTGTATATCAACATGCGTCTACCTGTGTTGCAGACTTTTTAATTTTGAAATACGTTCGCTTATCCCTGAAGGATTAACCAGAAAAGTGTTGTGTAGCTTCTCCGATCGTGTGGTGTAATTTTGCGTTTATGTTTGCCGGTCGAGCGGACGCTTAGAGCATAATGTTATTCTTAGGTCGGCCTCGATGGCGTAGTGGTTAGTGTAACCGACTGCCACGCCTGAGGTCGCGGGTTCGATCCCCGCACAAGTCAAACATTTGTGTGCATGAACATAGATGTTTGTCTTGGTCTGGGTGTTTCTATGTATAATATGTATGTATTTACAAAAAAAAAAAGTATATATGTATGTTTATCCATTGTCTAGTACCCATAGTACAAGCTCTGCTTAGTTTGGGCTAGATGGTGTTGTGTCTATGTGCTAGAATATTATTATTATTATTATTATTATTCTTGTTGTGCGTTTTCGTAGGTAATTCTCAATGTCAGTACGAAGACCGGTAAAGTGTTCGATGAATGACAATATGTCGGCTCATACTAGAGCCATTTAAAATATGTCTATCGAAAGTAGATGTGATATGTATGAATAGTCATAGGAATGTCACATCTATTTTTGATAGCTATAGTTATGTACCTATATAGTTATATGTACAAAGAGCTACTTTTCTTGTGGCTTTGCTTTCGATTCAGCTTAATGGAGAACGAGTCTACTGTCGTTAATCGAGCACATTACAAGATATCAATAATAAAAACCTTATAGCAAAGTAACAAAACTTATGAACGCTTATAACTATACTAACCTATTGCTAGTCCGGTAAAATAGATGTTACTTGTTGACCAGTAAACGCAAACTAATGGAAAACCAAAGACATTTCGTACTTGCAAAAGGTATATACCTACAGTAATACTAAATAATCATAATTACAAATGGTGGATTTGACAATATGTACCTAAGTCAGAAGCTTAATAGTACAATTACAATAATTATGGACTGCCCGCATTCGATAGTTCAATAGCTCACTATTGAGCTATCGGATGCGGGCAGTCCACTTTTACCTGTACATAATGAGTAAATAGGAATATAATATATGTCTATAACCAACAATGCGACGTGATGATTTTGGAATAGTTTCAGATATTCTTAGAATGATAAATAAAGCGATTAGCTTAGTTATTTCTATCTAAAATAGGATAAAGTATGAAGTATATAAACAGAGGCTCTATGCTCTTGTATTTTTTATTTTATACAATCTGTCTATGAATTAGGTATCTTAATAGGTAATTCTAAAATCATATTATTTTTACCGGATTTAAATTAAAAATGTGTGATTTGGAAAGGTATATTCGTGAAACTATTTACGTATATACCCACTATATACAGGTTGTGGCGTGAATAATGGATATCCCTGAAATTGTAGACTGGTCAGATTATCATCTATCATTTACCCCACTTATATCACCATATGCCCATGGACATTTCTTTTTCGATACAGGGGCCCAGAAATGCTTAATTTAAAATATGTAATATATACATATATATAAACATGTAACAATTTGAGAATAAGTATTTTTTGCGAAGTTGTCTTAGATTGTAACAAAAAAACTTGATACTGGTCTGATGAAACAAGTATTCAGGAGAGACATAAAAAAACAGAACAAGAAAATGTCGCCAACTGTAGAAATGGCAGCTGATTTTGTATGAGTAAGTACGATTTTTATTTAAAATATCTAAAATGTCAATAATTTGGTCATCCATGGGCATATGGTGATATAAGTGGGGTAAATGATAGATGATAATCTGGCTAGTCGACAGTTTCAGGATTATCCATTATTTACGCCACAACCTGTATGTGTAAAACCCACATTTCGGTAATTATTGTTATAAGCTGAATCATTTTTAGACTCCGGGTAGGTGGCTGTTCAAATGATTTCTAGCTAAAGACGTAATTTTCCCATAAAAAAATTTACATTTCACTAAGATGAAAACATTTTTACACTCTATATACACTAGTAATTAAACTTCGTCGTACATTACATTCCAGCTTAGTAACATAACAATATAAACTAAATGTATAACCTTGTTCTCTATATATAATCTGATTTACATATTTTATCGTTAGTTCATCCACATATATGTAGTTGTTTTAATCTATTTGTTATTCGTATCTGATGATTTATTTTGTATATATTTATACAAACTCTCACAATATAGAAAACTGCTTAGAACGAGAGTTGTATCTAAAGCAAAACAATATATTATTAATGCCATTATTTGTATTTGTTAGCAAAATAATGCTGTAATTGTTTTTGAAACATTGAACATTATAAAAACGATGTTTCACATTTCAATTTCGTGATCTTTTATCTATTAAAAACGACACCTCCCACTCAGGACTTTATAAGCAATCAAGCCACAGACACAACGAATAACTTTGAAACAAAAAATAGTCTTCTTCTTCATCTTTGCGATTAACCCGGTTGCATCCGCGGCGTTGGTGCTGGAACCCAGGGTCCGCTTTCCCGCTAAGTCTCCTCCAATTCGCACGATCTTCAGCATCCTGTGGTGTGGGGTGGTTGGCACGCATGTCATCTCTTACAATGTCAAGCCAGCATTTCTTGGGTTTGCCCCGTTTACTCGGGCCAGGCGGAGGTGGCATGGCAAGTTTTCGTAAAACGTGGCCGTACCAGCGTAGGCGACTCTCTTGCAGCTTATCTGCTATGTCACGGACATGAAGAGTGCCACAGATGCGGACGTTTCTTATACGGTCCTTCCGCGTTACTCCACACATCCAGTGCAACATATTCATTTCCGTGACACGCAGTTCCTGCTTGTGATGCTCAAGCACTGGACACGTCTCACTGCCATATAAAAGGACAGGCCTAATGATGGTCTTATAGACCTGTCCCTTCAGCTTTACCGGCATTTTAGGGTCACAAATTTTATTTTATTTTATTATTTTTGGAAAACTTTCAGGTAAAATGGTACAATATACACATTTATAACATTTTCACGCCAAAACAAAAAGTGATGACTTTTTATTTTCTCTGAATTAAGATCTAAGCTACACTACTCAGTAGTAGCGAGTACTCAAATTATAAAATTCGTACAGTCGAGATCTTTAATGTGTTGTTTTTTTGCGGTTAGTAACAAGAAGAGCCTAAAGACGAATTAGGAATACGAGTGTCCATCTTGAATAAATAATTCACCAATCCCCATAATTCATATGGGTTTTTAAAACACGTCCAGACTTCAAATGAAGCGCTTACATATAGAGATGTACCATATTAGGTACAGGTCCGGGACCTCAGACCGCACACGGCAGACCTTGAACGACAGACAGACAAACAGACAATAGGCGATAAGGGAAGACTGCGGTCGACTACGTGAAAACCGATGACTTTTGCATACAACGTTTGGTCCGAGGTATGAATATTGGAGAAGGCATATTTTTATATGACATCAGTAATATAGTTACTTCGTATTTCTAACTTACACAATTAATGTAACACAAAGCAGTAGAACATTTTGTGTTACATTAATTGCACAATTCGTATAGCGGGCATTCTAAACAGGAAAATTAATATTGGGATGTTCCTCAAATAATTGTTCTGTGATTTTGTGATCGTATTTGTAAGTTTGAAGTCTTTGCATCTCAAAGATATATAACCACCGCAAAATTATATTTACAGTTTCTAGAAATTTGCACCAAAGCACAGTATGATATATTTTATTGCTGATAGTGGTAAATAAGCCAGCAGTTTACTTAATAGTAACATAAACTAAATAGAAAGCAATCGCCGAATATCTAATTAAAGTGAGTTATTCTAAAAAAAAATATAACTTGCAATACGAACTTGTAACTCGGTCGATATTTCTATTGAAAACTCCTAAGCAAAAGAAATGGATATAATATCTCCCTTGACTGATTACAGCCACAGCGACCGCATCAACTCCTGGAAAGTTGACTTTCGTGTGCTTGCTTGTACTTTACGTAACCGATCATATTTTTAAAAAGCCGCGCACATTCGTATACTAGTATGGATGCGGAAGGCGGAAGACCGGATGTTGTGGCGTAAAATGGGAGAGGCCTATGTCCAGCAGTGGACTGCGGTGGGCTGATTGATTGATTGATTGATATTTATTGTTATTATTTTACATTAACAACCACGTCCATTCTTCTAACATCTGACTTAAAGGATTTTTTATTCACACACATCTTTATGAAGCTGTCAATTATTACTAATCTTCAATGCGTTGGCTCGGAGCCAGGATACATACATACATACAAACGAAAAAGCAGCATTATCACTTATAAGCTATTTGTATGCTAGTCGGTAAGTACCTCGTGAGCGTACGTGATACAAACACTAGATGGTAAGTTGAATGTTATGATTGATAAGAGATTCCAAAGATTACGCTATTAAAATGTTGGCAATACAAGACAGCTTAGTGGCTCTTGTATTGCCAACATTTTAATAGCGTAATCTTTGGAGTCTCTTATCAACATATTATATAGTTTAACATTTTAGTAGTCTTGTATTAGCAAGATAGTTTAACGCATACCGTTAGACTGATACACAGAGCTGGTTGATGACGCGTTTGATAATAATATGAATTTATTTATGTGCGAATTAAAAAGTTGACAATCGCATATTTTAGTCAAATAATTTTTAAAAAAAATTACCTGTACTCTTTCTAAATAGAACTGATATTATTTTGACAAAAAAAATAAAAGTAAAGTTATGGCAAAATGACGTAAATCAAACATTGAATCAAGATGATTATAATAACCAACTTCTTTTTTTTAAGCAGAAGGAAATATGTAACACAAAATTGTACTAACATAACCATGTGTTATGTTCCTACGTCAAATTTCTAGTGCTCCTTAAGAAGTTGTGCTGCCAGATGGAATTGCATTTTTTTATGCCCGTTGCGTCAATATAATCAAGATGGTAATAATAACCAACTCCATTTTTCAAGCAGAAGAAAATATGTAACACAAAATTTTACCAACATAATCATGTGTTATGTTCCCACGTCAAATTTCTAGTGCTTCTTAAGAAGTTGTGCTGCCAGATAGAATTGCATTTTTTTATGCCCGTTGCGTCAATATGTTGTCTTCTTTTGCACCTAGTCAGCAATTTGAGCTTGCAGTTAAGCGACTTTACTAAGAATACAATGACTGTGACAGCCATTTTGTCGCTAAGCCCGACCTTTAGTCTGTCTTTGCAGCTACGGCTAGCCAAAATGCTATACAAAATATTTTGGTGTTTTCCATTCGGTCTTGGTTTATGGTCGTTAAAGCTTATAAATGATATAAATAAAAATAATAAATACTGTTTGTTACGTTTTCACAGTTAAACGCTGAATTTATTTTGATTGATTTGCCATTCTAATAGTTTAAACGCATAATACTATATCGAAGTTGCGGATACAAGCCAATTCTTTTATAAAACAGTCACACAGGTTTCGTACCTAGTACAGACTCCAGCTCTCACTAAGGTTTTAGTTCATGCTGTACCTGTTATTGTAACATACCAAAGTACTTACCTTTTTGAGAAAAATAAACAATATTATTATGTGTTTCTCTTTTTTAATTCTAATCTATTGGGTTGGGTGTTTAACGGTTTGGTAAAATGTAAATTATAATTAAAAAACAGCGTCTGCCTGATATACTGTCTCAATACATATTATTATTATTATTATTATTAAATTGATGATTCATTATTTATTCAGCAAAACATTCTTAATTTTTCTCTCAACGTAAAACCAAAACTTTTCCCGAATCTAACGGCCAAAGTCATTGATGTAAGCTAGTGCGAATATAATGGCAAAATAACAGTCCCAAAAAGTGCAATTCCGCGAAAGTTTCAGCGATTAAGTCCCACTTGTTTTCTGCTTACCACGTCAGCCAACGATACTGAAATTCAAAACGCTATATTTTTACGAGGGGCACACTTGGGCCCTCCATTATCGCAGCGTCGGCTTTGATGGCACATAAACCGGACGCAGCTGCGGCAACACTGACGCGAGCAGGGAATCGTGGCACAAGATTTACAATTTACGAGTTTCTTATATATCATACATTACTTTTTTCTTTCGGATTAAGTCAACTATCAAACTTATGATCATTGGCAATTATAATAATTATGTATCTGCTGGTATATACTGAAAGTTACTTACCTTTCGCAGCCGTTCGTCTATTATAAGTTTATTACTTTGTCACATATGTATAAAAAAATTTTTGAGTCCCTAACTCCATTCAAATTAGTTTTTATTTGGATAACTTATAGGCCTGTAATCTTTTTGTTACAATTTTCTTATATGCTGGTGTTTTTATTGGTCATTCATTCAATCAGTAGATGAACCTTAGCTAAATATAAATTTTGCATTTTACCTGACTTGGATAACTAAATCTGTAAAGTTTAATACTCAAATAAAAATGAGGATTCTAAAATCGTCCCTTATTAATAAATATTAAAATAAATACTTTTATTAATTATATTTTATTTAACTGAAGCAGAACAGTTACAGCATAATTCAAATCATAACAACATTAAAATCCATGTCGCGTGCCACGATTCTCACCCTGCATTATATATTTCTAAAGAAGGCATAACTCTTATATTCCGGCCGTAGTTTTACAACCTCACAGTATCGAATAATCTACGTCAAATATTCACCTCGTACGCTTAAAAAATAAAAATACCTTTTTTTACTTCTTAATTCACTTATGGTCCGTGTCTGGTGAGCATATGGGGATTTGGTAAAGTCGAAGATATTCGGGAAATTAAATTTTATGTAATATATTGTTATGAGTTTGATTCGTATTTTTGTCTTGTAGAGAGAGCTTCGAGAAGAATAAATTTTACTACTTACCGAAATTTACGTTTATATTTGAAAAATGAAAATTTGCTTCATTGAATTCATACTCTCGTTAATAACATCAAGTTACATTGCTATTTCATTTACTTGATCCGAACTGTGTTGTTTTTCTTAATAATTAATGAAATTATGTAACACCAGTTTTTCGTTAAAACTACATAGATGTCGCAGTAGTTGAAATGGTTTTAGCCAGTGAGGTCATTATCATAAATTCGATCGTACGGAGCAAAAGTTAACAATAATTTATGCATTGGCATAATCCATAAATGTTGTTCCGTGTATTAATCTCAATGTATGTAAAAAAAGATTTTACAAACATTGAGATTAACACATTGTTGTCACATAAATTATACCTAACGCGGCGAAGGTGTGTTTTTAAAAATATGTGTGTTATCAATTTTATTGTCTTTATCACGCAAATTTTTGTCTATGGACGCTACAGTTACTAACTCACTATAACGTATATAGGCAATAACAATTATTCTAATTAGAAATCAATACTTTAAACAATGGCAACAGATAAGTGTAGTGACAGTGAAAGAGAGAGAGAGATTGGGAGAACCGGAAATTAAACCAAACATAATTTAAAATTACTTTTGCACTTATACTATTGGACTAGTCAGCGAATCAACAAGATAATGAGGAATTATATTTTCTTCAACTGTTCTGTGCCAAAAGCCTTCCTTTTAAAGTAATCTTCATCTACTACCAGGTATTTCCAACGCATTAGAATAATTATGCATCATATTAAGTAGTTCCGTGAACCCAATGATAAACAATCTTTATTTTACCTCTTCCGTTACCGCGCCTTGGAGTAGACTGAGACAGTTTTACTTCCGCGGAAGAGCGGGTTTATTCGTACTGTCACGAAATTATTTACAGCCGACAAGCTGATTTTATTTGTTTTTTTTAAGATGAAGCCTGCCTGGCCGGTCTCGTACTCAATAAATTTAATTAAAACATTGCTAATTATAGAAGACGAAAAACGGAATGTTAGGATCTGTGGCGCGTCACCAGTTCGCTCCTAGCTGTTTTGAAGTAGCAGCATTATTAATTATATTTAAAACCTTTTTAATTAACTAAACAAGTCAGAAAATTTTGACTGAACCGACAAATCTGACACTCATTCATGTGTAGTTATCCCGCCCTACAAGGAGAAGGTCCGAGAAATGAATTTGTTAGAAGTAATTACGTTTTTATTATGAAAATAGCTTGTCACCCCTTTGATGAAAAATGAAATCGGTGCTGTCGTCTTCTTCCTTTTAAAATCTTCATATCATATAGGCTTTACTGATATAAAATCACAGACACACCCTAATTCTTAATATGTCTTATTCATTTAACTCACTAATGTAAAATACATATCACTACATATTATAAAACAAGGTCCCCCTCTCGCCCTCACCGCGTCTGTCTGATCGCTCTAAACTTAAAAACAAGTGAACGATTTTTTATGCGGTTTTCATCAATTGACAATTGATGAGGCAGGTTTAGGTGTATAATTTGTTAAAGTTTTGTACTACCCATGTGATAATATTCTAGTAAGTTCAGCAGTGGTTTTCAACAGGATTATGTTGCTATACTACTGTTCCAGATAAAAATAAACTCTCAAACCTGCTATAAATTTAATCAGATGTATATTCAAGAAGTTGTAAATCCAGAATTGACATGTAATTAATACAAATCCAGCTGTGATTAATTTCTCCGCCTGGATATCTTATCCATGCGACACATTGGCAGTACGAGGTCGCTCCTCCTTTGCCATCTTCGCAGTCTGTATGCGTATTTAAGTCACAAACAAGAAATCTTATTACAATATTAACAATAACAAACGAAAACGCCTCAGATCATACGAACAAACGAACAGACACAAAACAGGAAGCAGAGCAGATTCGCGCATGCACGCGCGACGTGTTTATAAATACCGCACTCTCACCTTCGGTTGGTGGCCAAAATTATCACGTTTGCAGTGTGTGGAACAAGCTAGGAGAGGACACAGTAGCGGATGCTGAAGCGATTTAATCCTAATTAATATGATAAACGCGAATGTGAGTTTATTTGTTATGTTGTCACGCCTTACTTACGTAACCAATTATCATGAAATTTTGCATCCCCGTTGTCAGGGGTGCAGAAAAGGACATCGAGTACCTTTCATCCAGAAAATAATACTGTTCGCGAAGGATAGAAATTTATTGAAAAATCTACATGAACGCCAGTGGGAATTCTAGTACTTTATACGACGATATCGATAGAAAATTTTATGACGTCAATCAATTCTTCTCTCACACTGAGACAGAGTTTATACATTATATACAATACATTGTGACCACAATAAATGTCTTTGATATACATATTATTGTCTTAAATTTATGCGAACGTTACACATTGATAATTAACTAGTTTATACGTAATCGCACAATACACAATATCACCATTAAATCTGTATAAAATATAATAGTAATTTCAAAGAGATATTCGACTCATTTTGAACGCTTGTCCAACCTTCTTCTAGCTTGCACGCTTAGTGTATATATACTATATATACACTAACTGACCTATTTTTATGTATATATATATATACATAAAAATAGGTCAGCTTATAAACTGTTGAATTGATAGGCACAGATCACAGAACAGTTCTTATCACAATTTCCCAAGCATTCTAAAGCAACCTTTTAAAAAAGTAACGAAAAATTCTTACTTTAATATTTTCTTAACTATGGGTGTATTTTGAAAAAACTTTTTGCGATGCATAGATCTACTCCAGCACTTGAATAATATTTTTTATTTGATATTAGTTCAGATTATCGCGTTCTATGATCTAGTAGTATGTATGTATGTATCTTATGTGGGGGCCAGTCAGTGCAGACCGGCGACACTTCGACCCAGTGGGATCTTTTGTGTCGACACTCTCCCAATAACGACTGCCATATATGTTCATGGCAGCCGGGACCGACGGCTTAACGTCTAACTAGTAGTAACTATAATACATATAAAACACATCACCCAGGCGTAGCTGACTTTATAAGAAAGTGAGTGACTGCACTAATGGCGTAAAGGACAACCAGCTATCTGCCTACAGGTACTGCACTACTTAATTAACTTTGAAATTCCTTCTTATCCTGTCTTCTGTAGGGTGGAAAGCCTTAGGAGTGTGGTCTTCCTCTTTCTTCGTCATATCTTTGAGCACTACAGGGTACAGTGAACCTCTTCTGTCTAATCTGACGATTGGTATAGAGGGAATGCTATGTCATAAAACTTGGTATATTAGATATAGAGTATAGGTATCTATACTTTTCTTAAAATATAAGTTATATATTCGTATTCGCTCCCTTCTATGTTGTTGATACCCTTAAAACATCTGCTACTGAATGGTTTATTCTTGGTAGTATTAATAGCGGTCTGTTTGCCAATAATTTTACTACGAAATAATATTTTATTAGCCCGCTGTCGCCCGCATCTCGTTCCAAGGGCAGGAGTGCAACACACTGAAGCGTTTGGCCGTGACTCTGAGTAAATTTACTCTGCATTTATTTTTAAGTATTTTTCAGTTACAGCGGTTATTATTAGATTAACACCTGCATTTATCATTATTATGAAAAGATGTTAAGAGTTTTTAAGCGTTGTGTGAAGGTCCAAAAAGGGAACAGATTGCTGTTTGAAATTTGAAATTAAATACATTTTTACAGTATCATTTTTTAATTGACTAGCATGTTTTAGTTCTTTTCATTATAGTATTTTAATTATATTTTATTAAGTAATATTTATTCCTGTCTTATCATAATGTGTATCATCTTTAGGACGTGCGGTTTTTTTTTCCAAATGTCTTCAATTAGTATATAGATTTATTACTCTTTGCTTGTTTTACCGACCGAACCCGTATAGTAAATACGGGTATTATAGTACCAATTATTTTAATACGTACACACATCACTATGCTTATAAATACTATTAATAGTTAATATATAAAATGAATCTTACATTTCATAAACGGAAGCGATTATAGTCTCGCTTCAGTTTATACCTTAGACATCATATAGAGTGCATTACACTGAAGCGCTTGGCCCTGGCAGTACTAAGGCCAGTTGCCTTGAACACACAAATTAAACGACACACTTAGTAAGTAGATGTGTTTCACTTTTATTTGTCAAGCCGTTTTTAACTAATGGGGCAGGGAACATTCCAAGTGATATTTTGAGAAAATATTTCAGTTATACGAAACGGCTTATAAACATACCATGTAACGTTAAGGATCGTAATAATGTAGCTCACGACTTTTAATATACTCGTATAGCTAAGAGTTTTCGACAGTAAATTATTTTGTTTTCTCTGTAAGGAAATGTGTATAAATTGTTACAAAATATAATATAACTATGTACTTAAAATGTATTACCTATTATTTTACAATACATTAGGTACTTTAAGACTCGTGATTCTGGATGTGCCACACTAGAGAAGCCATCGATGAGTTGTGCATCTTATAATAAATCATCACCAATGCATTTTGTCAACCGGACATAATATGATCGATCGACAAAATGAATTTATTAGAGCTTTCTCTAGACCGGAATATGGATCTATTTTAACATTATTTTAGTTCTCCAGTATAACTTTACTGAGCATACTCTACATTCTGTAATCTCTCTTTTAGTACACTTCTCCCTTTTGAAGAAAACTGACGTAACCGTAGTAAAAGACCAGCGGCTTTCATTCCATTCTTAATTCCTTTATTCTCTAGAGACTTCTTATTTTTATACCATGACCTATGATAGCATACAATGTCAGTTGTCTCGTAGAATTGAAAACAATCATGGTCAACGGTAACGGCTTACCATCAAGCGTCACGTATCCGTGTTTCACACCTTCCAACATAAATAATCCTGGTAATCCTTAAGATCTGACTAACCCCAGTACGACTTCTTTTCTTATTATTGTACCTACGAGCCAATAGGTATCTACATTTACAATGCGTTTATTTATCATATTTACCTGTACTGTGTTAAAAGGATTGCATTTGAGGTTTGCAGTAATACGATCCAACTCACGGGTTTTCCCAATGCGCCAGATTAAACAGAGCACCATATATAGTAGTTCCGTTAACCCAATCACAAAAATATTGCCCTTGTGTTTCATTTGATGCTTTATTATTTACGCCACTGGACCTCTTTCTAGAGGATTTTTGTTCACTACCAAAGTATGAACCAAGATTACAATGACGATAAGCAATAAAAGACGTTTACAACACGAAAAGTATCTCTCTCGCATTGCTAAGCCTTTGAATAAATACAATTTTGTCAAGGAAGGAAGCAAATATTATTTGTGCTGCTTCAATACCTCTTTAAGGAGCTTGGACTCTCTTCTCATTGCAGGAATACAATGCAAAGCTCTTTGGATGCATCTTCTACGCGGTACTCATCCAGTCGATCTGCTTGAGATATAGCGAAATGTTAAGACAAGTCATAAGTATACGTATGTATGTATATGTACTCAAAGTTTGATTAGTCTGTGCTTCTTTTATATGTATACTCTCGTACAATCCACAGTTGAAAGGTATTTTGAATGAGTTCTTTAAGCTGAAAAACTCCCTGTGCTACACTATGATATGCCCTCATGTCACTTTCTTAGACGATCTTTGAGTTCGTGCTTTAGCTCAGAAAGCAAGCCAGTACACCATAGTCATAATTTTAAATGATGCCTGCAAGTAGTTGGGACTTTAGTTCATTCATCCACCACACAGAGAATATAACCAAAAAATATTGGCTTTACAGAACGTAGGTGACAAACAAGTACATCACTCTTATAATAATTATGGTAAGCATTACCGTAGCACGCAAACGTTTGAAACACTGGTTCAATAGCGCATCGCCTTAAAATGCGATAAAAGAGAGGTAAGTATGTAAGCCTCCAGGTGAAAATCCGTAAAGGTGAACTACGGTGGTACGCCGCCGAGATCTTCCTCTCGTCCACTACGTCACGTTGACTTTCCTTTTCATTTGTTTTGACTTCACCTTATGGCTTCTTGACAAACCTTCGTCTACAGTCTTTACGCGAGTGAGCCAACGATGCATGATAAGTAAAAAATGTTAGGAAGAAACGCTCAGCGCATCTTCAGCTAGTTTGCGCAACATAACCTCTAAAACAAAAGGCCAGCTAAAAATAATTTAACGTGTACAGGAAATAGGAAACGTCGAAGGTCGTGATACATGCATGTGTACCGTGGCGAGTGTGTCTAACTATCCGTGGAGTGGGTTTTAAGTGATATACTAAATAGTCTATTAAGACGTGCCTCGAATTTAAAGAGTTTGGCCAAGTGAGTACTGTTTTCGAAGGTCAAGAAATTCAAATAACTATTGTTTTTTTTATTTTTCATATTTATAGCCATATTATTATATAGCGTAATAGTTAGGTACAGTTATATTTTAGTGTCGTAAAGTATAGATGATTTATCAAGAACATCCAAAAATAAAATTGGATGGTCACCTGAATTATTTCTTTTAAATTTCTCTATCGTCACATAGATAACAATTCTAATCACTTATTACAATATTTGAGTGCATATTTGTAACCGAATGGATTGAATGGACATACCTATCTCTTCCAAAAGAATACCCTTCTTTCCAAATAATATGCACACTTTGATTAACTACATACTACATATTATACACTGTAAAAATCAGCCGTGCTATAATGACGTAGCTTTAGCGATTTTGGAATCGCAGTCAACACATTCACTGAACCAATAGCCAGTATAAATTAACGTTAATGTGTATTAACCAAGCACTATTCATAATAATAAATAAGTTAATATAAATAAGTGTGTTTCTCCGCATGTAAAGGCGTCGCTTTTAACTCCACAGATAATATATGTTAATTTGAAGATAGCGTTTATCCTTGAAAGCTGGCGTTACCCTCTTTGCGAAACGTAAACACTGAGTCACATGAGGATTTTCTACATGTGCAGTGGACTCTATATTGATCCAGTTGAAAGGCGAAATGGGATAATAAACGAATATGTTGTACTACTTACTTCCGCGGCTGTTTCCGCATTTTTAAAGGTCTTTTACGAGGTGTTAAGTCTTTCCCATACAAAGCCGTAGCTTGTATAGTTCTATAGAAGTCATAACAAACTAATTGACTCTTGAAATTAGAATATCAGTTTCGATTTGGCGTCATTTTCTGTCTTGAAAGGTTTTGAGCATTACAGTATAAAGCGTTAATCGGCATTTTTTTTTGTTTATGTAATAGTAACAAATTTACTTATTAAACTGTCTGATAATATATATATATATATATATATATATATATTATAGATTTTATATACAGAATACACAGCAAAACAAAAATGAAGTAATACTTAATCATTTGAAACTAACAATAGCATAATCAACAAAAATAAAGTTCACTAAACGTTTGCGTAACTACGATCAATAACATTTTCATCTCGCAGAGAAATCCAACTCATAACCACTGCGTCATCAGTAAGTTAATTATCTACCTAATTAGAGACAGTTGAGTCATTTCGCTGGCGAACGATGAAAGAGATTCCCAGATTAGTTAGACAGCAATAAGAGATAAAATTTGGACAAAATATAGTCATTATGTCGTCCAACAATGTAAATAGGAAGAAAATGTGTTGGTACAACAGATAAGCGCTCTGAGTCAATGTTTACATTCAGAGAATGGGGGTTATTATGTTGTACACAAACCTAATTCTTTTCTTGTCACGAAATATAACATAGTTATTATAATTATGCACTGAAGGTGCTACCTATGCAATTTTTTACACAATTTCAAGGCGTTGTATTCGAATTTTAATAATATAATTTATTTACTATTTGGCTGTTAATAGGAATATAATATCAGCCTGTATAAAACCTGTCCCACTGCTGAACACAGGCTTTTTCTCAGTGTGTTCCTTCGCCGTTGTCGAGCGATAACTTATAATACGCACATAACTTCAAAAAGACAGAAGTTGTCTTGGAAATAAACTCGAGACCGTGTGGTAACCAACGGTCGCCTATTTGGTTATCGCTGCGTATATAAAAAAACATACTTCTTCGAAACTGGTATCAGCATGGAGATCAGAAATAAGCCCCGTAGGTAGCACTACGCTTAATCCTTATAACGCGAGACTTTAAGGATAGTCGACGAAATATAAATGCAAAACATGTCTCCGACTATGTGTTTACTCACATATTATTATTTTCCTTAGGTGTGGGCAGAGAAAGGTACAAGAAAGATAATATTTATTTTTTTATTATTATATATATTTATAATTAAACTGCTATATACGGATTTTATCGCGTTGTTTATTTGACACTTTATTACAAAATTTTGAAAATTGTTACACTACTACTACTATTAAACTTTACTAATTTTTAAGCAAATAAATTATTATTAAACTATTTAGATTTAATTTATGTGACCCCGTGACCATGGCTGCTGAAAAGCAACCGAAACGTCGGGGAAAGTGTAAAAATAAATTAAATCTAAATAGTTTAATAATAATTTAATTAGCTTAAAAATTAGTAAAGTTTAATAGTAGTAGTAGTGTAACAATTTTCAAAATTTTGTAATAAAGTGTCAAATAAACAACGCGATAAAATCCGTATATAGCAGTTTAATTTCAATATATATTTATATTAATTCATACATAACTTGATACTTATATTATTTAAGTATACTGCTACAATTTCACATTTACGCTTTGTTTCTACAAACACATCATATACTAATGTATATGATGTGTTTGTAGAAATAAATCGCCTTTATATCCCAAACTACTATTTGTACTAATTGCCATTTTAATTTTTATTTCTTAATTAATTTCTTTTAATATTTTAATTGTATTTTTTATATATAATTCTAGTAAAGATTAAACATGTTATAAATTCTTTTTAAGTTTAAATCTAAAGATCTTTAATTTTTACTTCAGAATCGGCGCCTCAGTAATTTTGTTTGGTGTGAAATGTTAATACGAGTCGTAAATCCAACATAATTGATGATACTGATGTATCACACAATTGTTATTTGTAAATATTACTTTATTCTACACTCTGATGCTCTAGTTATTAAGTCTGCACGCCTGTGTTATAAGAACCCTATTTTCAATGCCATAAAATAAGGAATGAGAGTAATGAGGGGTAACATTGATTTCGTTCTATCGAGAGAACATGACATCTGTCACTTAAAAATACTAACATAACGACTAATCTGGCTGTCCATCAGTTCTTTATTCTTAGAAAAAAAAACTAAGTCTACAAGATAAATTAAAACGTGTATAAGCTGCAATATGTCAACTTTTTTATTACTATCTGCCACATGTTGTCATGCAGAGATCCATCTATATCTAAATAAATTAATCCATAAGTATTTAAGGTTATATTATATTATGTCATCATCATCATCATCAGGCTATAACAGTCCACTGCTGGACATAGCCCTATATATGTATATATATTATGTATTAGCTAATAATATCGTTTTTGGGATATCATTATAGCGATGGAAAAAAATTACAGGGAAATTTTCACTTAACTATTTCTAGTTTATTTTGTATCCAATGCTTTTAAAATAAGTTTCATTTTACAAACGTTTTGCACATCTATTATATTCTTAATGTAAACACTAGTCCAAATCCATTAAAATACTATTTACTTATGTTTGGGTTTATATTGTTGTTGTGCTTTTGAATAACTATATTAATACAACTTCCATCCGTACAGTTAACTGCACAGATAGCGGGGCAGTATAAGTGGTCGCCACTGCCGTTGCGCCAAGTATTGTGGGTTCGAAACCTATTCGAGACAAATATATGTGATCAACAATATATGGTTGTGCTCAGTAATGGTGTTCTTTATCTTCGTTTATTGAAAGTCACCGCGATACAATAAATCTTCAGAGTGTGATGTGTAAATTAAAAAAACAAAAAATTAATCTATACTAATACTAGCTGCCCGGACAAACTTCGTTCTGTCAAAAGTAATATTTCTTTTTTTATTTTACTTTATCACTAAGGGGTATGAAGAATAGATAGTAGCCGATTCTCAGACCTAATAAATATGCATATAAAATTTCATAAAAATCGGTCAAGCCGGAGGAGTATGGTAACTAACATTGTGACACAAGAATTTTATATATAAGATTATAAAGAGAAAAGATTAGAATTTTTATTTGTTTGTTTCATTGTTTGTAAAAAAAAAACGACTCAATCGAGTTTAAAATTATCACCAAGTAATATAGGCTATATTTTATTTCAAGCAAATGTGCTGTTACTAACATAGCCTAATCTAAACTAAACTACTTTTACGCGAGCAAAGCCGTAACGAAAAACTAGTCTAAACTATAATTATCCATAAAAATAAACTTGCGTGACAACTTTAATAGTATCCTAGAAGTTTAATTGCTAATAATAATTAGAACCAATTTAAAAAGCTCATTTAAAATGTACGCAAACATTTCATACGACGGGCGCATGAAAATTCTAACGTCCATAGCGTAGACAGTAAAAAGCGGGACGTGAAAAAAGTAGAATCGCGAACGACTGTCAGTTCCAATGATACGGAGCTAATTTCCTTCTCATCAGCTTTAATTATTCTACATAAAGTTCTATTGTTCCACCCTTCGTCCACCCTAAGTTGATTGGTGGAAAGTATTTTACTGGAATATTCTTTTCACGAATATTGACCTGTCAATAAAATGTAAGCTTTAGTAGTCGTAATTTTTTTTTATAGAAAATGTGTAATTTTGGCAAGATAATATTATATATATACTCAGTCTAACGCATAAATTTCCGAAGGGCGCATTGCATCTACGTTCCGCTAGCTATGGTTATAGATGCACTTACTGGCGAACTAATCTATAAGTATAGTTTACCTCTCACAATAATTATGTACACGTGAGACTATCTACATACTTACATAGCCACAAGTTACAATTTCTCTTCAATAAAAATAATAATGAGCAGAGATTAGAATTGAAATTAAAAAACAAAATTAAAACCATTTTACTTCTAAATATATATGTAGATTATTTAAATTAATGTATATACATATATATGTAGGAAGAGGGGTATTTCCATTGAAAATGCCATCACCGTTATCCATGCTCATTTATTGTAATTCTTCTCTCTCTCTTAGCCTTTATTATTCCCAAGTCACTTGGGGTCGGCTTTTCTGGTCTAACCGGATTTGACTGAATATCAGTTTTTACACGGAGCGGCTGCCACCTGACCTCCGCAACCCGAAGGCTAACAATACCCTAAGGCTAGACCAGTGTCAGGATATTAGAGGGTACTGACTTTCCCAATAACGACTGCCATAGATGTTCATGGCAGCCGGGACCAACGGCTTAACGTGCTCTCCGAGGCACGGAGCAGGCGATAATTGTCAATCAATACGCACATAATTTCGAAAAGTCATATAACTTCCGAAAGTCAGAGGTGCGCGACGTGGGTTCGAACCCGAGACCCTCTGCATTGCAGTCTGTTGGTCTCCCCACTGAACTATCGCTGCACTACGCAGCAATTACGGTAACACTTTATGAACCAATGAAATAAAATAAAGAAATACTATCACGTGAGATCCATTACTATCGCGGTTATTTTACCTTTCTAACAACAATAACTAACACTATATCAAACAAATATAGACAGTTTTGAATAGTGACACTCAATCATAACGCAAAAGCACTCAAAATACCATGTGTCTGATTCCAAAATCATACAACACCACACCATGTCGTCAGCTGCTTTTTCACACAGGCCACCAAGGTTACTATGTCACACAGGCTATCATGCCACACAGGCTACAACCTACTGGGGTTGACCGCCGTTGTGCCGCTGCGACTCAAAATGTTATTACCATGCTATCAGACTTAAGTATTAAAATTCTCACCATCGCCGTTACAAGTACACCCTGACTTTTGATTAGTAAGCGTGTCCAAGCCAACATTCAATTCCAATGGATTGTAGCACCCAGACATGGCGCGTAAACGGCCATGCGCGCATTTATACGTTTAATTGTAAACTAGCGCTTTAAGAAGATATCAGTCACCATCAAGAGTATTGTGGATTCGAGGAATAAGGTTTATTTAAGACTCAGACACCTTTAAAGCATTGCAGTTAATTACCACATTGAATTGCCTACCAATTGACATCAATACCATTAAAATATCTTGGTAATAAAACATCATATTTTGTAAAGTAATTATAAAATAACCAAAGAACAACCTTATCTATCTTTATAACGATAGGTACAACATGTAAAGAATCAAATCCACGTTGTGATCCGCCATCTTTGTTCCCCCACCACCGAGCCGATTTCGATAAAAACTTGCCAGACAATTGTCGTCATTCGACCGGAGATGACGTTTCCTCAATCTACAAAATAACGTCCCTCGTTGAATAGAATCCTTCCTCGGGTTATCTTCTTTTTTAATTAACACTCAGCTTGAATCTTTTAATAAAAGCTAACATTTTGTTTATGTAACTAGAACGTGTATTTTTTTGTATAAATAATACTTTAGGCTTAAAATAAATGTGTAATGGAAACGGTTGACATGTTTATTGTTTGTAGAATTAATTTGGTTAGGCTAAATATTACAGGCAGAATAAAGCATTAAAGCGAAGATTTGGAACACCTGTTCAATTAATTATAATAAATACTATTTACTTATATGTGTTTATGTGTCTCGTCTTTATGTCAAAAAGAAGAATTAATTAGCGTATTTTTTATTTGAGTAGAACGAAGTGTAGAATACCAAGAAAGCTACGCTGTTTCTATTTAAATAAAAATAAAGACAAGACAACAGACAGACAAAAGGCGTAAGGAGAGTAGAGAATTTTGCCAGTTATGATTTAAAATCCCACAATGTGCCCGGGTGACGGCAATAGGCTCTCTGCTAGACTCCGTGCTGCTATTAAAAGCTTCTTGTCGGTAAAGTCAAACTTTTCCCGACCTGGTAATCAAACCCGAGATGTAATTCACATTAGTCGCATTCATTACCGCTGCGCAATCAACAAACATACCTATACACCTAACATAAGTATTAAAAACAAAATCTAATACAAACAAACTTCCACAAAACGTGTCACAATACAATTAAATAGAATCACCTATTATTTTGTCCCGACATTACCACCAAAGTTGAACACAATAATACGTTTACCGGTGGCAATAATTTAGCGGGTCGCAGAAACGCGACATTACAATATAAGTCATAATTAATTCTCCATAGTGCTCCCAAGCTACAACATCGTGGCCGAAAATAAAAGTAAAAAAAATGCCTCAGCAGTAATAGCGTTCTAGCGTTTTATTTTACAGGGTGTTGTAGATTATGAGCTTGAAAATATAGTTAATTATTTTAATATAAAAGTAAAGGAGCGATGGTAACCTAATTAATAGATGTCTATCTATAATAATATTATAAAGAGGAAAAATAGATATTTTGTTTGTCTGTTTGAAATGATTTACTCAGAAACTACTTAACCGATTTTAAAAACTCTTTTACCATTAGAAAGTTATATTAGCACCGAGTAACAGGATATATTTTATATAAAACGTACTCTATCATAACCTAACCTAACCCACTTTTACGCGAGTAAAAGCTAGTCATATATATACAGCGAGTAACAGAAACGTGTGGTCATATTTTAGGGCTGTAATGTACATCTAAAGAATAAACTACGTGGCCTATCATATTTGAGACACCGAGTCAGAGTCAATGGATTATACAGAAAGTACTATGCATCACCCACATATTGCCAGATATGTATCATTACCATATAATTAACCACGTGTACTCGCAATCGGTAGTAAGTATAAGCACAAACAACCCTCAGTAACCATGGGTAGTCAACGTGACTGCTGTGCATAAGATCTCGTGTTTCTGGATTTCTCTGTCGATAAATTATCATTAAAATCTATTAAATCAAATTATGTTTTGGTGGTGGAGAATACTACGCTCGCTCCCTATTACGTGAGACGTAAAGTCAAAAATGGCGAAATGTAAGTGTAATGCACATCTGCCTACCCCTTTGGAGATATAGTCGTGATACTATATTTAAGTATAGTGACCACTTTAGCCCCTGAGCCATCCACACAATGACCTACAGAGACAACATTTCTACGTCCTACCTACCCCTTTTTGCATTATGCACTCACCTTTATTAAAAGTACATTTACATTTTTAATCGCTTTAATATATTTTAACTATCAAACAAAATGGAACTCTTCTAAATAATCATTAACCGCTTACGAACACCCTGTACAAGTTGACACTAAGGTAATAAATAAAATATAAAAACGCTAACATAAAACAGTCGCACCTCGCTTTACCGACGATTATGGGTGAGTTGACTCACACGTACCACTCTTTATTGGTCTATATATTTAACTGGACGGTGCAGTAGTTTTAAGTGCTATGGATGACTGGTTGGAACAAAAAAAATATGTGTGATCCACTAACATTACTGCACATTAATAGACTTCACGCTACTGCTCAGATTTTCCGAACTGAAAATCAAAAGCGCAGTCTTGTGTCAGACGAATAATGCGACTGTTAAATTGAAGTTAATGAAACAGGTCTGTTCATATAAAATATTTAAAATATTATAATACTAGACCTGTTTAAGACTATTCCACTTGCCACTACGATTCACGAACTTTTTATCGGTAATAGGGGAAGCTTTAAATGACGCTGAATGCCGCTTTCTATATTTTTATTGTTATGTTTTTATGTTTGAAGAAGCAAGAAGCAGCGATAGCTCCGTAGGGATACCAACAGACTGCAATGCAGAGGGTCTCGGGTTCGAACCCACGTCGCACACCTCTGACATTCGGAAGTTATATGACTTTTCGAAATTATGTGCGTATTGATTGACAATTATCGCCTGCTCCATGCCTGGGAAGAGCACGTTAAGCCGTCGGTCCCGGCTGCTATGAACATCTGTGGCATTCGTTATTGGGAAAGTCAGTACCTTCTAATATCCTGATACTGGTCTAGCCTTACGGTATCGTTAGCCTTTGGGTTGCGGAGGTCAGGTGGCAGCCGCTCCGTGTAAAAACTGATATCCAGTTAAATCCGGTTAGACTAGAAGAGCCGACCCCAAGTGACTTGGGAATAATAAAGGCTACAGGAGAAGATGTTTTTATGTTTGATAATATATTTCAGACACTTTAAAAAGATTATGGAAGACCTCTTAGACATATTATCCACGGATTATTTAGTTACTTAAAGGAGATGAAAAGTAACTTTTTAACAATTTTTCACTGTAAGTATTTTGAAATTAAACTTATGACTAGCGGTGAGACAATTTTATGAAAGATGATGACCTGGCTGACTCAGGTTATCAAAGTTGTTCGATTGTGTCTTTCGTTCTATATTTGCTTAGCTGTATATTTGTTTTAAGGGTGCAAGAGCCAGCCCTATTTATTAGTTTGATGACATTGCAAATGTGCCGGTACAACTGGGGAAGTACCACCCTCTGAGGCTCTCACAAGCAACCACCGTAACAATAATAACACTTTTACTGCGTTTCTAGTAGTAACGTAGCTAGTTGAGTACAACTTTTGGTGACTCACATAATATATTCTGCAATCCTTTTTTGTTATGCCAAAATTAGAACCTTTTTCTTCGAATTAGTATTGCGCAATTTTCTCTCACAATTTCATTCCCGATACAGGGAAATATAAATATGCAGAATGTTCACTTTGATAGCATAAAATAAGTTTTTGATAGCAGACTAAGCGATAAGGCTCGTTGAGTAGTAATGACAGTCCATAATTTCCACTATGATAGTATAACCTTAAATGTGGCCTAGCACGTGTGTGTTCGGTCCAATAGCTAAAGTGTCACACTTAGGGCACAGAACTAATATAACACATAACAGCTCTCGTTATTGCTCGAATATGATATTATCAGCTGGTTTGCTTCTAGTGCCTCATATTTCTATGAAATTTGCATACACAGAGAGTTTAATGACGCTAGCCGTTTTTATATTAACCTGGGTAACCTAAATGGTCATTAGTGTAAGTATGCACTTACTTTTCGGCTGGTAGCGGGTTCGATATCCGCGTTAAGTAAAATAATTTTAGGATTTTTTGATTGGATATTATTTTGCATGGATGGTAGTGGTGTACGTGGTCGCCTCGCTACGGCCACTACACCGAGTAATGGAGGTTCAATCCGAAACAAAAAATTGTGTGATCACAAATAGTACCGAGTCTGTGTGTGACCGTTGTTTGAATGTTTGTAAAGCCTTCTGTGGCTTATGAATTCATGTATGTCATTTAAAAATAAAGAAGCTGTTAATTTGCAAATATGCTTGAAACTGAAACTCACAGCTGGCATATTGTGGATGATGTACACCTATGTGTTCACATTCGGGGATGAGTTATATGCTTAAGTCCGGTCGTGTGTAGTTAAAAATTGTAGGTATATTTTAATTTAGCCACCCAACAAGGATAATACCCAAGAAAGTTATCCACATCACACATCTTTCCTCGTGTATCAAACAAAAATGCTTGAAAATTCGGGAGGCTCATATCCCAACTTTCCCATTCCTATCATTTCATCCGATCTTTAACTCTGCGATTTATACCCTTGGTATTGCAAGTCATTATAGGCTACGGTAATCCCATCAGGTGACCGTTTGATAGAAAGCTATTAGACGGTAAGCGGGTTATCTGACACCATCGCACAAAAAAAAATACTCATACACAATATAGGAAAAATTTTATCTGGTCTTTCTCCCAAATATCTCTTGTTTGGCCAAAAAAACGTTCGCCTCGCTATAAAACTCAGTCAGTAGGTACACAAAAAATGAAAAATCACAAAAAAATCCAACGCCCAAAACTGTTCACATTCTCGTGTCGAATAGTTTTATTATTTCATTTCATTCAAAAATGGAATGTGTTAATAAAAGACAATACGTCTGGCATTTTTTAAACCCGCGCTTTGACTACCATAGACAATTTAAAATACACGGAGTTTTTATGTAGCCAAAATGCCTTCATATTAACATGAAAAGCTATACGTTAAATGAATATGAAAAGTAAAAAACGGATTGTGTATGTATTCTGTAATGGAATGAGAAATTGTATATTCTTTGAGGAGAATTTTCTGTTAAATGTATTTTTATGAAAGTAAAGTAATTGGAATGTATGTTCCATTACTGTTAAGCCCTATTGAAATGAAATAAAAGAACGATTGTTCTTTTCTGTTTACGTGTGTCTTTTGGCGTGTATAGAAACATTTTGAGGAAAATGCTAACAACAGTAGAAAAGGAATGGCATAATATTTATTTTACCAAATGTTGATTAGGTACTCCGGATGGTTTACATATAATTAGCTTTTGGTCGCGACTTCGCTTGCTCGGCAACAGTACAATCGCACATCTAGATAAAGGTGCCCTATACCCTTTTCTGTAATCCTGACATGTATGCGAAATTTCATGATGATCAGTCAAGTAGTTAAAGCGTGAAAACGTCACAAACAAACTCTCATTCACATTTATAATGCTAAGTTAGGATTGCATGAACTTTTTTTCCGTTAAGACACGCAAGGGCGCTGGCTCTGTCCACATAACGCTAGTTGTGCTACATACGTGAGTTAGCCTAAGAAGTTTCTTGCGCATGTGTCTTAGCTCTGGCTGTTTGTGCTTCAACTTGCATGGTACTAAGAGTTATTAAAGACATTCCATTTTGAAAATTGATAAGTATTAATCATACATACATGCATGCATGTTTAGCTGAAGGATACGCAGAGAGCACGCAATTCACCTCACTAGTTGTTTAAGTATCATGTAATCAAATGCGTGATTTCGCCATTAGTAGCAACTACAATCATACGTATACCTTGGTGGTATAGCAGTGATGAATGCGACTGCTGTGCATTAGATCTTTTCCTGAGTTTCGTTTCCTGGGCCGTGCCAAGTGTTATAGGGATTTTCAGTCAATAAATTTACAATAACATTGGCTAAGGTAGGAAGTAATGCCCCTATAACGTGGAAATTAAAACCATATCTATCAAAATGTGAATGTAATTCATCTCTGCCTACCCTTTCGAGGATAAAGGCGAGAAACTATATATGTATATATAACCTTATACCACAGAACTAACAACAAAACATAGTACATTCGAATGAAGGATTCATTTCTTCACTAAGAATCGTAAATTGTAATGCATAAAACCTTCATGCTAAATACAGTTGAATTTTTCAACTTTAATAAAATTAAAACTAGTCTGTAATTTATCACTAATATCATACTCCGCCACAAAGCCTTAGTACTTTAGTTTCCACCAGCATTTACCTATAATTGTCTACTTAAAGCCTTTTAAAAGGCATATAAAAGTGCTTATAATAAGTAGCAATTATACTTTCTTTCAATTTGTAGACACAACCTCCACTTAGGCTCTACAATGAGCCTTTTTGTAGCGGAAGTGCATTTACAGCTCCATTTTTATTATTTCCCTTTTACCGTATCATTATTACTGTAAAAAAAGGCTTTAATGCCGATGTAAAAGCTTTGTTATTGTTCATTTGATGTTCAGAAGGATTATGTTTTCTTTCAGCTTTTTCAAAGTATGCTTTTGTTTTAAGGTTTTCTAGTGTTGGACAGCTTGCGAGCTAAAGTAAGCCGCAATTAAGCGAATACAGTTTTGGATGATGTGCACGGTTAGGTAATTAAGGTAATTCTTCAAATATCCCTTGTATTGGTATTTTGTACGACACAAATAGCAGCGATAGCTCAGTGGGGAGACCAACAGAGTGCAATGCAGTTGCAAACAGAGTGGTTTCGTGTTCGAACCCACGTCACGCACCTCTGACTTTCGATAAAAAGTTAAAGTTATATGACTTTTCGGAATTATGTGCATATTGATTGGCAATTATCGCCTGCTCCGTACCTCGGAGAGCATGTTAAGCCGTCGGTTCCGGCTGCCATGGACAGCTATGTCAGTCGTTATTGGGAAGTCAGTGCCCTATAATATCCTGACACTAGTCTAGCCTTAGGGTATCGTTAGCCTTCGGGTTGCGGAGGTCAGGAAGCGGCGGCTCCATGTAAAAACTGATATCCAGTCAAATCCGGTTAGACCAGAAAAGCTGATCCCAAGTGACTTGGGAATAATAACGGCTAGCGAGAAGAAGACAAATAGTTGGCCCGATAATATACTATAGGCACTTGTCAGTGAAACGTTTTAATAATAATATACTTCTATTACTCCAGTAGCTATACGGAGCCTTGTCCTCTATCACGTGAAACCTACAACCTTATGATGCATGCTTTAATTTCTTCTAATAATGGACGGCTCGCGAGCTAAAGGAAACCACAATGTTATGAGGTCTTGGATGATGTGATAACGTTCGTGATGGCATCTCTAACAATGGCTGCGGTGGCAATCATTGTTGCAGCCTCAATGACATCAGAAGTGGTAGTCATAGCCAGCTTCAAAGCTGTTGATAACGGCGAATGATGGTTGTATTAAGGATGTGCAATTGCATTAAAATAAGAGTCCAATGCAATTGTGTTCAACGCGATATCTAATTTGTGTGATTAATTACATTTGCTGACATTTAGACTGTGTTGTCATGTTTATTAAAATATAATTTTAATGAATAATAGAATGTCTAGCAATTGTTTATTTTCTATAGAGTAACCGTATTTTGGAGTATTTTAAGAAACATTCCGTAACGGCACGGGGTTGAAAACACTGCGAATGATCATACGTTCGCCTTCTAAATAAATAACGATTCATGAATAAATAAAAAAATCTATTTAACGGTTGGAAATTTGCATAAGATGTTTTCTTCCAGAAGTGGAGAAGTTTATGTGAGAATTAAATCCTGGTGATCATTCTTAGTGCCTAAAGGGAGTACTCTGCTGCTGCATGGCAGATAGTCTCACACCGAGTGCCTAGCTTTCTGCCTACCAAAAATTAAGTATAGCTTCAGGCAACCACAACCCGTTGCTATCCATTGGCGGTCTCCTCAGGATCACACTGATAATAGGTAAATATGTATACGACCAAAACTTACTCTTCTGGTCATCCTCGACCAGTGTAATCTTTTAGTCGCCTATTAGGACTACTAAGGTATACCGTAATGCTTCTCTCTGTCCAACTGTACAGGTTACGTACTTTAATCTACGTATGTACCTGTAACGACACACAAGAACACAGTGTTCCAATTGGAAAACGATGCACAAACAGTACACTTCGCGTGACTAGCACTCCGTATTTTAAATAATAAATTAGCAGGGGCATAAGCCCCGATGGCACCCCTTTCTATGCAAACACATAAGCTTGTGCATTTCTAGAAAAAACAAAACAATAGGTAATTGTTAAATGTTAGTATTATTTAGTTTACGTTCCCAGTAGACAATCTGTTTGCCAACTCGAGTTAACAATTTGCAGCTGATTATTCGTAAGTGGATGTCTGATTAGGTATTTGAATAATTGAATTTATTTGCTCGATGTTTTCTTGTGTTTTATTAGGCTAATGATTGCATCTACGGACTAAGTATTAGTAAGATATTTATTTGTAACTGTATACAGTCTGAAAGTGGCGCATATTTGCGACTATTGTGTATAAAATCATTCATTAAATCTCTTTATAAAGCAAATAAATATCGTATCAAGAAACTTTCTTAGTTGCAGTGTTTGATTACTTGAGCTCCAACATATCTGAGGATAACAAACATTTGTCCCACTACAAACACAGCTTTATTTTTAAAAAAGGAACCATTTATATGGTCTTTTATGCAAGTATTGCGCGACTTTACAGACGTTAAGACCGTGTTGGTTAAAGCGTCTCGTTTCCAGTTTATAGTCCACCGTTGCAGGGTAGGTATACACAGAAATTCAACTCTATATTGTGTACGAATATGTTCCTGTAAAAACAAGCAATCTGTTTTTGTGCGAAAAATAACATATCAGTTAAAAATTTATAAAATAACCATATACTCATGGCAAGTTTTGTAATTCAAGTGCAGTGCTATCTTTGTCGTACTTGACGAAAAAAACAAGGTTAGCATAACATATGGTCATAGTTATTTATATAAGCTTTACAGCTTAGAGCATGGTATTAAACGGTCTACAGTGAAGCGGAGTGGCACAAATCAGATAAATATAGATGGCCAATTCAATAAAACATAAAACAGATACACTCACAGAGATACTTGTATACAACGATTACGTGTAATTGAAAATTGATTTAGTTGCATAATGATTGAATCTCCGTGGGGAGACCAACAGACTGCAATGCAGAGGGTCTCGGGTTCGAACCCACATCGCGTACCTCTGGCTTTCGGAAGTTATAGACAGACTTATAGAGACTAGAAAAGCTGACCCCAAGTGACTTGGGAATAATAAAGGCTAAGGGAGAAGAATGATTGAAAATTCTCAATAACAGCATGGCTCTTTAAAAAGTACCTGGTAAACGCCATTGATATCGGTTTCTAATCAACAAAGAAGCTTAAAATAAAACTAGCATAATGTGGGTGTACATCCTTAAGAGGTTGTCTGAACATACCTACAATAGGGGAAAATCATCATTCGTTATCGTTTTTTTACATATGCACTAAATGGCTTATAGTTCTATATATTATATATATTCATCAGATATTTCGGCTAATCTCAAATTACGGATTCTACCAGCAACATGTGCGGTTTTTAACTAAACTAGGATTGTGTTTTCAGGTATGAATAGAAGCTTCTTATCTCTTCTAGCGGTGTCGTTCAAGACTAAAGGATCGCCCAGGGAATAACGTCTACTTGCATGCAGTTTAAGGTTATACAATCAACGGAATACCTGTTAAAATTTGCCACTCAAGCAATAAAACTGTAATACATATGTAGACTGACACATATATAAGTATATAGTCCCTGAAGAGATAGCCTAAGATGTATTACTTCCAGATTTAATTTAGGTTCCATTTATTGGCGTCCTATTGCCGTTTTCAGGTTTCATCATCCAATTATATAAGTATAATGGATTGGAATTTTCGGCCAAGAGAATTTCAGTAGCAGAACAGGGTCTAGAACTATGATCAGTAAATGGCAATAAGTCCGTCTATTACGTGTGGCGAAACATGCTTGTAGTCCGATTTTTTGAGGATGTCCTCCAAATGAGAAAAAATTATGTAAAGAAACACAATCTAGTTTAAAGAGAAAGATATTTCGCAGCTTAATCCAAGCTCACGGTACATCCTGCCTAGAGCTACCTTTACCTTCTAAATATTGTCCTAACATAATTTTTTATTATAATCTTGCGGCGCAGTTTTAAGCGATCCTCAAGGAACCTCTATAGCACATTTTAACAGTACAAATATTGGCAATTACACAATAATACAGAAGCAAGGATCTTTAGTTTCTGCACTTGGCAGCACAGCACCACCTTTTAAAGCCACTGTTTCAGGTGAATTGCACGCTTGTAATCTACCGTATGAATATAATATATAAATACTTACGTTTCAATTGCAATCGTTACTCACGCTATAATCCCTAAAATAGACGACGTACATAGCTATGTTTTCGATACCACGGAATAACAGTATTGCTGGAATCAGACATACTGTCCGAATCCATACTGTTACTCATTATTATGGAACAGAAAAAATCTAAAACCTAAGCTAGGGTGTAGGGTTCGGTTTTTCTCTGACAAAGGACATGGTATATATCCTTATAACTGCTGCTCATGAACGGTATATGTAAGCACATACCATGCTATGATAAAAAGAGCCTTAAGCTTTAGTATTTTCTCTTATATATTTCATCATCTCTTGTAGTTTAAAATGAGAACAGAATTTCAAAATACAAATAAGTACACAGTGGTGGCAAATTGAAACACGTAGACAAAATCTGTTTGAAAATTTTGCATACTGAATAAAGTTAAACTACTTTCTTTCGCCTGTGTGTTATTAGTGAATGCTTTTGCCTGCTCATACCGAACTGCAAATCGACACTAATTTTTTTTATTGTAACTCGCACGCGACGTACAGCGCATTCGTGTACGTCTCGCTAATATTTCTATGGATTTAGATTTTATTTTGCCGTTAATTTTAAATTTATTATGTCATTTTGGCACTTGGAACTGTGACTGGATCGAGGTTAGGCAATCTTTGTTCAGTTAAGTTACAGATGTATAACCATTTTTAAAAAGTATTTGCTTATTGCATGTAGCCTCTGCAGGTGTAGGAGACTATTGCTACATATGGAACCTAATTAATCTCATATATGGGAGTAGGTATTTTATGGACTGGTATGACATAAATTAAGGAAAAAACAGCGTTAGGAGAGAAAAAAAAGGTTAGGTTAGGTTAGGGATCCGATCAGCACCAGATCCGAGAGGCGGCGTGTGGGTTCCCACGCGCGCCTCTTAGTCGTGTTTTTGTCCCCCCACAAGGGGACAGAAGAGGAAGTGTCTTATGTAGTGGCCTGCCGTTTCACACGGCGGGCTGAAACCTCGGTGGGGTCGCGATTGCATGTGAAAGCGATTCGCGCGGCCTCGCCGTCTATAGTTATGCCGAGGAACACCGTGGTAGGTTTAGTCGGTATTACCTTTCCCGCTTTGCCGGTAGTATCATTCCCCCGGTGAGCCTGACATAACTTCTCCGTCGCCCCGCGGAGAGGTACGCGTCAAAGCATTTCCCCAGGTAAAAAAAAAAAAAAAATTTGGTAAGGGATAAAAAATATTGTGTAAATTATTTTAGGTTTTTCAGTCAAGACACTCTTGGTGGGCACGGAACACAGAAAACTGGATAGAAGAAAGCAAAAGATTCGTTCATAATTGCTAATGATTTCGACTGTACGGTCGACGTAGTGTTTTGTGTGGTCACTTCGCTACGGCCACTGCGCTGTGTGTTGTAGATTTGATCCTCTCAAGGTACAAACATTTTTATGATCCACAAATAGTTGTTGCGATTCTGGGTGTTCTTTATGTTTGTTGTTTGAATGTTTGTAAAGTCCCCGCGGCACAGGAATTATCTCGTGTGCAAGAGAGGCCTTTTCTTTAAAAATAAAACCTTATAAATATCTACAGGAAATCTTAAACAATGTGTTGAAGACATTATTTTAGATCTCCCGCTCGATATCCATAAGAATATCGCGCCATCTTAAGAAATAACCTACTTTTATTTCAAAGTTGAAAAGACGTCACGAAATATTTTGGCACTAATAACTCTACTTACACCGTTTTTATATCATAAACGTGATATTATGTTATCTTTAAGACATTGCATGTTATGATAAGAATCTAAGTGATGTGATTACAGCTATCATTTCGTTTTTTATTTGCCTCCAACATGAATAAGTCATTAAATGAACATTTTCGATAAAATCTGGTACTTGTATAGAGAGAAGACAGATGTATAATTATCTATTTTATCAAATGATATTCGCTTTATTTGTATAGTCCCCCCGAAGGAGTAGACAGGTATATTCTATCACATGCACACAACACCATCTAGCCCAAACTAAGTAGAGCTTGTACTATAGGTACTAGACAATGGATAAACATACATATTATTATATGCTTTTTTTTCGTAAATACATACATATTATTCATACCAACACCCACACCAAGACAAACATCCATGTTCATGCACACAAATGTTTGACTTGTGCGGGAATCGAACCCGCGACCTCAGGCGTGGCAGTCGGTTACACTAACCACTATGCCATCGAGACTGTTATGGTGTGTATCTCCAATTCACAAGCTATGTTCTTAGGTCCCACATATTGACGAGCCTATTACTGCATACCGAGCCCACCAGATTCCTGCTGTTATTGTGTATTTCCAAACAGAATAACACCGTGCCCAACTCAGAAATCGAAACCGAGAGCTCATGCTAAGTGAACTATTCATTACCGCTGCGCATAGGCTTATAGGCTATTTTATTGCCAATATTTATACAATAATCTACGCAATACATCAGAACTTAATACTTTGTATAGAACACATTTAGGACAAAACATAATTGTAATATACAGCGAAACGGCATTTCTGTTATAAATGATTCAATATCCCAATAATAACAGCATCTGATAAACGATCTGCGAAAATAGTTTTAAATGTGGCAACATCCAGACCATTTAGCTTAAAATTACACAAAATTTTAATTAGTAGTCCCTCTGTCTAGATTGTCTGATATAATTCCCTCAATACATTTTATATAATATTAACATTAAAATGTATTCAAATTTTTTTAATGAATAATTTTATTATTGCCTGGAATCAGAGATTTCTCTTTTTCACTATCTACAGCGTATGAGCATTATTCTTTTTAATTATTTTACGTTCAGCTAAGAGTCTCCCACATTTCTCGTATTACGCACAATATTTCTGTTTCTGCTGCACGAAATTAAATAAAATTTACTCTTTCATTTGTGAAGCTGCATCAAAAACCGTTCAATAGTTTTGTGTGATATTGGAACATATAGATAGACAAACATTCTATCACCTTCAGATGTCTAATCATAAACTTTAAAATGTACACTCTATGTGGAGACGAACCCTTGTTATTGTTTAACAATAGCATAAATTGAAACCACATACAATTTTGTTCAACCATTCATCACAAAATTAAAATATGCAGTATGCAAACAAAGTAACACAAAATACCCGTGCTTAAACAAATTTGACCAATCCTAATTTGAACTGTTTCACTAATAGAATACTCTTTTATTCAATTACGAAAACACTGTGCAGTGTACAGGTACGAGGAATACTGGGAAAAAGCCTTTGGTAATACATCGCACGCTATTCTGATTGATTTTCCCGCGAGCGTTGCGGTTCTTGCATTCGAATTTTGTCTGCGACTTTTTGCGGTGCCGGCCATTGTGCGGCTTTTGTACGACTCTAATGGCCCGATACTCCTGATTGATTTGTCTAAAACAATGGGTTAAAAATTGAGTGTTTGTTTTCAATTTGGATGTAATTGGTGCATGTGTGCAATGATTGCAGGTAAAATCAAAATAGAAACAATATGCTTATTTACTAAATAAACGATCAATCATATAGATCGCTAGCATACATATTAACATAATTAATTAAACTACAAGTTTCGACAATCTAGTTTTTACCTTTGACCACAATGTTCAGAGGGCCGATAAAAATACATAACTTTTATCAAATGATGATAATGTAAATACATATACATATATTCTTTTTAATGTTATATTATAGAGTTCAGGCCTTGCGAGTTAACCGTAAACATCATATAAATTTGGTTATTTCATTTTTATTATATACTAGTTTTTCCTACGGCTTCACTCGCGTAAATGTAGATTAGTTTAGGGGTTATGTTAGTAACAGTACTTTTTAGAGTTCG
The DNA here is from genome assembly GCA_930367265.1 of Catocala fraxini. Classification (NCBI taxonomy): domain Eukaryota; kingdom Metazoa; phylum Arthropoda; class Insecta; order Lepidoptera; family Erebidae; genus Catocala; species Catocala fraxini. The sequence goes on from OV884041.1 coordinate 19,786,618, forward strand.
AAAAATCTCTTATACAACAGCTTTGTCCGTCTGTCCGTCCGTCTGTCTGTTATACAACTTTCAACTCAAGAACCGTAAGAGCTAGAAACTCGCGGTCAACGCCATTCGACTCAGCATAGTCGATATACCCCGAAAAGACTATGACCGTTGACCTCTGACCTCAAGGTCACGTGTTATCACGTGACCTTTGCATATTACTTGAACCATTTTTTCGAACTCTAAGATTTACGGCAATTCATTGCCGATTCTCACTTGTTTCTGGATGAATTGTACACTATGTTCTTTTCTGTACCCCTGACAACGTGTATGCGATATTTCATGATGATCGGTCAAGTAGTTAAGGCATAAAAGCGTAACAAACAAACAAATAAACACCCACATTCGCCTTTATAATATTAGTTATGATAATTAGTACAATGTCACACAAATACAAACTAAAATTAAGGTGGGTCCAATATTGGATCTTGTGGCACGCCAATTGCCACTGATAATCCAGAGGATTTATTATAGTTATGTCAATATGTTATATAACTAAGGTAGGGAACTACTAGATCCAGTGCAGTATCTAGGATTGTAAAAGTCCGAAATTTCCTCAAAAGCGATTTATGTTAACGCTGCGACACGACGTAATTCTTTGTATATATAAAAACATGTATTCATAGCCATAAAAATGTGTGTTAAGTAAAGAATAACAATAAATATTCAAAATTTATAACTATTAAAATTTTCTTAAAGGTATATCAGTGTATTCACGGAAACCAAGTAAATAAATAACTAAACAATAATCATAATAACACAATAATTCAATATTTCTCTTGTAAATCTTTCGCAAAGTTGGCAATCGCATTCAGTTTTTAAGCCAACATATGAAAAATCAAACGCAACTCCACCGCCCTTGATATATGGCCCTTGCTTATTATTTTCAACCATTAATATTATGAATGGCCACGTTTTTTGTCCACAGTTGAATATTTTGGCTCACTGCCGATTTCGGTTGGGCTATACGATTTTATTTCAACCACCCCACTGGGCCAATAAATCATTTTTTGCATTAAGTAATTGAATTTATGAGCTGTTTATTGCTTTCAGTAATTGTTGGCAAGTGACTATTATTTTGCCTTTTTCGTGGTTCGGTGGTCACCTAGGATTTTTTGTGTATGAGAGCAATTAGATACGGTTGCTCAGCTGAATTGTTTTTAATCTATAAAGGTACGTGTGGCGCAAATGCGACGATCGTTATCCTGGTCTCGAATTCTGTGAAATAAGTGTTTTTTTTACATTTTTGGACGTAGCTAACTTAAATCAAACGTAATAATATAACAAAACAAGCCGCCGAATTATAATCAGTTATGTTTGCATTAACAAATAATCAACCAGCCTATGCAAAGCCTTAAGAAATGAGTTCTTGAAATCCTTATCACCTCAAAAACACAATTCATATAAGGTAATTTAGTTGCAATTTGCTACAGGTTGTAAATACCTACTTAGTCAGGTAGCTCTGAGTTTTCTGTCAGAAATCTTAGTAATATTTTGAAAGATTTTAGCAGCAATTACGCAGATTTTCTTATTACCCGTGCGTATTTCAGAAATATGACAAGCAACGTTAGTCTTTATGTTGCCTGTTATATACATAAACACCCTCAATATTCTCTTAACATCAAGACATTGGGCCAGGAATTTTAGGACAGTTTGCGTAATCGGACACCAACCCAGGTATATAATAATCATACGAAATAGAAACACAAAGATCCTTACTTTACGTTCAAGGAACACTATATAATATAGTAGGAATGAAGCGCTTACCTGGTTTCCTGTAAGTACTACCCATTTACAGGAAACCGTGCGCGGCTTAATAGTACATTCTTGCTCCGTTTTTTACGATAGGATAATTGTTAATTTTAAGAGTTCTGGGGGCTCACACGTAGGATAGGAACAAGACTAGACCGTTCCTTTTCTATTTTCTCATCTTCATTAAATTATCATATAAGTTTGGCAACACGTGAGTGATACCCCTAATACCTACTAGATGCAATCATCGACAACGGTAGCAACTTGCCATCGGACAGGCCGTATAGGAGTTTAATACCTTGGTAGTATAAAAAAAAAGTTATTCGACACACGATGCACATATTACCGCAAACGACAGCTGGTGAACAATACATAAAATAACTTCAGTCTCATATTTCGCATGCATAACAAATGCAGTGCCAAAATCCTCAAACACTTCACAATGACCGGATAAAAATGAGTAATTGTTTCAAAGAAGTAATAAATCATGAGTGCGATGCATAGCCTGAATGTCAATGGCCCTGGTCATTAGCCAGGCGTTTGACACAGTTCTTTAGAATTAAATTCTTCGTCTCGTGGTTTCATTCATTAACGTTAGAATCAGGGGAGGTGATTACTGACCAAGAGTAATCACTAAAGGTCACTTTCTTTTAGGTTAACGGCGTTATGTCAGAGATTGTCTAGCCACGCCACGACTTTGCACATAACATGGTTGTGAAATTAATTAATCTAAAACAGGCCTATCGAATTTTGTCCCGAATTTGATCATGACATATGTATGTATGTACATTCTAGTTTGTGATGTACTGGTTGCAGTGTCGTAGACGCGTAAAATAATCTTAGGGTCTTCCCTTAGCAACCCTCAAATGATAACATTCTTGCACAAAAGTTTTAACTTTTTGTGCCTAGAAGACCATATTGTGTAGTCAATACTAGCTGTCATGCACAGCTGTACAGTCCTACTCCTACAGCTTCTACGGTCAATATCGAGAGTAGATACAAAATAACATTTTTAAATGTTCTAAAAATATCACTTGTATCAAATTTAGAGACTGTCAATATCACTTGTCATCACACCAATTAATCCACTTACCGTCACTACACTAACGATTGTAATATACATATATACATATGTATGTCTAACAATATTTATAGATGCACCCTAAAAATGGAATAAATGTTGACTGAACCAACCAACGTGTATTTCATTCCGTCGTATCAGTATCTTCACTGTCAATCCGGGTCTGTCGACTGCTGAATACAACGCTCTTTCAAGGCACGCCTATGGGCTTACTTATAGACGCTTCTATCCCAAGTGCTAGCAAGCCACATTGCTATTGTGTTGGTCTATAAACCCACACACTAGAAATATAATTTAAAACATAAAATACAAAGGAATAATATATGAGTTTCAGTTTCAGTGACATTTTGTTTTACGTACGGAGAGAGTTCACTGCCCGTACCCACCTGCGATTCTTTGGCACGGGGGTCGATGTCTTAGCATTGATATTTTTTGCAAGTCTCAAATAACTTAACGACGTGTTTTGAAGAATTTTGCTCTGAAAAGATATTGTTTTTTGAGCGTCTGGCTTATAGTAGTCTCAGATAATCACATTCTGTGTTTGTTTTAAGAGTAGGTTAAGTTTAGTTAGTGTTGTTGGTCCAATAACGTTAGCATTGGGTTAAATTCTCACGTCAAAGGCAATAGCCCTTATTGTGTACTCAATAGAGTACACAATATTGTACAGCCTTTAGAAGTGTGGCTGATATGTAAAATCGCCAGTTTCAATTATTACGAACGCGTTTGACAAGCGTTACGCATTAGGCGTCTGAAGCGCATCGTTACTGACAACAGCTGTCGCGATGGTCAAAAATGATAATGATTCGAGTCTGTATATATTTTAATGTACGCACAGCCCACATTACTATCTTAGTTTGTAAATCAAAAGAAAATTATTTTAAATAGATAAGTAAACAATCTGAAAACATTTAAATAGATAAGTAGGTACTCTGAAAAGATATCTGATAGGTATATATGTACCAAATCGCAGGGGTGCGCAATTTAAGGGCGCGTGTTGGTTTCCTCACTTTTTAATTACAATGGATTTCCGGCAATATATAAAATCATCAAAATACTTTAGGAACCAAAATATACTTGTTGATAGGTGTATAGGTGAGACTTCACAAGCGATTTGTTACTTCGTCCATTGCATTTGTGAAATGGACTATTAGTCTTTCTAAGCCCTCTTTATTTCATGACAGCTATTGGCACTGGCATCAGAAAAGCCTCCAATAGAAAATGCCTCAGTAAATGATGCCAGTAAACAGCACACCACCGCGCTTTGATCTTTTCACGGTGATTATACTGAATTATTCAGAGCTCACCCGCGCAACCATAATGCGGTATTATGTTTTATTTATCGAACCCTTTATATAAAGGCATGTTTGAAAATAAGATTGTTTGCCTATTGAGTGTTTGTGGTGGAAAATGTTGGGGTGATTTCTTTGAGTTTGTGCTTGGTTGAATTTCGGTAAATGTAAGGGCTGGAGTCAGGCTAGTCATTCCCATGCTGACACTACTAACATTTGTGTAAAGAGAACATAGCCTTAGGCAGAGCCAAAGCCTTACAAAGAAAATCCCAGGGAACTTTAAGTCCACTGGATAATAATCGTTCACCGTAGTCTAAGAAGTCTTGAAATACCAAGATACCATTGGTAATGCCATAAAAATAATGCGTTACGAATACATTTAATAGGTCTCACTATGGTGCCAGTAAAAGGCAGTAATGCGTATCTGATTTTTATGCAATCATGTCAAATCTCATAGCATCTTTCATGAGGCGAGTTTGTGACAGCTTTAACACTATGTTGTTATTGTGGAGAATAGGCTAGATATTATATGGCATGGGATGGCAAGTCGTCGACATCGTATCAATATTTAAAATATGTGCTGTTTTATGAATCTTTGGTATTATTGTCAAAAATACTGAAATCCCGTTAACAGCTGTTGCAGTCCTTAAGAAGCAATTTATTGCAGTGGCACAAGGTTTTAGGTAGCAACCTTCTATAAAATGCAGTGTAAATAAACTTTGTAAGTATATGATTTTCATTAAATTTAACCTCATCTTTTTCACAAATTGTTCAACAATAATGAAATACGGTAAATGGGAAATATAAATATTAAATTATTAAGTGTACTACGGATTTTACACGCGGTTGCATCAAACGCGGCGTATGAAATTCTCGAAAGTGCGTCGTCATATCCTGAATATCGCATCACTATGGAATGTAGGACGACATTTTCCAAGCGGGGACGCATTAAGCGTTTATTTAATAGTAAAACATTAAATAAAAGAGTATTAAAATTTAAGTGAAGCTTAATGTATTACTCTAACATTTTATTATTTTATTTTACTTATATAAAATTTAATAATTTTCTTGTAATACTGTATCGTAGATTTGACAGTTTACATAAAAACAATGCACAATTAATAGGACCAAAACATAACTGAGAAGTAGAAAACATCTTAAGAAAAGGACGGATGATGAGGAATGAGATAAAAACAAATATTCTTAACTAAAGTATTGAAACTGGTTTCATATATATAAAACCGGTAGCCTAATATGTACAAATGCGGTTACCTTACTTTTCAGATCACCTACTGATAATCTATTCTTGAAGCTCAAACGTGGACCCACTAAAATTAATAATACAAACGGGTTCATTTTTATAATGATTAAGAAGTCGTTGCGATAGACCGCGATCTCTCGATCTCCATATCGCTACACAAACAGAGCAGATGATATCTTTCTTACTATCACCAAGACATAACACCTAGACCTCGGAAACCACACAACGTGCACGCACAAAGTATTCCCGCGTATGTTTCCATCGCTAATTAGGCGAGCTCGTTTTATCTTACTTTGTCACTCTGTTCGCGGAAAAATGCAGTTTAACAAAGGGAAAATAAGTCAAAGGCAGGCATTATACTTGCATCTCGATTAGCGCATGAGGGAGCGAGGCGAGTCTGACTCATAATAATTAGCGAAAATATGTGTGAGCGAAGGATTATTTTATAATATATGTAAAATTAGGGTTAATATAATATAATATTCTACCACATACACACAACACCATCTAGCCCAAACTAAGCAGAACTTGTACTTTGGGTACTAGACAATGGATAAACATACATATATACATTTTTTTTGTAAATACGTACTTATTATACATAGAAATACCCAGACCAAGACAAACATCCATGTTCATGCACACAAATGTTTGACTTGTGCGGGAATCGAACCCGCGACCTCAGGCGTTGCAGTCGGTTACACCAACCACTACGCCACCGAGGCCGAGTTTAAATCCTTTCTATTATTATAAATGTAAATGTGAGTTTGTTTGTTTTGCTCTCACGTCTTAACTACTCCACTGATCATCATGGAATTTCGCATGGAAGTTATCAGTGGTACAAAAAAAAACCGCGGATAAAATCTAGTATTTCATAAATTTTATACAGTATACTAACTAATATACTGTATAAAATTAACTAACTACCTTTGTTGGATCTGAGCTGTGCTAACGACCTCGGTACCGCAGCGGTATTAAGTAACAGCTGTGCCTGAATTCGCAGGTTCTATTTCCGATTTGTGCAAACTGCTATTGTGTTTTCCTGACAGTGATTATTAGTAACGTCACAAGGTCTGCAAGTGTGGTCAGTAGGCGCCAACAACTAGATACTTCCTAAACTAAAACATCTAAACAACGGACTTAAGAAAACCCAGGCTCATAAATTTGTAGATCACACAAAGTTTTGTCCCGTGTGGGGTTCGAACCCACAACAGTCTTCGCGGTGGCAGTGGCGAGGTGACCTCTTAAGCCACTACGGAATCCGTGCAGTTTAGTTGTCATGCACATTTTATATTTTTAATTTAGTCTAATATCCATAATCAATAAGTTGTAACTGCTGAATCTTTACGGATAAAAAAATATCGATTGTTCGATTGTAAATTAACCCTTCTCATACATACATCCATACATAGATTCATGCCTGTTTCCCAGAGGGGTAGGCAGAGACTACGGATTTCCATTTGCTACGATCCTGACACACTTCTCTGACTTCATTCACTTTCAAAACAAGAAAACACCACAAACAGCACACACACCGGCGAGCGTGTAATACACGCTCGCCGGTTTAAGGTGCTCTTAACCTGGCCTTTATCGAGAATGTCTCCGATCTGATCAAGAAACGTTCGCCTAGGTCGCGACTGTTCCATTCACACTAGCCTTATGAACTTTCTTAGTCAGTCTTTTCTCGTCCATTATTTTTACATCTTCCATACCTGTATTATCAAATGACGTGATCGCGGCAGACTATCTGCGGTATGGAATCTAATCACATAACAGCAGCATTTCAAAACTATTATAACAAAAATACTTATTGCATATCAAACGTGAATGTTAAATCGGGTGCCTAAAATACTCAAAATGTAATATTATAATAAATAATTAATATACATTGGACGCAATGCTCAGTGATATGAAAACACATGATGCCTATGTAAACGACGGCAATGCATAGCGATGTAAATACAAAATCGCAAAAATTCCAATGCTGTTTTGAATTTCATAAATTTAACATCACGCTTTCATGTATACGATGAATTAAGCAGAAGTGTTTACACCCACATGTACAATCGTAAAAACACGTTATAATAATAATAATAATCCCTCAGGCATTTAGTTTGCGGCTGTTCTCGTGTTGCTAACGGCGAGTATTTGCACAGGCATAACCAAGTAGCCAGAATTATCCATCAGCAACTTGCTCTGAAATACAAACTTGTAGAGGTCGAGGTGCCTTACTACAGGTATGTAGCAGAACCAGTTCTCGAAAAGGACCATATCACACTGTACTGGGATCGATCTATTATCATGAACAGGACTGTTGTTGCCAACAAGCCTGCTATTGTGGTAATAGATCGATCAGAGCGCCGTGCAATGATTGTCGATATCACCATTCCTCATGATGGTAACCTCGTGAAAGCTGAGAAGGAAAAACAGTTAAAATATCTGAACTTAGCACACGAAGTCGTCGATATGTGGCATGCGGACTCGGCAATCATTGTACCCATAGTCGTTACGGTGAACGGTCTTATAGGCAAGAGCCACGACCAACATCTTAAGAGGCTCGCATTAGGTGCTTGGGTCAAGGGTCAGATGCAAAAGGCGGTCCTCTTAGATACGGCACGCATAGTAAGGAGATTTCTCTCTCTGGACCCCTAACCACCGACAGCTTGGACCTTGTCTCGATGCCGGTGGGTCTCCATAAATTTTATAATTTTAAATGTGGTTTTAATATATATATTTTAGAAAATGTAATTTTATTAATCAGTGATAAATTAAGATCACATTTATAATATCTATACAGGATACCCTAAAACGATATTATAAGCTAAATATACAATAGGTATAATAAAGCTGAAGAGTTTGTTTGTTTGTTTAAACGGGCTAATCTCAGGTACTACCAGATTACAAAAATCCTTTTTGTAATCGGTCTTTACTGTTTAGCCTATGTTATGATAAAGGTTATAGGCTATATAACATCACGCTACGACCCAAGGGAGGCAGTAACCATAAACGCGAGTGAAACCACAGACACAGAACATACATTATATAAATATCTATTAACCTACATATTATGTCACATGTTTTCACAGTATAACTATATGGACCTTCACCTATGCATTTATTTCAGGCCGCATAAATAAAACATCAGTGTGTATTTATTCGATAATTTTTATTCTCCTTCAAACATTTGATCGTCATATTTAATTAATAAATCGTCTAGGAATTGGGCTGGAGGTGTTATATCACTTTGATATCTCCCCCACCCGAGATACCATAATATAGTTATTGTATGTGGACATAAATCTACAGTTCTACGTCGAATGCCGAATATCGTCGCATCCGAAAGACATTTACACCACAATTAATACAGCGAATTATGATGTAACTTCAGATGTCCGTAAGAACAAGCCAGATCAACCGAATTATCAGGAACAGAATCCTAATTCTCTTTTTCTGATTAAACCCTGTCAATAGCCAATGTAGTCGTAAGGAGTAGAATATTGGGGGTCCAAAAACACAGCAGTAAATAGGACAAAAAGAAACTCAAAACGCATACAAAGACGGAAATGTCGAAAACTAGTCGCCATTAGTCGCAATCGCAGTTTCGCAACTGTATGACATTATTGAAAAAATGAAGATTTTAAAATTTTTGTCATTTTTACATTGTGATACGAACTTTACTAAATGTCAATCTTATGCTGGCATTGAATTGTGTACAAATATTGTATTAACGATAATACAAAAATAATATTTTAAATAATCACAATATACTAAAAAATATTACAATTGGCTATGTACGACAGGGTACTTAAATAAAAATAAGTGTTCTGAATGTAACAAGATTTTGATACTGGCAACATTTCTGTTATTGTAGCTATTGACTTATTGATGTTAATAAATTAAATCACCATTTGAAATGAGTTTACAGCGGTGAAGTTATTTCTTTTATATCACAAAAATCATATTTTTTTCGATTATGAATTAACGATATTATAGGCAGTTTGTCGAAGGCTTTTTAATTCTAGCTAAATCTTGGCATTCTCTTTTATTGACAAAATGTTATAGGTGTTTCCGAAATAAAGTGTCGAAAGTTTGGGTTTTGTCATATTCAAGAGTTATGTAGTGTATTCCAAGCTTTTAACACTTAAATTAAAATCTAATAATTAAATCAAAATAAACGATCCATCACTTAAAATACCAGCCGATGCAGGTTGACTGACCTGCAAAATTAACCGACATTGCTGTGACAGAGATTTTATAATAACATACCTCGTGCCTAGAGCTGTAGGACAGTTTGAAACAGGCTTTAGAAATATTATTTAACCTGCACTAGGTTTTATGTATCGCGAGGGACTTTAAAAAAATTTTGAAGCAACGGACACAAACACCAAGACTCAGAACAATTTGTGGACCACACATATTTTCCTGTCCCGTGTGGGGAATAAATCCCCAACATTTACTGCAGAGGAAGTGGTAAGGCCACTTAGGTACAGATGGGGATCCGTACAGTCTATTATTATTATAAGCTTATTACGTTTTATACGTGTTATGCGGATGGCCCAAGACCGGTCCGTGTGGAAAACCTTGCGGAAGGTCTATTTCCAGCAGTGGACGTAGTTCGGCTAAGATAATGAACCTTCTTACGACACACTGCAGGTCAAAGGCCTCGCCAAAGCTCATTCTTCTTCTCAATTGAAAGTATAAGTAGTCTACTATTATTATTATTCTATCGTTTTTTTAATATCGTGATTTTTCCTTTACACCATTATACTTAAAACCCGTCAATACTATAAAGTTTAATATAATAATATGAATATGTAATAGACCTCTATATTGTGGTCTTTGATGACAAACAATAATTGCAATATGCATCACGACTGTAATCCATGAAAGGGTGATTTGAATTAAAATATATTTGAAATCACGCACCACACATAACGTTCAATTATTGTGGATCAAAAGTAATTGATATGCATTTTGTTGGGACTGGTTAATTGACGCGATCGATACTTAGATTCTAGGTATACTATGCATATAGGTACGTAGACTGGTATTTGTTTAATATGAATTAGGTAGAGGCTATAGATTTTAAGATGCTGGCATATTTCAGCAATGCCTTCATGCAGGTCTAAGTTACATAAGGCACACATAATTTTCTTTGGACTGGTTGGTGATACTTAGGTTCTAGATATACTGAGCGCATGCCTATCTATACAGGCACCAGTTTAGTATAGAGATGGGTAGAGACTACAGATTTTAAGATGCTGGCATATATATCCAGCTTCATTCATGGATGTGTTCAGGGATGTCTAAGTATAAGGAACACAACATTTTAAGTTATTAGATTTTGTAGTTTAAGATGGATGGATGTTGATACAATAAATCTAGTTCTATAATAGTCTTGCAAGTATTGGAATTAATATAAATAGTCTGTGGGACTTAACCAGCTATGTTGTAATGAGAGAGTCCCACTTAATAAAGGTTGTGCCATTAGCGTCTATAGATGATAGATGCTTCTATACTCTGTGCAACTAATGGGAATTTCTTGATATAAAAACCTAAAAAAACTACCTGATAAATCTAATCTGAGGCTTTATACTACAGTAGCCTTCACGACCGCTATACCACCGAGACAGGCAAAAGAAACTCTCAGGTACAGCTTATGTCTGTTCGAAAAATACCCTCGATACGTAAGTCGACCCCGACATAACGTTCGTAAAAAGAAACCAACATCACACGTTTTGTGTAAATATTTGTGAAACGGTACCTAATTATGTAGGTAGTATTTAGGCAAAGGTAACCAGTCTTGATAATATATCGCGCAAACAGAATAACAGGATGAGCAGAGTGAGTCTTGACAATTACTTAGTTACAAATTAAAAATATGTTTGTGTGTGTGATATGAAGCTAACATAATTGTATTAAAAGACAAGTTTCTACAGACATGAAGTATACGTTTAAATTTAGTTTCTTTATTTCCCCAAACAATTCACAATTCATTTACCGAAAGAATATTAATTATATGTTACATATTTGTTAACAAGCGTAGCTTAAATAATCCAAAACATAACAACAGCATTGTTTCTTCTTCAACTTACAATGTAATTTATCTTATTATAAACTTTTAATTGTTGGTTATATAATTTTGTATTAATATAGCGGAGCTCCCGCCTTAGCCGTCGTGGTTTTATTTATAACCACCCAGAAATAGGAGCTCCGTCGAGATATGCTGTGGTCCGAACGCAAGGTCCCGGGCTAGAAGGCCCATGTTAAATTTTTGAGAAGAATATGTGATACTAACTGAATAATTGCGATAAGTTGTTTCGACAAATGGTTTTTTTTCTAAATGAAAATTTGCGAAGAATAGTTTACGATGTGATATTTTGGGAAAAGCTTTTTGCCCATACATTAGTAATTCGGCTTTGTTACTGCCTCGGTGTAGGGCGTAGCGGTAGTGAATGACGACTGGTTTGCAATATTGAATCAACCCTATGAACCCAGACTCGGGTTCGATTTATGATAAGAGAGAAGAATACCGAACGAGCAGACGTTGCCTCGCTTGAACTCTACACTGGGCGATAAGTATGATCCACAAATTATTGTTCTTAGTCTGAGATACTTTGTGTCCTACGTTTCATGGCAGTTGTATTTTAAATAACAAACAAATTATAACCATTTGTTTTTTCCGCCTTATCGCATGGACTTTGAAAATATAAAATTAATAACACAAAATACACCCAGGATTGAGGATCACACAAATACCTATCCCATGTGAGATTTGAAACCCAACACTCACCTCTGCAGCAGCGTGAGGCGACAACTTGCCTGCTTCTCTTTACGCGCAGTTGTATGTATTTTAAACTCCCTCACAGCACAGCATTTGATCTCTAGCGTGAGATTTGTCATTTTGAAGGGTAAAATTATCTGCCCGACCCAAACTTGGTTCTCCGCTATCCCTAAATAGCAATTTTAATCACACCAATGCATTGGTCGAAGGTAGGCAATATGCTATAAGGTTGTAATAAGTCAATCTCGGAACGAGTCGTCCTTCACATCTTCCGTGTCATTTAGCGTTTCACACGCCTTAATGAAGAAATCACGAAGCATAAACTCATGCCTTTAAAGGATATGCCTTATGTGCCAGTTATTCTTGATAAACCTTTTTGGTTACTTATATAGCTTGTACGACAAGTTTATACGCAGTTATTTTTATTAAGTAGTTTGGTCTTTGGAATAGAAAGGCTAAGCCAATGAAGGTGGTTTTATGTAGTAACTACAAGTACTAATATCGGCAAAAAAAGCATGACAAAATATAAAAATCCATAATAAAAGAATGGCATAAGCCTTAAACTTAACCCACGCTTGTATATAATATAATATTCTATCACATACACACAACACCATCTAACCCAAACTAAGCAGAGCTTGTACTATGGGCACTAGACCATGGACCAAACATACATACAAACTTTTTTTTCAAATACTTAGGTACATATTTTACATAGAAACATTTAGACCAAGACAAACTTCCATGTTCATGCACATAAATGTTTGACTTGTGCGGGAATCAAACCCGCGACCTCAGGCGTGGCAGCCGGTTACATTAACCACCATGCCATCGTAGAGATAGGCATACATAGGTGTATTATGTTTACATATTATCGCTAGCGGTCGTCCCCATTATCGTCTACATACATCCATAGTCTCAAGCCAATACCTCCGAGGAAGTAGGCATAGGTGTATAACCCCCACATTTCGCCAGCTGTAATTTCAGGCCTAATTAATAGCGGGCGAGCATATTGTCGTCTGCCAAGCACAGTACTAGACTTCGTTACATTTCTAAGAATTTTTTGACACAATAACTCAATGTGTTATTAAGTTCTTCTGTCAAAAAATTCTTAGAAATATTTATGCGTATTAACCGACCCAGGATTCAAATCAGAGACCTCATGGTAAAAAGTCGCATGCTTAACCGTTATGTCACCGACATAGTCAATATGCCAGTTAGTTAGCTATCACTTACTTTTCTTTTCTTCTTTCTAGCGATTATTAATCCCAGCTTGTGCCAGAGTCCGCTTATTTCTGGTCTAACGTGATTTAGCTGTATATCAGTTTTTACACGGAGCGACTGCCATCTGACCTCTGTAACCCAGAAGGATAACATCATTCTATGGTTAGACCAGTTGTCAGGATATTTGAAGGCGCAGACTGCCCAATAACGACTGCCATAAATGTTCATGATAGCCGGGGCCCACTGTTTAACGTGCTTGCCGACGCCCGGGGGTGAAACACCGCCAACTTCCTCACTCCAGGCTAATTATTAAGAACTTCTTGACAGAAATTCTTAATAAAATGCTACTAAGAAAATCTTGACGGAAAATCTTAGTAACGTTTTCCAAGCCCGATCAGGGAATCGAACCCGAGACCTCATGATCCGCAGTCGTATACACTACCACTATTTTAATATTTATTTAATAACTGGCACGTTATGTTATATATACATTATTTATGGGATAAGACTCTTTCTCCTCAAAGACAATTTTCTTATTAGGTGTTATTTCTGTCGTACCCCCGTACGACAGAAATCTTTACAAACATCGGTACAATTATTTATGGTTCACTATAATTGTCCCATTATATGTCGTGTTATAGATTCGAATCCTACATTTGAATCTACAACATGACAGCGGCGAGAAAACCGCTTGACCGCTATGTACGGCCATGTAGCCTAAACTGAATAATAAACTTCCAAACACTACACACTATCACATTTATAATGCCAGATTAATGTCGGATTAAGAATCATCCTTGAGACATCCAAAAAACAAACGCTCAAACAATAGAAGAGAGCTTGTTTAAAATTCTCTCAGTGATCGCCACCAGACGTCTGCGAAACTGAAAGTAGGCGATGTCTGTTTGTAGCGACCGTCTGTAGACAATGTAGATGACATCTTAGTTATTGACACCTTTTGGCCTAGTTGTTATACCTGATTATATTGCGTATTGTTAATTTGTGCATGTCTAGCCAAAAAACATCAACTGCTTTAAAGCGTTACATTGTTTAACCCGTGGCATAGTTTGCAATTTCGATCGGTTCACCACTCAGATCAAATAGATATTTTTTCATACATGCCTAATGTATTTAGTCACATGCAATGGCTGTGACGGGGTAGTAGTAGTTATTAGTTCTACATGGCACAAATTATAATTTTAGTTTTTAAGTAACATGGACCGATTGTAGTACCTGATAAAGTTCCAGACTATGTGCTGCTATTAAGATTTCTTAGCAGTAAAACCTAAAAAAAAAATCTAAGCCAGAAATCCAACTCAAGGCCATAATTTAGTAATTATGGCCTTAAGTTGGATTTCTGGATCATATTTTTCATTAGGTTTTACTGCTAAGAAATCTAAAGAAAGAAAGCTAAAGAGCCAGCCGTTATAGTTGCATGAAAGCCTAGTGGGTTCCATGCAACTATAACGGCTGGCTCTACTATAAAAAGTATTTAACGATTTCAATATACCACCTCATACAACCAGCTCATAACGCAATCTTATTTAAAAGCTTGCTGTCCAAAAAAGTCAATCACCCTCACACAATACCAGACATTACAATATTAGCACAAACAGTGCTTAAAAGGCAAGAGAAAATTTTACGACAAAAAAATAACATTTCTAAAAGACAAACCATTCGTTCCAATGCATATGCAACGGCAGAATGCATATGCAAAATATGTTGCAAAACGAGTCACATTCAAAATAAATATTGCAAAATTTTGCACATTGCAACAGGCAGAGCGAAATCTTATATATTGTTGTTGTCAAAATGACAGCGACTGACAATTGGCATGCCAACTGCATACATAAATGCATTTGGAATAACCCCGCCCTGTTCGTGTATTAATAACGGAACAATACTGTTGTTTGTTTGTGTATAAATCAATAATAACATTTCCTCAGCCGCACTGGCTGCCTCACTGGTCTTGTAAACAGCTGTGATATTATTTTAGGTCCCAGGTAGGTTGATACCTGGATCGCGCAAGGTGTACTAAAACTTTACGTCCACAGCACAGACACACGCATTGTTCTTCAATACATATTATATTTTTTTAGTTATCTTGTTACTAAACTATCTACTCGCAAAATATTTTGTTGTAATATAACAAACATGGCAGCAACGCAGGGAGCGCAATTTTTTAAATTTATGGTAATGTATAATTATTGTGCCTAGGTCCTACCAAGACGCTTAGCTTTGCGGCTGCGATCGTCGAACGGGATTCAAGGTTTGTTAAAGCAATTATATATTTTTTAATAATTTACTCACTTATAATACAGACGGTAACTATTCTGAAAACTTGATGAATGGAAACAAAACCAGCACATTGAAATTAAACTGCTATATACGGATTTTATCGCGTTGTTTATTTGACACTTTATTACAAAATTTTGAAAATTGTTACACTACTACTACTATTAAATTTTACTAATTTTTAAGCTAATTAAATTATTATTAAACTA
Organism: Catocala fraxini; assembly: GCA_930367265.1. Lineage (NCBI taxonomy): Eukaryota > Metazoa > Arthropoda > Insecta > Lepidoptera > Erebidae > Catocala > Catocala fraxini. The sequence continues at coordinate 19,802,549 of OV884041.1, forward strand.
TTTAGATTTCATTTATTTTTACACTTTCCCCGACGTTTCGGTTGCTTTTCAGCAGCCATGGTCACGGGGAGACTAAGATGGCAGTTGTCTCAATGTTCCAGTGTAGTTATTTCAAAGTACCCGAACATAATTTAATCATTGGTGTTTCTATTTACGCAGAATGAGCTCAAAGTATCATGAAGTCTAGCTGCGGTTTGCTTCTTCTTGGGTTTGACTATTTTTATTACTGGATCCCAAGCTGGTGGTACATTCCAACCATCTTCTCTATTAAAATTAGGATGTTTTTTGATTTCAATAGCCTCGCGAAGCATCCTTGGTAGGAATCGGTGTTCTTTAGCGAGAATCTGTGGTTTGTCAAATCTCAGGTAGTGGTTGGTCCCCTGTTGCACATGTTCACACACAGCAGACTTCAACGAGCGTTGGTGTTTTACATCAGCTATGTGTTCTTTTATGCGGGTGCCTATGTTTCTCTTGGTTTGACCAATGTATGAGAGTCCGCAGTCACAATCTATTTTATAGACCCCTGCATCTTGTAAAGGTAGTTGGCACTTGACGGATGGTAAAAATTGACTTATCTTCGTTGGCGGCTTGAAGTATGTGTTGTGTTGTTGTTGTGTTGTATATCGCCTGCTCCGTGCCTCGGAGAGCACGTTAAGCCGTCGGTCCTGGCTGCCATGAACATCTATGGCAGTTGTTATTGGGAGAGTGTCGACACAAAAGATCCCACTAGGTCGAAGTGTCGCCGGTCTGCACTGACTGGCCCCCACATAACATACACAAGATACACTATCTTTAAATTACTTGGAATTCCGCATTTTATAATTTATTTTGATAATATTCTTGTGATAATATAATGTAAGTGTCTTAGGCTACAGTAACTACGAAAGATCAGGCATATGCTTAGGCATATATATATATATGTCCTATGCCTGTTTGCCAATTGTGTGGTAATTTGAAAAATGGCATAATTACTGTTAAAATTCGAACAAAACAGGGTTACAAATAAGTATCGAAATATGTCTCATGCAAATATGGCAGCTATTGAGTAACAGTTTTAAAAGCAATCAATGACATAAGCGATGAATGTGCGAAAAATAAAACTTTTTGCGCATACACATTTCCACGGTTATACGAAGTCGTTTTGTTTTCGACGATGGCTTGTAGTTCATAATTAACTTTTTTTCGACATACATACATACTTTATACTCACTTATACCTACTCGTTACAGTATTATAAGAAAATAAATTCGCGATGTCAATAAGACTAGAAGATATAATTTTTTGTGTAGTTACTGTTCAATTTCATAGGCATGTTAATAGTTAAATATAGATAGCTGCGTATGCCTAGTGAATGACCATTGGACTGCCATGCAGTTGTTCCAAATTTCATCCAAAGGGAGAGAAAGCCAGGGGTGCGTAAGTTCTGACTTTTCGGAGTTACGTGCCTATTAAATATTTAATTGTCGTTTGCTTTAACTGTGAAGAAAAGCATCGTCAGGAAACTTAAATGACGTCTGAGAGTTCTCTATAACGTTCTCAAAGCTATGTGAAGTCTGCCAACCCGCACTGGGCCAGCGTGTTGGACGGGACACTAATAAGAATCCCGTGCCCAGCAGTAGAACAGACTATGCACAGGGCTGATATCATTATTAAATGTGAATAGTTACGATCTGTCGCTTATGTGTTATATATTTCTAATCACATAAGCGACCGACGCCAAATAGTTACGTGCTCTCATACAAAACAATCGAACATATATGATCACCACCGCTACCGCTGCCCGCAACTTAATGCTTTCGGGTTACGCTCCCCTTAATAGAAAACACATTCGACGCTAGGACCCCACATATTGCCAAAGTAATAGCCTGTAATAAAATTAGGCTTTCATTTCACAGGACGTTTGTCAATACAGCAGTATAATTCAAATTACAAACATGTACCAAAAATTAATACCGCCAGCTATACAATTTTCAACCATAACTCTACGTTATAAGAGCTCTGGTGTAGTTTGGCAATGCTGTTATAAAGTTGTCGGCGTTACAAGGGCTATTCAAATAGGAACAAATGTGAGGCCAATTGGTTGTCAAAGAGTTTTAGATCTAATTCGTGCTCAGTTAACACGAATTTTGTCGGTAATGGGTGGTCACGCTACATTTATGTAATGTCACGCCTATTTTCACCACCGAGGATAGGCAAAGTACTCAATCATGTGCTTTATTGATCCGTTTAGGTCACAAATACCAGGAGTTACATCCTTGATAGTGTCTACTATGATCGATGCATCTCGAAACTTTTGATTGTCGATTGTCTTTCATGCACTTTGATGCTTCAGCTATATTGCTGATAGAGGTGTTTTTAGAAAACGTATGACATGGCATGCTGTACTGTAAGTTGCGACGAGCAGCCTGACTCTGAATACAACAATTGCAAGACTGGAAGATCACAGCCAATTAACATTGTGTTGTGTATCAGCAATGGATAGAATTTCCTGAATTATTTAATAAGGTACTGTTGGAAAGGGAAACTATTTACTTTTGTGCATTGAATATTTTGAAGGGCTAACAATGCGCGGGTAGCTTTCATGGTACTCCAAGACATCATAAAAGAAAGTACTTCCCCGGACAAACTAGCCTGTTTGTTCCATCACCAAATAATTGCCAACTGCGGGCTTTGCCCAAACAGCGCGCACGCTCGGGTAAGATCGTATGTTTATTTTCCACCACAAACATATGATTTCCAGCGATTTTAAAAATATTTCGAGGGAAACGTGTTAATGATTAATGTATTATGTTTCCCAAACGTGACAATATAACCGAGAGAAATGTTGAAAACGATAAATCTCGCGACAGAAAAAACCAGAAGTTATTTATAACGATCTGTCGTAATGATGACGGGATGAATGTTAAACATTTTTTATAAGTCATTATATTTATACAAGGAGTATAACGCCGTACGTAGCCGGTTAATAAATTAACTTCGTCGGCCAAACGAGTCAATGATCCATACTCGTGGTCCTACGACAGAAGATATACAGTAAGTTAAAGGAACGTCATCCAAGGTCTTTGTATTTTTTATGAAATTTATATTGCAAATATTCACGCACTTGTCGAATGGTAAACTGTGTCGTACTGATGAACTACCGTACCCTATACAAGCTTGCAACATGATGAATCGGCATCTCACGCATTGTTGATCCCGCGAAAAGGACCAAAAGCTGTCTGCCAGTACAACAGATATAAAGAGCCCTAAGAATTGGACTCTTTTATTTAGCCTTGCTCTGAATCTATTCAATTCTTAACACTAATAATATTCAGTTTTAACTGTACTAAGCTTCTTAGTTTCATTTTGATTTTGGAAATCAAATATGGTTAATTGTACTGTTTTGTTAAAATGCTGCAAACCAATTAATTACCCTTCTAAAGTTCTTTTTAGACACTGCACCAAAGTGGGAGAAATTACTGAAGGCGTACCGTGTTGGATTGACAATGTATCTAAGTGGAGCGGTGAAGCTTCATTGCAGTATCGTGTGGTACATGCCTTGTACCATATAAAAAGATTAAAGGAAAAACATCACATTAACTATGTATAGGAATCTCATCTCTTATTTATCTGTAAAACTTAAAAGCCACTTCTACAGTTAAAGTTTACATAATATTGTGTCATGCTTATGTCAATCTATACAAATTATGAAATAATTTAAATTATTTGAAACATTTAAAATTGTTAAAAATTTATTTATATTCAATTCTAATTTTTATATAGTACCTACTTTAATAATTTAAATAGTGTAAAAGCTTCATTAAGTAAGAAGAAGAAGTAAAAATTTTCAAATTAACCGCGATAATAATAATATCCTTATAAAGTAGTTTAATTTCAATTGACCTACTGTTATTTTTTCACAGTACTAATCCTACACGTCAATAGCAAACAGACACACATTGTTCTTCAGTGAAATTACTCTGCTTATTCAACTTCAGCTGTCTTCTCAATGTTAAATCACCAATCTTGGTACTAAATCACCTGTCTACTGACTAATTTTAAGCGGAAAAGGTTAAGGCATACATATTATGTAGTTTGTGTTCATGAGTTGACACCAGTTTTAAGAAGAAATAGGCAACGATTATCCATGGTTTTGTTCGTACCCTAACATAACACTTTTGTTTTTAGTAGTTAACGTTTCTAAACCTCTGTTACATGAGGAATTGAGGAGCCATAAAGCGAATTTTTGGTTTGTTATTTAACTTTTTTTTAAGTATCATCGTGATAATTGGTTAGACAGAGAAGGAAAAATGATTTTGGCATGTTTCATGGTAGAAATGGTGAGAAAGTAAAAACTAGCATAATGTTTTATGCACAAAAGTCTAAAACAGTGCATGCAACCATCCTCGAATAAAATTCCTAAGACAACTGCAACCTTAACTTACTGCAGCATGCCTACGTTGGGGTACTCTTGCAGTACTAAAGCAGCGCGTGGGCAGCATACGAACGCATCTCTTCCGCGATATGACTCGACTTATTTCGCTTGTTATAATAGCACTCGTAAAAGCCGTATAAACGATGACTTGGCGTCAGGTTTTGTGCACATTTTACACATACATGTGTTAATTTTTCGTGATATATTTTGATGATATATTAAAGCTATGGCTTAAAGAAAGCAAAAATGAAATGATGCAAGGTAGCTGTCACATTTTCAGATTTATAAAGAATTTATATAGAATTTTTTTAACGGTATACCCGTTACTCTAATCTCTCACTCTCATCTACCCAAACATAAAAGCCAACACATGCCATGGGACTATCAAGGCAGTGTATACAATGTTTACGTTGCTTTAGAATTAATTAGTATTTCACGTAAGTTTGACTACAAGGCAAGCTCAATGGTTTTTATACTTTTATGTGTGGTAATCATAAAGATACCTATGAAACGATTACACTCTCATTTTGTTCAACTATTGTTGAACCCAATCGGGGATCTTTACCTATGACCGTGACGTCTTGGCATAGCGCATCAGGTGTCATCGTAGGTCCAGGTAGGTACGACACTTTATGATAAGTAAGAGGGCCGACTCAATTAAATTACCAGACTGTACTCTTTGTGCTCTCAGTAGTAGCGTACGATACTACTGAGAATTTTCAAAGAGAAAAGCCCAGCAACTCTTTTCCTGACCAGAGAATGGAAATATCACAACCGTAGCAAACTCAGTTGATTCCACCATGGGACAAACGAAGCAGTCTAAGACCGAAATTAGTCAACACTAATAAAATAAAGAAATTAATCAACCATAAACTAATTAACAAAGACGCGCGTATATAATTAAACCGTTCCTAAATGACATACAAGTGTATGAAACTGTATTTATTTGTTTGTATGTATGTGCATTTAATATCAAAACAAGCGCATCTGTGTGCGAGCGCGTCAGCAACCTTGAGATGTTCGCATTAAATCCGGAAACTCGTGCGCATGTTTATTTGACTCGTAAAATTAAACTTACACAGATATAAAAACGTCGGAAGCGACAATTTTGACATTTATCTTTTTTGTCTCAGATAGGATGTATATAAGTATATATGTTTATCCATTGTCTAGTAACCATAGTACAAGTTCTGCTTAGTTTGGGCTAGATGGTGATGTCTATATGTGGTAGAATATAATTAATATTATTATATTAAAATTTTGAAGGAATAATTTAAGCAGGCTTAAACATGGAAGTTGGAGCAGCTTGATACGGGGATAAATACCTCCACCATACTAAAGATAGCAAGCAAAGCAATATAATGTTGAACTCCCGTGGCGTCTTAGTGAAGTTTACAGTACCCTTAAGGAATCGCTGTGCTGACAAAGGGTACCTAGTATAATATTGCAGCACTTTAATACAATTTTTTTGAGTTGGCAACCCGCTTGTGATTATTGCAATGTTCATGTGTGGACAGGCGAGCTGTATCCTTCTGGCCGCCTTAATATACACATATATAACTCATTATAATATGCTAAACAAGAGTCCAGTGAAGTAAATTATTTTATTTGCAATTGAAATTAAACTAATTTATACGAATTTTATCGCGTTGTATATTTAAAACTTTTATTACATAATTTTGAAACGATTACACTACTACTGTTAAACTTTACTACTAATTAAGCTATTTAAATTAATAAAACTAGCTTCTTATCTGTATAAATTAGATTTTATTTTAGTTAATAACATTCACGTATACGTAAGACAATACTTGTTTGCAATGTTGGTATATGTGCATGTGCATATATATGATATATATGCATATGCACATGAATATCATCAACCAAAAATTCTAGTCACTACTGCCAACACGCAATGTTACTTACAAAACATACACAATCGTCCAAATTAAAGGAATTTACTGTAAAAACCTTTAAGTTGAACTATATACATGTTGGTTTGAAAAGGTATACTCTCAGTCTGGAGGTTTACGGTATAGTCCACCACGCTGGCCCGGTGCGGATTGCATATCTCAAAGAAATTTATGGACTCCCCAGACGCGCAGGTTTCCTGACGAGGTTTTTCTTCGCCGTTAAAGCAAGCAATAATTAACTATTTAATACATACACAATTTCGAAAAGTTAGAGGTGCGCGTCTTGGGATTGAACTCGAGACCTCTGCGTGGCAGTCCAGCGGTCTCCCATGAGGTAATCGCTGCTCTTATTCTTACTGATCTCCATAATATTAGTAAATAAATTAAGCGACTTTTTTCCATTCTTCTTGATATAACTTGTCGAATACTGAAATTTTACGAGTATAGGTATTAATGGCGATTTAAAATAATGGACGTGAGTTTGCTAAACCTAGCAATTAACCTAAATGTGATTATAGTAAACTCAATTATTAGTTAAATAAACTTCGATGTTCATAAGTGAGTAAATTATGTTTTAACACGTGGTACATCGTAACGCTAATATACGGGGGATACAATCCTTTTTCATTGTGTCTGACATTTTAGCAGACAACAGGTCAAAGTAGCATATAAATATAAGGTTTAATATTTGCGACAGCATAGTATCATCCCGTATGGTCTAGTGGCTAGGATACCTGGCTTTCACCCAGGAGGCTCGGGTTCGATTCCCGGTACGGGAAAGTACTTTTTTAATATGTATGTATTTTTGTAAAAGTTTTTTATTAATACAACGTGGAATAAATAGTACACAGTTATTTTATTTTTAAATTGAATATTCATGTAATGAAAATAAACGAATATGATCACAGCATGACAACTTTAACAAACGCCCCTTAACATTTGTTTTATGTAACTAAGACTAAGGTCGTGCACTCGTTACCTGCCCTTTTCGCTACCAACACATACTTATACCTATACAAACTCGTCTACATATCACCGGACGTACCCCTTCGGAATATCATACAGCTCTGCCTGCCGGCAGAACGTTCATAGTATATATAAAACATACATGGCTAGTATGATATTCACATTATACCAGCTATGTATGTTTCAGGCCTTACGTAACAGGAGGCAAGTCTATTGCCGTCTTCTGCGCCAGACCTTGTACAACTACTGATAATTTCATTATTCTATCACGTACACATACACACAACACCATCTAGCCCAAACTAAGCAGAGCTTGTACTATGGGTACTAGAGAATGGTTAAATATACATATACTTTTTTTTGTAAATACCTACATATTATACACAAAAACACCCAGACTAAGACAAATATCCATGTCCACACAAATATTTGACTTGTGCGGGAATCGAATCCATGACCTCATGCGTTGCAGTTGGTTACACTAACCATTACGCCATCGAGGCCGCCATCTGCATTTATTCACCTTTACGACTAAATCTCCGAAGAAGCAGCCAGTAACATATTACATCCACATTTAGCAGGCGATCCTATCGCTATGTGGATATACTGAACTCACAGCGCATTTAAGAACTTGCTAACAAAAAAAACAGCTACATATTTACAAACCCGTCATTGCATTTATTCACCTTTACGACTAAATCTCCGAAGAGGCAGCCAGTGACGTATTACATCCACATTTAGCAGACGATCCTATCGCTATGTGGATATACTGAACTCACAACGCATTTAAGAACTTGCTAACAGAAAAAACAGCTACATATTTCCAAACCCGTCATTCGAACTTGAGACCTTAAGATTGGCTGAATTATCAAACGTATTCTACGGGATTAACGAAGCAAGCAGACACATTTCATATATAAAAACTACTACTATATACGAACTATACTAAACTAACTTACTCATAAACTTAAAAGTTAAACATGTGAACTCAATAAATAAATAAATTTCGACTATGACTTATCTTATCTTATGTGGGGGCGAGTCAGTGCAGACCGGCGACACTTCGACCCAGTGGGATCTTTTGTGTCGACACTCTCCCAATAACGACTGCCATAGATGTTCATGGCAGCCAGGACCGACGGCTTAACTTGCTCTCCGAGGCACGGAGCAGGCGATAGTTGTCATTCAATACGCACATAATTTCGAAAAGTCATATAACTTCCGAAAATCAGAGGTGCGCGATGTAGGTTCGAGACCCGAGACCCTCTGCATTGCAGTCTGTTGGTCTCCCCACTGAGCTATCGCTGCTCGTATAAAACGACTTTGACTTAAACAAGCTTACAAAGAAAATTAATAACAGAAACACAGTCTTTGTTTTGATATTGTATTTCAATTGAGATAGACAACTCGCTCTAAACTCGAAGATTTCACTTCAATTCAATCAGTGGGATGTATACAGCTATTCCCGTTCGCCTTTCCAACTAAGCTAAATGTGTTTCGACTTAGATTAAACCATCACTATGAGGCCTGTACTACACAGATAGATTCTATTGAAACTTGTATGTGTGTTGCTTGTAGATTAATCTTGATGCTGTAACAGCACAAAGGCAGTGAATATGATTGTGTATCATGTGTCTGTAGTTATTTTTTAATGACAATCCTGCACTACTAATTATTCCTGTGTCGCGGAGGACTTTATACGGAGGATTCAAACAACGGACACAAAAAACACCCAGACTCGAAACAACCCTTAGTGGATCACACAAAGTTTTGTCCCGTGTGGGATTCGAACCCACAACACTTGGCGCAATGGCAGTGGTGAGGCAACCACTTATTTAATCTCTATAATATTGAAAGAAAGAAAGAAAGAAAATACATTTTTATTTCTAAAAAACACGAAAGCCTTCAAACAATGTTCAGAAAATATGTACCTATATATTATTTCAGAAAATTTAATTAATACAAGTGACGGCTGTCACGCGCGCCACAAATGCCAAGATTCAAACATCAGTACATATTAATAATCTGTGCCTCAGACGTGGCAGGCAACGTGTCATCTACGTGGCGTTCAACACGTGTCAACCGTCAAATGTAAAATTATGTTCAAGACTTATTTATCCTAATATTATATGAATAATTACAATAATACTTAAAGTTATTAGCGTTAAGTTATATTATTAACTTATTATTGTTATTATCTTTAGTTTTTTAAAGTCAGTAGCATATGGTATAATGGTTGCAACACCTTGTTGATATGAGTTGTAAAATACTGAAATTATATTTAATTAGCGATTTAAAAGAGTGGCCGTGAGTTTCTTGCAGGTTTCTTCTCATAGGCTCAACCCTTTGCCTGAACCTAGCAACTAACGTAAATGTAGCTTCAGTAACTTAGTTAACTCACTAACCTATATGTTATGACGTTCATATGTGTTACTTTGTGACCGGATGATGAATAAATGATTTTTGACTTTGACTTTGACTTTGTCTGGCTGACGGCAATAGGCGCTTGATTCCTTACCCGGGACATAAAAGCATAGCTGACGATGGGAGTGTATTACACCTCAATCTATTTGTAAAGGATAGAAACGTGAGACTATGTACATAGGTATGTATAATGACATCTCGGGGTGTTCCAGCGTCATCCTATGACGTTTCATCCTACACTGTTTTTTTCCTAACTCAACCTATTTTGTCGGCCTCGATGGCGTAGTGGTTAGTGTAACCGACTGCCACGCCTGAAGTCGCGGGTTCGATTCCCGCACAAGTCAAACATTTGTGTGCATGAACATGGATGTTTGTCTTGGTCTGGGTGTTTCTATGTATAATATGTATGGATTTACAAAAAAAAAGTATATAATGTATGTTTATCCATTGTCTAGTACCCATAGTACAAGCTTTGCTTAGTTTGGGCTAGATGGTGTTGTGTGTATGTGATAGAATATTATTATTATTATTTATGTTCCTTACTCAACCGACAGCAATTATTTCATTTTTAATTCTTTATTCATCCTGTAAGTATTCCTAGCTCAACCGATTACGAATTTACCCAAAAGCTTTAAGGTTTGGGTGACGGTCTGAACAAAAATTACTGCTTTCGTAATCTACATCTATACTAATATTATAAACAAGAAAGACATGATCCACCGATTTTAAAATTTTTCTGCATTTGAAATCTTTATTATCACCGAGTACCTAGCATGGGCTATATATTTTTTTTAAAGTATTTTCCTAACCTAATCTAACCCACATTTGCGAAGCCAAGGGTTGTTTTGCTATCCATACTTTTTTCGGTAATATTTGCCACGGGTAGAGTAAGCAACGCATTTCGGTTGAATAAAGAAACTTTATCAAAATAATGTAATCGGATCAGTTAGGCATACTAGTTTAGGATGAGTAATACGGAACAACCCGACATCTCATCTTAAGTTTTCAATCTTATCTTATAAATTTAAATCGTATCTTATATACACGATTATATTTAAATGGCATATCCAGTAAATATTTACGTACGTAAAATGCTTTGCACTCCTGAGCTATTTGGTTTTATTGCTTTGATATAATGTTATTATAGTGTTTTATACGGCACTATAATTATATTAAATGTTCCCGTTTTGTGTACTTCATATTATAATGTTTACTAACGATACGCACAGGTTTGACTTTATCGATTGCAATTTAATATAATAATAAATTTAATTGATTGACAATTATCGCCTGCTCCGTGCCTCGGAGAGCACGTTAAGCCGTTGGTCCCGGCTGCCATGAACATCTATGGCAGTCGTTATTGGGAAAGTCAGTACCCTCTAATATCCTGACACTGGTATAGCCTTAGGGTATCGTTAGCCTTCGGGTTGCGGAGGTCAGGTGGCAGCCGTTTCGTGTAAAAACTGATATCCAGTCAAATCCGGTTAGACCAGAAAAGCCGACCCCACGTGGACTTGGGAATAATAAAGGCTAAGAGAGAAGAGAGAAGATAATAATAAATTTAACTGCAATCGTTTTAAATAATTACTTATAGTATTTTGTGGCATAAATCATTATTTTTCACCAATAGACAAAGTGATCCATGTGGAAGGTTTAGGTGGAAAAATTGGTGAGGTATTGTTACTACCCTGTGAAATACCGGGACGGATCGCTAGTTTATTAATAAAACAAGTAAGAAATCATAAACTATATTCATCTATCTCGTCCGAATAAAGAATAAGTACGACAACCGAAAAGTTTGTGTAAGAAATCTGACAAAATAGCATGAACCAAACACAAAAAAAACTGTGTCATAATTAAAGTCAGTGACATTTCAAAGTATCTATGTATCCCACACGGTATAAGTTCTTGTATAAATGTAATAATGCATGCACATGTAATAGTTACATTTATTAATATTCGTTTACATGAACAACATGAATCTGTGAAACATTAGTCTTAACATAGTTTTTAATAATCTCTAGACCAACGGACGTCGGGATCCACACACAATTCTATTTCATTGCATTCAGTTGACACGTTAATATTCCAAATTCAAATCTGAATAATACATGCAAACGCTACCCTTTGTATTAAAAATGTATGTTGAGTTGTCTAAATAGGTACGCTCGCTTAGGTAATTACCCTTACTAATTTCTAAGCCTTATAGTGTAAAACATGTAGGTTTTAACAAAGATTTAAAACTATAGATATAGAAAGTCCTCACCGTAGTAAAGTTGTAGAAAAAAGACACACACGAAGAAGAGTAAACAGAACACATAACATTAGATAGAGAATGATAGTGTACAATTTTCAATATGAGTAAGTACTAGGTATATTTATAATTCCCATGTCGTTTTGGCATTGTGTGTTAGATGACAACTTAACTTCTAGGTGACTACATTTAAATGTAGTAGACCGCATTTATGATTTAAATCTTTAATTGTAATTAAAAAGTAAGTTATAGATTCCGTGACATAAAAACCTAATAAGTTTTTGTTCGGACCGGGACCTCAAGATCGGTCGCAAACGTAATCTCAAATTGCCATGGAATCAACGAGACAGCCCTCACTAAATATTTAAAGCCAATGGTCAATTTTATATCAGATGACGGGTGACAGAGAAGTATGAAAGAGAAGAACATACTGCACCGATCTCAAATAAATTGGGACCAGGGCAAGAGGATCATGATGGTCAATTTTATATTGGAGAATTTTGCTATTAAGCGGCTTTGTACGTTATTATAAACAAAGAATATACGTTAGTTGCACCTTTAAGATAATAAGTCAAATATATATAGAAATGCTGTAAAAGCTACCAATACAATAAGGAAATTCCTTAAATCCTTATGGCAAGCCCATATGTTTGAAGCGCTTCGAATTTCAACCTAGGTCGTACAAGAACATACGTCCGTCGTATTTCGGGGAGAACTTGAACAGTCGCGACTGACATGAATGTCTACGACAGTTGACGTGGGGACTCAGTACCATGAAATACAGTTACTAACAGAGGCAGAATTAAGCTTGGCATATTGTTACGTCTTGGAATTTTAGACGTAGAAACTATTAAATAAATGTTGAATGGAAGAGTCTTGCTAGTTTTAGCATAAATGAGCCGACTCGATCGGGGAGGCATTACCACCTCAAAGAATATTGCTCTAAAGTACAAGTAAGTATATTTACCATTTTGTGCGATGAGTAATAGCGTCTGAGCCCAACTAACCACACGGCCTCTTCCTTTTCTTCTTTCTCCTATCCCCTTTTCCCCGTCCCTTTTATATAGGCTACAGTATATGCTTACCATCAGGCAAGCTGTGTGCTAGTTTGGCTACTACGTGGTTTACTGTAAGCAGCGGCTTGTATTTTCATGTCCATGAGCAAAGGTCACCGCTTACTATCATGTGGCAGCTGGTATCGCTACCACAAGCAGGAATAAAAAGCTAAGAATGGCAACAAAAATGTTCACAACACGAATGAATATGCGCTATATTGCATTAATAGTTTTAAGATAATATAAAAAAGTAACAAAAAAAATATCGCTATCACATATATAAGTACTTATATCTAGAGATGGAGCTATCCTTTATAGTATAAAATGATACCTGTTTTAGGCTTCCCCCAAATCTAATTAAATAATTGATCTTCGTACCTCATTTATGAGTCTATAATTTAAGTACTAATGATTGTCAGTGTAACTTTTCTCAGATACCTCCATCCTGCACCAATTCTTTTAGTTATTTAGTATATATTCAAGCGCTGCTGCCTTCTTTATCTGAATATTTTATTATAATACAGGCAGCTACCCACATCTTTCACCGCGTATTTTAGATTATTCTATGTCCTTTTTCAAAGTTAAGTTGTCTTCATAGCGATTTCAATTAAATTTGTCAGAGATAGCTACATTCATCATAAATCATTTACCATCTATGATCAGCTGATCAATTTACAAAATACGTAATTTAATGATAATTTAAATTGGGTTCTAATCAAAACATCACCTAGATGAAACAAACACAGAACATTTTCGAGGATTCAAAATCCACAAAGCTGAGATCACAAGTAATACCTCTAAAACTACTTGATTGGTAAAGTTATCGCTAGTGACATACTCGACTACAAGATCTAAGTCTATCACAAAACTCTGACGAAGTTTCCACAACTTGTGAATTCATTTGTCTGTCTGGCAGTTTTGGCTGGTGGGTGCTGTGATACACAGGATGAAACTTTGCGCAACTATATTGTTGGTTACGGAAAATGATATGCCTACATATATTTGATTTATTTAAAGCTATTAAATACGAAACTTAATCGTGAATATAGTAAAAAACCAGAATTTGTAAAGACCGCCTGATCTTTTCACTGAAGACGATGGTTAATAAGGCTTTGAGAAGGGCAAAAGAGACGCCACTACTAAGCAATGCTAGAATAAATGAGGTAAGCAAACGATATAAGTTTACGTAGCTACAGAGATAAGATGCAGGCAAGAATGAATGTAAGTACATCACGATTAAGTAAAATATAGAACTGCATCTGTAAAATTATAAATAATCCAATAATATAGTGTTAGCTTTAGCTAGTTTTTCGAATTATATAGTAGTTCATTACGTTCACAGACAAATATTAATTAGACACATTTACATACACTTTTTAATAAATATATACATTCAATACTATTTTCAATGGAGTTTCTACTAACGTTTTATCTATTTCAGTAGCAAATCGTTCGACGTTTCAACTGAAAGGCAGGATAGCCGTTCTTATACCTTTGTCCTTAAGGAGCGGCTTGGTTATATTCCCTTAGCGCTACTCCTATAATGTAAACACCATCACTTATCATCAAACGGGCTATTGGCTCGTCAGTCACCAAAACTTTTACTAATATTTAAATATCGATAGTTCTTTGAGTATTTTGACATTATAAATAGCTTCAATTTATGCTTAGCCTCACTATCTACCTATTTTCTAGACCAATAACTTAATCAACCTCCATTATAGCTGGGTAAACACCCGCGTCACATGATTTATTGTCTTCATATTGCCTTCGTACATAAACATTTAATACGCGATTGCTAACGACTGCAGCATTTGCTAATGCTCCAGCAAATTCACGATCTTATCATACAATACGTGAGTGAATGGACATATCAATACTAATACACACATACTTGTAAATAGTGAAACATTTATTGCTTTTCATATATTTATTGTTCCTGTTTATTGGGCAAAAAACAATAATGAAAATATATCGCCAGCATAATGTATAGTGGAACAAAATGAAGTTGCGATTTATCATAATTATATTAATTAATAATAATAATTTTCTACCACATACACACAACACCATCTAGCCCAAACTAAGCAGAACTTGTACTATGGGTACTAGACAATGGATAAACATACAAATATACTTTTTTTTTTGTATATATATACATATTATACATAGAACCACCCAGACCAAGACAAACATCCATGTTCATGCACACAAATGTTTGACTTGTGCGGGAATCGAACCCGCGACCTCAGGCGTAGCAGTCGGTTACACTAACCACTACGCCACCGAAGCCGACATAATATTTTATTTTATTAATATCATTAAACTCATGTTCTTTGGATATATAGACAATTTTTGTTTGATATTACTATGTTATGACATGCTTCTGTATCACAAGTTCTAGCCTGACTAGTCTTCAGAAAATGTTGAGGTTACTGACTTCCAATATCGTATATGAATGGTCATGCTATTATAGACTGTTAAGAACAAGAGCTTTACGAATACTTTTCTCAATATTTCATATTAGGTTTATATACATCCATGGCACTAATATTTGCATCAGATCACAGGACGTTAAATGACAAATACTAACACTTATTTTTTATAAATATATATTATATATTATTTTGTAATGTTACACCTTGTTTAAGCTAGAATTTGCATTGTTGTTACACTCAGTCGTATTTTAATCAAGAATAATGTGCAATGAAGGCAACTCGTGATCATGGACAGTTCCATAAAGTTTTCTTTTTGAGTCTTATTCTGAGTTCGCATGTCAAAGACCGTCATGCTCACTCAAATGTCATTGCTTGTGGTGTCGTCATGGGCCGGGTCGATCCTTTCCCTTCAATATGGCGAAGAGGGCGACGGCTGGCCCATGCGTGTTAATCGTGAACGGGTGCTACTTGTGGTGACTGGTCGGCCTTGGTATCGTGGAATTCGATGATTTACTTACTACATTTTTATTTAAACAGTTAGATTAAACTACGGATTACAATCATGCCTTGTCTTGATTATTAATGTACATGTAAGTGGATGCACCTATTTACCATACTGCTGCTTTAGAGGCTACCATCAAATTTTATTAAATGCTTGAGTATGTTTAGTAACAGTTTATGGAGAAATGGTTGCAGCACCTTACAACTCTTATGATTTGAAAACAAAAACCTGGCGATTAAAAAGAGTGACCATGAGTTTCTTGCCCGTGCTTCTCATGAGCCCTACACCCTTGCTTTGCTGAACGTGGCAGTAAAAGTAAATTCGCAGAATAAATTAGTGTAACTTTGACATTCATAAGTGTTACCTTGTAACCTAATCTGAATAAATTTATTTTGAATTTTTTGAATTTATAGTTGCGATGGGTAAATCATATGCATTTCAATTCATTCCAGGACACGAGCTCCCTCGACCATAACTGTAGACTAAACTATAGTATGAACTGTATGAATGACGCGCCAAAACTTTTCATATGTTCGCCAACATGCTCGCCGTTCTTCTAGCCCGTAGCGCAAGCCGTCGGGTGTGAGTGACCCGCCTACACTAGCCGTTCAACCCGGCGATGTCCAGACGACCTGTTACACACCTCACTTGCTCCAGCGTCATTATGAACCCTGTATCGTATATGTATGATTTGTATGGTAATGCCTTTATTTATTTACACATTGGGGATTTTTGATCGATAGTTATTTGGAAGTAATATATTATGTATGTATTAGATGAATAAACAGATTTCGTTAGCCATTGAAATGTATGAAATGTTTTGTAATGCTTTACCAAAGAGTACACTTTTGGTATACTGGGCTACTGGTCGTGATCGCTTCTTTGATGACTAATATATAATGTAACGAGTTTGAAACCCAGAGAGTTGACAAAATCTTTTTCTGTATATTCTATTATTGGGCAAAGGTCTTGCCAAAGCTTTGCTATGCTTGTCTTGTCTTCAACTTTAGCCTATCAAATCTTTAAGTGTCTAACTATAACGACTACAGCGGACTCCTCAAGGACGTCCACCGTGTTCCGTGCATAGATACGGTGCCCAGTTCTGTTGATCCGTTTTGCAGACATGACACACTCTCAATACAAATTATATTGTTCGATCAGTGCCCTCAGTACAAGTTTAAGTGCTTGTATTTCGATGTGCTTATTCTTATACTTTAACTAAGTTGTAAAAGATACCGTTAAAGCGCTTTGTTAGATCTTGCATTACATATTGTATTGCAAGATGTCATTAAAAAACAAATCATTGTAATTATAAAGGGCACGACTATGTGCTTTTATATGGTAAGACGCCAACCAAAGCATATGATGCTATTTATCGCAGGGGTGAGCAGAATTGTACATTACATCCATATTTTGCCATATATGTTTTGGGATCATGGAATATAGGGACAAGCCTATCGCCAGCTATCAACGAAATAAAAGAAACGCATGTTTTATGAAAATTACTGCTATGAATTTCTTGTTAACAGAATACTTGATAACTCTTTGCTAGTTGTGCATAATGACGTAGTGCAGTCTTAAACTATACCTGCGAGATCCAGGCGAAAACCTGTGTATATAGGCCAGTTAAACTTCCTCGGTGGCGCATTGATAATGTATAAGACTTTTCTGTATGAGAAAGTTATTGGATGTTTGTACTGAAATTCTCAATAGCTGCCCGTAGTTAGATATTTTGCGGTATTGTTATTATCCGTACCTGGGACAGCACATAAAGTATTTGTAGTAAATAGCTATAAGACTTTCAGAAACAAACAGATCAAAGTATGTCAAAAACGGTAGTCTATTGTACTTGACCAATAACCTTCAAATCATTTATTAGTCTGGAGTTCATTAAAATTGCATTAATGGATACAGTTTTTAGAAGAAATCTTTACAGTATTGTATAGAAAGTAACAAACAGTGGTGCCACAATAATATATCAATTTGTCTGCATGTCTAAAATAAGGAATGATTATTTGTTATTCTAAGAAATTTAATACAATACATATTAGATAACTGGTCTTAATCGGTTTGTTAAGTATTTAAAGATTCTATGTATTTTCCTTTCTATTTTCTGACGTTACAACCGACTTGCATCGATCGTAGTTACTGGTTGACTAGTGTGAGATCGGCGCTTTCGTTAAGTGCGGGTATTGGACACTGCTATCACTTGGTCATTTTACTAACTTTGTTACTGTTGGTATTTTGACACACAATGCTAACGACGCGGCGACGTCTATAAATTAAAGCACTAATTGCTATTTACTAAATACCAATATAAACCAACTTCTTCTTTTCTTTTCGTGTGGTTAGTGGCCAACCTGTTGTCAAGAGTTGTTCAAGCCGCCTGTAGGCCTCTGACATGGCTTAACGACTGCTGTCAATTTGGCAAAAACCGGGACCGACTTTTTACGTGCCCTCCGAAGCACGGAGACGCTCAGATGAAATACCACTAAGCGGTCACCCATCTATAGACTGACCGCACCCAACGTTGCTTAACCTCGCTAATCGTTTACCGATCAGTGAGTGCAACTGGCTATGAGCGCCTCAATATAAACCAACGGGATCCAATATTCCAACATAAAATTGTTTTTAATTCCAATGGGTTCTAATCGGTCGAAACCTCGTGAAATATTAAATATGAACAACAAACATACAGGAAAATAACAACAACAACATCGAACATATAGGAAGAAGTACCCTGGTGCATGCTATTTGCCGATGACATCGTTATGGTAGCAGAGAGTGGACAAGACGTGCAGAGTAAGCTGGAAGAGTGGCAGCAGAGACTGGAGAATGTAGGCCTTAGAATAAGCAGAACCAAAACGGAATACATGTTCTGTAACTTTGGCGGTCTTTTCAATCCTATACCGGTTACACTCGGCGGTAAACCTATACCAGTATGCTCCGACTTTCGCTACCTCGGTTCACTCCTGCAAGATGACAGCGAAATTGATCGAGATTTTAGGCAACGAATCAACACAGGATGGATAAAATGGCGACAGATCTCGGGCACAATATGCGATCCTAAACTGCCTTTGAAATTAAAAGGGTCGCATGTATAAGGCGGTTATAAGGCCTGTCGTACTGTATGGAGCTGAGTGTTGGGCTACTAAGAAGATGGATGAGAAACGATTTCATGTAGCAAAAATGAGAATGTTACGATGGATGTGTGGAGTGACGAGAAGGACAGAATTAGGAAAGAATACGTAAGAAGTAGTCTGAAAGTGGTGCCCATAGACGAGGAGGTGAGATGACGGTATAAATACTTATTGATATTGATATTTAATCAGGTACTGAAAGGTAGAAAACCGTGAAGATGTAGATTAAATATAAACGTGATTAAAACCCGTTGTCTAATAATGTATGTATTAAGTTTGTATGTATACAAATTGAGAAAGTCTAAATATTTTTATACTGAAGTTGCATACAGACAGCTGTTTTTGGAACATTACACCGTACCTGGCGAAAGGGGGATGGCATTTTCCTCTACGTATGTATGTTTTTTACATTGCTGGTCTTGTTGGTTCGCCAAGATGTATAATGAACTATTTATAGTTGTTGAAATTGCCAAAGTCATTTAAAATAAAGTAAATCCTCCTCGACAGTTTATCGGACTCATCTCATCAGTAATATGATACGTATATGTATATAGGTATGTACATATGTACGTATGCATGTATCTTTATATATATAGATACATATTATATAATTATATTTGTACATATTTTATTTAGATTATATAATATGTTTATTGGTATGTATATATTATGTAATATATAATTACTATTGTGATATTTTTTAGTATATTTACATGTACAAGCGGTCGCCAAAATTTAAATCAATTACGGTCGAAATTCGACCATAATTGATTTAAATTTTAAGTTTGTTCGTTATTATATATACCGCGAAATTGTAATAGGTAGATACATAAGGTATGTAACCATAGTTACAAAGAATTGTACGACAGCAACCGAATCATGCCGAAATACTACGAACGCGATTCGACTGCTTGTGTCAAATGCATGGATGTGTGCGTGTAGTGTTTTTTTATTAATTTAATGTATTTCTAATGCATATTTAATAAAAATATAAGGATTCGCCACTCCTTCTCTATATAAACTTTAACTGTGCAAAATTTTATTCTCCTCCGTCCGCGCAATTTTCGTAAAAGGAGGTACAAAGCTTTTGCTTCACGTTCACGTATTAATATATAGATGTTTCGTGTTACTGTATGCACCTACTTCTTTTTATCTCTGCATCACCTTAAGGTCGACTGGTAGATAATGCCCTTGGCATTAAGTCCCCCATTGTGCTATTTTGTGCACAAAGTTTCAAAATAAATAAATAAAACGTGGCATTGTCAATTTTAAGTTATTCTCGTTTTTTTTATACAACTAACGTGGCAAACAAGCATACACCACTTGATAGTAAGTGGTTACCGTAGCCTATGGATGCCTGGACCACCAGAGGCATCACTTGCGCGTTGCTGTCCCTTTAGGAAAGGAAGAAGATAAAAAGGAAGTGGGAAGGAGAAGGAGCGGGAAGGGGGAAATTGGGTGAATGGGCCTCCTGTTGCAAGCGTTTAAAAGCCGAAATACCTAACTGCTTACCGTAAAGTGAGACGTATGAAAATTTTCCACTTAGGTTATATAAAAAATAAAGCATAATGAGTAAAATAATCATCGCTCTAGCCATCACAGATTAATCATCTTGAATCTGGGTTGACGCACCATCCTTGCCCGTCAGCCCAATATCATATAGTCAGCGCGCAAAATGTTAGCACGCATACGGAAGGCGTCTACCTCTGCGCAATTTCCCGATACGCACATGCAAATGCACGAAAGCCCTTTATTCTTTACACAAAGGAGTCCTCATAACCCAAGGTTACATGTCATACATTGTACTATATTATCTAGCACTAAGCCCTTCCGCGTCGCCCTTATATTAGCGATGAACAAAGAGCTATGAAAGTGGTGAATCATCTCACGCTTAATTATGGCACAGCAATTACCGAGTTATTGTTGAAAGACAGACAGACAAATTGGAGTTCCGTTTATTTTGAGATTTGATTGAATTGATGGTTGTAATTTTTTTGTTCGTTTTGGGTATTCTAGTGATTATAGGTCTTAACATTTTTGCTTTTAATTTAAACCATCTTATATTTGACTCATAAATTTGTGTTTGCAGTGTGTAACAAAAATTGTGTTCGCGTAAGCGTAGCTTCTCAGTATGAGATAAGTTAGGTCATAGTCTACCACGCTGATAAGCTGAACCCAGTACGGGTATTTCATAATATGAAAGATCATTATAGAGAATTCTTAGGCATCCAGGTTACTTAACAGGTAACTTACCTACCAACTAAGAATAAAATTATTAAGGTTAAGCGTTTCAGACATTAACAGTCTTTTACATGTCACAATCACATTTAATTCATTCAAGAAGACACAAAATACTTATTAGTGGATCACAAAGATATTAATTTTATACAAGGACTAAATCTGCAAGATACCAACCTACACATGGGTGACACAGCGAGCAAACGGTAGCTTTGCCGCCGCCGCTGCGCTGAGTGTTGTCGATTCGAATCCCACAATACTCAACTTGAAGCAATCCACAAATTATATTTTTCAGTCTAATTTTACTTTATGTCCATTTCTTTTTAATTTTTTTTTATTGCCATCAGTGGCAGACTGGCAAGTGGTCCACCTGATGGAAAGTGGTAACCGCTGCTCATGGACTTCAGCAATGTCAGGACACAGCAAAGCCGCTGCCTACCGTGAAAGAAGAACTCTCTTTAAACCTCGTTTGTATGTTTTAAAGTCAATTGTATCACGTCCTAAACCCTAGTTAGCTAAATTTATTTTTGAAATGATGCTTGATATAATGTTTTCAAAGAAAATAAACTTTCCCAACACACAAAACATAATTATACTGAACCATAAATGAAAACTAATTAAGAATTCAAAGTATGACCTAATTTTATAATTTCAATACTGCGTAAAACGTTCAGTTTCAACGTCGCGACGTCCGTTAGTCATGTATATGATTCATTGTTCTTTCACGTTTCAATTACTACTAAATCATAACATTAATAACTATAGCCCATTTTACAGCATTATTATAAAATGTCTTTCCTTCAGTTCAAAGAAATATTTAATTTTTGACACATTTAAGGATGTACACAAATAAAATATTAAACTTCGATTTTCAAATCACCAGATAACAATGAATTGTTATCACACTCGATAGCTTTATTTAGAAAATCTGTCAAATTTATTCCAACGGTAAGCTATCTGACTGTTGGAAAAACGGGCTTGAAAAGGTACAATTTTAATATTACCGTTGTCTATCGTCGCGTCTTTTTAGGTCGCTTCTACTCTACCACACAGGTTTCAGGATTTCCACGCAAAATTTCATCAGAACCGGTTTTGCAGTTAAGCTATAAAATAAATTGTGTTACTACCGCAGTTATAATATTAGTCTGGAGCATTAATTAGAAATGGCTTGATTACTCTTTCCATTGCTCTTTTGATGTGAAATTACTACTAAAATGATCTTTTAGTTTTAGCTAAAACTGTGGTCAAGGATGCTACGTGTATGTACTTTTAAACAAAATATTCAATCAGCTAGTTATAGTAAGTTGTATGTTTTGTAATAAACATACCACAGCAAGGGTAAATGGGACAGTTACAAGAGGAAAATCCCAGTTAATTCTTCAGATCAAATAAGACAACTATAATTAAGAATTCCTTAAAAAAACTATAATTAAAAGTTGAAATTAAACTGCTATATACGGATTTTATCGCGTTGTTTATTTGACACTTTATTACAAAATTTTGAAAATTGTTACACTACTACTACTATTAAACTTTACTAAGTAAGTTTCTAAGTAACTTTACTAAGGTCGGGGAAAGTGTAAAATAAATTAAATCTAAATAGTTTTAATCATAATTTAATTAGCTTAAAAATTAGTAAAATTTAATAGTTTTCAAAATTTTGTAATAATGTGTCAAATAAACAACGCGATAAAATCCGTATATAGCAGTTTAATTTCAATGAATAATATTCGCGTAAATAGAAGACAATATTATATAATTAAAAGTGTTCTTGTACGATTAGAAAGGGATTGACCAAAGAGGCTGATGTAAGGACTAGTGGACATTGGTAATTATTTTTATTTTTTTTGGGAAATCGAGTATATTATATTCATTCACACTTTCTATCGGCTTATAAAAATTATCCCACTGCCGGGCGCAAGCCTATTCTCAGGATAAGGAAGATTAGGCCGTAGTCCACCATGTTGCTGTTACGGTTAGCAGACTTCACACATATTTGCTAACATTGTCGCGAACTCCCAAATATGCAGATATCCACACCAAGTTTTTTATACTGTTGAATCGGGCAATTTATCTTTTAATTAGGCGCATGTGTACTATTGACTCATTTGAATCCCACCGCATGACAGTCTAAAATTTCACTGTCGTGCCTGTAATACTTTGATCCGCCTTTATAGAACTTAGGACTTCACGCTAAGTCTCAAGCATAATCTAACACCACTAAATTATTAATGCAATTGGCACATTATTCTGTAGTTAAATAACTCGCTAGCCGGCGCTTACGTACAGTACGTCAATTAATTTGTAAGTGAGTTGTAAAAGTAAGACAAAGTATATCATTACGGCGCTCAGAGCAAAACTAAATAGTTAAGGATTAGCAGTTAGTTTGTGACAAATATGTCTCGATAATTGCAGTGTAGCTAGACGCGGCTGTTTACTTCAAGCCTCTGTTGTTGTTAGGGCTGCACACTAGCAAATTGTATCAACCTACTAATATTACACATTTGAAAGTTTGTACAAAACGATGTTTGGGTTTTCAATCATTTGTTAACCGTTAAATGTGGATGAAAATTGCCAAACAGGTAAACCATATCCCGGTATGTGTGCCCGCAGTATTAACCCATGCGGGCAAAAGCTAATTTTTGTCTACTAATTTGTTAACTATCTTTTAACATTCCATAGGTGACAAATCAATAATATTCTAAATGGCATATTGCCAGATTCCGCGTTGCTACCAAAATCTATACGCTACTTTATCTTGGCTGAGCCGGCCCATTAATAATGAAGCCAGCAAGACGCAATGCTAAAGGAATGGACTGTAATAGTAGAAAATACTACTACTCTTCATTTCTTTAGCATTGCTAAATACTAGAGATACTGAGACGAATCCACTGCCTAACGTAAAGGAAAATTGGAACAGTGGACCGGCTATTCTACCTAACATTTACATACTTTATTCGAGAATAAGTTTGTCTATCTTGTTAAACCATGAGGTTAAAGCCAATTTTGCGGTCTCTATTTTAACGCAGCCAAAGAATATACGATAGCTTGCTATCAATAAGAAAACTAGAAATAGAAATGTTTATCGATAACAATCATTAAGCATTGTTTTAGTGTTCCAGAAAAATGAAGCAGCGATTAATATTTTCTTTAATATCTTCGTATATTCGTGGCAGCCCTAAGCAACGTCGTTCCCGGTCTTTACTTTTAATCTCTCTTTATTTTCTGTCCGTACAAGAAAGTGTTGCGTATTTGTCTTTTGTCTAACGACTCTACCCGACTGGAAACAAGAGATTGTGTCTCTACACAGACAGTTATACCGTTTTAATCTATATCGGTGATGTAGAGTCGAGCTAAGATTTGGTAGAGTTTTTATCGTTTGTTTTAGTTGGGATACGGGTTTTTGGACTAGTTTATATTCGGGCAATGTGTAAGTGGTGAGAATTGTATCACTTGTGACTCTTATTGAATAGAGATTTTGATTTTAATGTTTGTTTTTGCGCTTCCAAGAATAATGTTTCTCAATCTATCTGTATGCTTCTAGTTTATCACCAGGATAGGTTAATAAGGATAATCTAGGCACTGTTCTTTTAAACTTACAATTCGACTCTACATCAATCTCAATACATAATAATATATAGGGATGGATGTAGAGTCGATGTGCACATTACGTACCTGTAGTAACGAACCAATCTCATAAGATGGGTAGCTACCTTACTAGGGTAGTTTCAATAGGCTAGTAGCCGCTTATCAGGCAGGTTGTAAGTTTATTTGCCACCTAAAATACAGCTAAGGCCAGCAATTACTAATAAACAATCAAATAAACATAATTTTCGCAACACATATAACACGCAATTAAACAATTTTCACCCTTAAGTCCATTTTTCCTGGTACTGTTATACATATTAAAACAAGAAAAGCTATTTTACAATACCACTTAATTTTTTCACACAAAACGCACCCATCACCACACAGAAATAAGGATTAAGTTCCTTTACATACGCACGATTAATTGCGGCAATGGACACGTTTTGGCTCAGTTTCATTTGGCCTTGAGGTTTAAGTTATTGTTTTAGGAATTCATGCAAAAATTACTTTTATTTCAATGCTCATAAGAGTGTTACGTTATGCAAAGATACGTTGGTATCAAGAGCTTGACATTCGTTCAGTTTATGATGACAGATTCAATTTTATGAGACACTGAATTAGTATTTTGTGGAATTAATGTATGGGATAAACACATGCATTTGTATATAGCTTTGTGTGGTTTAATGGATGAAGGAGTTATTTGCTTCGAGAGTTTAAAGTGCTCTACAGAATGTAACGGGAAAGAGTGGTCATATTTATGTGTTGTTACACGTTTATGGACAATAACAATGGCATGCAACACTAAATATCATATTGTAATGAAATTACTTTCTATGTTTATAGTTAATGTTTATTTTCTTAAAACATTCGAACTATGTCCGATATATTAGACGCTTTTTTTCACGAAAGAGATTTGTCTACTTTTGTAGCTATAGTTAGAAAATCTTTTCCTCTCGTAAGAAACCTTGATTGCTGTTTAACATCATGCTAAAAGCATTGTATTTGTACGACGTTGGATGAATTTAAATACAATAATATAAATGCGTATATGAATTTATTTGTTTGTAACGCTTTTACGCCGTAACTACTCAACCGCTCATCATGCAATTTCCCATGCACATTATCAGGTGTACAGAAAAAGACATAGGGTAAGTTTCATCCAAAAAAAAGTATTGTTTACGAAGGATAGAAATTTATTGATAAAATGTAGATTAATGCGAGCAAAGCCGTGGAAAAAATCTAGTATAAATAACACTAAGACTCGTCAAGGAACAAAACTTATCCTAAACTTATTTAATGCAATAAGACTCAAGTATTTACATTATGAACAAAAAATATTAAAACCATGTAATTATTATAGAGTTTTGCTTGGCATAGAGTACTCTTAAAAAATCTCTAATATTACAATGCATATACACGCATATTTTAACGTATATACTACATATAAGTATACCAGGATTTAATCATATCGATTGGCAATGCTTAGATTGGATAGTTTATGGAATAAAACCTCGACACTGTCTAAAGCTCTTGTATATTTTAAAGGACCATACCAGAACCAATGCACTGCTTACCGAAGAATTGAAAGTTCAAGAATCAATCTGCAGACAGGCCCTGCCAAAAAAATTGTATGGCTATGAGGTTGGATGACTGTTGAATTCGTTGTTTCGATATTTCTACATACATACATAGTTTCACGTAGCATCACCAAAAATATTGTATTACATCGATATCTCGCCAGCTATTAGTGGCACATCAGCCAATTGCCATTTATGAGGCGTAGTTCAAGACTCCATGCCGAGTAGCAACATTAATTACGAGGAACTCTAAGAACTTTTTAGTATCAATATTTCTTGCCAGAAAACCTAAGAACACTGCCCGGGTTTCAAACCTAACACGTCAATTACAGCAGTTACATTAACTTGCACTGCTACCAAAATACAGAAGTTAACCCTAGTGTAACATTTGTCTTATTAGCTGCGCAGAAAAAATACTTAAGCGTACTAAGTCCTTATCTCGCTTGTCATAACTGTCTTTAATAGCCAGAAGCGACAATTTTACGCACTTTTCTAAGTAGCCAAGGGTATACTTTTGTTAACGTTCTACCGTTTATGGACTGGGTGGCTGCAACAAAGTTGTTTAACCTCGCCAATCGTTGTATCTGCCTCGCGGGTATTCTTTGCACCTGGTTACATTATCTTTGATTCTGCTACTTATTTTATTGATGTTCTACTAATACCCCTTTTTTACTGCGTTTAGTGGCTAAGCTAGTGTTAGAGTCTTTGAATGTAAGATGTTGCCTGATAAGCTCGACTGACTAATATAATACCTGGTAACTTCTTACAGCTGTATCACCTTAGGGGACGGCTATGGTCTATAACACGATCATTTCGCCAGCTGTTTTTACGTCTCACGTAATACGTAGGGAAGTCTATTGCGGTATATAAGGCTAAATTCCAGATTCCAGACTGCTACGGAGAATTTCTTGAAAAACAACAACAGGTATCAGAGTCGGACAAACTTTTATTGAGTATTTTTATAATGATTTTATGAGAATCCAAACTATTGACCCTGACCCTGTGTACTCACGTACACTAAGTCCAAAATGTATGAGTGCGTTTGGATCTGATGCTGACGCAATACACTTTACCCGTTATCAAAGGATTATATAACCATGTATAGTTATATTATTCTTAGAACAAGAGACTTTGCGGTAAAACAGTAAAAGTACTAGTAAATCACTTGTAAAAGCTGTATTTCTTAATAACTTCGATTATGGTGACAATTGCCGAAACTCTTGTAGTAAGGCACCAATAGCAAATATTATTAAAATAAACCGCGATAAAGACGGTATAAAGCAATTAATTTGAAAATATAGATATGACTCTTTACCAACAAACATTCTCACATAAGCTTGAACGGTGATAGCCAAATTGATAATGCCTAATCCAAAGGACTTGCGATCGAAAAATCATGGCTTGGAATCTAACTTGTGATGAGAACCCACACCTAACACAAGTATTCTTGCTAGAGGCGTTAAGAAAGACTACTAGCCACTTGCAAACCAAACGGCCAAAAATTACAAAAGAAAAAAAAGTAAGTGTCACTACGTTCTGGTGAAATTTGAAATCCGAATTTCTACCTGTCATAGTGTGTCTACATTGCCCTCTCAAAATGCCAAAGCCCAAACAATAACATATAGAAGGTTAGGTAGTACGGAGGCTATTTATCGTAAATTGCACATCAAGGTCGCAGGTCAGTCACCGCGTCTGGCTGCTTGCACCTACAGTCTGTGTGTACGCCGTGCAGCTACGAAGGAGACTCTGCTTTGTATTTGAAGGTAAGCATTACATTATTAATCATTCAAACCATTATTGTCGACTGAATAGGCACGCGTTCTATTATGTGGGACCTGTGACCATAGCTAGCAAAATCTGGGTGTGTACACACATTTTTTTTTATGTTATAAGACGCAAACGAGCGGGCGGTCTGATGGTAAGCGATTACCGCCGCCCATGAACACTCGCAACACCAGAGGAGTCACAAGTGCGTTGCGTTTCTTTTAAATCTGCCACCCGCCTGAAAGGGGGGACGGTTGGGCCTCCGGTACCCTCACTCACTCGACGAAACACAACGCAAGCGCTATTTCACGCCGGTTTTCTGTGAGGCCGTGGTATCACTCCGGTCGAGCCGGCCCGGCCCATTCGTGCCGAAGCGTGACTCTCCCACGATGATAATCTGCTTAATCCTGTATTTTTGCCATAGCAATTCATTCAATCAATGTACTTTTTTAGAAAAATTGAACACTTTTTTGTTTTATATTGTTGTGCCAGTAGCAAAATGGATTCTAGAGGATAACATCTATCTATTCTCGCCCGTGGTCTTTGTAAAACAAGTCAAGCTGCAGCTCGAAAAGTTAGGATTTTCATATTACCCAGAAGATTACTCTAAGTATGAGTTAGTTATTGAATGATTGTATTGTCTTATTTTTCATAGAATAAGACCATAACGATTTGGTACACACAATACAACCACTATAAGAGATTGAACTTAAAAATGATCGCTCTTAGGCAAGGTAACAGGTTTCTCACTTAAATATAGAATTCTACAAACTAGAATACAGAAAAAGTAACTCCAATCTAAACGAAATAGTTACCAAGCAATCTTATGCTGTGTTTCTCTGGTGAGTTGGGTATCCAGGTTCCTTAAAGAGATGTTGTGCTGACAGCACTGCCCAAAATCCAATGCTTCTTACTGCTTGGTATAACAAATGTCCATAAGTTAGAATAAATACTTACCATTAATCAATAGCAGCGATAGTTCATTGGGGAGACCAACAGACTGCAATGCAGAGGGTTTCGAACCCACGTCACGCACCGCTGACTTTCGTAAGTTATATGACTTTTCGAAATTATGTGCGTATTGATTGACAATTATTGTCTGCTCTGTACCTCGGAGAGCACGTTAAGCCGTTGGTCCCGGCTGCCATGATTATCTATGGCAGTCGTTATTGGGAGAGTGTCGAAACAAAAATCCCACTGGGTCGAAGTGTCGCCGGTCTGCACTGACTCGCCCCCACATAAGATACATACCATCAATCAGATCGTATGCTTATTTGCCACGATGCTTGTATAAGAAAATAACAACACATCAAAACGCCTTCTCCATAATGATCCTATAGCTTCGTACCTCCGTCCCGGTGTCTCGGCATCTGTATATATACATACGTATAAACATCAATCGCGCTCGGCGTCCAGACGCCTGCGATATTTAAATTTTGAGACTTTAACGTTTATGGGCATTCTGAGCGTTTCCGACGAATAGAAAGTGGATGGGATTTTTAAGTTATGATACTATGGCGGGTAGGAAGCCCTTGAGTTTCCTTTTAGGGGTCCGTAGCATTAAAATTTAAATAAGACTGCACCGATGGCGTAGTTCACAATTGCGCACCATTGCGCCAACAGTTGTGGGTTCGAGTGCCACACAAATGGGACAAAAGTTTGTGTGATCCACAAATGGTTGTTTCGAGTCTGGGTGTCCCTTGTGTCCGTTGTTTGAATTTTTTAAAGTCCCCCGCGACACAGGCTTTATTCCTAGTGCGGGAGTTATCATATAAAAAATATAGTAAGTTATTTTAGTTTACAATATAAATACTGTAATTAAGTCAGCAACTAGTTTCTCCTGAATATGCATCATTGATAAAACGAAGAGTATATCGGCTGCCTATTCCACAAGTACATACTACTTTTGCTCAACGGTATGGTAAGTTTATTCAAGCTCATATATACAACAAGCACATATATACAGTTAAGCATTGTCTAATTAAAGATAGATCAGTACATGAAGCAGCCAAGCAGGTGATCTTTAAATGGTTGTCTACCCTTACTTATGATTCTACTGAAGACATAGCTAAGATAATATCGTGAACATAATATTTATTAATTGTAAACCAGATCTCTTATAAAATCTATCTTATATCATAATTTGTAAGCGCAATATTTTAGACTAAGATTAATTATTATAGATATAACGTGTTAATGTACACTTTTTTTTTCGTGATTTGTTTAGAAATTTGTAAATATACATATTAGTTTCAGTAAAATTTCATCAGCTGTAAACCTAAACTTCTTAACCTTTTTTATCTATACATACTACCTTATATATTTATTTATATAATATTCATAATTATTGTATGTCTCATATTGTTTCTTTTACAATAAACACTACATATTTATTGTTAATATGTATATTATTACAATATTTGAAACACTTGATTTTAATTTCTTATTAATTTTTATATTTTTAATTGTTTGTCATTATTTTTTGTATTATTTTATTGTTTTGGGTCTTCACGATACAGGCTTGCCTAGTGTGAAAACCACAGAAGTAGTTTTGTTTAATTTTGCCAGCGTTTGGGAAATTACTTTATTTTATTTATAAGGTATTTTAGATTGATAAGTTTTTTCTAATTTGTTAAACGCTGTAAATAAACAATTTTTCATTTTTCATTTTTCAGTTACGTTTTTGAGTGGCTTAGGAAACGTTAGGCTCATTGAGTCCGAGCGCTCGTATCATGCATTGAAAGCTCGTAGTTAAGCTTAATATTAACGTAGTCATTATTAATAATGTAGGTTATATTTAATTAGGCTACAGTCTATTTATTTGTATTTCAGCGAAGCTTGAATAAAGCAAGTTTTTTTATACAACATTTCTTTTTACTTTTTCATGAATGAGAGGCTGCTGGCTCACACATCTTTTTTAATATTTTACCACACAACACCATCTAGCCCAAACTAAGCAGAGCTTGTACTATGGTACTAGACAATAGATAAACATCATCATCATTCTCTTGCCCTGGTCTCAATTTATTTGGGGTCGGCGCAGTATGTCCTTCGCTTCCATACTTCTCTGTCACCCGTCATCTGATCATTTACCCCTTTTCCTTTCATATCCATCCTCACACAGTCCATCCATCTTTTCCTTGGCCTTCCTCTCCCTTTTCGTGGATAAACGTACATATACTTTTTTTTGTAAATACATACATATTATACATAGAAACACCCAATCTAATATCTAATACTCCTTTTATCTCTGTTTTATCCCTTTTTTTAGACATTAATTCGTTAATAATACACTGATATTACCAGCGTCTTGTTTACCGCCTTATTGGTATAAACAATAAATACATAATCTACATTAAAATGCCGGTCACTTAAATAAAAAGATTTCTATTTACGAGAAAAATCCTGCTGTGTTCCACTGTCATAAGTGTTCGCGACAGGCGGAACGGTACGACAGCGTTACGTGCTTTCTGAGGCACGATGGTAGATGCTAACTCCATACTCATATACAACATTTTCTGACAAGTAAGCCCAATAACGGAAACTTTGTTACAGTACCAGCTATTCCCGCGGCTTTGCTCGCTTTTTTCAAGATGAAAGGTATACTTCTTTGTACCTCTGACAACGTGTATGTGAAAGGGGAATGCCCACACGCCATAGTAATTAGGGCCCACAGTGCACACCTATAAAGGCTAATGATAATAATAGTAAGCAATGCCAATAATTAATTAGCAAATAAAAGTGATTTACAAAAAACTTGGCATTTTAAAGTTATCAAATCTTATATCTGATCAATACAATTTATATTAAATATGTGTTATATCATTTTATACATTATTTTAATTTATTTATGTGTACAGTCAATTAGGAATAAAACGAGATGGATGTAAAAACCCGGGATTCAACCTCTTCATCTTCATGTGACCTTGTATCAATTATATTTAAACATTTACTTAGGTTAATGCTGTATATAATTTAGTATGTACATGTTTTAATAATAAATAATTAACGTACTTTTCAATCATTGCCGCCGTTGAACATCATGCCCACTGCTACCTACTGCTGGGCATGATGCCCACAGTTGCCCTCATGTCCACTTTTGGTCATCTTGCCCACTGTTAGGCGTCATACCAACTGTTAGGCATTATGCCTACAGTTGGGCATCATGTCCACTGTTGGGCATCATGTCCACTGCTGGGCATTATGACTATTGTTGGGTATCATCTCCACTATTAAGCATGGTGTGTTGCAAAACGCAGAACAAGACAAAACTCGACAGCAAACAGCAGCAAACAACTCGAATCAACACACCACCACTCTAAATATTATAAATGAAACCATTTTGCCATTTAAAATACATGTGATCTTGTGACCTCTATATCTCGGGGGCCTTTTGACCCCCAGGGCCCATATTTAAACTCGACCGAGGGATGATCCCAAGGTGTCTGTACACCAAGTTACAAGTCAATCAGTCCAGTGGTTCCGGAGCTATGCCTGTCACTAACAAACTGTCACTAACAGACAGACACACAGATCCACAAAGTGTTTTCATTAACCTCTTCGAAGAAGGCTCAGAGGTTAATGAAATAGAATATACTGCAGTTTTATAGCTTATAGGTAAAAGTCGTCGATATTAACCGCAATAAATAAACACTAACCGTCACAATAGAGTTAGAAAACAAGCAATTATTGACATTGACGCTATCCGGCGTCTAACAAGTTAGAGATGGTGTTGCCATAATAAACACAAACACTCGATACATCGATAATAGACATTACTTTAAGTTAATCAATGTAATCTTGCAAATATAAAAATAATAATTATTAATACTTTTTGTATTACTTTTGTATAAAAAATGAAATGAACGAATAAAATAATGATTATATAATATAGTAATGGTAAATTACTATTTCGATTAATCCTGTCCACATATTTTGTGTGAAGGCAACGTTTTTATGTTAATGTACTTGCTTGCAAGTTCCATTACACAGTTTAGTCGTATTCTTGTTTAATATTTTTAGAAAATATTACCGACTTGTACAGAATAATAAATACAAGGAAGATGTAGGATAAATTAATATTAATATATTTTTTAGTATAACCAATTTCTTTTTCACCCCTGGGCCTAATATTGGCATGATTTCATGATGATCAGTCGAGTAGTTAAGGCGTTACAAACAAACAAACTCACATTCACATTTATAATATGTATTAGTTAGGACAAAACACACACACAAACATACATTATACTGAGACGGATGATAAACGTAAATTACGATTCACTACTAAATTATTTTTGTAATTTATTATGTTCGCGTTGAGTGTCTTTGTTTATATCTTAAGTACAAATAATTCTAACAATATTATTTGCTTAATGAACTTAAATGTAAAATTGATTAGCGGATTTTTTTTATTGTATGTTTATTTACCAATCCATTCTACATTAACATATACATATATTCGTTTATACCAGGGATTTTGCGGATGCAGATTTTTGACATCCGCGGATGCGGATACGCATGCTTAAAGGCTCACATCCACAAATGCGGATGTCCAAATCGGTGCGACAGCTCCGCAATTTCGGATGCGGATGTTGATGAAAATTGTGCATCTTATTTAATAAAAGTATCTAATATCACCTCTGCAGATTCAAGCCTGTTTTACAAAGGTTCATCAATGTAGCTATACCATTTTCTAGTGTTTCTTGATTCTCATCTTTACTTGAAGAATCATCGCGCCATTCCTTGGCCCACCCATTTTCTTTCTTGTCGCAACCTGCGCTATATCTGGATCCACATTAACACACATAACACACATTTAATTCACGTTGATTATTGCGGATGCAGGATTTCGGATGCGGATGCGAATATTCGCAACATCCCTGGTTTATACATACAACAGAAACCATCCTGGGTTATGTAACATTTAAGTAATATATTTAATAACACAATTATACAGTACAGTTCTTTTTGTTTTAATAGCATTGCAGGTTTCGACGGCTATTCAACATGTATAGCAAATATTCCCACGTCCGCTTGCCGTAAAGTATTGTATTGTATGTACACGTATTTATGACAAATTAAATCAGCCTCCCTTTTTTCTGTATTGCTTAAGTTGTGGTATTCTTTGGTAAACACGCATTGTCGAATTATGCCAATTGCGTGTTTTCCTTCAATGCAACCTAAACCTTTCAACTAAATACTTAGCTACTAAAGCAATAGAGCATTCAAAAAGATATATTACCATAAATAAACATTAAAATCGATATCGCCCACTTTCCAACACAAAATTATGCCGCACCATTACGTTCGAACATTCAATAACATCCTCCAAACAAAACTCATTTTGGTTCACAATGATATCATTATACCCAGTATACACATATGAATGGTGACTTACTTTAATAGTCGACGAAATTACTTTGAAATCAAATTTAATTAAACACCACAAATATGTATTAACAATATAGTTTTAGGCCACATTTCGGGTATTAGTAGAACAATGGTTGATTCTATCAAAAAGGGGTTAGGAGATAAAATGCTTAAAATAGGATATAAGGTACACGGCAGAGTGCCAGCTAGTTTCGACAAAAAGAACACGCACTTTTTTGTGTACACGCTGTACTGTAACATAACAGTGGGTTCTTATTTTGAGTTTCGAAAGCACTGCAAATAATATTAATATGCTATTCGACATGCTTTATACATAAATTGCCTGTCAGTAACAAGAATAAGTAAAAGTAATATATTAACTGAACTTTATAACACTTTTATTGCGTTAAGGGCCCTAAATGGATTGGTGACAGGAAAAAATATTGTGTGAAGCATATCAAGTTGTAACAAATTTAGGTATTCCTAATGTTTGCAAAGCTCCTTTCGATATCATGATTAATATTAGTACGACTAAAACTGAGAAAATAAAGAAAAGTTACGGTACAAGGTAGTATGACAACGTGGTTTGCAAAAAACGAAATAACGAAAAAACTACGTAATATATTGCTTTATACAACTGTTGGTAACTTAGCACACCAAAAAGGTACAACATGGATTTTATAATATTATAATAACGTGCACCTTTGGTTTATATATTTATTAAACCATTAATGTCATAATTAAACTATTTTGCACGGATGCTACTCTAAATTACTGTTCGCAAGTTAATATTTACTTTCTCACCGACAACTTTTACCCTATACGTATCAGCATTTTTTGCAAAATGTACTTTATAAATCATTCGTTCAGTGTAAAGCATATAACAGTACAATATAGAAATCTCCTCGCCAAGCTACACAGCTTCTTCGCAAGATACAGTGCTTGGCTGGTAACTTACCACACTTCTTAAAAAAACTTGAGTTTACAACAACAACATCAAGGCTGATTTATAGTAATATCCAATTAATCATGCACAAAGTGAACTGTCGGGCCCCGCCCATGGAATCAATAGCACACAACACTTTGAACGTTACGTAGGCATACGTTTACAATTCAATACCCTTGTCAAATTAACGTTGAGCTATCAAAGAAACACGATAGCTGTTGTGGAGCATGATGTGTGGAGAACTACGAACAGTCTGGAAATGGAACTGGTACTTCGTATATTGTATGAAGTAGTTTAATTTCAATTAATAATATTCGCGTAAATCGCGTAAAGCAAAATTACTTTATAAATTTTTAAAATAAGAGTTACATAATAATTTAAATGAACTGCGATTAAAACCTTAAAGACTCGTAATAATTAAATACCAATTTCAAAATTTCCACAATACAGTTCAACTGCTTATTTATTTTAAGGATCACGATATGTCTCCTACGTCACTGACTGCCTCCTTGGTTCCGTAGCTTTCAGTTGTTCTTATGACTGATCGTGAAGTTACGAGTTTGATTAGGCTAAGCGTTATTGAGCATTTTGATCGAAAATGCTTGACAGTACTAAAAGTCTTCGTTCAACAGGCTCACTCCCTAAAACTTGTGCTTGAAAATATACATAGTTGACGAAATGTTGATATAATTTATAAAATGTCAATGTTAGGTTGTCAGATTTCGATTTAGTTTTTCACAACGCCACTACCTAGCAACCATTATTAGTATTACACATATAAAATTTAAATTTGTCTTTTACTTGCTAACACCAGAGCTAAGCTTTAAGTTGTTACTGAAAATTACAAGGTAGACGATACCACCACTATACCAAATAACACTGGCCATTTTATTTAGTAATCCTTACAAGTCTTTATATTTAAACATATTTAAAATGAGCGTTTTTGTTTAAAAAAAAGATGATGTCCGCTGTAGGATTAAAACCTGCATCACGGGGTGCTTTACAAATATTCAAACAACGGACACAAAGAAGACGACTCGGAACAACCATTTGTGGATCACACAAAGTTTTGTCCAATGTAGGATTCGAATCCACAGTAGTCGCAGTGGCGAGGCGACCACTTAAGCCACTAGGCCATCTGCGAAGTTAATCCCAGCTAATTTAATTAAGAGAAGAACAAAAAAGGAATATGAAAATAAATTTAAATATTAATATTCATGCACTTGCCTCACGCAACGCCAGACTTGCTAACAAAATTGTCTTCCATTCATTCGCTAACATCGCATTCTGACTTGGCGTCCAAGAGAGCGTTGAGTTTTGACTGAGTTCGAGGTACAGGAGCCCTACTATTATCTCTTAAAGCATAGTCTTTGTATGCACGAGAACAGGACACTGCTATGCATCTGTAGCGCGCATGTCTCATTCTCGCACATGCAATTTCTGGTGATCGAGCTCATGCAACAGTGGTATTTGAATAGAATAGAATACTTTACTTTTGCTCGATGGTGTAGTGGTTAGTGTAACCGACTGCCACGCCTGAGGTCACGGGTTCGATTCCCGCATAAGTCAAATATTTGTGTGCATGAACATGGCTGTTTGTCTTGGTCTGGGTATTTCTATGTATAATATGTAAGTATTTACAAAAAGAAGTATATATGTATGTTTATTCATTGTCTTGTACCCATAGTACAAGCTCTGCTTAGTTTGGGCTAGATAGTGCTGTGTGTATGTGATAGAATATTAACAGGTATAAACACAGGCAGATAGTCACATTTGAGCGACATGCAAACATTAATATACAATATTAATAATTTATTATATGCCTCGGTGGCGTCTCCATACACAGTAGTCGCATACTTCCATACTTGCGACTGCTGTAGGTACATGAGGTCTAAAGTTCTATTCGCAGACTTTTCTATCAAGAAATTCTTAGAAGCAGCACGTAGTCTGGAATTATGCCCAGTAAACGGCAATAAGCTCGTCCCGTATTACGTGAGAACTAAAATTTGGGTGTAATTCAACTTTGCCTACATTTTCGGGGATATAGGTGTGATAATATGTATGTACGTATTTCTAATTTAGCAATATTCAGTATCAAAATCAAAATAATAAATTGAGATAAATAAAATGTAAATTCACAATGCTACTTATTATAATAATAAGCCGATCTCCAAAACCAAAATTCTTAATTGATACTTTTGAAGTACACACCTATTGCCTGAACATATTAAAGGAAGTTAAATATAAATTGAGTAAATTATAAAAAATAAGATTCATAAAACACTTAACTCCGTGGGAGAGCCACGCTTAGGCACGAATGGGCCATGTGTCCATGAGCGGCGTTAATCGCTTACCATTAGGCGATCCGTCTGCTCGTTTGCCACCTAAACCATAAAAGAAAACAATATTGTATCACGTTTATGCGAATGTCATACATTCAAGAAACGTCGGGGTAAGTGTAAACCAAAATCTAAATAGTTTAATAATTTAAATAGCTCAAATAATAGTTCATGTTTAATAATAACTAATATTATAAATGCGAATATGAGATTTTTGTTTGGTATGCTTTGAAACCTTAAGTACTAGAACGACCATTATGAAATTTCGCATACACGGTGCCGAGTACAAAAAGGACATAGGTACTTCCTCCAAGACAAAAGTACAGTTCCCGAGGGACATGTATTAACAAAATATAGATTAACGTAAACGAAGCCGCGGACAAAAACTATATTTTTTTAAACAACTGTATTGGCAAACAAGCATACGGCCCACGTGGTCACCTGGCCCACAAGTGGTCACCGTAGCCTATGGATGCCTGCAATATCAAAGGCATCACTTGCGCGTTGCTGACCCTTTAGGAAAAACAGGAAGTGGGAAGGAGAAGGAGTGGGAAGGGGGAAAGAGAGTGATTAGGCCTCCGGCACTCTCACTCACCAAACGAAACACAGCAATAGGAACAAATATAATAAATATAATAGTTATATAATAATAATGTTTGAAACTACCAGATAAAATTCGCATATAGTTATTTAGTTTAATTTAAATAAACTCTATCTTTCTTCTTACATCCATACATTTTTGGCATTGTGTACTACAATTTGTAGATTGGCAGCCCATTCAAACGGATACAGTTATTTTTGAACGCAAACGCGATTTTCAGGTATTAATATTGAAAATTCAATATATATTACTGAATACACATTATTATTGCTGTTCTGAACAGTATCCTTTTATTTATAGTCTCGACGTTAATAGTCAACCGATTCAATTTACTGTGATTCAAGGTGTAGTGTTCTGTAAATGTGTGTGGGTTAACATTGTAGTTATATATGTAGATAGGACGTAACGCAACAGTAAACTAGATAATAAATAACATTACGCCTGTGCATATTAGAAGGGGTAGGCAGAGATGTATTGGCAGTGCCGGGGCGTCGTCCAGGAGTCGTAGTCTGCTGGGTTGGTCGCTGAGGTAGTTTCTTTACCAGCGGCCCATCCACTATACAAGGCAGCGAAAGGGCACACCGTGGGGTTTAAGTCCGTATGCCCGAAATACGGGAGAGCCGGACATAACCCTCTCGCCTCCCCTATTGGCGGGGGGGTATGCATAAGGTGCATTTCCCTAAGCCAAAAAAAAAGGCAGAGAATTATTACATCTTGATTTAACAGACAAGGAACATGTTTTCAGAAGCCTTGCTGCTACTAGGCATTTCGTTACAGAAAATACAAATAAAGCTTTCCTTAATCCGGTAAGCCAACATACCACCGCACGATTTTTGGTCTTAATGAGATTTTATCTTCCAATGGTACAAATATTTGTATTAAAGAAGAATCTTGCGCCCATATACACCACAATAGTTGGCGACGCTTGGTGAACACTTGCCATTTATATTATTTTCTACCGGTGAGTAGAATAAAAGGAATGCCCTTTTTCCTCAAAGGATCTGAATAAGATTTTTTATGATGAACGATATGGATATAAATCAGGTTATAAGAATTGTCTATCTACTAAAACCAACGCAATGGTTATCTTCAGTACATCAAAAGAACTACGGTATATCCTAAGTAAGTAAGGAACGAAACTAAGTTTGTACCACAACATACCTCGTAGCCTGACTTGGAAAGCTCACTTGCTAACTTCTTTGTATAGCATCGAGCATCCACACCCTTAATCCTCTGGATCACACTGATGACATATAGATGACATGAAACGATGCAACTAACAAATATGTAAATTCAATAACCTTCTAAACTCATCTCTGTAGCTCATAGCTGTTACTTTGTTATATAAATTAATAAATAATTTTCGACTTCTACTATGATCAACGTTGTTGCACCTAATACAATACGAAGACATATAGCATCATTTCTCGTCCCATATACGTCCCATACAATGTCAAATAAAGTCTCCGAAAAAAAAAAGAAGCGCACCGGTGAAGAAACACACGACACACTAAACTAAATCGGGTAGCATAAACGCGGACACAATACGCCGCGATAAATGAAAATGGTCCGGAGTTCAGTGCCGGCGACGACAAAAGGCGAGTCGTAAAATAACCGGATTAGGGGGTGGACACACTCGTGCGCGGTTGGGCTGTGAAAACAGCGAGAGTGGTAGACAGTAGCAATAGGTACTTGATGTGTTGTAACTTTATACATTTATTTTTTAATATGTGTACTTATTTTGTTGTTATATTTTATTTAATATATCAGTCAACCGACGTGACCAAGAAATGTTAACACATTATTATAGAAATAAAGATTTTTGATTTTGACTTTGTTGTCAAATACAGTTGGTTTTCCAGAGACTTGCTTAGATACATATCTCTCCCATTTAATTCCCTGGGATCGGCAAAGTGCAAGTCACATTCCTAGCCTGGTGTGACAAGAAATCTTAAATTACAGTAACTACTTCACAATCAAAAGAGTTATTTATAGCTGCTTGCTATATTATAGTATGAAAAGCATCTTAAAAAAATTCATCCAAAAAATCTAAATCAGTTTTTGGTTTCTATCTCGCTCTCCGCTCCGCTTAACAACTCGCTAATTTCGGAGCCCCGACCTAATTCCCTAAAACTTGCACCCAGAGCCTGTAGCCACCAGCTATTGGCGGAACTATAAAACTGAGGCGCAATAAAACTAGTCCCTTTACTCGCATGCATACATCGCTAATGACATACGTTATACATCGACGGTTTGCTGCGCAACAAAAAAAACTAACTCATTGCTGGGTATGTACCTCAACATTGCAACAACGCTTATGCGAGATAGAATTCACATTAAATTTTCAGTTTTCAAGAATACGGAGCAAATTTGCTTGCAGTGTATTTTGTTTGCTGAGCGGTGATTTAGCGCTCACTGCATTATACCTGTGATCAGAGCATACAGAAAAAACATTGCTTCATAGCAATATCAGTGCTGGCTATAAACTGCCTCACTGCTGGCCTCTTCTACTCAGTATGAAATGGGTTAAGCCCAAATTTCAACACGCTGGTTCAGTGTAGGTTGATGGGCTTAACATATCTTTGAGAAATACGAAGATAGAAATACCCGGATTTTCTTAAAAGTTAAATGGAGCCATCATTAAAATGAATTCAATATGCACATTATTTCGAAAAGTTTAAGATGCTTGCTTTGCCCTTGTAACTCGACTTTTGTGAGTGAATGATAACGGTCACCCATAAAGCTATAGCACCTAAATCTAAGTTACTTAAACAAAACCTTCAAATATTTTTCAATTATGTATGCTATACTAAACTACTAGTATTTTTATATGTATATTTTAGAAAAAGTTTCATGTAGACTATGCCACATATGTATGTATGTAGCTCGAAATAACTAACTACCATAGTAAAAATTCGAAAAGTTATAAAGCATGTATGCTTGTATTCACTATTATTCTATTCATAACACGCAGTACTATATTTAAAGTATTAAATTTACAACAAATTTAAAGCAATAATAATAGATTTATTAAAGTGAGCTCTGCCTCCTGGACTAGGTTGTAGCCTGTACCCCAGGAAACAGTGCCTTCCCCACTACTTAAGTCTAATAGATATATTTGGTGATTACATAAAACAAGTTGTAATATAAAATTAAATATTAAGTATAAAAATTATTAATTAAAAGTTAAAAACAAACATATTTAAAACTTGGCTTAATAGCAATTTATAATAATTTAAGATAAGTATATAAATAATATGTTATATCAGGTTGTTTATTTAGTCTGTATGTGTATGTGTGTGTGCGTGTGTGTGCGTGAGTGTGCGTGAGTGTGCGTGTGTGTGCGTGAGTGTGCGTAAGTGTGTGTGTGTGTACGTGTGTCTGCGTGTGTATGCGTGTATTTGCGTGCGTGTGCATGTGCATATGCGTGTGTGTGTGCGCGTGTGCGTGTACGTGTGCGTGTGTAACTTGAAATAATTTTTTACAATTAGCAAAAATTTCAAATTTTCTTTATTTTTACAAAATATAGGGATAATTTTATAACATAAACATAGAAATTAAAGTAAAAAGCTAGTCTAAAAATGTACTTAATCTCTAGACACCTTTGATGTGTGTATTTATTATGACTTGAAATATGAACAACAAGTCACCCATCATTACTTTTAGATAGGAGATTTGTAATTTCTCAGTAAACTAAAATTTCGCGGCTAAACCCGCGAGTAAAAGCTAACGTATAATAAAAGTTGATGCGAAACTAACTCGTCGATGTATGCCGCACAATTTATATGAGGGAAATACAAGATTTTACTACAGGATCCGCTCGTTAACCGAGGTGCAAAATATTTGATAGCGTCGCTTTACGATTTCAACATAATTACATTCTCTATTGTCAGTGGGATTGTTTTTTAAATGGGCTTTTTATGTCCGCCATTTTAGTTGTCATGTTTATAGTGAGGTTTGTTTGTGGCAACACTGACGTTTATATTTTGTGTGGTCAGTTATACATATTTTGTCTCGTTAAGACTGACGATGAGTGCTGGTAAACAATGTAATGCGTTTTTGAAAATGTATTCGCTTTATCTGTAAGTTATGCAGATATAATCTTGTGCTGAGTTAACTTTATGCTAGGATTGAATAACTTTAACCTAACAATGAGTTGTTGTTGGAAATTTACTCATTCGATCACAGCACAAGCTGACAACAGCCGCACTGCTAGAGCAATTAGACTTATCAATGAGTCCAGATTCAGATATATTTTTGTTTCCCGGGTCGGGCTAACAAACAGTTATTGGGTTTTTCAGTTAAGAAATCGCAATACGAGCCCGAAGTTAGAAAGTTGGCGCTGTACAACACCCTTGTGCCTCGGAAAGCACGTAAACCCGTTGGTCTTGCGCCTGATCTCTCTCCGCTCGTGTCGTATTACTGTCCCATCGAATCGTGAGAGTTAGGGGACAGAGACTGCACTTGTGTTTGCGCGCACACTTGTGCACTATAATATCTCCTGCATAGATGGCCAGTCTCCGTTAAGACTGGCCGCCGTGACCGAAATCGGTCTGGAAGATATTATATTATTAATGTTAAAAAGTAACTTTATAGTTGCTAAGTTGATAAAAAGCTGTTTTTATTGTTTGTTGTTACAAATATTAGTTTATCTTATTTATTTTGTTTAACATTGTATGTAATTTGTTGTAGTATTATTAGCATAGATATAAGCGATTTGATATATACAGTAACCTTATATTTTTTATGAATAAATAACTCAAAGTTAACTCAGTACCAGATACTGGTCATTTATTTATTTAAAGTTACATCATCAACATATCACTATACAATTACAATTTAAAGCAGTTAGGGAATGGTACGAAGTGAAATGCCTTTACAGGTGTATACAACACATAAAATTACAAACAAACATACATGATAAAATAGTAAAATACTAAAAAGGTATTTATGAACAATACTAGAAATATTATTTTTGTAGTAAGCAAGAATCCATACAGTATGTTCCTAACACACAGTATGTATATATATATATGTTAAGAACACAGTACCTGGATACAGTGTGTTCTAAACTTATCAATGGCCATGGCAAGGTGACATTTAAAACATCATTATGTTTATATGGTTTTACATTTCAAAATGTCACAAAGTTATAACATATAATAATATTATTTATTAAAGAATGTTTTATGAATTTACTCACATACATTGCTTAGTCTTGAGATTATGTGTTCATTACACAAAATAATCATAAAAAAGCCTTAAAATGGATAAACTTTATTGAGCAAATACTTTTTATGGAAATGTATCAACGATGCACTATAATATTTTGTTCTCACAAAACTCACTTAAAATAAATGTCCCTATTCATAGCCCAGCCATAACTGACTTATCGATATTCACAGCCCTGACCTATAAACCTACAGTAAATGAATGCTTTAAATTAACCCTAAAACGCTTGAAAATAAATAGTATTTAGCTATCTAACTATAACCTTGCAATATTTACGTAGCAAACAGTTACCGACGATTATCGGG
Organism: Catocala fraxini; assembly: GCA_930367265.1. Taxonomy (NCBI): domain Eukaryota; kingdom Metazoa; phylum Arthropoda; class Insecta; order Lepidoptera; family Erebidae; genus Catocala; species Catocala fraxini. Next base: position 19,846,617 of record OV884041.1, read on the forward strand.
ACAGTTAAGACAGATTTATTTCGACAATAAAAGTAAACACTGGGTGCTTTCAACCGCGCGCCATTAGTAAGAGGGATTCCCTGGCTGTACAGCTTAAGTTATAACATGTAGCGAGTCGCTAGCGCTTGTGATGGTAGCGATTACTGAAGAAACGGTGGAACTAAATCAGATAGGCTGCCAAATACATATATGTGCTTAAAAAGTCTGAAAATAATTCGCCTGTCAGCAGATAAATTTTTCATAACTTTGCTAGCTTTTTGTTTATTCACAAACATATTTCAAACGACCTAAAAAATAAATATACTCCAATAAATCAAAAGGAATGGCGAAAGGAGCATTTAACTCCAAAAAACAGCTACTTACGATCAAAAATATTTCATCAAAGACCAAGAAACGATTCATTAAAACCTATATCGCGTATATGGCGTATAGCACTAGCTCAGAGACATGGACATTGACACAAAGGGACAGAGAGAGATTAGAAGCGTTTGAAATGTGGTGTTGGCGTAGAATGGTAAGAATAAGTTGCACTGAAAGAAAAACAAATGAGGAAGTTTTAAATATGGTAAAAGACTTTTCTTTTACCATATTTAAAACTTCCTCTTTGAACAATAGTGAATACGACATGACACTTTTATAAGAAACATCTTGGAAGGAAAAATAGAAGGCAGAAGGGGAAGAGGAAGGCCAAGGACGTTCATAGATCAAGTGAATGAAATGGTAAAAGTTACGTCGTATCAAGAAGTCAAAGCGCTGGTTGAAGATAAGACATTATGGAAGAGACTCCACCGACAAGAGCTTGACATTATGGAAGAGACTCCACAGACAAGAGCTTGGCTCTTAAATTGATGAAGATGGACATATGACCTAATCAACTTAGAATAAGGCTGTTAGACGGCACTGCGTTAGTTGCTCTGGCAATATTTTTGTTGATGGTCTCTGTTCAGCAGAGGGCATTAGAAGGTCAACCTTATAATGGTACCCTCTGCTGAACAGAGACCAACTTGATAATGATGTAATAGTTGATATGGTTGGTGGTTGTTTCATTTTGGGATCAAATCCCCTGCATGCAGCACATAGATTAACATTTTTATTTGTGCATGCAATGCATTGATACAAATTTATTTTTGCAAAATAGGACAACCTGAAGTATGTTCTGTTACTTCTGACGTTCTTGGAATAGTTTCTAAGTCTCGGCAGTTTACAACATACATACATATTGATACAACTGTCATAAAGCTTGTCTATATGGAGATGGAATCAGCCACACATATTGACTGTGGCGAGATAATCACTAAAACACTGCCGTACTACTAAGCGCAAACCATGTTATTAAACAGAAAGTAAGGTAACTAACTAAGGAACCAACCAAATGATAATAAGTTAAAGGCCATAGGTTTCACCACTAGACAAAACGCTTCCGCTCCTGCTCCTCCTCCTCCTCTTCCTCCTCTCCTTGTCCTCTTATAAATTTGTACCACGCTACGTATTACTTGATGGTAGGGTCGGAGTTTCGGTAAATGTTTTGAAGTCAGCCTGCGAGAGCACAGCGGTTTGATTGTCAGAAGTAAATGGAATGGACTGGGAAGCACACCGGTACACCGGTCCCCCGATGCTCCGTAACTTTATAGTTAACGACTTCAACAATAGTAATAGTGTTTTTATATTTAGATTTATGTTTTGATAGAAAGAAAACAGAGTAAAAGGCACGTAAAAGGTTTGGAAAGGTTTATTACACTAACAATTCGCTAGCTATCATTTAAGGTACAGAACAGAGAAAGCCTTTTTCTTCTATTGTGTGCTTTTAAATTTGACTCCGTGATGCAACTAACAATTAGTTAACAAAAAAATAAAAGCACTAATATAAGACAGGAAAGAAATACTCTGTTCTACAAAGCCTTACCAAAACATTAAGTTAATATATACGACATAATAGAGGAGATATTCGTAACACAAGTTAGAGTGTGTGCCCTCTAACCCACTTAGCCGATTATTAGTACGACACGTTTTAATGCAAAACTTGAATGTTTAAATGGCTACGAGCCCGTACGCCCCTTGACTTTCGCCCCGTTCATAGAAAGACGTTACCGTTACCGTTACCTATTTTTGGGTGGATTTTGAGAAGGAATCTAACAAATACCTACTAGGGGGTGAACGTTGAGGGGTGAACAGGCTCGTAACTATTTAAATCATACCACCATGTAAGTATTGTTTAATGCATATTGCACTCGGTGTCGGTCCGCTAGCCACCTAGCTCAGATCTAGTGAATCAGAACTATCATCTTCACACAAGTAGCTGTCCCGTGTGAGATTCAAATTCACAGCACTCAACGCGATAGCAGCTGCTAGGCGACTGCTTGCCCGGTTCGCCATCTTTGTAGTTGCAGGAATAGGAAAAGTATGACTAGGTAGGTAACTTACTTACCGGAAAAAAATTACAGTTACAGTATTACTACTTTTACGCGGGATTCCTGTAAGATATTGGTACTTCCTTAAGTGATCCAGGTTATCAAATTCTTATAATCTTAATAGAATGCATCAGCCTCATATTAAGATAACGACTGCCCAAAGGCGTTATCATTTATTATACAATAATGAATTACCACACTGAGGACAAGTACATACCACATAGAAAAGGTTATAAACAGGGCTGAAGTTCTAATGAAAATCTTAAGATAATACAGCAATATTAGCCCAGTCCCACCGTGGACACGGGCTTTTTTCTATTCTAAGAAGTGTTGGACCATAGTCCACTACACTGTCCCTTTAATAAATTACTTAATACTTACATAAATGCGAAAAGTCAGAGCTGCACGCCTTGGGATCGAATTCGAGACCTCTGCGTGGCAGTTCAACGGTCTGCTGCTACTCTTATAATAATATTAAAAGCGACCTACATAATACGTGTATATCTGTTACAGTATTAGGAGCCCTGCACACACCAAGAAGTAAAAGCGTCGACAAGTTTCACAAGTGGGTTCTGACCTTTTGCAACCGGTTTGCGGCTGACTCATATTTATCAATTTCGCCACTACTTTCACTGCGCAAATAAACATTGCAAACTGGGGTTATGTTCAACATAACAATATACCTATTCCTCAAACACTTAAGGTAAGCTTTAATACTCGACAATTGTATTATGTTGTTGTGTAATACACGGCAGGCCTCTTTCTGTCAACTGTCTATATTCTATACTCTGTGATCCTTGGACCTTGGCTCAATTTCGGAGGGACAAGGGAATTAAATATGCTATGAAATAAACAGGAATTGAACGCAGTACCTATGTCGTATATCGCACACAATCATAATAACAATCTTATACCATGAAAACATCTAGGGATAATATTGTCTTCTATTTACGCGAATATTATTCATTGAAATTAAACTGCTATATACGGTTTTTATCGCGTTGTTTATATGACACTTTATTACAAACACTACTACTACTATTAAACTTTACAAATTTTTAAGCTAATTAAATTATTATTAAACTATTTAGATTTAATTTATTTTTACACTTTCCCCGACGTTTCGGTTGCTTTTCAGCAGCCATGGTCACGGGGAGACTAAGATGGCAGTTGTCTCAATGTTCCAGTGTAGTAATTTCAAAGTACCCGAACATAATTTAATCATTGGTGTTTCTATTCTATCTAGGGATAAATCAACTTCTTCATCATATCGAATGGCGTACTGATTAAAGTGGCCGCCCTGCCATTTGTCACGCGCCGAGTATTGTAGGTTCGATTTTCGTTGTTGTTGCAAGCGTTCTTCGTATCCTTTATTTGAATGTATGTAAAGTCGGCAGTTGTATTCCAAAAAAGACGAAAGCACCAGTATTACTAGAACACACATTTATATAAATAGCATCATCTTCCTTAATCAATAAACCATTCACCCTACCATTACTCAACAGAGAACATATTGAAAAACCATAAACGAAAACGTTTTCAACTTTAGTTTCGACTAAAACCGGTTACGTTTCGTTTTATAGCCAGAATATATAGTTCACGTACTGTCTACAACTTGGACAGTTAAATTTTCGCGTAAAGACTTTAAAGTTACGGTTTCAACGTGAAGTTTTATAACTAGACTATTAAGATTATGGTTTTATCGTCGCAAATATTTCTTTAATTTATTTTTAGTGGAGCCATTTCATTTTCATGAGAATGGAAAATTAACTTAGTAGGAATCTCGTCGTTTGAGTTTAAGTGAAATTTTTAATAGTATTTTCCAGTTTATGTAAGGATTTTTTGTTTATTATAGTAGACATGACCGGGAGCGTAATTTTTTAAAATAAGATTTAATCTTCTATGAGGGTTATGTAACTCATAGTCATTATTATTTTATATTATTTGTTTTTTTTAAATATTAGGATCTGAATTGATGACCAAGGATATAGTTTGCCAGATTGTTAGCGTTCCGTTGTAATTGTGCATTACCGAATCACGTTAGCCAAAACACAGATGGAGCAATCATTTAAATTGTTACATTACACGGTTGGCCTAGTGATTTAAGTGGTCGGCTCTAAACTTACATTACACCGGGTCTTGTGAGTTTGAATACCACACGAGAATAAATTTTGTATGATTCACACATAATTGTTCCGAGTCTGGATGTCCTAAGTTTCAACGTTTGTAAAGTCACCCGAAATTTATAGCTACAGCCTCTCGCGACACGAATTAGAAATCACATCTAGTGAAGAAGTAATTTCTATATCGCGGAGCGAGAAGCTGACTTTATAAATTTAAAAAGAACTGATTCTCTGAGATGTTGTCATAATAAGCTGCGCTATGTTTAAGAAGCGATGACATAACATTTTATGTCTCATAAATGTAGAACATAGTTACTAAAGATCTTATTTCTTAGTGACAAATTCTACTGCTAACAAACAAATCATCTATCTATCAATAAGCGATTATCGATGTCTATCAGCGTTTGTAATACCAAGACATAGCAGACACGTCGTAGCATCTTTAAAAAAGGAACCGTTGCGATAGCAGCACAAAAGACAGTCATAAGTATAAACCTTGCTGAAGCAAAGTACAGCGCTTACTTAAGACTTACTTAAGACACAAATACAAGATTAATAGTCCAGGTTTTTAATTAGGTTAATGTCATATAAAATTACGGTTCAAGTTGATCTACTGAAACATGAATTGCTTGATTGACAGTGAGGCACAATAGAACAAAAAATACCAAAAGTTTAACAATGAGATCCTAACCAACTAACTTAAGATATATATTTTGCAATTATCTAGTTGTTATGTCCTACAGCTGGGCAAAATTTGTAAGAAAAGTATAATTACGTATTTCATGGTCGCTGTACAAGGTATCCAATTCAGCATTTGCCATAATGCTAGGGCTAGCGTTCATTTCAAATGGAAAAAAAATTACACCGTCCACTACTTTTTAAAATAATTACACATCTTTTATGAAAATCATTGCCAATATAACCGCTATTTATATTTATTATTAGCTATAATGTAACGAACCAACATTTGCTCCAATACACCAATCGTTGCCAATGTAACAATCACACACGAAGCCTTACGGAACATACATACATACATAGATTCACGCCTGTTTCCCAGAGGGGTAGGCAGAGACTACAGATTTCCATTTGCTACGATCCTGACACACTTCTCTGGCTTCATTCACTTTCATCACATTCCTCATACACGCCCGTCGGTTCAAGGTGCTCTTAACCTGGCCTTTGTCCAGAACGCCTCCGATCTGATCAAGAAACGTTCGCCTAGGTCTTCCTCTTGCGACTGTTCCATTCACACTAGCCTTATAAACTTTCTTAGTCAGTCTTTCCTCGTCCATTCTTTCTACATGCCCAAACCAGCTTAACATACCCTTTTCTATTCTTGTCACTATATCAACTTTCATGCCGCATCTCTCTCTAATCACACTATTCCTTATTCTATCTTTCAGAGTCACACCACATATATTTCTCAGCGCTCTCATTTCTACAGCATTTATTCTGCTCTCATGCTTCTTTTGCCATACCCAACTTTCACTTCCATACATAAGTGTGGGCACTAATAGTCCTCTATGAACAGCCAAACGTGCCTTTTCGGAAACATTTCGACTGTTCATAAAAGCGCGTAGAGCTCCATTCACTTTGTTTCCCGCAATCGTTCTCCTTTCAATATCTCCCTCATGTTTACCATCCCTTGTAAACAAAGTACCCAAATATACAAACTCTTTCACTTGCTCCACTTTTTCTCCATCAATCATAATATTACACATCGTCACGCACTCTTCCTTTTCAAATACCATTACTATCGTCTTGCTTACATTTATTTTCATTCCTTTACTCTCAAAAGCACCATGCATAATAGTTACCATCGCCTGCAACTCTTCTGCCGATGACGCAAGTATTACTTGGTCATCGGCATAAAGAAGACATTTGACAAGTAACTCATTCATTCTTAATCCCCATTCACAATCTTTTAAATCTTTTAAACAATTGTCCATGTATAGGTTAAACAGCCAAGGCGACGCTACACATCCTTGTCTAACACCTTTTTCGATGCTAAACCATTCCGTGTAGGTCCCATTTATCCTAACACAAGCTCTGGAATCATCATAAAGAGATTTCAGAGCTCGCGTGAGGGTGCTATTCACTCCATACATGGACAATACCGACCAAAGTTCATTCCTCACCACTTTATCATAAGCCTTTTTCAGATCCACGAATGCGCAATAGACCTTTTGACCTTTGGCCAAAACTCTCTCGGCTATGCACCGTAAGGAAAAGACCTGATCCGTACATCCCATACCCTTTCGAAATCCCGTTTGTGCATCCCATATTTTCTCGTCGGTTACTTTCACAACCCTTTCAATTAACACTTTCGCATATAATTTACCGACGACGCTGAGCAAGCTAATGCATGCCTCTATAGCTTTTGCAATCTTGCTGTGAACCTTTTCCCTTGTATAAAGGTACTATGACGGCCTTGTACCAATCACTTGGTACACGGCCGGTATTCCAGCACAAGTTAAAAAGGCGGCACAACTGAGTTGCTATGAGACCCTGTCCAGCTGTTAGCATTTCGACTGTAATCCTATCATACCCACCAGCCTTGCCTAATTTCATGCTTTTCAAAGCTTTCATTATTTCATCCATATTAATAGGGCTTTCATCATTACTACTATCATTATCATTCATTTCGAAACTTTGCCCTTGCCATTCCTCTCTTTCAAATAAACTTTCAAAATATTCCTTCCATCGCTTCAGTACGCTCTTTTCTTCATTCAGTAAACTTCCATTCTTATCTCTGATTAATTTCAGCTCTGTGGTTACGGTTTTACCTCGAACCGAGCGAATGGATTTCCAGAAGAACTTAGCGTTGGTCCGGAAATCTTCAGATAATCTTCTATCAAACTCGTCTTTCAATTCCTCTTTTTTCCTTTTAATTACATCTTTCACTACCTTATTCATTCTTATAAACTTATTTCTAGCTTCATTCACATCCTACGGAACAGTCAATAATTATTAATCTACTCCACATTAATAACATCATTGATGAAATTTGCGTACGCACACCCACAAAGGGATCCCCTAATAAATTATTTGGTACTGCCAACATGGTATTAGTACAAATTAATAGTAACCGAAATTAATTGAATCTAAGTTAGCGAGGCTGAATGGAAACCACTGACTTTCAACGAATTTATATATTAGTTTAACAATTTGCTTGAGTAAAATCATGGCGGTTATGATGACGAGACGATTTATTAACGTTGAAGCAACAATTTTCTTTCATTTAGCTCATTATATTTTTATAAATTAATTTATTAAATCTCACATAATCTTGTATATTTCTAAAATCTGCTAGATCTTGCATATTGTCAACTGATACAAGCAACTGTTTGTAGCGTTATTATAATGTATATAATAAAATACGTCAATTAACATGTTTCTCTGCAAAAACGAAGCTCTGCAAAAACGAAGTCACATGTACAGCTTAGTTTATTTTGTTAAACGAAATAAAATGCGAAATTAAATAATAATAATAATACACAACACCATCTAGCCCAAACTAAGCAGAGCTTGTACTATGGGTACTAGATAATTGATTAACATACATATATATATATATATACTATTTTTTTGTAAATACTTACATATTATACATAGAAACACCCAGACCAAGAAAAAACATCCATGTTCATACACACAAATGTTTGACTTGTGCGGGAATCGAACCCGCGACCTCAGGCGTGGCAGTCGGTTACACTAACCACTACGCCATCGAGGCCGACAGTAAGACTAAATGACTTTTTATGTATAATATCGCAGTATATTTAAATTACAACTTTAATGATACTTTAAAATTATTGATATTTACGCTTTATCCGACGGTTTATCTTTATTGTCGATTCGATATCGGTACGCAATCGACTCTCAGCATAAAGCCACCGTTCAACTCCACAGCTCGATTCTCAAAGGATCCGAAGTTAGCAACTGATGAAAGATTTTAACGTATTTCCTTGCTATTGATGTCTATATTGGTAGACCGTAGACCTTAAGTGGAATAGTTGTACTTGTTATATAATGTAGTATTAATGCTGAGTAATGCCAGTTTGAGTAGTTTAGTCTTTTGGGGTTATAGTGATATATGTATGAATAGGATCAAGTGTGTGTGTAGGTTAAATGTTATGATTACGGTGCTTATCGTGGAAAGGCGTGTTTCTGATAAATGAGAATTTAATTAAATAATCATCAAGATACTGTTATGAATTTTAAAGTGGCAACAGGTCAATGTAAATTAGTAATAAAAGTTAGGGAAAGCTTGACATTCATAAGAGTTACTTTGTGACCTAAATGAATAAAGACATTTTGATTAGATTTCATTTCAAGATATAGAAGATAAATATTAAAATGGTTGTAGTTGACTGTTGTTATCCTAAATAAATAAATAAAGATTTTTGAAGCCTGATTTAGTACGACTTAATATTCAATTGCAATCGTGATATGAAAATTTCATAGATAGTGTACGTACGTTCCTGAATTGGTAGTCATAGGTGTATTATACCTACTTTTCGCCTGCTATGGTTATAGGTCCCATGCAAAACCCAGCACAGCATCTCTTTCCTGAAAGGCCGGCAATGCAAGATTGATAATAATTCTAGAACTATGAAAGTCTATAGGCTATGATAGATACTCACCATGGGGCGACCGGTATGCTTATTTACCATCTTAAAAGTTAAGAAAAACGTTACTTTTTTGTTAAACATCTAAGGTGGCAAACAAGCGTACGGCCCACCTGATGGTAAGTTGTCACCGTAGCCTATGGACGCATGCAACACCAGAGGCATCACTTGCGCATTGCCGACCCTTTAGGAAAGGAGGAAATGGGAAGGAGAAGTAGCGGGAAGGGGGAAAGAGGGCAATTAGGCCTCCGGCACTCTCACTCACCGAATGAAACACAACAGTAGGAACATTGCTATTTCACGTCGATATTCTGTGAGAACCTAGTCCTTACTCGGTCGAGCCGGCCCATTCATGCTGAAATCAGCGAAGCTCTACTACTCAAATGTACTACTTTCAACATGACCACACCTTCTAGTCATACCAAGTATGACATTAATCACCGTCAACCACTGTCATCAAAGCTGATTTTCACCTTCGAATGAGAATTACAAGGCATTTACTCCGAATATTTTACACATGAAAAACTCTCACTTCTAATCACGACTTTGTCCAATATCAACGGTGAATGTGTCAAGTACACTGAACCATATAATAATGTCACCTCCAAATACTATTAAAGTAATTTAAAGGAAATTTGAATAACACAGCTGACGGCGCGTGATGCGTTCAGAAATATTGCTTGTTCACGCCTTATAGGCTAGGAGATAGAACGCCATTTTTAATAACATATAAATTTTTTTCCTTCGGGATTTCTCGCTTTTTTCTGAATGATAGGTTACCCTACGTCCTATTCTATGCCCTAGACAACGTAAATGCAAAATTTCATTATGATTAGTCAAGTGCGTCAAGGCAAAAGCATAACAAACAAACTAACATTTGAATTTATAATTTAAAGTTAGGATATTGCATACATATGTATATATGGAAAGGCTGATTGTATTAAAGGCAATTTTGAAAATTCTGTCCTTTGGTCTTGTGGTACAAGTTTACGCCAATGTCGTTGTCAGTTGTAACGTCTTAGGTTTTAGTCCTGGGCAAGAGGCTGTGGATAAGACATTGTACTTGCGACCGAGAGGGGTTTGGGTGTTGGGTTTCAGTGTGCAATGGGTGAGTAATTGCTCTTTTGAGGTGAACCGATTCCTAATAAACATAAATGAAAATTTAAATTAATTAAAATTAATCCATTAACATGTTTAACCATTTGTTTTATAACATTATTCATCCTTCTTTCTTACACCATATTCTGCCTTTTTTATACTGCAATTTAAATTTGTGCTTCTGGTTTGTAACCAGTCGTGATATCCAAGTTTGAATGTTGGACCGAACAGTGTTACCGGTAAGAAATTGTTTGTAGCAGTATAGCGTCTAATAATTCTATTTATTGAGACTAGATAATATAATCATAAGATCCATTCATATTCTATCATATATTCTATCACATACACCCAACACCATCTAGCCCAAACTAAGCAGAGCTTGTACTATGGGTACTAGACAATGGATAAACATACATATATACTTTTTTTTTGTAAATACATACATATTATACATAGAAACACCCAGACCAAGACAAACATCCATGTTCATGCACACAAATGTTTGACTTGTGCGGGAATCGAACCCGCGACCTCAGGCGTGGCAGTCAGTTACTAACCACTACGCCATCGAGTCATCAAATTCATGTTAACATATTTTTGAAAATAGATCTATTGGCAATAAAAATTCACATCAGATCCAGTTTATTAAAAAACAGAGCTAATCTATATCTCACTAAATACATGATGGATATAGTCAATGGATCTATTGAGATTGAAGGTTAAACACGATAATAAAGTCGGTTCCTATTATGAAGTACCCAAAACACACGTCACAAAATGTGTGTAGTAAACACATTTGCTTGTATACCCATATAGGCGTTGAAATATGAAACGCAACATACATCATCAATGATAAAAGCCCACCGCCCCGAGCCTACACTACGATTCAATAGGCAGGTAATTTTACACTCGCGTTGCCAAAGCTTTAGCGCTTTGATACTGACGGCTAATCCTATCACATGCGCTAAACGAGACTGTTCAATTTCTTTACTGATTACATTCAATGGGATTATATTGTTGGTTTTATGGGAACGATGGCGTATATCTGAGGAAAAGTGGCTACGTGATACAGCTTAATATTCTAAAATAATGAGGATTTGTATAAACACCTTATTTACTAGTATCGATGATATTAGACATCAGATAGCAATTTTTTAGTACTTGCTCTTTAATTGGTTTTTATGAATTTTGGTACAGAGAAGTCTAGGAAAGAACAGAATAAATTTGTTTTGTGTGTTTGTTTGTTTTAAAAAAGACAACTCCCGCACTAGGAATAATTCCTATGTCACGGTGGATTTTACAAACATTCAAACAACGGACACAAAGAACACCGAGACTTGGAACAATCATTTATGGATCACACAAATTTTTGTCCAGTGTGGGATTCGAACCCACAACACTCGGCGCAGTGGCAGCGGCGAGGCAAACACTTAAACCACTACGCCATCCACGCAGTCAAACTACAAAAAACTTTAATAATACACACAAGTAGAAATTGTGTATTATTAATTATAATGTACGAATGGCGGCCTTATAGCTGAAAGCTCCTACAAGCAACCTTTGGATGAACAAGAATTAAATAAGACCTACCTATATATGTAATGGGCAGTTTCCAGAGTCAATGAGCTTGGCTAGAGCTCATTGACTCTTTGTGAACATGGCAGCTGAAAAATAACCGAAGTATCAGGAAACTGGTACAGTAAATATACAATGTACGAGGTCTCGAGTTCCATTCCTGCATTAGACAAATCGTTATTAGGTGTCTCTATCGATACATTCTCATTACTTACCTTACCCCGTCATGTATATAGGCATCTTACGCTGTGAATGTATTTATCAGTTTGATTCATACATATACAAACATACACCTTAAAACGAATTATCATTTCAAATAATTCACGAAATTGAGTTTAAAAGCCAGTTAAACCATTACATTTGATGTTAAAAGCTGATAGTTAATTCAATTTAAAGCACCAACATCAACTACCTGTCATCCCATAAAGCAAGGAGTACCGAAAACAAAAGTTCGCATACCAGTTAATGATTCAAATTATTGCACCTTTGGGGCACATTGTAAATTCCTATATAACGGACCCCTATTACGGACGTACGTAAACGAACGCAAGTTTGACTTCACCTTTAAAAAAATCACTGGAGTTTCAACCTTAAAACAAGGCATTATAGTTCAATTGAATATAGCATTGTTATATGGGTTGCCAAACTTGTATGGTGCGGTATAGATACCGTCATAAATGCCAATGACATAAAGTATATTTTGATGGGGAAGCTCGGCCCATAAAGTTATTGAGGATATTAATATGAAATTACATAATTATATTAAGGATGGAGACATTCAAGTATGAGATTTAAAGTTACCTGCTTTGGGTTATGGTTTAGGCATTTGTTATTAATCAGTTGTTAAGCTTTTTATCGTGGGATTACGGCTTATAATTTGAAGTAAGTAAGTAATTAATCTGTATAATTTAATATCAAAAGCAATGCGAGTATTGATTTCGAATTCTGCTGTTTCCTATCTTATTTGGAAGTACTCTTTAGTAATAAGATTTACATACATATTTTCACGTCTATATATTACTGAAGAGATGGGCAGAACAGTATTAAATTCACACTTTTGCATCTAGGTCTTAAAGCCTCTGTTATAGGGAGGCTCTATTGCCTTCCACCGCTCACGCGTTTGCCTCAGTGGTTAGGAATGCGACTGCTGTGCTTGAGGTCCCGGGATCAAATACAAACGATGGGGAAAGAGTTATTGCCTGTTAAGAAATTCTTAGTAAACATCAATAGCCTTAGGCACGTAAAGCCTTAACTAACAAAATGTGTGTGTAAAAATATACAGTAGTCTACAGCTTTAAGAATATATGTCTATATAAGTATGTGATATTACTGAAAATTTTGTAACTCATAAAACTAGTAAGACTGGCAAACATTTGAATGATGAAGTATCGTATGTTTGCGAGGTGGTAGATTCGATCCTTATTTTCTTTTGATAATCCTAAAAGCAGCATGGCGTATGGAAAATCACAGTAATGCAGTAGACAGCCATAGGCACGGCCCATATTACACGGACCTAAGCGTTACGTCTACAAGTTTACGCTAGATATTGCATACACTTCTGCTTAGCCCCTAATGGATTAACACCGTGATATCCTAACTAATATTATAAATGCGAATGTGAGTTTCTTTGTTTATTACACTTTCACGCTTTAACTACTCGACCAATCATCATAAAATTCGCATATACATTGTTAGGGGTACAGAAAAGGACATAGGGCAAACACATAGACCCTGTTCTGTACCCCCACTTTTTTAGGGTGAAGGTATTTCACTCAGAAAAAAGTGAGAATTCCGAGCGATATAAATTTATTTATATAACCTCAATTAATTCGAGCGAAGCCAAGGCTAAAATCTAGTTAAGTTATATTTCAATAACATTACTTAAAACGAATAACGTTATTCATTTCATTTGAACAACAACGATTTATCACCTAAATTATACATGCTTATGAAAACATTAGAAAATATCGCAGGCACCTTTCATGGCGGTACGTTCATTAATTTTCAGCCCAAAGTACAGTCTAGACGAATAAAAACTTCGCAAAGAAGCGCCATTGTTATGTGGCCGACTACTTGACGGTGAACACGAGCGTAGACATAAGCACGACTCCTGATCGTTAGATAGTCACTTCAGTTCTCAAGTCAAAGAAATTATAATATTAGTTGCGAGTGTGATAATAATAATAATAATATTCTACTACATACACACAACACCATCTAGCCCAAACTAAGCAGAGCTTGTTCTATGGATACTAGACAATGGATAAACATACATATATACTTATTTTTGTAAATACTTACATATTATACATAGAAACACTCAGACCAAGACAAACATCCATGTTCATGCACACAAATAATAATAATAATAATAATAATAATAATTTATTCAACAAATATGATAAATGTTTGACTTGTGCGGGAATCGAACCCACGACCTCAGACGTAGCAGTCGGTTACACTAACCACTACGCCACCGAGGCCGGTGTGTGTTTACTTGAGGATTGCCTCAGTGGTGTAGCGTCTTTGTGACTATTGTACATTAGGGTTCGATTGCCCGGTCACGTAAAAGACTTAAAGTCTCTCTATAACTCCATCGCCTTCAGTATGTCCCTGGGATTGGTAGACGATGATTTGAACAAAATTACTTTAATATTGTCTTACGTTTACGCGAATGTTATACATTGAAATTAAACAAATTTATAAGGATTTTATCGCGTTGTTTATTTTTTTATATAAAACACTATTATTAGAAACATAATTATGAAAAAAATGAAACAAAATTATGTAGTAATAGTGTTTTATATAAAAAAATATGCAACGCGATAAAATCCGTATTTTTTTAATTTCAACAAAATTACTTTGAAAGGAATCGAGTCAGTTAAGATGATATTTGGCGGCACCTACCTAATAATGACGGAGATTAGACAATTCTCACTAAAAGCACAGAATTTAGATACGAAGGCCTGAAGGAGAGCTATCGGCTATATTTTAGTCACACGTAATAGTTGGCTAGCCGGGCACAGAACCCTGCTACTACTCAGAATATATAGACAGTAAGTCCCAACAATACTTTATCCGACCCGAGAATCTAATTCGAGACCTTATCCACAGCATTCGCATCCCCTACCACTAAGGCAAAACTATGACCGACGGAGGGCGATTGAACCTTCCTCTGTAACAGAGGCCTGAGAACTTAAATGCAAAATGTGTGAATGTGTGTTTGAAATACACTTCTGCCTACACTATCGATAATATCAGTGCGCCCAGCAGACATCAAAATGTGTGTATGAAATACACTTCTGCCTACACTATCGATAATATTGGTGCGCCCAGCAGACATCAAAATATGTGTATGAAATACACTTCTGCCTACACTATCGATAATATCGGTGCGCCCAGCAGACATTAAAATGTGTGTATGAAATACATTTCTGCCTACACTATCGATAATATCGGTGTGCCCAGCAGACATTAAAATGTGAGTATGAAATACACTTCTGCCTACACTATCGATAATATCGGTGCGCCCAGCAGACATCAAAATGTGTGTATGAAATACACTTCTGCCTACACTATCGATAATATCGGTGCGCCCAGCAGACATTAAAATGTGTGTATGAAATACACTTCTACCTACACTATCGATAATATCGGTGCGCCCAGCAGACATTGAAATGTGAGTATGAAATACACTTCTGCCTACACTATCGATAATATCGGTGCGCCCAGCAGACATTAAAATGTGAGTATGAAACACACTTCTGCCTACACTATCGATAATATCGGTGCGCCCAGCAGACATCAAAATGTGTGTATGAAATACACTTCTGCCTATACTATCGATAATATCGGTGCGCCCAGCAGACATTAAAATGTGAGTATGAAACACACTTCTGCCTACACTATCGATAATATCGGTGCGCCCAGCAGACATCAAAATGTGTGTATGAAATAAACTTCTGCCTACACTATCAATAATATTGGTGCGCCCAGCAGACATTAAAATGTGAGTAAGAAACACACTTCTGCCTACACTATCGATAATATCGGTGCGCCCAGCAGACATTAAAAATCAATGTAAATTTTCGACATGTGTAAACAGTTTAATAAAACTCGTCTTTTTATTACCCAGTGTCAGTTCTCAGCCACCAGCGGATATCACGCCGATAACCTTATCTCTGAACTTCCTCGTAACGTAACACCGAGGAGGTACCGTTCGCAAATAAATTCGTGTCACCGCTGACCGCTTCCTGCGGTTTCGAGTCGCCATTCTTTTTTGTGTAGAGCTTTTTTTTGCCTGACTGTACTTGTAGTTGTGGGGCTTGAGTGAATCATATGTCGGTTTTGTTAAAAGGGTAAGTAGTTATTAGAGTGAAAGTATACGAATAAAATTATAATTTAATATTAAGATTAATTAATAGCTGTTAATTTTTATTGCATGCGACATTTACATACATTATTCATTATAATACTAATTGACCTAAAAGATAAGACAAACATAAACACAAACATATTAACAAAGACAAAGTAAATATAAAAATACTAATAATTATAATACTAAATATGTATTTACAAAAATGGTGTTGGCGTCGTAGAAGTCGTCAGCATCGCTGTCAATTACTAACGTGCCCAGAAGACAGAAATTAATTAGATTTTGATGTTTTAAAATATTATTTGACTGCCTCGATGACGTAGCTATAGTATGTCTGACTGCTGTGCATAAGGGCTGGGGTCATTTCCGGGTCAGGCAACGTGTTATTTGTTGGAATTTTCTGCCAATACATTTTCAGTGACACCGTTGGAAGCCGAATTGATGGCTGGTAAAATACAATAGACCAGTCAACTATTTCTATTACTGGTCTATTGTATTATTGTGTCCGGTAATTAATGGATTAAACCTTGAAATGTCTTATAGAAGAACTGATGGTCGTCCAGAAAAATATTTAAAAAATCTATCCTAACTACTATATATTATATGATATTTCTATTAATTACCATATAATACTGTCTTCTGTTTACGCGAATGTTATTCATTGAAATTAAACTACTATATACGGATTTTATCTGTATATAATAGTTTAAATTCAATTAATTACCATATTTAACTTTCTTGTACACTATGACCATAAATGAATGAAATCCATCGGTTTGTTGTTATTTTATTATTAAACACTAATTATGCTAATAGATAGACAATCAAAATTATGACTAGCTAATGCACTGTTTTTTTATTTACTTTCCCATTTTTTTTATCTGAACGGCCATCTGTTTTACTATAAGACATTTCAAGATTATCCATTAATTACCGGACACCTGGCATATATTATAATTATATATAATATTACACGAGCATAGATTATAATTAGTAAAAATTTGTAAAAATTGTAAACTGCTTTTAAATTTTTTGTTAATGCATGTCGTGGCCGCATTTAATAATTGAGGCAGCACTATATAATGGATTTCTGTATACTTACATCAACACAATGTTTTATTGTGTGTATGCTTCATTGGTTGTCCTTAAATAAATATAACTACAAGGTCTAACAACTATAATATCTCCGAAGAGATATACGTGTATTACATTGACATTACACCAGATACATATGATTTTTGGTTCCACGTAATGGTAGAGTCTATGGCCATCTACCAAGCACATCAAGCATCAGACGGCGTACTGCTAATAATAATATACTATTACAAAAATACAATAAGACTACACGACTCTGATTTCAAATATCTGAGACATCATGATCGACCATAATCCTATTTGCAAACTGCTGCCATGGATTCTACGAGACAATTAATGTTTATAAAAAGGCAAAGAAGATATGATAAATTATTCAAAACAATGGTAATATATAAACATATCAACCGCAAAATAAAATCATGAATCACTTTTTCTTTTCAAGTGATAATGCGCGAACTCACAAACGAACAGAGTAACACAAGAAAACTTTGTAAACTCAAAATATAAATCGTAAATTAAAACCGTATGTCACATGTAAAGAATTATATTGTTAAAACCTGATTTCCAGAGCAAGTTTCACGTTAACATGAAACAAAAACACATACACAATAAAACATTCATTTATACTTAGCTCCTAGCCATCAACATCCTACCTAATATTATAAATGCGAATGTGATTTTGTTTGTTTGTTTGTAACGCTTTCACGCCTTAACTGCTAGACTGATCATAGTAAAATTTCGCATACACGTTGTCAGGGGTACACAAAAGGTACCTTTCTTCTAGAAAACAGTACAGTTACTAATCTAACCTACTAACCGTACATTTATGCGAGTGAAGCCGCGGGAATGTAGTAATATATAAATAAATATTTACCGTAACCTATGGACGCTAATAATACATTAGTCAGCATTATATAATATCAGCCCTGTATGTAAATTGTCCCGTGTGTGAGAAGGATTAGGTCATAGTTATACCTGCAAAGGCACCTCTGACATTTCGAAGTTATGTGGGTATCAAATATTTAATTATCATTCTCTTTAACGGTGAAAGAAAACATCGTAAAGAAACTGCATGGCTGAGAGTCTTGAAGATTTGCGGAGCCTGCCAACCCAAACTGGGCCAGCGTGGTAGACCCGTGCTAGCAGTGGGACAGGGCTGTTATTAATTATTATATTATTAGCATGTTCAAATGCATAACTCCAGATTTCATGAGCCACTGAGAATATCCTTAGACGTATTGTACTTACTATATTGTCACTGCAAACTTACGAAAATAGGCCAGTCAGACTTTAAAATAAACTTTCATTATGTATCGGTAAAGGTAACCATTAGATAGCAATGTAATCGCTTTAATACTACAAGTTTGAAAATAGGGCTCGTCTTGTATAAGTGGTTACTGTAAATTAATTCTTTCTAATGCCACAGTGAAGGTAAACACGGTTCTCCTAATGATAAATGGTTACTGTAACCTATGATGTCTTGCATACCACGGTATCACTCACGCGAAAGTGACCCTCGGGATGGAAAAAGGAATAAATGAGGTAGATATGTGAACTTCCAGGACTCTTACTTACTGGGTAAAATGTAGTTACAGTGTTAATATCCTAACGCCTATAAAATATTTTTTTAAGAGAACTGTCCCTAATTCGTTCTTTTTAAGATTTCTAATAATATAGGATGTAATTATTTTTTCTTTTTAAGTCACTTCGAAGAAGCATCCTGTTTCGGAATAACCATTTGTGGATGTTCCGAGTTAGTAGAGAACAAACATTTTTGTTCCGTATAATATTCGAACCCACAACACTCGACGTAGGCGTGACGAGGCGACCTCTTAAATCACTACGCCATACATGCAGTCAAAAACTAGTATTCTTGTTAACCCCTCCACCTAAACCTGAATGATTGTATATGTATTATATATTATATATTGTGTATGTGGTAGAATATTATTATTATTATTCTCTTTATTACTCTTTTTTTTCTAATAATTACATTTTTATATATAAATATAAAAACTATACATATTTAAAATATAAAAACTGAAATGACCCACCGACATCGGGAACAGGGTCCAAGCTGGCGGTGGTTAGGGCCCCAGAGAGAGGAATCTCCTCACAATACGCGCCGTGTCGAGTAGTACTGCCTTTTGCATCAAGGACTTGATCCCGCCACTTGACTTATTATTATTATTATTATTGTTTAAGGATTGGTTTCTTGTTGGTAATGCAGCGAGTAAGATCGAGCCCGCGACATCTCGATCGTAAATCCAATGCCTTATCCATTAGGACATTGCCGCTTTAAATTAACTTAATAAAGGGTACCCCGTTCTTCCACACATAATTTTATATATTAAGCTGCAACTTCTCTAGTACATGTGATGGCACTGTCTCACAAACATACATAAATATTCCACTCTAAGTATCTTATGGCGATGCTATGCACCACCTATCGCATAGCATTATAGAACTATTGGAACAACATGGTAACATCGCAAGCATTCCGTTACCGTATGATTCTAAAGGAAAAATGTAACATTGTTTACAAATACGTCTCACTTTCTTGGTAACGTAACATAAGTTTGCGCTTATGTTGGCATGCGATTATATCCTGGGTTCGACTCCCAGCTCTATCAAAGTGTTATTGAGTTTTTCTGTATGGACATTTTCAGTTGCCACTGAATCTGAAAATGTATTCCTGTAGATAGTAATAAGGTCGCCCTTTATAACGATAGACCTAAAATATAACTGACAAAATATGAGTGTAATACGCCACTAATAGCCAATAAACGCCTTTGAGGACTTATAGGTGAGACTCTGTCTTCAAAACAAATGTGTACGTGTTTCACTAAACGTCTTAACAAAAAACATTTGCTGGAAACACAACTTTCAATCATCTTTTCAACAGAACACTTATTCGTGCGAATCTTAATGAGAATGTATGGGCCGATGACATATTTAAAAGCACATTGTTTTTCATAATAAAATGTGTATTTTAGAAACATGCTTTGTTTTGCGTTCTTGGTGATGAAAGGTGAGTATTTTGGTGACCGTTATTCTCCCTTGTGAAGAAACAGAATCTGGTTTTACTTAGTGCGCAATTCCAAGTAATTAACACTTTAATAAAGTAAATGATTACAATAACTGTCATTCGTGAAGAAGAAGAAAGAAAATTATTAATTCGTGTGAAAAAAATTACATACTAACATGACAAATATTGTATTAAAATATTGAAATATTTAGTTTGCCACCCAAATGTACATGTGTGAGGATATAAAGTGGAGAAGAAAAGAATTGTACGTGTTGATATGAACTTTGAATTTTTTATTTTAATGATGATTGAGTTCTGTATTAATTGGAATTTTCATTTAACATGGGCTTCGGGTGGTACCATAATTGTGCCTAATTCAGTCGCTTTGTATGCCAACTAAAAGGCAGAATGCAGCAGCACCAACGCGGAGTGAGTAGCTTTAAAAAAAATTTATGGATTACAATTCTTAAATACAGCCTCATCTTTCTATAAACGCTGTATAACATTTTACAACATTTAGAAAACAATAAGCCAACTAAGATGATACTTTCCAAAACAATAAATGATGGCTTACAGAAGCATCTATACAAATTATAAGAGTAATAAAGGTGTAAACATAAATTAACCAATCAAGACTCCGTTATACGCCGCTAGGCGGCGCCACTGATCATTAGATCGTCTGCGCCGGCGCTTGGACTTTCGTTCGAATGTTTTATGAAAGTACTGTGTTGGATGGTATACATTGCGGGCTTGTCGAATTAAGATTTAATTTGGTAGCTGATATTAGCTGTATCGTATGACATCCTTCATCTAGATTTTACAGCCTGAATTGAACTACTAAGAAATATTGAAAGAGGAAATAATTACGGTTCATTAATTCATACTTCTTGTTAAACTGTTAGGAATGTGACACTATACCTACTGCCAAACATAGACCAGGTCTATTTGGTCCAAATAACTACAACCATCAGTATATTTCAATAATGGTATCAGCATAAACTGTCGCTTTTCATTATGTTTCAGCAGTGAACGAGAATAAAACAAATTTGGCTGAATTGTGACATTTGTAGCAACGTTTGGAAGTCACCTGCACCAATCACCAATAAACATTCTAAGCTGCAAAGCTTCACGATGCCTTGTAGATTTTATATTTTACACAGCTTTCATTATCACTAACATGTCGCATCATGAAATACTTACATTATAGATTGAAAATTAATATCATTTCCAAAATAGAAATTTTGAACAGTTATAAATTTATTTTTATATTGTTTCAAATAAAAAATGTCTTTAATATATTCACTAACAAGCATTTAGCTCTGGATCATACCGAAGCCCTTTGTCTAGAAGTATACAATATTACATTTATTAGTACATCTCTTAAATCAGCTTCGTGCCCTATAGACAGATACCTTTGCCTCTTCAGCTCAGCCGAAAGACGACCACTGCTGAACGTAGGCCTCCCCCGAGGTTTTCCACACAGACCCGTCTTAGGCCAACCGCTTGGATACCTTTGCCTACTTTTATGGAAATACAGGCATAGTCTTTAAAATTTTGTAGAACTCATATAAAGTCAGCGGTCTGATATTTGGCTTTGAAATCAAGTAATCAAAGACCTCTCATTCAAAAGTTTTCTCCAAATTGTACATTTGTTATACAATTTATATAAATTTGAACTTCGTACAAATGATTTCTTGTAATATTAAGCACCAATGTAAACGTCACAGTTAGCTACGTACGTGCGTACGCGCAACGCACCCGACCCCGCGAAGCCGTTAGCTTGTCACCGTACCCGTGCGGCAGTAGGGCTGCCACGTACCGTACTGTACATCACTTAAGAGTTAAGAGGGCTAAGTGTGTTTTGATAGAAACCATTTTCGCATAATAAGATACCGGGCTAGCGTAATAGCTTAAATGGTAGCCATTATTGTTGGCTGTTTTCTTAATGCTTGTGAAGTCTTCTGTGATTTAATGAACTATCCTTTTTGTGCGGTGTTTTTTGTAACACTAGTATGCAATGCATAAATAAACTTGCATTCAACAGTTTTTAAGCCTACTAAGCGATGCGCCGCGCTGTGGCCAAGAAACAGTGGAAATGGCTATGATGAAATGGTGACCAGCAAAATTAGTATTTATGGCCTGCGCTAACAATTCAAATTCAAATTCTTTATTTTCACCAAAAATAAACCTTAATTTATAAGGTTCATTCAGAGCATGCATGTACATTATAAACCTTAAAACTAAGATATTTTCTTTAGAAATTGCTTTTGGATATGTATCTAGATTAGGTTTTTAAACAATAAAATCGGTACCTTCTGAAGTAGTTGAAACTGTATCACAGAAGGTAAAACAATGTATTGTACCTTTTTTTGTAGACATCTGGACAGTGAACTTGTTATTCTAAATATTATATTCTCTTTGTATTGAAATAACGAATAAAGAAACATCATTCGTTTAAAATTTACCACTTCAATGCTACTTAAGCTCAAAAAGTCAGTTGTCAGCCAAAGAAGCACCTCGGGGGCATTACTAGGATAAAAACAAAACGACCTGGTTTAGAAGAATAATTTTGGCCCTTTCCATTATGTGGCACAGTGGTAGTACTTTGATAGCTGTACGACAGGCTTTGACAGGTTCGATTTTCGGATCGGGCTAAATGTTTGGTTTTCCTGCCATTCATGCTAAAATACATTAAAAGAGAAAAATTACAAAATAATTTAATCTGTCTCATATTTTTAACACACATCCAAGTAAATAACGATTCGTCAATTTGTTGGTTCGACGTGTACTCGCCGCATTTAGCCTCACAATTGGGCCATTTTGCGATAGTGACCAACGAAAAGAGTCTGCTATTAAAAAAAAGAAAATAGATAACCTAAACATTATCTACTAAACTTGGAAACTGACATCTGTGCTTACCACCTCAAAATATATTCAATAGCGTGCCAGCCCTACCGTGCATACAGGTCACCCTGTTTTTGCGATAGCGTGATTATAACATGGCGTTTATAAGAAAATTGTCCGTACCGAACAATTATCGTGAAACTGGCTTTAATGGACCATTCGAGCCTCGCTAGCATTTTCTTTTATATGGGTCGATAGGTAAAAGTAAGTGTAACATTCTTAAATTGCCTTTGATATTAAATCATAATTTTCTATAGTATATGCAGGGCTTGTGAGACTTAACATGTCAATGCTTGGACTGCCAGAGACATAACCGAAAACCTATTGTGACAGGCCGGACAGTGTCGCTGGCCGTTACGACTCAATAGGTCAAAATATTGGTGTATTAGCGTGGATAAGGTTAAATGAAAAATACTAATAACTTTTTACCCATGTCTCCTAGACATCATACTTAACAACTTTCGTTCTACCACTTTTTACAAAACACAATAAAATTAATATTTCAACAAATTAAAAATTACTTGCGCACCCGCCTCCGGTATCACGCCTTCCCTCCGCAGTAAGTTGTTAGATTACGCCGCTTTCTTTTGCGACTGCGTGTATTCTTAAGTCTTAGTCATACGATTAGAGCAACAACTTTCAATATTTATAATTTTGTATAAAAATATCGACGAATTACGAAAAGTTGTAAAATAAAAGTTGATAAGTAAGAAATAAATAAACCAAGCGTGACGTTATTAGTATTTTGCTATTAACCCGGTATATAAAGTGGTCAGGTAAGTTGTTCCCATGCCAAAATTGTCTGGTGTTCACCTCAAAACGTAAGGTTTAACTAAAAATAATCTTGAAAAATAATCTTAGGTCTATGGAAAAAACGATAAAAGACCAAATTCAGTCAGAAATTAGAAAAGAATGGGCGTATGTCATTGGACTGATCGCCACAAACACCATCGAGCAAAATAAAATGTTGTATTTTTATACATATACTTACTCTAAGGAGAGCTATATATAGATACATCTTGATTTCAATTTATATGAACATCGAAGGCGCACTTCACTCGGGCTATTGCAGTGAACGGGAAGAGCTTTTGCTATTTTCCAAGAAAACAGTACTTATTGTCCGATTGTTTTGATTCTAAAATCATTTAACTATACTGCAACTTTAGACCCTTGTGTTTTAGTTAAAATGGGAAATAAATAGATATTTTGGCTACATTAGATATATTTATTAATTTACACTGCAAAGTTTCACACAGATCGTACTAAATTTCAGACAGTCAAAAATCTTAACTAATTATTTAGATTAGAAAAATTAGAAATATTACAAGTACAACTGCCTTTTTAGAGTTCGAAAAAACTCTTATACAACAGCTTTGTCCGTCCAGCTGTCTGTTATACAACTTTCAACTCAAGAACCGTAAGAGCTAGAAACTCGCGGTCAACGCCATTCGACTCAGCATAGTCGATATAACCCCGTAATGACTACGACCTTTGACCTCTGACCTCAAGGTCAGAGGTACGTGGTATCACGTGACCTTTGAATATTACTAGAACCATATTTTCGAACTCTAAGATTTACGGCAATTTATTGCCGTTTCTCACTTGTTTATAATACCACCTGCAAGTTGCTTGTAAGAAATGTTTTAGTCAGAAGTATACTAAGGTCTGAAAGGTTATTTCTAAATACATACATAGTTTGTCATCTATACGACGGAAGGGGTGGGCAGAAGTGCATTGCATCCACTTTGAAGTGCATTGCATCCACTCTTCGCCTATGCTACTAGATTCCACTTGTAGAGTGCAAGAATATTGCCGTATACTGGACACAGCTCTATATTCCCTGAGCCTTCTGATAATTTCTAGGCAGATAAACCCAAATAATCAAATTCGAGACCTCACGCACAACAGTCGCATTCACTACCGAGGTAGTTGGCGGCCTCGATGGCGTAGTGATTAGTGTAACCGACTGCCACACCTGAGGTCGCGGGTTCGATTCCCGCACAAGTCAAACATTTGTGTGCATGAACATGGATGTTTGTCTTGGTCTGGGTGTTTCTATGTATAATAAATAAATATTTACAAAAAAGAAAGTATATATGTATGTTTATCCATTGTCTAGTACCCATAATACAGCATATACTCTGCTTAGTTTGGGCTAGATGGTGTAGTGTATATGTGATAGAATATTATTATTATTATATTATTAGTTATACATATAAACCTATACATTGTATATATGTAGGTATACAGAACAACTCAACTACTCGCATGACAGCTGATATCGACGGCAAAACGTGCTCGGAGGCACGGGGCATCGATATGTAATCAGAGTTCAACCAACCAAGGCCTGACTGCAATGATCGATCGATATGCCTACTCGCCGTTTTGACTACAGTCTTAATACGCTACAGCAAATACTTCTATTCAATGCACATATAATAATAAATCAGTATTGTTATTATATGAGCAGAGATAGCTCAGTGGGGAGACCAACAGACTGCAATGCAGAGGGTCTCGGGTTCAAACCACGTCGCGCACCTCCGACTTTCGGAAGTTATATGACTTTTCGAAATTCTGTGCGTATTGATCGACAATTATCGCCTGCTCCGTGCCTCGGAGAGCACGTTAAGCCGTCGGTCCCGGCTGCCGTCTGCAGTCGTTATTGGGAAAGTGTCGACACAAAAAGATCCCACTGGGTCGAAGTGTCGCCGGTCTGCACTGACTGGCCCCCACATAAGATACATACATACATACATTGTTATTATATGTGTGAGAAATAACACATGATATTATTTATTTATTGACTTACTACTATATTCTTAATGACTTGTACCACAATAACATTGCCTGACGTTTATTATTTTTAATAGAGTTATTATTGTATTTAATTTATTAATTTTACATTAAAGACAAAATACCTAAAAAATTGCATGCCTTTAGGCGGATTATGAAGAGACCAATTTATTCGTATGTTATCTAAATTACCCATTTTTGAAATAAATGAGTTTGAGTAGAATCTTAACCTAGAATAAAATAATTACACTGACTGACTTATGTCAGCTTACATATTACTAGATTTTGCCCGTGACTTCGCTCGCTTGAATGTAAATTATGTCAATAAATTTCATTACTTCGGGAATAGTAAGTACTTTTTCCATGATGGAAGGTACTTTGTCTTTTTCTGTACAACATGTACGCGAAATTTCATGACGATCGGTGGAGCAGTTAAGACTTAAAAGCGTAACAAACAAACTAACAAACGGACATTCGCATTTCTAATCTTAAGTTTAGGATTAAAACGGTATTATCTAATAACAATCATTTTTAATGAGAAATACTGATAACCTTTAGCAGTGTCTTCTTTACATCATACTTAAAATTTTTTGTTCCACCACTTTATTACAAAGCTGAATACTTTAAAAAAAATAAACATATTTTATCTATTGAAATTAAACTGCTATATACGGATTTTATCGCGTTGTTTATTTGACACTTTATTACAAAATTTTTAAAATTTTTACACTACTACTACTATTAAACTTTACTAATTTTTAAGCTAATTAAATTATTATTAAACTATTTAGATTCAATTTATTTTTACACTTTCCCCGACGTTTCGGTTGCTTTTCAGCAGCCATGGTCATGGTGATTTAAAAATAAATTAAATCTAAATAGTTTAATAATAATTTAATTAGCTTAAAAATTAGTAAAGTTTAATAGTAGTAGTTGTGTAAAAATTTTCAAAATTTTGTAATAAAGTGTCAAATAAACAACGCGATAAAAGCCGAATATAGCAGTTTAATTTCAATGAATAATATTCGCGTAAATAGAAGACAATATTATATTTTATCTAGTTTAAAATTGCAGGCTGTCCTCTGCCCACAACGCTTCGACCCCCAGTGTGTTGTTTGTTTACGCTGCTGCTTTCTTTAGCGATCACGTGTAATTATTGCGTTTAAAGCAACCCTTTTTAATATTTGTATTTTTGTATAAAAAACATTATTATATAAAAAGTGATGGAACAAAGGTTGTTACAAAAGGTTTAAATAAGACACGAGTAAATTGCTAGGTACTAGTATTTTATCAATTAACCTTTTTAATCGATCTTATTTCGAAATATTAACCTATGCATATTGCGACTTTTCGAAATTATACTTCTTCTCCTGCTGATATTATCAATGTGAAATTATGTGAAAATGCTTGGATGATTGATATTATATCCTAACTAATATTGTAAATGCGAATCTGAGTTTGTTTGGTTTTTGTTTGTTACGCTTTCACGCCTGAACTACTGGACCGATCATCATGAAATTTCGCATACATGTTGTCAGGGGATGAGAAAAAGACATAGGGTAGGTACCTTCTATCTAGAAGCAATTACTGTTACTAACCTAACCTACATTTCCGCGAGCAAAGCTGCGGGAAAAATTGAGTAAATTATAAATAATAAAAAGTTGTGGAGCAAAGGTATGATAAGGTTATTAGTTTTTTTAAATAGCGTGTTTATGCGAAAACACGTACAAGCTGAAATTATACTACTTTTTCTGCTAATATGATCATGAAAAGTGAAAGTATGTGAATATATTTGGACGATTGCTATTAAATCATGCATAAACTTTGAACAGATTTAATTGAAACTTAGCACACGGATGGCTCATTTATCTTTATACCAGTAAGCGTTCTTGTAAGACTCACGCAAGCAAAACTGAAGACAGAAACTAGCTTAGAATATTTTAGAAATGCTTACCCTGTCACACTTATAGCTGCTTAGAATTCAACGGAGAACTATGATTAGAGAGCGCCCGGCTCGTGAAATTCAAACGACTGCAATAGACAAACGTAGGCAATACCGGACTCATTCACTATTCGTTATGTGTCACGAACGTTCAGCCTATACCCATTTGTAACACGTAGAAACAAAAGAAAAAAATAAAAAGTCGACACATGTTATACCTCTTCACGAGATTACCTAGATCTTTAGAATATCTCAACAGTGAAGAAGCCTTTTTGTATTATTGGTGCTATCAGTTATATCAGATATTTCTGTTATACAAATGCTTATATAGTTTCACGACTACACATCCATAAAAAGGTAGGAAGATATGTATTATGTTCACATTTCAGAACCTATGTTTCAGGTCTCACATAATAATGAGGGAAATTGTCGTTTATAATATGCCACCATTTAATGGCATACTGCCATTAAACATTTTCTAACATAAAATCCTGACCTGACTACCGATACCTGACTAGAAGCGAATTCAAAACGCTGGATTGGACGAAGAACGTGTGCCCTGTGATCAAGCCCTACAAATATTTTATTATATACTTAAAATAATTGTATAACTTTATATTCTTTTCTAATATAAATAGATATTCTTATAAAAGGCTTGGGTTCATTTTTTCTGGGCATTCAAATCATTATCGTCAATCTATTATAAAAATACTAGAATTGCAACTCAAATTGCTTATTATCTTTTACGGGGATTCGAACCACAACAGGGGCAGGTGAACGGCAGCGAGTCTACCCGCTATACCATCTATGCAGCCTTGTTTCGTACCATTTGAAATCAAAATGAATGATATCCACAAAATGACTTAAGAGAACAGTTAAACAGATCATTAATATTCCAATGAAAATTATTCACATTCAAATTCTGCTCTTCGGTGAAACTTACGGACCCTGAACACGCCATTATTTTAATACTTTCGAATGCTCAACAACCAATCACAGTTTGAAGTTGGAGATAAGGCACGGTTCAGACGAACTTGCGAACTCACTTGGTCGTCACTACGTGATGTGACTTAATCATCTTGAACAACAATTGGTGGATTTTAGAACACTTTGGTACCCTATTATTCTGTACCTACTTGACTTTGAATGTTCTACAATTGTTAGTTTATTCTAGATGAGTTTAGATCACTGTTGTTTTTGTTCAATCATTTTTTAATTACTGCATTGTTTTTAGGAGGCATAACGTTATCTACAAGCAATACTAGGAATTGTAAAATGCTGAGTTTTATATTACAACAAAGAGATACAGATTTTATATTCATATGGCGGCGGTATCTATAATGGAACAGTAACTATTATCCAGACTTGTTGTTCGTAATCTGTCTATTAATGATATAATTGAAAAATCCTTAGTAATATTATAAATGCGAATGTGAGTTTGTTTGTTACGCTTTCATGCCTTAACTACTCGACCGATCATCATGACATTTCGCATACACGTTGTCACGTGTGTACAGAATAGGACATAGGGTACCTTTCATTCAGAAAAAAGTTTTGTTACTAACCTAACCTATTCCACATTTGCGCGAGCGATGACGCGCAGTGGCGTTAAGGTGGGTGCCAGCCGCCGCGGCAGAAGAAAACTTTGCCGCCCTCATATTTAGGTATTCCAATTTAAAGTAGTAATTATAAAGAACTTTTCGTCAGAAACAGTCATCATTATTGTGTATTGTACATCAACCCATTCCTCTCGTTTTTATTCTGAAATTTTTCCGCCCCCTAAAAGTGTCGCCCGGAGCCGGCCGCCCCTGCCGCCCCTATTATGCTACGCCACTGATGCCCCCATTATGCTACGCCACTGATGCTGCGGTCAAAATCTAGTAGTAGTTGTATAAAAACGTAAAAGAAGAACTTTAGAACGAAGAGAAATGAGGATGTGATACTATATTTTATAAGTTGCTTTTTATTTTTTTATTAACACTCTTTTTGCATTATAGATAATATCTATGTCACCAACGAACATAAAAATATCAAGACTTGGAGAAACTGTCTGTGGATCACACAAGATTTTGTCCCGTGTAGGGATCGAACCCATAACACACGGAGCACTGGCAGTGGCGAGGTAAATACTTAAACCAATACGCCAACCGTCCAGTATGCCTAATCCTACAATATGTAAATCTTGATACTTGTATCCTTACTGAAGTTAAATTGCGCCTAGTCTTATTTTATTGCAACAAGTAACACTTAAAAAATGCATTGTACATTTTGCATTAGGCTTCTTTATTTCATCGTATAACTTGAAGCATTTCGGACACAAATATAATGGAAAGCTAAAATACCTGAAGGTACGAAATTACCATAGCCTATAATCGCTTTTAATAAGAGGACAGGACGAAGGCATTATTTGCGCATTGCCGATCCTATGGAAAACAACTAAAAATGGAGTGAAAGAAAAGAGATTATGGAAGAAGACTTGTCAAAATCCAGATCTGTACCTTACCTGGTGGAGACTGCAGTGACACTCTTACGCCAGTTTTCTTCAGGAGTGGTAACTCTTCGGACAAACCAGCATATTTGTACCTTCACGAAATAATTAGCAACCACGACGATAGCTTTAAATTTTATAAGCGCTGCTATAGAATTTGTTAGTAACTAGAAATTATAAGTTAGAAATTTGAACAATAAAAATAATTAGGTTAATTAGAGGTCAGTTTTTGTTAAAATGTCTCAACATTTATTTATTTAGTACAGAGTATTATCAAAATCAAAGTCAAAAATCATTTATTAATTTAGGACACAAAGTAACACTTATGAACGTCAAAATATAAAGGTTAGTGAGTTTACTCAGTTACTGAAGCTATATTTAGGTCAGTTGCTAGGTTCAGGCAAAGGGTTGAGCCTATGAGAAGAAACCTGCAAGAAACTCACGGCCACTCTTTTAAATCGCCAATTAAATATAATTTCAGTATTTTACAACTCATATCAACAAGGTGTTTTAGCCATTATACCATATACTATTGACTATAAAAAAACTAAAGATAATAACAATAATAACCTAATAATTTTATAGAGATGAAATAATTTGGGTACAGCTATATTTTTTATATAAATCTAAAATAGACAGTAGGATTGCATGATGGCGCATATAGCGTTTACATCAATGTTACACATATAAATGAAACTATTATACTTTATAGGTTGTAAAATTTAATATGGTGGATAAAACATCCCAAACCTTTTATACATTCAGGCTCTACCTATGCTGTTCGTGTAAATTAGTTCAATGGTTGCACCGCAAAGAAACAACAAAAAGCTTACTTCCCAATTCCAACCAAGAACACACAAAACAATCATATTAAACTGACAAACACGATCATCTTATCAGTATTCACTTCACACGACAGAATAAAAATTACCCTTCTAGAACAAATAATATAAAGGGGAAGAATCATCGAAAAAATCGCAGAGTTAGCCCGACGCTTGATAAAAATCAATTCAATTTTGGAGACTGTAGCTGTCATATCGACCTTCGTGAGGCGCGCGTGACAAGAATAGACAATTGCTTCTTGTGATCAAAGAACAGAAGGTTAAATTTACAAGTCATCTAAATGTACAATGCAAGCTTCATTTTATAACAACAGGACTCTGGATTGTGTCATGGAAAACTGGGTAATATTGAAACAACGAGTTATATCCTTTATAATGTTATAATAAGTCATAGTCATGATGATATACAGAACTCACACTCGAAGCAACAATTTGTGGTTTAAATTTTTCTCGTGTGAGTGTCTAATAGGCACGTATAACGCAGAGCCTATTAGACAATACTATCACTAAACATATTCTAAGATTTGAAGGTGTCAATAATCTTGTATCATGGCAAGATTCCATGACATGTTCCATGGATTGTGTTTATTGTTATATTATTGTTGATTATATTTTAGGTCGAACAGAGTTCTTTTGGGTCTTTCTGTCAAGAAATTGTAAGTGATAGCAAAGAGTCTGTCAATGTGCCCAGTTCACAACAATAAAGTCTCATCTTTTCCTGTGGGACCTAAAACAGCTGGTGAAAAATGGGCATAATGCACCTTTGCCTACGTATTCAAGGATCTGTATGAGATGACCGAGTGATAAGTCTGAGTATGAATGCTTTTTAAACTTCTGAATACTATTTCACAGTGACACAACTGTATTGAAATTCGTCGAAGCTATTTGATTCCGCTGACGACAGCTTAAAGCCAGCTGATTTGGACGATTTGTCTTAACAACTAGGTATTGCTGGAGAGCCTCATTGTTTCTCGACAATTATCTACACCCGTTATACTACCCCAATATTGCTTTTTGAAGACATTGTATAACATTACAGTATACACTCCACACAACTATACAAGATTACTATTATATAGTAATATAATAAGTTATGAAAAGGTAACGTAAAGCAGCAATTGCTGAACGATAGACCAATCAACTGCCACTCAGAGATTTGGCGTTCAAATCCATGGCATGCACCTCCGAATTCTTTTCGTATGTATATGCGTATTAAATAGTTAATTAGATATCGCTCTCTTGAAGGGAGGTCCTCTCTAGAAGGAACAAGCTAGGGAAGCAAAAAGCATGATTAAAAAAATTTCATTAAGTGAGAATACCCGTGGTGGTCTATGGCATAACCCTTCTCAATGAGAAGGCCTTCTTGTCATTATGAGAAGTTCTCAAAATGACAAGAAGGCCTTGTTCA
Organism: Catocala fraxini; assembly: GCA_930367265.1. Classification (NCBI taxonomy): domain Eukaryota; kingdom Metazoa; phylum Arthropoda; class Insecta; order Lepidoptera; family Erebidae; genus Catocala; species Catocala fraxini. The sequence goes on from OV884041.1 coordinate 19,879,330, forward strand.
GCAGTGGGACAGTTTATAAAACAGGGCTAATATTATTAAGCGAGAGGTTTTTATAGAACGTAGATGTATGAATACGTCATCAATAAATCCAAGCCCAAATATGTGGCATCTTCGTTGTATCAATAATCGAGCCGGAGGTGTCAACAGCTGACCTGTGGATAAGTGCTGATTGCCGCTCATGGACTTGGCTGTCTTCTCCTAACATTGTGGAAACAACCAACACTAAGAAAACACAACCAAGCTGCTTTTTACTTTAAATGAAACAGGAACGTCAATTCTGCTCTTCAATCAAAAACTAAAGATCCTTCTCTGTCCATTCGATTATTGAACTTGCCATATTAACTTATCCATAATTATCTCAGCATCATTTAAAAACCACAAAATCAAAATTAAAACGAAGTCTTTAAACACACATACATTGACTTTTGCTTATGTAAGTACTTACCTTTGTAAAAGAGGAAATAAATATCTTTATTATTATTATTATTATTATTATTATGTGTGACTGCAGGCGCAGTGTAGTTTGGCAGACTTCATATAATTTGCAAGTTTACTCTCGATGTTTCCCTTAGCCGTTACTGCAAGTGTAAATAAACAATTTGTTACGGATATCATTTCAAAAAGCCAGAGACTGTCATAACTGGATAGATAGCATATTATTCGCTTTTTAACAATCACAGTTTTTACGCCTCAACCTTTGAATATAATCACGCTTTTTGCACATACTGTAGTCAAACACCAAATAAATTTCTGAAATATTTCCAAAGCAAGCTAAAATCGAACTACCCGCACTCGGACCGGTCCAACTCCGTTCTATCTGTTTCAATTCTTTCATTAAGCACTATAAAGAGTTCCACAATCAATTTCTAACCGCGATCCGCCTTATCCACGATAACTCTGCGTTTTCCACCACCTCTATTAGTCAAGCAATAAGGTGTAATTTAGTGTGTTTTGATGATATAAATCAGTTGTAACGTACGGAGTCTGTACATTCATTGTGGATAGCATAGATTGATGGGCGTGGTTGGGAAAGCTAAGTTACCCGCAAGTGCGAGGCGGTTAGGGTACACGATTTTTCAAAAATGTCGTTGAGTAGCCACGAGTATTTTGTTTTAGAGCATTTTAGAATGTAATGCTTGACGAGTTTTGAAAGCGCTTTGCATGTATTGTTTAAAGAGATTCGATTTCCAAGGCAATGGATAATACAAATATTTCATAACACCAGAAATGCCTCAAAATATATCCAGCGTCTACTAATTTATTTATATACATACATTGACTTATGTTTAGACGGTAGGCAAAATATAAGCACATATCTTAGCATTTATGTTTTTAACTCCGATTTATTTGTCAGGCAAAAGTTCAGACTCCGTAAGGCTACTCAGAAAAGCTGTCCTTACAGAAAAGCTTGATTAGCAATTTACTCGAACTTGGCGCATTCTTCTCACGATATAAGATTGCGTTTATAAATTGAAGCGTAAGCTTATGGCAGGAAATGAGACCGCCCAATTGCAAGGTTCTGGATCCAATTCGGTCAGGTAAGGTGGTATAGGGTTCTAACAAGAATTTGTCAGGTGCAACAGCTTTCTATTACATGGGGCCTAAAACGTACCTGCTAAATTGAAGTTTGGTCTGCTTCACCTTGGGCGTTTAAGGAGTTTATATTGAGAGCTCATTATACTGGTGTAATTTAATTGCCTTATGGATACAAAAATTTGTTACCATTTCCATTTACAAATCGTGTCGGTATCGTATCGTTTCATATAAATGTATTTGAGGTTGGTACAGATTACTAGGTGGAACTAAAGTTGATGTATAGACGGGGTTCAAAAGAAATTTAGGTAGAATTGTGGTATAAGAGAAAAAGGTATTGGCTGAATACCCCCACAATGGGTTTTAAAGAAACTGATGCTTGAAATACTGGCGAAATCTTTATGTGGTTTTATGGGTGCTTTTAAAAGATATATTAGTTTGTTTATTGATGGTGATTATGGTAGAAACTGTTTATTATACTTAGGAAACATAGACTCACGTGTATATAAAGGGTAAGCAGAGGTATATGAAATCAACATTTTGTCAAATTTCCTATTTTATTGCTATGGCAATTGCAGTGTCCTTCATGAATCCTACTCATAATAAAATGTGAATGTTTATGAAGATGTTTAAATGCTTATACAATAGAGATCTTTTTAACGGAAAGTCGAAATGTAGCTTTGGTATCAAACTCAGGGTCTTAATATCAATCAGAACCATTGACACCATTGAATAATTGTAACGAATAAGAGAATTAAGATTGTGATCGCTTATAATTAAGGTATGCTCAGTTTATTTTTTTTTATTTAAATTTTTATAAAAATAAATCCATATTTGGATCATACTGTGCACCATATCTCCAGTTACACTTAATAAAATTTGATGAATATCGGAGATTTTTAGCATTTCACTTAATATTTAATATCGCATCAAAATTCAGGGCGTGATTTGCACGTGATCTTATGAATCATCTCTTCCTTAATATTGTCTTCTGTTTACGCGAATATTATTCATTGAAATTAAACTACTACATATATACGGATTTTATCGCGTTGTTTATTTGACACTTTATTACATAATTTTGAAAACTGTTACACTACTACTACTATTAAACCTTACTAATTTTTAAGCTAATTAAATTATTATTAAAACTATTTAGATTTAATTTAATTTTACACTTTCCCCTTTCCTTCACTTCTCTCATCTCTTCCTTTTCCTTGGTTCTGTAAATATTCGAATTTTTGAAAATATTAACAGTGTATAAATATAACTTCTTTAACGTTTATAATAGTATATATAGATGTATATTTTATGGTTTGTTATTGAACTTTAAAATATCAGTCATTAGGGCCGCATCGTTATCCAATTTTAATTTTCCACAAATAAAGATCGTGATTGAGTCATAACTGATGCAATTTTGGTATAACATTTATTATGTATAATATGTCAACTCTTATGCGTTGTGATTTAAAATAAATAGTAATAAAATATACATGCGATAACTAATAGTCCCTTCGACAACTGTTATCAAAATAAACTTATGATGCTCCTAAGCCAACCAGAAAACCTGGCTTAAGTTTTTATAGTTCTTAACATAACTGCTACAGAAAATATATGTATTGAACATACATTTTCTGTAGCATAGACACTTCCCTAGCGCCATTATCAAATCAAAATTATGGGTTCAATCTCGACAATTAAACATGTCAGGATCGTGGAAAGGTATGAAATACCATGGTAGACCCTCTGGAATACATTGCTAGCCGGTCATAGTTAGCAAACTTCTAACAAACTCGTAACAAGTTCAAAAACCCTCACACATGCACCATCGTCTGAAATTAACAAAAACTCTAGGATCCCCAAAATTCCGAAACACATCCTCCATTTGGCTCCAAAACAAAAAGTATATAATAACAATTCGAAGGACACTAACTATTAACACTGTCCAGTTTTGTATATAACTTTAAAACCAACTTTGATTTTGCACTCCGGCAAATTAACTTTACAAAAAATTTGTTCTAAGGTCTTTGAAATTAAAGTTGGCTTTCGAATGGCAAGCTGTGCGGTTGATGGCAACTTGGCGTGGTTTTACAAAAAGTTGCAAGCTTGGCAAGGCTGCCAACATTGCTGGTCACTCGAGAATTGTTTAGTTGGCCAGTCCACATTCAAACTTGTAGTACTCAACTCTGGTGGGATGATAATGTTCTACAGTTTTTTGTACATTGCTCCTTTCGAATGCTTTTCTTTCTAATATCAGAACTATATTATATACTGTAAGTTTCAGCTGGTACTGAAATGCTTACAAAACAGCTATCGCGTTTAAAATATCTAGAATATACCTTACATACAGCCTATATGAGACTTATAATCTATACTAATATTATAAAGCTGAAGAGTTTGTTTGTTTGGTTGGTTGAACGCGCTAATCTCAGGAACGACTGCTTTGAATTAAAAAATCTTCTAGTAATGTATATTTTTATAAGCAGGAACATTTATAATCCAAGCATAAAAGTGGCTTTTTTTATAGGCTTCAATGCCCGTCATTGTACTATTGGCGTATTCTCTGTGTGGTACATTTTGACAGATTCCACGTAATAGGGGACTAATCTATTTAATGCACAAAGTCTAGTACTGAACCCGGTAAACTACAATTAGTTTACCGGGTACAGTCGCCGACAACTGAACATTTCCTTTCTGTAATGCTTTGCTGACTCAGTAATTGAACCCAAGAGCTCGCACACACAGCACAGCAGTTGTATTCACTACCGCTGCGCCTCTGAGGCATCCATAAAATCTATCTACTTCATAATAAATTATTATATAATGAGTCATTTTATTATTAACCAACGTAAATTTAACTTCAAATTAAAATGAAGCTCATAAATAAATAATATTTTATTCAAATCATATCGCATAACTAAATCGAAACTAAATTATTATTTTAGTACAACTTTAAATCTATCCACTTTGTAACAATATGGCATAATAAACTAATTAATTAATTAGATTTTGCATATCAAAATTGAGATCGGGACTGATGTTTAGGGTTGATATGTAATATGCTTGATAAAATCAAATTTGTTCGTTCATTTCGAATGCGTGTTCCGATTCTGTTATTTCGAATTAAATTAATAACATTTTATCCACTTTTACTAATAGAAATAATGCTTTGTCGTTAATGTACTAGCATATTAATGATGAGAGCAAAAACGAGCATGAAAAATAACACGCGTGTGGATGACGCAGTACAGCTATCTACGCCTGTTTGTAGTATACGTATGTACATAGTCTATATATGTATGCTTCAGACATTATCGATAAAATTATTTAACATTTTTACTAATGGCTTATATTGTCGCCTTGTCGATCCCCGACAAAAAATATCATATTTGATTTTGTGATACATTAATATAGGTATTTTCAGGTGTACAAATCTGAAGTGATACTATGTAATGCTGGCAAGAACACAAAAAAAAATGTATTAAAACGCGAAATCCCCTAAAAGAAAAATAAAAGAACTTTTACTGCATAATATTGACGTAGATACACAAATATATGAAAATATTCGGTCCTCCATGTATTTTATTCAATAAAGCTACATTGTCACTACGTGTAAAAACTAATTTAATACAAATTACAGAATCGGTTCCAGTTGAATTCGATTAATAATAACGAGGACGCTGTTGTGTCAGTAATTGCTATAACGCAGGCTGCAATGTTCCCACTGAGTAACTTTCACAATATATTAATTAATTTGGTAAAATTATTGCGATATAATAATTTAATTATTCTCAGTTGAACTAATCGACAATATAGTTTTAGGCTTAACGTTTTAAGACTACATACAGATGGGAATATCCAAATATTTATTGTGTTTTTTTCTAAGTGGCAATAGACTAGTGGGGAATCGTTGGACTGCCACGTGGAGTTATCAGGATCAACCCCAAGGCACGTATATCTGCCTTTTTGAAATGATGTACGTATTAATTAGTTAAATATCGCTTGCTTTCATGGTGAAGAAAAACATCGAAAGGAAACTTGCATGTCTGAGAGATCTCCATAATGTTTTCAAAAATATGTGAAGTCTGCTAAACCTGCACTGGGTCAGTGTGGTTGGACTATGGCCTAATCCTTTTCACACTGGGCAGAGGCTCGTGTCTAACAGTGGGATAGTTTATACATATACGGTAACCGCTAATAATAATTGTTAGTATTAGCGGTTACCGTAGAGTAATACCACTTGGAATGCCAAGTAAAAAAGAAATACCATGGATATCACTCGCACGCTGCCTTCTATATGAACAGGAATTAAAGATGGGATAAATAAAAAATAATGGTAAGCTAAGTTAGCTTTCAGAACTGTTACACAGCGGTAATAGACAATATCAGTATTTCTACTCTTGCGCCGATTTTCTGTAAGAATAGAAAGTTCTAAAAGTAAAAACGTAAAAGTAACCCCCCCACGCCACTTTCACGTTTTTACTTTTAGAACTTTAATTCCCAAAAGAAATACGTGACGAATCTAATTTGGAATTTAAATTTGTAGTCCTTCTCGCGATGTATATATATTTTAAATATTAAATTCCAATCAAAGAAAGCAATGTACTCGGACCTATTCAATGTTACCGCTGGCACCTTGGTTTCGCACCAACCTGCCAATTCACGCCCATCCAGAACAATTGAAGGCAAGACAGCATTTTTTGCTTAACTTTTCACATAAAACCATTTCATTATTGTAGTGTTCAATGCTTCGGAAACTTTTTAGAAACTTAAATGTTAACATTTTGTATCAAAACATTACATCACGCTTGCATACCCACGAAAGAGTAAGCAGTCGTATCCCCTATAAAATAGAGTAAGACCACGGTGGTTATAAAAAAAACCTTCGTTCTATGAATTTTCCCACTGTGTTTGATCAACTATAAGAATAATTCTTAATTCGGTAGCAGTCGTAGCCGATTAGGATATTCACAACTTTACCCGAATCCCAAATCAATGTTGTAAAAAATCTGTACCATAATCAATTTTGATATTAAATGATCATTTAGTTATTCTAAATTATCACCAAGCTATACCATTTTGATAATTTTTTGCGATTTATCGCATATATGGTACTAGACCAGCAAAACAAACATCCACTGCACAATGAGTAACATAAAATATTCTTTAACCGAATTCGGACTCTACAACCGACAGTTTTGATACATGATACTAAATCCATATCCATCCTATCTAATCATTAAACGGTACTAAAACGATATATATGACAAATGTTTAGAGCGCTAGTGTCTTTTAAAAAGAGCTCGCGAAATGGCTGATCGTCGCTTCGCGTGATTTGGAGGCAGGTCTTTTCTTGACCCAAAGAATCGCTTATCATTCAATCTGGCAATGGTGACAGCCTTCTGGACAAGTTACCAAACATTATTATTTTTATTACTAGCTGACCCCACAGTCGTTGTCCTGTCAATCTATACAAAAATTCATTCCACCTAATTTAATTCAGTAATTTTTTTCATATAAAATACAATTTACATATATCAATAAAAAATCTATCAATATTTTCGCAAATTTGCGTTTATACAAACACAACAGAAAGAAACAGACAAATCGATCGAGCCGTTCTTAAATGGTGCTCCGTCATATTTGTGGCAATTGATTTTTATTTATATAGATTTATCCATTGATTTGATTTTAAATATAATTAATTAAACTGCAGTACAACTAAGTAGTATATACGGAAGACCGGATGGTGTGGCGAAAAATGGGAGAAACCTATAGCAAGCAGTGGATTGCAACAGACTGATTGATTGAAATTGAAACTACGGTATATTAGCAGGGAAAATATGATCACCCATCTATAATAATAATAATAATAATAATAATAATAATAAACTTTATTTATGAAATGAGATTGTAGCTTACATAGTATTTGTTACAAGGATATTATTTGTATCATATCATAACAATAAATTGTTTATTCCACAATATAATGTAGTCTACAATAAAACTGGGTGGAGTACTGTTATCCTAGAAAGGCTACTGGGTAGCCTGTGTTTAGGAGTTACAGTGCCAATCCCCTATTGGTTATCGATATTTATATTGCGTATTCGTGCGTAAATTAATACAATAATCTTTAAGTAATCGCATTTCTTTATAAAATTTGAACATACATGATGTTTTCTGTGCATGTTTTGTTTGATAATGTGTGTGAGCGTGTGTGCATAGGTGCATGTGTGTGTGCACGGGTGTGTCTGTGTGTGCACGGGTGTGTCTGTGTGTGTGTTTGTGTGTGTGAGTGTGTGTGGGTGTGTGTGTGTGTGTGTGTGTGTGTGTGTGTGTGTGTGTGTGTGTGTGTGTGTGTGTGTGTGTGTGTGTGTGTGAGAGTGATGTCATTTAGTTATGAGTGTTTCTGTTTCGTCATAATTTAGTCTAAGCAGGATTTTGGTGACAGTCTTTTTGCATTGAAATTGTGATAATCCGTATATTGGCGACATAGTATTAATCTTGTTGTATATTGAGGGACCGAGATATATTGCAAATTGTTTAATAAAGGCGGTGTGTGCAGGCGGCAACGTACAGATTTTATCTTTTCTACGTTTGGTGATTATTTGATACGGAGTACGACGATGTTGCAGCATAGTTAATTGCAATATGTACATTTGTCTTACATTTAGGACATTCCATGATTTATAGAGCTCGTTGGTTGGGAATAAAATAGGTCGAAAGGTAGCAACTTTAAGTATAGCTCTATGGGCTATCTCTAAGGGTTTTAGAATGGTTGTCGCGGCGCCTCCCCAACTGGATACACAGTAGGTCAAAATTGACTGGCACAGTGCGTAATATACATTTCTAATGATAAATGGACTGGCTACTTGCCGCAGAGTTTTAAATATGTATATCAGCTTTCGAATGCGGCCTGTAAGAAGATTAATATGTCGTCTGAAATTAAAATGTTTGTCCAGGACTATACTAAGATATTTTGTCTCGTTTACAGGAGTTAGAATAGGGCATGAACAAAAAGCTTGCAACTTTGAGGAACAAGAATGGGCTGTGATCGTAATTGGTATTCTAGGTTGACCAAGTGTGTTTAATGAGAAGCATATAAAATTAGTTTTAGTTGCATTTAGTGTTAGAGTGTGAGTGTATAGCCACTTCAAGGCAGTATCAAAGCCACTTTGAGCAGTATTTTCGAGTTGTTCCCATGATTTGGCAGAAAAGGTTATAGCCGTGTCGTCCGCAAAGGATATAATTTTAGCATTAGGGATGTTGAGATCTATATCTCAATCTTACGAACATTGACCAAAGACATTAAGCAAGCAGATCGTTTAGTCACAATCCCGTAATCACAGTGACTCAGACAATATGTAACCGATAAAGAAAAATACAGCTGGTTAGCATTTAACTGTTGAATTTAAAAAGTTGAACTGACTATAATATTATGAGTCATGTCAGTGTGTGTAACACGTTTATTAGATACACCAAGGCCTTCCTGGTTGAACATATTAGTCATACAGCATACTAGGACAATATACGGGATTTGTTTATTAATTTTAGATAGTTGAGTAATGGTAATCGTTTTGACTGATGGCGATAACTGGCGTTATCCTAACTTTGATACTCGAGATTATCCTTGTGTTAAAGGGATTTTTTAAACATTTATATAATGGCATTGAAGAACAATCCAGCCTTAAAAAAGCCCCAGCTATCTGAGGAGTAAGCAAAATTATTGGCCCGTTCAATTACCTCCATGCAATTTTTCGTTTTTTTTTTGGAATGTCAGCATTCGTATGCACTATTACATGTATTGTAGACACGTAAGTAAAATATTATAAGTGTAACAAATAAAAGCGAACGCAACATGCAAATAATCAACACAACTAATTGTATGTACCTACTGACTTAATAAACTAAATTTAAACTAAATCCTAAACTAAATCCATTTCATTAAGAATAGTTCTGGAATTAGATGCTAGTGTCTTTGGCTTTAGTTTATTGACCTGCAAGCTAGGCGGGATTCCTTTATCACGGGCAATTTAACAGACAAGTAATGAATAAAAACATACCCAGACTTAGTATAAATAATAATTTTTATAATAATTATAATAATTTTATAAAAATTATTATTATTTGTAAATATAATAATAATTTAAATATTTGTATTTGTATCTAAATGTCGTACAATTTTTACCCCGTATGGAATCGAACTCATAACTAGCAGCATGAATAGTTTGTAGATCACAAGCAACGTAAATAGTTATAAGAGCTCTATAAATAGAAATTTCGCAACAAGGCATCACTCACTAGCAGCCCGGATACTACTTTCTATTTAGTATTTTGGTAGGTACTAAGGAAAATTATTCAGCGTCATCAATTCGCGGTTCATCATGTGTACAGGAAGGTTAGATCTTTAGATTTTTGTGAGTCTAGATTTAAATAACTGCTTAGCATCAGTCGGGCATATAATATTTATTTGCTACCATAATAGTAAAAAAATAATGTCGGCATAAAGTTGTAGAACGTTCTCAATCGGGGTTAAACTGAAAACAAAACAAGCCACTACGCCGTGCGTGCAGTCAAGAAAATTGCGCATTAATTTGATTTATATCAAAGATAAGTGCATTTTCCGTATAAATATTTATCGAAAGTCATCAAAACAGTTAGTCAGACAAAAAGACGAACAGAACACTTACGTGAGTTACAGTTTAAAAGACACATGTCGTTTAAAATAGACATTCGGTGGCGATGCGCGGGTTACTCACTCACTGTCAAATGAGTCATGAGGCAACGCAGCTACGTTAGCATTCATAATCACCTTATATTTGATACTCGAATAAAAATCATCGCTTACGCTGTGACTCATAGATAAAAAAAATGTTAGCTCATAGCTTAATTTAATTTAAAGTGGCGGTATTCCAATCGCGCTGGTCTGTTTAGTCCAGTTGCAATATGCACCGATGAAATTTCAAACTCGATTCTCGGAACGAACTAAATGAAAATCAGTACTGTCTATTACTAAGAATGTTTTGATGGGGCAATAATGACACAGAATTCTAAAAACACGTAACGCTTGCCTAGTATCTAGCTGCGGTATTTCCAGAATTCCACAGACGCATATACGGTGCTAAATCAGCACTTGGTGCTAAGTTTAATCCAAATCCGTTAAAAGGTTTGCACGTGTCTCCACTTTCACATTTATCATATTAAAAGAGTTTCCTCTATCTTACCTCTCAAGACGCAAAGAATACTATTACCTAATAATGATTATAAAGGTCCTGTGATGCTCTTTAAGATGTCGCTGTAATATTAACTGGGTACCAGTGTGATCAGCCTTGCGCTAGCGTCTTCCAATTTATTTATATATTGCTATTCAAAAAATGTTATTTTCATAGAATAGTAAAGTATAGAATCCACAGAGGAAAGCCGAAGTAAAATATTTAGTTGTTAGTAGATAGGTATTTATGAATACTAGCGGGCGCCGAGTGCTCGAAATTCGACCAAAGTTTGCCTGTAAGATATTGCTGATATATGTCATTTTATTTATGTATGTAACCATAGTTACGCGCTTCGACTGCGTGTGTCAAATGCATGGTTGTGTGCGTGTACTGTTTTTTCATTAATTTAATTGATTTCTAATGCATATTTTATTTTATGTAAATATTGGGATTCGCCCCTCCTTCTCCATATAAACTTTAACTGTGCCAATTTTCATACTCCTCCGTCCGGGCAATTTTCGTAAAAAGGGGTACAAAGTTTTTGCTTCACGTATTAATATAAAGATTTCACAGAAAATAAACTATGGTTTCATTGTGTTAGTATGATACAAAGAATATGAATACTCCTCTTTCGAGAGCTAGAACTGTTGATACGTAGAATGCCTATGATTTATACTTAAAATCGACTTTAATCTGCCAAGTCTTAGAATACCAGACATAATAAAAATCATTTGTATTTAGCCTCCAACACCTCTACAGCCAGATTACGTTGGCAACCAAGTACTGCAACTATCCGGTTCCGGAAAAAGAGCTAGAGGAAGACCCAAGACCACGTGGACAAATGAATTCCGCAGAGACATGAAGGCATGCAATTCTTCTGACTATGACGTCAATGAAAAGGTAAAGGGGAAGAAGAAAATAAAGAAAGCTGACCGCGCCATATGGTATAAATAGTCGGAAAGAGAGAGATTAAGTCTGGCCACCGGTGTGCCGCTGCAACTCAATAGGTTAAAATGTCTATAGTATAATATCATTGTACAATCCGTTTTTTTTTTTCATACCGTATTATTGTTATATTAATGTTAATATTAACATATTTTTTATCTTAAATATTAATTTTGCATACCGTTCATACGGTGATATACTGTGCTTATTTTATTATTTAAATATTTTTGTAACCGTGTTTCTAGCAAATAAAGATTATTATTATAATCTAAGAGGTGCCGAAGCAGGAGTGTTTTCGCTACTGTTAATAAAAATTACTTTAATTTATAGTAAAAGCTTACTAGATGCGCAGCAGCTTATTTGTCACCTTAATAGTATACTTAAATAAAATTGGCACCGTGCCTATAAAACACGGTTTCGTCACTACACAACAGTAAATTGGAATAAAATAAAATAAAGTTAACTAAACAAATATCAGCTTACCTCATTATAAACACATCAAATCATCACTGTCATAGTCATATAGCAATTACTGTCATAAGCATTTATTTTGAATATTCGAACTATTCACAAGCTTGCTAATGCCGTAAGGGGTGAATAGAAGTGTTTTATAGATGGTAACTGCCTGGTTGGTCTAGTGGATATAAATATATTGTCGGCCTCGATGGCGTAGTGGTTAGTGTAACCAACTGCCACGCCTGAGGTCGCGGGTTCGATTCCCGCTCAAGTCAAACATTTGTGTGCATGAACATGGCTGTTTGTCTTGGTCTGGGTGTTTCTATGTATAATACGTATGTACTTACAAAAAAAAAAGTATATATTATGTATGTTTATCCATTGTCTAGAACCCATAGTACAAGCTCTGCTTAGTTTGGGCTAGATGGTGTTGTGTGTATGTGGTAGAATATTATTATTATTATTATTATATAAGCTGTCAGTTATGATGTTTTGACCGAATCCCGGGTCAAGGGAGCTAAAATGTATTGATTTTCCTTGTCAAGGAATTTTTATTAATAGCCTGAAGTTAAGTTGGTCATCCAGCGCCTCGTCAAGCTCGGTAAATAGTTGATTCTGAGCCTGATCTCTGCGGTCGTATCAGATTGTTGTCCTATTGGACTACGAGAGTGAGTGAGCACAGAAAGCACTTCTGACACACAGACTTAAGCAATTCGTTGAAATTAGTCTCCAAGACCGAAATTCAGTCTAGTAGACATTACAGTCCTATCCTATAGTAGCCTGCCTCGGTAGCGCAACGGTAGAGCAATTTAACTGCTGGGCTAGAGGTCTCGGAGTCGAAACCCAGGGCGAGCAACGTGTTACTCGGTATTTTATTTTTTAAATTTTGGTATTACCACGTTGTCTGGAACTGTACCCGATAAATGTCCTTTTTATCTGTGACTAAAAATTATATCAGTCAATCATAGCTGGCGCAATGTGGATGTAAAACAACTCTTTCTTTCCCATTGGTAATATATTGGTAATACTGCATGCATACATAGGTATGTATGTGTTTTGTTGTAGGAGACAAACGTATTGTTCGTTTGTGGAGCCTTATCAAAGTTACACCACGGTTTAAATAAATCAAAACTAAATGTCAGCTAACTCTATTCAATGTCACTCTAACATCAAAATTAATACACACACAGCGCAGCTCGTCCGTCCTGCCTGAAAATTTTATAGCAAAGGAATATTCTAAATAAGCTATAAAATACATTTTGCTTGCAAATAACTTGGTTGCCGTGATTTAGGAGCGGGCCATGAAAATATTATGTTCCAAAGCTATTGGTGTTATGCAACGAGAATGTATACATGTATGTGTGTGATATATGTCATTTTTACGAGTATTTTGGTAAATAATTCATTGAGTTATCGATAGGAGATTCATGATAAATGTTTTATGAGTCAGATGAATCGTTGCCGAAGAAAAAAGAAACATACCTACTACTGGTTATCCTTTCGATCTTAGTTATTCACAGGCAGTAGTTATATTCGGAGTCGTAATAAAGTAATAACCGTTTCGACTACCTCTTTATTTACATACGTACATACACACGAACGTACATACTCACTTCTATATTCCGTAAAGAGCAGTCAGAATGTGTTACACCCATATGACACTTCTATACCAAGACAGTCATTTTATACATAAACACAGGTTAGAAATACTTTCGTCGTGGTATAACACAGGAGAATGCCTCTGTGACATAGAAATAATGAATGTGACTGCTGTACAGATTTCTTAGGTACAATTCCCGAGTCGAGCGAAATGCTATTGGTTTTCTTGTCAAGAAATTCTAAGTAGTTCGGAATCTGTGCTCGGTAGGCAGAAATAGGCTCGCTTTCTACTACATGAGGCCTACAAACATAGATGGCGGCAAATAAATGCAATACACCACTCCCTACCCCTTCAGGGTATAGACATGGCATTATAATCGTATACGTATGTAAATACCAGGATATATGGATAAAGGCCAGGTTAAGAGCACCTTGAACCGACGGGCGTGTATGAGGAATGTGATGAAAGTGAATGAAACCAGAGAAGTGTGTCAGGATCGTAGCAAATGGAAATCCGTAGTCTCTGCCTATCCCTCTAGGAAACAGGCGTGAATCTATGTATGTATGTATGTATGTCATCGGACAACCTGCACGCAATCGTGAACCACACTGATTGGGAAATCTTTTAACCCTGTAAAAAATAGTAGCCAAATACCGTTGTTAGATGTTTCAGCGGTAAGTAACTTTTACGAAGTAAATATGTCCTTTTAACTGGCATCACAGTCAGACTCCGTGGTGTTTACAGTTCCGGTAATCGCTTACCATTAAGCAGGTAGTACGTTATAAATCACTTTTATGTGGAAAATAAGGTTTATGAACTATTAGTGTTCTTTTTAACCCCTTCAGCTAATATTGTCTTCTATTTACGCGAATATTATTCATTGAAATTAAACTGCTATATACGGATTTTATCGCGTTGTTTATTTGACACATTATTACAAAATTTTGAAAATTGTTACACTACTACTACTATTAAACTTTACCATTTTTTAAGCTAATTAAATTATTATTAAACTATTTAGATTTAATTTATTTTTACACTTTCCCCGACGTTTCGGTTGCTTTTCAGCAGCCATGGTCACGGGGAGACTAAGATAGTAGTTGTCTCAATGTTCCAGTGTAGTTATTTCAAAGTACCCGAACATAATTTAATCATTGGTGTTTCTATTTACGCAGAATGAGCTCAAAGTATTATAAAGTCTAGCTGTGGTTTGCTTCTTCTTGGGTTTGACTATTTTTATTACTGGATCCCAAGCTGGGGGTACATTCCAACCATCTTCTCTATTAAAATTAGGATGTTTTTTGATTTCAATAGCCCTTCAGCTAAGCTACATTTTTTTGTGATAAAAGTAAATTCACGCCTGTATTACAACGAAAATCAACGAACACTCAATCGCTTTCGATAACTTTAAGATTTCAACATTTTGGGTTATAAATGTTGTGTTAATCCCTTCAGCCAAACTAGAGTGTTTGTGCTACGATTGGGTTTACGTCGCAAGTGCAATGAGTGAGATTCAAACCTCTTGATTTCCAATTTAATATCCGTTACTGTTTTTAATTTTTATATATTGCCATTTAATATCTGTAACAGATGCCCAAAATTCATTTACGAATTTAAGGCCAAGCTAAGCCATAAATAATAAATGAAATGTTTTAATATAATTATGTCATCTGCCACACGAGCGTGGCCGTGGGCAAAATTGGTGTTATATTATATTAAAAAGGTTTCTCTATATTCACAAGATATATTCCCACGTAAGCTCACAAGCGTGAAAGAAAATATTTGTATGACAAATTGTACAGCATTGCCCCTAGCGGTTACGTGATTAAATTAAAATTGGTATTATGATGACAACTGCCTATAACCACAGAGTATAAAGCATACAGTATGAAGGATCAGCTTTATAGGAGATTAGCTTTTATCCGCATATTCGTTTCCTTTATTTTAAAAATATAGGAACCTTTCCATTTTCTGGAAAAAGAGCTTATAATTAAATAATTGACAAAAGAGAAACCTCCAAAATAGCCTCAGATTGCTCACCCCAATTATTGCAGTATAATATGGTTTACAATAGCGAATTACTCTGATGGTGGACAGCCGCATCGTGGGATCCGAACATCCAGACATAGAGTATATATAGTACTAAGTTACCTTTCGGTTCATAAACTATCTTCATGCAAAAACCATAGATAACTTCGTTGTAGCATCAAAAAAGAACAAATACACTTACACGTCCTTTATAATTTTAGTCGGGGTAGCTCCTCGGTATAAACGTTTGGCAAGACTGCACATTGTTTTATAATTAAATCAAAGCATAAAGGATGATGACCAAATTTGTATGAGTCCCATCCCCTCCCTCTCTAACAGACTTTTTGTATGTGTCAGTAGGCCATCTCATCACGTCTGACACACCGCCTGTTCAACCTACAAAGATTGGACCTTCGGACCATCATGGGGATCCTAACAGGACACAGTCCCCTGAACAAACATCTCTACAACATCGGAGCAACAGACAGCCCACTCTGTAGGGGATGTCTGACCGAAGAAGAATCTGCTGCCCATGTAGTCCTGGAATGTGTGGGAGTAACAGCACAACGTAAGGAAATCCTCAACAACCCGAGGTCACTCCGCGAAGCCTGCGAAGACCCCAGGAAACTTCTGTGCTTCTGGGCGGAGTTGGGCTGGCTATCTCCATAACCAGCCGACTTTCACGCATAATGGACCAACTTAGAGTTCAAATGCGGAAAAGGGAGACCAATTACAATGTGTCAGTAGTTTCTTAAGGATCTATAAAAATATTAGCAACCAATTTTAATTGAAATTAAACTGCTATATACGGATTTTATCGCGTTGTTTATTTGACACTTTATTACAAAATTTTGAAAATTGTTTCACTACTACTACTATTAAACTTTACTAATTTTTAAGCTAATTAAATTATTATTAAACTATTTAGATTTAATTTATTTTTACTTTTACACTTCTCCGACGTTTCGGTTGCTTTTCAGCAGCCATGGTCACGGGGAGACTCAAAGTCAAATAAACAACGCGATAAAATCCGTATATAGCAGTTTAATTTCAATGAATAATATTCGCGTAAATAGAAGACAATATTATGTAAACCAATTTTAATTTAAAAAAACATCGTGTTCAGAAATAAAATAAAACTAAAATATCATTTTATTTATGACTTCCAATTCGATACAAACAGGTCTTATGAAGCGTATATAATAATGTATACACTGAATGCCGTGCGACGCCCAACATTGTAAATCCAATTGTTGTATTACCTACATATTTAAAAAATATGGAAAATAAGCCTATTATTTGTACAATATTAATTATCACCAATTATTACACTATTGAGCAGCTCTGCCAGTGGATTAAAAGCAATGTAACGCCCCAGCCCCATGCACCTCACAATCGAAATTATATGTGCGCAGTCTCCTACAGTTCGATGTCCTGTAAGGCAGTTGATTTGAGAATGGATTATGTTGAGAATCTCAGGATCGTGTACATGATCTATAGCGACACGATAAAATGCATTTATAATGGCCGCACCAATATTAAAATCGGTGAACATGTTAGGTAACGTTTTATTAACATATTTCTGTCTTAATAACTTACATTAATAAATGTTTTATGCAATAGGAAAAAAAGATATTTCCTGTAACAATATTTATGGCAAGACTAGGTATATAAATAACAAAGATAATAGGCAATTATAATAATACTTTGAAACACAAACTTATTTTGTTGCTATAAAATAATAATATTAAAAGATGAGTTTCTCGTTATATCCCGCACTTTTGAGAGATGTTGCCATAGTAAAAATTATCAGCTTACTAAGGTTTTTTGATTGAGATACATTTCAAATCTGTTGTTCGATGTACAAGTTGGGTGGCGTTTTTACGCATCGTTCTTTGCGGGTAAGTTATCCGCCAAAAACTTAACCATATTAGGACCATCATGAGATCTCGAGTTAGATTCCTGGGTCGACCAAAGTGCTATAAGGTTTTCTATTAAGATACTCTTACTAGCAACACAAAGTCTAGCAATATAGTAGACAGTCGCCTTGAACCAATGACGTAAAATCATTGAATCAATCATGTATTAAGAACGAGATCCATAGTATAAGTTCAATCTTAGCTTGGGTAACAGTGTTTAACAAGTGAACTGTAAAATTACTTGTATAGTTTTTATGTTTTGAAATTACTTTATCTTTTTTAATGTAAATAAACACAATTTACGTTGAAATATTACATGGTTAACGATCCTCTTAAAACTAAATAGTTTTAAAACATATGTTTTGTAATTACTTGGTTGTTAATATTATTAAAGTCCACTACAGAACAAGCGTCGTTTACGCGAATTAAAACTATAGAAAAATTTCTTCCGGATATAAACAATAACCGTTGAAAGCCGCTGTGTTCAGTTCATTGACAACCTCACATTA
The DNA here is from genome assembly GCA_930367265.1 of Catocala fraxini. NCBI lineage: Eukaryota > Metazoa > Arthropoda > Insecta > Lepidoptera > Erebidae > Catocala > Catocala fraxini. The sequence continues at coordinate 19,897,532 of OV884041.1, forward strand.
GCAAAGTTCATCACCCCCACAATTAACGTATCAAAAAAGCATTCTCTATCGCGGCGGCGTTCGATAAACAACTGTGCAAACATTTGTGCAAATATTTGTTTTGTTGCAACGCTTTGTGCTTAGTCCGTTGCACCACATTTTAGTGTGCAATGTTTAACAAAGGGCTTTTTGATAACGGAGAATTTTGTGACTCATGGATTTTAGCTTGGCGGTTAAAGAGATGAGCAGAAGCGAGCTATTTTTCGATTCTTCCTTCATGTCTGTAATATATTTGTAAGATGACTAGTTCAATATTGACAAATGGTTTCCTTTGACAATGTGTATCAATCCAAACGCTGCTCTAGCTGAAATATCTCAGGTTAAAACATACATGCTCTAAAAGTTTAAGCTGCAAGTGGCATACCTCCTCCACGCGACAGGCCTGAGAGTGGAATTTCTCATTTGTAGTATCGTCAATTCTAAGTCAAGTATTTTAAAGAATGGAAGAACTCGCACTTTCTATTATATGAAACACCATATTCGGTGAAATAACATCCACTTAACACAGTACAAAGTAACACGGTTCCTACGTATCGCCAGACGAGTAAGAGCGCTAAAGTTGCACAAACATCTGTCTCACTCTCTTTGACTTTTAATCCATCTTGAAACCCATCTCAATGATAGACCACACTCATGGACCTTTGGTATTAACCTGCTCTTTGACAGAGAATCGCATACGAGCCGCTACATTTGTACCGTGTATTTGTTACCGGCTCGGCAACGAGCCACCAAGTGCGCGCCACTTTAAATCTCATTTCACTAATCTTTTTTGGGTAAAGAACATACATATAATAAGGTATTACGAAAATATAAACATACAATAGGTTAAAAGTGATCATAAGTTACGAAAACCGTTTACCGTCGCCTTAGGTTTCTTGACCACTTTGATAGTAATAAAAAAGTAAATGTTGTCTGAATGTATGGTGGGTTTCAATAAGCAGGCCCGCTACATCTCTCATCTTACACCAACTAGCCTCGAGGTGCAGTAATTAGTTCAGTGTGGTCAGCCAAACAATCTTGGTTTTGTTTTATACATTTTATTTTATGTTCAAATTAAGTTCTTTGCTTTTCATATTTAGTAGTAGCTACATTTAACCTCTTGTATGCCGGAATACCAGACATAATAGAAAAAGCATTGTGTCTCGCGTAGATCCACGTTCCGGCATACCACAGGTTAATGCAAACATAATTTAATAGGATTTTCACCTGTTAGCGTATATTTTAAAATTAAACGGTAGTTGTATTATATATTTGCTATTTTTTTAGGTTTCTGTACTAAAGCGACGCAACATATACCTACGAAATGGAGCCTTCTGGTCCGATTTTCTCTATTTGTTAGTCCGTGTGTCAATCATAGCTGCTTATGGCAATGACCACTGGTACTTGAATTTAGAATAGTTACAAATTATGCACCTTAATTTAAATTATTACCGCACTACGTGTTTTAAAGATGTATCATATTAAAAAGTTATAATATACTTTGAAACACAACACAACACAAACACTTTGAAATAACTAGGAACACTTCAGAACATTGAGACAACTACCATCTTAGTCTCCCCGTGAACATGGCTGTTGTAAAGCAACCGAAATGTCGCAGCAAAGTGTAAATTTAAATATAAATATCTTTTAAATTCAGTAAAGTTCAATGATAGTAGTGTTAAGAGTATCAAAATTTAAAATAAAAGTGTTTTAAAATAAAACACGCGACAAAATCCGTATAAAATGGTTTAATTTCAATGTATAACATTCGCGTAAACATAAGACAATATATATACATACATATATAGATTCACGCCTGTTTCCCAGAGGGGTAGGCAGAGACTACGGATTTCCATTTGCTACGATCCTGACACACTTCTCTGGCTTCATTCACTTTCATCACATTCCTCATACACGCCCGTCGGTTCAAGGTGCTCTTAACCTGGCCTTTGTCCAGAACGCCTCCGATCTGATCAAGAAACGTGCGCCTAGGTCTTCCTCTTGCGACTGTTCCATTCAATATATATTTATAATATACTTTTATTCGTAGACATTAAGTGGGTTAATGATCAAAAGGCGAATACTGGCATATATTTTAATATTTATATTAACTTCCGATTTAGTTAATATAAAAATACCATTAAAATACAACCGAAAAGAAAAAAACTTATTAGTAGAATTTATGTAGATGTCTTCACCTCATTGAATACACACCGGTGGTCTTATATAAACAAATATATTTCAGTTAATTTTTTTGTTCGTATGCTGTCGGTACGCCAGACAGGTTTGCATAAAGAATGATCGATGTAGCGAGGCAGGTGCATAATGACTCATTAGCGAATGATTATATACATCACAAAGAACATGGATACCCTTGTAATAAAATAAACTACATGTACCGCTTTTTACGAGAGTTAGCCTTCACATTTTTTATGTGCGTTTTATCACTGATATTGATCAGTGTTTTGGGTTTGATCCTTACACGGTACAAAAAATTGTAAATAATGTAGGTATATATAATAATATTAGCAGCGATAGCTCAGTGGGGAGACCAACAGAATGCAATGCAAAGGGTCTCGGGTTCAAACCCACGTCGCGCACCTCTGACTTTCGGAAGTTATATGACTTTTCGAAATTATGTGCGTATTGATTGACAATTATCGCCTGCTCCGTGCCTCGGAGAGCACGTTAAGCCGTTGGTCCCGGCTGCCATGAACATCTATGGCAGTCGTTATTGGGAAAGTCAGTACCCTCTAATATCCTGACACTGGATTAGCTTTAGGGTATCGTTAGCCTTCGGGTTGCGTAGGTCAAGTGGCAGCCGCTCCGTGTAAAAACTGATATCCAGTCAAATTCGGTTAGATCAGAAAAGCCGACCGCAAGTGGAATTGGGAATAATAAAGGCTAAGAGAGAAGAAGATATAATAATATTACACCTATATATAAATTGTTCCAATGCTGGGTACGGTGCCCTGAATATAAACTGTTGCACTGTGCTGTGCTAGGCACGACCTCTACTTATGAGATCTCGATAGTAATAGTATAAAGAATTAGGCTACAGTCCACCACGCTGGCCCGATGCGGTTTGGTAGATTTCACATATCTTTAAAAACATCATGGAGAACTCTCAGACGTGTAGAATTCCTCACAAAATTTCCTTTCACCAATAACACGCACATAACTTCTAAGACTACTATGTACTATATACTTCTAATACTTCTATATGGCAGTCCAACAAGGACTATCGGTGCTTTCTCATAATTCTTTTTATTTTTCATATATACATACATAGATTCACGCCTGTTTGCCAGAGGGGTAAGCAGAGACTACGGATTTCCATTTGCTACGATGCTGACACACTTCTCTGGCTTCATTCACTTTCATCAAATTCCTCATACACGCCCGTCGGTTCAAAGTGCTCTTAACCTAGCCTTTGTCCAGAACGCCTCCGATCTGATCAAGAAACGTTCGCCTACGTCTTCCTCTTGCGACTGTTCCATTCACACTAGCCTTATAAACTTTCTTAGTCAGTCTTTCCTCGTCCATTCTTTCTACATGCCCAAACCAGCTTAACATTTTATTTTTAATTCATGATTTAATGAATAATAATAATAAAATCCCTGTGGCGCAGGATGCACAGTATACCAAAAGAAGGGGAGTGCTATTTTAAATTAAAAATATACTTACATACTCGACAAATATTTGAACAGCCTATTGTCAATCATAAAATAATAGAACGTGTAAATGTAATTATAGACTATTTTGCTGTTTAATCGTTTCATGTAGACCGGCCTACTTCCCGTGGGTGACAATGGGGATTAATTATGGGGAATTCGACAGTATTCTACCAACCATGGTCGTTATGAAACTGTAATTTCATTAAATAAGTAATTTCTTTATTATGTACGCACATTGAAACGATGTTTTAATGTGGAATGTGAAATGTAATCAATTTGGTGTTCGTTTAAATTCGTAAGCTAGATGCTAGATAAAGCTGTAAGTAACGAGGTTATGTCTGTATTTTGAGGATACATACAATCATGCAGTAGCCTCATGCCTGTACATAGACTGGTCATAAAAATTGTTACAATAAAAAAAAAACATGATATTACATTTGAGTTTGGAATCTGTCATTCTGATATGAATATTTATTGTGTTTTCTCATTTTCGCGCCAATCGGTGTTAAATATTTTTGTGATATTAAAATGGAGTGGCGTGGTAAACTGAAATGCTGTGATAGCATTACACAAAGTACGTATGGAGCCAAATGCAACTTTTGAATCTCTCCATCCACTTGGTATTAGTCGAATGTTTGTGTACCGGCTATTGATAGGTACAATGAAACCTCCTCTGTTTGTGACAGGAAAAGATCTGGCCGTCTACGTAGTATTCGTACGAAAAAGGTGATCAAAGCAGTGAAGGAAAGAATTCGAAGAAATCTTGTCTGGAAGCAAAAGATTTTATCTCGATAAATGAATATTGCACCTAGAACCATATCGCGTATTTTAAAAGCTGATTTAGGACGTACAGCCTATAAGAGACGCACTGGTCATTATTTAACTGATAATTTAATAATGAATAGGGTGGTAAAATTAAAACAACTTCTTAAGCGGTACGCAAAGGGAGGTCTCAGATTTTTGTTATTACCAACGAGATGTTTTTAACTATTGAGCATGTTTTAACAAGCAGAATGACAAGTTTATGCTCAAAGCTCTATAGAAGCTTCCCAATTAGTCAGCAGAATGCAACGTGGACAGTAGCATGGAACATAATACATAATATATACATACCAATAAACATATTATATAAACTTAATAAAATATATACTCATATATACATATATATGTATTCATAAATACATGCAAGATAATATTTATGGCAAGACTAGGTATATTTCCCCGAAAGGAAATATATGCATATTTCGCCAACTATGATTCAGACCCCACATAATAGGGTGCTGCCGTATCGTTGTCTACCGGGCACATTTCTAGACTCTATGCAGCCACTGAGAATATCTTGACAGAAGAACCCAACAATACTTTGCATAACCCAGGAATCGAACCAGAAAGTTCCACTGCAGGTATTAAAGATATATTTAAATAACTTATTGGTGGACTGTCTCGAAGCATTTATAATAATATAATAATATTCTACCACATACACACAACACCATCTAGCCCAAACTAAGCAAAGCTTGTACTTTATTAATGGATATACATACATATATTTTTTTTTTTGCATATACATACATATTATATGTAGAAACACCCAGACCAAAATAAACATCCATGTTCATGCACACAAATGTTTGACTTGAGCGGGAATCCAACCCGCGACCTCAGGCGTGGCAGTCGGTTACACTAACCACTACGCCATCAAAGCCGACATTTACGCGCAGAACAATGACAACACACACGACTCGTAACAATTATTTATAATCACACTAGTATTGAGCATACATTGTCATTGTATGACAGTGGTGAGACGCGCCCATTTAAAAAACTGAGGTCCGATTGTCATAATTAAAACTGCTCAATAAAGGATAAGTTCCAGTTTGACGTAGAAAAATACTATTTGTGCTGTTTATGTCATTTATGACACACATCACAACGATAGGTATATTTCATAGTTCGTATAACGAGATTGTGCGATTCTCACCAAAGTTTACCTAAACGGTATATAACTTACATACTCGTATATGGTTTAAATTACTTTACGGTATAATGTGAAGCAAAAAATTCCGCTCGAAAAATCTTCAATAGTCACTAATTGTGCATCAAAAATTTTGCGAAACAATGAAATTGTTAGCCATTTTTTATTATTTTACATGTCTGATGATTTCTGAGAATATGCGAAAATGGTGGTTTTAAATATAAGTTATCAAATGTTTAACCGATTCAACTGGGCGTGAAATTAAAACTGGTCGCTACCACGAGATATAGTTAAGAAATGGTTTATAGTTATAGAATAGAATTTGACATAGTTAGTAGCACACAAGCGTTTAAACTATTTAAAGCAGTATAGTCCAAGTTTATATCATAATCCCAGGTATCAGACTTGCGACCGAGAGATCGTGGGTTCGATTTGCATTGTCGATGTAACCCACTCCTTGTAAGCATTAAAATTATCTGAGATGATTGTTCAAAGTCAAAGTTAAAAATCTTTATTCCACTTAACATTTCTTGGACACGTAAATATAAATAAAATAAAAATAAATAAAATTTAGCATTAAAAAAATTAAGAATTCTAGTCATGTATAGCTCAATAAAAAACATGTTATTAGGGTGTACACTCATTGCCATATTCTCAGCACATCTGCTGACTCCGAGAATCTAAGAATTTCATAACAGAAAAACTTACTACAACTTAGACCGACCCAAAAATCGAAGCTGAAACCTGAGAATTACACGCAGACATAAAGGTAAACTAGACTACCGATGTAGGTATTTATTACTCGTTTAATTTACATGGTTTTTTATCTGACTCAAGATCGATAAGGATCGAATATATTACTACTGTAGATAAGTGTTGCTATCTCGTAGTAGGTTCCATTGAACCTAATTTCTTAGAATTTTTGCTTTTATTTAGTATAACCGCGAAGGCTTTAACGATTTAACTGATTATGCGTATTTCACGGTTGAGGAAGCCTTAATAGAATTATTATATCTAATTGTTATTTCTGTGAACTGTTAGATCTTTAATTTATTTATCGTTGCTAGTTTCGAATGAATCATTACCATTTGAAATTAAGTATATAATTAAGGGTCTCTTAGAGGCGTATGGAGAACTAGATCATAATCAAAGATATTTTATTTTATACTTAATACTAAAGTTTTAAACTGCCTATCTGAAAAGTCACTTATGCATTGACTCTTAAAAATAGTCACTATGCTGACAACGAAAGGCACTCATACTGGTCTTCTGCTGACAGCAAAGTGCCCCCTTAACCTATTAAGTCGCAGAGGCACACTGGCGGCCAGACACAAAATGTTTTTAATTATGTCTGGTTTCTTAAAACTTGACAGCTTAAAGAGCCTAGTAACACTATTTTTCACAAGCAAACAAACCACAAAGTTGTTCAACTAGCATCTTCTGTAAAATGAAGGTCCTTCTCAAGTCCTGCATAAATAAATATACTAATTTTATTTTACTAATTAACCTGCTAACCTGCTAACTCTGTTAACCTCTTCTCAATTCGCATCTTAAGCAGCTTATGACTTAAAGCAGCTTATGACTTATGCCTAAGTTGAAACTATCTTTCATATCAAACCTGCATCTCCTCAAATAGTTAGTAGGTAAGTAGAAGCGTATCACCCATTTGGTCATTTTACTTAGATTCTATTGCGAAAGCAGGTTTCAAAACAAAATTCTATCATAATATCTTTGAAGCTATTGAATCGCAGTGGCACACGGGCGGCTAGACACAAAAGTTTTTCTATTATGTATGGCATTCCAAAACTTGATAAGTTAAAGATAATTCGTGCACAAGCCGTAATTTCTATGTCACGGTGAAAACAAACAACAAACAAACAAACATTCAAACAACGGGCACTAAGAACACTTATTGCGGATCACAAATATTTTAAACCGTTTGAGAATCGAACCCACTACACTCGACGCAGAGATCACTTAAATCACTACGCTATACCTGCAGTGAAAACAAATTGTAAGTAATTTTTATATAGAAGTCCCTTTAATGAATCGTACTAATGTCAACACTATTCTCGAAGTCAATGAAAGACATTCAAAATAATCCAAATATAATGGAAGTAAAAAACTACACATTCCTGAAATGACATTCAAAACATTTCAAACAATGCTTCGAAAAAGAATACAATTACGAAACATTGAAATAAAACCGCTACAGCGACCATACATCATTATGAGATCAAAGTGGCACTTTTTGTGCCTTTTGTGGCTGATTTAGTACCAGACGGGTGCCATTAATATCTCGGGCGCAAAATGTATAATACGCGAAATTTATTCACTAATGTATTCTTAGGACGCTTTTGTAAACGTCTCAATGTGACAATCCGTGACATTTCGGTAAAATAAGTTTTGGAGTTCGGCAGAAAAATACGGTTTTATCGCTACGTTCTTGGGGCTTCTTAAACGGGTGACTGCAATTCATGGCTATGTATATACTTTGTAAAAAGCAACGTTACCGAGCCAGAAATAATCGTTAAAGCGAGAACAGGATCAAACGTACTTCAATTAATAACACCAAATACTTTACAAAATGAACAAATAACGTCCAAGCTAAAAACATAGATACTGGATAAATAGTTAATAACAAAATGTGTGGTCTACGTACATATATACACAGATAGCATATTTTTATAAACTCATAACGTTCAATGCATAAGTAGTTTTTAACATTTTGTAAAAGATAACGGCTACAATAGTAATAGTTTAATAGTAGTTCCTTTTAACAAATTCAGAATAATATTTGTGATATGATATTTAATCAATGGATGCTTACTTGTACACGGCAGAGCGGGGCCTCCTAACACAGGCAATGTTATGCCTAAAAGGAGCGCTCCAACAATATTGTAATTAGATTAAGCTCAGTTAATGAAAATAAATCTTTTTTATTTATTTATTTATTTTATTATTTAGTTTACAAGCATTCAAACAACGATCACTAAGAACACTCAGACTCGGAACAAACATTTATAGATCACATAAAATGTGGTCCCGTGTGGGATTCAAACCCACAACACGCGGCGCAGTGGCAATGGCGAAGTGACCATTTACGCCACTACGCTAACCGTGCATTACTGCACTGTTTATTAAAATTGTAGGACCTGTATTAACTAAACTGTTTAGTGCCTCTATAAAGACGACAGCAACTCTATGCAAATTGTAGTAACAAGTTTGATCAATTTAGAGTTTAAGCTGTCTGCTACATGCTTTCGACAACGTTAAGTTGACGGACGAAGTCGTGAAGCTTCGATAGTTTTATATAAAATCTTGTGCGAACACGAAAGTATGGCTGATTATGTCAATATGTAGTACGTGCTGCACTGAGCGAAACTTGCACATTGTTAGCAAACCTCTCAGCTGAATAGTTAAATGGCGCAGAGTGGACACTTTTTAAAATAAAATGCAACACAACTTTTTATTTTATGAATATTATCAATTTACACAATTGTTTAAAACTAACTTATACCTAAAAATAAAACTTAAACTAAAACTCTCTAAAAGACGTCATAGAAGACTCACATATGTTTTTGTTTTTTTTTAATTTATTTACCAGTGATAACAACAACAATACAAAAAAAATATACAATAACAGACTTTAGTTGGTTGCGTAACCTTTTAAGGCAGCCACTGCATGCACAATTAAATGAGCTTAGAAATAAAAGTACCTAAAAGAAAGAAGTATGCGGTGTGTATATCAGAAAAGTTATTTAGACCAACTTTAAAGATATCATAGTAAAAGTGATACAACATTTGAATAAATACATATACACACACAAGAATAATAAATTATAATATACCTTATCAAAAATTACATAAAATCAAAATAAATTCAATCAAAACAAAAATCATGACATAACAAGATGAAATAATTCAATTCAATTAAAAATTTGAAATTCAATACACACAAATAATTTTATCGTGATATAGTACAAATGTGTAGTTAGAAATAGCGAATATTTTGGCAATCAATATTTTATTAGATAGCTAAGCAAGCTTCCTTGTGCCTAAAACTGACCATTTAGGAAAATATTAGTTTTCTTCCTATACGGCTTACAGCAGTTTGGTTGCGTTTCTTTGACATTACTATTGTAGTGCTGGTTACATCCATTATGTTGATTACCATTTACTATTAAGTAAGATGACTTCTTCCACTAATGGCAATAAAAAATAAATATGCTTCTCCACTGAAGTTAGCAATTAAATAATTTACCAACACAGTGACTCTCTGTTTTTTGCCAAGTCAGCAGCCCTAAAGATAATTTCATTTTTTGCTTAGAAAGCTTAAATTCATTTGTAATAAACCCTTATGCACATTTATTGGCCCACAGAGACCCTAATACCTTAACAAAAAAAAACAGAATCACAAATGCGATAATATTTTGCTTTGACGCCAACAATAACATTTCAATGAGCTTCTCAAAAAGTATTTTAAAACTAAGCAACGAACTACAAAAAATATTGCTGGAAATCGGTAAGTAAGCGGTTACGCTTACTTACCGATTTCCAGCAATTTGGATTTCAATGACTAGTATTCTTATTAACACCTCCAGCTAATCTATAATGCTTGTGTTAGGAGTGGGTTCACGTCAGTAGTGCAATGGATGGGATTCGAACCCGCGAACCTCTCGATCGCAATTCCAATGCCTTATCCATTGGGCTACCACCGCTTAAAATGTTTGGCTAATTTATAGGCATCTTCCTTGTTTGCCAAATTTATAAGCATTCTTATCTTTTAAATGCCCAACTTTTTAATTTTAGCCTAGTCATTTATTGAAGCAATATTTTAACAATTCTGATGTGTGCTGTGTGTTATGCTACACGGTCAATTTAAGTAGTTAATCGTTCTATTATTATTAATTCGAATCGATACATTTAAAAAGACAATTCGAGCAATTATTGTCATTTGCCCGGATTATTGTAATTTTGCACTCCATCTTCAGTCACAGGTCCAGAAGTAGACCCAAGACAAGATGGAAATATGTAGTGCAAAAAGATATGAGTGAGTGCCAAGTGACTGAAGACGAGGTCGAAGATGAAGCAAAGTAGGGGCAGAAAATCAGGAATGCTGACTCCACCACTGTGGGACTAGGAGGAGACAGAGAGATTGTCATTTGCCCAGAGCAAAGACATTTTGGTCCAGACAATTACTGATAACTATTGTAAAGTCTTCATACTGACATGTGTCTTCATACGTAATTCTAGTTAAAAATAACCAAACGAGACAAGCCAATATCACATAAACAATACGCTTACTAAGTCTGATCTAGTAAACCTAGACTTATTCTCATGTTTACGTCACCAATGTAACATTGTATATTATGTATATTACGCTGTCTAAAAGTGCTTTAAATATATTTGTGATTATTATTACGTTGTTGCTTTTACTATTACTATACTATCGCATTGGGAATTGCCTGTAATGACTGCTGTAAAACAAAAATCGATTAAATATGATTTATTGGTAAGAATTAAACATAACACAGCAGAATTGGCACTTATGTTTACACCAGACAAGACGTCATCTTAATACATAATTACTAAACAAATCTATGTGTACAGGATTCCCTTAACATGCTAACAAATTCACGATTGACCGGTTACGCAATAATATAAACCGCTTACGTTTCTACCTACAACCCATTGTCGCTTCTACCTCTCCAATTGATCTGTGTTTCCACACCGTAGACGTAAGCGGATTATGGTACTCCACCGCGAACTAAGTCCGGGCTAATGCAAAATTATTTAATAAATATTTACTGAGCGAAAGGGATTTTCGTTAAGAGCGTTTTATGCGAAAATCTGATCTTCAGCCGATGTATTGACGGAACATATAGTACCGTGAGATGATGATTTAGAAGACATAGAGGAGAACATGGGTAGGTACTGATTAATAGACTATCTTACTGGTAACGACTTGTGTACCTTACATAAAATAGTAAATTGTTTAATGGATGGTAACCTTCTTCAAAATTTATACATTAAAATACCAACGCGATCTGTACGTATTCCACAATTGTTTAGTGCTCCTACAAGTAACAACAATGTATCTCAGAATAACCCAATGTACAGAATGTGTAGAAACTATAATTCCATCTGCTCCCAAACGGATATTTTCCACGTAAAATTCAAATCATTTAAATCTTTTCTGTTGAACTATAACAAACCGTGACTTTTAGTGTGCCCAATATTGTATACCTTTTGTTTTTATTTTTAAATTTATCATGAACCCTTCCATCTTTTTTGAACTCTTATTTATATATTTAAAAGTTTAAGCTAATGTAAACTTACACGTATGTACTGTTTATTGCAAATGTTGTGTACAAATGTAATTGGATGTCAGATTTACTCATTGTGTACTACTAAGCCTGTTATATGCAATATGCTAATCTGTTATCTGTTTTTGTAACTACTGAATAAAATAAAAATAAATATAATAATACCAGCCCTGTATTAAACTGTCTCACTGCTGGGCACGGGCCTCATCTCAATGTGAGAAGCGTTAGGCCATAATCCACCACGCTAGCCCAGTGCGGGTTGACAGACTTCACATATCTTTAAGAACATTATGGAGAACTTTCAGACATGCAGGTTTCCTCACGATGTTTTCCGTCACCGTTAAAGCGAGCGATAATTAACTATTTAATACGCACATAACTTCGAAAAGTCAGAGATGCGTGCCTTAGGATCGTGACCTCTGTGTGGCAATCCAATGGTTTCCCACTAGGCTATCGCTGCACATTATGTTTATGTGTGTGTGAAATTATAAGGCCCGGGTCTGATTTCTGGGTTGTTAGTGCGTTTTTGAGTTATACTGTTAGAAAAAATTTAGTACTGGTCATAGGCTTATATTTAAGTCTGCGTGAAATCGTCTGATCCAATTTACTGGTTTGTTTGACATGTTATTGGATAATTATGTTAGGAACTTCTCAGTAGTACTACGGAGTCTGTAAATATACCCGGTAGACGGTGATATATTGGTTCCTGTTACGTGGATCTTAAGCCTAATATAGCTGTATATATATCGGCATCAATCTATGTTATATAATTAATTTGTCAAGTCTTAAAAGACCAGACCTCACCAAATCTATTGTCTGGCCACTGATGTATCCAGGGGATATGCCGCTGCGACTCAGTAGGTTAATGAATAAAACTATTGCTTCTATTTTAATATTCATTAAGTATAGGTACTACTGCTATTTTTAAAGTTGACAAGTTCTGTTACTGTGGACCGTATGCGTGTTTGCATGATAAAATAGTAATATTCTATCACATACACGCAACACCATGTAGCTCAAACTATCTTATCTTATGTGGGGGCCAGTCAGTGCAGACCGGCGACACTTCGACCCAGTGAGATCTTTTGTGTCGACACTCTCCCAATAACGACTGTCATAGATGTTCATGGCAGCCGGGACCGACGGCTTAACGTTCTCTCTGGGGCACGGAGCAGGCGATAATTGTTAATCAAAACACGCATAATTTCGAAAAGTCATATAATTTCTGAAATTCAGAGGTTCGCGACATGGATTTGAACCCGAGACCCTCTGCATTGCAGTCTGTTGGTCTCCCCACTGAGCTATCGCTGCTCTAGCCCAAACTAAGCAGAGCTTGTACTATGGGTACTAGACAATGGATAAACATACACATATACTTTTTTTTTGTAAATACATACATACATATTACACAGAAACACCCAGACCAAGACAAACATCCATGTTCATGCACACAAACGTTTGACTTTTGTGGAAATCGAACCCGCGACCTCAGGGGTGGCAGTCGGTTACACTAACCACCACGCCAAATCTACAAATCTTACAATATTCAGTTAACGTATGTATCAAATCACTTCATCACCAATCAAACTTAAGTAACATTTTCAACTAACTGCCAAAATAAAATAATGGTTTAGTAATATTGTCTTCTGTTTACGCGAATATTATTCATTGAAATTCAACTACTATATACGGATTTTATCGCGTTGTTTATTTGACACTATTACATAATTTTGAAAACTGTTACACTACTTTTACTTTTAAACTTTACTAATTTTTAAGCTAATTAAATTATTATTAAATCTATTTAGTTTTAATTTAATTTTACACTTTCCCCGACGTTTCGGTTGCTTTTCAGCAGCATACTTTGAGCTCATTCTGCGTAAATAGAAACACCAATGATTAAATTATGTTCGGGTACTTTGAAATAACTACAGTGGAACATTGAGATAACTACCATCTTAGTCTCCTCGTGACCATGGCTGCTGAAAAGCAACCGAAACGTCGGGGAAAGTGTAAAATTAAATTAAATCTAAATAGTTTTAATAATAATTTAATTAGCTTAAAATTAGTAAAGTTTAAAAGTAAAAGTAGTGTAACAGTTTTCAAAATTATGTAATAAAGTGTCAAATAAACAACGCGATAAAATCCGTATATAGTAGTTTAATTTCAATGGTTTAGTAGGTACTATGTAAATTGAGAAGATGGGAAAGGATGCATGCAGACGAAACTATAGACAGAAACTATACTATACTATAAACTATACTTATACAATATCTAAGACTAGAATTTGCCCGCGGTTTCGCTTGTATAAATGTAGGTTATTACAATGTTCAATCCCTCAGGCACAGTTTTCCTCTGAATTAAAGCTAACCTATGTCCTTTTATGTACCCCTGACAACGTGTATGTGAATTTCATGATGATCGGTCGAAGCGTAACAACTAAACAAACTCACATTCGCATTTATAATATTAATTAGGATTTAGCTTCATCGATACGGTGGGATCGATCTCCAGTCTACATCTCACCAAAAAAAGATAGTAATTCACCAATTACTGTCAATCAACAATGCAATCCTTAGTTATGCAAACAAGTTAACCAGACAATAGTGCCGTAGCACTCTAAAGGCATTGCCGGGCGAAAGGTGTAGTATTAACACTCTGAATCAATTCGAACCCCGACCACGTCCCACATTACTCATTTGAACGGACGTGGTTGACGGGTCTGAGTTGCCAACTTCGAATTAAAATTTACCTTGAATTCGTTTCTTATAAAAACAGTATTACTAGCAATTTGTTTTTTGAAATAAGTATATTTGTTGATAATAAATAGCTAAGGTAAATTAAAAGTCAATTCGCAAAGGTAGGGCAATGAGTTGAAATTGAATCTAAGACCTCTTAATCGCAAATCCTTATCAATGGAGATTTGCGGGAGTGAGCTTGGAGAATAATATCAGCTCGAACGCTTTAGAACAGCTTCGTATTGACTGCTTATTACAATAGATCTGGGCCATAGTCGTGTCAGCTACATATCTTAGGATCAGCAATCTATATGTATGGTAAAACTACCTAATGTTACTGTGTTAGTCACTATTATTATTTTATCTTATTATAAAGAGGATTTTTTTGTGTGTTTGTAAGGATTTAACTCAAAAACTACTCAACCGATTTTATAAATTCTTTCACCATTTGACAGTTATACAAGATGATGCAAATGTTATCACATTAAATGATATACTACCTTAAGCTGGTTGATATAAGACGGTTAACATAAGCAAAAAACCTATTTTGGCAGAAATTAAGAAATTATTTTATTGAACAAAATAAATATCTAAAATAAAATTAGACACAAATTGGAACACACTTGTAACCAATCGTGCGCTGTAGCTAGCTCGTTAACGGTCATAGGTGCCGAGAAATCGTCTTTGTCAACTCGCTAGAATCCGGAAATTCCCGGAGCCGATAATACATTATTACAATACGGCAGTTTTTTAATATTGCTGCTTAAGGTCTTTGACACCTAAGAACAGTTATCTCTGCATTACATGATGTTCTAAAATTTCTAAATTATGAAAACAAAACTACTGATTACATTTGGTTCATAATTTGTAAATCGTCAAACAATACCATGTAGTATATCTGATATTAATTAATGTGATAACATTTGCGCCACTTTGTATATTATCATAGAGTATATTTAAAAAAATACTGTTTCTCTCGTAACCTAACTTAACATACTTTTACGCGAGCGAAGCCACGGGTAAAATGCAATTTTTCTTATTAAGACATTTTCTATGCGGAAGAGGTTATATGTTGAAACAACTGACAGAAAATACTCTAGAGTCTACACAACTGTATGTACCAGAGAATGAATCTACAGCACTTGACATGCTAGAGCCGATGTGACAACATCAATCACTACACAACCTGCACAGAGAACTAAAGGGTTGGTTGTTAAATTAATTCAATAAATCACTGTTATAAATAAAATATAAACCAACACTTTCATATAGCCACTTATATTAAAAGCGGATTATAATTTTCCCTCAATGCAGGGAGTTTGCACGCTGGCAACACACAAGCGAGCGTGTGCGGTAGTATTTTATTTTTTCCATCGCTCCTACATTTGCGGCGACATGCGGCTGTAAATTCGACTCGTTTTATATACGTTTAAATTAAAGCTATGAGCGAATGTTGCAGTGAAATATCACGAGCTGTGCTGGAAGACATCTTAATATCACAACGATAAAGTTGTAGAATTATTCTTTTTATATTACAGGTTAGGTTTTGCCTGCGAGTTTGTATGCAGGGAATTTGGTAGTAGGTTCCTATCTATAGTTTTCTTTCTATACGCATAGGAAGAAGCGAATCTACAGAAATAATATCGTAACATAACATACACCAAGTTAGTTAGATCTACACCAATGCAACATAAAACCGCATTCAATTTCGTGCAGTGGATTTTGCGTGATGCGCGTACAAACATACAGACATACTACTTCTAAATATAATTGTTTTAGATTATACAGGTCTCATTAAGACCCCTCCTATAATTGTTCTTAAATATCGCTTACTAGATTTCGCCCGTGGCTGCGCTTGCGTTAATAGAGAATTTGTCAATAAATTTCTAAACCACGGAAAAGTACATTTATCTGAATTAAACCATGTCCTTTTCTGTTTCACTGACAACGAGTATACGAAATTTCATGATCATCGGCCGAGTAGTTACGGCGTAAAAGCGTAACAAACAAACTCACATTCACATTTTTAATATTTGTTAGGATTAGGATATACATTATACAGCACACATCGAATAGTTACTATATATTATTTATAAGAGCAGCGATAGCTGAGTGGGGAGACCAACAGACTGCAATGCAGAGAGTCTCGGGTTCGAACCCACGTCGTCGTCGCTTTCGGAAGTTATATGACTTTTCGAAATTATGTGCGTATTGATTGACAATTATCGCCTGCTCCGTGCCTCGGAGAGCACGTTAAGCCGTCGGTCCCAGCTGCCATGAACATCTATGGCAGTCGTTATTGGGAGAGTGTCGACACAAAAGATCCCACTGGGTCGAAGTGTCGCCGGTCTGCACTGACTGGCCCCCACATAAGATACATACATACATATATTATTTTATTTTATTTTTATTTATTGTTCTTTAGGAAACAAGCAGATGTTATATAATATAAAGACGGTAAGATACAAATAAAACATAATCCAGAAGGGTTTCCACACATTGCTTTTAAATTCTGCGACAACAAAAGTGAAAACCAAGCTACAGCCCGTCGATTCGAATCCAAGTCGAATAGTGTCCTAAGTAATTTTGTGCATAAGGTCTCGGCTTTGATACCCGTGTGGCGAAAAGTGTTATTGAGTTATTCTGTCAAGAAATTTTATTTTCCAACGCAATGTCTAAAACTGTGCCCGCTAGACGGTTATAGGTTCGCTCCCTATTACAAGTAATATTTCTACAGGTGCACAGGCGTGAGTCTATATATGTATTACGTGAAGCCTAAATACATAGCTGGCGACATAATATCCCTTAGTGAGTAAACAATCGTGAACAGCTTCGAGAAAAGCTTCTTTCAGGGATATTAGCAGCACGGAATCTGAAACTGTTCCCGATATGCTTGCCTTCTATCGCATTAGTTCCCAAAGTGCTCCAGGTGGACCTCCAGATGTCCACGGGAGACTCGACGAGGTTCTACGTTGACGTGACCATAAAAATGGGGGTCCACAATTCGTAAGCGGGGATCCACGAAAATTTATTTGCTTTCGATAGGGAAGTACTAAAATTATTCCATATTCAGTACCCAATAGAGAATTTCTAAAAAAAGAAAGTCATTCCGCAGAGAATTGATCAAATTTTTTAATATATAAATACGAATGCCAAGGAATATAGTAGAAATGTAGATGCAAGGGATCCACCGGAATCTTCAAAATTTTTAAGTGGTCTATGTTTAATCAGGTGAGAATCGGCAATGAATTGCCGTAAATCTTAAAGTTCGAAAAAATGGTTCAAGTCATATGCAAAGGTCACGTGATACAACGTGACCTTGAGGTCAGAGGTCAAAGGTCATAGTCATTTCGGGGTATATTGACTATGCTGAGTCGAATGGCGTTGACCGCGAGTCTCTAGCTTTTACGGTTCTCGAGTTGAAAGTTGCATAACAGACAGACGGACGGACGGACAAAGCTGTAGTATAAGAGTGTTTTCGAACTCTTAAAAGTCTGGGAACCTCTGTTCTATCACATTGCATCTAAAACTATACATTGCGAAAATTTTATGTAATACATGCCTTCGAGGATATAGGCGTGTATTTATGTATTACCTAAAAACTTATCAAATGTAATTTTTTTTAATTTTTTGAAATGTGCAACTCTCGCATTTGTAATAAATCTTGTGTCATGGGGAGCGTTACAAACATTCCAACAACGGCCACAAAGAACTCCCAAACTCGGCACAACTATTTGTGGATCACACAAATGTTTATACCGTATGGGGCTCGAACCCGCATTATTCGGCGCAGTGCCAGCGGCAAGGCGACCACTTAAACCACTACGCCAACCGTGCAGTCAACACAAATAATGGATATTACATTTACATATAGCACTTATACCTACCCATTCGGTGATGTAGGCGTGAGTTTATATATTACCTAGAAACTTATCTAGCAAATGTACACACATCAAAAAAAGTCCGCGTTAACGGAAAAAAGGTCTAATATGTTTCAATTGCTGCAAATATTAAAAAATAAATTATTACGTTTATGTTCTTTATTTAATAATACATCATTTACATGTAGAAGACATAAAATCTTCTTTTGTTTTTTTTATATAAAAACGAGGTCAATGATAAATGATAAACAATTTTAGAGAAATTCATTAAAACAGCTTGCAGATAGAAACAAGAATGAGGGTCATTCTTGTTTCTACCTGCAAGCTGTTTAAATCAATTTCTCAAAAATTTTTCATTATAAAAATGCCAGGTGGACTGTCTGAAGTCTTGCGTGCAAGAATAGTTTTATTGCGTGAAAAAGGATATTCTACAAGGCAAACCGCAGCCAGAGTCCCCGTTTCTCAAACCTGCGTCGTTACTACCCTGCAGAGGTACTGAAGCATGGGCAACCTGGCTGATCGACCTCACAGTGGCCGCCCAGCTGTCCTTAGTGATGTTCAGAAGCGCTACATCAGACTTCTTGCCGTCCGTGATCTAATAATTAACGCTACCAAACTGAGATTAGAACTGCGAGCTGCTACTGGACTGGATATTAGCACTCAGACCATTCGTAATAGTTTACACTACGTTAGATTACGATCAAGGAGATCCTGGCGAGTACTTTTGAATACACGGGAAAAACAGCGACGCAGATTGCAGTGGGCTAGGCAGCGTTAAAACAATGAAGACGAAGAAGAAGATGTCTGGCGTAATTGTCTTTTCGTTGACGAAACACGGATTAGTACGCTCCCTGATAACCGATGTGTCCGAGTTTGGAGATGGCATGGGAACTCCGAAAGGCAAAGAACGACCTAATACACCTCTATCTTCTCATTAGGAGTATATTACTCATGAAAATGCAAGCCTACAAGTATCTTCTAATAGGCCACATAAACTGTGTATAGTCATATTGAAATTATTATAATTTTCCCGCATAAAATGAACACCACCCGTTGTTTGCACCAACCAATTAACGTCCGTATAGTCAGCTAAATAATTGTGTTTATACGCCGCAAATAAGTAACAACGTGTAAAAAGTTTGCGTGTCATGTACAGTCGGCTATAAATAATAAATGCACAAACAAACGTTACTAACGTGTTCTTTGTAAACCTATAAATTGGTTGAATTATGCAGCTGACTGTACTTGGTGTGTAAATATTACTTATACAGTGTGTCATTAAAAAGTGTTGTGTGTGTTAGTTGTGATGATCTAATTTTGCCTTACATTTACGCGAATGTTACGCCTTGAATTTAAACTTCCTAAAAACGTTTTTAAATATCGTGTTTAACAACAATTTTATTCATTTACTGTCTTTTGCCTGCAGCTTCACTCTGGAACTGTGCTTTTATCTGGATGCCACCCTATACTTTTGGTACCCATGACAAAATAGGTCTAGTAGTTAAGGCGTAAAAGTGTAAAAAACAAGCAAACTCACATTCGCATTTATAATATTAGTTAAGATCGCTGGCGTAGCCGAAGTAAATGCTCCTGCTATGTCTGAGGACCTGAGTTCAATTCCCTGGTCTGCTAAAGTGTTATTGAGTTTATTTTGTAGATATTCTCAGTAGCGGCAAGTGTAAATATAATTAATCAAACGTACATACATTAGTCTCACGATTATATAATCGAGGATATCCTCGAAGGTTTAACAGAGGTTTAGTTTACGCATAGTTCGCCAGCACTGATTTTAGATCCCATACAATAGGGATCGAGCTTCTAGCCATCTACCGGGATAGTACCAAACTTTGTGCTATACTATACGTATGTATGTATGGCCCTTATCAGAAGGCTCAAGGTCACGCAAAGGGCGATGGAGAGAGCTATGCTCGGGGTTTTCCTATGGGATCGAATCAGAAATGAGGAGATCCGCAGGAAAACTAAAGTTGCTGACATTGCTCTCCGGATAGCCAAGATGAAGTGGCAGTGGGCAGGACATAAAGGACGCAGATCCGATGGCCGTTGGGGCGGAAAGGTTCTACAGTGGCGGCCACGCACCGTAACACGCAGCATGGGTAGGCCCCCCACAAGATGGACCGACGACCTGGTAAGGGTCGCGGGAAGCTGTTGGATGCGGGTGGCCCAAGACTGGTCTGTGTGGAAAACCTTGGGGGAGGCTTATGTCCAACGGTGGACGTTTTTCGGCTGAGATGATGATGATGATGGTATCATCAGCACACCAGCACACCCTATCGAGCGTACATACGTATGTATATACGCTTGATAGGGTGTGCAGAAATGTATGACGCCCATATGTCACCAGCTGTGGGTACAGCTGCCACATAATAGGCAGCGAGCCTTGTGTCGTTTACCAACGATCTCTGGATCGGAAGTCTTATCCGAGTATTGACCCGCAATTAACAAATAAATATGTCTACATCCTTAAGTATCATCCTGTAATTATCTGATCTATATATTTAATAGGTTACTAAATGTTTCATCTCAGAAGTATAATTAGTTGTAAAATATAATGACTTAATTCGTTTTCGTTTATGTAAAGTGCTGTAGTCGTTTACACTATCGCTGCACCTACTGCCTCGGTGGTGCAGGGATAGTGTATGCGACAACTATGCATGAGTTGCTGGTTTGATTCCCAGTCGGCCAAAGTGCTTTTTCTGTCAGTAGCAGCTCAAAATCTGCTACTGTTTCCTATAAATAATAATATAAGTCTACTATATATTTTTTTTATACAACTTATTGGCTTAATAGTCGTTTCGCACGAATTTGTTCGCACAAATCGTACGTAAAAACATTGCTTTTTATTTTTTTTGGCTTTTCGCATACTTGGAATATATTTTCGTGTGAATCGTTCCCGTCTGAAAACGCAGGTGTCATTTCACAAGTTTTTTATTTTTAATAAGAAAAGTATCAAAATACCGTCGTGCACACACTACTTTCAAGTGCATATAAGTAATATTTATATATTCTCTCAAGTATTCTATTAAAAACCCGATGGGGAGGCTGCCCGTACGATTAATTACGATTACGATTATAAGGACGAACGATAATTTGGCCATTGGTACGATATACAATAGCCGGTGTCCTAATTACGCTAAATGTAGGATAATTTTAAGCACGTAAATAAAAATACATCGTAGTATAGTAGCAAGTGGAAATCCGTAGTCTCTGGCTACCCCTCCGGGTAACAGGATGTATGTATAAAAAATCTGGTTAACAAAACGCATTAATTGTTACATGGAAAATTTTAACAAAATAAGCAACAAGGCGACAGTATAAATTTTCCCAAGTACTCTATTACATACATATTGTATCCACATATTTCGGCGTTTGTGCTTGTAAGAATCTAAACGCCGAATCGAGTGAATGGCCGAATAGAGAGAAAAAGATGTCACGATCATGGTTTATTCAATTTTGATTTCATTTGGGTCTATAATAATTTACGTTACAACGGTGGAAATTTTTAATAAAAAATTAAATGGTCGAAACTTGAACGTTTGTTTGTTGTTAAATATGTGGTTAAATTGTTAAATATATGGGGAAATGAAACAAATGGCATATCAATAAAAAATGATAATGTGCACAATGTGGTCAAGTAATGAAAATTGATTTATCTACCTAACAGATTAGTGATCGAATCGACTAATTTATCGTATTTTATACGAACAGAAGACTAAAAAATATTACATGTCCGTATTATTCTTTCGTGGGAATAAAAGTGAAGTTTACGTACATTAGCGCCCGATTATCCAATCACTGGTAATAAACAAATATTTGATACTGTGATTTGATTGTGATAAAAGTTGGTGACCACTATTCACCTGAATATTTTGTTGTTTAGTTAACTTATATAATTAGCAGTTGTACAATAAGTATTAATGCACTAAGCGTTAGTGCTTACTGCACAACAAAATAAAAGCTCAGTTTTATATAAGTAATATGTATATGTATTATACGAACTGTTTTGTAAGAATGTTGTTTTTAAAAAATAATTATACTTTTTGATTTATTGGTATACGTAAATAGAAGACAATATTATACCTTGTTTTACTTAAAACTATCACCGTCGTGCGCGAATGTACAATACTTCTACTTTTATTAGCATACAAAAAAAAACGTGCGAATGGGCACCTGCCTTTTCAGACGAGAACGATTCGCACGAAAATATACTCCATGTGTGCGAAACGACTACTAAGCCAACTAATTTGGCAAACAAGCATACTGCCCACCTGATGGTAAGTGGTCACCGTAGCCTATGGACGCCTGCAATACCAGAGGCATCACTTGCGCGTTGCCAACCCTTTAGGAAAGGAAGAATAGAAAAAAGAAGTGGGAAGTAAAAGGAGCGGGAAGGGGGAAAGAGGGTGATTGGGCCTCCGGCACTCTCATTCACTGAAAGAAACACAACAGTAGGAATACTGCTATTTCACGTCGATATTCTGTAAGAGGGTAGTCCTTCCCCGGTCGAGCCGGCCCATTCATGCTGAAATCATTGAGGCTCGACTACTCAATAAACGAGGCTTTAATACTCCTATAACGTAGAACCTAAAACCATATAAGATGAAATGTAGATATTACTGCTCTGCCTAAGCCTTCGGCAGTATAGGCTTAAGACTAAGATGGTATATACATATATAAGTTACCTTTAACATCAGTTGGGCAAACAAAAATATATCAGAAACGAACTCCAAAACTAATCAATAAATCCAGTTCCTCAAGGCTTGGATATAATATAATATCTTGATATTATTACCTATTTTTACGCGTTAGGCAAGAACCAAAATTACGCGTTATATACGAATCTTAACACATTTCGCGCGGCGCGTAAACCCGCTGCCACATACATGATGTATTCACATAATTGCGTCTAGGTGTGAGGAATCGCCGCGAACTGAATATTTAATACCGTAAACCGTGCTTTTACGGGATTTCATGCGCCATTTCTGTGTTAGGATTACGTAATGTGTGTCTTTTAATTATTTATTTATTGAATAAGTTAAAAAAGGTATCCACATTTTTATTTTTAAACGTATACATCAAAAAGAATGTCACTTCAACAGTTCATGTTTTATCAATACAGCTTTACCTAATTGTTAAAAAAAAGGTCTAATCTGATAAAATCCACAAACGCAATTATAAAAAAAAACATCTTAGATAACTGCATGCATGCCCTTTATATTTGAAAAAAAAATTCAAAGTAAATTTATTCAGATTAGGTTACAAGGTAACACTTATGAATGTCAAAGTTACACTAATTTTTTCTGCGAATTTTCATTTACTGCCACGTTCAGCAAAGCAAGGGCGTAGGGCTCATGAGAAGAACTGGCAAAAAAACTCATGGTTACTCTTTTTAATCGCCAAGTTTTTGTTTACAATTCATAAGAGATGTAAGGTGCTGCAACCATTTCTCCATGAACTACTACTGAACATACTCAAGCATTTAATAAAATTTGATAGTAGCCTCTAAAGCAGCAGTATGGTAAATAGGAGCATCCACTTACATGTACATTAATAATCAAGTTTCAAATTTGATTTATAAGGTTCCTTTTTTGGTGAAATAAAGAATTTGAATTTAAAAAGGATTTGAATTTGAATTCATGTTTTTATTAATTTAATAGATATGTATCTAATTATAGACTGCACGGATAGTGTATAGTTCAAGCGGCCTTGCCGTTGGCAATATGTCGAATGTTGTGGGTTCAAACACATATGTTCTGGGTGTTCTTGTACCCGTTGTTTGAATGTTTGTTAAGTCCGCCACAACACAGGCGTCTTTCCTAGTACTGGAGTTGTAAAAAACAAAAAGAAATAAAAATACGATGTACAAGTGAATACTTTCTATTTTTAATATAATTAGTCATTAGAGATTACATTACTAGTATTCTTGTAACCCCTCCAACCAAGCTATATCTTGCCTACCTACCCCTCCGGGAAAAAGGAAATAGTTTATGTATGAGTGTAATTAAAAAATATATATATAACGTTAATTGTATTCAGGTTCTGAGTCTCAAAATATTCTTACGGATAAACTCTCAAACCTTAGAATACCAGACATAATTAAAAATATATTGTGTCCAGCCACCAATGTACCGCCGCGACTCAGTGGATTAATAAGGGCTTTGCCTATTTATAAGTCTTGATAACGATAATACTGGGTTAGTAGTAGTTTTAGTCTTACACTTTCCAAAATTAGAGAAATAATATTATGTTCTAGCATTTACGTTAAAATAAAAATATTTTATATCTACAGTATATTAATAATATACATATAATATAAATAAATGGTACGTCTTTTGAGAATATTATATTTTACGAACGTAATGTTTCGAGAATATAATATTAGGCAATGGAGCGTTTCTAACTTTAGTATTTCTTAATCCTTAAATGCCTGTTTAAAATTCTCACATTAAAAACATTAAATGTATTGCCTTCCGTTTTATTCAGGCGCTTTACTTATATCAAACGGAATGTGGTACTCTTGAGTTGACTTATAAATCTGACTTTGAAGTCATTAGCTTTTAAAGATCATTCTAAAAATATATAGTTGTTAAGTTTACAAATGGTAAACTGAGTATAATAAAATATTATATCTGACATGGGCATTTACCATGACTCTAGAAAAACTAAAATACAAAATCTTAAAAGCCTTTCAAGTCTCCAACAATAGCAATTTCGTTGTCACATAAAATCATAAATAATATAAGTTGTTCTCCTTTATTCTTAATTCTTATTTTGTTCTAATAATTTAAATTCTTTACACAAATATTGTCACAAATATAGATGAATGCCAGTCCATCTATAATTGGCAAATGTTTCAGCCACTAAACTTCCTTTGTGATCTATTTGATGTCAATCGGTAAACATTCGCTGTTCTTCTCTCTTAGCCTTTATTATTCCCAAGTCACTTGGGGTCGGCTTTTCTAGTCTAACCAGATTTGACTGGATATCAGTTGTTACACGGAGCGGCTGCCACCTGACCTCTGCAACCCGAAGGCTAACGATACCCTAAGGCTAGACCAGAGTCAGGATATTAGAGGGCACTGACTTCCCAATAACGACTGCCATAGATCTTCATGGCAGCCGGGATCAATGGCTTAACGTGCTCTCCGAGGCACGGAGCAGGCGATAATTGTCAATCAATACGCACATAATTTCGAAAAGTCATATAACTTCCGAAAATCAGAGGTGCGCGACGTGGGTTCGAACCTGAGACCCTCTGCATTGCAGTCTGTTGGTCTCCCCACTGAGCTATCGCTGCTTTTTTGCTGTTGATAAACCATAATAATAAATAAATATCTTATAGATATTATATTGAATCTGAAGACTATATAGCAGCAAGAAAGTGTCGCCTGGATACTTCTACCGTCATGCTTTTTGTTGTAGGTTCGATTCAAAACATCACGCTATTATTTTTCCCTTTAAAAACGACATCTTCTACTCTAGGCATAATTCCTGTGTTGATACTTTACAAAGATTCAAACAACAAACACAAAGAACATGCCGTAATGGACTGTCACATTTCGTGTGGAACACCTAAATTGTCAGTTATTCCGTCTGCGTAATGTGTATTTCTTTATAGCAAAATCTAACAGCTAACTGTCTCGATGGCGAAGTGGCAGTGATTGCGACTTCTATGCATGAGGTTATCTGTCAAGTAATTCTCAGTAACAGCATTCTGTTTACAGCCGAACAGCAAGAAGCTTATGTCCTTTTATGGGTGACATTAAATCATCCTCGAATATGAGGATTACATATCTACGCCTACCCTTTCGGCAATATAGGCGTGAGACTGTATGATGATGATAGTCGATTAAGTGGTCACCTCGCCATTGCCACGGTGTTGAGTGTTGTGGGTTCGAATCCCACATGGGACTAACATTTTTGTGTTCCATAAATGGTTGTCCCGAGTCCGAATGTTCTTTGTGTCCGTTGTTTAAATGTTTGTAAAGTCCCCCGTGATACAGGGGGCATGCCAAGGGCGAGAGTTGTATTTTAAAAATATAATAATACGTTACACAGTCGTGTCTAACTATACACTTGATGAACATCGAGCTGTTTTGACATTTTCTTAAGACTGCGCCGAGCGTAAGACGCGGTTGGATCGAATGACAGAGCTTGAAATTCAAATCAGCGCGCGGCCGCCATAGTAAAATTGTATGAAGGATTTGAAGTGCTTGTTTGATAAATATGTATCTTTATTGTCAACCAATAACTTAAATATTTGGGACGCACAAATTGTAATATAACTATTGATGTTTCGTTTAAGCTGTAAAAAATGATAGATTTCCTCTGTTATAATCTAAAAATCACGTAACACGAGCTTATGTTTTTGCATTTTTCGAGCAAATTTACGTAATTTTGTGGGCGAAAATATTCATTATTTTAAGTTTATTACACGGAGTAATTGTAAACACATTCATTGTTATGGTAAATGTATATTTTATATTTGTATTAAACAATAAGTGTTGATTTTATCAACGTAACTGTGACCGCCTGATTTGGCACATTTCGCTCGGCGCAGTCTTAATTACCGGAAACAATAAACTACAGTTTGCTAAATGTTTCTTCGACTTCGTCACAACACTTTCAATCAAGTAATAAATCACTGCAATCAATCAGCGCTATCAATCAGGTTCATAAAGCAGAACTGATGAGAAGGTATCAAGCAGATCGCTACCTCAGCACAACGGTTAGTAATTTAAAAACGTACAGTCCTTTAGATTGCACGATGACGTAAGGTAGGCACTCCAAGATTTAAAATATTGGAGGACAGCTTGATTTATATAGCGATATATTTAGATTCTCCATGTATCTATATTGCTGAGAAGGTAGGAAGAGCTGTACTATTTCCAACATAATATTTTGTTATGTTTTTAACTCCCAACTAGCAAGCCAAGTATTATCCACTGGGCGCATTTTGGTACCCCGTATCGCCACTGAAGATTCGAGAGAGCTAAGCAAAACCGCGTAATTCTTAGCCCAAACGGGTTGTTCCGGTTGCAATATAAGTATATTAACAAATATACTTATGTTTGCAACCGTAGTTGGCTACCTAATTTAGTTTATCTAATCTAGTTTAATCTTATTCAGTCAATTCTACCAAGCACAAATATCCTATAACAATATCGCATCATATCGTCCATCGCCATTTCCATGTATCTGTAAATTAAAAGATATGTCGCAACCATATTTCTCCTATCTCGCTTAGGTAAATAGCCTATTATAATCTATCAGATACAGTTTTTAGACAACGTATTACTAAAATCTCTACTAAAGTAAAATTAAGGTGTGCTGTAGTTGCATTTGAGTAATATTTTTTAAATACTGCTGATAGTGTAGCTTTCTATTACTAAAATAAATTTTAGAACCACTAAAAAGAAGAGACATTTTGTAACAATCTTTAAACTTTCAATGTCATTTACTAACGCTATCCTCTTCTACATTTCTATAATATAATATATTTTTACATTTACGTTATATTTCATGGGATAAGTCCCAATTTTTTCGTAGTACTCATGGTGCCAGTAGCGTAGATTCAGCAAATATATACGTCTTACTATCGGCTACTCACCGCGCCATGGATTTGTCAGACTGCAGCCGGCGAGCGTTGCGACGTGCCTGCTCATGTACCGTCAGCAAATACGCTCATAAACAAATTAGGGTACATTTCATTGTTATAGTTTTAATGTGTTGCAGATATTGTAAATGCATAAGTAATTTTATATGCAATGTTTTTACTACTAAACTGCTACAGCAATTTAAATGATATTTGGTATGAAGATACCTTAAACTCTAAGGAAGACATTGCTTATAGATTGAACATTAAATCACTATTACCATAACATAGGCAACTTAATTATTATATTATATTATTAATATATACAAAAACCACAGATTCAAATACTGAGTTCGGGCCAAATATATGTAGATAAAGTGTTATTACTGTACTCAGTGAAAGCGATACAATTAAAGCAACGGCATTCGTTCAATAATTAAAAGCTCTCTTAAAATCGCTGCAATAATTTTGCTGTAAAATGTAGTAGTAGAAATTGTATTAAGTAATATCCAGTAAATAGAAATAACCAAATCGAATCTCGTTATTATTTATCGAGTATTAATTAAATACAATAACGCAATGCAATAACATTAAACAAAAAGATTCATCTATTTTCATATATACAAATTAATCACCAATCACACCCTTAGATCACAAATTCGGCAAAACGCAGCAGTGATCACGGTATAACAATCATCAATCAAATAAAACTCAAAACACATCGCCATTTAAATTCTCAAATCCAAATCAAACGAATCAATCAATTTTATCATTCATTCATTCTCTTTTTTTGCCGTCAGTACTGAACAGAACCCGCTACGGAAATTGAGTGAATGTTTTCCAATTTAATCGCATCTGCTCTGATACTTCGGGACAGTCTCTGTTTTCCAAACACACCCTACGTGTCCCGACTTTGGCAGTGAAACTTTTTGGATTTAATGACTTAACAGCCTTTGCAAAACCACCTTTTTGGGATTCTTCATACGCATACTACTGCTTTATTGGTTATGTGGGGTAAGTTTTTAGTTACTTACATATTTGCGATTGTCAAATCCCGCATTCGTATCCGGGATTTGCCAATGTCGCTGATCGCGCAATATGTTACTGCATTTCTCTGTTAGGATGCTCTTAATAGAAACACGAGATCAGTAATGTGTTCGGTAGATTGCGATATTTTCGTCCCCTATTTCATGGAACATAAAGATATAGCTGACGAAATATGGATGTAATGTTATACACCCCTTCAAGGATATACTTCTTATATAATACATATACAAACTCAAAGGTCTGTGTAGGTATACTAATAAATTGTTACCACTTGCAAAAATGCCATGTAGCTTCACCTGACATCGAATTACGAAACAAACTTTAACTTAAAATAATTATATACATACATACATACATAGATTCACGTCTGTTTCTCAGAGGGGAAGGCAGAGACTACAGATTTCCATTTGCTACGATCCTGACACACTTCTCTGGCTTTATTCACTTTCATCACATTCCTCATACACGCCCGTCGGTTCAAGGTGCTCTTAACCTGGCCTTTGTCCAAAACGCCTCCGATCTGATCGAGAAACGTTCGCCTAGGTCTTCCTCTTGCGACTGTTCCATTCACAATTATATATTATTCATATGTCACAAAATAAATCTTATAATCGTCAACATTTTATATTTGTGAGTGGAAAATTAAATTCAAATGTTGACATTTAAAGCTAAATGCGAGTAATAAGTTAGATATATTATAATTTTGGTCTATCTGTAATTCTGGTACAGTGCCTTGGTGGTGCACCGATACTGAAGGCGACTACTGTGCATTAGGTTGCAGGATTAAATCCCGGATCGGGTCAACAAAAAATTATTCGGATATTTTTTAAGAAATTCACAGCTCTATCCAGAGTTGGGAAGTTGGCGGTGTTAGACACCCCGTGCCTCAAAAATCACGTACAGCTGTTAGTCCTACGCCGGACCTCTCTTCAGTCGTGTCGGATTGCCGACCCTTCGGATCATGAGAGTCAGGGAACAGAGAGAGCACTTGTGTTTGCGGACACACTACAATATCGCCGCCGTGAACAAAATTTGGTCTGCACGACATTAATTAATGATTACGATACACTGCTTCGGTGGTTAAGTGATAATAAACGAGGCTGCCGTGCATAAGGTTCCGAGTTCAAATCGTGAATCGGGACATTTTTTGTCCATTTTTGGGTTACAGTCCTAATAAATTTCTAACAGCAGCCATAATTAGGCAGTTGGCGGTATGCACACCCTATGCATCGCAAGGCACGTAAAGCCGTTGGTCCTTCGCTTGATCTCTTTCTCCAGTCGTGTCGGATTGCCTTAGGAAATATGATTGTAATGGAAAATTGAGAATGCACTTGTGTATGCACTATGAAATCTCCGAGGCTGCCAGTATCTGTTACGATCAGTCGCCGTAACCAAAATTAAATCTAAAGGACATTATTTAAGAAATGTAAGGATAAGGTTTATAACGCTTCGGCTTACAAAGATGGCGTAGGAATGGATGAAACCGCGTAGCACAAGTAGTAGAACTATTATTATACTGTCATAAAGTTGTGTCTGTATATTGGTTATATTTAGTAAAACTCATCAGATATGTCTGTTTTCCGGCACTACGCTGCTATTACACATGTGAGCGCCAGTATAATATACAGTGTGTCCCTGGATAAAGTGCAATCCCGAAAGGGGATGAAACTAAACCATGAAAAGTAGACATAAAAGACAAAAAAAAATTATTTAATGTTTTTACGTCTTTAGGATTTTAATTTTTTATTAAGTACCCTATGTCCAAAAATATCGATTTCTTCCGAAGTGGGGGTCTATTTACTTGAAATAAAAATAAAATATTATAACTAGTACCTGGCAAATACTATGAAATAACAAATAGTATGCCAAAAAGTAGCTACCATGACTAAAAATAAGTCTTTTGTAAAAAAAAGTCATCTTTTTAACTGTTTTTTTAAATAACTTAAAATTACTAAAATTTTTGCCCACATAACTATGTAAATTTATAGCATATTATTATTTTCTACTATGTTAGCTTTCAATGAAAAAAAAAAGAAGAAAATCATCATTCTAACTCAAAAAACACGCCAGCTACCAGCTTATAAAGTGGATGCCTAATCACGTCATCATCATCGTCATCTATTGGCGATGATTCATGGTCTAGTTTCATCCCCTTTCGGGATTGCACTTTATGTATATATTTGGTTAAGAAAAGTTATCTACGTAAATGGACGTCACGATCGAACTATTATCTACAAGAGCAAACTCGTGGGCAACATCTAGTATTAAACGGCTTTAGCATATAATTTATTTTACCACAATATTTAGAATGAGTTGATAAGAGAATTTTAAATTACATACCTTTATATTCAAATACCCTTCAACGTCACATAGGCTTAGTATCAACTAAAGCTAGTGCTTTAGTTAGTGCTTTAGTTGGCGGAGTAGACAGGTATTTTATTTAACACACTATTAATGATTCAGCACGTCATGTCAAAATATACAAGGTGACTTTCACGTAAAATTTCATATAGTATTTTAAATAATTAATAATTAAATATGAACTTTTTTATTTTTTGTGTATCATTTTCACATGCAGTGTTTTACTTGTAGCATAACATAATATTATATTATGTTATGCTATATATATGTATATATATATATATATATGTATGGAGATTCAAATAAAACATATACAAACTTATTTAACTCTGCAATACATTAAGTATAAATTAGCATAATTTAGTACAAACTTGTGTAGTTATTGTTACCGACTCGTGATTACGATCAGAAGGCCACAAAATTTCAAACTTCTGTGCTTTTATATCCACCGGTGCAGCCAGTGACAAAACAAAAACCGAACTAATTAATTATAAATTGTACAAAAAGTATTTCGAATCGTAAAGTCAACCGAATCTTACGCTAAATCTTTTACTGCGATGGCTACGTTATGTCTACTTTTGATTTATCTTATATACAACATGTCACAGATATAACGCACAACCTCAAACACCCTAATTAGATTATTAAATCGTAATGATAATATAATCATTAAAATGTTACTTTTATGTACTTAAATATTTTAATTTTACGAATTAGTTCTCCTTATTGTGCGCGGATAGTATGGTTATATTACAATAAATCTAACATTATTACCTTTATTGCATCAAAATCCTTATTGCCTTGAATTATGATTCATTTTCGTTTATTTTAGCTGTTTAATAAATGGGTGACTATAATTTAAATCGTTTTAATTAATTTAGGGATAAAGAACTACCTATATTAAAAATTGCTGGAATTGATCCAGTAGCCGATTTTGAACAAACTACTTTCAGGATGTGCGTTTCTTATGTTACATGTTGTATAAAAACAACTACTGGACTAGGGATAATCCATTGTAGGCCTACCATCAAACGTAAATACCGACGTTTCGCTTTAAGATTGTTCGTATTCGTACCATAGAAAACGTGAAGTAACGTTTGATCATCCTAAATATTTCCATGAAGTGATGCAACAGATTACTGTTACTATGAGAGAAAGAAATCCGAAGAAACTTTATGGTAGGGTATTTTGCCTTGTATTCGTTCGCACTGAAGTTTCGAAAAGACTTTTTCATTACAGGCCCACACGACTATTGTCACCACATTCGAATTAAATTCAAGTGCGATTGCAAACATCGTTACCCTAAACTTTCACTTTTTTATTAGCCTTACTATCTAAATTTTAGATAGTAAGGCTAATAAAAATTTAGATTCTAAATGATTCCACCCGTTTCAAGCAGTAAACGTTACCAAGCACGACGTATCAGCTCAGTACACCAAAGGAGTACCAAACGTAACCGAACTATATCTAGGGAACGTATTGAATTCACTAGAACATTCAAGCGGTTAAACAAACAAAATCTGGCAAACCGAATTACCCAAAGGAGTCTTAATAAATCAATTGACCAATGTCCTTAACCGAGTACATGTAACGGGAGGACATTTAATTTAGTTTCCATTGTACGTCGGTGACTGGCGCAGGTGTCCTCTGTAAAGGACAGTTGGCTTATTTATTTATTATTAAGACCCCATTGGATGTAATATTCACGATTCAGTGGGTTTATCTCCTTTATTTTCTGCTGTGGTTGCATTGAGTTATGTGAAATAACAATTATAGAGATAACGTCGAGAATACATGACATATTACTACTACACATACGTAATTGGCTACAATAGTTTGAAAATATATTGCTTATTAACTATTGCACTGCTATGCTTGAAGAAATTTGACGATAAGCAACCGCGAAGGTCCAGTGCAAGCTGCCAGTATTCACATCTCATTCTTAATAAAACAGCGACTTAACTCGAAATTTGAAAGTAAGGCAATTTGTACTCTAATTGTATATGTTAAATTCTAATATTATATTTGTGTTAAATCATTGCAATAGAGTACAAATTTGTTTAATCCAAAATACTGAGATAAGTCTATGTTTTATTAAGAGTGCGACATGTTTTCAAGAACTTTATGAAGAACTCTTTCTTATATGTACATGTAGCTATAATGAACTATATACTATGTATAACTCCGAAATAGAAGACTGTACCATGATTTCGGAATCGAGGATTCTGTGTGGCAGTATAATAGTTACCCCATAAGATTATCGCTGCATATAAAATAGTAAATCACTGTATCTCAATGGAGAATAAATGAGCCTTATGATCAACTAACGCGTGACATTAGCTGAAGAGGTCAAAATGAACACTATTAATTTGTACCCAAATTGCTAGTCCTCCTTTTTAAACTATATTAATTAGACTATAAGGTAAATCAAAAATGCATAAATCGGAAAAATGCATAATAATAATAATAATAATAATAATATTCTATCACATACACACAACATCATCTAGCCCAAACTAAGCAGAGCTTGTACTATGGGTACTAGACAATGGATAAACATACATATATACTTTTTTTTTTCGTAAATACATACATATTATACATAGAAACACCCAGACCAAGACAAACATCCATGTTCATGCACACAAATGTTTGACTTGTGCGGGAATCGAACTATAGTATTTAATGTGTAATTTTTTTATTTTATTCTCATATATATATTATATCACGTATATTTAGCTTATAATATCGTTCTAGGATATCCTGAAAAGATATTATAAATGTGTTTAAATAAATAAATAAAACTGCATAAATGATGCAGTGATTGAGTGGTTACCACGCCGCTACCAATGCGAAGAAATTTGGGTGTTGGACCACAAAATTTTTTTTATAAAGAATTGTATTCATTCTAATTTCTTAAAAACACTCCATAAATAAGTCTTATAAGAAATAGCAAACAATAAACTCATGAAACATTTTTTTAATTGCCATTTTCTTACAACATTTCATAACAATACAATTCTTTGTTTTTGTATTCCTATTTCATTATCATTAATATGGTTCCAGTTCCGGTGTTCTTGTGTCCCTTATAACTATGAATATTTGCAAACTACGCCATAATATATAAACCCCAAGTACAGGAGTCGTCTTTAAGAAACATTACAAGTGACAGCCATGTCTGTTATATCGACGCTTATTATTTTGTTGGAAACTTCGTCTACTTTTATTCTTGATACAAATCAATGAGTTTCCTTAATCTCTTGATTGTTGTTACGACACACAAGGAGAACAGACCAAACAAGCAAAATCCGAAGAAAAAGAAGCAAACTTTTACCAAAAATAATTTAAAACGAACTTTGCTAGTTGCCGAACAATCTGGCAGCACAATTTTAATTCACATTACATTTCCCGTATATAATGAAAAACGTTTCAGAAGTAATTCAACGAAAATCTTCGCGAAGGAAAAATGATTGTCCGACGTCCAAGTGTGTTATCAATTCGAAACTAATGGTCCAATTTGGATTCAGAGGGGACCAGGCCGATAATAAAATTCATCATGGAAAGCTTCCAGGGCAAAAATTAATATTCCTATGATGTAACGGGGCATTGTGTGTACGGTACAAGTTATAAACAAAAAGCGTGTATGGTACGTTGAAAACGCTTCTGGCTGTGATAGTAACATATTTGCTTGAATATTACTCCTAAATTGCATTTGCTAGAATGCCTTCCCTTAGACAGTAACTTCGAATAATCTGACAGTTGATCTACTCAACTTTTAAATATAGGTGTATATATGTACAAATAAACTATAAAACTTACATAAAAACAGTTTTTTTTTTAGCTTAACTGTTTCTGAAATGACAGTTGCATCATAAAAAACTGATTTAACAAATATCGAGGTCGTTTCTAACCTAAACGTATCTGGTTACCTTCAGTACGTTTAATAGTAAGACATAACAAAAATGTACAACTACGTAATATAGCAATAACAATTATTCAACAATTGGACCTTTCTACAATAGCATTTCACCCTTTTTTGTCCTATGTTATGTAAGGTAAAAACAGTCGAACGGATTTGAGTAAATCTTAGTATGCACATAGGCCATATCCCGTATTAACACTTAGGATGTTTTTATTCTGGTAAGAGTGTCCGGGCGATTTATGCGCGGGAAGCCACAGCCATAAACTAAAACCTAATAACTGACGAATAACATACGTACTGCTATGGTGCTTGCACGCAACACAAGGAGCTAGCTCGACTCACGACGGCTACATTTACGTTACTAATGCGGCTGGCACAGCTCATCTCTTTACAGACCGAATTTCGGCCATGGCGGCCAATCTTAACAGAAACTGGCCATCTGCGCAGAAGATATTATAGTGTACAAATATGTGCGCAAACACAAATGCACTCTCTGTTCCCTAACCCTCATGATCCTATAGGACGGTAATCCAACTCGACCGGAGATAGATCAAGCGCAGAACCAACGGCTTTACGTGCTTTCCGAGGCACGGGGTGTCTAACACCGCCAACATCCTAAGTCGGGGTCATATTGAGATTTCTAAACAGAAAAATCCAATATCTTTTTATTGGCCCGACCCGGGATTCGAACCCGAGACCCCATGCACAGCAGTCGCATTCACTACCGCTGCGCCACGGAGGCATACGCATAAGAGCTGTATCAAAAGCGCTAATGCCTTAACTAGTGCATGCTTTATGCGTTGTGTACGAGTCTACTGAAATCGCTCCCTCTTCTGAATTGTGCTGTCGACCTCGACCGGTAGCGATGAATTACTGCAAATTAAAATTGTTTAATGAATCAACTTTATTGCTCAAAAGATTTGTTTCTGGTTAATTAAGACGTGTACTTTCTGTTGCCGTACCGATTTGAGATCGAAAGTTACACATTAAAGTTATTTAAGACTTTATAGAGGTCAATGTTTAAAACGCTAATGAGTCTAAAAGTAGAACAATGGACTAAATGAACAGTAGACTAATACCATCATACAAAGATTCTAGACAATTTGTTAGTTAGTCAATAGTAAGACTTTTGGTCTATAAGAAAGAAAGAAAGATAGAGAAAAGAAAAATAATTTTATTTGTTCCACGCTCATGAGGTAACAGGAAACAACCAATATGTATAAGAAGAACAAATAAGGTCCTGCGTCAGCAATGTTGCAGTATATCCACAACGCTGGTATTCTCGCAGAGTCTGCATGATTTCGGTGCATGTAGGCAGTAACATACATACATAACTCGATTAAAATTAAAACAAAAAACAAAATAATAATTTAAATAAGTTAAGCAGAAGGTGGTCTTATATGGCAAAAGTAATTTTATACTAAATAATAATATTGGTATTTATATAATACTTATATGTATACATAGGTATATAATTAAAACTATATTGAAAATAATAAAAAACAAAAATAATAAAAGAAAATAATAATAAAGACGTTATATTATACCTAATGTTTGAGCGCATCATATTAATGTTGTGTTACATTTCTGAACGACCCCCGGCTCTTGTCAACAAACATGACACTGATTGTCATCAATGTCATCTAATAATTCTATTTCTATTAACAAATTATCAATTACAAATTTATAAGCATATGATAGGTAATATTGTATAGCTTCAGTACTTAGTTACGCTCCTCTAGAGCAGCGATAGCTCAGTGAGGAGACCAACATACTGCAATGCAGAGGGTCTCGGGTTCGAACCCACGTCGCGCACCTCTGACTTTCGGAAGTTATATAACTTTTCGAAATTATGTGCGTATTGATTGACAATTATCGCCTACTCCGTGCCTCGGAGAGCACGTTAAGCCGTCGGTCCCAGCTGCCATGAACATCTATGGCAGTCGTTATTGGGAGAGTGTCAACACAAAAGATTCCACTGGGTCGAAGTGTCGCCGGTCTGCACTGACTGGCTCCCACATAAGATACATACATACATATGCTCCTCTTTCGAGCCCTTCATCCTCTATTTACTACGTACATACATGCATAAATTCACGCCTTTATATCTCCAGGTTTAAAAAAGGCGTATTATGCCAACATTTTGTCGGCTATGTCTAAAGTCCCACATTATTGACGGCGAGCCTGTATAAGAATTGCTTCGAGTCATGATATCAATGCGAAAGTACTTTTTGTATTTCTTTTAACGCAGCAATGGATCGGCGTGCTTTTTGCAACTGAAAACATAGGCTATTGTTTATCCCAAAAAGAAATGCCCTGGGATCCTGTGGAATAGATCTTTAGAAATAAGTGCCTAAATACGCAATTAATAGCTATTTTTTTTTAATTTATAACCTTTTACAGTGATATATATTGTCTACTAAGAATAAGGAATTATTATGATAGAAAACAAAATATTTTTTGTATTTGCTTTGCAATCAACGCTTAAATAGCACCGCGGTGTAAATTGAACATTACCAACAGGCAATACATGTTTGTACGAAAATGTTTCTTATCCACAGATTATTATTTTGATTTTGAATATTACTTGTGAAATAAGGTTATTTTCAAATAAAATTTTATTAAGCTGAAAATTATGATTATGGTCGAGCAATGATTGATTCCTACTACAAAAAATCTGGAGTCCTAAATACAATACAACCTACACATTTTTTATAACCTAAATCCGAAACACAGTCCCGCTTTAAATCACAAAAAGAGCACATTATTTACAAATATGATCAAAACAACGGCCCCACATAAATCTATAGTTACCAAAACTTGTACGTTATTCAGATTCGACTCTAGATTATGGCCAGGACAGCGTTACTTATCGTCATATTATACACGATAGTCCGTAATGTATGTCCGAGCAGCGAATATATGGCAAATGTATGTAAATGTACTGGCGATAGCAACGGTGTTCGGGTTGTTTGTTGTTTTATCTTAGAAAGGTAGGCTTTGGTACGTTACTATGATAACTGGACGTACATATATGGACACAAAATACCTACATATGAAGCTTGTTTTCTTTCTTCGTATCTTAAAGGGGCTTCTAACATAAATTATACTACAATGTATGACTTTGATATATGTGATGTGACTATACTGGCCAGTAATAACAACCCAATTAAATGTCACGTAAATATTTTGCATACGGCTAGCCAAAATATTATGAATGAAACGTTTGAATATGCTGGTCGGGCTATAGTTGAAAAAATTTGCAGCCACATATTGTAGTCAAAATATTGCCCGATTAGAGAACTTCAAATGGCATACTAATATGCTAGCGTTTGTAAGCTAGAACTTTTCTATCAACGTCTCTGGTAATGTTTTAAGTCAGCTATGACGATATTATGATTTGTTTTTGGGTGTCCAACAAGCAATAAGCATGGCCTGTCTGAACAATAATGACCGGGCTTTGCCATGATCGTAGAAAATGGAATTTTGTAGCCTATGCCTACCTCCGGGGAACAGGCGTGGGTCTAAATATGTACTAATCTTGTATGTTGGATTTAAATGAATATATATCTTTTTTGTAATTATTATATTTTATTATGCTTCATAATTAGTAGTATTCCAGATTCTAGGTCGCGGACACCAAGATTTGAAATCACTACCTGGAACCAAATTTTCTGCTCAATGTGCACTCACAACTCAACGCACGATAATGACTTTACGAATAACACAAAATGTATACACAAAAATAAATTGAAATCTTTAAACAGCCAACTACTTTTTTCACCGACTGTAGCCCCCAGGATAATGTGCGAAGAAATAAAAATGCAGGGAAAGCTAGGTGCTAACAGTAGTTAAATCATGCACAGAGACAATTTATGTAAGCACGTTAGTTCGAGCTTTCCACCGGAGTTTTCGCGTATAAGCCGGTCAACCTGCATAATGTACTGCGATGCATGTTCCTTTCAAAAGAAAGTGGGTAGGCAGCCTTCCAAAATTTCGCCAGGTGTGTTGACTGGCACTTGTAGAACTGGTATGTGGGAGCTTAATAGCCATATTGAATCACTTAGCTCGTGTTTGTTGTCTTTGAAATTGGCTAGAAAACGTATTACCTATTCAAAATGTTGCCTCTATTTTTGCATTCACATTTACTATGAATGTCCAAAAATAGAGTATAATATTAAGATTACGTACTCCATATCATAGGAAAGATAACTTTTTAAAATGAAATGTGCGGCTTAACATCAGCGGACTTAACCCATTATAAATAAGACCATTCAACAATGATCAAAATCGCTACAACTTCAAATAAACATTCAGACGTATTTGAAGCTTTTCAAAATATGGCAAAGCATTATTACATCATGAGCATTTTTATTGACGACTCGATGGCGTAGTGGTTAGTGTAACCGACTGCCACGCCTGAGGTCGTGGGTTCGATTCCCGCACAAGTCAAACATTTGTGTGCATGAACATGGATGTTTGTCTTGGTCTGGGTGTTTCTATGTATAATATGTATGTATTTACAAAAAAAAAGTATATATGTATGTTTATCCATTGTCTAGAACCCATAGTACAAGCTCTGCTTAGTTTGGGCTAGATGGTGTTGTGTGTATTTGAAAGAGTATTTTATAGAATATTATTTTTCACATATAGCGTAAATATCATAAATTTAATGCAATAAATACAGTACTAGAATCACATTAGCGGAGTGAGAAAAGAGAAGACCAATATATAATATTAGACAACTCTCCGACATTAATTTTCAGACTGTCGTACGCCACTGGTCGGAAGATTATTCCCAAGTGCATCGTCAACTTAGGGCAGGTAGTAGCTCGAATGATTATAATATTGTCTTCTATTTACGCGAGTATTATTCATTGAAATTAAACTGCTATATACGGATTTTATCGCGTTGTTCATTTGACACTTTATTACAAAATTTTAAAAATTGTTACACTACTACTACTATTAAACTTTACTAATTTTAAAGATTAAATTTTAATTTAAATTAAGATTTAAACTATTTAGATTTAATTTAATTTTAATAGAAGATGGTTGGAATGTACCACCAGTTTGGGATCCAGTAATACAAATAGTCAAACCCAAGAAGAAGCAAACCACAGCTAGACTTCATGATATTTTGAGCTCATTCTGCGTAAATAGAAACACCAATGATTCAATTATGTTCGGGTACTTTGAAATAACTACACTGGAACATTGAGACAACTACCATCTTAGTCTCCCCGTGACCATGGCTGCTGAAAAGCAACCGAAACGTCGGGGAAAGTGTAAAATTAAATTAAATCTCAATAGTTTTAATAATTATTTAAATAGCTTAAAAATTAGTAAAGTTTAAAAGTAGTAGTAGTGTAACAATTTTTAACATTTTGTAATAAAATGTCAAATGAACAACGCGATAAAATCCGTATATAGTAGTTTAATTTCATCGAATTATTATATTCATAATCGCCCGAATGCTATGATTGCAGGTCCCAATTAATAGAGTTTGAGCCTATCGACGTCTACTGATAATTTCTTGACAAGAAAATCAGAAACACTTTGTCCGTGCCGGTAAACGAAAACCTCACGTACAACAGTTACATTTACCATCGCTGCGCCATCGAGGCATATTTCAGTGGGATCATGTTCGACCTGACCATTGACGAAATGAGGATGTCACTGCCTAACTCTTTGGAATCAAATTTGTATGTTTTCCCTTGTTAAACGTGTTACCCCCCCCCCACCTTTAACCTCCTCCTAAAAGCGTCCTGACAAACACTTGGATCCCAGGGCAACAGACACAAAACTCGTCCGATTTTCAGCTAATTGATGAGTTATTAATTTTTCTCTATAATCGTCAACTAATATCCGTAGTATAACAACGAGCATAGGATGCTTACCATCAGGCGACTATCCGTGTTTGCTATATCACTATAGTAAGCAACGAGTAAGTAGACACGAGTGACTGGTACTACTGGTCACAGAACAGAAGATGATCTCTGTTCTATACCCCTGGTATTACAATCGATAGTATGCTACGATAACCGTTTACCATTTTTTGCTACCTTGCTTGTATAAATCGAACTGTATAATAATAATAATAATGTTCAACCACATACACACAACACTATCTAGCCCAAACTAAGCAGAGCTTGTACTATGGGCACTAGACAATGGATAAACATACATATATCCTTTTTTTTGTAAATATATACTTATTATACATAGAAATACCCCGACCAAGACAAACATCCATGTTCATGCACACAAATGTTTGACTTGTACGGGAATCGAACCCGCGACCTTAGGCGTGGCAGTCGGTTACACTAACCACTACGCCATTGAGGCCGTATGTATTTGTGTTGCACATATTATTTCTACACGTAAGCCTATCACACGAAGAAACCAGCAATCAAACTCCAGAACCCTGTGAAAGCATAACAGACGATATCAATTATCGCGGCCAGGCATTTAGCTAAATTATGAGCCATTACAGGAAGTAATTGGCGACCCCGCCGGCTTCGGATTATGTTACTTTGGCATACAATATACCTCCAAATATTAGGCGTCGAGTACATAGTTTATAATAGAGGAAGGGGTAAATTGTTGCCATGTGAAATGAGGTTATACAATACGCATAGCATATAATGGATATTGTAAGGATTCATCAGCAAATGTAATCGTCACCGCAGTGACTTAGTTCGTCAATGTGGAGACATCGTTAGTGTGTGTGTCGAAATACCGACATTGTAAATATAAATAAAAATGACGAAGTGAGGGTAGTTGCCGTATACCCGTAGTTCACAAAGGCGCCACTGAGCTCACACTAGTTAATCCGTGATCACGATCGATGCAAGTCGTCCGAAACATCGGGCAATCCATAGGTATTTATTACCTTCAAATAATTAATCGCGATTAAGATCCCTTGTATGCCAGATATGAAAACCTATTGTACCTGGCCGCCAGTGTACCGCTGCGACTTAATAAGCTAAGTATGTGTACAAATCGCAAAAGTCTTAAAACGTTTCATGTAATAATTGCCTCGATACTTTAATAGTTGAAGTTTGTTTTTACTGTTGATTATTTGACCACAGATACGATTTCCATGACATTACATGCTTCTTACAGATCCGTAGTAGTAACACATCGCTCATCCAATAGAACAACGACGTAATTGCAAAATAGTCAAAAATGACTTTTAAATGTCATAAGTTCACGTTTCGAAAGTTCTATCTATGACAAAAACGACAGAATTATTCTTACGGTATTTTTAAAAGTTTTCTTGAGTTATCTCATGAAATTATTATAAATAATTATTAATAGTAAAGTAACATACATAAATATTCAAAGATTTCATCAAAATGATTGGAAATATATTATATTATATTTATAATATAATATATTTTATATTTATAATATATAAAATATATTATAAATTATATTTTCAATTTTAAACTTTTAAAACGTTCTCCTGAAAACTAGCCAAAACGTAATTACGTCATTGTTCTATTGGATGAGCGACATGTTTTTAAATTCCTTAATGAGGTACTGTGCTGTTAGCAAGATAGCAATAATCTATGCCCTGTGAGTTCTCAGCAATGTGATTATTTTTAAGGATCAAAAACGTATGATAGATAATGCTTACTATCATTTTAAAAACTTAACTTGTGACTGGTATTTACCAGTCAGCCTAGCCTCGCCTCTTATTATGTGGGACTTAAGAGTGCGCCGAGCGAAATGTGCCAAAACAGGCGGTTACAGTTAAGTGAATTAAATCAACACTTTTCGTTTAATACAAGTATAAAATATACATGTACCATTACAATAAATGTGTTTACAATTACTCCGTGTAAAAACAT
Source organism: Catocala fraxini (assembly GCA_930367265.1). Lineage (NCBI taxonomy): Eukaryota > Metazoa > Arthropoda > Insecta > Lepidoptera > Erebidae > Catocala > Catocala fraxini. The sequence continues at coordinate 19,940,955 of OV884041.1, forward strand.
AAAATAATTAATATTTTCGCCTACAAAATTACGTAAATTTGCTCGTGCTACGTGATTTTTAGATTATAACAGTAGAAATCTATCTTATTTTACAGCTTAAACGAAACATAAATAGATATATAACAATTTGTCCGTCCCAAATATTTAAGTTATTGGTTGACAATAAAGATACATATTTTAGATACAATTTTACTACGGCGGCCGCGCGCCGATTTGAATATGCGCCGCACGTGCTCTGTCATTTTCTGTCTTACGCTCGGTGCAGTCTTAAACAAGGAGGGCGATATGTCCACGTAATACGTACGTATTACAAAAAGTAGTCCATAACCTTGCCCTTCAAAGATATGAATACTGGATGCCTTTTTAAGAACTCTGCTTGCTCTACTAACCCTAAAACACAACGCAACACAAGAATATTTAGCTGTGCCAACTTTGAATAAACATTTTTCTATTCAATCTTCCTATGATGAGATTTTAAGATACCACCAATATTTACCTACGATGATTCATATTTATTACATGATTTATATCATATTATTTATTTATTACACATTGGTGCTAATAGTAACAAAATAAAAATGTGGCTCGGCTAAAAATTTACTCTACCATACAAAAGATTGCAGCCAAGACAGCTTGATAGTGTTTCTGCGGTAAATAACATTTTAAGGCTACTTAGAGAAGATGCTGTATTTCAGTACCTTTATCTTTACCTCTTGCGCTGGCATCACAGTTACTTATTTTTAAAGGGTTCGCAATGTGACGTCACGTTGAACGCTGGTTCGTGCCGATTTGCAATAATTATATTTACACAAAATTTCAAACTTCTAATAAATTAAATACTTTTAACAATTACCCCATGTCAAGCAATGAGCACATAGCTTTATTTAGATGTGTTATTATATAATATATTATTTATAGACTCGACTGACAGATGCATATCAATCGTTATTGCTTTATATGAACGTAATTAGAACGAAACAAGTAATAATAATATATTATTACTAATTATTTTAATATAGAACCTTGATTGTCCAATTACTTTAGTGCTTTAGACACGTTTGCAAATAGGCATGTAGAATATAATATATTATATGAAACAAACATTGAATGAATAATAAAATACATTTCTCGTCTCCATGTTCCTTCAGTTACAAAAGATTACAGCACAAATATTTGTTACGCACTCCTATTAAATGAGAGTACACTTACATTAATAAGATGACATTGTCAATAGAAAAAGTAATCACAGATTAGAAAGCCGCGCCCGTAGCCTGTGGTAAAGTATATGTGACGCAACAATAAAATTTTGAATATGAAAGCAGAAAGGATAGACTAAGATGTCTTATGCCGCTACTGCGTCTTTCTTGTGGGAAATGAATCTACAAGAAATAGTTATTCTATTTATTTTTACATTTAAGGTAGCAATGCAGACGACTTGCTTGATGACAAACTACACAGCGACAAAACTGCAACATCGGAAAGAAGTACACGGACTATTCGGAAAAAAAAGGCAAGGTGGGATGAAAAAAGGGATGAGAAAGATAAGTAGGCCTCTGGAACTCTTATTCAGCGTGCAAAAGGCAGTAACATTGTCACCACTCAGATCATTTACACGAGGTTTTGTCATACAAATATGGTGCTTACACATCTGTGCCTTATTGAGCTAAAAAACGGGTACAGCATAACACTTGTTTCAAGAAACTCAGGCCATTAAGCCGGTTTTTTGAGATAGTGCCTTTCTGAGGCGTGCTGTTTCATTTGTACCTTAACCATATAATTTTTAATGACATCCTCTTTTACTCTTAATATAATAGAATATAGATACATATATCACACTTACACGAGGCTTTGAAGTTCCCATTCCTCATTATATTTTAATCCCCAATTAACGAAGAAAACCCAATTCATTCCAAAATCAACAAAAAGAAAATACTTGTATAAAATCGCAAATTAAACAATTACATGTACAAATTGGTTAATTTACCTTCGAAATATGTCATGGATATTAATAAAGTAATGCAGCAAAATAAAATAGGTCCGTAATGCTCTATTAACTCGACTGGGACGAGTTTAATTTTATTTTTGTCGTATTATATCGGATAATTATGATATGTGCTGACGCAAATTGGAGGGTAAGGCTGGGGACTGAGTGGCAATTATTTTTAACCGACGGCACGAAAATAAAAACGGGATTATGTTTGTTAATGGCACGATTGGAGCACTGGGAATATGGTTTACCTAAGCATTGTTTATCCTGTTGTGAAAATAAAGAAATATTCGGTGACTGCCCAACGCGCGACGTGTGGAAATGTGCCTGTTATACGGCAATAGGCTTGCACCTTGCTGTGTGGTACCTACATTACTAAGACAGGTTGTAGCATGTAGGTGTGTAATATATCTGCCAACTCCCTCGGCACTATAAATATCTGTTGTATGTATGTTGACTAAAGCGGCAGCCTGTTCCCTTCGCGTCAAAATGTTTATATTGGCTAGACACTTGTTATGTTTTTTATTGTAATTCCCCGAGTTCTATGAATATTGTTCTTCGAGTTGTATGAGATTGATTTTCTCAGCTGTCCTGTTACTAGAAATTCTTAATAGAAGATCTGTGACTTTAGATTCTGGGGCTTTTTACTAAACCTTTTCTTTGGTATGCTTTATTTTACTGATTTAGCATTAGGCAACGCCACGAGCAAATAATAATAAAATTATTATTATACCCTTTATATAAACTGTCTCAGTGCTAAACACAAGCCTCTTCTCAGTATGAGAAAGGCTAGGCCATAGTACAGTCAGTATTTACATATCTTTGTCAACATTGTGAGAATTTTCAGGCATGCAGGTTTTCTAACAATGTATTCCTTCACTGTAAAAGCAAACGATAATTTACTATTTTATACATACCTATAAAAAGTCCTTGCTGTGAAATCGAAGTCGGGAACTCTGTGTAGCAGTCCAACAGTCGCCTTCTAAGCTATCGCTGCATTTATAAAAGTACTATATATTTTTTATATGACATATCAACTTTTATAATAGATAAATAATTAATACAGTTATATTTTATATTTTTGTTGATGAAGTCTTTATAAAAGTTCGGGGATATACAAAAGAAAATAGTCTTGAGTTATAACACAGCAACAGGCTTACAATACCGCAGGTAATTAAGAAACATATTTCTGGAATACATTTAGAAGCCGATTGTGTTAGTTGATAATACACAGGACCCATATTAATGTCGATTGTACTTAAACATGTTTATCTAAACTTAGTCATAGATTACATCATAAAAATAGACGTCACTGTTAATGGGGCAAGATAGCAATTTTGTTTTACAGTTTCTTTGCTTGTCAAGATATCTAATCCATTATTATAATAATTATACGTTACTATAACAACATGGCTGATTTTTAATCAGCCCCGTTTACTTTGTGAACATTCTGTGCTGTCATTTTTAGCAGTGAGAATACTTCTTTTTTATTTCCGTCCAATATTTGATGTCAAAAAAACTTAAACGAATATATAGGTAAATTATGAAACATTCAAGATATGTATGTATATCCATATATTCTTTACTCAATATAATAATAATAATATTCTACCACATGCACACAACACCATCTAGCCCAAACTAAGCAGAGCTTGTACTATGGGTACCAGACAATGGATAAACATACATATATATTTTTTTTTTGTAAATACACGCATATTATACATTGAAACACCCAGACCAAGACAAACATCCATGTTCATGCACACAAATGTTTGACTTGTGCGGGAATCGAACCCGCGACCTCAGGCGCGGCAGGCGGTTACACTAACCTCTACGCCATCGAGGCCGACTTAAATAAAACGAATATAAAACAGACATAGTTATGTGTAGCTATTTGTATACAGACATAGACCCAAACCAGTTTTCTAATTGCTATTATCCTGATATCTCTTCACCTCTCATGCTGCATGCGCTTTTATTACCTCCTTCATGCACCCTCAACGGTTCATAGTACTCTTAACCTGTATTGTAGTTAATAGCTATTTGGCAAGTACAAAGATTAATTGTTCATTCAGAAAGTAAGGCGAATCATGGCGAATGCTCCGAAGAGTTATTTGACCTCATCCCACCTTTTCCCCTTCCTTTTGAGAACCACACGTGCCGGTCTTGGTAACCAAAGATGGACGTTTAGCACAATCCCGTCTCGCACCAAAAGGTTCAGTAATTCCTTCTTATGCCGTACCCTACAACTTTGGAATGGTCTTCCGGCATATGTGTTCCCTCCCTTCTATGACATTGGGTCCTTCAAACGTAGTGTGAAGAAGCATCTGGTCAGACCGGCTTGACACTGACGACAGCTAGAAGACATCTATCTTCTCTTCATCCGGTCAAAGTCCATCAGGTCCGTTACAATAAGTTGCTCTATCACAATAAAAAAATGGTTTTATGCGAAGATTCTCTGACCAGATATGGGAAGGTTAACTTAACATACGAACATAGTTTCAAGCATCTATTCTCGACGGGGTAAGCATGGCTGTATTTCATACACATTTCGCCATCTAAGATTTTATGTCCCGCGTAGTAGGGGGGCGAGCTTATTGTCGTCTAACGGGTACAGTGCTAGAACCGTGCTGTTAAGGCTTGGTTGAAAGTACTCTAAGAGACATATGCAAGGATCGTAGCAACTCGAAATCCACCTACCCCTCCTGCAAAGTTTTCTTTAACATCGCCACACCAGTCAATGTGATAACTCATAACTTTATTTGGTCGCTGAATTTAAAATTTTACTGGGTTAGTAACACGGTTGCCATTTTTCAAGCTACAAGTATGACTACCCAATGCCCCTTCAACTCTCTGAATACACAGCCTATTCTTATATTGATAGTCTTTTTTCGCAGCTTTATGCTTTAGCTTCATGTAATGTTATAGCTTTAATTTTGGCATAGGTAAATCATTCTTAGGAAAATAAATACTTTTAAAATAGAATATCACTTCTCTAATACTAATCTATATATCTCTATTTCTTTAGACTGCTTCGGTTATCGCATTAGTTCGCACTATTTGCAGCAGACCGTAATGTCCCGAGTTTAATTCCCAAAAATTTGAAAGTTGCACGAGTTTTAAATATTTTCTGTGTAAATATTTAAAACTCACTCATTACATTGTGTACTCAGTCAGTACTACGAGGCACTTAAAATATAGATGCAAAATGTAGATGTAATAGATCTCTGGCTACCCCTACACACGCTAACAGAAGTGTCTATGCATATATGTATAATCAACTCTCGTTATAATCATACAAGTCACTAATATTTGCTCCAGCACCAAAAACAAATTCTTGTTATATTTTCATAACTTTTATAACAACACAGCAGACAATCTCACTAGAAGAGAAAACAAAACAGATCTAATCTTCGTATATAATAACTAGATTATTCTAGAGATAGTGTGTAGCGCCGCGACTGCCGGACATCGGTACAATTATATAATTAAGTTATACTCGCCCCACGCTCCGCCTCTCTCAACAATGACCAGACTGCGGTATGGTCTCGGTCACAGCGGGTAAATTTACCTGTAAGAAATTACCCGCTGTGACTATGACGTCGTCGTAGCTGTACATCATAACGTTCAGCTCGCAATAATGATGTATTTATCGGTAAATCTGTTCTTCGAAAGGATTTATAAATGTTTAAAAACGAATTACGGTATATACAATGAACAGAAAACTATTAAATATATTGCCAACTATAGATACAAGGAAAGGATACTACATGTATTACTGCAGTATTCATGCATAGTCTCATTCATGCACAGCAATCGCATTCTCAGCTAATATGTACAAATATTTCATAAACATGATCAGAAAATAATTAAACACATTTCCATAATAAGTAACAAAACGGCGACACATTTCACAGTGACACCATGTAAAAAGCTAGTAAGCCTCCGAGTAAGAGTTAATCAAGTGAGTCAGGGGATTTCCCTTGTACCAAGTAACTGAAAGGAGATTGCCCACTTTCTATAGACACTTTGGCCAATCATGGACAGGTCATTTAGCTAATAATATGATATTAATTAAATACTTCACATCAGTAAAAAGGAGAATATAAACCTAGTTTTGTATCAGACTTTATATTTAGATAGGTTTCTATATGTTATTGAACCTTTTCAATAACATATAGAAAAGGTAATTAATCAAATAAAACAACATATTTTTCATTAATATTTCATTAATCAGACTCATATGTAAGTAGTATATGATCAAGAAACTGGGCAGGTGGATTAATGTGTTGGGTACGACAGTCATTAAAAACGAAAGCTTTTAGATTCCAGTAGTGTTTTACGATGCTAGTGTAATCGCGATCGTAACTTACACAAAGATTTTTAAAATAACATAAACGAAAAATAAATAAAAACATTAATGAATTTATTTTTTCATAACATCGAGTCCACGGTTGGCCAAAGTGGACAATATCCTTTCTTGACTAGGATGGGTATATAAAACAGCATTCCTAAATAATATGTCTTTTAGCTCACATTCTCACTACTGTCACTTGCGGTTTCACCCACGATCATGATTACTGCAGTACTCCCGCGGCTTCGCGCTACGAGCCATTGTTTACGGCTATGTTACTTCTGAATAAAGTAGACTTCTAATGGTAGAATTTTAAATCGGTTCAGTAGTTTTAAAGTTTATTCATTACAAACAAAAATACAATTATATTCTCTTTATAAAATTTATCCGCATGGCTTACTATATAATATTAACATGTTACGAGAGACCAAATTATGCAATTAAAGACGTTCTCATTTTAAATTATTTGAGATATAATTTGAAATAGCACATCTTCTTCTCTCTTAGCCTTTATTATTCCCAAGTCACTTGGGGTCGGCTTTTCTGGTCTAACCGGATTTGACTGGATATCAGTTTTTACACGGAGCGGCTGCCACCTGACCTCCGCAACCCGAAGGCTAACGATACCCTAAGGCTAGACCAGTGTCAGGATATTAGAGGGTACTGACTTTCCCAATAACGACTGCCATAGATGTTCATGGCAGCCGGGACCGACGGCTTAACGTGCTCTCCGAGGCACGGAGCAGGCGATAATTGTCAATCAATACGCACATAATTTCGAAAAGTCATATAACTTCCGAAAGTCAGAGGTGCGCGACGTGGGTTCGAACCCAAGACCCTCTGCATTGCAGTCTGTTGGTCTCCCCACTGAGCTATCGCTGCTGCACATATAGTACATAATTTGATACTGGTAAAATACCTCAAAGGTCCGTTGTTAAAAATCAGTTTTATGCAACCGCTCATAGACTATACTACTGGCCATAACAAAACCAGGCTTTAGTAAATTTATTAGGTTCAGTACTTACAATGACTTAGTTATCATCGTAACGTTTTAAGGGTGATTGCCGCTCAGGCCATGTGGCGTAAACATGAACAAGACAGCGTATTACATAGGTGACATATTTACGACATTATGTACATAATTAAAAAGCATGCTCCTTAAACTAGTGTCAACTTGTATATTAAGGCTTCGATTCCTATATCAAGAAATTAGGCGCTTTAGCAACGGGCAGTCATATTATTTTTCATAGAATATGTGTGAAAAATTAGCTGTGCACAACCGGGTCTTAGAGATTATATTTACCCCAAGTTGCAGATAAATTGCTGCTTGCTACACACGCTATAGTAGAAAAGGAAGTTTTTTTTTGTAACATTTCCCATGCTGTGGTAGAATTTAAATTATAACAGAAGAAATGAGAATCTTTGAATTAGGACTAGAACCTGCGACCTTGACAAACGTTGTCGTTGCTCTGCCAAGCTATTAATTGTCCTACTTTAGAGACTGAAATTGGCCTCTGTGCATGTCTAAAGATTAATCTAAAATCTTTATTTACTAGATATTAGACAGTGTTCATCTTTAACAACAATTTATATATTCGTTATAACGTATAGTTATAGAAATATGTGATTAACATCTATTTAATCGTTTTAGGCGTTACTTGGCGGTAATCCACAGTAATAAAATTATTGGGATGAGAGGAACTCGCCTCGCGCCCTCGGATTGCCCAACCCAACTATTGCAATAGAAAAAGGTTGACAATACTGAACTCCTCTAGCCACGTCGTGGGAGCCGGGCGTATTCCAACTGACAGTATTCCGCTTCGAACACAAAATATGCGTCGACACCTGTTTCACCTCAATGCCAGACATCTTCAGGACCGTTTGGCAACGAATGAGCCTGCCAAACGGTCTTACGCTTCCTCTCTTTCCAATAATTTTATTAAACAGCTTAGCGGTTCCGCTCTTCCCAATAACATTATTAAGTAGTTAATCGCATATTTCTATAACTGTACGATACATGACACATAGCATCGCCTTAGATGCATGCATAGGAGCAAATTTCAGTCAAGAACTGCTTCGTGGATTGTGGTTTTTCTCTGTTATCATTTACTAGATCTTGCCCACGGCTCCGATCTCATGTAGGTAAGGTAAGATTAGTAATAGTCCTATTTCCGTTATGTCGTATATATGTCGTTTCCTGATCCCCTGACAACATGTATGCGAAATTTCATGATGATCGGTCGAGTAGTTAGGGCGTGAAAGCGTAACATACAAACTCACATGCTATGTTCGTGGTTGAAGGTATCCCCGCTGCCCGCCACCACTGCTACTCTAACTTTTGGCATTTGCAATGCTTGTTAATGTTAATAGGGAATCTGAATTCAGCGTGCGATCGCTTTCCGGCTTACTGAATATCCATTTCAAGCGCATTACTGTGTTTAATGCCTCTGTAATAATATTAGGTAATGTCTGTCTGGAGTTAATAATGGCTTCTACTTAGTTACCGCGGCCATATGTTAGGGTCATGTATTACCTCCCCCTTCCTTAGCACGTGACGATAGATATTTACATATAGTGTGAGTAAGGTGATCGCTGAAGGCGATGGCGTTAACGTGAACGTACAAGTTAGCGTTGTGGTGACGTTTCGGATTGACATGCCAGGTAAACCTTTGATATTTTTATATGTATCTTATGTGGGGGCCAGTCAGTGCAGACCCGCGACACTTCGACCCAGTGGGATCTTTTGTGTCGACACTCTCCCAATAACGACTGCCATAGATGTTCATGGCAGCCGGGACCGACAGCTTAACGTGCTCTCCGAGGCACGGAGCAGGCGGTAATTGTCAATCAATACGTACATAATTTCGAAAAGTCATATAACTTCCGAAAGTCAGAGGTGCGCGACGTGGGTTCGAACCCGAGACCCTCTGCATTGCAGTCTGTTGGTCTCCCCACTGAGCTACCGCTGCTCAAATATTAATTATATTAATATTAGAGCAGCGGTCCAATATTAATATTTGATATTTTTATATACTTACAAATATAGTATCACGTCTATATTACAGGTGAAGTAGGTAGAGATTAAACTCACTTTCCGTGGCTTTTACCAAGAGTGAGCATATTGCAGTCTACTTGGCAGTTTTTAGTCTGCTACTAAAAATTAATTGGTAGACAAAACAAATAACACTTTGTTCAATTCGGGAATCGAACTCGAGAACTCACACAGTCGCGTTCACTACCGCTGCGCCACTGAGGCAGCCTGCTTTAACCTTATAAGTAAGCAATACGATCTAGAACTCAATATGATATCAGTAATCTTGCTCGTTTTTATGTAACACACTTGATGCATATGGTATGTTTCTTATACCTCTGATAATACTGAATAACCATTTACATGGATAAAAAGAGTGACATATATGTATGTATAACATATGGATATTATACATAAGTACATCTAATACTCTACTAACGTGGCAGAAACTTATGCATGGTGCACAAGAAATATGTATGTGAGGTGTAGGTGTTTTCCCGTGGAAGAGTTCATCATTACCAATACTTTGGTGACAGTTTAAATCAGCCGACTCGCGTTAGAAAATATACTTATTGGGATATGGATGTATGAGTAGATAGGTAAGTAAAAGCTCGAAAGACACACAATTCTTCCCATACCTACTTAATATATTTTTTTCTATTTTTTAAAGACAACTCGAATAAATACTTTCGCGGCGAACTTTACGAACATTCAAGCAACGAACACAAAGAACACCCAGGCTCGGAACATCCATTTGAGAATTACACAATTTTTTGTCGCGTGTGGGATTCGAACCCACAACAGTCGGTGCGATCACTTAAACCACTACGCCATCCCATACACCCAGGTTAAGAATAACTATTTGTTGTCAGAGAGCGCATTAGCAGTCACAAGATGACCACTTAAAAAAATGCTGTATGCGAACAGTTGATATTATATTACAAGATGAAACGTCGCGTTATTTTAATCGTATTACATCAAATAGTGACTATATAATTATTATATTTTACTATATATATTCGGCTCACAAAACAAGTAACCATCATAAATATGTAAATTATAGTGGCGAGTTTTATTTTTCTTACTTATTTTTATAAAACTTCAATTTCTACTTCCACACCAGGAATCATTCGCGGATTACTTTAAAAACATTCAAACAACAGACACAAAGAATATCCAGACTTGGGTCAACTATATAATTATAAATAATGGAAATAACTATAAAAATCATAAACATAGTATTGTATTTTTATACTTAAAATTAACCTATTTCTCGATGTTTTAAACATCTATCTTCATTTAGGTTAATGCATAAAAAGTTTTAATAAATACAAAAAGTATACTTTTCCCGTACCGGGAATCGAACCCGAGCCTCCTGGGTGAAAGCCAGGTATCCTAGCCACTAGACCATACGGGATACTACTATACTAATGCTAATCATTATCCAGTTTCATTTTATAGTTCTTTCTATAAGTAACTATCACATGATTATTTAAAGAAAATAATATACATTTAAATGTAATGTTAGGAACCAAAATAAAATTTATTTTTGCCACCAGGGCGGCGCCACGTTGATTTGGCTGATAACGACAGTCGGTAATGGTATCTTCATATAAGTGACAGATCGGGCTGCCATACTAAAATAACTTAACCTGTCAAGTCTTGGAATGTCAGACATAATTAAAAACTTATTGTGTTTGGCCGCCGGTGTGCCGCTGCGTCTCAATAGGTTAATATATTAAATGCTTTCAATATGCTTTTGTGAGCTTATCCTAGAAATGAAAATAAAACATAACAAAATGCATTACACGATAGGATTTTGTTTTAAAGACAAACATTATAAGAACAATATAAACATTCAAACAATACGGATGCATAGAACCCCTAGGCTTGGAACAACAATTTGTGGATTACTCAAATGTTTGACTTGTGAAATCAAACCTATATACTTAGTACAGTGGCAATGGCGAGTCGACCACTTAAGCCACTTATCTATACGTGCAGTCTTATCAATTTCACTTTATCAGCCATTCTGCCATTCTAATATCTTGATACTCTAGGGACACCATTGATTGACACTTGACAGTTCCGACAGCTCCAATCTCTTTACGCGAAAGAGTTAAAACTGTGTAATAAATTTTATATTTTAATCTGATAAAAACGCATTGATTAAACTATAGACCATTCAATAAGTCGACTTTAAAAGAAGATTATAAAAAGGAGGGGTGAAAGTTACAAAAACAGAATTGCTAAGAGCACTAAATCTAAACTGATTCTGATGGTCAAAATTAAAATCTTCTCTCTTAGCCTTTATTATTCCCAAGTCACTTGGGGTCGGCTTTTCTGGTCTAACCGGATTTGACTGGATATCAGTTTTTACACGGAGCGGCTGCCACCTGACCTCCGCAGCCCGAAGGCTAACGATACCCTAAGGCTAGACCAGTGTCAGAATATTAGAGGGTACTGACTTTCCCAATAACGACTGCCATAGATGTTCATGGCAGCCGGGACCGACGGCTTAACGTGCTCTCCGAGGCACGGAGCAGGCGATAACTGTCAAATTGATTATTTGTGAAATTGATTGACAAAATTAAAATGACTAATAATATTTACACTTTTTTTTTATTTTTAAGTCTAAGTGACTTGTCGGTGTAGCTTGTCTCTCCATATCTGTCTGTCTAGTGCCATTTCTTGCATTTCTCTGTACGACATGACACCTAACTTTTCCCTGATCTGACTAATGTAACTTATTCTTGGCCTTTCTCTTCCGCGCTTTCCTTCTACCTTTCCCTCAATGATGTTTTTAATAAAAGTGTCATGTCGTAAGAGATGGCCAACCATTTTATGTCTTCTAGCTGCAATAGAGTTAAGTAGCGTTCTGGTTTCATTGATCTTTACCAAGACGTCCTCGTTCCTAACCATTTCTATATTTATATATTTACTCTGTCGAATCAATTTTATTTTGCCTTTATTTTAGCTCACTAATAAGTTATCTTGCTATCAAGAAGTCGAAGATTATTTGTAAGAAGCACGATCAAATCTAGGAAGATTAGATAGATCTCGATTCTTACAATTAATTTGTAAGAAACTTCTGCAATTATTTTCAAAAGAAATAAAACTAAATTATATAAATTAAAGTTCCGTTCTATGCTGTGTGGTGAGTGCATGAAACATTTAACATACTCAGTATTTTTATTATTCCAATAAATGAGAGGCGCAGCGGTACTAAGTGATATTTGATTTTATGAATTTCCATGTGACCATGTTTCAATTCTCGGGTTGAGCAACTTGGGTTTTAATGACCTGAAATTTTTGGTAGCAGCATATTTCGGAACAGTGCTTGGTAGATGGCAACTGACCTCCTCTCTTATCGAGGAAATGCTAGTGCTCCAACTATGCCTACCCCTCCGCTGACATGGACGTGAGTGTAAGTAATATGAAAATAACTAAGATAGCGAAAAAATTATACACGGTTTACTAACGAATAGAATATTTTTTTAGTTTCATAATAGAGATACATAAACAACACATACCGGTGGACTCCCAAATATAGTCCACATACGTATAAGTACATAAGACTGAGAACATTGGGGGCCAATATCGCATCTTCTGAACTAACGAGGCAACTTCGTCGCCACACCGTGGCTTAACAAAGAAAAGTTTCGACGAAACGAAACTGTCAACGACAGGTATCGGACGAGTTTCGTATTAGTTGTGCACGAGTTGGGGCAACCGCTTTATAATAACTAACATATGTAGCCTACTAAAATATATATAATAAACAATTTTATCATAAAATAAATTACAAATAATACAAAACATGAAAACAACATGAATGTGTTTGAGTCTTCAATTATTCTGAATCGATTAAATTCTCCACACTAGGCTAAGGCACGGTATAAAGTAAATAATAGTTGGATAAAGTCCATTTATCCAAAAGCAAATTTTACATAAAATTATATTAGTACAGAGTAGTAGAGCCTCGCTGATTTCAGCATGAATGGGCCGGCTCGACTGAAGAAGGACTACCCTCTCACAGAATATCGACGTGAAATAGCAGTATTTCTACTGTTGTGTTTCGTTCGTTGAATGAGAGTGCCGGAGGCCCAATCATCCTCTTTCCCCCTTCCCGCTCCTTCTCCTTCCCACTTCCTTTCCTAAAGAATCGGCAATGCGCAAGTGATGCCTCTAGTGTTGCAGGCGTCTATAGGCTACGGTGACCACTTACCATCAGGTGGGCCGTATGTTTGTTTGCCAACTATAATAATAATAATATTCTATCACATACACACAACACCATCTAGCCCAAACTAAGCAGCGCTTGTACTATGGGTACTAGACAATGGATAAACATACATATATACTATTTTCTTTTTTTAAATACATGCATATTATATATATGCATATATGCATAAACATAGAAACACCCAAACCAAGTCAAACATCCATGTTCATGTACACAAATATTTGACTTGTGCGGGAATCAATCCCGCGACCTCATATGCTCGAAAGGGTAGCAATATCTGTATAACACATTTATGGTAACTAAAGTATATAACAATATAGATTTATTAAGATAAAACCCTAAAATAAACACTTGTTCATTAAAGAAAACGCTGAGGAATACATTATTGTTGACCCTCGAATCAAAGCCAAGACTTCACAGCAATCGAATTCACAACCCCTGCGCCACCGAGGCACTGATAAAGACCTTGAGATAATGCTAATGAGAAACATGTATATTAACGATGGTCAAATTACTACACGTTACTAATTTACTGTTTAATTAAAGAGTTTCATTGATGACCTACTAAGCAAACATCACATCTTCTTCAAATCTATATGTGACCGTACTATAAGCATCTATAATTTCATACAAATAAAAAAGGACGATCGAATTGGTTGGGAAAGGGCAGAGATGTACATTGTATAACATAACAAATAATACATACCACGGCTCAAATTGAGAAACCTTTTTTTTAAATCAGTTAATAAACTGTATGTATTACATTACTATATGTTACTAATTTACTGTTTAATTAAAGAGTTTCATTGATGACCTACTAAGCATACATCACTTCTTCTTCAAATCTATATGTGACCGTACTATAAGCATCTATAATTTCATACAAATAAAAAAGGACGATCGAATTGGTTGGGAAAGGGCAGAGATGTACATTGTATAACATAACAAATAATACATACCACGGCTCAAATTGAGAAACCTTTTTTTTAAATCATTTAATAAACTGTATGTGTTACATTACTATATGTTAGTAATTTACTGTTTAATTAAAGAGTTTCATTGATGACCTACTAAGCATACATCACTTCTTCTTCAAATCTATATGTGACCGTACTATAAGCATCTATAATTTCATACAAATAAAAAAAGGACGATCGAATCGGTTGGGAAAGGGCAGAGATGTACATTGTATAACATAACAAATAATACATACCACGGCTCAAATTGAGAAACCTTTTTTTTAAATCAGTTAATAAACTGTATGTATTACACCTATGACTACAGTTTCGAAGCAATCTTGTGTCAATCAATGCTTGAATCAAAGTCTATATTTTGCCTGAAGCGAAAATAAAAAATCGGAGCATAGCGATAGATAGTTAATCAAGCTCACAGTTATTTGATAGAGTTTAATTTAGACTCAATAGGACCACGAAATTTAAAACGTGTGCGGTAAATAAAATTTTGTTGCAAAATAGGAGACAATTTTGTCCAATAATGGACTCCAAGAGGCTTAATGATTAATTAATTAACATTGTCTTACGTTTACGCGAATGTTATCCATTGAAATTAAACTACTTTATACGAATTTAATCGCGTTCTTTATTAAGTCTTAATATGTAGTTCTAATAATTCAAATACTTTAAATAAAAGTAAACAGTAAATAGTAACAGAGTTAAAGAGGTTCAAGCTATGTAATAAATACTAAGCTCTAAAATTTATTTAAATATGATATATGATAATAGAATGTTCGTTCTTCTCTCCTAATTTTGCCGTGCCCGAAGAGGTCCATAATTGTTCTCTCTACATTAATAAGACCTGTATATACATTATGGAGTGCAATAAACGAATTGAATTGAAAAATAAACATGATAAAATCCATATAAAGTAGTTTAATTTCAATTATGTATGTCCATAACTACAAACAACTTGTATATTCAAAATATTATAATTTACAGGCTGAATAGCTTCAACTATCGCTCGCTTAAAAAGCTGTTTGCAAAGTGATTGTGATTAAATAAATTCCTCTATTTGTGCGCCGTGCTACATGAAAAGACGGCTGCACGATAGTTCGCGAAGTCTCGCGATTTGTTTAGAGTTTTTCCGAGGTGCAAGCCCGAAGTAAATTGTTTTTCAAACTAATATAAATTCGTCCTCAATACCTTCTGTTTATCTAAGGAAATTATTTATTGTACCATTCCAACACTTTTTAGTTTTGTTCTCGGGATAAATTTTTGTTCTTTTTGTTTTTGTTAATGTTGTTAGTAATTTCATTGTTTGTGTCATAACAAACTTTTCAATCCAAAGGTTTAGATACCGAATCTTAGAATTTTCTGTCATGCAATCTAGGAATATACGTAGAGCCACGACTAGTATGGTGTAGCTCTATATAGCCAACTTAAACAGAATACTCCAAGTTGGAATACTGACGGCCCACATAACCTCACCTGTGCGCCTGATAACTCATCTGATGTGGAGTTCGGTAAAGTCAACCCTTTTCTGTAGCAAAAGTTGGGAGACAATACGAGGATACGTAGACGGTTTCTCGATTAACTATACAATATTTATAACAATAATTTAATTTTATCAATTATTACTTTTTCATTGAAAATTTTGCAATGTCTTCAACTTGTAGTCAAAATCAATGTCTCATAAAGTTATATATTTTTTTAATCTGCTGCCTCTTTTCTGTTGTAACTAACATCATTTACATCCAGATCTATACCAAACAAAGGCTAGACATAAAATTTACCTCAATTATCACGGAAGCGATGTTAAAACAGAATGAACTAAATAATTTAGCCGACTGCTGCTCCATAAAAGCACAAGGTACAGGTTTTTGTCCACACGAAAACGTTGCCCGTATTTTCTATTCAGATTCGAAAAGTGCATCTATGCGGGACACTGCTTGTATACTTTTTAATCTTTTTTCTACACTTACGCTAGATTTGGAGCACTGTGTGTCCGTACTAAGTGTAACTCGAACGAACTTTACACAAAAGCGAAAATAATACAAGATTCCTTAATGATTAATGATGTGATTTTGATGGTAACGATTATACAAAGACTTAGGGGACATTGAATATTTTCTTTACAACGTTTAATTTGATTAAATGTATTGTTTCATCACATTAAAGTTAAGTCTGTAAATTGACATTTAATAAATTTGGTAAACCTTAACATATGTTCATGACTTTTTACTTTAGAAAACGTTTTAGTAGTAATACAGCTTATTATTATTCCTTTATATCAAGAAAAGTATTTCTGGTCTAACCGGATTTGACTGAATATCAGTTTTTACACGGAGCGGCTGCCACCTGACCTCCGCAACCCGAAGGCTAACGATACCCTAAGGCTAGATCAGTGTCAGGATATTATAGGGCACTGAGTTCCCAATCACGTCTGCCATAGATGTTGATGGCAGCCGGGACCGACGGCTTAACGTGCTCTCCGAGGCACGGAGCAGGCGATAATTGTCATTCAATACGCACATCATTTCGAAAAGTCATGTAACTTCCGAAAGTCATAGGTGCGCGACGTGGGTTTGAACCCGAAACCCTCTGCATTGCAGTCTGTTTGTCTCCCCATCTATCGCTAGCTAGCTAGCTAGCTATCAAGAAAAGTATTAATAATCAAAAAAAATTGTAACAAATAAGTTACAGGGCTTCATCAACTTGAATACACGAAAAGCTAAGCAGACGTATAACAACCGAAGACCCAAGACGCCTTGCAGATGGTGACGTGTGAAAATAATCTAAATCTTTTTCTAATTAATAATTATATCATAAACATAACTGTGTGTTCGTTAATTTCGCCCTATTTTTCACTAAAAGCAGTTGATTAGCGTGATTTTGCAGTACGATTATTTATGAGACAAAGATGGAAAAAGAAATATCGATATTATTAGGAAAGCTAGCCTATAACGCGACGCTTACAACACTCGGAATATCACATGTAAATTACCAACTCTTCAAAACAGAAGTATTTGTGTGCCAGCTGAAGGGGCAAAGAGCATACTGGTGGTCCTAGTGACAGAATATTGTTGCTTCAAATAGCCTGCCTACCCTGTCTATTTTGCTGAATCTTTCATCCTAGTTCCATTGATATTATATTCCATGAAACAATCTAATACGACCTTCAACACTTCAAGAAAACAGCGTACTCCTTTTTAAAAGGCTGGCAACGCACTTTTGCGGGTGACCATGGGTGGCGGTAATCGATTACCATCAGGCGATCCGTCTGCTCGTTTGCCACCTAAACCATAAAAAAAAGTGAGAAATAAATCTCCATGGACCAATATATCGATGGAACTAATGAGAATGATCCGTTTTTCGGCGGTTTTCACCTACACGTCGGAGATCCTACCCATTCCGACTACCCTAGTTCAATCGAAACCCTTATAAGTGAAAGATACCACAAGAACAAAGCTACGAGTAAAAGCAAGTGCCAACAACAACAAAACATAACATTACGAAGCCAACGACCCAGCATTCAAATGGCCTCCATTATTCCTATGATTATTAATTATGTTTGGAAACAATCATGGCTGCATCTAGTCAACTAATCAACCACTTGCTTAGTCAATTATCAAGATTAACCGGAGATTAACATCAGCTTAGGTATACAAATTTGCACACCAACTCAATGCCTAGTAATCCTTTGCATTGAATAATATATAATTGATCAATTTGTATGAACATAGGATGATTATCTTCGATTAGATTGTAATTGAACATTGCGACTGTAATTTCGCTAAGGTAGGGCAGTACTTACACTAATCCACGAAGGGTAGGCAGTGATGTATCATATTCACACTCTGCCCGATCCATTTCAAGACTACGAGCCTCTTGTTGTTTATCGGATACATTTCAAGACTAAGAATTCCTA
The DNA here is from genome assembly GCA_930367265.1 of Catocala fraxini. Lineage (NCBI taxonomy): Eukaryota > Metazoa > Arthropoda > Insecta > Lepidoptera > Erebidae > Catocala > Catocala fraxini. The sequence continues at coordinate 19,959,460 of OV884041.1, forward strand.
AACAGAAAATCTGCATAACGCTTAGCCCAACTAAAATGCTCTGACGTTGCAAAATGAATCGCAACCTGCGCTCAGATAAATGCGATTCCTGCCTGAAAAATGTTTTTGTTAAAAATTGCTTTCTCAGTTTGCTATATCTTCAAAGCTGTACACGCTCAATAATAGTACTACTACCACGTGTAAGTAAGATGCCAAGGAAATGGTTCCAAACATGAAATAAGGCTTTTTGTAGGAAATTATTACGCTGATTAAAAATATGGACTGGATAATTCAGTCATACTGTGGATATCTTTTTAGCAACGACAACTTGATGACTTACCCAAAAGTCATAACACACAATGGTATAGCTGATATTTCTGGAATTATCAGAAAGTAATGGTATAAAATGCAACAGATAGTCATTAATTTAAGTAAACAAATGAATTAAGATTTATTTATCTTCATAAGAAAGCCAGCTTTGATAAACTATGGCATATATGATATTAAATAAATGGTTCTTTATATAACAGGACCACGGCTTTTAGTTACACAGTACATAGGCAAACTGGTACATTTGTCGAACAGCGTAAATAAATATTCCGCGAAATTGTTGTTTGCAACTCAATACGAATATTGAAGTCTGAAAACGAAATAGTAAAACTTGCAGCGTCAAAAAAATATATACAAAAAATACATCCATGCCAAAAGCCTATCATTTACAAGCTTAAAGTAAACCACAGTGAGAGGGAATATAAAAATTTTTGACCAAAAAATATTTTTCTGCGAAACTCTTTTGTCCAATGGTAACACACGCTGAATACTGTCCAGTTCTGTTTTATTTATTCTTCAATCATTGATTCCTTTTGTGTAACGAATTTTCAGCGGGCTTAGCCTTTTTACTGTTAGTGTTTTAATGTATCCGGAAATTAAAATTGAAATATGTTGGATTTGCGAGAACTGAATGGATTTTATTTAGGGACTGTGATTAACGACGGCCGTTGCAACAGATAAATTTCACATTGTGCACTTTTTAATTTGCTTTTATAAACTCCGCTGTTTGTATTTAAATTCAATTTTCACACACGTCCAAACTGCCGAAATATCTGGAAATATGCGTACGTATTGTAAACTGATATACAATACTTTTAAAACATTAGAACTAAAGAAAATGATTTCTGAATACATATTTTAACATCCTTATCTTGTAGGCTTAAATGTGATACATATATTTTTAATTGAAATCGTACCTACATCCAGCAATTAACTAATACAATAAATTTGATAATTACTCGAGTGAATATTTTTAAATGCAAAATACTTTTACTTAAGTTCGATTATCAGTTACTAGACAAATCTTAATCTATAATAAATGTATCGTTATGATGTCTCTCGGACTACCGGCCACCAACAAGGATTACTACAGATTACATTTATTATAAATAATAATTAATTATTGATTACAATCCAAATAGCAGCGATCGCCTAGAATGAGACCGTTGAACTGCCATGCTGAGTTCTTGAGTACGATTCCAAGGCATACTGCTGGCTTTCGCAAACATCGCGAGGAACCCTGAATGTCTGAGAGGTCTCCATAATTTTCTCGAAGATATATGTGAAGTCTGCCAACTCGCACTGAGCCACCGTGGTGGACAATGGCCTAAACTTTCTCATACTGAGAAGAGATCCACGCCCAACAGTGGGATACTTTAATACAGGGTTGTTATTATATGGTCCAAAACAGATCGCTAAGCTTTGCGGTAGATATCAAACAGTTGACGTAGTAAATAATACTACAAAATTCTCGCTTTTACCAATTTTTTTTGTGTTCATACAGGGTTATTTATTGTCAAGTGCCGGGCGTTGCTTTTTTATATATAAAACTTAAATTTCTTTTTTAAAGTGTACACAGTACATAGGTACAAAAGTACACAAGTACAGTGTAGGTACACAGCGCGGTCCACAGCCGCTAAGTAGCCGAGCACTCAGAGAGCGCTACACGATCCACCACTAAGCTCATTTTGCCCGCTTTGGTTTTATAAAACTGGGTAAATTCCAACACAAAATACTCAAATGTAGAATGTCTAGTTTGCATTCGGATATGGTATTATTTATTCAATTGAATATATTTTTTATTATTATATTATTATTTATTATTATTATCTTAAGTAATGGGGAGGAAGCCTATTGCCATAAACTGGTCACATTTCCAGACGCCGTGCTTCTACTGAGAGTTATTTGCCCAACTCGAGAATCCAACCCGAGACCTCAAGCACTACGACTGCATACACTAATACTTTGTTACCGAGGCAGTATGTTTATTACTCTCGATTTGAAGTTATTAACATCAAAATTAACTTTACCACCAGGTGTCTATCCAAACTGATCTAGTCATCAAACCAAGTCAAGTATATCAATCGTTAATACTAACATAACCACTTCATACTTTAACATAAACTGTAATAAACACATCGTGTGATGAAACCACGTGACTTGTTTGGTGAGAGAAGCCTTAGAATATATTTTGATATTGAATTTCGCTGTAACCACCATAAAGCCAGAATATACACACGTGATACCGCATCATGTAGCTAGAGCGCAAAGGGTAGCTCACATTTAGTTGAAAATCAGTTAGCGCTGGCGATAAAGTATTTTGGGCAATCATCGATAAACAAATCGAATTTTTCGAAATTGCCAAAAAAATATAGACATTCGAATATTTAAGCAATATTTAATTATACTTTGATACCGAGTTATAGTCGGTGTCAATGAATTTCTCTCTTTCACCAAAGTATTACATTCGACTCGAATCGAAATTCGAACACCCGAATATTGGACTTTCCTTTTTCATAGCAATTAAATATCACTTTAGTTAAAAGTTAGCCTTTATAAATAGGGGTAGGCAGAAAGTGGGGATTGCGATTTTCTACGATTCTGACATATGCATCATTCATACTAATCACAACCTACAATATCATCGTTGGTTTAAAGGTACTTGAAACTTTTTTGGTTATTCGCACGAATATTTATGATCTTCTCAAATATAGCTAATACGTTTAATTTTAAAGTTTAATTACGACACGATACATAAACCGCATCCAAATAGATCATTAATTTCTTTCGTCCATCTTTCCCCACCTCCCCAAGAGTCCGTTGGCTGAATGAAATTTCAGTAATTTGGTAAAGCGAATGCTAGGTACGGGTCCCGGGCGGGATTTTCTTACAATCCGCGCTTTGTTTTCAAGTCTATTTAAAGCGGAACGTCCAAAATTACCTGACCCACCGCACCCCCCGCGCGTTAACACGCCGATGACGAAAGAAATGAAAATACGTGGCAGTTTAGAGGTCATTCTAATTGGTTATGTCTCCGTTAAAATTTGCTGCTTCCTTGTAGCTTAAGGCTGAAACAACAAGGGTTATAATTGCTTGGTAATGTATGCGTTTTAAGTTTGTTTTGTTTTGAATATTATCTGTTTGCACAGATTAAGAATGTTACCATTTCAATGCTTATTTCATCGTTGTTATGATTTGGAGTTGTTGCGATACAAACATTTGCATAATTTTCCTATTTCTTCGGAGACGTAGTGTTTTCGCGTGCTACGTTCTTGGGAATTTTTTCGTTGTGCTTAAAGGATTTGATAAGAATACTTTGTGGACTGAAAGCTGAATGTTGTTAACTAAGTTGATGTATACATAGAATAAGGATTATGAGTGGAATGGAAAGTGGAAAAGTCTACCATTGCGTTTTTGCTAATGATACGAATAAGCCGACTTGTCCGGGGATATAAAACATATTGAAAGAATCTAACTTTAAAAAAAATTGAAATAAGATAGCTTTTGTCCTACTCAATACAATCTATTGTATATTCTAGGCAGGACAAAAGCTATGTTTTATCCTGATATGTGTCGTCGTGCTATTTTAACAGGTGAAGCCACAAATAGAAACTAGTGTGATATAAAGTAAACCAAACATACAATTTTCGTAAAAAACTAAATTAGTAACGATAATTGAGGTAGCATTTTTGATGAAATTTGGCAAGGAGATAGATTGTATTTCATGATACAATCTATCTAAAGGTAGCCGCTATACTACCATTCATCCCGATATGAGATCCCATGGGATTCACATGGTCGAAGCGTCGAGCATAAAGTAAACTTAAAACAAATTTTCGTACAAAACTAATTTAGTATCAATAAGCGAAGTAGTACATTCGTGTTTTCAAGTCGGAATATACTTCAAATAAACAAGAACGAACCTAGTCCTTCAACTAGGTACCAACCTACACTAACAGAAACTACTTCAGGTTACCTAGTTCTACTAACTTTCATATTGATCAGCATTAGGTATTAGTGAATAAGCTGTATTTGAATAAGTTGTATGATTGCCTTGTTGAGTAATAAGTTTTAAGTTCTTACGACTGATCATGAAGTTTGATTATTGAATAGTTCAAAGTCATATAAAACTAGTTTTTAGCGGTGGCGTTGCCCGCGTTTACCATGACTGGTGTGTACCGTCATAATGTGTCCTATGTGTCAATCAAGGACGCGGCCTAAGTAGCAGGTTTCATGCAATACTTTTTAACGGTTAATGCGTGATTGAGTAACAATGATTCTATTATACATCGTTACTTAAAACATTAAAATTTGGATTTTAGTAGTATTTTCATGTTGGGATACTCTTAGAAACTGCATGAATTTTATAACTGTGTTTAGTGAACGCAATAAACACTTGCCTCTGTTACATGAGATCTAAAGAAATATCTAGCGATATATAGGTGTAGTACATTTGTGGTCACTCATGATAAACAGGCATGGGTTTATGTAATTTGCGCATGTATAGATTCACGATACATCGCCAAAGGCTTAGGCAGAGATGTTATCAAAATAACATACTATCAACTGTGTTGTAAACCCACGTAGCAAGCAACAATCCTATTGCGTTCTACCAAGAACATTTTTAGGAATTGCTAGCTGGCATAAGAAATTTCTAGTAACACTGTACTCAGCCCGGTGATTTAACCTGAGACCCCATGATTGCACACAAACCTTATACCATAGGCTCAACGAGGCATTCGGCATATATAATACAATTTGTATTACTATTAAGCAATAATCTATCTCAAAAAGTTATTGAACGCTATACCGAAAATGTAAAAGCTTTGAATACAAAAACATCAAGTTTCGCATCCCCAGGGTAGACGCGTATCACTCACTTAGATCCGGCCAAAAAGTCGGTTCATCTTTGTCAGAAATATACAAATATCGAACTAAGTAAGTAGGTGTGAGTGATTGCCTTTTTGTAAGCCCTCTGGGGTGAGACGATCGCTCCTCAATTTTAGTTTCATGCTTTATAAACAAGCAATCCTTGGGGAACGGATGATCTGATGATGTTTCTTTTTGCGGTAAACTGTTTTGGTGAAGCTGAGGGTAGGAATTTGTTTATTTGAATTGGCTTTTAGTCAAAGAAAAACTGCGAAATGACGTATGACCGAGTGTAAGTGTTGTTCACGGACGGCGTAACTAGAAAGCGATCGCTTTGTGTGCTCGGATCCCATACGGAAAAATTATTTGTATGATCTACAAATAATTAATGTCAACCTGGGTGTATCTTGTGTTCATTGTGTGTATGTTTGTAAAGTCTGCATAGGTACAGGACTTGATACCTAACGCAGAAGATGATATTGGTAATTATAACTTAAAAATTCGCTTACCTACCTAGGAGTTGACTTTTATTTCACTTAGTGACAACGGCCCACCTAATAGGAGCAAACGTCAGTGATGTAGAGCATTACTGACTTTTTCATCATCATCATCATCAAAGACATTTAATATCGCCATCTTTTGAAATAGGTTTCTATATGTTTACATTTAATGCAAATAAATTTATTATTTTCTATGCTTTTCTTGCACTAACATACTAGAAAACACACTTTTTCTAGTACGTTAGACAAATAGCCTTTGGGAGGCTTACACCAGGACATGGGTCCAATGCGCTGAGGTCCTTCGAGAGTTTTAATTTAGAGTGGGATAGGGCACGTAGCGAAACACTAGCCGAGGCAGGTGTAGGAGACTATTACTACTTATGAAACGTAATAAATCTGAGCTATGGAGATAGGTGTTTGATAGACTGATGTAATGTAATTTATTATAATAATTTGTCATAATATTGTTTTAGCAACCGAAACGTTGGGGAAAGTGTAGGCTGCTGAAAAGCAACCGAAACGTCGGGTAAAGTGTAAAATTAAATTAAATCTAAATAGTTTTAATAATAATTTAATTAGCTTAAAAATGAGTAAAGTTTAATAGTAGTAGTAGTGTAACAATTTTCAAAATTATGTAATAAAGTGTTAAATAAACAACGCGATAAAATCCGTATATAGCAGTTTAATTTCAATAATTTGTCATTATAATAACTATGTATTATAAAATACACTATATAGAAGCTGCGGGTGGCAGTACCTTACAGTAAAACACTATATTAAAAGTATATACGCAGACAATCTCACAGTAAAGTGTCCTTACAAACCCTGTGGAGTTTACAACAAGAGTATGACGTCATGCACACGTCATGCAGTTCAGAATTAACGTGGCACAGCAGCCTTGCATTAGAAAGTACAAGGTTAGCCCGTTGCCAGTATTAGCTGCTACCCACGCCATATCACAAAGATTATGCTACCTATAAACAGATGTGACAGTATTCTGTAGATTATTTTTGCCTTATAAAGTATACCTTTATTAAGAAATCCTGAGATTTCCTGTATAATATTGTTCTCAGTAATACATCTAACTACTGTACATTTATTTAAAATTATGTACCTTAACATACTATTTAAAGATGTTAGGGTGCAATAAAGAATCATAACTATCTATCCTATTATTCGTTTGGCGCTAACGATTAGATAGATGGAGCTGACTATGTTGTAATATGTGCAAAAGCATACTATAAGATATTTCACTATTTTATGTGGTTTGATATTGATATAATTCAGTCCTTACATATCATTTTTATCATCGCTCATGATCGGTACCTAAAATGATGATACCTAAAAGCCTTTTCTTTATAACGATTAAACAATAGGAATAACAATTATTGTGATAATGCCTGTTCTTTGGTTCCTCGTCTCAACCTTACGTTTATATTTTCTACTGATCGTAATGTACCGCTTTCGGTTCCTAGGTATAGATATACTGTTAATTGATTATTTTCAATAGTAACACACGCATTATTACTGGCTATATTTTAAGTACTCTGTAATAAATAGTACTTAAAACATAGCCAGTGGAATGTGACAGCCATGCACCTATATGTATGTATATGAAAGACCTGGGTGACTTAATAGCGCCCAGAATCAAATTTTTCTCTTAACTACCAACGTAAAAATTACAAACAAGATAAGTCATTACATTTAGATAGGTAAAAGCCTTAATATAAAACTAAATTATAACAGTTCAAAGACAACAACAAAAATAACAGTTTTAACAGTAGCAACATTAACACACAGTACACAAATACTAACAGTCGCACCTACGAACTACTCCACATAATCTTTGACCCCAACTATGAAATGAGCGAGCAAATGCATCGAGTTGGATTACGGAGCGTGGTAATACAGCAGCCTTGGGCCCTTTGCGGTGAGGCCAAGGACTGAACAAGGATAATGTTCTTCTAGCTTTGTATATTATGCACGTTGATGTAATCCCTGTGCTGTTTGACGGTTTCATCTGAATGCTAGCACCTTCACTCCCGACATAATGAACGAAACCATGTCCACAGGTACCCAATTATTTATTTCTAAATTGAGGTTTGTATCCTAAAGAGAAACAAACAAAAGGTGCTTCCATAAAACATATGATTCTGTGAAGTTCCATAACGAAAAGTTGAGCAGTAACAAAAAAAAATTGATGATCTTGAGAGCCCAAGTTCGGTACCCGGTTCAGGCAAATGTTATTAACAAATTCTGAATAGCAGCACGGATTCAGGAAAAGTGCTCGATAAATGACAATAAGGTGGCTTCCTAATACAGAAACGTATAACAGCTGACGAAATGTCGGTGTAAAAAATATTTACCCGCCTCCTCGAGGATCCAGGCATAAATTAAGACTGCGCCGAGCGAAATGTGCCAAAACAGGCGGTCACAGTTAAGTAAATAAAATCAACACTCTCTGTTTAATACAAATATAAAATATACATTTGCCATAACAATGAATGTGTTTACAATTACTCCGTGTAAAAAACATAAAATAATTAATATTTTCGCCTACAAAATTACGTAAATTTGCATCTATCAATCTACCCAATTTTACAGCTTAAACGAAACATAAATAGTTATATTACAATTTGTCTGTCCCAAATATTTAAGTTATTGGTTGACAATAAAGATACATATTTATCAAAAAAGCACTTCAAATCCTCCATACAATTTTACTATGGCGGCCGTGCGCCGATTTGAATATGCGCCGCACGTGCTCTGTCATTATCTGTCTTACGCTCGGCGCAGTCTAAAAGAAAGGCAATTTATACGGGGGACCTGTTATACTAATATTAAATAGTGGTAAAGTTTGTAAGTTTAAATACAGGAGGTAATCTCCGGAACTACTCATACGATTTAAACAATTACTTCACTATGTGAAAGGTACATTATTTTGAATAGATATTATGTTCAATCCAAGCGAAGTTGCGGCCGGCCGAAAGTAATAAATGTAAAAACATAAAACAAATGACAGACGATAAAATAAATATATGTAATACTACTAAAATAAATAACAGGGTGTATGGGTCGCAGCGGTGGCAAACCAATATCAAGTTTAATTTATCCAAAAGTGAGGTATAGACACCAGAATATAGTAAAATACTGAAATCAAAACATACCTATTTTGAAACGACAGTTTTACTTTAACTATTTTTGTAGTGGCTTTTGCGCCATTGTAATTGCGGTTAATGGAATGAGTTTAACCCCACAAGAATCGAAGATAGTGTGATATCCAGATAGTTTATTGGATCTGGATACAATTTGTGATTTTTTCTGAAAATTGATAATAAAGAAGAATCCAGATTAATCTAAGTAGCGCAGAGATGACCCTGCGCTACTAGCAGAGGAATAATTATATATAATTTAAATTGGCAGCCGTATTTCGTATATGTCGGAGAATAGGACGGCAACTCGCTTTTGACATGATGAAGCAACGAAATATAGGCGTGGTATTATACTTCGTACGTATACTAATGATAGGCAAATACAAGAGAAATAAAACAATAAAGGCTGACTGTGATTATCTTTGATTTGATTCGTAACGCAGAGAGTTTGTCACCCGAATGTGCCCGCGCACGAGTCTCCGGCGCTTATATAATGTCAATATGACACTGCACAGCATTATAGGCGCCAAGGCCGCAGGGATACGCAAGCAATTTATATGTCATCATGTTAAAGACAACATGTACTTATCAGAATATAAGTTTAGCTTGCTATACTTTGACACTGAACGGCGAAAAAAATTGATTTTCTCCAATCATTTTTTAAAGCGTTAAATTTTCTATCGAAATCAATTTGTTTCAAGTGAAATAAGCATTTTCGATCCTATGTCCATCTTTTTGAAAATCCGGTCCACTGTGCTATAAACAATAAATAGCCCGAGATAAATTGAGTCGTGGACTCGTATTTTGGTTAAATAATAACTTCACAAAAAACAGGAACCAATAAAATCGATTACTCGATTTAATTAATCGTCATTCGGAATAATCGGTAAAAGGAAGCCGCATTGTTATCGATATGAAAATCGAGGCAATAATTGTGAGATATCGGTGTCATAGATCGTTATTGTTATAGTAGGTTGGCATGTCAAACGACAATGATGACAGGTATGACTGTAAACTGCTACGTTTTATGAGCACAGCGAACAATGGGGGTATAAAGGTGTAAGCGCATTATAGCGTAATATAGTGTCGGCATTTTGTTTCCACGTACACACTGAATAAAATGTAAGGAATGGTAATCTTCTATAGTTTTTGAAGTACTTTATTTTATATAAAATATAATTATATGTAGGTATCATATTAGTTTAATAAAACTATTCACACATTAATCCTTGCGTTGTCAAGCCACAGGAGAAACAACGATTTAATTTGATACGCCTCCGCAATAATTGTTATTACAACTATATTATTGTATTTATTATGTGTTTATTATTGTTAAATGCTCATAATTCCATTAAATGTAAGATAGTGCCACTTCATTTGAAATATTAAGCTGCAAGAGGCATTTCTACACAAAACTGCAACTAAATATGTTTATTCGAGCTAAGAAAAGAATTTCAGAAGTTTTGAAAGAGGCGGTATATGTTAAACTGGGACTCTCCCTAAGAGATTCTTGTCCTTTGAGTAAGTAACGCAGCGACGCCATTTTAGGTTACTAAAACCGTTTACTATTAGGCATTGCTATCTTACTGTCAAAACATGTTTATAAAATTACACTATAGTCTAAAACAATCCTAATAGCATCCACGTGCATACTTAAAATTCATTTCCTGTTTTAAGTAGACTAAAGCTTAATCTGTACTATATATTAATACTAAAATGTGTCTATCGTTAGCGCTGATTATCCTATCAGGGTAAGTAGGGCACGTGGTTACAATTATAGTTACAGTATCTAGGTATAGTAACTAGGTCGAACTTAATTTCAATCCTTTATCTAGAATAATTTTAATCCGCTCTTCGTAATATACTATCACTAAATTTAATGCTTGAAGGACCTGATTATAATTAATTACCTGCATTAATTACCTCTTTTTAAGTTATGAGTATATTTATAAAGTCTGTCTAGATTTATGACTCAAGCTATTTATTGCCCTACTAAAGCAATGGGTCTTCTAAACGGGCATTATTTTACGGCAATATATGGTTTTCAATACATTTATATTATAGAATACATATCAATGTTGTGCATATGGCTGTCATTCATTTCGATTGCAGTAAAATATTAACCGCTTAGAAACCCGTTTCTAAATATTGTTACAAGTCAAATTTCAATAGCATATAAAATAGAAAATAAGTATAGTAAAATAAAGTTCAAGGAGAATACCTGACAATTAATATTTTATATTATACCTTTATATATATAATTCTACTGTACGTGTGTATGTCACTGAACTCCTCCTAAACGGCTGGACCGATATATGCGCAACAACTATAATTTATCAATTAATCAAATAATAATTCTGTTTAATAATTCAATTGTGTTAAAACTAGTTCATAATGAATTAATTACTGTATGATTATTACAATGTAACAAGTTCAATTCAATACTTAACGTAAAAATTATATACGTGCTCGCTGCACTATAAATACGGCCACACAGAGTGCGCTCGGGCAGTCTCGCTCGAGTCGTCGAACAGTACGGAGCTCTGTAAATTAGTTGCTAAGCAGTCAGTTGAATGAATGACGTCACACTTTTTAAAAACACACCGGAGCCTGGTTCTCCGTCGTATATACATATAGTCTTCAATAGCCTATTTATTGTATTTTTATATATGATCTAGGTTCAGATAGATAGATCAGTCACAGGCTATACCTAGATTATAATATTCTCGTGCATGTTCGTCTTCTCTTTAATATGTTACCCAATAATAAGCCTTAAGACCCAATTTCCTTTTGATTGATTTCCTAAATTTATTGAGCATTATATTTTGCGTGGTGTTAGATTGTAGCAGACTAATACTTTGAACTCTATATAATTGATAAGTCGGTATTTACCTATATTTACATATCTGTGATGAAGATTCGATTTCAAGGTAACGATCTCCATATTTGCATTTTTTTACAAAACATCACAGGATGGACCATTTAGACCGAACGGAACCCGAAGCATATCTTCCCATCTTATAACAACGAACTTAAATATAAATAGCAAAATGTGGTGTAACGTCGAGTATAAGTAGGTACTGTACGTTGTATAAATACCATTCTGTGCAGTTATATGGTTACGAAATAACACCCCTGTACGCTACGACGTCGTAGCTAGCGCACTGATTCTATGATCTCGTAGCACTGACGAGTTCAACTACTCGTATGTCATGTACATCGTGTACTACACTGCAACCTGTTAACAAAAACGCATACTAATATTATAATTTTATTAAGAAAGAAATTATCTGTTTAATAATATTTTATTGTTATCACGTAGTACTGATATTAATTAAATTTAGTATAGAGTTAACTTGATTGCAGTCTTACTTATTTACAGTCAGCGACATAAGCAGGTTGTAATTAAAGGAATTTGTGACAGTATATGATGCATGAAAATATATTTATAATTGTTCCATAGTAATCAGTTGTAACTAAATAACTATATAATATTGAATTGACTGAAAAGAAACGTCGGGGAAAGTGTAAAATTAAATTAAATCTAAATAGTTTTAATAATAATTTAATTTGCTTAAAAATTAGTAAAGTTTAATAGTAGTAGTAGGGTAACAATTTTCAAAATTATGTAATAAAGTGTCAAATAAACAACGCGATAAAATCCGTATATAATTTCAATAAATAACTATATTTTGAATCTATATACAAATAATATAATAGATGCTCATATTTTTCTTTAGTAGTAAGTAAAGGATGAGCAATTGCTATTATTGCGTATGATAAATCAATTTAAAATTTCAGAAATGTATATTAGTGTAGGTCGTACTTGAGTACCATATTCTTCATCAAAGTAATAAATACACTGTTGCTGTCACCTGGTTGAGTAAGAACTCCGGTTGATTGTGATAGAATTTTTTGTGATCCATTTATCATTGTTCCGTGTCTGAAAGTACTATGTGTCAGTTGTTTGATTGTTTGTGTAGTCCTCGCGATACAGAAAATATAAGTAGGGCGGAGTTCTCCTAAAAGCAACCTATTCTACATATGAACATAGTGCATTAAACTTTTGGGTGAATGCCCTTTGCTCGCGTAGTCTAACCTCATTTAGGTTTCATATAATAACATAACCGAGGTACGTAAAATCACACAGAAGTCCAAATATAGATAACATTAATAAACATAGGGGTAAATGTGAAATCAATATACAAAACGAACTAAGAAGTGCACACTATTATAGACAAGAACTCCGTAAACTATATAGGAATCATATTTTCGTGTCGTATATTGTAATTTAAATTGTGTCGGACTTTTTAAGTCACCTGGAAGCTCCAAACTAGTATTACTGTTGTGATTAATGCTGTTTTAAAACATATTGAGGCTATATATACAGCAATAGTAACTACTACGCCTTCTTACCATTTACCTCGGACATATTAAAACATAGTGTGCAAAATGGGTGTGTATTCAATTCTTGGCGTAAACTATGAATATTGTCAAATTCACGACACTGCCACACTTAACATTTATAAGTCAACTTAGTAATAAAAAAGAATAAACTGACATACAAAACTAATGTATTAGATTTTTGTTAACGCTTTTTGTCTGTAGCGATTCGCGATACTTTATATAATATTAGACAACGGGTCGTCGCAGTGGCTCAGCTCCTCTATGTATAGACGTATGAAATGACCAAGTGAGGGTAGATGCCGAAACCTGCAGTTCACAAAGGCTGAGCTCGCTCCCGTCAACACATGACCACGATCGATGCAAGTTGGTCGAAATGACGGGCAATAAATAGGTATTTCGTCATCATCATCATTATCATTTCGACCGGGCGACGTTTACTGGTGGACAAAGGCCTCCTCAAGTTTTTCCACACTGACTGATCTTGGGCCACCCGCATACAACCGACACACTACTACATTCTGAAGGGCTTAATCCTGCTGCATGATTCGATATATGGCCGCCCCAATAGCCATCGGTTCTGCGAGCTATGTGCACTGCCCACCGGCACTTCAGCTTGGCTATCTGGAGAGTATTCCTCAACTTTAGTTTTCCTGCGGATCTCCTAAGTTCTGACTCAATCCTGCAGAGTAACTCCGAGCATAGCTCTGTTCATTACCCTCAAGGTAATGGGTATTTACTTATTACCTTTATATATTTATTAAAGCGATTGAGTCGCACTGTCTAATATTATATTAAGTATTAGATATTCGTATTAGCAACGTTTCTATTCTCAAATCAAGTACGTAGTACAAAGCTCCACACAATGCTATCTACTTCTATGCCATTACCTCTTGTGACTTTTCATTTGTTATTATAACATTTCAGCCATTTTACAATTCACAGGGAGTCCACGAACAGACTTTATAGTTAAAATGGCGGTGAGTGTAATAATAAATTTTCGGGTTACTTTAAACCGGTCGAGGTAGAAATAAATTTAGTTTTTTATTACTTTATTATGGCTTGCAATGTAAAGTTAAGGCAGATGGTTAGTTTGCTTGAAAATTATGTTGAAACGTTAATTTAGTGCTTTTATGTGGTTTTATAATGAATATAGGAAAGTTTTAGTATTAGCTTTTGAAATTGGAGTGCTTGGTGGTTTCAGGTACATGTTAGCGCGAGCATAAAGGTTTCGCTCCTGGTTTAGACAATTTTTATTGGGTTATCTATAAGAATCGAAGTTTGAGTATGATGCCCAAGACCGGTAGCCTCGTATCAAGCTTAATACCACAGCGAATTCTTGAGTCCTTAACACCATGTCATCTCAGCTTTAGTCATTGATAGCTTTTTCTCGTTTTCGCGCATGTAATGATACTTCTGTAAGAAATTATGGTGAAGTTCCTGGAGAGAAAAACGTTGGACAGAGACCTTGAATATAAATCTATGACATACACCTCGGTTATACGTATAAAATAGTAACCGTTCGCTAATATAAGTTAAATATACCTGTTATATACATCTTCTTAGCTTTTCCCAAATATATAGATTTGAGGTTTTGTTATATAGCCATCTTCTCTTTTTTATTTATTGTATTTGTACTGATTACCTTGACTTAAATAAAAATTAAATATTGCAATTATATTGGTAGACATTTTATTAACCATATAATAAAAACCATGAATAGGACGTCTTCTTACTACATTTTAATCACAACTTTCATTGCTTTCTTAATTATTTTCACCATTGCTTTCTGATGCATTTCTACATTTAAAAGTAGTATATTACACTCCATTTCTTCAGCTATAACCATTAAAAATATTACATCAATTCACAGCTTCGTTTCGTCATAAAATCTCACACACAAATAAACAAACACTTTCGCATGCATCCATTAGCACTGTCAACCAGTACTGACAGATAAACATTTAAAAAAGAAAGCCTTCAAAACGTCATTTCTCCTCACTCGATCACTGAACATTAAAACTGCCTGTAAACCCGCTTCAAATGTGCAGAAACATTATTATGAAAACACAAGACATGTACGTATGCAGTATTATCACTCCCCACCTGCTGTCTGTCCAAAATATTCACCTTTTGTTTTAGATGAAAATCGAAAAAGAATCTCGCCTTCATTAACGAAGGGTGTAAGTTACGCGAGGGACTCGGCGAGGGGCCTATTCGACAAATATGCGATACTGTTATGTTTTTGGTAGTGTCTACTCTGCGTGCGTCCATTATTTTTGACGCATGGGGCCTATTTTTGAACATTTTAATTTCGAAAAGTGTCTAGAAGTAAGCTTTAACTTCTTCTTCTCTGGAATTATATCACAACAAATCTTTAGATGCTTGTTTATGTGAATATGACATTTCAATTGCCATTTAACTTTGTGTCTTAGTGTTATCATAAATTCTCTTAAATAAATAAATAAAATAAAAACGTTTATTTCAATTACAATTGGCATTGTGATACATATTATTGGAGATCACCTTTTAAGCAAGGAATTGCTTGTATTAGGAGACTCCGCGCTTCCACTTGTCACATTGACGCAATTGAAAAGTAGACTATAAAATATAAATTATGTAAGCATGCAAGCAAAAAATATAAAATTGTGAAAATTAATGAATTTACACTTTCGTGGTTTTTAACATTAGTTTTACATAGAAAATAAAGTTGTTGATTCAAAAATTATACAAGTGTTTTACAAATAATAAATGAACATTACACAGGAAGAGGCCAGATCACGCGTGTAGGTGTGGTATGTGTATGATGAAAGAGGGTGTGAGTGAGTGTGGGTGTAAGTGTGTGAGAGTGTGAGAGATTGTGGGTGTAGATATGAGAGTGTGGTTGTGTCGTGTGTGTTACAATGAGTAATGCTTAGTTCACTTTTGATTGTTTTTAACATGCTTTTATGCCTAGACGAAACGTAGGTCCAGATTATCGTTTGTCGGTTAGCCCTGCGACATTGTCTTGGGATCGAAAGAAGCACAATAAATCTTCTTTCACTAACCATGCGCTCATCATCCCAATGGTAACTAATTTGGTTACTGAATAGAAGATACAATGGACTCAACTTCGTCGTAGGTTTTAGTTCTAAGCCAATCTATTACAACTTTTTTACAGTCTCGGAGCCTCATGGAATATATCCGCAATTCTTTATTCAGCAAGTTATATAAATAAGACGATTGCCTTGGGTATTGCCTTTTAGCGAAAGCAGATCTAACGTGGACAGTAAGGGCGACTAAGTAGCTCCGTCTGCTTTTTGACTTAGAGGGGTCATACGGGAGTGATGTGTGTTTTTTTAAGGTTAGTTGAAGCAAATAAAGCTTTCTTACAGACAAAAGACCTGATAATTGATATAGGTTATGGGTGGGATACCTATAGGGTTTAAAGAACATGACCTTAATTAAGGTTCTCTGCGCCCTCTCAAGCTCCAAGAATTTTAGTTTTGTTGTCCCTCCCCAGCAAGACAGACAGTAAATGAGGATAGATTGGGCCAAAGTTATGTATACTTGCTTCAGAAGTTGCTTTGAAGCCGCATGTCTCAGCGTTTTAAAAGTCCATATCAGCTTCCTAACTCTTTTCATAATAAGCTCTGTGTGCATATGCCAAGACAAGCGCTGGTCAATCATAACACCTAGATATTTTGTATACTGTAATCTGTCAATCTTTGAGCAAGAGCAGCCGGGGTTGGGCGGGTTAGGGCAGTTATGGATTTTCAACTGGAAATCTTGAGACGGCTGCGAGCTACTATATTTAGTGAAACAGATGTAGTTGGATTTGGAGGCATTTAGTGTGAGGAGGCTATGGTTTAGCCAGGCTGCTATCTTCGCGAGGCCACGCTCGGCCAACCTACGAACATCATCCCAAGTCTTAGCAGTGAAGATAATGGCAGTATCGTCGGCGTATGAGAAAATGAGCCCGCCATCAATCTTCATGTTGCAGAGGTTATTAATGTAGATAAGGAATAAGGTCGGGCCAAGAACACTACCTTGGGGGACGCCGAAATTGACGTTTGACTCGCAACTGGTGTACATTGCAATTTTAACCCTTTGCTTGCGATTTTTGAGGTAGGAATTAAAAAGTCCAAGAGCGGGTCCCCTTATTCCGATGCGTTCAAGCCTCTGTAAAAGTAAAGGGATAGATACCGTGTCAAAAGCCTTTTTGAGGTCAAGAAAAGCAGCTAGACACTTGGCTCCACCATCTACACCGTCTATCAAAGCAGAAGTTAGTGCCAGAACTGCATCCTCAGTAGACTTGCCCTGTCTAAACCCAAACTGAGAAGGCGAAAGTATTTTATACTTAGTTAGGAATTTGATCAGGCGTGAGTTGATAAGCTTTTCGAGTATTTTTGAAATGGATGGTAGAACCGAAATTGGTCTATAGTTAGACGGATCAGACTTCTCTCCTGACTTGTACACAGGTGTTATAAGGGCTACTTTCAAAGCGTCGGGGAAAATTCCCTGCTTGAAGCATATATTAGTTAAGTGGGTTATGATGGTTACAATTTGTTCGTGTGCCGTTTTTAGAAAGTTGACCTGTATTTTGTCCCAACCAGGAGCGCTATCTGATTTCAAGCTCATTAGAGTGGCTCGAACTTCGTCGGGGTCTGTGTCGAGAAGAACAAAAGATGTGGCCAAAGGATAGTCTACCGAGGATGAGTCAGGTTTACTATTATTTCCTATTGAGGACTGTGAAGTTGTGATGTTTTCAGCTAGAAGTTTGCCTATGTTACGGAAGTAGTCATTAACCTTGTCAACAGCGTATTGTGGGGTAGTGAGTATATCTAGCAGTTCCAAATTACTTGTTTTTTTAGGTTTGCTTTGTGTAATGTCATTAATGATAGCCCATGTTTTTTTAGGATTTCTGTAAGCTTTAGAAAGTTGATCTCTGTCATATTTACGTTTTTGTTTTCTAATAATGGTACAACAGTAATTACGGTACCTTTTATATGTGATTTTAAGCACCTCATTGTATGGATCAAGCTTAAGTTTCTTTTGCATACGATTTCTGTTTAAAATGCAACGCAACAATCCAATTGTCATCCATGATTTTAGGAGTCTATTTTTAACAGGTATATTCATTGTAATTGTACTGAGTGTGATACAATTTTGTAATATATCAATTAGGTTATTAGTAAGAGTGTTAGGGTTATGTAGCTTTAATAGGTCCGATAGATTACTGGCCTTGAGGAGCTCAAGTCCTTTCTCTGAATTGAAAACTGTTTTTGTTTTTGAACATTTGATTATGTTAGTATGGTTTGAAATTTTTAAGAACGTCATGTAATGGTCGGTAATGGTAGTGTGAATGACTGCAATGGTTGCAGTTTGGTTGCCAGGTTTTAGTTTTAGTATAAAGTGATCAAGGCAGGTTTTGTATCTCGTGGGAAGTGAGTGTCCAGGGAGTAGACCATGCATTGCCAACATATTAAGATAGTTAAGTCGGTTTGTACGTTCGTGTGACTGCTCATTTTCATTGTATATTAGGTTAATATTTAAGTCTCCAGTGATTATTATAGCTTTTTTAGTTGATACAAGGTTGACTAGGTGATTATTTAACGAGTTAATAAATTGGTCTGCGTTCGCAATTGAAGGAGATCGGTAAATTGCAATAACTATAATGTCAGGCATAACATGAATCTCCAAACAAGAGGCATGAACTAACTTTACTTCTCTTGTTTGATTTTTGTGAGTGCTTTTAATATACGCGACTACTCCATCAGCCTTATTCAGATGGTTTGTAGTTTGGTAAAAATTATAGTTAGTTATTTGAGGTATTGGTTTATTTGAGCTCAACCTACATTCGGTTAGGATAACCAAATCAATATCCGTTCCAAGATTGAATAAATTTAACTGAAGATCATCGAAATTAGAGTAGACAGATCTAATATTCTGCGAAACAATTGCAAAACCGGGAGAGTAAGGTGCTATATGCTTAGAGAAGTCAGCAATATCACAATCAAAAACTTGAGCTATTTCGTAATTATCGATATCTTTCAAAGTGAGTAAAGTATTATCCATTTAGATATGTTTTATAAATGCAGGATAACGTTACTAAATTCGTATTGTTACTTCGTGTGTGGATGAGGGTCAGTGTGTGTGTCTGTGAGTGTGTAAAGGTATATGTGGTTTGAAAGTTTGTGAATTTGATATGCATATGCCATGTAGGTTTGCGTGATAAAGAATGAATGTTAGGGCGCGACTGGTGAACAAAACGTAGCTTACTAATTTTCTTAATCTCAATGTTTAACTTCTCACTTCTCTTAAGTGACATAATAAAAATTCGTCCTTTAAAGGTAAGTAAATATATAAATGGTTTATTATTTGAAACAAATGTATATAAATACAATCGATTCAAATATAAACACCAAATATTTGACTAACACTGAATGAAGACCACCACAAGAAATAGCTCGGTCATATTATACAAAAAAAATAAGTTTGTCTAATAATAGATATAAATTACTCTTAACCTCAAAAGCGAAATATGATGAAAGGAGAAGAAATTTGCAGCAGTACAGTAAAGGAATCTAAACAAAACAATATTGGTAGAATACTTATTTGATAAAACTTTTTATGCCCCTGATCTTATGATAGCATTAGGTCAAGGGCAAAAAAAGAAGTACTGCAGAACTATCGACCAATACATCTTTTGTTAAGCTTCGCTATGATGGAATTTACCTGTCAAAAAATTCTCATTCAGATATAAACTGTACTAGATACAAAGGGAAGCAAATAACTAGCCCGTTATTACGTAGCATTAACAACATGCTAGTAAAATGTTATTGTGATTATCCTTTCTCTAACTGTAAAGGAATGTAAAGGAACAATTGTATATTGTCTTAACACGTACCTATATCTTACTAAATAATTCTTATTTCTGCCTACTCAAATATTCGTCCACCAGAATAGGTCCCAGCAAAGCATTTTTAATTTGTACTTGAAGTTAAAACCGGAGGGCACACGAGATGGTTTCGCGAGCAAACAGAAAAAAAAAGACATTTTGTTTTGACACAACGAGGGGTAGCTGATTGAAATGCTAAAAATATTTGTATACGTCGCTACTGTTTTTGAATTAAGGTGTAACGTGTAGGGAAAGTTAAATGTAGCGTCGATTTTAAAATGTCAGCTTAGAATGGGTTCGAAAGAGCGTGAATGTTGGGCTGAGATCTATTGTATACTTTAAGATCTATTTTTGTATCGCTTTAAATGTCTTTTAATCATAATACGATACGAACATTTTGTACCTACCAAAATGTTCGTATCGTATTAAAACTGGCAACCTATCGTTAGACGTCTTAAACGTTTAGAATTCTGACTTTCATTTTGGTTTTAAGTGTTCATAATGTTCAGAATTAATGGTTGTGCAATCATAAAATAATAACAAGCAAGCTAACTGTAAAGATAACACTTTTCAACAACTTCTGTTTAATAATGACAGTGACGATAGAAAAGTTATGTACGGCATCGATCCCAAATACACTTAATTAATGTTATTAAGTGACTAAATTCTTCACTTTGAATCCAAAAAAGAACCTGCCCATATGGTTTTTAGACATATTGTTATATGATACTCATCTCATCTACAACACCACTGTAATACCTGTGTAGCTAGGCTCAGCTATCGTGACCATGTAAACTCCGAGTTTTGGCACTCGTGAATCCTTGACTAAACTGACTTGGAATCCGCAACGAATTTAATCAGAAGTATACAAGAGGAAATGACAAAATAATTTAGGTATACAGAGAGATAATTTATTTATATGCTACTAGCTGACCCAGCAAACGTTGTTCTGCCATATAAATAATTTCTCAGCTGTATGAAATACACTTAACGACCTATTCTCATATTTCTCAAATATACATTAAGAAATTCATAAAATTGGTCGAGGCGTTTCGAAGGAGGGCGACCACAAACACCGTGACACGAGATTGATAAGACGGTTGTAATGTGATTTCAACATTGACTAGTTAATATTGATTACATACAAATACTGTGTTATGTTACTCAAGAACGAAATATAGACACATACATTACCTATGCGTTTAATTAAATCGAACAAGATAAATTAGAATTATTGAACGCTAAGATGAGGAGCTCACACTTGACGCCACCTAATATTATTTTGTTATATAATATAATAATAATAATAATAATATTTATTTATTGACAGAAAAAATAAGATACATCCTTACACTACATCATACATATTACATCAACAGTGTTAAAGCATACCTGCCTTAAATAATTTAAGCTTATATTAAAATTAATTCTTAAACTACGTTAATTTATAGTGTATACAATATAAATGAAGTTCAAAAGGTTATGTTTAAGCCTGCCTGAACTAGGATAAACCTGTGTTTCAGGACATCACTTGACAATTTTATTTTACACTAGCGCATTGTTAATATAAATATTTACAGTCTAAAGTACATCTACGATGAAAGGTGTTTAGTAAGTAATATATGTAACTGTAAATAAGTTCTGTAAGCAAGATACTTAAATATCATTTTCACAAAGATCATTCTTAGTTATAACTTATAAACTATAATATTGTGCAAATTAATTACAATTAAGTATATGGATGCTGAATTTAGTTATTCTTACAGCCAATCTTCTGCACGGAAGACGTAATGGTGATCCAAAACATGACAATTGTTTTGTTAAACAAAAATGAGTATTCTGAGCCTGGGTACTTTTTGTCAATTAATTGTATTCTTATAAAGGTGTGCAAAAGTTGTTGAATCAGCTGTAAAAGTAAACTGGATAATACGAATATATATAATACATATTGTGTATGATATTTTCTTTTTCTGTAGTTACTAGCTATTCTAATATGAGATTAGTTAATATTACCTGCCTTATTACTTGTCAGAGTATTTTAAGGATTGTGTATCCCTCATCCAGTGTTACTATGGACATCATTAAGACGATCGACAACAAAGGCCTTATACATAGGCATGAACAGCATACCTAGTTTTAGTAAAATACATATAATATTATCCTAACCCTTCAAAAGATAGGCATGCTTTTTAGACCCTTAAAACACCGGTATTCCAGGTATTCCATACTAATTTAAACAAGAGAATTGTTCATACAAATCCAGACTTTTAATCCCCTAAAGCCGTTAACGGATTTACAACTACCAGTTGGAAATTTAATGTATTTCCAATTCAGCTCACACTCTAAGACTACTGCTTCAAAAAGAATTAAAACTATCGGCGGGTATGGCATAGCTTATCGCTGTACCAGAAGGCAATTAAACAGATTGCGTTTATATGGGTTCCACATAAATCAGGGATCCGCTTGCGTTCCGCGCTCGGCTGCGAATTCCCCGAGGGTATGGCCCTTAAAATGACGATTTGCGGAATTTATTTCTTTAATCCTTGGACCGTCTGTTGGCCTGTTATATGGGATCGAGGTAAAGTTTTATAATGTGCGTTTTCAAAATGGTGATCTGAATTCGCTGTATCGGCGAGAGAGAAGTTATTTGTACGGAATAACTTGTATACTCCTCCATATACAATTTAGCAAGACGCTATCTAATTTTAATTATTATGTATTTACTACACGCACATTTCACTTGCTATTAAGGCTCTCGCGTACGTAGTACAATCCGAAACTTCGTGCTACTACAGAGAATTTCTTGCCAGAAAAACCAAATTAATAATAATTTGCCCGATCCGGAAATCGAACCCATGCCCCACGTACAGCTGTCGTATGTAATACCTCTGCTCTGCTTTATAATAAATATCAAAAAGAGGCGTGCTAGGAACACCGTAAATTACGTATTTTAAATTCACTTATAATTTTTAATGTTAACACATTTGGCTGAACAGATTAGGTTTTTACACAGAGTGACTAACAGTTGACCTTCAGAACACAAAGAAATACATAAATTCTAAGGTTAAGCAAGATTTTGTAACGTTTGTCCTGTTCAACCCGCTTTAGAGGCGTGGTTGACTTAGGAAGTGAACTAAGCAGAGATAATTTAAACAATATTCTACACGATCAAAAGATTTTATATTTGATAACAATTTGAACTAGTATATAAACACTTTTATAGCAAACAATAATGACTAGAAGTTAAATAGAAAAACAGGGCGTGGTTCTAAGAGTAAGGCTTGTTACGTGGTCTTTGATAGAAAGACCACTTAACCGAGTATGCAGCTCGGCAGTTAGAAGGCTGGCATCAGGGCGTCTTGATCTTATATATTGGCTACCGCCGCGCGCCGGCAGGTGGGAGAGAGGGGGCGCCACCACTCCAGCGAGAACGCGGCCGCTGAGCACGACCGGTCCGCGTAACAATGTTACAATATATATAAATTACTTTCAAAGTACCTCGTATGTTCCAAATTGTTTCCATTGTGAAGTCTCACCTTCGATTGCCATCGCCGACAAAATTTTATTGGGTTTGCTATCAGGAAATTCTCATTACCAGCACGGAGTCTGGATGTGTGCCTGGTAGATGACAATAAATAAAATAGGCCCCTATTACTTAGGACCTTAATTATAACTAACAAAATGTGGTTTTAATTTGACCTCTGCCTACTCTCTAAAGCATGAACGTAAGTCTTACGTAAGTATAATCTCATTCAGAAATACGAGCGCCAATCGATTAAAATACTAAAATAATATAATTTTGCCGTATATTAAAATACACATAGATTACAAATATTTATATTATAGATGTGATCAAACCGTACCGTGATTAGACGGCACGAAGTGTCCACACTTCGAAATTACCTCACACATTACATTTACATTATAGAAAACAACAGTTTACAATTTTCAATATGCCTAAGCATGATAATACTATATTTATAATTCCGATGTCATGTTGGCATTAAGCAGCGATAGCGCAGTGGGGAGACCAACAGACTGCAATGCAGAGTGTCTCGGGTTCGAACCCACGTCGCGCATCCCTGACTTTCGGTAGCTATATGACTTTTCGAAAATATGTGCGTATTGATTGACAACTATCGCCTGTTCCGTGCCTTGGTGAGCTCGTTAAGCCGTCGGTCCCGGCTGCCATGAACATCTATGGCAGTCGTTATTGGGAAGTCAGTGCCCTTTAATATCCTGACACTGGTCTAGTCTTAGGGTATCGTTAGCCTTTGGGTTACGGAGGTCAGGTGGCAGCCGCTCCGTGTAAAAACTGATATCCAGTCAAATCCGGTTAGACCAGAAAAGCCGATCCCAAGGGACTTGGAAATAATAAAAAAGGCTAGGGAGAAGAAGATGTCATGTTGGCATTGTGTCATATGACTACTTAACATCCAGGAAAGTGACTATATTGAAATGCTACTAGGGCGCATTTAGTACTTAAATCTTTAATAGATTATATTATAAACAACTACATATATGTCCCCCGCGATTTCACTTACGTTTATAATGACTACTTCACTCCCGTGGCGAGTGGCATGATGTTTAAAAAACATACGTTACTTCTAAATTAAATAGATTTCTATTAGTAAAACACTGATCATAAACGATTTTAAGTTTATCATTACAAACAAAAATACTAACCCTCTTTATAATATTAAACTCACTGATCGGTAAACAATTAGCGAGGTTAAGCAACGTTGGGTGCGGTCAGTCTATAGATACCTGTCGGTGTCGCGGTGAATGCTAGCGCGAATCCCGTGGCACCGACACTAGGTACCGGAGAAACGTCGTCAGGGGTTTAGTGGGTATGGAGCCGGCTTTTCTGGCTCGAGTCCCACACACCCGCGCCCTGCCCGGGCGCGGACGGTGCGTAAAAGCATTCCCCTGAAGTTAAAAAAAAAAAAAAGAAATAGATGGGTGACCGCTTAGTTGTATTTCATTTGAGCGTCTCCGTGATTCGGAGGGCACGTAAAAAGTCAGTTCCAGTTGTTGTCAAATTGACAGCAGTCGTTAAGCCATGTCAGAGGCCTACGGGCGGCTTGAACAACTCTTGACAACAGGTTGGCCACTAACCACACGAAAACAAGTAGAAGAATATTAGTATAGAAGATTATTGGCAGTTTTGGTGGCTCCACACAATACTTAGCAATATGTCTTCGTGTGATTTAGTTTAACGTAATTAACGCTTACCGATGTAGACATTTTGGGTCTCCGCGGGGACAAGCCCAGTCTTATTTGATACGCAATAACATTTGCTTGAGAGCTCTGCTTTCATGGTTACCTATTCTTGTGTTGTTGTTTATTATTGGGAAACGTGAATAAAAGCGCTGACGTATTCTCCTACTTAGAGTGTTAGATTATTGGCTAGCTGTTACTACACAGCGTTCTCCTTTTAAAATAGTGCTAACCGTTTCTAAGGTGCATTCTTTAAGCTATTTCCGTACTAATCTTATCAAAATGTGTTTAGCTGTAAAACGTAATGTACAGACAGATTTTTTCTCGCATTTAAAATATTACGAGAGTACCTACTCACGACTGAGTTGCTAGAGAACAATAACGGAAGATTAATAAATGGTTGCAGACACTTAATTACGACGACACACACACACACACACACACACACACACACTCACACACACACACACACACTCACACACACACACACACACACACACACACACACACACACACACACACATCATACACACACACACACACATCATACACACACACACACACACACACACACACCTACACACACACACACACACACACACACACACGTGCAGAATATTACTGATAGTATAATCCTTATGTTTCTTTCTTATTAATTTTGTATAATATTACAAGCATTTAGATTAACCAAAAACACGTCTATTTTCTCGTTCTAGTGCAATTTCACAACTAGTTCATACTGAGAGAACACTGATACCCGTAACCCATAACACAAGTTTATTCTTATCATAGGTATCACAGTTCAACCAAACACTTATGCCTAATAATTTTAGTTGTATCCGATTATTTCTACCTTATGTTTTAGTGTTATTGTACAACCCTGTTTTTGTCAAATATACTCATTTTCATTTTATATTATTTATAACTATAAGCACAGGATAATTGTTTTTCTTTGCAAAATTACAACTAAAGTCAATAAATTACGTCATTCATGTTAAATAAAGCAAGCTACCAAATAAACTTCGTATTTATAGTATTCAAGTAAAACATCTTATTTGTATGCAATTACTAAGAACTAAGTAATTACCTAAGAAAATAAAACTATATTAATAATTGAATAGTTTTTGCAATTGAGGAGCACGCGTAGAGCTTAATGTCATAAGTGTTTTAACATACATGCATATGTGTGTCACGAACATTCACACACACACACATATATATAAATATGTTCAGGTACTAGCTTCGATCCGTTGCTGCGTTCGCATAAGCCCCAGGGGAACGCATACCGAGATAAAATTCTATGTCTATCCAGAACATGGTCTATCTGTGTGCAAAGTTTTGTAAAAATCCGTACGCCGATGTACACATGATTGCGTAACTAGCATCCGAAACTCCAGACATCTTTACAAAGTATTCCTTTAATCATTTTACTAAGATTTCTTAGTACGATTGGTGGAATGATCAAAGATTAGGGCGTACAAAATTGAGTATATTTGCATTAAAGCGTACTATTGTAACTGGTTGTTGTTTGTTGAAACTATATGTTTATGCGTGTTCGAGTGTCCAGGGTTGTGTGCTGGGAGATAAATTAAAGTCACAAGGCCGATTGACTGAGAATGTATATATTACATTAAGTAGTTACAATAATACAAATATCGCGTATGTCGCGTGTGTCGGTAGTGCGCGGTACGGAACGACTGGCGTGACAAGTTATAAGAACTTCACACTATACAATTTGATATGTCAGCACAGCCACTACAGTACTAATACCTCAATATTTATTATAAATTAAAAATTTTTGTAATTTTCTGTATCTAAAATTATTGGATTTACGAACTAAGGTCTCTTAAACTATGTACATTATATATTACATACGATGCAAAAGCCGACGAGTCCTAATCACATTGATAAGAATTTAACCGTGCAACAGTCGTGGTCATATCTTGACCCGCCAAACAAACAGAGAACCGATACCAAAGGCCGATTTTCTAATATTGTATTTTGTGTTTGTAAGTTTTTATAACACGTTATATAAAAAATCTTACTGGCACCTTAGGATCCTATTTAATACCTGAAGTATATCTAACTGGAGCAGCCTGGCTTAAAGGAACCTTCAGTCTAAGATGGCTACCTAACAACCTTGTGTTTTATCCCTGCGGTGAGAGTTTCCAGACTCCTTCAGGCTATGCTATTAGCAGTAATCACTTTCCCTTTTCTAACCCCCTAACTCTCCAATATAGAAGTTACTGTGTTGCCAGCACAGTAACTTCTATTTTGGAGAGTTGGCAACACATGATTTATACTACTCAGACGTGCATAGATGAGTATGTTTGTTCACCGTCTTGTTGAATACACAGGTACAGTGTATACAAATAGAGGAAATTGAACGACTATATACGACTATATATTTTTTTAGCCATGGTCACGGGCTGCTTGAAAACAATGAAAACGTTGGGGAACGTGTGAATATAAATAGTTTAAAGTTGTTTTTATTTTGAATTAACTATAATTAATGTCGTATTTAGTAATTTAAATATATAAATTAATGTAAGCATATTGTCTGTGAATAAAATTTATTAACGAAATTAAGAATCATTCAATAATTCTTTCTTTCACAAGGCTATGTGTGTATACTATGCTCTATAATTATATGTATGAATATTATGTGTTTGAAAGTGTGTGTTTTGTTATGGTAGCACGAGGTGACTTTTGTTGACAAACAAAGCAAATTTCGTGTGAAATAGCATGGGATCACGTCGTAAAGTACTCCGGAACAATAAGATTGTAACGATATGCCATTTGACTAAATCGATGCGACGTTTCGCTTATCCATACTAATATATCCACATGCATCGATCTTAGAGCGAGCTTATGAACCACTGCTCGCCGCTCTGTGTGATAAGATCTCCAAACAACATTTATTTTAAAAAAAGCTACCATGTACAACTTCATGAGGAACAGAGAGATCAATCGGGAATCAACGAGGTCCGAGTCTACACCGATGGCTCAAAAACCATACAGGGAACGAGCGCAGGAGTTCACTCCCTAGATCTCAATATTAACATATCTATGACACTAGGCTCACACAGTTCTATCTTCCAATGCGAATGTGTGGCCATCACGGAGGCCGCCACCGCGATCGATAGGAGACGGATTGAAGGCTACAGGATACGAATCCTCACCGACAGCACAGCAATACTTAGAGCCCTAGAGAGCAATAGCTGCAACTCCCGGCTCGTTTACGAATGCCACCTGGCTCTCGAAAGAATATTCATAAAAAACACAGTGACCCTACAATGGATAAAGGGGCACAGTGAATCGCTGGGCAACGATGCTGCAGATGAGTTGGCTAGAAGAGGGTCGGGAACCACCACGGAAGGTCAATCTCCATTCCTCCCTCTACCATTCTCACAACTAAAAATATGGATGCGGCTTCGCACTCAGAGCCAACATAATAAACGCTGGGCACGGACAACGGACTGTAGACAGTCGAGAGCAGCCCTACCGGCCATCTCACCACGTCTGACACACCGCCTGCTCAACCTACAAAGATTGGATCTTCGGACCATCGTGGGAATCCTAACAGGACACTGTCCCCTGAACAAACATCTCTACAACATCGGAGCAACAGACAGCCGACTTTGTAGGGGATGTCTGACCGAAGAAGAACCCGCTGCCCAGTAGTCCCTGTAGTCCTGGAATGTGCGGGAGTAACAGCACAACGTAAGGAAATCCTCAACAACCCGAGGTCACTCCGCGAAGCCTGCGAAGACCCCAGGAAACTTCTGTGCTTCTGGGCAGAGTTGGGCTGGCTATCTCCGTAACCGGCCGACTCTCACGCATAATGGACCAACTTAGAGTTTAAATGCGGAAAAGGGAGTCCAATTACATTACATTACATTACATACTAATATATCAAACGTGAAAGAAGATCTGTTTGTTATGTTTACGATGTGAAACTGCTGAACCGTATTTGATAATTAACCGCTGCCTAAATAAGTATGATATAGGATTTTTTCTTTACATGACAACTCTCGCTCTACGAACAAATCCTGTGTTGCGGGGGACTTTACAAACATTCAAATAATGAACACCCGGAACACCCAGACCTGGGACAATTTGTGCACCACACAAATTTTTGTCCCGTGTTGAGATCGAACCAACAATACTCGGCGCAGTGGCAATGGCGCTGCGACTACTGAACCCACTACGCCATCCAGACTTATTTAGTAAATTAAAAAGATTGTGCTCTCAGTTAAATCTCTAATAGTAAAGCTTCTGAACCTATGTAAAAAGATGGACTATTACGTGGGACGTAATCGTAGTATGCTAAATATAATAATATTAATCAATCGGCAATCATTGTACCGATAGTCGTTACGGTGAACGGTCTAATAGCCAAGAGCCTCGACCAACATCTTAAGAGGCTCGCGTTAGGTGCTTGGGTCAAGGGTCAGATGCAGAAGGCGGTCCTCCTAGATACGGCACGCATAGTGAGGAGGTTCCTCTCTCTGGACCCCTAACCACCGACAGCTTAGACCTTGTCTCGATGCCGGTGGGTCTCCATAATTTTTATATTTATAAATGTGTTTTTTTAGAAATATATTAAAAAATGTAATTTTATTGTATTATTCGGCTAAAAGAAGTACAATGGTGGACTTAAATCAACTTTAAATTAAATCTTAATATCTAACAATGACTTAATGCCTTAAGAAATTAGTTTACAACCGTTATAATAGTCATAGTTATGGCAAGAAAGGATACTTTAACACCGTTACATTATTATAAGCTACTTGCCTGAACTAGGTGAGACCCGTGTTTCAGGCGATCGCTAGAATATCTATTTAAAAAGTGGACATTTTTTTAAGAAATCTGTTGGAACATTAATATGACTAAATATAAAATTAAGCCACAACTGCATGTACACGTACAAGCAACTATGTCATACATTAAAATGCTTAGGTACCTTAATAATATGTAAGTATCTTATGTGGGGGCCAGTCAGTGCAGACCGGCGACACTTTGACCCAGTGGGATCTTTTGTGTCGACACTCTCCCAATAACGACTGCCATAGATGTTGATGGCAACCGGGACCGACGGCTTAACGTGCTCTCCGAGGCACGGAGCAGGCGATAATTGTTAAGCAATACGCACATAATTTCGAAAAGTCATATAACTTCCGAAAGTCAAAGGTGCGCGACGTGAGTTCGAATCCGAGAACCTCTGCATTGCTGTCTGTTGGTCTCACCACTGAGCTATCGCTGCTCAGTGGGGAGACCAACAGACAGAAATAATATACTTTAGTAAAATTACATTATTTTAATATTTGTAACAAATTCTCTGTCTGCATAATTGAGAAATATGGATATTGAATACATCCATGCCTATCCTTTCGCGGTCAAAGACGTTATGCTGTATATCACATAGTTATAACATTGGGCATACGAATTTAGATGTACGTTATACATTTTTTGTGATGAAATTCTCACTGTGTTCGTGCACGTGTCTGTCAAGTGTTATACGTCATAAATCAAGATCCAGACAAATACAATCGAACATGCAATAAAGTAATACATTTAATCGATTCATTATCGCACATCGCTAATCTATCAGCAGTTTGCAGGGATAACGACTTTATTTACATTAATTTTATAGAATTTTCTAATATTCGTCCGGAACGCCGCGTTTAAATACGCACCCGCCTTTAACTTACTCTTTATCCGCTTAAAATCGAAGTAACTAGGATAAAATTAATCCGGTATTATCTTAATACTTAATGCCACAATACCAATATGGCAAGTATCGAAAAAAGAGTTGTAGCGATGATTCAGAGCCGCTTAAAATATTACTCCGACCTACGTAGGGACTACGGTGCAATATATAAGCGGAAGCGATGAAATAAAAAAAAGCAGTGCTCATATAATTGTTACTCCTGTGATCGTTGTATAAACAATTGGTGCAGGTCCATAGCGTAGCAACTGTTATGTAAGTAACTCGTATGTTTGTCTAAAACCTAATATTACCTAAAACGTGATCCCTATCGTCCATCCCCCACAAACGTTAATAATATTCTATCACATACAAACACCATCTAGCCAAAACTAAGCAGAGCTTGTACTATTGGTACTAGACAATGATAAACATACATATACTTTTTTTGTAAATATATACATATTATACATATAAAACACCCAGACCAAGACAAACATCCATGTCCATGCACACAAATGTTTGACTTGTGTGGCACGACCACGATCTCAGAAGTGGCAGTCGGTTACACTAACCACTACGCCATCGAGGCCGCCCGCCTCAACTCATTGTACGATGTGAAACTTAAACTTACAGTATGAGTACACCGATGGGTGAGCAATATTAAATGCGACTGCTGTGCACAAGGTTCGATTCTTTACACAAAGAGTTATTGGATTTTTTTAAAGAATTTTCTCCAGGACAACGGAACCTGGCACTAAGCTCAGTAAACAGCAATAGGATCGCCATCTTTAGCGTGCAGTCTAAAACTAAACTAAGTAAACTGCGAATAAACCTCTGCCTACTCTTTCGGAGATATAAAATAAACAATAATAATATAATATAATAATAATAATATTCTATCACATACACACAACACCATCTAGCCCAAACTAAGCAGAGCTTGTACTATGGGTACTAGACAATGGATAAACATACATATATACTTATTTTTTTGTAAATACATACATATTATACATAGAAATACCCAGACCAAATCAAACATCCATGTTCATGCACACAAATGTTTGACTTGTGCGAGAATCGAACCCGCGACCTCAGGCGTGGCAGTCGGTTACACTAACCACTACACCATCGAGGCTGACAATAGCGCACTTTGCGTAGCATACTTTGAAAACGTGGTATGTTGTTCTACTGCATGCCGTAAGATAGAATGGCAATCTTATACTATTACTCTTTCGCCTGTAATATGGGCCACGTCAAAGGGTTCCAGTACGTGTGACATTCCCAAGGGAAATCTTTTCAACGCCGACAGGGGCGAAGTCCGTATTAACTCCCGTTTCATTCGTCAACTCAGGCCCTAACCCTGCATGCATTTTACATAGTATGCCATTTGAAAACTTGCCTTTTGGTGACCCTAATGCATTCTTTATCAGGCACTATTATTGTTTATACGTGTAATATCGTAACCGATCAATTTGGGTCACAAAATTTGGGTGAATCACCACTTCGGGATTTCAGAAGCGTCTAAGGGCTGTAGGCTTTTAATATTGGATAAGCATTGTGGTACTTATGTATTATGTTTGTGTTTGTGAAATACAGTTACGTTGAAATTAAACTACTATATACGGATTTTTTCGCGTTGTTTATTTACTATTTATTCACTTTATTACATAATTTTGAAAACTGTTATACTACTACTACTATTAAACTTTATTCAATTTTAAGCTAATTAAATTATTATCAAAAGTATTAAAACTATTTATATTTAAGTTTACACTTTCCCCGACGTTTCGGTTGCTTTTCAGCAGCCATGGTCACTGTTGCCCCGTGACCAAAGCAAATAAACAACGCGATAAAATCCGTATACAGTAGTTTAATTTCAATGAATAATATTCGCGTAAACAGAAGACAATATTATACAGTTACGTTGTTATTGTTATTTTTTAAACTGTCGGGAATACCAAACATAATTAAAAACCTAGTTTTCCACCACGGTAGTGCAGTGGTATGCTTTTCTTTTTTTACCTTACTTTTAATTATACAATAATAATACTAAATCTACTAAATTCAATACTTACATATGCTTTTAACTAATTTTACTTTTTACTTGAATATGTTCACATTTTTAAAAATGTTTGTATAACTTTAAAGTTACCGTAATATCAGTGTTATCTCACTAAGTCATTATGCAATGCAGAGGGTCTCGGGTTCGAACCCACGTCGCGCACCTCTGACTTTCGGAAGTTATATGACTTTTCGAAATTATCTGCGTATTGATCGACAATTATCGCCTGCTCTTTGCCTCGGAGAGCACGTTAAGCCGTCGGTCCCGGCTGCTATGAACATCTATGTAATGGCAGTCGTTATTGGGAGAGTGTCGACACAAAACAACCCACTGGGTCGAAGTGTCGCCGGTCTGCACTGACTGACCCCCACATAAAATAAGATAAGATAAGTCATTATGCATGTTGTGACACCTAAAATGTTGTGCATTTATTCTCAAGTGGGGGAATGTATATTCAGATGAATACAAACTTGAGTGTGGTGTGAGGCAAGGAGGACTGACCTCTCCAAGACTTTTTAATCTCTATGTCAATCAGCTGATCGATGAGCTCAGCAACAGCCATGTCGGATGTCACATAGATAACGTTTGCGTCAATAACATCAGCTACGCGGACGATATGGTGCTGCTGGGTCCATCTGTCGGCGGGCTACGGAGGCTATTAGGTATGTGTGAAACTTACGCTGAGAGTCATGGCTTAAAGTACAATGATAGGAAGAGTGAGTATATGCTTATCAGAGGTAAGATTAAGCAACCTGAACATATACCGCCAGTATACCTTAACGGAGTATCGTTGAGTCGGGTCTCTCAGTTTAGGTATCTAGGGCATGTTGTGACTGAAACCCTACATGATAACGCAGATATTGAGAGAGAGCGGAGAGCGTTGTCGGTACGAGCCAATATGTTGGTGCATAGGTTTGTGCGGTGTACAGCACAGGTAAAAGTAACATTGTTCAGAGCCTATTGCCAAAGCTTCTACACCAGCGCCCTATGGATCAACTACACGCAAAGGGCCTACAATGCTCTCCGTGTTCAATATAACAACGCCTTTAGGATTCTGTTGCGGCTGCCTCCCTTTTGTAGTGCCTCGGGCATGTTTGCCGACGCAAGGGTGGATGACTTTTATGCAATAATGCGCAAAAAGTCAGCCTCACTGATTCGCAGAATGAGAGGTAGTGGCAACGGAATCCTGAGGATGATTGCAGATCGACCAGTATCGCCAGTTGTGGGACGGCTAATCGGGCTACATGTGGTCTGATGATGATTTTTATTTTTTATTTGTTGAATTTTTTATTTATTTTATTGTATTTCTATTTAATTTAAATATTTAAGAATGATATCTATATTTTTAGAATGTTAATTTTATTTTAATTATTTATTCATTCTCTTTTTATTCAACTGGACTACCTATAAATTAATACTAACATAGTTTTTAAGATAAATTGTTACTAACAAATTATGGACATTAATTGGTCTGCAATAAACGAATTAATTAATTAATTAAATATTTTTATATGTGCATGGTAACAAATACTGGTTGTCCTAATAAATAAATTAAAAAGTATGTGATTGTTATGCATGAGGTCTTGTATACGAATCCCGGATTGTACAAAGTGTTATTGGTTTAGGAATTCTGAATAGCTAGGCTCGCCCGAGAGGGCGTAGGCGTTTTTAGGTCCTACGTCATAGGTTACGTGGGACCTTAAAAAAATAGTTCGTGAAACCTGAGTTTAAAAAGCTTATACTCGCACTTGTGAGGATATAGGCGAGGCTACATATACAGGATGTGGCGTAAATAATGGATAACCCTAAAACTGTCGACTGGCCAAATTATCATCTATTATTTTCCCCACTTATATCACCATATGCCCATGGATGACCAAATTATTGATATTTTAAATAAAAATCGTACTTACTCATACAAAATCAGCTGCCATTTCTACAATTGGTGACATTTTCTCATTCTGTTTTTTTTATGTCACTCCTGAATACTTGTATCATCAGACCAGCATCAAGTTTTTTTGTTACAATCTAAGACAACTTCGCAAAAAACACTTATTCTAAAATTTTAACATTTTCTAAGGAAATATGCATTTTTAGGTCCCTGTACCGAAATAAAAATGTCCATGGGCATATGGTGATATAAGTGGGGCAAATGATAGATGATTATCTGGCCAGTTGACAGTTTCAGGGTTATTCATTATTTACGCCACACCATGTATCTGTGAGTCATAACAAATAAAAAAAAATTTCATTTAAAACAACAATCATTAGATTAAATTTAGCGGGATTCGGATCGGTATCACACTTAAGCGGCATTGACTAAATATACTAATTTCTTTAACGTCATCCATGAAATCAATATGTTTTTTGTATGTATGTTACAGATGAATGCCAAGTTGGACTTATAACTTAAGCTTACTTTTATGTTCACATGCTAAGGAGAGGTCCGGATTTCAATTCCCGACTCGGCTAACTGTTGGGTATCCCTGTTATGATTTTTTTAGTTGCTGCTATTGTTTTGTGCCCGATGGCAATAACCCCTTTTACCTAAAAAGCTACTTGCAATATATGGGTGTCACACACCTCTACTTACCCCTTTGGAGAAATTCAGGGATAAGCCCTTAATTTATACATTAATTAAAAAAAAATATCCAATAAACCTCCTATGAGAGAAACGTTCATTGCTTCAGACAGAAGCGAATTCAATTGCATATTTAAGCATTGCCAAAACTTCAATTGCATAACAAACATTGTGGAGCCTACGTGCCAATCTATAGCAAAACACTAACAAGAAAAGACAAGCTGAACACTCTGAATAAACCTTCACAATTTCCAACTGGAATCAACTCACGTACACTCATCAGCTCTCGACGAAAAACGAGCAATACATCAACACTCATTTCCTGCACACTGCAAAGAGATTTCAACTTACGATAACGGGGCACGCTGTATACGGAGTACCCAAACTTTGTATAGAGAGCACCCTGTATATGTTGTAGGGTGGTAACGAGATATGCCTCTTTAAAATAATTCTAGGAAGCTAATAGAAATACAGTTCGGTTTTCAAAAAGGCATGGATAATTTAATTATTTTGGGGAGCATTACAATTTGACATGAAACATATTCTGCAGAAAGCAAGTATTTAGTTAAAGAAAGGAATTTCGTTTAAGTAGTGAGGACTATATTACTGCATTCGAATAATATTCGGATACAGTTGATACAGTAGTTACATTGATTAGCTAAAGTCGCGGCGCACGTACTTATGTGGTGTCATTAACACATTTGAATACAATTTGGATACAATTGATATATATCGCTAGCTTTAAATGAAGATTATATTATAAGTCATGTTCTGGGGAAGCACTACCACAGATAAGATCTATACGGATGGCCAGCTGAATACAACGCTCGAAAGCTGTGACACATAAAGACCCGTGCGTAATATTATTGTTAGATAGTGACATCAAAATCATAAAGTAACACTTATGAACGCCAAAACATATAGGTTAATGGGTTTACTAAGTTACTGAAGTTACATTTATGTTAGTTGATAGGTTCAGGCAAAGGGTTAAGCTTATGAGAAGAAACCTGCAAGTAACAAATCAAATAATTTAAAACAGTCAGCGTACATCGTACTGTGGGATCGATGTCGAGACTTTACACGTTGAATATTCTCCTCATTAAGGTATTTCTACAATTTTACATTGATTTTATTGTCATTAATCTTATAATTTATAGTACGGCCAACGAAACGAGATAAATTATATATATATACGTTGCTTTACTAAGGTACGCTACGACAGCGAGCGATAATTATCGTTATCCTTTTCAATCAAATGTAATGACATGAGAGAAGTAACAAAAGCGACAATCATCATGTCAACCTAAGTACCGTCATCCAATCAGTCCACGAGTTATCAAGATTTATGTCATGTTTTATACTATTTAGAGGTTTGTGAAATAAGATATTATCATAAATAAATTAAAATAACAGTCATTCCAGCATGTAATGTAATTAATAATCAGGTGATAAATGATTTACGTAGTAGTTAGTTGTAATT
Source organism: Catocala fraxini (assembly GCA_930367265.1). Classification (NCBI taxonomy): domain Eukaryota; kingdom Metazoa; phylum Arthropoda; class Insecta; order Lepidoptera; family Erebidae; genus Catocala; species Catocala fraxini. Next base: position 19,996,633 of record OV884041.1, read on the forward strand.
ACGTTTGTATCTATAAACTTATTGTTATTTTTGTTACTCTCTTGAATTACAGATATTCATAAAGTCATAAAGACAACAAACTTTTTAAATATTACTAATTCATATTTATAATACAAAATATAATTCCTTTTACAACTTACGGATGACGCATATAAAAACTTAGACAAAATATATTGAAAATTAAAGTACAAAGTTAGTAGAACGATAGCTTTAGACCGCTTTAGAAAATTCATGTATCGCGGGTAACTTTACAAATATTCATACAGTGGACACAAACATCCAGATTCGGAACAACGATTTGTGGATCACACAAATTTTTGTTTTGTGTGGTAATCGAACACACATCCCTCGGCACAGGGGCAGTGGCGAAACAACGTAAACCACTACGCTAAAATCAAATTACACCTGTAAACATTTTAAATATGTATGAAGTAATTAAGAACCACAGACCATTTGTGTACATACATTCTTTATCTCGACTCGTTGGTCTATAGCTAGAATCATCATAAAATACCTCTTCTGCATATTTTCCACAACATAAACAATCTTTCACTCGCGCACGTTTATTTACGCGAATATGTGTTATGGTGTATTTTTTAGCCATTATACGTGCACGTCTTGTTAGTATGAGAGTAAAATAAAACATCGTGTCTCAGGGGTCGGCGCACAAATAAACAGAGACGACACCCTTTTGATCTCGCGCTGTGGAGTAATGAGTTCCTCCGGTGTGGTGTTTTCACTGACATATGTGCACTTCGATAATACACTCAATTTGGTCGGTTTTGTTTAGAGTTTTGTGGTTTTGAAGCTTTAATTTATGCGTACTTAAACTGCATCAAATTTATGTAATGTAACTTTATCTTGCGTTAAATGTGTCTGTTATTCATTCTTATGATGCACCATGTTCATAATTATAATAAATTGTTTTATTATGTTACGTTTATAATAAATTGAGTGACATGTCTCTGGTGATGCTTGTGATTTATCATTGTAATATAAACTAATGTTATATTGTATTACCTACATAAAGCTATACAATGTGTCATAATATTGATCCTTGAGGTACGCTGCACGGCTGGCGTAGCAGTTTTAAGTGGTCGCCTCGCCTCTACCGTTGCACTGAGTGTTGTGGACTTGTACCCGACGCAGGACAAAAAAACTGTAATACCCATAAATAGCTGTGTTCAAGTGAGTGGGTGTTTATTATAACCGTTGTTTTAATTTTTGTAAAATCATCCTCCATATAGTATATGCCGAGTGCAAAATTGATATTAAATAAAAAAAAACATAATGATACGTAATCGTAGAATGGTTTCTGGCGTCAAAGGCAAGGAAAACAAAGCATTACACCTATATGACCCTGAAAGGTTAAACAGATTTGTTGAACACTTACGTTCTACTTTATAGAGGATGAGTCTATCGCCATCCATCGGGCAGTTACAGATTTAATACTAATACTAAAATTTAAGGTGGCAAACACTGCACAGTATATTCTTAAGGCATATTAAAATCCCTACAGCATATTTTTCGATGGCTTTAAAAACGATGTATACATTTAGAGTAAGCGTAGGGCTCTAGCGGTTCAAACCAATATGCTGACCTAGTTCGTACTTTTCAAAGCTCGCTGCCAGAGTCTGTATACGGGCAATCTTTGGGTCAATTACTCTAAAAATTGTACTACGCGTCGAATATAACGATGTTTTCAGAGTGTTGTTGTGACTTACTGCAGTATATCAATGCTTTCGCAAACTTTCACCAATGGCTTTTATGCGATTAGATTGAAAATATCTCATCAATGGCGAAAAAAGTAAGGGGCTGTTGCAACATCATTCTTAGTACTGTAGCGACGAGTTCCAGCTCTTGGAATCTCAATTGGAATTATAAAAAATATTGCGTGTATACTCTTCACATAAACTGCTTTGCATGGAGCGGTTTACGTAGTCGACATGCCATAAATAGTTACTTCGAGACTGTGTGTTCTTTGTAACCATTGTTTCGATAATTGTAAAGTCTCAAAGGTTATCCTTCTAGCAGTAGTTGTTTTTCTCAAACATAATTTATAACAAACTGAAGCCATATACTTAACGCATGTCTTCCTGAAAAAGTTAGAGGCGTTTTACACACCTACTGTTCACAAGCTATGAATATAGAACCCACTTAATGATCTTGTATCCAGAAAAAACCTTGTTCCCGAGGGATAGAAATTTATTATCAAAATCTACATTAACGCAAGCTAAGCCGCAAGCAAAATCTAATATAATATATTCGGCAAAAACTAAGTAATAAATACGAAATCTCTTGTAACTTATAACAGAGGAAAAAGACTTACCATGTAGACTTGAACCTGTAACTTCGACAAACCGTGTCCCGCTTTGCCAACTACGCTATTCATTGCCCTACGTCAAGGATAGATCTTTAGCCTCTGTGTTTTACATCTAACGCGATGCTATGCGTCATCTTACGTATAATTGTAGAAAGATGCGATCAATACATATACGAATGTAACAATTACTGTTACAGATAAACACGGCCTAATACCTTCCTTTGCTTACAACGATAATCACAAAAATTATGTACATATAACCCATCCTAAGCGGTAACCGTAGTCTAAGATGGTTTGTAATACCAGGGTTATCACGCGCATTACTGACCCAAGGAATAAGTGAGGAAATAGGTCAGGTATGTGATCCACCTGCATTTTTACTCACCGGACCAGACGTAGTACAATTGCTGGTACTAAGAGGGTGGTATTTTGCCGGACAACTAGACACATTTTGCCCTAGACAAAACAGTCAAACAAGTCACAATTATTCTTTCATATTACTACATCCATACATCCATCCGTGTCCCACGAGCCCAGAATTGTGCACGCTTGATGAAATATACAAAGCAATGCTTAATGCGATTCGCGTTAAATCATCTAAAAACTGTTGCCATCGACACAATAAGAAAGAGACTACATCCATAGTCCACATTCTGTAACAGCCCTTAGCAAGCTATGCTTTTACGTTCCACGTATAAGAGGGCAAGCCTAATGCCGTATAACGGACAAAGTTCCAGGCGCCGATCTGCAACTAAAATTTCTTGGCAGCAAAATCCAATATCAATTTGCCCGATCAGATAATCGAACCAGAGACATAATATTGTCTTCTGTTTACGCGAATATTATTCATTGAAATTAAACTACTATATACGGATTTTATCGCGTTGTTTATTTGACACTATATTACATAATTTTGAAAATTTGTTACACTACTATTACTATTAAACTTTACTAATATTTAAACTAATTATATTGTTATTAAAACTATTTAGATTTGATTTAATTTTACACTTTCCCTGACGCGATAAAATCCGTATATAGTAGTTTAATTTCAACGAACCAGAGACTTCATGCTTATCAGACGCAATGCTACGCCATAGGGGTCGTCATATTAAGTATCACATTTCCCATTCAATCCATTTTTCATTCGCACTAAAAGTTATGTTAGCTTTTCATTTGCCTTACGAAACGTTAGCATAAAGCTCCTAGGCTTTTTATTACCCTACGTAGATATATGTACGAAATAACAATTTCTTTTTTCAAAACACATCGTCAGACAGCCTTACATCAATAAAATACGAAGCAACATAACTACCTAAACCCTACACACAATTCTTGAACTTACATCCCGTACATACTCCAAAGGAACTTCAAATAAAAAGTGTTCTCTCGGACTCATGCAACAGTTAGCGCAGTGAGGCGCACACGAGGACTCGAGTGGCCTGCCCCGAGGCAAGAGCCCAGGCCTCGAGCCTCAAAGGCCCTACACTCAAGAGCCTTTTGCCTCGTAAAAAGACAGCCGGACTTGCCTTCTGTCGAACGTAATTGCTGTTTAAATGTGGAATGTTTTTTTCGAATTAGAAATAGTTGTGGTTCCTTTTTTTATGTACATACATAGATAAATAAGTTTAGAATTAACAATGATGCCTGTGAGCATAGAAAGATCAAAATAATAATTTAAATAATAAATAGTTAGATTTGAATCCACACACACAATATATAATGGCAAAAGTAACTCTGTTTGTCTGTAATGCTTTTACATCTAAACAAGGAGCAATGGAATAGAAAATAAATAGCTGAATAGAAGATAAATAGCTGGGGATAGAACGTATCTTAAAAGTTTGCCTATATCATTTTATAGTATTATATTCGCGTAAACGTAAGACAATATTATGATTGTTTTTCTTCTTTAATCATTTAAATTGTGCTGCCATTTTAAAGACACTCTTATAATGAAACGAGGAGTGATAGCTATTGCAGTTTAAAGTTCGACAATTCATCCGAACAATGGTAATTGAAAATGGAAAAGTGGTCGTAATTGAAAAGAGAGGGACGATCGTTTTTCTCGTGTATGGTAGTCGTACCAAATGGTTGCATTTTACGTATTCTTTTCAAAATGTTAGTACGATCGATTTGGTAACCACCAAAATTTTTAGTTTCATTACTCGTTAGCTAAGCATAACATTTTGTCAGGATACGAAAGATGGCAAGCTATTTTCAAGACTGCTTTTGTAATAAATATATCTTATAATTGACTAGGACTTAACTTAAATGACAAGTAGTGTTTCATAATACGTTAGTTTTAATTATAACTTAATGTTGCCCATATTAGGATTTTATAATCATACTATAATTTTACAATTGTAATCGTATAATAATAAAAGCAGCGATAGCTCAGTGGGGAGACCAACAGACTGCAATGCTGAGGGTCTCGGGTTCGAACCCACGTCGCGCACCTCTGACTTTCGGAAGTTATATGACGTTTCGAAATTATGTGCGTATTGATTGACAATTATCGCCTGCTCCGTGCCTCGGAGAGCACGTTATGCCGTCGGTCCCGGCTGCACATCTATGGCAGTCGTTATTAGGAAAGTCAGCACCCTCTAATATCCTGACACAGGTCTAGCCTTAGGGTATCGTTAGCCTTCGGGTTGCGGAGGTCAGGTGGCAGCCGCTCCGTGTAAAAATTTATATCCACTCCGGTTAGACTAGAAAAGCCGAACCCAAATGACTTGGGAATAATAAAAAGGCTAGAGAGAAGAAGAACCGTATAATAATGATAAATATAGGCAGAATTTTGCCATAAATAGGTAGATACATACATATCGGTAATACACCTACATTACTCCAACCATATTTACGTCCTATGTAATAGAAGATGTGTCAAGCCTACTGCATATATTCAACTACTACCTACGGATACTATAGATTTCTTAACAGAAAATCTCAACAACACTTTTCTAAGCCGTAGTAAGGAATCCAAAGCCAATGTACAGTCTCATTAATTAACATTTATTATATTATTTCAAAAGCAACACATTGCAAACTATACTGTCGCGACGTACAGACGTAGAGTGACGAATTACCAAACCTAACTTGTATCATCCTAACCTGATTATACGTGACTATTTAGTGCAACTTGTGTCTTTTCTCTACTCTCTGCATTCACCAAACCACAACAATTATCAAGTGTACGAAACCGTACATGACCAATAAATGACCATTGAATAATTTCTACGAACATTTTAAATAAAACATTCCACTTCGTTCTGGCAAAACAGTTTTATTAAAATCAACTTTGTACGACACGATACACCATATATCATGATCAACTGAAAACATTCATCAATGTTTTTCTCGTCGCTGAAAGCGACTGTACGGATTAACTAGCTGAAACTAAATTATTTGGAGTCACAAAGAGATAATATAAAATATAGCAGCAAAACATCACATCCCGTTCATAAGTTAACAAAAACGCCCGAAACACGACCTTAATCGAATTCCGTATACACGTGAATTAAAGCCGCGTATTCACTGTGCGACTGTACTGTATACTATGACGTTATTATTGATTTGTTTTGTTAAAGAAAGAAAATAAAAGAGTGGCCATGAGCGTCTTGCCTGCTTCTTCTCATGAGAGCTCAACTCCTCGAACAGGCTTTTTCCAATGCTCCATTTTTATTTACTTTTATATTTATCATTCTTTTTAACTATTTGTTATCATGTATAACATTATTTCATATAATGTAAAATAAAATATTAATTTGCTGTGTATTATATAAGTATATTATATTTATTTTATATTTATCGGACGGAGACATTATTTTCCGCTGTAAGTCGGTACCTCACGCGTCACCGGCGCAAGGCTCGTAAGTATAATATATTTATTTTATATTTATCGGACGGAGACATTATTTTCCGCTGTAAGTTGGTACATCAGGCGTCGCCGGCGCAAGGCTCGGCAGTCGGTTAACTTACTCTAAACGCGACACTTGTGCTAATTGAGCTCCACGCAAAAACGAATGCCCTCGCTTTATAATAGTTATTGTGAAAATAACTTACACTTCAATTTTCTATCATGTGCTTTGCTGTATCAAAATATCTCGTGTCTGTGCAATAAACTGTAATATTATGTGAAGCCTACCTACCATATTTCACTACACGCCTGCTACGAGACCTGCTTACGGTAAGTCAGAATTTAAAAAGAAATTACATATAGAATAAGATCTTAGTTCTAGTACGAGTATAATCACTGGCGGATGAATATTTTCTAAATAATTATTGGTGGTCCTGTGTGACGCGATTGACAACGCGACAAACAAACTTTATTAACCTATATGAGGATAGGTAGTTCTACGTTCACCCACAATTAATATTGTTGAAAATAAAAACTGTGCATGAGATTAGTGTTAAAGATAGTTTATGTTTGACTGCACATATGGCGTAGTGCGTAACAAAACAATCAAACATAGTGAAGTAAATATTAACAGAGAAATATATTTTTTTAATATTTTAGAATTTATTTTGATCTTTATTTCTCTGACAGTCTTGCGGTCACCAAATCATGTCTGCATTTTCTAGTAACCGGTGATGATGAAGTGATGAAGATAAATAAATATTTGAATATTACATTCAAATTATCTCAATGTCTCGCGTTTACATTTATATAAAAGCAGGACTAAAGTATAAAAGAAACATGTTTTTATTTTTACATACTGCTACAGAGCACACATCTCATTCTATATTGCCAAAATATGTTTTCAGCCCAGATAGAAGATACACTGACGATTATACATAACCGTCAGTGTACCTCCTATCTAGGCTGGAAAGTATACGGCCCTAAAGCATGTAAATAATTATAGACTGTACGAACCAACCTAATATAACCATTCTGTCCGGCACCTTGCTTCTTCATATCCCTGAAAAAATCTTGAACAAAAAGTGCGTACGACTTAACGTATTCAGCTTATAAGCATTAAGTCGCAAAGACCATAACCGCTTTTACATGCATACGTAAACAAAGAACATTGCTTCTTCATATGCCTAAAATTTCATAAACAAAAAGGTGCGTACGATTAAATGCATTGACCATTAAGTCGCATAGTCCATAGTCGGTTTTACATGCATACGTATATAAAGAACCTTGCTACTTCACATCCCTAAACATTCTTGAACAAACTGCATACGACTAAACCCATTGCCCATAAAGTCGCATCGTCCACAGCCTGCCTTAAATGCATACGTATACAGGGTGATTAATCGAGCAGACCGAGTATCTACGGCGTGTTTCGTTCCATCCTCAACAATGATGGATGACCAGTGCAGTTCGTTCTTCACACACGCTTATTTGTCACGGTGTTTGTGCTAACTTACCGATGGGTCTGCGTCATGACTTTATACGCTTAAGCTTAACTTATTTTCAATTGTTAAAATATACTTACATTATAAATTATTGATTTACATAATATTGTCTTCTGTTTACGCCAATGTTATTCATTGAAATTAAACTACTATATACGGATTTTATCGCGTTATTTATTTTACACTTTATTACAAAATTTTGAAACTGTCACACTGCTACCAGATACTATTGAACTTTACTAATTTTATAGCTAATTAATTTATTAAAACTATTAAATATTAAATTAGTTTCAAAATTTTGTAATTAAGTGTAAAATAAATAACGCGATAAAATCCGTATATAGTAGTTTAATTTCAATTATAAATTATTGTTTAACGTTTACGCGAATGTTATAAAATAAAACCTTTTACATACCCTGATAATATATATGCGAAATATCACGATGATCGGTCGAGTAGTTAAGGCATGAAAGCATAACAAACTCACATTCACATAATAATAAGTTTCATACAATCCGCGCATGTCACTATCATGACTACTTTATAAGGATTTTATCGCGTTGTTTATTTTAAAAGACTGCTGTTGTTATTACTTCATTTTAAAACTATTAAACCATAATTTTAAACTTTACTATTATACCTAAAATGTAGTAGGTACAAAGTAGTTAAATTTCAACCTATATTATTAATATTATAAAGCTGAAGAATTTGTTTGTTTGGTTGAACGCTCTAATCTCAGGAAGTACTGGTTCGAATTGAAAAATTATTTTAGTGTTAGATAGCCCATTTAACAAGGAAGGCTATAGGGTATATAACATCACGTTACGACCAATAGGAGAGGGACCTCAATGAAAAATGATGTAAAAACGGAAGAAATCTCTTCTTCTTCTTGTCGTCTAGTTAGTGGCCAACCTGTTGTCAAGAGTTGTTCAAGCCGCCCGTAGGCCTCTGACATGGCGTAACGACTGCTGTCAATTTGACAACAATCGAGACCGACCTTTTACGTGCCTTTTCTCTTATGTGAAGCAGATGAAGATGCGCGGGTCAGCTAGTACAGTTCTTGCAACTCACGAAGGCGAACGGGCTTTATTTTCGGTAAACGCGTATATGTATGTGTGTGTGTAAGTGTCGCTCACAACTGACCGCTCTGTCAAACACGCATACTACCGAGAATACTATAATAATAACGAGATGGGTGTAAAAACCCAGAATTCAACCTGTTCTTCATGTCACATTTTTTTCTTTAGCTTTTTATAATGGCCCACTGCTGGGCAAAAGCCTCTCCCTTGGACTTCCAAATCACTCTGTTGGTGGATATCCCCTGACCTTATGACCCTATATCTCGAGAGTCTTTTGACCCACAGGGCCCATATTCAAACTCGACCGAGGTATGACCCCAAGGTGTCTGTACACCAAGTTACAAGTCAATATTTTTCCATTTAAAATATGTGACGCCTGTATCTAGGGGGTCTTTTGACCCCCAGGGCCCATATTCAAACTCGACCGAGTGACCCCAAGGTGTCTGCACACCAAGTTGCACGTCTATCAGTCCAGTGGTTCCGGAGCTGTGCCTGTCACTAACAGACAAACACACAGACGCACATAGAGTTTTCATTAACCTATTCCTTCGAAGAAGACTCAGAGGCTAATAAGTAATAAGGATGGTGTAGCAGTTTAAGTGGTCGCCTCGCCAATGCCACTGTGGGTTCGATCCCCGCACGGGACAAATATTTGCGTGATGCACAAATTGTTGTTCCGAGTCTAGATGTTATTTGTGTCCTTTGTTTAAATGTTTGTAAAGTCTGGCGCGATGCAGGAATTATTCCAAGTGAGAGTAGACTTAAAAAAGAAGTCAGACACTGTGTCCAATACACGGTAATAGACTCGTGACTCGATACGTGTTACGTGCGACTTAAAACTATAGCCGACTAAGGGCTTGTCCCACCACCTCCAAATAACATATACATATCTATAAGATAAAAGTCTCGCCATCCTCTTCTTTAACCTAACAAGAGTGAGAAAGCATGCGATTTATCTTTCGGATAACTTTTACTTGTTAGTTGTGGGACTGGCCATAAATGTGGGTATTATAAACCATTGTTTTTAAATTTAACTATACACCTCAATGTCTTTGCTCCTAAATTACTTAAAATTAAGCTGCCTCTTCCATTTTTTATAATTTATTTAATTATAACGGTTGTACACCAATTACAATAATTAAAGATAGGAAAACATGAAACCAATACAAAATTAAAACAAAGATATAAAACAAATAACAATTATATGGATACCAAGAGAAACAATCGTTACAATATATTCGGCCATTAATCCTATTGTGTCTAGACACCAGTGTATCGCTGCTACCCAATAGGTTAAACGAACAAAATGTATTTATTTATTTGTACATCCACTTAATACCACCCTATAAAAATGTATGTCGATCGATGTTGATCTATGTTAAACTTTACACACCGACCATAAATCCGATAATCTATGGAAATAATTTATCACTGTACGGAAGCGAATAGTTCTTTTTTATTTTTTATTATATCAAATAACATGGTAACATGCACAAAGCGCAATCCATCATACGCGACTTTTTAAAATATTGAATGTTAGATACCACGTTCTATTTTTGCATGTTTCACGATCGCCGATGCTTTTAGTTTTAAATTTTTCAGTATAAATTATTTTGCAAGTGGCTTTTAATCAATCATTGTGAAAATAAAATTACGAGCATGTGTCATGATTTGACCTGACGCTTAGCAATATTACTTAAGATTTTAATGAGTGGTCTTACAATGTGATGCTGTTCTATTTTTACCAGCAATCATTTAAATATTAAATTGACGAGAATATGTCATGATTTGACCCGAACCTTAGCAGTAGGTTAAGGTATGGGTCAAATCATCGGGCACGCCACGATCGTGGCGGTAAGTCCCGTTTTTGAGGAGTGGCTGGAGAGGCGGCATGGCGCCCTCACCTTCCGGCTGACACAGGTAATGACTGGCCACGGTTGTTTTGGCCAGTTCCTGTGTCGTATAGGCCGGCAGGCGACGCCCGGTTGTCATCACTGCGGCGACTGCCGCGATGTTGTGGACACGGCGCTGCACACTTTGGTGGATTGCCCCGCCTGGGCATTGCAGCGCCGTGAGTTGATCGCGGCAGTCGGACTGGTTGCCCTCTCACTCCCGGCCGTGGTTCAGTCTATGGTCCGGAGTGAGAGATCGTGGAACGCCGTCGCCTCCTTCTGTGAGGAAGTAATTTCCATCAAGGAGGCGGCGGAGCGGGAGAGGGAGCGCTTAAACCCTCTCCCCAACCGCAGAACTGGGCGCCGGAGGGCGCGAGATGACCTCCAGCCACCTTGAAGTTTGACCTGGGGGTGGTGGGCTGCGTGGGCCTGTTCGCCACCCGATCAGCACCAGGTCCGAGAGGCGGCGTGCGTGTTCCCACGTGCGCCTCTGTATCGTGTCTTTGTCCCCCCTGCTCAGGGGGATGGTGGAGGAGATATACTTCGCGCAGTGGCCTGCCGTTTCACACGGCGGGCCGAAACCACGGCGGGGTCGCGATTGCATGTGAAAGCGATTCGCGCGGCCTCGCCGTCTATGGTTATGTCGAGGAACACCGTGGTAGGTTTAGTCGGTATTACCGGGGTATCTTTTCCCCGGTGAGCCCGACATAACCTCTCCGTCGCCCCGCGGAGAGGTATGCGTCAAAGCATTCCCCCACGTAAAAAAAAAAAAAAAAAAAAAAAATGGGACAAATCATAACATATTCTAGTCATCAATTTTAAGTAACATTTTAAGATTTTAATGACCGCTCTAACAATGTGCTGCTGTTCTAGATTGACGAGAATGTGCCATGATTTAACCAGACGCTTAGTAATATTATTTAAGCTATTTTTGACTGCCCTTAGTTGTGCTGCTGTGATATTTCATAAAAGTTTTGATCTTGTACTCAAATGTCACATCGAAAGTAACCATCGTAATATGTTGCCACTGCATATTTCACACAGTAGTATCAGTATATCAATAGGCAGATTCAGTTGTGATTTCAATATTTGCATCTTACAGAAAATCCTTCACTCTAACGATACCTCAAAAGCAATAAGCGTTACATTCCCTTGCTCCTTTAATCATGCTTGTAATACATAAAACGTTGTTGATATGAAAAATAAGTTTATAAAGCAATACACAAAAGCAATACGCAAAAAAATTGTAAAGTTTCTTTTAACAGTGATCGATGCAGCCTTATAAAGGTTGGTCATGCAGGCTGGCTAGATTTCACATAAAAATATTAAAGTTAAAATATTAATTTTTGTGTTTCGCGGAGGTATAAGCAAAGAATACGGATTTCTATTTGCCTTGCCGAGTATCTATTGCCTCATACACACCCATTTAAAAATTACACGATAATAAAACTGCGCATATTTTGAATTGCATATTTTGATAATAGAACATACCTGCGATATTCATTGTATCGTCGATATATGTATTAAATGTTTTTTTAAACCTAAGCCACAGTGCACACTTATAAGTGCAGCAGGTTTAATTTGAAGATGCTCCAACGAAATTGCAGCTAGAACCTAGTTTTGCCTTCTTGCTTTAGGCCTGCATATGTAAACTTAACCCCATAGTTAACTTGACCTGTGTTATTCGCACTTTAACTCAAGTTTCGGCCATTGTACGTAGCCAAGCTACAAAGGAAAACCTGTTGTTTTTAAGAAAACCTGTAACCTATTAAAAAATCTTATTATCAATAACATTGCGCTAGTGTGTATCACTATTATATCGTAATAACCAGTTATAAGCCATGGCAATCGTCAACTTACTTAACTTAGTATAACAAAAAATAATAAAAGCGTAACGTTTATTTATATTTCATCAGCTCATGACTGTACATAAAACTTTTCTTTGTTACTTTTCACAACGATTTCCGCCTGCAGAGGAACAGGAAACTAAACAGAGCCTCGTGGAAAGTTTAAATCCTTCTTCAAGTACCTACGCGAGGAAGAAGCCAGGGGAATTAAAAAGTAAAACATTACCTGGAAGCAGCAATAAATCAAAAGCTTTAAGATTTTAATTAAAATGATAAATATTAGTCCGCACTCTAATCTTTGGGAGTCCGTTACAGTAAAGGTAAACGCACACTTGGGTGTATCAGTGCGCAACAATATATTTTCTACTGATATCAAAAAATAAAATAAGTTTGTGTATGTACTGGCAAAGTCCCAGGGTAAATAAAACCATATATTTTACCCTGAGACTTTGTGTTTTACATACACAACATTTTATTCAATAGTTCATAACATTATTTCTGTAATGGTGCGGGACTGTTCTTATAGAAAATAGCCTAACAGAAACAGGTTAAAATAGAACTTACCAAATAGAATTCTACATTCCGTGCAGCTGCTTGTATATCTTAACAGCAAACACTTAATAATATTTTCCCGGACAAGGAAATCCAACTTTCGGGATCATGATCGACCGCAAACTTATGTCATATGAATAAATCTAGCGCTTGTATAAACTGCAGACAAAATCGTACAAACGGGCTACAAAACAATTATATAATCTGAATATTTATAAAAATCTAGCGTTTGAATTGACTGTAAACATCATGAACTTTATATAACTAATGAGGCAGCCAAACTTTCGAAAAGGCACTTGAATAAATGCAATACCATCACCATGCAGTAGACACCCACCTTTACAAATAGTACTTGTTAATTTCGCTATAAGACCGGTGCTGATCTGCACACACCTTAACTTACCTTGGTCTTAATCGCGTTTGATATACGATGCCCATAGACGTATATATGTGTGCGTGTGTGTGTATGTTAATTTGTCAACCTTTACTTAAAGGCCTAATGGGTAATTAAGGGAGTTAAACTATAATTTATTGGTTCGGTAATAAAGTGAAATGGTTTGGGCTCGCGGTGGCGGGTGATGTCTTGAGTCCGGACTTGGTTGAGTATTAAGTGGGAATATACACTGTGTGACAAAAAGGGATGGTCATGTTTCATAGTTAAGCATAGATAGATAGTACATATATGCATACATAGTCTTACGCCTCTATCCTCGAAAAGAGTAAGCAGAGATGTATTTAAAACAATTTTTTTGCTTACTATGATTTTAAGTCCCACGTTATAGGCGGCGAGCCTATTGGTATTTACCAGGCAAGGTTTCAGTGTCCGTGCTGCTACGCAGAATATAAAATTATTTTGATAAAAGAATACAATGACACTTGCCCCGAATCGTAAATCAAACCCATCATACATAGTAGTTGCATTCAATACCGCTTCACCACCGTAGCAGTCATACATATTCATATCAACTAAAATAATATTTATTTCAAATCTACAGCATGTTCAACCATCCGCTATTTAATTTATGCATGCATATGTTGATTAAAACAAGCTGTTACAAAATACACAAAAATGTCCCAAAATACCCATATCAAAATTAAATAAAGTGGAAAATTTCCCAACAAAACGTAGCATTTTCCCAACATATTTATTACAAAACAATAAGCAAGCTAACAATGTATTATAAAGGGTGTAGCCACTGGCCGCAGTAAATCACCGAAATGATTTAAATCATGTTCACACCATCCCTATTTTTATTTACCGCGGTATCGCTCGTCGCATCTACATATTTGGTACTTACAGTGAAAGTGCCAAGAAGAAATGCTTTTGAAGAATGGAGAAGGCATCCCTTGCTTCTGTGAGATAAACTGTAAAGTACATTTTTAATATAAATTTTATTATTTTGATCAACTCATATTTGCATCTGATTTTTTGTAATTTGCCAATGCATCTTTAAAATATTGTAATTTTACTAAAAATGCTTTTGTGGCTGTCTTTAATGTTGTGTATAATAGGCATGCCTCTGAAATTGTTTCCTTTCCATCAGTGTTATATGAGTATTTTCTGTTGGTACGTCTAATAAATAAATAAAACTCTCGAAAAGCCTCTTCACGTTGGATCCATGTTTCCGTGTAAGCCTCCCAAAGGGCCGGGTATCTTCCTAACGTATTAGGAAATACCCGTGAAAGAGAAACAAGTAAATAAATTCAACTTGCCTGTTTCATATTTTCTGGCCTCGTTGTTATGGTCCTTGAAAAAGAGAGAGAAACAATACCAATTAGCAGTTGCATGCAATTATTTAAGAAGAAAGCAACAGAGGTTAAAATGAACCTATACTTATATATGCTATTTCTTCAACTTTCTCAGAGAGATAGAGATCGGTTTACAGACAAATACTGGCGAGAGGCCATCGAGAAACACGGCGAAGCATTGGTTGTTTTGCTTGATATGTCAAAGGCCTCCGACAGGGTCTGGCATGATAGTCTTATCAGCAAGCTTCCATCCTTTGGCCTAACCACTGGCCTCTGCGTTTGGACCAGGGCAACTACAGGGATCAGTCCTCTCTGCAACTCTCTTTTTGCTGCATATTAACGATCTGCTGAAACCCGGTACGTTTGGGTATGCAGACGACAGCACGCTTGTAGAGAGTTAACTGGCTCAAAATTGCCAAGATGTATCCGTGCCGATAACTAATCGCCTTGAGCATCTGGATATGTCATTGACTCCAACCCATAACTTTGGCTCCTATATTGAGGCAAAGGCCCAACTAGCCGCCAAAAAGCTGGGCATCCTCAGTAAGGTGAGGCAGTATTTCATGCCAGAACATTTGCTTAATTTGTACCAAGCACAGGTTCGATCCTGCATGGATTACTGTTCTCACCTCTGGGATGGCTCTGCAAAATATCAGCTAGAGTCAATTGAGCGGAAGGCCAGGAGACCTATCAGCGATGACCAACTGGTCAACACGCGACTCCAAAGCTTGGAGCATCGTCGTAAGGTTGCCAGTCTCTCGGTTTTCTATCGGATACATTTCGGAGAGTGTGCAGAGGAACTGCATAATTTGATTCCTCCTTCCCCATTCTACCATCGGACGACCAGACAATCAGACCAGCGACACAGGTACATGGTGGATATACCACATTTACGCACGAAGCGCTTTGATTACACTTTTATAATGCGTACGGCTAAGGAGTGGAATTCGCTACCTAAGTCTGTGTTTCCCGATGACTACAATCTGAATGTCTTCAAGTCGCGAGTGAATAGGTATCTTCTAGGCAAGCGTCTTCCATCGTCGACTGCAACTTCACTTAAAATCAGGTGAGATCGCGGTCAAACGTAAGCCAATTAGAACATAGAAATATAGATAAATGTATTCTGTGTGTCTTCTAATATATAAATAGGTGAAGACAACACAGTGTGAAATCTTTTTCTCCTCTGTTTGTAAACTGATTTAATTTTTTTTGTTTTTTATGTAGCTTTTGACGAGCTTAAGAGTTATAAAAATGGTAACAGTTAGTTTATTTTTTTATGTATGTTCATACATTGTTTTCTCAAATTTTCAATAAAGATTGTGGTTGAATTTCGACCAATAGGCGAATAGTATAAATAAATAAGTACTGCGCTGTTTTATTGACCTATGACATTAATTTTCGCAATTTGATTTTGTTTAATACTAAGTATGTTTTTTATTACTTAAGTGGAAAAGGTAGCTGGCGCAATTTCTTTAAGACAGTTTAAATTAGCCGACTTTTACATGGAATCACCACCCTCTTACAAGCACCGCCTTCTTACAGGAAACCTATGTAACAGTAGTAATAGTGTGGGAGGCCAACATACCATATCTTTAGGATTAATTTTCCCTTATTCACCTTTTGTTTTTTCTATAGATTTGGTAACGCATGCTTGATATCCCTGGTATTGTCAGAAAATATAATATACAATAACCACTTATCACCAGGCGTACTGAATGCTTGCCACATTAGTTGCAAAATGTAAACTTATTCTTCTTCTTCTCCCTAGCCTTTATTATTTCCAAGTCATTTGGGGTCGGCTTTTCTAGTCTAACTGGATTTGACTGGATATCAGTTTTTACACGGAGCGGCTGCATCTGACCTCCGAAACCCAAAGGCTAACGATACCTTAAGGCTAGACCAGTGTCGGGATATTAGAGGGTACTGACTTTCCCAATAACGACTGCCATAGATGTTCATGGCAGCCGGGACCGACGGATTAACGTGCCCTCCGAGGCACGGAGCAGGCGATAATTTTCAATGAATACGCACATAATTTCGGAAAGTCATATAACTTCCTAAAGACAGAGGTGCGCGACGTGGGTTCGAACCCGAGACCCTCTGCATTGCAGTGTGTTGGTCTCCCCACTGAGCTATCGCTGCTTGTAAAATGTAAACTTATTACGTACTAGATTGATTGACAATTATCGCCTGCTCCGTGCCTCGGAGAGCACGTTAAGCCGTTGGTCCCGGCTGTCATGAACATCTATGACAGTCGTTATTGGGAAAGTCAGTACCCTCTAATATCCTGACACTGGTCTAGCCTTAGGGTATCGTTAGCCTTCGGGTTGCGGAGGTCAGGTGGCAGCCGCTCCGTGTAAAAACTGATATCCAGTCAAATCCGGTTAGACCAGAAAAGCCGACCCCAAGTGACTTGGGAATAATAAAGGCTAAGAGAGAAGATTAGGTTCAAAGAATATATTTATTTCGCATTAAGAAAATCATCACTTAACTTACTCTAAGTAAATAACAGTCTTGGTCGTCTTTGATTTGCCTTCTCCAAAAGAGGTCACTGTTTGTCTACACGTAATGCAGTTTCGCAATGTATAATACAACAATATGTAACGTATGTGAAACTCGCACTACTGCGAGGGTCAATGATATATGTATCATTCAACATCTCACCCTCGAAACGTGTCCCTATCACTTGGTTATGGAGAACCATCGCCTTGTGCGTGCTTAGTTATGATAAGCAAAAATTCAGTTAATGTATGCCTATCTGCCTTCGAATAGACCTTCAGCATGTTTCTATACCCTCTGTTTTTATTTTGCTTGCGCTGTTTTAGATTTTTAAATTCATTTTTTATACCTCGACAACGCTACTTTTTTGGATAAAAGGTACCCTATGTCCTGTTCTGTCCCCCTGACAACGTGTATGCGAAATTTTATTATGATTGGTTGAGTAGTTAAGGCATAAAAGCGTTACAAAATAACAGACTTACATTCGCATTTATAATATAGGATATACTCATATCCATAAATCTTTAAAGGGGTTGACTGAAATGTACATGTTGTACAAGCTGAAATTATCTATATTTAATGGCTATTTAAAGGACTGGTCTTCAGTTTCTTGTCAGTGTATTCAAAGTTAGTCAGCTCACGGTGTTTAACCCCTGTGCCTAGAAAGTACGCCAAGCCGTTTTATTACGCCTGGTCTCTCTCCAGTCGCGTCGGATTGCCGTCACATCGGATCATGAGAGCTAGGGAACAGAGAACGCTCTTGTGTTTGCGCACATACATAAGCTTTATAATCTCTCCTGCGCAGATGCCAATCTTAACAAAGATTGGCCGCCGTGACCAAAATTCGGTCTGGAGGTCTTTATTATTATGATGGGAGCGTGCTGAGTTCTCAGTGAATCTTACTTATCTTTATGAGAATCGGTCACATGAAAATACGTTCTTATGTTGAAAGTGCTCTGTGGTCTGCTTATCATCAAATGCGTTTATTTGCCACCTTAGTGGCATAATAAAAAGTCAACTATTACACTCCATTATATAGACCACAACATGGCTATTAAAATATAAGTGTCACACAGAAACAATAATATTAATACGAAACACAAATCACTAAAGTCAAACGCAAACTATTTACCGACAGAATTAAATATTTAGCCGACAGCCGCGGAACACTTAACACGGCCAACTTATGAATACAGTTGACGAAAAGAGATACTTCGTAAATTGTATTCATAAGTTGTATAATTCATCTGCTGTATACGGCATAGACGGTGGCGCCATTCCAACTGTAGATGTAACTTAGTCATTCCGTAGACCAATAATCACCACCAATTTAACCCGAACCGCGTCCAAGCCCGGGGGCATCAAAAATTTTAATCAAAGAAAACTTTAAATTGCGAAAATTTCACGTAAATAGCCTCCAGCTGTTCCGCACGAAAGTTTGTGTATGTTATGTATTTAAAACAAATAAAATAAATATATAAATAGTTCAATTTTATCCATGGGTTCGCTTACGGAGAGTGTAAACACACGGCCCCTACCAACGTTTGCTTAGCTACATAATTTGAGGTTAAGTAGGCAAATTAAATGTATTTTATTATTGACTCAACGGTCCAGTTAGAAATTGAAATATGTTTCTCTCTATGAAACTGTTTGATTTGCTATTCAAACAGCTGCAATCGAAAGGAATTTCTAGTGCCTAGAGATATTTAAGTCAGTAATATCAATAATTTAAAACGAACAACAATTTATTTAAAATTAAATTAAATATTCTTCCTTAGATATTCAAGCGAAAACATATGTTGACGCTTAAATATCTCAGAATTGGTAGGCAGAGGTGTTAATTATCCAGAAATATTTTAGATCCTATGTGAAGCATATTGCGGCCTGCTGCCTGAAATGTGTCCACATTTCCAGATTTTGTACTACTATTTATATTGCCGAAACTGAAAGCCCAACAACACTTTGTATGACCTGGGCATGGAACCCAGGAGCTCTCAATCCACTGCTTAAATAATATCAAAATTATATAATATAAAACTGATACCTTATTTTTTTATTAATCGCGAAGTTCTAGAGAAAAGAAATATCCATAGAAAATAAACATCACAAATATGCGCTCTAAATAATCTTAGTTAAGAGCTATTTATTGGTTAGGCATATTAAGAAAATAAACACATTGCATTTACATAATTATTGTCTAAGGCAAATACAAATATGCACAGCATTTACTTAGAAACAACATAATAATTGTACTTAATGTAAATGTATATTCTTTATTAGAGAACTAGATGACCCGGTGTACTTCGTATCACCTATGCTAACGACATTAAAAATCTGCCTACGTTAAATAAAGACAACAATCATCATCATCATTTGTAATCATCCGTTTAGGATTTTACTATCTTCCTCGCAATTTTTCCATATTTCCTCACCGTTTAAACCTTCCCTGGACTACGACAAACATTTCCAAACTAAAATCAGCTAAATCGGCCCAGCCGCTCTCGAGTTTTAGCGAGACAAACGAACAGCAATCGATTTTTATATATATAGATAACGATTTTACATAATAACTAACATCTGATTCGAGTAAAATGTATGACAGAAAAACAGCACGGAATATTGTGCGACGTATTTCTACTAGAAACGAAAGTAATAGTAGCATTGTGCCGAGTATCGGACGGCGCCGCACGCAGCTTGCACCATCAGATCAGCGATATAAAAGTCATATTTGTATCGCCTGTATAGTTATCACTGCATCGCTTAGGATATCTATTTATACCAATACAATAAAGCTGACGAGATTGTATTTTCTTTTTAACTCTTTATTCTAACCTACCAGCAAGATAAGAAAAATCCTTTTTAAATCCAATGGCCCAGCTCTTGAGGAAGGGAAATTTAAGTTATATAGTCTACTAGCTGTCCCGACAGACGTTGTGCTGTACAAAGGATTAAAAAAAAACAACCCAAATCTAAACCATCATCGAATCCACATGAACACACACAATTTTTTTTATCAAAATCGGCCTAACCGTTTAGGAGAAGTTCAGTGATATACACACGTACAGTAGAATTATATATATAAAGATATAGCATCAGCAACAAGTCAGGCGAGCGGAGCAGTAATCATGAGTGGTAGCAGAATGGATGGACTTGCTATCGAGACGTTGTAGATTCGATCTTAATCCATTCTTTACCGTCGCGAACCCACTCCCCATAACACATGTATTTCACTTCAGGAATTAACATAAATACTAGTAACTTACACTCGGCGCAGTGGCAAGACGGCCTCTTAAATCATTACGCCATACGTGCATTCTTCGGAACTGTAACAGCAGGATATTGCTTATAACCAGTAGTACCGAAATTGCTCGCCATCTTTATAAAAAACATTTGCCAAAGACTACACTTATAATTGTGCTTAGAAGTAAAACATATTACCCCTGAAGTATGGATACTTCAGGAGTTTGTCATTAGAAGTGAATAAGTGCAAGCTTGGCAACTTACTAATATATTAATGATCGCTAATAAACAATCTTTATTAAAGAATTCCAACTGATCTTGCTATCTTCGTTTGACGCTGCAATGTCGCTTGCCAACTTGAATCATCAATGCATCCCGCATTGTAGTGTAGGTCCATTTTTCATTTGACATGCGACAGATATGTCCAACCCAGTTTTATTCCAGCTTTTCACAAGTCATCCGTAATGCTTCTGATGTGACGGATTGTTGTACCTAAATGTTACTTTAGTAAATTCAGATAGTAATATATCTAACCCAGTTTCATTTTAACTTTTCTAGTGTCAATGACGGATGACACCAGATGGAACCAATTGTTGTATCTAAATGAACCTTTAGTTAATATACTAACCATTAAGCTTTGACGTTCATAATGATATTACACTACATAGACTGACGCTCCGAAAGAATGGGTAAAGGTGGATTATAGTATTACAGTCATATTTCGTAATGAGTGCAAGCTTATTTCCATCTACTGAGTACGATTGCAGCCACCATATGGCAGCACGGTGTCTGCATGAATTTATTAACAGAAATATTCTTACGATTGCTAGCAAACGTAAAAGTAATTTTGTAACCTAAATTACTATTTTTAAATTTGATAGAATGAAGACAGATATCTTAATTTTCTTTCCTATTTTATTACAGACATCTCCGGTACTAGTAATTAATCCTGTGTCACAAATATTTCAAGAACGGACACAAAAATCACCCAGACTCGGAACAACTATTGGTAGATCACATATCTTTTTGTTCCGTTGAAGATCAATACCACAACACTCGGCGCAGTGGCAAGACGGGCTCTTAAATCATTACGCCATCCGTGTAGTCTTCGGAACTGTAACAGCAGGATATCGCTTATAACCAGTGGTAGTGCCAATTGGCTTATTAAACAATGTATTTATGTATGCAAACACCCATCCACCGGTTGCACCACTGTTTTCGCTACAATGTTTACCTTCGATACAAGTTATTAACGGAACGGAATCTCGTACGCTTTAATTTTAAAATTTATGATATGCACGCCGGCATTCGCCAATAATACGCGCAAATATTGTTTTAAATTGAAATAAAAAGGTACAATGTTGTTTTGGAGTTCAATGGGATTGCAAGTGTGCGTGTACTTTGATTTCGATTGAAAGCGTTTGTACATTGTTTTTGGTAATTTGTTTGCATTGGAATACTGATTAATTCTGTTGTCAATACGTATTAAAAAAGTAAAGAGGTATTACATGTGTTGATATTGAATATTAACATTTTAAATGGCTACGTGAACTAAAGTTCTTTTGTGCATTTATGTTGATTGGTTGGATTGATAGTGTAACAAACTAAAGTAAACTTAAGGTCCTGCGGCATAAATTTGTAGATAAAGGCTTAGCGGTTGAACTTAAAGTCTTTGTCAACCAGAAGCGAGCAGATTTTTTGGAATTTCTGTAAGTAAAATCTTACACAGTCTCGCAATGTGTCCGGTGAATGACGAATGGTTCAACGTCTAACACGTAGTCCTGAAAGACATTATAATACATTTCTGTCCACTCCTTTACAAATGTGATTCTAAGTATATATGAATGGATAGGTCCATAGTTAGAATATTCTGCGTAATGTAAGGTGTCACCTTGCATTACGTAAGATAATGATGTCCAAAGACTAAGCGCGCTCCGTGTCATGGATTTGATTGCCACAATTAACAAAAAAATGTGTGAATGTTCCTAAACTACTGCAATTTGTGACATATTGACAAACTTTATTAGCACCGATCGTCTCCACAGCCGATGCAAGTTGTATATTTATTTCCTTACCGACGCGATTTGTACCGTAAGTAATTTACAGACATTTAAATCACGAACACCTAGTAAAAACTGTTCATGGATTTATAACGTGAATGAACTACACCTCACATCCGGCGAAAACATTCCATCTCCCGACCCCGCCAGTTAAAAAATCACCCTCATAATCTAACATGAAAAATCCTTAGCTTAAACAAACACACACGGTACACGCCCGGGGTGCGGAAGACGCCCACTATTTATAGGTCAATTACCCCGTCGGTAATTAACGCTATGTTTCAAGAAGATCACAGCTTTTGCCAAGATTGCTAAAATAAATTTCAACTCGAGATTTCCAGCTAAGTCGCGCAGGCATTACGTTATCGCTCTCGGTAAACAATCTCGTTATAACTTAATTAAAAGGCGCTACAATTTATGCTGAAAAAATATGTGTTTCTAGTTGAATGTGAATTATATTTAACATATTATATCATTATAATTTTAATGTTCATGATTATTGTGAACCGACGACCTCGTTGGTCTCGTGGCTTTCGCTGTTTTTACGTTATGTTAACCAACCTAATAGGTGTTAATTATTTACTTTACAATGTTTTGTGGATTGTACACAGTAGCACAGTCATATAAATAAAGCTATATCTAATGATTACTGCAAGTTCAACAAATTAAGAATAGACAAACATGTCTGTATGTATTTATTACATACTATCTTACTACCACGTTATTTAAAGATTTCGCAGTTCGACTTGGGCGCGTGTACCCTTGACACTGCGCAATTCCATCAGGTGTTATTAACCATTATTATCAGGTGAGCCAATAGCTGTTTGGTTTATAAAAGCATAAAGTGAAACCGTAGTTGCCACAATTCAGAGCAAATTACAAAAAGTTAACTTTAAATTACCATTTTTTTCAATTACAGAACACATTGAATTAAGTCAATCCACAAAAAGAATGAAATGAACGAATGAATGAATCATGGCGCTACATATCCTGTAAAGACGTCTATTCCATGTACAAAGCCGGGTATGAAGGCTATTAACAAAAAAGCAATCACACAGTGAAAACAAACGAAAGATATGAAACTAAAGCGATGAAAATTCTGCAAGAGCAAATAGTTACACATCGCTTTAAAAAAAATGTTATTTATCATTCCCTTTGAATTTATTTCCTTTGAGCTTTGCATATTTAAAAAAATATGTATTTCCTTTTCGAGCGCGCGTTTGAGTTTATTTTTTTATCTGTCCCGCTTACAGATCGGACTATTAATGCTTTATTTAGCTTTTTAAGTTATACAGATAAAATATGCATGTTTTTATTGCAGCCGAATCATGTTAATTTTGTTACTTTATACTCTTATGGCGTGTTTTTATTCGAATTACGATTTAAACTTAATTTTTGTTTTTTAATTGTACATATTACAATGTCTGACGCCTATAGTCTGATGAAGATAAGCAAAAGAGTAGGTATTAAGAAGCAAGTATGTTGCCGTCTACTGGACAATAGATTCAGGTTTCCTAAAAGCTTTTTATATTTATTAACTACTACAAATACTGACTGCGCCTTATATTTGAGTCTGAGACTATGCTCGGTGAATGTATGAGTACTGATCAACCGGCCACTGCCATGTTCATCTCATGTCATAAGTTACCGCTTGCATGTTCGTGCATTTATGATTTCTTGTACACAGTTCCTAAATTAGATATTAAAAAAAAAATTTGAAGCATTCAGTCTTAATTTGAGCTTTGTTTCCTGGGTCGGGTAAGTTATATTAAGTTTTTTATAAATATACTGGCAGATGCGTCTTTTTTACTGATTCCAAAAACGTAACAATCGCGAGTTTGAAAAAAATTATATTCCTCTTTTTCCTTATGACGGCAGTATGAAGGATTTTTATATAATAGTGTGACAGATTCCTAATATCCGTATCATTAATTGTCATCAAAATTATTTTTAATACAAACATCAGCTACACAAATAAAGTCATAAATTTATGGTATCGTACTTCTGTTTTCCCTACCCAAAAGTTCAGAACAGATTTTAACAGTATGGATGCTCAAAAATCTGTGGAAAAACTGAGACGAAAGCGCAGATCGATGAGCACGTCATCAATAACCACTCGAGTCGCTTCGCCATCTAGATTTATCAGAACCTAACGTCTACAATGCTATCCACCCGGAAGGAATTGTGTGGACATTCTTATGGTGCATTGACTGATGCATTTCTGCTTCACACTCATGAGAGTTCTTCTCCTTGAAATTTAAATATTTTGATTTTCCGTGTCTAATAGTACTTGAAATTATTTTATGGAAATAAAATATTTGAATTTGAACTTGATGTACTGGTGGTCATATTACTTATTGAATCGCAGAGGCGCACCGATGGTCAGACACAATAGACTTTTTATAATGTCTGGTATTCTAGAACTTGACAGACTACAAGGCTGTACAAGGCTGGCAGTAACTTAGTCAGTTAAACAGTAATAGACTTCATAATACCTAGTATATTAAGGTTTTTTTATAAATATTGCATGGTTTTAATTTATTCAACAACATAAGCTTACAGTATTGTACACGCCAAATCATTTATGTGCTAGTGTAAGATTACACATATTATTAAAAATAAATTCAATAATAAAATCTAGCTTTACAACAATACAAAAATACATGGTAGAATGTAAATAAGGAGGATCGATAGAGATAATCCAGAATGAAGGACTTGCAGGAGAGGGACGGGCACGCCACGATCGTGGCGGTAAGTCCCGTGTTTGACACTCCTCACCCGGTTGTCACCACTGCGGCGACTGCCGCGACGTTGTAGAGGACACGGCGCTGCACACTTTGGCGGTTTGCCCCGCCTGGGCATCGCAGCGCCGTGAGTTGATCGCGGCTGTCGGATTGGTTGCCCTCTCGCTCGCGGCTGTAGTTCAGTCTATGGTCCGGAGTGAGAGGTCGTGGAACGCCGTCGCCTCCTTCTGTGAGGAAGTAATTTCCATCAAGGAGGCGGCGGAGCGGGAGAGGGAGCGTTTAAACCCTCTCCCCAACCGCAGAGCCGGGCGCCGGAGGGCACGGGATGACCTCCAGCTACCCTGAGGTTTGACCTGGGGGTGGCGGGCTTTGTGGGCCTGCCCGCCATCCGTTCAGCACCAGGTCCGAGAGGCGGCGTGCGTGTTCCCACGCGCGCCTCTGTTTCGAGTCCGTCTCCCCTCTAGGGGGGGCAATAGGGATAATTTGTGAGGAGTGCCTTTGGGTAGGTCTTTCGTGTAGTGGCCTGCCGTTTCATACGGCGGGCCGAAACCTCGGCGGGGTCGCGACCGCATGCGAAATGGATTCGCGCGGCCCCGTCGATAGTGGTTTTGTCGAGGAACACCGTGGTAGGTTTAGTCGGTATTCCGGGAGGTACTTTAACATCTTTACCATCTTTCTTTTACCCCGGCGAGTCCGACATAACCCCTCCGCCCGCCCCCGCGGAGGGGTATGTGTCATGCATCCCCCACGTAAAAAAAGAAAAAAAAAAACTTGCAGGAGAGGGAGCGTTTATACCCTCTCTCTTTGCCGAGGAACACCGTGGTATGTTTAGTCGGTATTCCGGGAAACGCATTATTCTTATTCCATCTTTCTCTTTTACCCTGGCAGTCCGACATAAACCCTTCCCCAAGAAAATGAATGCAGGACTTGAAGCAAAGACCTCGAACACGATTTGTTGTAGTCGCAGATTCAAGTCCTAATTCATGGATTGTCTTTTAATATATTCAACTTATATATTACGATTATTATAATTTAATAATACTTGGCAAACGTAAAAGTGTAATGTGTGCCTCGTGGATTACGTGGCATAATTTCGCGTTTATGTTTGCACATCGTGAGATCTCAGATTCGATTTCTGGATCGTTAAGATTATGATTGCGTTTGTCGGTTAAAAAATTATAGTAGCAGCATAAATATTGAAAATATCTGGTAGTCGAAAAAGGCCGATCCCATATTATGTGAACCTTTAAATATATGTGGCAAAATGAGGGTGTAATTTAGGTCTGAACAGATGGTCATCACAGACTTTACTATTATATTATAGTTTATAAGCATTACTTTAAACACAATTTCAAAATCTTTACAGTTGGATAGATATTTAATATTAAACCATTAATTAGGAAGTCGTAATCGTCACATCGAACATTACCGAAACCCTACAGTATCACTCCATCCACCTTTAAAAGTCACATCTCATTCGCTAAATAATGCCAATTTCACAAAGGCTTATCCCCTCTAAGCTGTCGGTCTCACCGCCGGCTCTGCTCGCAACAAATGATAATTGACAACCACTGTCAATTTATAGCTATGCGATTAGACGACCAAGCTGTATATGAGATTTGTTGAGAAAATGTATTATTCACTCACATTATGATATGGCCACCTCTTTTGAATATACATTTAGCTCCTCTTTTGAATATACTATCATCTATCTCATCATCATCTCGGCAGAAAGACATCCACTTCTGGACATAGGTTGTCCTCATGGACCGGTCTTGGGCCACCTCTTTTGAATATACATTTATACTATCATCTATCTCATCATCATCTCGGCAGAAAGACATCCACTTCTGGACATAGGTTATCCTTATGGACCGGTCTTGGGCCACCTCTTTTGAATATACATTTATACTATCATCTATCTCATCATCATCTCGGCAGAAAGACATCCACTTCTGGACATAGGTTGTCCTCATGGACCGGTCTTCGGCCACCCACGTTCAACCGCTTCCCGCGACCCTTACCAGGTGGTTGGTTGGTATCTTCTATCTACCCAAAGGTAAAACTTTTAAGCGTGCGCGCTACGTGATTAATACACACACAAGTCAAAAGCTAACCCAGCTGTTCACAACTAAAATTTTTCTCGGCTGAATAGATCCATCGAATAAGTACCGATGATTCTGCCAACATCAGTGTGAAAAAGAGAAACGTAAATATATTTAAATAAATGGATTGATAAACAGAAAGTACGGTGACCATTGACCTAGCTGTTTTACATTGAAAATATTTATCTTATATTGACATCACATCTTCTATCTACCCTAATACAATAATAACTTTAAAGTTTACGCTTTAATTGATTCATACACACAAAAGTCTAAAGCTGACTCAGCTGAGTCGGCTCGTGACCACGGATGATATAACCTGGTCGAAACGTTACACCCAAAGATAAATAATATGCAATACGTGTTCCTCGTCATGTACCTAGGCGTGCGATTGTCAATGCAGGTCTTTTACATCAACCATATGCTAGAACCAACCTATTACGATTTTCTACCATATCCCAATTGTCGAAAGCATACAACGTTATTTGTGGAGAGGTGGAGGTGTTTGTCGACAAATTTCCAACATTTAAAAAAGTTGTTTTGAGGTTCTTAAGGGAGCAATAAACTTACGTTTTGTACCTACTTTGTTTTTGGATTGTTATCACATATACTGTCTGCAATTACTTTACTTTTAAAACATTTTCTTTTTTTACCTTAGTTTTAATTATACAATAATAATACTAAATCTACTAAATTCAATACTTGCAAATGCTTTTAACTATTTTTGCTTTTTGTATAACTTTAAAGTTACCGTAATATCAGTGTTATCTCACTAAGTCATTATGCATGTTGTGACACCTGAAATATTGTGCATTTATACCCTTTTATAAAATATATTTATATGTGCATGTATTAAGGTAACAACTACTGGTTGTCCTAATAAATAAAATAAAAATAAAATAAAAATGATCGCATTCATTCCCGTTACGAATTTAATCATGCAAAACTGGCATGGCCGGGAAGCTATTTCTGACTAGCGATCACAGGTCTAGGCTCTGTGGCGCTAGGTGTTTCGTAATCCCGTGTCATGGAAGACTTTACTAACATTCAACAACAAATACAGAGAACACTCAGACTCGAACCAACCATTCGGGGATAACATACATTTTTGTCCCTTGTGGGATTCGAACCCACAACACGCAAGTGTAGTGACATAGCGATGCGACCAGTTAAAACACTACACCATCCGTGCAGTCAGTTAATTATGCCTAAGGTTATATATTCTTAAATTACTTTCTGTCCATTAGGTAACTTTGTAATGTAACCTCTTATTATTTACTTTCCATTAGATTACATTGTTACGTAACCTCGATAGCGAGTCATTATAGTATATGTAACCTAAATAACCTATGTCATTCGGTTATTTCAAATCGTAAAAAAATTATATTGATTGATGGTTCCGTTTCTTAGTGTACCAACAACCAACAAATGAAGTGCTTGCCATTTTTCTATTGTTACTAGCTTTAAACCGTAGCTTTGCTCGGTCAGCAACAGTATTTTTTGTGGATGCAAAGTAAATGTCCTCTTCTGCACCCCCAACGAATAACGTATGCGAAATTTCTTGATGATCACTAGATCATCAAGAAATTTTAAAGCACACCTTAACCACTAGGTTAAGGTGTGAAAACGTAACAAACAAACAAACTCACATTCGCATTAATAATATTATTAAAAAATAATTAGCTCGATGTTATGTGTATTGTTGGCTGCTACCTAACTGTTATTTACAATATTTTGAAGCTTTTAGAACCTCATGCATAGCAAACTCATTATTATAATAATGAAGAAATACTGACTCCTAAGATGCAGCCATGTTCTCCTAGTTTAGAAGTTAGTAAAGTTAGAGATTACTGCAAGAGAAAACTGTGTTTCTGCTGAGGTTTGCTTGGCGGCTCCTAATCGAACATACAAATTGTGTGTCGAACATACAAATGTTTTAGTGAAATAAATATTATATATTATAATATTATTATAATGGTCATCTACAGCGCGACGTGCGTCGTAGATTGTGCAGCCCAAAACACGAAGAATGACATCACAATATTTTTTGCCCCACTCAAGACAAAAGCTATGTGCTTATTTTTTATACAATCGTTGCTAACTCAATTTACCACAAGAATATAAAAAGTTACAGCTATAATATAGTTCGTAGACTAGTCCTAGGTAAACAGATCCCTCACTAGTTGTGTCCTTGTTAGAAATTGGATATAACTGGTTAACATAATAAAGGGAAAATATTGTCAGAAAACTAAATGTTCAAAGTTTTCCATTTTTGTTGGAATCTGTGAATGTTAGTAGCACCAACTCACAAACGGGATTTTTATTAAAAGAACTCCTGTGTCACGGTAGAGATTACAAATAAAAAAATTAAAACATCGAACACCTAAACCCGAAGCAACTTTTTGTAGACCTCACAAATGTTTCTCTCCTATGGGATTCAAAATCGAGTCGCAACACTCGGCACGATTATTGTGCATCTAAACCACTCACATAGCTATGAGACTTGATGACAATATAACCCTTAAAATAATTATATCCAGCTTATATTATAGACACATTTGTAAGTTTGTGAATAAGTTTCAGTTACTACTCTTTTGTCTATTGCTTCTTTGTCACGCGTAAGCAAGTTTTTATCCCGGTATTCATCCCTAGTATTCAAGCGGGCAAAGCCCCAGCAAAAACTAATATTTCCTACTTAATATTATAAATGTGAAAGTTTGTGACGATGGATGGATGGATGTTTGTTACTCTTTCACGCAAAAACTACTGAACCGATTGCGATAATTGGTATGCAGATGGCAGCTGGAAAACTGGATTAACACATAGGCTACTTTTTATCTCGATATTCCCACGACATCAGGACTTACGCGGGTGAAACCGCGGGGCGCAGCTAGTATACTAATAAAATGTTGTTTTCAAAACTGTAAATAATCAACACACGGCCACGTCATTCTGTGAGCAGATCGTTAGCGTTTTCGATCGCTGATGGTGGTCTCGCGTGCGATGTTTCACGGCAGATAGCATTGCCATCAATCGCCCCGTGTCTGGGATGTCACTTGTGTATGACAGACGATACGGAAGAATGGCGAACAACCGTATTAAATAAACTGATAACATCTACAAATATTTATTTTGCGATTTATATACACAATAAGCGCGTTGGTTAGTGTTTTAACGTACGAGTGGCAATGGGATATATGCACAATTAAATAATTATAGTTTTTCGGATTCTTTATGTATTGTTTTTATCAGAGCATTTGGTTGACGAATTGGGTCAATGTGTCGACTGCAAGGCTCACTAAACGCATATTATTCAATAATTAATTATATTTGTGACACGCGGCCACTTTACATAAGGCTCGGACCTCATTCGACTATCAAATCGATCAAAAGTGTTATTGGTCTTATCTATGAAAAAATATTAACGGCAGCAGTAAAGGAGGGTCTAATAGACAGCAATAGGCTCGCCTTCTATTATGTGTGAATAAAAACGAAGACTTCAGCATGAAAGTATGTACTGTATTTTATTTAATAGGTACAGTAACAGAGAAAAGATTAAATATAACACAACATTGAACTAAACATTGCAGTTTTAAACCAGAAGTGCAATCAAAACTAAATACATCCTGCACTTATTTACCATGGACACTTGAAGGTGACACCTTTGGCCGCCCGTCCGCCGTCCATAGAAACTGAGGCGAAATCTTCCAACAAAATCACTTATCATCCAATACAAAGCTAAAGAACTAACATTGAACATTTTGTACATACAATACAGTCCGCCATTGCAATAAAATATATGAAATAAAAACGCAGCGTGGACATTTGCCAGCGCGGGCGGTGCCGCTGGCGTCGCACCGTTCTGAACACGTGCACTGCTAGATAGCACAATTGATTTTACTCACGACAAATACGATTTCATGTTATAAAACTTGTTACTTTGGATTCATTTTGTTTTTATGTTTTTGCATTATTTTTATATGAAAGTGTTATCTAATAAACTCGTGTGGATATGTAGGATTTTATTTTTAGAATTGGATATAGATTTATATTTTTAAAGATAATTCGAATCGACAAATATTCAAACAACGGGTTAAATAACATCCAGTCTCAACTCTACTCGAAAGCCTACAATTTTCCATGTTTAGGATACAACCCATATCACTCAACGCACTTGCAATGGCGAGGCGACCACTTAAACCGCTGTGGCATTATTAGTCTTATTTATAATTTTTCACCTATATAGACAGACCTCTGCCTATATAGGTGAAAAATATACTTATATAGTACACCCACATAGAGGTAGATTATCCCCATCCGGAGATCTCAAACTACTCTGAAAATCAGATAAACTAGTGTGATCCAAAACGATATGATAGCTTGCAAAATACCCGATGTAGATGTTGTAATCATATTCAATACTCTATCACATACACACAACGCCATCTAGCCTTTGGGCTAGATGGCGTTGTGCTTAGTTTGCTAAGCAGAGCTTGTACTATGGGTACTAGACAATGAATAAACATACATATATATACATATTCATATTTATACATAGAAACACCCAGACCAAGACCAACATCCATGTCCATGCACACAAATGTTTGACTTGTGCAGTCGGTTTACATTAACCTCTACGCTATCGAGGCCGCCAAAATGTTGTAGATCGATCAAGGTGAAAAAGTAAAATTAATAAAGCTGACTCCATCACCATGTACGATTGATGTCTAAGGAGAGAGAGAAAGAATGCGTCCAATAATTAATTCGAATTCAACACACACTAAGAAATTTTCAATGTAATCGTAAAATTTTAATATTACGCAAAACCCGGCGCTCGTAATATCTTGAACAATACCAAATACCGTTTTACGTTAACTGAGTAACTATCAGTTCTAAAACAAAACATATGACGCATTTGCTTGTTCACCACCCAACAGAGCAGTAATACACTATACGGCGGTGTAAAAACTACGATTAAATATATTGGTCCAATTCTGTTATGGTTATAGAGATTATGCATTAATAGCAATAGAGATTGTTGCAGTCATTATGAGAAACCACCATTGAATATGCTTTAGTTAATGAATAGTTACATTTTATAATTCCCTTAGTAATCGAGTGGCATTTACACCATACTTACTTTCTTTAAAATTTTACTTTAATTTGTTATTAGATTTTTTTTTATTTAATTTAATTTTTTTTTTTAACTAAGCTCATAAATAATTATATAGGTATATTCTCTTTCAATGCAAGGCTGCCTCGATACAGGCTTGTCTAGTGAGGAAACTAAAAGAGACTTAGGTTATGAAATTAAGCTCTCTGCAAAATGTATGCAGTAACATAGGGTACATATTGGTGTTGATGTATACCATAGTATTAATATGTAATCTATGGCACAAGCACTATTGTAAGTATTTATGTTTTCTTTTTATAATGTTCCACCTCTGTATATTTTTGCCGTAATAAACCATGTTTTACTTACTTACTTAATTGCGAAGTTCCTACGTACAGATAACTGATGATCAAAGCGTCTACTATATTTTTCCTACAGGAAATTCTGAATAGCAGCATAATGTTTGGGCGATGGTAATAGAGAAGCATCTTTTAACGTTGCAGTTTAAAATCATTAATGCATAGCTGATGACTATAATAATATCAGCCCTGTTTTAAACTGTCCCACTGCTGGGCACTGACCTCTTCTCACTGTGAGAAGGGTTAGGTCCACCACGCTGGCCCAGTACGAGTTGGCAGACTTCACAATCTTAGAAAACATTATGTAGAACTCTTAGACGTGCAGGTTTCCACGCGATGTTTTCCTTCACCGTTAGAGCAAGCGATAATTAACTATTTAATACGCAGATAACTTCGAAAATTCGGAGATGCGCGCCCTAGGATCGAATTCGAGACCTGTGCGTAGCAGTCCAACGGTCACTAGGCTATAGCTGATGACTGTATCTCCAAAAATGTAGACAGAGGTGAATTATACCCTCATTTTGCCAAGTATCGTTTTAAGCTTTACGTTACAAGGGCGTGCCTATGGTTGTTTTGATGACCGAACACATTACTAGGCACCGGACTGCTACTAAAATATTCTAGGCAGAAAAATGAAATAATAATGAGCAGTCGCATTACCCATCGCCACCGTGATAGTCGTTTTAATATCATAGCGGACGAAATAAGTGGATGTACAACTATGCTAAAGTTTTAAATATAATTAATATAAAAACGTAATTTTTAATACGTTTGTAAAATGTGACTATCCAAAACTACTTCGATCGCCCAACGTTTCATGTCGTCTCTATAGATATTGAGGCAGTTCATGGCCCTACAACAAGGCTAAAAAATTGCTCGTCTCTCCAATATGAGCGGCTCGGCACATGTCAGTTATCATGACGCCCGAAGCTAACAAACGAGGCTGTCAGCGTTATAACTCTTGTACTGTATACATGATCCTTGCATCGCTTGCAAATAGTCCATTTTACAAACAAGAGTATAAAGGAAAATAATAGCACTCTTCACACTTCTGTCAAATGCCGTCACAAAAAATTCACATTGCTTCGTGCCTTAAAGACTACATCTTATCTTATGTGGGGGCCAGTCAGTGCAGACCGGCGACACTTCGACCCAGTGGGATCTTTTGTGTCGACACTCTCCCAATAACGACTGCCATAGATAGATGTTCATGGCAGCCGGGACCGACGGCTTAACGTGCTCTCCGAGGCACGGAGCAGGCGATAATTGTCAATCACTACGCACATAATTTCGAAAAGTCATATAACTTCCCAAAGTCAGAGGCACGCGACGTGGGTTTTGAACCCGAGACCTTCTGCATTGCAGTCTGTTGGTCTTTCCACTGAGCTATCGCTGCTCTTTTAAAGACTACATAATGGTTTGTCCTAGCTGTCATTTATATCCAACACTAGCTTTATCTCGCGACCTACTTATAATACCAGCAAAGAGCAAAATTGAATACTATATAGCAAACTCTATAGAAAACGTATTGTTCGCGGTCATTTGTGACCGACTCGGCGTTGAATGTGTTAGCAGCTTGTAGGAACGTACATCTATACAAAGATCTACGTTTCTACGACACATGCATAGATCGTGTGTGTGTGTGATGTCATGATACTTGTCTGTCATTACAGCTCGCAAGAGGTTAAGACTGCGCCGAGCGTAAGACAGATAATGACAGAGCTCGTGCGGCGCATATTCAAATCGGCGCGCGGCCACCATAGTAAAATTGTATGGAGGATTTGAAGTGCTTTTTTGATAAATATGTATCTTTATTATTAACCAATAACTTAAATATTTGAGAAGGACAAATTGTAATGTAACTATTTACGTTTCGTTTAAGCTGTAAAATAGGATAGATTACTACTGTTATAATCTAAAAATGCAATTCTCACGTAATTTTGTGGGCGAAAATATAAATTATTTTAAGTTTTTGACACGGTGTAATTGTAAACACATTTATTGTTACGGTAAATGTATATTTTACATTTGTATTAAACAAAAAGTGTTGATTTTATTTACTTAACTGTCACCGCCTGTTTTGGCACATTTCGCTCGGCGCAGTCTTAAGGAACTTTAAATACCCAATTTTTTACACGAGCATAACTTAAGCAAGGAGATACATCACCTACCTTCAAACAGTTCCAACTTTAGCGTCGTATTTACTAAAACCTTCATATAATCAAGTGACAAACATCTTAAACAAAACTCCAGCAAAAAAAAGTAGCAGTCAAGTCTAAATAACGACTAGGTACCTGTCTACCTACTTACCCTATCCTCGAACTCGCCGCGGACTTTTTGTCCGTATGTAAACACAGTGTGGGTTCCGCAGGTAATTAATTAACGCTCGTGTTTACGCCCACCGGCTATTTTATACACCTTTAGGGTTCCTTAAACTCGGTTTTTATAAGCTAATGTAAAGAACCGCAAGGCGTTATCTCATGATGAAATTGTGGATGGAATTTACTCACGAATTTTGGCGTGCGGTTTGTGTAATTTGGTTTAAGTTGCGGAAGACATATTTAATTATGTATAGCATCGCGCCTGTATAGTACGATAGGCTAGGCACAGATATATTACACTTATATTTTTTAGTCATGCCAAAAGAGTGAAAATTGTTAAGCTTACTGCTTTCTGGCACGCAGCACTAGATACTGTACTGCTACGGAAAATTTAAAAGCCGAAACAGTCCAACTGCCAACCTTAACAATATAAATCCTAACTAATATTATAAATGCAAATGTGAGTTTGTTTGTTTGTTGCGCTTTCACCCTTTAACCACTTGACCGATCATTATAAAATTTCGTATTCACGTTGTCTGAGGAACAGAAAAGGACATAGAGTACCTTTCATCCAGAAAAAAGTACTACTACTAGTCTAGTCTAGCCTAACCTACATTATTTTGTCCATTTGTTTATAATAAATAAATAAATTACGCGAGCGCAACCGCGGGCAAACACTAGTAATATTATAAATGTGAATGTGAGTTTGTTTGTCTGCTTGTTTGTTACGCTTTCACGTCTTAACTACTCGACCGATTATTATAAGATTTGCGCATACACGTTGTCTGAGGATCAGAAAAGGACTCAGTATACGTCATGCATACATTTACGCCAGCGAAATAAATCATTTAAAATATTTAACTTTATTTTAATTTATTCATATTATTATTCAGCGATAGCTCTATGGGGAGACCAACAGACTGCAATGCAGAGGGTCTCGGGTTCGAACCCATGTCGCGCATCTCTGACTTTCGGAAGTTATATGACTTTTCGAAATTATGTGGGTTGCGGAGGTCAGGTGGCAGCCGCTCCGTCTAAAAACTGATATCCAGTCAAATCCGGTTAGACTAGAAAAGCCGACCCCAAGTGACTTAGGAATAATAAAGGCTAAGGGAGATGGAAAATTTTAATTTATTCATAAGTATTTTAAAATAGGTAGCACATAGTTGAAATTCTACAAGAAGGTGGAAAGAAGACATATTATATTGTAGGGTCATTCATACAATACACCTTCATATACAATCGTAGTAGCACCCAGATAGCAAGATACTAAGGCTCCAGGTACAAACTTTAAAAATTATGATGTTCGGTCGTAAATTACGTGAAAAACCTAATGTACACAGCGTACACCTACTCAATTTACGTTAATGCATGTTTATGGCTTTATTTTAATATGCTACGTAGCATACTTGCTACGAAATTAGCTACGAGTTGAGCTCCGTAGACATTTCGTAGCAAATTCTACACGATAATTTAAATCGTCATGATTACTACGTGATGGCAATCGTAACACAAGTCTTTTCTTCTTTTCTTTTCGTGTGTTTAGTGGCCAACCTATGGTCAAGAGTTGTTCAAGCCGCCCGTAGGCCTCTGACATGGCTTAACAACTGCTGTCAATTTGACAACAACCGGAAGATATTAGACTTGCGAGCATGAGTATATGGCTTCGATCCCCGCGCATTGCACAACTGACATTTACCCACTAACTAACGCAAGCATTAACAGATCAAATCCATTAATTAATTGGCTCAAATCACTTCATATTATAAAACAGAGTCTCCCGCCGCGTCTGTCTGTCTGTTCCCGAAAAACTCAAAAACTACTGAACAGATTTTCATGCGGTTTTCACCAATAGATAGAGAGATTCATGAGGAAGGTTTAAGTGTATAATTTGTAAAGGTTTTGTACTACCCGTGCGAAGCCGGGGCGGATCGCTAGTATGGTATAAAAAAGGTGTTACAAACACAGCTCTGAATATTTTGCTGATATAAATATTTTACAAATATTAAATCTTATATAAATCATTATAAAATTATATCTGAATTACCTATTTAAATAGCTGGAGTAGTTAACAGAAACACAAGATAACATTATCTAACATTTACGCAAATGTTATTTGTTATGTTATGTTGCATTGAAATAATAATAATAATAATTTTTTTAACTTAAATTGGTACAAATTGATACAGAGCTTAGGTTACATTGTAAAGGTAATATACAAGGTATAAGGGGTGCCTGTACTAGGGTAAACCTGTGCCACAGGCAATAAGGGCACATACTATCTAATATAGATATAAATTCTAAAACAATACTTATAAAACATTATTCTTTGTATATAAAAACTTACGAATTATATTATAAACTAAGTGAGAACCATGACGACGAAATTAAACTACATTATAAGGATTATATATGTAAATTTTAAGTATTATAAAAGTTTATGAGTTCTTTATATGCTTCTCGTGCTTAGACCAATGTATAAGAGTCCACAGTCCCAATCTATTCTACAAAGTTGAATAAAATATAAAAATGAATTTAAATAGGTTTAATAGTTCAAAAATAGTATAAAAGTTTAAATTAAACCATGTTGAAATCATTATAACGTTGTTAGATTTCAAGAATACTAGAAAATTACTCATGCCATTTATTAGTATTATTTAATTAGTCGCAAAATTAAATAATATTAACCACTAGTTTTCATCTTAGCCGAAAGACGTCCAGTGCTGAACATATGCATTGCTCCAAAGTTTTCCATACAGACAGTAAGCAGCAGTAAATAAATATAAAATACATTTCGTTTTTAGACAAGATACGCCATCTTTAAATCTATATACGGAATCTCTTTCAAAATTACAAGTACTAACTAGGCACCTCTTTTGTTACTTAGTTCTATTCAAAAACTATATTGTTTTGCACAGCAGTAATGCGCTCTCCGGGAACTACTTATTTCACTTCACAATGGTTAATTTCAACTTTAAAGTCAAGACTGAACCAATAATTCTTCAGTTATTTAAGTCTCTTGTAGTTGTAAATCTTTATTTACAATATATTTACATAATTAATTTTAAAACGAAATAATCTAATATACCTATTTTTACAAACCTATTAAAAAAGATAACATAATTACTCACAAATAATTATAATACATCGTTGTAAATCTTAGTATTTTACATTTAATGATGTAGTGTTGTCTAGAGAATAGAATAGAGTAACTGAATGTGATCTTCTTATATTGTCTCGTTGTCTATGTTAGAAACGTTTACAATGTGTTCACGCCTCAGGCACAGTCCCAGGTTTGATTACCGAGTAGGGAGAACTCAGTCATCTATCACTCATAACCTTTCTGGACTACTACTACTACCAATCATATATATGTACATCTCACGCGGAAGTACCCGATAAGGTACGCAGAGGTGCCTTATGCCTATGTCTTTAAGACCCATATAATAGGCAGCAAACCTGTGGACCGAACTCTACTCTCTTCACCGGTCCGGCCATTGAACCCTAGACATCATTTGCACATTCACTACCGCTGCGCTGCTGAAGCCTCAAT
The DNA here is from genome assembly GCA_930367265.1 of Catocala fraxini. Classification (NCBI taxonomy): domain Eukaryota; kingdom Metazoa; phylum Arthropoda; class Insecta; order Lepidoptera; family Erebidae; genus Catocala; species Catocala fraxini. The sequence goes on from OV884041.1 coordinate 20,035,430, forward strand.
TGCCTATACTCACATCAGCCATTTACATACAATCGTCCAACTGCGAAACTAAACGCAGAAAACATACACCAAACCATTACAATGTTTATCCATTCTCTTCACCCTGTTATATCCAAGACATCGTTGAAAATCCATCCGAAAAACATTTTAAAGAAAACATTTCATCTCCTAAATATATAATAACGGCAACAGAGTAATCCCACTAATGCATCACAATAAATATTGCACCTATAAATCTATCCGGTCTCGTGAAGCCCATCACTACGGCTAGTGATGTCATAAAAAATGCATCAACGCGGGATTGTAGCATAGCTGCAAGGACGGACTACGTAAAAGGGCATTAATCTCGTCCCCATAGATTTAGGGGAAAATGCGACAGAAAATTTTCAATGTGATTAAATTATAAATGTGTAAAGCACAGGTGTCGGCTGGGAAAGTAAACGAGCCGGCATAATTTTTTGATTTCCACAATTTTCTGTATAATATAATGTGATATTAGCTGTAACTCGTGTTATTCTAAGCGTATTATAAAACGTATGGTTCATATGTTTATATCAATTTTTACGACGTAAAAGCTATCCTCATAATATATTTTCAAAATGGATTTTGCTGCACAATCTTTAGAAATATACATACATATTATTATTTATGACGAAGATGTTTTTTTATACTGTCATAGGCTCGTGTTTGACCACGGAGCACGCCTGCCTAGAAGATATCTATTCACTCGTGACTTGAAGACACCCAGATTGTACTCATCGGGAAACACAGACTTAGGTAGTGAGTGCCACTCCTTTGCAGTATGCATTATAAAAGTGGAAGCAAAGCGCTTTGTGCGTAAATGTAATCTACCATGTACCTGTGCCGCTGGTCTGTTTGTCTGGTCGTCTGATGGTAAAAAAGGGAAGGAGGAATCAAATTATGCAGTTCCTCTGAAATGTTTCCGATAGAAAACCGAAAGACTGGCAACCTTACGACGATGCTCCAAGCTTTGGAGTCGTGTGTAGACTAGTTGGTCATCGCCAAAAATCTCCTGGCCTTTCGCTTAATTGACTCTAAAGCCTCCAGCTGATATTTTGCGGACCCATCCCAGAGGTGAGAACAGTACTCCATGCAGGATCGAACCTTTGTACAAATTAAGCAAATGTTCTGGCATGAAATACTGCCTAACCTTACTGAGGATGCCCAGCTTTTTGGTGGCTAGTTGGGCTTTTATCTCAATATAGGAGCCCCAAAGTTAAGGGATGGAGTCAATGACATACCCAGAAGCTCAAGACGATCAGTTATCGGCACGGATACATCTCGGAAAATTGGAGCCCGTTAAAATGGCCTCTTTTTTGTGGAGAACAGACTCGCCTGGGTCTTAGAGGCATTGAACTTAACCATGTTGGCATCACCCCAATCGGAGACTACCTCCAAGTATAATTTCATACGCTCGATCATGGCTTCCCTGAGCAACTGTATTTGTGCTCCACTGGCCCTGGCGCTGGAGACATAACTCTCTACAAGCGTGCTGTCGTCTGCATAGCCAAACGTACCGGGTTTTAGCAGATTGAAATGTATGGATATATTAGTAGGCTAGTAGCTAGTGTTAATATTATCGATGTAATAAGCTCTTCCAACCATCATTTTAAATTCTTGTCGCCTGTTTTTCATACGGACGGTAATAATTCACACTCTCATGAAAAACCGGCTTTAGCGTAGTAAATTGTTACTGTGTAACGCCCACTAAGTAATAGTTTCGGAGACACACATTTATTTCCTTTCATCCTATATTTAATCCATTTCCCTTGAGTTGGCAATGAAACCGCAATGCTGGTATTACAAAATCTCTCACTAGAACGTCTCCTATGTAGCGCAGCGGTAGTGTATACGACTATTGTGCATGAGGTCTCAGATTCGAATCCCAAGCCGGAGCAATAAAATTTTGTTATTGGGTTTTTCTGGCAAGAAATTCTTAGTAGCAGCCCGGCATTAGGAAGCAGGTGGTATTACATACCCCCGTGCCTCAGAAATTTCGAACAGTCGGACCAGAGAGAGATCAGGCGCAGGAGTTAGTCCTACGCCTGCCGGTAAAACCCAATATATTTTTGTTAATCCGGCTCCAGTCGTGTCAGATTGGCGTTTGCCCATTCGCTTATGATAGTTAGGAAACAGAGAGTTGACTTGTATTTGTGCACACACTTTTGCACTATAATGTCTCCTATGCAGATGATATCTGTTAAGATTGGCTGCCGTGACGGAAATTCGGTCTGGAGAACCTTACTTTTGGCACACATGTAACCGTTTACCATCAGACGGGTTTCAAGTTGCCACCATAGCAATATAAAAAAACAATCTATGAGTATGACCACAGCTTTAGGTTATACGAATGCATGTTTTCTTCATAAGAAAGATGTATCAAAGTGATCGCAAAATTCCTTATTGCTTGCACTCAGTTTGATAAATTAGATGTGTGTAGTTTGTTGTTTATCCTCACAGTGTTACAAGACTTTGACGGTACACTAATACTATCAGCTGATGAATACTTCTGAAATATGTAAGACTAGCTTTTGTCTTAGGCTTCGCCTGCGTGAATCCCACGGGGTCGCATGGCGGTATAAAATGGTCTTATGTGTCTAAAACATAGTTTATCTACGCGTGAAATTTTCAATATCCATTCAATCGTTTTTGTCTAAAGCGGAAGTATACAGAAAGATATATAATATTCCTAAATAGTCAAATCCAGTTAGGTTCTTAAAAACATGTACAATATTTACAATTTAATGGGAAATTAATAATATAAATAATTTTAAGTAAGGTAATTTTATTTAACACTGGCTGGATCCGGTCACGCTTCAATCTAGGGAAGTAATTCTGGTTTTTATGGTAACTTTGAATCAAATGTATATGCAAATAAACTTATATAGAAATACGTTATATAAATTCAAGAATAATGCAACGTTGTATAACTTAAATCCATCGATTACTTTACAAGTTTTGCGAACACAACCATTCTAAAATGATTTTTATATATACAGCGGTTACGTTTCTTCACTTATTAACACTTTATCTTTTTTTAAAAGACAACGTCTTCATTTTTCGACTCTCCTTGGAATCTAGATCAAATTTCATCACAAACAGGTTTGAACCCTAACTCAACGCAGTGGCAGCGCCAAGGTGACCACGTACCCACTGCGGCATCCTTTCAGTCACGTTTACACGCAGTATACTCTCTGGTCTTTAATAACAGACGCATTTGAATTCAAGACACGCAACTCTGATTTTCCGAAGCCATGTGCGTATTAGCAACTAATTATCGCCGGGCTTAACGATAAAGGAAAGAAATGAGAGAAAACTTACATGTCTGAGAGTTTTCCAATTAATAGTTCTTAAAGAGAGAACTCTCCTATCTGTGATTCATTTTGAGAAATCTAGTTAATAGACTGTGTCACTTTAATTAGTTAATCAGTCTATAACTAACAGTCTAACTTCATAAAACACCATTTCGATGGTATGGTAGAGCTATCTTCTCTCTATATCTCTCTCTCAAACACACACACACACACACACGCGCACGCGCACGCGCACGCGCACGCGCACACGCACACGCACACGCACGCGCACGCGCACGCGCACGCGCACGCGCACGCGCACGCGCACACACACGCGCACACACACACACACACACTCACACACACACTCACTCACTCACTCACTCACTCACTCACTCACTCACTCACTCACTCACTCACACACACTCACACACTCACACACTCACACACACACACGCACGCACGCACGCACGCACGCACGCACTCACGCACGCACGCACGCACGCACGCACTCACGCACGCACGCACGCACGCACGCACGCACGCCCGCACGCACACACTTCCTCTCTTTCTGGCTATATGTACATATATCCCACATGGTGTTATTGTCAGCCTTCCTGCTACTTTAATTTTAATTTAAATTTGTGGTAAATAATAAACCGCATTGCGGTCACGGCGGCCAATCTTAACGAAAACTGGCTATCTGAGTATGAGATATTACAGTGCACAAGTGCAAACACAAGTGCACTCTCTGTTCCCAAACTCTCATGATCCGATAGCATAATCTGACACGACCGGAGAAAGAATTGACTAGTTAGAAAAATGCAAAGGTAATTGGAACGTGACTGAATGTGGTAAATCAAATTTACGTTTAAATACTTAAAACATTATTTGACCTATTAAGATGCAGCGGCACACCGGTGGCCAGACACAAAATATGTTTTAATATGTCTGCTAATCTAACTCTTCAAAGATTAAAAGAAAACACTTTAACGACATAAAATAATCACGACGTACGAGTACCTTCACATAACTGAAAAAGCACCTCCTTAGGCCGTCAAAGTAGGGACCTCAACATCGCCTCAGCTGCTATGAGGATGGTACGGAGGCCACTGCTTTTAGACCACATGATCGCTTACTATCAGGCAGAGTCTAGTCAATTTGACGAGCAAAATAAAAAATGTATAGAAAAACTAAATTTACTTATCGCATTCTTATTGAAACAGCGACTTAATTCGAAATTTGGAAGTAAGACGATTTAAACTCTATTTGTGTGAACATGAATTCTAATATTATATTTGTGTTAAGTAATTGCAACAGAGTTTAAATTCGTTTGATCCTAAATACTTAGATAGGTCTCTGTTATATTAAGAGTGCGTTATAAAATACATAAATATGTTTAAATCCTGTATAGACCAAACAACTAGTTTCATGATGTATTACTACAGAACATTATAAGTAATATAATATTCTGTGGATATCTCCATTAATTAGTTAGTTAAGTAGCTATTGATTAAACAATAACCTATTCGTATAATATAATAATATATAATATAATATTCTACCACAGACACACAACACCGTCTAGCCCAAACTAAGCAGAGCTTGTACTATGGGTTCCAGACAATGGATAAACATACATAGATACTTTTTTTTTGTAAATACATACATATTATACATAGAAACACCCAGACCAAGACAAACATCCATGTTCATGCACACAAATGTTTGACTTGTGCGGGAATCGAACCCGCGACCTCAGGCGTGGCAGTCAGTTCCACTAACCACTACGCCATCGAGGCCGATAAGTTGCCTTATAATAGCAGTTTTATATTTAGCATAAGCTACGATAACCGTTGGTCAACAAGCAGGCTAGATTTCCACCTTCCTTGTAAAAACGTTGTAACTAATGGGCTCATAGTTATCGCCTGCTAAAATAGCCTAATAGCTAGGCAACTAAAGAAAGAAAAATAGTAGCAACTTAGAGCAAGCATTAAAGGTTCGATTCCCACACAAGTCAAACATTTGTGTGCATGAACATGGATGTTTGTCTTGGTGTGGGTGTTTCTATGTACAAAATGTACGTATTTACAAAAAAAAAAGTATATATGTATGTTTATCCATTGTCTTGTACTCATAGTACAAGCTCTGCTTAGTTTGGGCTAGATGGTGTTGTGTGTATGTGGTAGAATATTATTATTATTATTATTATTAAGTATAAAATCTCAATGAATACAAGCGAAATACCAGTCAGTAGAGTGAAAGAATAAGTAGGACACCAATACTGCATGTATAACAGGGTATACTACATTGATATGTTGAAACCGAAGTCACCTGCATTACTAACACCCGGATAGTTCACAAACAAGATAAACCTATGTCTATAGATCCTACAGATTCGTACAAACGCCGTCCCTAATTCCACTTCTATATTCAACAAAAGTAAGACAACAATAGGCGTTAAATATGGGACACTTGACATTTGTAACCATTCAATTTATGGATAAAAGTTCAGGAAATTACAAATTCTCTTCAAACATTATTCGACTAAATTCAATAGGGAGTCAAAATCTTGATGACTCTGCTTCACGCCGAAGCTTTCCTCCGTGTACAGTTTAATTCCCTATTCAGTACACATTAATACTTTTCTGGCTAACGATTTACCTTTATTAAGACAGGATTACAGTACACAAAACACAATTTGTGTGCAATTAATGTCGATTCACACGACTTGAAAGCGCGAGCTTTGGTGAATTTGGGGCTATCAAAACGGCGATAAAGAATAAACTTCAATAAAAGTACGTTAATATACATCTGAGGATGTATATTAACGTACTTTTATTGAATAACTTCAGATCTGTAGAAGTTATTGGTAGAAGTAGCTTCACACTACATGGTTTACAGCCTTCTTTTCTTCTCTAAGATTAAGATTTTAGAGACATCTACAAAATAAATTACAGTTAAGAATTTAAATACAAATTTCAGTCTTGTTATTTGTGTTTCTTTTTGTCCCTGCGATTGTATACGACTTCACAATGACTCAATCAATTTTCAGTAATGTATTGAGCTAAACTAGGGCTAATTTTTGCAGGCACTATTTGTAATATATAATATAAAATATTGTAGTACAAGATCACAGAGCCGCCAGACTGTCGTCATTTTAGTATGAAATAAGCCCAAAAAGACGTGCCTATCCTACTTTTATATATAAACCTCAGCGTTAGTGAGTGCTATGACGTAAGTCCAACGGCTGTCTGACCAAAGTTTATTATAGGTACTTGTAAACCACGCAAATCGAAGCCAAAATTGGGTTACATGCGCAAACTACTCACTTGAGCTAGACGTGTGAGTTAACCATACTGATTACATACACGGTAGGCTCTCGTCAGTACTTAACACGACGCATACAACTCACAAAAGTGCCCATTTTACCCGTTTCGTGTAAAATACGCAGGCTCAGACACAAAAGTCAACCTTAAAGAATCAAGAGTCAAGAGCCCAAAACGATGGCGTGTCGCGGTTCTCATGGGCACATCGGACGGCGACGCGGCGCGCTCTCACGCCGTGTGACAAGGCGCCAATTTGGCCGGATTAAAACTTCTATTTGCTTTGAACTGAAACAAGTTTATTGAAAATATATATACGTAGTTTTAAATCTGTAAGGATGAAAGCTGATCGCAATAACGTTGAACTTCAATAGGTAAAAGGTGACGACTCCCATTCAAAGATAAAGACGACCTCGTTAGCGAAGCTTTAATATCGCACCATACGTAATTCCCAAACGTCTGGTATTTGATTAGATGTCCAGGCCAAATGTTATTCTACAGACTATACACTCGTTTTTTATTAAGCAGGCGAGAGAGCAGCGAGGCTGGAGAGATAAGTAGCGAAATATATCCACCAACTTTTTGACGATGTATTAGTATTTAAAATTAAATTATTTCTGAGGTTGGACTATGAAAGCTTCTGAAAGGCTAGGTGTTATCTTTGAGAGTCCAACATATAGATACTTATTGTGTAGCCTGTTCAACGGTTAAAATCTTAATAATTATTAAAATCGTCACCATATGATTCTACATGACAAAAATAAAGTCGATATTATGGCCGATCGTCTGGACCCGCCCTCGATACTCAGGTTAAGCAAAGTGTTTTAGTAAATTAGGTTTTTTGCTAAGGACGATCTGAATGACATAACAGAGTCTGGAAAAGCCAACAGGCTGACGCCATATTACCTCAGAAGGCTTCACCGACCAATATAGGTGTAAAACATAGCCCTATACAAACATAGGTATATATGACTAAATCAGTCATACATAAACATAAATACAATTATATGCTGCACCATTTTGCGTACAACAAAGAACAATTAATTACTCCACTCAAAAAGTCACAAGCTTAAAAAGGGCTAACCTGAAAAGCAGTTTTAATTTACTTTATATACTCATATGGGGTATTCAACAAAAAGAACGGCAGTGAATCAATCTTAGCTAACTTAGGTGGCGACACCTACCGCCGGTGTCTGGTACTAGAAAGAATAAAAAGTCCTGAATAGAGTCGGTAACGTATGGGGTCTCTGCACGCCACCCTTGCGATTTGTCAGCTCTGATTTATTTACTTTCTTTTATTCACAAGTTTCCCTAGATATGTTCAGTGTGTGTGTGTTTTAGAAGCTTTTTAATCATGTTTATTACGGTTGGCTTTGAGTGATTAAAGGTGTACATCCACGTGTCCTTTAGGTCCGTCGTCTGGAACGACTTGCCATTTAGAAGGTCGTCTGTTGTTTTGGTACTTTATTGGTTTAAATGTATGTTGATGCTAGACTGTAATACGGTGTGTATTTGTGATTGACCAAATCAGTAGTATAGTAAAACAGGTATTATAAGTGCGTATAAAATTTATTATATAATAATATAATGCAGTGCAACTATTACACTTAATACTTACACATATTAAATATTTTAAGTTGATCTTGTAATTATATAATTATGTTTATATAAACAAATTATTATAATCAAATTATAGATACACATTTATGGGTGTTATCATCAATTATAAATTTGATACAGTATTGTGACGCTCACTCATGTTGAAAATTGTACTTACCTTACTCTTCTTACTATGGATATATATTTATGCGATTTAAGTAGGTACCTATAGTGACTATATATATGGTATTATGAAATGATAACAATTGCTTGCATATAGTTTTACAGCTCTTGTTTAAAGTACTTTGAAGTCGACGCACTACGTTAATCATTCCATTCGTTTCTATGACCAAGATACACACATCAGGATAATTGAATAGTTCTATCAAAAAGTAAAAGAAAACTATTAAAATACCTTTATCAGTAACTTTTATGAGAGATGTAATTTTGAATGTTGCTTGACGCCTAACACTCGTTTTTTAGCCAAAACGTCACTATTATACCAATACCGGTGATGAAGACTACAGTAATGTAAGTAGTAGTGGGCAGTAATCCTAGTTAGTACTCTTGGCTTCTAAGAGATGCACTACGTCGTCAGTAGTAACTGACAACTGATCACCGCAGAAATTCAAGTTTTGGTAATTTATTGTCGTTCGTGTATAGGCTGCAAGCTCCATTGCTTTTCAGTACAAATGGAGACTAAATGCCACATATAATGCCCAAAAGTTGTTTGTCGAATTAAAACAAATTTTACGTAGTTTTTACATAAGCTAATATCTGAAACGTACTAGAAGAGACAACTCTACTAATTGTTTATATCAAACGCAAAATAATTAAATAGGGACTGTTTAATTCTTTTGCGTGCATGAAGGCGTATTTATTTTGCTGTCAAACGTGTCTTTGCAATAAGTGAATGGCCCAAATGCCTTAAAACGCAAGCACTATTAGAGGTATAACATGTACTGTAACGCGAATTATAAATAATCTAGTTAAGGTTTTCCTTTTAGTACCTAGAACATATTAATAAATGTGTTTAATCTATTGTTCTTTACACCCTATTTAAAAACTATAAATAATCATTAATTGCCTTTTTATCAATATATCTTAATATCTCAATAATGTCTTACGTTTACGCTAACTTAATGTTACTCATTCAAATGCAATTATAATACGGACTTCATCGGAGGTTATTGGAAATAAATTCACTCTTAAAGACACAGCATAATCTCTTTGTGACCATGGCTGCTGAAATCCAATTAAAACTTCGTAGAAACTGTAGATATAAATAATTAAAATATAAGTAGATCTAAATTTGTAATCAAGATAAACTGCGACGACATCCGCACATAAGAGCTTAATTTCAATAAGTACATTATAAATTAGAATCAAATGATAATAGTACGAAAACCAAATGTCTCGTAACATTAAAAAATACTGCACCTCAACTCCAATCGAAATATACAAATACCGTTTATCTCGCAAAATAGCTGCCAACTATGGTACCGATATCCATTTCCATAATTTCCCAAGCGAACCAATCCGTTGGCAAACGTACAACTGCACTCACAACCTCCTTATTTTGAATATCGTAGAGTCTGATTCCGCTTGGCGACGTTATTTTAAAGCTTGGTAACCACACTCGCTTGAAGTTGTAGGAGCATGCCAAGTGGAATATTAGCCTTGCTTGTAACGCGATCTGCCTTCATATTATTATCGATATTCGTGTATCTAGTCTGTTTTATACAATTGATGGTTCATATTTCAGGTTAAGCATGGGTATTTAGGGTTATCGAATGTAGTTTCTAGGTTTGGAGGGTAGGAAGTAATGTGGCTCAAGGTAACTGTATCGAGGATTCGGTTTAAAAGATTGTTGCTATTAAAATCTATTACTATTATTATTTGTAGTACCACAAATTAATTGGATATAGATATCCGGTTATATAACATTAGAAGTAGCTGGATGCACACGTATATGTGTGTGTACCCGTTTTCGCTCGTCATTTTGATTAGGCAATCTGTAATTAATATGTGTATTGTAAAAGTAAAGCACTTTGAAATTGGCCTAACTAGTAGTAACTTCGCTAGCCTTGTACGTCCACTTTAGTGAAAATCGCAGCTAGATATGCGATGATGTTTGTTGAAGGTAGGAATTCTATTGCGGTAATTGAAATAATACTGAGTGCAGCAAAGTGATATTATAAACATGTACCTTGCCACAGATTCTTAAAAGGCGATGTGCTATTCACAAGATCCAATGATCTAAGTCTGTATAGTCAGTGAGCGACGCGAGTAAAATTATTTGACTATTACAGTAATATATATAATTAAACAGGCGTGAATCTATTTATGTATGTATGTATTTATAATTATACTGCTATGAATTTTATTTTACTAGCACATTATTACTTCATGATAACGAAACTCCATAGCGGTTAGCAATATTTTTATTTCAGTCTCCTATATGCAAGAACTGATGGTGTCAGTTAAAGTACCGCAAGGTTCACAACTCATTGTAGACATAGCCACAAATTACGTAACAGCAGAAAGCCGGTTCGATACAATACGTGAAAACAAACACATCCACACATTGACATTCGGTCGACTAGCGACTTTTAATTCAATATACTTAAAGTTATATAATTATATAAATAAAGTACTATGTATATATTCCAAAAATAAATACCAATTTAAAATATCAATAAAAGAATATCTACTTAAATTAGATTATCGTAATACTGAGGATCTTCACACACACACACACGCACGCACGCACGCACGCACGCACGCACGCACGCACGCACGCACGCACGCACGCACGCACGCAAGCAAGCACGCACGCAAGCACGCACGCACGCACGCACGCACGCACGCACGCACAACCGCACGCACGCACGCATGCACGCACGCAAGCACGCACGCACGCACGCACGCACGCACGCACGCACGCAAGCACGCACGCACGCACGCACGCACGCACGCAAGTGATCTCGCTAATGTGCCCGCTTACATAGACAGACACATTCATAATATTTATAATTTCTTATTTTAAGTAACTTTTCATTATTATTGATTTCTTCTGTAGTTTTAAAATAATGGCTTGTTATTGTTACAAGACTTACGGGTAGCACTGGTCTCTAAGATACAGGTATATACCTAGTTTAGAGATCAGCGTTTTTAATGATAGTACATAGGTAATTATATATAAGCAATATTTCTGTTTATAATGTGCATATTTTGAGAAATAAACATTATTATTATTATTACTTAAATAAGATACACATTGCCAAGCGACCATTCGAAATTTTTCATTATTTCGCTAACATTCGTTTTTAATACGCTATACTACATATTCGAGCCCTAGTCTCTTAGGTGTACATACCGCACCTTTAATAAAACAGAGACTTATCTCAGTATTTTGGATTAAACAAATTTGAACTCTATTGCAAAGATTTAATACAAATATAATATTAGAATTTAACATATACAATTAGAGATCAAATTGCCTTACTTTCAAATTTCGAGTTAAGTCACTGTTTTATTAAGAGTGCGATACATATTATGTACATATTATTCTGACTACACGACTAGCTTAGTGGTTTAAGGGGTTGCCTCGCCACTGTCATCACTCTGAGTGTTGTGGGTTCGAATCCCACACGGGACAAAAATTTGTATGATCCACTGGTTGTTTCGAATCTAGATGTTGATTGTGATTGTGTCCGTTGTTTGAATTTTTGTAAAGTCCCCTGCGATACAGGAATTATTTCCTAGTACGGGAGTTGTCTTTTATAATAATTGATTGGTTGATATTCTCCCGCTTATACAACTAAAGAGGCAGGCAGAGCTGGTGCCTATCCACATTTCACCAGCCACGGTTTTAGGGTCTAGGTTATAAGACACGAGCTTATTACCACCTGCTAGGCACAACTTCAAACTACTAACTGAATAACACCTTGCGCGACCTGGGAGTAGATCTCGTAACCTCATGCACAGCAGTTGCAACCCTACCGCTGCGCCAACGAGGCAGTTTATTCCCTTGGACGTAAAAATATTTGTGATCTGGGACTATAATAAGATATATTAGAGTGTTTATATTGTTCACACTGGCGCTGTTTTGTACTTTAATACGTGCAGTCTATAGATTACTTAAAGGCATTTTAAACGGGTATTATTTTCACTTCAATGTAAGCAATATATTGTCCAGCAACATTGCCAGTTGTAACACCCATACTGTGCAATACACGGCATATAGCAATATTGCCGAGCCACGGCCTGTTGCTCGACATATATGTTTGGCATGGGCAACGTATTAAAACGTTTGGATGGTCGAACTATACTTGATGATATTATAGTCACATATTTCAGTAATATATTGTCCGTTAACACACCGACTGTCATGTAATAGACACAATAGAAAATGTATTGTTTGCAGTCATTTATGACCGGCACTACGTTCAATGTGTTAAAAAGCCCCTAAATGAAATTAGTTTAATTACATTCAGCAATCTTAATTCTAAATTGCTATACACGTCTATTTTCATATGCGTGTGACTGCACCTATAATTGCTCGTTAAATTAAATCGGTTCATCTGTGCTTGTGTATTTTGTGGATGTACAGTCGGGTACTGTCGATGCAGAAATATGCAGAGTCGGTGTCTGGCGCGTTTCCGCTCGCTATGACGCTATCGACCCGCCCGATGTGATGACACAAACACTTGTGACGTGCACTGTACTCGGGAATAATGTCCATCACATGAATTCTGAAAGCCAGGAACGAATATACAGGATGTAACAGAAAGGTGTGGTCATATTTAAGGGTCACATAATATAGCCCATGTACAATGGAAAACCGCGCGAATTAAATTTGTATACATAATTTTCACGAAGATATTAAATTTTATTTTTTATCGACTTATAAATATCAGTATATTCTAATCGATACGCAAACAACACTATACTGCATGCACGTGTATTTGTTTCTAAGAATTACAAAAACTTTTTTTTATGTTTTGTTCACTTTTGCTATCTTAATACGGCCATTGATCATTATACTGTGCCCCAGATATGGATACTGTTACCTATTCATTGTTTACAATACAGCTGGTCGTTTTAACAGAGATCGGTGACCCCACAGATGTTGCACAGTTGTTGTAATTAGTTTTGTATCGATATTTAAATAACAAATAAATATAATTATTGAAATTGTCATAAATTTCAAAATTCGATATATGCTATAGGGTAAGGGCACATAGGTTATTTATCAGATATACATAGTGACCCTAAAATATGACCACACCTGTCTGTTACACTCTGTATATCTATACTAGCTGTTCCTGTGGTTTCACTTTCGTAATATATTGGATTGTCGGTGTGTGTTGGATTCATTATCAGACAACGTAAGGTTAATAAAATAATATTATATAGTCCATTGCACGGATGGCGTAGTGGTTTAAGGGGTCGATTTGCCGCTGCTACTACACCAAGTGTTATGAGTTCGATCCGCACATAGATAAAAAATTGTGTAAGCCACTAACGATTGTTCCAAGTCTGGGTGTTCCTAATGTCTGTTGTTTAAATGTCTGTAAAATCTCCCGCGACACAGAAATCACTCCCCGAGTAGGATATATCTTCTTAAAAAATACAAATTTAATTGTTGTACCTGTGTCTATGCCTTGGATGATATAGAGGCTTGATATTATGTTATATCGAATAACATAAACTAAAAGACAAACCATTGTTGAGGACTATAGATAACAGGATAGGAAAGTTAACAAGTCATTTGATACGAAACGACAATTTCTTTAAAACAACTTTCGAAGGGAATCTTTTTGGAAGGAGAATCAGGGCAAAATCTAGACTTACCTTTTAGACAACTAATGAAACGAAAAGGGCGAATGTCGACTCATATCAATAGGTTAAAAGGAAAGCAGAAGATAGGTACTTAAGGCGATAGCTCCACCAACAAAAGCAATGCTTTTAAATTAATAATTATATCTTCTTCTCCCTAAGCCTTTATTATGCCCAAGTCACTTGGGGTCGGCTTTTCTAGTCTAACCGGATTTGACTGGATATCAGTTTTTACACGGAGCGGCTGCCACCTGACCTCCGCAACCCGAAAGCTAACGATACCCTAAGACTAGACCAGTGTCAGGATATTAGAGGGTACTGACTTTCCCAATAACGACTGCCATAAATGTTCATGGCAGCCAGAACCGACGGCTTAACGTGCTCTCCGAGGCACGGAGCAGGCGATAATTGTCAATCAATACGCACATAATTTCGAAAAGTCGTATAACTTCCGAAAGTCAGAGGTGCGCGACGTGGGTTCGAACCCGAGACCCTCTGCATTGCAGTCTGTTGGTCTCTCCACTGAGCTATCGCTGCTCAATAATTATATATAAATATAATATCAGCCACATGTATAAGCTCTCCTACTGCGGGGCACCGGCCTCTTAGAAGAGTTAGGCCATATTTCACCACGCTAGCCTCTTGCGGATTGACTACACATATCTTCGAGAACATTACATAAAACTCTCAGACATGCAGGTTACCTTACGATATTTTCCTTCACCTTTAAAGCAAGCAATAATTAACCATTTAAAACACACATAACTTCTAAAAGCCAGAGATGCGTGCCTCGAATTCTAACTCGAGCCCTCTGCGTAGAATAAAGAAATATAATAGCCAGGTTTGTCACTTAAAATGACATTAAGTTCATAACATTAATACTCGCTGCCGCCATTCCGTAGTTACCCTACAGGGGCATCAATCCCGCCTTTCCCCTAATTACAAACGCAAAACACGTCATTCCAAAGAGGATTATCCGGAAAGCGCGTTACTCCTACTGTGACTCCTGTTCAAATATTGTGGCAACGTGGATTTAATAACAAGTGACATAATTAAGCAAACATTGCGGTTTTTTTATAAAATATAATTATTTACATATTTATAATTCGGGTCTTTAGTCGTTTCGCACCGCGAGTTATTCGAACTGCTGTGTCATGAATATTTACCTTTGTTGACAAGGTGTATTGTTTCAACACGACTGCACATATGGTGCAGTGGGTTCAGTGGTCGTCTCGCCACTGTCAACACGTCGACTGTTGTGGTTTCGAACCCAATATATGACAAAAATTGTGTTATTCATATTTGTGATATTTACGTCTTTAACCCACATTTTTAGAATTCCTGGCTACTACTAAGAGTTCCTGACATAAAATCTCAATAACAGTTTGTAAGAGGCAGGAATCGAATACGAGACCTCACTATTGACTATAGACATAAGCACAAAGTTATGCCAAGAGATCGCCGAGGTAACCTATTTGGGACATCATACTAGTAAAACGTGTGTGAAAGATAAAAGTTAAATGTGAAACACGTTTGATTGTTGCTTACTCGATCACAATCGGATAGGTATATCACAAAAACTTGGCGCACAGATAGACTATATCCTGGTGAACACATAGGGAGTATTCTATGTCCAATCCAGGATATATGATCAATCTGCCTGCCTTGCTTACAAAGCATTGTATCCCGGTTATTCGTACCCATGGGATTAACTCGTGCTCGCAAAGAACAATTTATTAGAAGCAGCCTGTGTAGACCATGGTCTACCACAGGCTGCTTCTAATAAATTGTTCTTTGCGACTTTTCAGTCATGACTGAAAGTACTACACTAAGCCTAGTCTTCAGCTCTGCTTATTGTAACTTCTGCCAGCCACTTTACGTATCCCGGCTCCCTACTTAACTAACAAGAGTACTACGCTAGCTTTGACGACTCACGATCTTCATTCAAGAACTCATTGAACGCTATTGGTGTTATCGTTGGCAACGTTGCCTGCATCAATACTGAGATACACATAACAATAAAAATTATGTCCTTTAGAAGACCCTTTACACAAAACCGTTAATACACACAACTTCCAAACACAACCTCCTCTCAAAACCAAACTGATTAAGGCCCGGTTCCTAAATTTAGAATTTAGAACCTACGGGCAGTTAATTTTTGTCACATGTATGGAAAAACTGTCAAAATTTAACTGTTCGTATTTAAAACGACTCGTTTTCTAATATAAAAACCGAGCCTTAGGATGGTTTTCAATATAAAAACGAGAAGTTTCAGCTATGGTCAGTAAAATGTTAACATATTTATTTACTAAAGGCTTGTTTCCTACATTCATTCAGAAAATAGTCATTTTACCTACGGATTTTTGAGACATATTGTATGATATTGATATTTCAAACCTTAAATAGCTGCAACGATTCGTTTCTAAATGTAAGAAACAGCCTATAGATTATGTTATATTGTCTAATTTCTGCTGGAAAACAACTGAAACGCCCGACGTTTCGGTTGCTTTTCAGCAGCAACTTAAGTGAAAGTGTAAAATTAAATCTAAATAGTTTTTATAATTTAAATAGCTTAAATAGAAGTAAACAGTAACTAATAAAAGTGTTTAACAATATTAATAATAATATAATAATAATAATATTCTACCACATACACACAACACCATCTAGCCCAAACTAAGCAGAGCTTGTACTATGGGTACTAGACAATGGATAAACATACATATATACATATTTTTTTTGTAAATACATACATATTATACATAGAAACACCCAGACCAAGACAAACATCCATATTCATGCACACAAATGTTTGACTTGTGCGGGAATCAAACCCGCGACCTCAAGCGTGGCAGTCGGTTACACTAACTACACTAACCACCATCGAGGCCGACAAATTTATTAAATTAATATAAATATTAAAGTTTCAAAATTATGTAATACTAGTGTTTTATAAAAAAAAATAACAACGCGGTAAAACCCGTATAAAGTTGTTTAATTCTGCCTACCCCTCTGGGAAACAGGCGTGAATCTATGTAATTTCAATATAGAATACGTGTAAAAAATTAGCTGTCCATAGGCCATTCATTCTGTTCTTGGATATTGTAACTGGCCATAAGTGATATTCCACTACACTGGTCAAATGCAGCTAGTCCTATACACCTTCAAGTAATATTTAGCTGAAGTCTGCCTGCATAGAAATTGTTTGTAGAAAAGAAATACTCCTCCATCACTAAAGCAAAAAAATAATGAACCTTTTATTCCACAAAATAACTTTGAAAAGTCAGAGATATTCACCGTGGAAGCTTTAATATTAAGTTTTAAAGTAAAGTTTTATACAAGACCACTGACTTCGGAACTCAACAGTTTTCCCACCAACCAACCACTTTATCATAAAAGAAGTTGGTACTAATATTATAATCATACTATTATTTTATTTTGACGATTCTGAATTAATAATTTAATCACGAATACTGTTGAATAAATTTGATTGTAACTAAGCACATAGACAAACCGTGGCTGACCATGTCAGCTGTAAAACAACCGAAACGTCGGGGGAAAGTGTAAACTTAAATATACATAGTTTTAATTAATTTAAGTACCTTGAATTGTAGTACAGTTTAATAATAGTAGTGTTAAAGTTCAAAATGATGTAATAAAAGTGTTTTAAAATAAACAACGCGACAAAATCCGATCATCATCATCTCAGCCGAAAGACGTCCACTGCTGGACATAGACCTCTCCCAAGGTTTTCCACACAGACCGGTCTTGGGCCACCTGCATCCAACCGCTTCCCGCGATCCTTACCAGGTCGTCGGTCCACCTTGTGGGGTGCCTACCCCTGCTGCGTGTTCCGGTCCGTGGCCGCCACTGTAGAACCTTTCCGCCGTAGATATACACCGTGGAAGCTTTAATATTAAGCTTTAAAATCTGTATAAAGTGGTTTAATTTCAAGACCGTGTCCTGGATTGATACATAAGGTACTTATCTCGATACACATTTCCATGGAAAGACCAGGGCGTAACCGCAAACTGGAGCTAGCAATAACATATGTATATTTAATTAACAACAAAACTAATAATTAATTACTAAACTATATATTAACCTGTCAACAAACAGCAGCGATAGCTCAGTGGGGACACCAACAGACTGCAATGCAGAGGGTCTCGGGTTCGAACCCACGTCGCGCACCTCTAACTTTTGGAAGTTATATGACTTTTCGAAATTATGTGCGTATTGATTGACAATTATCGCCTGCTCCGTGCCTCGAAGAGCACGTCGAGCCGTTGGTCCCGGCTGCCATGAACATCTATGGCAGTCATTATTGGGAAAGTCAGTACCCTCTAATAACCTGACACTGGTTTAGCCTTAGGGTATCGTTAGCCTTCGGGTTGCGGAGGTCAGGTGGCAGCCGCTCCGTGTAAAAACTGATATCCAGTCAAACCCGGTTAGACCAGAAAAGCCGACCCCAAGTGACTTGCGAATAATAAAGGCTAAGAGAGAAAATATTAACTTGTCAATGTTAAAATGCCTACTAAACAAACCTATTCTGTCTGACCACCACCGGCGTGTCGGTGCGATTCAATAGCTTAAAAACAAACAGAATATAGTTTTTTATAGTGCTTCCATTTCTAAATATTTCATTCGATTTATTTTATTGATATGGTCCATAACCATATAAGGCGAAATATGTGTGTATTACACCAATGTGTACCCTTTTGGTGACATACAGACTTAAGCCTATCAATGTATTTATTATAATTTATCCTAATTTATAATAATAAACATATCAATTACTAACTTTTGCTCGCGGCTTTGCTCACGTAAAAGAAGGTTAGGTTATGTTAGTAACAGTATTTTTTTAATAAAACATAGCCTATGTTTGACCTGGGGGTGATGGGCTTCGTGGGTCTGTCCGCCATCCGATTAGCGCCAGGTTCCCACGCGCGCCTCTGTGTCGAGTCCGTCTCCCTCTAGGGAGTGAGTGCCTTTGGGTACGTCTCTTCGCGTAGTGGCCTGCCGTTTCATGCAGCGGGCCGAAACCTCGGCGGGGTCGCGACCGCATGTGCAAGTAATTCGCGTGGCCCCATCGATAGTGGTTTTGTCGAGGAACACCGTGGTAGGTTTAGTCGGTATTCCGGGAGGTCCATTATCTTTTCAACATCTTCCTTTTAAACCGGTGAATCCGACATAACCCCTCCGCCCGGCCCCGCGGAGGGGTAAACGTCAAAGCATGCCACCAAGTGAGATAAAATAAAAAAATTTAATTGCATATGTTACTATGTGATAACTTTCTTATGGTGAAAGACTTTTTAAAATCGGTTTACTAGTTTTTGAGTAAAATCTTTACAAACAAACAAAAAATCAAATCTTTCCTCTTTATAATATAGTATTATAAAGAGTATATATATTATTACAATCATTAATGAGGATAAATTTCTATTCTGCATATTTGTGTATGTATAAACTGAAAAAGTTAATAAATACAGAGACTCATGTTGTTTTCGTCAATCAACATAACATAAAACAACACAAACAAGGGAGCATAAAAATTGCTTTCAAGTCAACATTTGTCAACCTTTGATACGAATTGAACAGGTACCTGCAAACAGAAGTCAACAAACTCACGGGCAACTTAAACAAAAATAAGCTACGTAAAGATAAAACAATGCATCAGACTATGAATATTCGCTGTTTATTATTTAAGTACAAACAAAATCCACTAGACTCAACTTCACATTGTAAGTAGCAGTTGTTAGTAAGCACAAAACAAAAATAAAACCTTCATTTATAGTAGGTAACTTCTTTCAAACGACGTACACAAGTACAGCGAACTTGAGGATTATGTGAATGCAGGATAAGAAGTCCTGTGATGTGAAGTGATCGAAATATCAGGATTAGTATATACCGTATACGCTACAATAAAAGCAAGACCGATAAATTATACTAATTTGATTAAAAATCTATATATTGGTAATAAAGTTTCTTTTGAAAGAAATATTTCGTACACATATTCCTTATTTGTATGTATCAATTCACTATAGTAATTTCAATGATATTCTAGACTATGTATAGATAGCACTTGGGTTCGAACCCACGTCGCGCACCTCTGACTTTCGGAAGTCATATGACTTTTCGAAATTATGTGCGTATTGATTGACAATTATCACCTGCTCCGTGCCTCGGAGAGCACGTTAAGCCGTCGGTCCCGGCTGCCATGAACATCTATGGCAGTCGTTATTGGGAGAGTGTCGACACAAAAGATCCCACTGGGTCGAAGTGCCGCTGGTCTGCACTGACCGGCCTCCACATAAGATACATACATACATGTATATCACTTTCATAGTAGGACGTCAAAATCTGATCCAGAACATTTTATTAATGTTAAGAAAGAAAAGAAAGAAATCTTTTTGCTTTACAGCTTTGAGCTATACATACATATAACTGTTATGTATTGAAAATGATGAGTGATCTAATAAGTGACGCAATAGGTCTAATAACTACCACTAGCTATCATAAAGAAAGGCTCTTTAGATGATTTGCAAAAATTTTTGTTAGACCGATGTTCTTTTTAAGAACAATAGAAAAGCGTCCTCACGAAAAGTGCATTCTCTAAAACGACCAACGTTCTAGAGTATTCACTTTTCATGCGCTAAAAACAAATCAGCTCCTTTTTGTACATAATATTCTTGGGTAATTGTAACAATTACAAATCCCTAATTATATATTACCCCAATGTTAATGATTAATGTCAGCTAATGACGATATACTTCTAATCCAAATCTACAAATCTAAGTCTGAACTCAAATGGCAAAGAAACACGGACGGAAAGAGGCGACAGGCAATTCATACGAGCGTCTGCGACGGCGACACTACAAGTCGTAGTGATGTACCGATCTTACTAATATACACGTAGTTTTAGTCACTTTAGATTAATGTGCTTAAACGTGGCACGACTTTAGTAAGTTTACTTTATGAGATTTGTGGCTTGAGTCTTGGGTGAACAAAGTTAATTTCTCGTTTTATTGTGTTGTTGTTGGTTATGGATGCGGTTTTAAAAGTTGGTTTCTTTACATAACAAGGGTATCATTTATAACTTTGATGCATACATTTACATGTATGTACATATGTATATCATAGAATTTCATACATACATAATATATGTATCATTTATAACTTTGATGCATAAGTTAACATGTATGTATATCGTAGAATTTCACATATATTATGTATCTATGAAATTCTACGATATACATACATGTAAACTTATCCATCAAAGTTATAAATGATACATAATCACATACATGATACAGAGAATACAGAGAAGCATAATACATTATGTTTCTAAGTAGACAGCTGTCAAAAATAGAGGCTACAATAACACATAATTCGGATTAGTGTTACTACTGCAAATATCCTTACAGAAAAGTCAATAACACTGTGCTTAACTTGGAAGTTGAATCCGGGACACCAAAATCTCTAAAATTTGCTACATAATTAACGAGACATAAAATACATGTGATTTTAAATAACGTGCACAGTGTGCACCCTCAAATAAATCTCTGTATCTAAGTAATAACATATTACTAAAAATGCAATAGTCAACTAAACTAATTACTGTACTAAGAAGTCACATCACTAGCCTGTAAGTTTGACAAGCTTCCCGACCGACTGCAACACCGAACTATTGTTCGCTGGACAATTTTACTTTTTGTCAGCCTGAAATGAATTGAAATAAATGAAATGGAATATAAACGTAACGCGTCTGTATGTATGGACGTGTGGAATTAATAGTCCCGTACATTTATTAAATTAAATAACGATTGGGACGAATAAATCATACAATATTTATATAATATCGGGACGGATAAACAAATTGGGTTGTTTGTATTGCGCGGGAAATGAGCCATTTTTATTATTTTATATGTTCTTTATGTTTGGTGTAGCTTAACGAATTATGATTTGTTGGTTCAATGTCACATATAAACGTGCGACCGTGAGATGTCAAGTTCAATACCCTTTTTTTTTTTTTTTTTTTTTGACCCAGGAAAATCCTTTATGGATACCCCCTCCCCCGGGGGGGGAAGGGTGGTTATGTGAGACTCTCCGCCCCTGAAGGGGGTCGGTATACACACTAAAAACCTAGGGTGAGCAGTCCCTCCGCCAACGGAGTGGAGCGGGATGGGGTCGCGTTAGCAATCACCATCCCGCCCTGGCGGTTGGCCCGGCTGATGGTGACCGGGCCTCAGCACCTATGGAGGGAAGGCCTTGCTCACCAAGACCATCCCCCAGACGTGTGGGGCCGTGCAAGCCGGTAGAGAGTCCCCCGACTCTGTACCAGTGACCCCACTATACAGGAGCGAAAAGGCGGGCAAATCGCCTCCTTCTCGCTCCCGTCCGTCTGCGCCGGAGAGGGTCAGCGAGGAGGTTGTTCTCCCTGACCCTCTCCGCGGTCTCCTTCTGCGCTATGACAGCTTCGCAGAAGGAGACCACTGCCTGCCACGACCTCTCGCCGCCGAGCATGGCGTTGATCACGCTCGGCAGGGAGAGATCTCCGCCTATTATGGCCGAAAGCGTATGCCGCTGCGGCCCCCACGCGGCACACGCCTCCAGCGTGTGAAGCGCCGTGTCTTCCGGCGCTCCACACTCGTGGCAGGCCGGGGTCGCCTCCCGTCTCGCGATCTGGTGCAAATACTTTCCGAAGCATCCGTGCCCGGAAAGCACCTGCACCAGTCGGAAGGTCAGCGACCCGAATCGCCGCCCTATCCACCCCCAGAGGACCGGGCGAATGGCCTCCACCGTCCACTGGCCCGGGGCCGATGGAGCCAGGTCCTCCGTCCATCGCCTCAACAGGGCGACCCGCGCCTGTCGCCGCATGCGTGCGACCTCCTCCCACCCCGGGGACTCCCCGCGGGACCTCCTCGCCGCCACGAAGTGGTAAACTTCGGCGAGGACCTCCGCTTGTAGCTCCCAGGGGGGGTCACTGGCCAGCACGCAAGCCGCCGTCCAGGACACCGTCCGGTAACCGCGTATGGCCCTCGTCGCGACGACCCGCTGCGGACGTCGCAGCAGGGTCTTATTGTCGCGACTAAGGGCGTCCGCCCAGACCGGTGCCCCGTAAAGGGCCATACTCCGGATCACTCCGGAGTACAGTCGGCGACAGGTGGCACTCGGGCCACCCACGTTGGGCAGCAGCCTCCCCAGGGCGGCCGCCGCTCCCAGGACTCTTGGGGCCAGCTGGGTGAAGTGTGCCCCAAAAGTCCACCTCCCATCCAGGATGAGACCCAAGTACCTCATTTGGGTCCCAACCCGGACCAGGACCCCGTCCAGTGCCACTTGCGTACCTGGAGGAGGTCCTCCCCGAGGCCCATGGAACAATAGGGCCTCGGTCTTGGAGAGGGCAACCTCCAATCCCAGGGCGCGGATACGGTCGACCACTAGGGCAGCTCCCACCGCGGCCAACCGCACCGCCTCCCCGAGATCCCTCCCCTTGACTACGACCAGGGTGTCATCGGCATAGCACGCCACCCGCATACTCGCGGGAAGCGTGCCTCGAAGCACCCAGTCGTAGCCAACGTTCCACAGGAGCGGTCCCAGCACCGACCCCTGTGGAACCCCGCAGGATACGCGACGGCGCCTCAAACCGTCGCGTAAGTTCAATACCCTAGTAGAACACAGTGCTTCTACCGTTAAGGGATTTTCGGTAATGGCATCGAGTCTGCAAATTTGGCCGATGGATGGCAATAGGCTCACCTACCTCACATGGGATCTAAATAAATAGCTGGTGAAATGTGGAGGTAATACCGTCTATCCTTACGCGAATAAAGGCTGGAGTCTAAGTATGTATACTACATTTTATTTTTATTTTTTTGCGTGTGGGAATGCATTGACGCATACCCCTCCGCGGGGGCGGGCGGAGGGGTTATGTCGGACTCGCCGGGGTAAACGAAAGATGTTAAGAAGATAAAGTACCTCCCGGGATACCGACTAAACCTACCACGGTGTTCCTCGACAAAACCACTATCGACGGGGCCGCGCGAAACACTTGCGCATGCGGTCGCGACCCCGCCGTATGAAACGGCAGGCCACTACACAAAAGACCTACCCTATAGGCACTTCTAACACTCCCTACTGCCCCCCCTAGAGGGGAGACGGACTCGTAACAAAGGCGCGCGTGGGAACACGCACGCCGCCTCTCGGACCTGGTGCTGAACGGATGGCGGGCAGGCCCACAAAGCCCGCCACCCCCAGGTCAATCCTCAGAGTGGCTGGAGGTCGTCTCGCGCCCTCCGGCGCCCGGCTCTGCGGTTGGGGAGAGGGTTTAAACGCTCCCTCTCCCGCTCCGCCGCCTCCTTGATGGAAATGACTTCCTCGCAAAAGGAGGCGACGGCGTTCCACGACCTCTCACTCCGGATCATAGACTGAACTACGGCCGGGAGCGAGAGGGCAACCAACCCGACTGCCGCGATCAACTCACGGCACTGCAATGCCCAGGCGGGGCAAACCGCCAAAGTGTGCAGCGTCGTGTCCTCAACTACGTCGCGGCAGTCGCCGCAGTAGTGACAACCGGATAGTACATATTTATTTATTTTTTTTACGTGGGGGAATGCATGACGCATACCCCTCCGCGGGGGCGGGCGGAGGGGTTATGTCGGACTCGCCGGGGTAAAAGAAAGATGTTAAGAAGAAAATGTACCTCCCGGAATACCGACTAAACCTACCACGGTGTTCCTCGACAAAACCACTATCGACGGGGCCGCGCGAATCACTTTCGCATGCGGTCGCGACCCCGCCGAGGTTTCGGCCCGCCGTATGAAACGGCAGGCCACTACGCAAAAGACCTACCCAAAGGCACTCCTCACAAATTATCCCTACTGTCCCCCCTAGAGGGGAGACGGACTCGAAACAGAGGCGCGCGTGGGAACACGCACGCCGCCTCTCGGACCTGGTGCTGAACGGATGGCGGGCAGGCCCACAAAGCCCGCCACCCCCAGGTCAAACCTCAGGGTGGCTGGAGGTCGTCTCGCGCCCTCCGGCGCCCGGCTCTGCGGTTGGGGAGAGGGTTCAAACGCTCCCTCTCCCGCTCCGCCGCCTCCTTGATGGAAATGACTTCCTCACAAAAGGAGGCGACGGCGTTCCACGACCTCTCACTCCGGACCCTAGACTGAACTACGGCCGGGAGCGAGAGGGCAACCAATCCGACTGCCGCGATCAATTCACGGCGCTGCGATGCCCAGGCGGGGCAAACCGCCAAAGTGTGCAGCGCCGTGTCCTCAACAACGTCACGGCAGTCGCCGCAGTGGTGACAACCGGGCGTCTCTTGCCGGCGTATGCGACACAGGAACTGGCCAAAACAACCGTGGCCAGTCATTACCTGTGTCAGCCGGAAGGTGAGGGCGCCATGGCGCCTCTCCAGCCACTCCTCAAACACGGGACTTACCGCCACGATCGTGGCGTGCCCGAGATAGTACATATACTGCAATATACAACATCTCACAGATATAACGCACAACCTCAAACATCTCAATTAGATTATTAAATCGTTATAATAATATAATTATTAAAATGTTACTTTTATGTAGTTAAATATTTTAATTTAACGAATTAGTTCTTCTTATTGTGCGCGGATAGTATGGGTATATTACAATAAATCTAACATTATTGCCTTTATTGCATCAAAAACCTTATCGCTTTGAATTATTACACATTTTCGTTTAAATCAGCTGTTTAACCTGTTGTATGCCAGAATACCAGACATAATAGAAAAAGCATTGTGTCTCGCGCAGATCCACGTTCCGGCATACCAGAGGTTAATAAATGGGTGACTATAATTTAATTCATTCTTAGAGTTCGAAAAAAAAAAAAAAAAACTTATACAACAGCTTTGTCCGTCCGTC
Organism: Catocala fraxini; assembly: GCA_930367265.1. NCBI lineage: Eukaryota > Metazoa > Arthropoda > Insecta > Lepidoptera > Erebidae > Catocala > Catocala fraxini. Next base: position 20,061,410 of record OV884041.1, read on the forward strand.
CATCCGTCTGTTATACAACTTTCAACTCAAGAACCGTAAGAGCTAGAGACTCGCGGTCAACGCCATTCGCCTCAGCATAGTCGATATACCCCTGAAATGACTATGACCTTTGACCTCTGACCTCAGGTCACGTGGTATCACTTGACCTTTGCATATTACTTGAACCAGTTTTCGAACTCTAAGATTAATTACAGCAATTCATTGCCGTTTATCACTTGTAATTATTTTAGGGATAAAAAATTATCTATATTAAAATTTGCTGGAATTAATTCAGTAGCCGATTTTGAACAAACTACTTTCAGGATATGCGTTTATTATGTCACATGTTGAATATGTATGTGATGTAGACCATCTACTGTGAGTGCTTTTATGGTATATTTGATTTTGCACGCGGCTTCGCTTGCTTAACTCTAGGTTTGGTAAGTAACAGTACTTTGACCGGGATGAAAGGTAACCTATGTTCTTTTCTGTTCCCCTGACAACGTGTATGCGTAATATCATGATGATCGGTCGAGTAGTTAAGTCGTGAATGTGTAACAAACAAACACACATATTTATAATATTAGTAAGGATGACGATACAAATATAAATATATAGAAATCAATATAAGTTAAGTGCGAGTATTTTCTCAACTGCTGATCGCGACGTTGTAGATTCAATTCCCGGACGGGACGAAATATCATCTACATATACGAATATTATAAAGTTAAAGAGTTTGTTTGGTTGAACGCGCTAATCTCAGGAACTACAGGTTCGAATTAAAAATTTATTTTATTATTGGATAGCTTATTTATGAAGGAAGGTTAACTGTGTGGTGTCGGCCAAATAGAATAGCACCAACCCAACTCTTCCCGTGGGTGTCGTAAAAGGCGACTAAGGGACACAAACCGGGGAGCGGGCAGCAGCGCTCCCTGCAGTACAAATCCACCATTCAACTGCGATCCCCAACCCGCATGCCCAGCGTGGGGATTATGGGCATTACCCCCAAATGATGATACACGCCAAAAGAAAATGGCCCCCAGTTCCCGGCCGCCTCGCTATTCCTGGCCATGGCAGCGGCCACGATAACGGCGGGGCAGGGGGTGCTAAGAATCCCCGGGCTACATTAGGCTGCCATTCATTACAAAATTTGACCCTGGCTACGTTTAACGGACGCACTCTGAGGCTTGACCACCATCTAGCGCAGTTGGAAGTGGAGTTAGAGAACATTAAATGGCATATTCTGGGGTTATGTGAAGTCCGTAGAGAGGGGGAGGACACCGTAACCTTAGACTCGGGCCATCTTCTCTACTTTCGTGAGGGTGATAAAACATCCCAGGGTGGCGTAGGTTTCCTCGTCAATAAGGCCCTCTCTAACAACGTTGAAGAAATCTCCAGTGTGTCGACCAGGGTAGCGTACCTGATCCTTCGGCTGTCCAAGCGCTACAGCATGAAGGTCATACAGGTTTACGCACCGACCTCGACATACTCGGATGATGTAGTGCAGGATATGTACGAAGACATATCCAAAGCCTTGCACAACACCACTAAGGCTCACTTCAATGTTGTTATGGGGGACTTTAACGGCAAAGTGGGAACCCAGACTGGCAATGAATCCCGGATAGGCCCGCATGGTTATGGAGTTAGGAATCACAGGGGACAAATGCTTGTCAACTTCCTTGAGAAAGAGGGACTGTTCTTAATGAACTCCTTCTTTAAGAAACAGCCTCAAAGGAAGTGGACATGGCAAAGCCCCGACACTGTGACTAAAAATGAGATCGACTTCATCATGACGGATAGCAAGCACATATTCAGAGATGTCTCAGTGATCAACAGGTTCAATACCGGATCTGATCACCGACTCCTCCGAGGCTCTCTGAATATCAACTTAAAGCTTGAAAGAAATCGCCTGATGAAGTCCACGCTCCGACCTAACCCAATCCAAATCATGACGGGTACCGAGAAGTTTCAGCAGTTTCTCGGGGATAGATTTGACGCCTTGGAACCCAACGATGACGCTGACGAGACCCTACACAATCTGGTCAAAACTCTAAGGGACGAGGGCATCAAATTCTGCAGAACGCAACGGACTGGCAGGAAATCCAAACTCTCGGCTGAGACTCTCGGGTTGATGACAAAAAGACGGGAAACCACCCAAGCGACTTCGTCTGAGAGGTCAGACCTGAACAAGCAAATTGCGAAGATGGTACGGCGCGACCTTCGGAGCTCCAACACACGTCTCATTGAAGAGGCAATAGAGCGAAACCGAGGGTCCAAAGTATTCACTCAGCAGCTTGGCAGGAGCCACCTGACGAAGCTTAAAACGCACGACGGGAGGACCGTATCGTCGAAGCCGGAGATCTCCGCCGAGATAGAGAATTTCTATGGCCGATTATACGCTGCACATGCCCCTCATTCCAGACGAGACGACCACGATTCCAGAGCCACCCTGATACGCCACTACACCGACGAACTGCCAGACATCAGTCAAGACGAGATCGTGTTAGCTCTGAGTCAGCTTAAAAATGGAAAAGCCCCCGGTGAGGACGGAATAACATCAGAGCTTCTTAAAGCTGGAGGAGCACCTGTTATACAGGAATTACAGAACCTCTTCAACGCCGTCCTTCACAGTGGGAGAACTCCAAAGGCGTGGAGCGGGAGTTTGGTGGTGCTCTTTTTTAAGAAGGGTGACAAAACCCTCCTTAAAAATTACAGACCCATCTCGCTCCTGAGCCATGTCTATAAGCTGTTCTCACGAGTGGTCACGAACCGTCTCGCCAGAAGACTCGACGAGTTCCAGCCACCAGAACAGGCCGGGTTTCGAGGAGGATATGGCACCATAGACCACATTCACACAGTGAGGCAGATTATACAGAAGTCCGAAGAATATAATCGGCCCCTGTGTCTGGCCTTTGTGGACTATGAGAAGGCCTTTGACTCTGTCGAAACCTGGGCTGTTCTGGAATCCCTACAGCGATGCCAAGTAGACTATCGTTATATCGAGGTGCTGAGATGTCTGTACGAAGTCGCCACCATGAGTGTCCAAGTACAGGGCCAGCAGTCTAAACCTATCCAATTGCACAGAGGAGTGAGACAGGGGGATGTTATATCCCCGAAACTGTTCACAAGCGCGTTGGAAGATATGTTTAAGACGCTGGACTGGAAAGGAAAAGGCATTAACATAAACGGCGACTACATCTCACACCTGCGATTCGCAGATGACATAGTCTTAATGGCGGAGTCGCTAGAGGAGCTGAACCAGATGCTGGACGGCCTAGCAGCAGCCTCGCGACGTATCGGCCTTGGCATGAATTTGGATAAAACCAAAGTCATGATCAATAGCCACATTGATCCAATACCGATCGTCGTACATGGTCACCCTCTCGAAATCGTTTCCGAATACACTTACCTCGGGCAGATTCTGCAGTTAGGTAAAAACAATTTCGAGAGGGAGGCCAGGAGGAGGATCCAGCTGGGCTGGGCAGCGTTTGGGAAACTACGCCGAGTCTTCTCGTCATCTATACCGCAATGCTTGAAAACGAAAGTTTTTAATCAGTGTGTGCTACCCGTCATGACCTACGGAGCCGAGACATGGATACTCACGGTAGGGTTGGTCCACCAGTTTAAAGTCGCTCAGCGAGCTATGGAGAGAGCTATGCTCGGAGTTTCTCTGAAGGATAGGATTCGTAACGAATACATCCGACAGAGAACCAAAGTCATCGACATAGCTCAGAGAATTAGCAAGCTGAAGTGGCAGTGGGCTGGCCATATCGCGCGAAGAACCGACAACCGCTGGGGTAAACGTGTTCTTGAGTGGAAACCGCGACTCGGCAAACGTAGTGTAGGACGCCCTCCGACCAGATGGGATGACGATCTGCGAAAGACTGCAGGCAGATGCTGGATGCGGCAAGCCGAAGACAGGGCGCTATGGCGCTCATTAGGGGAGGGCTATGTCCAGCAGTGGACTATTATAGCCCGATGATGATGATGATGAAGGAAGGTTATAGGCTATATAACATCACTCTACGACGCACGGGGGCGGCGCAGTAATCATAAATGCGGGTGAAACCGCGGGCACATCTAGTAGTATATGTATATACAACTCAAATTCCTAATAATCTTATCTAATCTTTTCGCCATGCTGTCGGACAGTGTGCTACCCAAAACCGAAGTAAAACTTCGCTACTTTAGCCTAAGCATCGCATATCTCTTTGCGAAGCAACTTAACCCCCCGCTGCAGGTTATAAGCTCCCTCATGCATATTAATAACCTTTCATACACTGAACGCTTGCGCTCGGCCAGACTTAAGACTACGTCTTATAAGCCTGGAAGAAACTAGACAGAGCTGATTAACTTAGCGCCCTCTACACTAAGATTTAAGTCATAGAGGCGCTACTATGTTTAAATAGTCATCATCTGGCTCACAAAAACAACAACACAACATCTCATCAAAATCTATACAAATAAATAAAACTGAAGTGTCTGTTTGCAATTTCAAAATGCTAAATGCATATTAATGTATATACGGTAACTATACAAAAACAAAAACCATATTTTATTTTTCTCTCTCTTACTGTCTCTGTTTGTTCCGGATAATGTCTGAAACGGCTGGACCAATTTTAACAGGACTTTCACTGGCAGATAGCTGATGTTATAAGGAGTAATTAAGGTAAATTTTATTCTAGAAATATGTCTTCTTTTATTCCACGCGGGCGTAGTCGCCGTTAACAGCTAGTTATAAATAAAGATTTATCACGCTCACTCATATTAAAAGTTGTACACTATCGATCTGTATCTGATGTGTGAGTTCACTCTTCTTAATATGGACACTTGTTCGTGCCATTTAAGTACAATGATCATAAATCTATACTAATATTATAAAGCTGAAGAGTTTGTTTGTTTATTTGTTGGTTGAACGCGCTAATCTCAGGAACTACTAATTCGAATTGAAAAATTCTTTCAGTGTTAGATAGACCATTTATCGAGGAAGGCTATAGGCTATATAACATCACGTTACGTCCAATGGGAGCAGAGCATAAATGAAAAATGTTGTAAAAACTGAGAACTTTCTCTTATGCGAAGCAGACGAAACTGACCCGCGCAACTTCGTCTGCATTTTTCGTTAATACTACGCTCCTATTAGTCATAGCGTGATGTTATATAGCATATAAGAGTAGATGGTAGGTCGATTGAGAGGGTAGAAAAGGCTCGTAACCTCGGAGTAATGTTCGATGGGCAGCTCACATTTGAAGACCATGTTATAGAGGCCGTGCGCAACTGCTTTTATCGTCTTAAACTTCTGTACAGAGTGCGTAAGTACATTGGTGTCGACACGCGGATCATGCTGTGCGAATCTCTTGTTCTGTCTAAGCTGAACTATGCTGATACAGTGTATGGGACGTGCATTCTTGGCAGAACGCAGAGGCTGATCCAAAGGGTACAAAATGCTTGTGCACGTTTCTGTTTTAATGTACCACCCCGGGCACACGTCACCCCCTATCTGAATAGTGGCAGTTTGATGAAGATGCAGGCGCGTAGAAAACTACACCTTGCCACAATGCTCTTTGACATCATCACAACAGAGAAGCCTATCTACCTGTATGATAAATTAAGCTGGTCTCGTGAATATAATAAAATTAGGACCAGAGCGTCAGCATACCTTCTGGTTACCCCAAGACATCGAACTATGGCATTCCGTGGCAGTTTTAGATTCGCTGCTAGTCGCTGCTGGAATGATCTACCGCCTCCAATACGCTGTGTTACAACGCTGAGCACTTTTAAGGCAAAATATAAGCAATATTTGCTTATACAGCAGAAAGCAGCAAAATAATAGCTTACCAGCGTCATGCAACTTACCAGCAGTGATTTAATCTGAGCAGCGAACCCTGTCGGATATATCTCTCAGATAAAACGAATTGGACGTACAATATGCGTAGTTTTTCTCGTAGGTGTTTGGTCCAAACACAGCACACAATACAATTTATTAAACTATCATACATCTCATACATATCACAAGACATGTATATATAACATGCACAGTACACCTAAAAACACACTTAATTAAAATTATACGCACCTTTTTTCACAATTTAGAATTATTTACATCTACCTATTTACATATATTATTCACAATCTTTATTTATTTACGATAAGGTGCATCCGCTATCAAAGATAAAACTGTCCGCCATATTGTTATATGATATATCGACGGCTTGGCTTGGCGTCCCTTCGCTTGTCGTCATAGACAAATGATGTGGAATGCTGGTGCGTTCCGAAACTCCCAATTATTTTTAGAAACTATGTTATAATGTAATATTTTTATGTTTATTATTTTATTTGGCAAGCGTAGCTGTCCGTGGCCTCACTGGACTTATCAGAAAATCAGCGCTGCACTACCTACCATGGTGCTGCAGCATTATGCTGAGATAAGTGCCATTTTTGGTCTCGCACTGGCGGTATGATGTAATTATGTAAACAGCTTAATTTTATGTTTTCTTTGTTTTTATTTTTGTATCTCTAAAATTTTTTTTTTTTTTGTTCTTTTTCATTAAAATAAACTATTTTCTTTCTTTCTTTCTTTCTTTCTTTCTTTCATATAGCCTTCCTCGATAAATGGTCTATCTAACACTGAAAGAATTTTTCAATTCGAACTATTCGTTCCTGAGATTAGCGCGTTCAACCAAACAAACAAACAAACTCTTCAGCTTTATAATATTAGTATAGATTGGTTTAGCCTCAAAAACAGAGAATTATATAATTCGCACCTTTGGGAACAAAGGGACTGTATATAATTTGGTATATTTCAACCGTACAATAATAATATAGAAATGCGCGTAGTTCAGCGCGCAGAGGCGCGCGCGCAGCTCAGGAATGACCCCCGCGCCTCACGGTGTCTTCCGTTGACGCCCGGTTGAGTGTGGCCAGATGTAAGGCGCCAATAGTATCAATATGAATCTATATCTATACTAATATTATAAAGAGGAAAGACTTTCTTTTATGTTTGTTCGTAAGGATTTAAATCAAAAACTAACCAACTGATGTTCAAAATTCTATCACTATTTGAAAGCTATATTTTGATAGTGACAGTAGGTAACAAAGGCAGTGGCGTAGCGTGGATGTCAGCCGGGGCGGAAAAATAATTTGCCGCCCTCTTTTTAAAGTATTTCAATTTAAAAGACTTGAATTTTCAGTAATTCTAGAGAACTTTTCGGTAAGAACAGTCATCATTATTGGGTATTGTACAGTTCAACTTTTTAAAGATATTGTTATTATTAATTGTTATATTTTGCCGCCCCCTAAAAGTGCCGACCGGGGTGGGCCGCCCCTGCCGTTCCCACTACGCTACGCCATTGAAAAAAGGCTACATTTTATTTAAATAGTACTGTTACTAACATAACCTAACCTACTTTTACGCAAGCGAAGCCACGGCCAAAAACTAGTATACAATAAGATCTTTCCTAAACACCTTAAACTTAAATACAATAAAATAAAATGTTTCAAAGACAAAATAGTTAATGGCGGTATATTGTGAATGAAAAATACCCGGGCGGCGCACTGTGGGCTGAAAATCGACCTCCATAGACATAGAAATGAAAGTTGCTAGATGTTCGTTTTGTTGACGGATATGGCTTCTATTAGCTATTATACACATAACAATGTCATCTGAGCTAACTCCGCACAAAAATGAATTTATTATAAGGTTTTTTCGAAAAAAATGTATGGAGCTAGCATGAAAAATCTGAATATCTCTGAACTTGCAAGGAAAACCGTAATATCCTCAGAGATGGTTATAGGACTAATTATTTGTGATTTTTTGACATACTTCATATAACGGTACCTGCTGCAGAATTTTTTTTAAAAATCATCGAATTTTTAATTAATTTTTTTTAACATTAAACGATTTGTTTTGGTGTATAAGTAAAAAAACAACACGTTATATGCATATAATACTAAATCATCGCCAGTTATTTGTTAAAATATCAAGAAAATTATTTTTGCCTAACATAGTATATATGTTTTAAAACAGTTAATTGGATACCATTACTGAACTTTGCATACAGGTAAACTACTGAATAATAAATTAGCCTTCTAATGAGTTCTGAATAAGAGATTAAGTGATTTGCAATGTCGCACAATGGTAACTACGGATTACACTAATTAAAATCTTACAGGTAAGTACATAAGTAACTTAAATAGTTAATTAGACATGTTACGAGTTCTAAGAAATATTTTCGACAACTGTCTAATGAGGTCGTTAACTAATGTTGGACTGAAATATAAAAGGGTTAATATTTTGCATCATAATTTAGTTTATTCTAAGCTTTGTTACCCCTAACATATCACTGTGAAGTGTTAGTTCTTCGTCCAACCCAGTAATGGCTGCAGTTTTATGGGGAAATTTGAAAAACTTTCTTGCAGTGTTGCCGTCATTAGTAGTTCCGGGACCTTGTTTAACAATGTCAATCAATAGATTTAATTCGTCTTTAAATTTGTCTTGAATAATCTTTTTTCTCTTACTTAGCATTTCTTTGTGCTCGTTACCTCTCGCAGCCCACTCTTTAAAATCTAGTCTATACGAAATATGTAGGAAACATTCCATACAATTTATACGGGCGTGTAGAGATGACAATCCAAACTCGTATATGTCAGAAGATACGGTCTTTGCTGTTACTACACCCAAACGGTTCATTTCTGTCGGTTTTGCCAAACACAAATAGCATGATGAACTTGATCTGGCTTGAGACAAATACGTGCAGACTTTACCATCGATCATTGTCATCATTAGGTGATGATTCACCCTGTTTCTATTATTGCACTCTGTAGGAATGAGAGACTTAATTTCTTCATCCATTTGTCGTTTGTGTTCGATGACTACTGCTTCGCTTTCCTTCACAAAAGTAAATTGAACTGGACGACAATACATTGCTGAGCATGGTTTTGGGTTCATCCACAAAGTATTGTCTCCATCAGTCAGTTTTAGTGGCACCAAGGAAGTCATGAAAATACTTGAATCGTCTTGATCGCTATCCATTTTCTGCTTGTATCGGCTTTGGTTTGACGCACCATCGAAACCCCATTTAGATATCAATTTTAAATCCTTATTTTGCACATCATCGTTAGGAAAACTTTGGAGGATTCTTTTGACCGTAATGTCGAGTAAAGCTTGAAGGGTTATTCTTGCCGATGAATCGGTCACTAACACTGATTGCTTCGGAGGATAGCATGCCAGCTTGGTTTGTTGCACTTTATAGTAGGATGGATAAATATCCTTTCTACCTTCCCGAATAGCTGACTCTCGTAAAGTGATGTATTGCCACTTTGATAATTTTAATGAAAGGAGTAATCCAAGTGCTTTTTCTGGTGTAAATAAGATAGTTTTCACCGGTTGCTTAAGCGTTTCCTTAATTTTAGAGGCTGCTTCAGGATGTTTCAGCATATATTCGATTACAGATGCGATATCCTCACAACCTTCTTCCTTAAAACGCGCCGCTGCTGTATGTGCCAATTCACTGGGATTGTCAGTTTTATGCTCATCAGATTTTCTCTTCTTCTGTTTGCTTCCCAGATCTTCGAATGGTTTTCGTGACCTCTTTGTCATTGTACCAACAGAGTATGATGTTGAGGGTTCTGGAGAGATTGATCTTGATCCCTCAGCAACAGTTGGTTCTTGAGCGACTAAATTTATACAACTTGGCCAATCGATAGTTGCTTGCAGCCAAATTTCGTATTGTTTTCTAAAAGTATCAAGAATTCGGTGAGATTTTTGCCACCTTTTGATGCAGCTCGTACAAATCTCTGACAAAATTCTTTTAGAGTCACTTAATCTTCAACGGAAAGACAAACGTCTAGGCGGGATATAACTTCACTAAACAATACCTCATGATCAAATGAAGTACTCTTACATTTTAGAAGAACGAATAGGTCTAAATTGGTATTTAAACTTTCCATTATAAAATTTCACAGTGATATGTTAGGGGTAACAAATCTTAGAATAAACTAAATTATGATGCAAAATGTTAACCCTTTTATATTTCAGTCCAACATTAGTTAACGACCTCATTAGACAGTTGTCGAAAATATTTCTTAGAACTCGTAACATGTCTAATTAACTATTTAAGTTACTTATGTACTTACCTGTAAGATTTTAATTAGTGTAATCCGTAGTTACCATTGTGCGACATTGCAAATCACTTAATCTCTTATTCAGAACTCATTAGAAGGCTAATTTATTATTCAGTAGTTTACCTGTATGCAAAGTTCAGTAATGGTATCCAATTAACTGTTTTAAAACATATATACTATGTTAGGCAAAAATAATTTTCTTGATATTATAACAAATAACTGGCGATGATTTAGTATTATATGCATATAACGTGTTGTTTCTTTACTTATACACCAAAACAAATCGTTTAATGTTAAAAAAAATTAATTAAAAATTCGATGATTTTTAAAAAAAATTCTGCAGCAGGTACCGTTATATGAAGTATGTCAAAAAATCACAAATAATTAGTCCTATAACCATCTCTGAGGATATTACGGTTTTCCTTGCAAGTTCAGAGATATTCAGATTTTTCATGCTAGCTCCATACATTTTTTTCGAAAAAACCTTATAATAAATTCATTTTTGTGCGGAGTTAGCTCAGATGACATTGTTATGTGTATAATAGCTAATAGAAGCCATATCCGTCAACAAAACGAACATCTAGCAACTTTCATTTCTATGTCTATGGAGGTCGATTTTCAGCCCACAGTGCGGCGTAGGGAATAATTAAAAGATAATCTGAAACCAAGTGATGCGAGAAAAACGAGCCGATCGAATGGGGACTGAAATGTTATAATTTCAGTTTGCAGATGAGCAAGTTAAGGAGTGTTCACCATTGCTTGAATTATGACCGGTTGTTTTATATTGCATTTGTAATCTTTGTTAAATGGTAAGCTGTTACCGTAACCTATAGTCACTTGCCATAGTTTTTTTAAGATGATGGTGCTACCCAAGGTAAGCACATAATTATCTAGATACCAAAGAAAGAAATGGGAGAGGAAGCTCTCCCATTTCTGTCTTTTCATATTCCACATCTTTTTTTTTTTTTTACTTGGGGGAATGCTTTGACGCATACCTCTCCGCGGGGCGACGGAGAGGTTATGTCGGGCTCACCGGGGAAAAGATACCCCGGTAATACCGACTAAACCTACCACGGTGTTCCTCGACATAACCATAGACGGCGAGGCCGCGCGAATCGCTTTCACATGCAATCGCGACCCCGCCGTGGTTTCGGCTCGCCGTGTGAAACGGCAGGCCACTGCACGAAGAATATTTCCTCCACCGTCCCCCTGAGCGGGGGAAACAAAGACACGATACAGAGGCGCACGTGGGAACACGCACGCCGCCTCTCGGACCTGGTGCTGATCAGGTGGCGAGCAGGATCCCCAGGTCAAACTTCAAGGTGGCTGGAGGTAATCTCACGCTCTCCGGCGCCCGGTTGGGGAGAGGGTTTAAGCGCTCCCTATCCCGCTCCGCCGCCTCCTTGATGGAAATTACTTCCTCACAGAAGGAGGCGACGGCGTTACACGATCTCTCACTCCGGACCATAGACTGAACCACGGCCGGGAGTGAGAGGGCAACCAGTCCGACTGCCGGCGCTGCAATGCCCAGGCGGGGCAATCCACCAAAGTGTGCAGCGCCGTGTCCACAACAACATTGCGGCAGTCGCCGCAGTGATGACAACCGGGCGTCGCCTGCCGGCCTATACGGCACAGAAACTGGCCAAAACAACCGTGGCCAGTCATTACCTGTGTCAGCCGGAAGGTGAGGGCGTCATGCCGCCTCTCCAGCCACTCCTCAAAAACGGGACTTACCGCCACGATCGTGGCGTGCCCGGCACTGGGGTGCACAAGTCGAGTTCTCCATTCTTCCACCAGGACCTGGCGGAGTTCGGACCGTGCCGTCTCTAAAGCGGGAAGACTTGGTCCTTCACCCCGAGCTAGTGCTTCCTGGCGCCAACGATAGAGTGACGCCAGAAGCGCCGCTTCCAGGTCCCAGGGCATCGATCCGGCTAGGAGACTCGCTGCCTCGAACGAGATCGTGCGGTAGCCTCTAATTAACCTGACGGTCATTGCACGCTGTGGCGCACGAAGCGCCGAAATATTACGGGCCGTCAGGTTATCTCCCCAAACTGGTGCCCCATAAAGGAATATTTCACCTCTTGGCCTAACCCTCAAACCTCGGGGCCTAAAGACAATGTTTTTATCATTGTGTTTAGTATTCTAATTGATGTTTTCCTATGGTCGATAACATGCAAATGAAGCTCATGACTTGTGTACTTGCACTTGTATGTATATCATTAGTTTCGATATTCGAATATTCTTGTTAATCCCTCCAGCTAAACTATTTGGAACAGATTTATGTCGGTAGTGCAATTGGGCACCATGCCCCGTTGATGACAAGTTCAGTGCCTTATAGTTTAATGAGACATGGCCGGAATGAGATAAGACTTGGTGAACTCAGGTCTGCTATAAGATTAAGAATTTCGATACAGAAAACCCTATAACTTTTTGTGAGCCCGCCCTGGGATTCGAAGCTGGGACGTCATGATCAGAAACTGCATACACTACCCACTAACCCAGCAAAGCATTACATATATAACTCATAACCGAAACAATAACGCTCACCTACAAAGCTACAAAAACGGCTCACTGTCAATTTTAAGTCTCCCATCGTCTAAATTCGTTTTCTTGTAATTGCATGCGTGTTTAAACTACACAAAACAAGCTAGAAGAATGGTAGAGCTATACCATTAATGTTTTATAATATTTTTCTTAACGTTCTTTTAAGTAAAATGATAGGAACATTTGTACCGCATGTGCAATCCACTTAGGTTTGGCCCGTGGCGCCCGGAGGCACTCATTAAAATTTCAGCTTGGCTGTTTGTATCACATTTTGCGGTCGCAAATAACTTGCTTTATTAACGGAATAATCACATCTAATATTGTGTTTCCTTCCTTTTTGTGTCTCTTTATAAATTATTTTATAACGTTTTCGGCTCGTATACATATTTTTCAGAAGAACTTCTTAGGCGGGTTATCTATTTTTATAAAGAAGATCGTTGCCAAGTAACCTTTGTACTTCTGTACAAGTAAGGTTTCTAGACTTCTTAAGAAGAATCTGTACTTTTATCAATTGACCAGGGATCTATTGCCTCTCTAGAACCAGCACAAAGACTACTTTTCTTAAAATCCGGCAAGACGCCAATGTTACACTGGTGAGCCAAGCATGTATAAGCTACCGTACCGCCTACCATAGCGCCAGATTAAACCTCCTGCATACAAACAACCCCTACATATACAAACATTATAATATTATTATTTATTTATTTAAACACGTTTATAATATATTTACAGGATATCCTAAAACGATATTAATAAAAAATAATAATCTTCCCTTTTCTTGAACATGTTACAGTAATTAAATTATAGCTTATACGAATTAATTGTTACACATATTGAGACTTTTATATCTAAGTATACACAGCGTCAGTAATAAAAATTGTAATGTTATGATAACGGAATATTTAGGTAAACTCAATTTTGTAGACACAGAGAATTTGTTACAAATATTAAAATAATGTATTTATACTTTAGGTACCTACGCATTTTATTGTATGACACAGTTGCTTGTATGTGTACAGGCAGTTTTAGCTTAAGTTTATATTATTTAGTCATATTAATGTTCCAACAAATTACTTAGATAAATGTCCACTTCTAAAATAACTCGTCAAGTCATCGCCTGAAACACAGGTCTAACCTAGTTCAGGCAAGTAGCTTATATTAATGTAAATATGTTACAGTATCCTTTCTTGCCATAACTAAAGCTACCTTTTATTTTGTTCTAAACTAATTTATTGAAATTAAACTGCTATATACGGATTTTATCGCGTTGTTTATTTGACACTTTATTACAAAATTTTGAAAATTGTTACACTACTGCTGCTATTAACTTTATTAATTTTTAAGCTAATTAAATTATTATTCAAACTATTTAGATTTAATTTATTTTTACACTTTTCCCGAAGTTTCGGTTGCTTTTCAGCAGCCATGGTCACGGGGAGACTAAGATGGCAGTTGTCTCAATATTCCAGTGTAGTTATTTCAAAGTACCCGAACATAATTTAATCATTGGTGTTTCTATTTACGCAGAATGAGCTCAAAGTATCATGAAGTCTAGCTGTGGTTTGCTTCTTCTTGGGTTTGACTATTTTTATTACTGGATCCCAAGCTGGTGGTACATTCCAACCATCTTCTCTATTAAAATTAGGATGCTTTTTGATTTCAATAGCCTCGCGAAGCATCCTTGGTAAAAATAAATTAAATCTAAATAGATTTAATAATAATTTAATTCGCTTAAAAATTTGTAAAGTTTAACAGTAGTAGTAGTGTAACAATTTTCAAAATTTTGTAATATAGTGTCAAATAAACAACGCGATAAAATCCGTACATAGCAGTTTAATTTCAATGAATAATATGCGCGTAAATAGAAGACAATATTATCTAAACTAATTTTTTAAGGCATTAAGTTATTGTTAGATATTAAGATTTAATTTAAATTTGATTTAAGTCCACTATTGTACTCCTTTTAGCCGAATAAATTTTATTATTATTAGTTTATTTTATTATTTTATAATCTAATGAACACCGGCCACAGATGCCTAGCAAATACTATGATGAGGATGTGAGTTTGTTTATTTCTTTATTACACTTTGACGCCTTAACTACTCTATCGTTCATCGTGATATTTCGCATAATGTTGTCAGGGGCTTAGTAAAGGACAAAGGGTACCTTTCATCCAGAAAAAAGTACTGCCCGAGGGATACAAAATTTATTGGCAAACTCGACTTTTACGCAAGCAAAGCCGTGGGCAAAAACGACTAATATATATATATATATAATAGTAACTTTATGCTATTTTATTTTAATTCGTCGCCTTCTGTGAAACCTAAAAATCATTACAAGCGCACATGTTTCCTTCTGTAGTTCAATGCAAAACATAATTGAGGCGTATTAAAGTAATATCCGAAAAAAGGTCCATCAAAATAAAGACTGTTTTCCGATGTCTGTCTTGAGTTTCAGGTATATTGGACTTAACTGCTAACTATCAGTCGAAGTGGTAACATTTATTACAATCACTTGAGTGGTAGAGAATTTCTATGGTCTTTTAAATAATGTGTTTTTACGTTATAGTCACTTGGATAGTAAAATAATAATGAAATTAAATAACTGTTTCAACCTAGCTAAATAGTTATGTTTAACATGTATTAAAGTATCATTAGGGTTTGAACCCGGACTTGAGACAAAGTATTATTAATTAGATTGTAATGTCACGAAACTCTCAGTAGCACCAAGAAATCTCTAGCTATGCCCGACAGACAATAATGGGCTTGTCTTCTATTATGTCGGTTCTATAAACCTTAGCTGACGAATGCACCTTTCAGGGATATAAGCGTAAGCTTACGTATGTACTCTAATATAAATTGCAGTATAACCGTTTTCAATGTAACCAATATATTATCCAACGTAAAAGGGCATCAGAAGGACGGTACACCGTCAATTTTGCGGCCCCTTTTGAATTATACCCGTCATATCCATACGCTGAGTTCAAAGACAGGCATTCACGTAATACGCCGGCTTTTTACCGCCATTCACTTAGTGGGCTGAGAAAAATGGCCTCATAGATAGTGTTGTGCGATTAGCTCTATCGATAAACTAAAACTCAATTTTGAAAAGATTACCAACACTATTGAATTAGATTGTCTGTGGCAAGGATTGCAAAATAACAGCGTGGCCACACGCTGACTGTTTTATGAATCGGTTTCACTGAACCTTGGTTAGATAACTTGAATGCTAGGGCCTTCCCCACCGTTCCAGATCACTTGTTCTTACATCTTACAGAAACTTTCTACACATTGCGTATACTAACCATCCCTATCCCTATCCCTATAAACGATAAAATATAATATGCAGCAGATAACCATAACATGATATTCACGTACGTGTCTTCAAAACACGTCGTGCCTCTAGCTACGCAGAAACAAAGATATATACTCTTGGATTCAATATAGATATGAATCTAAAAGGGATAGACAAAAATGCATTGCAGTTACATTTAGCCTGATATGTTGCAGGTCCCACGTAATAAAGGGCGAGTGTATTTAAAGGCTCATTATTAGACAACGTGCTAATATTTTTTTCCAACAGAAACCTCTCTAGCACTTCCTTTGGTTAGCCTAAGCTACCATATCTCACATCACGAATGCAGGCTTACCTCCAAAAACAAATGAATCCCTTATCGATACATATACAACACAAATCAATAACATCCCAACACTATTCCTATAATACACATCCCAAAAATGCTCTGACACTTTTTTATAATGTTATCGTGATGTTACTATACACGTCGTATGAATAAAGAAACCATGCTCCAATGGTTCGGACACATTCGGAGGCGAAAAACTTTTAGCGAGCCGTAAATATGTGAGTTACTGTCATTTTCTTTGATGGCGGATATAAGTATCATGGTTCTTTAAATCGGCCTTTTTCTGTAGACTTCTCCCTTCGACTGTACCACCTGTGTTAGACATATCGAAATGCAGTGTTTTTATAGAGTACGTAAGTCGCTGAACATTAAACAAAGTAACAGTGTTTTGTGAATGGATATTTAGTTATTTTTGTTTATGGTAACGAATTGTGATTAAAATGACTATCCTTTAACTGTTACTGCAGTTAAGATGAAGCATTCCGTTATTATGTATGATAGAGTACTTTGAAATCCTCGGTAATGTTTATCGTCTTTTATCGCTGACTACTTTTGTGTTAAAACAAAATTCCAGAGCCGCCTTGACTTATTAGCAAGTTTTTCTTTTATAGTGCTCTAACTTTTCCTCGCGGCTTCGTTCACGTAAAAGTAAGTAAGGTTATGTTAGTTACAGTATTTTTTTAAAATAACATTTGGCCTATGTCACTTGTTGATAATATTCGCTTTACGAAAGAATTTTTAAAATCGGATGCTTAGTGTTTGATTTAATCACTTACAAACAAAAAAAAACAAATCTTTCTTCTTTATAATATTATATAGATATATAGGTAAACAACATATGCATACTCACTAGTTTGAATCAGATAATTATTATTTTCTTTTGTCAGTCTACAAGTATATACATGAATGTAATACAGCCTTCAATCCAATTTCCACCCACTTTGAAAATGACGAATAATACTGCACATTTCAATTTTGCACCAGCATGGAGAACTATTGGAATAACACAGTAATTAAAAAGGCTATAATAGAATTGGAAAGCCCAGCATTGATGGCACAGCTGTAGCTAATAGCATTGTTGTGCAAGAGATTACAGGCGCCGGCAGTGTTATGATATTTTCAAGAAATTTTTTAGTAATAATATAATATATCAGTAATAGTATAATGTCCGCCAGAGCGAATTTCAGTCACGGCGGCCAATCTTAACCGCCGTCTGCTGCGTTAGGCGGGTGCACGGAGCGGGTGCCCGCGCGGCGTGCTCTTTTCTATTATTTTCTATTATTCCGCGTGCGACAGGAGACCCGCCTCGCACAGCGCTGCTCTAAAGATGATAATAGAAAACAGCACGCCGCGCGGGCGCCCGCTCCATGCACCTGCTTAACGCAGCAGTGCACGAGCGCGTGCGTAAACACATATTCCGGGTTGGCAATCCAACACGTCCGAGATCAGGTGCAAGACTAACGGCTTTACATGTTTTCCGAGGCACGAAGGCGTCTTACACCGCCAACATTCTAACTCTGGACTGATATTGAGATTTCTTAACAGAAAAACCCAAAGGACGAGGGAATCACTCCATATATATCTGGGCCCAGTTGTTATCATAATCAAAGTAGCCATAATTGAAAGAGAATATAATAACAAGTCGTCACCAAAAATTTTGTGATATTTCGCTTCCCAGGAATTAAGTTATATAAAATGCAATGGTACAGTTCACACAGCGATCGATGTCGTCAATATCCAATTCAGAAGCGTAATCAGTTGTCCAATATGAAGTGTCAGGTAATTCTAAGTCACAAGATCCGTCGAACAGTCCTTTAGCAAGCCAAAGTCGTGGTGTAAAGCAAACAAAATAACAAAACAAGAAAAAGACGTGCGCACTCATAAGGAACAAACCGAACGAGTGTTGAACTTGATTTTGACATTAGCCGTTAAACTTGTCAGTCGGTGACCACAGATAATTAATAACCCAAAATCGATTATCAATCGATTGAGTTTTTATTATTATCATTTGATTATTTTTATTATATTTGTGAGATTATACCGATGTAATAATACTCGATAGTAGATAATTAGAGTTGCATATTAATCGATTATTGGTTAACTTAATTTAATATGTTTCTCGCTTTCTATGAAGAAATATTCTAACATATTTTGGTGGTAAGTACCTAAAAATACATCGAATTTTTTGGTATTAATTACAATGTGATAACTGGTGGGCCCAGGGGTTCTCACCCTCCTTTGTTTTGTTATTTTAAGATGTCATGCACTGCAGTCGCTTTCACTAACGCTGCACCCCTGAGGCAGTAGAACTGTGCCAGGTAAACAGCAATAATAAGCGCGCCCTTTATTATATGGAGGCATAATACATATCTGCCTACTCTTGAGGGATAACGACTTGATATGTATTTATTAATAATTTCTAGAATAAGTTTATGCATGCTAAACTTTGCGTCGTGTTCACGTAAAATGATTATTTATTCCTTTGTAGATAAACTCGCGCCTGTTCCTCGGAGAGGAAGCGATGGCATTTCTCTTGCTAGTATCCGCCATTTTTAAGAATTTTACCCAACAGGGCAGCAGACCGTGAATGGTTGAAGGAAAGAAAGGCATTTGTCCTGCTAAAATAATAAATAAATATCTCAATGACTACATTCATCCTCATAACATTTTTAAGCACGCTTAACCGTTTCAGATAAATAGTTAAGTGTGCGTCAAGCCGTAAGCCTACTATTCGAATGGCGTATCAAATTATTTTTCAAAATTTCAATTTTCCCCTGGAAGTACACAGTGTTGGCCTGCATACAATCCTGGAATATTGAGCTGCAACCTAACATATTAGGGTAGCTATGACCCACCTGGCCCTTATATACGCTAATAGATACACGTAAACCGGCAGCTGATCAGACAACGTTTGCCTAGGTTCGCCCATCCGACTGTTCCATACAAAATGTCTTATAGCCTAACATGATCAGTTTTTACCGCAGTACTGGCTATAACAGTAATAATTCGAGCCAAAAAGTTATAATACGGGACGGTCTCGTAAAAACAACAATGGAGTAAGAAAAAACGAGCGAAAGCCTTAAAATAAATCCAATACACAATAATTCAATTCACAAATCAAGGAAAAGACGCAATATTCCTTAAACGCGCCATAGCATTCAATCTTTCTATGGAGTTTGTAATAGGGTACACGAAATGTGGAATATTATCTGAGGCGTGAGCGCCTGTGTAAGTACCGATCGTAACTTCTTGGTTCGATTCTTGGAGCAAGAAGGTTCTGGTGGTGGTTTTTATGGAGAAATTCTCAGTACTTTTATAATCACTATAAACAGTAAAATACAAATATTTACAGCAAGTTGAAGTTGCACGGTTTTCCAAGCTTTCTCCCTTTGCAGATATATAGGCTTCTCATCATAGCTCATGATATATAGTGGTAATAGGTTAATAGAAGTACCGCATAACAGCGATATAACTTTGTGTTATATTGCATGCCTTTGCTAGAACAGTTGCCGGCTCTTTAAATAGCTCCTGTCCTGTGAGGAGTTGGCCAGTCATCATTTATCAGCCAGTAACCGAAAGGGACTTGGTTGACTGTAAATCGACACCCTTTTTGAAGGTTCAGTGATGAATGTACTACGCGTTTATATACTACAACGACCGCCGAATCTTCGGGTAAACTGTAATCTTCAATCTAATAAGCTTTAATAATCAAATAGCTTGTATATGGTATAGTATAATATTAAAGATTAACAGTAGTTGTTAAATAGTTTCAAAAATATCTAATAAAAGTGTTTTAAAGTAAACAACGCGATAAAATCCATATTAAGTAGTTTATTCATTGAAATTAAACTGCTATATACGGATTTTATCGCGTTGTTTATTTGACACTATATTACAAAATTTTGGTCACGGGGAGACTGACCATGGCTCGCCTGGGCATCGCAGCGCCGTGAATTGATCGCGGCAGTCGGATTGGTTGCCCTCTCGCTCCCGGCCGTAGTTCAGTCTATGGTCCGGAGTGAGAGGTCGTGGAACGCCGTCGCCTCCTTTTGTGAGGAAGTCATTTCCATCAAGGAGGCGGCGGAGCGGGAGAGGGAGCGTTTGAACCCTCTCCCCAACCGCAGTACCGGGCGCCGGAGGGCGCGGGACGACCTCCAGCCACCCTGAGGTTTGACCTGGGGGTGGCGGGCTTTGTGGGCCTGCCCGCCATCCGTTCAGCACCAGGTCCGAGAGGCGGCGTGCGTGTTCCCACGCGCGCCTCTGTGTTGAGTCCGTCTCCCCTCTAGGGGGGACAGTAGGGAGTGGTAGAAGTGCCTTTAGGGTAGGTCTTTCGTGTAGTGGCCTGCCGTTTCATACGGCGGGCCGAAACCTCGGCGGGGTCGCGACCGCATGCGAAAGTGATTCGCGCGGCCCCGTCGATAGTGGTTTTATCGAGGAACACCGTGGTAGGTTTAGTCGGTATTCCGGGAGGTACTTTATCATCTTAACATCTCATTTTACCCCGGCGAGTCCGACATAACCCCTCCGCCCGCCCCCGCGGAGGGGTATGCGTCATGCATTCCCCCACGTAAAAAAAAAAAAAAAAAAAAAAAATGGCTGCTGAAAAGCAACCGAAACATCGGGGAAAGTGTAAAAATAAATTAAATCTAAATAGTTTAATAATAATTTAATTAGCTTAAAAATTAGTAAAGTTTAATAGTAGTAGTAGGGTAAAAATTTTCAAAATTTTGTAATAAAGTGTCAAATAAACAACGCGATAAAATCCGTATATAGCAGTTTAATTTTAATGAATAATATTCGCGTAAATAGAAGACAATATTAAGTAGTTTATTTTCAAAGTACGTATTATATTTATTCCATACGGTCGCCACGACGTCCGTACCCCATTATACAATGGGGAGTAAAAGAAAAACCGACAATGGCCCCTTTATCGTAACCAAACCACATGTTTTTATGGCATTCCCACCAGTTATAAAGTCCGCACAAAAGAGAAACTTATTTATTTGATAGAGCACTTTGCTTGACTGTGTTTCCTGATGATTTGTATAGATATCGCTGTAATAACTTAGTGATAAAATATTAGTCAAGGTGACCTACATAAAACATAAATGTACCTTAGTATTCACCGTCTTACGTCCGTTTTCAATATCCTATCTATCTGTTACTAGCGATAGGTTTTGACATTAGCTCCATACAAGATACGTCAAAAGTCTATCTCCAGTGAACAAATCCACAGATGGATAGGATATAGAAAACGGTCGTTAGTAGTAGTCTCACCACCACCAAGTGCTGTGGATTGGATTCCCGGACCAAATTAAAATTTGATTGTGCCTAAAATCGTCGTTGTTAAGCAGGGATAGCCGGGTTGGACTGCCAAGGCGCGTATCTCTGAATTTTCTACATTATGTGCGTATTAAATAGCTTATAATCGCTCTCTTTAACGGAGAACAAAAACATCGTGAGGAAACCTGCATGTCTTGGTTCTCCATATAGTTCTCGAAGGTATGTGAAGGCTGCCAACCATATGGGTCTCTTCTCACACTGAGAAGAGGCCCGTGCCTTACATCGGTGAACGGAGATTGGCGTCCAGATACATGCGTTTATCATAATGTTATGATATGGTTAAGCTGACCGGTTAGAAAGCTGCGCATCACAGAGGTGATAGAGCGGCAGTGAACACCAAAAAGTCACTCACGTATGCATATCCTCTAAAAGCACACTTCTATACGCAAGATGTATCTAAATAGCAAGATGTATTTGGATACCTCTAGCATATATCTTGCATAAAGGAGTGTGATTTGCCGACCTCAAGGTATTTATCGTCTTAATAGAATAAAAAACTTAGCAGTGTACATGGTTGTGTATTTGTTACGTTTATTTCATAAATTATTTTTACGTTAGTTTACTTTAACGTAAAAGGTAAAACTGTGGGAATCCTGAGAGTTGTCCATGATATGATGTTTTACAAGACATACATATACTAGTATAGACTTCTCCTAGACAGGCGTGGTCTACTATGGTCTTTTCAAGCTCATGTTGAGAGGGAAAAAACATAAAAGTTTTTAAAATAAAACTGTATTAAGCTTTGGCTGAAAATAAGAAGCAAATGGAACGAGACTAAAGAGTATACGTTAAAATAAACAAATGGAAATCACTTAAATTCGTCACAATAATATTTACCAATTAAGTGTAATTGAGCCCACCCAAAATTATAACAATTACTTTACACCTTGCCAATCAAAAACAAATAACTAGTCCCTCAACGATCTCCATTTCATATGCTCTAACGATTTCAAAGTTCCATCAGCCGAACGAAATATTAAGCGTCAAAGCTTAATGAATACTACCGTCACTGAAAAGTTATCAACACCAATATTTGGTTACCGCCTCGCGCATGTTAACAAAGGTGGCATATTATATTAACCGAAACAGAACTTGAGGAAATTTATTACAAAAGCTGCAAACCCACTTGTACCAAGACACTTATAAACATTACCACCCTATCCCGTTGCTGTAACTGTTACCGCTTTACTACTTTACGACTTTACTCGTGGTGAATAAAAACGGCAATGTATGTTGTACAAAATAGAAGTGTAGGGTGACTATGATATTGTTTCTCGTTTCGGGGTAGCTGCTAAGTATGAAGGGGTGCTAACTTTGGACAGGCCGTCGGGCGCATCGTCCCAAGACGAGCACACAAATGCAACTTACAACTATGACACATTGTTGCAATATGAGACGTTCCACCTCCAGATCTTATTACCTTTGAGTCTGCTATTCGACGGAAAACGACTTAAGAATGTATCTGAGATTCGGAAAATTGCTTTTAGCGCATATCTTTTCAGTTTGTTTGAGTTATATGTGTTATATTTTGCAACGTATTGTCGCAAGGTTTTCTCTGAGACTATTAAAACTAGGAAAAAGCAAAGAGTTAAAATGATTCTTCTGAAGAACATGAATACAAATACAGATGTTACTGTTATTATACAATTTTAGTCCTATTCTAAGAGTTTATTACCAGTGTGATTGAATTTAGATATTATAGTTAAATTAATATAATACATCATATAAATTATTTTTAATAATTTTTCACTTTTAAGCAAACCTACAATATTATTTTTTTATACTCTTATAGGCTTGCGTTTGACCGCGATCTCACCAGATCTTAAGCGAAGATGCAGTCGACGATGGAGCACGCTTGCCTAGAAGATACCTATTCACTCGCGACTTGAAGACACCCAGATTATACTCATCGGGAAACACAGACTTAGGTAGCGAATTCCACTCCTTAGCGGTACGCATTATAAAATTGGAAGCAAATCGCTTCGTGCGTAAATGTGGTATATCCACCATGTACCTGTGTCGCTGGCCTGATTGTCTGGTCGTCCGATGGTAGAATGGGGAATATAAAATTATTAAATCATTAATAAGTGCCCTTCTTCAGAAAAGATTTAAACAAAATACTATTATCACAGTACGCAGCGGCGTAGCTGGTTATCTGACCGGTGACTAACACGATTAACACTTACGACCAGATAGACCGCTGGCTTGTCTACCAGTAAATACAATGAGGAAAAAAAAACATAATTTTCAAAACATCAATTGCATTGGTAACGGACTCTTAGAAATATCTTTCAAATGTTTATTACAATCTTTATCTGTACGTACCTATCTGTATATTCAACTAATAATGTTATCTTCAGACAAAACACATACTTGATCAGAGCGAGTCGCATGTACAATGTGGCATGCCGGAGTGTTGATATTAACATTTTCTTTACAAGTGTCACTAAATTAAAAAATACATTGTGTACCGAGTTCTTTAATTAGATCTAAGGAGTGATATCACAACATGTCTGCTTTTACGTATAACCATTTTATATTCACGGTTATGTATTTTATCAGTGAAAACTTGTAATTGGCCTTCACCTTAATAGTATTATGTTAATAATGTATTTTTAGCGGTAATTTTCCAAAAAATGTTAAAATAAAAAAATAATATCTTCAGAAATTATTAGAGTATTTTCAAATATGATGAAATTTTGCTAAAAATGAACATGAGCAATTGTTTTGCAAAAAACCGATACTTAACATACATATAAATCACACGCATAAAACCAAATACAAATTATAAATAAGTTATAGTTTTGGCAACATGAATGAGGTTTGCCAATAATCCATTTCTTTTTATATTACCAGATTTCGCATTTTTCTAAATGGCTAACCTTTCTAACAAATTTTCTCCAGATGTAATAGGTAAAGGTCAGACATTCCAGCCTGATATTACATAAAATATCAGGTCTCCATATATCTTTGTAACCAATGTTAGACTACTTAAATAAAGCGCCGTCAGAAAACCAATAAGAACTGCTGCGGCACAGCTCCTGTGGAGCCTGGTGCAAATCTGCGTGCTGCAGCACCGAACACACCGGTGTACACCTCTCGCCTGCCTTAGACCACTAAGGTGGAGGATATCGCGGAGTATGTACGCCAGAAGTCCAAATACATGTCAAGAGTGCAGCTGCTGGAGTCGCGTCACAACGTCAACTTCAAGGCGTTCGTGGTGCGAGTACCAACTTGCTTTCTTCATGTATTTATAAAGGAGGACTTTTGGCCGAAGGGTGTGGTGTTCCGTCTCTTCCGCGGACAAGTGCCACATGAACGCACAACTACAGAGTGCAAGTGAAGCATTACTAACATATTTAATAAGTTATATAAATACTAACACAAATTGTATCTATGTTAGTCTATAAGGTATTTATCTATGCGTCTATGCCACGCGAAATAAAATCATTATTATTATTATTATTAAATTCTGGTTAACGGAGACATATATTTACATAATAGATATAGAACTGTGGTTGCCGTAGTCATCACGCTACAGTCAATACATCAAGAGGGTTTTGACTTTGTATTGCTTGTGTCTGCTGCTTCAATGCTATTCAAAAGTTACCAGTAGGAGTCTTTTTAGTATTTTGTATACAAGTATGATTTTGATTATGTTATTTCATATCTTATGTGACTGTACTATGTAATGTTCTTTTTTAAATTCGAATCAAGCATATGCCCCTGGTAAAAGGCAGTAAATGCAGTGTATAGACGCCGGCAATACTAAACATATCTAACGCTAACGACTTTTAAAATAAGGAACGCTGTGCTGCCAGCATATAATACAACATTTTGGCTCGTGTTCACTGCTCAGCGCCGCATCATGGAATTTGAAAACTCTTTTCACCGTACGAACACCAGTCAAGTTTAATTGATAGTGATCTTTTATAGGGTGGAATTACTTACCCAGATGTGTTATTAGGGATTCAGTGAACTCCCGCCCACCAGCCATTGAGTAGGAGCGACGCCCTCTGTCGTGCCAGGGCGTCGCCTAGGAGTCGTCGCCCGCAGACCTTTCCCGTCTGCATTAGGCACTGCAGTGTCGGTTGCTGATGTAGTTTCAGTTCCAGCGAACCACCCACCATACAAAGCAGCGAGCTGGCACACCGCGGTGGTTTTAGTCGGTAGGCCCGAAGTCTCGAGAGAGCCCGACATAACCCTCTCGCCTCTCCCTGTGGCGGTAAGGTACGCACGTTAAAAAAAAGGAGCCCGCATCCTATACCTCTTCTTACTTGTCTGTGGTACTTGATTTTATTTATTTATATAGAATGTTTGTAAACGCTCTATTGGTTGCAATGGGGTATTCCGCCAGATATATTTAATTCCTAAATCATAGGACGGCGTCTATTTTTAAATATTGTTTATCAAATCTTATGTACCTATTCAGGTTAAATGTAAACAACATGCTGAAAATTAGTAATTTTATGTTTTGCCTAATACTTTTCATCTAACATAGTACCTATAATTTAATTCGGCAAAACTATCGCATTAATGTAATTTTACGAAAGTTACCCGGTTATCCGGTAACAAACCGCCGGTGTACAACAACACAAATTATCGCAAAGCTTAATTAACATTTAAAATGTAAACCCGGTATTAAATTCATGAATTTCGCGTTTTGAAAAAGTGTGCACAGACTAAAAATACATAAAAGTGTTGCCATAGCAAGAAAAATCTTGCTTTGTTGCTATACTCAGACGTTCTACTGTTTACTAATTAATGTTGCCCGCATGTTAACCGGTAGGGTGACTATGTTTCGCCAAAATAGTGGTATAGTTTTGGTAACGTGTTACCTTGTATAACATTGGATAGTTAGTCATGCGAGCTTAATAAGTAAAGTCAAAGTCAATTTCTTTTTGGCATAAATATTATTTAATATTTTGGAGATATGTCAATTTAGTATATAGGTATAATTTATAATAAAATATAAAGGAGATAAACATTTTATATTAAAAAAATGCCAGTTCAAGAAATAAAGCTCTCATGAGAAGGTGGCAAGAAACTCATTACTACCTTTTTCGATCGCCAATAAGTTATCATTACAATATTTTAGTTAAATAATCTCTTTAGAAATAACCTGTGGGGGAGAGCACTTCAATCCTTAACCAATCCCAATCCCACTGTTATCTTCTACATAGTCTGTGCCGAGTATTTGATTAATTGCCGCCATAAATTCAATAAAACTTACGCTTTAAATGTCGTTTGGAAGTTAATTGTAAAAGTGCACACATTGACTTTTTAATGATTTATTCATGTTATGAAGCCAGAAGACCCGCACTACTAATTTAATTTAATTTCTAGTGTTGATATTATACATTTTCTTATAATATTAATCATGTTCTTATAGGTACATATCAATTACATTTGAATATATATATTGGCTACTGTTACCTAATATATTTATTTCTAATAATAAATACCGGCTACTGTTAATATATTTATTTATTTTAATTCATTGCTTAAATATTAATCTTGACTCATATTGTAAACTGTTTTCTTCGAATACCGAGAATTTCTTACCTCAGAACTTAATTACACTATCGCTTTAATTACTGTGTCCTTGCATGAGTAGAGAATATGACTTACACATTCCATAACACCTACCAAATCAGCAATTTATAGATGATCTATTCGAATCTGAATCGTAGGCATATCCCGCTGCAATGATGGTCACCGTAAGATATCCCGCACTCTCGTCGCTCGAGTTTGTGCTCTTTATTTGTAATTACTTGATGCGTTTCGGATTGGAATTAAATCTGTCTCCACACCCCGCCATTACTGCGGCGGCTGTACGCTAATTGTCAATGCTAAGGGTTTGAAAAATAGTTTTTTAGACATACGCCTGTAATGTCTCAAGAGGTTGGCAGGGATATACTATACTCGTATTTTGATTTTAATTTGATATTTCACTATATGACTAACAACGGATTGCGTTGTGGTTTAACTGGTCGTCTCGCCAATGACATGAGGGTTGTGGGTTCGAATCCCACACGGGACAAAAATTGCGTGATCTACAAATGGTTCTTACAAGTCTGGGTGTTCTTTGTATTCGTTGTTTGAATGTTCGTAAAGTGCTTTGGGCCACGGGCATTCTATAACTAGAACAGCGGTTTCTAAAAACACATGCGGTTTAATAGTTTTAATGCATCTTTCAGTTTCATTTCAGACTTCGTGCTGCAATACAGAATTTCTTAGCTATAACATTTTGACCAATCGGTAATCGATCTCGGTACCACACGATCAGTCACAAACCTAAGTCCATACTTTTGCCACATGATTTGCCTATAAGATAGATCTGCCAACAAGATACTAAAATTAACACATTAATCATATTTATTTAGGGATAAAGAAAGCTACTAGTACAACCGTACAGTTATTTAAATTGCAGAGGTTAAGCAATAATGCCACAGTCTTTTTTATGACGGGTGACCATCTGCAAATATAACATAGTTTTGTGGCACAGGATACATGTTACACGCCCATGACGGTAATTTATTCTTCTCTGGATATATTGTTTTTTTTTGGACTTTTCCAATACGACATATTGGGCTTTTTGTCCTGCCTATCTATATATTTACTATGATATGGATATGAACATACACATGCAAACAGACAGGTCTATGCCCAGCAGTGGGACAGTATATGGACATTCACTTTGTAAGACTACCCGGTGGCATAATATGCGGCCGATTATGTGGTCCTGGTTTTGGTTCTTGGATCATACAAAGTTACTAAGATACAACATTTATTTCGTGAAACTAAAGTAAGCTTAGTAAAGCTGGATACTATCACACTAATAAAAAGACCTTCATTTTCTATTTTATTTACAATTTATTCTTAGTTCAAATATATTATTAACATGAAACCGCGCTACAAGTGCGTAACACAAATGTAAATAATAAATAATGTATAAACATATATACATAAAATGAAGTCTGATAAATCCTACAGGCGTAGAAGTTACAGTCGTCGCATTAATGTGGTTTGACCTCAGATTATAAAAAGATGCAGAAGGTATAATTAACTATGCAATTTACCAAGTATCTTTTACCGGACGACCTCTGGAGAATATAGTTATGTATGTGTGAGTTTAAACTTATATTATAATAAATAATTGCATATATGTTTCTTTAATTTTCTTTAAATTTGTATTTGCCTGATATGGCGGACGAACAAGCGACTAACTTTCTTTATTAATACGAAAGAAAGCGTGATTTGTTTATAAAAAGCTATTAAAAATTATATAAAATATTATTATAATATGGATAGAATTCACTTACTAGCTAACTTCGAATGACAGAAAGAATGCTAATGTGATCAAAAAGAACAGCTAAACTACTATTTACCGTATAAGGTTACCATGTTTCGTGTCGTTTGTGTCTTCATAAACATTGAAACAATAGGCATAAAACATAAACTGTTAAAAAAATTATTATTTTTATCAAGAACCTTGAACTCGGAACAGCTACTTGCTGATCACACAACTTGAGATCATACCGTATGAGATAGAGATACAGCACTCAGCATATTGAAACCATTTGAACCCTAACCGTTTAACACCTACCATACCGATATGTCGAAAGCCTTTGACTGCGTGGACCACGTTATTCTCTTAACCAAACTTGATGCGTACGGTATTCGTGGCAATGCTCTTAACTTAATAAAAACTTACCTCAAAGGCCGTAGTCAATGTACAGAGATATCACGCATATGTTTAAAATCTCAGAAGGAACAAAAAACTTTATCGTCATTTAAAGAAATAAAATATGGAGTCCCGCAGGGAAGTGTCCTCGGACCTTTACTATTCCTACTATATATTAATGACCTGCCACGCCATATATCTAATCCAATGATTTTATTTGCAGACGACAGTACTTCAATTGTCTCATGTACCAATAAAGACTCATTCGTAAATGACATCAATAACTCGATCAGCAGTTTAATAAAATGGCTTGACAATAATAACCTAGTTATAAATCTACAAAAAACTAAAACTATGCATTTTCACCAACGTATATCTACAGGTGACATGGATATCAACTACAATGGCCAAACTATCGATAAAGTGAATAGCACCAAATTTTTAGGAATCTTAATTGATAGCCAGTTAACATGGAAGCCGCAAGCAGAAGATATCTGTAAACGTCTGAGCACAGCCGCGTTTATGTTATACAACCTATCCAAAAAAGTAAATCTGACAACAATACTAGTGGCCTACCATTGTCTTGTAATTTCTATTTTAAGGTTTGGTGTTATATTTTGGGGTTATTGTAGTGAACGAGAAAGCATTTTTAAAGCTCAAAAGCGCTGTCTGAGGGCTATATTGCTATACTGACAGTTGTGTGCCTATATTTAAGTCTCAGAAACTATTAACTTTCCCATGCCTCTATATCCTCGAATTAGCAATATTTGTTAAAACAAACCGTAATTTATTTGCCACATTAACAGAAACCAGAAAACGGAGTACATCATTAAGATCTCAATATCAGAATTTGCTTCACACAGGCACATTTAAAACGAGTTTATTAAAAAAAAGTGTAATCTGCATGGCTCCTGTTGTCTTTAATAAAATTCCCGATCATATGAAAACCTTGCCATTGATGAAATTTAAAAAATGTTTTACTGAATTACTTGTAGATAAATGTTATTATTCTGTTCAGGATTTCCTAAATGATACATTTTAATAACCTATTTTGATAACTTGTATACATAATAATTATTGTATTTGCATGCCAACAAGGCAGAATGTACACGGTTCTTTATTATGTTATTTACGATCCTATTTGTATGTACCTGCATTCAAAGCAAATAAAGTATATTCTATTCTATTCTATTCTATTCATACACATAATACTAGAATTTACTACTTCCCAAATCCTTCTCCTTAGCCTTTATTATTCCCAAGTCACTTGGGGTCGGCTTTTCTGGTCTAACCGAATTTGACTGGATATCAGTTTTTACACGGAGCGGCTGCGACCCGACCACGTAACCCGAAGGCTAAAGATACCCTAAGGCTAGACCAGTGTCAGGATATTATAGGGCACTGACTTCCACCAACGACTGCCATAGATGTTCATGGTAGCCGGAACCAACGGCTTAACGTGCTCTCCGAGGCACGGAGCAGGCGATAATTGTCTATCAATACGCACATAATTTCGCAAAGTCATATATCTTCCGAAAGTCAGAGGTGCGCGACGTGGATTCGAACCCGAGACCCTCTGCATTACAGTCTGTTGGTCTCCCCACTGAGCTATCGCTGCTTATTATTTAATATCCCATTTCCATTGCTTATTATCGCAAATAATAAGTATAAAACAAATTATTTTCTTAAAAAAACACAATAACAATATGAATTATACCGAAAACATCCACTATGGCACAGTTTTATACCTACAAATATATAGCCATTCTTCGCCTCATTTATTCCATGCCTCTAACCGTATTCAGTGCACGACCTTCAATAATTTCAAAGTGAATTCTCCAAAGATTTGCCGTTTTTCACTCAGGGTAAACGTCTCGCCTCCGCGCGCTACGCTCCTATATTTCTTCGGTTTTTCACACAAAAAATGTTCCTGCGAAGATAGAATTGTTTGAATACTGGTTACTTAATTTAATTCGGTGTTATGTAGAAAAATGAAGTATGCTTGTAAATATAAGATAATATCACGCCTGTGTTCAAATGGAGTGAACAGGTCTATGTAACAATGAGTTATCATATCAGTAATCCATACTAATATTATAAAGCTGAAGAGTTTGTTTGTTTGTTTGAATGCGCTAATCTCAGGAACTACTGGTTCGAATCGAAAAATATTTCATTGTTGGATAGCCCATTTATCGAGGAAGGCTATAGACTTCAGAGCAGCATTTAACTTTAAACAAAATTGCCCTTTATCATTTAACTTCAATATCTTAGGAGTAGAGAGCCTCCTCTCTCTCTTTTATGTGACGCATACAGACGAAGTTGCGCGTGTCAGCGAGTGTTAATTTATTGGCGAGCCATAATAAATAAATATTCTACCACAAACACACAACACCATCTAGCCCAAACTAAGTAGACCTTGTACTATGGGTACAAGACAATGGATAAACATACATATTGCTAATTATTTCTGACTGAAAACTCCCAGGACTGCGCAGTGGTAGTAAATGCAATTGCTATGTATTATGTCTTAGGTCCGATTCCCGAGCCGGACAAAGTGTTATTGAGATTTTCTGTCAAGAAATTCTCATTAGCATGATAGAATCTGGAACTGTGACCGGTGGACAGGAATAGACGTCCTATCACGTGGGACCGAAATCACAGGTAGCGAAATATGGGTGCAAAACACTCTGCCTCCCACCTCGAGAATATAGGCTTGAGACTGACCATGCGACTGAGAATATTATAATAATAAACTCTATGACACTTAGTTCGATGAGTTCTGAACACATGATCTGACCGTTGGCAGTCATATTATATCGAAACAAGTTGACGCCACTAAAATAACATTGTAATAAGTACCGTATTTAATCAACAATATACCTCAAAACAAAATAACATCCTCCCATAAACAACTTAAACAAGCAACAAAAAAAAATAATAGATGCTCCTTTCTTTTTTAACTTAGCAACGTTTTACAGCATTAGCGTTTTGCTCGTATCAAAATCGCAGGCGTTATGTGCGCTCGTAATATCCCTTACTACATGAGTTACGTGTTGCGCTCCTGCCGGTACGAAATGCGCCACCTATAAGTATAATAATACGTTTTTGTAGAAATAACCTTGTATATGAAATGTGTAATATGTAAAAATGGCGGCTGAATGTGCCGTTGCATGGCGGTTTGGTTAAAATGAGGTTGTTTTGTGCAAATCTGATTTATAATTTATTTTTAATGAAGTTTCTTTTGATGTAGGGATAGCGGAATGGTTTAAAAGTTTGCGTCGCAAATAATGCGACTTTCATCGGCGAAGTGAGTTAAAAACATCACTGCTTTTAATCAATCACTGTCTAACTACAAAAAAAAGCTATTACCTATTTGTGGATCACAATGTGATCTACAGTCAAGAGAATCAAATGTTAGGTTACTCGGCAATGTTATCTAGACTTCAAAAAGAATTTACCCTTGTCTCTGTCTCCCTGAAAATACGAAATTTAATTTTCTAGCTGATATCATGTATGTGTATACAGAGCTGCCATACGTACGATTAAATAAAGTTATTCTGAGTTTGCGTGTTCATTTTATCCGTTGTTTTTATATTTGTAAAGCTCTTCGCGACACAGAGATTATACTCAAAACGGGTCGTATGGGCGTTGTTTTTTTTCTAAGATAAGATTAGATATTATAGTATGTGTCGGCTTACGTACAGAAACTAGAGCAACATGTAATAGCAAAATGTGCCATCTTCAAGGAACGTCTGTTGTAATGACTTTTTGAAACATGCCTTGGTTACGCAACTGCAGCTGCGTGTGGGTTCTGGTATGAATCCCAGTTCGAGCCAACAAGAAGCCATTGGATTTTTCTGTATGTAATTCATAAAATCAGCCCGGCTTCCTAACTGCCTTACTCGGCAACCTCGTAGAGCCGTTAGTCCTGCGCCTGGTGTCTCCCCGGTCATGTCAGATTGCCTACTCATCGGATTATTAGAAATAAGAAATGTCGAGTGTACTTCTGTTTGCTCACATATTTGTGAAGAATAGTATTTCATTCGTAGATGGCCAATCTTCGTTAAGATTTGCCGTCGTGACGAAAATTCGGTCTGGAATACTTTGGTATTAAGCAGGAGAGATATGTCACAATCGTAGCAAGTGAACATCCGTAGCATCTCTCATGTGAACAGTCGTAATTCTATGTAGCTATATTGTCATATGAGTAATATACATCACAAATACAAATAATGATGTCGATTCACCAGACAACTATGCATATATTTTAGAACAAACTTTTTTTATCCAAGCCAGCTGTTATCAACGACTCTGTGCCAATGTTTATAGCCTATGTCCTTTCTCAATTGTCAACCTACCTTTTTAACATATTTAACCAAAATCCGTATATAGCAGTGTAGCCTTCAAAATAAACAGAAAACATACTTGCGCATGTACAATATTCGTCGAGCATGGGATGCCAATAAATAAATGAATGTAAGCGAACGTTATAAAGAGTTTATGCAATAGCTAAAGTTCAACTGCTCTCCAGTTAGTAAAACGATAATCAGTTAAGTAGCTACATACGAAAAATAAAGTTTTAACTGAAACTAGTTCCAACTCACATACTTAGTAACAACTTATGTTAAGAGAAACATTAAAATAAATTAAAACTGCTTTTTATAAATACTGACTGAACTACATACATATGTACATACATAGTTGCTCCATCCACATTTCGCCAACTGTGATTTTCGATACCACGTAATTGGGTTTTGTCGTTGACCGGTCTGAATATTTCTTGGCAGAAAATCCAATATAAGACTTTTTCCGAACCGAGAATCGTACCCGAGAACTCATACACTACATGCTGCGCCAACGAGGTACTGGCTATATAATAGTGCCATTAATTTATCCTATAGCATTTTACTTTGTTATTCTATGAACATATGTATATACATATGTACAGAGAATACTATGTACATAGTACTCGAAGCAAGAAGTTTGGAATTGTGCTTGCTACTCTTACAAGGCAATGGTACAACAATATTTTGCCCATTAATAATAATAATATTGCCGTTTATTTGAAAATTTTTCATTGCCCTCTCTCTGGGGCCCTAACCACCGGCAGCTTGGACCCTGTTCCCGATGTCGGTAGGTCATTTCAGTTTTTATATTTTTAATATGTATAGTTTTTATATTTATATTTAAAAATGTATAATATAATATAATATAATAATATCAGCCCTGTATTAAACTGCCCCACTGCTGGGCACGGGCCTCTTCTCATTGTGAGAAGGGTTAGGCCATAGTCCACCACGAACATTATGGAGAACTCTCAGACATGCAGGTTTCCTCACGATGTTTTCCTTCACCGTTAAAGCAAGCGATAACGAATTATTTAATACGCATATAACTTCGAAAAGTTAGAGATGCACGCCTTGAGATCGAACTCGAAACCTCTGCGTGGCAGTCAGACGGTCTCCCACTAGGGTATCGCTGCTATTATTGTTTAAAATGTAATTATTAGAAAAAAAAGAGTAATAAAGAGAATAATAATAACCTGTATCTTGGGAGTCAGTGTTCCTCCGCTGGATTTACGAAATTAAACAGCAGTGAAGTAGTTGTGAGCTCTAGTTAATTTACATAGGTACATATATGTATGTGGACATTAAGTTACATTTTTGATATAGATTTTTAGTAGTTATAATTGTTAATAATATAGTTGTTAACAATATAATTTGTATTATATGTATTAGGTATAGCATTAAGATGGCCCACTCATATAAACCACCAAAATGTATATTAGACAATGTAAAATTTTGTTCTTAGCATTTAGCTAAATACATAATTACTAGCAGCTAGGCTTGACTTCGCCTAGATTCAACATAATACATATATATCCTATTTATATGGAATAATGTGTCTTTTAAATCTGAAACGGCGGTAGTCCAATGATAACCGATTGAACTTGCGATCGAAAGGTCCCAGGATCAAATCCTACCCAATACACTACCGAAATCACCCTACTCCTAACCCAAGCATTCTAGCTTAGCACGCACACACAAATGCACTCACACACACAATCACACACGAATACGCATACACACACAATCATGTGCGCACGCACGCACATACATTATTGTAATCCTTTTCTATGTTGATTTCCTAATTATATCATATTGAAGTGGTTGTACAAATCTTATTATTGTAAAACATATACCGATCACTGTCTCTTAAGACACAGGCTTAGCCTAGTTTCGAATTACGATAGCTCAGTGGGGAGACCAACAGACTGCAATGCAGAGGGTCTCGGGTTCGAACCCACGTCGCGCACCCCTGACTTTCGGAAGTTATATGACTTTTCGAAATTATGTGCGTATTGATTGACAATTATCGCCTGCTCCTTGCCTCGGAGAGCACGTTAAGCCGTCGGTCTCGGCTGCCATGAACATCTATGGCAGTCGTTACTGGGAGAGTGTCGACACAAAAGATCCCACTGGGTCGAAGTGTCGCCGGTCTGCACTGACTGGCCCCCACATAAGATATAAGATACATACATAGCCTAGTTTAAGGGACAGAGTAAATATTTTTTGTAAACAGATTTTTTACAATTACCTGCCCTCTTATTTTTAGCTTGTAAGGAAATTAAAATAAATGCATGTCCCATTTGTTATCTACAACTTTAACCAATTTCACCGTATTATATAAACACTTACTTTGTATTGTAGTATAAATGTATCTGTAAAGTTGAGAAATAAATATTTTATTATTATTATTAGCTACAAGGGTTAATAAGAATACTTGTAATTTATAGCCCAATAACTAGTAGCTTGAAAACAACCATTCATGGTTTTTAAATAGGTAGTCATTCAGGAGATATCATTACATACAAAGAAACATAAAATTCACACTCCCTCTTTATAATATTAATATTAATAGTAATCTATATTCTATTCTATTCTATTCGAGGCGCTCATAGCTAGTTGCACCCCCTGATCGGTAAACGATTAGCGAGGTTAAGCAACGTTGGGTGCGGTCAGTCTATAGACGGGTGACCGCTTAGTAGTATTTCATCTGAGCGTCTCCGTGCTTCGGTAGGCAAGTAAAAAGTCGGTTCCGGTTGTTGTCGTCAAGTGACAGCAGTCGTTAAGCCATGTCAGAGGCCTGCAGGCTTGAACAACAGGTTGGCCACTAACCACACGAAAAGAAAAGAAAGAAAGAAAAATGTATACTACTTTCTTTCGTCTGCGTGATGGCCTCGGTAACGCATACTGGAATAATAGCAATACTATGTAACAGATGACACGTTTTATCCCGCTATGCACCATAGTATTATGGACATAGTCTACTCGTATCTATATGCCAAAGTTTATCCAATTCTGTTTAACGGTTACCGAGTAATTATATAACAAAAATCCAATAACTAACTTCCAAATTTATGATATTGTTACGTGCTGGGTTCAACGGATAAGAATGCAAACAATATTACCGACTAAAACACGTTTTATACAAACACTATACCACACTTTTTCACTGTACTGCTTCAAACTCCGTAGTATTTTCGCTTCCGTTCGCTTCGATGAACACTTGATCGCTTACGATTGTAAACTGACTCGGCGGTGCGCGTGCGCCCTAGTTATACGCGGGTAAAGCGTTTCTAGAGTTTTCTAGTAACGCTATACCCGGTATGTAAACAGTACGATGATTCGAGAAAGTACCAGCGTTCTCTCTATGATTCTCGTACCGTAGTTCCGTAAGATGTCAATCGATGGCGGTGTAATAAATTATTAGACGGAACTGCCGTGTCTTTCCCACAATGCCGAGAGATGTCACTGGGCGTAACAATATTAAAGGATAGGACTAGCAAACCGCACTTGTATCTATATTTATAACTTCGTTCAAACATAAACATGTAGTCGACTAAAGATCTTTGCTCAAAACAATTTGTAAAGCTTATAACCTTAAACGTCAACGCTATTTGCAATAACAGATACATCCGATAAGTATAGTAGTAATACGAGGTATTGTAGAGCGCCTCTTTTAATTCAATCATGACTTTAATGTCTGGTTTGCAGTTTCCTTACCTCCTTGTTCTTGAGGCTAAACTTTGGATCTGGGTTCAATTTTAGTGTCAAGCAAAGTATAATTGTGGGCTTTTAGGCTAGGAAACTATTAGTAACACGAAGTGTGGCATTGTGCTTGGTAGGTGGTAATAGGTTTGCTACCTACTGTGTGAGATTTTAAAGATAGCTGGCAAAATAAAACTTTGCCTATTTCCTCGAGAATTTTATAAGTCGAGTTTATTACGTCGGCTTCGGTGGTGTAGTGGTTAGTGTAACTGACTGCCACGCCTGAGGTCGCGGGTTCGATTCCCGCACATATCAAATATTTGTGTGCATGAACATGGATGTTTGTCTTGGTCTGGGTGTTTCTATGTATAATATGTATGTATTTACAAAAAAAAAGTATATACATATGTATGTTTATCCATTATCTAGTACCCATAGTACAAGCTCTGCTTAGTTTGGGCTAGATGCTGTTGGGTGTATGTGGTAGACTATTATTATATTACTATTATTATTACCTATGTTAGAATTAAGGGAATTAGTCTACGGATGGAGCTAAAACCCATTTTTTTATTTAACTTAACAACAGCAGTGTAACAATGTCTCTTTTTTAAAATCCCAGCAGCAGTGCCCCGTGACTATGACTGCTGAATACCAAACCAACCGGTAGGCAGTATTAATATAAATAGATTTAATAGTTTAAAACTATTGTCTTTCCTCAATATTGAACTAGCTTTTGTTAGCGAATTCATACGTGTGGAATTTTGAAGAAAGTAAGGTTATCTAAATTTGTCCTTGACTTCTAGGCGACGTATCATAATAAAAGAGAACATTTAAACTCCAAGTAGTAAGTAGTCTGAAGTTAGACCTCCAGCAATACTATTGTTAAAACTGCATTCAATTTCGTGCAGTCGTTTTTGGGTGATACGTGCTCAAACATAAAGACAGACAAAAATGCTAAAAATAAATGTTTTGCCTTCAATAGCATTTATACTCTACGTAAATTTTCTTAAATATTTCTTATGTACAGACTTTGACTAGGCGCAATTTTATTATAACACTGCTATCCCTCGGGGATAGTACTTTTGTCTGGATGAAGGTACTTTTCTATATGACGTTGTCAGGGGGACAACGCGTATGCGAAATTTAATGATGATGATCAGTCGAGTAGTTAAGGCGTGAAAACGTAACAAAGAAACAAATCAACTCATATTTGCATTTATAATGTTAGTTACTATAAATACCCACGTCACGCACCTCTGACTTTCGGAAGTTATATGACTTTTCGAAATTATGTGCGTATTGATTGACAATTATCGCCTGTTGATTGACAATTATCTCCTGCTCCGTGCCTCGGAGAGCACGTTAAGCCGTCGGTCCCGGCTGCCATGAACATCTATGGCAGTCGTTATTGGGAGTGTGTCGACACAAAAGATCCCACTGGGTCGAAGTGTCGCCGGTCTGCACTGACTGGCCCCCACATAAGATACATACATACTATAAATATGTCACGAGCTTAAACAAATTAACAAATAAAATAACATATGTCTTGTCTAATGTAAAATATGTTTTGATGATATGGTCAAATGTAGCAAATATCACAGTTGGACGAATCATTTTCTAATCTCTCTTGCTTCACTCAATCTTAAAATCTCCACAACTTACAGTACTTCATAAAAATGTAAAAGGTACAGGTATTAAGGCTGGAAATCAAAGGTCTAGCCTGTAACCCCAAGTCCCGGAGGTAAGCACTGTCGGATCAATACGGGGGAATGAACCGTAATAATTTAACGAACCATTACAACATGACTGTTCTCCTCTGCTCCAGAACTAACCGGCTCGACTTTAAACCCTGAAGGGTCACAGGTAAATCCTACTAGAATATTATAGATCTCTAAACATTATTAAAAGTTTTAGTTGTTTTTGCACGAATGGCGTGATCGGGAAGTGATCGTCTCGCAGTTGTAGCCGCACTGCGTGTTTGGGATCGAATCCTATACGTGATAATTATTTAGGAGGTCCACGATTCATTATAAGGTGTAGGTATTTCTAGTACCCCGTGACCTAGGTTGAACCCACAGTACTGGTGTTATCTTTAAAGAAAATACACATAGTGTATTTAAGAAAATATTCATCTTTTTCAGTAAGGATTTATAATGCATACATAATTATAATAGAGAAGCTTATGTACTAAAAGTAAAGTTAGATAAAAACTGTGGCTTTCATATCTCCTAAAATAAATTAGATCATACCTTTTAAAATCTGATAGTAAAGAATGATTTTGCAACCAATTTTGATACGGTTTTAACAAAACTTTTCTTTTTAATACTATTTGCCGTTGCGAATTATTTATAATAGGTCTATAAAAAAACCTGCACAGATGGCGTAGTGGTCACCTTGTCGTTGCCATTGCACACATAGGATAAAAATTGTGTGATTCAAATTGTTGTACCGCTTTTGTG
Organism: Catocala fraxini; assembly: GCA_930367265.1. Taxonomy (NCBI): domain Eukaryota; kingdom Metazoa; phylum Arthropoda; class Insecta; order Lepidoptera; family Erebidae; genus Catocala; species Catocala fraxini. Next base: position 20,101,238 of record OV884041.1, read on the forward strand.
TGTTCTTTATGTCCGTTGTTAAAATGTTTGTAAGGTCCCCGCCGACACAGGAATTATTCCTAGTGCGAGAGTTGTGTTTTTAAAGACAAAGGTAAAAGACAAACAATTATCTACTAAATAAACTCAAAACTAAATCACACATAATAGGAGCAACCATTATAATTGTTTAGTATCAAAACAGAGCTGATTTTGTCATCGCCAGCAGAATATTCTGCGAACTATTTATATTTGCTAACGATCAATTTTGCGTGAATGCTAAATAGTGGCAGTGCTCTGTTTACTTTATAAACTTTGACCACACAAACAGACCGACTGGGTTTGCTTACCTTCATAATAAATATGTATATAATTTGTGAAACTATGTTATTGTCAAAAAAGGAGAAGGCTCTCAATTTTATTATACATACATACATGGTCTCGCGTCATTTTCTTTTTTTTGTCTTAATAGACCACACCCGCAGAAGGAAAAAAATCTGTGTCGCGGGAGACTTTACAAACATTCAAACAATGGACTCTATGAACACCTAGACTCGGTACAACCATTTGTGGACCACACAAACTTTTGTCCCGAACCATAACCGAACCCACAACACTCGACACCACGGCAGTGGCACGGCGACCATTTAAACCAATACGCCATATGTGCAGTCATTTTCTCTATCCTCGAAGATGTAGGCAGAGGTGTATAATTTACACTCACATTACGCCAGCTATGGTTTTTAATTCCTATCGGAGGCAAGCATTTGATGCAAGTTCATATGTGTGCAATTCACATGAATCGAAATACGTACTTTGGAAAAAGTCCAAAAAGCGTTTTTAAGATACCTATACAAGCGGAGTCTTGGATATTATCCAAATTTATATCCTACCAAATGTTTGTCAGGCACTTTAGGTTACAACATGCTCGAAACTAGGCGGACAAGTGATCAAATAGGGATCATGTTAAAAGTATGTCTCGGTCTGATTGATGCCCCAGACCTCCATAATGAGCTGGTTCGACTTAACGTACCGAACAATTTTTTACGAGCCAGAAGGCACAGACTGCTCGCTGTGCCCGCGTGCCACACGGTGGTACGGGCTACATCACCGGTGCCGCGTGTACTCTCCGCACTTAATACTCTCGTGGAAGCCAACCCGGACTGTGATACTTTTGCTAACAACTTACAAGCCTGCCTGCAAGCCAGTATGAAAAGCTATCTTAAATTTATATAATGTAAATATCTGCATTAGTGTAATTGGTTGTATTTGTAACCGTTCTAATTTAATTAATTAATAAATAATAGTTACGACTTGGCGCTGTCACTGAGAATGTCTTGATAGGATTATTAGGTCTATAAGGTTTTTATAACATATTTATGTTATGACATAACTGCTATGTCTATAGGTTGATTTAATTATTTTTAATATAATGTAATTACTACCAGTAGTGATGGCCTATTGGTAGACTCTTGGACAGCTACGCAGAGATCTCGAGCTCGATCCCGAGGCGCGCATCTCTGACTTTTCGAAGTTATGTGCGTATTAAATAGTTAATTATCGCTCGCTTTAACGGTGAAGTAAAATATCATGAGGAAACCCGCATGTCTGAGAGTTCTAATAAACGTAATAAAAAAGTACGTTATATATGACTTTAATTTATTGAGTTACATTAGCGTAAACACAAGAAGGTTACTAAAATAAAAGTAAATTCAGTAACTTTAGTAAACTCACTAATAATAATAAATATTTATTGCAGATCAGGGTCCATAAAGTGTTAGTAATAGCCAAAATCCTTAACCTAGTGTTAGTAACATTTCAATTTCACACGTAATATGGATGTGACAGACTCGGTTTCTGGACACTGTCTGCGTCGTGTGTAGTCGTATCCAGCGTCCCAAAATCGAACTGTCCTACCAATCACACAATGTGCTCAACATGCTGTGTGAGCTACCACGCATTCTGCGTAGCAGGGAAGCACACCGTTTGCGGAGAATGACATGGAAACCGTATACTCTTGCCTCCGCAAACATCCCAGAAGCGCTGCAATAGCGCGGCAGCCCAACCAGCACCCTGAATGCGTTATTATATTGAACACGCAGATACATATAAAGATCGACATTCATAAGTGTAACAGTTATATTTTGACTTGACAGTAGTCATTTCCAAATCTTTGATGGCAAGTTACTTCTGCTAATTTTAAGGTATCTTCGTAGCGTCTGTTAACTTATGTACGTGGATAGCTACGTCAGCTCAGATGGATAAGCACGTTTCTTTATGTACAATAAGACAAGAAATAATAATTAATTACAATAATCATAATTATTATTCATAAGATCTGCTCAAACTCCACTAATAAACCTCTCAACAAATAATGACTGACGTCATCTATTGCGTCGTAATTGACAACCAAAACAAAACACGACCCACATAAAAAACAATATTTTAAATACAACCAAAACATTCCTTATATTCCTTGAAATAGAGTTAAGAATTGACTAACATAGGTTTTTTAAAAGTTTGTAGTTAAAAAGGTGCGTGATTATAGCGCTTATTGCAACGCCATAAGGTCGTTGAAGAGGGAATGATTAAGGGGGTGAATGAACCTGGGGCCACGTGGAGCTTGCAATTGCGCAGTTTTGAACCCCCTGCAGTAGTTATGGCGCACATCGGTATGGGGTAGGGTAACTTGATCTATCTTCGTCTCTGGAAATACAAACTACAAGAAACTGAATATGTTAGGCATTAGATTATTTAAAATATGTTTTCCATTATCATTTAAACCTTAGAATTGGTACAGAAATATATACGTATACGTACACAAACAAAATTAAAGTGTTTATACTAGTTTATATATTTTGTTTATACTATCATGGTCACAATTCGTCTTAGAAATATAATTATTAAAAAATATGAATAGGTACCTACAATACCAGCATCTTCTACTGCCAATGCAAGAAAGCAGGTCACTAGGCCCCCTGTACTGACAGGACAACGCATTCTTTAGAGAATATAAACGCTACGTATTACAGAAACACAGGCTTACTGGTCGTTTCGCACGAATCTGTCTACAAGAATAGTGCAAATAAAAATCTCACAAGACTGTTAAAATTATAATAAATTTTAACAGATTTGTGCGAAACGACCAATAAGTCGAAACACAATATAAATAATTTAACTGCAATATTTTTATGCTAGAGTTAACTCTCTTATTAGACAACAACAATCTAGGGTACCACTGTGCTTTATAGCTATCAATTATAATATACATACCCAATAGTCTTTTAAATAGAGTACAAGTATCAGTAAAACAGTTTCAGCAAAAAAAAATTGTGAAGATGTATATCACGCATAAACTAATAAGCAGATTTAGTTAAATCTTGGCACGCAGATAGACCATGTTGTAGACTAAAATCAAGTGTGTGGTACTTCTAGTCCATCAATGCACACCCCTGCAATTTACAAGAGATAAACCACGGGCAGAAACTAGTTCTTTCTCTCTTGGTTCGATTTAATATATTAAACTAAAAGTGGTCGCCGGTCGATCGGAACCCACACGGAACAAAAATGTGTGTGATCCATAAATGGTTGTCCCGAATATGGATTATATTCTTTATTTCTGATGTTTTAATGTTTGTAAATACCCCCGCGATATAAAAATTATTACTATTGAGTAATATGTATTTTAAAAATAAAACAGCACCACAAAATTCAAACTAATAATAGCTTAAATAAATTTTAATGTAGAGCAGCAGTTTGAAGAAGAGTCCAATGTGATAGCTATTTTATATGCAACTGGTGGGTTAAGATTCAAATTGAACTTATTCAGTTTTGAAATGAAGAGACTGCGGACATGGACTCTTGAGAGGAATGCGAATAACCGACGTGATTTATTAAATGTTGATTAAAATGGACGCTAGTAGTACATACCTCCATAAACAGTAAAACTCTCTGCTCTGAAGAGTTATTCCACCTTATCGCGCCCTCCCCTTTCCTATCCAGAACAACGCGTGCTGGGCTCAGATGCCATCCTTGCACGGTAGAGTCGACTAGAGTGCGTACCAACAAGTTTGGGTCCTCATACCTCTGCCGAACGATCAAGGCGTGACATTCTCTGCCAAGGCACGTGTTTTCTTCTTCCTTCAATCCTAGGTCCTTTAAGCGGGGTGTGAAAAAGCACCTTAAAAGGCTGCTAAAGTAGAGACCTCAACATCGCCTCGGCTGCTATGAGGACGGTGTGGAGGCCACTGCTCTTAGACCACACGACTGTTTACCATCAGGCGGAGTGTGGTCATTTTGACGAGCAAAATAAAATTAAAATAAATTACTAAAATATGTATATACTAGCTACGAACAACTTTGAACGCGTCCATCCATCAAAATCGGTACAATTGTTAAGATGTGAAAAATTAACAAACAGTTATTTCATATCTACACTATTAAAAAAGTGTGTCAAAGCTGTGTCCGAACAGTATAACTGTTTATAAGCACAGTATATAAAGGTTAATTTATGGGCCCTAGGTATTATTAATTGCGCTTCTTAGTCATCCTTCATTAATAAAGCGAACGATAATAATTAACAATTGTTACACATATTATATGGGCAATTGCAAAATTCCATAAAAACCTGTGCTCTGGGATGGCTGTCGAGAATTTTTGCGTTACTATCCGTTTAAATTCGTTTAAGGGGACACCGCGAAAATTATCGTTTAGAATAGCTCCGCCCATATCTGCCCCAATGACAAGGTCTAAAATAGCGATGCGCCCGTAATGATCGAGAACGCTTAGAAATGGTTAAAAAACTTAAAATATTATTTAAAAATGATTGGTTTTAGTTATGGAAATAATGAGCTAGCAAATCACTAATATTGATGTTACGAATATATTTCAGTAATTCCTAAGCATAATGATAGTGTAACTTCATTGTAATTTCAAAAATAGAAATTTTTCAGAGGTGTTTTCGAAAATATGTAATTATGATCGAGCCAAAATCACAATATCGTGTTTTTGAGCTAGGAAATTCTAGTTAAAGACATCAATTACCTATATCAAAATTCTAGATTAATTGGTCTTCTCATAGTCCTATACTATTCGATGAAAGTTAGTGCATTTTTTCAGTGTGTCCTCTTAACAAGACTATCAATCCACTCGAATGCTTGCTTACCACCTGAAAAATAAATCTTACCGCGTAATTTCCCCGCAAACGTACGACTATATATTATTTGATATACAAACAAACTTATCATAAAACCTTTCAATAATACTTACAGACTATTCGTTATCTAATAAATATCCTTTGCTTCCGTTGGGTAACACCAGATTGTGTCACACTGTTCACCGGTTCCGTTGGGTAACACCAGATTGTGTCACACTGTTCACCAGATTGCGTCACACAGTAACAATGTGACACTAACTGGTGCTACTTAACGGGAACAAAGGATAAATATGATAAAAAAGACAATACGGAGAGATGGATATCCATGTATTATTTATTTAACTAAACTAACTTTATGCACGAAATAATACATCGGCGGACTTAATGCCACTGGAATTATCTACCAGTCAACCATTGGGTGATGCAGAGATAAAAAGTAGTAGGTGCGTGAAATATACACTTAGATATACTAAAGAATATCATAATTGTAACGATATATTACATAATATATACATACCAATAAACATATTATATAATCTAAATAAAATATATACAAATATATACATACATACATACATAGATTCACGCCTGTTTCCCAGAGGGGTAGGCAGAGACTACGGATTTCCATTTGCTACGATCCTGACACACTTCTCTGGCTTCATTCACTTTCATCACATTCCTCATACACGCCCGTCGGTTCAAGGTGCTCTTAACCTGGCCTTTGTCCAGAACGCCTCCGATCTGATCAAGAAATGTTCGCTTAGGTCTTCCTCTATTCTATATATATATATTTGTATATATGTATCTATCTATATATACAAATATATATAGATAGATACATATATACATATTATATTATTGATGAGATGAATCTGATAAACTGTCAAGGAGAAAAGCACGTACTTCCACCTTGAAAGTGTAACGGTTTGTGGACATCCTGATTTCATAAGGGAGCGCATTCCATAGTAAAACGGACTGGACGAAGAAGGAAGAATGTAGGAAACCAGATGTATGGGAGGGATAAAGTAAAAGGAGGTTATTGAAAGAACGAAGATTTCTATCATGATTTGCGCATACATAGATATTGGAAACGGCAGGTTAAATAAGTCGGTGCATTTGATGAGGCTAGAATAGAAAATAATACTACAAGAGCACGCAAACTATGGCGTTGACGAATGGGTAACCATTTTAAAGTGGATCTATAAGATGAAATATGATCATATTTACGAAGATTATAAATAAATCGAATGCAGTTATTTAGAAGTCGGTCATATTTATTGAGTAGATCTGCATTCAGATCATAGTAACACATATCTCAAGGTCTGCACAAGCATTATTTTTGTCTTAGATAGGAGAAAACTCTTTAGGCGATACAGGGCACGTAGCGTTGCGGTTACTCTCTGACTGACACTAGTAACCTGAACTTGTCGATTTAAATTGGAGTCAATGAACAACCCCAGATCCTTTACAGTAGAACTAAACGGAATAGATGTCCCATCATACACAACAGGCGGTTAAGTACTGGAGTTCAGCCTGCTTATCAATCGTTGACTTCCAACTATGATTGACTGAAACTTAGTCGGGTTAATAGATAATCCAAATCTGCCAGACCAGCTTCTAATTGTTTCCAGATCAGCATTTACTTTAGCAATGGCTTGAGGAAGATTATCCGCAGTGTCTTGAGTAGTAGAGCCTCGCTGATTTCAGCATAAATGGGTCGGCTCGACCGGGGAAGGACTACCCTTCTTACAGAATATCGACGTGAAATAGCAGTATTCTTACTGTTGTCTTTCGTTCGGTGAGTAAGAGTGCCCGAGGCCCAATTGCCCTCTTCCCCCTTCCCGCTCCTTCTCCTTCCCAATTCCTTTCCTAAAGCGTCGGCAACGCGCAAGTGATGCCTCTGGTGTTGCAGACGTCCATAGGCTACGGTGACCACTTACCATCAGGTGGACCAGACGCTTGCTTGACACCTTAGATGTATAAAAAATAAAAATAAAATATAGCTGTAAGTCATCGGCATAATACCTTACTAGCAAGACGCCATATTCGCTTACTAATTATAATAAGAAAAATTAAATAGACATGACTATGATTTACAATATCCTGATCAGTCCATAACTGTGCAGTTCACCCTACGTTTAGGGCGCATGTATTTAGGTGACCCATATTCATCCCTTCTGGGAGCTCCGCGGTGCACGATACTGCAATCAAATCATCGTTTTTGTGTCCAAGTATCCTACAGTACGGTAAATTGAAATACGAGTACTCCGCAAATTAATATAACTAGCAACACCGCGCTTCCTATGAATACGGTTATAACGGATGATAATTTAATAAAGAGCAACGTTGTGACGCCCTTTTATATATTTTGTATGCAGCCCTTTCAGAACTTTTGGTACTTATATCTATAGAAGAAAGAATAGACTTGGTTCAAAGCATGAAATAAGACTGGTTTCATTTTTCTTTGTTGATAATTTACACTTTTACCTAGCAAATATTAATAATACTCGTTTTTAGTTAAATTATACAATGTTTCTGTGTTATTTTTTTATTATATTGTATTGTATTATATATATTGTATTGCTGTGCTGAGTTAGATTCTATTATTGTACTATTTTTATGTATGTTAAATTCATATAACTTATAAGCTTTTTAATGTAAAGAGGTATTCTTTTAAGCTTATATTGCTTGATAAAATATAAATTAGAATTAAATGATCAATCAATCATCATTGTTACGTAAAATGGCTGTAAGTAAAAAAGATAAGATAATTTATAAATATACGCCCTACACTTTGTTTTGTCAATGATTTTATTAAAGTTGTTTGCCGTTGAATATTGGCGACCAAATCTATGACCTATAGGAGAGCGTTTCAATTACACACCCGTGTCAAATAATAATAACTATTACGACGTAGAAAAACGGCAATTACTCATTTAGCAGTACGATTGGCAGTACTGCAGTGCTGACGTCATTTGGTTGTCACCGCTCGCGCGCGGACTGAAAGTACAACATTGCTTACCTATAGCTTGTCCTCATCTCGCTTGGTGAACTCAGTCTTACGATGATTAGCCTGGTGTTTTCGTAATAGTAATAGTTGCTTCCGTAATTAAGTTTCGGGGATGTGCACACTTGTTTAGCCGACACTCAAACTACTGTATTTACAATATATGCAAATAACGCTGGATATTATCAAAAACTAAACATATATCATTAACTTAAGAACACTTTGCTTTATATTGGTATATGAAAATAAAATGCTAAATGATATAAACCGAAAATAAAGACATGAAAGAAAAATAATCAAATGGCAACAACCTTATTATGTATGACTTATGTCTCTCTCTTCGACTCTCCATCTATTTCTTGTTTATACCAGGCCACACAGGTAGTATTGCGAAAAAAAGTTGAAAATATGTATATATTATTTATTATTTATTTATAAGTAAAATAGGAACGTTCAAATAAAAAAAAATCCTGCCACATTTTTTTCGAGCTATTTTATATTATCGTGTGTCTCAGTGAAAAATGGGTCTGCGCTAAGAACATTTTCCCGCTTTGATTTTTTACGATTTCAAGTGTCGTCTGAAACCGGACGAATCGTAGGATAGACTTCAAATGGCATTCATGGATGAAGGCCCTTCCAAGGCAACCGTGTATCGTTGGTATAACGAATTCAAGCGCCGTCTACTAACTTTGGGGGATGAAGAAAGAAGTAGTCGCTCTTTGACGGCTGTTACGAAATAAAACATGCTAGCAGTAAAAAAATTTAATCCAAGATTCAGCATATACTGCAGATTGGATCGGGAAGCCTTCACGAGATTCTACACGTGCGTCTTCGCGTGAGAAATTTGAAGCAGGCTCGTCTCGGCGTGTTTACGACGTCATTATAGGTGATGAGTCCTGGATTTATCAATACGATCCAGAAGTGAAGCGTCTGTCGACGGTTTGAGTGTTTCAAAACGAATCAACGCCTACCAAAGTGAAGCGATCTAGAAGCAGGGCTAGATTTTGATCGCGAGATTTTTCAATTTGACTGGTTAGTTAGTGTCAATTTCTTTACGGAACTAAAGAAGCATCAACGCCGAATGGCATAATGGTAAGTTTTCTCTGTTGTGAGCAACAAGCGACCAAACACAGGGCTCTACGGGCTACTGCTCCACCACGACAACGCGCCCGCGCACACCGCGCTCAAAACGAGACTTCCTGGACAGCACGCCGGTCAAACTCCTGGGTCACCCTCCTTACAGCCCTGACTTAAGCAACGTGTGACTTCTTTTTATAACCAAAAATAAAAATCTGCGCAAAGGAATACAATTTTCGTCGCTGGATGATGCGCTGTAAGCGTTCGAGCAGGCTGTAAACGCGGTGTCTGCGGCGGACTGGAAATATAAAATACGGCTTATATAATTTTTTTTATTATTAATACTTGTTTTCTAGGCGGCAACGTATCAAAACACATACACCTAATTTTAAGTTAGATTAACTGTAAAAATTGCATTCGATTTCAATTACTTCTACAGCTCTTATGAAGACACCTTAAATTAATTTTCTTAAATAACTCCTTTGTACAGGTATCGACCAAATATAATTTTAGTATATGAAGAGATTATGTAGAAACTATTTCTTTTTCTATTAATAAAATGAAATAAACTAATATTGAAATGGTCTTCCGGCACATGTGTTCCCTGCCTTCTATGACATTGGGTCCTTCAAACGTAGTGTGAGGAAGCATCTGGTCGGACCGGCTTGACACTGACGACGGCTAGAAGACATCTATCTTCTCCTCATCGTCACTGTCTCTGAACTGTAATTGGGCTTTCCATCAGGTCCAATACAATCACTTTGCAGTATCAGAATAAAAAATAAAATAAAAGCTTGGTAAATAAGGCCTCGTTTAAAATTTTGAATAACTACCTAATCAATATTATTTCACAACTATGTATACCTTGTAGCTTTGCACAGACGAAGTCTTTATACTTACCTCTCTCTTATCCAAAGAGGAAAATAAAGCACGTTCTTACAATGTGCTAAATAACTAACAATTCAGTCAATTATATTATTGTGTCATATTGCATACTTATACATAAGTGTCATAGGTACGCATATGACTATACATGCGAGATTTGAACGCTTACTTATATGATCCACTATGACATGATTGACCGATGATATAAATATTTCTAAATAAACATTATTTGATTTTATAGTTTTTTTGTTGGGCAATTTCATAGTACTGTCTCTCCCTTGTATATTTAGAAGTCGTAACGATACAAAAAAGCTTCTCGAAATGTATCATCAAAACCGAGGCAAACACTTTGCATCAAGCATCCCGTCGATATGGGTTGGTTTTATTAATGCGTTTCAGTCGAGGTCGCATTAGCAAACATTGTTTTTATAAGCTTCGGTATCACCTGGTTTTTAAACTAATATGAGCTAGATTCATGCTTAATAAAACCTACCTTAATTGCATACATGTAATCAAGAGTGCTAAGCTGAGGTGTTGTAGCATAGCACCAACTCTTTGTTTAAGTCCAACAAAACAAACCTATAAAGAGCGAGCCTATTGTCATTTACCCTGTATATTTCGTTTATCCCAATATCAGTTAACTTGTGCTCCATTTTCAATTTCGATGATGACATCGGTAGTAAACATAAGCACAAACTTGCACTTTAGGACCAACGTATAATATAATAATAAAATATTAGTAATTTATAAATCAACGTCGCTGGGATTAACTAATCACCGTTCATCAGCATGTAGGTACTTAATACCATACAGCAGTGATAATCACAAAAGACATTTTAGAGGAGCAATGACCCAAACAACAAAATGCATTTACTTTTGTTTAAATTAACAATTTGGATTGCAAATTATTTAGATAGTTATTAATCGTATAGCTATACTAAAACGCTTATTTTAGGAGAGAGCTCTTGTTGGTAGTGCAATGGTAGGCTTCTAACCTATGTAAAGGACTACCATTGCTGCATAGGACTTAGCATACTTCATCGCTTTTTTTAACACGCTTTTATTAGCTTGGTATGTATGTATCTATGTAACGGAATCTTTGAACGTGATTTGCATCCCTTTCAAACCGATGGATTGATTTGAAACATTGCACACTTATCGAGGACCGATGACAGTACAAAAATTTAGAAGCAAGATAAAAAAATAAAAATTACGTTTAAGAAAACCAAACTAAAAGTAGAAATTATTTAATAATTTTAATGTAAAATAGCGTGGGGTGAGGGTTATCAAAATATATTAGAAAGCACCCCACGCTTTTAAGAGTTCGAAAAAACTCGTATACAACAGCTTTGTCCGTCTTTCCGTCGTCTGTCTGTTATACAACTTTTAACTCAAGAACCGTAAGAGCTAGAGACTCGCGGTCAACGCCATGCGACTCAGCATAGTCGATATACTCCCGAAATGACTATGACCTTTGACCTCTGACCTCAAGGCAATGTGGTACCAAGTGACCTTTGCATATTACTTGAACAATTTTTTCGAAATCTAAGATTTACAACAGTTCATTGATGATTCTCACTTGTTTTAAACTATATATTCTTCTTACATAGACAGGAGTGGGTGATAATAAGTGTTATAATTGTCTTATATAACAACCAAGATATTGCCTGCTTAGCTCCCGTTAATGTAGATTTAGTCAATAAATGTATATCCCTCGATAACAGTACTTTTCCTGGATGATAGGTGCCCTATATCCTTTACTGTTTTCCTGAAAACGTGTATGCCGAGTTCCATGATGATCGATTGAGTAGTTAAGGCGTGAAAGGGTAACAAACAAACTCACATTCCCATTTATAATATTAGTTAGCAAATTAGGATTAGGATAGTTAGGATGAACAGCCCTATAATTATTGCATTTTTTCGCAGCAAAGAAACGCACCCTTAACATGTTAGATGAGATCTGTACGTAGTATTTGCCGTGTCTGGCGTGAGCGTGTTTGTTGACAACGATTGAAACGCCCTTTGATTCCTTGTGTCAATGTTCCAACATGTTCGTGTATTTCTTATTTTCTGGAGCCGCCTCCGCAAATACAGCGAGGCTGCAAGTGCCGTCCCAACTTATGTGGGTACATATTACTTTTTTGTGTAAGTTTTTGGGGTTGCAAGCTTTAAATATAGTTTATTTTAAGAACTCTTATATCGTCCAATCTCTAAGGACGTTATTTGGCTTATGCCTGCAATGGACGTGTCACAGTATTTTATTATGCTACTTTTTAATGGTAAGCTGTTACCAATTCCTATAATCGCTTGTAATACTAAGATTATCAATCGTGCATTGCAGACATACAAACATTCATTGAAAATAAATTGTAACTATCAGACTATGTCTCAAATGTATTGCATGCTACGTTAAGCAAAACATGTGTAACATATTTTCACGATTGTAACATCTTTATGTTATAACATGTTTGATGCAAATAAATGTTATTATTATAACAAATTCTTACGGCGATGTTCGAAAGGGTAGAAATATTGCATATTTCCATCATTGTATGGTTTCGGTTCCAATGTCATGTGGAATGCGTTTATCGTTTTGTGTGAGGGACACAGACCCAAACTCCGTGCGGTGAACTGCTGCGCGTGAGGTCTTGAGCTCAATTCTTCGAACGAGCATCGTGTTATTGGGTTGCCAGAAATTCTCAGTAACTAAAGTCTGGCACTGCAGTGGGTAGGTCTTTTTTTTTTAAATATTCTACCACATACACACAACACCATCTAGCCCAAACTAAGCAGATAGAAGTAGGTAGCAATAGGCTTACCGCCTACATGACCCTACAAAAAAAACTTGAAAAAGTAACTTGAGTTGATATCGCGCTTGCAGTTTCGTGTATCAAGTATGTTATTGCATATAAAAATACGCTGTGTTAGTTTGTAATATTGTCTTATGTTTACGCGAATGTTACACATTGAAATTAAACAAACTTTATACGGATTTTATCGCGTTGTTTATTTTTTATAAAACACTATTATTACATAATTTTGAAACTTTAAACTACTATTGTTAAACACTTTTACTAGTTACTGTTTACTTCAATTTAAGCTATTTAAATTATACAAAATATTTAGATTTAATTTTACACTTTCTCCAACGTTTCAGTTGCTTTTCAGTTAGTTTGTAATGTTAATAAAATTGAAATAATAAGTCAAAAATTATTTAACCCTCACGACTTTTTGGTAAATAAATTTTTTTGTTAAAGGGGTAAATATTGTAGCGACATTGCTGACGCTTTAGATTTGTATAGTCAGGCGCAAGTATAAAGTAGCGCCGCGCGGTAGTCGTCTCCTCACAACCGCTAAGTTAAGTCGTAGTCCAATATGTATTATTTGTAACTGGTACCAGTAAATATACATATATTTGTATAGTATACAATCAAGTTATTTTATTTGACCGCCCACAAGAACACTTCTGATAACCCGCACATGTGCATATAATACTCCTCTGCCTTCTCCCATGGTGATATAGGCGTAAAAGTATATCTACTATTACTGTGTGAATGTGACGCGTTGGCTGGACTAAGGATGGGTCTGATGGGGTTGGCATATCCGAGCCCTGAAGACTTCAGGCTTCTCCCTCTGAAGTGTACGCTGCGATTGATGCAGTGCATTCATAGGGAGATAGCTAAGGTATAGATCTCGGAGCCGACACAAAAGATCCCACTGGGTTGAAGTGTCGCCGGTCTACACTGACTAGCCCCCGTAACAAGAACAAGATAAGATAAGATATCTACTATACATAATATGTAATTCTAAGTTATTAATTACTACTGACCGCGGTTTCACTTGCGAATGTATTACTCTTATTTTAAACAAGTGAGAAACGGCAATGAATTGCCGTAAATCGTAGAGTTCGAAAAAATGGTTCAAGTAATATGCAAAGGTCACATGACACCACGTGAGGTCGAGGTTGAGGTCAAAGGTCATAGTCATTTCGGTCCAGTCAGTCGGTCGGTATTTCGACTATGCTGAGTCGAATGGCGTTGACCGCGAGTCTCTAGCTCTTACGGTTCTTAAGTTGAAAGTTGTATAACAGACAGACGGACGGACAGACAAAGCTGTTATATAAGAGTTTTTCGAACTCTAAAAAGAGTAAAGTCATATTATCAGTAGTTTGAGTAGTTTGTAGTGCCAATACCTTACAAACAAATGTTACTTCAATATAATGTTAGTAGGTATAACTAAATCTAATGAAAGAAAGAAAGATAGAAAGAAATCATTCTTTATTGCCACAAAGAAACATGACTACATATTTTTTTACAAAATATAGACAAAATAATAAAAAAGACAATTAAATAAATAGTTCGTAAGCAAAAAAATATATACATATGCTATTGTGGCAACAAATGGTCTCCATTCAACATTGATGTTGCGATAAAACTGACGTGATATCGCAGCGCTGATTTTCAATGGAGAACACCGTTACGCACGGACATCAAGCCAGCTGCATACAATTTTATAACTAACAAAAAATTTGAAAATTTCAATCATACGTAACCAGAGAAAAAATAAACTATTACTTAACTTATTATAATAAAAAACAAATAAATAACAACAATAAAAAATAAAAACCCATACAGTATGCATGTATTGTCTCATGCGGATATCCAACCCACAACACTCACCACCGGCAGAGGCGAGGCACACTGGCACACACAAACGTGCCATCCGTGCCGTCAGGACAAGAATAATAATTTTATATTCAACTAAATGTAAACAATGGATGACGTATATATAGATAATGCTACAGAGCAATCGCCTATAATATATAGTTATAAACACTTATGTTGCAGTATTCTTGCAGTTGAGACTGGGCTATGAGGCCAACTTTGTCCCAGAACGCATTCATAAACCTCACTACCCTTCATACTAAGTTCTGCACACGTACCCACCTATATATACAATCATACATGAACAACCGCTGTAGTCAGGGGTGACACACAACACTGTAATACCTTACCACTAAATAATGCGTTAAAATGATAAAGGAGAGCTTTCAATGACAATGTTGATTCTGACAAATAGAACAGAGAAAGATTTATAAAGCGTTTTTGGGACGTTCCCTGCATCGACACTGCGTAAAACACAGGCAAAAACTTAAAATGAGGTCTTAAGTAAAAAACCTTTTGCCGTAAACGGGAAACAAATTAGAATTCTGCTAAAAAAATTCACTAGCAGCACGAAATCTGAGACTGTGCTCGGCCGCTGTTGTATAGGCCAGATCAAAAAGCTCTCCATCCAGAAAGATTTATTGGCAATTCACTATCAAAGATCCTAGTGTTGTGAAAGGATACTGCTCGCAGTAGCATAAGCGGTCAGCGGTCGCCTCGCCACTGTGGTTTGATTTGCCCCGTATGATAAACATTTGTGTGATCTACAAATACATAGCTTTTTGAGTCCAAGTGTTCCTTGTGTCCGTTTTTTAAATTGATTTATTAAGCCATCCATGACACAGAAATTACCACTAATACGAGGTTGTCTATTAATGTAACAAAATAACCCATTATAACATTTTTCTGGCCCAGGAATCAAAACTTTGTGCAAAGTCATCACATTCAAATACCTATGCGTAACAAAGGCAGGTAATGTTAAAATAAAAATAAAATAAAAAACATATTTTCTTTTATGTTTGTAGGCGCTACCTAATACAGATACTATCGCTGTCGCATTTACTACGCTACTAGAAATAGTATATAGTAGAAAAAATCTTAAAGCATTGGCAATACTAATTCTTTATCGCAGCCAACCCTGATGGTGCGTTTCAAAGCTCACTACAATATATCAGACGGAGTGCGCGACTATCTGACCGTATTCCCAGTACGCGTTTGCTTAAGTATTTATGTATCTTCTAATTGTGTAAATAATTGTATCTTGTTAAGATTTTATCTGTTCTTTCTAAGAATCTTGCTGTATGGGCAATATTTGGAAGTAATCTGAAAGCACGGATAATGCGGGCAAGCAGTACCTCCGCCGCTCCCGCTACATTAAATTTTGTGGGTACAATTCCCATACAGAACAATTATTTATGTCCACAAATTATTGTTCTGAGGCTGAAGTACTTAGTATCCGATAATAGTATGTTTGTAAAATCTCCCGTGACATAGCTTGATCGCCAAACTGTGCGATGTATTTCTTAAATAATAAAAATAGAACCATATTATAAAAGTGACTATACTAACTCCATCTCACGCCTGTATCGCCTATGGTTAGGCAGAAGTTTATTACATCCACATTAAGCCAGTTTTGGTAGGTCCTACGTAAAAGGAGGTCAGTAGCTGTTTAGCCAGACACCGTGCTGGCATTATTCCAACTTCAATGTAACAGCACTTTACTCGATCTGGGAATCGAACCTATTAGTACCGTCGCACTACCGAACCTAATAATGTACATAAATTCAGAGCATGTATAGTATAAACATTTTAACTAACGTAAACGGGGTAACAGCTACGTTATATAAAATTGCGGTAGAAAAAACTCAAGGCTATTACAGCAATGTTTTCCCACAACGAACGGGGAGAATATATGTCGCTAGCAACCCTGCGGGTGCGTTACACAGTGCATCTATAAATCTGTCGCGCGCGACAATCCGCCGGCATTCGGCATTCCTGCCGCGTTCGGTCTGTTTATATCTTTATGGCGACGATAAATCCACACTTAATTGCGTCAATAGTTAGCTTTAATCGAACGTTAAATGTACATCATTGATATTTTATGTGTCAAAGTACATTTAAAGTAGATTTTGGGTAAATAGTAGGTACTTATGCACCCTGCTTACTCTTGGAAAAGCTGTATAGTTGGTCTAGTAGCGTTGGTGTGTATTTGAACGTGAGGTTTAGGTTTAATTCTGAGATGGGCAAATGTTTTGGCATTTTTCTGTTAGAATATTGATGACTATTTTATATGGAAAAGGCTTAAAATAATCTTACACTTGTAACGTTATAGTGGTCAACCAGCTTTAGAGGCGTGATTGACCTAGGATTTTAATAGAAATTAAAGATGAACAACGCAATCAATAATCATATATTTTCACTTACAACAGGTATATAAGAATAAACAGAACTACAATTATATTCGACTAGGTATTTAGTGGTATTTTAGGGCGTGGTCCCAGGTAGAATGGACCACTTAACTTCGGTAGGCAGCTCAGCGGCAGGAGACCGACATACACCAGGACACGTTGCCAATATATAGGGCCGCCGCTGGGGAGGAGAAGCCGATGGAGGGGCACTGCGAGCACGGCCGCTCAGCAACGACCGGTCCGCGTCACACACTTAGAGGAAAGATATATTTTTAGAGTGATGATAATAATATAATCCCGTGGGGCAATCTTATCTGATCAGGAAACTAACTTATTTCTAGAGAAACAAATATTACATACAATAATCTTGTCATATAGTGGATTGCGCGTGTGGCGCCATGATTTAAGTGGGTACCTGCCATTGCCACTGCACTTAGTGATGTTATTCGATCCCTACATCCTAATTTACAAAACTGGATGCTCTTTGCATTGTTTATTTGAGTATTTGTAAAAGTCTCTCGCGACGCAGGATTTATTCCTAGGATGAAAAATCTCATTCTATTTTAAAATATAAATATAATGTATTCACAAGCTTGTAGAAAAGAACTATAAGACCCAAAGATTGAAATCGTCCGGTTCTATGGCTACGAATAGATATTATAGCAAATGTAAAAAATTTACAATATAACAATAAAATGTGTGGAATGCCAAAGGGATCAGAGGCAATTTTTCACGCGGAAAATTGTGTCAATTTCAGGACGGGTTGGTCTTTGTTCCTGTCTCTGTTTTCAGTCGACATCACTGGCGCTATTAACAAGGGGTCAATATACCGTTTGAAATATGATGTAGAGCAAATTATATATTACTTTTACATATTGGAGGGTACGCGTTTTAGTTAGGTGATGACGTCATATTTAATTTGTACGTGTGGACCATAGCTTGCCTGCTACACTTTTGCCGTGAATCACACTATAGAATCATACTAGAATCGGAATAAGATTAACCGTCACTTAGATTTCAGGTTAAATGCCAATCTACCAAACTCTGAAATGCGCATCAAATTACGTTTAGAATGTTATTGCAAATAACCTTAAAGCCATTGTCATGGACTAAATTCAAAACAATAATATGCCTCCTACCCTAAGAAAGTTTTTAAAAACTTCTCCAATGTTACACACATAACTCCTTTTTACAATCTAATACTAGTGGAGTAATAAGTATACTGTTTTTTATATGTTATAAAAGAAATGCCACAAGGGACATCTGTGTTCAGAGATGATTTTTCTGAGGCTGGGTGTACTTAGTGCTCGTTAATTGTACGTTTGTAAAATCTCCCGTGACACAAATTTAAATTCAATGCATGTCATTTCAAGGTTGTTTACATATGTATGTATGTATGTATCTTATGTGGGGGCCAGTCAGTGCAGACCGGAGACACTTCGACCCAGTGAGATCTTTTGTGTCGACACTCTCCCAATAACGACTACCATAGATGTTCATGGCAGCCGGGACCAACGGCTTAACGTGCTGTCCGAGGCACAGAGCAGGCGATAATTGTCAATCAAGACGCACATCATTTCGAAAAGTCATATACCTTCCGAAAGTCAGAGGTGCGCGACGTGGGTTCGAACCCGAGACCCTCTGCATTGCACCACTGAGCTATCGCTGCTCTTATTTACATATAGTCTTATGTATAAAATTGACAAGGAAAAATAGTTTTCTCTTGAACGCCTTTGGTTTATACAATGTGTAATAAAAGAATTTAAACAAACGTAATTGTTTAAAAGCATTCTTGTTTATAACTCATAATAATCTAATAAAGTAATATAAATACTTTTTCAAAACCCCTTTTTTTTAATATGATAAATAATATCAAAAAAAAAGTTAAACATGAATGGATGTTTGTCTTGGTCTGGGTGTTTCTATATATAATATGTATGTATTTACAAAAAAAAAATGTATGTATGTATGTTTATCCATTGTCTATTACCCATAGTACAAGCTCTGCTTAGTTTGGTCTAGATGGTGTTGTGTGTATGTGGTAGAATATTATTATTATTATTATTATTAATATGGCCTTTCTTTTATTATGAAGATAATTATCCTAATCTGCCATCGTCATTTATTATACCGATGTAATTAAATAATTGGGAAAAGAGGAACGCACTTTCGGATTGCCCATCCCAACTATTGCAATAGGAAACAGGTTAACAATACTGAACTCCTCGGATAAGGGACATCCGCGTCGTGGGATCTGGGCCACCAACTTGCAGTATTCCGCTTTGAACACAAAATATTTAATATATCTATGTAAATTAGTTACATAGATAAGTTTGTTGCATCTTTATATGAACATTTTCTAACAAATTAGGATAAATCCGCCTATGTCTGTCTTATTGAAGGCAATGGGCTCACCTCCTCTCACGTTAAACTTAAAATTTAGCTGCCAATACGTGCTACATACTTGCCAACTCCTCCAGAAATATACAAGTACCTGTTTTTATAATAAACAAATATTTTTCTTTGCATTCAGCGCCAAAATTGAAGTGGGTACAAACAAAACGTCGTTTGAATGTCTTCACAGTTATGAAATATGACTTTGACAGTAATAACGTACGAATAAAAGGTACACACATAAAAATGTTCAGCATGATTTGTTTTTATATTGAACGAGGTATTGGAGGTGGCAGCCGACGGATCGAAAGCCCCTACCCTTTAAAGATGTGGTCCCTTGTATCTCTCTCTATCTATATTATTATTAACCTATATTAAGGCTGTGTTTAAAACTAACTGTAATCGACAATTTACAGAAGATCGAACCCCAACCAATGGTTTATAGAATTGATTTTCTTTAAAGATAAAGATATTTTTATTTTGTAAACCATAATATAAATACATACAAGCCCGTATGCATGATGTTGAAGCAACACGATAAGTATTGTAGCATACTGCCACCGAACCGAGTGTTGTGGCTTTGAATCCTACACGTGACAAAAAATTGTGTGATCCATAAATGGTTGTCCCGAATTAGGATATTCTTTGTGTCCGTTATTTGAATGTTTGTAAAGTCCCAAACTATACAGGAATTAATCCTATGCAGGACTTTATTATTAATATTTTTATTTTTGACCTAGACTTTAAAGAAAATAAAGAAAAAAAGTAACTATTTGTTTTACCATTCATTGACATACACGACATTTTGTGGAGGGCTCAGTAGACTGAGATTAATATAAGAAAAATATAACTATATCGTCTCTAGGAAGTACAAACATATTTAACAATATCAGCATATTGCATTTTAATCATTTCCCATGGTAAAGTTTTGGTTGAATAACTAAGTAACATTTTTATACATATTGAGGATCCGAATTTAAAGTAAAATAATAATAAAGCTAGGAACTTATGTTTTTGAATTTACTAATTGATTAATTTACTTTTTTTATCTTACTGATATTAAACTAATTAATTTATTTATTATTATTTATCTTACCGATATTACTGGTATTTTAAAACGGTAGCTTCAATTTGACTTAAAATCTAAGCAACATTAAATCTAATTCGGGTCTGCAGCACCGGAGATATAGCGCATAGTGTGATTGCACTGAATGAGAACTGAGATCGCAGGCGAGCTGCACTCCTCAGGAGAGGTTGAAAGTCACCAGACATGGCGTCGTCATTGACCTATGGTGTATAATAAAAACGAGTTAATCTAAATCGATGGCAAACTGTATTGCAGACTAACGAAATTTTCTACGCAGATGAATTTAAATTATAGTAGCGAGAAATCAATTTCCATAGATTCTGGCTATAATGAACACCCTATTGTATATAAGCCTACTGCTATTCGTATCTTTGTAAGTGTAGGATAGTAAAACAGGAGCAAAACTATAGCTAAATGTACTCATAATGAAAGAAACAAGAAAGGCACCCACATATCTACATATGTACTTACACATCCTACGTCTGTATGACTCGCACATCCAATAGAACAATGATGTAATTACGTTTTGGCTATTTTTCAGGAGAACGTTTTAAAAGTTTGAAATTGAATATATAATTTATAATATATTTTATATATTATAAATATAATATAATATATTATATTATAAATATAATATAATATATTTACAATAATTTTGATGAAATCTTTTAATATTTATGTATGTTACTTTACCATCAATAATTATTTATAATAACTTCATGAGATAACTGAAGAAAACTTTTAAAATACCGTAAGAATAATTCTGTCGTTTTTGTCATAGATAGAACTTTCGAAACGTGAACTTATGACATTTAAAAGTCATTTTCGACTATTTTGCATTACGTCGTTGTTCTATTGGATGAGCGATGTATACTCCATTTGGTTAGGTATTTAACTAAAGGTAAACAATCTTGATGTGTCTTTTTTATCGCATTAGCTGAAAACTCAGTTTAAAAATAAAATGCTGCTAAAGATCAATGTAAATACAACAATAACGATTACTAAATCAACTGAACCGTTAGTTTAAACAGTAGTTTATTTGTTTAATATGTGTGTGTGTAAAAATTCACATCAGGATTGTTTACTTTTAGTTAATAATGTCCTCCAGACCGAATTTCGGTCATGGCGGCCAATCTTAACGGAGATTGGCCAACTGCGCAGGAGATATTATAGTGCACAAGTATGTGCGCAGACACAAGTGCACTCTCTGTTCCCTAACTCTCATGATCCGATGGGACGGATAATCCGACACGGCTTTACGTGCTTTTCGAGGCACGAGGGTGTCTAACACCGACAACTTCCTAACTCCGGGCTCGTATTGAGATTTCTTAACAGAAAAACCCAATAACTTTTTGTTGGCCCGACCCGGGATACGAACCCGAGACCTCATGCACAGCAGTCGCATTCACTACTGCTGCGCCATGGAAGCAGTTTGAGTTTAAGTTAAATACCTAGCCAAATAGAGTATAGATTAGGACGAGATGTAATTCATAAACCTTGATAGAAAATAAATTAACAGACGATCTTTAGAACTTAAACGAT
Organism: Catocala fraxini; assembly: GCA_930367265.1. Classification (NCBI taxonomy): domain Eukaryota; kingdom Metazoa; phylum Arthropoda; class Insecta; order Lepidoptera; family Erebidae; genus Catocala; species Catocala fraxini. The sequence goes on from OV884041.1 coordinate 20,123,433, forward strand.
ATTAAAAATGTTATTAGTTATTCAAAAAACGAAACATTATACTTAAAGTGTTACAAGAAGAAGAATCGCCATTTTCCGGTGACGCTATCAATCATCCGGGTATGTAACACGCTCTAATTTAAAACCTGTAGTAAAATTATTACAGCGTTACGCCCTGTAAGTAAACATACCTTTTCATTGCTTAGCTTTTACTTCATCTTTTATGCCTTTTTCGTAAGGTCCACAACTATTGGCAATAGTAGTTTCTATTTTCATACCGACCTAAATAACAGAACAAAAACTCTCTACTAAGACCTTCAAGAACTTACAGCCATATGCCTACAATAAAAGTTAATCAAAAGTTTTTTATCCAAGTAATTTGTAGAAACCTTCATTAGGTAAACCGACCACTACATAAGCGAATATATCTAATTTCTCGGTCATTTAACAGTAACATCTTAGGAGAACATTACAGAGCTCGCTCTTGTGAGTAAAACAACGTTCAAGTTTATTAGAGTCGTAAAATATTTTATGGATGCCCCCCGCGGTGGATGCGTACCGATAGCACCACAGTGGGAATGTGTGCAGTGTACCAACTCGATCGTGTTGTGCAAACATGCCACAGAGTACGGAATACTATACGCCGTGCTTCTGTAAAAAAGTAATAATGATATTTTCGGTGTATGACGGACAACGCAGAACGCAGTCACTATCAAAAATTCACTTAAGAAGAAATCTAGCGTGTTTTATCCCTGTGAAATTAATATTGCTATTTTTAAGAAATGATTGATTTAGCATGTGACTATATCAAATATCGTTCGAATTATAAGATAGTTTTAAATGTGTCATATTGTAAAATTACTTGTATATACTCGTATATCATTTATTATGCATGTTACGCTTGCTCTTTGCGCAGTTAAATTGTTCTTTTTTACCTAAATCTCTGCTCCGCTCAAGTATGCAATCCTATTGGTTAATATTTCTCCGTTTTTTCGCTTCGCAGCCTCGCTCCACTTCAATGGACAGGCAGTCTTGCAAATGCCATGTCTCGAGACTCTATAATATGCACAGGAGCTTAGGTTTTTGGGATATCTCTATTTGCCCTGTTATTTAAAATTCGTCAAGATATTTACTGCATATACCGTTTACTATCTTCTAAACCGGCGAATTATTGGAGAAGAAGAACAAGAATTGCCAGAGAGAAAACCCAAATAAAAATATAAATATAGAAACCTAGTAACAATAGTAGAAAGAAAATTATATTTCCAAACAACATTTATTTTGTCGTTTTGGTTATAAAGGTCACCTTACTATGGGTACAATAGTTTTCTTTTATGCCATTACAGTTCCTTTGACTATTATTATAGTTTTATTATTATTATATTGAAAAGACAACTCTTGCACCAGGAATAAATCCTGTATCGCGGAGGCCTTTAGACACATTCAAACAACAGACACAGTTGTCTTTCAAAAAGACAAAATCTGGAATCAGGATAACCAGTTGTGACAATTTTAGAGTTCGAAGAAACTCTTATACAACAGCTTTGTCCGTCCGTCTGTGTGTTATACAAATTTCAACTCAAGAAACGTAAGAGCTAGAGACTTGCTGTTAACGCCATTCGACTCGTCATAGTCGAAACATCCCCGAAATGGCTATGACCTTTGACCTCTGATACCTACCTTTGGTCACGTGATACTATTTTGTCGAACTCTAAGATTCTCACTTGTTTTATTCTGTGCGGGTTTCAAACTCACAATACTCAGCCTACTGGTAGAAACGAGACAACAACTTAAACTTTTGCGCTATCGGTGCAGTCAATTCACGTCGTCGAAAATTTCTATACACGTTCCTTTACCTCTCAAAGGCTTCAAATCCTTCACGGTAACATCGGCATTGGCTACAAAGGTCTGATCCACTGAGGACGAGATCGTATTTCCTTTTGCACGTAACGGTAACACACAGCATCGAGACGTGGCTACAGGGTCCCAATAAACAACAATGCCTTTAAGCTGTACTCTAGTTAAATTTGACTTGCTTACTTAGTGTAGCAAATATTGTAGAAGGATATAGGACGCTGGAAATGCCATTAGCTCTGGCTGCCATAAATAATATAATAATATAATATAATATTGTTACGTGCTGGGTTCGACGAATAAGAATGCAAACAATATTACCGACTAAAACACGTTTTATTCAAACACACAATTAAATTTAAAACACTACATACACTATACTACACTTTTCCACTGTAACTGCTTCAAACACCGTAGTATTTCCGCTTCCGTTCGCTTCGATGAACACTTGACCGCTTACGATTATAAACTGATTTAGCGGTGCGTGTGCGTTGTATTTATACGCGGGTAAACGTTTCTAGAATTTTCTAGTAACGCTATACCCGGTGTGTAAACAGTACAATGATTTGAGAAAGTGCCAGCGTTCTCTCTACGATTCGCGTACCCATACTATGTAGTTCCGTAAGATTTCGATAGATGGCGGTGTAATAAATTATTAGACGGAACTGCCGAGTCTTTCCCACAATGCCGACAGATGTCACTGGGCGTAACAATATTCTACACATACACACAACACCATCTAGCCCAAACTAAGCAGAGCTTGTACTATGGGTACTAGACAATGGATAAACATAAATATATACTTTTTTTTTGTAAATACATACATATTATACATAAAAACACCCAGACCAAGTCAAACATCCATGTTCATGCACACAAATGTTTGAACTGTGCGGGAATCGAACCTGCGACCTCAGGCGTGGCAGTCGGTTACACTAACCAATACACCATCGAGGTCGACATGAAGTTACAAATAATATTAAGTTGCCGCTTTGTATAAAGAAAATCGATAACGTTGTGGTTTCCATACTAAATATTTTATCAATATTTTGGCCAATATTTTTAATGGCCATTTTGAATTCTATGTTTTTTATGTACAGTTGCTTGTATTTTAGCCACTATTCGGTTTGCCTTAATTTAACAAAAACATCAACCATCATCTAATTAGTGCGAACTGAAACAACGAATACGCGCAGACATTTTTTTTTTTGTATACTAAATGATATAACTTTAAATACGATTTCTTTGCTTTATACACTCATGAGCAATAGTTTAGTTATTACAAAGTTTGATGAGCTAAGTAACAAACCTCAGGTTTATACCCTCTGTTTATTACTACATATTATTGAAATTAAACTACTATATACGGATTTTATCGCGTTGTTTATTTAACACTTTATTACATAATTTTGAAAACTGTTACACTACTTTTACTTTTAAACTTTACTAATTTTTAAGCTAATTAAATTATTACGTATATAGTAGTTTAATTTCAATGAATAATATTCGCGTAAACAGAAGACAATATACTACATACTACATAATATCTTTAATTTATTCTGCGTTAATAGGAAAATCAAATCAAATCAAACATTTATTTGCCTAATTCAAGTACATCAAGTTTATACATAGTAGACATATGTACCTATATAATGAGTTTAAAGAATTTATTTTCAAAAAGACATACAATATGTCACTTACATGAAAATAACAAGACATCATTTAGTGAAATACAAATAATAGTCGCCGAACACTCCTTTAGTAGCTTAATTAATTTAGTTAAAGGTAATTAAGATTACACGCAGTTGGTCACTCTCCACTCGATATAGGCTATGCCTGGAACTCATGGCGAAATGTGCCCAAATACATATTGCGACAGTTTAGACTTAAAACTACTAAGTGAGTTTACATTTTTTATGTCCGATGGTAGTTTGTTGAATAGCTGTGCTCCTTCAAATGTAATATTACTTTTTGCATAATTAGTTCGAACTTTTGGTAATACAAGTAAGCTAGGTCGACGAAGACTGCGTTTGCAAATTTGAGATTTCTTTACGAAAGACAGGTTAGTATGGATGCTTTTGTCTATAATTTTTCTTATTGTGATGCAAGTATTATATATATAAAGTTGTTTGATGCTCATTAGCTTTGTTTCTTTAAAAATTTTAACAGTTGGTGTTAGATACGGATATCGAAAGAGTGATTTTATAATTTTATTTTGTATTATACATAAATATTAGTTTTAAAATGTCTAATAGTAGTGTATTAAAAAGAAACCGGCATTGTATCCGTATATAGAAGTAATTTTAATAAAAATAATGTTCATCAATAAATTATATATGTTCCTGATGCCATATCCAGTTTCATGGTTTATCGATTCACCGTGCGTCAAAGTAAACTCAGTGAAAATATTCACACACATTCCACCGCTTGCGATACAATAATAAAATAGATGTGGCATATATTCATAATTAATATATTTTACCACTTTACCTCTACCTAGCTTTACATACAACGCGCATCAGAATTTCACCAGATTTAAAGATTTAAATGATAGGTAATGAATATCCCGTTGCATATGTTTAGTAACTTTGACTTAGTAAGCTATCCATTGACATTCCAAAGTGTTACTTTGTGATCTACATTAATAAATGATTTTTGACTTTGACTTACTACCCCTCCAACTAAAACTAACCGAGTCCAAATTATTTTTATTGATATCACTAAAGCTCGTCAAAGCTACTAAGTACACAAAATAAAAACAAAAGAGAATTCTTTTTCAAACAGAAGATAAATAGGTACTGAACTGTTTTATCTTTGCCTATTTATATATAGATTTATATCGTCGGCCTCGATGGCGTAGTAGTCAGTGTAACCGACTGCCACGCTTGATGTCGCGGGTTCGATTCCCGCACAAGTCAAACATTTGTGTGCATGAACGTGGATGTTTGTCTTGGTCTAGGTGTTTCTATGTATAATATGTATGTATTTACAAAAAAAAGGATATATGTATGTTTATCCATTGTCTAGTACCCATAGTACAAGCTCTGCTTAGTTTGGGCTAGATGGTGATGTGTGTGTGTGATAGAATATTATTATTATTTATTTCTTTCTCTTTCACAGGTATTTCCTAATACGTTAGGAAAATACCCGGCCCTTTGGGAGGCTTACACGAGGACATGGGTCTAACATGCAGAGGTCCTTCGAGAGTTTTAGTTTAAAGTGAAATGGGACACTTACCGAGACACTAGCCGCGGCAGGTGTAAGAGACTATTGCTACATGTGGAATCTAATTATTCTGGTCTATGGGGATGGGTGTTTAATGGTTAGGTAAAATGCAAACTATAGTTAAAAACGGCGTCTGTCTGATATACTGTCACAGTACAAAGTCGGAATGACAGACGGTGACTCGCCGACTCACTAGATGGGCCCCCTGAATAGTCGCCATAGACATATAGGCCTTAAAAGCAGCAGGGGCAACACCCGTGTGAGCGGCTAGGTATCAAGCGGTGCGGCGCCGGTTTCACCATCACAGGTCTCGTGAAAACGGAGACCCGGAGCGGGTTTCCCCGTAGTTATGCCCTTGAAAATGACACTTCCACCCCTAAGCATATAGCTCAAGCAGCCTCCCTTTGACCAGCCAACCAAGGCAAACCCGAGTTGAGAGTCCTACGAGCGCTTTTGAAGTTCCACCCCAGCCAACCAGTGAAGGAGAGCCGGAGACGAGGCCCTAACCGACTCTCTGAGGCATTTAGGACCGCAGTGTCGCCACTCACATTCAGCTCGCCACAAGCTGCCCTGCGGTTTGTGCGTTTTAAGTTAACCTGGTAGTTTAAATTAAGTAATAGCTCAGTGAGGAGACGAACAGACTGCAATACAGAGGGTCTCGGGTTCGAACCCACGTCGCGCACCACTGACTTTCGGAAGCCATATGACTTTTCGAAATGATGTGCGTATTGATTGACAATTATCGCCTGCTCCATGCCTCGAAAAGCACGTTAAGCCGTCAGTTCCGGCTGCCATGAACATCTATGGCAGTCGTTATTGGGAAGTCAGTGCTCTATAATATCCTGACACTGATCTAGCCTTAGGGTATCGTTAGCCTTCGGGTTTCGGAGGTTAGGTGGCAGCCGCTCCGCGTAAAAACTGATATCCAGTCAAATCCAGTTAGACCAGAAAAACCGACCCCAAGTAACTTGGGAATAATAAAGGTTAGGGAGAAGAAGAATTTTTTTTGTTTATATCACAAGGTGAAGGTGATATTTTTAAAGCTGTACTATGCCCTCCGAGATCGCGCTAGTCTCATGATGAGATAACGACTACCCCAGGATTTATTATTATTAGTAGTATTTCAAATGCCACATCTACTAAAACTTTGCTCGTACTATTCCTGTCAAAGTTCTCTCAACGGTCGAATGGCGTATAGCTGATGTTAAGATTGTTCCGTTGGCCAACACACCGCAGCCAGCTCGCTATAAACATAATACACCTCTACGTACAAGTGCCTATTCTTATGTATAGCCATACTGAAGGATCGTAAGGATTGTCCGGGAAAAGTGCCGTTATTCTTGCTTCTGTTCTATGCGATATAACTGAATAGGTCAGCAGATTTGCTTTTATTCAACTTTTATTAATATATTTATATGTGCATGCGAGTAACTGTTACACGTTGATAGTTATCTTTCGATCAGTAACATAAGTATATCTATGTATGTACATCGAAATTCTACCGAACTTCATTCATTCACTTCATATTTATATTTCATTTAATTTTCTGTTCTTTAGAAAGAATGCAGAAAGCTAATTTTTTTTTTGAGGTCTTGCATGTTAAAGTTAATATGGAGGATCATATAAACTTGAACTATGCCAAATCTCAGTTTTCTCCGTGCGCGCAATATGCTTAAAATGAGGTATAAACTTATAAATAAAAATATTCACATTTAAACTTATTCTTATAATTGCATAGATGTTGTGTCTATTTAGGGATATAGATGTAAGTCTAGTCACAACCGTATAAACTAAAGGATAGGCACAAAGAGTATTTCATTAACATGTTCTACGTCATAGTAGGCAATGATATACCCGTTTGCCAAGCCTATTTCCAGGTACCGTGCTACTACTGAGAATTTCCTTTGGCCACCCAATACCGTTACGCTCAATCCGGGAACTCGAAACTTCACGCTTGATCGAATTAATCGATCAAACGTAAGTGCGAGCTTATGCCTAAAACTAATAGTAATTTAGTATCTGTTATATCAGTCATAAATACAATACCAACAAGGTAAAAGGTAATATCTCTCACCGTACAAATGACCATAGTCATATCAAATGAAAAATGTCTAATTTCGTGTAGTTTTCTAGCGATATTTCAGATCCAGTAGGCAACGTAAATGCAGAAATTTCGAGCCGTGAATCAAAAAAATAAACCTGAATTTCGGCACGTAACATCTTGATTGCCTTAAGCCCTTCCATGAAACAGTCCGAACAACAGTGCAATGTCGTTTTGCAGGAAAGAAAACCAAAGAAAGTTCATTGTATGTTTTTTCGTATGGTCCGAAGTTTCGGATAGATATTTTCAAAGTAGATCTACAGAACTCTTTTAGTAAGCGCTGCGCCAGAGATACAAAGAGGTCCTTGCTCTTACTTTTTTCTCAAAAAAGATGGTTCCCGCAATAGGAATAATTCATGTGTCGCGGAGGTCTTTACAAACATTGAATCAACGGACACAAAGAACACCCAGACTCGGAACAACAATTTGTGGTTCACACATTTTTTGTCCCGTATGTGGATCGAACCCTCAACACTAGGTGCGGCGGCAGTGCGACACTGCTGACGCTTTAGATTTATAAAGTCAGGCGCAAGCATGCATTATGCCGCGCGGCAGTCGTCCCCCGCAACCTCAGTTAGGTCGTAGCTCTATATGTATTTATATAATTTTTAACTGGTACCAGTAAAAACAGGGTGTCCCAGAATATGTGAATCATATTGTAAATAAGCTTTCAAATGCGCTAAATAAAAAAATAAGATATGATATGATTTTAAAAACCATTAATTTTTTATTTTTACACATAGTAATTTTTTTTATACCCTTATATATGCACAGCTATCAAGAACTATTTAATTTGTCCATCTACAAGAACACATAAGAATATCCCACAAGGCGGCCACTTAAACCAATACATCTTTCGTGCAGTCTGTAAGTAGCAGCGCAATGTGACGCGTTGGCTGGACTAAGGATGGGTCTGATGGGATCGGCATATCCGAACCCTGAAGACTTCAGGCTTCTACCTCTGAAGTGTACGCTGCGACTGATGCAGTACATTTATAGGGAGATAGCTCAGGGATAGATCTCGGGGCCGACACAAAAGATCCCACTGGGTCGAAGTGTCGCCGATCTGCACTGATTGGCTCCCGAAATAAGATAAGATAAGATAAGTAGCAGCGCAGCAAAACCTGTTAACTACTTGCTGTTTAATAACAAACCGACAGAAGGTAACAGTATAAAAACATTTGCTGCCTAGCCTACAATACAATATCATAAAAACTAAACCACTCATATTTTCGCTCTAACAATCACACATATAAATAGATCGCGATCTTCGCCAATAAAAGATGAAAGGTAAAATTAAAAAGGGAGTCACTCAAAGGCTTTCACTCTTGTCATCTACACAAGGCTTTATGGTGCTTCTGTCACCTACCAAGTCTTAGCCTTATTTTTAATATAATTGGGGTTACGTACCGAAATAGTAAAAAACACCCTTCCAGTGCAAATTTTCCCGTCTCAATGTCTGTACGTCTGTCGCAGCTGCGTATCTCAGTAACTTTTAAAGCTTTTGACTTGTAATTTAGACAAGTTAAGTTAGACGATATGGTATATATTACATTGTTATGCCAAAACATTAATTTTGCTTAATATCTTTTTTATAACAAGCATCTTACAGCGGCTTCGCTAGCGTAGGTACGTATGTCAGTAAAAGCATGAATATAGCGATATATTTGTTTAGCGAAAATTTAAGAATCGGTTTTGTAGTTCCAGAGATCCTTTGATGCAAACAAACAAGTTTTAACTTTTTATCATATGTCGTTGTTGGGTTATGTCCGCGACGGACTCAAAGACATTTGACGGACTATGGCCTCGACGAACTATTGACAGACAATGTCATTGATGATTCATTGACGGACTATGTCCTTATCGAACGTGTGGTGATGTGTTCTTGAAGGAATGCGTTCTAGATGGTCTGTGTCCTCGACGGACTTTGTCCTTGACATAAATTACTCCATAACACAAATTTAAACGTTCTGCCTTTTAGTAACTTTTAGTCTAAGTCCTTCGTAGCTCCTTAGTATCGATAGGGCTAGCCCTGTACTACGAAGCACTACTATGTCGTAGAGACGTAAGTTTATTTAGTAGCTTATAGTATTAGAGTCCAGTGTTAGGATGGCGCTAAACAAGTACCACGTAGCTCTAATGCCACGCCGTAGAAACGTAAATTTCATTTAGAAAATTGCTACATGGGTCAGCGTAGCAAAAATGCTAAGTAGGTAGCACTTAATAATATTACTAGGGCGTAGAAACGTAGATGCCATTAAACAGCTTATAATAATACAGGGTTTCGCTGCATGGTTGCGGCGTAGCAACGGCGTTGGGCAGATACCACGTAGCACAAATGCTACGCCGTAAAAACGTAGACATTCGCTATAAGACGTCAACGACCATCGACTATCTTGTGGCAATGATTGATAGCCACATGAGTCCATCTCTCATAATCTGTATAATAATAATATAAAACATATAAAACTTGGCTACCAAATAACTATATAATACCGCATTTATTGCCGTTTGATTCGAAATCAATCGTAAAATAACAATGATTGAAATAGGCAACATATAAAAAGTATTACGGTTACCCCTCCCGTCCCCTTCGTCCCCCCGGCTAATGTTCCGTGAGGTCAGTGTGGCCGCAAATAATAAAATAGGACCGTACAATCGAGGCCTCAAGCTTATTTTGATTTTAATAATTTCCTTTTAAATGTAGATTTATAATCTACTCATAATCTGCCCCAAACTATCATTGCTGTAGAGCAGTGATAGCTTGGGGCGGTTATTCCCAATTAAAGTTATTCGTTATGTGAGTGGAAGAGGTTGAGAATAAGTAGGTTTGACTAAAATCATCGTAAGAGAAATGTAATGTTAGTGTCTTTGCTATTAACCTAAATAATTGTTAAAAGCTGGTATACCCAGTGGTAAAATACTGGTACTGTTTTTTATTCTGAAGAAAACTGAAGTCATGCCTTATATCGCAGGGGACTTTACAAGCTTTATTTAAAAGCTTACAATGCACAGACGCAAAGTACTCCCAGCTCGCATTCTTAAGAAGCATGATAATCTATTTAAACGACATGGCAACCCGTACCATAAATTTAATGACCGACAGAATATCAGACATCTAAGGAAGCGCTTGTGTACCCGACGATAGATAATTTTCCGCTCTGCAAATGTCAATCGTGAGACCTTAAACGGTTAATTTCCTGCCCAACGTAACTTTGCATTAAGAAAAAAAATATATAAAAAAGTTGACGCATAAATATACCGACTTCTTATGTCATTGATAGTAAAAAAAGTTTTTTAATCAATCTTCCAAAAGTTTTCACGAAAAATATTTACGTGAATCACTTGCGAAGTAATTTAAAAGATTATGTCAGTCCTCTGTTTTATGTTGTAAACTTATTCTTAGACGTAAATTGAATAAATAAAGAAATATATTTGTATATCGCCCACTGTAAGGAAGACCAACATCTACATTAATATTATAAAACTGAAAATCTTTTACGACTAAACGCGGTAATAAGATTGCCACGTTTAGTCAAAAAATAATACCAGTCCAATGATTTCTTTTTTGACTTGGAAGCCCACTTTATGAAGAGAGGTTATATAATAATAACGCTATAACCTACTAATATACCATTTAACGCAAGTGTAACCGTGGAGTTTATCTAGTATTTTTATAAGAAGTGAACCTTAAGCTTTTCATAAAACAAGGTTGGCTAACCTAGATACGGCCTGATATTAAACCAACGCGTCACTCGTGCGTGGTTGACAGTGCAGAAAGGAGTTCTAGGGGGCAGTGCAAGGAGCAAAGACCACGAGTTCTCCTGTTGACAGCATAGCGTCTCCGTAGACAACGTTGATAATTCTACACACCGCAGGAACTCTAGGTTACTCGTAGAGTTTAATACTCCTATTTTTTTAGAAAATGTATCCAAAATTTGCTCTAATAAATTATTTTAAAGCGTGAAGTAAAAATCCTAATATATATCACTGCGAATGTAGGTTTGTTTATTTGTAAGTCTTTCACGCCTTAGCTACTCGACCGATCATCATGGAACTTTGACATACGTTATAAAGGGGTATAAAAATGGATATACGTTACCATTCATTAAAAAAATAGAATAGAATCTACTAAAACGATTGCCGTTCCAATATCAATGTTATTTACTTATCACTTTCTACTTGCACTGAGCCGCAAATCTGAAAGAAGGCCTTTTCAACTCCTCTCTTAATAAAAGACCCCAAAACAGGGGTTGTAAATTACAGGCCAATTTCTAAACTCTGTACCATGGCCAAAGCTTTTTAGAGATTAGTGTATGATCAAGTTTACGTAGCCTTTAAGAAATCATTTAGTCCTGCACAACATGGTTTTGTCAAAGGCCGTTTAACGGTTACTAATCTTGCGCTTTTGAATGACTTCATACATACATAGATTCACGCCTGTTTTAAAGAGGGGTAGGCAGAAACTACGGATTTCAATTTGCTACGATTCTGACACACTTCTCTGGCTTCATTCAATTTCATCACATTCCTTATACACGCTTGCCGGTTTAACGTGCTCTTAACCTGGCCTTTGTCCAGAACGTCTCCGATCTAATCGAGAAACATCCGCAGGTCTTCCCCTTGCGACTGTGCCATTCACACTAGCCTTATAAACTTGAATGACTTCATAATTGATGAGATGGACAATGGAGCACAAGTCTCTTGTATTTGCCTCAAACTCAGTTTTATTAAACTTTGCACCCTATGCACTAGCTAGTAAGCTATGCACTCAAATCGGTACAAATATTTTTTTAGTTTTACTGTTACACCCAATTTGATAGTGAGCTGCATCCTTCATGACCTTATTCTACATCACCATATAATTTCACAATATATTATTATACAGTTCCAGGTAAATTCATCGTTTTGTTAAAGTATGCGGGATCCGTCTGGATTATTTCCGTTGAAGATAAAAAGGCTGGTCGTCTTCACTCCAAACGTGAATTTACTACCGGCCGCATAGATTGCTCAATTCCTTACGAATATAAAGAACGTAACACACTGCATCTACAAAGCTAAAGATTAGCTTATACATTGCTTTTAGAGAATACAAAATTGTATTCCTTATGAAATGTCTTATTGTTTTACATTCACACGAACGTTACATATTATAATGAAATCGGAGTATTTTAGCACTTTTCACAGCGTATGGTCAAAGAAATACTAAAATGGCAAATTATCAGGTTTTAAACTCCTGCGTTGTCTGTAGGAGAACTTCTTGGGCTGACAAAACAGATCGACGATCTGACGATTCTATTTATGCTGGTTAGGTGTCGTAATCAAAGTTACATCAATATAAAAATTAAGAAAGAGAATCTAGTTTGTTTTATAGCATTACTAGCTTAAGCGCGTGGCTCCACCCGTGTGGCCAGGTTTTAAACTATAACTGTACCAAATTTCACCTAAATCGGTTGAGTGGTTTAGCCGTAAATAGACAGACAGAGTTACTTTCGAATTTATAATATTAACATGTAGATATATAATTAGCAAAAAAATGGTACAAATCAGGTCCTTTGACCTACTAATCCATCCAACCTAGATTTAACTTATTAAAAGTAAATTATATATAGGTAAGCATGTATTAAAAAAAGGTTCCCTTTTTTTCTATTTTGTTAAAATACAATGAAAGAAAGTTTTATTTTTATTTCTAAAATACTTGCCACAAGAAAGAATATGAATAAATGTATATCTACTTACATTGGATGACTTACTAAATAATAATAATAAAGCTTATTATTATAAAAATACATCATTACAAAGTTTATACAGTTACAATAAATGAACAATGAGTGGAATAGTAAAACTCTTCCTTTAAGTAAGTGTCACTAAATTAAAAAATACATTGTGTACCGAGTTCTTTAATTAGATCTATGGAGTGATATCACAACATGTCTGCTTTTACGTATAACCATTTTATATTCACGGTTATATATTTTATCAGTGAAAACTTGTAATTGGCCTTCACCTTAATAGTATTATGTTAATAATGTATTTTAGCTGTAAGTTTTCCAAAAAATGTTAAAATAAAATAAAATAAAATAAATAAATAAACTAAGTAAGGAATAAGGCAGTAAGTATAATAAATATTGATACTTTGTTCTGTATATACATAAAATGAATAACGAGAACTTGTCTATTTGCTTGTAAAGTATTTATACAATATGCATCCGTAAACCAATTCTACAATCCTAAAATAAAACTTTAATGGATGAATATGCACACAGTGAGATCCTTATCTATCGACCCTAATTTAATCTCATAACAAGAAAATTATTTAGCCATGATTTGCACTTTTGAAAATATAATATTAGCACCATAGCAGAATTATCGCCTCGCTTCCAACCAATACTGTGCAACATGCCGAATTCGATACGGGCCGTTCAATGTGGTTTGGTAAGTTTATGTCAAATTATTGGATTTTCCTCCCCTAATCAGACATGTAAGGCTTTTGTTAGGCCTTGCGACATGTTCAATAGCCATTTGTTATGGCCAATGTGTCGGGTGCATGCGGATTGGGGTGTCAAAGCTAAACCAATAAATTACTTACCAAGAAAAACTTACACAAGTTCATTTTGTATTTTTTGTTTCGTTGAGGCCTTGACCTGTTTTTAGACACGTGCAGTAGTGGGATGGTAATGGACATTTAATAAAGGAGAAACTGTCACGATAACGTTTTATTTGTAGACCTGAGATCTTTTGAAAGTATTCTCTAGACTCTGAATAGACCTATAGCATGATTTAAAGTAGCATGGCACTTGGTGGCTCGTATACGAGCCGCTGGTAAACAGAGGTACACAATACCTAGAAATCGACTGGTTATGGAGATATTAAAGGTCAAAGCCAGAATTTTACTTTATCGCTTTTTTATAAAAACATGTTCGAAATGTAAAAACAGTACTTTTTCTGCACATATATAATCAAAATTATTAATATTTATCAGTTAAAAGCCTTTTGAAATTAATACGCACAGTGTACATTGCGCCACGATTATCGATTCGATGCATGTACACAAACGTTCTGTCAGCGTGGAGACCGCAGTGGAATAAGATAATTCTAGTAATTGGTAAAAATAAAAAGAAATTGTAATAAGTTAAAGTCAAACATCATAAATTATGATAAGAGCAACACCGCGCGTGACTCGCTCAGCCCGTGTATCACGACGCGTGACACTCCGCCGCGTGTACTTTCGTCACGTGTGACGCAACCTTACACTAAATCATATTGAACTTCACATTTGTCAAAACAGAACAACACGACCTTGTATTTATAATCTCGCTAGATAGCCTGGAGTATTTTTGCTCTCTTTATATTAGTCAGCTGGCAAACCTTGCCTAATAAAATCATTTTCTTATAACTTATGGATGTTTGAAACACCAGTGGCTTAATTACTTTATTTGTTCTGTTAAAAAGACAATTCCTGTACAAGGAATAATTTCTGATGGACATAAAAAACACCCAGACTCATTTTTTTATCTCATGTGCCAATTATTTAGCTGCAAATTCTTCCGTGTGGAAGCACTTGCCTAATGGAGCTTCTCCAGGCTGGAGCATATATTGAGCTTCGCTAAATCTCTCTTGAAATACAATTAAATGTTAAACATTTTTGTTTTTATACTTACGCCTATTTATTCCAAACTTTAAGTAGAGCTACTTCAAGTAGAGATGACGATCGTAAACGAAGATCAATTCCAACAATTACATAGTGTATGAATTTTAAAGATATAATTCTACATATTCTTGTCGGTAAAGTATACGCCATCTTTCTCGATTTACGGCCAATTCCTTGACCTCCTTATAAGACATGATGAAGGTCATGTTCTTATGTGTCCTTTTCTTTTATTTGGTCAGTGAATGTCCTTCTGGGTCTGTCCGTTCCTCTCTTTCCTTCCACTTTTCCTTCTATGATGTTTCTTACGAAGTCATCGTGTCTTATAAGGAGGCCAAACCTCTTTCCTCTTCTGCTTTCACCTGTGGTTAAAATGTTGCGTTCTTCTTGGACAGGGTTCAGTACTTTCACGTTGCTTTTCTTTTCTGTCCAGCTGATTCTTTCCATGCGCCTACAGCACCACATTTCAAATGCTTCTAGTCTTTTGCGGTCTTGTTGGCCCATTGTCCATGTTTCACTCCCGTATAGAGAAATGCTCCAGATGTATGTTTTTGTAAGATCTTTTCTTATGTGTTTAGCTATTTTAGATTTGAGAAGAATTTTTTGTTATTAAATGCATTTTTGGCTATTGATTTTCGGGTTTGTCGTTAGTGATGAGGCTTCCTAAGATTTGAAGGATTTGACGTCTTCCATTAGGCAATTATTTAGCTTTATTTGTTTATTGAAAGATATAATTATTAATATATTAAACGCCATGCCGGTCATATATGACCGGGAATAATATATTTACTATTATGTATAATACAACCGATAATAAATAAAACACTTAAGACAAATATCAATTTAGGGAAATAGAAATTTAAAACTCAATATATTATAATAATGACGACAGATAACCTCCTCAAAGATTTCTACATCGATAAATACTGTTGTAATTAGTGCAATACCATTAACAACTAGACAAACAATATTATTTTTAAATAATAAACGGCGACGGGCTCCTAACTGTCGAGTACATTATCCTCACACAAATCGTATATCCTTTGGTTGTGCTGTGAAACCGGTCGCGACGTACGCCGGTACGCCAGTACGCCTACCGTCTTAATATCGGTACCTCACCTGCCTTTGCGACTAGCTCGCTTTGCATACCACCCAAGGTACGAGCGACAGATATTATGAGTACAATGAGGTGTCATTACCATTTACTTTTTATAAACACTGTTCATAAATGTGTAAATGCAGCGATAGCTCAGTGGGGAGACCAACAGACTGCAATGCAGAGGGTCTTGGGTTCGAACCCACGTCGCGCACCTCTGACTTTCGGAAGTTATATGACTTTTCGAAATTATGTGCGTATTGATTGACAATTATCGCCTGTTCCGTGCCTCGGAGAGTACGTTAAGCCGTTGGTCCCGGCTGCCATGAACATCTATGGCAGTCGTTATTGGAAAAGTCAGTACCCTCTAATATCCTGACACTGGTCTAGCCTTAGGGTATCGTTAGCCTTTGGGTTGCGGAGGTCAGGTGGCAGCCGCTCCGTGTAAAAACTGATATCCAGTCAAATCCGGTTAGACCAGAAAAGCCGACCCCAAGTGACTTGGGAATAATATAGGCTAAGAGAGAAGAAGAAACACTGTTCATAAAGTAGATGGCAATATTTGATCAGCGGTTAGATAGACCGATAATCAAAATGCCAAGATGCGTTTTGTCTGCCATATACATATTTTGATTAGGTAGTTTATTAGATTTGCCGCTAGAGGCGCTTCAAGAACATATATTGTAAGACATGGTGACTTTCAAACGTTCGTAGGTCGTCGCGACGTATGAAAAGTCACAGTAGACCCTCAGTAAAAACCTATTTACTAGTCCTTACATAAAATACTAGTTTAACTTCCAAGCTAAAAGCTTATGGTCTACAGGTCTTCTCGTGTCATGAGAGTACTCAACGTGACTATAGCCAGGGGTTTTCTCGAAAGGCCTAAAGAGACACAGAGACGAAACTAATTATTAGTAAATATAGTGTTAAAATTATATTTTCTAAAAACGAAATTACTTAATTAATTTTAGGTAAAAAAAACGTTATTAGTTGATTATAGAAGAGTCCGGCTTACAGCGTCTTGACACAAAATTTTACATACTTTACTTTATTTTGTTCACTTTTACATTGTCACGAATTTGATTCCTGATTCGATATAATATATGGTATTATACAGGCATACTGCAATCGATTTTGACGAATAGTGAATACTTGCATGTATTGATTCACCACTGAAAACAGTATTAACAAACTGATTAGTAAAACCGTCAAAACACAGCATATTCTAAAAAAGAGGAATGGACCTAAAATCTAACAACGCTGACGCACCTGTTGGCGTAATTAAGTTGCAGGCATATAACAAGTCCATATAATGCCTAAATCGCTCCCGCCTATCACCAGCACCGTGTTCTAAAGACGGGGAACGAACAGCGGATATGAGGTAGGAGCGGATATTGCACAGACACTCGCAGGTACATTCGGTAACAGTGTAAACTACCCGCATTTGGTTATAAATGTTGTTTGCGGCACATACACTCGTTTCGGGGTAAACACTTATATATTACAAAGGGTTTTTTCATCTGCCTCGCTTCCTTTATCCTTAGCTCTATGGGATCTAGTTAATGGATGAGGGTAGACGTATCTGTAATCAAAATGGCGGGCTGTCAAAATTTTATTAATTCGAACTTGTGACCTGTAGATACTTGGACGCCTAATAATACATAAGTTTATGTAGGTGTGTAATAATAATAAATGCGTAAACGTAAACAGAGCGATTCCAAGTTTCTTAGTATAACTCAGGAATGGTAGTTGAAATTTGGCCTCCTTGATCCAAAATCGCTCTACACGCACTTCTATTTGCGGCTTCGTCTTTATTAAGCCGATTATCTGTATTAACTACTACTAAACTTACATACATATAGAGGATGTCCGGTAATTAATGGATAACCTTGAAATGTCTTATAGAACTGATGGCCGTTCAGAAAAAGAAATGGAAAAAATCTATCCTAACTACTACCTGAGATATGATTATTTTTTAATTACCATATTTAACTTTCTTGTACACTACGACCATAAATGAATGACGTAGTGACTGCTGAGTGCGCTACATGCGCGCCTTGCAGCCCCGCCCCCGTCCCCGCGGCCCCTCCCCGCAACGCCGCGCAACCTAAACGGATAGAGGCTCAGCAGATAGCTGCTAGCACGCCCATTGCTCCCGCCGCGAAGTCGGTGCCTGAGATGATAAAGAACCGGGAGGATGATGCTGAGGGTGGTTTTGTGACCGTGCAAAGGAGGAAGCGCCGTCAGAAAACCAATAAGAATTGCTGCGGCACAGCTCCTGTGGAACCTGGTGCAAACCTACGTGCTGCAGCGCCGAACACACCGGTGTACATCTCTCGCCTGCATTACACCATTAAGGCGGAGGATATCGCGGAGTATGTACGCCAGAAGTCCAAGTACATGCCAAGAGTGCAGCTGCTGGAGTCACGTCGCAACGTCAACTTCAAGGCGTTCGTGGTGCGAGTACCAACTTGCTTTCTTCATGTATTTATGCAGGAGGACTTTTGGCCGAAGGGTGTGGTGTTCCGTCGCTTCCGCGGACAAGTGCCACATGAACGCACAATAACGGAGTGCAAGTGAAGCATTACTAACATAGTTAATAAGTTATATAAATACTCACACAAATTGTATGTATGTATGTTAGTCTATAAGGTATTTAACTATGCGTCTATGCCACGCGAAATAAAATCGTTATTATTATTATTATTATTATTATTATAAATGAATGAATTCCATCGGTTTTTTGTTGTTTCATTATTAAACACTAATTATGCTATAGTGCGTTTCAAATACAAAGTACCATTTGACAGATGATCGTTGAACAGCGATAGTGAAGAGACCGTTTAAATCGACACATCACAAAATCGATTACCGATTAACTTTCCAAACAAACTGTAATCGTGGGTTTAGAATCGAAACAAAAATGATAGATACAGAAAAACAAAAAAGGAGTCCATCTAAGTTTGACATATCGAAAGAATAGTTACATCAAAGTTATATATTACGTGTTAATTGTAAAAAATATCTGGACATATCCTTGATTAATTCCTAGTATCACACACTTACACCATACTTAGTATATGGGTGAAATAAAAGTGGTATAACAAATTGTGATTTTCAAGACGACTACTCTTTAAAAACTATGGAATATTTAAACTATACGTCCAATATTGCATCTTCAAATCCATTTCGTTATTAAGAAAATATATTAAGTGTTTGCAGAATGGGATTTAAGGTACGTTGCAACGTAATAATAATTAATACCAAATACAGATGTACAAAAGTATTTCTCGGTCAATTGTTTTTACCTCAAATTAGTTCGATTTTATTCGATTCATATTGTCGCGTCACTATGACTGAAAGTAAAAAAATTACCTTAGTACGTAACCATGGTATTGTAGTTAAATGTTATTTTATTTTAATGATTAAATTATTTAAGACTTATGTCAATAGAATTTATTAGTTGATTATGTTTGTGAAACAATAACATAATGTTTTGTATAAATACTAATTAATTTTAAATAGTCTTTAGTATGTACCATATAAGTAATCATTGTTTATTTTACCAATTTATATGAAACGTGCAGAGTTACGTGCTATGAAGTGTCAAAAGGGACTTCGTATTTGAAACAAACTATAATAGATGGACATGCAAAAGTATGACTAGCAATTGAACTTTTTTTTCTGAATTGCCATCTGTTCTCCTATAAGACATTTCAAGGTTATCCATTAATTACCGGACACCCTGTATACCTAATCTCACTTAAATTGCCTCTATCCTCGAACGAATAGGCAGGGGTGTACTACCCTTACATTAAGCCAGCTATATGCATAAAGGGGTGCATGTCTATTGGCACGTACCGGGTACAGTTTCCGATTACGTGCTGCTACTGAGAAACCCCAATAACACTGCCCGATCCGGGCATCGAACCCAAAAATTCAGACGCATTCACTACCGCTGCGCCTATATTATTATAAAACTATGCAATGTGTGTACATTAGATATATTTTATAAAAATTCATAACAATAATAATTTAGAGAGGTCTGGACCCAAAGCAAGGGTTTTCAGATACATATTTTACCGTGGGAGAGCCATGCTTCGGCACGAATGGGCTGGCTCGACCGGAGTAATACCACGGCCTCACAGAAAATCAGCGTGAAATAGCGCTTGCGTTGTGTTTCGTCGAGTGAGTGAAGATACCGGAGGCCCAACCTCTCCTCCCCCTCCTGGGAGGGAGGCAATTTTAAAAGGATGGCAACGCACTTGTGACTCGTCCAGTGTTGCGAGTGTCCATGAGCGGCGGTAATCGCTCACCATCAGGCGATGCGTTTGCCCGTTTGACTCATATAGCATAAAAAAAATACATATTTAAGAACGGACTGTGCTTAATATTTGGCACATTTGATTCATTTTTATCCACAGATTGTTATCGTTGGCTTTGTACGAATATTTTAAATTATCCTTTATCTATGAATATAGTTATCTTATCTTTTAACCTATTGAGTCACAGCGGCACACAGGCAGCCAGACACAACAGATTTTCAATTATGTCTAGCATTCTAACAAATAACAGGTTCAGAAATAAAATATATTATTGTTTCATATAGCTTTGGTGGTCCACGGAAATTATAACACTGACGAGTTTTAGGCCACGCAAGCAGGAACTGCAACCTATATGAAACATGGAATCTAAACACTGATGATGAAATGTGAGTGACACCTCTGCCTCATCATTCTTCGATGCATAAGCATATATAATGATATAGTTAAGCTGTTAAATTAATGAAAAGTCCGTATAATATACATCTACGGTCTCACACTAGGATTGCATATGTGACGCTTTTACCCAATTTCAATTTCAATCAACGCACAATCAAATCGAACCGCTTCCAAGCTTAAATAGGGATATATATACATTTTTTGGAAGCAGCCTAATGACCGGTTCAGCGTACAAATACCGATGAATAGCCATGATTTATTTCGGTTATAAATTCGAAAGCGGCGAGTATGAACCAAATGCTTAGCGGCCATAATTCAAAGTAATGTCCTAGTGTGTACGCCGATGTTGTCTTATGGCGATATTACAAGGCTTAACTATACCACTGTGTAGTATAACTGTTAAACTGGTACTGTAGAATAGGGTAATAGTTAGGGTTACAGCCAGCCGTGAGGTCTCGGATTCGATAACCGGGTGAGACAGCAGTCTATCTACTCTTTCCGCAATTCATAATCTTGGACGAATGAAATAGGCAAAGAATATTTTATAATAACGTGGTTGCCATTTTACAATTATTCTATGACCGCAATTATTGATTATGAGATTCAATCTTAAATTTCCGAAATGAGAAATGGTAAAAAGTTTTTATCTCCAATTATTCCGTTACATTATAAAATACTAGAGTAAAACCATAATTAACACAAAAATGCAATAACACACTAAGGAATAATCCCTGTCTATAATTTCAGCGTAATGACGTGGTATTCATTATTATAATCTACGTCAAACGAAACTTCATTATTATCTTGCTCTCATTCCAAATTATTTGGGGTAAGCGCTGTGTGCATTTTTCGTCCATTTATCTCAACTGACTGTCAACGCATCGTTTCCACACTATACAGTCAGACTTTATTGGTCACTCTCTCTATATATAAAATAGTTACAAAATAATAAGACAAGATCCTTGAAAGTAACTACCGCTTATTCGTCCATAAACCAATACGAAAACATGGGAGGAAACTCATCTAAAAAACCAGTTTAATAAAACACTACTACCGTAACCTATCAACGCTGTATTCTAACGAGAAAGAAAAAAACCGCCACCTTTACTTTTACAACACCTACTAAAACTTTTTTATGGCTGGCAACACTCGTAAAAGGTATAAATAAAATATAGCCGCTGGCAACATTGACAGCGGGTGAACGCGGGCAACGTAATAATTTCCACGTTTTGGCGACTCGAGTTGTGGCCTCTTCTCGCTTATAATTTATAGCCTCGAATGAGGGCCGGGTTCCATATCAGAGTTACACTTTTACCGTGTATAATGCCATAAATACTATCGTAAAATTGTTTGGCTGGTTTCTCTTGTAGTAATCTGATCACGTTCCTTACCCGCACTTGCCAATAAAAGAGGAATGTGCGAATTTACACAAATAATTATATTTTATTACAAGCTGTACAATTTCTTATGAGAACCTAAAATCTGTAACTGTTATATTCATGTAAGTATACTGTACTGATGTTTTATTGATATATAAAGTATGATTATCTGATAGCGCAGTGGTTTAGTTGGTATTTTACCATCGGTAAAGCGTTGAGTGTTGCGAGCTAAACTTGAAGCGAGGAATAAAAATTTATGCGATCCACCGATATTTAATTTAATTTGTCGGCCTCGATGGCGTAGTTGTTAGTGTAACTGACTGCCACACCTGAGGTCGCGGGTTCGATTCCTGCACAAGTCAAACATTGGTGTGCATGAACATGGATGTTTGTCTTGGTCTGGGTGTTTCTATGTATAATAAGTATGTATTTACAAAAAGAAAAATTATCTATGTATGTTTATCCATTGTCTGGAACCCATAGTACAAGCTCTACTTAGTTTGGGCTAGACGGTGTTGTGTGTCTCTGGCAGAATATTATATTATTATATTATATATTATATTAAAGTCGTGCAGAGCCTTTAGCTACATAAATTCCAGCCTGTAATCAACTTTTTAAGTATGCCTATTCTAGACTTACATCTTTTCCAGACAAAAAGCCTATGAAATACATAGATCAATTTAGTTAACCCAATATGCGTGGATGTTCTATAGTTACCAGTGCAAAACCTTTCTTCGATTAAATTATGATAGACATCGGCAATGATACAATCCACCAAAACAAATTTGATGTGTCTAAAGTTTGTGTATCTGTTATCATCTTCAAACCAACTCGAAAATTTCGAACTGAAATAGTGTGATTACATTTCGGCTTGTTAGGGCTAATAACAAAATAAATTATAGAAAAGAGACAATGTTTATGTACATTTTCAAATGATAAAATACAAATAATCACAAAAAATTTATATAATCACTTTAATTCTACCATCTAACGGGTAATTAGCCTCAACTACATTATGCCATTTTATTTGGCACTAGTTGCACCCATTTCCGTCTTACAAGTGTGGCAATAACGTAAACCCATCTCATTGAAGCTAACCTGCGATCTTTTTCCTTTCCTTAGCATCTTCATTCAGCTGCTGCATTGGACCACCTGTCGTCATAATCACTTAATGTTAATACTTAATTCGGAGTCAAAGGTCGCCCTTTGTCATTGAGTTACTAACCATCTATATGGTAGGTATTAGATTTAATCTAGATTTTGCCAATAAAATTCTATCTATTTATTGAAATTAAAATACTATACACAGATTTTATCGCGACTACCTGAGATTTGACAAACCACAGATTCTCGCTAAAGAACACCGGTTCCTACCAAGGATGCTTCGCGAGGCTATTGAAATAAAAAAACATCCTAATTTTAATAGAGAAGATGGTTGACATGTACCACCAGCTTGGAATCCAGTAGATCAAATAGTCAAACCCAAGAAAAAGCAAACCACAGCTAGACTTCATGATACTCTGAGCTCATTCTGCGTAAATAGAAACACCAATGATTAAAATATGTTCGGGTACTTTGAAATAACTACACTGGAACATTGAGACAACTACCAGCTTAGTCTCCCCGTGACCATGGCTGCTGAAAAGCAACCGAAACGTCGGGAAAAGTGTAAACTTAAATCTAAATAACTTTAATAATAATTTAATTAGCTTAAAAATTAATAAAGTTTAATAGTAGTAGTAAAGTAACAGTTTTCTAAATTATCTAATAAAGTGTCAAATAAATAACGCGATAAAATCCGTATATAGTAGTTTAATTTCAATGAATAATATTCGCGTAAACAGAAGACAATTCTATCTATTTATTTATTTATTTATTTTTAAAGTAAATCATAATAATAAGAAACAAGAATATCCCTCGGTAACAGAACTTTTTTCTAAATGAAGGGTCCCTTTCTGTTCCCCTGACAACGTGTATACATAATTGGATGATGATCGGTCTAGTAGTTAAGGCGAGAAAGCGTAACAAACAATCAAACTCACTTTCACATAAGTTAGAATGTTAGGATTAATACTTAGTTCCTACTGGAACGCAGTATTGGCAAAATTTAGGTGTCATTTAACCACCTTTTGAATGCCACCTCATGCTGCAGTTTCTGAAATAATTATACTTAACATTACTTTTGTACAAGTAGCCAAAAAGCACAATTATGGCCTGAAAACAAGCAACTACTGTACTTGATACTTGTACCACAATAACTGCACTCAGTCGGACTTGATGGTTTCGCCGCCCGACCACGCATTCAGCGTGGCCAATAAACATAATTGTAACAATATTAGCTGTCAAATCGCTAAGAAGATGGCTTGTATGATGACTTAATAAACTTTTATGACTGTTTTAAAAAGCTCCATGCTTAAGTCTCTTAATTAAATCACCCTTGTAAACTTTCCAGTGATGCAGATTAGGCTAATACTAGCATTTTAGAATAGTATTGTTCAACAAGAAATTTTGCATTTATTTTAAGTATGATGGAGTTTAACTTTCTCATTTCATGTACCAATTTGGCGAATTTATATATTTAATCTATTTAGTCGCAATGGCACACCGGCGGCCTTAAATTATGTCTGTTATTCCAAGAATTGACTGGTCAATTCGAAAACAGGAGAGAGACATTAAGTCTATTTAAGTACATTGGTACTTTTGTTATTATTAAAAGCATATGTTAGGCATTGGCCTAACATATGCTTTTAATAATACCACAGCATATATAAAATCTTTTGAATGACCGTTATGTTACATAATGCTTATTCAAAAGAATTTATATTTAACGACTATTACAGGAATATTCTTTTTTATTTATTCAGTTGGTAACAAAGTAACGCATATAAAAAACGCTTGAGAATATTATCCCCGACACCCACCACACCCTAAATTATATTTTAAACGACCAAACTCAATTTTGTAAAAGGCACAACGACGATTCTCATATAATACAAAGAACAGCATTGCCTCCAACAATTTATTTCTATTACGCAACCTATGGAGAGCCGATATGTGCCGAACACCGTGTTACGAATAATTTAGGAAGTTCGGAGGCTTAAAAAAACCGCCAGTAAGTAGGCCAAGCCATAATAATCAAAAGAACCCTTCGCGCTAAAAGCCCTGAGTAGTTTTGGCCCTTTTCCCGCGGTATACCTCATAAACGATGGGCCCAGTCAATTTTTCGGAGTAAAATAAAGGTACGCGTTCCTGCTTCCTGTACACGAAACAAAATTAAGAAGAAAATTGCGGGAATGCATTGAATATCGAATAGATTTAGAGTGTATCAAACTTTAGTGATTGCTTTGTTGTATCAAACAACGATGTCGAATAGATGTACTATCCACATACATAGATACTCTAATATAGCTTGATTGAAATGCCACTTCTTATAAATAACGACGACGTAAACTTGCAGAAGCGTCATAAAGTTAATAGCTTTTTCGAAGTAAACACATATATTTTTATATTAGCACGTCACTACACAAAGTAATTAAACCCTATATAATATTTTACCACTTGGCTAATGTTGATAACATTTATTTGTTAAATATAAAAAACAATTTGCAAAGTATACAATACGATTTTATTCTGTCTATAGTTGGTAAACCAAACATAATTAAAGAACAATTGTGTCTGCTGCAGCTCAAGCAGCAATATAAAGAAATTGCAGCAATTTAAAGTTTCTATGAAATACTTATTATTATACATGTATTACAATTATTCATGTATTTTCCTTAATTTCGTTAAGTTTCTACTTTAGGAAATAATAAAACACGGTTTACAAACTGTTAGAATCTAATTAATCTATTTTTAATTTTGATTTTTTACTCGATGTTCAGACGCCGGCGTCCAGACACAATGCTTTTTCTCTTATGTCATATTATGGTTAAATTTACTCATAAATTAAACTACACTATACTCTATTTGGTTAGGTACTTAACTAAAGGTAAACAATCTTGATGGGTCTTTTTATCTATAAACTCAGTTTAAAAATAAAATGCTGCTAAAGATCAATGTAAATACAACAATAACGATTACTAAATCAATTGGACCGTTAGTTTAAGCAGTAGTTTATTTGTTTAATATTGTGTTTGTGTAAAAAGTCACATCAAGATTGTTTACCTTTAGTTAGATACCTAACTAAATGGAGTATAGGTGTTACTAGCAACTTTAACAACAGGCAAGCTTTTTTATGCTGTCCTGCTTATAAATTGTCTCCTGTATTTTGAAAATGAATTTTCAGAATAAAATATTCTTATACATATTATGGATTACTAAGAGCAGAGTTCCTATCCACTTAATCTAGAGCTGTTTGACTTCTCTCCAACGCGCTACATTACTTATGGTATAGGACGCAAACGAGCAGACGGATTGCCTGATGGTAAGCGATTACTTTGACGACTTGATGGCGTAGTGGTTAGTGTAACCGACTGCCACGCCTGAGGTCGCGGGTTCGATTCCCGCACAAGTCAAACATTTGTGTGCATGAACATGGATGTTTGTCTTGGTCTGGGTGTTTCTATGTATAATATGTATGTACATATATACAAAAAAAAGTATATATGTTTATTCATAGTACAAGCTCTGCTTAGCTTTGGCTAGATGGTGTTGTGTGTATGTGATAGAATATTATTATTATTACCGCCGCCCATGAACACCCGCAACACCAGAGGAGTCACAAGTGCGATGCGTTCCTTTTAAATTTACCCCCACCAGAAAGGGGGGTCGGTTGGGCTTCTGGTACCCTTACTCATTCGACGAAACACAACGCAAGCGCTATTTCACGCCGGTTTTTTGTGAGGCCGTGATATTACTCCGATCGAGCCGGTCTATTTGTGCACACTCACACGCAGGCAAGTACATACACAACCACACACATGTTATTTTTTCTACAGATTACTTTTATTTTATATTCTTTTATATAATTCTATTGTCACTTAATTATACACTACTATTTACATTTTATTACATAGTTACAACTGACCTGCATAATTTTGTAACGGTGCCCAATACACAGACTCGGCCTAGTCTGGGACAAACGGAATGTTATTTACCAGTTATGTGTATTTTATAAATAAAGAAATATTATTATCTAAAGAATTTATATAGTAATTGAATCTCACTCAGTAGGGTAAATAAAGCTGCTTAGATACTGCTGTCAGAAGAAGGATCCTGTTGTTTTGTCTTGAGTATTAGTAATCTCAGGTTCTGCAGCCGTCTCTAGTAATCGTTTTCTATTGGACGATCTTTATATTTGTGCCATTGTAGTGTAGAGACACATATTGTGTAGAGACAGACTGCTGACGCATTAATTCTATATACAAGGGCGCAGTGTGTGTGCAGCGCAGCAGTCGTCTGCCCACACCCGCTCAGCTAGGTCGCGTACATAATTATGTAATGTATTTTTGTATATCTATAATAATTTTCTGGTACCAGTAAAGAAAGTATATATCAATGTGACTATAATTTCTTCGACATTGTGACACCCCCTACAGTAGCAATATACAAATAATTTCAGAAATAATGTTGCATGTCGATAGTAGCACTCGTTAGTTTCCTGGTGCATAACAGTCAGGGACATACTTCCCTGAATAGTAAACTTTAAGCTCTGAAAGTGGCGCTTCAAATTAACTGCTCGGATAGGTGTTTAAATTACTCTGCGCTTATGAATAAAGGAAAACTTAAGTGTTTTGGGGAATGTTTCAATTACTACTCCATCAACTCACTGTTTATTTATTAAATTAGAACGGTTGCAATTACAACCAATTACACTAATTCGGGTATTTACAGTCTTCTTCTCTCTTAGCCTTTATTATTCCCAAGTCACTTGGGATCGGCTTTTCTGGTCTAACCGGATTTGACTGGATATCAGTTTTTACACGGAGCGGCTACCACCCGACCTCCGCAACCCGAAGGCTAACGATACCCTAAGGCTAGACCAGTGTCAGGATATTAGAGGGTACTGACTTTCCCAATAACGACCGCCATAGATGTTCATGGCAGCCGGGACCGACGGCTTAACGTGCTCTCCGAGGCACGGAGCAGGCGATAATTGTCAATCAATACGCACATAATTTCGCAGTCATATAACTTCCGAAAGTCAGAGGTGCGCGACGTGGGTTCGAACCCGAGACCCTCTGCATTGCAGTCTGTTGGTCTCCCCACTGAGCTATCGCTGCTTTTACAGGGTATATATGTATATATATATATATATATATATATATATATATATATATATATATATATATATATCGGATATTTACAGTATATAAATTTAATATAGCTTTTCATGAAAATGCAAAATTCATGACGACGGCACAGCGAGCAGTCTGTGTCTCCTGGCTCGCAAAAATTGTTAGTACGTTATGTCGAACCAGCTCATTATGGAGGTCTGGGGCATCAATCAGACCGCGACATACTTTTAACATGATCCCTATTTGATCACTTGTCCGCCTAGTGTCAAGCATGTTGTAACCTAAAGTGCCTAACAAAAATTTGGTAGGATATAAATATGGATAATATCCTAGAGTCCGCTTGTAGAGCTATTTAAAAAAGCTTTTTCCGTGTAATTATGAAAATCCTAATAAGAAAATATAATAGTTATTTATTTACTCTAGTACATATTATATATACAAAAGTAGCCTGTTTTTCTTTCTGTTATGTTTTACTGTCAAACAAACGCTCATGTTTGCCTGTGATTGTAAAGTTCGATTCGCGAAACGGCAAAAATGTTATTTAGTTTTTCCGTAAAGCAATTCTCAGTAGTACCACGAAGATTTTAAATAAGCCCGGTAGGGACCAGACAGTACAATACAATAAGCCCTTTATTACATAAGATCTAAAAACCTAACTTCCTAAACTTTGGTGCCTCATATTTGCCTACCCTATCGGCGATGGGCAGACGTAAGTCAATGTTCACTAATTTGTAACGCTAAACTAATACAATTACCTAAACAATTATCTTTCCACGTTTACGTCAAAGTTTAGTACAAGGGAAAAAATCAACTTACAAGTCAAGTCCAACTTTTTTTGCCAAAAACAAAGTCCTCCACGTAATGTTAACAAATTACTGAGATAATGTTAAATTCTTAATTTCACATGCTGAAGTAAATAGGGAACTCGAGACCTTATTAACATTGTTTTACGAAATGAAACTCTATTTTTACCGACATATAGTCTAATTTGTTTTGTCGGTTGTCATATTGGAGAATTAATTTGGGTGTTTTTTGACTCGGACCGAATTAGTGATGCGTGCTTTAAGAAAAAAGAATTAGACATGGCTGTTTACAACTGTTTCCCTTATATAACGTGATGGGTAATAAACTGTATGAACGGCTCAGCGAGTAAGTGTCTTTTTATGGTATTAAGAGACTGCCTTTTTAGTCCTGTAGCTTAGGTTTGCGTGCGATTGTGATATCTTCGCTTCGTTTCTCGCGTAAAACATAGTGTTATTGAGTTTTTCAGTTAGAATTTGTCTGTTACAGGATGGAAATTCGGCATTATACCCGGTATACGGCAATGGGCTTTGACCCTTATTATGTAGGACCTTAAACCACTTTGGGATATACATGTACCTATGTATGTATGTATGATAGTAAACCAGCATACGGTCCACCTGATGGTGAGTGGCTATCGTAGTACACGCTTTAAAGCTTACTACGTTACTACGTATTACGTTACGTTACTGTTCCTGACGGTACAGTTATTCGTTAAGGCGTTCTCATATACTATAATAATAATAATAATAATAATAATATTCTATCACATACTCACAACACCATCTAGCCCAAACTAAGCAGAGCTTGTACTATGGGTACTAGACAATCGATAAACATATTTATATACTTATTTTTTTGTAAATTTATACATATTATACATGGAAACAGCCAGACCAAGACAAACATCCATGTTCATGCACACAAATGTTTGAACTTGTGCGGGAATCGAACCCGCGACCTGAGGCGTGGCAGTCGGTTACACCAACCACTTCGCCATCGAGTCATCTAAATAACTCAATAACCAATACACCATTAAATTCGGATCTGTTATTAACAAATATTTATGTAACGTAAAACACAACGTTATCTATTATACAAAATGGCAATTCAATAGGTAATGTTATAATACAAACTACAACCTCTAGCGTTTATAAACTACGGTAGTTCGTGGTAGGCGTACCGTTTAATTGAACTGGTAGAGTTTAAAGATCTGTGTAGTTAAGGGTGCTACCGAAACTTGCCGTAAAAAACGATCCGCATACTTGACATGGTACCAAACACAGGCCCGGCAATAAGGCAGTGAAATGGATGCCATTACATCAATTAAACTATATTTAAGATAAGCGTAAGCGTAAGCCCATAACTTATTTAAATTTTAAATTTGATTGTTATTAAGGTTTTATTGTCTATAAATATACCCTTATAATCAAAACGTTTCATTTAGTCACCTACTCCACATACATATGTAACCATAGTTACAAAGCATTCTACGAAATCGACCGAACAATGCCGGAATACTACGAACGTGATTCGACTGCTTGTGTCAAATGCATGGTTGTGTGCGTGTAGTGTTTTTTCATTAATTTAATGTATTTCTAATGCATATTTTATAAAAATATTAGGATTCGCCCCTCCTTCTCCATATAAACTTTAACTGTGCCAAATATCATACTCCTCCATCATCGCAATTTTCCTAAAAAGGGGTACAAAGTTTTTGCTTCTCGTATTAATATATAGATAAATAATGAGAATAAGATAATGATTGTCTATTTATTACACGCTGTATCCTAAGTTTTCGCTTATGTTTACTGCTGGTCGCCAAGTTCTCAGTTCAATTGCTGATTCGGGCTCGAAGAGATTGAAACTTTCCGTTAAAAAGTTCTTAGTAGCAACACGAAGTAAGACAATAAAGTAGCCATGAATAGCCTTATCCCTTAAGTGGCACTTAAACATAGCTGAAGAATTGTGATTGTAGTACATTCTCACCAGATTTGTATTTTTATACAATGTATACATCACACAAGGTTTAAAAATCAATCTCCAATTTTACAAATATTATAAGAATCTTTCTAAAGTTATAATTTTTTTTATTTGCTAATTTTGCCAATTGGGAAGCTCCTATAAATTGCGCCTGCCATAACCATGCACCCGAACGTGACTGATCCGGCCCTGCTCAAGTTATTAGAACAAAAAAAGTAGGTACCAAGAGCAGAGGATTCTTCACAGATTTCTTTTCAACTTTAAATCGAGCGTTAATTAGTTGGCCTGAGGACTTGGTGCCTTTTTTGCTCGAAGCCAGTGGCTCACGTAATCAATTAAAGTTCTTTTTAATCTCGACTCAACGGTCGCGGCGGCCGGCCAAGAGCGGCCATTTTAATTCTTTAAAAAGTTTTCATCTGCAAACGGTTTATTTTTTATTTCACCATATTATTTGTCTATGATCTGTACAATGTATTTTTATACGCCCTATAAAGTTGTCATAAGGGACATAACCGACAAAGTTTTTGTCAAGTATCCGCCTAACCTATCGATATTACATGTTTATATGTTAAATTGACCTATTTTGTAATATAATTTAAAATGATAGCCTCAAGCTAAAATCTGTTCAACTATATTTTAAGTTACTTGTCAAGTAAGCGTAGAATTCGAACATGTGGTTCGAAACTTGTCATTTTATGCTCCTATTAAAATGAAACCTTATGCCCGTCTCAAGGCAACCAGCCATTCGTTCGCAGTTTAAAAACTTCAAAATTGGGTGCTTTCTTGTGTCCGCGAAAGCATCGCAGTCGTCGCTAATTTCCCAAGAGGCGTCTCACGGCGAGCCGCAAACTGCCGCGATAAACATCCCAGAGGCTACAAGAATTAATAGGCCTTACTGTATTTCTTTTTTATATTCTTTTTACTTTAACAAAAACGTGATCTGCGTTCTTTTTTTGAATAATTTTCTAATGGCAGCGCGCAGTGGAATTGACTTGGTTAATAAGAGTACAAAGGCTTAAACAACTATCTAGGAACTTAGTTAATCTTTACCATATAAGTTTAAGCCGGAGTAATTAAAGAGTACCTTAGAGAGAGCACATATCCCACGTACGACTTCACAAGAAAGGGTATAGGAGCTTGCTATTGCGGTCTAGTACGTCATAGTTATGATTTATTATATTTTTTTTAAATACGCCTAAATTTCGTAAGTGGAAATCGACCTAACCTCTCGACGCTTGCATTTTAATTATATCATTCTTGCGTTACTGATCCTAGGATAGAATCTGCTAACTGTCAACACAAGAAAAACTATGGTAGTTTTTGTTGAAAACACGGCGGTTAGAGAGCTTCAGCATCTCTTTTTATCGCAAGAAGACGTTGACAAAGTATAGAAGACATATCAAATGCTTACTTTTTCTTCTTCGCCTATAAACACGGCATTCTTGTAGCACAGCAGTAGATATAATGACGTTCGATAATCCAGCGAGTTCTCTCAGCTATCATTTAGTAGAGGCAGTAACATCTTTAGGGTTAAAGAATAAGGCAAGCTCAATCATTGAGTTATAAGTGTCAAACGTGTCGTTCCAGTAATCGCCTGTCTCAGGTCAAGGGGATTACAGAGCATGCACTCCAATTTTCAAATTGGATAATCTCTTCTACTACGTGCCACATGTTAACTCGATGAACCCAATAAGATTTATTCATAGCAAATGAAGTAAACACCAGCTTTATCCATCTTTATTCTTAAATTGCCGTCGCAAATCGTGAATGAGTTCACTAAAGCACACTGAAGGCGTGCTAGTACTACATTGAATATACGTTATTAAACCACCGCAAGCCGGGCTTTTGGACTTATATGAAGGTTAAACTCATATTTTGTTATTCGGGTTTGCCCGACTTGTTTCGAACTACTACTTATCGAAACTAGTCATGCAAACCCGAATAACATAATATAAGTTTAACCATTTTATAGGTTACGTTATACCTAGTCTTGCCATAAATATTGTTACGAGGAAAAATATTTTCTTTTCTGTTGCATAAAACATTTATTACAGTAATGTGTGTGTGTGTATATTAATATAATAACATTAAAAATATATGAAGCTCATTCAAAATGATTTCCATTGGCTTTAATGTAGTTCTTTAAACGTTGAGTCCAGTTATCAATAGAAACATGCACTCACTCCATGGGATAAATCTTCACTGCCAATGGATTGTTTTAGGGACTCCAAATTATCATGGCGTTTAGAGCATGACATACTCTCTAAAATTGACCATATATTAGGACAGTATTCAGCTCTGATGGAGTCCAAACGTTCGTTTTCAAACACGCTTGGGTAGATGGACCGCCACTGATTATACTCACTAAGTAAGTATATAACTTTCGAGCGGTTTTAACTGACATCTTCATAACATAATTATTGTTCACCGCATTAAAAAGGCAAAAATACCCCAACGATGTGTTCGTACAGAAACAATTACACGCATTAATTTGCGGTCCCAAAACAAACATTTTAATTTCTTTAATTCTCTTGTGGCTTCCGCAAAAACATCCCTGTACACGTAATAAAAGCAAAAAGTTAATAAACAAGTCTCCACGTTTAATTAAAATATAAGAAAGCGCGAACCGTGTAATTGTATACGTTGCAATGAAAACGTACAATAAGTCTGCATTCATTAAACAATGTGTCGTGTGCTTACACTAAGCCAAAACTGAACATTATCTTCATAGCGTCGAATAAAACAATGGCTGCGAGCGTATCCTTGACAGATGTCAAAAAGACTCATCGCTATTGATTATGACAGCGTGATTTTTATAGACGATAAAAATCACGTGAGAAAATAAATAGATCTTTGAGTCCGTCTGAGGACCTAAATATTGGCTGCCAGTATAAAGCGTAGTAGTGGTCGCCTCGCCACTTCTTCTACGCCTAGTGACAACACGAGGGTATGAAGCACACGAGACAAAAATTGTGCGGTTCACGAATGGTTGTTCCAAGTCTGGGTGTTCTTTGTGTCCGTTGGTTGAATGTATAATATTACGTAGGATGCAGGCATAAAACCTGGGGCGGGAGCGGTCTTATGCAAAAAAAGAACATAAATTTTGCGGAAGCAAATCCAAAGATGCTATTACATACTGCCAAAGTAGCAAACAAGCATACTGCATATTGTGTCTGATGGTAAATGTTTCCTGTATCCTATGAAAGCTTGAAAAGCGTTGGCACTAACCTGAACAACTGCAAAGTTTACTATAACCAATGGTCGCTTACATCATATTATACATATGTTAACGTAGCCTACGGATCATAGGCTACGTTAACATACATACATATAACCATCGAGAAACCTGAAAAAAAATGAGACAATGACGTCAGCATTTTTTAATGATGTTCAGTAGCAATAGCCATGTGGAAGACCAACTGCTATGCAGTGGTTTCGAGATTTTTCCATTGTAGATTCTACATTCAACATCATCACTGTCTCAGTCGAAAGACGTCTACTGCAGGACATAGGCCTCTCCCAAGGTTTTCCACAAGACCAAGACCGGTCTGTGTGGGGTCTTACATATGACCACACGTTTCTGTTACACGCTGTATACATTAAATCCCTACCTACATGATAGGTTGTATGTATAGGCTTGTAGTGGACGCGGAGATGCCTCTAATGCTATTGGGACCAACAAATTTGTTCCGGTCTGGTGCAAATAGGTCGCGCCGACCGTCGACCGTTGCGTCGCATCGGTTAGTACTACGTATTTATTGTACTTATATAACTCTACATAGTTACTTCTAACTAACATGACTCATTTATAAACCTGTAAATTTCTGATGGATTAGGTGGTGACACCCACATTTGTCAGTGACCTTTAGGTTCTGTTTGACAGTAAAAGGCCGGATTTACAGTGCACAGTATGGAGTACCTATCATATAGTGTGTTAGTACTGAGTCAGAAAAATCTTACTCAATCACAGTTGCAAACCTTACGATCTGCATTACGCGCTACTAAGCAATGAAATAAAATACAGAAAAGAAACGCACCAACAGGGTCGTGTTGCTATTGTTCCCAAAACAAAATTGGTTGGCCTCGATGGCGTAGTGGTTAGTTTAACCGACTACCACGCCTGATTTCGCGGGTTCGATTCCCGCACAAGTCAAACATTTGTGTGCATGAACATGGATGTTTGTCTTGGTCTGGGTGTTTCTATGTATAATATGTAAGTATTTACAAAAATAAAATATATATGTAATTTTATCCATTGTCTAGTACCCATAGTACAAGCTCTGCTTAGTTTGGGCTAGATAGTGTTGTGTGTATGTGATAGAATATTATAAAATTATTATTATTAATAAAATGCGATACAATCAAAGCACAATTACTCGGATGATAGCTATTGTCATTATGAAAGCTCTTTTGTTATCGATTGTGCTACTTATTATTTATCAAATTTTCCACACAAGTACAGTATTAATAACAAAATTGTATGGATCAGATTTTCAACGTCCATCACTATGAAAGTAACATATCCAGTACCTAAGTATAAGTAGGTATAACATCAGCATGAAAGCTCAATGGTTATGAGCTTAGTTTGGGCTAGATGGTGTTGTGTGTATGTGGTAGAATATTATTATTATGAGTACTTTTGTTTTTTCTCAGCTCAGGGCTGGTTTTGTCTTTATTATTATTATGAGCTAATTTTAACTTCTTATCCGCCAATTTATCCCACCTTTTTTTTTATTTACCGTGGAGAGCCACGCTTCGTCACAAATAGGCCGGCTCGACCGGAGTGATACCATGGCCTCACAGAAAACCGGCGTGAAATATCGCTTGCGTTGTGTTTCGTTGAGTGAGTGAGGGTACCGGAGGCCCAAGCACCTCTCCCCTCCTGGAGTGGGGAAGGGAATTTAAAAGGCTGGCAACGCATTTGTGACTACTCTGATGTTGCGGGTGTCCATGGGCGCTGGTAATCGCTTACCAACAGGTGATCCGTTTGCTCGATTGCAATCTATACCATAAAAAATATCAATTGGTTATCACTGCTTGTTATTTGAAACAATCGAAAATTCGAATCATAATCGAATAATCGAAACGCGATTTGATAAGGAAATATTGTTAAAACGTTGTATATCACGATGACGATCTTCTGAGCCCAGGCAGCGAAACATATAGCAGAAGATTTCATTAGGTCTTCACTCTTCAATCTTCAATATTTTCGTACCCCAGACGAAATACTAAGCTGTTTTTAAGACTGCGCCGAGCGAAATGTGCCAAAACAGGCGGTCACAGTTAAGTTGATAAAATATTAAATTTACATTTACCATAACAATGAATGTATTTATAATTACTCCGTGTAAAATACTTAAAATAATTAATATTTTTGCCTACAAAATTACGTAAATTTGCACGAAAAATGCAAAAGCATAAGCTCGTGTTACGTGATTTTTAAATTATAACAGTAGAAATCTATCCTATTTTACAGCTTAAACGAAACATAAATAGTTATATTACAATTTGTCCGTCCCAAATATTTAAGTTATTGGTTGACAATAAAGACACATATTTATCAAAAAGCACTTCAAATCCTTCATACAATTTTACTATGGCGGCCGCGCGCTGATTTGAATTTCGAGCTCTGTCATGCAGTCCAACCGCGTCTTACGCTCGGCGCAGTCTGAAGCTCTCTACCCTGTGTTTGTCCGCAATGTCACTTAGACCTTACGCGAAAATCAGCTATGCACTTTGATATAAATTCCTGTTAAAATTGTACCATTATATTAAGATAATAATATTTTATTTGCACACTAAATTAACCTAGTAGTGTAGGTCTTAAACATAGGTACTTTAAACTTAGCGGAAGAAAAACCTCTAATCTTACAGACCCAAAAGGGTAGGCAGAAGTGTCTCACAAACGCAGTAAGGTTGTAAAGCTTTCTAGGATGTGAGCATTTTGATTTGTATATTTCCAAACCCCGTCCGAAAACTGAGATTATTCAAACAATACAATTTATTAAGTATTCGGGAAGCAAACCTTTAGCCGCATTCTGAGTTGATAACCTATGGAACGGGACCAATGAGTCATACAGTAAATTACGTATGTCATATTATTATGGCGCAATCTATTGGCAACATTAACTTACAGCACACTGCTATGTGCCAATACTGAACATATTGTATCAATCGATAAGTTAGTCAAATTGGTCAGTGTAACTAGTACGTAGATGCAATAAGAGGTGGCGCTATTATACATTTTGTAATAGAAGCAGGGAGACGAAAAACATTTACAGCATCGTTCTTCGTCTACTTGCTTCTATTACTTATTCAATCTGTCGTATTTAAGAGGCAAGGTTGGCCATGCCCATCCCAAATTGATGTGGTGTCCATCCCAGGATGTTTGATTCCAACTGAACATTCTAGGGTATACTATCTTAGAATGTAGGCCAACGCGGGCTCAGGTTTCAGGTTCCAGGCCGGGCCCTGCAGCAGCATTTAGCAAATAACTCTAAATAGTCGACCTAGCAATCAAAGCTAAAAGCATAGTAGAAGTAGTTGTGGCAATAAAAGCTTCTCTGGATAAAGGGAAAACTAAAACTAGAATAAGGCAATGGTAAACTTATGATTAATAGCTATTTCAAGAGTTGTACATTTTTTTCCAGTGCACTAAAATACTGGCCAATGAGTTACATTGACTCACGCCGGAACGTCCTCCAAGGTGAAGTATATTTCGTCAGCTGAGTTAAGCTCCATGTAAAAGAGAGCGTGCTTAGTTACGTCTACCAGGCTTATAATGTTCATAAATAAATTTATAATATTGGCCAAGCCCGAAATTAAACCTAAGACCATGAGGTCATGAGATCATGAGATCATGATGAGATCATGAGTGCAAAATTAAACATCAATGACGTCATTCTAAAAATATAACGTAACTTTGACTGGGATTCGAACCCATTACACAAATCGTGTTGGCCGTGGCGATACAATCAATCAACGCGGCAAATAAACTACGGACTAGAAAAACCTATTTAGTGTCATCGTTCGATACGTATTGGCAGTTAGATTTAGCCGTTAAAAATAGTCCCAATCAAATGTCACGTCCGTCACTAAATAGTTCCAATTTCGAATATCAAACAAAAGATGGTACCCAAACATTTATTATGACGTTTACAAGTAAATACGCTAATATTCGTGTGAGAAAACGTAATATTTGTATTGTCAATAAAAATACGGTATTTCACGTTTGAAAAAACACAATAATGAAACGAAATTAGTGAGTAAAGTTTAGTATGAAGACTTCCAATATGACTAGGAATAAAGGACAAATATATAGTGTTGGCAACTACCTGATGACGGGTAAAGTACTAGGGAAGGGACACTTTGCCAGAGTTGAAGAAGCAACACATAGGATTATAGGGAAAAAGGTAAGTGTATTTTGAAATATTTGCTTGAAATAAACTATTTTAATGTTTTATATATCGCGAATAGATGCAGTGATTGTGTGAACACATAAGAAAACCCCTACAGTGAGTGCTGTGATTTATTGCTTTGAGAATATTAATCGATTATTTTATGTCAGTTTATGTATGAGAGGCATTAATTGCATATTTTGAGATTGCATCGGCGAAATGCAGATAAATAGCGTCTTGATATAGTATTAAATTTACTATTACATTTCCTGAACTTAGTTTTATATACATAGATAAAAGTAATGTATGTGAGTAAGCAAATATGAAGTATACATATCTGTACTAATTGCATGATTGATATATTTTTTAATTTGATTGGTTATAATGCCTCGATGTTTACCTCGTTCATTAAGTTAAAAAAGTATACACACAAACCGACATAAAATGAAACAATAAATAATTATAATAATATTCTACCACACACAATACCATCTAGCCTAAAGTAAGCAGCTTGTACAATGTACATAAGTATTCGTAAATTATTCAAAATTTTTATCGAATTGAAAAGTGACTGTGAGCTTTTTATCAAATAATTCCTGTATTCCTATCGTTATTATTTTGTTTATTATTATTAAATTATGTTTAAAAACCAATTGAATATTATTATGAAGGATCGTTTTTTTGTATATAGGTATCTATACTAGGTAATATAATAAAACTGTAAAGATTATTTTTTAATGCGATATAACTGGAACTGCTCGTCAGATTTCAAATATTAGCTTTTGCATTAGATAGTCCGATTTCTTAAAGATATAGGCAATATAACATCACGCTACTAGCGTGGGGAGCGGAGCAGTAATCATAATCGTAAGTAAAGCCGCGGGCGACAGCTAGTTAAATAAACTTATGCGGAGTTTTGTGTCTTGCTGGCTATTTAATGAATTTATTTTGATTAGATACTTCAGTATTATAATTAGTGACTTATTTTTAGACTGCCCATTAATCTTGTGCCACGTTTACACAAGTTTGCGGCCGATCGCGAGGGTCGTCTCAAGTTCGTTTCCTGGTTCAGGCAAGGCATTATCGGATTTCACTGTTAGGAAATTATGTTTTAGGTCATACATTATACGTCGCCCTCCCTATAACTTAGGAGCTGAATGTAGATGTAACATATCTCTACGTAGGTACACTTTCGGGCAAATAATTATGTTAACATTTAAAGTATTTTACATACTGTTAATAAATAAGACTAAATTTAAATTATTTTTCGGGGTGAAAGGTATTCTATGTCCTTTTATGTGCCCCTGACAACGTGTTTGCGAAATTTCATGATTATCGGTCGAGTAGTTAAGGTGTGAAAGCGTAACAAACAAACTTACATTCGCATTTTAATATCATTAAGGATTATAAATTCTGCTGTCGGTTTATGATATAAATATTAAATATCATGTGTATATTATGAAAATGATTAATATTTAAATGCTGCTTCAATGAGCTATTAGATGACTAATAGCCTGACCTATGGCTAAATTTTAAATTGTCACTTTAAAGTTATTCATAAGAATTATAAAGACAGTTATTGAATAAAATTGTTCAACAATTTCACTTTTGTATTCAGTCAGGTTATGATTTATTTGGTGGATAACTTTTAGCTGGTGATTAAAAAATCTTCTTTTAAACTGGTTTGTCTATGAGCGGCGGTTAGTGCTTACCTTTACCATACCATTAATCCCCAATTCCGTTATCTAGAAACGAATAGTAACGTAAGCGTTTCAGCTACGGCGAGTAAAATTTTGACATAGACATAAACTTTTCATACAATATGTCGCACTCTTAATAAAACAGAGACTTATCTCAGTATTTTAGATTAAACAAATTTGAACTCTATTGCAAAGATTTAACACAAATATAATATTAGAATTTAACATATACAATTAGAGTTCAAATTGCCTTTCTTTCAAATTTTGAGTTAAGTCGCTGTTTTATTAAGAGTACGATGTGTCAAAATTAACTGCTCGTAGGTAAAATAACTCGTTTCTTAAATATAGGAGGAGGGCTTAAGTGGCTCGTCTACCACCTAAAAAATGTATTCTACTGAACTACTAATAATTATCTGCCATATTTTTCAATCGTTGCCTCTGGCCTATCCGGGAGAATGTAGTGGATATCTTTATAGTTTTGCTTATGTTTTAAACCCATAATTAATTGTTGTAGGTGGCCATCAAGATCATAGACCTGACGTGTATAAAAGAGGAATATGCTCGTCGGAATCTGCACCGGGAGCCAAGAGTGATGGCGAAGTTGCGACACCCCTGCATCGCAGCCCTCTATGAAACTATGATGGTTAGACACTTTACTGCTTCAAGGCCCGGTGCCTATTTCCAAGAAACGAGTTATTTTAGCTACGAACAGTTAAATTCATGTTTATCATAGAATATATGTCGTAATGTACATAGATAAAACGGCTCGTTTCTTAAATATCCAAAGATTATATTCTTTATTATGTATGCTGCACACACGGCAAACGAGTTTAAGCAGTGTCCGTCATACTTAGCCCACGATAGCTATGAAAATCAGTGTCTTCTCCCATCAACTTGGATTAGTAAACCTGCATAGTTGACGCAGAAGCCATGTCTGTGCACTAAGTTTTTTGGGTTCGAGACACACTCCAACACAAGACAAACAAAATGTGTAACCTGCAAAGAGTTGCTATGCTGGGCGGTCCTGTTATCTTAAAAGTGCAAATAAACGATCGAAAGTGATGCAGCCAAACCAACGCACCGCACCATACCGCACCGCACCATACCGCACCCCCGACCGTCATATTATTTTCGGCACCGCACCAAGTTTGATCTGCAAGCAATTGAATCACACGATTGAATATAGTCCGAGAGCAGATCGCGTCCGTGGTTCAGCCGCACCATGTTTGATCGTCTT
The DNA here is from genome assembly GCA_930367265.1 of Catocala fraxini. Classification (NCBI taxonomy): domain Eukaryota; kingdom Metazoa; phylum Arthropoda; class Insecta; order Lepidoptera; family Erebidae; genus Catocala; species Catocala fraxini. The sequence goes on from OV884041.1 coordinate 20,164,790, forward strand.
TAGCACTTGAAGGGAGGTTCTAACAATCAGAGTGCCAAGTGCGAGTTTGTTTTACGTTAAAGCAATCGACACGTTTATGACGGCGCGCTCTCCGATTGGCCCGCTCCAATCTCTTAACCAATCAGAGAAACACTGTTTCGATCGCGTTAACGTAAAAACAACTTGCTCCAGGTACCCTGGTATTGTAAGAAACAGTGACCCAGTGATTTTAAAATAATGTGTGTATTTTAGCATGGACCTAGGCTATACGTGGTGATGGAGGCAGCAGGGGGCGGAGACCTGTGCACGCACGTGCTCGGCGCGCGCGGCGCTACCCGCGGCCTGCCCGAGACGCGCGCGCGATCACTCGCCGCACAACTTGTCTCCGCCGTCAGACATATGCATGCTAGAGGCGTCGTTCATCGGTATACTTAATACTAAACATATGTAGCGTTTTACTAATTAACGTATATAATGGGCTGATTATTTATTAGGAACAGCATCTTTAGTACGAAAAAATTGTTAATGCAGTCCACCAATCCGTTATCGGGCGACCCTATCGCGTGTTTACGTACCGCGCGGCTGTAGGTAATTATTTCAAGGACAGGGCCGAGTCACAATACTGGTAGATAAAATTACCGTGACCATGGTGACTAGGACACACCAATATAATATAAGCCCTGTACATAAAGTGTCCCACTGCTTGGCACGGGCCTCTTAAGTGTGAGGAGGGTTAGGTAATAGTCTACCACGCTGTTTAATAGACTTTGAAAACATTATGGAGAACTCTCAGAGCAGCAGGTTTCTTCACGATGTTTTCCTTCACTGTTAAAGCGAGCGATATTTAACCCTTAATACGCACATAACTTTGAAAACACTAGAGGTACGAGCCATCTCCCACTAGGGATCTAATCTTTCTAAAATAGAACAAACTTTATTCAAAGCAAGACCTCAGTTTCCATTTTCCACACATCTCTGATCACCGGGCAGATCCAACTTAGTTATCTATTCGTAATGTTTACTTGCGTTTTGCTATTTGCCCTTGCTACCTGCGGTCCGACATGATGATTTACAAACTCACATTATACTTTCCAGAGACTTGAAAATGGAAAATATCATGCTGGACAGCACCAAGCAGTTCATCAAAATAGTTGGTAAGATTTTATTGGTCTAGTAGTTAGTACTTACCTTTCGACATTTATGTTCGACTAATCTATACTCATATTATAAAGCTGAAGAGTTTGTTTGAACCCGCTGATCTCAGGAACTACTGGTTCGAATTGAAAAATTATTTTAGTGTTGGATAGCCCATTTATCGAGGAAGGATATAGGCTATATAACATCACGCTACGACCAATGGGAGCGGAGCAGCAATGAAAAATGTTGCAAATACGAGGAAAATTCTCTTATCTTATATGAAGCAGACGAAGTTGCGCGGGTCAGCTAGTAAGATATACCTATATAGTATTTCTTCTATTTTTATTTATTAGATAACTTCGGCATTAGGAATAAATCCTGTATCGTGGAGGACTTGTTTTTATTTTTGCTATGTGAACAGTTCAAAAGTCTGTGCTATTTATTTTGTGTACATATAATAGCTGATATACATCCACGTTGTTACTACCTATGCCTATTGTGTTCTCAGATTTCGGTCTATCAAACATGTGGAGTTCAGGTGCGTCGTTGCGCACGCCCTGCGGTTCACTGGAGTACGCGGCGCCAGAACTCTTCGTCGACGGACGTCGTTATGGACCCGAAGTCGATCTATGGAGCATGTATGTTCATTTTTACTTCTTATTCATTGAATTATATGCTGCCAGCAAGTTAAAAAGGGTGTCTTAACGTAAAAAAGGAAAGTTTTAGATAGAAAGTAGGTATGACAATGAGAGAGTGGAGTTCGTATTAGAGAGATCGTATTAGCCGAAGAAGAAATCGATTATTTCAGAGAGGGCGAAATAGTTCTGGCCAGGGAAGAGGAGGATATTTCTAGGTAATAATAATAATAATTTATTTTCATTATTTTATTTTAACAATTTTTCTCTTAATCTAATACATTTTTTTTGAGTACATAGCTTGTGGTAGTGCTAGACAGAGAGGAGGGTGTAGTCCTAGACAGAAAATGAGATAAGTAGTCTTAGACTAAGAAAGGCTGAATGTCTAAACAGGAAGACGCCAAATTACAACGACTAATATATTTTCATTGCACCTGTTTCTCTTTTGCATCACTAAACAACATTTGCCGCTTCTCTAACAGAATCTAGTCGGTATGACATAGTAAGTGTAATGTCGTGTGTGCGCAGAGGAGTGATCGTGTACGGCATGGTGACTGGCGGGCTGCCGTTCAGCGGCGGCAGCGGCGGCGGCGCGGAGGGCGAGGGCCGCTCGCGCCCGCAGCTGCGCGCCGCCATCGCGCGCGGCTACACACGCAAGCAGCGCGCCGCGCTCGCCGCGCACTCGCCCGGTACACTACACGCATTCTATCACTAAGTGTTCAGCGGCGGCAGCGGCGGCGGCGCGGAGGGCGAGGGCCGCTCGCGCCCGCAGCTGCGCGCCGCCATCGCGCGCGGCTACACACGCAAGCAGCGCGCCGCGTTCGCCGCGCACTCGCCCGGTACACTACACGCATTCTATCACTAAGTGTTCAGCGGCGGCAGCGGCGGCGGCGCGGAGGGCGAGGGCCGCTCGCGCCCGCAGCTGCGCGCCGCCATCGCGCGCGGCTACACACGCAAGCAGCGCGCCGCGCTCGCCGCGCACTCGCCCGGTACACTACACGCATTCTATCACTAAGTGTTCAGCGGCGGCAGCGGCGGCGGCGCGGAGGGCGAGGGCCGCTCGCGCCCGCAGCTGCGCGCCGCCATCGCGCGCGGCTACACACGCAAGCAGCGCGCCGCGCTCGCCGCGCACTCGCCCGGTACACTACACGCATTCTATCACTAAGTGTTCAGCGGCGGCAGCGGCGGCGGCGCGGAGGGCGAGGGCCGCTCGCGCCCGCAGCTGCGCGCCGCCATCGCGCGCGGCTACACACGCAAGCAGCGCGCCGCGCTCGCCGCGCACTCGCCCGGTACACTACACGCATTCTATCACTAAGTGTTCAGCGGCGGCAGCGGCGGCGGCGCGGAGGGCGAGGGCCGCTCGCGCCCGCAGCTGCGCGCCGCCATCGCGCGCGGCTACACACGCAAGCAGCGCGCCGCGCTCGCCGCGCACTCGCCCGGTACACTACACGCATTCTATCACTAAGTGTTCAGCGGCGGCAGCGGCGGCGGCGCGGAGGGCGAGGGCCGCTCGCGCCCGCAGCTGCGCGCCGCCATCGCGCGCGGCTACACACGCAAGCAGCGCGCCGCGCTCGCCGCGCACTCGCCCGGTACACTACACGCATTCTATCACTAAGTGTTCAGCGGCGGCAGCGGCGGCGGCGCGGAGGGCGAGGGCCGCTCGCGCCCGCAGCTGCGCGCCGCCATCGCGCGCGGCTACACACGCAAGCAGCGCGCCGCGCTCGCCGCGCACTCGCCCGGTACACTACACGCATTCTATCACAGCAAGCCAGTGCCGGATCGAACCTAGTTTTAGACGTTAATTACACAGAAAAGGCGTAAGGCGACGGCACATCGAGCAATGCAGTAAGCACGGTGCAGGCAGCGATAGAGCATGCCTGCACTGCGCCACGTCTAAGTACCTCATAACATGGCACTTTCTTAAATTTTGTATTGAAAGGTTTTGCTGCGCCGACGCCGCGCCTTCGCCTTATGCCGTTTCTGTATAATTTATGCTTTCGGATGCATCGAAATCCAGATTCGAGAGCATCGAATTTATTTAAATACTAGCTTTTGCACGCGGCTTCACTCGCTTAGGAACATTATCTACTATTTTCTGGATGATGAGCTATACTCTTTCTGTACCCCCCTGACAACGTGTATGCGAAATTTCATAATGATCGACCGACTAGTTAAGATTTCAAAACGTAAAAAAATTGAGTTTACATTCATATTTATGATATTAAAAGTTAGAATTAAGTGAGCTCCGAGGGGGCACGGTCTGAACTCCGCTAGGTCCCAATGTCAGGTACGCCAAAATCGAAGCGATAAGTCCCGTTTTGAGGAGTGGCTGGAGAGGCGGCATGGCCCTCTTACCTTCCGGCTGACACAGGTAATGACTGGCCACGCCTGCATTGGCCGGTTACTGTGTCGCATAGGCCGGCAAGAGACGCCCGGTTGTTGGATTAGGCGCAGAATGCTACATTCGCAAAATTACATTTTGGAATATCGCAAAATGTCATATTCTCAAAACGTCACATTAGAAAATCCCATTTTCGCATAATGTCAAATTCTCGAAATGTCACTTCAGACAGTAATTATTTTTCAAATTTTGATCTTAATGTTTTTGTGAATAACGCCACCTAGCTAAAACATTAATTGAAAATAAATGGAAATGAATAAATAATCTAATTAAATACTGAAATAAGTATTATTTTTTATTCATAAATCATAGGCCTGGACAAGAAGGGCAAGAAGTCACTAAGTTACTTTAACAATCTTGTCTTTGAGCAGCGATAGCTCAGTGGGGAGACCAAAAGACTGCCATGCAGAGGGTCTTGGGTTCGAACCCACGTCGCGAACCCCTGAATTTCAGAAGTTACATGACTTTTCGAAATTATGTGCGTATTGATTGACAATTATCGCCTGCTCCGTGCCTCGGAGAGCACGTTAAGCCGTCGGTCCCGGTTGCCATGAACATCTGTGACAGTCGTTATTGGGAGTGTCGACACAAAAGATCCCACTGGGTCGAAGTGTCGCCGGTCTGCACTGACTAGCCCCCATATAAGATAACAATCTTGTTATTTTGATAGTTTGGCATTTCGCTAGTGTGGCATTTTGCTAATGTGGCATATTGAGAAAAGACATTTTGTGAATGCGTCATTTTGAGTCAATATATGATTTTGCGAATGTGGCATTGTGCGCCTAATCCCGGTTGTCACCACTGCGGCGACTGCCCCGCCTGGCGCCGTCTGCCCCGCCTGGGCATCGCAACGCCGTGAGTAGATCACGGCAGTCGGTATGGTCCCTCTCGCTCCCGGCCGTGGTTCAGTCTATGGTCCGGAGTGAGAGGTCGTGGAACGCAGTCGCCTCCTCGCGTCCGTTCTAAGTGAGGAAGTAATTTCCATCAAGGAGGCAGCGGAGCGGGAGAGGACGCGCTTGAACTCTCCGGCGCCCAATTCTGCGGTTGGGGAGCCCTCTCCCCTACCGGGCGCCGGAGGGCGCGGGATGACCTCCAGCCACCATGAGGTTTTACCAGGGGTTGGTGACCTTCATAGGCCAGCCCGCCACCCAATAAACTCCTGGTCCGAGAGGCGACGTGCATGTTCCCGAGCGCGCCTCTGTGTCGTTTTGTCTTCATCCCCTCCACAAGGGGACAGTAAGGCAAAAATTTAATTGAGTAAATGAGAAGGGTAGTTTCGTGTAGGGCGCCGTCGTTTCACACGGCGGGCCGAAACCCCGGCGGGGCGCAATTGCATGCTAAAGTGAAATATGACCGTAATACATATAATTTGGAAATAAAACACCGAAGTTACCATAACATTACTTTATTGTTATTTATATTAAAACTTATTTCTAATCATGTTTACAAATGACTGACTTTACACTCGATGACGGCATTATCGTATACTTCCGTCAAAAAAATGTAGATACGTCTTTTTTCCTTATAACGGCAGTATATTACCAAAGACAAATAAAATTAATATAAACTCAAAAGCACAGATATTAAAACAATCTATAAAAAACGTTATATGTAGTACCTTTAATGCTTGCGCTTGTGACGCTACCTAGCGAACGAACTTAGCAGTTTTTATCCTATAGGTACAGTCTAGCTAAATGCTACATAGTCTACTAACGATCCCACTAAAGAAGCCTTATAGGCCAAACGGACAAAGCGTGTACCGACTAACCGCTCGATTAGTCGGTACGTACATCATCATTCGTTAGCATACCCGTATGGATAAACATTAGCTAGACTGATAGTTGTGATCAGACTTATCTAAACAGTACATCTACATATATCCAGTATAAAACGATCACCTGTACTACTCGCCATCGCTTAAGAGACCAGTGCGAGAGAATGGGACAAATGATAATTAATTAACAAGTATCAAAATATTTAAAGTCGCTTTTTTTATATGCTTATAGTTACATGTATTTATTTTTTGTTTTTACAATAGTAACACTATTCAGTGTTGCTACATAATGCACTTGTATAGACGTATAACGAAGACTGAAACGCAAGATTCTAAAGTATATAATATAAATTCTTTATATTAGCAGCAAAGGAGAATTTATGTCTAGTTCGCAACACTGGGCACCGTAGTCCATAGTGGGGAAGTGACCGCTTAAGCCATAGCGCCATTTATAGTTTATAAAAATGGCGCTCATAGCCACGGAGAGTGCTTCGGAGTGCACGTAAAAAGTCGGTCCCGGTTGTTGTCAAATTGACAGCAGTCGTTAAGCCATGTCAGAGGCCTACGGGCGGCGGCTTGAACAACTCTTGACAACAGGTTGACCACTAACAATACGAAAAGGAAGAAGAATGAAGGTTATAAAAATATATAATAAACTGTTTACTTTAAGATCTTGCGTTAATAATGTAAAGCAGTTACTTGCAGTAATGGTCACCAAAACATAACTCGAATTGCCATAGTTCTCTGCACGGTACACACACGTTAAATGTTCCGTTAACAACTCCTGCCAACCGCGTCACTTCGTACCTGCAACAACAAATATTATACTACACTAACTTTATTATACTAGCTGACCCGACACTGCCCGACAGTCGTTGTCCTGTCAATCTATACAAAATTACATTTCACTTAATTAAATTCAATATCAAAACGTCAATATTTTTTATTTGTCACATCGAATTACCATAAAAAAAATTTACATTTCCCGCGATTTATCGCAAATTTTTGTTTATACAAACCTTGCCCTGACAATAAAATACACACCAGTCATATCGGTCGAGCCGTTCTTAAGTGATGCTCTGTCATACATGTGGCAATTGATTTTATATATTTATATAGACTACTGATTTATAGACCACACCCTTCTGTTACACGCTATTTAAGAAAAACGAAACAAAAAGAACTGAGCCGGTGGCCGCAGCAAAAGTAAATGCAACTAATATGCATGAGGGGCCAGCTCGATGCCAAAGTCAGCCAGTGTTTCTGATTTTTCTGACAAGAAACGTTTCAGTAACTTTACTCAACCTTCCCCCTCCCCCTTCCCCCTTTCCATCGAACCTAAAACCATAGTAAGCGAAATTTATGTCCCTTTTTTATGGAGATATAAGCGTAAGCGTAAGTACGAACCAAGAAATACACTTTGGACTTCTTAATATTAGTAGGTAATTAATTTAATGAAATGCAATAGTTTGCTTGTCCTTGGGACTATGGGACTCAATTTAATACTCTCATATTTCATCTTATTCGATAATAAAAATCGAACTAGTGGCCAACAAGCACACGGCCCGCCTGATAGTTACTGTAACACTGTCAACTTTTTAGACGCGTTGCTACCTTGTCCTTAGGACTATGGGACTCAACTTAATACTCTCATATTTCATCTTATTCGATAATAAAAATCGAACTAGTGGCCAACAAGCACACGGCCCGCCTAATAGTTACTGTAACACTGTCAACTTTTAAGACACGTTGCTGCCTAAGGCAAAATATTATTTGGGTGCTATTTCCTGTAGAGTGGTATTTTGGGGTTCTACTTCCACAATAGATAATTCCCAGAAGAGTTGCGAATGTTTGTATTATTGTCATCAGAGTGCAAGGCGTTTATCCAGCACTTGTTGGAGCCAAACGTAGAACTGAGGATGAAGATAGAGGAAGCAGCCCGTCACCGCTGGGTCAAGAGGACCGGCATGAGGATGAAAACTCACCCCTTTGGCACTGTCGAGTCTACTACCAATAGAGAGGTAATATCCTATATCAGGTCATGGCGAAATTACCTTCAATGGTTACCAGCCCTCGCCAAGCTAGTCCGTGTTGGCGAAAACTCAGATGTAGTATTAATGGTGCCTGAATTGAGAGTTAGGCAGAAGCCTTATGGGCTCTAAAATTTGTAATGAAAACACGACTATGTAGACATGGTCGTGCTTTCACATAAATAACGAAGAACTAACAAAAATCAATAACAAATCCGTCTGTTGCAGTTGTATCGACAGATATCAGAACTAAGTCAGATGTCGTTCATGGACGTCGTAGCTCAAATAAAGGCAGAACCGTTCGGCCCCATCGCCGGGATCTACAACATCAAGACGCATCTGCTGCAGCTACAGGCGGTCGCTGGGACCGACTTGCTCTGGTCCGCCAACATCCAAGAACCACGCCCTCTCACCCCACCCGAATACCGGCCGAAGTACGAAACAGACTCCAACGCATCAACGAGCAAAAGCACAGCTCCCGCATCAGCTAAATACGCTCCTACTCCAGCCAAATACACACCTCCTCCGCAAAAAATCCGCATATCCAACACAGCGCCGCGGCCGGAACCGAAGCTTCACATCGTCAACCGAACAGAACACGTGACGTCAGAACAGCCGAAGCTTACAGCCAAGCTCCTCACTCCAGACAGGACGAAAAAGAGTCAACTGCAAAGTCCTCGGATAATTAACAGGCCGCTCACTAGCATGTACATTATGAAGAAGCCCGTGTATAAAGTGTACGACAACGGAGATTGTGGCCTCGACCCGCGGCTACCGAGCATCGACGAACATTCCACCGAAGTCAACGAGAAAGTCACGAGGAGCAAAAATATGAGGATTCCGTTTATTAGGAAGATGTCGCTGGAAGAAGAACGGCCTATCAGGTTGAATAGCTGTCCGAATAGAGTCGGCGATAAGCGAGCGGAGTTCTATAGAAAGGGGGGTGATGGTATACCGAGGTGAGGATTTTTGTATTGTACTAAGCAGTGCGAAAATTTTTGCAGATGCTATATTATATCGCTGGGCTGCCATCAGAGGTGTCGAGTTCGATTCAAGACATCTCTATTCGAATTTATTTTAGTACAACTTATTTTAGTTAACTATTTATAGTTAACTATCGCTCACTTTACCGGTAAAGGAAATCATAATGAGAATACATGCCATGTCTGAGAGTTCTAATGATCTCAAAGATATGTGAAATCTGCCAATCCGCACTGAGTCGCATTACGTTACGTTGGGTTTTCATGGTTAAATTGAGTAATCGATTCTGAAGAAATATGGTATATAGATTTTTTTTAAGTTGAGGGATGGTTAGGTAGTTCCTAATTTTAGTATAAGAAAAGTGATTAATAATAATAAAATTTGCTTTTGAATGGCACAGTTGGCGGGCGAGCGGTGGGCTAGTTACTCCGCCAACGAGAATCATGCTGCAGAGTACCGCTACTACGATCAAACGAGCATCTTTGGGGTGAGCATAAGCCTTCACACATGCCTACAATCTACATGCCTACAATCCTTACTAATTTTACACAGTGAAACAACAGTTTGAACAGACAACGTAAGCTTACGTGCAATAGGGTAGCGGTCTATGTTTGATTTTGTACATTATTTACACACAGGAGTAAATAGCTTTACAAAAATAAACTTTATGCAAACAGTATCCAAATTGGTAGCAATTAAAATTTTAAATTTAGGTTTATGGAAAAGTAGGTATGTAGAGGGGATATCTTCCTCCAAGAGCTGCGTATAAATAGCGGTTAACAAATTACGTAACAGATCGTACGGGTTTAGTTTTTACGGGCCCACCCCAGTGACCCGCCTGTATTAGCAGGCGGCGACGATCACCACCAAGATAGGCCCACGGCCTGGTCTGGTTACCTCGAGACCCCTTAGGGGTCTACAAGAAGAACCACTGATGATGATTTATATCGTGTTTCCTTTTTTTCTCATTTGACAATAACCCTTACTAACAGATTTGAAATACTTATAAATACCAGATTAAAAATGTTTTATTTTAGAGTTAGGGTAATGACAAACAAGGCTTAAATAATAAAAAAAATTAAGTTATCTAGAAAGAATATGAACCCAAATAGTGTAATGAACACAGTTTTACTTGCAATCATTGGAGTGTGCAATCTGAGAGACCATGATGGGTTCATCTCTTCCCAAATATTAGCTGATGTAACATACAGTTCTCCCGTTAAACATTTGAAAGTATATTAAGAATAATTTCGCTTGGTTAGGTTTTTTTTTCTATAGCTGTTGTTGAGCCAAAGTCTATATTCTTGTTACAGTAACATCGTCAGTCCACACTCATCATCTAACAGTCATTGCAAGAGCGAGAGAGCAATGCCCGTATGTTATTTTTCTTTCTTTTTAATATCTTGAACTTTTCTTTGATTTTCGTGTCTAGCATTCCAGCCATTGACATTATAATTCGCGTCGCATCGAGCTGCCAATAAGACAGAAGAATAACATAAAGCTATTATTAAAACTATTGTTAATTTGCAGGTGGGTTGGTATTCAACTAGAAGTATGGGCAAGGAAACGACGCACTTGCAACGACTCCGACGCACAGCACCCATGAAGTAAAAGAAGACGCACTCGCGACTAACCGCCTAGTCGTCTAATAGACTAGCCATCTAATCGACCAGTTATCTAAAAGACTAGTCACAAAAGAAACTTGTTCCTCAATAGATTAGTCACCTAACATACTAGTCGTCTCATGAACTAGTCGTCTAATAGACTAGTCGCCTAATCGACTAGTCGCCGGTGCGCCGCGACCCACGTCAAAATTAATAACGTGTTACTTATTAATGTTAAGCGAATAAAATATGTTTGATACAGGTGCGTCAAAAGCAATCGTTTTTGGAATAATATTTTTTGTTACGTTTATAATGTGAGTTTTATATAACTAAATAATAGAGTGTTATGTTATGTTGTACGCATGTATTTTATTGAAGTAATATAAGTTGTACATTATAACATTATTCTTAATTCTACTTTAGTGGGATGGGACTGCTTGTTTGCTTGTTTTCTCGTCAACTGAGAACTGATACCTTTCTGTTGTGGAATGGTTTCTTCTTCATTTATCGTAAATTATTCATTAAAGACACAAAGTCAATAAAAATTTCTGATCTTTCAAAATATAGGCAAGCAATAATACAATTTAAATGAATATGGACGACACAGCCCTAAACGAAAAACGAAGATCTCTTATCTATATACTAGACATTTGTTTTACACCTAAACAACCTTTGAAATATTTTGTATACAGCAGAACCAGTTAGCGTAGAATTTATGGACAACTAGCTTATGCCCGCGGCTTCGCTCTTTCGGGCACTGTACTTTTTTCTGATGCTCTGTTCTTTTCTGTACATCTAACAACGGTCGATCGATAAGTAAAGCGACAAACTAACTCACATTTCAGAAATCGGTACTGTTCCCGAGAGACAATGTAGTGGGGAAACCGCGGGTCCAAACTAGTCTAACCATAATTTCAAGTGTAGTTCTTGCTGGCCACGCCACCATTTAGTACTCTAGAATATGGCCTAACCCTTTTCAAACTAAGAAAAGACCCTCGTCCAGCAGCGGGACAGTTTATATACAAGGCTTCATAGCATCGTGTCATCGCTAGTATGTAGTAGATAATTACCGTGACAGCCGGGCGTCCAGGAGCCGTTGCGCCGATGTCAGTGGAACGGCATGTGCGTGGGGTTGGCCATGGCGGCCATGCGCATGTACGTGGTGTGCGCGCGCGCAAGGGGCGGAGACTCGCCCGGCGCCGCCTCGCTTTTAAACACCGCCACGCACTTCCACTGGTTCAGGTATTGCACTGGAATATATATAGTCACAACCTTATATCCCAAAGAGGTAGGTAGAAGCTAATTACGTCCAAATTTGGTCAAATATGGTTTTAGACTTTACGTAATAAACTGAGTCTATTGCCATCCACTGGACACAGATCCATACGTCGTGCTACTATTTAGAATGACAAAAACTCAATAGCACTTGCTCGAGCCGGGATTCGAACCCAATGCACAGCATTCGCATTCACCGCTACGCTACTGAGGAATGACGCCGTGAGTTATGGCGTAAATGAAGCAAACATTTAGCCCGGCAGGTGGTAAGTATTGACTGGGTTGGACCTGATATTAATGTCTTGAGGATCTGGAAACTATGTATGTAAACCCATTTTCCGAAAAAAAGTGGTAATGACCAATATTCTACTGATAGGTTTTGGAGATCTTTCACCGCGTATAAATACTGTTATTGGCTGGAATCTTCTACAAAATGAAGTTATCTACCTAGTCAGGCTGTCTATTGGTCCTGCTAGTTCTTAAATCCCTACAAACAACAAAAAATCAAATATTTTCTCTTTATAATATTAGTATAGATGTGTACAAATCGCGAAAGTCTATAAACGTTTATGTGCAAGCATGGGTTTGTTCTCATGAACACTGTTCCACTAGTGGTAAATAGGACTGATTACTGACCGTCAAGTGGAGATGCCATCAAAACTTATTAAATGATAATGCTTATGGTCGCCGTGATCAGAGACCAAAGGTAAAAGTGCAACGTAAACTGTACGTAGCATAAAATACACTCAATAAATATAAATACTAAAACATTATTCTCAAGTACTATTTCCAACTCTTGCAATATTTTCTATTGCTTTCTGAAAAAACATCACATGTGTAAATATTAGAGTGTAAGTCCTTTTTGGCCCGTCGTTACTGACTGAGATACTCGCGAGATGTAAGTCCCTCCTGTCCGGGAGTGCTGACTTTTTAACAATACTGGGGCATAAGGGTGAAAAAATTAAAGTTTTCAAGTCGTCACTGTTCATACATTTAGTGTCAATTGCCCAAGGACCAGGATACAATATTAGGGGCTCAGCCTTATAGCCTTACAATATTAGGCACCGCCAGGCCCCATGAAGTCACCGCTAGTGGTGCTGTCACTTAGCTGCCGATCACCACAAATTGCACGCGCGGTTGTCCAAATTATATTGTTATTTATTGCTGGATAACCAGTGTTCAGTCCCAAGTAAGGAACTACATACATACATACATATATGAACAGCAAGGTAATAACATATAACTTTAATCTATAATATTCTATCACATACTCACAATACCATCTAGCCCAAACTGAGCAGAGCTTGTACTATGGGTACTAGACAATGGATAAACATACATAACCGTTTTTTCTTTTTGTAAATACATACATATTATACACGGAAACACCCAGACCAAAACAGACATCCATGTCCATGCACACAAATGTTTGACTTGTGCCGGAATTTAACCCGCGACATCAGGCGTGGCAGTTACACTAACCACTACGCCATCGAGGGAAAAGGTAGTTAACACAGCAGTATACTGACTCTTCCAGAGGCGCACGGCGGCGTCGTCCCCGGAGGAGGCGAGCAGCGTGCCCGTGACGTTCCACGCCACGCGCCACACGCACGCCGAGTGCTCCTCGAAGGCGGCCAGCACCTCGCACTTGAACCGCACCGCGCCGCCCGCGCCACCCGCCCCACCCCCGGTACTTCCCGACTCGCTAAAAAACAAAAACAGTCAATTTTCACTAATAATAATGTCCTCCAGACCAAATTTCGTCGCAAAGGCCAATCTTAACGGACACTGGTCATCTGCGCAGGAGATATTATAGTGCACAATTGTGTGCGCAAACACAAGTGCACTCTCTGTCCTAATTCTCATGATCCGATGGGACGGTATTCCAACACGACCGAAAGAAGACCAGGCGCAGAACCAACGGCTTTACGTGCATTCCGAGGCATGGGGTGTCGAAAACCACCAACTTCCTGACTGCTATTGAGATTTCTTAACAGAAAAAAATTTATTATGGCCCGACCCGGGATACTGGGAACTCAGTGGCGCAGCGGTAGTAAATATGAGGGCTGCTGTCTTGGCCTAACTAATAAAATGTGCGTGAGGCATCATCAGGACCGTTTAACAACGAATGAGTATGAATGTGACAACGCTCATTCGTTGCCAAACGATCCTGGATATGCCCCACGCTGAGACGAAACACGTGTCGATGCATTTTTTTGTCCAATGCAGAATACTGCAAGTTGGAGTACAACCGGCTCCCACGACGTGGCTGTCCCTATCCAGAGGAGTTCGGTATTGAAAACATTTTTCTATTGCAAGTTAGGATTGGCAATCCGAGAGTATGTGGCAGGTTCCTCTCTTCCCAATTATTTCATTAACATGAGTTTCCGCCAAGTAACGCCCAATTCAAGTTTATGTTCTAATAAACGCAGCTGCTATAGTCGTTGAGGCGCGCCTTAACAGTTCATGATGCTGTATTGAGCCCACACTATCTCTTATACAACAGCTTTGTCCGTCCGTCTGTCTGTCTGTTATACAACTTTCAACTCAAGAACCGTAAGAGCTAGAGACTCGCGGTCAACGCCATTCGACTCAACATAGTCGATATACCCCCGAAATGACTATGACCTTTGACCTTTGACCATGTGGTATCACGTGACCTTTGCATTTTTTCGAACTCTAAGATTTACGGCAATTCATTGTCGTTTCTCACTTGTTCTTTTGTTTTTTACCAACAACTACCTGTATTCCTTAGTTCATCGGGATACAGACGCCGGCGTCCAGACACAATGCCTTTATCATTGTTTCGCTATGGTTACGCTAAGCTTACTTAAAGTAATAGGCTGACACCATGTGCTATGCGCACTTGCAGCTAGGTGTATGTAAGCAATAACTTAAATATTTCGAGAACATTCAGTCGACTCTCGATAATTTGAAATATTGTACCTTAGAAAATACTCGATAAATTGAATAAAATCAATATTAATTGGTCCCCTCGGTAATTTGAAGTTGAAGGAATTGTATCTTGCCCGCCAACATGCAATAATAGGTCCGGGCTTCCCTACACTCTATAATTTAAAACGTTCATCATGCATAGACCTGTAAATTGGACAATGATAGACTGAAGTTGCTCACTCAATAGGAAATTACGGACTTATTTTCAAAATGAATCATCATCATCTCAGCCAAATGACGTCCACTGCTGGGCATAGGCCTTATTGGTTATTTAAACTCCTGTTATTTTGAACTCTAAGTAATTTGAATTTTCTCTGGTTCCTTGAGTTTTAAATCATCTGAGTCTGTATTTCGTCCATATCACGCTCGGATTAGAGTCTACTCGATCAGCAACATTCATGCAGACAACAAGTCACCCACTTCACATAACACCAATCCCTGAACTACTACTACTATTGCTAGTTAATATACTCACGCGATGGGTTCAATCTTGATGATCCTGACATCCTTAGTGGCCACGGCGAGGAGGTGGAACGATCTGCCAAGGTTTGGCGCGAAGGCTATGTCGTTGACTGGCTCCTGTACCGATGATAGGCAGTCAGTTCGAGTCCAGCGTCGGGAGCTTTCGCTGTACCTGCAAATTTCAAACATATGGAAAGATAAAAAGAAAACGATAAAAAGCTCTTATTTGAAAATAAGGATAAAAATAAAAACATAGAAAATAAAGATAGAGATAAATTCAGTGAAATAATTACTTTTGAGTTTATGCTTAAAGGGTAGCAGCGGAATGCTATTACTTGATCTGTCTATGGTCGTGTTATATTGCCATTCTAACCGGCTATTAAAAAATAATGGATTGGAAAGTGAAATCCACATTAGAAAGACGGCCAGTGCGGTCAGCGCTATTCGTAGAAATTTAATATACACGACATATTTACATTTATTTTCTAACAATGATATATCATTGCATCACTACAATAAGCAAAATTGTAAAGATAATCTTATTATGCAAATAAATTAATAACTGTAAATAAGATTAGCACACGCCGCCTTACAGTGTGTCCTCCTTTTATAGGGCTCGTATCTTTTAGACCTTAACTCATACAAAAAATATGAAGAAATATCTTCATATTTTTTTGTATGTTCGTTTTCTTACTGAGCTCAGCTTTTCAGCTGAAACTAGTTGACCATGCTAATAAAAACCAAGGGCAAGGTCGTCCTACTGCTTATAGTTCACTATTCATCACACTTCACACTTCAGTGTAAAATCTCTTTCACGACCTTTCCTTAATCGAATTGAGACGGATCGATGTTTAATCACGTGAATCTTTAAAGGCACTCGGCCCAAAAATATTGTTTTATACATTTGATTAAAGGACGAGCCACTTGTAGCAGATCTCTTTGTAGAATAATCTTCTACGACGCAATGTTTTTGGCTGTAGTTCTCATCATGCCAAAAGTACAACACTGTTCGTGTATTGCGATTGGCTGCGCTGGGATCACGCTGCGGCCGACGAACCAATGTTCGCGCACATAGACAGCGTCGCAAACAGGGAGGAAGCAAGCTACTCGTGCGCGCCTTATTAATTACCTCACGATGTGAATAAGCACATCGCACAACTATTCATAAAATATTGCAAAACTAATCCTCATTCTAACTAGAATTATAAATGCAATGTAAGTTTGTTTGTTCTTTCTTAACTACTCGACCGAGCTTCAGCTGTTCCCGAGGGATTAAAAGTTATTGACTCGACGGCGTAGTAGTTAGTGTAACCGACTGCCACGCCCGAGGTCGCGGTTCGATTCCTGCACAAGTCAAACATTTGTGTGCATGAACATGGATGTTTGTCTTGGTCCCAGACCAAGTTGTTTCTATGTATAATATGTATGGATTTACAAAAAAAAGTATATATTATGTATTTTTATCCATTGTCTAGTACCCATAGTACAAGCTCTGCTTAGTTTGGGCTAGATGATGTTGTGTGTATGTGATAGAAATTTAGTGATATTTAAAATACACTGCGTAAAGGTTCTTTGAGTTTTTAATTATTAGCTCAGTCAAGTCGGAGGTCTTCAAGAAGTCTAAATTGTAAAATTCATCCTTTTATTTGGTAAAGTAAATTAATGTTCTTACTCATATATGAAGACTTTCCCATTGCAAGCGGTGGACTTGTCAGTCTGCACGCTGGCCGCCGCTGTTGTCGTGTTCGGCTCGTCGCTGCCCACCGCCAGCATGGGCGGGTGCACCACTCTGTTGACCAAAGACAGTCTCATATAAGCTCAAAGGCCAAGACTTAATGTGATGCTTTTGTATAATATCTGTGAGACTATGTATGTCTCAAGCCTGTTCCTAAAAGGGTAGGCAGAAGTATTGTTACACAAGCATTTCGCCAAATATGATATCAGATCTCTTGTAAAAGGGTGCAACAGAGACCCCAATTGCTCTTTGCCCAGCCAAACAGGATGACATTATATATAAAAGAATATTAATATACAAACAAAATAAATATAAATTAGGGGTCACTCTGTGACTAGCTGCTGAACAGCAGTCGAAATGTCAGGAAAAGTGTAAATATAAAGAGTTCAAAATTCTAACCATTTAAATAAACCGCGATAATGGCCATAATAAACAGCTTAAAATCAATATATGACATTTACATAAACATAAGACAATATTTTAACTGTTTAGAGCATTCATTTATAATCAAAATATTTATACCTGGACAAGGAAGGGTTCCAAGACAGACAACTGATCGACACTTTGGTTGGTATCTCATGTTGTAGAGTCCACTGGGCCAAGTTCATTACATCAGGAGCTTCATAAATCCTGAAATATAATAATAATTTTATTTTTTTTTATTTATTTCTCTCTCACACAGAATGATTACAAAATCAGGTCTTAAACTAGGTTTTACATAATCGAGTAAGTGTAACTACGTTGGTTGGTATTCATAACATTTAAATAACATTTAAAAGGTGAGATCTGTGTGAGAGACTGGTATCCGTACTAGGCGGGAAACCTGTATGACAGATGACCAGCCTCTCCTACCTCTAAACATGAAGTTGTTAGTGTAGTTTGTGTTTCAATAATTATGTTGTGATATTATTTTAATTTGTGAGATGAGCAGATGATGATTACATAGCATTGTACTATACACTATAGGAACTTAATTAGTTTTATATGGCTCTGTATGCACTTACCACAGCTTATATACACTTGCTAGTTGAGTAATATCAAGTGACAATAGACAAAGAGATCCTAATAAAACCACAGCACCTTTTTTAAAGCCCTCTGATAACTCTATAGTTGCTATCCTGTGATACAAGTGAATTCACAAATATAGCCACAATGATTATAAGTTACGAAAAAATTATATAATTAAATATAGTAGATACTTCTGTATTGAGTAATTAACCTGTAATAGTAACTGAGTGTGATAAAGAAATAAATCCACTGTCTCCCAAATTCTTTTGTCTAGTCTTATAAATGTAAAATACATGATTTACATCTTTACCTTATAATTCCATCTGCAGAACATGTGACAAGTAGAAGTCCTAAATGTTTAGGTCCAAATTTGACATCAGTGACTGATGTCCTGGAGTCCACAAGGTTGGATCGCTTCAACCATGTCCGCAGGCCTTTTTCTGATCCAGATGCTGCTGTGTCTCCTGTCATGAAAAAGAAGAGTCAGTATTATAATGATACAAACTACAAAGTGAACATTTTGTATTAGAAGATGTATTTATGATATAATTATGACATTATTTATAATTTTATTTTATATAAATATACCTGTTTTATTCAATGAGTGCTTTATGATGAAATTTTTTCGAACAATTTTCCCTAATTTAACTTTAGCTTAGTAATAAAACTTTTTTTGTTAGGTTTAGAATAGCAGCAGCATACTGTATTCCAACCAGCAAGTAAGAGATTTAGAAAATAGACTATCTCCCCCTTCCTTTATTTATTCCTATTTTTATTTAATTCTCCTAAGGGTAGGCAATGCATGAATAATACCTGGTACTACAGGCTATAAGCTATAAGATAAGCTCTTAACCCACTTGTCAAATTTGGAAATTGAGAAAATATATCCCAATATTAAGATATTAGCATAGTTTACTAAGGTAAACTTACCAACTTCCTCCCAAATAGCAGCAGTTCGATCAAAAGAACATGTTGCAATAACTTGACCAAACTCTGGATGTGCCCATGTGACCTTCCACACGGATCCATGGTGAGCCTTCCAGCTGGCAGTGAGGCGCCAACCGCCATGGCCATCTGAATCCCACACCTAGAAACATATTAATGTTATATAATTCTTTACCTTAAAGATAATGGTCATGTAAACCTTCTGAATGCTTTAATATTTTTATTTTGAGGTCTGATTTCAAATTAGATAAAGTTGATGATAAATAATAATGTGTGAAATATGAATATTTTTTAAATTTCATAGCTGGCAGATGACCCTTTGGTCAAACTGATGGTAAATGGTAACCTCCTTCATCACTCAGACCTTGCTCAATGCTTTCTCCATTTTGCCTCTTTTCCATTCCATATGATAATTTGAGAAGCGAAGATTCTTTCATTGGGTGATTCCTGTATTGCAATAGAATTATATTGGAATGCTTTGACAATACTATACTAAACTATGTGTGAGCTTTAAGCATGCAAAATATACTTCATTGCATGCTTAAAGCTCTCACATAGAAGTTTATCCTAATTGTAACCTAGTTGTAATCAGAGAGGCACATTATATTTAATATACAGTTGTTCATAATATGATACTTCACATTATGAACAACTGTACCTCTTACCTCTCATCTTTACAACTAGATAGGTTACAATTAGGATAATCTTCTAACTATAAATAATAACTCTAGCCAGAATTACCAGGCAAATGTTAACAGCTGCCTATCAGTTTTAGCTGTTTATGCTGTCAACCTTATTTGTGTTAAATTTGATCAATTAATTTGCCATCGTCCAATACAGGCACAATTTGATTAGAATATGTTACACATACATAAAATCATACATATTGATGAGCCAATTGTGTATTTTGTTGACGAAGTCCAGTTTTAAGTATAATGTCTCGGTACTTCATTCATTGAAAGGTGAACTTGAAAAAAAAGTTTTAAAACATTCCGAAACACGCACATGCAGGAACTTAAAACTGTATGCACCATTGCTATAGGTAAACAATATGTACAAACACAATACAAACAGTAGCGCAAATAAGACAGTAAAAGGTAGAAATCCTAATACACTCAACTATTATGTAAATCTAAATATACTTACCGCGTTTTTGTTTGCTAACAAATCAACTCACCTTTACATACTGGTCACTAGAACAAGTGGCCATTCTCTCGCCGTAGAAATCGTACGCGACATCGTGAATTAAGTCTTTGTGATCGGCGAATATTGTTTGTGATTCAAACAAATTCGTAGCTGTTAATTCACCCATCTTCTTGCTTAAACCTTAGATTACAATTTAAAAATTAAACTCGCTAACCTACAGCTGCATGACTATGACAACTGTCAAAATGCGTTTAATTGCAAACCGTACCGTTAATAGCTAATTTATAAACAATAATGTAGTTCAATGTATTTACTAAATACTTTACCATATAATACGACGACGACGAATATAACCACGATTAGCGTATTTTTATATTACAATAACAAAATATTACCTATTTTACAGATACATACTCAGTCATTACAAGTTGCTTTTTATTGTGTCTAGTTGGGAAAATTGGGATCAAAAATGTTGCAGAATGTTACCCATTGTTAAAAAGTGTTAAACTATGAACTTATAATTCCATAATTATAAGTTCATAGTTTGGTATGCCAACCCCAGGGTCGGTCAACTCTGTTCTACAAAATGTTGATAGGAGGGCTGTTAGACACGACAGAGATAACGATAGTGGAAAACCAGAATTGCTATATCTTTCCTGCTGTAATGATACCACTGAAAAATACACTTAAGTTTAAAAATGTTTTTATTTTAATTTATTACAAATACAATGTAAAAACTTGAAAATAATTATGAATTATATTTTTGATAATTAAACAATAGAGCAAAGTAACTTAATCGCAGTATAAAAAAGAGAATTCAATATATAAATATTTACATTACAATTAATTTCATGTCATTTACTGACAACACTACAAGAAAAATGTCAGCCATCGTTTGCGCACCGATTATCTTGTAATTTCGGTTTATTTCGATAAATAAACTAGTTTTGATTTCTCCTGCATTAAAAACGTTGAGTGGAGCATCCTGTTTCTCCGTTGTAGTATTTTGGTGAAATCAAGTGTTATCTTGTGACATATATATAGACTCAAGTTGTGAGAAAGTGACTTACATTGTTTTTGTTGTTTTATCGAAAGAAATTAATGAAATCTCTTAATACATACATACTGGAAAACCTGTTGTAACTTAAATAGACAAGTGTTAGCAGAATGTGAACAATCGGATATAGTATTTATGCACATCTACCTATATTCATAGTAAGATTTGTATGTATTGCTCTATTCACAAATAAACCCTTTATAATAAACTTATGTTCATATTTTATTGAACTCTCTAAACTGTGTTTTTCGATTAACTTTTTCTTTGAATATGTAAACGCTGATTTTATTAATAACCAGATTTCTATAGAATAACATAAATCTAAATCGGCATACACATTAACTTCACGGAACTCTTCGAAAAATATAGTGTTTCCAATTTTGAACCTTTATTAATGACAAGCAAATAGATATACATACCCATATAATATAACCTACACACCACCAATTTTGAATTACCCGCGCAACATGACATTTACGATAGTTTTGTGCGGGCTACAAATTAAATATATAGCGCAAGACGCTAAGGAAAAATTTTCTCACAAATTTTGTATGAAGTTGTCATTCTTCTCTCTGAGTATAAGTGTTATGTGATGCCAATATTCTGGTAGCGATGTTTTAAAATTGTGATATATATTTGTAACCCACTAGCCAATCATGATCATGATACATAATCGTCAACAATAGGTATTATGAGTATAAAAAAGATAGGTAAGTAAATGAAAACGGACTAATGTTACCTACAGGTAAACGACAACGACAGTCATGCTTTGTTGACCCTATGGCGTTCTGCGCTTTACTAACGAGAGGTCCTAGGCTGGATCCTCTGGTCAAGTCTATGGATTTGCATAATGCATATACTTATTTCAATTTTCTCAGTGGCACCTACCGGATATCCTGGCAATATCTACTAACATGTGTTGTATACATATATGCATGAGCATATCACACTGGTACTAAGTACTCTCAGACTGCATTATAAAGTATAACGGCGCAGTGCTGGCTATGGTCTAATTATTACTGCACGCATAAAGCTATCGTGATCTGTAACAATGAAATGGTTTTGGACAATTGAAATTCACGCTTGAAAACACAAAATTGATTAGGTACAGTTAATTGAATCGGTGCTTTTTAAAAATTATAACTATAACGTTTGAAATTGTAAACGCTTGAATAACTGGATATGTCTATAGCGATAAAATATAATTTTAGCTGTGCCTGATCGTTGGATAAAACATGATAGATACATGCGTTGATAGCGCAACAATTACAGAAGCTGGACAACTAATTATCTATAACATTTAAATTACTATTTTCGACATTATTTTGCTGGGGTAACGCACACAGCGTACCTACATAAAGCTGAGGTCTCTGTTACAGTGTGATTTTGTTGATAGCTATATCGCCTTGAACGTATACCACTTCAAAATATTACTAAGTATATTAAATTTGATTGCTGCGGCCGCAAATGCATAAATATTTACAGAAATACGTTTTCATAACGCATAAAATTATATTTAAAATACTTCTGTGGCGCAGCAATAGTTAATGCTACTACTATGCATAGGTCTCGACTCTCGGGACTGGTTTCTGTGTAGTCATAAGAAGAGGTATGGATGCTTTGGCCGACATTTTATGAAATTTACCGTAACTCCAATGAGTCTCGGCTCGCTCTACATTACGTGTGCGGATCCACATATCATACTTAATACTTATCACAATAAGTATACGATATTGCGCATGTAATACATCTAACTCTAGCCATCTCTACGGGATATAGTTGTGCGACCATGTATGTATTAAATGACATATTAATATACATACATATATAGATTCACGCCTGTTTCCCAGAGGGGTAGGCAGAGACTACGGATTTACATTTGCTACGATCCTGACACACTTCTCTGGCTTCATTCACTTTCATCACATTCCTCATACACGCCCGTCGGTTCAAGGTGCTCTTAACCTGGCCTTTGTCCAGAATGCCTCCGATCTGATCAAGAAACGTTCGCCTAGGTCTTTCTCTTGCAAATGTTCCATTCACACAAGCCTTATAAACTTTCTCAGTCAGTCTTTCCTCGTCCATTCTTTCTACATGCCCAAACCAGCTTAACATACCCTTTTCTATTCTTGTCACTATATCCACTTTCATGCCGCATCTCTCTCTAATCACACTATTCCTTATTCTATCTTTCAGAGTCACACCACATATATTTCTACAGCATTTATTCTGCTCTCATGCTTCTTTTGCCATAGGTACCCAACTTTCACTTCCATACATAAATGTGGGCACTAATAATCCTCTATGAACAGCCAAACGTGCCTTTTTGGAAACATTTCGACTGTTCATAAAAGCGCGTAGAGCTCCATTCACTTTGTTGCACGCAATCGTTCTCCTTTCAATATCTCCCTCATGTTTACCATCCCTTGTAAACAAAGTACCCAAATATACAAACTCTTCCACTTGCTCCACTTTTTCTCCATCAATCAAAATATTACACATCGTCACGCACTCTTCCTTTTCAAATACCATTACTTTCGTCTTGCTTACGTTTATTTTCATTCCTTTACTCTCAAAAGCACCATGCATAATAGTTACCATCGCCTGCAACTCTTCTGCTGATGACGCAAGTATTACTTGGTCATCGGCATAAAGAAGACATTTGACTAGTAACTCATTCATTCTTAATCCCCATTCACAATCGTTTAAATCTTTTAAACATATTAATATGACATGGTAAATATACCAGAGGCAGAAGAAAATAGGAGAAAAATAATAAGTAGAAAATAAAATGGTTGGCAGACATTGATCGGCTGCCGAGCGAGTTCCCAGACGTTTACCTTTACACCTGTCGACTACCGTTCCACAAACGATGCTGTTTTTCAGGGCTATATATTTGGGGATATAAAGGCAATCGGATAATATCAAAAAGTAACAAGTGTAATATTTTCTGTGGATCTTAGCGACTGTCTAGCATTAAGATCTATAGAAAGTAAGTTATTCGAAATGACACAAAGTTCTTATAAGACTTTATTAGTAGGAAAATAGAACACTAGAGAACCTAAAACATGTACCTATTTATCAACTTAAATTTAACAAACAGGCGAAGTGTTCCGTTTCTTGTCAAGGGGAGAGTAATAATAATGTCCTCCAGACCGAATTTCGGCCACGGCGCGGCAGCGGCCAGTCTTAACATATTCGCATCCTCATAACTTTTACACGCTTCATACGCCATACCGCCATATAATTTACTAGTGAACTCTCTAGCGGGGTCCTTGGTAATACAGATGCGCTGGGGTGAGCCCACGACGTGGGTCTGTGGTATACAGCAATGACTCGTAACACAAAACCCTCTCGTTATTAGGGATATGGTCATAGTTATTCTAGATATAGGATTCCTGGAAGTATTTTAGTGCCGTTTTCTAGTTAGAATGTACATACGCTAAGATATGGGTAAGTAAACAAAGCAGATTTTTTGACATCCGTGGTGCGGATGCGGATGTCCAAATCGATGCGGAAGAAAACGAGTGTCAACAGACAACCAGAAAACCCATCTCGCAAGATGAATTACCTGATTCTCAACCTTTTTATGGTTTGGCTCTCAACTTTGGCTCCTCTCGGGTGCCACACACCACACACAAAAGATATCCATGGCGCCTATGCGGCGCTATCCGCACGGAATCGGGTACCTATATTATAAGTATAACCTCAAATCATCGATATTACATTTAAATTAATATAAATTTTAGTTTGTAATTGGTTAAAATGTCCTTCAATTAAGTTTATTTTGTGAATAACATTGAAGTTGTTTGCATAATATTATTGTTTACCAGCCCTGTCATACAATCCACGCGGAGGGTCCTTGGCATCTAGGAAAAAGAAAAATAAATAAAACAAATATG
Source organism: Catocala fraxini (assembly GCA_930367265.1). Classification (NCBI taxonomy): domain Eukaryota; kingdom Metazoa; phylum Arthropoda; class Insecta; order Lepidoptera; family Erebidae; genus Catocala; species Catocala fraxini. Next base: position 20,189,816 of record OV884041.1, read on the forward strand.
TTTAAATCTAAAAACTAACACCACCAGTACGAAGATCTGTTAAATACATATTATACTGTAGTATTTTAATTTTTATTGTGTATTTGTAAAGAAAAATGTATTTTTAATATGAGCCCTCGACGTGGGTTCGTGTGCTCTCAAATGCGGCAATAGTGAGCCCAAGCCGATGAATGTGTTAACGGAGACTGGCCATCTGCGCAGGAGATATTATAGTGCACAAGTGTGTGTGCAAAGACAAGTGCACTCTCTGTTCTCTAACACAGAACTCTTATGATCCGATGGAACGGTAATCTGACACGACCGGAGAGTTCGGGCGCAGGACCAACGACTTTACGTGCTTTCCGAGGCACGGGGGTGTCTTACACCGCCAACTTACTAACTCCGGGCTGCTATTGAGATTTCTTAACAGAAAAACCCATAAATTTTTGTGGGCTTGACCCGGGATTCGAATTCAAGACCTCATGCACAGCAGTCGCATTCACTACCGCTGCGCCACGGAGGCAGTTAAGACAGTAAAAGGTGAGTAATGCATAGCACAGAAAGGTGTCAGGATGTTCACCAACAAGGTCAGGTCTTATAAATGAAAGAGTAAGTAAATTTGTTATTTTTGTTAAAGGTAAGTATAATCTTATAATAAAATGCGATGTTACAAAATGGTTTAATTGAATCCACATCTATTAATATGTAACTATTAACAAACAAATTAACAACAACAAAATGCATCTTTCACGGCATTTAGTTACAAATACACCAACATTTAAATCAATATTATGCCCATGTATAAAAATACTGGAAAAAGGAACAATCTATTGGCCGACATGTCTATGGACAATGGCAACTGTCCGTCCCGCGTATAACTACCTTTAACCAAACAATGTCAACAAATTGGACAATTAATTGCACCTTTACACATCTGGTGAAACATAACATTGGCACTAATGGCACAGATAAACTAATTTCAAAAACTTCATAGTTTATAAGCAATTGAATTCATTATTATTATACAATATAAATTTGGCACAGTTTATGTAAATTTTAGGGAATGCTTAATCTCTCCATTCAGTCTAAACATTAAAAATGTGACGAATATTATGACACATAATTTTGTGATACAAATTCATGGTAAACATCGTATTTTATTTATAATTATTAAAAATGCTTTAAGATAATTTTGAGATTATTTTGGGTATTTATATTTTAGAATATAGAGAGCATTTATAAGGAACATTACTTTGATGCAATGATCCCTAAGGGCAAAGATAGCATGCCATGTCTACATAATACCATTATGAACAGTGTTACCAGGAAATATTACAATTACTACAAAATTAATGCAATATTTTTAATCAAAAATGACCATTCAATACTAATATGTAACCTGTTTTATTGGCTACAACAACAGTCACTTTGTAACTTACAATTTATGGCAACACTGTCAACATTTTCCTAATATACTTAGAATAAAGTCTGCCTAGATTTTAGCTGGTCAATTTCCAAAGCCAATTTTCTATTTGTTTCCACTAATGCATTTTGATTCTGAACTAGATTATGTAATTGGTCACGCATAACAGACAATTGTTTTTCCAAATACAATTTTTGTTTAGTTAAAGCCATCATTATGTGAAGAAAATAGTTCCTGTTATCATCAGCAACATCGGCAAGAGTTAGTTTAATAAAATCTTTTAGTTCTTCTATGACTTTTGTTTCTACAGCCAGAGCTTGATGATTAGAGTTAGATGGCTTCAGATTTGACACATTGGCATTTGACCCTCGTCCATCATCAGGCATCCCATTTAAGATAATAGGTGAAGGAAAACCTAAATTTTCACTAATCCTACTGTTAAGTGGAGTAGACACTTTGCTTATATTTTTCTCAGCTTCCATTTGTCGGTATTTGAATGCCAATTGTTCACTTTTCCGCTGCTCAAAGTCTACAGATTTGTTTCCATCTTCATCACAATTGTCATTTGACTTATCAAGACCCATCATTACTAGGAATGAATCAGCTTTAGCATCACCGGCTTGAGCAGTATTTAACTCATTTTTTGGTGGTGAATCTGTGATGAAGAACATGTCCGATGTCCTATTACGGACAGGTGAAATTTTTTGTGGTGACATGTTTGTTTCTGTTTCTTCACGTAGACTTACTTCTGTTGATACCATTTTCTTTCTAACTGGCTGGAATGCAACTCCATGAACTTCCTCCTCATGCCCTTTCAATATTTTAGTAGGGTTGGTTAGGTCTCTGAGATCATAAATTAGTACCGATCCATTCTTAGTTCCCATAGCCACCTGATTGTCTGTATTAATTGCCAGACAAGTCAATGTTTGTGATGTCCTTACTGTTGAAACAACATTCTGGAGCCTAACATCATACACATGCATAATTCTATCATAACCAGTGGACAACATTACATCTCTATTGATTAAAGAGTATGCAATATCACTAACAGGTGATGCATGAACATTTTCAAAGAAAACTTTATCTTTGTTAGTGGTTATGTCACGAATTACAACATGGCCTTCATCAGTAGCAAGGCCAAGGAGAGATCTGGACTCATGATGGAATTTCATAGAGGAAATGCTTTTGGAGCAGGCAAGTCTCACTGTTAATACAGGAATGTTGGACACAAGACCGTAAATAATGGTGTCACCATTTTGCATAGTTGCTGCCAAGCTTGTGTTCTTGGCATTATAACTGATAAAGTTGACGCTGGATTGTTGTCCTGAAGTCGGGAATGTTTTAATAACATTTTTGTTTTTTGTATCCCATATCATAACATTGCCACTTCTAGTACCAATGGCAATGTGACGATGGCCATCACGATGGAAGCTTGCTGACCAGGTGTCTTTTAGTGGTATATGCTGCAGAGTTCTAATGTCATGGTCAACAGGACTAAGTATTTCTACTACTCCTCTTGAATTAACCTGGGAACAAAATTTGTTTATTAATCTTTTAACACCTGTAATTAAGACACATAGCAGAAGCATTGTCTGGTCCTTGAAGAGTGAATAATAGTTTTTTAATTTAAAAGTAACACAGTATATTAAGAAAAAGCAAATACTCAAATTAGAAAAGAGCTGCATATTAACAGTAAATGGTCCTTACATCAAATTAATTACTAATAAGAATAAATTATCCGCACAAGAAGTTATTTGTACTAAAAATATATTCATAAAATAAAGTACAATGAGCGTAGAATAAAACCTGCATACAAAAATCTGATACTCATATCAAAATTGTAATGTTAGTATAACCTATAATAACATAATATCCTAAATGTATTACACCCTAACTATTATACATGTGTACTTTATATCAATGCTTTCGAACAATGCAATACTTGGCACACCCAGAGATTAATTGGCCTATCTATATAAACATACATACTCTTTCAACAATCAATGACAAACATGTATAGCAATTACCTAACAAAGAATACAATTGTCGGATGAAGTACTAGAAAATAATACCAGTTGTGTACATAGAGTAAGCGTACCTGCAATATATATTTGCTATCATCGCTCCAAGATATATCCCGGAGTATACCTTCATAACACCAATAAGTTTTTTTTAAATCCCAACTGTTGATATCGTAAAGCAGCAAACGTGAACTGATGGACGAGAAATACATTATTAGGCTTAAAGTAACGGACTCATGTAGACACAGCTAATTTTACCCTATAAACGCTCTAATTAAAAACAGATATTTCAAATATACGCTCTGAACAAATTCGCTAAAAACAAATTGAAAACGTAAATTTTGACAACCATGAAAAAAAGTATTTACTATTTTTGTGTTGCCTGTCGCAAATAAAACGTCTATATGCGCCAATTGATCGGACAATAGATTGTCCTATTTGTTAGATAATAAAAATGAAATAGGTAGGTATCAGACCCAGACCCGAACATTTAAAGATTGATTGACATATGAGAATCTGTGTAAGAGAATATTTATTTTTAGATTTTCTAAGTGACGTATAGGAATATTTTAATGAAGCAATATAATATCTGAAGAGAAATGAGAATGAGCTGCAGAGCAGAGCTGCTCAGCGATGTGTATCGTGAATGAACGGACCCTACGTCCTGTAGTACTCTGTATGCAAGAAGTTATTATTTAATAGTTTCATTAGTTTGACATAAATATCTTTTATCGCCAGTTGAAACGCTGGGCACAGTTAGTATTATGGAGTTATTATGTAATATTTGTAAATATTCTTTACAAAATAATAAAATACATAGAAAACGTTACATTATATATTTAGCCAGATTTAATCTAATTTAAAACATTCGTGTGTGCAAAATAAATTGCACTTATAAATAATAGCCAAAACCAAAGAATACTTGGTTTAATTCAAAATAAAAATCGGTGACACGATTTTTATATATAATGACAATTAGCAATGACAGAATGAGATGACATCATGTTTCATATTTATGGTACATGAGAATCAGGTGTCTATAGAGGTATCAAAAGAAGGAGGTAATTATACCACCCTTGAAGTTCCAAAATAATCACGAAGATATGATGGTGGGCTTCTTTCGCCAGTAGAACGGCGAAGTTCATGTGCTGCCTTTATGTCTGTACCATTTTCATCTTGCACATCTTCAGTTTCTACAGACTGTGCTGGCACTTATGGCTCATTACTCGTATTAAGCTCAGGGTGGACATTGATTTCATTATCTTGGTCTTCTTCGTTTTCAATATTAAGAATTGTAGATAAAGGCGCCAATTGTCTATTGGATACAGTACATTCTCGTCGATCCGAGATTCGGACATGCGAATACGTAGAGTTCGCTTGTAGATTAGAACTGGTTCGGAATTAATAAGCCATGTTGGTAAAGATCAACCATTCGATGAACGACGAGGATGAATAAACAATCTATCGTGAGGAGAAACGTTAATACTTGTGCATAGAAGAGATCGAATAGAATGTAAAGCATTAGATAGTTCTTGATCCCAGTTTGAGATATCCATTCCTTTTGATCGAAGACTTAGCTGTATTGCTTTCCATAACGTGCCGTTCAGTCTTTTGACTTGGCCATTTCCCTTAGGGGTTGTAAGGAGTAGTCCTACTAGAAGCTATTCCCAGTGGCGTAAGGAAATTTCTTAATTCTTCCGACAAGAAGGAAGATCTTCGATCAGAGTGGACGTATAGTGGGTATCCAAAAGTGTTAAATAGATCCTTAAAACATTTTATCACAGTTGAAGCTGATAGATCGGTACAGGGTTAAGCGAATGGAAATCTTGAAAGTTCGTCGATTATGGTTAGTATATATCGATTTGACGTATTTGTGAGAAGTGGTCCTTTAAAATCGATATTTAGTCTTTCAAAGGGAGCTGAGGCTTTAATTAAACGTCCCTCAGTTTTGAAAAACCGTGGTTTAAGTGCAGCGCATATCTTACAAGATGCTGTCATATATCGTATTGCTTTAACAGAATACGCAAGATTCTTTGATCTCACCCAATGCAACATTCTAGTAGCACCGGGAAGACACAACTGGTGATGCAATTGTAGAGTTTATGGGGAGTCATATGAGCAGAAACTCGTGATAATGCATCAGCTACAGTATTTTCCCGTCCTGGACGATAAATTATATCATACTTGTAGCAAGACAGTTCTAAACGCCATCGTTCGATTTTTCATTTTTAATCTTGCTTGAATGCTTCTGATCGAACATGAAAGCTACCGATTGCTGATCGGATATGAGGATAAAATGTCTTCCAATTAAGTAATGTCGCCATTTACGAAGTGCTTTCACAATCGCACCTGCTTCTTCTTTGATAGAGGAATGATTACGTTCCGTATTGGATAAAGTTCTTGAAAAAAAAAAAGCCACGGGGCGGCTATTTTGGGCAAGAGTAGCGGCTATTGAATGTTCGGACGCATCGGTTTCCACTGTAAACATTTCATCATGGTCAATAGCAGATAGTCAAGCTTTAGCAATTCCTGATTTTAAACCTTCAAAACAATTTAAAGTGTCTTGACTCAGTGGAAACCGCTTATTACCAATCGATGGCTTAATTTATTGTGAAAAATTGAAAATCCATTTTGAATGGTGGGCTAACATACCCAGTACACGTTTTAGGGATGCTAAATCAATTGGAATAGGTAGATCTAGAAGAGGTTTCAATCTTTCTTTGTCAGGCTTGAGGACATTATTTTTAATTGAATATCCTAAAAGATTAATACTTTCTGATCCAAAAATGCATTTTGATTCGTTTAACGTAAGATTATATTTTTTGTACAGCGTTCATGAAATATTGCAAGTTTTTGTCATGATATTCCTTATTTAATCCGCACACGGTCAAATCATCGAGATAACAGAACGTGCCTCTTAAATTTTCAGTTTGAATGATATGTTGTAGTGTTCTTTGAAATGCAGCTACTCCATTAGTGATACCAAACGGAATTCTAGTAAATTGGTAAAGGGAGCCACATGCTTAAAAAGCTGTGTATTTGCACTCTGTTTTTAAAATTGGTACTTGATATAAGCGCTTTTTAAATCAACTTGACTGAAATAGTTGTATTTTGCAACGTTAGACACCATTGATTCAATATTAGGTAATGGATACGCATCAAGTTCGGTAAACTTATTTATAGTTAAGGAATAGTCAATGACAAGTCATTTTCGGTGCGTCGTGCCTCTAGTTACAAGTACTTGCGCTTGCCTTGGAGAAGTACTTGATTCAATCACGCCATCCTTTAACAGATTCGGTATTTCTTCTCTAATAAATTGCTCATCTACTTCAGTATATCGCCTTAATTTAATTGCAATAGGTTTTATGTTAGAAGAAAGATTAGTAAACAGCGAAGCTGGAGAAACTGATGCCTTCTTGACACATATTTTGAAAGTATCTCTTGAACCACCAAAGTTGAATTCTAGGCTCTTATGGTATTTCAGTAAGTCATGCACTATGATAACATCAGCACATAAATTATTGACAGTTAATAGAGATTGTTGGAAATACGTATGCTTGTTCAGTCTAATAGTGGCATTACAAATATCTTCTACGAAAGAAATGTGACTTAGAGAAGCCAAAGATATAGCTTGCTTGTAAGGTCTTATCTTGAGTCTCATATCTTGGACCAATTTCTTGTTTATGAAACTGACTAAACTTCCAGTGTCGATCAGAGCTTCAGCTTGAAATTGATTGATACAGACAGAAATATTTGCTTTACTTAAGATGCAGCCGTAATGTGTTTTGTTTCATTTGCGTGAGCAGTACTGTTTTCAGTTTCAAAAGCATTTAAAGTCTGTCCACGACTTTTGCAGACAGAAGCAAAGTTGCCTTTCTTAGAACACAATTGACAAATTACCTTAAACGCAAGCTCTTACTCCCACAGAAGAAACAACGTCGACCCTTGCTTTGATTCGCTGCAGCCGTAACATCTTCAGTTTCGTTTACGCAATTTTTGATAGTATCTGTTACTGCGTGTAACTGCATTTCAGAATTACTGTAACGCACATAGGCAGAAGAGTTATTTTCTATGGATATGGCTTGATTTTAAGCTTGGTCCACTGCTAAAGTTAAGCTCTCTAATAGTCTTTGCCGTATCTTTTGATTCGAAATGCATCACGAATGTATTCATTTTTATTTTGTTCTGTCACGTTTTTAAAATCGCAATCAAAGGCTAATTGCTTTAGAGGACGGATATAGTCGGAGATTGACTTTTCTGGCTTTTGTTTCCTAGTGGATAATGAACATCTCGCATGTATAACATTCTTTGCTTTTATGTAGATACTATCCATCAAATTCATGGCAGTCTCATATGTCGTATAATCTCGTATCATCGAGTAAATTGTGGGTATCAAATAATTAGCCAAAAGTTTTAATTCAATCGAATCCGGAATCTGCTCAGAATTTTCTTCACATAGAAAGTTTGTAAAAGTGTACCGCCAGTGAGTCCATTTTATATCGGCTGCCGATATACCGGATTCGACGTCGAAGCGCTCTGGTCGTGAAAATCGTGACATCGTTGACTCAGGATTTTTTTCAGAAGATGAAGCACTTGGATTATTAGTTGACATTTTTATTAATAATTTATGTTAATTTTTTTTTTTTTTGTACAACTAAGTTGGCAAACAAGCATACGGCCCACCTGATGGTAAGTGGTCAACTGGTCACCGCAGCCTATGGACGCCTGCAACACCAGAGGCATCACTTGCGCGTTGCTGACCCTTTAGGAAAGGAGAAAATGGGAAAGAGAAGGAGCAGGAAGTGCGAAAGAGGGTAATTGGGCCTCCGGCACCCTCATTCACCGAACGAAACACAGAAGTAGGAATACTGCTATTTCACGTCGATATTCTGTGAGAGGGTAGTCCTTCCCCGGACGAGCCGGCCCATTCATGCTGAAATCAGCGAGGCTCTACTAATCAAAAATTGATAGAATAATAACCAAACCAAAGAATACTTGGTTTTATTCCACATAACCTACCCCTCTGGGAAACAGGCGTGAATCTATGTATGTATTCAACATAAAAAGCGTGCATAGGTGACAATTAGCAATGACAGAATGAGATGACAACATGTTTTATATTTATGGTACTTGAGAATGAGATGTCTATAAAGGTATCAAAAGAAGGAGGTAATTATACTATAGCCAAATCCCTAAATTGATTGGCTGTATTAGTACGTTAATTCATTAAATGTAAATTAAATTTGTCAAATTAAATAATTACTATTGTAGAGCTTATGTATGTACTTTTAGTTGGATGCACATTTAATAAACATCAAAATGAACATGCTAAACATACTTATTACACGCTATATGCGGTCTATGAAACGCCTTACATCTGACGTGTACTTGTTTTCATTCCGGTGGCCGGATTTGCATCGAGATAATTCTTTATATTTACTGCAATCTTGTAAGTATTTGAAAAAGATTTAATATATACTTCCGATATTATGATAATGTTTATTGTTATAATGTTGCTTAACAGCAACGACCTATAATTTTCTAACACTCTTACTCGATACTTCGTTGTACCTGTTTTAGTTTAGATGCAAGTTCCCTCGATTGCGGGTTGTCTTATTACATTTAGATATACTACTGATGACACCGTCCGTGGGATCATTTAGGAAAAATTATGGTGGCATGTCGTGGCGAATGTGTGAAAGCATTCCATTACACATTACCTACATGTCACTGTAGAGTGTATACTTAGCCTCATATTTTAAATGATTTTATTATATATTTTAGTTTAATGTGTTTTTGTGCGAAAGTAATTAACGTGAGGGTACTAGATTACTCATACCATCACAGCTCTGTTCAAAAAGGCGGTAGGCAACCAACATTTCTCAGTTCCGAGAGACATATTTTTTAATTTTAAAGAGCCTTGCTCGACATTAGTGGAGTCAACCAAACAAACTAACTGTTCAGCTTTATAATATTAAAATAGATTCCTATACTCCATTTGGTTAAGTATTTAACTAAAGGTAAACAATCTTGATGTGAAACAAATAAACGACTGCTTAAACTAACGGTTCAATTGATTTAGTAATCATTACTATTGTAATATTGTCTTCTATTTACCTGAATATTATTCATTGAAATTAAACTGCTATATACGGATTTTATCGCGTTGTTTATTTGACACTTTATTACAAAATTTTGAAAATTGTTACACTTCTACTACTATTAAACTTTACTAATTTTTAAGCTAATTAATTATTATTAAACTATTTAGATTTAATTTATTTTTACACTTTCCCCGACGTTTCGGTTGCTTTTCAGCAGCCATGGTCACGGGGAGACTCTCATTACTATTGTATTTACATTGATCTTTAGCAACATTTTATTTTAAACTGAGTTTTAGATAAAAAGTTAAAAAAGACACTTTAAGATTGTTTACCTTTAGTTAAGTACCTAACCAAATGGAGTATAGTATCTACTACAGAAAGTTTAATATTGTCAAAATTATCAAAAATAGTGATCAAATAAATAAGGGGTAAAATCTGTATAAAGATGTTTAAATTAAACTATTGTTATGATATCACATACACCAGTGTTTCTGATAGTTTCAGTCTGCTGGTGCTTTGTTTGTGAATCTGTGATAGCAAGGTTTGAGATGTTTTTGACAAAGTAGTGGTTTGATATACTTTTATAAAAAAATGGTTTCTAGTAAAACAAAGGTTCAAATGTTTAAAATACTGACTAATAAACAACAAATAAGCTCAAATAAGAGTTATGAACTGCCAGTAAATAAAATACATTCAGTATAGAAATAACAGTTTACCTTATTTTTAGTCATACATTAAAATTCATACAAATTTAAATACATTAGAGTCAGTTTAGAATTAATTACCTTAAGTGTATCATGATTCAACGCTTAAAGGTCATAATTAATTAAAGCAAATTCTTATATAATCTTGCTTGAAATATGATAAACTGATTGAAATTAAACTGCTATATACGGATTTTATCGCATTGTTTATTTGACACTTTATTTCAAAATTTTGTAATAAAGTGTCAAATAAACAACGCGATAAAATCCGTATATAGCAGTTTAATTTCAATGAATAATATTCGTGTAAATAGAAGACAATATTATGATAAACTGATATAAATATTCAATATATTCATTTTTAGTCTACATAATAGTAAGCTCCTAATAAATATATGTGACACTATTTATAAATTAATGCAGCATAATGAGATATTGGCCAAGAGATTATTGAAAATTATAATTTTAGGTATTGGTTCAGTAGTGCTAAAGATTATTTCCTACATACAAACCAACAGATTTTGCTTTGTCATACTATTGAAACATACTCATAAATAAACAATAAATATTATTTTTTCAGAAACTTCATTCACAATGATCACTGACATCCAATTGGCGGTGTTCTCCAACATCTTGGGAGTCTCCATCTTCTTATTAGTTATTCTATACCACTACATTAGTGCTAACAGCTCGAAATAAACGTAAGTTACCCCTCTATAAGTCATCACATTAATCTGTCAAGTCTTAGAATACCAGACAGTAGTTAAAATCGTTTGTGTCTGGCCACCAGTGTTCAGCTGCGACTTAATAGGTTAATCCAAACATATTTGTTGTATAGACACATGATTGTATATCCCAACATATCTGAGCATTGGCTGAGTGGTTATGGGATAATTTGTATTATACTTACATTGCACCTACTATGAATCAGAATCAGAATCAGAAATTTATTTGTTAGGAATGCAGGTAACATATTGATGGTGAAATTGGTATTACATAGAAGCCAGTAAATTCTACCATTTGGCATGCAAATCTATACAATGTTATTCTATAATGTCATATAAGTTTTTTTTTATTTTTTTTATTTATATAATCATCACTTACAACTATTTTTACAGGCAAACCCAATGCAATAGTGAAGCAAACCTAATATGTAAGAGTTATGATGAGTATGAGAGTTAATAATGTGATACATTTAAATAGGCATATTAATAATTGACAATAAAAATCAATAGCAAAAAAAAAGACAATATAAAAAAACAATGAGAATGTTGTACAAAAATAATAATAATATAATTATGTCAAAAGCAATTATCATTTAAAAAGTCATGGATGGAATAATAACATTTTCCAACCAGTAGTTTCGTTAATTTCTTTTTGAAAATGTATGTTCTGCTATCTTTTATATTGTATGGTATCTTATAGATAACTGGAGCCATATGCATTATATTCTTTTTCAACAATGCAATATGTTTTTGTATTGAGACCTAATTAGTGTTAGTCTTGTTGAATGATCTGACCTTTGATTGAACAGATTTTTGTTTGATTTAACGAACATTGCTACTTTATAATATATACAATGCTGAAAGAGTTAATAGTTCGTGAGATTTAAACATTGGAACACAACTTTCTACTGATTTCAAGCCAGTCATTGATCTGACACAATATTTCTGAGCTCTGAATATTCTTTCTTTTTCGCTACAATTGCCCTAAAATATTAGCCCGTACCTAAGGACAGAGACAACCAGACCATGATATGCCATAATAATAGTATCAGGGTTTAGGTTTTTAGATAAATTATAAAGAATATAAGCTGATCTACTCAATTTTTTACATACCTCTCCTGCATGCGGTTTCCATGTCAGTTGGTTATCAATTAATATACCTAAGAATTTAGCAACGTTAGTCTTGTCTATATTATGTCCATTATATTCAATTGATAAAGTGTCATTACGGATGCATTGGTAAAAATACATAATTTTGTTTTTTGTAAATTTATTATGTTTTAAGTCTCATGAAATACAATGGCAGACCCATTTTCTAGGATATCTACTGGGCACACATACAGACACTGTACTGCTACTTAGAATTGCCTAATATCTTGTCATTTGCTAAAGCTTCATACAGTTTGGTTACAAGTAGTGTAAAATAATGGTGCATGGGATTGTAGATTTTCATTAGCATAGCAAAAGAGCAATCAACAATGTGTGAACACCAAATTAATTTTACTAATTTAGATTACTATTAAATAAAGCAAGTGAAGCAGTCATTCTAAAAGAGGAATGGTGTATTGATTGTTATGAAAAAAATCACACTAAGCATGGGCTAGGGTATATCGCATCTTTAATAAAACAGAGACTTATCTCAGTATTTTGGATTTAACAAATTTGAACTCTATTGCAAAGATTTAACACAAATATAATATTAGAATTTAACATATACAATTAGAGTTCAAATTACCTTACTTTCAAATTTCGAGTTAAGTCGCTGTTTTATTAAGAGTGCGATTATGTCGCCAGCTTTGCAGAAATAGGATACATATAGCCCATAGCTGGCCGAAACCATTGTTATTATCAGAAGAGTTAATATATTGATTGCATGGATGGCGTATTACGCCTAGTGCTGCGGATTCAAATCGGGACATTTGTGTGATCCTCATATGGTTTCTACTGAATTCTGGATGATTTTTGATTTTGTCAAAAACATAAACAAAAATCTTCAAAAATAATCAAGTACCTAATAGAAGTTGTACATTGTTTCAGGTAACAACACAGCCCGCCTAAGGATATGTCTACAATATCTAATTATATTCCATCTAAATAATGTTTAAGATGTAAATAAATTAAGTTGTATTCTTACAATTTTGTATTTTTTTCACCACATGGGTTGAGTTTTACACTATAATATGTAGAATATTATTGAGGCAATTAACATATGCATGTTAGATTAAAAGTGGGGCCATTTTCTTGGAGCTTATAGGCCTTTCATGGCGGTTAGGCGTCAAATAATAATCTAAGCATAATAATTTGATACTTGTATCTTATACTATGGTTATTGTTTAAGTGTACGTAATGATGTGCGGAGTGTTCTGGGTTCGAATACAATATGATATTCTTTCTTAAGATTGAACCTATAATGTGCTGGATCAACTGTGAACTTACAGGTTCTTGGTTTGTGTTATTGAATTTATCTAATAATTGGGTGTTTCTATATATAATATGTAAGTATTTACAAAATAAAGTATATATGTATGTTTATCCATTGTCTAGTATAGCTCTGCTTAGTTTGGGCTAGATGGTGCATGTGTGTATGTGATAGAATATTATTATTATCTATCAGAAAAACTTAAACAGGAACTTTAGGAACACTTTGGGTTCCTTGATATAGGATTTAAAACTTGAGCAGGTGTGGTGATATAAATGTTTTATAAAAAATTATAAAGATCGAAGAGCTATGTACCTTCCCTGATTTTTCAATCGCTCTTGATACGTTTCTTAAACCATTGGCATAAATTTGGTAAAAGCCCATCTAGCGGAATATCGATAAACTAATTAAGCATACCTCTTGAATACAGCAGACCCTCTCGAGACAGAGTTGTCTTAGTAGTTTTAGCAGCAAGTAGCTGGCTATTTGCGGCTTGTCTATATGTTCTATTAGCATAAAGATCTTTACACTTTTACTCACACTTGTTTTTCTCTTTAGTTGCATGTATGGGTTTGTATTGAAATTATAAATTGACTATGTTGGAAAAGATGGCGTTTATCTAAAGAAATATATTGTTTACCTCGTGATATTATTTATGACTGTTACAAAACTCAATACTACTGTAATTGATATATTAATAAAGCCAAATATTATATTCCAAATGGTAAAATATTTTAATAACTTTATTTTCTTTATGCTTATGATCAATTATGGTAATACCTATACTTTTACAACGAAGAAAATAGCCCTTCCTTATCTCGCTAATGTTTTATAGCTTCCAATAGATGGCGTTACAAGTACTTTAGTTGTGTCATCTACGGAAAAGTAAGTAGGTACGTTGTACGCTGACTCATAGGCTCGATGGCTCAACTTACATGAGTGAGAACGTGAGGTCTCGGGCGATTCCTGGTTCAGGCAAAGCGTGATTAGGTATCTTTGTTAAGAAATGTTCAATACCGGCACGTAGCCTGGAAAGGTAGACTGCAATAGGCTCGCTCCTATTTTCGTAGGACCTAAAATAGCATAATAGGTAATGTACGTAAAACTCTTTGTATAGGTACGTAAAATACACTCTGTATGTGACTCTATGTATGTATGCAGTACGGACGAGTATCGCCGTCTGCCCAGTATGCGAACATACGAATATTATTACTGGAAATGTCTGAACCCATGTTTGTGTGTGTCTTTACCATACAGTACGTAGACACGATCACAGGACTACCAATACGGGGTCACAAATTGCCAAAGCCCAATCAATGGTTATAAGTTACAGGCAAAGAAAATGCGTTCAACACCAGAGCAACAACTCGGTAATAAAATAATATCTGTCTATGGCAGCTACTACCGATAGGAAGTAAGTAAGAAATTTACTGGTAGAGAAAGAATAAGATATTTACCCGTAAAAAAGAACTCTGACACTAGGAATAAATCCGGTGTCGCGGAGAGCTTTACAAACATTCAAACTACGAACACAAAGAACATCCAGGACGCTAAAATTCGACATAGCCCTACAGATTGGGATAAGTATAAAATAGCTATACTAATTAGTCCCACCGTGGGACATAACTAGAATGGCTTAGCTGGTTATTTCAATTCATAAAACGAGGCGTTTTAATAATGTATGGACAGTTAAAATTAACATATTTTTGATAGAATATGTGTCAAAAATTAACCATCCATAGATGAAACGATTCGTTTTTTGGATATTAAATTTGACCATAATTGTAGCGGTCCTAAATATTTGTGTAGCTTTTTGGAAGGCTTCACATTTCGACCAGTGTAATCTAATTAATTACCTAGCATTATCACGTTAATTCCCGTTTCCTGTTACATAAACCATGGAAAGCGTAAGTGATAACGTTATAAATTATAATACCTAGTGGTTTTTGTTACCAAAATGAGCTTAAACCTAATAGTAGGTAGGTCAAACAATGGATATCATATGAATGCATAAATGGCGTAGTGGTTCAAGTGTTCGCCTTTCTACTGCCGCAACGATAAATGTTGTGAGTTCGAATCCCAAATGGGTCAAACATGTATGTGATCAAATAATAGTTGTGTCTCAGTGCGCTTTGTATCCTTGTTAGAATGTTTGTAAAGTCCGCCGAGATTCAGTAATTATTTCTAGTGCAGGAGTTATCTGTTAAAGGAGAAACAGAGATGCACGAAAGGCGTTGCAGTTTAAGTGACTGCTACGCCACTGCTACTACGCGGGGTGTTGTGGGTTCGAATCCTAAATGGATCAAAAATGTATGTGATTGACAAATCGCACTTTTAATAAAACAGTGACTTAACTTGAAATTTGAAAGTAAGGCAATTTGAACTCTAATTGTATATGTTAAATTCTAATATTATATTTGTGTTAAATCTTTGCAATAGAGTTCAAATTTGTTTAATCCGAAATACTGAGATAAGCCTCTGTTTTATTAAGGGTGCGAAATGGTTATGCTATGTCTGAGTGCGCTTTGTGGCCGTTGTTAGAATGTTTGTTGTCCTCCAAGATTTAGAAATTATTCTTAGTGCAGGCGTTATCTGTTAAAAGAGAAACAGATATTCGAAAAGTCTTTTTGTATGTATATCTTTCTGACTATTATAGTGTCCGCCATTGATTTTAACCAATGCAGGGGTGCAAACTTCATGTGCAAAAGGTATAAGCTTGCGTTTAGGTTTGTATCGATCATAAGGTTCAATTCCTGAAACCTTCTCATCGATTTAGCAGCTAGGGTCAGGCAATGAGGCGTGTATATATAATAATTAATATATAGTATAATAGACTATGAAAAGTTAGCCAACATTGTATCTCTGACTACCCTTTCAGGAATATATCTACATATGTAGTCAGAGTTTAAATGTATTTAATCTCGGATATACTACGAAATAAAACTTCTATTATAGTATATAACTTGGAACTAGACTAAAACTAAACTAAACTAGACTCAATTACAAGAACTGAAACTATTTATAGACCGTGACTACCATCCATTTTATGAGTGTCTTAAATTTAAGTCCGATTAAAACTTCTTTTTTCAGTTATTACTCAATAAATACGAATTTAAATCAAATTTATTTTTATTCAATACCTGCTATGTGCCTAACAATTGACCATTTAAAATCTGTTATGTGCACAATTTACTCTATTATCAAAATAGTAAATAAACAATTAATTCTCCATGGTTAAAAAACAATTAAGTGTATGTATAATATCTATGGCTTTCATTTGATATAGTTCTTAAAATACACCTTCATATAAAATTTTACAGGAGAATGTTTTTCTCAATATTTCAAAAGTATAGTTTCAGCACATAGCAGATTTTGGTTTGACAACGACGATATATATATATATATATATATATATAAAGTAAGAGATGTGCGCCTTTGGTTCCAACTCGAGACCTCTGCGTGGCAGTCCAACTTCTATGGTTTCTCCAAATTCTAGAGTTTTATGTAGATCAGCATTGTTTAGGAGCCGGACCCGCTGGAATATACATAACCTGATAATCTTGGTACGAAAATAGTCGTATCGAAAATCAACGAGGCATTTCTGATCTAGCGTAATGTTACTGTAACACAGCTCTCTCTTTAAGGATATACCGAATTTATTTTTGAACTATGCACTAAGAGGAGTAATTAAACGAATTTAAGTACCTGACAACAAGTACACGACCGATCATCATGGACAGAACATGAACAGAAAAGGACAGAAGGTATCTTTCATTCAGAAAAAAGTACTGTTGCTAATATAATCATTTTATATTTTTTATTGCACAGATGGCGTAGTGGTTTAGGTGTTCTCCTTGCCACTACCATTGCACCGAGTGTTGTGGGTTCGAATCTCACACGGGACTAAATTTTGTGTGATCCACAAATGGTTGTTCCGTGTCTGGATGTTCTTTATGTTCGTTATTTGAATATTTGTAAGGTCCCCCGCGACACCACGACCTTGTGGTCATGGAGCCATGGAGGACTCGGAGTTGTCTTTTTAAACAAGAACAAGAAACATGAATTTATGTGAGCGAAGCTGCGTGGAAAATTTAGTTTTCTATAAACATGTGTTAAAAATTAACTATCCATACTATGAAACGATTAGTTTTTTTAATATTGAAACTGTTTATATGTGTAACGGCCCTAAGAATTTACGTAGCTTTTTGGAAGGCTGTGTTGAATATCAACTTGTGTAATCTAATCATATAGCATAGCCTAGCATTATCGCGTTAATTCCCGTTTCCTGTTACATAAATCATGCGAAGTTACGTTTTATTATAATAACGTTATAATACATAGTGGGTTTTGTAACCAAAATCAGCTTAAGACTACGCCGAGCGTAAGACGCGGTTGGACTGAATGACAGAGCTAGATAATCAAATCGGCGCGCGGCCGCCATAGTAAAATTGTATGGAGAATTTGAAGTGCTTTTTTGATAAATATGTATCTTTATTGTCAACCAATAACTTAAATATTTGGGACGGACAAATTGTAATATAACTATTTATATTTCGTTTAGGCTGTAAAATGGGATAGATTTCTACTGTTATAATCTAAAAAACACGTAACACGAGGTTACGTTTTTTCATTTATCGTGCAAATTTACATAATTTTGTAGGTGAAAATATTAATTATTTTAAGTTTTTTACACGGAGTAATTGTAAACACATTCATTGTTATGGTAAATGTATATTTTATATTTATATTAAACAAAACGTGTTGATTTTATCAACTTAACTGTGACCGCCTGTTTTGGCACATTTCGCTCGGCGCAGTCTTAAAACTAATTATAGGTAGGTTAAACAATGTACATCAAATGAATTCATGCATGGCGTAGTAGTTTAAATGGCCGCTATCCGTTATTAGAATGTATGTAAAGTTCGCCGAGATTCAGGCATAATTTCTTTTGCAGGAGTTATCTTTTAAAAAAGAAACATAAATATTCGAATTTCGTCTTTTTGCATATATCTTTCTGACTATAGTAGTGTCCGCCGTTGAGTTCAACCAATGCAGGCATACAAACTTTTTGTACAAAAGGTATAAATTTGCGTTTATGTTAGTATCGATCATGATGTTCTTGATATATATCTAACAGTCAGGCAATGTGCAGAGCAGCGATAGCTCAGTGGGGAGACCAACAGACTGCAATGCAGAGGGTGTCGGGTTCAAACCCACGTCGCGCACCTCTGACTTTTGGGAGTTAGGTATATGACTTTTCGAAATTATGTGCGTATTGATTGACAATTATCGCCTGCTCCGTGCCTCGGAGAGCAGCTTAAGCCGTCGGTCCCGGCTGCCATGAACATCTATGGCAGTCGTTATTGGGAAAGTCAGTACCCTCTAATATTCTGACACTGGTCTAGCCTTAGGGTATCGTTAGCCTTCGGGTTGCGGAGGTCAGGTGGCAGCCGCTCCGTGTAAAAACTGATATCCAGTCAAATCCGGTTAGACCAGAAAAGCCGACCCCAAGTGACTTGGGAATAATAAAGGCTAAGAGGGAAGAGTCAGGAAATGTGCCTTGTTAATAGACACTCTTACGGGAAATTGAAATGGGTTACAGGCAAACGAAAGGGTAGTAAAAATTGTAACACTGACTACCATTTGGGAATACACCTACATAATTAGTCAGTCAACATGTATGTAATCTCGGATACAAGCTGTAATTCACTACACTGCACGCGTCTTAATAAACATTTAAGGAATTTTTAAATCAATTATTTGGCCACGTATATTTCAATTACACTTTAGCGCGATTATGATCTATTTATCTATTTACCTACCTGTATTATGATATTGTCCTTTCTAAAAGGAAACGGCTGTGGCCGAGGCCAGAGAGTCCCTCAAGCAAAAGAACAACAATTTAACATGCTTTTTATATCTTGCAGTTTATTCAACTGCCGCGTAGGTCTTGATCGTGAGGTGCTGGCACCTCCTGGATTCTCGGATTCCCAGACACATTAAAATGTCGGGCAAGTAACTTAAAAAAGGCGGCTGTTGGCATCTATTGGGCACATTTCTAGATGCGCTAGGTACCTGCAGTTGAGGATTGCAATATAACAACAAAAACACTACGCTCGAGCCAAGAATTGAGTCCGGGAACTTACGATCTATTGACATAATAATCTATAAGTTGGGTTCTGGTGCCCACTCCAGAATCTATCTAGACTAATATTATAAAGCTGAAGAATTTGATTGTTTATTAATTTGTTTGGTTAAACGCACTAATCTCAGGAATTACTGGTTCGAATTGAAAAATCTTTTAGTGTTGGATAGCCTATTTATCGAGGAAGGTTATAGGCTATATAAAACACGGTACGACCCACAGGGTCGGCGCAGTAACTATAAACGCGGGTGAAACCGCGAGCGCATCTAGTAATAATTATAGGTAATAATATCAGCCATGTATATAAATTCCCACTGCGTGCTGGGCACGGGCCTCTTCTCAGTGCGAGAAGGGTTAGACCATAGTCCACCATGCTGACCAACTGCGGGTTGGCAGACTTCACACATCTTCGACAACATTATGGAGAACTCTCAGATATGCAGGTTTCCTCCCGATGTTTTCCTTCACCGTTAAAGCGAGCGATAATTGTTTTAATACACACATCATATCGAAAAGTCAAAAATAATCGTATCGAGAATCAACGAGGCATTTCTAACCCAATGTAATGTTGGTGCAATACAATTCTGTTTATATGTTTAAGTAAAGTATTTTTAAACTGGGAAGTAAGGGGAGCTGACAAATAAATGTACCTACTAACATATATATGTTAGTATATATTGTTATGTTACTTACATACATACGAGCATTGTAAACTTTAAACTACTTTGTTGTTTACTTTAAACAATATTCTTATAATTAAGGCAGACTTCTCACACTGAGAAGAGGCCTGTGGCCAGCAGTGGGACAGTTTATATACAGTTTATATTTGCAGTTACTTATTTTTTATTGCTTTATCATGATACGTTGTACCAGGTTTTCGAAACCACGACGATTTAATTCGAAATGTAATAATATGTAAATGACAATGAGTAATGACAAAATACTTCTGATTTCTAACGTTTCTAGTACTCTAACCTTCTCTAACCTTAATCAGTCTGATACAGATTTAAAATCCTTATTAGAATTAATATACAATGACATTAATTCCATATAAACAATAACCTTGAGGAAACCCAAACAACTTGACTTTGTAAGTGTCACTTTATGACCTAACTGTATAAGTGATTTTGTCTTTGACTTCAAGTCTGTAGGTATTATTACGTATGTAAAATCTATCTTTGGCTCTGTGCCTATATCAAAGAACGAGTCGTTTTATCTGTGGGCTATTAATGTATGATACACTAGCTTTTGACCGCGGCTTTGGTCGCGTAAAAGTAGGCTAGGTTAGTTTAGTCAGAGTGCTTTTTTTTAACAAATATAGCCTTAGTGATAATAGGTAGCTTTCTAATAGTGAATAATTTTTTTAAATCGGTTATGATGTTTTTTAGTTAAATCTTTACAAACAAACAAACAAAAATCACATCTTTCCTTTTTATAATACTAATGTCCTCTAGACCGAATTTCGGTCACGGCGCTGGCGGCCTAATTTAACTGAGACTAGATATTGTACCTAGTGCACAAGAATGTGCGCAAACGCAAGTGCACTCTCTGTTCCCTAACACTCGTGATCCGATGGGTCGGTTAATCCGACACGACCGGAGAGAGATCAGGCGCAGGACAAACGGCTTTATGTGCTTTCCGAGGCATGGAGGTGTCTAACATCGCTAACTTCCTAACTCCGGGCTCGTATTTGATTTCTTAACTGGAAAACCCAATTACTTTTTGTTGGCCCGACCCGGGTATCGAGCCCGAGACCTCATGCACAGCAGTCGCATTCACTACCGCTGCGCCACGGAGGCAGTTAAAGCCTTTTTATAATATTACTATAGATAGGTATTCTAGGTATGCTAAAACAACTTGTTTATAGTAACCGGGCCTAATCCACATAAAAATATAAGAAGGCGGTGTCAGAACATTAATTATAATTAAAATAGTTATTTATACCGTCTTAGCGCAGCCGTTCTGTATGTGACTACTGTATGGTGTGAGGTATTCGCTCCGAGGCAAACTGTTAATGACTTTACCGTCGAGAAATTCTCAGAAGAAGCACAGCGACTTGAACTGTGTCCAGTAGAAGGCAATATGCTTGCCTTAAACTTAATCTATAGGTACTTCTATACTAATATTATAAAGCAGAAGAGTTTGTTTGTTTGGTTGAACGCGCTAATCTCAGGAACTACTGCTTAGAATTGAAAAAATATTTTACTGTTGGATAGAGCAGCGATAGCTCAGTGGGTAGGCCAACAGACTGCAATGCAGAAGGTCTCGGGTTCGAACCCACGTCGCGCACCTCTGACTTTCGGAAGTTATATGACTTTTCGTAATTATGTGCGTATTGATTGACAATTATCGCCTGCTCCGTGCCTCGGAGAGCACGTTAAGCCGTCGGTCCCGGCTGCCATGAACATCTATGGCAGTCGTTATTGGGAGAGTGTCGACACAAAAGATCCCACTGGGTCGAAGTGTCGCCGGTCTGCACTGACTGGCCCCCACATAAGATACATACATACTGTTGGATAGCTTATTTATCGAGGAAGGTTATAGGCTATATAACATCACGCTACGACCCACGGCAGCGCAGTAGTCATAAAAGCGGGTTAAACCGCGGGCACGTCTAGTTTACTTATATTTTCATTCCTTTTGATCTTTAAAACATACTCCTCCCGCATTAGGAATAAGTCCTGTGTCTAGACTTTACAAACATTCAAACATCGGACACAAAAAACACGCAGTCTCGGAACAATTAAGTATTAGCGGATCACACAAATTATTGTCCCGTGAGGATCGAACTCACAACAATTGGTGCAGTGGCAGGGACAGGGCGACCTCTTAAACCACTACGTCATCTGGGCAGTGTTTGTGATGTACCTTTTTCAATTTAGTGGTTTAGATTTTATTCTCTTCAATAAAAATCGAGATATAGTGCATGCAACAGGCATATCACGGTACATGGACATAGACGCGCTCAAATGCTAGTCAATCTTTAAATAAAGCAGCGAGTAGAGACTAGTCTAAACAAAAAAACAATAGGTAAATGAACATAGTAGAATTCTGCAGAATATTCTAGAAACTGTTAACCCGTGTTTGTAAAGCGCCTACAAGCAAACTTAAGTAGGTCATGTCATTTATTGTAACAAAATAACGATGACGAAGCATAGTTCGCAGTTGGTTTTGCTATTCACAGCTTAATTTCTTGCCTATATTTTCGCCAAGTTACCATTAATTATGTTAGTATTCGATCACAGTATGCCAACTGTTTGTAGCTTACGGTTTGTATGAGTTTAAAATGAATTTACCGGCGCTATGTATACATATACCTGTGAGAATTGATAGTCTTGTAAGCCAATGTCCAACAACTCAAGAGATAAATCTTGTCGTATCCATAATATGTGATTAATATTGATATATTATAGCATAAATGCTTTTAAGGCCTAGATAATAAAATATTCAACAAACTTAAATGTTTAAATTGATTAAATTGATTTACTTAATGCTGGTGGAGAAATATATGTGGTGTGACTCTGAAAGATAGAATAAGGAATAGTGTGATTAGAGAGAGATGCGGCATGAAAGTGGATATAGTGACAAGAATAGAAAAGGGTATGTTAAGCTGGTTTGGGCATGTAGAAAGAATGGACGAGGAAAGACTGACTAAGAAAGTTTATAAGGCTAGTGTGAATAATAATAATAATAATAATAATAAAGACGTTTATTTCATAACAGACGAAGGACATGATATAAACAAAGTAGGAAAAAAAAAATTAAACTATACTACTTAATAATAAATGTACACGCCCGTCGTCCGTACAAAAATAGGAGGCCAATTCAGCAATATTGCCGGGCATATGTGCCCGACGCTGGTTTTCAACTGGCTCCTTAATAGACACGGACGTCAAGACCCTGAGAGCAATACTTATACCATTATAACATTGAACATTCACACACAGACATTACAGTAACCGAATATCCAGAGATATATTTTTTCTTTTTATATCAAAGCTACATTTATGAACGCACCTTCTTTCTGACATTGACACTAATGACATGACACTTACGCTACATAAAATGACAGATGCACGATCACGTTACATAATCGATATACATATGATAAAGTTGCATAATCGTAAACAATCTAGGATAATAAACACAAAGAAGAAATGTTTCAACCAATTAAGCATACTGGTAAGTGGGGACACTGTATTCGGGTCCGGCTCATAACAATAAGTAAGAGTCCCACTCCAAATAAATTTCACCGTGGTTAATAATTGTGAAAAGCAATACTTAACAATGTTGAAATGAGACAAACGACAATGCCTTAGAGCGAGATGTACATAGACGCCAACAGCGGTTACATTACATATATATATATATATGAATGGAACAGTCGCAAGAGGAAGACCTAGACGAACGTTTCTTGATCAGATCGGAGGCGTTCTGGACAAAGGCCAGGTTAAGAGCACCTTAAACCGACGGGCGTGTATGAGGAATGTGATGAAAGTTAATGAAGCCAGAGAAGTGTGTCAGGATCGTAGCGAATGGAAATCCGTAGTCTCTGCCTACCCCTCTGGGAAACAGGCGTGAATCTATGTATGTATGTATGTACGTAATGCTGGTTTAAATGTATTAATATTAACGTTTTGTCACAATTTGAGTGATCAATTGATTATTTTTTAAATATGTTTTAACTTTAACCGCAGTGAAAGCCGTAATTACCAAAACTTTAATGTATAATTTGTATCTAGTAGTTTAATTTAATTCTCCAATACGTTTGCCATATTATATGTCTACAAATAAATGATAGTACTAGGTATCTGTCTGTTGATAAATTACTGCTTCTTTATAGGCTATCAGCTGCTTACTCTTTGCTCCGTTAGCACGGTACTTACATGCTTGCGTATTACGTATTTTTGCCGAGGGAGTATCTTTTTAAAGATATATGACAAAATATTATTGGATTGAGGATAAGCAGAGCTCTAAGCTATGAGTAACATATTCTTTTTCGTTTTTTTTCTTTTTAAGAATAAAGAGACATAGGTAATTATGTCATGGAATGATCATAGTCTGCAATAACTAAAATAGGGCCACAAGCTGATGGGAATCAATCAACATTATGTTTCGTGATTGCGTTAAGTAAGAGATCTAGAACTCCCTGAGGAGATTACTTTCTGCACAAGTAACAATAATACTTGTCTCCAGATAAAATATTGAGTGTCATCGATCTTGTAGTTTGGTTAGAGAGAGACTATTATTACTATTTACTATCAGGTGATCGTAGCGCAGCGGTAGATAAAGCAACAGCATCTGGTCTGTATTCGCTACCCCGGTCGGGCCAAAAAGAAAATATTACATATTTCTGTCGAGACGCTGGCGTTATCGCACACCCTGTGTTTTGAAATGTAAAGCCGTTGGTCCTGCGCCTTATATATCCCCCGTCGTGTCGGATTTTCCTGTTATTCGACTATGAGAATAAGGGAATAAAGAGTGCACTTTTGTTTGCGCACACACTTGTGCAATATAATATCTCCTGCGCTGACTACTCTAGAACAGCCGCCGTGTCTTAAGTTAGGTCTCGTGCACATTATTATTATTATTACCATCTGGTAGTCCGTAACCTTCTTTGTCAAAAAAACTGTTAGGCGTACAGCCGTTAGTCCGTCTAACCATTTACAGTCAAAGGGTTATTTTATTTGTAACCTGTCCGGTTGCCAAACAGGCGACACGGGTATGCGACGCCGCCTTCCCGAGCCATCGATGCCGCAGACAAAAATACAAGTGAGAAACGGCAACGAATTGCCGAAAATTTTAGAGTTCGAAAAACAATATATGAAAAGGTCACGTGTTACCACGTGACCAGTTTGATGTCAGAGGTCAAAGGTCATAGTAATTTCGGGGTTATATCGACTATGCTGAGTCAAATGGCGTTGACCGCGAGTCGCTAGCTCTTACGGTTCTTGAGTTGAAAGTTGTATAACAAACAGACGGACGGACAAAGCCGTTGTATAAGAATTTTTACGAGCACTAAATAAGTAAAGTGTGTAGACTTAGTTACGTTTTTCAATTAACTTATTTAATTAGTCTCTTTTTTAAATTAACATTGTACAAGAAAATTGGGTGTATTTAACACACCTGTAGCATTAGCTGGGCATATGCCTATATATACGTAGGTATAGCATAGCCGTTGCTAGGCCAGCATGTCCGCCATATGCCATATGGGACAATTAACTATTTGTGTTGTTAAACTGTTCTGATTCTGGGTGTTCTTGGGTGTTCTTTCTGTTCTCTCCGTTAATAATAATTGTATGCTTGTTAAATTCCCCAAGGCACCGTTATGTCGGCTAGAGTGGGGAAACTATTAAAAAAAAGTGAATATTTGCAAGGGGATAAATAAACAGAGTTACCTATATTGCACCCGCATTTTGCTTGCTGTTTTATAGCT
Source organism: Catocala fraxini (assembly GCA_930367265.1). Classification (NCBI taxonomy): domain Eukaryota; kingdom Metazoa; phylum Arthropoda; class Insecta; order Lepidoptera; family Erebidae; genus Catocala; species Catocala fraxini. Next base: position 20,215,772 of record OV884041.1, read on the forward strand.
GTTTTGTTTTATTATTCGTGTCTATTATTATCTATCTGATCGAGAATCAGCGTCACGTTTCAAAATCGTGACCAAAAGCAATGCCCATAACAGTTTTTCGCCACCTGGGAATCGAGCCCAGGATTGTGCGCAAACAAGCGCAAACCAACGAGTAAAAACTAATAAAAAAATATATGTCATAGTCAGAGGGTTGTTAAAACAAATTATTTCGTCTAAAAACCTACATTTACAAATACAAGATCTGTAAATAATAATAAAGAAAACGGTTGTTGTGACAAAAGATACATTATCCAGATCAGTTTATATTGTGTACCTTCTTGAATTCTTTTGTGTATCTATGCTTCACACGACTTACCGATTACCCGTAATTCTCAGCACCGACCAATAAACTTAGAACAAGGAACCTTTCAATGCGATATCCCAAACCCATTTGTTGGCTTGACTATCTTTAAATTCTTAAAGGAGACGTTATTGGAGGATACCGGGTTACGCTATATGTTACATGAAACCGATCAGGTTATATCCAATATGTTTTAAATTAAAATTATTTACCTGCAGCAATTCCTAACTGACAGGGTACAAAAAGTTATAACTAACCCTTTCAAAATGGAATTTGGTGTAGACAAATCCGTAAAAGCATATAAAGCAAATGCCTTATAGGTATAGCATGTGTAATCTGATAGAATAGATGTTTTGTGGTGTTATGCTTTAAATGTTTGTAAATTTTCTTGCATCACCTGAAAATGTCCACTGTGACGCTGTTACCTACCGATGTTTCTTAGAAAAATACAGGAATAATTATCGCATAAGACTTAAACCAATACGTAATGCTAAGTCTAAAGACTTTGCAAAATAGACAATTATATTCCTACCTATTATGGTTTGGTCCTTTAAAACTTATTAAGTCACTCAAGATTTACGAAATGCATTCTAAGTTAACGGTTAAAATTAAAATAATAACACAGGCCTGCAAAATGAAGGTCATAACTTCCTCTCTGGAATTTGATAGTTAATTCTGGAGAATTTTGATGCGCTGATTACGAATATGTACTCAGTTTTACCCATCTCCTCCATTAAAAAAAAAACCCTACGTTAAGAAATTTTGAAAAAATCAAATTTTCACAACGAATTAATCTAATATATATTTACAAGCGTATTAAAAAAGATAACATAATTACAAAAACACAAATAATTATAATACTAAATATTTACACAAATGGTTTAGACATCGTAGAATTCTTCAGCATCGCTGTCAACTGGTAACGTTGAATTGCAATGCTGATTCTTTGGGCCGAGAAAAGACCAGCCTTCTGATCACGCGAAACGTCAATCAGGTGTTTTGCGATCTCCCTGTACAACGCAGCCTTATCGCTTGCTTTACCGGTGAAGAAAAACATTGAGAGGAAACCTGCACGTCTGAGAGTTCTACATAATGTTCTCGAAGATGTTCAAAGTCTGCCAACCCGCACTGGGCCCGCGTGGTATTCTATGGTTTAATCCTTCTTACACTGAGAAGAGGGCCGTGCCCAGCAATGGAACAGTTTAATACAGGGCTGATATTATATATATAAGATAACATCAATGCCTATGATTTATTATACCAGCTTACCCATATTTCACCAGCACCAGCTATATTTAACGTTGCAGATCAATAGACTGCTACTGTTTATTCTTATTGGTTCTACGCCCTTGCTTTGCTGAACGTGACAACAGGTATATGTAAATGCATATTATTGTTTAGTTAGTGTAACCTTGACGTTCATAAGTATTACATCGTGACCTAAATGAATAAAGGTATTTTGATTTGATTTGATTAGATACACGTCGAAAAACGTGCTACTATCCTTAGTAGTAGCACGTATTTTGACGTATATCTAATCAAATAAAATCAAAATATTTTTTGTGTGGCATTCCTTCAGTAGCAGCGATAGCTTAATGGGAAACCGTTGGACTGCCACGCAGAGCTCTCGAGTTCGAACCCAAGGCACTCTCTGACTTTTCGAAGTTATGTGCGTATTAAATAGTTAATTATCGCTTGTTTTAACGGTGAAAGAAAACATCGTGAGGAAACCTGCATGTCTGAGAGTTCTTCATAATGTTTTCAAATATATGTGAAGTCTGCCAACCCGCACTAGGCCAGCGTGGTGGACTATGGCCTTACCCTTCTCACAGTGAGAAGAGTGCCCAGCAGTGGGACAGTTTAATACAGAGTCAATATTATTATTATTATACCACACAGAAAAATGCCAAAAATCCTTTACCAGACTCAAATGAAAGAATGGAGTCTTCGTCGAGCAATTTAACTGAAACTTAAAACTTGGTATTTCGAACTAGGCGTTATATGTAGTAGAATAAAGAATAAGGCCTGGCAGATGCCAGTGTTATGTAATTTTATTTTACCTATTGAGTGTCAACGGCACACCGCGGCGGCTAGACACAATAGATTTTCAATTATGTCTGACTATCAAATAACTGCCAGTTAAGTATAACAATCAATAGTGTATATATACCTATTGTACAATTTGCGTATTACTTTACAGAGGTAAAAAATACACTACTCACAACATTATCCACAGAGTACAATACAAGTAGTAATAGCAAGTAGTAAGCTCGTAAAGACAGCCCAGGCGCTAAATAATAGATTCTACTCTGTTCAACAATAATAATTATTAATATAATAATAATAATATTCTACTACCTACACACAACACCATCTAGCCCAAACTAAGCAGAGCTTGTACTATGGGTACTAGACAATGGATAAAAATACATAATATATACCTTTTTTATTTGTTAATACGTAAATATTATATATAGAAACACCCAGACCAAGACAAACATCCATGTTCATGCACACAAATGTTTGACTTGTGCGGGAATCGAACTCGCTACCTCAGGCGTGGCAGTCGGTTACACTAACCACTACGCCATCGAGCCCGACATATATTCTGGAATCTATACTAATATTCTAAAGCTGAATAGTTTGTTTGGTTAGTTGAACGCGTTCATTTTAGTGTTGGATAGCCTACAAAATCGATAATTATAATTATAATTATAATTTCGATAATTTATCGAAAAAGGCTATAGGTATAGCCTTTTTCGATAAATTATCGAGAAAGGCTATACCTATAGGCTATAAAACATCACGCTAAGACCAATAGGAGAGGAGCAGACAAAAACCTACACAAACGCAAGTGAAGCCGCGGGCATAATCTAGTCTGATATATTATTGGTCAGGGGACCTAAGTACCTACATAAATATATTATTTAGTTTCGGTGGCGCAGCGTTATTGCATGTGAGTACTGTGTATCAGGACTCGAGTTCGATTCCCGGGTTTTTCGATCTAGAAATATCAGTATGGTCTGGAACAGAGGTGCCCAGACTTTTTCTCATAGACCACTTACAAACTTTAGCAGATTCCGGTGGACCTCCTGCAGCTACGGCATCATTGGTGAACAATCAAGAAGTTAATGCAATTAAAACATTTGATCAAATCTGTACGAGCTGACCTATTTTTTTTTAGAAATTCTCTACTTGCCTTCTTAAAATATTATCTGCCTACATTGATAGGTGAAGTCAAGCCAACATTTTAGTTCTTCACTATTTAAAGCAAATAAATTTTCGTGGATTCCCCGTACGAATTGTGGACCCCCATTTTTATGGCACGTCTACGTAGACCCATGTCGAATCTCTTCGGACCATTTTGGGAACTAATGGTCTGGAACAATGTGGATGTAATACGCCTCTGCCTATCCTTTTGAGGACAGGGACGTAATACTACTAATATGATGTTTGTTGAGCGGCGATAGCTCAGTGGGGAGACCAACAGACTGCAATTCAGAGGGTCTCGGCTTCGAACCCACGTCGCGCACCTCTGTCTTTCGGAAGTTATATGAATTTTCGAAATTATGTGCGTATTGATTGACAATTAGCTCCTGCTCCGTGCCTCGGAGAGCACGTTAAGCCGTCGGTCCCGGCTGCCATGACATCTATGGCAGTCGTTATTGGGAGAGTGTCGACACAAAAGATCCCACTGGGTCGAAGTGTCGCCGGTCTGCACTGACTGGCCCCACGTAAGATACATACATAACGTTTGTTATATTTAAAGCAACACTAACATGCCTACAGTGTACTTTGAAAACCTCATCCATGACATACGAGTAGAGTTGCCACCTTTATTTTGTACGAATAGAGTACATTTAGTATCTGAGGTAAAAATAAAGTATGAGCTCCGAAAATAAAGTACTATTTATTTAACCTGCTTTTTTGTTACCATACTTTTGTTGATGTTAGTAACATCTAACATATATTTACTATCAAGGAACGAGTTAATTGGAACTTTACGATATAATAAATGTCTATATTAAGCTGGATAAACAATTGTTTTTATCCAATTTAGGGACTCACTAAAGCGTTGCTTTAAGTAAACAATCAAATAAAACCTAAAGTCGACATAGGTAAAATAAAGTATTTTCTCGTACTTTATTTTCCTAATAAAGTATAAAATATGTTTACCCGAAAAACGTACAATAATTTATTATAGAATAAATGGTACTAACTTTATTTCATTTATTGTAGAAACGTATATCAGGCTTGTGTATATTAGCTATATTATGTTTCTACAATAAGTACTTGGAAGTTACATGTAAGCGGGCAAGCTGCATTATACTAATGCGGATCGTTATTACTAATAATAATATAATAATATTCTACCACTTACACACAACACCGTCTAGCCCAAACTAAGCAGAGCTTGTACTATGGGTACTAGACAATGGATAAACATACTTATATACTTTTTTTTTTGTAAATACATACATATTATACATAGAAACACCCAGGCCAAGACAAGCATCCATGTTCATGCACACTAATGTTTGACTTGTGCGGGAATCGAAGATTCTAGGGTAATCAACATTCTAGAGAACTTAAGATTCTAAGGTACTCAACATTCTAGAGACCTCAATATTATAGGGAACTCAACATTCTATTACACTAACTACGCCATCGAGGCCGACTTTTTAGGTATTACTTATTAGGTACTTAATATAATTAACAGCGGTAATCGTAGAATGTTGAGTTCCCTATAATATTGAGTTCTCTAGAATGTTGAGTACCTTAGAATCTTAAGTTCTCTAGAATGTTGATTACCCTAGAATGTTGAGTTCCCTGGTCTGTTGAGGTTTTCTGATATCCTGGGGTACGCACGGCCCTTATATACGCCAGTGGTTGGTAGACTGTCGGATGTCGGATACATTTCTGACATTTCGATGCTATGTGCGTGTTAAAAATAGATTATTAGTGCTCACAGGAAAACGTCATGAGGTAGCAGTGCCGAGAGTCGTTCATGAAGTTCTCAAAGATGTTTGTTAGGTCATAGTCCACGACGCGAGCCCAGCTCTTTCAGAAAAGGTCGTGAGGAAAGTGAAGTCTTCAACTCGCCTAAGGCCAACGTGGTGGACTATGGCTTAACCCTTTTTACACTAAAAATAGACCTGTGGCCAGCAAAGGAACAGTTTATATGCAGGCGTCTCGTGCGCTAAGTTTGTGTGGGACAAGGAATGAAAGCTTTTCGTTCTACATACACCTGTATGTCGGCCTCGATGGCGTAGTGGTTAGTGTAACCGACTGCCACGCCTGAGGTCGCGGGTTCGATTCCCGCACAAGTCAAACATTTGTGTGCATGAACTTGGATGTTTGTCTTGGTCTGGGTGTTTCTATGTATAATAAGTATGTATTTACAAAAAAAAAGTATATATGTATGTTTATCCATTGTCTAGTACCCATAGTACAAGCTCTGCTTAGTTTGGGCTATATGGTGTTGTGTGTATGTGGTAGAATATTATTATTATTAATATTATATCATCAAAAGAAAGCCAGATTATTACATGAGCATTTTGCCAGCTACATATATTATGTTATTACTTATTAGGTTTAACGTAGGCGGCGAGCCAATTGTCATATACTGCGTATATATTCCGCAAGCCATGCATTTAGCATTTCACAACTCATCAGAAAAACACTGCACGGTCTGAGAATTGAACACAGAATATCGCACGTAAGGGCAAACTTATGACGTGGACAAACAAAACAGTCTTGCTTTTTCTGTTTTACCAAATAAGTAGCACGTACGATATAGCCGTACTAGAATTATTATATCGTCATATAGATTAAATCTATTACCTGGAGGTGTAGGCAGAGACTACGGATTTTAACTTACTACAATCCTGACAGCAAGAAGCAGCGATAGCGTAGAGGGCGACCATTGGATTGCCAAGTTGAAGTCTTAAGTTTGATCCATTGTACTTTTGACTTTTCGAAGCTATGTGCGTATTAAATACCTCATTATCGTTTGCTAGAAAACGTCGTGAGGTAAAAGTCCTGAGAGTCCTTTATAGATGTCTTAGGCCATAGTCCTCCACGCTAGCCTAATGCACGTTGGCAGGCTTTACTTATCTTCAAGTACGTTATAAAGAACTCTTAGACATGTAGGTTTCCTCACGATGTGTTCCTTCAACGTTAAAGCAAGGGATAAGATATTAAATACGCACATAACTTAAAAATGTCAGATGTGCGAGCCTTGCGGTCGAACTCGAGACTTCTGTGTGGCAGTCCAACGATTTCCCACTGTCTGGTGGAAAACCGTTGGACTTATCGCTGCTATGCGATACATCTATTTTAGTATTATTAATACCTACATGTAATGTCGTATTAATAATGTCCTGCGTATGATGGACGCCTGTTCCCTGGAGAGGTAGGCAGCCGCTACGGAGTTTAACTTACTACGATCCTAGCATATCTCTTTAGCATCATCATTCGCTATCATAACATTTCTCACCCAAGCTTGTCTTTTTTAGTCCGGTTCCTATATTCAAAACAAGTTGTTTTGCCTTGGAACAGTTAATTTTTGACACATAATGTATCAATAATATAATAATAATAATAATATCAGCCCAGTATTAAACTGTCCCATTGCTGAGCACAGGCCTCATCTCAGTATGAGAAGGGTTTGGTCATAGTCCACCGCGCTGGCCTAGTGCAGGTTGGCAGACTTCACATATCTTCGACAACATTATGGAGAACTCTCAGACATGCAGGTTTCCTCGCGATGTTTTCCTTCACCGTTAATGCAAGCGATATTTAACTATTTAAACGCATATAACTTCGAAAAGCCAGAGATGCGCACCTTGGGTTCAAACTTGAGACCTCTGCGTGGCAGTCCAACGGTTTCCCACTAGGCTTTAATTTAATTGTCTTTAGCCAAAACGACTCGTTGCTTAAATATAAGAACCGGGTCGTAGTGTACTCTTAAGGCATCACCCAAAATAGTGAGTTGACACACACACCGTGGTGGTTTTAGTCGGTAAGCCCGAAGTCTCGGGAGAGCCCGACATAACCCTCGAGGGTATGCATCAGGAACATTCAACCAAGTTAAAAAAAAAGTTTAGTAACAGTACTTTTTTCTGGAGGAAATGTATCCTATATCGCCTTGACAACGTGTATGCGAAATTTCATGATGATTGCTCGTGTAGCTGAGGCATGAAAGTGTAACAAACAAGCAAACACATTCATGTTCACATTTATAATACCTATAAGTAAGGATACCAGTTCTTAGGTTCTGTGCCCTTGCTTTGCCGTACATGCCAAGTTGTTATGACTATAACGATTAACTGTATGGAGATAGCTTGAAATCCTAGAGAAATATAAGTATGTATATTTAAAAAAAATTGTCTTTGTCAATGGTCATTTGTCAAGCCATATGTAGATATACAAAATTATGAAAGTCAGTCGGATATCCGATATCTACTATTCATCAAAATAAAGTCATATTATTAAATATGAATTTATTTTATAAATTCTATAAATACATAAATGATTCGGTTTGTTTGTAACATTTTATGAACAAAATTGCTAATCCGCTTTTAATAACATTTCGTATGGAAAAATCTTGAACACGGGTAACCGGTAGTGCTATAACAAATATAAAATTGAATATTTCTGTTTATAACATATTCAAATCTTTCTCAATATCACTTCAGTGCTTTTAGAGTCTAATCCAATTTGAGAAAGATGCTGCCTTGCCGCTGCCCCCAATATTGTGGGTTCGAAACCCACACAGGGCAAAAAATAGTATAATCGACTAATATTTTTTTCGAGTTTGGGTATTATTATATATCCGTTGTTTGAATGTTTAAAAAGTCCCCCGACAAACACGGTGTAGATGACAAAATGTTTCACTATTTCTAAAAAACATGAACACAGCCGCGGGTATCACCTAGTGTTATTAAAAAAGCAAGCAGTCAGCTATGTATCCAATAATACCTATAATGATAGATCATCAAAATAACAATTGCACAAAAATAAAACAATATTTCATTAGTTGGCGTTTCCACATGTTTTTGTTCAAACTACAGATTCAGCACATTGTAACATTGTATATTCTATGCTATTTTATTAATTATTTACTTAATTGTTTTGTAAGCAAAACTGCTAACGTGACATACAATTTTATGTCCGTGGCTTTGGCTGTTGTTTTATTATTACACTTAATTTTAGCCTGCAGCTTCGCTTCCGTATATGTAGGTTATGTAATTTTCCATCTCTCGGGCACAGTATTTTTTGTGGACGAAAGGTAGCCCTATGTCTTTTTCTGTACCCCTGACAACGTGTATGCGAAATTTCACGACAGTCGATCGAGTAGTTAAGGCGTGAAAGTGTAGCAAACAAACAAACTCACATTCGTATTTATAATATTAGTGAGGATTAGGATACGATCACGACCGTATGATGGGATGTTAGGCAGAAGTATTATTATCTATTATTCTTATAGTAGGCACATTAGTTAATGTAATCGATGTAGATATACGTATGCACATAGTCTCACGCGTATATCAACGAAAGGGTCGGCAGAGGTGTAGCTCTTTACACCCACATTTCTCCACGTAGAGTGAGAATAAACTGTATATTCCTCCACGTAGAGATGGACAGTAGATACTACGCCACATTTCCCGTAATATGGACTTAGGTCGAACGTAAAAGAGGACGAGTTTACTGCTGAGTACTACGTAGGGTGCTAGACTCCGTACTGCTACTGAGAAAATTTATTTACAGAAAACGCAAAAGCAATTTGCTCTACCGGGAATTGCACCCGTCGCACACGAACCTAAATGCACAACATTTACTACAATTGTGTATCCCGAAATGGGTTTGGGTATCCAGAGGTTTATTATTACATTCTTATTTCGATTGCTATACCTATTATAAGTACCAAGTTACAAATTATATACTAGAGTGACATATTAGAGCTTGTCTGCCTCGGAGGCACAGCCATAGTGTATGCGACTGCTGTGCATTAGGTCTCGGGTTCGAATCCCAAGTCGACCAACAACGATTTACGAATGATGAACGATTATTGGATTTTTCTGACAGGAAATTCGGCTACGAGCCCGTACGCCCCTTGACTTTCGCCCCTTTCATAGAAAGACTATTTTTGGGTGGATTTAAGAAGATAACTAACAAATACCTACTAGAGGCGAACGGGCTCTTGTACCGGACAACTGGAAATTCATCAGTAGCAGCCCGGAGTTACGAAGTTGGCGGTATTACACACCCCCGTGCCTCAGAAAGCATATAAAGCCGTTGGTCCCTCACTTGATATCTTTGGTCGTGTCGGAGTGCCGTCGAATTATGCGAATTAGCGAAACGAGAGTGCACTTGTGTTTGCGGCTTGCGCACACACTTGTGCACATTAATATCTCCTGCGCAAAGACCAGTCTCCGTTAAGTTAAGCTGCCGTGACCAAAATTCGGCCTGTAGGACCATAAATTAGAAAACTCAATCGTGCTAGATACTGGAAATATCGTAACAGAAAAAATAACACATCGCTGAACTTGGGAGCTCAAGACCGGATGCAATTACAAGCACCACTTTATGCTACGGTACTAACGGGGCCAAGAAGTTTGTCTAGTGTAATGAATTTTATTTTAAAATATCGATTTAATTTGATGTCGCTTCTGCCTACTGGCCTGGTGTAATGCATATGCAATACGACTGTTGTGCTTGACGTCTGGTTCGACTTCCGTGTCGGTCAAGGTGTTATTGAAAAGCTCTCAATAGCAAAACAGAATCTTGTTCAGTACCTACTCGGTAAATGGCAGTTGGCTCGCTCAATCATAGCTAGCTAAATGTGGTGTAATATCGGGAATATTTACTTGAGATTATGTTTATACTTATACTTAATCTTTCCTTTCTACCAAAGCGTTGATGATGCAGTCTTGATACCCGCATGGAAGTACTACCCTCTCACAGAATATCGACGTGAAATAGCAGTATTCCTACTGTTGTGTTTCGTTTGATGAGTGAGAGTGCCGGAGGCCCAATTACCCTCTTTCCCCCTTCCCGCTCCTTCTCCTTCCCACTTCCTTTTTCCCTAAAGAGTCGGCAACGCGCAAGTGATGCCTCTGGTGTTGGTTGTTGGTGTTGTTGTTGCAGGCGTCCATAGGCTACGGTGACCACTTACCATCATGCTTGTTAGCCACCATAGAGGTATAAAAAAAAACTTCGACTAGTCTATTGCTGTATACCAGCCACAATGTGAGCACCGTGCTGCTTCTAAGAACTTTTATGACATAAAATTCTAATAACACTTTGCTCAACCTGAGAATTGACCCGAGACCGTTAAGTCTGAGCGGATTTCACTGCTATGCGACTGAGACGAGTATGTACTAACAATGTTTGACACTTTGCCAAAGATTCCATAGTATCGCAATCAGTGATAGGCTTAATTAATTGATACGTTTTAAAACCTGAGGTCTCAAATTCAATCCCACACGCACGTCTGGTAAAAATATGCACATAATTTGCACTGTTCTGGGAGTTTCAGTTTCCTTTACCTTATAAAATGTTAAACAACGGACAGAATGAATTTCTAGAGAACGAATCACACAATTTTTGTCTCGTATGGAATTTAAACCCTCAGTGTAGTGGCAGACGAGACCACTTCAAACATTGCGCCATTCACCCTGTGACATAAGTAATTATCGGTCAATTTAACGATTCTCACCTGAAAGACAGGTTTTTAGTTCAGGCAGTTAACTGATAACAATATTGCCCAATGTTAAAATATCATATTTCTTGCTATAACTGTGATTATCATTTTGGTTAACTATAAACTAGCTTATTTGAGCATTCAGGTAATTTAAACAACGATTTAATTAAAGCTTGATGTTTACTAATGTAACCTAATTTTGCTAAATTAATCATTTATTAGGTATATACTTATTTAACGGTGAAGGAATACATCGTAAGGAAATCGATACGTGAAGGAACAGCCTGCACGGGCCCAGCGTTGTGGATTAAGTATGTTCATATTCAATCTTCCCTTTTTGAAAAGTGAGACAGTTTAAAAACAAAGCGGATGCTATAATCTTATTTATCTCTGTAAAGTCTTATCTCTTAGATATAAGTTATCATTTTAAACGTGATTTTACTCATGTATCTATGGTCAATTGACGGCCGGGTCAGAAGAAGTATTTATGAACTTTCTAAGTATTTCAAAATCTTTGTACAAGCGCGGTGTCAGAAACTTGCTTAGTAGACGGCCAAAGATTAGTCCTAAATTAGAATCATGGTGGTATCGAGATTTATAGATCTACATATATCTCTGCCTTAACCTTGCACCTTAATAGGCGCTATGTACATATTTATGTTTAAGTAAATATAAGCAGTAATGGATGTAATTTAAAACTTATAACATAGACTGACGCCCGTACCTACCATAAGAAGTAAACAGAAACAGAGGTAATAATCCTAACTAATATTATAAATGTGAATGTGAGTTTGTTTGTTACGCTTTCACGCCTTAATTAATCAACCGATCATCATGAAATTTTGCATAGACGTTGTCAGGGGTACAAAACAGGACATAGGGTACCTTCATCCGGGACAAAAGTACAGTTCCCGAGGGTTAGAAATTTATTGACATAACATTCATTAACGCGATCGAAGCCGCGGGCAAAATATAGTCAACTATAATTACATATACATTGTATGCTTGGTTTTAGGTCTCCTCTTAATAGAAAGCGAGCCTATGGCTGCCAACGGGTTTTCAGACCCCATAGTATTAGGTACTTTTTAAAGGGATTAAATATAATGACCATCAAAAATACTTGCATAGCAAAATATGCTTACTAAAATATATCATAACGAGCACCTATATAATATTATATTCTATAATATTCTACCACATACACACAACACCATCTAGCCCAAACTAAGCAGAGCTTGTACTATGGGTACTAGACAATGGATAAACATACATATATACTTTTTTTTAGTAAATACACACATATTATACATAGAAACACCCAGACCAAGACAAACATCCATGTTCATGCACACAAATGTTTGACTTGTGCGGGGATCGAACCCGCGACCTCAGGCGTGGCAGTCGGTTACACTAACCACTACGCCATCGAGGCCGACAAACCTATACGCCTCAAATCACTACATGCCGCCTTGGAAGGGTTAGGTTATGTTAGGTTCCTTCTTAAACCCACCCAAAAATAGGAGCACCGCGAAGCGGGGCGCTGTCGACTTAGTTTGATCTCTTTAAATAAATTGTGCTGTGCAATTAGTATTTTTGGTAAGCATATTTTGCTGTGCAATTAGTATTTTTGGAGAAAAGTCAAAAATTTGAGAAACAGTTAAATAACGTTTTAAACAGATAATCCTACTGATACTTTGAATGCATGGATGGCGCAGCGGACAAGGCTGCCTTGTCGCTGCCGCGGCGCTAAGTGTTCAAATCCCACACGGGACAATTAGTAGAGTAGTCACCAGTTATAATTGTCTGAGTCTGGGTGTACTTTGTGTCCTTTGATTGTATACTTTAAACATTCTCCGCGACACAAGGCTTATTCATATGTGCAGAAGCCGGCCTTTTATAAAAATAAATAAATAACAAGTGAGAATCGGCAATGAATTGCCGTAAATCTTAGAGTTGGAAAAAATGGTTCAAGTAATATGCAAAGGTCACGTGATACCACGTGACCTTGAGGTCAGAGGTCAAAGGTCATAATAATTTCGGGGTATACCGACTATGTTGAGTGGAATGGCGAACTCTAAAAACGCTGGCCGACTCCAGCATCAATAACGGGCACTTACGAATATACGTGGAAAGCGCAAGCGCATTTAAGCCTACGAGTCTGTCTATTTCATCACGTCTATACCATCACGGCTGTCTGGTACTAGCCGGGTAAGCAGAGTAGACTTCTCTTTATTGAGTAAGTATAGCCAATGTCAATGATTTTGTCAATGACCTTATTATGATATTTTTGCATGGATGGTGTAGTGGTTTAAGTAGTAGCCTAGCCGCTGCCGCGCTGCCACTGCACCTAGTGTTGTGGGTTTGAATTCCTCACGGAACAAAAATTTGTGTGATCCACAAATGGTTGTTCCGAGTCTGGTTGTTCTTTGTGTCCGTTGCTTGAATGTTTGTGAAGTCCCCTGCGACACAGGAATGATACCAAAAGCGTTGTCTTTTAAAAAAGAAAAGATAACATACGATATAACTGACACCAAACCGATGCCGTTAAGAATACAGAATATTTTCTAACTACGTCCTGTTACTAAGCATTTGTAAGCGTTCCATAGAAGTGTTTATGTTTTCTATCGATTGTGAGGCCGCGAGTTCGATTCTTGAGTTGAAAGTAGATTTAATGTATTATTTGTGTCTTGTAATAATGTACAATAATATTACAAATAGGATTTTATGGAATATTGACCGCACAGATGACGTAGTAATTTAAGTGAGAGCCTCGCAACTGTCAGGATATTTGTGCATTATACAAATTTTTATCCCGTCTCGGTAAAACGGGATAAAAGTTTGTATGTTTCACAAATAGTTGTTCCAAGTCTGAGTATTCTTTGTTTTCGTTGTTTGAATGTTTGTAAAGTCTAGGTTACAGGAAAGTAGCCTGTCCTGCACTAGCAATAATTCCTGAAATCCGGACATTGTAGTCAGCTGTCTAGTAAGTTATCCCGGAGTAAGTTATCTTCTATAGAACGCATATATCGCATTGTTATGCATGTGGACTCGGCTCGAATTCCGTGTTGGGCAACGTATGATAGGCAGGTTGGATTCTGGAACTGTGCTCGATAGACGACAATGGGCTGGCACCCTGATACGTGAAACGTACAACCTTAGTTTGGCGAAATGTTGGTGGAATACATGTCTACCTTAGTGTAATATCGTCGGAGGGTTCCTGCCTACCCCTCTATGGGTATGGGATATGGACGTGAGACTACGTATGTAGTTAAACAATAATGGTAACTTTAAGTATTACTGCCTTCTTGGTAGGTCCCTTCGCATACATTTATGGATAACCACAAATTCGCAAATCGAACCTGGAATGTTAACGATCTGTCGCAAACTTATAACTTTCGGCCACGATTCACGCGTCGCTAGGTGTTATTGTAATTTTCTGTTTGATAATTGTCAGTAGCAGAACGAAGAATAGCGTTGTGGCCGGCAGAAGATATTTAGACTCGATCTTTATTACGGGTACATTGAAACATAGTTAATAAAATTTTAATATGTAATTAGCTCTGCCCACCCTTTCAGAGATAGACTGGTGTCTATGTCTTGCATAGACGCTATACACATAACATATTTCGGAATTATGTTAATATACTATAACTGTATACTTGAAGTTTTGCCTCGGTGGCGCAGCGGTAGTGGATGCGACTACGGTGCGTGAGGTTCGATTCTCGGCATAAATCTTTACCCTTCGACGGTATAGGCGTCGGGCAGTGTATGTATACAAATACTTGTTGGTCCAAAGTAACGCATCCGTGTTTGAACGCCACCGATCATAAGTTTACCGGTTGAATTCTCAGATAGAGTAAAGTATATGAGTTTGAGACTTAGTAAACAGCAGTAAAAGCGATATTACATGCCACCTAAACCATAAATGAAGTAACTTTCTACGACACTGCCCACCCTTTTAACGAAATTAAAACTTGGTGTGATATGTAATTAATAACTATAGAATTTAGTTCATCTATAGCTCAATATACAATTTAATCAACAGTTGCATATAAGATTATTACATGTTTTAAAACATCATATCGAAATTTGCCAAGTCGACTAAAATATTAAACAATGTATTAATGCATTATAAATTTTATGCACGAAGTTCGTTTTGCTGACGCTGCGATAACACCGTCGCCGCATCGCCGGGTAACTTTGCCCCCACCAACACAACACACTCAGCTGACTCCACATAATATCAGTATAAAAACTGAGCATTTCTCCAATATCGACACACAACACCAACCATCAACATGAAGGCGGTTTCCGTGTTGCTCTGTCTTGCTCTTGCTCATGGCATCACTGCCAGCATCTTCAAGCAACAAGATCGTCTCGTAGACGATCTTGATGTACTACAGCAGCAGTACATCGACCAATACCAACGACAACACAGAAACACGCCTTCAGACCACGAAACCCGCAACCAGAACCGCGTGCAACAGCGCAACCAGCCCCAGAACCAGCAGTGGCAACAAACACAGGACCAGCCGTTGAATTCCCACGAACAGTACCAGCAGTACCAACAGCCGGACAACCAGCGCGTCCAGATCCAGTTCCAAAAGCAAGTACCACAGTATACTACCTACAAGCACCAGCACTCACACCATAACCACCACCACAACCATCACTTGGACTCTTCCTCCCACGAAATTTCCAAGAGCTCTCAGGAGTCCAACGAGAGAGGAAACTACTATAACAACGTGAAGCCAAATACTGACAACCAACAATGGAGCTCTATGCAAGCCGCTGCTGTAAATCAAGAGAACCAGAAGCCTGGTGATGACATCGTATCGCAGTACTTACAGATGGGTGTTGGCCCAATCGTTGCAGTCCAAAACAAGGAAGATATCGAGAATATCTTTGGTGATGCCCAGAGAGCTATGAAACAGATTACTGAAGAGGAGCAAGTGAAATTCCACCAATATTACCAACTGGCTAACAAAGAAGAGAACGAGGATGGTGATCTCAATGCTACTCAGTTGGCGCAGAAACACCAGTACCCCGTGGAGGAACACACCATAAAAACTGATGACGGCTACATGCTTACTCTCTTCAGAATCCCTCCTAAGAAGCAGATCCGTGATGTACAGAAGAGACCCGTCGTATTCTTGATGCACGGTATTCTTGGAAGCGCTGATGACTGGCTGCTTATGGGTCCCGGCAAGTCCCTTGCCTACTTGCTCTCTGACGCTGGCTACGATGTATGGCTCGGTAACGCTCGTGGCAACAAGTACTCCAAGCAACATGTTAGCAAGTACTCCGCCATGTCCGACTTCTGGCAATTCAGCACTGACGAAATTGCTCTCCACGACTTGCCAGCTATGATCGACTACGCCCTGGAGACAACACAGCAGGAGAAGCTTTACTACATCGGCCACTCCCTGGGAACAACTGCTTTCTTCGCTCTTACCGCCACCCGTCCTGAATACAACAACAAGATTATTATGATGTACGCTATGTCTCCGATGGTCTACATGACAAATGTGCGCAGCCCACTTTTACGCATGATCGCTCCTACCAGCAAGTTCCATCAACAACTTGAGCAGCAGATCGGCAATGGCGCCTTCACTCCCAAGAAGGACCTGATCCGTGCTATTGGAGGTGCTATGTTGGAGAAAGCAACAGGTTGCAAGACGGTCTCCTCAATCGTTAACTTCGTCATTGCTGGTGTCAATGTTGACGGTTTAAATGCTGAGTTAATCCCTGTGGTGATGCGTCACTTGCCAGCTGGAACTTCCACAAAGGTGATTAAACAATACGGCCAAGGCGTCGCTTCGCACGAATTCAGAAGATACGACTATGGCCCCAAGATCAACCAGAAAGTATACGGCCAGGAGCTACCAACCAAATACGACCTGCAGAAGGTCCAGGTCCCTGTCGCTTTGTTCTACAGCGAAGAAGACTGGCTCGCTCATCCCCAAGATGTTGCAAGACTAGAGAAGGAGCTTCCCAACGTTAGAGAAAGCCACAAAGTGCCTGATGAGCACTTTAGCAACATGGATTTCCAGCTCTCGACCAAGGCTCCTGAAATGGTGTACAATCAACTGATCGAATCCATGGTTAACAACCAGTAAACTGAACTTTGACGAGGATTGTATAAATAATTTGATTTGTATAGATGTATCGTTCATTGTCTTAAGTTATTTTTCTACCTAATTGGCGCATAAATAAATCCGTCCTTATTTAAAACATTTATTTTATTAATTTATACCTTTATAGCACAAACATTTTCATTCCAGAACGTTTCAGTTTATTCATTATTTCTATAGCATCTCACACATGTTTTACAATTTACGAATATATACATATCACGATTATTCAATTTCTACACACACATCTTTGTTTACCTCGCCAGTAAACCAAATGTATACACTGCCCACATACTACCTACCTATATGAAATGGAAAGGTACATACATAATATAAACATGAATGAAAGTAGGTGGTATCAAAGTAAATAAGTAAAGATGTTATAACAATAAATTTCGTATATAATATCATTATAATGTCTTGAGAGCTATTGCAAGCAATCTATAGATACATAGTCTTATTATATTAGGACAAATTAAACAATTTAACTAGGTACTAATCGAAATATATATTCAGTAGATATAATATTGTTTCCAGATTACAGCATTCACTTTAATTGATTTCAGTATTTTATGGGTTACCTAGTGACTATATCACTCAACGAGCTCAACTCAGTGATATCGCTCTAATGGCTAGCTGTGAAAACAGTGTTAAAATAATCTTTGTGCCCATTTTTCAACTAATGTGTGAAAATTCCTATAGATGTCACTACATAAAACGGTTGAATGTTTGACATTTAAACAGCCCACGCTTTGTTTTGACATATATACTTGCATCTGTCATCGAATCGTTGCCGCGTGAGTAAGAGAGAAATATCACAATAATTGAGTAAGAAAGAGACAAAGGCGCGGCGGCGCTGTAGCTTCCCGCCGTCCCCCGTCCGACAGTCGCGCTCTGTTCGGTTTGCTGTGCGTAGTTGAGCTGAATTATTTTTGTTTTCTACGTTTGTAGTGACATTTTTGGACCTTGATTTATAATTGGACAAGTTTGTTAGTGTATACTAGTGACTGAGTGTAGAAAGAAGTGTTCGCATGGATTGAGTGAGCAACGATGTTACCTCCCACGGCCGGTCTATCACAAGAACACCGCGACCGGCCCGAAATGGCGTACCAACAACGTCAGGACGTGAGGGACCTCACCAGAGAAATTATCAGAAGCGCTCGAGTAGCAAACAGACACCAATCAACATCCCCTGGAGGTGAGCCGGTCCAAAATCAAAACGACGCCACGTTTCCGCCATGCTTGTCAAATTGACGTGATACGTCAAGGTGACATTTATATGAAAACAACTAATTTTTCGGGGGAAAATTACAATAAAAACAAGTCTAGCTATCCTAATAATCGTGTTACAATCGTTGGCGAAGGAAATTAGGCCTGTTACGTCACCTAGGAGGGCGATCTTGCGAAAGAAAAATGGCGCCAATGCGCCACATTGCTTATCATTAACTGTGTACATATATAGTAACTATACAGTTTTTTCATATTTTACTGGTATGTTAGGATGTTAAGGCTTGTAATTACTATTTCAGTGTTCTGTGTCATATATACTAAGGTCCTGTAGTGCTTATTTCTAAATTGGCACGTGCTTGAGTTATTTTTAGCTCGTCCATTTGCAACCTTCATGATGTGTAACCGCGTCAGCTCGATCGATATGTGCATATATACATTTGCATTTCAATATATTGCACGGCCATGTCTGAAATTATAATATACGACAAAGTTTTGCCTTTGTTTGTTGTTGTTATTGAAATCCCGTTGACTTTTCTAAAATGTCTCGATGACAGTAAATTGACAGCAGTCAAGGCACACAAGATGGCTGCTCACCATTGAATTTGGTCAATTTCAGTTCTATCACGCGCCACACCAGGCAGCGCCACTGTCGCTTTGTTGATATTTGTTAGATACATAATTATGATGTCGTAACTCCGCGCTTGTTTTGGCTTACCTTATTAATTTACTTTATTGTTATCGATATAGGTGCTGCTGTTCAACTTTAGTCTATAGACACTATGTACAGCGAATAGAGAATATAAATAATATAAACAATAAAAGTAGCAGTAAATATTTTAAATTAAATATTTAATACTACTCATCATTATTTTTGATTGCATTAATCGATATGGATATGTAACATCAGTAATGTGACTAATTTGTAATATTGAATATAATTTACTCATTTACGTAGTAAAGAAATTGGTAAATAAACTAAATATAACTAATTTATGTCTAGCTAGAGACAAACTGCCAAGAACTATATTATAATCTTGCACCTGTATTCTTAAAGGAGTTTGCAGAGGTGTATTACATACACATTTGGCTAACTATTTTAGATTCTACAGGATGTCCTGTAATTAATGGATAACCTTGAAATGTCTTATAGTAGAACTAATGGCCATTCAGAAAAAATATGAAAAAAAAATCTATCCTAACTACTACCTGAAATATGTTTTTTTTTAATTACCATATTTAACTTTCTTGTACACTAGGACCATAAATGAATTAATTCCATCGGTTTTCTGTTGTTTTTATAATTAAACACTAATTATGCTAATAGATAGATAGTCAAAAGTATGACTACTTATAGCACTTTTTTAATTTAGTCGGCATCGATGGCGTGGTGGTCAGTGTAACTGACTGCGACGCCTTAGGTCGCGGGTTCGATTCCCGCACAAGTCAAACATTTGTGTGCATGAACATGGATGTTTGTCTTGGTCTGGGTGTTTCTATGTATAATATGTATGTATATACAAAAAAAAAGTATATGTATGTTTATCCATTGTCTAGTACCCATAGTACAAGCTCTGCTCTGCTTTTGTATTTAATAGGCTCTGTCTGAAATTACTTAACTAATTGTAGAGGACTAGACTATCATTTAGTAAAATATAGGTTTTGTTTTAATCACATGCACCTTGAGCAAAAGCTGTAGAGTGTATATGGAAGCTAGTGTAATACATATCATATACAAACAAGTTTTAAAAAAAATTGAAAAGGAACACAGTCTTACAACTTATCCAGAAATCAGTGGTAAGTAAGTATCTCATGTACATTTTGCCAGCTATGTTAGGTCTCACATAATATAGGCAAGCCTATGGCCATTTAAGGGGGGCGAATTTCATACAGTGCTTCTATTAAAAAAATCTTGTTAGCAAATCGCAATATGCCAGACCTGGTAATCAGACCTGTAACCTCATGTAGCGTAGATCTAAAACATCAATAGATAATGAATCAATTAATGAAACAGTTGGTTACAGTGCATTGCATGGCCTATGGCATATGCCTTCATTGATATCAGTTACAACACTTAATCTCCCACAACTAATCTATTCTAGCTATATTATTTACCTATAAAAACAATTATATACTGAACAACAATACCACCCATTATATGACTTCAGGCTGGCATGTGTTGGAAAACTATTAAATGTTATCAGTACATGTATACAATAAGCTCTACATGTAAGTTGTAAGTTAACCTAAGGTACAGATGAATCAAAATTCAAACTGCTTGCTAGCTGATATAGATGTCTCCAAGAAACAGTAACTAATATGTTGATTATCCTCACTAAACTTTATAGAGGTACCGTCAAACTTCACAGATAATGCAATGGACAAGCATTGCTGCTGTTGCCACTGAGTCTTGTAAATTCATATGCCACACCACAGGTGAATTATTGTTCTGAATCTGAATGTATTTTATCTATTTATTTATTGCATGTTTGTTAAATCATTCACACGGCAGCAAGCATAGTGCTTAAAACCTAGTGTGGAAGAATTCAAGTGTGATTTTACTTTGAAAAGACTACTCTTTATAAAGTAAAATAATTGAAAACAGTCTACATTCCAAATTCATCTCCTATAATATATTTTTTAATGGCTCACCAGCCATTTTTTATTACAAATCACTAGTATACTTGTTAACCTCTGCAGCTAAGCTAGAATGCTTGTATTAATAGTAGTTCATTATTGGTGCAATGAGTGGGTTATTCGAATCCTCAATTTCTTGATTGCAAGTCTGATGCCTTATCTATTAGCTTTACTACCTTTTAATCTTAATATCTCAAAATTACGATACACATATTTTACGCTACCTAAACCACTAACAATATGTCATATAAATTTGTCGACGGCCGACTACGACAATCTCAATGCACTTGTCGCTGAGAGCTGACAACAACGTCGCGTAGGTCGTATGTACTCATACGCGGGATTTATACCGGTGCCGAAATTATTTTGGCTGAGTGAATGTCAAATAAACGTATAGCGATACATAAAAAAAAAGCGCTATCAATATTTTATACCGATAGCGTAACCACAAATTTTAACCCCTTGCGGACCTTTAAAATAAAGCGCTACAGTTATTTTATACCGGTAGCGAAATCGTATACGTTAAACACTAACGGTCCCTGAATGTGTCCCCACAAATATTGGTGCTGCATAGAGATCAAACCCACGACATGCGGTGCGCTGGAAACACACTGGCCACATCTGACCATACGAGAAGATACAGAATGACAAAATATGATACATCTTAATCACTAAAAGGTACACATACATGCCTGCTGTTGAAAACTAGCTTGCTTAGTTAAGAGAGTATTGCTCTGTAATTTATTAACGATTTAATCTATTTTACCTGTCAACTCTAATTATGTTTACTTACAATATTTTAATAATAGATACTACACTCTATACTGAAACATAATTAAAAAATTAGTTCCGTACCTTAAAAACGAGGATTAGGCGTGGGAGTCCGATATTGCAACCGTAAGATATTTATTTGACTTAAGATATCCGAAGCGCGAGACTTGTGAGAAATATAAAGTAACAAGTAATATGAAGCATATATTTTATATCATGAATACGAAAACTGTTAATTCAATGGCACGTTTTACATCCTTATTAATATTATAAACGCGAAGGTGTTTGTTGGTTTTTCTTTCTTTTACATAGTTACATAATTACATACAAAATGCGGATTGGCCTGATTCTTTGCATAAGATAATTAATAGTTCGATGAATGGTATAGGCTACTGCCTATGCTTATAACTTTAAAAAGTACTTTTTCGGGATAATAGTTAAGTATATTATCCCGAAAAAAGTACGTGGTAAATTTTTATTTTTCCGAGAATCAAAGTAGCGCAGGCGAGTATAAAAGCAAGTTAATAATATATTTCACGTGTTATCAATTATGTATTTTTGATAACACTCATACTTTGATTGATGAATTCGTTAAGCATTGTCGCAATGCAGAGTATATGGATGACGGTCCTTTATTAACTCATGTGTATCAAGCTGTCCCAAGGTCCCGCTTACGCTTCACTTAACTTGCAGATAAGAGTTCAAATCGAGACTCGAGTCGAATTATTCATAAAGGAAGGGTTTCCGGAGAGCGATTTAAAGGTCCCTTGTATACTACAGTACTCGGCAAGCACTCAATATCTAATGTTTTCAGTCTGCTTAAAGAAATCTTCGCTTAGGGGGTTACGATGTTATTTAATTTGGCAAGTTGTAAATGTAGAGTGTGAATCATAAAGCTTATATCGTTAAATAATTTGACTACAGTAGATGGCATAGAATATGTACTTCCACTGTTCATGCGTCATACTCATAATAAACCTACCTATAGTAACTTAGTAAGTAGTGAAGCTATGTGAATTTTTTATAATACCTAGTAGACTAATATGAAATGTAGCCTATATGATACCCTCCATAGTTATGATATAGGTTACTTATACAGGCATCTTAAAATACGCAACTACGATAAACGTAATACTAGTATTTTAAACACAACCTTCCATGACGATTTATCACCATGACGTCAGTCCCGCCACGTCTACTTAAAAAACGCCCGATTTTATTCCCGCATCGTCGAATCGTTAAAAAACGTATCTTTTATTACCGCCACGTCTACTACACCATTTTCATTTGTACAGTCGTAAAAAAACGGGATTAAATATAATGACCATCAAAAATACTAATTGCACAGCAAAATATGCTTAAGTACTAAAATAATAAACCTACCTATAGTAAGTAGTGAAGCGATGTGAATTTTTTATAATACCTAGTAGACTAATACGAAACGTAGCCTATATGATACCCTCCATAGTTATGATATAGGTTACTTATACAGGCATCTTAAAATACGCAACTACGATAAACGTAATACTAGTATTTTAAACATAACCTTCCATGACGATTTATCACCTTGACGTCGAGTCCCGTCACGTCTACTTAAAAAACGCCCGATTTTATTCCCGCCTTGTCGAATCGTTAAAAAACGTATCTTTCATTACCGCCACGTCTACTACACCATTTTTATTTGTACAGTCGTAAAAAAAAAGGAATTAAATATAATGACCACCAAAAATACTAATTGCACAGCAAAATATAAGCGTTTTTGAAGTAGACGTGGCGGCGACTTTGACTTGGCGGGACTCGACGTCAAGGTAATAAACCCCATGATGCCTATCTATCTCTGAAGGATTAGTCTGCAGTTTATTACATACTCCGTCAACTACCTACAGTTCCTACGTTATAGAGAACACGCTGTTTCTGCCCAACGAGTACAGTTTAAATAGTAAATAACACCAAATACAATTCTTTACTCGGGTATCGAATCCCGTAGGTAAATTCGGCGCCGTTTACGCCCATACCACTGTCCGTTGGTATCTTATGATCTCAACAATGCAATTGATTAATTATAATCCACTTTAAATCTGGGTACTATCAGTCCATTAGATGTCATCAATCATACAGCCGGTTGACAGGCCACGACTGTTGTGAAATACCCACCGGATTAGTATTTGGCGCTGTTAAGGTCAATAGTTCATCGATATTTATTCACTAGTTCGTAGAAATAGTTTTTCTAGCTAGCTGCGATTAAAATTATAGTACAATAGATGTTAAACTTTCTTTTTCACCTGAAATAAATAAAATTTATCTCAAATCTGCTTAGCACCAAGTTATTCCTTACGGAAAATTTAAATAACGTTGCTTTTATTTAGGAATCACGTCCACCATTAGACGTACGACGCCGTCAACGCTACGAACCAAGGACGACAACAAGCCCTTTTGACACACAGACGAACATTTAGTTTACCCAGACTTGGAACTCTCAGTAGATTACTCAATTACGTTCGCCATATTTTAAAGATAAACTCCTATGTTCTGGAAACTACACACATTCAAATATTAGACATAGAAGGATAAACAAACTCAGGATAATTGACGGTGTTTCACCCGAGAAATTTACTCGTAACAGTGTGAATGGTAGCGTCGAAGTAACTATCTGAATCACTGCGCCATTCGCGTATTTAACATTATTTGCTATTTAAACAACTGTGCATAGATAAGTTTCTATTGTGTTAAGATTATGCAAATGTTTGCCATTCAAAATGAAACTACTTTTTACGGCTCTTAGTACGCTTTAATTACCTATTATATGCCGAAGCACAGTTCTAGGCACATCTACTTTTTTATTGTGTCTGAGATGCATGACAGACGAGGGGTTACAACAAAAAGGGTAAATAAAAAACTCTGTATGAATGTAATGTTATCATTCAATCCATGTTTTACTATATATATGTATTTTGGTAAACTGTGGCAAACTATAAAATCCATAAACATGAAATTGCGTAAATTAAAAAATAGTTAAGATTATTTACAAATTATTCTGTAAACCAAAAAAGCGTAGGTGTTCTTCAACGTACCAATAAAATTGCCTGATACGAAGAACCTCCATAATTTAATGATTATTTTTCATTATAACATGTTTTACAACGTTTACATTACTTTTCAGCAAGCACAGGGAATCACCCGTTACTAAACAGTATTAAAAACCGTAAACAATCGTAAACGAAAGCTTGTTGTTTTGACTGACTTCAGCCAGTCAGTAAGGAGTGAGTCAGTCTGTAAGTCTGTCAGTTCAGTCAACACGTTATCAAGTCTACAACTGTCGCTTGTTGTGGCGTGTTCTGCTTTGATGAAGAGCGCCTGTCCTTTCCTTCTAGTTTCTATAGCTGTCGTAAATGTTTATCAGACTAGGCGAAAGGCTTTGTTAGAATGGTGAGTCAAAAATGTTTCATATTCAAGGCACTGACCAAACAGCACCTATCTGTTTGAGGTGCAGCAAAGTCACAATAAAATGATTTTATATCTGGCATATCAGCCATTAACTGATTAATATCGACAATTGTTGGTTTTCCAAATGGTTTTATACAGGCTTTGTATAGAGCTGAATAAACCTCGTCAAATGGTTAGGCTCTTTGTAATAGTGGCGAAATAGTTGTTGTCTACCAAGCACATTCTCTAAAGGTCTTGCGAACAACCCAAAAGATAAGTTCAATAACTTTCCCCAATATAAGAAAATATATTATAGTGAATTTCGATTAAACTGGAACGGTCAAATAGGGAAGTCAAACAATATTAAAAGAAGTTCGCAGTCAAAAAAATTGTGTTGTATATAACACACGTTTGTACCTGTGGTGAGAAAGGTTTTCACGCTGCCAAAAGAGACGCTATGGTGCCCATAGGGGACCAGTGAGCTTTAAGGTCCTTTGAAGTAGGTATCTTGTTTTGTCAAAATGGCAACGCACGAGTAATATCATCATGCCATCACCCTGGGGCTACAAGCGTCCATAACCTACAGAAAGTAAGAATGCCTCGAAGATGCCGCAGTAGTAAAAACGCAACTACCGCACGAGGCCTCGACTTCCATTCCTGGGTCGAGAACAGTGTTGATAGGTTATTCTACCAAAATTCTTATTACGAGCACGGAGTCTAGAACTATGCCCCATAAACGGCAATAAGCTCCTATTATGTGGAACCTAAAACCATAATTGGCAATTTGTAAAAGTATTGGATATAGTCGTGAAACTTGTATGTATGTACTACCCTAGCCGTCATTCATTGCATTGTAGCAAAACCACACAATAAGATGCAACACAAACTATCTTCTTCGCATTGTAATAATCCTTTGAATCTTTTGTTATTACTTGCTATTGTTATAAACTTGTGCGTTATAGCGTTCTGTTATAAATAACGAGCATATACTTGTTGAGGCATAACAACAAGTAGAAAGCACTTTAATCATGTATAAAAATGTGAACATTTTTATACATGATTAATTAATTTTTTTATAACGTCGTGGTCGTTTCTGTTTTGATTTTTATTGATTCCAAGTAAGGAGCGTGTTAACTAGTATTAAAAACATACTACATAATTACGCCTGTTCATGTATCCTAAATGGTTACACTTTATTGCAGCCGTGGTTGATATCAATGACCTAGTATCGTATTTACATAAGATAAATATCGTTCCTGCATTGCCATAAATCATGAAAGTATATTGAACTAAACTAAGTACTTTCAATACATTACTGGTATTTTCGTCCACAATTTTTAAGTATGGTTGCGTTATTATTACTTTGGCATCAATATTCTATTGAGAGGTTCGATACCCAAGTCGAGTAAAGCTTAATTAGTTTGTTCTCTTAGGGAAATATATGTATAGCGGGCCAGCAGCTCAGAGTATAACAATATGCTTTAAATAGATACGCGGCTTATACGTAAAAAACATAGCGTAGTACATCTCTGCCTTTAGAGAAATGGCGTGAGTGTATGTATAATTTTGAAATAGACTGCCTTTGAAGTTTTGTTCCTTTTAACGTCATGGTCACGAGGCCTAGCGTGAATGGAAAGCACACGTTTTATTACAATAACTCACCATAAAATATTTTGGAAGTAGCTTTTTCTGTGTAACATTCGTGTAGTATAATAATTAACGTCTTTATAATTAATCCATACTAATATTACTAATGTGGAAGTATATTTCAAATAAAAAACGCGATAAAATCTGTATAAAATAGTTTAATTTCAATGCGAAAGTATCTTGTTTTGTTACGATTTCACGCCTAAACTTTTGGTCTGATTTTGACTAAATTCAATATGAAGATAGCTTGAAAATACTTTTTTTTTAAAGTATATGAAGTCGCAAGTATCACATACCTAGTAAAGTTATAAGCTGGGATTCATCGCCTAGTACGAAGCGTGCGTTAATCTCGTGACATAATTTGCTCTAATGATAGCGTGATTTTATTGCCCAGTTGGGCAAAATGTTATTGGGTTACCCATACATTTTAAAACTCCGTGATGCTAGAAGAGTTGATAAGTGGCAAAAGGCATGCCTCCTTTTACGTGGGAGCACGTATGCTTAGACTTTCAAAGATGTACTATTTCCAAGCATTTTTTATGTATGTGTATAGATTTACTACCTACGCAATATACTTAAGCAGGCAACAATAGAAATAATTTATTTATTTGGGTCATAAAGTATGTACTTAACTTATACGAATTTTCATTTTATACATGTGCAATACACGTGCTGTTATTGTCATAGTAATGTATCTCTGTCTAACCTTTGTAGAATATTATACAAGCGCGATGCTATTTTTATGTAAGCACATTAAAATTTATCACAGGAAACAACTAAAATAAACATGTGATTGTGAAATTGAATAAGTTGTGTGATCAGCGTTCGTTCTACGATACAAAGTCCGCGACTTGCGTTCGAGTTTGCGTAACGTGCCCATCTGAGAATGTATCGGGTTAACGACATCGAATACTCGTGATTGACAATCGTTTTGCAGTACAAAGCGATTCTTTATAATGATAATTCTTAGTCGGTAAGCTGTCTGTTATCATTCACGTAATGGACTGCACGAATGGCGCGATGGTCGAAGTGACGAGCTCGTTGCTACCGCCGAGTATTGCGAGTTCGATCCTCGCTGGTTGAGAAAAATATGTGATGACAATAAATTGTTATTCTGAGTGCTCGCTATTTCAATGACTGTAAAGAAACCAGTGCTATAGATCTGTCTTAAGTTAGGTTCACACTACAGAATCGCTGGCGATACCAAAGTTGGAGTGTGGACCTGAATATTAGTACTGATTTAATGTCGCTAGCAACTAAATCGCTGCTAATATTCACACCAACTCACCAACTTTAAGAAAATGTTCGAGATCTTCTGTTTTTACCATTACGAAACTTCAGCCAGAGGACGTATTCTTCTAAATTAAAATAGACGTTCCGTGTAAACATACATATATTGAAATTTTGTACATTTAATATTTGATGTTTAATAAACTAGATCGGAACCGTATTTTAAACTGTCTTTATTACGAGAATTAGTTCTCTAGTCGTGTACCAACGGGTTTTAACGTTCGCCTGCAGAGCAAGAACTATATAGCTGCATTAGCCCTTCTTAACATTGACTTGCTGTACTCACACCTCTATCTATATGTGACTGCGTTGTGTTGAGGATTGGGCCGCCATCTATCTATCTATCTATCTAATTTGTGTTAGGGGCGATGGCCCTGCTTATTGTGCAAATCTATTTCACTACGCTATATTCAGAATGAGACGATTGCTGTTGCACATTGAGACAATTTGATTGTAGGGTTGATTGCTTTATTTATTGTAATTTGCTATAGACACGGAATAATAAGATCAAATCCACGGATATTTATAAAGAATATATTGCTATGCCTATATAAAATTGGACCAGTTAGTAGGCGAAGTCAGCAACATAAGTAACTAAACATTATAGAAAGTAAAAGAAAATGTGAAATGAAAATCCAAATTATAATTCTGTCATTTTGAACTCTTTTTAATCAACTATCTTTTAACTATAATACTGCTATAAAAAACGAACATTTGTTATAATTTTGAAAGATAGTCGATTTTTTACATGTCGCTTTTATAAACAAATATGGTGCACTTATAATATAACTAGAGATCCATTTCTATGTATTGAGTTTCTTTTTTTAATAATCTTTATTAATTTGTCCGATAAGTACTTAAGGAATATAGTCTGAAAGCACGGTCTGAATGATTTTTACAAAATACTTTGTTTACCAAACAACATTAGTGAGAAATGATTTTACGTACTTATAAACGGTAGCAGAATATAAATTGTTGAAGGCAGATAAGTAGCTCAAAGCTACAGTTGGAAGGAGAGCAGGTGGAACTTCTACATCCATAGTTAAAATGTTTTGAACGAGAAAAGTTACGCCCGTTGTGTAAAAGTTTCGGTGCCTCACATACTAGGCTATTCCTTAGCCTTCATAACATATTTAAGTCCTTTTACTTCAAGTCAACAATGTGCAAAGGATACAATGTATTGTTTTAAGCGATCATACAATATGGTGCTCGATCACCATAAAGTGGTTATATGAGTAGCTTTGTAAATATATTGAACAAATAGATATATTTCCATCATTCAATAAATAAAGTGATACACGTTGCCGATTTGGAAATCTTAACCTATTTGGGTTCGCTTTTCGAGTCGACACAGTGTTATCGGATTTTCTGTCAAGTTTCTAAGTCGCACCACAGAATTTGGAACTGTTTACGATACAACAGTAATCTCGCCCTCTAATAAAAACGACCTAAAACTATATCTAGACAACTTGGGTGTTTTGGATATATGTACAGGCGTTAAACTGAATTGTTTGTTTGCATAAGCACTGACAAGTTTTGTAATTTAGATGAAAACAATATCATATTATTGATAACAAAAAATGATATGGTATTTCATATTTTACGATGTAGATATGTAGCTATATGGCTCTCGTTACCGAACATGACATAACATTCAATTTCGACTTGCAGTAGATTAGTGTCAGTATTCGGTGTTAGCAGACTGACCTGTACAAGCATCCATAACCTACACAATTGATATGAAAACAACAGTTCTAAGCGTCAGCCGTGTAGGGTAAATACGATTGTCCTTGGTCGTAGCGTGTCCCCCACCCCCGGGCGGGCATTCACCCGCATCGATCGCACCCCAATACTTCCGCATGTATCTCAACTACACTGCAAACTGCAAACCTAATGTTTGTGCCAGATGTTCTTTATCGCTTGTTTATTTATTCTCCTTAGACTGTATTTATTTACACTATTCAGTGTGAAGTTACTAGCTGGGTTACATCAACCCGGGTAGTACTCTCATATTACGATTATAATTGCGTAAGTAGTCTGTTTGTTACGTTGCCATGGATACACTGCTGTACTGATTTTGATGCAACTGCGTGTAGATGTTTCATTCCTGAGGAACGACTTAGGCTACATAAAAAAGCATAGTATACAAACGTAGAGAATACCTACACTACTACCGTGGTCTCCCGTCTGCACTATCAGAATATAAAAGCTTGGGATAACTTTTACTATTACTCACTATGGAACAAAGTGCAATCCCTATAACAGCGTAAAACCGTTACAGCAACGTTAAGGCTCATTACTTCCGCGTTGATCCCTCCAAGTCACGTGGCTTAAGTTTGAGCTTATGCAACCGATTGTGTGGTCACGTGATAGATTCTCAGGCCAGGAAGTGCTGTTAAATTTTTCTGTATAACGGACATCCAAATTTGGTCTTTTCCATGTTTTTAAAGGGTAATAGAGAAAATAATATTTCTAAAGTTTTCGCTTTATACTTTTAATATTAAAGTATTTTACTACATAAGACAGGTGACGGGTGAAGTCCATTCATCCTAATTAGCTGTCGGTCTCCGACTTCGTTTGCTTTCTAGTCAAGTCACGTTACACACTGCACACTAACCATCTATCTTTCCTTAGACCGCCCTCTCCCCCTACTCATACTTACCACTCCCCTCATACCTTCCCATCGTCGGCAGACTTGACGTGTATGTATATTTTGATTGAAAGGGTCCAGCCCTCGTCAATTATTTGGTATTAATACATATCGCATGGTCTTTGGAAAACCATTTGACGCAGGGGTCTCGATGTCTGCCAACCCGCGCTGGGTCAGGGTAATGTACTATGGGCTAACGCTTCTCATACTTAGAAGAGGCCCGTGGCTCGTAGTGGGACAGTTGGTTAACAGGGCTGATTATTATTATATACATAAATATGAGCCCGTTCGTCCCGCGAAGTACCACCCTTTTACTAGGAACCGACGTAAAGTTATAATGTTATTGCGTCTCGTCTCTAAGAGATCCGGAGGCCTAGATACATACCTGTCCCACTCCTTTCGTATCATCTTTAATTTCCTGTTCCTTTAGGATAGGCAACACGCGTGCGATACAAGCAGTATTGCAAGCGATCATAGGCCAATGTAAATGCTTTCAATCAATTTGACCATATTATGCTTGTTTGCCACCATTATAACCCTAAAGTGTTCTTATACATATGTATACCTATAAAAAATCAGCATTAGAATATTAGTGTCCGCAAAACTCGAAAAGTAATCGATATATTGACAATTTTTTTTTTATATCTTTATGTTTCTGCGTTTGAGTGTGGTGTTTTATATACTTTTATCCCGAAGTTCTTACGGAAAGGGAAGCTAAGAGTGACCGGTTAATTAGTAAATATTAAGTGTCGTACTTATTGGGCATAGAGTCATAGACTTAGTGTCAAAATGAGTGCAATGTCACGTTCCCCAAATATATATCGTCTGAGAAACTCAAATTATTTACCTAGGTATTTAGGTCACAAAGTAACATGTTCGTGTTTGTGAACGTCGAAACGTGGTCGTCTAATATTCAGTATCTAATTTAACTCAAGTTACATTTAAAGTTGTTGGTCGAACTATAATTTGACATATACAGCTAGACTGTGGTCTTACTAAAGCTGGTTTATACTATCTGTTTCTGAACTATAGAACTTAGCAGGGTTGCGGGGAAAGGTGAGTGAAGTAGGTACCGACCAAAGCCACACGTTATTGGAGGCAGACCAGTTACAGTCGTCCGAGGCCATTTCTAGATTCCGTGCTATTAGTCATATTAGTGACAACATTATAACAGATAAACTCAGAATACGTTTCTTATATTGAGTATCGAACCCAAGCTCACCATTACGACAACGATACCAACAAGAGATGACTAGGGCAGTTACAATGGCAGTTAGGTATAATTTACTAGCGACCCACCCCGGCTTCGCACGGATAGTACAAAACCTTAAAAAATTTTACACCTAAACTTTTCTCATGAATCACGCTGTCTATTGGTGACAACCGCATGAAAATCCGTTCAGTAGTTTTTGAGTTTATCGCGAACAGACAGACGCGGCGGAAGATTTTGTTTTATAATATGTAGTGATTGGAATACCGTTAAGTTTAAAAATTGTCTTTATTTCTTAAAGCTAATGAAAATCTCCTCACTTCAATAACATTACGTATCGCCGATATAAGTTAATATATTCAAAGCACATTCGTATGTCATCTGTAAATAGACATTTACTAACATATTACAATGGCAAAACCATATTAATAGTCACGTTATTAGAATAAGCTGAGTAAATACATCGCGACCGCTGCCGTACGCAATACGCGGATACACAAAACATACGTCGACAATCCGTTACACGAAATTTCATGTAGATAAATAAGAACGCGTTTTCATTGTCATACGACACGTCTAACGTTTTGTTACGTTACGTTGGGCTTAATACAGTGACCACTCTTATCTTTACATATGCCACTGAAAATTTACATAACGATTCGTGAATCCATACAAGTGAGGAACTGTGGACTCGCGCTTAATTTCGCACGCAAGTGTTTCTACTCTTTCTGCGGGCTTCGCTTGCTTGGGAACAGTACTTATTTTTTACCCTGTATCCTTTTCTGTACTGTACCACTGACAACTTGTATCCGAGAAGTCATGATGATCGGTCGAACAGTTAAGGCGTGAAAGCGTAACAAACAAACAAAGTCACCTCAATATTGTTAAACATATATTTTTGTATTTTTCTTTTGACGGATGTCAATGTGAATAAGAACTACTGTACAAAATTCATGAGTCGGCAGCAGAATCGGGTCGCGAGGTAAACACACACAAACAACGTGACGTGAATTTTATTATTTTCATGTATTCATGCTAACCAATATTATGAATCAAAGCCGTGTATGTTTGTGTTGTGTTGTCAGTATAAATGAACTGATTTTGATGAGGTCGCAGATATTTACATATTATACATTTATTCTAGATTCGACTACCTATAAGTATGTGACTCTAGTTACGATCGTTATCGTGTACTAGTGGGTTCGATTACCGATTTGGATCAAACGGATCTTTCTCTATTAGGATATTCTCAGTAACTCAAGTTCTATTACTTAAATGTAGATGGCGATATGTGAATATAATACGATAACTATTATAATTAACTACGTAGTTATATACATAAGTGTGCATTGACGTATGTATTATTTTCCAGGTGCAGGCTGACCCTTAAAAAGCGATGGTCAACAAACAATTTAGCATATCTATCGAGATATTTATTTATCTTTTTTAAAAAGACAACTCCCGCTCTAGGAATAAATCCGTGAGAGTCAAGATGGCGGGTGTTATTATATATATATAATTAAATTGTACCAATTACCAAAAAAAAGTTACCTGATATTCACTTTTTTAATTGGTAATTGGTACAATTTAACTCGATTTGATACACCCGCCATCTTGATTCTCACATAAATCCTGTGTCGCGAGGGATTTTTCAAACATTCAAACAACGGACACTACATCCAGACTCGGAACAACCATTTGTGGATCACTCGAATTTTAGTCCCGTGTGGGATTTGAACCCATAACACACGGCGCAGTGGCGATTCTGGGATGGGCACGGCTTACATGGCCCTCGCTTATACACGCCAACCTCTTCGGCGATATTCAGGCGTGAATATGATATGTATAAGACAACGTCTTAAAACTAAGAAACTCTATGACACTCTATCGTATCTCTGGGTATTCGTTTATTGCAGTAAGATCGACGGAAATCATTCGATCCCTATCATAATCATTTGTAATACCTAGCCGAAAATTTGTCAAACCTTCGTAATCCGTTTTAAGTAGTCGAGATCCCATGTCAGTCGTTTCATGACGAAATGGCTATGTTAGCGCGTAACAGAGTGAAATAGCATTGTCTCCTTTCCACGCATGCAACTACAATACGTAGGGAATGGTAGCAAGATCCCAGAAGGCCTTCTACACTAGTAATAAAATATGTTTTCTAATACAATTACGAATTTAATAAACATCGAATGTGATCAGAAATGCAATATCAGTTCATATTTTAATTTAAGTGTAAGTATATCATTTTTGGATATTTAAGACTCTGAAATAGAGACTTTTTTACAAAACACACTATGTTACACACACTTATATATATTATATTCGTATTATCTGTGCTCTCGTCTTAAGTAAGTAAATATTATTATATATTATTATACGATTTACTTCGATGGGTCGATGATCGAAGTTGTTCAAGAGTATGTCTACCTTATGATAAATGATTCGACTTGGTAGGAACAACTTCGATAAAGAAATCGACAGGAGAATCCAGTTGGGGTGGGCAGCGTTTCGTAAGTTTTGGTCAGGTTTTCTCATAGCCTTTACCGCAATGCCTGAAGACCAAAGTCTTTGACCAGTGCGTCGTACCTGTTATGACCTACGGTGCCGAATCGTGGACACTCACGATAGGGCCAGTCCAAAAACTTAAAGTCACCCAGCGGGCTATGGAGCGAGCTATGTTTGGAGTTTCTTTGAGGGATAAACTTAGAAATGAGGTTATCCGTCAAAGAACCATGGTTACCGACAGCTCGCAGAATAAGCAAGCTGAAGTGGCAAGGGGCTGGCCATATTTGGAGCAAGCGAGTCCTAGAATGGAGACCGCGACTTGGTAAACGTAAGGTAGGACGTACCACGGCCAGGTGGACCGATGACCTGAAAAAGTTATCTGGGTCAGACTGGATGCAGAAGGCGGAAGACCGGATGTTGTGGCGTAAAATGGGAAATGCCTATGTCCAGCAGTGGAATGCGGTGGGCTAATTGATTGATTGATTGATACGATTTTATTAGTTATAGAAGAGCGTAGTTACCCTTCACAGGCATAATTTGCTTACTAGGTGACTTTAATCACTACACCTAAAATTTAAAAATGTTTAGTGTGAATACAACAAATCATTGTTATTATTATTACACTGAGACTATCGAATGACTAATCTCTATTTTAACCGATATTATTACGAGAATTGGAACTCAGATCTGTATTTACATTACAATATTGCTTACATACAATAGTTTTGTTGATTCGTAGCATAATTTTGTTTAGATAACAAACAATATCTCGGTATTGATATTAGAATAAGAAAAGGAATATTGACTTTTTGCAAATAAATTCACAAGAATAGCTTCGAGATTTGAACGAGGACACTCGTGCCTCGGCGAGCATGTAAAGACACTGCTGTCGTCCACTATCGCACTAACATGAATGTCTGTAATCTATACTAATATTATAAAGCTGAAGAGTTTCTTTGTTTGTTTGTTTGAACGCGCTCAACTCAGGAGCTACTGGTCCGAATTGAAAAAATAATTTTGTGTTGCATAGCTCATTTCATGGTTACTGCGCCGCCCCCATGGGTCGTAACGTGATGTTACATAGCTTACAGCCTTCCTCGATAAATAGGCTATCCAACATTAAAATAATTTTTCAATTCGAATCAGTAGTTCCTGAGATTTAGCGCGTTCAACCAAACAAACAAACTCTTCAGCTTTATAATATTAGTATAGATTTCAAGATTACATGAATGGTGCAATGGTTTAGGTGGACGTCTCGCTACTGTAAATCGTCGTACATATGTTGTTGGTTCAATCCTCAGACGAGACATGAAAACATGTGTGATACAGAAATATTTTGTCTTGGTCGAGGTATTCTTAATGATCATTATTTGTTCAGGAAAAATGCATTATAAAAATACTGTTTAATCATCCTCGACGACGAGACAAGACTTTAAATCCGCTCTTTACCTTCACTTGGTTTAATTTAAACCAAGCAAAGGCAATCTGAACGGATTAAAATCTTATGGGATGGGATTTGCGATCGAAAGTTGATCTAACGTCTAAAAAATATTCATAAATATGAAGATTTGGATTAGATTGAATACGAAACCTATGTGCGTGCATAAAAAAAATAAGAAAGTGCGTGATCATTCATGGCAAGTAGAAATCCGTAGTCTCTGCCTTCCCCTCCAGGAAACAGACTAGAGTATGTATGTAATTCAAAAGACAAATGGAATCGATTATTTACATTAGTAGATATAATTAGTTTAATGTGTATTTATGTATATCCTACCTAACTTTCTAAAGGAACCTTGTTTGGTTTTCATTAGCTTTTGCAATTTGGCATTATAATTACAAAAGCTAAATGTATGTGCTCGGATATTGCTATTGCGAAATGCCTACGGGCAGTAAACAGTCGACGATTAAAAGATAACATAGCAATGTATTATTCGTTAACATAATACAGCATTACTTTTGTATATTCCAAAGGAAAGAAAGTAAACAAGAGCACATATATCTTGTAATCTATGTTAAAGGTTGACAAAGATGGAAGAGAAAAGCTACAAGTTTTAAGTATGCATAGAATCCTTGCTGAAGGGGTAGACAGAGATGTATTGTTACAGCTACACTTGGCTACCTGTAGTCTCACGTATTAACACAAGCCTATAGTTGTCTACCTTTTGCCCA
This sequence comes from Catocala fraxini, assembly GCA_930367265.1. Taxonomy (NCBI): domain Eukaryota; kingdom Metazoa; phylum Arthropoda; class Insecta; order Lepidoptera; family Erebidae; genus Catocala; species Catocala fraxini. Next base: position 20,252,489 of record OV884041.1, read on the forward strand.
AACTGAGGATCGAAGCCTCAGAGATAGAAGCTTGTGCCAAAACACAGCGAATCAACATTGTTTTGCATCAAGTCCCAAACAGACCTATAATTTCGACAATCGGTCTACAAACCAATAGTGTATAACTGTCATACAATGAATAAAGTTCAGTTTTGTATAACTTTATAAGGTGGGACAAGCTAAAATTTTATTAAAAACTTACTAAACCCGGCCACGCTTCGCTTGTTGGCTCTATGAGTGATAGAAGTGCCTACAAGAACTAGCAATTAAGATAAAAAAAAAAACACACACACACACAATAAAATAACATACTTGTAAAGAAACTAGATTTAGCCCGCGGGTTCGCTTGCGAAAATGTAGGTTAGGTTAGTAACAGACCTTTTTCTGGATATAAGGTACCTTATGTCCTTTTCTGTACCCTGACAACGTGTTTGCAAAATTTCATGATGATCGATCAGGTAGTTAAGGCGTGAAAGCGTAACAAACAAACAAACTCACATTCGCATTTATAATACATATTCGTTAGGATGCAACGTTGTGTAAAAAATTCAAGTTGATTTATGGACTATTTGTCGAGATTTGCGCACACAAACATACGGATGCTGCATGTTTATAAATAAACAAGTTGCTTCTGTCTTCCTTCCTAACTTTATATTACGAACAACAAGTTAATACAAATTCAACAAAGACAAGTTAGTACAAATTCATTGGTTCGATGTCTGTTCCTAACTTCGTATTCAGTGACCACGTTAGTTATTAACTGGGGCGATCGACTACACTTGACTATAGCTAGGACTTTTAACATGAGTGCTCAGATAATAGCTATTATTCTCAATTGTATTGGACTCGACGCCGCAAAGAGCAGCGATAGCTCAGTGGGGAGACCAATAGACTGCAATGCAGAGGGTCTCGGGTTCGAACCCACGTCGCGCACCTCCGACTTTCGGAAGTTATATGACTTTTCGAAATTATGTGCGTATTGATTGACAATTATCGCCTGCTCCGTGCCTCGGAGAGCACGTTAAGCCGTTGGTCCCGGCTGCCATAAACATCTATGGCAGTCGTTATTGGGCAAGTCAGTACCCTCTAATATCCTGACACTGGTCTAGCCTTAGGGTATTGTTAGCCTTCGGGTTGCGGAGGTCAGGTGGCAGCCGCTCCGTGTAAAAACTGATATCCAGTCAAATCCGGTTAGACCAGAAAAGCCGACCCCAAGTGACTTGGGAATAATAAAGGCTAAGAGAGAAGAAGTATTGGGGTCGACGCCGACGTCTAGTCAAACTAGATACGACTATTAGTTTTGTTTTGAGTCTACCTCTTATTCCGTTCGCTCAGATACTCAAAGTAAGTCATGGTCGCCGACACGTGAGAATGCAACTTTCCTTAGTGCTTGAACGTTTTTCGGCAGTCTTTCACAGGGTACTGAAAGCGTGAAAGCGAATTCACAAGAACTTCAAGCCATCATCTTCATTTTCTCACACTGAAACAGCTTGACCGGTGAATTATCTCCATCGTTTAAAAGATTACTACCAAGAATTGTGAGTCGTTCCTACGGTGATTAAGAAGGCGATATAATATCAATAGGGGAATGTGATTTTTGGGTCTCACGTAGCGTTGTCAAGGAATACCCGTGGTTTTTTATTAAAGGTCAACCTTCTTAAAATTTACTGCAGCTGCTTTACCTCGTTGATAATCATTTATGTACGTGCTTACCACTTTCTCCCTACAACTGTACATCCATACACTGGGTATGCATGGGTGTAATTACTACATAACATTACCATAACATAGGTATCGCCTTAGAAAATTATCACTACGTGATACGTCGTGGCCCACGTCTTATTCCAACTATTCCTTACATCGCGACCTATACAACAGCATTAACGAAATCCCTTTACTTTCAGTTCGTGATCGCTTCCCATCAACATCATCGACCGACGACAACGAGAGCGGAACTGACGGCGAGGCAGACAGGTCTCGTCGCGCCAGCCTCGTCCACGGCGGCCAGCCGACCCCGCCACAAGGCATCGTCTCCATTCGCAAGCGCAGAGGGAACCTGCCCAAGCCCTCCGTGAAGATCCTCAAGAGGTGGCTGTACGATCACAGATATAACGCGTATCCGAGTGATGCTGAGAAGATTACTTTAAGCCAGGAGGCTAATTTGACTGTACTACAGGTTGGTATTCGAAAACATTTCTAAAAATGAATTTCAGTAGTTGTACTAGGATGCCAATACTAAATTTTTTTGTAGATCAGACTTTATGATAATGGTATTATTTTTATTAGGCATGTTGAAATGCTATTCTGGAAAATCGGAGCCGAATGCAAAGTAATCCTAAAAATAAAAATATAGTGCACTCGAAACAAAATCCATTGCGATTTCAGAATTTCTGTATCTTTTGTTTTCTGAATACAATTCTTTAGGAAAGCGCTTCGCCGCCGGTCTATACTAAAATACTCATGTCTGTATATACTCGAAGGAATAATCAGATGTATATTATTCGCTAGCTATGTAGGTATTTAGGTCCAATGTAATTATGGGAGCGAACTTATTGCGGTCTACCGGCCACATTTTCAGCTTCTGTGCTGCCACTGCCAATCAGAATTTTCTAAATGATAAACCATCGATCTTGGACTATGAGATTGCAAGCAAAAGCTTATGCTTCGAGACCAACGACAAGGTCAAAATATTATATTTTACAATAAGATTCTATTTTATATTATTATATTAAATTTTGCCCGCGGCTATGGCCGCTAAAATATAGTTAAATTACTTTAGTTGCTTTCTTTTGGATGAAAGGTTTTCTGTTCCTCTGACAACGTGTTTGCGAAATTGCATGATAATCGTTCAAGTAGTTAAGGCGTGCGTTACAAACAAACTTACATTCGCATTAATTAGGATATTGTTAAATATTGTGTGTAATCTTACTGTGACGTGTGTCGTGTAGGTATGCAACTGGTTCATAAACGCGCGGCGGCGCATCCTGCCGGAGATGATCCGGCGCGAGGGTCACGACCCGCTACACTACACGATCTCACGCCGCGGCCGCAAGCAGCCCGGCGCCTCCAGCGCTACGGCCAACGCAGGCGTCGTCGTCGCCTCCTGGGAGGGAGTCGAAGTCGAGGTAACTACTATTATCAGCCATTTTTCTTGCTCACCTTATTTCGCATCCCCAGTGCAATAAACGCGTAAGTACCTACAATCACGTAATTTTTATTGAATTTTCGAATAGTTTAAGGAAAGATACCCAAGCTCAATTATTTCCGTTACGGCTTTATTTAACCAAAAAAAATCATTTGTCGTGTCATTGAGTTTGATATTTTTTAATCAATATAAGTCTATGGAGAAATTATAAATATTATGCAGGTTTCCTCGCTATATTTTCCTTCAAAGCGAGCGATAAGTAACTATTTTATACGCACATAACTTTTGAAGAGTCAGAAGCGCGACTTGGGATCAAACTCAAGACCTCTGCGTGGCAGTCCAATGGTCTCACATTAGGCTATCGTTATAACTAAATATACTCTTTCTCTAATCGAATCTAATCAAAGTACGGAGTGTGCTACAAGCACACTCTCGGAAAACACGAGTCAACTTCCAAACTTCGGACTGTTATTGAAAATTTTGACAAAGACATCAATAACTTATTGTGAGCCTGACTAAAGAAGCAAACCTATGACCTCATGCACAGCATTTACATTTACTATCGTTGCGTTAACGAGGCTAACTAATACCATATTAACATATCAATTTTTTTGTTCATTAGAATGACGCAGACCGCAGCGCAGAACAAGATTACAGCGACGGTCTTCTGGTCTATCGAAGTGATGGTGATGATATCGGTGATGGGGAAGAAGGCTATTCTTCGAGTGCAGTGTCAGAGGAAGAGGTCAAATACGACCCGTCTGTGTGGCAGTCTGTTATTAGGTATGGACCCGAGGATAGGGAGCTACATCCAGCGGCTAGGGGGTGAGTTGTTACTTAGCGATTTATCCAGAGCTTATGATGTTTTAATAAGATTTAGATTGTGAAGGGGTAGGTATAGACGTTTTACATACATATTTTGGCAGCTATGTTTGAAGACTTATGTAATAAGTACCTATCACACTTTAAACAAAATGGTCACGCACCACAGATTATAGTTATCACAAACTGTTCACCCACGTGTATGATCACTGGTTCCGTGAACATTTAAACTTTGTGGTGCTCTTGAGAATGTCCGTACAGAAATATTTTATAACTTTATGATTTGTTGCAAACTTCAGCGTTAAGAATACGCCGAGCGAAATGTGCCCAAACAGGCGGTCAGAGTTAAGTAAATAAAATGAACAGTTTTTGTTTAATACAAATATAAAATATACATTTACCATAACAATGAATGTGTTTACAATTTTTCCATGTAAAAACTTAAAATAATTAATATTTTCGCCTACAAAATTACGTAAACCTGCACGAAAAATGCAAAAACGTAAGCTCGTGTTACGTGATTGTTAGATTATAACAGTAAAAATCTATTCTATTTTACGGCTTAAACGAAACATAAATAGTTATATTACAATTTGTCCGTCCCAAATATTTAGGTTATTGGTTGACAATAATGATACATATTTATTAAAAAAGTACTTCAAATCCTCCATACAATGTTACTATGGCAGCCGCGCGCCGATTTGAATATACGCTGCACGAGCTCTGTCATTATCTGTCTTACGCTCGACGCAGTCTTAATGCAAGGAGTTAGCTCACTTTTATTTGGCCCGTTAGTATGGTTGCGTGAGCAGTGGGTTTACGTTAAATATTGATAGAATCTACGATTTCGTAGTAGGAGGTTCAATGCTGCAGTCATATGGTTAACATGGTTTATTCAATTATAACATTAAATATATTCATCTGAAATCAATTTAATAGTTTTATGCAGTGTTTATTATCTTATTTTTATTCTGTGCAGAAGATTATTAAATTACTTTTCTAGTAACGTTTTATTGATTGTAAGGTTCTCATAGTTTAGGTAGGGATAACAGCGAATACTATGATTATAACATTTCCGTTTCGCTACCACAGACGGACAGCGAACGTAGTGACGGTGCGCACATCGGAGTCCGAGGACGGCACGAGCGCCGGCGGCGCGGGCGCGAGCCCCGGCGGCAGCGGCTCGGGCGGCGGCGGCGGCGGCTGGCACCCGCAGCTCGCGCACCTGCCGCAGCTGCCGCACCCGCTGCGCCGCCGCCTGCAGGTGCGTGCGCCGCCGCTGTACTGAGCATGACGTGTACTTGGCATAAGCTGGTCGACTTCACGGATGGCGTAATGGTTTGGCGAAGGTCGCCTCGCCACTGCCGCCGCCCCGAGTGTATCTACACGTGACAAATATTCGTGTGATCCACCAATGGTTGTTTCGAGTCTGAGTGTTCTTTGTGATGAATGTTTGTAAAGTCCTCCACGACACTAGAAATATTTTAAAGTGCAGAAGATGTCTTTTTAAAATTGAATAGAACATCAAATGGTAAGAGCTCACGAGTGTCGTCCTAATAGAAAGCAAACAAACGACTGCCGCACGTGGCTTAGTATGAACGACGCGAGCGAACATAAATAAGCACAAACGCAACCTGTTAATTGTTGGAAAGCCAGACGTAATAAGAGCTACTACGCTTGTATTCACCGCTAGAGGTGCTAGTGGATAGTAAGGTCTCTAGATCACATACTCTATAGTCATTTCACCATAGAAACCGATTTTTTTAATACTAAACACAGTATTTGACAGCAGTTATGACAGGCTTGACTTTAAGTAATGGGTTAAGCATACTAGTGAAATACCGTATATATAACATGTATGCATGTGTCGGCAGGTGGTGCCGAGCACGGCGTCGCCGGAGGGCGAGCGCGACAAGTTCAAGTGCCTGTACCTGCTGGTGGAGACGGCCGTGGCCGTGCGCCAGCGGGAGAAGGAGGCCGAGGAGGTGCCCGTGTAGTCCGCAGGTAACTGACACACACACTCACTCAATCACTTACTTAGTTACTTAGGCGGCCTCGGTGGCGTACTGGTTAGTGTAACCGACTGCCACGCCTGAGGTCGCGAGTTCGATTCCCGCACAAGTCAAACATTTGTGTGCATGAACATGGATGTTTGTCTTGGTCTGGGTGTTTCTATGTATAATATGTATGTATTTACAAAAAAAAAGTATATATATATGTTTATCCATTGTCTAGTACCCATAGTACAAGCTCTGCTTAGTTTGGGCTAGATGGTGTTGTGTGTATGTGATAGAATAGAATATACTTACTCATCCAATCACTCACCCACTCAATAAATCACTCACTCAATCACTCACTCCCCCACTCTCTCACGCACTCGCTTATATACTGCCCTTGTTTAATATTGTCATTGCATCCTTAATGCTTGATATACTCTTCTATATTATGATTCTATGTAATCCCTTCCGTATTGTTTGATAGAAGAAACTGGACAATTATTTTTCATTTAATTCATCGATAACATTAAATTGCTTTAACGTTAGGAATTTAAATTATATTATATATTAAAATTTATTTATATTAAAATTATATAATCGAATATTAAGTTATACCAATGCTAACTTCAAAATAATAATAGTTATTTTCACAGTAAGGTACTGTTGCCACGCATAATTCCTTCCGTTTTATATCGCACCCTTAATAAAACAGAGACTTATCTCAGTATTTTGGATTAAACAAATTTGAACTCTATTGCAAAGATTTAACACAAATATAATATTAGTATTTAACATATACAATTAGAGTTCAAATTGCCTTACTTTCAAATTTCGAGTTAAGTCGCTGTTTTATTAAGAGTGCGATATTTGACTAGTAGTTTTCCCGCGGTTTCACCCGCGTAAGTCCCGTTCCTGTGTGAATATCGGGTTTCACCCCTTTCACCCCCTTCAGGGTGGAATTTCCAAAAATACTCTCTTAGTGCTCTCCTACACTCTCCAAGGAACATACATGCCAAATTTCAGCTTCTTGCGTTCAGTAGTTTCGGCTGTGCGTTGTCTGTCAATCACTCAGTAACGGAAGAGTTTTATATATATAGATTAATAGCGTCTTCTACCGAACAGTTTGCATAACTATACGACCAAAACAGGACAACACTGCTTTGCAATGTACACAATGATAATTTACATTGGCTAGTTCCGGTATTCTGATCGATAATGCATCCTTTTTTTTTTCAGGTGTGCAGCATATTGCGGAGTCGAGAGTGCGCCGTAAACGGAATTGTGCGTTCATGCGGTCAACGGTTCACGAACTTCCACTATTATAGTCTTAGCTCGCGTATTTGTGCGTGTACACATCGTGTATTCAATATATCGTCCCAAAACAGACACTTCTACAAATTGCAATGTAAGTGAGTATCACTTAGGCAATGTTCTTCTCGCGCGTCTAATCAGCGCGCCGAGTGTCAGCTAGCAAAATGTTTGCAACAGTCGGTGGGCCGATTTTCTGCTGTATTGTATGAGCAATTCATTAATTTAAGGTTTAGTCTTATTCAGGCGTATAGTCTGTGCTTTTATGTGTGCGTGTAAAGTTGATATTTTTTTTGCCTACCAGCGTTGGTAGTAGTTCTACGTGGAATATGTATATAATATATAAATACATTATTTAATTTGGGTTTTTCACAACTACAGAAATATTATGTATCTGCTTTATACATCTTTCAGCCAGAAGTTCAGTAAAGACAGTACAAGTATATGTAATTCTGCCCGTTTCAGAATGTAGGACTTTACGTTTGTCCGAGTAGTGTTAAATAGACAAGACAATATTTTGGACATGATTTTAATCATGTATGTTATACTAGAGTAGTATTTCATTCATATTTCAAGCAAGCATGTAGGTTATAAACGAGGTAAAGTAATTAAGAGGGACTAGAACACGCGACTTCGGCAAACTGTGCCTCCACTTTAGCAACTAAGCTATTCCTGGCCTTGTCGCACAAATTGATTGCATCATACATATTAGTTAATTGAATTATATATATATTCGTTGGAAGTATTTTAGTCAAATAATATTGCACGTGATTTCGCAGCTGATTTAATAAAATTAAACCTTATAAATGTGGTATTATCTGCTTAAATATATGAGCAGACTATACGCCTAACGTAGACGCACTCATAAACTTCTAATCAAAACTAAAACGCCGTAAGTGATGCTCTTATGTAGAACACTTAGTTCATATTTACTTTCCTACACATTAACACTGAACCTGTCTATATATTTGTATGTATATATAGCTACGTTATGTTAGAAGCGAGTTTATTCAACAGACTAAGTATGAACAGTCATACTCTTGTATGAACTAGTCTCACGTATAAAGTAGTTTTATATGTTACTAAAACGTTTGAACATTAATAATATAGCATAGTACTTGCAGTCATGATGGTGTGGGTGCATTATTTCGAGGCGTCAGTAATAGCACGCAGCTCAGTCGCACAGATTAGGTAGATATAGATGGCCGGATACAGGTCCGGACGAATGCAGTAATTGACATTCGATAAACTTATTCCGATAGCGCTTGACGCGCATACAATCTGCTATCGAGTTATGTACATGTTATTTAATCTGTGTCTTTGCTAAAGTCATAATGACGTGAAGACAATTAGAATTAAAAAATTCAACTTGTCGAAATTCCAAACTCAAATGAAGCTATGATTACATATTACGCGAATATTACATATGATAATGTAGACTTCGAAGTATAAATAAATATAAAAAGTATAAATGTTTTAACCATTGTTTTACCGGCGGTAACCCACACCTCATGTCATAATGTATAATGTAGTGTTCAATATTTGTATAAATATTATGCTTTGACAGTGCACAATTTTAGTAATAGCATTCTGTGAACGTAACGTAAAGAAATCCACAAGACGTTATTTTTAACGAGCGCAATTATTGGTGTTATTAATTTATTATTTCGATATTTCAAGATTCATAACTTATCATTTACATAATGAATGAATTCATACATGATCGAAATTTGATTTTTCCACTAAGATGGTGGCATATAATCGCTTAAGGTAGTGAGCTATTCCTAGTAGTAAGCGGGTAAAATGGACCTCCGTTTCTAAAGGCAACGTGCATTGTTAAAGCAAAGTAAATTACTTTATGTAATACGTATGCTTTGTAGATTACAATATACATATAGTACACACATACATATATCAGTAGGTATATTAGATGGACAGACTGGTTAATCTATATCTAACGGATGTATTTATTCAGCTTGTATCGTTCCTAACTATATTAAAGGTATGGTAAACTCCTCGATTAGGTAAGTAATGTATAAAACTGTATTCAATATTACTGGTCTTTAATAAATTTGTTATATGGAGTTGGATATTTAGGAATCATTTTTCATTCTTGTGGGAACGCGGTGTTCGAACTAGCGAAGCGTGCAATTGTATTGCTAGTAATCTCTCATCATTACTGATGCAGAGACAAATAAACGGTGAGTAGTTGCACTTCGTCCCCACAAACACGTACAGAGACAGCTCTCAATATTATTTTCCCATTCGTTTTAAACTGCAAGTTTGAATATAGACCATTGGATAGAAATTCTAGCCGTGTTAAGTTGGCCAACTCGCTCATTGTATTAGTTAATACAGTGATAAATAATAATTGTATAAGTATTTTATTCTTTTGATTTATAATAATTATTATTCATGATTCCTTTGGCCTGTGATTGGCTATAATTTCAATGAACATATTTAATTTTATGCTGTTAATGAATGGATAACGGTTACTTCGTTGTCCGAAAAACCGTTAAAATAACGGTAATTTGATTTACCTTAATATATCTATATCCGCATAAGTGAACAATTTATATTATTATAGTAACAGATTGTCTATAATTATGGTGTCGGTTATTTCATTCCAATATATTCGAATGTATTGACAACACTATAAAGATATAAATCCAAGATACTACGTTTAAATATGTTCGTTGTCATCTGACAGACAAAGCCAACATGATATAGTTATAAATATAGTATTATAACGCTCACTCATATTGAAAATTATAGATTATCGTTCTCTAATGTGTGAGCTTACTGTTCTTAGTGTGGTCCACACACACACACACACACACACAGAACAGCGTAATTTTCGTGCTATGATTTAAATCTTTGCAGCACTATATATAAGTGCGTGCGCTGCTTGGATATAAATAGCGAAAATATCGCGTTCTCCATAAATAACTATATTCTAATTTCACTCGAATGCAATTATGTGCGTCAGTACTCTATAAATTGTAGAGATATATGTACGAGTAGCAGAAGCCTTATACAATCATGGTAGGAACATTATAAACAGAACCGTTTAATTACCTACTAAAGAATCACTTACTGTAATACTTTACATTATATAAGATCTATTATATTTTATACGGAACTCATATGACGTGTAATAAACATGTATGTTCATATTTAAAGGTGAAATGTCACTGACGTGACAATTTTTATCTTACTCATCTATGAATATGACGGTAGCAATGTTGGTTACCTTAAATTGTTCGATGAGCACGTTTCACTACGCCACGAAACCTCTCAAAGTTCTCGTAGTATATGGCTACGAAAAAGTCTATAAATGTTTTTAAATAATACTATAACTCAAGTCGTACTTTCACCCGGGCGGATATTGACCGTCGTTAAATAATTGCCTTCTTTAATATTTCAAATGAATGTGCAAAATAACGAACTATTAAAACTGATATAAAGAACAATAGTTCATCTGCACAGCTAAAATATATAACATCAGAAAAGAAACTACCTTTCTAATACATGTTGTTCATATTTGTATCGGTCTAAAAAGTTCCGCATCTTTTTCTATGACACTATAACTATATATGCATACATATAAACTCATGTCCTTGTATATAGACGATATACATACATAATGTATGTTAGTGTATAACGTTTTGTAGCTTCTAGTTATATGTTAGTTCTCATGAGGTAAGGTTTACCCATTAGTGTTAGTAACATTGCCATGATAATTTTTAAACAACTTACACCCCTGTCTACCCTCAAAGCAAGGATGTATTTTTAAGTACTACCCTCTTAGCGAATATTTGAACTAGTTGCTCTAACAATCGAATATAAATTATATATAGGATCTTTTAGCAACAAGATCGGTTAACGCGCTAATGATTCTGTAACCTATGTACGCTTGTGACACATACACACAACAACGGTTACTGTAACCTATAAGCGCTTATAGGTTACAGTAACCGTTTCTAATAAAACTGACTGAATATGTTAATGTTTTGTAGTACCCAAGGTGATAAACAAGCATACGGTCCGTCTTTTGGCAAGCGATATATACCGCAAGGTAGCCAAATTACCCGTGTTATAGTTAGCTCGCCCTAGTCCTACAGTAAAAGTGAATTAGTCTCGACTAGGAATTACTGCCTACGTTCTTAGTAAAATACGTCATTGTCTTTCAGAGAGCCACAGCCATGTTATGTTTTCTTATTAAAGGGTGATTTTAAATACATTATGAACGCATTATCTTATAGATTGATATAGCATTTAGCTATTTTATGTCTGCATGAAACAGTGGAATCCCCTCTTAGGCTCTTAATAAATTATCATGGTAATTGTCACAATGTCTATTATTTAATTTTCATACCAACATTTGCAATGGTAAATAGTAGTAAAGTGAAGCTTTAAAGTCTCTGTTAAGTGGAATACGTCGTAGATGTGACGTCATACCTTCATCATTCAAAATATCGCTTGTAATTATTAGCCTAGAACTTCAGTATGTTTGCATTCATAACTTAAAGTACATATACTTACTAATACATATTTCAAAGCAAATTGAAAGCATTGATTGCTTGGATTCCAGGAATCAATGCGTGTATCCATTGGCACCTTCGCCATTTTGAGTAAAAGATACCTCAATTTTTTTTAAACCAATTATCTATATTGCAATGACTAATTATAAAGTTATAGTGACGCTGGCGCAGTTAAAACACAACACTCTAACGCAGTCAGATACTCATTGCCGACGAGGTGAAGTGCCTGTTCGTCGCTTCCCGTCTTTGCCTCACAGCACACAATTATACCTATCGCATTACATAATGTTGTATTTGTTCAGATTTACTTGTGTGCGTGGGTATTTTTATATAATACGCAAATGTAACGAAGTTCTACGCAATAAGATCCTTTTTTATTTATTGGTTGTGACTCCGATATGTTGCTGTGTGAACGGATATTCTTATTTTAAGGCTTTTATATCGTACGTTTGGTAGACATATTGAACATTTAAAGTGGATGGCAACTTTATCACCCACAGATTTAAAAATTACTGTCTTCTATTTTATTTTAAATAATAATGATGGTTGATTGTCATATCAAATCAGTTTGTAATTTATTCAATATGTCGATTAAATTAAAATCGGACTTCTTTATGGCAGTTGGCGAATAACCTAATACGACACAGGATTCTGAACAATGTAAATTGTTTATTTATAATTATCTGCTAGCTAGCTGGTCACCATTGATTATAAGTAGTTTACAGCATGTAGGGGATAGGGTGGCAAGATGGGGTACTTAAGCTTTAAAGGTCAATAATACAAAAAATACATAGTGAAACAATCATATTTATTTTTTAACTAACAACTAATTATTATTATTCTAATATTTGGTGTCATTAGGAACTTTTGGTAACACATTTAAAAGAAAAAAGTTGAAATAAAAAAAAGGTGTTTTGCCCCATAGTGCTGGTAAGATGGGGTGATGAGAATGATCACAGAGAAAGATTATTATTTGAGCTGGCAGAACTCACAGACATGGGTGGCTTCGTCATCATCATCATCTATTCCTGCGCAGCTATTATGAGCCCATATTCCACACAATGAGCATGATATCCACCCTTCAATGGAAACGGAATATACTTCCTCACAATACATACATGGTGTGTCCTCCTCTTCTTCACTTTCATCTCCAGATGATGAGACTCTTCGTCGTTTTGCTGTTTTGGCTGATCGGTTATTCTTCTTTGATTTTTTATTTTGAGCCTTTGTAGTAGTTTTCTTCTGTTTCTTTAATTCATCTTTTGCCTTTTTTGTTTCTATTTTCTCTAGTTTTTTCTGTTCAGCATCTTTTTTTTTCTGTGCGATGACTTCTAATTCTTGTTTTTTTTTTTTTTTTTTTTTTTAATTTATTTGTTAAACATAGGTAAATATTAAGGTGTTACATTTGTTTTAGTACTTCTATGTTTTGTCTTCAGGACATACAAACATTTGATAAATAAAATAAAATTGTTAGTGATATTAAATTAATTGAATAATTTTGAAACATCATCGTAAAATACAATTTAAATTGTGAGTAACATTGAATTAATTATCATAATCATAAAAATCATTAAGAAACATAATAGAAAATAACATTAAATTAATCATTAGAATTACAATTTATCATTTAAAAAATCGTCCAATGTATAATAACATTTGTCAATCAAAAATTTATTTAATTTGTTTTTAAAAATTGTGGTCGGCATGCTTTTGGTTTCATTCGGTATTTTATTATATATCCTTGACGCAATACTAAAAAAACTCTTCTGCATCAAGGACGTTTTGCATTTAACATGAGACAATTGATTAAGGTATTGAGCACGCATTGGATTCTTCCTTACAGTAGATAATTTCGTAAACAATTCAGAATTAGTTTTTACAAATAGTGCAATCTCTAATATGTATAATGATGGGAATGTTAATATCTTTAAGGATCTAAAATAAGATTTACAGCTTTCAATTGTTTTAAGACCACACATTGATCTGATACAACGTTTTTGCATTTTAAATACAAGCTGTTGTTGTGTTTGTAGGGAGACGACGTAATAATTGCTGTTTTTCCACGCTTTTTAGTGACACGAGAGGATTTTTTAGTAAGCGGAAGTGGAAAAAGTTGTTTTGGAGAAGTCAAAACAAAGCTACTGTCGCTTTTATCGCATATTGGCACATTAGCTGGTTGTGATGTCTCTGGTTTCTGACAAACAGGGTTTTCAGCTGGTTCTAGTGAGTGCGTCTGCTGGTCGGATTGATTTTGTTCTGCTTGTGATGTCTCCGGTTGGTCTTTAGTTTGATACGGTGCTGATTCCTGATTAACTAGCCTGGGGCTCCAGTGGGAACACCCTGGCAAAGTGTCATCAACAACGTCTCTGCTAAAAGTCGCAGCATTATCAGCTGTTTGTGCAGCTACTGTGTCTGAAGTTTGGGCAGTAGTGACATTGCTTATATCTTGAAATACTTCTCGGTTTGTGGAAGTTTGACCCTCATTTAACTGGATTTCGGTTGTCAAAGAAGGGGCAAAATCTGTTTCGGAAAACACGTTTGGATTATAGGGCCAAATCCCACATTTACGAAATCCATTTACTGCTGTAGACATAGTGGCTGCTTGTACAAAAGCATTTCCAAATACTTCAGCGACTTGGCGGATAGTAACGACTAGTCCAGGGTTAGAACGCAGCCAGGCTGTAACGGCTTGTTCATAATAAACGCTCAATGGTCGCATGAACGCAACATCCGCTACTTGTAAGCGGTGTGTCGTGTGTGGAGGAAAACACAAGATTATAACACCATGAGCTCTGGCTTCATTGATCAGGTCAATATTCTGAGTGTGGGTGCTGTGCCCATCCAGTAAAAGAAGCACAGGTCTCTCTTTAGATGCTCCACTGAAAATCACAAATCTCTTAAACCATTGGAGGAATAGCTCGGAAGTAATCCAGCCCGAATCACTGCATGTGCCCCAAGCACCAGCTTGTGAATTCACCATCAGCTCTGGATTCATCCTTTTTCTTGGGAAGATAAGCATCGGTGGCATGTAGTTTCCAGCTGCACTGAAGCATATCTCGACCGTTACCGTCTGTCCTCGTTCTGCTGAAACTATGACCCCAACCTGTTTCCGTCCTCTTTTAGCGATTATCTTTGAATTTGTCTTTGGCACAACAGAAACCCCCGTTTCGTCACAGTTATATATACGGTCAGGAGTTAGTTGGTGCTCATCGTACACGTTGCCGAGGAAATTGAAGAATTTTTCGACTGCAACTTTGTTAAAACCAGATGCTCTGGCAGCAGAAGTATTTTCAGGTTTTCTAATTGAAAGCTCTGGGTGTCGTTTTAGGAAGCCATTTATCCACTCTCTACCAGCTTCTTTTTTCTCAGCGTTGAATGGATTAGGCTTATTATTTTTAATTGCTAACTGGTATACTAATGCCTTTAGATCTTTAACCGTAAGTCCATATAACCTTTCTTCCATTTCTAATAAATAGGCACAAAGCTCATTTTCTTCAGACACAGAAAAAACAGGCAGCCTAGGACCCAATGGTACTTTAATTGGTATGGGTAAATTTTCATCAGATGTTTCGTTCAATACTTGGCGAGCAGCCTTAACTTTTCTCTCTAATGTCGTCTGTGGTACATCAAATTGTTTAGCTGCTTTATAATAACCCATTTTTCCATTAAAAACCGCTTGAACTGCTTCCCGCATGGATTCTTCGGACCACGACCCTCTGTTAGTCGTGCGTTTGTAGTCACGAACCATTCTGAAAAGGCAAACTATAATAAGCTCACAAAAAACAAACTCATTTTTACGCAAAACAAACAAGAACAAAATTATTCTCATTGGGGGCAAGATGGGGTACCCTGATACCCCATCTTGCCTGCAGAGCCATTTTATAAATAAAAAAATACAAAAAAAAAGCAGCCAACAATCTTAAGGAATCACAATGCCTACCTTATTATAGGTTAGTTCAAGCGTCAATCACAGCAACACCTCACCAGCTCACGTTATTTAACAAACTACAGTCACGTGTCAAACCAGAAGAAAATATGATAAACAAATTGCAGTAAAATACTTTTTTTGAATTTTTTCGACACTGTGCACTTGTGAACCACTAACTACCGGGCGACTGACAACTATCATGGCGGCGCGTCGAACGATGAATGAACGAGCGTGATTGGTCAATTTGAACTGTGTGTTTCGCTGGGTACCCCGTCTTACCCGCTACCCCGTCTTATCTCCATCTCCCCTAACTACTTACTGGCCCTCGGATCAAACATTGATTACTTACATGACTCATTGATTGAATAACATGTTATTCAATATTTTCATAAATATCCCTAAATTACTTCAACATAGCTAGAGACGTGGATGTAATATACATTCAAACTAATCTTTTGTTTAAACATGCTATATATTCATACGTCATGATTTGTTTGGTGTATTTGGAGTATGTTTGTACGTGGTTATTCGTCTACCAGCCATTTAGATGCTCTTTATTAAGCAGTCAACATTAAATTAGCTATTAAGTTGTTTGTTTTAAGATGACTTTTTGTTTAACTCTTAATTATAAGTAGGGTGTCATTTTCGTTTCTTAATTTACCTGAGTACAATAACTTAGAGACTTAGTATTTTTTGTTCGTGTAAATACTCCCGTGTAAGATGCGTAATCTGTTAGTGAATAAAAATAAAATTCATAAAATGTGGTTTATATTATTTATTTATATTTAATCACCCTGTAATATTACTACTTATTACACTTTATGGGAGTATTGAATATGTAGAATTTGGTATAATTTTTGCATCGAAAAATAACAAATATTAACAATTATTAGAATTTCTAACTTAGCCATTAGGCAATAGTTGTCGCTGCATTACCAACTAAATTATTCGGCAACTTGTCAAGTGTTAATATTTTAATGCGCCATCTGTGGTAAAAATCTCGAACTATTCGACTTGGCTTATGGTTGAGTTTCCTATCAATATGTAGTGTAGTTTAAAGTATTTGCTATTATTTTCTAAAGATTCAAATTTGTATTTGATAGAAAATAGCAAGAATGTATGTCTCGCTAGATCAACAGGCCTTGGTAGACTCAGACCGGCAAATATTGTAAATTTCTATCAATGCACGACAGTCACAGAATGTGGATAGTAGCACAAGTCAAACGCTTGGGTGATTGCGCCTCACTAAGACTTTATGGGCATAAAACGGCATGCATAGTAAATATAATACAAGCAAAATATGTATATAGCAAAAGAAAATTAAGAATTCACTACCTATACATAATCTTTCTATGAATTAGTTATTTGTAATGTGATGCGAAAGATTGAGTGCATAGAGTAACAATAATGTAAAGTATTAAAGAAGCTGTAAGAATAGGTCGCCAATTTTATAGCTACTCAAAAAGTAAATAAAGGAAATATTGTGAATACTGGCATTATAGGTTCTGGAGTGGCGATTCTGGTATATTTGCCCTAATTCCACAACGTGGACCGACGACCTACTAAGGGTCGCGGGAAGTGGTTGTCGACGTGACCGAACGTGGGCGGCCCACGACAACCTTAGAGGAGGGTCTAAGTCCTGGACGCCTTTTGGCTGTGATGACATTATGAATAAGGATTTCATCAACATGATGAAATCCTATGGCATTATGATTGAAGCAGAAGAGTGTGACGATGAGATAGGCTAAAATAGTTCATCACAGAACTTTTTTACGTACACTGACGCTTGTGTGGCAGCCATCCCGCCCCAGGCGCCATATCAGCGAGCGATAAGCATATTACTAACTATATTAAACAAGGCAAAAATTGTAAATGTAGTATCATCCTCTACCTCTAACCAATTTAACAATATTACTTAATATTAGTCGTTCTTCACAATATTAAGCTTGCTAAAGGAGCCAGTGCGTCGCTTAGCAACGTTGCCATCAGGTCCAGGAGACTTGCGCTTCGTTGTGTCCTCGCCCGTCGACTCGATCACAATGTCCTGCGTCGGAATGTCCATCAACAACTTGTCGAAACTGCTGCTGTTTCTACTCAGCTCTTGTTTTTCTTTCTCGTCTGGTGACAATAGCATTTATGAAGTATCTATGTAGGTAAAAGCTAGTCTGGTTAAGTCATATTGAAACACAAGTAAATTTTACAGAAGAGTACTTGTACGAATATCGGTGTCGTCATTTTTGCTCTTAGTAGGCGTTTGACTTTACCGTTGATTACTTTGTTTTTTTAGGATCTTTTAGGAATAATTATTGTATCGCGGAGGACTATACAAACGTGCAAACAATAGACAAAGAACACCTAGACAATCAGTTATTACGTAATGTTTTGTGTCCCATGTGAGGATCGAACCCACAACACTGCGAAGTGGTACCTAGTGGCAAAGCGACCACATTAACCACTACACCATTAGTACATTGAGATGCGGCTTATCGAATGATCTTTTAATTGCTAGTTTTATTGAAATTAAACTACTATATACGGCTTTTATCGCGTTATTTAATTGACACTTTATTACATAATTTTGAAAACTGTTACACTACTACTACTATTAAACTTTACTAATTTTTAAGCTAATTGAATTATTATTAAAACTATTAAAACGATATATATAGTAGTTTAATTTCAATGAATAATATTGGCGTAAACAGAAGACAATATTATGCAAGTTTTATCTCTAGCTCTACTTTATTATTTCCCATGGTGCACTGCAAGGCCATGGATACATCCAGCTCGTCGAAAGCGGTAACTTCCACTTGTTAATCTCTGAGTCTTCTTCGAAGAGGTTAATGAAAACACTTTGTGGGTCTGAGTGTCTGTTAGTGACAGGCATAGCTCTAGAACCACTGGACCGATTGACTTGTAACTTGGTGTGCAGACACCTTGAGGTCATACCTCCGTCGTGTTTGAATATGGGCCCTGTGGGTTAAAAGACCCCCGAGATATAGAGGTCACAAGGCCACAGGTATTTTAAATGGCAAAATGGCTTAATTTATATGCAGTGGTGGTGTGCTGATTCGAGTTGGTTGCTGCTGTTTGCTGTCGAGTTTTGTCTTGTGTTGCGCTTTGCAACACAACATGCCCAACAGTGGATATGATGCCCAATAGTGGACATGATGCCCAACAATGGACATGATACCCAACAATGGTCATAATGCGCAACAGTGGACATGATGCCCAACAGTGGGCATAATGCCTAACAGTGGGCAAGATGCCCAAAAGTGGACATGAGGCCCAACTGTGGGCATCATGCCCAGCAGTAGGTAGCAGTGGGCATGATGTTCAACGGCGGCAATGATTAAAAAGTACGTTAGTTATTTATAATTAAAACATGTACATACTATATAATTATATACAACATTAACCTAAGTAGATGTTTAAATATAATTGATACAAGGTCACATGAAGACGAAGAGGTTGAATCCTGGGTTTTTACACCCATCTCTTTAATATTAGTATGTAGTGCTAGCAGCAAAGGCAAGCCTACCAGAAAAGTAATTCTCTCTTTACCCTACGTCTGCCTAATCACCCTAGATCATGTCCTAACTATTTGTGCCTACTGTTCAAATTGCAGTCGTGACCAGTTTACCTTCGTATTCAACCATAAATTAGCCATAAGCCATAATGACATGACTTCTCTTTTTTTACATACATACATAGATTCACGCTTGTTCCCCAGAGGGTTAGGCAGAGACTACGGATTTCCTAATGCTACGATCCTGACACACTTCTCTGGCTTCATTCACTTTCATAACATTCCTCAAACACGCTCGCCGGTTTAAGGTTTAGTTTGGTTTGGTTTGGTAACCTGGCCTTTATCCAGAACGTCTCCCGTCTGATCAAGAAACGTTCGCCTAGGTCTTCCTCTTGCGACTGTTCCATTCACACTAGCCTTATAAACTTTCTTAGTCAGTATTTTCTCATCCATTCTTTCTACATGCCCAAACCAGCTTAACATACCCTTTTCTATTCTCGTCACTATATCCACTTTCATGCCGCATCTCTCTCTAATCTCTTTGTTATGTTGTCGTACATGCGTGAAGTTTGCCAACCTGTAGGTATTGGTCCAACTTTGTTGTTAAAGGCCTCTCACCCTTCAACACAACCCTAGTATAAGAGTAGGTATACCGAGAGAAGGACCGTTCACAACAGTGTCACAGTGGTAACATTTTATTATTATATATGTACTATATTTTGTAAATGCAATGCATGATTTTACTATAAAGGCACAAGAGGTTTCTACAAAGGTAGAAAGAAACAAAAAGTGATAGGTATTTAGAAAAGTATATTTAATGTAAATTTATACAATAGTAGGCATACCAGGAACTCTAGATCCTATTCTGGTCGAAGCAACCGTATGCCGACGAAATAAAGAGTTCATTCGAACATTTTAAATACATTCATATGATGCGATTCCAAAACAGATTTCTAGACAGGCAAACGGCATAGACTTGTATTGTAATAATAATGGCAAAGTGCCTTTTATGTATATACTAGCTGACCCGCGCAACTTCGTCTGCTTCATATAAGAGAGTTTTCTCCATTTTCGCAACATTTTTCATTGCTGCTCCTCTGCTATTGGTCGTAGCGTGATGTTATATATCCTATAGCTTTCCTCAATAAATGGGCTATCCAACACTAAAATATTTTTTCAGTTCGAACCAGTAGTTCCTGAGATAAGCGCATTCAAACAAACAAACTCTTTAGCCTTATAATATTAGTATAGTTTGGCGACCGGTGGCGTACGTGTCTTAAATCCTATCACAACATTTTGAATTCCTCTAATAAACAAGATAGTAAACATTTCCATTTATTTACATTAGTGTTGCTTTAAGGATAGTTCAGTAAATGACAATTCATGACCTCAGAATAATTGGATAATAATAATAATAGTTCATTTTTAAATCTGTATCACATCGGAATGAAAATATTTTGACATGAAGATAATATTAATCATTATAGGTACAAACGATTGAAATTCACTCACATTATTGTAGAATTAAATGGTGATATAGCAATGGATTTTTAAAGTGATTGTTTGGAGAGGTTGCAGTTTCGAATCCTCTCTGTGGAATTTATTGTCATGCACCTATTCTAATACAAGTGTTTTAGTCATTGCTGGTAGTAATTTACCTTCCCCAGTACTTAATAAAATTACATTATTATGTAAGCAACTTGTAACAAATAATTAGCTTATAGTTAGTTATTTATGTTGTGCAACGAACTATACAAAAGGAAGAGACACTTTAATAGCAATTAGTAACTACCTATTCAAAGTAGTAAATAAGTAAATGCTATAATAATTCAACCAAATTAATGTTGATAAATCAGATCATTACAATCAATAATAATTCATTCCATCTAGTCTATGACGTAATAATCTCGTCACGCCAGACACTGGCCGATCAGTGGCAAAATAACAAAACATCCCCTCTAAAAATACACTTAACTATTACTTAGGTAATCAATTCTTTTAAGATTATTCAGAGATCATCTACACCCTAATTAATACACCTACCCTTTCCAGAGGTTTTATCGGTATAGAGGTCCCTATTTCAGAGATTGGTCCCTACATTAATGTTTGTATAGTGTGGTGCTAACCCGTGTTATGCTTCATGAGTTGTTTTAGCCGGAACTCTTCCTGTGCGAGTCTCTGACGTCGCTTCCGCTCCGCTCTCGCCTCTTCCTCGCTCTGGTCCACTGCGCTCTTCGCTTCCTCCTGTTTAACAATTACCGTGTTCATTCTTCGAGAGCCAGCGTGATAAATAACGGAAAATAATTTTATATCTACTTCTGTAGGATATGCCCCGTATGTATTGCGGAGAACTTTAGAAAACAACGATGTTTACTTTAGTACACCCAGTCTCCAAACAACTCTTTGAGGAATAAAAATAGTAGTCTTTTGTGAGGATCGAACCCACAACCTTCTGTGACGTGACCATTTTACTACTGCGCTTTTGGAATCAAAGTATGGATATTATTCAACATATTAAAACATCTAACTAAAATCATTGTTAAGAGTTGCACTAAATTGTGAGAAAGATTTTAATACATGTTTTTAATAAATCTGCAATCAGCCATCGATTTTTACAGTATGCATACACATTCGAAAATGTTATTAATTGATGTTAAGAGATGTTTATGTATATAAATTAGTCATTTTAGTGAACATTCTAGATCTATCAAGGTGTAGAAAAATATCTAGAACAATCAATAGATTTAATCCACTCTACTATCCTTACCTTTATATGGTAAACCTTAAGTAAAAAAAAAACAGGTCGAACATAAATTAAAAAGTATCAATCAAAGAGGATAAAATGTCAAACAATTTTATTTCAATAAAAACAGTGACCTATGTTACTTTCACATCCCGTCTTAGAGCGATACCTAACTACATACAATGTTTATGTACATTCGCAATTCCTTTCTCTTGCATTTTAGTATAGTTCATTCGAATTTTAAAATGGCGTTTTTATGTTAATATATTAAATTTCTAAGTATTTCTAAATACAAATTTCATCAATTAATTAATTATACAATGATTATATCCAAATTTCGGATATAATTAATTAACTTATAATCAAACCTTTAAATTTATATTAGTAGTAGGATAATATATCTTGAATGATATTTCTATGTCAGATACCAAATCGTTTAGATTTTTATTCAATCATTGATATTATTGGAAATAAAATCAATCTGAATTATGCAATCCGGAGAAACGCTAGTTATAGTTGACCAATCAGCCTACTACCAGTTTAAATCGCTTTCTATTGTGATGGACGTCGTGTCTTTCCATACATTTTAATTAATCAACTACATATAGTAGTGTAGAGTAGAGTACTAGAGGCACTGTAGAAAATCTAAGATAAAATGACGTGGCGATGACATTCCTCGTAGTCGAGAGTAACGATACCAATTTAGTACGAGTAGTACAGTCGGCCAAAATTGTGGTCTACCATCCTACGATTGAGTTTCATTTGAACGTCATGAAACAACAAGGTCGATTTTACCTTGCAATAGTATTATGACAGTGACAATTGCTCTCTTTATCATGTATTATATTTACGACCTTAGCGATAATTAGATCTCACAGAAACTTTTGTCAAAACTGGTAGACTACTTTCTTGGCCGAGTGTATTAAGGCCCGGTTCCTATACAAAATAACGAGTCGTTTTAGCAGCGGACAGTAAAATTATGACATATTATTCATACAATAGGTGTCCAAAATTCGTAGGTAAATCGACTCGTTTTTGGATATAAGGACCGGACCACAGTCGGTATCAGTAGGCCTTTGACCACGCCGAACGGCACCACTTACTTACAACTTACTCTTCGTACATTATTCAAAAGCTAAGGCTAGCGAAGGGTACTAGAAACGAATAATTAAAATTACAATTTATGGAAACACACCAACGTCACAAACTAGATAGTTACAGATATGCTTCTATTATAAAGCGCAATGAGAACGTGCAACAGACATATGAGTCATAGAAGTCACAGACATCTGTATATCAGCGAGCCGTCGATGTCGACGTCCAATGCCGTAGAACTATGTGTCCAAGTTCGGAATAGGCGTGGTTTTTATTTTGAATACGATTGGTCCAGTTTTATTATTCGAATGAACTATACATAGCCAGTGATTCTAGACAAAATGACAATGTATTACATAGAATAAAAACGCCAAAAGAAACTTGAAGTTACTGCATGATTGTCTCATTGGTTCTGTGCATAAGTTTGTAATTATACATAAAGTCGACCGTCAAATCCCGGGTTTAATAGCCGGGCCGGGCAGTGTTATAGAACTTTTCTGTAAGGAATTTCTCAATAGCATCACAGACTTTGCTGATGTGCCTAGTAAACTTAATACATAGCTGGCATGTACAGTTTACATAAATCACATATCTGCTCTTCGGGGTCATACAAGTGGCCTTTCCACTTAACGAAGATAACTGAGCTATCTTCTTTAATTGACGGCGATACTTTATTTGCTTGACTTTTATTAACAAACAAACTAACCAATTCTTATATTATAAACATAGTATTGGTGTTTTCATTCTATACTGTAGATTGTCATAATGTCTAGTTCCCTAGACATCGCGCTGACGTCAATACCTAATATAATCATACGAAGAAAATATTGAAAATATCGTAATATTTCAAAACTTGAAGGAAACTCCACAGTAATACATACACAAATCCTTTCGCTTTATATCTATTTAAAAAACACTCAAATCTGTTTCCACATGCGGGAGTGCTTTCGCTTAATCTTATCCATTTAATTCATAACACGCATTAACAAAGTACCTAGTCAGGGTTTCAGTCGACACTTGTAGATCAATATTATTGTAATCTTACCTTACCGAGGGAAAGAAATGGTGCGATACACTGAATAGAGTCGGCCTCGATGGCGTAGTGGTTAGTGTAACTGACTGCCACGCCTGAGGTCGCGGGTTCGATTCCCGCGCAAGTCAAACATTTGTGTGCATGAACATGGATGTTTGTCTTGGTCTGGGTGTTTCTATGTATAATATGTATGTATTTACAAAAAAAAAAAAGTATCTATGTATGTTTATCCATTGTCTAGAACCCATAGTACAAGCTCTGCTTAGTTTGGGCTAGATGGTGTTGTGTGTATGTGGTAGAATATTAAACAAAAAAAAAAAAAAAAAAAAAATATAGTTGCATCTCTCTCTCATAAGTGTTCATAACTCAATTGTCAATCGAGACTGTTTGATGTCATACGATTCAATATATCATATTTTAATTTGGAAAAATGTACTAAAAATAAATAATGTCTTCAATGGGACTGTATTGCTAATTTTGGCACAATATGTGAAAATATTTATTTTTACAAATGATTTGCAAATGCATAGCAATAGCAATAAAAATGTTTGAAAGGATTCACACATCGGCAATGAAGGGATATTGATGTTACGTTTTCACGATCGCCGATACCTTGGCTTTAGGGCTAATCCCGCTCGATACTACGAATATTACGACTAAAATGGGGTATTTTGGGACCCACTACAGCCGACTGAAACCATGACACCAATCCCGGTAATCGATACCGCACGTTATTCCTACAGACTCAATAGCTTCACCTACATCTCCTTAAATGTCTACTTGATAAAACATACACACGATCGAACGAACGCATTACTCTACGACACCAAACCGAATGATGTCTCACGACTAAACATCATCAACACTTACAAGATAATACAACTTCGAAAAATTTATTAAAAAATAGTTCAGTTAGTTTTGAGATTTCAAACTTACCAATATAATAATAGCTAATATATCTATAGTACATTCACTACCCTCCGTAAACTAACGCTGTTAAGACTACCACGTGGCGAAAAAATTCCACGCTAGTGTATAAGAAAACTTGGTGATAGAAATGAAACGGTGAGAACTAACGATAGGACGACTTACAGCCAATGTATGTCGAAAGTGTCGGGGGTGACGGGAAAGGAGAATGATATGATGAGCCTGATCACCCCTTAAGGTCGGCAAAAATTTCGCTAAAAAGTCAGTTTACATCGTCTATAAGTCGCGAGGTGGTGGCGCGTGAGCTCAACCCTTGATGTCGGCGGGCGCGGCGGGCGACGTCGCTGGCTGCGCCACGTCCTCCGGGAACTGCTTCTCCACCTGCTCCGCCACCCACTTCTTCACTTTCTGCTCCGTCCAGAACCCGTCGTAGAAGATCGTGGGTTTGATCCAGCACGGCTGGGCCGGCGGCGGCAGCTCGTCCG
This sequence comes from Catocala fraxini, assembly GCA_930367265.1. NCBI lineage: Eukaryota > Metazoa > Arthropoda > Insecta > Lepidoptera > Erebidae > Catocala > Catocala fraxini. The sequence goes on from OV884041.1 coordinate 20,278,045, forward strand.
GGGGTCGGCACGCGTTGCGGCACTCGACTCCCCCGCGCCCGTTCACCACCAAATTCTTCGGCGGCAGGTTAAAGTTGAGGTTGACGTTCCCGGGCGGCCGGTCGTAGCTCTCGTAGGCGAAGTGCCACGGGCCCGCCGGGTACTCGTAGTACGCGCCCGGCGGGAACACGTGCGGGATCTGAGGTGCGCCCAACCGCGGGCCCGCGCCGTACAACGGCGGCACCACGCCGCCCACCACGGGCTGCAGCACGAAACTTACGTTGGAGTTGGGGCGCGCACCGGGCGCCGGCGCCGGGGCCGGGCGCGGAGCGCCACCGAGCGCCTGGCGGTTGGCGGGCGGGCCGTGCGGGAGGGGGCCCAGCGGCAGGGGCTTGGCAGCGGGCGCGTTCTTGACGGCGGGCGGTACAGGCGGCGGGGCCTGCGGCGGCGGCGGGGCGAGGGGGGAGCGCAGCGCGGCGGGCGGCGGCCCGTCGGCGGAGTCCTTCCTGGCGGGGCGGTTGTGCGGGGAGCTCTTGGCGTCGGCGGGGCGGTTGGCGACGTTCTGGTTGTTCTCTGCGGCGGCGAGGTCGGGCGCGTTGGCGGGCGCCCCGACGTCCGCGCGCTGCGCCTCCAGCAGCTCGCCGAGCTCGGTGGCCACGCTGCCGCCGAAACTTAGTAACGTCTCGCGTAGCGCATTCGTTACCGCACCCTAGAATTGAAAAGTTACAGTAACAAATACTTAACTATTTTATCATTGAAAATACTAATTATATACATCATCATGGCATTATTGACTGAACAAATTTAGGTATATTTTGATTACAAAATTTGTGAACAAACAATAGAATAATTATTCATCCAACAAGTAATTCAGTCAAAGAGGGTTTAAAGCCGTCTCCCTATTAAGTTATTTTCTGATATGTTGCGTGAAATTCACAAGCATTCACAACGTCAACCTAATTCAAAAATAACCGAAGGCATACGGCGCAGGTAGTAGAGCCTCGCTGATTTCAGCATAAATAGGCCGGCTCGACCAGGGAAGGACTACCCTCTCACAGAATATCGACGTGAAATAGCAGTATTCCTACTGTTGTGTTTTGTTCGCTGAGAGTGCCGGAGGCCCAATCAATCCTCCTTCCCACTTCCTTTCCTAAAGGGCCGGCAACACGCAAGTTATGCCTCTGGTGTTGCAGGCGTCTATAGGCTACGGTGACCACTTACCATCAGGTGGGCCGTATGCTTGTTTGCCACCTTAGTTGTATAATAAAAAATAATTTAAAAAAACCTAAAAGATAACACATTTGTTTGTCTCATCCAGACAACTAGACACATAAAGACCATATACTATATCAAAAGCAATTAAGTTTAAAGAAATAATCATAGTTAAACAAAATTAAAAAACAATTAACTGCTAAGAGCAGTCCACAAAATAATTCATGGAACGTCGTCGCCTCTCTGTGAGGAAGTAATATCCATTAAAGAGGCGGCGGAGCGGGATAGGGAGCACTTAAACCCTCTCCCCAACCGCAGAACTACGTCGCGGAGTGCGCGAAATTTCCTCCAGCCACCCTGAGGTTTTACTTGGATATGGTAAGCTTCATGGGCCTGCCCGCCAACCGATCAGCACCAGGTCCTAGAGCCGGCGTGCGTGTTTCCACGTGCGCCTCTGTATCGTGTGTCCGTCCTCCCTCCCCCCTCAGGGGTCAGTAGGCATTAAATTAGTGGTGCCCAAAGGGTAGGTCTATTTATGTAGTGGCCTCAAACCTCGGCGGGGTTGTATTGCATATGAAAGCGATTCGCGTGGTCCCGCCGATTGCGGTTATGTCGGGGAACACCGTGGTAAGTTTAGTCGATATTACCAGGATGTCACTCACCATCTTTCCCCAGTGAGTCCACCATAACCTCTCCGTCGCCCCGCGGAGAGGTACGAGTCAATACATTCACACACTTAAAAAAAGTCCACAGAATATCTAAAATATCTTTTCCAAATCGAGCATACCTTCCTGGACTTATAAACGGCGAATCCTTTGTTGTTGGCGACGGAGGTGGCGTACCCGATGTTCTCTCTGTGTATGTCGAAAGTTTTCACCGTGATGTTCACGAACGCAACCACTCCAGCGCAGAACTTCCCGTTCGTGAAGTCCACGAAATCTGAAGCGACAAATAATAATTAATGGACGTATCAGAGGGAGGTTTTAGAGGCTCAGATGATGACGAAGGGTATATACCACCATCAGCATGAAATATCTGCGTCTCAACGGTCTAACAGCTTCGAATCATAAGATGTGACTGATTTTGACACCTGCCATGCCCCATCACCATCACTATCGCTATCGTCTTTTACTAGAAGTCGCCGAAATACTACTCGAACAACAAGTGGAACAGGAAGAGTTAGAAGTTCGAGAATAAGAAGATAAAGCGGAAGGGGAAGAAACAATCCGACAACAACAACAACAGCAATTTTTATTGAACAACATTCTTAATTATTGATCTATTTTTTAATTATAATTAGAAGAATTTGATTATGAGAATTTAATTATAAGAAGAAGAAATACTGTTTATTAATAAGAAATATTATTTTATTCCGTTACTGATTTATTTTTTGTTCAATTCTTATTTAAAAGTATAATTAGTATAATTGTTTATTGCAACTGAGAACGAAAAACTTTAATTTAGTACATCAAAATAATACATTGGAACCGAATGTCCTATAATAAGAACATTGCGAAAACTGCAATTTCCAAATATTAGAATTTTTTATTTTATTTTTCAATTATATACCATGCTCAGAAATAGCAAGCAAAACATTTGCAAGAGGCTATTACTAAAATCAAAGACAATAAAAAACTTAAAATATATACATTAGTTATATTTCTTTAGAAATTTAATTAGTATTTTGGTTTATGTTTTATAGTTTTCATCGCTGTATAATTTTATACAACAATCGATAATAATGTAAGTAGTCGCAAAATCGTATACATGTCATGGTTGCTTAAAGTAGCATGTGTGCTACGGTCCTTAGAACGATGAGATAAGACGGCTTTACTATTGTTTAGCTTATAAATTGTATTTACAGTCGTTTTGTGTACACTTATCACTGTGACTAAACTTATATTTCATCACCAGATATCTTCTAAAATAATTCCATAAGAGAAAAGGCATGGACTCAAATAGTTTTCTGAGAAAGGAGTATAGTATTCAACCAGTGTTGTCCACAGTAAGTAGTACTCGAGTATCATCACCTCCCGCCAAAAATTCCTAAACCTTTTTCATTTTTATAGCTTCGGAATCCAAGGGAAGGGGTTCGCTTTAGGCGGTACAAAGGGTAAGACTTCTACTGATTAAATCCACACCTGAGTTCCTCTTTTTGTTCTTGCTTTTAGTTTTTTAGAGCCACGGGATCCTTTCGGATTGCTTCGCAACCCAAGAACAATCTAATTTTTCAGCTAACGCATGTCATTACGCCTATCTCAGGAATAAACTGACTGACTTGACTGCACGGATGGCGTTGTGGTTTAAGTGGTGGCCTCGCCACCACTTAAGAATTGTGTGATCCACATATTACTATGATTGTTCCGAGTCTGGGTGTTCTTTGTGTCCGTTTTATTTGAATGTTTGTAAAGTCTCCCACGACACATGAATTATTCCATGCTGGAGATATCTTTTATTTAAAAAAATAAAACTAGCGATGCACATAGCTAGTTTATTCTTGTTTAACGAAAAAAGGTTCGAATCTTCAAACAAATCGAAATATTCGAAACATTTAATTATTCTGTCGAACTGCTTCGGTCGTGCAGCGACAGCGAACTGCTGTGGATGAAGTCTCATGGCAATGACGAGTCCAGGGTCAGACAGTGTTATTGCGTATTTCTGTCAAGAAATTCAGTAATAGCATGGAGTCTGGAATAATGCCAGGTATACGGCAAAAGGCTTACCCACTATAACGTGGGGCAAACTAAAACAGAAGAATTCATTTGACAAGTTAATCAAGATTCCATTCCATTTCCATTCAAATACACTAGAAAATACCCATTGTATACTGAGATATAATCAAATGTACGCAGTGTATAAAATTTTTATTCATTGTATTAAAAGGTATTTTACTATGCATGAATTGACGTAGTTATGTCACCGTCGATGATATTATGCACGGTAAAACTCGAACGAGTTTGTGTTTGCATCACAAAAACATTTTATTGTAACTTTTATTATTTATATTGTGAATAAAAAACAAAAAAGAAAACATACAGCATGCATATGTAGAAAGAATTGTGAGCAGCTTAGTGCCGTTATGAACATTTTAAAATGTCAATATCGGCGTCAATATATAAGAGCCACAGAATCTGTTTATTTGTGTACCATGAAGGGCAAAGCATGCAGTACAATATATCAGAAGCAGTTAAAGAAGCACTTTAAACAAAAATTGCTACTGTGCATCAATTTAATTTAAATGCACAGTAGCAAAAGATGCTCATGCTTATTGCAATAATCCATGAGTTATGGACACACATACTTTTTTTTTTTAATACTGTTTATTATTATGCATAGCAAATCAAAAATTTTGTACCATTAACTCTAAATGGAGGCATTGTTATTTCAAACATTTACATATTTTGTGACTTAGTTCCTACATCTGAAATAGAATAAATATAATAGAATCTTAGCACTGCAATTTTTTGTATATAACATAAATACAATCACATTTGCATGATCTGTAAATTCTGATTTATTCTTATTTTTATTTACATTTCGCATGATCAGAAGGCTGGTCTTTTCTTAGCTCAAAGAATCAGCATTGCCATTCAATGTGGCAATGCTGCCAGTCTTCTAGGCATGTTACCAGTTGACATCGATGCTGAAGAATTCTATGATGCCTAAACCATTTTTGTAAATATTTAGTACTATAATTATTTATGTTTTTGTAATTATGGTATAAGATTATGCAAACTTGTAATAATCACAACCATTCCGGCTTTGACAAATTAACAATTGGTACAGTGGGCAAAGTGATCACCTCACCACACTGCAACACCAACATATTTTTATTCTAAAATATTAGTAAATTGGGTAATCCAGAAATAAATGTTCCAAGTCCTGGCAATAACTTCAATAATATAAAGCAATTATTCTCTAAAATGTTAGGTCAGATGTTTTTGTACTTAAAAGAATTCTTAGTGAGAACATTGAAATTAATAAGCATCCATAGTCCATACAATAAAGAAGCTATACTCCATTTGGTTAGGTACTTAACTAAAGGTAAACAATCTTGATATGACTTTTTACATAAACACATATTAAACAAATAAACTACTGCTTAAACTAATGGTTCAATTGATTTAATAATTGTTATTGTTGTATTTACATTGATCTTTAGCAGCATTTTATTTTTAAACTGAGTTTTATATTAAAAGACACATCAAGATTGTTTACCTTTAGTTAAGTACCTAACCAAATGGAGTATAGGTGGGATGTTTCAGTTACTGCACTTTCCTTGGTAAGAAAGAGTTTCTAAGGCTTACATACATATATCTAACATTCAATTGCTTTGCTCTAGGAGAGAATGAATAAAAAATGGCAATAAAGATAGATTTTAACCTTTAGATTATGTTTTAATCACATCTGACTATTGGTGCCTGGGAGCCAGATTTTTCATTGTCTTAATTCCTGCTGTTGAAGATTAATTTTTAATTTGTTAAGAATTATACTGCTAATGACTTACCAACATCTTGTTTGGTGACAGCCCAGCTCCAGTTGTTAAAACCCCACTGTGAGTGTCCAAAGTTAATGAGCTGAAGCCGTCGCTGGTCACTGTCATCATCATGAGATGGCACAACTTCTGGCAAAACTGGGCATTCAGGCTAGAAGATATACAAAATCATTTTAAAGTATTTCATTTACTTCAAATATGTATGAATTATAAGATGGAATGAAGAAGATTATCATTGATACAAGTTTTTATACAGAACTACTAGCTTTATTTATTTATGATGAATTGTTGCTGTGTGTAGGCTTAGGAATCCTTTAGGTTAAGTTTTAATGAGCGACCAAGTTTAATGTTTCACTTGTAACTGGTAAAACTGATGTTGATTTCAATTATAAATTCTAACCTGTATGAAATCAAACCATATTGATTTCAAATCCCAATTTAGACAACTTACGACAACTTCTTTAAACAATGTAAACAAACATTTAACAGTCTACAATACAACAATTTTAAATATATTTGGTGCGATTGAAGGCACTTTCTCTAACCTGGAATGTAACATATTGTATGGTATTAATCCGTATCACAACAAAAAATCCTTAACTGTATTCTTTGAGCACACTTTCTAAATAATATACAGGTAACAAAAAACAACAGTTACCATTTTAATGCTGCAGTTCGCCACAGGGAATCCAGGTTTCCTTTGCATCCTTATAGAAGTACGCTTTCCGGCTACGTAAACTCTTTACACAGCCATATAATATTAATTACGCTTTTATTCCGTTCTATGTGTAAAAGTCTATGTCGGGGAATAACGTAAATTATTATAAACTGAAAAAAATAGCAAAGATCTCCCCAACAAAACAAGTATTGACATTTTGCGCGGAAGTTAACACTTCCGTTCCTCTTCCGTTTTGAGAATTGGCGTTAGTGAAGTAAATGACAACAAGTTAGAGACTCGGCTAGCCTATTTAAATAACCGTAATATATTGGTAGTCCCGGTACAAACTGTCTACCTCAATATTCAATATTTGATTGCATTATCTAATGTTAGACTAAGGTGGACTTTTATACATAAATTCCTCATTCAGACCCTGATTCAGATCATTATACACTCTATCAGGTACAACTAAATAGAAGAGAAGAAATTAATTATATCTTCTTTAAAAGTATAACAAAATTGTTAGAATTAAAATAAATATGTTTACAATCGACTATAAATCCGGTGATTGACATCCCTATGGTAATCGATATTTATCGTTAACAGCTGTTGCATTGAAAAATGTAACTGCAATTGATTTGACATTTCATCCGGCAATACTTTCTTGGGTATTTCGGCAGTATTTTCATTATTTATACAATAAGTATTAATTCAAACTAACGTTTATTCAAAACAAATAATATGACTGAATTCCTAGAAATTGACGGAAGCATGTTAGAAGGGGTAAATATTGCAGTATTACGTTATTATATTTTTTATTTTGTTGAATTATAATATTTCAATGGTATTATTGTTTTAGGGTGGTCAAATATTGCGCATTTCTGTAGCTTTAAGTGCTATATTAGCTGTACCTATCCGTGTTTCGAATATAAGGGCGGGACGAAGTAAGCCTGGACTTGCGGCGCAACATCTAATTGGTAAGCAGGCTATATTTCACAAACCATATTGATACTAATGTTAAATTTTATTTATAGCATTTAGAAGACTTCATAAGTGCTTATACTTAAAGCCTGTAATTTAGGTATAATTAATAATTTAATTCTGATGTAACATTTAATGAATTTTGTGTAAGATATGTGCCTTATGGTGGTATTTTATGAGTACAACACGAAGATGAAATGATAGATAAACTAATCTTGGGCTTGTATTCATTGAACATATGGCGTCAACAGTCATAGAAGGTGATTATTTCTTCAAGCACTTGCTTAACGCTCAGCCCTTGAGGGCCAGACACAATGCTATTCCATTGTTTTAAGGTATTAAAAACAAAATAATGGTTATAATCACACATATATCACATAACATTGCAATATATTTTGTTTTTTTGTATGAATGTACTCTATTGACTTTATCATGTGAGTATCTTTTAGTGAGTGTCTTTGTAGCAATAAACATCAAGAGAAAATAATAAGAATCAAACAAAAACCAATGATAGCATTTTGATGCTTTCATTGATGTTTTGTTTTACCAATAAATTGTTAATATTGTAATTAAATATAACTGCAAAAACACAAGTAAATGCATACTTAATATAATAATTAACCTAATAAATATCAAAACATATCAACAATTTTTTAAATGCTTAATGTTTGTGGCATGTCTGCCCTGTAACTGACCTCCTGTTGGAGGCCATGGGCAGCTTATTATGATAAGATGGGATAGGCTGATATTTGATCAGACTGCACCAATGCAGGTTGGCAGACTTCTCACACATATATGACTATGCGACCACTCTGAGACAGTCAAATCAGTCCAATGGTGTTCTCATTAGGCCTTTGATTCTATTAACGCCTGTATTATACCATTTTACTTTTTGTGCAGGTATTAAATTAGTAGCTGATATGTGTGGAGCAAAGCTGATTGGCGCTTACATAGGCTCAATGGAGATTGAGTTTACTCCAAGTCGCAGGATCCGTCAGGGACACTATGTGGCCGACACCCGTACGGCTGGGTAAGTTATTGCATATGTACTCTGATAATATTACTGAAAGTGTGGACAGAGGTGTATTAACTATTATCCTGCCAATCATGGTGTACCACACATAATTGAAAACCTATTGCGTTTGACCACCAGGTTAAACCCACAATTTGCAAACTGTTTTAAGTTTCACTTTTTTAAACTCCTTGATGCTAATGAAAATTTGTTATTTTGCTAAATTTGTTCAACCCAGTAGTCAGAAATACATTTAAGAAAGCTTAGTTTTTTATATATACAACATATTGGTGAATGGTTACATCATAACTCATAATATTTCAGTTATTGTAAGTATTGAGAAAACAATTGATTAACTTAATATATTATATATATTTTGCTGTTATTCATTTTACTTTTATTATTTGGTTTCATACTCATGTTCGAAGGTCAATTAAAACAATATTTTTAATTCAACAATTTTATATATGCGGATCACAGCATAGCTCGAGGGAGTTCAGATTTCGGAGCGTTTATAAAAAAACAATAAACGACGCCGGCCTTCTAACTTAACCTATCCGAGTTGGATTGCTCTGAATAATATATGCCAAAATAAAATGTTTGCTTATTAATTTAGCTCTTCGATGATTTGGCGCTCGAAGAAATGTACTATTGGTGATATGGGAATTTGTACATCAAATAACGCATCGGTTAAATAGCTCTTCGATGACTACGCGTTGTAGATATGTGCTTCTCAAGAATGTCTTTCGGTAATGATTACGAAACCTTTCAATATTAGATAGTCAATGTTCAGTTATAGTTAGGCTATAATAATGAATAAGTACTATTTCACTGGGAACAAAAATACATGAGCTTAGTCTAATAAAGACTGTTTGTTAACTAATAATTATCTTAATTGTAGGATGGTATTTAAAATATTTTATTAAATACTAGCTGCCCAGACAGACTTCGTTCTGTCAAAAGTAATTTTCTTTTTTTTATGTTTACTTTATCACTAAGGGGTATGAAAAATAGATAGTAGCCGATTCTCAGACCTACTAAATATGCATATAAAATTTCATAAAATCGGTCAACCCGTTTCGGAGGAGTATGTTAACTAACATTGTGACACGAGAATTTTATATATAAGATTATAAAACAATATTTAAAGTACATAAAATGTTAAAGGCATTGGATTTGCTATAGAAAGGTCAGGGGTTTGATCCCCATCCATCGTAGCACTAACTTAACCTAGCCTACTGAGCAAGAAGGATTGACAACAATATTGAAATGCAAATAGACGATCCAACATGGTGCCGCCGAACCACGAACGCGGTACGTTGCCGGACCATATTCGATCGAGTGGCGCACCCTATCGTACATTATTATTATTAATACCAGTACGTTGGTTCGCAGTCGAACTTGGTGCGGTACTAAAATATATGATGGTGTGAAGAGCGCACCGTAGGACCATACTGTGCGTTGGTTTGGCCGCACCATGTTCGATCGTTTATTATAGTCATTTACGTATATCCTAATTTACTAGTAATCTATATAAAATTATTTACCTCCAGTTTAAGATGCTTGCAACAGCCAAGAGTAGTTTCAATATCTTGTTTATAAAATGCACAATTCTTACTAATATTACAAATGGAAATCCGTAGTCTCTGCCTACCCCTCTGGGAAACAGGCGTGAATCTATGTATGTATGTATGTATTACAAATGCAAATATGAGTTTGTTTGTTTGTTACGCTTTCACGGCTTAATTATTCAACCGGCCATCATGAAATTTTGCATACCCCGTTGTCAAGGGTACAATAAAGGAGCTAAGGTACCTTTAATTCAAAAAACAAGTGAGAAACGGCAATGAATTGCCGTAATTCTTAGAGTTCGAAAAATGGTTCAAGTAATATGATAAGGTCACGTGATACCGCGTGAGGTCAGAGGTCAAAGATCATAGTTATTTCAGGGGTATGTCGACTATGCTGAGTCGAATGGCGTTGACCGCGAGTCTCTAGCTCTTACGGTTCTTGAGTTAAAAGTTGTATAACAGACAGACAGATGGACGGACGGACAAAGCCGTTGTATAAGAGATTTTCGAACTCTAAAAAGTACTGTTTCTTAGTCTGTAGTATATAATATTTTAAAGCTACTTTTACTTATTTTAACATTTTGAGAGCAGTTACTTAAATACAGTACCTATGTAATTTTTTTCTACCAGTTCAATCAGCCTGCTTCTGCAAGTAGCTCTGCCATGCGCGCTAGTGGCAGACGGGCCGGTCACCCTGGACCTCAAGGGGGGCACCAACGCAGACATGGCCCCACAAATCGACTACTTCACCGGCATCTTCATGAAGACACTCATGAGATTTGGCGTTGAAGTTAATTTGAAAGTCCATAGACGAGGGTAAGTTACACCATTTTCTTTTAACATAATCGCATATAATATACGATATTCATCGACACCATGCTCGCTGTACGAATGGTGAAGCAGCAAGCATGCTGCTTGCTAAAAATTGTTGGTTCGAATCCTACTACAATTTGTGTGATCCACAAATAATTGTTCTGAGGGTTAATGTTCTTTTTGTCCGTGTACTATTAAAATATTCATACTATAATACAATATTTTTAATCCATTGTTTTTCGGTCTATTTGACAAACGATAGCAAAACTTGCGATGTTTTCGACCAAATGTTCGAAAATATCAATGGTTCGTTCGACCAAATCTCTTTTGGTCAATTGTTTAGTCGGTCAACTAAAGAATGACCAATAGCATTTTCGGTCTTGTGTTAAACGGTCAAATTAACTTGTAACCTTTAGGGTTTACTTTAAGAGAAATGTAGATATAATTAGAAAGTACAATGAAGTGAAAATGAGAAGGTATAACAATTACACTTTTAATGTATTAAGATTACAAATAAAAGAGACAATCTTTACTTATATAACTATAGTCAGGGCGTGGTTCGCTAAAGACTTGCTTCGTGGTCCTTGTACAATCAGGACACTTAGCTGAAGGTGTGAAGCCGGGCCGCAAGCAGACGCGACTGACGCCGTCCGTTCCTTATATAGTCTCGCACCACCGGTCGCGAGAGGTGGCTAGTGACGTGCGCCCGCGTTCGCCGGGCGTCTAGGCGATTATCGTCACAAACTTTGGCCCCCAGTGGTAAACTCTTTGTAAAGTCCTCCGCGACGTAGAATTTTACATAGTGCGGGATGTGTCTTATAAAATAAGGAAATCGCAAAGTATGAATGCGTATAATTGCATTTAAATGATATTTGATGCAACTCAACTTGTTATCTGAAAAACAAATGAAAGATATAATTTTTTATTCGTTCTAATATCTAATCTAACTGATTTTCTTTCTTTTTCCCTATAGTATAAGACAATATCATAAAAATTATTTTAGCCATAATAATCTAAGGATCAAATATACTCGTAGCTATATCAGTATCAATTAAAGCCTAAATAGTCTTATGAGTCGCATCACTAACGAATGTACGGTTATCGTGTACGTGTACGTAGGTAATTAAAATCTGGTGAGATAATTTTTGTTTTGTTCAAATATTTATCAAAATTTCTTTTTTTCTTATGACTTATTATACTAACTGCCTATAGTAGAAGGCAACTGTCATAAAAATTGTTTCAGCCGTTATAACTAAAGAAACATAATGAGACTATCTGTGATTTTAATTCACACTGATTTAATCAAAATCCTATATAGTCTCATGATAGTCTACGTATATGTGTACGTAGGTACTACCCGAAGGGTGGTGGCCACGTGACCGTTCATGTGGAGCCCATACAGAAGTTCCGGGCGGTGACGCTGATCGACCGCGGCGAGCTCGTCAAGGTCTACGGATGGAGTTTCGTGGCGGGCACGCTCCCAATGAAGGTATCATACGAAATTTTCAATTTAGTACTACTATGTGATGATGATGAGAGGCGGTAGCCCAAGATATAGCAATCGACTTCCGATCGAGATGATGGGTTTGAATCCCATTCCACTCCTATTACTGAGGTATTTCCTAACACAGAGATTATGCTAGTTGAAGTTACTTATAATAATTAGTTATCTAAATCGCAATTATACTTAGAATAAGAAACAGATACATTTAATAGTAATGTTATCATAAAATGTCGTATAGACCTCTAGCTCTCTCGCTCTCTTCTCTCTATCTCTTTTGAGCTGCTGGGCTCGGAACCAATTAAGGAACAGCGGTTAATATTGACAATTATCGCCTGCTCCGTGCCTCGGAGAGCACGTTAAGCCGTCGGTCTCGGCTGCCATGAACATCTATGACAGTCGTTATTGGGAAGTCAGTGCCCTATAATATCCTGACACTGGTCTAGCCTTAGGGTATCGTTAGCCTTCGGGTTGTGGCGGTCAGGTGGGTGGCAGCCGCTCCGTGTAAAAACTGATAACAGTCAAATTCGGTTAGACCAGAAAAAGCCGACCCCAAGTGACTTGGGAATAATAAAGGATAGAGAGAAGAAGGTTAATATTGCTCTTAAAACCATTATAATTCTGTTCGTTGATTAACCGGTTAACAAAAATGACGGTTTCAACTAAATCGAAATTATTTTGATTACCGGTTAATACACAAACCGCAATTCTAAGTACCCGCTAACCGTTTTTGCGAGCTTAATTAACCAATTATACTCAGACGCTAGAGCCCGTCGTGAGCTCCTCGTGCCGCTGTCAACGGTTAACCGGGAAATTTTGTTAAACGGAATTAAAAAATGGCAAACGAACCGTTTTTCAATTAAACCGGTAGTCCAAAACTAAACCGCAAGGCTTTCTGTTTCGGGATCAATGACCAGAACTGGTTTGAAAAATTATTCGGTTGCCGAGTCCTACTTTTGAGTAAGTGCGGCTGTTCTCGCGCGTTTAAAATTGGATCGTCCATCTTTATCCGTTTAATTTGTGATGTTATACTACAAAGACGTTGGTTTTCGAAACGCCACTGTCTTTAAAATTATACATGCATACATAATTTGTCCTGTATTACTCTTTTTTCTGCCCCTTGATATAAACATGAAATAATGTATTTATATCTATCTTAATATTGTAAAGAAGAAAGATTTGTATTTTAGGAAACCGATAAACTACAGGACCAATTTCAAAATATTTTACTATTAAAAAGCTACCAAAGCTATCGATTTCCACCATTAAAAAGCTATTTTACCAGGAATAACATAGGCTATATAACATCACGCTACGTGTGACGGGAGTGGCGCAGTCAGCAATCATAAACGTGTGTATGCTATATATAGTATACTATAATAGATGTGGTTGTGTTGTCCAGCTAGCGCACCAGATGGTGGAGGGCGCCAAGGAGCAGGTGCTGCCGGTGCACCAGGTCATCGAGATCCAGTCCTACAAGGAGGACTACCGGAGCGCGCCCGACAACTGCTCCGGGATCATGTCAGTCACACTATTTACAATACTTTATTTCGATTGCCATTTGCTGTAATGTATAAATTCATGTACCATGTATGCTCATATGTTCTTTTTATACCATTATACGTCACACATAATTATGGACCTTTAGAGCGACGCACAGTCGCTTGAAAATGTTTGATATACGAAGAAATAAGAAATACCTTGTGACAACGACGGATGTAACTAGTTAAATCCTTACTTAATATTATAAATTCGAAAGTAACTCTGTCTGACGGTCTATCTGTCTGTCTGTTACCTCTTCACGGCTAAACCACTCAACCGATTTGGATAATAATAATATTCTATATTCTATCACATACACACAACACCATCTAGCCCAAACTAAGGAGAGCTTGTACTATGAGTACTAGACAATGGATAAACATAAATATATAATTTTCTTTTTTTTGTAAATACTTACTTATTATATATAGAAACACCCAGCCCAAGACAAACATCCATGTTCATGCACACAAATGTTTGACTTGCGCGGGAATCGAATCCGCGACCTCGGGCGTGGCAGTCGGTTACACTAACCACTACGGCATCGAGGCTTCAATGAGATGAAATTTGGTACAGATATACTTAGTTTAAAACCTGGGGTACGACATAGGCTACTACTTTTTATTGATGTAGATACCACGCGAGCAGAGCCGCGCGTAAAAGCTAGTAATAAATAAATAAACTTGTATTGCAGAGTGGCGTGCGATTCGACGACGGGTTGCGTGCTCGGTGCCGACGGCCTGGGCCGTCGCGGCGCCGACCCACTCGACATCGGGCGGAAGGCAGGCTTTGAACTGACTACTCTCATTAAAAATGGCGCTTGCGTCGATAACCATACACAGGTAACTTATGCTCGACGAGATATACCTAATATATTTGTATTACTGACTATCTCTGTGGTGTTGTGGCAGTGAATTCGGCTGATATGAATGAGGTTTTGGGATTTTCTGTCAAGGAATTCCTAATAGCAGCTCGGAGTAGGCAGTTGGCGGTGTTATATATGCCCGTGCCTCGGCAAGCACGTTAAACCGTTGGTCCTGCGCCTGATCTCTTCGGTCGTGTCGGATTGCCGATCCATTGAATAGCCTAGTTGACTAAATTTGAAAAAACTGGTTAATATGATACTATAGTCTCTATTAAACCCCAAAGATACTATATTTTTGAAAAATAAATAATAATTTACATTGTGTATTTTCCGTTTTAAAAAACAAGTCATGAGCTTGTCTCGAAAACACTTCAGACTGTCATGGCGTCTTGCATTACATCACGCATTGCGAAACATGACAGTGTTTGTATTACGGCTTTTCTTTAAATAAAAATGAATCCTTCATATTACAACTACTGTATAGTGCCCGGATGTAAAAGTACAACCATAACAAATTATTTATATATGTTCCAAACAATCAAAATATGCGAAAACAGTGGTTAAAACTTGCAAGGAGGGATGATGCTCATTGTTTATCGATAAAGTCTAGAATGTACTTTTGTGAAGATCATTTTGATGTAAGTATTTTACACAACACTATCTATGTATTCTAAATCTTAAGCAAATTGATGAATTTCACTCTAGTATATTGATAAAACAATAAATACGAGAAATAGAGGTTAGGTTTGGTGTTTAGTGCTAGTTTAACGATTTATCTTAATTTATCTTAAGTTTTAACATTGCGGAATTCCGATGAGCAAAAGTTACTGTTTGACGAGAAAAATCTGCCATGCATAACTGCGTCGATGTTTGGGCAAGTTGTTACTGTTTGCTTTGATGAAACTTGGCTCCATGGTTATTCAATGGTTATCCTTTTAAATATTTAATAAAAATTTAAATTTAAATAGTATGTATAAACTATATTTTCTTTGAATTTTACAATGTTGACATACTATTATTATTATTATTACTATTATTTTTACTGACATTTTTATATTATTTTATCTTGTTATTTGGATTATGTGTTAAATGAATTGTTAACTACCTATATTTTAAATTGATAAACGAATCTTTTGGTTATGTTATTGACATTTGATATTTGTACACCAGATATGGTCAAACATGTTGATACAAAGTATTATTTAACATCTGTAACTAAGCATCTCAAAATGTTTAATTATGTACCTACACGTGTTTTAGCAAATAAATATATCTTATCTTATCTTATCTTATATCTTATCTATATCATTAATAAGAACTCATTAATTCGGCGCAAACCCAAAAAAAAACAAGCTAAGCTATGAAAATGTCAACAAGAATAATGAAGTTTAGCACGTCGTTACGTCACTGGCTTCTGATTGGCGTTTCGATTTTGCGTATGATATGGCCGATTATTCGGAATTTATTTTGTTTAAATAATAAAAATCTTTGTTTATTTTGATAAATGATTTGGTTTTTCCTTATCTAGACTTCATAATTATTCACTAGAAACTCTAATCTGTTTGATTTATTCTTAGTGGCCACAACACTATTATGAAAGTTAGGCAATAGAGAGTGAATTTTCTAGTTTGCGTACATACTTGTGTATATTATTTCCTGCGCATATGGCCAGTCGCTGTTAAGATAGGTTGCTGGTACCGGAATTCGGTTTGGAGGACATAATTATTATAATACTAGCTGCGCCCCGCGGTTGCACCCGCATAAGTCCCGATGCCGTGGGAATATCGGGATAAACAGTAGCCTATGTGTTAATCCAGGTCTCCAGCTATCTACATATTAAGTTTCATCACAATCGGTCCTGTAGTTTTTGCGTGAAAGAGTAACAAACATCCTTACATACAAACTTTCGCATTTATAATATTAGTGAGGATTTTTTAACACTGATTTTTTTTTAAAATAAACCACTAAAACATGTCGTCTGGCACTGACCAGACTCTGGCGATATGCTGTCCTTTTCTTATTCCGAATAAAACATATGTGAGCAACATAGAATAGCATGCTATGGTGCATACTCGTATGGTGTCTCCGCGTACTATATTCCAGGCGAATAATGATAGCTAACTGATAAAATGATCTTTGGAGGTTTGATAACAAATTGTCACCATCTGTAAAGGTTTTTAATAATGTACTAAAATTATTTTTAGGAATTATGACCACTAGTTAATCTATTAATCATTGACGTGAGTAAACTAGCATATAACATATTTTCGTGGTATAAGTATGGTGGAACGAGGTCTAATGCTTCTCCAACACAAATAGGATATAGACCATGCTGGGTGATGGTGTCCAGCGGACTGCGACCCGACAGACATGATCATGCACCTAGCAACCAGCATAAATGTAAATTCAATAAAATTAGTAATATTACTAACGACTAGTGACATTCATAAGTGTTACTTTGTGATCTAAATGAATTAATAATTTTTGACATTGACTTTTATTAATCTCGCTGTTCATTTAAAAGACCGCGATACCAGAAAATATTAAAGTTTTATTGAAAAAAAAATTCTTTAATGAAACATTTTTAATAAAATGTTGTTTCAGGACCAAATAATAGTGTACATGGCTTTAGCGGAGGGCAAGTCAGCGGTGCGCTGCGGTTACCTCACACTACATACTAAGACTGCCATGCACATCGCTGAAAGGATTGCTAAGGTACTCTACGATATAATGTTCTTCTTTTTAGCGTATCGTTGGCAAACACTTTTAAATTATATGTTTGCCGCCCAGAAAGCAGCTACGCTAGCTGCGCTGTCAGAGGCAGCCATCAGATCCTCCTGCGTGTAAGTACCGTCTGTACAGGACGCTGGTTCCAGCTCCTACGGCACGTAGAAGGAATCCTAGGGACACTGACTGGAACTCCTTTAGGAGTGACCTCAGAATAGATCTGGAGGATTCTAAGGGTAAGCTTAATTCTATACTAGATATTGAGTTTACAGCCGACAAATTGGTCCAGACTGTGAATACGGCCTGGACTAGTAACTGTCCTGAAAATGAACTTAGGCCCAAGAGGGTACCGTGGTGGACGCCAGAGTTGGTCAAGCTGCGGTCAGAAGCCAGGCGAGCGTTCAACAATGCTAGGACCAGCAGGGACTATAGTGGTTACGCTCGCTGTTTGACCAACTACAACAAAGCTGTGCGAAAAGCCAAACGGAAGGCTTGGAGAGCCCACTGTGAAAACATTAGTACTATTCCTGAAGGAATGAGGCTCTCCAAAGCAATCTCGACTGTCAGAGCACACCCATTGACAACCATTAAAGACAACAATGGGCAGCAAACCGGGTCTGGTAAGGAGACACTAGCAATGATGCTAAACACACACTTTCCAGACTGTAAGATAATAGAAAAGGAGCAGGAGGACCCGATCAGCCTGGTTGAACTAAGCTACCGTACAACCAAAGCCGATTGGGACACTGCAAGGAAGGTAGTGGATGAAGGGAAGATCGGATGGGCTTAAAATGGTTTTCAACCATTCATGTCACCTGGTCCAGACATGGTTTACCCCATTATCCTACAACAGGGAGCTGCACTCTTGGTTCCGCATTTGTGCAGACTATACAGAGCCTGCATAGCTTTTGGATACATTCCGAAGATATGGAGGCGAGTTAAAGTCATCTACATACCGAAACCGGGCAAAGCTGACTACGAGGAAGCCAAGGCATACCGACCTATCAGTCTTGAGTTGTTCTTCCTGAAAGCCCTGGAGAAGTTAGTAGATAGACATGTCAGGGTGGGAGCATTAGGGAAATTCCCCCTCCACGGGCTACAATGTGCTTACCAGTCGAGAAAATCCACTGAGACGGCACTGCATTTTGTGGTAAACAAGGCAGAACATGCATTAGATAACCGGGAATTATGCATTGCTGCATTCTTGGATATTGAGGGAGCTTTCGATCGGACCATCTTTGATGCCATTAGTGTGGCATCGGCAAATCACGGCATAGAGCCAACCATTTGCAAGTGGATCGATTGTATGCTCAGGGGAAGAATTATTAGGTCTGAGTTGTTAAGAGATGAAATGATTGCAACGACCACCAAAGGCTGCCCTCAGGGTGGAGTACTCTCACCACTCTTATGGTGCTTGGTGGTTAATTCACTCTTAGAACGACTCAACAAAGGTCCGTACTTAACGGTCGGATATGCGGATGACTTGGTGATACTCGTCAATGGAAAATTTCCGAGCACAGTAACCAGTCTCATGCAGAGGGCCCTGATTATGGTAGAAAAATGGTGCAGTAACAACCATTTATCGATCAACCCAGGGAAAACTACTGTTGTGCCGTTTACTAGGAAGAGGGATCTGACAGGGTTGGGAACTCTATCCATGTATGGTACACAGCTAAAATGATCCACGGAGCATGACCCTGGATAGCACGCTAACGTGGAAACCTCATGTAGACAAAGCCATAGTGAAGGCCCAGCGGGTCTTCGGCATGATTCGTTCTACTTATGGGAAGACCTGGGGCCTGAAGCCCAAGGTCATCAAGTGGCTATATACGATGATGATAAGACCCATACTCACATATGGAAGCATTGTCTGGTGGCCAAGAACTAAACTAGCAACATGCAGGAAAGCGCTGTCTAAGGTGCAGCGATTGGCCTGCATGGCTATAACAGGGGGGTTTTCGTCTACGCCAACGGCTGCGTTAGAGATCCTGCTGGACCTAACGCCGCTACATATTGTTGTGGAGTTGGAGGCGTTGAAGGCGCTACATAGACTGTCTGTGCATGGGCTGTGGAGCGTCAACATGCCGGTAACTCGACACACAAAACTGGAGATTTCAAAGGATCTCAAAGAGATTATGAGCATGGGATGCGACAAAATGCAACCAATGCACATATTCAAAAAGAATTTTAAAATAAAGGTGACGAATGGAGACAAGGTCTACAATCCCCTAACAAGGGTTGTCTCATCTGGTACACCGATGGTTCCAAAATGGAATCAGGATCAGGCGCTGGTATTTATGCCAACGACTGTAAGGTGAGCCAAAGCATGGGCAAATATGCAACGGTCTTCCAGGCGGAAACCTATGCTATAATTGCCTGCGCGCAGGATAATATATATAAATAAATAAATATCAACAAAAATGTCACTGACAGGACTGTTTATATTCTCAGTGACAGTCAAGCTGCTCTT
Organism: Catocala fraxini; assembly: GCA_930367265.1. Taxonomy (NCBI): domain Eukaryota; kingdom Metazoa; phylum Arthropoda; class Insecta; order Lepidoptera; family Erebidae; genus Catocala; species Catocala fraxini. The sequence goes on from OV884041.1 coordinate 20,297,871, forward strand.
AAGGCTCTGAACTCCTGTAGGGTGGATTCCGGACTGGTCCTGAACTGTGTTAAAGCCCTTAACAAACTTGGCAGGAAAAACACACTCAGGCTGGTGTGGCTTCCGTGGCATGCAGGTGTGCAGGGTAATAAGGAGGCTGACGAATTAGCCAGGAAGGGCTCGGAGCAACTATTTGTAGGCCCCGAGCCATTTGTAGGACTCTTTGAGAGTACCGTCAAGGCAGCTATGAATGCATATGGCAATGGTAAACACAGGCGGGAGTGGATGGCCCTTAGGGGTCTGGAACACTCCAAGAAATTCATTGCAAACAGAGCCACGGGCTTCACCCGTAAGTTCTGTGGGTACAACAAGGGCCAAATACGCCTGCTCACAGAGCGTTTACTGGTCACTTTGGCACCAATGACTTCCTGTGCAGATTGAGTTTGGCAAACAATTTGATCTGCAGAGCCTGTGGTGAACGGGACGAGTCCATATTACACCTACTGTGTGAATGTGACGCGTTGGCTGGACTAAAGATGGGTCTGATGGGGTTGGCATATCCGAGCCCTGAACACTTCAGGCTTCTCCCTCTGAAGTGTACGCTGCGATTGATGCAGTGCATTCATAGGGAGATAGCTAAGGTATAGATCTCGGGGCCGACACAAAAGATCCCACTGGGTCGAAGTGTCGCCGGTCTACACTGACTGGCCCCCGTAACAAGATAAGATAAGATAAGTACCGTCTAAGAGATTTATAATGTTGTTCGATAAGAATAAAGAAGGCATGTAGTGTTTAAATTGTATAAATAAACAAGTGAAAAACGGCTATGAATTGCCGTAAATCTAAGAGTTCGAAAAAAATGGTATCACGTGACATAAAGGACATAGTCATTTCGGGGATATATCGACTATGCTGAGTCGAATGGCGTTGACCACGAGTCTCTAGCTCTTACAGTTCTTGAGTTGAAAGACGGACAGAGCTGTTGTATAAGAGTTTTTTCGAACAATAAAAACAAAGAAAGGACCATTAGGCGCTTACAGTGTAGTATGATTTAAAATGATCTGGAAGAGAGGACCTGCCCCGCACCATTCAGGCTTATTCATTGCCAAACTGGTCCTGAGGACGCGTCGCGCTCAGGTGAGACACGTGTCGGCAAATATTTTGTGTTCGAAGCGAAATATTGCAAGTTGTAGTTCGTCTGAATCCTACGACGCGGCCGTCTCTTATTAAAAGAATTCGGTATTGTCCACCTATTCCTATTGCAATAGTTGGTTCCATTCTGCCCAATCATTTTAGTACAGTGGATATACTATATGTAGTATAATTTCCTTAAAATTGGCAAACATATTTTATAATAAGTAGTTACTGTAATCAAGAAACTTTTGCAACCAAATACCCTCGATGGTGCCAACCGTAAACTAAAGGTCGTCTTGCTACTAACGTAACGGCAATTAAAGTAACGGGGTGTCCTGCATGAGCGACGAATACACCGCGATGCGTGTGTATTTTACTTTTTTTTTTAAGTCTTAAGTATAAACTTTCAAGCAAAATTGCACTGTACTTCCCCATGATTCGAGAAGTAATGACCAAAATCACCTAGAACATTTGTCGCGTGTAGCATCGCGTCGCATTGCATCGTGTCGTGTCGCGTCGCATCGCGTCGAATTCGTCGCTCACCCAGGACACCCCGTATTACTAGTCCCAGGCTGCTAACTGTGAGCTTTTGTATGGTGGAGGTTGCCCCAATTAGGCGGCTGTACTGACCGAAATCACAGTAGGTTTCATATGTCAATTTCGTTACAGGTAAAATTCCTATTACACCAAGAGGGTGAGCAGAACATTATCGAGTGTATTGGAATGCGGCATATCAACAAACACTTCCCAAGTCAATACTGGGAGGAGCGACAAATCGCGATATAAGCATGACGTCACAATGACCGCGCCCAATACTGCCATACGGGCTAGACATATATCTAAGGTATACTTCACGCATCGAAGGGAACGAATCTATTTATGCAATTATGAAACTTATTACCTTATATAAAGTGCAATTTACAGTATAACTAAAAAATATTTATGATATTTTGTTGAATATGTGTAACCATGATGCAGGACTTGGTCTAGTGATGTTCGATTATTGGATTATATATTCGATTTTTTGAAATGTGATACGTTTCGAGTTATAGATATTCGAAGATTATCAAATAGTATTGAGCGCTATCCGAATTAGTAGCCACAAATAATCGAAATTTGTATAATTTCGAATAAAATAATTTTATTTATCCGGTGATGATCGCGTACAACTAACTTGATTCTTAGCATTGCTTCGCCATTTCAGCTTTTCACGATACTGCGTCATGTGTTACAATTCCTCTATAGTTAATTTACTAAGCATTCACCGCGCTACCTGCGCCATCTATGATATGGCATTGGAAACTACACGACGAAGCTGTCACATTTTGCAATATGCACGATGATACATGAAAACCAATTAGTTTAATTACTGTATATGTGTATTGCTGTTTTGAATTAATCTTTACTCATAAGGCATTTAGGTTCACGTTTGTATTATGTGCAATATCAGGGTTTTATATTACTAATTGGCGCTAAGTTACACCGTTAATTTGTCTGAACGTTTGGACTTAAGAAATCGCACGAAACATATTTATAGGTATTGTGTCTACTGTATACATGACATGCCCGGTAGAATGATGTACTGTCAGCACGAAAACCAGAAGTCTGCCTATCCCTAGTGCTGCCAGTTATACTTTAGCAAGCCAAAAGTGACATCTTATGCATGATTTAGACAGATACAGACGTCTTTTTGAATACAGTGCCCCAAACATAACACACTCATAAAAAGATGCGGGCGAATGATATTAAAACTCCGTGATCGCTTTTTGGTTAATTGAGTCGAAGAATAATAACCATTATCTTTTATTCGATTAACCAAAAATCGTATAAATTTTTTTATATTTTATCTTTAGTTTCTTTTCACTTTTTCATTATCAGTTCGATATAAACAATAGATTTTCATCCCTAAAAAAACTAATTTATCGATTATAGTAGGTCAATTTGGTCCGAAATAAAGGCGATACCTGGAAAGTTTGCCGGGAGTTTTAAATTGGTAGTTTTATAGATTTCGATGTGCTCTTTCCAAATGTCAATTTTGCCACCTTTACCTTTGCCGCTGACGCCGCCATATTGAAAAATGGCGCCTGATAGCAGTTTTTTGACAATATCTCCTTTCCAACTCATTTTACGATAAAAACATCTTATTTATATATAAAATTATATATTAAAGCGAACTGTATAAATTTATATTATAGTAATTGCATTTGAATTAAGACCTTGTTGTCATACAATTAAGTCGTAAAGAACCTATCGATCTTATTGTAAAACACGAACTAAAATTAGTAGCTAATACTGATTCATACTATCTTTATCCTAGTTGGGGTTAAGTAATCCTTAGCAATGCTCTTCTCAAAATATTATTGCAAAACGTAGACACCTGACTAATTCTAGGACATAGTCTTTTCTATTTCGATTTTAGCAGACTGTTTAGTCTATGATTAATCCTAATATTAACTTTAATTCAAGTTTTATAATAAGACCGTAAGTTTCTGCAAATATTTGCAAGAAAATTATAAACTTTTAAGTTTATGGAGATCAGACTCCATCCTTTTTATACTGCCTTTACCGAATTCACAACGCGGACTTTGACTGTCATATGGCTGCAGTATTATAATGTATACTACATCTTATTTTATCTTAAATACTTTATACGGTACTGTTTATCTGTTCTATATAATTTTTGGCCTAAATTATGGCAGTACTAGTCATATTAAATATTTATTGACAACTTCGATGTCTGATTCTTGTCAGAATCTATTTTAGTTATGAACAGTAAAAATCGTAAGTCATTATCAACGTAACACCTATGAATGATGCACAACGATAAATCTTATATTTTATCTACTTAATTAAATGGTAAATAATTCTAAGTTTCAGCTTGTAAGATCGGGCAGGATGCCTTTTATACGCTCATACGATATTTACAAGTTATTAAGAGAAATATTTTTAAATTTCTATTTACTTACGCCGATTTCCACGCTAACTGCTGGCTGGCTGGACTGTTCGTAACGAAATTTTATAAAAAGTAAAATACCATGCGAGAGCTGTCTTTTCCAGGCTTCTGAGGTACCATAAATCAACAATCTATGTTCCAAAATTTTGCGAAGTCGGAAGAATATCCTATTTATAAGTCAACTTGCTATCCTGCCGCGATTGATTATTAGTTATTTGAGAAGCCTTACGGTAACGCTTACGGTACGGTAACGGTGTTGACTTAAGCCGTTTGCTGTTTATAAACAAAGCCATTCTGTTCTGGTTGATAGAATATGGGAATAAGAGGCATGATAAATTTATTTAAAACTAGATGACCCGATGTACTTCGTATCACCTATCCTAACGCCATTAAAACTCTCCCTTCCCTAAATAAAGACATCAATCATCATCATCATTTGTAATCATCCGTTTAGGTTTTTCCTATCTTCCTCGCAATTTTTCCATATTTTCTCATCGTTTAAACCTTCTCTGGACTACGACAAACATTTCAAAACTAAAATCAGCTAATGCGGCCCAGCCGTTCTAGAAGTATCCGAATAAAATGTTAAATATTGGTGTCCAAGAATATTATAAAATATAATTATAATCATTGGTGTTTTATATTAATGTATAATCACTTAATTTCAGCTGTGTGCAATGTCTTGGCCTTATGTCGATAGTACGTCTAATGTATATGTATCTTGATGTTTAACATTATGATATTTGTACTTAAAACCTTCTTACCGCCACGTACATGCTACCATTGTACTACCAGGTGGCGCCACTGATATCACACACCATAGATAATAATAAGGTTACTACTACAAGTAATTATTGTAATACTTGTGAAGTTACAGTTGTTAATTGATTTTAATCACAGTAATAAATTGTTTATGTAAACATAACGTTATATTAAAAAATATATATCACAGCGTGTATAGTTGATTAAGTGAAACATACTAATAATTCCTAGTTTGTTATGTAACAGTTTAACATTGTGTTAAATTGTCATATAACTAACACTACAGTTTATAATTTCACATGTTAAATGACACACGCGCGACGCTGTGCACGACGTCGCGAGGGGCGAGGGGCGCGCGGCAACACGACCCGCCCCCTGACTCCGCCCACAAATGTGAAGGCGGGGCTTGCGTTACATCCATTAAGCCTTTGTCTCTATTTCACTTATTTTATCGACTGATTATTTGAAGAGAGATCGCAATCTCTCTTCTTTAACCTAACAAGAGTGATACAACAGGCGATTTATCTTTCGGATAACTTTTACTTGATAGTTGTGAAACTGGCTATTAATATTAAATTAGTCCTGAAATTATAAATATCAAAACGTAAATAATTGTGTCATTTAACATGTGAAATTATAAACTAGTGTCAGTTATATGACAATTGAACACAATGTTAAACTGTTACATAACAAACTAGGAATTATTAGTATGTTTCACTTAATCAACTATACATACTGTGAATTATTTTCTTATAAATAAAAGGATATAGAAATATTGGAGGTGGTGAAACTGGCCCTTAACATGATAATTGATAACCCAAACGTTTATTCTCCATTTAACACGTTATTTATATAATTATATTGCACGACGTTTATTTGTTCTTACAAATTTAGATAGTCTTCTACCTAATTCTAAAGGCGCCGCCGCTTGTCTACTCATAAATAATTTACATAACTGCTAATATTTATTAAGCATGTCTGGCTTGATTTTATTGTTAATATGTTACAATATAATTATATTGTCTTCTGTTTACGCGAATGTTATTCATTGAAATTAAACTATTATATACGGATATTATCGCGTTGTTTATTTGACACTTCTTTAATAATATTAATTAAAAATAAGTGAGAAATAAACATCGCGATAAAATCCGTATATAGTAGTTTAATTTCAATACAATATAATTGTTTTAATTCTTTATTAACAATATTTACATTATATAATGTCATAGGCCTGACACGTAGAGAATTATAAGCGACAATACAATAGAGAAAGATTCAGTTATAAACAAATTTTACTGTTAAAACTGTTATGTTATAAAGAGCATATATCGTCGTCGAGGTTGCCACAGAACCACAAAGCACAGAAGTACCGTTCAATATAACAAGAAAACAGCGTGCTTAGTGCTAGTTGTTTTCACGTTAACGCGATTTAAACGTTTACCGCGTTTGGCTCTGATTGGTTAAGAGCTTGGAGCGGGCCAATTGACGCGCCGAACGTCATAAACGTGTCGATCGCGTTAGCGTAAAACAAACTCGCACTAACTGGCACTTGCAGATGCAAATATAGACGAGTGCGTACGATTTCAAGTTGGCCTAATGCAGTAGCTGACGGTGTGTTTGTTTTCGTAAGTTGTATTGAGCCATCTGTGTCTAAGTAATTTATGATATAGAGGTCATAGAATACGAACTTTATTAGATAAATGTACTCGCGAATTATTTTTGTCAATAATGTACTTTATTTTATTATACTACTAACTATTTATATAAATACAAAATGTTGAATTATAAACATGTCAGATACATTAAGTTGATATGTACTACGTACTCGAGGAGAGAATTTAACTAGATTGTTTGTAACAGGCGTTGTTGCAGCCATGCACTTACTGCAACGAAACGATTGAGTGCTAAATTAAATAAGCTTAAATTTTGCACTCAAACGTGTCGTTGCTTTAAGCGCCTGACTCAGACTAAGTAAGTTAGAGAGCATGAACTTTAACTTGTGTTGCTAACTATTTAGTCGAGTTGTCCTCTCTAGTATGTAGTTTCTACTTATTTAGAGTTGTTTTATATTGAGTTAGGTATCGGCAATAAAGCCATATTTTTTTTTTTTTTTATTTGAACTCACTCATATTATTGACGACCTCCGTAACAAACGTGTAACCGACTGCCACGCCTGAGGTCGCGGGTTCGATTCCTGCACAAGTCAAACATTTGTGTGCATGAACATGAATGTTTGTCTTGGTCTGGGTGTTTCTATGTATAATATGTATGTATTTACAAAAAAAAAGAAAGTATATATGTATGTTTATCCATTGTCTGGTACCCATAGTACAAGCTCTGCTTAGTTTTGACTAGATGGTGTTGTGTGTATGTGATAGAATATTATATTATTATTATTATATTACAAATCTATTGCTACATATCAAAAATACTATTGACCATTAACTTGACCTTCACGTACCTCATCGACGACATACGCTGTGCTATTAATTATTTATAATTTTTACGGCCTAAGTATTAATTTGTTCCTAAACTATGTATATACCCGAGATACAGGGACAATAATATCTAATTATGTGCTAATGGTTATCGTAATAAATAAATGTAAAAGCACCTATATTTGTTTGTTCATACTTCATGTTGGAAAGGGAGTGATCAAACAATGTGCCTGTTCTAATTAGTCGTCAGATTAAAGGTAAAATATTTATTTTCGGTTCTTTGACTAGTCTATAATAAATTCTATTTTATTAAACTTCAAACAAAATGCTAGAAGAGGGTTCAGAAAATAAACCTGCCAAAAATGTATTAACTCGCGAATAAAGAGTCGGAAAATGCTACGCTAGTACACCAATGTAGCATTTTCTTTAAGTCTTAATGTAAGTAATAATAATGGTTTTTGGTGGCCACTCAGTGGTATTCATAATAATGATTACTATTAGTGTGTTTAGGTAAACATTTAGAAATCATTTTTCTTACTTATAGTATCGCTCTTCCAATTATTTTCAGAATACTTATTCTGACAAGAGAGTGCTGTACACTTACTTTTCATAGAAGCCTACTAGAATAGCAAACGCAACATATAAAAAAAATATATATTTTACCTTTTTCCCGGCGAAAATTAGACACGATATTTTTAAATGTCATGCGGGCGAAATAGTGTCTATAGTTCATAATGATTATACAACTATTAATATCTGAATCAAGACTGCTTGTTTACGCATCAAGTGCCTGGAATATGTTCACACGTCAATTATTTGTAATTAATTTAGATATGTATGACAATAATGATTCCCATGCTTTTTGTTAATATTACGATACGAGTTCAGTGAACCGTGGCGGTTTAAGGGTTATTGAACTTGATCACGATGATCGGTCACCTGTTATCACTAACACTAACTTCGCAACCTCACCTTGTTACAGATAATAGCATAAATATTTTAAGGTTATATAATTATAATTACAGTGACATAAAGAGTCCCCAAGCATTCTGTTAAGCCATGATTGTTTATAATAATGTGCAATATTCCTCTCGAATGATATTCGAATATTGTTGTGCAACGTGATACCTACTTTGTATGCTTGGGACACAGTGCACGTACTTATGTGTAGTGTTATCATTGCATTCGACTACAATTGTACTCGACGTTGCTTTCCTAGGATTACGTCACATAACGGTTGTGACACGACGGACAAACAACCATAGCAATGTATATTTTATTGCCGTCAGTCAACATTGTTTTCCAGCTGTTGTGTCACATTATCCTGTGACCCTTATAGATCGAATTAGAGGCAATGAAAGAATCATTTGACCATAGCACACAACCGACGAATGTATGTACAGTTATTTTCTTCTTAAATCACAACTTAGTAGTTCTTATCTTAGTACAAATTCGTTTATTGTTATACATTGATGTAATACAAATGATTATCATGTACTGTAATTAATGTTTGAGTGACCGACACTTGTGAACGAGTTTTTATTATAGATATTTCCAGCCATAGTTAGAATCTGACTACTGTAACTATAAGCTTTAATATCTCTATGTAATTTTTTGATATTCACACGTTTGAACGTTGAAATAAAACTGTTTTCAACTGTTTTATACGTGCGGATTATCTCCGCTATGAACTGAGCCACATGGAATCTATAAACAGCTTCATTTCAACGTGAACATGACTGTGTATACATAGTAACTAATAAGTAAATAACCAATGAAAATATAATATTGTCAACTAATATGCATTTTTATTTGTACTTTGTGACTTATAGTTTCTGTATTCATTTTCTTAATTAGTTGTGCAATAAAACAAATCCTTTTAATTTTTCTCGTTACCAGTCATGCTTTTTTTTTCTTTTTATCTTTTTTTCAGAACTTTTTTATTTTAACAATAAAATGTCAGCCCCTTCGTTCCCCATACTAATCTAACTATCAGAAATAGAAATCATTTGTGCAAAAACATGTTATAAATAGCTACAGCTGGTTTTGATGTAGGTTCAGCTAAAACATTTGATATTGCTCCATATTTATTTCAAATAATTGCACGAATGAGTTTCTCTGCCTCTGATATATCTCACACTCAGCTAGCAAGCGTTGGAGATCTTCAATGATTCCACACACCTCACAATTAGGCGAATCAACTTTCTTCATGAAATGTCCAAACTTTCTAGATGGGTAGTGCCCTGAGCGTAACCTATGTGCTACAACTACCTATTTCCTTTGTACTTAACCTACTATTTACGAACCAAGGTACATTGGGATGCTCATATTGTTCCTTTATCTTTACTTCTGACATCAAAGTATTCTTTAAAATTGTCCCAGCATATTTGTTTATATTTTCCTAAGTGCTCTGAAAACATTGGCTTTGTATTATATTTTTCCCCCATTAATGGCTGCTAATTTTGCTAATATGTCAGCCTCCTCATTACCTTGCAGACCAATATGTGAACAGTCATGCTTACTGCACTTAACGATCTCCCGAGTTCACATCAAAATATTACCTCTTGGGGTGAAGCGGCCAAATCAATTCTCCTGCCCCGAGAGCGAGCTCAAAGAGCTGTTCTTAAGGTAGCCACACGTCGCCCATTCTTGTTTCCCACACATCAGCTTTACAACGCTTGCAAGGTATTAACTATTCGTCAATTATTTATTATGCACACTATACTTAAACAGCACACTGAAGTCCCGTTTACCCCGGTCTTATATAAAAGAAGAAAAGACTTAGTTTGTACAAAGTCTCAAACCAGAAACGCATTTGTCAGTAAATTCTACGTATTCTTAGGACCGTATTTATACAACAAGTTAAATCAATTATTAAATATATATAATGTTAGTTATAAAAAATGTGGTATCATGTTAATGGAATACCTAGGAAAATTAAATTATACGGACACAGAAAAACTGCTAGAAGTCGTAAAATGAAATTGATAGTAAATTTAAAGTTGTATATTACTTACTAAACACCTTTAATTGTAGATGATACATATTTATGTATAATGTAAATATTTGTATTAACAATGCGCTAGTGTAAAATAAAATTGTCAAGTGATGTCCTGAAACACAGGTTTATCCTAGTTCAGGCAGGCTTAAACATAACCTTTTGAACTTCATTTATATTGTATACACTATAAATTAACGTAGTTTAAGAATTAATTTTAATATAAGCTTACATTATTTAAGGCAGGTATGCTTTAACACTGTTGATGTAATATGTATGATGTCGTGTAAGGATGTATCTTATTTTTCTGTCAATAAATAAATATTATTATTATTATTCACCTGGTGCCCATAGATGAGAAGGTGAAAGGAAATCGTTTGGCTTGGTATGGACATGTTATGCGAAGAGATGATACGTATGTAGGTAAGCAAGTGATGGATATGAGGGTAGAGGGACGAAAAGGGAGAGGAAGACCAAGGAAAAGATGGATGGACTGTGTGAGGATGGATATGAAAGGAAAAGGGGTAAATGATCAGATGACGGGTGACAGAGAAGTATGGAAGCGAAGGACATACTGCGCCGACCCCAAATAAATTGGGACCAAGGCAAGAGAATGATGATGATTATTCACCTGTTTGAGAATGGCTGGGATTTTGTAAGCATATTAAGTTTTGTGAGAAAAATGTATGCTTTGTGTAGTTTATTATTATTATTGGATATACGCTTATATCCTTGTTTGGTTAGTATTATTGACGTTAAAGTGTTCTAATTAAACTAAAATAATTAAGTTAACTAAGCTCAGACGGTTAAGCAACATAACAGAATTATTCGTCTGCCTCTTTGTACAGACAGCCTAATCTTGGAAATAACTAAATAGACTATAGTAAATCTTAACAAGTAAAATACCATGTGTGGGTTGATATAAGTTACAGAACTTTAAACATACATAAAACTATCTTAATTTGCAAAAATTATGATTTAAATTTAGATCTAAGTAAGTATTTAATAAAAGTCAGTATACTTATCGGATCCATTTAATAGTTTAATACAACTATTGACAATGGCTTAGTGCCACATAAAATGATACATTCAAAATTGTCCTATAAATATACACATAGTACATACAGAGATAAATAATAACTCAAAAATAATTACTATAGGGGTAGCTGCGTCTATTTTCAAAACAAGAATAAGTTTAAAACGAGCATTATTCGTATACAAAGACATGGTTGTGTGCGTGAACGCTAGGGATTATTTACCCTAAAATATATATTTAAAATTAAAATAGACATTTTTTAAATTTCGCAACACTGATCCTACACACACTAACACAGTCGACACGCATTCATGCAAAAAAATAAAACTAACACGGTCGATGGTGATTTAAATGCATTTAAAAGTTCACTATGTGATATAAATGCATAGTATTCTAATTTCAAACTATATTATGTTCTATATATGGTTTGGAGTTAGAAGTACATTGGGTTTGCATAATAGCATAAACCTCTTTTAAAATGTAACGTGCTATGTATCTTATGCAATGTACACCAGCAGGCATTTCATATCATAGTCTTTTGTGTAACTTTACAAGCTGTGGCAAAAAAAAGGATGTAGCTGAAAAATCTGCCCGATCCCTTGCTATATTGCTTTGATGCCAATTAGGCTACTGTGGTCTTTGCATTCGCGTATATAGAATATACATAGATTTATTTTCATAATATATAGCTATTTTCATAGGTCGTGCTGCGTAAAAACCTTCGTAATTCTACCTCAAACGGCGTATGTGCCATGTTTGTAAATTACTACCCCTACTTGGCCGGAAACAACCTTCTGAAGGTACGTAAGTACATATTTTACATCATGTATCAACACTTGGAACTAGACTCCAAGAGACTTGTCCGTAATCCATAATTAAGAATAAAATATATAAGCATTTGAGCACTCTACTTTTTGTTGGTACTGAATATTAGCCAAAAATCCATTTGGTATTTAGTGTCAATATAGGTAAAAATTCCACAGACTTATTAAGTACATGTACTTAACAGTGTTATCCATAACATGAGAATATTATAAATTTTGCAATAGCATTTAGTTCCGAGGTACAAAATAAGGCAACTGAAGAGGAAACAGTGTATTACACACATTTATATTACATATTTATTGTACTTAACATAACTATGTTTAGAAAAATGAAAGATCAACAAATACTTAATGTCGGTAACTTTTGAAACTTGAGACAGTAGATGTTATAACAAAAATATAAACTTACTATTAAGTTCCACATGAAAACAAAACATATAAAATGATTTTTCTCGATGACGACAAAAAATACCGTAACGAAATATAGTATTAAAAAAATTCAACATTACACTATAGATATTATTATTTTTAATCGCATTGTTGCTATAATTTAAACAATTTAAAAATATACATCCATTCAATAATTAGAATTAGTGTGGTTTGTATGAGCCGATGTTTAGATCAATTTCATGCTGGAATGACCGAATTGCTTATATCAGTAGCCACAGATACTAAGTACATAACGCAAATAGACTATACACAGCGACTTTGTTCGGCGAATATGTTGGTTTGATTAGATCACTCTCGAACGATTAAATGGCATAGATAGGAAATACAAAACATGTCTTTGGACGATGATTTAATATCTGTGGCAATAACCTAGTCTAACGTCATGATTGCCCATCACTACCGATATTTAACAATAATAAACGCAATATTTTTAATCCCGTATTATAAAAAAAAGATATAAAAATTCCGCGGAGTACAAATGCGTATCTCACAAATACAAAATACAATACACGAAATATTTCTCGAAAGTTCCGAGAGTATTTTTTATTTTGACAACATCGGAGCCACACTAAGACTCAAGGTTTTACAATGAATATCAATGGAAGATACGACGGAAGTCTAATATATTATTATTTACCCTTTATTTTTACACTAACAACATTTACGCGTAATATTCGCGGACACAGATTATATAACATGCAAGTTTCACATGATTATGGTTCGCGACTTTTTCATCGCTTTTGACATACAATAATACATTAAAGTACAAAGGCAATAAGTTTCATATGTCGGACAAAGCTGGCGAAATTTAGGTGTGACACACTTCTGCTTAACACCTTTGTAGACTACAGACGTAATGTAGACCATAAGGGTATATCAAAGAAATATATATATATATATATATATGATAATATACTTTAATAAATATCTCAAAATACTACCAGTGTACTTGAATTTTCATTTTATAGCAAGCAATTTGTTCTTCATGAGATGTTTATAAAGAACATTTCGCAACGTCTGTTAAATCAAGTCATAGGATGAACTTATGTTTGACAGTTATACTGTTTTAGGTAGTTTTTAAATAAGAAGGCGAGTTTAAAACATGACATGTTTTATAACCGGTGTCTATGGTAGTCGCGCAGTGGTTTAGTTTGACATCGCTACGCCATGGTCCCACCACTAGTGGTCAAGAGAGGTGTACTTAAATAAACGGTGTGCCGTATTTTGTGCTCTATGGTTGTTGATGATAGGCTATTCAGTCTTTTTCGCCTTGCTTGTGTCGGCTGTGGTCTCCGGTAACGCGGGCTGGTCTTCGTAACTGTGGAAGTAAAATATTTCGTTTAATGTTGTACAACACCTCGTCAGTATAATAAAATAACTGATTAAAAGGTTACGAGTGAAATGATTTTCTCTTAAGACATTTTGATTCCTTATATAATATTAATAGAATGTGATGCTTTAAAATAATAAATAAGTGATAAGCTTCTCTATACCTACTGCTATTCACTCTCTATTCCCTAATTCTGATAGCCTGAAGCACAATAAACCGACACGTCTGATTGACTGACTTTTCAGACTTTCAACTACAGGTTCTTGGTTTATGGCTAATTTTAATTTTTCACTACTTTTATTTGTGAAGGATTGAATCGTCTAAAGAAAAACGCTTTTTTTTAAAACTGACCTAGTTTTGAAATCGCAGCATTATTTTGTATATTTTTTTTTTCACTAAAACTTAGATTTTGTTATTTTTATACATGTGCCATTATTTTTTTTATTTTTTTATTTTGCTCATTCGAAATGCCCTTACCTAAGGAATCTCCCGTTACAATTTGATTCATATATTCTGGGATAACCTGTATATAGGCTTAACCTATTTAAACACCGGCGGCCAGACACAATAGGTTCTTAATTATGTCTGGCATTTTACGACTTGACAGGTGCCGTGCTTTTACTGCCGCTGCGTCACCGATATTATATACCCACTAAGGCCTCTCCCCCGGCTTTGCACGGATAGTAAATAACCTTAACAAATTATGCACCTAAATCTTCCTCATAAATCACTCTGTCTATTGGTGAAAACCGCATGACTATCCGTTCAGTTGTTTATGAGTTTATCGCGAATAGACAGACGCGGCGAGGGATTTTGTTTTATAATATGTAGTGATAGTGAAGTGATGTTGGGTACAAACTTGAAGAGCGCGTTGATGTCTCCCCTGAGTAGCGCGAGCGTGAGCGGCGTGCCGAGGCAGGCCGGCACGAGGTACAGCAGCGCCGGCTGCGCGTGCTTGAACACGTGCATCACCAGGATCGTGGCCAGCAGCCCCAGGATGTACGCCGAGAACGTCGCCCTGGGAACACACACGTTATGTACCTCTTCTTCTGAAATATAACTAGTATATGTGTAATGTATCCTTCAGAACGAATTTCGGTCACGGCGGTCAAGCTTAGCGGAGACTGGCGATCTGCGCAGGAGATATTATAGTACACAAGTATGTGCGCAAACACACGTGCACTCACTGTTCACTAACTCTCACGATCCGATGGGACGGTAATCTGATACAACCGGAGAGAGATCAGGCGCAGGACCAACGGTTTTACGTGCTTTCCGAGGCACGGGAGGGCTAACACCGCCAACTTCCTAACTCCGGGCCCCTATTGCGATTTCTTAACTAGTATGCTGTGCCCGACAGGGTCCACGATTGACACATTAAAATTCTTTCTCCATTAGTAAGCTTTATTATCACCAAGTAACGTAGGCTATATTTTATTAAGAAAAAGTATTGTTACTAACATAACCTAACCTACTTTTAGGCGAGCGAAGCTGCGGGCAAGTAGTAATACTATATAATAGGTCGTCATAAAACTATTTTGACTAAACTGAAACTGTAACGTTGAGCAATTAGTAAATACCGCATGTATGGAGCAGTGATTTACGTGGTCACCTCACCACTGTCACTGCGCCAACTGTTGTGGGTTCGAAACCAACACGGGACAAAAAGATTGTGTTATCCAGAAATGGTTGTTCCGAGTCTGGATGTGTTCTTTGCGTCCGTTGTTTGAATGTTTGTAAAATCTCCCGCGACACAGAACTTATTCATAGTGCAGGATTAGTCTTTTTAAAAGAAAAAGAAGAAAATAAATTTAATTACCTGAAGTAGAACTCGGAGTTACGCTGCAGACTCTTGTCGAAGCGAAGTAGCAACGCGATAAAGATGCCGGGCACCACGATGTCTCCCAGACCCAACATGGCAAAGTTGCTGGCGTCCAGACCGTTCACCAGTAAGTCTTGAGGGAACACCACTGGACGGACAAAATTACGTATTATAAAGACGGTTGTAGAAGGTCGGCAGTGCCCGACGCCATCAAGCTAGGACGCCGAGTTTGAGACTAAGGTACAATCACCTGTAAAATTCTATGGATACCTTAAGGCCTAAAATCCTATGAACACTCAAATTAGAATGAATATGAATGGCGTTGAAATGAAACTAGATAGCGTTGTTTTATAAATGACGGCTACATTAGTTTTATCCTTAGGTTTTCATTAATGTAAGAAATGTGTAATGTTTTCCAATAAAATTTTGTGAATAGTGATACAAAAATTGTTTAAAGTAAATTTAACAAAGAGTTATTATGAAATCTACTTTTTTTATTTTATATTGGTGCACCGCCATCTATTACGATATAACTAAACTACTTAACAGGTCTTGTATCGATTGCCGTTAGATGGCCTCAATTACCGGCTTATACCATTTTAATTATGAAATGGGTATGCATTTTAGCAGCTCACTGTACGCTTTTGAAGCAGTAAGGTACAGTACCATCACCTCTCACGTCTAAACCAGTCCAATTGAATAACCATACCATACCATAACCCTAGACAAAATCGCAACTAAATGATCTTGTGTTTCTCATACTCGTAGATCCTTAAATGTTATGCTATCAGCAGAATACCCAATTTGTCTGCGTTTTCTATGCAAAGGGCAGCAACTGAAGTGATATGTCCTGAAATCAGCATACTACCATCTATGTATATCTCACTATTGGAAACAGTTTTAAAAATATATGTTTTCTACAGTAACGATTTGAGACGAATTTTATTACAGAATAACATAGCATGTTTTTGAAAATTTCTATACGGTAAAACTATGACATCAGACTATTACTACATTGAAGGATACTCTCTATCTATACCATTCTTATATTATCTACCTAGCTATGAGAATATTAATAAATACATCGTTTTTACTACATCACGGAACAGGTAGGCACAGGGTCACCTACAATTCACCAGCTTAGGTTTTAAGTCCTAATTAAGTCCCACGACCCTATTGTCGTCTACTTGGCACAGTTCACGTACTGCTACTGAGAAATTCTTGACAGAAAATCTTAGGAACACCGTCCGACCCAGGAATTGAACCTAAGACTTTATGCACAGCAGCTGCGCCACCGAGAATATCTTATACTTTACAGAAAGACCCAAGAACAACTAAAAGGTTCTTAGGCTCTATCCAGGAATCGAATCTGAGACCTCATACACAGCAGCATACATACAAGCTGTGCTGCCGGTAATCCACTAGAAGGAGCAACTTACGTTTGATAGGTGCCTCAAAGCTCTTAGCGACGGTGACCATGACGTTGGTGCCGAACACCCAAAAGATGTCGTAGAGGAACAGCCCGCACAGCAGGATACAGCCGGTCACCACGTTGTTCAGGTGGAGGAGTTCTACGCCGTTGATGGCGAACGCTATGCCGAACAGGTTGTTGGCGATCCAGTGCTAAGGAACATGGGTTATTGTGAAGAAGAATACAAGAAAGGTAATTTTAAATAGCAGTTTATCGAATTCTATACATTTACAATTAATTATTATATATTATATAATATATTAATTGTATTTAATTAATTAATTATTATATGTTTATTTGGTATTGTATACCACTATTATATTCTGTTGTTGTAATTGTTTTCTTGTTACATAATTTCAAGTAACATATAAGTGTTTAATAAAATTGTTCTCTTGCAATAAATAAACAATTGTATCTGGCTGCTGGCAGGTCGCTACAGACGTTAAGACTGCGCCGAGCGTAAGACAGATAATGACAGAGCTCGTGCGGCGCCATATTCAAATCGGCGCGCGGCCGCCATAGTCAAATTGTATGGAGGATTTGAAGTGCTTTTTTGATAAATATGTATCTTTATTGTCAACCAATAACTTAAATATTTGGGACGGACAAATTGTAATATAACTATTTATGTTTCGTTTAAGCTGTAGAATAGGATAGATTTCTACTGTTATAATCTAAAAATCACGTAACACGAGTTTACGTTTTTGCATTTTTCGTGCAAATTTGCGTAATTTTGTAGGCGAAAATATGTATTATTTATTTTAAGTTTATACACGGAGTTATTGTAAACACATTCATTCTTATGGTAAATGTATATATTATTTTTGTATTAAAAAAAAGTGTTGATTTTATTCACTTAATGGTGACCTCCTGTTTTGGCACATTTCGCTCGGCGCAGTCTTAAGATAATTCTATGTTATTTGTAGACGTTTTAACAACAGCGTATAGAGCTTGGAGGAAAAATGTGGATACACACGAGATTAAGACCCACAGCCTTATTTAAAAAGGAAAAATTTAATAAAATTTCACTTCAGTTAATCTGCCTAGCTATGGCGCAGGTGGACAAGAGGCGTATAAGACCCACAATTTGTCAAATACGTTTCAGTCTCAAATAATACTGGCTCAACTCCAAACCGATAAAGCCAGACAAATTAACCTTATCGTTATTATTTTAACTGTCTAATCCAGTAGATTTTCTCATACTACTAACTATAAAACATTTATTACCTTCTTGAGCAAGTACCAGGCGCCGAGACAGAGTGAGATGAGCACGCAGATGACGTCATACGAGGTGAACTTGTAGTTGATGATGTCGGAGCGTGTGTCGCGCTCGCCGCGCGTGAAGTGGATGTGGTACGACACGTTAGGGATCGACGCAGGAACCATGAATGAGATTACAGGGCTGTTGGTGGACATATATACGTTATTAGTACATACTAAACATACTAAGCTTCTGTACTTGCCTGTTCAGTACCTTAGACATAATCTAGGGTACAGAACAGGCAAGCACAGAAGCACACAGCTCGCCTAACGGTAAGAAGTGGAAATAGCACATGGCGTGCCAAGAGGCAATAATAAGCAATAACATGCTCAACTTCTTATTTAAATGTCGCCGATTACGTAAAGTACTAAAACCATATAATAAAAGTGTTTGTTTCAAATATAATAGATTATATTTGAAACAAACACTTTTATTATATGGTTTTAGTACTTTGTCACTATACTTATTGTTATTTTAGAGTTCGAAAAAACTCTTATACAACAGTTTTGTCCGTCCATCTGTCTGTTATACAACTTTCAACTCAAGAATCGTGAGAGCTAGAGACTCGCGGACAGCGCCATTCGACCCAGCATAGTCGATATACCCCGAAATGACTATGAACTTTGACCTCTGACCTCAAGGTCACGTGACCTTTACATATCACTTGAACCATTTTTTCGAGCTCTAAGATTTACGGCAATTCATTGAAATTGAGGCCGATTCTCACTTGTTTTTGTTTAAGTAAAATGTTTACTCACGCAGTAGCATTGTAGATCACTGTACAAATATTGAAACAAAGAACGCACTGGCTTGTAACAGCTACTTGCGGATCAGACAAATGTGTCTTGTGTGGATATTGAAGCCACATAGACCAGCAAACGGGCAATAAGTTACTACGTAAATCATTGCGCCATTCGTGCTTTTAATACTCTTACATTCTATATAGTAATATTACGAACCTGAGCAGATGACTGAGCGCCAGAACGCCTAGGAAGAAGAAGTATCCGGTGAGCAGTAGATTAATGTACTCCTTGGAGAAGAACTGGAAGAATATGTAGAGAGCGAACAGTGCGCATGACGCGATGATAGGGAACATGAGCGCGTCCTTGTTCGACATGGTCTCCGTGCGACCGCCTGCATCCTGCCGACAACGAATAAAAACTTTATTTAATTGTTTATTAATTAAGTACTAGGTCACGTCCGCTACTTTACCCACTATTACTATTTATACTATTGCCTGAAAATATATTTCTTTAAGTGCCATGTAAAACCCTATGAGACACAATACCATTTCATAAATCATAAACATTTATTTGCATGAACATGAGTTGGACGTAGTTAAACGGAAAGGATCCAACCTACACTATGGGCGAAAATGAGTTATGTATACCAAAACACTCTTTGTAGTTAAAACTTTAATATCACAAAAACAATCCAAGTAAAATTCCAACGCATCATGTTATAATGACAATACGTTACCAACCCACATGTATGGCAGGTCATTATTTTTTTTATAGACATCGCTCCAAGCTACTTAGATCGTTATTGAGAAAATCACATATTACTAAAACGATTCAAACTACTTGAATAATTATTGTTATTCTAAAGATATAATTTAACGAAAACAATTCATGTGACATGGATTGTTTTCGTTTTATTCGAAATCATTATTTAAAATGACTTAGTGAAACATCGATAACGATCCATCTTACATGGATGATCATGCACGATTATAAGACATATATTTCAAAAATGTGCATATCACGTAAAGACTATAATATGACTAATTTTAAAAATGTGGTTTACGTGGTTCGTGATGTGATATAGGTCCCTATTAATGCATCTTTTCTCAGGCAGTAAAGTCATATTTTTTTAATTTAGTGGTGTAGCAATAAAAACGACAATCTTATGCAACCAATGACACAGACAGGCAGACAGCAATGCAATGCTTATATGACAGCAAAAATGAATTTGTAAAACCTGTTGTCATCGATAATGTTATCATAATCACATACTACTCTGTCACAGAGATTCATTACCAACAATCTTCCTTATAATACCTATTTATATATAGTATATACCTGAAGAGATAAAAAAGAGGTTATTACAACGTTTCTTCAGGTATGATTTTAGAACCCACGTAATAGTGGGCGAGCCTATTGCCATCGTATAAGGCACAGTTCCAGCCTCAACCTTTATGTGGAATATGACAAAAATCATAAATAATTAGTACTATAATCACCTGTAAGGATATTACGGTTTTCCTTGCCGCTTAAGAGATAATTAGATTTTTCATATCAGCCTCATACAAATATTTCGTATAAAAATTATAATTCCTTTGTTTTTGTGCAGAATGAACTCGGATGTCATTTTTGTATATAATAATAACTAACAAGAGCGATATGCGGCAAAAAATCTGGCACTTGCAAATTGAAATCCCTAAGTCTATGAAAGCCGATTTTCAGCCCACCGTGGTCCAAAGATGCAGGCAGCAATCACTATATAAAGTTAGAAGTAGACTAGTATGTTGGTATTTTAAAAACAAGGCAACAGTATCTATTTTAAATCAATAAGCCGCTATCATACTAGGGCTAATCTAATCTAATGATTAGTTCTAATCCCAAACTTGTGTACCTTAATTTAGGTGAAATTCTATAGAACAAAAAGGTATTGAGCAACTTCACAAACATTCATGTATTGGATAGAAGTAACAACAACAAAAATATTGTACTAACATGAGGATAATGTTGTGAGTTACATATTTACCACCATCTTTTTCGAACATTATTTGTTTTAAGAAACATATTATGTATCTCTTTGTTTCCCCAAAATAAATAAATGAAAATATTTGCACACTAGCAATAAAACCAAAGGACATAGTCCACTTTTGGCCAATCGTGGAAAAGAAGTTATGAAAAAAAAATTCGTGAATATTTTATTTATATTTCGTTTATATTATTTTATAAATCTTACAAACAAATATAGTGGCTACGGGTAGTGGTAATCGCTTACCATCAGGCGATCCGTCTGCTCGTTTGCCCCCTAAACCATAAAAAGAAAAAAAGGAATCAGCCATAGAACAGTGGGTTGCTGCGCTCACATAATGACCATAATATTGTTTTTAGGCTGGTCAAGGTATCCAGAGCACTTTAAACCACCTGACCAATTTCTTGATCATATACTACTTACATATGAGTCTAATAAATAAAAGATTCATGAAATATATGTTGTTTTATTTGATTAATTTTTCAATAACATATAGAAACCTATCTAAATATAAAGTCTGATACAAAACTAGGTTTATATACTCCTTTTTACTGATGTGAAGTATTTAATTGATATCATATTATTAGCTAAATTACCTGTCCACGATTGGCCAAAGTGTCTATATAAAGTGGACAATCCCCTTTAAGTATTAATTGCATTAGTGTACATAGTTGTTATAAAATTAAAGGTTTTATCAACATGAAACCCTGATAGCCAAGCAATGTCTGCGGCTCTCACAATTTTATAATTAACGCTTATAATGCTCCCAAGTATTCATTGAAAATTACAGAAATATTAACTGACTAGGCGATCCTGCTGCACCCATGCTGTCATAAATACATACATTTTCTGTAATATTTTTTTTGAGAATCACAAACCTTTTGGTATTTATGCTTCTGAATTCTATTTAATATTTCTTTATTCAGTCAGCAACACAATCTTATCATAGCATTCCCAATTTTATGTTATAATTATTGCTAATAACCAAAAGGTATTGTTCTATTGTGAACAGGAAATAATTTAATATTCAAGGCAAGAGTGATTCATTACAATAGTGCTAAAACTATCACCAATATATTATATTTTCAGCTGTTCAAACCTACCAAAGTGATCCATACAAATAAATGTTACTAATAAGGTCATACAATAATTGCTTCGTAGTTATTACTCCATCAGACTTTTTTAATATGATAAATGATAATACAAATGCAACACAAGTTTACAAAGGGTAAGCCAAAGGTTATCTCTATGGTAAAGTCGACAGCCGGAAATGGAAGACTTTAAGGAATTTCTCTGATCATATTGAAGACATTCTGAAAAAAGGCCTGGTTAAGAGAACCTTTAACTGTGTGCATGAAGAATATAATAAAAGTGAATAATTTAAGAGAGATGTAATGGGATTAAAACAATTGCAAAAAGGTAATCTTTTCTCATTCCGATGCAAAACAAGCATGATACCCAAATAGGCAGTGAGTCTCTTGTCATTCAATGGCATAAGTTCTGATTATATGCAGTATTGTCAAGTTTCCCAACATAAACATTTCATTGTGTTTTTCTGTGAGTATTCTGACACTAATATTATTATTATCTTTGTATTAGAAAGTGTTTTTCTTATCTTGACTAATTAATCTTTTAGCCTACACCTAGACCCTGATAAATTAAAGTCTTATTCTAGCCTTACCAGTCCCATATTAAATTACATTGATACAACTAAGATAATTAGCCAATTATAATTAATAATTGGATTTGATGCAATTTGTATGAGATATATGTTTATATAGCTTTATTAGTCCTGTCAGGGTTTGATATGTGTATCAGCCCTGTTATTGGGTTTTCAGTTCGGAACCTCTGAGTAGCAGCATCAATTGTAGATTTATCCAGTAAGTGGGGTAAGCCCATACTATATTGGATCAAAACATAGTCGCCATAATGTAACTGTTATGCCCTTTCTATGATTGGTGTATCCAAGAATACATAAAAGCATGTGAGAATAATACTGATAAAAACCTTTATAAATTATGAAAATAATTGATAATGAAATACATTGCAATTTGCAAAGTTTATATGCATTGACTTAAATTACAATACACACAATATAAGCAATAGGGGTTCAAGTTATCCTATTTTCATGTATGAAAAGAGAAATGGAATGTTAAGTGGAACACCGTAAATAATTGTACATAAGCATACACATATAGGTACTATACACATGATTAAATAGTTATATAGCTATACCTAGAAGAGCTATAACGAAATCAAACATTTATATACAAAAACTTATATTTTACATACTTATACTTTATATACAATGGTAGCAAGTTAACAATGAGATCATTTACAGAGGTTTGTTAATTACTACTTTCTCTTTTATGCTAATGAAAGTAATGATCTATATAATGTAGCTTTCTATAATAAAGGTAAGTGTTTATATGACTAATTATAATTATTGAATGGTGCACAACAATGACAAAAATCAAAGAGATGAGGATGAAATGGAGATAGATCCTACAAACGACTGACCCTACTACTTTGTGGGATGCAAAGCCAGAAAGAGAGAGAAACAGTTAGACACAAAATAAATGGTGTTACAACCCTCCCTTACTCTTTGAGAATATGTTACACAATGTATCTACAAGTTAATTTTATTCTATTTCGTTAAGTTATTGTGGTATTTATTGTTCCATTGTTATCCATGTTTTCAAAATGCAAACCAGTTTTAAGTATTTGTTATCAATGTTGGAAACAGGTTATTATTGAAATAGATCAATTTGCCTTATTTCATGGTCACTTCATAAGTATTTATGTTGCTATTAGTATTAAAGAGGTTTCAACAGTAATGGGACCCTAATTTATGAAAAATAATGATATTGTTTATGTCAGTCATAGCAAATAAAATTATATTGTTACCATCTCTCCCTCAACAAAACAGACATTATAAAGGTGTGTATAATATTTAAAAAAATGATAATATCCGTTTTGATGAGTACCAGTATATTTAATGTAAATGTAAATAATTATACATCAGGTTTCCTTAACTGGTATTTTTACAACACATAAACTGATACTTATAAATGAATGCACAGTTCCAAATGACTTGGTACTGTAGATTCTAAAATCCTGCAATATTTGATTGTAAATTATATGGTTCATGCAGATACAAAGAAATATCAGTGGGTAATATTTTCCTTCTAACTGACTTTGAATAAGACAAGAATAATAAGCTAACATGTAATCTTTGATGTATAATGACTACATTAATACAATAACTACTTAAGCCATTTATTAGGACGTCATGCATGTTTTCAAATTCTGTTGGGTAAGGTCCTTTAGTATTTGACATGCCAACATATGCCACGACGTATACGTGTATCTTTCTCATTGGACCTTACTAAACTAATGAAACATGTGATAAAATTACGTCTAATCTATAAAACATTGTTGCCAGACTTACCTTTTGCTCTTTTAAGTATTTCACTGACCTAAAAGACCCGAAAAATATCGGTAAAATAGCCATAATCACTAAACTTAAATATGCAATCGCGACGCCTTCAATACTCGTCGGCGGTTTGTCCGTAACATTTTTAACAGCTTCTCTAACTGTTTCTTCAATGTTTATAGGTATTTCAGTCGCCGATTCTGCCATTTCGTATGATATTTTTGCTAAATTGCGTGGCGAGTTGACTTTCGCACTACGGAGTACGGACCTACTTTGACAAGAAAATGACAAGTGTACAGTTATGTTTTTAAGGTTGGCCAACCGTTTACGTGTAGTGTTGCCTGTTGATAATGATATACTGATGTGTAATCTGAGTAAAACTATATAATACCTATGCAGCTATGTAGTAAAAATAATAATCAGATATAACTATATGTATTATATTATATTAAAATCAGTATTATCTTCTTATTCAAGCAATAATAAAAACAATTTATTAGTTCTGATAAGTAAATAGTATTATTCTCGCTTGTTAAGTCAGTTCGGTTGGTATAGTCTTTCGTTGGTATTACCTCCTAAATTCCTTTTCTCTTTCCATATGTCAAAATAAGTCAAACAATATAGACACTTTTTCCGCAAATAATAATTTATTTATCTACAAAACGTCATGCGTATTGGCTTAAAATTTTCATTTTATAAAGTGTATCGTATCAAGTGATTTTTTATAATTGAATATGGAAGTATCAGGTGGTGCAGAGGAGGGTTTTGTGAGGGAATGGGCTCCGTGTTCACATATTTTAAATTTAATTCCACTTCGGATACAAACTGGTATATTTTCTAATGAATTGTGTTTAACGTGTGTTGATGCGGTGAGCGAGTACATAGCATTGGGAACCAATGTTGGGCTGGTATACTGGTACGATCGGAAGAAGGGAAACGTTCAGAGATTGAGATGTGAGGTAAACCATTCATCAAGTCAGCTTTCGCTTATTTATTGCCTTATGTGTCCTTGCCCATATCTAGTAGTTGCCAGATTTTTTGTTAGCTTAAATTTATGAAGGTATGTAGTTAGATCATTGGTTCCTCTACATCTAGTAAATATCGCCTTGTTAATTAGGAACATATAAACAATGCTTATCTTAAATCTTAATATCTATATTACGGGTTTTAATAGACCTTACATTATTAAATCATACTAGTGGACTGGAATTATAGGTGCATCTGAATGTACACAATAAAAGGCATTTAATCCTGTACCTAACGCTGGTCACCAACTTACATTAATTGGAGAGAAAACATTGTTGTTACTAAGTGACCCTTGTTCATTTCAAAATTACCCTTGTTATATTTATATATTACAAGGGTATAGCACATGAAGGAATTTTTTTAATTTATTATTGTAAAACAATGTTCCTGAATAGAAAACAATGAGATAATAAATACAAATAAGAAGATAAGATAAGACATTTTGAAATCCTAATTGTGTTTGTGTATCATTTATGATTATTGATACTGTGTTATCTGTCTTCATACAAATATATGAAACTATGTTTTTCTTGATTTAATCTTTATGGATGCAACATAATAAATCATTTTATTTTCAACAAATTGGCGAAATCTGTAACTGCCATTATTTATTTTATGTTATTTATGCTTATAATATTTATTAAGTTTAATAATATTTCATATTAATAAATTTGTTTTCTGTATTTTATATTTTAAAGTATGTATTTTATCTTATCTTGTGTGGGGGCCAGTCAGTACAGACCGGCGACACTTTGACCCGGTGGGATCTTTTATGTCAGCTCCAAGATTTATCCCTTAGCTATCTCCTTATGAATGTACTGCATTAGCCGCAGCATACACTTCAGAGGGAGAAGCCTGATGTCTTCAGAGTTTGGATATGGCAATCCCATCAAACCCATCCTCAATCCAGCCAACGCATCACATTCACACGGTAGGTGTGATATAGACTCGTCCTGTTCACTACTGCCTTTGCAGATCGAATTGTGTGCCAATCTAAATCTGCACAGGAAGTCATTGGTGCCAAAATGGCCAGTGAACGCTCCTGTGAGCAGGTGTATTTGGCTCTTGTTATACCTGCAGAACTTACGGGTGAAGCCTGTGGGTGGCTCTGTTTGCAATTAATTTCTTGGAGTGTTCCAGACCCCTAAGAGCCATCCACTCTAGCATGTGTTTATCATTGCCATGTGCATTCAAAACTGCCTTGACGGTGCTCTCAGACAGTTCCATGAATGGCTCGTTGCTCTGTGCTGTTTGGAAGACCGTTGCACATTTGCCTATGCTTTCGCTCACCTTGCAGTCGTAGGCATTGACCAGCGCTTGATCCTGTTTCCATTTTAGAACCATCAGTGTACCAGATGAGACAATACTTGTCAGGGGATTGTAGACCTTGTCTCCATTCGTCCCTCGCGAGAACCTTTATTTTAAAATTCTTTTTGTATATGTGCAATGGTTGCATTTTGTCGCATCCCATGCTCATAATCCTTTTGAGATCCTTCGAAATCTCCAATTTTGTGTGTCGAGTTACCGGCATGTTGACGCTCCACAGCCTATGCACAGATAGTCTATGTAGCGCATTTATCGCCTCTGACTCCACAACAATGTGTAGCGGCGTTAGATCCAGCAGGACCTCTAACGCTGCCGTTGGCGTAGTCGGGAACGCCCCTGTTATAGTCATGCAGGCGAATCGCTGCACCTTCGACAGCGCGTTCCTGAATGTTGCTAGTTTAGTTCTTGGCCACCGTGTTACGTGAGTATGGGAGTCTTATCATCATCGTGTATAGCCACTTGATGACCTTGGGCTTTAGCTCCCAGGTCTTCCCATAGGTAGAACGAATCATGCCGAAAACCCGCTGGGCTTTCTCTATGGCTTTGTCTACATGAGGTTTCCAAGTTAGTTTGCTGTCTAAGGTCATGCCTAGATACTTCACCTCCGTGGACCATTGTAACTGCGTACCTTACATGGAGAGAGTTCCCAACCCTGTCAGATCCCTCTTCCTAGTAAACGTCACGACAGTAGTTTTCCCTGGGTTGATCGATAAATGATTGCTACTGCACCATTTTTCCACCATAATCAGGGCCTTCTGCATGAGATTAGATACCGTACTCAGGAACTTACCATTGACGAGTATCACCAAGTCATCCGCATATCCGACCGTTAGGAACGAACCTTTGTTGAGATGTTCTAAGAGTGAATTGACTACCAAGCACCATAAGAGTGGTGAGAATACTCCAACCTGTAGATTACACAATTTCGTGAAGATTACACTCGGCGCAGTAGCAGTGGCGAGATGACCTCTTAAGTCACTACACCATCAACATTATCGATCAATCACACTATTTGCATGCTATTGTCATTAGATCAAAAATTTGTTTATCCTATTAATATGTATTATAAATGTGAAACCTTGTGAAGATGTTCGACAATAACCGTATAACGGATAAGAGAAAATTTGCATAATATATATAGATCATGAACTGGATTACTGGATTAACACAGGATACGTTTTATCCTGTTACGTACCTGAAGAAAACTAGCATATTATTAATCGAAACATTATATACCCATTTAGTCGCAGCGGCACACCGGCGGCTAGACACAGTAAGTAGGGCAGCCCTTGATTGTCGTTGCATACATTTCATCTCCTAGCAACTCAGACCTAATGATTCTATCCCTGAGCATACAATCGATCCACTTGCAAATGGTTGGTTCTATGCCGTGATTTGCCGATGCCACACTAATGGCATTAAAGGTGGTCCGATCGAAAGCTCCCTGAATATCCAGGAATGCAGCAATGCATAGTTCCCGGTTATCTAATGCATGTTCTGCCTTATTTACCACAAAATATAGTGCCGTCTCGCCGGTTTTCCCAACTGGTAGGCACATTGTAGCCCGTGGAGGGAGAATTTCCATAATGCTCCCTCCCTGACATGTCTATCTACTAAATTCTCCAGAGCTTTCAAGAAGAACGACTCAAGACTGATAGGTCTGTATGCCTTGGCTTTTTCGTAGACCGCTTTGCCCGGTTTCGATATGTAGATGACTTTAACACGCCTCCATATCTTTGTAATGTATCCAAAAGCTATGCAGGCTCTGTATAGTCTGCACAAATGCGAAACCAAGAGTGCAACTCTCTGTTGTAGGATGATGGGATTAACCATGTGTGGACCAGGTGACTTGAATGGTTGAAAACCATTTAGAGCCCAGCCGACCTTTCCTTCATCCACTACCTTGGTAGTGGGGAAAGAACGAAACGAACGAAGAAAGAAAGTAGAAGTGTCCCAATCTGCTTTGGTTGTACGACAGCTTAGTTCAACCAGGCTGATCGGGTTCTCCTGCTCCTTTTCTATTATCTTACAGTCTGGAAAGTGTGTGTTTAGCATCATTGCTAATGTCTCCTTACCAGACCCTGTATGCTACCCATTGCCATCCTTAATGGTTGTCAATGGGTGTGCTCTGACAGTCGAGATAGCCTTGGAGAGTCTCATTCCTTCAGGAATCGTACTGATGTTTTCACAGTGTGCTCTCCTAGCCTTCCGTTTGGCTTTCCGCACAGCTTTGTTGTAGTTGGTCAAACAACGAGCGTAACCGCTGTAGTCCCTGCTGGTCCTAACATTGTTAAACGCTCGTCTGGCTTCTAGCCGCAGCACGGTACCCTCTTGGGCCTAAGTTCCCTCTCAGGGCAGTTGTTCGTCCAGGCCTTATTCACAGTCTGGACCAATTTCTCTGCTGTAAACTCGATGTCTAATATAGAATTGAGCTTACCCTTAGAATCCTCCAAATCTATTCTGAAGTCACTCCTAAAGGAGTTCCAGTCCGTATTTCTAGGATTCCTTCTACATGCTGCAGGAGCTGGAACCAGCGTCCTGTACTTAAAGCATATGTAATAATTATGATCTGACAAGGTAATCTCATCAGACACATGCCACTCGACAATCTTAGTGCTAGCCCTGTTGGAGGCTAACGTGATGTCAATTACCTCTGCTCGCCTACACTGCCGTCCTTACGAAAAGTGCAATAACTCGAGTTTTGAGCCGAATTGAGTTAAGTACATATTCGGAATCAGCAGAACGAGATCTATATGTTCTCTTTAGACAGTTTTTACGTATCAATGACGGAGCCGGATTAATACTAAGTATAACAGCAATATCTAGGTCCGTGTTATAATTATGATTTACTTATCAAGACCAACATAACTGTAGATAGGAATAAGTTAGTTACGTTATTAAATATTTTTCTAACTATATCTGCATTAAGTAATGTTATTATATTTATAATTGGAAAATTTCCTTATTTGTAATCTTCATTTACTAGGTATAAGTGCATTAAGTTCGAGTTATTGCAGATATGTTAAGGAAGCTTATTTACGCTATTAAATAATTTTACTAACCATATCTGCAATAAGTATAGTTATTGCATTTATAATTATCATATTTCGTTATTTGTAATCCTCATTTACTAGTTAGTAAATTAAATGTTAACAACATTTTTTTGTACAACAACAGTTTGTTACCAGAGCATGAATTTCGTTACTAAGTACCAAATGACCGTGCCTGGTATCAATACTAAACAAGTGTAATTAAAAAAAAGTTATGCAAGCTTCTATTTATTCATGTTTGACATAAAAAATTAACAGCAAATATAAGACACTTAATGCACTTATGGTTAGGAAAGAGGTATAAAAAATTATTAATTGCTACTCAAAAATGCATCATGTGGGTTTCCTAACAATAAGTGCAATAATAAGAGCACCTTGAACCGACGGGCGTGTATGAGGAATGTGATGAAAGTGAATGAAGCCAGAGAAGTGTGTCAGCATCGTAGCAAATGGAAATCCGTAGTCTCTGCCTAGCCCTCTGGGAAACAGGCGTGAATCTATGTATGTATGTATGTAGTGCAATAAGTATTTTACTTATTGCTGTTATGGCTAGTAAACATTCTTTTTACATACTAATTATACTAAACATACGTAGATTTATAGTATTTTTATAGCGGAAATAAATATATTTACAAACATTAAGTACTTACTACATTATATTCTCCACACTTTTATCTATCATGTAGTGAATGTTTCAAGTTGATACCATAAAAAGTAAAGGAGATATAAACAAAATCAAAAATAAAATCTTTAAACGCGTTTTTCTCGAAATTAGCTATAACTTAGTTATTGCACTTTTCGTAAGGACGGCAGTACAGTCAGCGAACGTTGGCCTGTTTCCCTTATTTATAATTTGTAAAAAGGTACTTACCACATATTCCAGTAGCTTTTCCTCTCTTCTTACATTCACATCTGTGCTTCCCCAGACTGTGTGGTGTGCGTTGGCATCGCACCCCAGGATCACGTCCAGGTTCTCCCGGCTGCCATATTGAACAAGGTCCTTTATCTGTCTAGATACTATTTCCTTGTCCATGTAATCGAAGTATGCAGAGGTCAGGATTACAGTATCCCGCCCTCCGCTCCCTCGCACATCGATCTTAACTGTTGTAAAATCCCTAGAACAGAAACTGTATAAGGGCATTGCGTGTATGCCATTTCTGACATATACACATGTCCTCATATCATTAGTGGAACAGTTACGAAAAATTACACCTCCCGTCCCACCCAAGCCTCTGATCTTTCCCTCTTTAACACTAGTTTTCTGAATCAGGGCAATATCATATTCATTCATCAGCAGGTGGCGGGCCAGAATGGCCATCGCCCCGATGTAGTGATGAATATTTATTTGTACACACCTTAGTCCCGCCATACGGTCTGCCTATAAGGTAGCGCCTTCGGTGGTAGCCACTACTGGCCAACCCCCCCCTGCTCTCCTCTTCCAACATCGCCTCTGCAGCATCCGACGACGACGACAGATCCAGACCGTCAATATGTCCGATTATGTCGTCGGTCTTCGGTGATGCACAAGGCGAAGAGATGTAGAGAGCCGTACTTGACTCCTTCACCACAGGATTTACGGGCTCCTTCCCGTCCTTTGCCCGTGATTAAATCAAAGCAGGGGCAGCTGGCAGCAAACTCTCCCACACGCCGGCATCGACTGGCACCTTTTGCACGTTCAGATCCTCGAGGATCTTGAACGTGCTCTTGTCGGAGGATCTTGAACGTGCTCTTCTCATCGAGACAGAAGCAGCCTGCCTTGATGACCGTGGCTGAAACGCAGTCCACCTGTATGGGCCTGGTGTGCGTCTCTTCGATCTGCGTGCCCAGCGCTTTCCACTCGCAGGTCCTTAAGGAGAGATTGAGGCGCTGCAGCATGGTCAGCACCCTGGAGGGATTTAGGCACTAGGTATTCCTGGTCTTCCAGGCCATTTTGATTGGCCTTGGAAGCTCCTTGGCGCTGACCACTTTTAGTTTCACGTTCCCAACAGTTTTACCGTCGAGACCCCGAAGCCACTCTGCAGGTCTCTCTCCCTCACATGTAATGTGCATAACTTCTCCGAGCAGTGCACCGACACTTATAGCCGGCAGAGGATCCGGCGTGGCCTCTAACAGGTCCCAAATGGCCACCTGTGTAGGCTCCACCTGCTCTGCAGCTAATAGAGCGTCAGGGAAGTTGTCAGCAACAACTGCCATTTTGACTCCCGTCAGCGCCTCCCTGTAGGGGTCACTTTGGGTCTTGGCCCGCTTGTTGTCACCGACCTGAGCGACGGTTTCGTCGCTCATTTCCCTAACCCTTTTAGAAGGGGCTCCACCGGGTGCCAGTGCCATCTGCCGCTGCAGCTCACGCCGCTTACCGCGGTTGGCACACCCGCTGCGCCTCTTCCTACTCTGGGTATGGCTTGCAGAATGTGCAACCGAGTTTGGCTCTCCGGTAGGGTGTGCCTCGCCCGACTGCTCCTTGCTAGCCTCCCCGAGACTAGATGGCTAACAGCTACTCCCCGAGGGTGCTGCGCTAAGATCCCCCTTTGGTTATTCTTTACGCAACTGACCCCCTTCGGGGCTGCCACGCCCTCTGCATTGGGTCCTTCCAGGGTTATCCTCTCTCCACGCTCTTGAACTGCCCGGGTGAGCACCACTCCCTTGGCTCAGGTTCGGATGGCCACTAGGGCCATCACGACCATGTCGCTTAGGTGTGTAGGTGCTCCCACGTGCAGCTCCTACACCTAGCTTACCCTCTCCCCCTAAGGGTCCAGAGGTCCTTAATTGCTCGGTCCTTTATCGGTCAAGCCTTTGGTGTTGGTTTTGACAGAGTCCATCTGATCTATCATTGAGTTCACCTGCTTGCTCCCCACCCACCACGGAGTTCACAACGTTGGGGATGCCTTGTGCAGGCACCAGGGCTACCAGCAAGGTATAGCATCCCTGAGTGAGTTGTCCCCGAGACGTATAGCTCAAGTCGCTCCACCCTAAACCATTGAGGTGGGAAACGAGCACTGCCGGCTGGAGACATCTTCACCCAAGGACACTCGCCTGGCGGCCGCATGGGCGGACACCTCAGCCGATTGATCAAAGCTGGCTAGACTGCAACCTCCCGTGGGAGAGGAAATCCAGACCAAAGGGGCGTGTTGCAGATCAGCGGCACCACTATCGCCGCATCACCACTCAACCCCCAGGACTCCTTCATCCCTCCGTACGGGTCTCCGCGCACGGCACAAACACGCGGGAGGTCATTACTATCCATCGTCTGTCGTTCGACGATGGACCCGCCGGAACATGACCTTTCCATCCCAGGCAGTGGTCGTCTGGTGGTTTTAGTTACGTCTATTTCAGAGGGAACTAGACCAATAACAGGGGGCAACTACGTGAAAGATTCCCCACCAGTCTTGTCTTAGGGATCCACACGATTATTGCGCTCTCCCCTAAGACCATTGGCACCTTACTCGTCTTGAAGAGTCGAGTAAAGTAGGTTTGCATCTATACTAAACAAGCAGCCAATCCAGTGAAGCTAGAAAGCAGTAAAAGCAAGCTAGGCAGTGCAACTATTAAAGCATAAATACAAACCTCCCCCCTTAAAGTATGTATAGATTGGACTACTTTTTAAAGTTTATAGTGACACAAAAAACAATATAAGTAGCTTCATACAGGTATTATACTAGCATAATGCTACTTATATTGTCTTTATCCAAATAATAAGTCAGATAAATGTCTTTATCCAAATAGTAAGTCAGATTTTAAAGAAAGAACTATTATTATAGATATGTATTATTGAAACAAAACCTTATATTAAGCTAATTTAGGTAGAGCCTAAGTCTGTTACTAGACATATTTTATTACTCTGACTTGCAGCTAAAAAAACCTGGTCAAAAAATTTAACCACTTTAGGTCAAAGGCAATCAAATCTTGGTCCTAATTTTTGGTATTGTCAGTGGCACATATGTCAGTGCCCATACACCACTAACCAAAAGACTATAGTTAAACAAATAAAGAGTAATAAAATGTGTAACAATAGTCAATCTGTAATAATATCAATACAAAACACTTACGTCAACATTATAAACATTAAAAAAGTAAAATATTCAATTTAAATACAACAACACAAAGTACATACTGTTCCTATGTATAAGAAATTTAATTGGAATTACATAATTTTATTATACAACCTGCTATATCACTCAAACTGCAGTAATGTTTATGGTACAGCTAACCATCAGGTGAGCCTTATAGCAGTTTGTCACTTTACAAGTATTTAATCAAACATTTTATTTAAATAATTCTAGTAAAGTCAAGTCTCCTTCTAAAACCTATCCCAAAATACATTCATAAAAATAAATAACTATTTATTTTTATGAATGTATTTTGGGATAAAAATGCATAAAAATAGAGCAATCATCTATCAACTGATAGATGATTGCTCTATTTTTATGCATCTCTATTTTCATTTGTGGCTCTTATGTAGTATTCTTTGACTACAAATTCAGAT
Source organism: Catocala fraxini (assembly GCA_930367265.1). Lineage (NCBI taxonomy): Eukaryota > Metazoa > Arthropoda > Insecta > Lepidoptera > Erebidae > Catocala > Catocala fraxini. The sequence goes on from OV884041.1 coordinate 20,332,416, forward strand.
GTTATTATAGCAATAACTTTTCCAACCATATTTTTTATTGGTTGCCAATGTTAGCATGCATAGTCGGTCTCGTTGGCGTAGTGGTTAGTGTAACCGACTGCTACGACTGAGGTCGCGGGTTTGATTCCCGCACACGTCAACATTTGGACTGGTCTGGGTGTTTCTATGTATAAATATGTATGTATTTACAAAAAAAAAAGGAAAGTATATAAGTATGTTTATCCTTTGTCTAGTATCCATAGTACAAGCTCTGCTTAGTTTAGGCTAGATGGTGTTGTGTGTATGTGGTAGAATATTATTATTATTATTATTATTTAGTTTTTGAATTACTTTTGTTTTAGAACTTATATCTGGGTTCTTATAGTGTGTGTGAACCCAAAACCACCAAGTTCCACATAGTTTTCATTTGTGTTACTAGTTTCTATAATTCGAGCAGCATTTTTAAATTCCAGCAGGGTGTTCTTCACCATTCCATCGTTCAAATGTTTGTAAAATCCTCCAACACAACACAGGACTTATTTCTAGTGGAGTTATCTTTTTTAAAGGATAAGTGTCAATGGTCTTTGTTTCTATAATATGTATCAAACTCACAATTTATTTTAAATTGCCTGGTAAAATCATCTACATTATTTGAGTCATTTAGAGAATTACGGTAAAAAATTACAAAATATTTATTGTTTGCATTATTATAATTTATATTATTATCATTCATCCATATGATAATTATAATTATGATAATTCGTTAAGTCAGTAATGAATACAGTTATAATACTACAAACACATATTTTAAAATTAGACTTGATGTTTCTACAATCATTTAAATGTTTTTAATTATGCTTGAACAGCTGTTTAACAGACTTATAAAAAAACTTAGCACAATGATAGACCATATCCTGAGTTACCACATCAGCTGTTTATCCATATTTTCATTTCTGTGAGATCAGAATAATAACATTATTTTAATGAGTGAATAATAATTAAATATATTTTTTTAATATATGAATATATTATGGGTCTTGTGAGCATTACTTTGCTACATATTTATTTCTTATTATAATTTTAGGCATCAGCAACACCCATAACCTATGTGAAGATTGTCAGCACTGTGGACTACATGGTAGGTGCAGGCAATGCGGCAGGCCAAGTCACTGTGTTTCAAATACCCAAGGAGCACCCTGAAAATGTGCCTGATACTTTTAAACCTAAAGTAGAACCGAAAGTCGAAAGGTAAGCAGTATACAAGAAATATAATCTTTACTTAAGAATTAATCGTAATATATTGGACATGCGATCGAAAGGTCGCGGGTTCGAAGGTTCCTTTGCACTACCAACGTGGCGACGACTTCACCTTGGCTGGAGGTGTTAGCAAAAATATCAGTAACTAGTAATCCAAATTGCTAGTAGTAATTTAATAGCAAAAGTTATATTACAGCATAGACAAACAAGTGAAAATCGGCAATGAATTGCCGTAAATCTAAGAGTTCGAAAAAATGGTTCAAGTAATATGCAAATGTCGCGTGATACCACGTGACCTTGAGGTCGGAGGTCAAAGGTCATAGTCATTTCGGGGGTATATCGACTATGCTGAGTCGAATGGCGTTGACCGCGAGTCTCTATCTCTTACGGTCCTTGAGTTGAATGTTGTATAACCGACAGACGGACGGACAAAGCTGTTGTATAAGAGTTTTATCGAACTCTAAAAAGATAAAAGTGTAAAAGTGCTTTGGTGAATGGAGAAACTCTTTCTCCTACATAGCGATCACTTCATGTAAACCTGAAACATCCCAAATGGGACAACGATACTTCTGTGGCATTTTGTCTATCTTCTAGATTGTAACCAACTTTGTTAGGTTTCCTTTTATAACAAAAATGCTAATTCTGTGTTTAGGTTGGTAATGCGCAAAGCCAGATGCTTTTGTACTGTTATCACGCCAGTAGCAGTTACTGTAATATCTACACTTCCAATATCGTCTTCTACCAGTATAGGATTAAGTTAGCGCGAGGCCAGTGGCCCAACAGGAACTTGCTCACCATAGACACACAAAGTTGTTTGATAGCAATCTTCAAGTAGGGTGGTGTATTATTCCAGTCCAGCTGCGCTAGTTAAGCGAACGGGCCGTGTTAAACGGGGATGCCTTAGTGACCTACCATAGACTTACGCCAGGCGTATTCAGTGGTATTACACTCAAGTATTGCAAGCTGTATTTATACGTCGTACGTAGGTAAACACGCCACATTTTCAAAATTCTCACTGCGACTGGACTTTCTTAAAAGGAAAACCGAATAACATTTTGCTCTATTTGGGAATTGAAGCCATGCTGCTCATGACATCACGCGAACATAAACGCAAACTTATGCCAAGGGATGAACTTGAACTTTATGAACTACGTTTCTAGAATTATGCTACAATATTTGTTATCACAACGTCTTATAGTCTATACACATCGCAGTGATACAACACAAGCTTCTTTCACTGTGATCTATAAAATAGTCCAGTGTGACCGTGAGTGTATTTACCTTATAAAATTTGACTGCCTCCGTGGCGCAGCCGTAGTAAATGCGACCACTGTGCATGAGATCTCGGGTTCGAATCCCGGGTCGAGCCAACAATAAGTTATTGGGTTTTTCTGTTAAGAAATATATCAATCTGTTAGACACCTCCGTGCCGCGGCAAGCACGTAAAGCCGTTGGTCCTGCGCCTGATCTCTCTCCAGTCGTGTCGGATTGCCGTCCCATCGGATCATGAGAGTAAGGGAACAGAGAGTGCAATTGTGTTTGCGCACACACTTATTGTGCACTATAATATTTCCTGCGCAGATGGCCAGTCTCCGTTAAGATTGGCCGTGACCGAAATTCGGTCTGGAGGACACATTTACCTTAAATGATGCTCCAATTGTTTCTCGTTATAATTTTGAATGAACTTTTCAGGTACACAATAGGCGAACTACACAAAAGTAAAATAACAGCCATAGAATGGTCCAAGAATGGTATGAGATTGTTTTCTGGCGACAAGAACGGAGTCATCATTATGACCGAGATCGACTTTTACATGGTAAGTGATTTTTTACTCCTTTATAGCCCAGATCTTTTAACTTTGAACCTATCGAGTCGCAGCGGCACATCGGCGGCCAGGCACAATAGTTTTAATTATGTCTGGTTTTCTAAGATTTGACAGGTAGACGGTAAACTAGCACATAGCTTGCTATGAGGTAAAGTATACTGTAACATTAGGTAACGGCTTAAATGGTCCCGAATTGTTATCTATTTTCCGCCTTGGTATAATAGAATAAATGTTGCCCAGATCCAAAAATAATATTTTGGTATTACAACATTCCTTTTTCAATGCGGGCTGGTGATATCTGGTGAAGTTGTCACTTTAGATTTTGATAAAAATAAATATAGATTAAGAATACAACAATTATTATGCTACTCTTGCCTAGAGTTGTACTTGTAATCAGGGGTTATTCACCCGAAGCCCAGCTGATAACAAAAATATTAATAATAACTGGCAGGTCATTGGTTCCTGGGGGGTATTTCCCTGAGAGGTGACGGCGATGCAATATGTCATATTTTAAAACTGTTATAACCTCAGTCACTGTCGAAGTGTATTCCAAGTTTATATACATAGTTTTAATAATGTCGAGAACAAAGTTCTTAAAAAAATTTGATGTTAGCTGCACGTAACTTCTTTAGGCCACCGTCTATGAGACAAAGACACTTGAATCACGGATGACAATACAGCGTCTAGTGAGGTGTGTCTGTTATGAGCAGGTTTAAGTTGGTAGTGTAATGAGTTGGAATCAAGCCAACTACCTCGATTTCTTGGTCCAGTAAGGCCGATGCATTGTCTATTACAGTCGCTTTCATTATATTAAGGCAATGTTAATCCTTACTATATAATATTATAAATTCGAAAGTAACTTTGTCTGTTACCTTTTCACGGCTAAACCACTCAACCGATTTAGATGAAATTTGGTACAGATATAGTTTAAAACCTGGGGAAGGATATAGGCTTTTTATTGATGTAGGTACCCCGCAGGCGGAGCCTCGCGCAAAAGCTAGTAATCTATATATAAAAATTACGTGTCACGGTGTTTGTGGTCGCACTCTTACGAAATGGCTCCGCCGATTTTTATTTATGTTTGGTAGGTATGAGAATAGGTCGTAAAGTATATTTCATACCGCTAGGAGATAAGGGTGTCCCTATCGAATGAATTTAGATGGCAGAACAACGTTTGCCGGGTCAGCTAGTAACATTATATATATACTCTCTTCAGAAATACCGTACGTATGTATACGAATATAATTTTATCAAATTCCCGGCTAATGGGCGATATCTACATCTACATTAATAATAAAGATAAAAGGTTTGTATATTTGTTGCATTACAAACAAAAATACGAACTTTTTCTCTCAAAATAAATCCAAAACCTACGGGACCGATATTCAAATTTATTTATCCAGTAGAAAGCTAACTTTATCCAGATTTAACATAACATTATATATGGCTCTATAACAACACGCTACAAACCACGGAAGAGAGAGCAGAGCAGTAATTATAAACGTGGGTGAAACCGCGGGGGACGGCTAGTACCTAATAAAAATGTACATATGTAACTATGCTGACATGTACCCGGAAATATGCCTGCTCTAACAAGATCATACAAATTACAATATAAATATTTATCGTTGGCACTAATTACGTATAATAAATAGATATAACGGGTATATGATAAAGAATGCGGCTGATATACTGTAGGAAAATTTTCAAACGTCTTAATTATTTAAAGCTTTTTACCCTATTTCGATTAAAGATATTTACCAATATGTTTTGCTCTTACTCTTTTCTGTCAGCCTTTTTCTGGTTTATCGGTGGTAGAAGCTACTTTAACACCGGTACTACTATGACATGTTATGGTTTATTAATTAATAAAAAAGCAACACTAGCAATAATTGCAGTGTTGCAAGGGCCTTTACATTCGAACAAGTTCAAAAAGAACAACCGGACTCGGATCAACTATTTGTAAATTGCACAAATCTTTCTTCCTTTTGGGAATTGAACATACAAAAATTATCAATGGACAGTGACGTTCCTAAGGGGGTAGGACGCGGTTTACCTGTAAAACCGGCCAAATGACACTAGCCGTTGCAAACGTTCATAGGTTACAGAAACCGAAAACCATTAGAGGCGGACTATGTCTTGGTCGCCTCAGGAGTACAACGAAAACTAAAATTAAGATTAATATCAGTGCATATAGTATAATATCAGCTCTGTATTAAACTGTCCCACTGCTGGCCACTGACCTCTCAACGTGAGAGGGGTTAGGCTATCGTCCACGACTCTGGCCCAGTGCGGGTTGGCAGGCTTCACATATTTTCGAGAACATTATGGAGAACTCTCAGACCTGTAGGTTTCCACCTTTAAAGCGAACGATAGTAAACAATTTAATTTAATTAGTATGGTTGTATGGTGTTGCAGCACTTATGCAAGTCGATGGAGATAGTGAACGAAGAGCACGAAATAGTACAGATGAGCTACTACCAGAACTGCTTGCTGGTATCGTCGCTGTATAGAAGCATCGTGTGTGAACGCCGAGATGCCCGCTGGCACGTCAGCCAGCTCGGCAAGAAGGAACGAAAGAGGTAAGTAATTAATACTGAAGTTCGTATAATATAGCTCGAGTCCTATGACTTCTTTTTCTATAATAGTTATATAAACTTTAGAATAACATCAGCCCTGTACATAACTGTCTCACTGCAGCTCACGGTCCTCAACTCAGTGTGAAAAGGGTTAGGTTATAGTCTACCACGCTGACCCAGTGCGTATTTTCAATCACATATTTTGGAAAATATTATGCAGTACTATTAAACATTTTGAATTTTGATTTAACGCAACGGAGTAACTATTAACATAACTATTTGTTTGTTATAAACACCTGGTTTCAATAAGATTTTAAGCAAAATTAAGCAAGTGAAACTATCGAATATCGGTGGTACTTACTTATACATTATTTAGGATAGTCGATAGCTACATAACTATCGACTATTCTAAATAATATATAAGCTGTATAACATTTATGGATATAACTATAATATGCGATATATAACTGCGGTTTTCTATGTCCATAAATGTTATGCAGCTAATACCGATTATCATGAACGAAACCTAGCTGCTTTTGATAAATTGTTACTACAGGGTCTCCTAATGCACTGTTATATATATGTTTAGTGGACTACCGTTTGGTCTCGTTTGGTCGCATGGCATAAGGTTACGTTTATGTTTGCAGTTGATCATGAGGTCCAATATAAGATTCCTGTACGAATCTGTATGTACATCTATATAGTAATATATTGTTTAACAGTCTATGTGCCCTCGGCGCCGTGTTCCAATACTCATACGCGCGCGGTGGCCCGCCTGCCGCCTACTGCGCACGGCCGGGTCTTCGTCTGTGGCGTGCTGACACGCAAGGGAATGTATTACAGACGTTATTGTTTAAGGTAAACACACAATCATGCAGGGGCCGTAGCACTGTATTTTAATGTATTGGGAATTTATTTAGACTCTTTAAAGCGATGCGTAGTTTTCGTTTATTTAGCCTCCGGCATTCTCACTCATCGAATGAAACGCAACAGTATGTGTTCTACTACTATACGTCGATATTCTATGAGGATATTATCGCGGTTTGTTTCATAAAACAATTATTTTATACAACACTATTTCTGTAAATTATACCTAACGGCGGAAAAAGACTATCCATGAAACTGGACTTGAATATACGACCTCGACAAAGCGTATCGTCGGTCTGCCAACTGAGCTATGTATTATCCTACGTCATTCGGCCTCTTTATGTTTACACTTTTCTCGGCGTTACGGTTGCTTTTCAGCATCGATGGTCACGGGAAGAGCATGAATATATTTCTTTTTAATATTGTAACTGGCATACAAAAAAGAATAGAGGTGTTCTAATCTATTCATCATGTTACAGGAGGCAATATCCAACCCGTTAACGATAGCGGAGCTCCTAAACCCTTGCCAGCAGAAACACTCACACGCACAGCGGGAATACAACCTAGGACCTCTACACGTGTTCCGTGAGCACTTCATCGTGTCCCACAACGAACATATACTGTACATACTGGACCCGCGGTCGCTCACCGCCGTGGCTGTCGTCGATGAGCTAAGAAGGTAATACCGCCTTTTTATACTAAATTAGGCCTTGATTAAACGCACCCTGAATTAGCTTAAAAATTAATAAAGTATAATAATAGTAGTAGTGTAACAGTTTCTAAATTATGTAATAAAGTGTAAAATAAACAACGCGATAAAATCCGTATATAGTAGTTTAATGTCAATGAAAGGTACCCTATTTCCATTTTGTAAAATCCGTATATAGTAGTTTAATTTCAATGAAAGGTACCCTATTTCCATTTTGTATCTCTGACAACGTGTATGCGTAATTTCTTGATGATCGGTCGAGTAGTTAAGTCTTGACAGCGTACAAACTCACATTCTCATTTATAACATTAGTTATGATAGTTAGAATTTATTTATTTATTTATTTCATCAGCACGTTGCATGTACAATAAATGGCAGATAATTTGATAGAACATAGTTTTTTACGACGATTACATGTACTCTTATGATTATGTATGTATGGAGATGCAAATAAAATAATTTTTATTTTCTTTATTTTTTTTTACTCTAGTACGATCGAATAATTTGCTTGCCTACGCTAGTAAGAAACCCGGCCAGTTCATTCCATACATAATCTTAAGATAGCAATATAATATTATATTCTATCACATACACACAACACCATCTAGCCCAAACTAAGCAGAGCTTGTACTATGGGTACTAGACAATGGATAAACATACTTATATACTTTTTTTGTAAATACATAAATATTTAAGGTACATAGAAACACCCAGACCAAGACAAACATTCATCTTCATGCACACTAATGTTTGACTTGTGCGGAAATCGAACCCGCGAAAACTCAGGCGTGGCAGTCGGTTACACTAACCACTACGCCATCGAGGCCGTTAGTGCTAATAGTAATAAGCAAAACATTGACGTGTATTTTATAAAATAGCTGGCTAGTTAATATATTGCAGCCATTAAGTAAAATAATGACCGTTTAGGAGCCCCTTAACTCAAAGCCCACATATTATATTTCCAGAATATTATCAGTGTCAGTGAACAAGGACGAGATCTTCGTGCTGGAGGGCCCGCGCTCCCTCGTACGTCTCGCGCATGCGCCCGAGCCCGCCGCGCTCGCCGCAGGTCTGTTCGCCAAACCTACCAGCCCTTAGCATCTCTACCTTGTGTACCTACTACAATATTCTATTGACGCATAAAAGTGAACGCTCACATGTCCCCGTCGTACGAATCGAGCGAAATGCATCAAACGGATACGTATAAAATATCGCGTTTAGTAATGTGACATTTTAAAAATGAATTATATAAATTATTTACAGTGAGAGGCCTTAGTCATTATTTATGTTTTTCTTGTATGAAAGTAAAAACTTAAACTTGACATAGCTGCAAATGGCAGTTTATGATAATATATGTTCATACATGCTTATTAGAAACCGTATTGATTTGCCTTTTTGCTGTTCGAATATTAGGTGATATATTTATATATTTATTATTTATTATTTATTATATTTATAGAGTATATGCACTATTCATATGAACAATGCATTCCTTGAACATATAAGTAAGTTAAAAATATATTTAACTAACTTATATGTTTAAGGAATAGCATAATCCGTTTAAAGCGATTTACTCGATGTGTGAGATGTAGACATGTGAGCGCTCACCTTAAATCAGTAGTAAACAAAAGAGTCTATTGCCTTCTATCGGACATATTGCGATAGTATCACTTACATAATAAACTAGACTTCTAAAAATTAATATAGTCCATATTGACGATGTTTTTGACATTTTTGCCAAGGAGACATTGTCAATGTCAAAAACTAAAAGTAACATAAAATCGACACAGAAGATTGGCTCAAAACAAAAGCGAGAAAACAGTCAAACTTACTCACAGAAGCGTACGAACAAGTAGTGAGGATCACTCTTTAACATCATCAAATCATTTTACATAGGTAGTTGATAGAAAGTTTAGTCCGAATTGTTCTTCGTTTGCTGTGTACTCGTGTCTGATAGTTTTGTGGTTTCGTCTTGAGTAAGCCATCTGTGTCGATGTTTTCTGCGACCGGTATACAAATTCTCTATACAAATTATACATACTGCATCCCTTGCAAAATATTTATTTTTTGTCTATTTATCCTCAGTTTTAATGGAATATTAACTTGATTAATATAACTTTACCTATATTCCATTACAACTAAGTACGTTGTTATATTCGGTGTATTCGAAATTCCTTTTAGAATAAAATTGCACGAATTTCATTTTCGCTATAAAAAAGTGAAACATAACAAAATCCAATAAGTTATTGGACAAAGTTTTATTTATAATAAGGTAATTGTGACATAATGTATGACAGAAAATTGTAGTCATGTTTAGATATTAACAATGAACAATAAGCCAATTCATCGAAGTTTGCTGAGTAAGACCACACTTTTCTATTATACGATGTATATACAGTCAGTAATTGAGATGGAGTAACATTAAGAAAATAATTACGTATGCGTAGGCCGACGAGTACAATAACTTACTTTTACTTTAGATTTATTAACAAATGCTAGTAGGATACGACATTAAGGTAAAACATTAATTGGCATTTCGCACACATATAATTGGACTTATATGGAGTTCTATAGACCTATTACTGAGTGTATATAATAAATAAAGAAATCTGACTGAAAATATTACAGATATATTGTAAATTATGGTTGTAATGTGTTCGTGATTGTAACAAAGTTATTATTACTTTGAAGTATTGTAAACATATTAGGGGTTAAAGTATGAAATTGCCGATTTGTACTAAAAAATTTAAACTAGTTTTTTTCTAAGATGTACCATATTTATTTAATCGAAATATTTACCCTCATTATCTATACATTGCTGCCATCTAAACGGAAGTTCATTTATGCCTTTACGATAGAACTCCGGGATCTAGATTCGACAAACTGTTTGAAAGCATTTTGTACTGCCTCCTGGGAATAAATTTTTTTATCACGTAGAAAATTATCCAAATCACGAAACAATTGTAGTCCGTTGGAGCAAGGTCTGGCGAGTACGGAGGATGACGTATGGTTTCTAACTGCAGCTCCTGTAGAGTTACAACGATTTCTCGTGCAGTGTGAGGTCTTGTGTTATAATGGAGCAATAATGGTGAAGATCGATTCACGAGTCGGGGCTGTTTCACTGCCAGTTTCGCCATTGTTGTTCGAAGTTCGGCATAGTAAACATCTGCTGTTATTGCTTGACTAGACCTGAGAAAGCTATAGTAAATAACACCATGAAGAGACCACCAAACAGTTACCATTAACTTTTTATTGGTAAGCTTTGCTTTAGGGCACTGTTGCGGCATTTGGCCTGGGATCAGCCATTGCATTTTTCGCTTACGGTTATCGTAAAGAATCCACTTTTAGTCACATGTCACAATACGATCCAATATTCTTCCATTTCTGTACCGATTCAACAAGGCAACACAAGTTTCAACACGCATTTCTTTCTGCAGATCAGTTAAATCATGAGGCACCCGTTTCACACTTTTTATCTTATTGATTTGATGCAAATGAGCCAATATAGTAGGTAGGGTAACGTTAAACCATGCCGCTAATTCCTGGATAGTTTGACTCTGATCGGCTTCCACTATCTCCTTCAATTCAGCGTTATTCACCTGTGTGGGCAGTCTTCCACGTGGTTCGTTCTTCAAGTCGAAGTTGCCATTACGAAAGCGTTTAAACTAAAAACGCACGGTGCGTTCATTAGCAGTCTCCTCTCCAAACGCAGCGTTGATATTGCGAGCCGTTTCTGCCGCGGTAGATCCGCGTCGAAACTCGTATTCAACAATGACGCGGATTTTCGAAGTATCCATCTTTCCCGTTTAAGCTGAATAAAAAACAATTGAAAGTCGAATATCTAATGTTGCACATTTTTAAATAAAGAATCTTATAGGTATCATATGAGAAAAGTTTCACTCGAAAATCTTACACCATAAAGGTTTTATGTCAATTCAAAGTATCTATTACTATACAACGGCAACTTCATACTTTAACCCCTATTATTTCCGTCCTTTACAAAGATTCGTGACCATTAGAGGCAGCTTCAAGTTAAGACCGCTATAGATCTTGTCTCTAATTGCCACGGCTTTAGCATACATTTGTATCTATTATATTAATACTAGTACTATATACATTTCTAATATTTCTTATATATAGTATGTGTTGTAACAACATTTATAGAACTCCACACGGTGGTTTTTCGGGGTGATTGTCAGGCTATGTAGCCTGATTGCTAATATGAGAAATGATCCAACCTATGAATCGAATTAAAGCGCATCTCTGATAATATCAGAAGGATGTATGAAAGTGATAAAGAAGGCTCGCTACCAAAAAATAAACAGATACAGATGCACGAAAAGCTTTAACATTCAGTTAGCTGGATCCAAACCTCTTGTACACGAGAATCTATGGGTTATCGCTCCAATTTCCAAAGATTTATATCGCCCATCTGTATCTCTTAGTAATTTGTGGAGTAGCTATAAGAAAACATCGTATTCTCATCACTATGGATGCTGTAGTTTTCATTCGACATGTCAATGGGCTCAACAGTTACAGCTATTTTGAATCCTTTAGTTGTAAACCTATAAATTTTCTATTACTTTGGTTTGCTACACCGAAATTAAACCGTAGTAGCGAAAGAGTCCGCGCTTTAAAATAAAAAGTTGTACTATGAATTTATTAAATCAGGCAAAGTGTGCAAACATTTTGATTAGTAATTCGCTGAAATTCTTATTTCATAGTTTTCATATGCATTTATTTCTATAATTTTCTACAAGTTTTATTAGGCGTCAATGATGAAATAGATAAACTAAAATAAATATAAATGGACTCATAAATTTGTTTGTACAAATTCGCTTACACCTAGTGTGAGTCACGGATCATTGAATCGCGTTAATAGGCAATTAACGTAGCCACTGGTGCTACAAAAGGTTAGTAATTATCATACAGCAACTTACCAATACTAATTTTATTGCATTCGAATATTCGAATAAAATTAGTATATTTAGAGTGCGACGTGGTAGACCAAAACGTCGATGGCAAGACGAATCAACTTAGCTTATAACTACAGGATAGACTGGTGCAAACTAGCGCATAAGATGGATATGTGGAAAATCGAAAAAAAAAGGAGGGAGGCCTGCAATGGGACAATACAGGCTGATAATAATAATAATAGTGCGATAACTTTGTACATAGCTGGGTGGGTAAGCTTCGTCCTTGACATCGCATAATAGAGATCATGTTGGACACAAAAGCTCTCGATTCAATCGATTTAGAGTTGAAACGAAATCACAATTAAATTCGATGGATTCGAATGCAATTGCGTGCAACGCTATTCTAATTACCAATGAGGTGCCTTATAACATGGTTCTATTTTTAAATACGCTTTAGCGTAGTAAGTGCCATTATATTGTATGGACATTTTTGCTATTGCAACACATCTACGTAGTACTTAACATTACCGAATTTAATAATATTTAGATATGTAGTTAATAATAATATATTGTATAGAATGTAGGATGGCTAATAGACAATACATATTAGACAACATTTAATTAGAATATTGATGTTGGTTTAGTAATCGGGCTAAAAGCGAACTGACATAAGCGCCATTACTCTTGGAATTGCGTCTTATATACATTTGACTGCCTCATCCTCGTGGCGTAAATGTGCAGTTATGGTACGGCCTATCGTAAAATAGGAGGAGCAAAGAGTTATTAGATTTTACTTAAAATATTTTTCGTTGCAGCAACGTGCTCACGACAGTAGGCTCGTCACCTATGTGGATTCTAAAATATAGGTAAACGTTTTCTTAATCAGCATTTTTATATTACTAAAGAATGGCGTTTAAGTTATTTTCCTTTTTCGTCAAAACAGTAGTTTCGAGGCTGATATTTAATGAGCTACATTCACTGTGCACTATGTCGCCCAGTGTTGTACTGAATATAATACAACTTGGGTATTTTTGCTTGCTGGCAAAGCAATGGCACGCATAAATAACTATATAAAAGAACACAAACATGCAGTTGCGTTTTTTATATAATAATAATAATGTAATAATGTTGTAATTTGTGTTTATATGATATAATATTGCTTGTATTAATAAGTAATTTAAATAAAAAATTAGTAGCACGCAACGAACTTACACGTATAGTTAGTAGGTATAATCAAAATACCTCCATGGCGCAGTGGTAGTAAATGCGACTGCTTTGCATGAGGTCTCGGGTTCGAAGCCCGGGTCGGGCCAACAAAAAGATAATGGGTTTTTCTGTTTAGAAATCTCAATACGAGCGCGGAGTTAGGAAGTTGGCGGTGTTAGACACCCCCGTGCCTCGGAAAGCACGTAAAGCCGTTGGTCCTGCGCCTGATCTCTCTCCGGTCGTGTCGGATCACCGTCCCATCGGATCATGAGGGTTAGGGAACAGAGAGTGCACTTGTGTTTGCGCACATACTTGTGCACTATAATATCTTCTGCGCAGAGGGCCAGTCTCTGTTAAGATTGACCGCCGTGGCCGAAATTCGGTCTGGAGTACATTATAATCAAAACTACCAAATTTTTTTTGAAATTCGAATTGTTACTAATTTGTGCTCTGAGTTAAGCATATTCTATATACTTCTGGGTATACTTATATAATAAACGTTTATTTATAAATAACATGTAAAAAGACGTGGTCATATTAAACTCTGTACGGTATATAATATTATTGTTCTGTACTTACTACTTAAAATGGCAATTTTCAATCGTCTCTTAATAAGGCATATATTTACAAGATTCATTGGCTATTGCTTAAAAAGTTGGCTCTAAAAAGGTATTCTTGAAGTATCATATAAACTTGAACAAAAGTGTATTTCAAATAAACAACGCGATAAAATCCGTATATAGCAGTTTAATTTCAATATTATGCAATGTAGAAAATATGTCGTATTTTTTCAAGAGCCAAGCTATCTAGCATCTATCTCGCAGTAAGAAAATTCGTGTATCGTTAATTACTTATTTTATTAATGACATACAATTAAATTAGTTGCTTATTAAGCAAAATTGCAATCTGTATAAATAAATTAATGCTGTTAGTATACTATACAAATAAATAATGAATATTGTTTATAATTCAGCAATGAAAACTTAATTAAGTAATTTAAAGGATAAACGAAACAACCTTTTATTATGACCACGTTTTCTGTTAAATAATATAATAATTTAGACGACAAGTCCGATCGTAGTAAATATATAGCGTACAATGCTTTTCAATTCCTGATACAATTAATATATGCGACCGAATAGCTGATTCAGGTGAATATATTAATTGAATTAGAGAATTTATACGCTTTACAGATAGAATGAAAAGTCAGAATATAATTCTATATAAAATACCAAACGCAAGCGGACTAAAAACAATTTCTTTGTGGTCTTTTAGATTAGCAAAAAACATTGGACACGTATTTCATTAGTCCTACAAACTAATAACAACGAAGATACAACGCGTTCAAATTTCGTGTTAAGTCACTTGTACAAATTTTACAAACGTGTGACGTTATAAGCACTTACGCCCGAACTTTAATGCGTTATATACATTAGCAAATTTTTATTGCTTTGTTAAAAAATAAAATATTATGTGTCCAATATTTTTTGCTAACCTAAAAGACCATATAAAAACATTTTTCAGTCCGTTTGCCTATAATTATATGGACTTCCTTCAGGAAGTTTTGCACATCCCAAATGAGTGAACTGTACAATCAATGACCGAATGATTATGTTAAGATATTATAATTTATTTATAATTAGTATTAGTATGTTATTAAGTACTTATTAGACTAAGTTATAAGTGCCTTATTAATACCAAATGCGACCAATGTATTTTATATGTTATTCTATGTATACATTTTGCGGTTTGAAGATATTTTGTTGATTATATTAATATCATAATATTCTAGGTTATAGAATATTTTGGTACATATTTATAAGTGAGACTTACTGATACGAGCCCTCTTTTCTCTCAAAGCATCTCGGTATGTCTGATTGTCGCCATGCCTTTCTACTCATCTTGTTTAGTCTACAGACGTTTCTGATAGACGCGCTTTTAACACACTTGTTTTGAAGAAGAATGTTCTTGACGATCGGATCTGTCGAAATGAATCATTGGCTATGCAAAACTTACGGTTTACGCTTTGACTGAATATTGACACAAGCATTGTCAATGGGTCAATATAACCATATCTAGACATAAGGAAAAAAGCTTTCTGTCTGGGTGTTGGACTACGTTCGTTAAAAAGAATTATAAAATTTGTGGCTTTTATGTGGTCTGCTTCATGAAGTTACGGATAAAATTATTGAGTATTATGAGATAACTTAAGAATATTATAAACGAGCGTTCTTCATATAGTGTAGATTTATATAGCGCACAATTAAGGAACGAGCATTGTGCTCTTTAACTATGCAACTGCCAATAGGGTTGGCATGTCCATGTAGACAAAAACCCTTATAAAAGAATAAAGATTTAAAACAAAAACCATGCTACTGAAGCGGGGTTTACACGTTGCCTATGTCATACGTCTATTTACATATTACAAGCAAGGCAATGCTGAGAGACATTTTAGAACAAAAATCTGTTTTAGGCGTAAAGTTCTACATTATAAGCAGATAAACAAGGGTTTAATGAGTGTTAAATGCTGCTACGGTATTTAACTGGCTTAAGGCACGTACGCCTGTGCAATTTTATGAACAGCAACGTTTAAAACTCTATCAAAATCCACCTTGATTCCTTATTAGAGACATCTATTCTAGAAGCACGCATAGAAATAAATTAATAGAGCAAACACTGTAAATGTCAACGGCGATAAATAATCAGCCCCATACCTATAATATCGATGTGCAGTCGTATTTTCGAACCCGCATAAGCTTATGCAATGTTAAACAGCCCGCTAATTCTTCATGAAATGCGGCACCATGCTAAGCCAACTATTGATAGTATTGAAACTATTATTGTATTTCGTAGTTGTGAATATGTGATAAAAATATTTATGATTATCACGCGAGCAATGCACATTTTTGTACTGACGAAGATTAAAATCTGTGTATCGTTACTAATTCGATATAGCGCTAATTATATTACAATTATAATTTTGAACTGTTTTTACATATAATATACCTATATTTATTTAGAGCTTTTTGCTTGATATGTGCATTTGACTATAGTTGCCACATACGTAACAGTTTATCGATAAATCGACGATGCGTGCACGATAGCATATTGATGCATGTATAGTTTTTAATCATGGCTAATTATCATGTAAGATATTTGTCTCTGAATTTTCTTTGTCATTGAGCTAAAATTTAATCCTTTAACGGCATCTAGACACAATAAAAATAGCGTCTAGCTTCAGGAAGCCGAACGTTGGCCAAGATACCTAAAGTGAAATTATGTATATTATAATAGAGTTGATATAATAAAATTAGATAGATAAAGATTAGCGGCTCGATACTATAAACTCGTATCCAACGACTTCTGTTCAAGTCGACCGAATAACAATTACCTACTATATTAGCCCGACTTAAAACGAAGTAGTGGCTCGCACGAGTACTTTACATTTTTAACGAGTTTGCCTGAAGTATAAATTTGACAGGTTTCCTACACAAAACCTGTCAAAACAATAAATTTATTTCTCAGCTAAAGTTTTAGTTAGTTAGTAGTTTTAGGTTATACAAAATGGACCCTAAATATAAAATTCTAAATACACATGGTATATGGTAAATGAGAAAATCCATAGCAGATGTCAAAGTTTTGGTTTAGGTCAATTTTTAATTTAATTGAAAATTATGAATTCTATTTTCAAATGATTTGAATTGTATTTATCGATAAATAGTTACATATTATGTGGCATGCTTAAGAATTGTGAAGCATAATGTAATGATGATCTAAAAGTATTTAATGTAGTGCAAAATATTATACATATCGCTGTACTTAATTTGTAACAATATGTACTTATTATACATTCCTATTTTTTATGATTGTCATGTTGGTGTTTTTGATAACTTAATTTTAGTACTTTCTTTATATCATAGACTGTGCAAAGACAACAGTGATAGTACAAAGATAAGAACAATAAAATAATTAGTAACATTTATAAAAAAGTAAATAATATTTGCAAATTATTTGACTAACAAATGCAATCCAATATACTGTGTATATTGGATATATATCACTTGTATTTGCAGCTGTCTAAATTATGAACACAAATATTTATAAATATTGTTTGTAATTGTAGATTAGATCTGTCGCTTTTTTAAAGCTTTATATACAGGGTGTTTATATTTCCTAAGAAAATATTTTTATTGCGCGAAGAGTGTCAATAAAATTTCGTTATTTTAACGTGAGTAATAATAACGAAATTTAATTGATTTCATTTAAAGTCACGTTGAATAATCAACATTATCAGTTAGTTGATCAATTGCAATAGCAATGCGTTTAACTATATTTTGCACCAAAATCTATTCTGTCTCTGATTATTATAATATTCAGGTTTATGATATCTTAAAAATAAGTTTATAGCCGGTTAATTTCGTTTGGTGATTGTTATATTACAGATTCAAGATACCCTAAATATTCACACCCTGTATCCAGTTACCCTATGTAGTGAGATGTTTGACAACGATTATTGTTTTTTTATGTAATCAGTACACTTGCTTGCAAAAATATAGATTTTTGAGGAGATGACAGATGAGTTTTCTTAATGGCTTTCGATGTGCTCAAGCTCAGATAGACATTGAAAACAGTAAGACAATAAAATATTCTAGGAACGTCAAAGAGCATAGTATTTAAAGTAAACTAATGGAGTACATTATTGATTTAAATTATTTATGTTTTTATACACACCAGTTATCAACAACTTGAATATATTGAGACATTGATAAGTCAGACTCTTGAATAAAATCTCACACATCGCAATATC
Source organism: Catocala fraxini (assembly GCA_930367265.1). Lineage (NCBI taxonomy): Eukaryota > Metazoa > Arthropoda > Insecta > Lepidoptera > Erebidae > Catocala > Catocala fraxini. The sequence continues at coordinate 20,350,561 of OV884041.1, forward strand.
AATATTTCGTACAAACCTATATAATAAAACATTTCTTGACCCTTTCTGAAAAGTTGCCGTAACCATCACTTATATTACAATATTATTATTATTTAATTAACGGTGAAGGAAAACATCGTGAGTAAATCTACATGTCTGAGAGTTCTCCATAATGTTCTCGAATATATGTTAAGTCTGCCAACCCGCACTGGGCAAGCGTGGTCTATTGCCTAACCCTTCTCACACTGAGAAGAGGCTCGTGCCCAGCAATGGGACAGCTTAACACAGGGCTGATATAATTATTATATGTATATTTAACGAGTGCTTGAGACAGACCCTTTGCCTGAACCTAGCAACTAACCTAATTGTAGCTTCGGTAACTTAGTAAACTCACTAACCTATATATTTTGACGTTCATAAGTGTTACTTTGTGACCTAAATGAATAAATTATTTTTGACTTTGACTGACTATTATACGCTGTGTATTTGTCTTGTTTTATCCTGCAATAACAGTAATACTGCTAAAAGAGAAGATTACAAAAATCCTGGTTGTGTTATACTTTTTTTAAGTTTTGTATGAAGCATATATTTTTGCAATCAAGTGTACACGCATTGTCTTATGTCAGCATGGCCATTGTACCTATATATAAATATACACTTGCACAAAACTATACGCATTTTTATTTTATATTCCACCTTGCTTTTTGTATATTTATGTATACGAGTAATGGCTCTGTTTGTTGCTTATGTTGTTAATTAATGTTATTGCTGTTGTGTTGCTGCTAACTTTTTATTGCTATGTTGGTATAAAAGCTTTTGTGAGTGGTATTTAGAAATCTGTAAAACTGCAAAGTTTAGTATTGTCTGTACCTTTGGGTAATGCGTCTATACGGTAGGTAGCTTGATTATGTTACCTTGCTGCAGCAATGATGAGGTATAGTTTGACCGAAACCGCTGTACCGTGCCTTAGGTATGTGCGCGGCGAGACGGAAGGGGGAACGCAGGCTAACAGGCCGCTGTCATTCGTCAACACTCACGGCAATTCTCCCCGTCTCGCCGCGCACATACCTAAAGGGCGGTACAGCGGTTTTGGTCAAACTATAATACAGCTATTACCAACTTTTGTTTTACTTGGATTTAGACACAGAGAATGTACATAGTTCCGTATACAGCTTTATTGCTGTAGCCAGTACCGCTTAAAATATCGATCAGATCATCACCTTGCCACTGCCAGTGCGGTCAGTCTTGTGGGTTCAATGCCCACTCGAAATAAAAATTTGTGTGTACTGGATATAGTTCTTCCGTGTCTGAGTGTTCTCTGCAACCGTTGTTTCATTGTTTGCTAAGTCACCCACAACAACGAAATACTGGGAGATCTTTGAAAAATAAACAGGCGAACAATAGGCTGGCTATATCTGCAGTAGGTACGTCAGTTGCTAATGCAAAGGAGAACTAGAACCAAGGTCGTAAATTAATACACGTGAAGTTATATGGGATAGACTGGGTGCGTTAGCAAACTGGAAGTCGTGGTGTATATAATTGGGAGAGGGATATGTTTTAATCATTGTCCTATTACATAAAAGCATGTTAATTCTAAAGTAGGTGTACGCAAATTAACGCAAAATTATCCGATATTCTTGAGTAGTAGAGCCTCGCTGATTTCAGCATTAATGGGCCGGTTCGACCGGGAAAGGACTACCCTATCACAGAATATCGACGTGAAATAGCAGTATTCCTACTGTTGTGTTTCGATCGGTGAGTGAGAGTGACGGAGGTCCAATCACCCTTTCTCCCCCTTCCCGCTCCTTCTCCTTCCCACTTCCGTTTGAGGCAACGCTCAAGTGATGCCTCTGGTGTTGCAGGCGTCCATAGGCTACGGTGACCACTTACCATCAGGCCATATGCTAGTTTGCCACATAAGTCGTATAAAAAAAACTCGCTCCTTCCAAATTACGCTAACTTTTGCCCTCTAACGTATAAGGACTGTATGCATAGCCCCCTCCGTTCCTTACAATTAAAATTACGAAATTTTTGTATACCCAACAACGAAAAAAATCGGTTGCCAGTACTAGAACCAAGCTTTAGGTTTTTAACGGTGACAAAAATTACAATAAAAGACTTAACCCGCGTAGTAATATAGATAATACTTGTCTTATATTAATTTACGCCGTATGTTTAAGTTATAAAGTTCAATTTGAATATTCATTTTATCAGTGGCTTTGTCACCTCTGCGTTCATTTGCATGACATATCTACAGGCATAAACCTAAAATTATAAAAAAGGGATTTAAGTATGAACATACAGTATGATTTTGTGAAATTTAAATGTGGCATATTATTATATTGTTACAGTAAGTTTAAATTTCAAATTGCCTGAATCTGGAACAAATATTGGTAATCTTAATTCTAACATAAAACTTTTTAAACAGAGGAACCGGTGAACCTCATGACGAAATCACTGACGACCTCCATCCAGCAAGCAGTGAACACAGTCCGAGACTTCACCCACATTGACCAAACCGTGCCATACATCACCAGTGTCCTCGAACAACCTATATCGATATTCACTAAAAACGAACTCATCGAAACGGGCACCATCGCCAACGCCGAAGAGTGCTTCGAACTACCCCCCATCAAGAACTTGCCACACGACATCTCGGGTAACGTCTTAGAATCGATCATCAACGAGTTTAGGGACGTATCGAGTGACGCTGAAGAAATAAGGCGAGTGAAAACAGAAGAGCTTCAGAGAAAGTTGAAACTGTACAATAGTATAATGGAGAAGAAGTATGACGACGAATTGATTCATAGCAGTAAGAGAAGCAGGAGTAGCAGGAGAGATGGCAGTTCTGGTGGCAGCACGCCGAGGTTGTCGACTCCTGTGAGGAAGCCCGTGGAGAATGTCAGCTACACTAGTCCTTGTGTTATGAATATGAGTATTTATAGGTAAGTACTATCAAATTTATTTATTATTTAATTAATTACATCGTATTGATGAAAACTGATTCCGGATTACCTAAACATGTTGCCTTCTCGAATTGAAACAGAGTAATAATGTATAATATTAATTTTTATTAAAATATATATTTAGTATCAGTAGAAGGCGCTATTTTGCGCTCAGACTTTCGGCTTTACGTGCCACAGCAATCTTGTGCCTCGTAAACGAAAATAAGCTTACTCACAATATCGTGGGACCATAAACATAATAGATAAAATTACCTCTGCTATCTTCTATATAAAATCTTATTATATTATGTATAAAATAACTATAGTTCAAACTGTTTATATCAACTGTCAGTAAATTAACGATTACTTTAATTTCATTTACAGCAGCATAGAGCAACCAAGCGACGAGCTACTGGAGAAGCAAATTGAAGAGAAAGAGAAAATGCTTGCTAAAATGCTTAACCTCGAATCTCTCAGCATCGACAGCCCGAAACCAGAAACTGAAACCGATACCGGAACCTTTCCGGAGCCCACACCAGCGCCACCAATTATATTCAAACAAGTCGATATACAACCCGACCCTCAGGTAACGCCTCCAGCGCCCATAGTTCCAAAAAGTCCAAAAAAGGACCTTAATCCTATAGATTTAGTGCCTAAAGTCGTCCAGCTTCCAAATAATTGGAATTTAGAGAACATTGAACTGAAATTAGACTTGAAGCAGAATGGTTTCAAAGATAGGTCCTTGATCTCCCCTGACGATCATTTAGATAGTGAATGGGAAATAATCTGATACAGGAAGACTAGATCTGATTAGTTAGATCTCTTGTCCCACTATTTAGTTTAGATGTATAACTATAAAAGTTTTGCTTACGTTTAAATTTTGGGCTCCATCAGCACAGACGATAGTGTCTGTTCTGTATATTTTTATTGCCTGCAGTGAAAAACGAGGTAATGGTATAGAGGTAGAGGTATGAGTATATGGTCCCTATCGCCCTTGGACTTGGCTGTATACCACATAGACAGCAGCTGGCTACCGTAAAAAATAAGAATTAGGGTATTCTGCTCTTTAGGCGGAATCGGAATTCATTTGGAAACTCCATGATATTCACCAGTGGTAAAAAGCCAAAATCACATACCCTAGTCACTTGTTTCGCAACTGCTATTAAATAATCAGGATTACGCTCTGAGAGTCTATACCTTATTTTTATACGGTGTAAGACTGAATCTCTGGACGTTTCCGTAGGTTAAATAAAGTCCTTAAGAAAATACGGTATTGTTTGCATGAACCAGTGATTCCTTCCTTGTGGTATCATCACAGCCCATTCTTAAAACACGAGTATACAGTGTGTATAATAAACCTTGCTCGAGCCATTAACATGTTTCTCACTTTAAAAAAATGCTAAGAAAAAAATAATAAAATCTATATCATCGTAAAACGTCTTCATTGTATTTTTAAGTACAGTATTGATCAGCATTTCTACCCTTATATTACTGAAATTTCGCACAGTCTAGCAACACTCCACTAAACTTGACAAGGACGCGGAGCGTGGCATACTTTTGGCGGCATTTTCTAATGCGTAGGTAGGTAGGCGCGGCGTAGCGCGGCGCAGCATCGGTGAATCTTTATGAACTTTAGTGATACCATGCCATGCTATGGGTAATCTATCAACATATTATTTTAAATAAATTAAATTTACTGGAGTAATTCTTTTGATCGATTTTCATAAAAGGATGTCACTTACGTACTCATAATAAGCTACTGTATAACACCTATAAGGATCGGACAAGGTTTATTATACACGCTGTATATACGGTGTCCTTTTGTACACGGTACTGCAAGCGTCCATAGGCTTAGATTACTATTAGACAAACCGTTTGTTTCTTTGCCACCTTACTTCTCGACCTTGATGAAGTTTCATACTTGAAAGTATTTTTGCTTTATAAATAACGAAGGGTGAAAACTGTACGAAGTATTGTCTAGTAATAATGACTTGAGAATCTTAAGTCATCGCTTGAAAATGCTACCAAGTATACTGACTTGAAAGTCAGCGTTACATATTAATGGCATTTTGGATTAAATTAAGAACCACTTATGATTTTTTGCATCCTAGCAGCGATCCTGCCAGCTGATTGAGACCAAAATAGAGAGATTTGATTGTGCAAAGGATGTGTGTATGAACGGTCAATGCAATTTGAATGCACCAAAATGCACCTGAGTGGCAAGCTATATAGCTATATGTGCAGTTGTATTGGCATTAATCCTATCTTGCAGTATACCTAGTCTTAAAGCTTTTTGTACACAAGTATGTATGCGAGGTAGGTTACCGCAAATACTTGCTTGCCTAAAATGCAAGTCGAATTGGAGCAGCGCATATTAAACCTCGCCTGGAACTATAGAAGACCGCATTTAAACGATCTTGTATTACTTTGGTGAATAAGTTTTCCAGGGCCCTGAAGAAGTCGCTGTTCTATCAATCAGGGACCGTTGTAATATGTGCACCTCGCATAGAATAGCAACCATTTTTAAAGGTGTATAACGCGCAAATGATAGCCAGTGTTGCAAGCGTACTGTGTGCCCGTCTTAGCAGTATAAAAATAGCTTAAGTAAGGTTTGCAGAAAGTAATAACAGAATATAACTTATAGCCGTAATAATTAAGTAAAAATCCATCTGAACTGCATAGTTTGTACGGTTAGCTTGTATGTGTAATATTTGCAGTCCTTATGTGTGTGTCTGTACATATCCTTAGTTCTTTTTGGAGTTATTAGGCTTATAATATTGACTAAGACTTATGAATAGATAGAAAGGGTTAGTCTAGAAAATGTTAATGTACTTAACTGGAGACACTATTGACACGAAACAAAAATTGATTTTCATTATTGTATATAAAAGTTGGATCCTACATAACCATGCGTATGAGTAAACGTGCAACTCGCTAAATTTATGCGTTTTTTTGTGCATGGTGTTACTTAGCCTACGCCCAGTAGTAGTAGCAAATATATTTATATTTTCACGATACATTTACTATTACTACTGGGCCAATTTTCAGGATCTATAATCGCCCGGAGACTGATGCGGTAACGTCCTAAATAATCCCTAAATCAGATTGTTAAATAAATGTAACGCACTGACTGCGCGGGAAAGCTTCTTAGCCTTATCTCTTTTTTCTGCAACTTCCTAATATAAATTAAAAATCCTAATACTCCTATAAGAACCTCAGCTTTTTTAATAACTGTTGTAAAAGAATATTTGTACGTTCATATAACCCTCAAAAACAGAATAAACTGGCAAAATTGCTTCGCATTATAAGCTCATTAATTACATTTTGATTATAAACTAACTGGCTCCGAAACTGTATAATAATACGTATGTAATATTGTCTTCTATTTACGCGAATATTATTCATTGAAATTAAACTGCTATATACGGATTTTATCGCGTTGTTTATTTGACAATTTATTACAAAATTTTGAAAATTGTTACACTACTACTACTATTAAACTTTACTAGGTATGCGTAGCCATGGTCACGGGGAGACCGTGTCTCCCCGTGACCATGGCTGCTGAAAAGCAACCGAAACGTCGGGGAAAGTGTAAAAATAAATTAAATCTAAATAGTTTGACAATAATTTAATAAGCTTAAAAATTACCTAGTAAAGTTTAATAGTAGTAGTAGTGTAACAATTTTCAAAATTTTGTAATAAAGTGTCAAATAAACAACGCGATAAAATCCGTATATAGCAGTTTAATTTCAATGAATAATACGTATGGTTATGTATGATCGAGACCCGAATATGATATGCTTCAGCAAGGCATCTGTTCACAAGGGAGGGATCCGAAATAAATTTAGCGTTTAGAAAGATAAATAAAGATACGATTCGGTTCTCTGCCTGAAAATGTACTGTCAATGTTTTGTTATCAGATTTAGATAAAATAGTTTTAATATGAACAAATAGTATTGCATGTGTTCAAGCACGTTGCATTTAGTTAAGCGAGGCTTGTTTTGAAGCAATTCTAATGTTAAGTTGAAGGATGCTATTACTGACGTGACAACATTATCTGCCACTAGATGGCATTAGTAGAAAGTACGCCCTCTATCGGACAAGATCTGTACTTATGTTATCAAGTAGGTAAAAATGCACGTGATATATTCCAAATCTGGATTAAAATATGCAAATTAAGCCATAATAATTACAGCAGCTTATTACTGTATAAATAAAGTAATCTGTATCTAACATAATTATATTAAGAATAAAGTGCTTACAGTGTTTAGAATTAAATAGTATAAGATTTACGTTCGAATTATTTTAAACTTCGAATTTGTTTCATTTTGTTAAAGGCCAGTATGACAATAAAGAAATAAGATAGTTCTTTCAATTTATGAGAGCGCTATTCATCTGTGTGTACGCGTTTACAATAAACCTATTGCATTAATCGAAATTATTGTTTGGATTCTTGCAATAGTTATCAAGTACCCTGTACGCTTAATGTAAAAAAACTCAACGCAATACTATCTTTCTCTAAACTCGATTTCTCATGAGTACTAAGTATCATAAGCCTGTGAAGTTTGTGATTAGCCTTCAATGACTGCTGCAATACTTTAAATATGTTAGTCCATTTCTTAGAGAAGACCAAAGTTAAAAGATCAATTTTAGAAAAAGCGTACTGAACGACAGCGCTCACATGTCAATTGTAGGAACTATACCCAGGAAAAAACCAAAGCTGACTCTCACTGTGTACACTAAAAAGACAGACAACTTATTGTTAAAGTTAAGTTACTAAAAAATTACCTAAAAATCATAAAATACTAAATGATCGCATTTATTTTTATTTAGTGAATAATTTGACAGCAAACTACATTAAATAACAATTTACGTACGGTTTAAGTAATAGTATTTTAGTATTGTTTTATTAGTTTTTTGAATAATGTGTATGGTTAGGATAGGTATTAAGAGATGAAAAACCGTACTTGATTATAAAAGGATGCACTTCTCAAGGATGTCGTAAAAGTAAGCTAAGCTAAGTCACTAAATAATGCTAAACTTGTGCTATGCTAAAACTTGTGTTTTAATGATTCACGAGTCATTAAAACACAAGGTTATAAAAAAAATAACTATCACATCACAAGTAAATATTTTAAATAATATTTATGAACTAAATGCGTTAGTTTTTGGACTTATGTGAAAGTGGCGAAGGTGCCGCACACTGCGGAAAGATTAAAGGCAATCGAATAAGAAAATGTGTGCGTGACGGATGCACAAAAGTTTATTCGACGTACGTATAAACTCCTGTGAATCCAACTTCACCCAAGCTGCATAAATTTAATCATTTATATATTAGACTATATACATTTGGAATCTAAACAAATGTGTTGTACGAAGCTCTCTTAGTATGTATAGTAAGGTAAGTTGTAAATAAATTAGTGATAATCTTTCTTAGATTCTAAGTATGCCATAAAATTTTTGTTGAATATCATTATGATTGAAAAGAAAACTATAGTTCAATTGTTTTATTTTATTATTGGATATTTCTAAATTTTGTTACCCACATTTCGTAAATTTATTATTTTATAAATATAAGAATTTATTTTGAAGATCAGGCAATGCCAAACAAACGAATCAGTATTGTTTATCACTTAATGATATTTTATTAATTATCTTTAGATTTTGCTTAATGAATTCACATTCTACAAACATTAGAAAAAGGATATAAATTAAGATAAGCTTTCAAAAATTATTTTCATTATGAATGTTTACGCACATAAATTGTAATAATAATAATTAAGTAACAACTAAAATGCACTGTTTGTAAACCTCATTGAGAAATAGTGTGAATAATGTTGATATTATCGATAACATATTGAACGTCCATATTATGTTATCATTTGGCGATTTCCAAAAAGAGCAATGTACTGAAGAGAAAGTATTTCGGAAGACACTTAGTTAACAATTAAAGGCTTTTTTATATGCACAGTTGCATCAGTCTACCTGAGGACTGTTACAAATGAACTTAGGCCCTTACATCACTTGTAGTCTAACGCAATGGCCAATCCCATCGTCCTCAAAGTTCTTCAAACTTTATTCACTAATATTGCGATATCTGGTTAAGAAAAATTAAATGCGGTTTTAGGTCATTCTAGAGTAGGGTACAGCAAGTAACATCTACTATCTGAGTGAGTACATCGGGGCTAAACATATATAACTTAGATTTATTACGATTTTGCATTTATGTAACGTAAAATATATTTATTACACAATAGAAAAATGCAAATGAACTTGGGCGGTATATTCTAAAATAACATATTATTATAGATTATGAATCAATAGGTTCTGTATTCAAATGATGTTACATTGCGCATATGACACTTTGCATTGTATCCGAAACTATGTTTTTATATTGCTTGCCATACTGCGCCACGTACATTCATTTTGCATATTATGTCCTGCCAGAAAAAAATATTATTTATTATGGCGTTTATTTGTCTTCAATTTGGTTTTATAGAATGATATAGACCTATATATTATGTTCATGTAATTACTGTAATTTTCAATAAGACTTATAATAATCAATATTTTTCTCTTATTCCAAGAAAAGGTGAAATATTCTACAATTGAAATGTTTTCAATCAAGCAAGTAGTGCGCTGGCGCAATAAAAGCAAAGGAAATGCTATTTTAAATTTAGAATGTTTTGCCTTTTCGTAATAAGGAGGGTCATCATTTAACTCTTAATTTTCATTTTTGCTAAGATAGGTACATCCTGCCACAATAATTTTAGTGTGGCCAGATATAAGTATAGGAAATATGGCTGCTTAAGAATAACATCACATATTTCATATTTACAAGGACATAGATATAGTATTGTTATATTAATAGACACATTGTGATATTTGTTTTTGGCTGAACAATAAAGTATTTGATGAATTCAATTTCGTATTATTTTCCAAGTTCTACATTACCTACATAATATGCATCTCAGATTTTATTGCAGAAGGATAGTTAAAATGTAGAGCTTGAAAGAATCTTTTAAGAGCTAGGGCATAACTCAATCCAACCTTGTATTTCTCACGCCTGAAAAACTTTAGCATACAAGTTGTTTGATGTCAAATAACTTTGAGCTGAGTACCTACAAAAGTAAAGTTTACAGAGTCTTCTCTAAGGACTCCTTGTGCTATCATTGAGACACCAATGTTCTTTATTTTTGTTAATTAAGTTACTGCAAAGCTAGTACAACACTGTGGCATTTCAAGTGTTTCAGTTTTGATAAATGCTTGCCATGAGTCAATTTGTATGTTATTTTCCTTAACCCTTTATGTGGCATGTCAGGCATATTAAAAAAGAATCATGTGTCACAAAATCTGCTATCTGACATACAAGTACAAATTTAGATAGATCAAGAACATATTAGAGAATATAATAGAACAAGAATGGTATTTTTATTGATCTGTATATTAACGGATGTAGAAAAAAGGTAAGCTACACAATTATTGCATATTTACATTATTACATGTGTTTTAAGAATTGTAAAAGTGTACATAATAGTAAGACTATCAATGGCATTGTGGGATAAGTGATTGATTGTTTAGAGTCTTCAGTGTTGTTTATGTCCATTAGCATCTAGCACAGAATATTCATCATCTAACACCAGTTTTAAAAAAACAGCTATTAAGTATATAATACAATTTATTTAATTTTTACATAACTTTACATATCAATAAACTTATTGATAACCAATACCTATATAATATAATTGAACTAGAACATTGCTATTGCCTCTTTTTGACTTGCTTAGCTTTTGATGTGGGTGCTTTAGTTGCAGCACCTCTATTGAACAGAGAGGTAAACATCTCTGACATTTCAGGCATCTCTGACATCTTAGCTAAGTTACTAATTTGTTTCAAATCTTCCTTAGTCTCCGGATCATTCATCATTTTTGGTAAAATCATAATGAACAGAAGTGGCAGCACCATCATGATCACCATAGGGTTGAACAGGAAGTCTGTCAGTCGCCATTGCTCCCTCATTTGGAAATATCTATATTTCGACAGAGCTTTCAATCTCAGTGGGTATGGGACTTGGATAACTTGTGATGTCTGAATGTAGTTCACTTTTCTAGCTCTGTATTTACCCTTAGAGTTGATTTCTACTCTCACAGGCTCGTATATGTAGTCAGGGTGTAATATTTCTACTACGTACGACCCTGAAGGAACATTGTGTATGACGAATGTGCCGTCATCTCTTATGAATCCTATGTACTCGCCACCATTGACGTGGACGCGTGTATCAACTTGCCATGGTCCCAAGTCTTGTTCCTCTGGTGGGTACACCTTGCCTTCGATCACGTATCTGCCGTTTCCTACTTCTTCTTCCGGAGGATTCACTGCACATAGTACGTTACAGAACGTACTAACAGCGAAAAAAACTGATAGGAGTTGCTTCATTGTTATGATTTGTCTGATTGTTTTTACATATAAAATATGTAATGATTATTCGTTTTTATTTCCGCATTAGAATAAATAGTCACGATCGATCACTATCCAGAAATTATTTAGTGCTTGTCAGTCAACTCGGTCATCAGATTTATTTTTGACAGATTGACACAATGAGTTTGTAATACCAAAATAAAATTGCAGTACAATGAATAATATTTAATTCATTGTGAGCAATGTTTTTGAGATCCTGGTTTTAATTATTTGATTTGTGAAATTTACATCACTATTACCTTTTATTATTAAAGTTATCTGTAAGGAAGTTTTGAGTAGTATTGAGTAGTGTTCTGAAAAAGTTTAGTGAAATGTGTTTATAATGTAGTCTACCACCGGTTACCCTTTCGGAAATATATACACAACTATCTCTTGCAATGTTCATATGTGCGAATTTTAAATTAAAAAACACCGTGCAATCTTCGGCACGTTAGGTAAATTCCTAAAATTGTAACCATAGAGAACTATGATGTGATCATCGGAAAAACCGGTTTTATTTTATCGATTTAAAATAAACGACCAATCACTATTCTTGTTGCTTGTCTTGTCTATGATTTTTTGTAAACAATATTGTTTGATTGAACATGTGCAATTCGTGTTTATTATCTAAAATTATTTAATTTAGACATGTTTTTTGTATAGTGTAAAGATAAATATCACAATGTCCGGGTACTTAGAGATAAAGTATCCGTTCAAATCTAATTTAGGCCTAAATCCTTTCAAGGTAAGTTCGCGTGGAGTACGTTAATTTATTCATTAGCTCTAACACAACATTGTGGCATTGATTATTTTTGTTATTGTCAGTCGTGGAAAAGACAATGGTGCATTCTGAGGCCAAGTCCGACGTGTGCGGGAGCTTCGTTGGCTGTATATTGTAGTGAGGTGGGCGCTTCGGCGGGATCTGTTGAGCTACCGTTGGGCAGCGTGGTGAAGAGGGCGAAGTCTCGTACGCGCCCGTATGCCTTCGCCGTGTTTTCTGTGGACGATCCGCGCAAACCGCGCATATTACTTGCTGCTCAATCTCTTCATGACACACAAATTTGGATGGAAAAAATTCGCGCTTTGCTAAATGGCAGCAAAATATTTGGTGAGTAACTACCTTCATTATTGATGTTTATTAAATGGTCAAATTTTAATATCTTACATGGATATTGCAAAAATGATATTATTATCTGTATAAATAAAGAATATGACTACATTTATTTTATGTGGAATTTAATAAATACTATATTATGTAGTTCAGAACATTAACATCTTTATTACATATTTGGTACCAGATCTAACTGAGCATTCGTTGTTAATATTCCAATCAAAACTCAACTTTACTTTGCACTAGTTACCTGCTTATAGCCACACAGGCTTATAGGTACATATGTAAGCATACTTAACTGATTGGGAGAATCAATTGAATTCTTTTTGTCACAACTTAAAATGCTGTTACTTATCCAAAATGATCTTGATTAAATATATTTTCAGCTTTTAAGAAGTCAACGTCTTGCCACTAATATAATTAATGTGAAAGGTTGGGATGATTCTTAAATGTTTGTTATTAAATAAGATGTAAACTGGTGAATGGATGGCATTTAAACTAACACTCAGATAGGCAATAGGCTGGTTTTCTCATTAGAATCACATAGGTGCAACTGTGTGCTAAAGCTAGGAATTCAATAAAGTTAAAATCTCTTGTGATAACTGTCTAATATAAGAATGACCATAGAATCTATAGACTCAAATCATTCTTATGACTTTTATCAGGGCTATAAATGTGTTGTGTATTTTCACATGAAATTATCTTCAATCAGTCAATAATTTTTATAATTATTGATGTGCAGCAAAACATGGTATATAAAGATATTCTAGTACATATTAGGGACCATATATGTTTTGATATGCCATCATTTACATATATTGACCATATATGTAAATGATGGCCTTGATGGTGTAGTGGTTAGTGTAACTGACTACCATGCCTGAGATCGCGGGTTTGATTCCTGTACAAGTCAAACATTTGTGTGCATGAACATGGATGTTTGTCTTGGTCTGGGTGTTTCTATATATAATATGTAGGTATTTACAAAAAAAAAAAGGTATTGTATGTTTATCCATTGTCTAGTATCCATAGTACAAGCTCTACTTAGTTTGGGCTAGATGGTGTTGTGTGTATGTGATAGAATATTATTATTATTATTGCATCAGTTTATCCAGAACCTGTTTGTTTTTATTGGATTTTGAAGTAGAAGAGTGACAGTATTTGGATAGTTGTGTGTGACAGTTTGAATGAGCTGGCTTAAGGGGAAGTGGCGTTTTGATATATAAAACCTGCCTAAGAGTAGCATGTAATACTAGCCTATGTAATAAGGCCTTAAGATCTCCAGAGGCTTGCATACTTCTTGTATTTCTCTTCTTTATTCTATTAGAAATAGCAATATGCTAGACATAATAGTTTGTATGGTCACCTCATCAGTGCTGAAGTGCAGAAATTTGTAGTTCTGATCCCAAACGCCGACCAAGGTTCATATCATCCATAATTAATTGTTGCCTGTAAACATCACAAGTATCAATCATTTTATAGTGACATTTTGTAAAGTCTTTGCCACACTGAATATTCCCTGTGTCATGCTCAGCACAAAACTAATTTGTGTATCAGAATAAAAATGTTTAGTCGCGATTGGGAATCGGGCTCACAACACTCAGTGCAGTAGCAGTGGAGCGACGATCACTTGTAATGTAATGTAATGTAGACTCCCTTTTTCCGCATTTGAACTCCAAGTTGGTCCATTATGCATGAGAGTCGGCCGGTTATGGAGATAGCCAGCCCAACTCTGCCCAGAAGCACAGAAGTTTACTGGGGTCTTCGCAGGCTTCGCAGAGTGACCTCGGGTTGTTGAGGATTTCCTTAAGTTGTGCTGTTACTCCCACACATTCCAGGACTACATGGGCAGCATATTCTTCTTCAGTCAGACATCCCCTACAGAGAGGGCTGTCTGCTGCTCCGATGTTGTACAGATGTTTTTTCAGGGGACAGTGTCCTGTTAGGATCCCCACGATGGTCAGAAGGTCCAATATTTGTAGGTTGAGCAGGCGGTGTGTCAGACGTGGTAAGATTTCCGGTAGGGCTGCTCTCGACTGTCTGCAGTCCGTTGTCTGTGCCCAGCGTTTATTATGTTGGCTCTGAGTGCGAAGCCGCATCTATGTTCTTAGTTGTAAGAATGGTAGAGGGAGGAATGGAGCCATGCTAGCCTTGGAAAGAGAATCGGAAACCATCTTTCATGGTGGTTTCCGATTCTCTTCTAGTCAACTCATCTGCAGCATCATTGCCCAGTGATTCACTGTGCCCCTTTATCCATTGTAAGGTTATTATGTTTTTTGTGGATATTCTTTCAAGAGAAAGGTGGATTTGTAAACGAGCCTGGAGTTGCAGCTATTGCTCTCTAGGGCTCTAAGTATTGCTGTGCTGTCGGAGAGGATTTGTATCCTGTAGCCTTCAGTCCGTCTCCTATCGATCGCGGTGGCGGCCTACGTGATGGCCACATATTCGCATTGGAAGATAGAACTGTGTGAGCCTAGTGTTATAGATATGTTAATATTGAGATCCAGGGAGTGAACTCCCGCGCCCGTTCCCTATATGGTTTTTGAGCCATCAGTGTAGACTCGGACCTCGTCAATTCCCGATTGATCTCTCTCACGGAGATCACTTATACTATATTATATGCGCTATCCGAGCAATATGCTTAGTTTTCTGCGATATAAGACTGTGGTCCATTAACAATCGCCTTCATTGTCGTTTTGAAATAAAATAACATTGCAGAGCATATGTAACTACATCCAAGCTACATACAATGTAAATTCAAATCCCAACGTCCATGGCCTGAAATTTGCATCGGGCCCATTGACGTCATAACATTGAATGCAAATACGCGCAAAACCCATTTAAAATTGTAATAGTACGAACAACAACAATACACTATTAATCCATTGTGTACAGAGTTTATCGTCGCATTTACATTTTCCGTTCAAAAATAACCACTCTATTTGTAATCTTGACATCTGGACGAGCTAAAGGTGTATCCACAATGAATGAGTCAATTTAAAAAATCTACATATAAAGTGCACTAGTCTTGTATGCCGAGCAATATGCGCGATAGGACTTAGCGGATGGTGCTTCTCTAAGCCTGAAGACCAAATCAAATAGCGAAGTATTGCTGCTACATAAGGTGTGTGATTACAGCAGCATCTAACGTTGTTACTAGTTAGGTCCATGTACTGTTAGTAGACATTCGTGGCGCGCCGGTAAAGTTGTTGGTGTCAAGTATCATAGACGGACTATTAGGAGCTCTGACTTTTGGTAGTAAAAAGGCTATACCCCATTTGGTTACGTACCGACTTAACTAGAGGTAAACAATCTTGATGTGTCTTTTTTATCATTTTATCTAAAAACACAGTTTAAAAATAAAATGCTGCTAAATATCAATGTAAATACAACAATAACGATTACTAAATCAATTGAAACGTTAGTTTAAGCAGTAGTTTATTTGTTTAATATGTGTTTATGTAAAAAGTCACATCAAGATTGTTTACCTTTAGTTAATTACCTAACCAAACGGAGTATGGTATATAAAATATAATCATTGTAGTAAAAACTATAGTAGTAGTGAAAAATTCTTAACTTAATGTGAGTAAACTTATGGCCACTCCTACAACTAACAAGTAAAAGTTATCCGAAAGATAAATCGCATGCTGTCTCACTCATGTTAGATTTAAAGAAGAGAGATGGCGATACTTTTATCTTATAGATAAATGCTATCTGGAGGTGGTAGTACCAGCCCTTAGTGACTTACGCCGAAACTGTTTTCGTGTGAAATCGTATCGAGTGATACCGGTATCAGGCAGTTTCATCTGTCGGCCGAGAAGCGGGGCATTGATAATTTGAGAAGCAATTCATTATGGCATTAAAGCTAATGTCTTCTCAAACATTTTCAGAGTTTTAATGACATTATTGTATTGTATTGGTTGGGCACTGTATATCTTATGCGATCCAGAGACCTATGTGTAAAATATGGGCAGAAACTTTGCAAGTATGTACTATGTTTAAACTACTTTAGTGCACCGTGCACTTTGCGCTTCGGGATAATATTCTTTTATGATTATATGATGCTTCTGTCTGGATCGCTGCAGCCATTTTATTGGTGGATAGGTATCGTGCGATAACATATTTAGTGTAATAGTCAAATTCGAATTATTGCATTCCATAATGTACATTTACAGGTACAGGTAGGCTTAAAAATAAGTAACAAATTATGGATCCTGTGGGGCACAGCACAATTAGGAGAGAGGAGGAGCTGTTTAGATATAATATTTTCAAAATATTAGTTTTGACACAATTTTATCTGCTTTTGAATCTAGTCATTGATTGACCGCTTACAATCAGTCGAAATGTGGGTAGTAGACCATGAGTGGTATGAAAAAGCCGCGTGTTCACACAATACGCCTTTCGTAATCCATTGCTGAAAGTAGATACATCCCATGTTAGGTTAAGCAGTGCTACTGGGTATTTCTGTCAAAAATGCCCAGTAACACAATTGCA
The DNA here is from genome assembly GCA_930367265.1 of Catocala fraxini. Lineage (NCBI taxonomy): Eukaryota > Metazoa > Arthropoda > Insecta > Lepidoptera > Erebidae > Catocala > Catocala fraxini. The sequence goes on from OV884041.1 coordinate 20,367,547, forward strand.
CAAGTATACCTACTATTACGTATTTTCTATCATGGACCGACATAGATACAAAAATTACAGCACCATCAAATCACAGTTACCAGCAGGTCAAAGTTACCCTCATCATCATCATGCTTATCATTCATTCCAGATTCAGAGCCATTGCTCAAAGACTCGTATTCCGTCAGCGTGATATCTACGGAGCTGTCGCGCAAGTGCGGCTTGTCGAGTGACACCGTGGTCACGCTCTCCGCGGCCGGCGTCATTGTGGCGCGCGCGCAGCTAGCCGCCTTCCTCGAGTGGAAACACATCACCGATGTGCGACTCACCGATGAGGATAAGCACAGGACCTGTGTCGTGCATGTTGATGGGTTAGTTGTATTATTTATAATTTAGAAGATAGAAGCAATTTTAAAACACTGCTTATGCCGCCGGTAGTTGTGTGGGCAACCTTCAACTTCATAAAAGGTCGTAAGCTTTTAACCTTTTCTTGTGTGTGGAATGCCAGATATTATTGAAGATTCCTTTTTAAGGAAATACTGTATTGCCGGTTGGAGAAACCCGACTGCGAGAATAACATAGTGGTGCGTTTGTGTGTTGCGTGTGGGTTCGATCCCACACTGTGCAAGAATAGTTGTTCCGGGTCTGGGTGTTTATTGTGTTCATTATTTGAATGTTTGTAAATTCTGTCGCGACACAAGATTTATTGTGTGGGAATAGTCCTTAACAAAAAATGTGTTTGTTTTCTTGTAGATCCTTGTGCTTGTACTGATTCATAGCTCAAGCACAATGATTAATTTCGGTTCACGTTCTGTGCCCAGCCTCTAATAACACAGCGATACCCAACGCGATATACCCAGAGTGATATCCGTGGCGTATATTTTGCTATGGTTCAAAGGCCACTTTGTATCATAATGCAAAAAAGAAAAAAAATTAAGTAACATTATCTTGTTATAATTTAACATCGAAATTTTTGACCATCCAATCATTATTGCCAAAACTTCATGCATGATATAATGATATTACACAGAGTAACGGTACAAAAATTCTCGTTTCGCACAAAGCATAGGACGTCCAAATTATGAGAACGGTTTTGAACTTTTGATGACGAAAATTGTATTATATAAGGAACAATACGACGCTACATTGTTCAATGAACAATGGTCTGCTTCCCACGAGAACGTAACCTGGTACATTTGGAAACGTACCTCGTATATTTTAAAATGGTGGCTGCTTGTCAAATGCTTGTTAATTATCTTATTTATTTTTATTGGTCTACCTCGTTGGTGCCGTGGCATAAGTTTGAGCTTATGTTAGCGTGCGATCATGAGGTATCGTGTTTGGTAATCAGGTTGATTTTCTGTAAAGAAATTTTCAAGAAAAATTTGTGTATGGAAATATGTCCAGTGTACCACAATGGCTCGCCCTCTTTACCGTGAGACCTAGAAGCTTAGGTTAGCGAAATGTGAGTGTAGTTTACTACACCTAAAACGCACGTAAAAAGCTTGCGGCATTCATTCATCATGGACACGTGTCGACTTGAGAATAAGATCGCTATCGATGGGCAAACGGTGATTTAATTTCGATATTCTCTCTATTTTTATAATCTAGGAGACCCTTAGATAGTTCACTTATTGTCGTGCTAACGTCGCACATCTTCAACGCGACGTCGGCGTCGTAGTGATAAGTTAGTATGGAAATGAAAGCTAAGTACTGTCATAAATACACGTATTTTAATTCTTAAATACTTTTTACTGCATCGGCTACACGAAGCGTCCAAGTTGGTCACCATCAGGCGGGTCGAAGCTTGCTTGGCACTATAATAAGCAGTTTATTAACCTTTTGAACGCCAACGTCGGCTATACTCGACATGCGCAAGCGTGCCCTGTGCGCCAACGTCGTCTATACTCGACAAAAATCATATCACAAAAAAATACAAAATAAACATATTTAATCATTACTTTTCTGTGTTTAATTAATACAACTTAAAAAATTGAATCCCCAATTATCAATTAATTGTACACAGCAAACAAAATTGCATATTAGTTATTTAAATATTTGATCATAAAAAAATATATAATATATCTATTTTCGGGCTTGCCGTACAGGACATGGAGGTGCCATTGTGGCGTGGCATTCAAAAGGTTAAAAAGCTGGCTTGCAGGTATCTGTGTGAATGGTAACAAGTTACTGATACCTCTAGCCGGTGCGTCGGTCGGTGTCGCACCACGAATCCCCTGACTACGCTTTGCAGATTTTATATATTTACTACATTTTACCCGAGGCTTCGCTTGCGTAAATGTAGGTTAGGTTAGTAACTGTACTTTTGTCTAGATAAAAGGTGCATTATATCCTTTCCTGTTCTCCTGACAACGTGTATATGAAATTGCATAATGATAATGGTTGAATAGTTATGACGTGTAAGCGTAACAAACAAACTCACATTGGCATTTAATATATGTAGTATGATATTAGTTAACATAAAATTAATGTTATTGGATATATTAATATAATATAATATTCTATCACATACACACAACACCATCTAACTAAACTAAGCAGAGCTTTTACTATGGATACTAGACAGTGGATAAACGTAGGTACTTTGTTTTTGTAAATACATCCACATTATACATAGAAACACCCAGACAAAGACAAACATCCATGTTGATGCACACAAATGTTTCGAACTCGCGACCTCAGGCGTTGCAGTCGGTTACACTAACCACTACGCCATTTAGGTCGCCTATTAAAGAAAACCTTATATTAATTATTTAAGCGCGACTGCGTTCACCGGTGCCCACAAACTAGACATTTTCTATTATGTGTGGCATGTTATCAAACTATTAAATAATAATAACAACATAGATTTATGTTTATATTGTCCCGAAAGTATGAACAAAGGTTTACTATGGGTGTATCGTATGTATAAAATTCAAATATTAGCTCTGTATGTAAACTGTCCCACTGCTGGGCACAGGCCTCTTTTCAGTATCAGTAGGGTTAGCCCATAGTTTAGTGTTGGCAGGCTTCACATATCTTTGACAACATTATGGAGAACTCTCAAAAACATATGTTTGAAAGTAACTTCATGTTTAACATCGCGCTTAATATAGTGAGGAAACCTATATAGGTTTCCTCACGATATTGTCCTTAAGCGATAAAGCGATCGATAATATTAACTATTTATTTATTTAAGGATTAACTAAGGAATATACAATAACATACATTATAAAGCAATAGTACTATTCTTAGCGTGTATAGTCCTTCGATTATAGGAAACCACAGCAAATTATAAGTACAACTAAACTAACAAACTTAATAAAAGAAAAAAACATAAAATTTTAAACATAAAATTCTGCTTCTAGGGTAAACATTGGCGAAAACAATAATAGCTAATTAGATAATGGAGTTATATAAAATAAGTCTATTATCTAATTAGCTATTGTTTAATACATAGGTACATAACTTCCTCGCAATCGTCGCGATCTACTCGTAGCCCCTAGACATCGCACCAATCTGGGTAAACACGCTCCAATTGCTAGGCTCACATCGACTTATAATCGTGTATCGGGTATTTCGGCAGATATAGACGCCTTCAGCAATGGTTTGGTGAAATTCAAAAAGAAACTGTATGATCAGATAAGGATTAGTTCTTAGACAGATGGTTATAGTTCCTATTTTCTATATTTTGCCATAAGTTCTGTTTTTATATGGAGTTTATTTTTGTTAAATTTCTACGATATTTTTTTATTAACGTTTACGTAATTTATTCAATGAGGGCATCGAACAAAAATATATAGAATAATAGACGAGGAGATTACTTTCCCAGTGCGCTAAACATGTAGTCATTATTTTGTCGTTATTATCAAAAAAACCCTCAAGTATTTATAACTGGTTTAAGGATCATTAAAAACATATTATTATGTTGTTGTGTTGGGTAAACCTCATACAATAACCATTACTTATACTTCTTAGCTTTTATATTTAATCGTTTACTACATTCTAAGACATTCCAACTAATACTATAAATGAGAATGTCAGTTTGTTTGTTTGTTACGCTTGCCCTCCTTAACCACTCGATCGATCATCATGAGACTTCGCATACACGTTCATCAAGAAAAATAAATTGATCCCGAGTGAAGCCGCGGGTAAAGCTTAGTAATCTACATATTAATATGTGAAGAGAAATCTTTATACCCTAATATGAGATTTGGCATTATCAAAGTTCTTTTTTCTTTTTCTACTTTATTCTATATGGATATAGAATAAAGTAGAAAAAGCAGCGATAGATTAGTGGGAGACCGTTGGACTACCACGCAGAAGTCTCGAGTTCGATACCAAGGCGCGCATCTCTGACTTTTCGAAGTTATGTGCGTATTAAATAGTTGAATCGCTTGCTTAAACGGCGAAGGGATACATCGTGAGGAAACCTGCATGTCTGAGAATCTAAAAGAGAGAGCCTAAAAGCATAGTTTACAAATTGTAGATGCAGGTATGAATTACAACTACAATTTACCAGCTATGTTTTGTCTGCAAGATATATGGTGTACCATTACCTACCAATACTGTTTTTTTTTTCTCGGTAATATTGTCACTATAGGCGGGCTGACTTTTCCTTTTAGCAATTCTGTAACGAAATATCGGTAGGTTCAGACCTCTGGTACTGAATATGGAATATGCATGTTTTTACAAGTAACAGTCACTGAGCTTCTTAAATTATTATTTGCCTACAGTGATAGGGAAGTCAAGCCAACATTTCGTGGACTCCCGCTTACGAATTGTGGACTTCCATTTTTTTTGTTACGTCGACGTAGACCCTCTTGGAGTCTCCCGTGGACCCCTGGGGTCCACCTGAATCACTTTGGGAACTAATGATCTATATTATAAATGCGAATGTGAGTTTTGCTTGTTTGTTACACTTTCACGCCTTAACTAGTCGACCGATCATCATGACATATCGTATACACGTTGTCAGGGGTACCGAAAAGTACATAGGGTACCTTTCATCCAGAAAAAATACTATTCCCGAGGAAAAGTAATTTATTGGAAAAATTATACATTAATGCGATTAAAGCCGCGAGTAAAAATGTAGTATGGTAATAATAATATTTTGTTGCAGTGAGTTCAAAAAGGGCGGTGGCGAGTTGAAGTTCACATCTCCACTGGTGGGGCAGCTGGCGCAGGCGTTGCAGGCGCGCACGGCACTGCCGCGCGGATGCCGCGCCGCACACAAACTTAGCAAGAGCGACGGCGATCTGCGCACCGCCAAGTGTAGCGATACTGACATGGGTGAGCTGATACTGCCTTCGTATTACAAAAGCCTTTCCTGGACGGCGATCGTACTACAGTTGCCTACACGACCCGAATGGACTGTAGGGAGCGTCAATAGTTTCTATTTAATGTCGATACTGTTCGGTGCATCGCAACGAACGGATCAGCATTTTTGTCGTTGCACAATTTTATAAATGCATACGTAATAAAACATTACACAATACAAACAAACGTTATGAAATACAATATCAATTAACCAATTCTTCACTCATCAATATACCTAATCACAATCATCAGAATCTGACTCAACATTACACATTACACAAAATTTTTCATATATTTGTTTTCGATTTTCGATATCATTAGCATGTCGACATGTATTTTCCCACATAGTATAATCAATCATTTCAATTCGTTCCTTAATTAAAGCGATTATAGACGTCAAGTAATGTCCAACGTTTTTTTTAGCCACGTAGTTTTTTAGTATTCGCCATATCTTTTCTATAGGATTCAGGTTTGGATGATAAGGAGGTAATCGTAGAACTTCGAAACGTTTCGACTTAACTAGCTCATCGATTGCTAAACTTTTGAACCTGTCTTTATTCTTTGTTGTTAAATCATACAGTTCTATTTTATTCATATGGATTCTTTATATGGAATACTTTTTTGAGTCAGCCATGCTTGCATAATGTTCTGATTTCAATTTGAATAAGGACATTTTTCTATTAAAACTTTATGGTAAGAAGCATTATCCATAACTATGACAGAATTTTTTTTGGACGTTAGGTAGCAGTTGTTTCGTAAGCCGTGTTTTATAATTTTCAAAATTCATCTTGTCATGGTAATCGCCTCTTGTTGAGTTTACTTTATATATTAAGCACGCATTTGGAACAATCCCTTGACATCCTCCGGCGTGAACAAACGCATTCCTTTTTGAAAACTTTTTTGAAGTGGTGATATACCTTTCACGGCTTTCCAGCATTTATTTTGTATGTGTGTTGTGTGAACATAGCTTTCGTCAGTATACACGATGTGTCGACCTTCATCACGATATTTTTTAAATTGTTTTAAATATTTTAAGCCCAACATTTCGATATCATGCTTTTCAACGAGTATTTTTCGATTGTCGTCTGTTGTAGACCATTCAAAGCCAGTTTCTCGCAAAATTTTACGCGACGTTTCAGTACAGCCGTCGAAACCAATTTCTTTCGATAAAACTTCTTTAAGTTTTTAATGTAGGCATTTCATTAAATTCTACATGAAATGACATTATTGTTCTTCGTGGCACAGATATATCAAAATCGTCTAACGTTGATTTCGGACACATCCGTTTTCTTTTAGAGGGCGATTTAAAGATTTTCTGTGGCATGTCTGTGGGGGTGTTTACTAATGTTTCGGTGGAACTTGCCTGTTGTTTTTCTTCTTTTAATATGTTTGATATAGTGTGTTCACTATAAGCAACAGCTTGAGCAGTTCGCCATCTGGCATCAGTTACAGTTTCAACTCCATTTTCTGCTTCATATTTCATGCGGTGAAATACTTTAGCAATAATTTCTTTGCCCTATAAAATAACATATAAATAATTATTTTGATTTACAAACTCTAAAACTATATAATCATTATTAAAAACAGTTTAGATTATAATTTGAGACAAAAAATATTTACCTGACTGCGAAGATGCTTTTTCGTTGACATGTTGACCGTACTTTTGCGGCGAAATCGACGCGTGGTTCCACTTTTATGTCTCGACGGTGACTGAGCAACCAACGACAAAGATTAATTTATAAGTGTTGAATCTATACACCTTTGCATGTGAGCGTAACCGTTGTAGAGAGGCGTACATTTTTAGAATGGTATATCTATAACCATTTATACGTACTTCTGATAGGTACACTATTAGTTTAAAGTTGTAATTTTTGTATCATTTACATCAACAGTAATCCAATCAAAAAGGTGTTCGTCAGAACCAGACGAATCTGAACTTTCTCAGATAAAACATTTTAGTTTATCAATGCTGAAATTCGACTATAATCATTTATTGATAACACGAAAGAAGAACAGTTGACTAACATAGGAGAAACGAAACTGAACTGTTTTATCTTTATCTAGCTATATAAAAAAAGCTCACTTTCTAATTATTGATTTCGATAGTAAGAAATAATTGTATTCGTTATTTTCGGAAGATTATTTGAATAAATTTGTGATAATTTTTAATCGTATCTGTAATTAAATTTTGATAAATTGATATTCAATATCATCGCCAGCTTTATTTACCATATCAACATATCCATAATCAAACATATTTCTAGGATACTGGAATTGGGCTGTATCATTATTATATTGTTACACCCAGTGTCATCTCTCGGCATTGTGGGGAAGACTCGGCAGTTCCGTCTAATAATTTATTACAGCGCCATCTATTGACATTATACGGAAATACGTAGTTTGTCGGTACGCGAATAGTAGAGAGAACACTGGAACTTTCTACAATGTTCGTACTGTTACATACCGGGTATGGCTTTTCTAGAAATCTCCAGGAACGCTTCACCTGCGTATAAACAGAGCGCACGCGCACCGCCAAGGCAGTTTACAATCGTAAGCGGTCAAGCTTACGATTGTAAACTATAATTTTACAGTTTACAATCGATGAACAATCGTTCATCGAGCCGTTTGCTCAAACTTAAGCGAAAATACTACGGCGTTTGATGCAGTTATAGTGAAAAAGTGTAGTATCGTGTGTGTTGTGTTTTAAGTTTAATTGTGTGTTAGAATAAAACGTGTTTTAGTCGGTAATATTGTTAACATTCTTATCCTTCGAACCCAGCACGTAACAATATGTAAGAAAAATTCGACATACCAGGGGTTACATACATGGTCCTTCAGTCACATCACTCTGTACATTTGCTTACAGGTGATGTGCGACGCAGCAGTTGGTATAGCGGCCCGTCTGAAGTATCGTTAGATGATATTGACCTCGTCATGTCTAAGGTAACTGACCTATTTCTAATCTTTTTACACAATATATGCTTATATGAAAGGAACAGCTATCAACTAGGAGATCGTGGAACTGTCAAGCAGTGGTCTCAAGTTCAATTTCAAGGCGTTGTTTTGACTATTTATAGTTATATGCGTGTTACATAGTTAATTATCATATATAGTTCATTATCAAAACATCGTACGGGAACCTTCATATCTGAGAGATTTTTATAAAGTTCACGAAGTTGGATGAAATCAGCTAAACTGTACCCCTAGAGTATCCAGCAATGGGGCAATATACCTTTTGTCTTTTTAAAAACAGTACTCTAAGATGCCTATGCCGCTGAGAGAACTGTTTTTAAAAATACAACTTCCGCCCGAGGTCTTGATCCGGAAAGTACCTTACTTATATTTACAACGTACACAAAAACTTAAACACAATCATCATCACAAAATGGCTTGGCTGTGCCTTGACTGTGCTTCTGCTGGGTAAAGTTGTTTCCCCAGTCTGGTTGTACCATGGCAGTGTTAGTGTCCTTGCACCTATCCTATCTTAAAGCTAGAAATGTGCCAGGAATCGAAGCACATCCCTACCGGTCAGCTGTCCCGCTGCGCCGGCGCCGGACAACTGACGGGGCAGCTCACCGCCGCGCTCGCGCAACCGTTCAGTGTGCAGTCTGTCGCTTCCTTTGATGACAGGTATGTTACCATTGCCCTATGGCCAGATAGACTGATGACCTGAAAAAGGTAGCTGGGTTAGACTGGATGTAGAAGGCGGAAGATCGGATGTTAACTTAAAATGTGAGAGGCCTATACGAAAGTAGACTGCAAACGGGCTAATTAATGATGTTATCATCTATCATAGGCTTACTCGACACCACAGTAAGTTGCATCAGCTTTTTGGCTTGAAAAAGTTTATACTCAATATAATATTAGAAAACTTTATACAATCAATAGGTATTTTTTATTACTTTTAAATACTTAAGTGTGAATAAGTAGGTTTTACTTGTCTCATATTATATTAAGTATTAAAAACATTTTACTGGAACTGAAAATTATGGAAGCCGTGTTTTTAATTATACACTCTCAAACAAATAGATAAAACAAAAGCATCGAATATATGGGCTAACAAATGACCTATTAATATTCTTGTTACCCAACAGGTAGTAAGATTCTTATTAAACTAAACAATAATGGGAGTGGGTTGATGTCAGCAGTATATTGATTAGTTATCCCATAAACGGCTTTATGAAAGAATAAAAAAAAAAAATGATAAGTGTATAAGCTGTGTAGTACAAGCAGATGACATATGTATGTATGTATGTGAAAATCAGTATCAACAGTTTACCCTTCTCAGGCGTTGCAAGTTTGTAATTAATTTGTTCTAGGTAAGGAATAGGATAAGCCCAGAACACCCCAATGTATACCTCGCTATTCACCCCGTATAACATGCACCATTAACCCATTATTGGTGCACGTTATTCGGACTTCAATATCTTAGGCGAGAAATATAAGCTACGTTGGTATAACTTTGTGTTCGGTAGCGTGTCTGACCGGCGCTCGCTGCTGTCGGTGGCGTCGGGCATCTACGAGGAGATCCCCGACCTGCCCGAGCCCGGGCCCGCGGCGCCCGCCGCCCGCGCCTGCGACGTGCCGGACGGGGTCAGGAAGGTAACGTCATACAAACCTATTATTAACAAGTTACACCTAAAAATATCTAATAATATTTTTACCGCAGTCGGCGTTTAATTAAACAATGTTTTGTTATTGTAAGTAATTTGTTAGGTAGATATAACTTTTCTTTTATAATTCAGTTTCAATTGTGTTGTGCAAAATGGATGTTGTGATTCCTAAATAATCCAAGTTATATATTATTTTTCAATACGAGTAAAACTATTTATTTGTCTAATCTTTAATAATTTAATTTTAAATATTTGTTAGTCTGAAATCGATTGTACCAGTAAATGTACTTACTAGATATGTGCTTTTCTGTGTGTATGTCTTAAATAATTTAATTTTAAATGTTTGTTAGTCTGAAATCGATTGTACCAGTAAATGTACTTACTAGATATGTACTTTTCTGTGTGTATGCGCAGGCATTGCGCTTGGAGGAGCCGACGTACGAGTGCGTAGCGGAGTGCGTGTACGCCACCATGCGCCGGCGCCGACCGCCGCCATTGCCGCCACGACAACCCTTCGGGTAACTATCGTTACATATTACTGTAATAGTATTCCTCATTACCTCTTGAGCTAAGTTAAATGATTGTGTACAAGTGGGTGCACGTTTATGATCTATATTTTATGGATATCCCTTACAAATGATAGATATTTTAATGTGCCCAAAAGAGTGTACAACAAAGCTATTATCTTGCTCATGTGCGTGCACTGATGTTACGCGCCATGTGAAGCACGCTAAAGTCGTCTAGCAGACATGTACGTGTCGTGTACACCACGCTGAAGCCGGGTGGCGCGTGGGGGGCGCGCTCGCGTGTGTGCGCTGGTGTCACGCGCCACTCGTCGCTCGTTAGTAATAGATAGACGAGCAGCTAATAGTGTTATGTGTCGTGAGCAGCACGCTGAAGTCGGGCGGCGCGTGCGCCGGTGTCACGCGCCACTCGTCGCTCGTTAGTAATAGATAGACGAGCAGCTAATAGTGTTATGTGTCGTGAGCAGCACGCTGAAGTCGGGCGGCGCGTGCGCCGGTGTCACGCGCCACTCGTCGCTCGTTAGTAATAGATAGACGAGCAGCTAATAGTGTTATGTGTCGTGAGCAGCACGCTGAAGTCGGGCGGCGCGTGCGCCGGTGTCACGCGCCACTCGTCGCTCGTTAGTAATAGATAGACAGGCAGCTAATTGTGTACGTGTCGTGTGCAGCACGCTGAAGTCGGGCGGCGCGTGGTGGGCGCGCTCGCGTGCGTGCGCCGGTGTCACGCGCCACTCGTCGCTGGGCTCGCTGCCACGTTGCTGCGCGGCGCCGCGAGGTGGCACCACTCCCGTGGAGCCCGCTCCGCTGGAGTCGCACACCAAGACGCTGCCCAAGCTGGACAAGCGGCAACCCTTCAGTGTGTTCCGGTCAGTAACACAATACCATTTTGTATTCTACGCATGTCATCCAGCATCTCTCTCTTCAAAAACACTTGACAACCTAAATCAATCTTTTGAAAGAAAATCTAAAGCAAAGTCACAAAAAAACAACACCTCTCTATTCACAGAAAACGCCTGAAAAGCGACTCGCGCATCACAGGCTCGCAGAAATCCGAAACGTCTAAAGAGAACAAAGACGTGGAGACCAAAAAGAAGAAGTTCGACTTTACGCCCACCCGAGACATATTCAAGAGCTTCAAGGTGAGTCGCAAGATGAAGAACCTCAAGATAACCACCGGCAACCTGTCCAAGGGAGAAACCAAGAGCTGCGAGTTCCTTGACGAAACGGAACACGTTCAGACCAACCGCTGTTCCAAATCTGTAGAATGCCTTGAGAACGATTTCGATTTCGAGGCTGATCTCTCCATAGAATTCACTGAAGATAACGTGGCAGCTCTGTCTATTCCCCAACAGATTGTTGACCTGATTCTCGGCCACGACCAGTTGAATAAGGTTCGTCTAAAAGAGGAGACGGAGAGCGATTACATGCCGATGTCGCCGATAATCCCCCCGCCTCCGATAGAACATCACTATATAGTGATGTCGCCAAGGACTAACATCACCTAATCTAGTCGCTACGTGTGTAAGGTACTTATAAGATTTACAAGCCGATGTGTGTATGTTATGGTATGCCAGGTTTGTGACGTCACTTTAACATTTTACTGCGAGGTTATTGGTGCTTTCACTTGAATTAATGTTATATAAAAGTAAATAACAATAACATTACTTAGTTTTGTTCTTATTTTTCAACAAATTGTAATAAGCAATTTTGTTAATCCCACCTGCACACCCATTACTGTTGTTACAGTGATAGGTGTTCTTCTATAGCCAGGATTAGCAGCAACCATAGAAAACGCCGAGTTTTGACACTTATGATGTCTCGGTGAATGACGGCCTTGGAAATTCCAAGGCCGTCATTCCCCGTGACACCATATGTGTCAAAACTCGGCGGTCTCCAAAAATTATAATGGTAAATTTTTAAAACAAATCCATCCATAGCTTCCTAGTAAAGTATGATCTGTAGAAAAGAAAAACTTTATTATATGACCTCATATTGTGTTATATAACAAGTAATTATAATATTTTATAACCTCGAGAGTGGGACCACCATGATATCACGACTAATGTATGAATGCAGTTGATATTTACATCTAACTTGCCATAACATAAACATGTCACGCGATTATCCGATTTATCGATAAACTCGTTTATCGATGCGCTTTGATAAATCGATGTAGCTTTATATATCGAAGTGGTATGTAAGACATATCAAGACATTTTTTTTTTAACTTTTGATAACTGACTATTCGTCAAAGTTAACTAGGCTTAGATCTGAATATTATTAGTAATATTGGAAGCAAATACGTAACTAGTTGTTTTAGTAACATCTTTAGGATTATTGTAACACTTGAAACGCCGCATGATATTATGAGGCGAACCACAATTGTTTTTTTTTTGTCTGACATAAATTGCGCTCAAGGTGTTATAACAAATGTCGCTCATTTGTAACTTGACATGGCATATTTATGATGTGACGTGTTTTAGCAACACAATATCGACATTCTTACTTTTGTTTCAACAAAAATATCAATTTAATTAAATCTAAGATATTTTATAATGACAATGGTCTTGTTCCAAATGAGCGATTATGTTTTAGCACAATTTCCAATATAATTGTGAGAACGATTCGTAATTTTCGAATTACTCTATTCGTAATTATAATAAGACTAATAAAAGGACGGTTTTTCAACTTTTATAACTGTCAAAATGCTCATTAAAGAGTTCTAAGCTTGTGATAGGAATAAATAGTGGAATTTGAGTCACGTATATTTGCAATTGTAGATAGAATAAAAACAACGACTTATTAACCATCTACAGTTGATTTCGTATTGACAAAGTTTGACAAATATTTATACAAATAAGCTATGTGATGTGCCAGTATGTCATGCGAATACCATGACCTGTGTCACTCCAGGCACAGCAGTAAAAACCTATGACTAAACCTAGCCATCGTATGCCATCTGTGGGACGCACTAATAATGATACAGGTCATATGTCGTAGGAAAATATTACATGGACTATTTTGTTGAACATCATGTGACCGATATTAACATTTATTGATATATCACTATGATTGATATATCATTACTATCGCAGGCCCGCCTTATAGTAAGTGATTTTTGTAATACATATTGTTACGTGCTGGCTTCGAGGGATAAGAATGTAAACAATATTACGGACTAAAACAAGTTTTATTCTAGTACACAATTCAATTTAAAACACCACAAACATTATACTAAACTTTTCCACTGTAACTGCTTCAAACTGTAGTATTTTCGCCGCTTCCGTTAGCTCCGATGTATACTTGACCGCTTACGATTGTAAACTGACTCGGCGAGCGCTGGCCTTTGCCCTTTTATAAGCGGTTAAAGCGTTTCTGGAGATTTCTAGAAACACCATACCCGGTATGTAAACAGTACGAAGATTCGAGAAAGTGCCAGCTTTTTCTCTACTCTTTGCGTATCGAAAAACTAAGTAGTTCCATAAGACGATGGGGCGGTAATAAATTATTAGAAGGAACTTCCGAGACTTCCCCACAGTGCCGATAGATGGTACTGGCTGTAACACTGCCGCATTGCCGCAATGCCGCTCATTGCCGCAACTTCACTCGAGTGAGGTCTCGAAGCACCTGTTTTCTTCCATTCGAGGATGGGTCTTATGTCTTTGTCCTCTTGATGCATTCTCTGGAGAGTTTCCTTCCAATCTTCGCTAAGATCCGTCCTCAACATTCTCACTAGTCCTTCCTGCTTGGCTTCTTGCCTGGCGCAGTTGTAAAACTGGTAGGGACATGGTCTACGCGACAGGGCATCTCCATTACTACATGACTTGCCACTGCGATGCTGTATTACGAAGTCATACAATACAATACAATTCCTGTAGTTGTTCAAATCATCTTGCTACCTGTCGGAAACTGACGACTGTCCGAGAAGCTCCAGTGTCCAATGTCAACTTGCACGGCTTTCTGTTAAATTCGCCTTTAATGATCAGGCTGTTCCCGTCACACGATTGTGAGATCGAGATCCTTGGGGCTCTCCTATCACCAGCCAGCCCCGTAGCCCTGGCATCTACTCGATTGGCAGGCACATCAGGTGTTCCTCCTACCGGCGACTGGTTTGTACTGCGTGGATTCCTTCGCGTCCGGTAGCTCAACCTGATGTGGCCTCTCTCGCCGCAGCTATAGCACCGGGGTGAAAACAACACTTCCCGGATACGGTGAGCTTGATCGTCCCGTCGCACTGCTTCCACCTACAGAGCTTGGGCTAGGTCATCCTTTAGGTTTTGCTGCGTGGACTCCTTTGCTTCGGGCAGCTCAACCTGATGTGGCCTCTCTCGCCGCAGTTATAGCACCGGGGTGAAGTCAACAGTTTCCTGACACGGTGAGCTCGTTCGTCCCATCGCACTGCTTCCACCTCCAGAGCGTGAGCTAGGACATCCTTCAGGTTTTTGAAATGTCCGAGTCTTACTGCGGCCCTAACCTCCAAGTCTCGGATCCCATCGGTGAAAGCTTGAACGAGGTTCCCGTCGATGAGCGCAGGTGAGGACTGGTACGCCTTACGAACCAGCATCTCCACATACAGGGCCCACTGCTGCAAGATTTCACCAAAACGTTGCGATCGATCTTTCAGCTTGGCACGAAACACGTGTTCCAGGTATGCGTCGCCATATCTCACTTTCAATGCCTCCAACAGATTCTCGTACGTGACGTCTTGACCAAGTGCCTCTAACACGGTCAAGGCCTGGTCGCGAAGCCCTAAGGTGAGAGCAGTCAGAGCCTGTTCTTGCGTCCACCCGTTCGAATTCATGACGAACTGGATCTTATAGGCTGACCATGATGATGAGCCGTCGAATGGTGGGACTTTGAAACCTCGTGGTGAGGGCCCCACAACCGCAGATGTCACGATCCCATCTCCAGCCTTGACTCCACGTATCGTTTTCTCCACCTCGACGATGCGACTTTCGTGGCGTTGGACTTGCTCTTTCATCTCCTTGCCAACCGTCGCGCTGAGGTCTTTTAACATCATCAGCTGCTCCTCCTGACAGCGTGCCTGCTCTTCCTGGCGGCGCATGCCCTCTTCCTTATACGTTGCAGCTGTTCCTCGAGGCGGCGTGCGTGCTCCTTCTGGCGGCGCATACCCTCCTCCTTATCGCGTTGCAGCTGTTCCTCGAGGTGGCGTGCTCCTCCTGGCGGCGGGCATGCTCCTGCATTAACGCCATCAGGATCGCGAGGTCGTGGTTCACTGGCGAGTGAGCTGCACTGGATGGTTCCGCTGCAGCCGCGGAGTCACGTGGTTCACCTGACGTCGGCGAGGGGGCGTCTTTAAAGCGCCTCTAGTCCACATCTTGCTGGCGCTGGTTCCTGGTACGCACCCCTTCCACTTCCTCCTTTGGTAGTACTGACATATTCTTATCTTACTTCTAACACCAATTGTTACGTGCTGGGTTCGAGGGATAAGAATGTAAACAATATTACCGACTAAAACACGTCTACGTTTTACGTTCTAGCACACAATTAAATTTAAAACACAACAAACACTATACTACACTTTTCCACTGTAACTGCTTCAAACTCCGTAGTATTTTCGCTTCCGTTCGCTTGAATGAATACTTGACCACTTACGATTGTAAACTGACTCGGCGAACGCTGGCCTTCCCCTTTTATACGCGGTTAAAGCGTTCCTGGAGTTTTCTAGAAACGCCATAACTGGTATGTAAACAGTACGAAGATTCGAGGATGTGCCAGCGTTCTCTCTACTCTTCGCGTATCGAAAAACTACGTAGTTCCGTAAGACTATTAGAAGGAGCAAGAAATTATTAGAAGGAACTGCCTAGTCTTCTCCACAGTTCCGATAGATGGCGCTGGCTGTAACAATATGAACGATTGTCACACAATAAGTAGCAAACGACATACAAAAAAAATTGTGTGACTACCTATGGACTTATCTTTAAAAGTAAGGAAGGCCATAAATAAAATAATTATGCATACAATACAAGCATAACGATATCACATTCCACTACTTATTCCGATCATTAATTATGACATGACATTAAAATTGGTCTCAATTTTATTATTATATTGAAACTAAGAACCAATGAAGACTAAAAATACGAACTAACTAGGAGTTATAAATGTTGATGCACATGTATTAATCAGGGTAAACTTAGATACATTTATATGTAAGATTTAACCTTGGTTTGACCACCGTGGGAGACTAATCTCATTACAATTTGTATCTAACAACGTATTGGAACAATAACTATTTTCGGTAACAATTGTATAATATCTTAATATTATGCCAAAAACTTCACTTAACACTCTAGTAAGATGCACTTATTTGAGAGGCACTCATCTATTTAAGCTTCACTTTAAAACTTAGAAACATTTAGATAAACATTATTGAAATATACTTTCAATTGCATAAAGCAATAGAATGTTGTTGTACCTATACTCTCAAGTTCTTACACTATGGATATATTATGCTCTCTATGGCAATGAAAATACTTTGCATAGAAATATATGCACTAATGAAAATTCTGACTTGAATATACAATATAAATACATGTTTGCTTGTAACGTGACTTATTGAAACTACGGTTGTCTAGGATAGTGACGTAGTGGTCGTAATATAACTTCATAGAATTAACCTACGTCTTCATAAGATAGCGGTGCCGCCACATTGGTTAGTTATAGCTGTCGTAATATAAAATTGCGGACGTAAAAATACAGTAAAATTTTAGTCTCATGTTATGGCAATAAAAGCTTTCTAGAAAATAGTGCATCTCATGTGTATAGATAGCGGTTTAGTGCCCTTATTCAACGTCTGTTATGTGACGCACCGTTATCTTGAAGAAAGTGTAGCTATAGAAAATTGTTTGAAATCTGTTTACACTTTTTAATGGAAGCAGTTTTAATATTGCATGTATCAGCGACGTTAGCAAATCTATATTTATCAATACGTGACGGCGCCGCTATCCTACACAACAATAACTATACTGTACTAACATTGCAACTAAAATAGTATATTCTATGCATAAAAACTTATGGCACAATAGTTTTACAGTAAATAACGTTAAAATATTTAACGTTATTTAAATTTGGCACGAAATTTTACACACTTATTTAAACATGACAACTATTGAAATGATACTCATTGTTTGTATCAACTGAAAGAAGAAGACTGACGTTAGTCCAGATGACAAAATCACACTGTCTCTCTCTGCTCAGAGCAAAAAGAAAAGTCGATATGACTTTAATCTTTTGGATTGTATTGACGTGTTCAATCTAACAGGATTATTCTAAGACTACCAAGGCTATAAAAGTGTTTATTGACACGACTCAGATCCATGATACCATAGTTTAAACTACAAAGAAAGTTTAAATCTGCGAATTTAGTTGAGTTTAAACTTCAATGTTGACATTTACACAGTTTAAAGTCTTTGTGGTTTAATCTATCTATGTATTTATGGGATTATGAGTTTGAAGACGATGTAAGCATTTACTGATCAGTGAGGAGATAGTAAAGTAGGGTATGTTTGTATGTATATTGGGTCGATCACTGCCAAATGTAGGTTTAAGAGCGATTGCCCGCGGCTTGAGAAGGGATACACTTTGTAAGGACTGAATAGTAGTAATATTAGTGTATCCGCTGTTAACAAAAAGGCAACTAATTTGAAAGACAAGCCTAACTATGCCCATCTATATTAATGAAAATGACTGATATATTCAAGAACACTTAGAAATAAAATTCTCAAGGTATAAGCTATAAAAATAATAAATCTATAATATGTAAGTTCTCTTAAAAGGTGGGAGAATAGGCCGCTCGTATCAAAGTAATTTATGAATCTTAAACCATTTTTCCGACCAGTTAGTTCTCTCTTCTATGATTTTAAACTACAGATGAATCATATCCAAAAACTTGTGTTACTCAAACTATTTACACAATAAATCCAATTCAAAACTTATGATTATCTTAATTGTGATCATAAAACTTAATTACGAAAATAGATTATCATTTCAAAAACAACTTTTGCATTAGTATTTATTGATTGTTTGTGTTTGTTGTGTCTGATCTTTAGACAGTTGCCTATGCTCGTCTATATACTTTTGCGGCGTAGCCCTTGCCCAGAAAGAAATATGATATATTATTTTGTAAAATTAATGTAGAAGGTTTGGGGTAAACATTGAGTCGATATTGATAAAAAATTAGTATCTGACGATTAATTATAATAAATTGATTCGTTTAATTGTGATTGTAAATTGCAGATTTGTTTTCAGTAATTGCTTATGCTGTTATTCCAAATTGTTTGTCTATTGTTCCAAATTATTAGCGCGCAGTCCACACCTGTCTTCACAATTCTTGTTCAAGTGACCATAAATGTGGTTCATTACATCTGAATGCCACTACCTTCTAGGCACGATTCCATGGTCAGCTCTCAAGCCGCGAGAGCATAATGGTTTAAGCAGATATTGCACAGTTATCTGCTAGAAAGACTGAGGGACAAGTTTTAGAGATATTTACTAAACTTAGGTCAGTATTAAAGTACCGGCGAACGATGACGTCGGCACAGCGAGCCAAACGCCGTCGGTTTAGTAATTTAATAATAAGGCCAATGTTACACGACACAGCTATGTTGACTACTACTGTTTTGTTTAGTTCTGTTTAATATTATATTAAAATTCTAATATTTATGAGGTTACGTCTCTTTTTATTTATAAGGAGGAATAGAACTGTTGGGATTCCGTCCATTGATTTGATGTGAAGTTTATTGGACTTGAGTGGGTTATGAAAATTAATTGTGAGTTTTCGTGAGTTTTGTTAATAATGTAAGCTAGAATATTGTTAGACATGTTCGCGTTTACTTGTCTCCTTTCATCGGGTAGTTCGAGTGTATCACTGCATAGCGTCAGACTAACCAGGCAATATTAATCTATCCATTTTATAGCGCACCTTATGACAGTTACAAGACTAATCTTATTTTGAGATTAATGTGGCAGTGCTCATGAGTGTGTCGTGTAACTGTGGCCTCGCTTCTATGTGTATACGGCTTAATTTGCTATGTGTTGTGATATTTAATGCTAAATAAACTTGTTAAAACTTTTCTATAAGCTTGAAGGCTTCTGTTGGTTATATCTATTTCTATGTACGCGTTGTCACCAAATGTTTGATGGCCAGCGCCAATGTTTTGTCAAATGTTTGTGTGTTTAGTCAAAAAGCAGTATTCAGCTGATCTTATTATTAATGTTTAACTTATATTTATAGCTTACTTCGTTGGTGGCACCCACAATTCTATTATAATTAGGTATTTAAAGGTTAAGGGATTATTATCAAATTAATGAAGATTATTGTTAAATGAATAAAAGAAAATTGCCTCTGATCTCTCTGGCAGCTCTTAGAGTTGAGAGCGGTGAGCAGCTTTAGACAATAGTTAGTCACTGGGCACGGTAACTTACTATAACTAGAACCGAGCCTATGTATTTGGGTACAGTATAGAGGGCACTGCCTCTTATATCTAAATTAAGTTTTCAATAGACTCGTACCCCTATGAACATACGTATAGCTGGCTAAATATGAGTGATACACGACTGCCTAACTCTTATAGATATTTAGTCGCGATGACGTGTCAAGTATTAAAAGCATAGTTATTTCATAAGAAGCTAGATCTCGCAATGATTTAATTGTAGAATAAGCATTTATAGTATGATCTCCAGTTCGTGTTTCGGTTATACTGCCACAAATGTCCTTAGGTTCGAAGTATGACTGCCAATATCTTAGTAAGAAACAAAAGTAGATAGCTCTGCTATTTGCCGCGGACTCCTAGAATTGTTGAGGCATCTGCAGGTCTGCTTCAATTTTTAGGATGACCTGTGGAAAGTTTTGTTCTTTCATCGAAGCCCATATGGAAGTTAGTGGTTAGAGAGATAGATAGAAAAATTTACTCAGAATTGTGGGTGTGTGCCACTTGTAGTATAGTAGGTCGCGTTTATATTAGCGCACTGACCAATCTCGATATAGAGTAGGTACTTAACTTTTACACTTACTGATAAAAATGAACAAACTCTTCACGGAATCACTGCGCACAGTTCACTGAGTATGTTTTAGATTTGGGTAACATTGTCCACTCGGAATCATTTGTCGTTTGCAAAGTATTTTGTATTTTTATATGTAACATTTAATTTCACGTGACTTTTATACTTATTTAACGTGCGCAGACAATTAATACATACATAGATTGACAAAGTTACCCCAATCTGAGGAATATTAAAAAGTTTGCTAGTAATATCCATTTTCTTTCTAAATGTTGTTATGTAAAATTGATTAAATAATGCTATCACATGCTACAGGTCTTGTTGATGTAAAACCCTGCTAATCAAAAATATTTTAGAATACAATTATAAAATTGGCTGCTAAAATAATATATAAAATAATAAATTAAGGTTAAGAAAACAGCCTTATTTTTACAAACTCCATTAGAACCTTTATACATTTTATACTAGCAAACAAACTAAATTAGCGATATTGTAAACGTTTTACATCAATAGCAGAACTAATAATAATTTAGCTATCATATTATTGTAGTATATCGTTGAAGTTACCTCGTGATTAGGATCTTAAATCTAAGCGAAAAATGTTCGTTTGTATAGTGTGAAATCTGCCATCAGGTTCGGGGTTAATGGATTATGATCATTATATTACATTTTTTGTAGTTCTGTAAATGATCTGTATGCAGTACGAGCTCGTAGTTTTGTATTCTTGGTATAATTTCCAACTACAGTGTTTGTTTGTTTGTTTTTATAAGTAATAAGTATTATAATTTTGTTATTATATTTGGAAAATAATTCATGATAGAATGTTCGGTTCCTACAACTTTTCTAATTATCACAATTTGTTACCATTTTTCTCTTTCTTTTTACGTTGGATTCGATACAATTTTGTATTTTCTTTTCAGTTGATTTATAGAGCTCTTGTTTATTAAGGTTTTTTTACTATGCTGATCATGCAAAACATAGCTTTTAAAAAGCATTAATTAATAGTAATATTTATAATAATTAGTATTGCATTGCTAATTACTATTAAATACCGAATGAAGATATGGATATATTTTATTTTAAAAATATGATCTGATTAGAATTTAATTATACATGTTTCGTATTATTTACAACAATTTTTGTCCGGCGTATATCTGGTAAAATACACATTACTATAAGAATACGGGAGCTCTAATTTTATGATAAAATGTATAAAATAATCGTTGATTGTAAAAAAGACAGTATTTTTATTTGTATAATAGACAGCTAGCGGGATTCGGTAAAGGACCAAATTTTTTTTTGCGTTTAATTATTTATTGTACTGCGAATTGTCGAAAAGTAGGTAGTACTGCATCGTGTTATGCAAATAAAGTTTGTATGTGCAATGTTGTGTTTTATTAATCCCTGGAAACACTGATCTTTTCTTTACTTGTAAGTAATAAATCACACAAGCACACCATTCTATTTGCGATAACGACTCTGCTACTGCACTGAGTGTTGTGGATAAAAATTTCTTTTGCAAGGTCTTTCACAAGATTGTTTAGAGTTTTATATCCATCAATTAAAAAGACACAGAGTTTGAACTTGAGCAATCAGAAGTGATTATTTTATCGACTGCAAGTATCGCATCATTTGCATGCACATATAGATACTTATACTAAAATTTCAGTTTTCGCGTATAACGAACTGCAGTTAATGGTCTAGAATGGCTTAGTTTAATAAAATGGACTGCTACCGCATGTTGTGTCATGCTGGGGCCACACTAACGGGAAACGTCAATGCCTACCATCGCGATAAATATTGTGTTAATTATTAACGCGATAAATATTGTTGTTAATTATTAACGCGATAAAGTTAGTGGCTACACTTGAACGTTCAACGTGAATGCCCATTCTTGGCGATAAAATTACAAGCAAGATGGACGTTGACGATGCTACTCTATATTTGTTGAGTAATTTTTAACGCTCTAACGGTTAATTAATTAAAAAACAAGAACACACTGACATGATGTACTTACCGCCACTTGAGCTATCACCTAACGTCAAACGGCAATGTGAATCCCGTTGTCAAATTATCGCGAAGTCGTGGTTACACCTACGTTAAACGTCCATCATAGCGATAATTAACGGAATTTTCCATTAGTGTGGCCATGATACTGGATCATAAATAAAAGACCGGCTTCTCCTTAAAAAGATCCTTAAGAAGATAAGATCAAGCTTGTAATTCTTAATTTAGGATTGAAAGATCATTAAGAAATTACAGCTTACCGTTTTTATTTAATGGTGTTTGAATATTACGTACCTACTTACTTAATTTAATCACTTTAAATAAAAAGTAATGTATTAAGCTAACTATCGGTTGTTTTTAAACGAATGTGGGTACTTATAACGGAATACTCAACTATGTGGTTGCAGGTGGGTATCTGAAAACGTTATATCATCCCTACCTGATGTGTCCGACTAACAAGTAGTCATGTGCGTTACTTGTGTGTGATGGCCACCCTCCATTTTGAGCCACACCTTATAAAACGAAGAGAGATCGTAAAGTAAGGTTTTATTATAATTCACTCACTAATTACGTTTGTTATTAATAGTTAACTACTACGTACGCGTGCAATTTAGGCACAGTATGGTAAATATTCGAAAAAGAACAGGGAGTAAGTAGGTACTGTATTTTTAATAAGTATTTTTAGACATTTGAATCTAAAGTGATATTTGATAATGAGTAACGGAACTGATTTACTTCAAAACCCCAACGGTTATTTTTTTATATAAAAATTATAAGAATGTATCAAACCAAAAAATTGTTTATGACTCACCGAACCTTCAACTGCTTCTAGGCGCCGTAAGTATTAAAGCTTCTTATTATTAATACACAATGTTTCTTCTTGTATGAAGATCAAAGCTACAACTGCAAGGATTGTGATATGGCTAATGAGGAAGTTTACGAATGAAATGACTGCGATATGCGTGCTATCGTACGTAGTATAATCGAAACTAATAAAATAACTCAATTGGCTAGTACCTACCTGTCTACTTATTTGTTCTGATTATTATAGCCAATTTTCTTTTATTTGTTCTGTATTAAGAAATTAGACAAAAATGCCATAAAAATATAATTTTGGTATTATTGTTGAATTATTATTTATACATTAAAGCTCACCATACACAGACGGCGGAGGCGGAGCGATACCGGTGACGTATGTTTTGTATTGTTCGAATTAGTAAGCAAGATTACACACGACCGCTCCGGATTTCTGATACAAGTACTAAAATAACGATGTTTTTTTTTTTCTAGTTATATCCCTTTGGTAGTTTCAATTTGTCTATGTTAATATAACCAATTATATCGCATGTTCCGGTGAGCACCGTCTCTAGGCAAAGTGGCAAGTAGGCGCGGCGCGCAATCAGCTACCACTCTGGCGTAAGGCACGCGCGTACGGCGGCGGTGCGTTATATTGGTAGCAATCGATGGTGTAGCGCAAATAATTTTAACCTGTCAATTGCTGGTATGCCAGACATAATTGATAACCTACTGTCTATCCGTCGGTGTGTCGCTGCTACTCAATAGGTTAACCAATATAAAATCTTAATCTTTTATGTTGAATTGAAATTTGCGTCGAAATAAGTACCTATAGGAATACATCTTGCTAGAGGTTTCGATACGCCGTCCTTTACACATACAGTGGCGTATCGAAAACTAGTATTGCTGTTACTGGCAGTCAAGCCAGCGGTCTACCTGATCATAAGCAGCACCTGTACTAACGAACATGACTTCCATTTCTTTAACATCACAGGAAAAAATCCACCTTGCCCCATGGTCACAAACGATTACACGTTCTGCCTAATGGTGAGCAGTTTCTGTTGTATTTTTAGATGGATCGGAGAATCAGTACTTCTTCTTGCCAAACGAAACTCAACATTACGAATACCGCTATTTTTTGTCGATTTAATATGAGTAGTACTTGCCCAATCAATCCAGCAGTAAAGCTTACTACTTGCTTCCAACGCCCTTGTTGACGACGATATTCATAACGATCAGAGTAACATCCGCTCAGTTAGGTAACAGAACGGCTAACACTGCTTCGGGATTCTTGTGGTCATCTAGCCATAATTTAAGTCTGGTCTCACTGTAGCTTTAGTAGACTTTAATGAATTTTATTGTAATTTAACATTCTAAAGTAATAAAATACTAACATTCTTAAATAAAATAAGCATTTCTTCAGGAGTTACGTTACCCAAATCCGCGGTGTGTAGCTCTTTTTATTAAACCTAGATATGTATGTATTTTCCCTTTACTTTTGCTAAGGATACATTTTAATAACTCGTCTAAATAATATCTAATGATATTTGCGTTTCATCGTCATACTCTTCCTGTTCCCAGGTATTACCGGGTACTCGCCATATAGTTTTGTCATTTGATTAATATTCTTGGACATTTCAAGGACAATGAAATAAAAAGCAACAATACATTTTGATCTTTTATTTGGAAATAAATCTATGATGATAAATCACTCTCCTAGTCTACAGAGAAGCTTTATTTTATAACAACTTAGGACAATATTACACACAATACATAAAAGTAAAAAAATCAGTCATTGGTAATTTGGACGGCAACTACTTAAGTAACATGCACACTAGGCATTTGACATGAGATTCATATTTTATTTTTCATATAATAATATATTATATACGTATTTTTTGTCTGTTGTTAATTTGGACGGGACATTTTGTACATAATGTCGTATAAAATCTAAATACTACCGAATATTTGATGTCTGTGGCACTACAGTAAGTAAACATAAGAAATAAATATATACTCTCAGTTACCACTTCTTGAACTTATACAGCTAGTTATATAATTACAAAATCAATGTATACTTCCCATTAAAATATTTCCAATACGTTCCTTATATAGTCTTTCACTAATAAGGCATTATGATTGACAATTCCTTTTGTTAATATTGCATTAAATTTAATTATTATAAGCAGCGTATGGTTTAATCTACATAGTGATCTACTTATTTGTACAGCCGTTAGAGGGCGACACTGTTTCATTTTGTAGAAAGGATATGACAAACTGCCAGGTATTGAAAGGGCTTGATCAGATAGTAGTTATTGCGTACGGCCTAAGACTGTTATACCGACATTGAACGTTTTAGTTTCTTGTGGTTTGCTAACAATAGGTTTGAAGACTTCCACATTCGCAGATTCACCAGATATATTTAAAATATAACGTATAAGTCAACGCCATCTGCTTTACAAATAAATCGATCACTTCACTACTTTATACAATCGGTCAAACATATTTTATTTATCCAATTACTGTAATGTCATGTATGTCTCTTTCTTTTAAGAGGCAGTAGGAAGAAATGATACGTAGTTTTAATTTTCTGTTTTATAATGCAAAATGGTGACCATATTTGCTAGACGATATACCGTCTCTACACTTACTTGAATCACAATCTAGCTAATGATGACCCATACGGTATCGCAACGATCGTTGACAAGTCAAGTACCACCTAAATAGTTGGTAATTATGTAGGGTATCCTGTTTTGCAGGATTGTTTTGGTGCGAGAGCGTACTGTATGGATTATTTTTAGTTAAACTGGTTTTGTATTGTTCTTTTACATAGAACACTTAACTTATATTTACATACATTAGATACTTGCACGCTGCCTTCGTATAAACACACCAACTAAGGCAAGGACGCATTATATGCTATTCAATAATCACAATATTTCTCTCTAATTGATCCGAATAATTTGTGGCAATTTGATATGTCAAATTTTAATGATATATTTTGAATTTTTTTATATAAAAATACATACGTTATCATGAAAATATATAAAAATAAAAATGCAGACAGCACCGAGGAAGAGAGAAATAAAAATAAATGAGATTGGGTGCTTAAATAAATAAGTAATAAAGAGCAATTAGATTTGATTATTCTAAAGTAAAAAAAGGATTGATCTTGAACAGAATTAAACGAACAATAACATGTTAAAATAAATCCTACAATATAAATGTTGTCTTTTATACAGATACAGGAAACGTTTCTAGAATGGTCACGCGTCGCACTGTTTATCTACCAATAATAAAAGTACCAGTAATATCGTATAACATATTATACAGAAAAGACTATAAAATTAAAGTATTGCTTCTTTTCCTGCCAATTACTGGTTCTAACTCTTGCTAGAATCTGCCTGTGTTACTATAGTTCATAAACTTACATAATGTTATAGATCTTGCAACTCACGAAGGCGAGCGGGCTTTATTTTTGGTAAACGTATATATGTATGTGTGTGTAAGTGTCGCTCGCAACTGACCGCTCTGTCAAACACGCATACTACCGCACTGTGCATGTACAAGTTCAACTATAAATAAAGGCCGATCGCCTCCGTGAGTTGCAAGAACTGTACTTTATGAGCTGAAACACAATTCGCAGTTTACTAATACCATTGAAGCTACCAGTACGATCTATTGCCAATTTAGTGAATGTTCCGATTGGCCTACGTAGCAGAAATACAATTAGTATTTTATTATACGATAATAAACATCGCGACTCACGCCATTGAACACTTAACCTAGAATGAACACGTTAACTAACACTAATATTGGAATGGAGAAAGAAATAAGTACGGCACTATTACTACTTGGGATAGGGAGCGCTCCCAACAGTCAACAACATTTTATACGTAGTCTTGTAGGTAACAAGTCTCAGAGCACTTGATGCGATGTGTAACAAAATCGCAGCATTGACAACCGTTAAAAGCTTCGTTTGAACCCTGAGAAGAAACGTCCAGATTTGTTCAAGAATGTCCACATATATAAAATCTCGGATTACTAATGTATAGCGTGCTCTAATTTTGCTCTACTGTTGCTAGTATAGTCTTAGTAGTATCTTTGCAATGTCGCGATTTTGCTACAGAAATAGCGTCCCTTAGAAATATCTGATATTGCTCAATTTTCATTGTTAAATCATAACTTTATTTTCAAGAATATTGTTTCATACACATATGAGGGGCGGCTGATAAATTCGCGGCCCAGGGCATTTAGCGATGACTCATCATCTCGTCACTGATAACACTAATTGCCTGACTAATTAGTAGTATAAATAACACTTTTTTTTATTTGGTTCCTTAACACTTCATCCCTGGAACAAGCAAAAACATCATGTCATCGGAAACTGAAAATTATTCCAATTTTGAAGACCACGCAGGGATTAAATTCCTTGTAAAAAGTAGTGTCATCAGTTCTTCAGGATTCTGGGCCTTCATACACGATGGTAAAAAAATGGGCTCGGCTATTTCAACAAAGAAGAGATAGCTGTGGAGACGACCCACGCCCGGGCCGCCCCGTGAAGGTAGTGACCGAAGAAAATGTACAAAAAGTTGAAAAATTTATACTGGCCGATCGTAGAATTAAATTGTGGTAGATAGCAGAAGAGCTACAAATTAGTAAAGAACGAATTGGAGAAATTTTGCATGAACATTTGTATATAAAAAAAAATTGTGCGCGTTGGGTACCGCGAATGCTCATACCACTCGACAAGCAGCGATGGTTGGCGAGTTGTAAAGATTTTTTGGAGTTGTGTCAGAGTGATTTAGACGAAATTTGTAACCGCATAGTGACCGTAGACGAAACCTGGATACGACAGTACGATCCCGAGTCCAAACAAGAATCGATGCAGTGGATTAAAAGGGGGCAAGTCCGCCAAAGAAGTTTAAGGTGGAAAAGTCGGCCTCTAAGATTATGGCAACCATTTTCTGGGATAGCGAAGGAATTCACACGGGGTTCAAAGAAATTGACCATCCACCCTACAGTCCGGATTTGGCACCTAGTGACTTTTTCCTTTTTTCAAACTTGAAAGAGTTACGGGGTCGTAGATTTTCGGACAACAATGATATGAAGGCGGCCGTGGAAAACCATTTTCAAGACAAATCTTCAGAATATTTTTCAATGATATAGAGGCATTATTCATTCACGATGTGGAAAGTGCATTTCACTTAAGGGGGATTATATTGAAAAAAAAAAAATGTATACTTTTTTTTCATTAAGTAGGTACCTTAGGCCGCGGACTTATCAGCTGTCCCTCGTATATCATAATATAAAATATTGTAAACAATTTGAAAATTCATCTCTGATAAATAAATGCTTCAATATAAGGCCAAGGCATGAAAAATGCCAATATAAAGTTAGTATTTTGAATATAAAATTAAATATATAATTTTGTACAGACTGTAACAGGGATGTATAGTCACGTTAAAGGATAGAAAATTATAAAAATAAATTACTAATAAAATGACATAAATGAAAATAAATAAATGGAATTGTTTTGCTTTTAATCACTTGATTGCATAGCACATCTAACTTTTAATAGTGAGCCCGGAAGACAAAAACTGTAAGTCCAAAGGTTTCCGAATATATCCATAGTTATTATAAATATAATAAGTCTTTTATTTTTCAATATATTTTTGTATATCTTGAGGAATTAATTCTAATTGAACTATGTATTTCTTTTTTAGAATACCAAGCCTTTTATTAATGGTTTTCACCTTCACATGACCATACTTCCTCATCACATTTTGTAATTATATTAATCATTTTGAGATTCTTTTAGTCTTTTTAAATATGTCTTATAGTTTCATTATTTATTGCTTTGTTGTTGAAATTTTATTAAATATTGCAATATACAATGTATAAATATATTTTTGAGATTCTTATGTAGATTTAAAATATAATAATATTAGTATCTAGACGGTGGTTATGGATTGTAAACAAAAATATGACAATATATAGGATCGAACCGTTACAATAGCGACTGAAATAATGATGATATTTTTATAAACATCTATCTTTTTGTTTAATGTAAAAATCGCCAATTTCAGTCGCTATAACTATTTCTTAAAATATATTTACTGGTGTATAGATTTCATAATATTTTGAACTTATATTCTATATGCTCAAAATCAAAACTAAATTATATAAAACGAGACGTAAACCAAAACGATCTACTTGCAGCGGTGCTATCTATTATTTATTAGCGATGTATCACTGCGATTTGTATAGCAATGTAGCAACGCAATGTGCGTTACTGACGCACAATGGCCCAATTGGATGGCAAGGAAAACACACGCCTGCTATTATCATGTACCTATGTAACGACATTACGCCCACAACAAAGACTGTACCCGTACGGCTGTGCAATTGTGCGTACATAAATACAATAGCAGATCGCTACGGCAGACGCCTCGCGATCGCTTTGATTTTCGCTCCGTAATGTGCTGATTTTATATACAACAAGTGTTCTATATGTTCAATAGAAAATGCTTTTCTCTTGACGTTATTCGCAATATACACTAAGCCATTTGGCTGTTGAATAAAGCCAAAGAATACTGGTGTGACATTTTTAAACAAATTAATATTTAATATCCAATAATATTCTAGATTCTTTAGAATTTAGTATAATTGAATTAAAACATTCGAATAGTGAGTTGTGTTAGTATTACTATCTACATTACTAAACATGTTAGTATCTTGCAATCGCAGACATTTGGTATTCTATATTCTAGTTTCGCTTATTTCGTCGATACATTTAGCACATGGTGATGGTAGACTGATAATTTGTGGCTAAACATTTTCGCTTTGCTAAAATGTAGGGCAAATATAAATTTTGATATTTTTGCTGCAACCATTTCGATGATAGGTAGTCATATAATGACTACGGTCGAAATGACATCAGAGTTTGAAACAAATATTTTTGCAGTATAACGTGGCAGGTTTTCATTTGTAATTCAATATATAGTGTTCTGTTCACTACAGTGGTAATCCTAAGAAGACCTACCCGGCTCTAACCAATACACCGTGATAATTAATTGGACAATTAGTACTACTTTTATAAGCGCTAAAAGTAATTTCCTTATTAAATATAGCAGACTTACTTGTCGATGGTAAGATAAGGTCAACAAATAAGCTATATACAGTTCAATATTTCTTAAATATTTAATTTAATCGTAAACAACAATCACTTTAGCGCTCTTTGGCAGCTAGAAAATTATTAGCCGCCAACTATTAATCTAATCTCCATGTCCTAATGTTAACTAATCGATTGCTTACCATACTATGAGATGCCGTATAACGCCGCAGGTCGTAAATACCTCGTGACGGCAGCTAGGACAGCTACCAGGAGTAGTGGCGTGGCGACCGTCAGTCGGAAGGCAGAGTTGTAGATGGCGCAATATGGACACTGTGAGGAGCCGCACACTTCGCAGATGTTCAGTAGGTACGTCGGTAACGCGTCGAATATACTCTCGTTGAAGCGTTCTGTAATATAAGTTATGATGAATACTCAATACATCGAAGGAAACCAATCGCGAAAGGCCAACTAGTGTAGCTCTTTTGGGTACTTATTAGGTATATAGGTGGTTAAACTGAATAGTATATTGTCCAACTGGGTACTCAAATTCACAAAACATACTAATTTAGTTTTTAGCAGTAAAAGAGAGTTAATTGTTTTAGAGTTGAATAGCACACTATGTAAATGGTTTGTTGCTCCCTTTTGTTATAACAAATTATCAAACACATTTTCACATTAATGATATTTTTTTTATACTCTAATAGGCTTGCGTTTGACCGCGATCTCACCTGATCTTAAGTGAAGATGCAGTCGACGATGGAGCTCGCTTGCCTAGAAAATACCTATTCACCCGCGACTTGAAGACACCCAGATTGTACTCATCGGGAAACACAGATTTAGGTAGCGTATTCCACTCCTTAGCGGTACGCATTATAAAAGTGGAAGCAAAGCGCTTCGTGCGTAAATGTGGTATATCCACCATGTACCTGTGTCGCTGGTCTGATTGTCTGGTCGTCCGATGGTAGAATGGGGAAGGAGTAATCAAATTATGCAGTTCCTCTGCACACTCTCCGAAATGTATCCGATAGAAAACCAACCGACCGACCGACTGGCAACCTTACGACGATGCTCCAAACTTTGGAGTCGTGTGTTGACCAGTTGTTCATCGCCGATAAGTCTCCTGGCCTTCCGTTCAATTGACTCCAAAGCCTCCAGCTGATATTTTGCAGAGCCATCCCAGAGGTGAGAACAGTACTCCATGCAGGATCGAAACTGTGTTTGGTACAAATTAAGCAAATGTTCTGGCATGAAATACTGTCTCACCTTACTGAGGATGCCCAGCTTTTTAGCAGCTAGTTGGGCTCTTGCCTCAATATAGGAGCCAAAGTTAAGGGTTGGAGTCAATGACATACCCAGAAGCTTAAGGCGATTAGTTATCGGCACGGATACACCTCGGAAAGTTGGAGCCAGTTGCAATGGGCTCTTTTTTGCGAGAAAAAGACACGCCTGGGTCTTAGAGGCATTGAACTTAACCATGTTGGCATCACCCCAATCAGAGACTGCCTTTAAGGCTAAGTTCATAGTTCTGAGCAACTGTATGTGTTCCACTGGCCCTAGCGCTGGAGACGTAACTCTCTACAAGCGTGCTGTCGTCTGCATACTTAAACGTACCGGGTTTCATCAGATCGTTAATATGCAGCAAAAAGAGTGTTGCAGAGAGTTCTGATCCCTGTGGAACCCCGGCATTAATTGCCTTTTGTTCGGACGAGTAGACATCAATTACTACTCGAATCGAGCGGCTCTTCAGGAAATCTGCTATCCAAACGCAGAGGCCAGTGGGTAGGCCAAAGGACGGAAGCTTGCTGATAAGGCTATCATGCCAGACCCTGTCGAAGGCCTTTGAGATATAAAGCTAAACAGCCAATGCTTAGCCGTGTTATTTTTAGAGATATTAGTTAGAAACTCATTCAATACATTCAAAATTCAAAGACCAGTCAAGGACCAGTGCGATTTTTACTTTACGCATAGCCACTATAAGCAACGTACTTAATGGATGCAGACGTCTATAGGCATAACCACGTACCAAAAGGTGGGCAGGGTGCTTGCTTGACACATTGCTTGTACAAAAACATTTAAAAAAAAATCTTAGTGACTTACCAGGTGCGTAGTAGTCATAGACGCGTATCGGCAAATATCTGGACATGTTCGCAACCGGGAACCATCTCTCTATAGTAACGTTAACGCACGTCGGCTCTGGAGATAGCTGCAATAGTAAAATGTTGTTACATACATAGACTTGTGTCTATAATTCCCTCAAGGGGTAGACGAAAGCAAAACATGGCAAATTTTTATATTATTATAAGATTACTATTCATACAAGTAAAATAAATAGCATAATGTATATTAAAATGCCGGGTGTCAATTAAATCATTTGCGATTGCAGATGCAGATGCTTTAGCATGATGATTAAAAAGTTTAAATATAACAATATTATGCTCATCATTTAACAAAAAAAAAGAGATAGTATTCAACCCAAATGAAAGTAGATAAAATGCATACCTAAATAAATAAATTCTCTATGTATAAATGTTTTCATTCATTCATTTTTCTAATTCTACACTGACCCGATGCATTGCATCTGTTCCTCTTTAACGCATGCCAGCTAATATATAATAGGCGAGGCTGGTCGCTTGTCCATTATCGGCGTTGACTGCGTATTCAAAAATGAATCGATGTTTGAAAAAACAAAGTATTATTTTGCTAATTTTGGTAGTTCGTGGTCTGATTCATCTCTATCAACAATGTAGATGATTACGGCATCTTGAAGTATTAGTAAAACACTCACATAGTCAAAGTAGAAGAGTATCTTGTCAGGCAGGTACTTGGCGCGCTGCAGCGTGGGCACGCGACGCGACAGCACGTAGGCGTCCAGGCGCTGCTGCTGCACCATGTAGCCCGTCGGCACGCCCACCGCCAGCACCGCCATGCCCGAGCGCGGCGACTCCGACACCAGCGTCCAGCTGTGAACACAATAGAGTTAGTGGGTCTGCTCACTTTGCTGTGTAGTACTGTACCGACATCTGCAGTAACAGTACCTGGCACAGCCCTGGAACTCGATGTGCGACTGATTCCTGCCGTAGTAGTGATGCGTGGACACGAGCGAAAAGCACGGCACGGGCGGCGGCGTGACGAAGCGTGCGATGTCCACGTTGTACTGCACCGACATCTGCAGGATCGCGTACCCCGCGCCGCGGGCCGTCACCTTCACTGTACCCCACGCCTCGGGAATCTGTCACACAACATACATAATGCTGTAATCCTGCGATAATATTGCATAAGATCAGTGGCGTAGCGTAGTGGGGGCGGCAGGGGCGAACCGCCCCGAGCGGCACCTTTAGGAGGCGGCAAAATTTCACAATTAATTATAATATCTTGTAAATATTTGAACTATTTCATGAAGAACGAGAGGAATGGGCAGATGTACAATACACATTAATGATGACTGTTCCTTCCGAAAAATTCATTAGAATTACTGTATATTATAATTCTTTTAAATCCAAATACGTAAATAAGAGAGCGGCAAAATTTTCTGCCGCCCCAGGCGACCGACACTCACGCAACGCCACTGCATAAGATAGGTAGGGAAATGCGCTTAATAGCTATCACAATCGCAGTGCAACTAAAATAGAACTTCGACCTAGTAAAAGATCGCAAACAAATAACCTTGCCATGTATTCTAATGCTGAGTAGAGGGTTACGTTCTTGCGGAGCTAAGATGTTGTCCATACTAATAGTTTTGTTTGTTGCGTTGCCAGCACAATTATAATTGTTTTACACAACAAGTAACTGGTACAAAGTGATAGTGTCGAGAACATCGATTAGTTTGTTTACACGTATTTCGTTTTAAACCACTACTACCAAACGTACAGCGTCCACAGCGAACCCGATAATAGCGTTCGCTAGCGCTGTGCAACTATCGATAATATATTGGAATCATTCGACTCGAATGTGTTTGAATACTATTCATTTATTTATTTAATACATTTGCCAACACATTTCACATCTATTCCAACGCACACAAAATATTTACTGAGTATAACACTCGGCTACTCACATGATACTCATCAGTGGTATCACAAAATACTTATATAAAAAAAAGACATGGGTGTAAAAACCCAGGATTCAACCTCTTCGTCTTAAATGTAAAAGCATTTAAAATACATGTGACCTTGTGACGCCTACATCTTGGGGGTTTTTTGACCCACAGGGCCCATATTCAAACTCGACCGAGGTATGACCCCAAGACGTCTGCATACCAAGTTACAAATCAATCGGTCCAGCGGTTCCGGAGTTATGCCTGTTACTAACACCAATCTGTCACTAACACCAGACCCACATAGTGTTTTCATTAACCTCTGAAGAAGACCCAGAGATTAAAAATACTTATTATAAGTGAGTAAAAGGAAATTACATAAACGAAAACAAAAGAATTGTCACTTAATGGTTGACTTAAAACTTTACAATTCTTTTTTGAAAACCGGCAAGGACACGGCATGAATGTCAACCTTTTTATGTTTAAACACACGGTTGTGCTCTCGAGATAATCTAGGAATCTTTGTTTATAATAGAATACATACAATACATGTGTACAATTTATTGAATACATGTAGAAATATTTGTTTTAAAAACTTCGAGGCAAATGGAAGGAGATTTTGTAATCTTGGGCCATGATATGATACAGTAAAGTGTTTTTTTTTTAATAATAATAATAATAATAATATTCTACCACATACACACAACACCATCTAGCCCAAACTAAGCAGAGCTTGTACTATGGGTTCTAGACAACGGATAAACATACATATTATATACTTTTTTTTTTTGTAAATACATACATATTATACATAGAAATGTATATGTATATAATAATGGACAGTCGAGATTACCAGTTAAAATTTTAAATAGAATTATTTGATCTGCAATCCACCAACGATCCTCTACAGAATTAATCTTGAAAATTTAGTCTTTCATTAAGTACGAAGAAATTATAAATTCAATTTGGTCAATGTGACACTGGTAGTGAGGATTCAAAGCACTACAGCAATATTCCAATATAGTCTGTACAAGAGCATTATAAATTGTAACAAGTGCAAGTCTTTCTTTAAAAGATTTGCAATTACGCCAAATGAAACCTAACATTTTAAATGACCTAGTTACAATATTATCAATATGCGGTACAAAGGTAAATTTAGAGTCAATAATCACACCGAGGTGCCTAATCTGATCAACTTCATCGAGCATGATGCTATCAATGGTGTAAGAAGTTTGTAAAAAATTTCGTTTATGAAGAAATTTTATATGTTTACATTTATTAAAATTTTGTAGGAGTTTATTTATTTTAGTCCAATTAGATATTTCGATTAAATCTTCCTGCAACCGCGAAGAGTAATAATAATAATAATATTCTATCACATACACAGAACACCATCTATCCCAAACTAAGCAGAGCTTGAACTATGGGTACTAGACAATGGATAAACATAAATATTATTTTTTTTCTTTTTGTAAATACTTCCGTATTATACATATAAACACCCAAACCAAGACAAACATCCATGTTCATGCACACAAATGTTTGACTTGTGCGGGAATCAAACCTGCGACCTCAGGCGTGGCAGTCGGTTACACTAACTACTACGCCATCGAGGTCGTCAAAGATTAAAGAGGATTAGATTTTAATTCAAAACTATTAAGAGTCCCTAACATCTTTAATAATTTTGAAGATTTTAAGATCATCTGCAAAAATGAAAATTTAGAATATTTGATCACGCAACCCAGATCATTTATGAAAATAGAAAATAA
This sequence comes from Catocala fraxini, assembly GCA_930367265.1. Lineage (NCBI taxonomy): Eukaryota > Metazoa > Arthropoda > Insecta > Lepidoptera > Erebidae > Catocala > Catocala fraxini. Next base: position 20,403,726 of record OV884041.1, read on the forward strand.
TATCGGTCCCAAATGAGAACCTTGGGGGACGCCCGATGAAGCTACATAACTATCAGATTCGTGACCACAAAGCACTACTTTCTGGGGTCTGCCAGTTAAATAAGATGAAAACCGTGTAAGTAATGACCCGTGGATGCCAACATTCGATATCTTAGTAAGTAACAATTTGTGAACTACTCTGTCGAACGCTTTACTTATATCTGTATGAACAGCATCGACTTGGAAAGACTTATCTAAGGAATCAGATATTTCACTCGCATAAATCCCAACGTTCGAACAAGTTGACATTTTACTACGAAATCCGTGCTGTTCTTGTAACAATATGGGCTTGATGTGATTACTTACAAAAGGCCAAATAAGAGTTTCAACATTTTTGCTAAATATTGATAACAATGAGATAGGTCGATAAATCGTGATATCACCTTTTGGTATAGGGACAACATTAGCCGTTTTCCACTTAGAAGGAAAGGTTCCCGTTGAAAGAGAAAAATTAAATATTATTTGAAGAGTCAATATCTCTAAATGTCACAGACCGTATTTTAATATTGCAAAATGTTGTATTGTAGCTCCTACGACTTTTATTTCTTTGTATACAATGAAAAATTAAGAATAGTGTCAGGAGAAAGTTAGTAGTTGATATAATGAGCAGCGATAGCTCAGTGGGAGACCAACAGACTGCAATGCAGAGGGTCTCGGGTTCGAACCCACGTCGCGCACCTCTGACTTTCGGTAGTTATATGACTTTTCGAAATTATGTGCGTATTGATTGACAATTATCGCCTGCTCTGTGCCTCGGAGAGCATTTTAAGCCGTCGGTCCCGGCTGTCATGAATATCTATGGCAGTCTTTATTGGGAGAGTGTCGACACAAAAGATCCCACTGGGTCGAAGTGTCGCCGGTCTGCACTGACTGGCACCCACATAAGATACATAGTAGTTGATAGATAGGTAATGTGTATGTATACGTACGTCGATGAACTGCATGTGCGCGAGGTCGTCGTTGCGCACGTGCAGCGTGCGCGTGGCGCCGGCGAGCGCCACGGCGTCCACGCTCACCGTGAGCGCCGACACGTCGCGCAGGCGCTTGCGGTTCGTGTACTCGATCAGCGCGCGCAGCGCCACGTACGTGTCCTGCACAACAACATATATGCTATACAACTTAAATAGTAGATAATAATAGTAGATGTCATGTACGTGATACGTATTAAACTTACGTATACTGGTAATCGTACCAGACTTACGTATACTAGTACACGTACACGTACCACTGATCACT